>LR990346.1:23340792-26332458 GCA_905147345.3 Mythimna impura | reverse complement strand
AAAGTGAAGTAGGTCAATTGACATAAAAAACTTTTTACAAAAAAAAATACAACCGACTTCAATGTAAAAAAACACTGAAAAGTGCAAAATAACTTTAATTTCGGAAGTCGGTGTTTCTATAATAGTTTTGTCTCTTCGTTATTTAACACCGACTTCCGAAATTAAAGTTATTTTGCACTTTTCAGTGTTTTTTTACATTGAAGTCGGTTGTATTTTTTTTTGTAAAAAGTTTTTTATTTTTCACTTTTTAGTTATGGTACCATCACTAAAAAGTACCCCTCAGCCATATTTAAATACCTTATAGCCAGAGTGCATCTTATGAAAATTCTAATAATACCAAACACGGTTAGATTAAATTAATTTATTACAGAGTTCCGGTGCCTAATTTCAGGCTTCATCATCAGATCAGTTCGATATATTACCCCTCTTCTTTCAGTCAGTCATCGACTACACGTATAAACAAAGCAATTATACTTGTTACGACAGTTCTGCTGTGATCCCATGAGGAGTTCTGTTCCATATCTACGAAGTTCATGATCAGATCATAACAATATTTCTATGGGACCAACTTGGAAGCATAACCTTTCAATCAAAAAAAAAATTTTCAAAATCGGTCTACAATTGACCGAGAAATCGGTGAACATACATAAAAAAAAAAAATAAAAAACATACATTCAACCGAACATATAACCTCCTCCTTTTTGAAGTCGGTTAAAAATGAATGGCATCGCGATTTGCTTCGCGATCTGCATATTGCATGTTACGCGTACCTACCTACACGGCGGGTCGAATTTTTAAGTAACTCTAACTATGGAGTATTATTACAAAAATTTGCAAAAATAAATTAATTTTGGAAAAATATTTTTTTCGATTTCCGACTTATTTAGTCCGGTAATAAAGTCAGTAATTGAAAAATATTTTTTTGCGATTACCGACTTATTGCCCGGGGACTTCAACATGTTTTGTTGTTGTAATAGACGAAAATAAAACCATATGCGTACGCGAATACGCGTACTAAGTGAATGCCAGTGATGTAATTAAAGGATTAATGGTTATATCATATGAAATTTCGAATCTGGATACAGATACAGATATAGGAATAATATCAGACCGCTTTCAGACACGGTTGTTGTTGTTAGCCTATTATGTCCCACTGCTGGGCGAAGGCCTCCCTCTCCCTTTTCCACACACGTCTGTCCTCAGCCATTGCAGGCCAGTCCCTCCGGTAGTTGTCAAGCTCATCTCTCCACCTTCACCTTGGTCTGCCGCAATGTCGCCTTGCGTTTATGGGACCCAATAAGTGGCTCTTTTAGCCCACAGCTCATCTGATATCAGAAACGGTTACAGATATGAAATTATTTCGGATAATCATAGTTCATCATTAGTTTCGAATGGTTTTGATTACGGTTAGTAGATTTTTAAGAAATTGTAAAAGTAAAATAAAAATAGGAAATGATAGTCATTATTAAATTTAATTACACTCCGCCCCTAACTGAGATTATTAGAAAATTTTATAGCGTGTTAAATTAATAATAATAATAAAGCATGGGCCACACGGATGTAGTTCGGCGTACCAACAGGGGTGGCCGTGGTGGGAGCTTGCGGATTGTAATTCATAATTCATAATCATTTATTTGCTAATATGAGTAATTACATAAAGTTATTGAAATTATATTACAGTCCAACCATATTATACCTTGAGGCATGCAAATCACGAGCTTTATTATTATAATAATACATTTTCTTGCAAAATTTATTTATAATTAAATAATATTACAATTAAGTTTTATTTATTTCACCGTATCAAATAACAAAGAAAAATATTATATGAAGTTGATAATGTCACTTGAAGAATTGAAGTAAAAATGTCATTTGTTAAATAATAATGTCAAGATACAATTGTGAATAAATGTCAAAGTAAGAATAATATATATATAAAAAAAATTCGTTGGTAAACTCACTGAAAAATAATAAAATCATTCAAATATTTCAACTTAAAATAACCGCCTGCCTGTCAAACCTACTTAAATATATTTCAGTCAAAATACTTGTCATTTAGAAATTCATTGATTGTGTAATATACTTTTTTGTATCAGTAATTCTTTGAGTTTGTATTTAAAAAATAATCGTCGACCGCATCATCGCTTTCCATCAGGTGAGTTAGCGGTCGAGCGCGAACCTATCAAGAATAAAAAAAAAAGAAAAAAAAAAGAAGTTAATGTTCAATATTTTTAATAGAATCTGGCAATTTATTATAAATTTTGACACCCATACCAAATATGCTTGATTTAAACTTAACTGTTCACCAAGGACTCCTCCTTGGTGAATGCTACATAGGTAATATAACTACATTATTTATGTCTACCCACTCCTCGTAGACAACCTTTGCATTCATTTAAATAAATGAAACAACTAAATAAACCAAGATCTCAAATGAAATAGCTGAGCTACACTTACTTTTTGCAAGAAAACCAAGACAAAAAATCCTATATAAAAACTTTGTTTACAGGACGTACTGGTCCTCCTCGACTTACTCGGTGCTCCGGACCCAGTGTTCTTCAGCTACTTCCAGTCCACAGAGAAGTGGTACGTCCGCCTGGCCGTGGCTGAGCAGCGGCTGGCCGAGCTCAACCAGTTCCAAGCCTACTCCCGCGGCAAGGTGGAACAGACCTACTTCAGGCTCAGGAGCTCTGGCGCTGTCATTGAAGATGACCACATTCCTTTCATGAGGAGAAGTAAGTTTCCTTTATCGGGTCGTGGGGTTGTTTGGACAGGGACCGCAGTCCCAACTTCCACCCAATAATATATTTTTCTTTTGAGCAGTATTCTGGGACCACAAGGAAAAAAGCATTAAGTACAGTTACCAAAACAACCGCATTTATTTTATTTGTGGTCATTCATTATGCGTACAGCTAAGGAGTGGAATTCCTTGCCGGAATCTGTGTTTCCTGATGGCTTTAACCCGGGAATCTTTAAGTCAAGAGTAAATAGGTTACTTCTAGGTAAGCGCGCTCCATCGTCGACCGCATCATCGCTTTCCATCAGGTGAGATAACGGTCAAGCGCGAACCTATCAAGAATAAAAAAAAAGTTTATTTTTATAGGTGGAAGTCCCACGACCCATCTTACATAGTTTTAATTCTTATTCTTCTTTTTATTTCTTATTCTTATTTTTTTTTAACTTTCTCCACACTAGGAACTACTCCTGTATCGTGGGTGCGTTTATAGACATGTAATTTCACAAACACAAGACATCCAGACCCGGAACAACAATCTGTAGGCCATACAAATATTTGTTTCGCGTGGGAATCGAACCCACGACACGCAGCGCAACAGCCAGTCTCTCAACCACTGCGCCAACGTTCCGACATTTATGAATGGTCTCTCGCAAACAACAACCTCACACATGAGGTTGTTGTTTGAACAACCGGACTTGCCCTTTTTTTGAGGAGGTTTTTTTTTCCAAATTACTCCTCTCGCTCTGAGTGGAGCGAGAGGGGGTGTCAGAGTAAGCGTATTATAATTCATCATCATCATAATTATTAATTACTATTTTTAACTTTTGAAATAATGGCAGGTTTTTAGTTTAGTTTTTTAACTGGCCCTTATTCGTAAAATTGAGCGGCTAGTCGGGCATAACAGCATTGTGATTTTTTTATCATATCAACAACATCGAACGTAATATTTCCGTCAAATTCTCAAAAGTGATATCATATAGCGTGACAAAATAAAATATTTAGGTACCTTTCTGATAAGCAGCCAATGCTGATAAAATATAGCATCCAAACTAAATTAAATCAAAATATATTATGTGGCGAGATTTTACTGAACAGTTCTTAGACGCAGTTTTTTCTCAGAACTGTTTTGGTAAATCATACAAACTACTATAATAGTTTAACTAGATGACTCGGCAAACGTGGTTCTGCCATATTAATTAAGAAAAACATTGGGGGTGGGGGTAAGAGGTTTTTTTTTTTTCGGTGGGAAAATCATCTTATGACATCCCCCGCCCTTGGGCGGGGCGGGAGATAGTGTCAGACTTTTACTGACTAAAAACCCACTCCTGTTCCTTCGTTGCCTTTCGTACCAGGGCCGAGTCTTTCTTGGCCCCAGTAGGCTTCGACCCTGCTAGGCCCCTACAGTTGCTGACATCTCCTTGAGGCGCGCGTGGAAAAAATAGAGAGGCGTAAGAGGGTAAAAAATAGTTTAAGTACGTCCTATTCTCAGACATACTGAATATACACACAAAATTTCATAAGAATCGGTTAAGCCGTTTCGGAGGAGTTTGGTTACAAACACTGTGACATGAGAATTTTATACATTAAGAGGGTCTTTTTCCACTCGCCTATCGTCAACATCGAGCATGGTTTAAAAGCTTGTTACTTCATCTAACGCAATCCAACGCGATGTTTGACGAAAAGGCTACGCGCGGGATAAAAGAGATAACGACTGAAAACTCTTTTAGCATTCGGTAATTCCGTGATTTACTTACTCGAATATGTTACACATGTTCCAGGAAATACGTGATTTCTTTAAACTCTTAAAAGTTTTTGAAGAAAAATTGTCGTCATTCAGAATCTTGATAAAATTTGCAAGGTTTCTATTGTTTTTTTAATTTTTGAGTAAATTATGAAGTGTCAAAGTTCATGCAAAATAGCAGATTTTCAGAGGTCTCTTTACTGGATTAGTTTTACACACATTTTTAAATTGATGTCAATAGAAGCCTAGATAATATCCACCAGATACTGTGTTCCCAAAATATCTAATGAAAAATGTGTAATAACGTTATAATCGCGTTAGAGCGGTTGTATGAAAAACAGTGAAAATGTATGTCGAGTAAATAAAGGACGTCAGACTTTTACAGATTTACATATTAAGCACTAGCGACAACACAACCTTGCACGGGTGGGTGTTACAAATCTTTGAAATGCTTGACTTTTCTCTTCTATAATATTATGTAAGTACACTTAAACCTTCCTCATGAATCACTCTGTATCTTGATAAAAAACCGCATTAAATCCGTTTAGTAGATTTTGTTTTTATCGCTAACAGACAGACGCAAACAATATTGCAAACATTTTCCGTGACAAAAAAAATAATAATATATATATGCGCCACGTCCGAGCAAAACGGTCGATAATATGTGGAATCTTTGAAACAAGCGCGATCTCTGCAAAATGGAGCTGAGAATTTAATTGTAGTAATGACTAATTAAGTACCTAAACGAAGGTTGCCGCGAAGATTTACTCGATGTATTTGCAGCCTAAACTATAGCAGTAATTTAAGCGCACTAATTTATTAAGAGTCTATTCACTTTAGCCTTGAAGCACACAACCGCACACATCCCTCACATCACCCGTTGACATCCGCATTCTAATGGCATTCAAAGTTACTATTCCATACGAAGGCACTTAAGGCAAAAGACTTGCAAAGAGACTAAAGGTCATAAAATCACAAAAAATATGTCTCGTGACTGTTTCTCCGCTAACTTATTTTAAACCTCGCAATGGATTTTGATGCGGTTTTTATCACTAAAAGAAGAGCGATATAAGAAGGTTTATCTGTGGGATTGTTTATAAGAGTAACCGTGGCCATGGAGGTCAGCAAAACCGTATACCAGCATGCAGCAGAGACGACGCCCGCTAAGACCATAAGGAATTTCTGAAAAGGAAATCCGTGGCTCTAGAACGCAAAGGTAATATGAAGGAACACAGGTGCCTTTTTAGGGTTCCGTAGCCAAATGGCAAAAAACGGAACCCTTATAGATTCGTCATGTCTGTCTGTCTGTCTGTCTGTCTGTCTGTCTGTCTGTCTGTCTGTCTGTCTGTCCGTCTGTCCGTCCGTATGTCACAGCCACTTTTTTCCGAAACTATAAGAGCTATACTGTTGAAACTTTGTAAGTAGATGTATTCTGTGAACCGCATTAAGATTTTCATACAAAAATAGAAAAAAAGCAATAAATTTTGGGGGTCCCCATACTTAGAACTGAAACTCAAAATTTCTTTTTTCATCAAACCCATGCGTGTGGGGTATCTATGGATAGGTCTTCAAAAATGATACTGAGGTTTCTAATATCATTTTTTTCTAAACTGAATAGTTTGCGCGAGAGACACTTCCAAAGTGGTAAAATGTGTGTCCCCCCCCCTCTAACTTCTAAAATAAGAGAATGATAAAACTAAAAAAAATATATGATGTACATTACTATAAAAACTGCCAACGAAAATTGGTTTGAACGAGATCTGGTCAGTAGTTTTTTTTTAGTACGTCATAAATCGTAAACCGCATTTTACCTTTCAAGTTTGTACGGAACCCTAAGTGCGCAAGTCCGACTAGCACTTGCCCAGTTTTTTTTTTAGTCAGTCAAGTCTGACACTACCTCTCGTTCCACCCAGAACGGAAGAAGTTATTTGATGATTTCTCACCCTGGGTTTTTAGTCAGTAAAAGTCTGACACTATCTCTCGCTCCGCCCAAGAGCGCGATTTGTCATAAGATGATTTCCGCACCTAAAAAAAAAAATTCTAAATGGAAAAAAACAGGGCAAGTGCTATTCGGACTACGCACTGAGGGTTCCGTACAAACTTACCTATGAAAACAGTTCAAATCCCAAATTGAGTTACGAAGATTTTTCCGAATCGCAAAAAACGTTTTTTCTTGTGTTGTACATGTTTTCAGATTTTTTCCTATACTTGTGCTATGAGACCTTGTTTCATGCCCAATTTCAAGATTCTAGGTCAACGGGAAGTAGTACCCTATGAATTTTGATTCCCTTGAGAGTGTCGAAATACACGTTTTTTGACGTAAACGCCCATATCTTTTTTTTCGTTAACTCAGAACTTTGATTTTTTCACAGTTTCACAGCTTCAAGGGACCGCAGACCTGAGTATATGGTTATAATTTCAACTCGATACTTTCACGCGTTCCCGAGATAAAGTGTCTTGACAGACGGACAACAAAGTGATCCTATAAAAGAAAGAAAGAAAAAAGGGTTCCGTTTTTTCCTTTTGAGGTACGGAACCCTAAAAAAGAGGGATTGTCTGTATAATTTGCACCCTTGCGTCAGGGCGTGTCGCTCGTACCTAAATATAATAACAGCTGCTATTAACTACGAGAAACAAATTGTTTTCTTGTTGTAATTTATCAAACAACTCATTTGTATGGGTGCTGTGTAGTTTCCATGATAAATTCGAACAGCGATACTCGGTATATTCATGGTCGAAATAAAAATAGATACTGCATGCCTTCCTTGTATAAATGAGATTAGATTAATCGATTCGCTTTGTTTTTTTTTTTATTATTAGTGATGCTTAAATAGATGCAGTAACCTCTTCAAAAATTACTGGTTCTTAAAATATTAGTTTACCTACCATAATAACCATACCATAATAACCATACCATAAAACCATAAAAATATTAGTTTTAAATAATAGTTTTGTGGTATTTTTTGTAATAATGAACAAATAAAAGTTATTCTTAAACAAAAGACACGGTACCATTGTATATGTATGTTACTAGCTTGTGCCAGTTGCTTCACCCGCGTGAAAGAGAAAAATCTATAAATATAGCCTATGTCACTCAGTGGTTTTTTTTTAAGGTGGGAAATCATCATAATGACTTTTCGCGCTCTGGGTGGAGCGAGAGGGTGTGTCAGACTTTTACTGACTAAAACCACACCTATATCCTTCAATTACCCTTTGCGTTCTAGGACTACGGGTTTCCCTTTCAGAAATTCTCCGCGGTCCTAGATAGCGGGCATCGGCCTTGCTGGGCCCCTACGGTTAGCTGACATCTCTTTGAGGAGCGCAACGATCACTACGCGCTGTTGACTACTGGGCTCGGTCCGGTTAATTACTGAACAGCCGGACGGCGAGCTACCCAATGCTCGACGTCCGCAAGCCCGCGTCTACCGTGGCTGGTAGTCGAGATCGGAATTACGGCGGCTAGGGCGTGAGGATCTTCGTTCCCTCACACGTGCAGCCTCCACCTTCGCTAAGAATGTCACTCAGTGTTAAAGTAGCAATCTAACTAACCTACTGGTGAAAGAATTTTTAAAATCGGTCCAGTTGTTTTTGAGTTTATTCATTACAAACAAAAATACAAACATACAAATCTTTTCTCTCTATCAGGGGTCGGAATTAGGTAGAGTTATTCATGTACTTGCATCAAAATGTTGATATTAATATGGATTTTCCCGGGATGTCTAATGAAAAATCCTGTGTGGTCAACGATATTACAAATAAATAATAATAAAAACCTTGGAGATAGATAAGACAAATAAAACTAAGATAATTAACATACAATTTTTAATAGTATTTCTCATTTAAAAAGATTTCTCTACGTTAACTGAGGTAAGGTTAAGAAATTAATACACTTCCTCCTCTTCGTCATTAATCCAGGAAGAATTTTTTTCTGCTATATTTCTGATAGTGTCATAAAAAAATTCTGCTCTTTAATTAAAATTAATCTCGGGATTTGAGGCATATCCACTTAATTCTTTCGCTGTATGAAATTGGTGTACCTAAGTACACATTTAACTCTACCTAATTCCGACCTTTGGTAATAATATAGATTACTAGCTTCTACTAGCGGTTTCACTCGCGTCAATGTAGAAAGTTATCCCAAGGGAACATATTTCCGGGATAAAAAGTATCCTATCTGCAATTGCAGGACCGTGTGCCAATTTTATTTAAATCCGTTCAGCAGATAAGTAATAAACGTACACACATACATACAAACTTTTGTCTTTCCAATATTAATGTGATGAATATCTATTATTATTAATGACGTTTGTGTGTACAAATGACAGCCCTATTATCTATCTACTTTCGTTCAATTCATCCAAAGGTTATCTATAGTGGAGATTGCCCCGTGCGATAAGACCGCCCATTGTACATTTGTTTTTATAAATGTTTGTCCCGTAATTTTATGAGGTGTATAATGAAATAAACTATCTATGTAATAAATTAATAATAGGGGTTAAAGTATGAAATTGCCGTTTTTTAAAACGGGTTGCTTTGAAGTGTTATATCTTTGCATTGACTTGAAATTATAAGTTCAAATAAACTTTATATTAAAGGTACGTTATTCTTTTTTAAAATGAGGTATTTATTGGTTTCTTTGTGTTTTGTATTTTCTGTAATATCGCAGTACTTGTAACATAACACTTAAAAGCAACCCTTTTTAAAAACCGGCAATTTCAGACTAACCCCTAATAGTAAATTTAAATTAAATTCATAAAAAAAAAAAAAATGTGCGCTCGGGTGGCTCGGGTAGGTACAAAATGATCTTTATATGAGGTTTAAAGGCCTATATTTAGTTTCAAAACCCGCAAAGTCCATTTTGTTCATGCCGCAATATTTTTATATCTCTAGCAACTGTATTTATTTTCGCATAATTTCGATATATCAGATCTTACCATTCACAGCTATGTCCAATAGAAAATTCACTTTAAAGTAGGCTGTAAGTTTCAGAAATAAATAGAGTTCCCCTCATATATATATATATATATAATAATTGTTTTGTAGGTATGTCAATTATGTTAAACGGCCTGAACGATTTAGATGAAGTTTTGTTTGTATATTTGAGTGGGACTCTGGATGGTTTGAAAATACAATTGAACTCAATTTTGTTTTCTGTCGGGACTCGTATTTATATTATGTTTTTAAACCATACGTTATTTATAAGGTACAATTAGGAACTCTAAGCACCGATTAGCTTGCAAATATTTAGTTACGTACATTTACAGTTTATAATATAATAAAATTATTAATTGATATCCATTAATACAGATATATTTTCTGAAGTAATCAAGATAGGTGTATGTTTAATAAGTTGTATGCCATAAAACTGCCATTAAGTTAAGTACCATGAGTGTTCTCTTTAAATCAATTTTGTTGCATGTCGACCACATCATCGCTTACCATCAGGTGAGATGGTGGTCAAACGTGAGCCTATCATTAATAAAAAAAATGTACCTCAATCGTAAGAGAAAGGAATTGCAAGCTCAGGTCATGAGTTCGACTTCGAACCTTGCTAGTTTTACTTTTGTTGTAGGTTTTCAGATAGCTTCTACAATAAGATACTTATCTAGGCATGCGTGCTACATCGCTGATGACAGTATCAGGTGGGAACTGGTCAAGTGCGAGCCTGTCAATTTTTGATTAAAAAAACAAAATAGGTGCGATAGCTAGGTATACGTGTATGTATATATGTATAACTTCAACTAACTTAGATGTTGCATCGACGGCGTAACGTACCCAAGGCGAACAAATCTGAAAGTAATTATACTTTAAATTGCTTACTTTTGCTCAACTCGCATATGAGTCATCAACCGTTCTTGAACCTGTCTGAGTTCGTTGAAAACTCTAATCATACAAGTTGAGAAGTTATCGTGTTTGACGAATTTGATGTCGATGGAAATTCTTAGAGCCCGTTCTCACTTATCGGGTGGCGGATCCGTAGGCATATTAGAATAGAAAAAATTCATTGTACACCAAAAAAGTAACATAATTTATACATTAGGTAACTTAAATCTATGGGTACAATGGCGGTCTTATCGTTCACAGCGATATCTACCAGACAACTTAGGATGGATCGTAAAAACTACGGCCCATGCCAAGGTCAGGACAGACCCCGAGGAGGTCGGTTGGTCATCGGCTATGGTTTACTACTACTACTACTATTAATAGGATGTCGGCGCCCTCTTTGTTCACACTACACGATTGATATCGTAACGTTTTTGTATTTGAAAATAAAAACAGCCAAGAAAAAAAATGGATTCATCCATTTTTTTTTCTTGGGAAATCATCAAATGATTTCTCGCGCTCTAGGTGGAGCAAGAGGGAGTGTTTGACTTTTACTGACTAAAACCCACAGCATTACTTCAATTGCCCTTTGCAAGGACCACGGTAACGCTTTCGAACAATCCGCAGCTCTGGCAGGTTAACCTAATCCTGAGAGAAAGATTTAAGTAGGTACTTTGGGAAAAAAATAATTGTTGAATAAATGTGAACAGTAAAAATATAAATATTTAACTATAAATATTTCTGCATTATTTTATTTTGATAGTCTATTTAAAGTTCGTGAGTGTGTCCGTGGCATCACAGCGGATCGGACCCTAACAGAATACCAGCGCTGTGTTATTTATCGTTTTAAATAGCGGAACATATACTGGTTTAGGCATTTTTTGGCCTCGCACTGATTGTATCTTTTTTTTTTCATGTCATACATACATCATACTGTCACACTATACATAAAATTTAGTGTCCGACCAAAAGTTCGGTATCGGTCGAGTGTCGACAAAAAATGAGTTTTGGTTTCGGCGGTAAACCTGCCGAAACTACGACCGAAACCGAAACTGCATTCGGAAGTTCTCGCGCTGTGATCTGTCATGTTCGGCGCGTAAAATTCCATCCAAGCGAGTAAGCGAAGAAGACATTTTGCCGCGTCCACGTGCCTAATCATGTTGTGACTGGCTTGTGTTTGCGGTTCGTTTTGTTTGTTGTGAGTTTTAGTGTGATTTATTTGGACTCGGTAAGTTTTATTACGTGATCTAGCATAAGAGCAGGTAGTAAACATCAAAAAAAAATTAATTATAACAAACTAACGCATAGATCATTATAGTAGAATCAAGTTTGACCTATCTAGTTAGTGATGATAATATTATGGATTAAGAGTTTCAAAATTAAATTAAATACTTATACCAAGGTATTCAATAATTATTTTTGCCTCAAAAGTGGTCCTTGCAAGGAAGTTTCTGTTTCGGCCGAAACTGAGACTGTTGCTCAAATTCATAATAAGGTATATATTAAAATACATAATTAGGTATATTCAGGCTAATGTTGTAAAGGCGAAAGTTTGTATGTACCTACGTGTATGGTATGTATGTTACTCCTTCACGCTCAAACGGCTGAACGGATTTGTATGACATTCGGCACACGGGTAGACCATGTCCAGAAATAGCACATAGTATGGGTACTTTTTATCCCGAATCTACTTTCACGCAGACGAAATCGTTGGCAGAGGCTAGTTATAAATATATTATAATATTCACCTAAATAATTGTTTAAAAGAATTGTTAAGGTTTGTAGCGACATCTATGGCGTTAAAGAACTAATCCTGCATCGCGCAATCAAAGTTCTCCGCGCGATTAGAAATATTAGAATATATTACGACAGCCCGAAATCATCTATCGGGCAATAGCTCACCAGACATAACACCCGTCTGGCCGGAGGACCCTCCCTTTTCAACGGAGGTTTGCGGGACTTTACTCTCTGTTCCGCCTACCTCCAAATGTTTATTTTCTTAAACTTCACACAAGAGTTTATTTACAACTAGCGTAGCGACCCGTCCCAATTTCTCACTTTTTAAACATTTTTTCTACTGTATTATGCATGTATTATACACCAAAACTTTCCTCGAAAACCACATGAAAATCCGTTGTTTTTGAGTTTATCGCGTACAGACAGACAGACTACCAAACAATCTATTTCAAATATTATAAAATGGCAAATAAATAATATGAATACCGGTTTCGGCCCCTGATTTATACATAATACCTATTATTAGATTGTTTTTATTGGCATTAAAACTCAGTCGTGAGATGTAAAAGTAAACGGTGTGTTCACAATATCCAACAACATTGACGAAGCAAGGCCATAGGTACTTAATACCTATTTGTTAGGTACACTGAATACCTTTAGATCAGCATTTTTCAAACTTTTTGAATATTTGACCCCTTTTTAGGGTTCCGTACCCTGGAAATGGCAGCAAATTGTAGGGGCCCAGTAGGGTCGAAGCCTACTGGGGCCACGGGTAGTGTGAAAGCGAAGCCCGGGGCTCCGGGATGAAGGCAAAGAAGGAACAGGAGTGGGTTTTTAGTCAGTAAAAGTCTGACACTATCTCCCGCGCCGCCCAAGTGCGGGATTTGTCATTAGATGATTTTCCCACCTAAAAAAAAGGGTAAAATGGGATCCTATTACTAAGACTCCGCTGTCCGTCCGTCTGTCTGTCTGTTTGTCCGTCCATCTGTCACCAGGCTGTATCTCATGAACCGTGATTGCTAGACAGCCGAAATTTACACAGATGATATAGTATTTCTGTTGCCGTTATAACAACAAATAAAAAATAAATATTTAAGTGGGTTGCCGTTTTTTTGTTACGGACGGTACGGAACCCATCGTGCACGAGTCCGATTCTCATTTGGCCGGTTTTTTAAATAGACAAATAGTGGCTACCCCCTAGGACCGTAACATTGCGGTGAGCGGACGGGCACACTGCGTTCTTGACACCACTTTTTAAATTTAGACATCTAACTCGAATATGTTTCAAATCGCACATATAGGGTGACTGGCAATTAGTGTACGATACTTAAACACGTAATTGTGCTCATGATAACAAACCATTTTTATTATGGGAGCAAAGCCGAAATCGCGAAAAAAATATTTATTTATTTTATTTATTAAATCTTAATGCACTAGTAATAAACACTAAATATCAGCTGTTTAGTACATTAGGCAAACATAAATGTACTGAACAGCTGATTTTTTTTCACGATTTCAGGTTTGTTCCCATAGTAAAAGTTGTTGGTTATCATGAGCACAATCATGTGTTTAAGTATCGTACACTAATTACCAGTCACCTTATATGTTTGCGTGTCAAAAATAAAACAAAGATCAGAAAAATTATTGAAGCATAAACAGGCACAGCTTTATTACTGAATTGTTATACTTTTTGTAGTGTACGACCAGTAACAGTCACTTTTCACTTTTACCTGACTCACGACCGCGATCCCTAAGCAAGACTGTGACTTACCTGGTGATTTCGACCCAAAAGTTGATAAACACTGCTTTAGATGAATATATTATTAACACTGGGTTTCTATAGTACGTAATTAACACAAACAGACTGTCGAACTCATGATACCTGTTGTGATGAACAGATAGAAACAACACAGCGTATCGCAGGATGTTCTATTATTACTAGCTTTCAAAAAGCAGGGCTCTATGCATATGCCCGGGATGCACAGGGGTGATTATACTGGCAAACTAGTAGATCTGGCTTCGTGTATACAGAACTAGCTCATGCCTAGATTTCTTCTGAGCGCGTCGGTGGCAAAAATAGTAACTTTTCTACTTAAAATTCCTTGCCGCTGACGCTGTCATTAGATCCTCGAGTGAACAGGCCCCCTAGCCAAGTTACGATCGTTTCGTTTGCGTCGAACGCCTTGAGTAGGCCACGCCTCCGATTCCCTTGTTCTGACGTCATCTCAACGCTCAGTCACGTGGTCAGAACAAAGGATTCGGAGGCGTGGCCTACTTGAGGCGTTCGACGCAAACGAAACGGTTGTAACTTGACTAGGGGGGCAGGTAACCTATAGATAAATTTGTTGGTATTTCCATAAGAATTTCTGAGTACCTAGAGACCGATAGTCTTATTGGAAAAACCTTTTACATGAAAATTCTTTATTTTTAAATCGAAAACGTATTTACCGATTACTGTATCTTTAATAAATTTTATACCAGTATACAAACACACACCAACCACAACACAACATGAATAACCAGTGTGTTCTGCCCACCATGACTTACGTTGCTGAGACGTGGACACTCACGGCGGAGGCTATGTACTTACAGGACTATTACTTATTCTGTGGTAAAGGCTCAGAGTTTTACAGAGAGCCCTGGAGCTCGGCATACATCTAATATACCTACCGAGTTCCAAACGTCGAGATCTGAAGACGTACGAAGGTTTTCGACATAGGTAAACGAATAATGGAATTCAAATGGTGCTGGGCAGGATACTTGGCAAGGTGCGGTGATGATATTATTATGTAGAGTAGCTAGGGCGGTGACTGACTGAGGACCGAGGACTGGAAGCAGAAATTGTGGTTGTCCGGCGACGAGATTTGTGCAGATGACATTGTTGCCATCGTAGGTAAAACCTGGATACTGGAGGCACAGAAACGTGGAGTTTGGCAAAAGAAAAGAAAGGCCTGTGCTCAGCAATGGGTGGAGTCGGGCTGTGGATGATTATGATGAAGCCTAATCACATGACCACGTGCTGGCCTGACATCATCCTTCTAGCTCCATTTTTTTAAGTGGAATATCTTTAAGTAACTTCTTTCGCGTGGAGAAAGAGAGCATGTCCGACTTTTACTGACTAAAACCCACCTTTTGGTTGCGTTCCAAGGCTTGGTAAATGTTTCGAATATCACACAGCCCACCTATTTGCCCCCATGCCGATCTAATGGGTAGTTCTGGTTAAGGCACGTAGCGAGAGTAGAAATTGCTACGGGCCCCGCGCTTTGGGGTTGGCCTCGCTTTGCCATACAAAAGAAGACAAGATACCTCTACCATATAAATTCTACCGACTTCCGGATTTTCCATAAAGAATGCAAGCAACTGCGGCGGACTGTTTGAAAAATAAATCAAAGAACTTTCATTTGTTATAATTTATAAGATTTTTCCTTTGGTAGAATTTGCTACAGGCCCCACGCTGGCTTTATCCGTCCCTGCTAATTAGGGTATGGTCAACACGGCAGCATGTGTGTTCTACCATAAATGTCATATATTTAAGCTAACATGTTTTTAATTAGTTATTTTCACTTGTTTCAGACGTGGACATCTTGCACGTAATCCCGTCGCCATTTCCGAACGTATGGCACACCCCAGCCGATGACATATCAGCGCTAGAATTCAATACAATAGAAAATCTGAACAAAATCTTCCGAGTCTTTGTCGCCGAGTACCTCCACATAAAACCTAAGTAGCGGCGAAATGAACCAGACACAGGCAATATTGTTACTTAAACTTGTAAATGCAAAATTATGTACCTAAAATGAAATTATTAATATATAATTTAACGTCTTCGTTTCAAGTACCTACATCTCACGTAGTAATTATTTATTGGTAAATTATTTAGAGATAAATACAGACAATTAAATTGCGAAGTATATCATTATAAGCTTATAAAAAAATAATAAGTTAAAGCGGCGCAGAAAGGGAACGCAAATAACTATTGGACATCGAAAAATTCGTCCACATCGCTGTCAATGGGAAAAGTGGACAGAATACTGGCAGTAGCTGATTCTTTTAGTGTCCGACCAAAAATGCTAACATATACTTAAGGTCATATTTTCGTAGGAGAAAAATAGTCAATCTTAAATCAAGTAATCCGACTTTATTGTAGTTTTAAATGACATATTATATTATATTAATCATTCAGCCCGTAATATTTAAGATACAAAACAAAAATACCTAATAAATAAGGTGTAACAACATAGTATGTCACATCACACAACCTCTCGAATTCAGCTTTGGATTCGGCCGTAGGTACTTGTTCAGTTGGTGAAATTTATTTTAGTTCAGTCATAGATTTGACGCAACTGCATCAGATTGCTTAAAGTTACTGTGTGTGAGATACTGAAAAATCGTCTCCTCGAGCACTTTATTATGATACCCTACATGACGATACTACTATGTAACGAAAAATCTACTAAGTATATTTTTTTTTATAATTTTGATTTATCTGGTTTCACTCTCACACTAAGACGAATCTAACGACAACTCACAAGCTAAAATGCAACATGTTGTTTAGGTTGTAGGGCGTGCCAATGAAGGATACCTACATACACATTGTTGCACTGATATACCAGTCACCCTGTAGAAGTTTGCGGTACTTACCTTTTAGTGTAAAATGATTGGAATGAGGGAAAAGTCATCGTAAAGATGTTTTGTAGGCTTCTTTCTACAGACTAGAGTGAATATAGGCTCTTAATGAACTAATACGAGGCGTATTAGTTCATTCATTCATTCATTCACCATCAACGATTGTATCACTGCTTACCATTAGGTGGAATCGCAGTCAAGCACTAGTTTATATTATTTAAAAAAAAAGCCATTGGAAAACCTAATTTGCCGTCTTGGGCTCAAGCCTTCTGCTCCGCCACTGCGCAGGATTCCGCGCGAAGTCTAAGAAAAACGCCAAAATGTTCATTTTTGTATGCGGTATTATCAAGCAATTTTAAATGCGTCAAAATGTAAAATGTGTGTGCCAATTTGTGTAACTCTTGATAAAAAATTGTATTTGTAACATTTATTACATCGAATTAACCTTTTGAGTGCGTAATTAGACACAATAGAAAGACAATGGCGCGTGAACGCCGGCGTTAATGCGGGGATCAACAGCTTAAATTAACTGCAACGCAAAAACAAAATAAATATGTAACCTACTTAATAATACCTACATCGAAGAACTCCGTGCTTAATTTATTAGTAAAGTTTACTAATACTATAGCAATGTGGAGTTTTTGTATCTTAAAGGCACACAAACTCATATTAAGGTTATCTCACATAGAAACACGAGAGCTGCTCGTACTTTTTAAGATACTGATACAATATAGAACTTCATTTACTGCATAAAACTGCACACTCAGCACATCTCAGTTAGACATGTTTAAAACAAGTGTTCAGAGCGATAGGTCTCGTCTGGCGTCTTGGTGTGAGCCGACCCTAACGGCCCGTTCACAACCATACCGCTGTGAGCGGTAGCTAAGCGCGGGGCGGCGAGCGTAAGATCAAAAGTATGAAAATGTTTGACGCTGCTCATAGCGCCGCGCGCCCGCGTACCGAATGCCGTCCCGCTCGCCGCTAAGTCCGAAGTTGTGAACAGGCCGTAACAGTCCGATGCAAATTTTACCGTCTGGACACGAGACGAGTCGCTGCGCAGCAACAAATTAATGTGACAGCGGGTGTTTTTTTTTTGGAGGTGCGAAATCATCTCATGACTTCTCTCGCTCTAGAGCAAGTCGAGCTACCCATTCCTCGTCCATACTGTGGCTGTAAATTGGAATCGGGATCCCGGCGGCTGGGGCGTGAGGGCCTCCTTAGCTAACATAACTGCTTCGCAGAAGGAGGCGACCGCCTGCCACTCCTCCTCGCTTCGGGTTATGGCCTGTACCAAGGCCCGGCGCCAGAGATCGTTGCTGCTAATCTCCCCCATGAGGACACGGCGATGCTCTGCCCAAGCGGGGCATACCTCTACCGTATGCTCCACCGTGTCCTCCGGGCGATCCACACAGTGGTGGCACCCGGGCGTCACTCCCGCACGAGCCTGCACCAAGGCTGGGTGTGACACGCGGGGGTGAGGTGTGAGGTAAGGTACTGCGCAGCGAATATCGTAACTCACAGCCGCCGTAAAATTTGTTGTTTACAATGTAATCAATGGATTAATTAAAACAGCCAAGTTCAGAAATCAATTAAATCAAGCAAGGAATCAGAAATTGCTTCAAATTAATGTATGAAAATGTTTTATTTAGATTAGTAACGTCCATTTCAATTTTCAACATTTCGATATTTTGTTCCGGCCGTTAATTATAAGTTCCAGTTTTGAATTTTGTAATTGAAACGTTACGGATAAGAAATATTATTGAAATTAAAAATAACATCTGAGGCTAGCGCGGGCAATCGATTTAACAGGTTTATTGATAACAAAACATAAAATCGATGAAAATGGTTATAAGGCTACTTGATTCAAGTGCCATTTTGATAACTTTATAGGAAAGCTATTTCAAGTACTTATGCTCACTTATGCAGATGTGAAAAGCAAAGTAGAATAAAAAAATAAAAAAAATAATCGAAGGCAATCAATTTATAATTTTTATGGCTTATTAGCTGACCCGGCAAACGGAGTTCTGTCACACAATTCTCAAAGAAAAAATGGGGGTGGAGATAGGAGGGCAAAAATAGTCTACGACCTATTTCTCAGTCCTACTAAATATACACAAAAATAAAATCATAAAAACCAGTCAAGCCGTTTCGGAGATGTTCGATAACAAACACTATGACACGAGATTTTTATATATTAGAGATTATTCGTCTTCTATTATTTTAATTTTTACATGGAAATAGAATTTTCGGCAAAAAAAAACTTTGAGGTTTCAATGATCTCTCAAAACATTCCATTTTTTTTATTTATTTATTAAACTGTATAACGAATGAAATTATGTTGGCCTATTTACATTCTTTATATTATATTAGATGATTTTTTACAATTTTTTTATTGTATTTTGCATTTAAAATGTATATCATTATTTGGATGTCAACTTATAAGTTGCTATTTATTTATATTTATTATATTATAAAATTGAATTATGTTTTATTAGTTTAAATACCTGTTTACAATGTATTTTCTATTGATTGTCTCGATTAAAACTGAAATGAATTTTCTTTAAAATGTTTACCTAGCTGCCAATAAAACAATTAATTAAAAAAAATACTGTGTTCCTAAAACGGTTGTGGAAAATTAAAAGTGCGTATTTAAACAAGAACGGATCATATTTTCATATAATATATTCAGCAGTGAACATAATGTAAATATATATCTAAGAATCAATGTAAAGTAGACTTTAACTCTTTTGCTTAAAGTCGCTATTTCCCTAATCGTACTTAATGTAAGTTTTTGTGAATATAATCAATTTTACGAGTGGTCTGTGCGGTTATGCGGTTAATATCCCAATTAGTGTTGGATAGCGTGACTGTTGAACAGTTAGCTAAATGCTTGTATCACTTATCAACCATCTAACTGTAGTCGCTGACCGCTGCTTATGTAACTATTTAAAGTAACCATTCAACCCTAACAGTTACCATCATTTTAAATCTTAAAATGATATTTTTGATGTATGTCAGATTACTTTTCGTACATTGACGGAAACTGTAACGTAGCTCTTAGTGCAACCCACTCAAAAGATTGACATTTGTCATCAAGATTGACATTTGTCATCAAGATTGACATTTGTCATCAAGATTGACAACATATATGGGACTAGCTTCTGCCAGCGGCTTCGCCCGCGTATAAGTAGGTTTCTCCATACAAACTTTGAATCCCCGTTTCATCCCCTTAGGGGGTGAATTTTAGAATATCCTCTCTTAATGCTCGCCTACGTCATAAAAGGAAGCTTTGTGCAAAATTTCACGCTCCTAGCCTTAGTAGTTTCGGCTATGCGTTGATATGTCAGTCAGTCAGTTTCTCCTTTTATATAAGGTGTAAAAAAATTAACTTTAAGAATTTCGAGGGGACATTGTACTCCTCATTATGAACAACTTTTACTATGGGACCAAACCTGAAATCGCGAAAAAAAAATCAGCTGTTCCCTACGTTTATGTTCGCATAACTCGTCAAAACGTATGGAGCAGCTGATTTTTTTTTCGCTATTTCAGGTTTGGTCCCATAGTAAAAGTTGTTCATAATGAGGAGTACAATGTCCCCTCGAAATTCTTAAAGTTAATTTTTTTACACCTTATTTATATAGATAGATTGACGCTGATTGATACAAAAATTGAAACGATTGAAGCAATTGTCATTCACGTAAACATTGTTAATCACAATTGATCGTTTCAGGGGTCCTTTAGACTAATTGCTAAAAATAACCACAAAAAAATTGTCCTAGAAAAACTGTTTTGACTGCTCTCTGGTAACTTCAATAGTACCAAGTAAGTTATATCTGTACAGTTGATAATTAAGTTATATATTATATTTAGTTTTCTGCCTCGATTTTCAAAAGTTTTTTTATAAAGTGTACTATAAATTGGTGCAAAAAAAAAATGAATTGGTGTGATACAGTTGTATACAAATTTTTATTGCAAATGATATTATCTAAGCATAGATAAAATAAATACGTTGATGTTTTTATAATTGTTTTCATTTATTACAATCCTTTTGGTTTCCTCTTTTTTCCTGTGAGTCAATATAAAGCAAAATGTAATAAAGCTTAGCACAGATCTAATCTAAGAATTCATTAGCTTCCGTAAAAAGCTGAAATCCATCACCTTCTTGCCCTTGTCCCATGTTACTTGGGGTCGGCGCAACATATTTTTTTCTTCATTCTGTCCTAAAGGGAGTCAGTGATAGCGTGATGCGTGATGGTTGCATCCCGCTATCACTGACTCCCTTTT
The DNA here is from genome assembly GCA_905147345.3 of Mythimna impura. Classification (NCBI taxonomy): domain Eukaryota; kingdom Metazoa; phylum Arthropoda; class Insecta; order Lepidoptera; family Noctuidae; genus Mythimna; species Mythimna impura. The sequence continues at coordinate 26,311,510 of LR990346.1, read as the reverse complement.
CTTTTATATCACACCTCACACAAACCATTCATCTTCTCTTTGGCTTCCCTCTCCCTCTCCATCCATCTACATGTATACTCTTAACTCAGTAACATGCGTTTCGTCCCCACTACATTGTTACATACCAATTAACTTACACGTGTCAAAATACACATCGACCCTTTTTAGTAAGAACATCGTAAGCGACAATATGGGATTTTAGCAAGAAAAAGTTTATCTTTATTCTCCTCTATATTTTTTCTAATATCTTTCTAAAAAATTATGACTTGTTATCCATACTTTTACTGATCTATTAGAGTAGTTTCTATTAACAAAAACAATGAGTCGTAATCCACCACGCAGGCCCAGTGTGGATTGGTGGATGTCACGTATCTTCAAATTTTGGGTTCTAGGGCATGCCGGTTTCCGCACGATGTTTTTCTTCACCGTTTTAAGAGCAATGGTAATGAAATAAATTATAAAAAGTAATGCGCCTGACTGGGTTAGAACCCGCGACCTGCAACTCGTAAGTCAGGGTCGTTACCACTGGGCTACCACTGCTCTCCCTATTAATTGTCATATATACTCTCTAATAAGGAAAGGAAACATCCCTTTCTGTAAAAAACGCATACTGTCGCTTACAGTGTTCTTTCTGAAAAAACGCATACTGTCGCTTACAGTGTTCTTCCTGAAAAAACGCATACTGTCGCTTACAGTGTTCTTTCTGAAAAAACGCATACTGTCGCTTACAGTGTTCTTCCTGAAAAAACGCATACTGTCGCTTACAGTGTTCTTCCTGAAAAAACGCATACTGTCGCTTACAGTGTTCTTCCTGAAAAAACGCATACTGTCGCTTACAGTGTTCTTCCTGAAAAGGCTCGATATGTACATAGTGTAGTCCGGGCAGGGCTGATTATGCGATTCAAATATGAATAGGATGGACCATGACCTCTATCTGTCAAATGTTACTTGAAAAGTACAGTTTGCAAAGAAAATTTGCATGTCAATATCGGTTTTTTTTACTCTGTTTAACCGAGTCTTATTTAAATCTAAGTAAACGAAAAATGTTATTTTATAATCTAAATTAGCTAAATATATTATTGAAATCATATGTAGTTAAAAAAAGAAATAGTTTTCTTTCTTATTTTCATTGTTGGCAATAATTCTTCCATGCGCCACTACTCAGACACTTCACACAGTGAGGCAGAGATGAGCGAAATTCAAAAACTAGATTCTGATTAAACTTTATTCGTTTATGTTTGATAAAAAAAAATATATCTTGGTTTGCGCACCCTACCGTACCGATTCATTTGACAACTATAACGTCACAACATGGCGCTATGTCAATCCTATTTTCATTTGAATCACATAGTACATGAACAATTAGAATTATAAATTAATTTCTTTATAAATATAGTTAAATCTTTTCTTACATAATATACTGCTTTTAGCTTTCACAGATCAAATTTTCCTTTGTCTATATTATGACTAGATTGTTTAGCACTAATGCCGAGAAGAAATATTTTTCATATCTGTGATACATAGGCAAAATGCTGAAATTTAACAATATTTACGTGAACCAGATTATACTATTTAGAATAAGATTAGACATTTAAACAAATGTTTTTTGTTGTCCGTTCAATCGATTTTGAGTTCTATTACGTAGGCATAAGGATGGCATTAAAAGCAAAAAAGTGGTTACAATACCAACTGTTTACTGCAACTGCCATTTGTCACGCGATCAACGCAATAGAAGTGGCCTATATGGAAAGCACTAAATCGGTTGCAAACCCGTGTGCGTACGCGCAGCGGAATGTTGTTGAATTTAAAGATTTTAATTATGCAGATATTTAGTGTATGACGTCGTATAATTGTGTATGGTAAAAAAAAATTTGTGCACGCAACCATTGTGGAGAAATTCACCAAAAACTGATTCCGCTGGGCGAACGTTGTCCTGGCGGAACTTTTTTTAATCCATAGACTTTAGAAGAAAAGAGATGTGTCCAAAAATTAGTGTGTATTTGTGTGTAATTGTGTATGTATGAATAAAACTAGTGCATGCATAAACTTCGGAGAAATTCAAGTTTCCGCTACGCGAACGTTTGGCCATTAGCTAGTTTTCATATAAAGCGCTTACATAGAGAGCTGTAGATTTTTACATACGTTGTTTTGAATTTGTTTATATTTGTTTAAAAAACAGATTTAGAAAAAATCGTAGGGCTTAAAAGATAAAAATATAAACGTAAAATACGCTTATTAGGTCTTAGTTCTTAAAGTATGCACTTTGGGGTCTAGATTTTCACGTTTATACAAACCTTGTAAGTGTCTGCAACATATTGCCAAGTATCAATGATGTTCCGTTAGTAACTAAAGAGTTATAGGACAAATTTACCATGAACAGATCACTGTTTACAAAGCAGTCAAATATCACGACGTTCTGAAGGAATTGCATGGTAATATGTATGTCAATAATTAGTGTATTCATTTTTTTTTTTTTTTTTTTTTTTTAATTGTTATAAACTAGTGCTTGACTGCGATTCCACCTGATGGTAAGTGGTAATGCAATCGTTGATGGTGAGGCGCACTAATTTATTGAGAGCCTATTCACTCTAGCCTTGAAGAGACCCAAATTATAATCGGACGGGAAAATCGCAGCAGGCAAATTATTCCAGTCCCTCGATGTACGCGGTATAAACGACGAGGCAAAACGCTTGGTCCGGACCGTAGAGGTTTCAACAACGTAAGGGTGGATACTCGCCGTTCGTCGGCTTGTCCGATGGTAGAAATGAGATGGTGGAATCAAGTCATGCAATTCCTGCGCACACTCTCCAAAATGAATTCTGTAAAACACCGAAAGGCTGGCTACCCTACGCCTGTGCTCAAGACTTTGTAGATTGGAATTAACCAGATCTGGATCACCAATTAGCCTCTTTGCACGCCTTTCCACCGAGTCCAAAGCTGCCAGGTGGCATTTTGCAGCACCAGCCCATATGTGGCTGCAGTACTCCACACACGAACGGACCTGTGCTTTGTATAACATTAAAAGCTGCCCTGGTGTGAAGTACCGCCGGACCTTTGCAAGTACGCCGAGTTTCCTAGCAGCTACCTTGGCTTTGGACTCAATGAACCGCCCAAAGTTAAGGTCTGAAGAAATTTCAACTCCCAAGAGCTGAAGGCGGTCGGTGTACTCCAGGGATACATTCTGAAAAACAGGAGCCAAGGTGAACGGGCTCCTTTTAGCGGTGAATAGACACGCTTGTGTTTTGGCGGCGTTGAATCCCACCAGATTGGCTTCACCCCACTTGGAGACTGCCTGAAGTGAGACATTCGCACGCTCTACCATAGCCTCTCTTTCGGACCGGATTAGCTCCCTACTAGCTCGAGCACCTGGCAGGTATCTCTCTACAACTGTGCTATCATCTGCATACCCATAGATACCGGGCATCAGCAGATCGTTGATATGCAGCAGGAAGAGAGTTGCAGAGAGAACAGACCCCTGAGGAACTCCGGCATTAGTCGTCATGGGCTCTGATGAGCATCCATCGATAACAACTCGGAGAGACCGTTCACTCAGGAAGTCTTTTACCCAGTTAATCAGACCAGGGGAAACGCCGTACGCTGAAAGCTTACTCAATAGACTAGCGTGCCATACCCTGTCGAAGGCCTTCGAGACGTCCAAGGAAACAGCAATCGCTTCCCCATTCTTCTCGAGGGTCTCGCCCCACAAGTGGGTGGCATAAACTAGAAGGTCCCCAGTAGATCGATTGTGGCGAAACCCGTACTGTCGATCACTGAGGAGATCGTTACCTTCCAGGTATGCCAAGAGGCGCGAGTTCAATACACGCTCCATAATCTTGCAGAGTATGGAGGTTATTGAAATCGGCCGATAGTTGGTAGGATCGGTACGACTGCCCTTTTTGGGCACGGGTTGCACGTTGGCAAGCTTCCAGGACTTGGGCACTATACCAGTCCCAAATGAGAGGCGATACAAACGCGTCAGTACAGGAGACAACTCGGGTGCACAAGCCTTGAGAACAATCGCTGGTATACCATCTGGTCCACTAGCTTTATTCACGTCAAGACGACACAGTGCTCTCAGAACCTCTTTGTTCCTTATGCGGACCTCGGGCATCGAAGTATCGCAGTGAGGTAGAATCGGTGGAGTAGCACTACCAGTGTCAAGACGAGAATTATGGGCGAAGAGAGATGCAAAGAGACCCGCTTTCTCTCTCGCTGTATGAGCCAGTGTTCCATCAGGTTTAACCAGCGGAGGCAATGAGGGCCGACAGAAGTTCGCTTCGACCGACTTGGCAAGGGACCAGAATGCTCTGCTACCGGACGGCTGCGCAGAGAGCTTTGTACCAATATGGTTAATGCGGTCGAAGCGAGCCTTCCTTAGTGCCTTTTTGTAGGACTTGGCAGCATGGTTGAAGGCTCTCTTCTTTGAACTCAGATCCGGAGCTTTGTGGTCACGAGCGTCAACCCAGGCGAGAAACGCCGAATGCTTACGTTGTTCAGCTTGAACGCAATCGGCGTTGAACCATGGGTGAGCTGAGCCACCGATGGGTACGTCGCGATAGGGAATGAAATACTCCATAGCTTGACGTATCACATCATCAACTATTCTTATGCAAAATTTCATGTCATTAAATTCAGTAATTAAAGAAAAACAATTATAATACTGACGAAGCATCGAAAACCTACATAACCCGACCAAGTTCGGATGGCTACAAAAAAGCGGCCGTGCAATATATTTAGGTAACATCCCAAAATTTACAGTATAATACCGGTATTGAATTGGTATAGGTGATAACACAATTGTTGTTTCGATATAATTTATAGGTCATTTATTTTTGTACACCTACTTTTTTAAATGTATTTGACTATGACAGAAAGTAGGTACTATTTACGTAGGTAAATAGGTACACTTTATTTAAGTATGCGCTTGAGACTTGAGATATAATCTAAATATATTATTTAAGACAAATAAAATTCATACAGCTAATTTCTATTGTACCACATGTAAGTATGTACTACTGTTTAGGTAAATATTTATCATATTGTAGCTTATTACACTATTTAACCAATAGACTAGGCATGCACGAGCGTTCCCCTTTGCAACTTTAGTGGATCAAACAATCTAATAACTTAAAAAAAACTACTTCTTGAATCGATTTTTTTTTCTTATGTATGTGAGCGTGTTCCCCCGCACCCCACCAAAATATGCAGAATTATTTTGTTCGAAGTTCGGTACGCTTAATCCTTTACTATTTAAATGTTGATTTATTTTTATATTAGGCAGACTCTCAAACATAAACAACTAAATAGTCTAGTTATGTGATCTGTGATTGATAATCTGTGATTTTATTATTGAAACTAGAAAATATTAGGTATATCTACTTAGAAATGTTGAGGTTGTTTACAGTATTTGCTACTCATTTAAGAATATTTTCTTGAAAATACCTTTTTTATACCAATGTTTTAGTTTATAAGCACTTTTTTAATGTTGATCAAATCTAAACAACTGAATAGGTTAGTTATGTGATGTGATTTTCATTTTTATTGAATTCGAAATATTATACTTACCCTAAGTTTCGTCATCCACGCGAACGAAGTCGCGGGCAAAAGCTAGTTCATAATCTATTTTAGTTAAAACACATTTAAGTCTATTGCTGTCATTGCAAGCGTTTGTTAACGTTATTATAATTACATAATTAAGTATTATATGTAATTAAAAATATTTTTGTACGCGGATATTTAAATAGAGAAGTACTTGTTAATTGAAGATTTGTTTTTATCGTAGATAGTGGCGTTATTATTAAAAAAATATTTTTCATTCAAGAAATGCAATTGTTTTATTTTTTCCTAACGCTTGTGTACGCAACTGTACCATATTAATAAATACTATATTGGAAGGTTAAGAACGTTTCTTAAATATATGGCACGGCCGCTTTTTGGTAGCCATCCGAACTTGGTCGGGTTATGTAGGTTTTCGATGCTTCGTCAGTATTATAATTGTTTTTCTTTAATTACTGAATTTAATGACATGAAATTTTGCATAAGAATAGTTGAATGAATACACTAATTATTGACATACATATTACCATGCAATTCCTTCAGAACGTGGTGATATTTGACTGCTTTGTAAACAGTGATCTATTCATGGTAAATTTGTCCTATAACTCTTTAGTTACTAACGGAACATCATTGATACTTGGCAACATGTTGCAGACACTTACAAGGTTTGTATAAACGTGAAAATCTAGACCCCAAAGTGCATACTTTAAGAACTAAGACCTAATAAGCGTATTTTACGTTTATATTTTTATCTTTTAAGCCCTACGATTTTTTCTAAATCTGTTTTTTAAACAAATATAAACAAATTCAAAACAACGTATGTAAAAATCTACAGCTCTCTATGTAAGCGCTTTATATGAAAACTAGCTAATGGCCAAACGTTCGCGTAGCGGAAACTTGAATTTCTCCGAAGTTTATGCATGCACTAGTTTTATTCATACATACACAATTACACACAAATACACACTAATTTTTGGACACATCTCTTTTCTTCTAAAGTCTATGGATTAAAAAAAGTTCCGCCAGGACAACGTTCGCCCAGCGGAATCAGTTTTTGGTGAATTTCTCCACAATGGTTGCGTGCACAAATTTTTTTTTACCATACACAATTATACGACGTCATACACTAAATATCTGCATAATTAAAATCTTTAAATTCAACAACATTCCGCTGCGCGTACGCACACTGCAAACCCGGGTAGGCCGCTGCAAACACAACTTTTATAGACCCGTCGGATACAAATTGTGAGTGCGGTGCTCCTGTTCAAAACATGAGCCACATATTAGAATGCCCCAACTGCCCATACACCTGCACTTTGGAGGATTTGATGAGTGCTACCGATGCTGCTATTAATGTAGCCACCTATTGGGCCCAAACAGTTTGACGAGTTTACCATCGAATCGAAAAGAAGAAGAAGAACGCAATAGAACTCAAAATTGGTTGAACGGACAGTAAGTAAAACGATTTGTTTAAATGTTTTATCTTATTTCGAATAGAGTATACGAGAATATTCTGAAAGAGAACATTCTAAATTCAAAACAAAAAAGCAGAAACAAAAAAGGAAAAAGTAGTTGATTCTGTAAGGCCTACCAGAAATGGGATCACAGGAATAAGACACGGAAAGTGTTACTTATTTAAAGGGTCATAGAAACATTTATTTTTACGTCCTAACACAAACTTAGCCTACATTCACACACACTTTTAAAACAGCCTATCTAACAAAGACCCCTTGAATTTCTTAGACACGGTCTCCTCACACTCTTTCATTTCCACATCAATATTATTTCGTTTAAGACTATTCACGATTTGTTCTGTTAACTTGTTACCCGAATAACTGGTTTCTTTATTATGACCATTAAATTTATTTTTAATTTCATCAAAGCATGTTGCAGTTTGACTGCTGTCTACAGTCTTTTGCCTTTTAGCCAATCTGTCAGGTGTATCTCTTGTGACCAATGCTCTCATTTCTCTATTTAGTTCATCAAGATCAATCTCAATGATATCCTTTGGTTCTTCAGATCTTAACGATTTACATTTTAATTTTTTTCTATCATTCTTTTCATCTCTCTCAGTATTTTCTGAACATCTTGCAGAAGTTTTGTAAGTAATGGAGCTTGTACTTTTTTTGTTATCTGTAAATAATTTATTATTAGTAGTACGTTCTCCTACTGGTTTACACGTGAGAATTGTGTGTGGTTCCGTTTCCTTTTTGTCCGTTGCTGTATTGTTCCCTTTCCCAGGTACATAATTATCTGAAACTTGGCTGATTAATGTGTCGTGTCCGAACACTAACGTATCCATTTCTACTAGCTTGTCACCCGCGACTTGAGTCGCGACATCAGGTTTTTCAGCCAACTCGGTTATTTCGATTAGTTTGTCTGTCCTTATTTCATCTTTGATACTTTCCATGTTGCTTTGCTCTAGCCCGTTATCTTTGCCATTCATTTTGCTAAAATTTTCTATGCAGTAGTCGATTCTATTGTTTCCTTCTTCAGGTTCAGTTTTCGGAGATTCTTCTAAAAGCTTAGCTAGTACAGCCATTGGTGATTCAAATAGTTTGGTAGGAACGTTTTCTGGTTCTATTCTTGGTTTCGAACGTTTTATTTTGGTGCCGGTCGCATCTTTGTTTTTCTTTGATATCATTACAGTAGGTACAAGATTCTTTGTAGGAGTTACAGTTGTGGGAGCTGCATTTGTAGCCGTTATACTTGTATCACACACACTCATTATATAATCTGTATTAGGAGTGATGTTTGTTTCGCGTATTGTTTTGAAAGCTGCTGTTGACGAAGCTGTACTTGTGGAACTTATAGTTGTATCACCTATAATTCTAGAGCATCCTGCTGCAGGATTGACTTTTGTACGGGTAATAATTGTGTCACCTACAATCATAGGAGTTTCTTTTGGAGTAGGATTAGCTAAACGTATAGTTGTGTTACCTAAGATCATTGAAGAAGATCCGTTTGGACCATAGAAAGTATTTTCAGATCTCCTTTCTGGCACGTGATTCTGAAAAAAAAACCATACCATCTTTTAGAAATACAACTAATTTGTTAGGTTCTTTACTCAGTATTTCTATTGGGTTTTTGTACACCATCATCATCATCATCATTTCAGCCGAAAGACGTTCACTGTTGGACATAGGCCTCCCCCAAATGTCGCCACAATGACCGGTCCTGTGCGTCTCGCATCCATCGGATTCCCGCGACCCTCTCCAGGTCATCGGTCCACCTTGTGGGTGCTTAAAGTTACTCAAAGGGCAATGGAAAGGGGGGAGCCTATCAATAATAATAATAATAAAATTACTGATTAAAGTTTCTGATTCTGAAGAAAATATATTCAGGTTTCGCAAATACTATAAATAATGTCGTATAATGGGTGTGCATTGTTATAGTGAATTTCATTAGATATAAACATACACTTAAACTTCTGGTTAAGAGTTATAATGTTTGATTTATCTATGAATTTTGTGATCTAATTAACATGCAAATAGGTTAAAAACACTGTCGTAAGTAAGGGCTCCTTTTTTATCTGCAGGGCTTAAAGAAACCTAGCATGAAGGGGATGACGGGGTTTTCGTTCGCTTGCTTTGACCCCATCATCCCCTACGAACCTGACGTACCTGTATCAGGGTGGCCAAAGTTTCCGAGCTTGCATCGCTCACCCTTTGACTTATACATTTAAAAGAAACCGGGCAAGTGCGAGTCGCACTCGCGCACTGAGGGTTCCGTACAAACTTACCCGAATTGAGTTACAAAGATTTTTACGAATCGCAAAAGAAGTTTTTTTTGTGACGTAACTACAAACTAGTTTTCAGATTTTTTCGTATACTTGTGCTATAATAATAATAATAATAATAACTTTATTTCGGGTGGCATAGACCCATAGAAAACTTAACCTAGTACAATTTTTATGTTTAATTTATTTGCCATGACTGGCCACACCTTTACAAGACATGACCCAATAATTTTGAAACGGACAGTCAAAGCGTACAGCAATTGCGTTCAGAATGCCGTTGTTGCTACTCCGTATACGCGCCAGCAAGGAAGCTGCTTTTTTGCGCATGATGGCCTGGAAACCATCAGTGCGCGCTTCAGCAAACATCCCAGAGGCGCTGCACCGCCACGGCAGACCCAACAACATCCTGAACGCATTATTATACTGAGTGCGCAAGGCTCTGTAGGCTCGCTGGGTATGACTCACCCACAGGCCGCTTGAGTAGAAGGACTGGCAAAATGATTTAAATAGCGTTATTTTCACTTCTCTCGTGCATCGCGCGAACCTGCGGGTGAGCATATTAGCTCTCACCGCCAGAGCCCTGCGCTCCCGCTCAATATCTTCATCGTCCCTAAGGTTACTAGTCACAATATGACCCAGGTATTTAAAAGTTTGAACCTGCTTTAGAGCTATTCCATTAAGAAATACAGGGGGTACATGGGTAGGCTGTTGTTTGCCTGCCTTAAAAATTAAAATTTCACTCTTTTTAGTGTTATATTGTAACCCATAAGACCTTGCTTTATACCAAATTTCAGGATTGTAGGTCAACGGGAAGTACCCTATAAATTTTGATTCCCTTGAGCGTGTCGAAATAGAACTTTTTGCGACATAAAGGGCCGTATATTTTTCTTTCGTTAACTTAGAAGATTGATATTTGGTTTTAATTTTAACTCGATATCTCCACGCGTTCCCGAGAAAAAGTCTTGACAGACAGACAGACGGAAAACAAAGTGATCTTATAGGATCACTTTGTTGTTGCCGTTTTTTCCTTTTGAGGTACGGAACCCTAAAAAATAAAAGCGCCAAGTTCTAGTAAACTAACCTCATGAGAAGGAGCCGAATCTTTCCTCTTCAGAACCATTTCTTCAAAAAAGGAATCCAAAAGAATAGACTTTTCTATGACATCAACAGCATTTCCAGGTTCGGGAATAAAAAAATGTTTATCAAATATCTCACGAGGGAATATCCACTTGTATGCTTCTTCAAATCTATCCAGGTTTTCCTGTAATAAAAAAAATAATTATGGTAAATGGCTCGAAGTGAATGCACAGTTAATGCAGGTTCTCAAAATAATGTAAAAATAATGATTTATAGAACAAGTTTTATCAGTTTTTTTTTTGTTTACTTTCGTTAGTTACGAAATTCAATGAACAATAAAATAATGTACCTTTGTCATATTATTCTTAAGGATAACAAAATATTTGATACCAACAAAAAAGTTTTCAATACTCGACAAACGCGTCCTTATCTCTACCGCTTTTAGGCACGCAATTTACTGTTTTTCGCACTAGTGCGGAAAAGCACACCAACTCGCCTCCGCCGCAATTTTATTACATTTATCGTATCTGGCTGGGCGCTAAGCGACCCCCACGAGTCGCGCGTCAACCCTCTTTTTATTTATGCCTTCGTAAGTGTATTAAAAAAGGAAAATTTTTGAGGAAGTTACCTACTTAATAAGAAACTAATTCTTAAACTTCTTTCTTGTATTCTTAAGGCTGAAGTAAAAAGAGGCATGCAATTCATTGAGAAGAAATCCAGACTTTCGCTACTATGACATTTGTTCAGGAAAGCCCAATGGCACTGCTTGTACTGAGAATCATTCTCAAGTACTCTTTGCGCTTGTGAGTTTAGGTCAAGGCAGTTATTGAAATCTAGTGGATACCCGGTGTGTACCACGCTAAAAAAATAAATAAATCATGTTTATTTGTTGGAAACACACACATTCATTGTATGAGAAGTGAAATTCCCTGTAAGTCTGTTTCCTGATAGACACAACCTAGGGGTCTTAAGAGTGAAAAGGTTACTTCTAGGCAAGCGTGCTCCAACGTGGACCACATCAAGGCTTGCCATCACATGTGATAACAGTCAAGCGTAAACCTATTAATAATATAAAAAACCGGGCAAGTGCGAGTCGGACTCGCGCGCTGAGGGTTCCATACAAACTTAAATATGAAAACAGTTCAATTCCCGAATTGAGTTACGAAGATTTTTCCGAATCGCAAAAAGTTTTTTTTTTTGTGACGTAACTACAAAATTACAGTTTTCCGATTTTTTCCTATACTATTGCTATGAGAACATGCTTCAAGCCTAACTTCAGGAAGTCCCCTATAAATTTTGATTTCGTCGAGAGTGTCGAAATGTATGTAAAGTATCTTTTTTTCTCGTTAACTTACAAGTTTGATTTTTTTACAGCTTCAAGAGTCCGCAGACCTGAGTATATGGTTTTAATTTCAAGTCGATACCTCCACGCGTTCCCGAGACAAAGGGTCTTGACAGACAGACGAACGGACAACAAAGTGATCCTATAAGGGTTCCGTTTTTTCCTTTTGAGGTACGGAACCCTAAAAACAAGCGCGAGCCTAAAAATTGCATTATTTTTTAATGCATAGTTTTATTGGTCAAAAATCATCTTCGCTAATAATCCTTTCTAATGAAAAAGAATTGGGGCACATAGGTTGGGTTCAAAGTCTATAAAGGGTAGAAACAATTTTTGTGTTTTATATAGAAAGAAAGAAAGAAAGAAAAACAATTTATTTACGTCAAATATGGCGCACACCTTAAAATAAACAAATAACAATAACGACATATATATATGGTAGGTTATGCGTCACATCCGCGTAAAACGGCCAGCGCTCAGCAAAAATGCTGGGGCTCGTATAAAATAGAGCCTCAGCGCTGATTTTCAGCACCAGCCGTCGTCGACGGAGAGACGTTGATCGGCCAGCAAGTATTACACAATATTATACTTATAATTACATTATAGGTAGGTACTAGCTGACCCGGCGAACTTCGTACCGCCTGTTGTGTTAGCTAAACTGTCAAAGGATAACGCCATCTACTGGTATTACCATAACAACATAATTCATTTTAAAATTATACAGTTTAAGAGATGGTGTTGGTCAAGAAATAAATTTAAAATAAAGAGAGATGGCGTTCTATTCGATTTTTTTTTTCGTGAGTTTTTCCATATTTTCTCACCATTTAAACCTTTCCTGGACAATCACAAATATTTCAAGACCAAAATTAGGCAAATCGGTCCAGCCATTCTCGAGTTTTAGCGAGACTAACGAACAGCTATTCATTTTTATATAAATAGAAGATAGATAGATAGATTAGAATTGGATAAATAAAATCTATACATACTTTCATATTTACTTCAGTATTCCATATCTTGAAACAGGCTTTGAAAGGTAGCTTTAGTATGGGGTTGGGACTGGTCACCTCATCACCGTCCACTATGATTATGCTCCACTCGCGTTCACAGAACTTGTGCAGGTTCACCATTGTATTGATTATCACCATTTTCTTTTTTAAGTAGGGGTTTTCTGTTTCTACTGCCACTTCTGAAATAGATATTGCGCGTATACGGCATCAGGACAAGCTAGACATAGTTCCTAGTAAGACTCATTTCTTGCACAAAAGTATTTTCTGCTCGGCTCCGCGTATATTCAATAATATTCCAAGGCCTATAAGAGCAATTACTGAAATAAAATCATTTAAAAAGAAACTCCATGAACTGTTAGTGAACAAATGCTATTACTCTATGAAAGACTTCTTTGCCGACAAATCACTTTTAAAATATAATCTGCCTGGGTCATGATGCGTTTTGTGTACGAGAAACATTAATTTGTAAACTGTTTGTTTGTTGAAATTTGTTGCTCCAACGATGTAATAATTTTGAATGTGTTTTGATTTTGATATTGTTGACATGCATGTAATTTCACTATAGGTACTTACCTACATTGTATTGTACGCCCTAAGGGTGGGACATAGCCGTTCGTAGAAATTAATTAACACCATCTGTATTATGTACAATTACCTACCTATGATCCACAACAATAAAGATGATTTGATTGATTTGATTTGATTGATATTTAATATTTTAACCGCCTAGTCGGATATATCCATAGATATATCCAATAAAAGCGCATTTATTCCGCCTAAGTCACACATCCACGACCAAATACTCCATCTCGTCTGTTCTTCTGTCACCAATGATGGGGTTGAAGAGCTATACAAGATGGAGTACCCAGTCACACAGACACGAAAACACTCGCCGGACCAGTCCGATGCAAGCGGTTAAAGGGTTTTTATCATTGCACGTATTTCATATCTGTGTTGTTTATTTATTAAAACTTCATGCAACACAAAGGTACAAAGGCGGACTTAATGCCTTAGGCATTCTCTACCAGTCAACCTAGGGTGGTGAAGAGAAAACATGGTGATGGTGGTGGTGGTGGTGGTAGTGTTAAGGGCATGCAATTCGATATACATTTTCACTGCTTTTTATACAACAGCTCTTACGCGATTATGACGTTATTACACATTTTTCATTAGATATTTTTGGAAACACAGTATTTATTTATTTATTTATTTATTTATTTATTGGCCTATCAACAATTGTTACACATTGCATTCGAAACGTTCTTGCTCTTATACAAACCAAGTGTACAATATATTACGATAGACACAGCATGCATAAACAATATTAAAGATTTTACAAATAATATTAGTATAGATACAACACTTTCGAGTTACGTTGCTACAAATGTTGGCTAGTAGTTAGTCGTTTTAGGTGGACTTGGCGCTTGAATTTATGGAAAGATGTGCCAAAAATATCCAAACTTATATCGCAATTATTAAGAAGCCTACAAAGTCTTGGGATTGGGGAGTTAGACCCTGAAATAGTTTTTCGGAATGGGGGACGTAGTAATTTGATAGGATGGCGCGGATAATTGTGAGGTAGGTTAAAATTAAATTTACATAACAACTGAGGACAGTCTATTTTACTGTGAAGAACTTTATACAAGAAAATGAGATCGTTTTTGTCCCTGCGTTCTTCGAGAGTAGTCATCTTGAATTTTTGTAGCCGTTTTGCATAGCTTGGAACTTTTTTGGCTATTTTCGTCGAGTATGCCAGATGGTTCAAAAATCTTTTCTGAATGCGCTCCATCCTAAGATTATGTGTGGCATAATGGGGGCGCCACACAACTGAACAATATTCCAGAACGGTACGAACGAGGCAATTAAAGAGGTAAATTTTGGTTTGAAGCTTGCGAAAACATTTTGTATTCCGTAGTACAAAGCCAAGAGTTTTTGAAGCTTTTTTGATTATATTGTCCATGTGGGGAATAAATGTAAACTTACGATCAAGAAGGACCCCTAAGTCTCTGATCACATCAACTTTGCTTAGACATGTACCATTCATATAGTAATTGAAGTTGATGAAAATGGGCTTCCGCGTAAACGTTATTTGAGAGCACTTCTTTACGTTTAGTTGCATACTATTATCTTCGCACCAGTTTATTAGCCGGTTCAAGTCATCTTGGAGTAATATGGAATCAGCTTGAGAATTTATGACGCGAACTATTTTCAAATCATCGGCGAATAAAAATGGCGTGGAATAAATGAAGCAATTGGGAAGGTCGTTTACAAAGATGACAAATATTACAGGACCAAGGTGAGAACCCTGCGGAACCCCAGAGGTTATAATCAGGGTTTCGGATTTGTAACCATTGGCGACAACATAAAAAGATCTACCCGTTAAGTAGGAGTGAAGCCATTTAAGAAGAGATCCAGCAAAACCGTACGCCGCAAGCTTTTGAATGAGCACCTCATGGGAAACTTTGTCAAAAGCCTTGCTAAAATCCGTGTATACGGCATCAACCTGCTGGTTAGAGTCAAGGGAAACTGCAACTTTTTCAACAAAAGACACTAGATTACTACAGGTAGAACGCGCAGCAGTAAAACCATGCTGGTGTTCAGAAAGATACTTTTTAAAATAGTTCTGGATATCTGGACATACTATTGCTTCAAACACCTTTGCAAATGTCGGAAGGAGAGATATAGGATGATAGTTATCAACCAAATCCTCGGCTCCCGTTTTATGTATTGGAACCACCTTGGCCTGCTTCCATTGTTTAGGGAAGATTCCGACTTCAAGTGATTTATTAAAAATCAAGAAAAGGGGGGTTGCCAGTTGATCAGCGCAGGTTGCGATGAAGCAAGGTGGAATTTCATCACTACCGGGACCCTTGGATGTGTCCAATTTCTTAAGTTGTTTGACTATTTTATCTTTAGGTATTAGGATCAAGGAAAAATTGTCGGAGTTTTGAAGTAGTTTTTCAAAGAAAGGAGAATTTTGAACCACATTACTCGGATTGTTATCTGGACTATACACTGAAGAAAAGTAGTTTCCAAACATATTGCACATATCGTTGCCATTACAAGTTTTGGTAACGCCATTTGACATTGATGCTGGGTAAGAATTAGCACCACCTCGTTTAGACTTTATGAAGGACCAGAAAAACTTAGGATTTGTTACAATTTTCTGTTCTAAGCTTCTTATATAGGAGTTGTAACATTCCTTTGCCAATCTGTCACAGCACTTACTACACCAACGAAAAGATATCTTATCCATAGGATTTTTGTATGCGTTAAATCTTCGTCTTAGATTATTTTTTTCACGCAGCAGTCTTTCCAGCTTTTTTGTAAACCATGGTGGTCGTGTATTACTTTTAACTATGGTCGATGGTACAAACCGCTCTATGATCTGATTGAGTACTGTATAGAAACGTTCTAACATTACACTGGGGTCATCGGTGTCAGATAGTAATGCATGCCAGTCAGTATTTTCAAGTTCTGATTTAATATTGGTGTAGTTAGCTTTTTTAAAGTTTGATCTGATCTTGAGTTCTAGCTTTAAATAATTATTTACTTTTATGTGGAGGGAAAGGGAAATTTCAAGAGGGGGGTGATAAGGATCGATCTTTGTCAGACTATTTGGTGCTTCAGTCACCTTACATTCATGAAGGTCTACAAGAACCAAGTCCAGAATTCTATTTTTAATATTACAAACATTGTTACACTGTTTGAGGTTATTTATATGAATAAAGTCTAGAAGTGGCTGATTTAGTTTAGAATTAGTCTTTGAGAAAGTAGGGCAAGTGCGGGTATCATCACTGCTAGCTGCTTGATTCCAGTCAATATTGCTCATATTGAAATCACCGATGAGAATAGTGTAGCAATCATTTTTTTCTGCTACAGCATTATAATTATCCAAAAAGTGCTCCAAAATGGAATGTTGCACAGGTGGAGGTAAATAAAGAGCACAAATAGCTATTTTGAAACCTGACGCAACATTCACAGTAACCCACAAGTCCTCGCACCTACTCTCCCAAGAACATTGTCTGTTAGCAGCGTACTTCCTAGATATAGCAACCAAAACACCACCTCCATCCTTATTAGCATGGAAACCAGAAGTTTCTCTGTCTCGCCTAAAAACTATGTACCTTTGATCGAATAGTTCACTGCTAAGAATACAATTATTGAGCCAAGTTTCTGTTAACACTAGTGCGTCAAAATTTGAACAAACTAAATTACAATAAAATTCCTGAGTTTTAGAGCGTAATCCACGCGTGTTTTGATAATATATACTAAAGGTAGCGAATTTAATTTAAAATAACCGTAATAACAGCTCGGTTGAAAATTGTACATTAAACTATTGAGTGTAGCGAGTCCATATCCCTTACAATCTTAGTGTCAGAATCATCAGACTTTTTAACATAAATACGTCCTCCTCTGACCCAGACGTAACGATATCCTTTTTCTTTGGCTTTAAGACGCGTAGCTGTATGTAGTGCCTTATTAGCCGGGCTCAGATGTTCCGTTACGAAAATTGCAGATTTCGTACCCTCAAGCTCGAGATGGGAAGTATTTAACTTTTCAATGGCTGGCTTTGATTTGTTAAAGTTGATACAAGCAGCCAGGAAAGAGTCGCGTAATCTGGGTGAGATGAACTGTACCACAATTGATTTAGGACGATTACTGCTGCTGTTGAGCTTCATTACACGTGTGCAATTGCTAATGTTTTCTTCCTTAATATCACATCCTATAGTCTTACCCAGCTGAGTTACAATATTAATTAGATTTTCCGTTTTCTTCTGGGGGACACATTGAATCTCAATATTACTTGTACGTGCGTGTTGTTCTAAGGTGTTCAAGCGACTTGACATGTATTTTACTGTGGATGACAACTTTTCATTTTTATCTAGCAGATCCTTTATTTTCTCTTCACCCTGCCTCTTCTCCTTCAACATATCATCATATTGATTGCTTATAAATTCTACTGAACCCCTAAGGCCAGCGACTTCTTCGCGTATTTCGGTTAACTCCTTGTTCAACAGTTTGCTCATTGTTGCTGTTATGTTCTCCAACAGAGATTCCATCTGCGATTGCATCACATTTTCAATGATAGCTCGGACACTTTCTTCAGAAACGGGTGTAGTAGATGAATTTGGTGACTTTGGTGGGGATTGCAAAGCTTGTCTCTTGTTAGTGCGCATAGTAGTATTCGGATTGAAACGAACAGGTGTTATGTCAACGTGCTTGGCTTCGGATGCTTTGGGAGAACAATGCGAACATGACCACGAGGTCAGGTCGTCCGTTGACTCTAAGGCAAGGCACTCATGATGGAACGCTCTATCGCATATTTTACATTGAATAAAGCTTTTATTTGTACGTTTAGTGATACAGCATCCCCATTTCGGTGGTAATTTAGAAATTTTTAAGTCTAATTAGTAAATCCAATGACTTTCAAGAAAACGAACACTAATAAAGGCTCTCGGCAAAAGATGATTTTGTCAATAGTTGAAAGTGCACACTAACAAATGCCCACAATGTGCGAGAGCGCGACCAAAAGGTCGTAAGTGCGCGGTATACGGCGTCGCTTGCGCGTTAGCTACGATGATTTTGTATTCGATGTGCCGTTGGGTACATTTATAAAAGTTCACTTAGTATTTTGATGATAAAGTCTTATTTTGCACAGTTTACGTGTAATTTTTTCTACTCACTGATAGTGCACAAGTCCAGACACAAGAATAACACCAACACTGAACCGTAACTTTGTTGCAACAATATAATACGATTAATTATTCAGAGCGTTGTAAATGTACAGTACACTTTGAGACGGTAGGAGTATCTTGTGGATATCATCTAGGCTTCTATTGAAATCAATTTGTAAATTTGTGTAAAACTAATCCAGTTAAGACCTCTGAAAATCTGCTATTTTTATTAAACCACCAAAAGTCTGTAGAAATTACATGCATGAAAAATATAGAATAGCATAATAACATAGGTAAGCATAATCAGCCTTTTAATGTTCCCACTGCTGGGACTCAGGCCTCCTCTCTAGGAGAGGGAATGGGCCGTAATCCACCACGCGGACCCAGTGCGGGTTGGTGAATGTCACATGTCTTCGAATTTTTTGGTTCTAGGACATGCCGGTTTCCTCACGATGTTTTCCTTCACCGTTTTGAGAGCAATGGTGATGAAATAAATTACACAAAGTAATGCGCTTGGCTGGGTTTGAACCCGCGACCAGGCCAGGCGCACTTCTAACTATAGGTATAGAAATATGCCTACGCCCGCAGCCTCTCTTGCGAGGCTAAATTCGGTAGAGTGTCACACGCGTGTTCGATTTTCCGCTTGACCCGCGCTAACAAAAATTATTTTCGAATTCTTTATCGAGTTTTTATTTCAAGTATTTGCGACATTTTTCACGTAAACGAGTCAATGACCTTAAAGATCTTTCAATATAAGTAGACCTTCCAGTACTAGTGACTACCTTACTAATGCAAGGTCAACATAGACTGCAATTATATCTTACAAAATGTTAATTATTATGTATAATAACGTCTTAAACGACCTACCTTTTAAAAATTATATATGAACGCAAAGCTAACGACATACAAAACCAACAAAGTTATATGTACACTTCATTTTAATTACCTATTTCATTTGTTTAGATACCTAACTAAATGTAAAATCTCTTGACACTTCTATGAGATGACTTATAAAAATATGTTTTAAAATATGGATATAAGTAAATAGGTAGAAATCAATTAGGTACCTATCTACCATATAATTTTAGAAAATCTGATTATATTTTATGTAGTAAAACGTAAGTAAGTACCTATTACACATTTTTCAAAAACACACAAGTCCTAACCCTATAACAAGAGCGGCCTGTTCAAAGGCGCATAATGGGCATAATAAAAGAGACTCTCGTCGCGCGGACTTACGGTGCATTTTGATTCGTTACGAGCGCCACTGGATCTGGTAGGCTAATAAAATCAAGGTCGTGTCCGTGCCGTGCAATGTATTATGAACATTAGCGCTGTTATTAGTAGGTTTAAATTCGTATGTTTGCTATCAAGGAGTGCAATTTCTGTACTTGTACTATTTCTTATTCTGTGCCGCGACCAACAACTCACAACTCACAACAATATAGAATGTCACAAAGATATTATCTTACCATTGATTATTTTTGTACACAAGGTGTCGAACCGACCAAGCCAGCAATACTGGTAACCCTCCTGGCACAGGATTAATACGGGCCTGGACAGCAACGGGCGAACAGCTCTTAGGAACAGACAGACTTGAGTATTCCGACTAAATCTGTCGGCCTCATTCAATATCACTCCACTTTTCCTCTGAAAAATAAAACATCACAGTAGGTACATTTTATTTAAAACTAGCTTCTAGAAACGACTTCTATTGCGTGAAAGTAGGTTAATCAATACAAACTTTGGACCCTTAATTTTATCCCTTTTTTAAGGTGGGAAATCATTCATTGACTTCTCTCGGTCTAAATGGAGCGCAAGGGCGTGTCAGACTTTTACTGACTTGGGCACGCCATAATTATGGTGATAAGTCCCCTCTTTGAGGAGTGGCTGGAAAGACCTCACGGCGTCCTTACCTACCGCATGACGCAGTCCTCACCGGACATGGTAAGTTCGGGAGGTTCCTGCATCGGATTCGTGCAGAAGAGACGCCCGGGTGCCAACATTGTGTGGACCGCCCGGAGGACACGGTGGAGCATACGGTAGAGGTGTGCCCCGCTTGGGCAGAGCACCGCCGTGTCCTCGTGGGGGCGATCGGTGGCAGCGATCTCTCGCGCCGGGCCTTGGTACAGGCCATGGTCCGGAGCGAGGAGGAGTGGCAGGCGGTTGCCTCCTTCTGCGAAGCAGTAATGGTAGCAAAGGAGGCGGCCGATCGCGTGAGGCAACGGTCCTCACGCCCCAACCGCCGCCGGGATTCCGATCCCGATTTCCGGCCACCGTAGGCGCGGGCTTGCGGACTGTGAGCAATGGGTGGTTCGCCGTCCGATCGTCCGGTAACCGTCCGGACCGAGCCCAAGTCGTCGACGGCGCGTAGTGTTCCACGCGCGCCTCAAGGAGATGTCAGCAACCGTAGGGGCCCAGCAGGGTCGAAGCCTACTGGGGCCATGGGTGATGCGAAAGTGACCCCCGGGGCCCTGGAAAAAAATGGCAAAGAAGGAACAGGAGTGGGTTTTTAGTCAGTAAAAGTTTGACACTATCTCACGCTCCGCCCAAGAGCGGGGGATGTCATTAGATGATTTTCCCACCCGAAAAAAAAAAAAAAGACTTTTGCTGACTAGAACCCACTCCTATGTTCCTTCTTTGCTTTGTGTTCCCGGATCCCAGCCCTGCGTTCAAAAATGAGATTAGAGTTAACTCTGATGACGTCATCGGGTAGATACTCTAAGCTCGCATTTTTGAACGCGAACGTAGAGTTCAACTGTCAATGATAAGCAACTGTCATTCCTACCGCTTACACCAACCTACCCTGCTCGGAGTTAGAGTTAGTTGGGTTAACTCTAGGGTAGCTACTCGAGTTATAAAAGAACGACTCTGGGTTGCAACTCGAAGCTACTCTGGTTATTTTTGAACGCAGGGCTGGGTTCCCTTTCGGACAACCCATGGCCCCAGTCATATGAATCGAATTTTGTAAAATTATTTCTTATTCTTTATATATGTCACCGTAAAATTGTAAATATCGTTAGATTACAATCTATCGAAAGATTGTGAACCTTAACAAACAGCTTACGATTTAACGTATTATTTATCGGTAGATTGTAATATATCGAAGTGCGACTGTTAAATCATAATCTATCGCGCGTTAAATTGTCAAAGCTCTGTCCGAAGGCTGTCCCTGATTGGTCGGTCTTACAGTAGGTTGTTCTATTGTGTTTTGTAACTCTATGGTAAATTCATCTTGATTAGCAATTAGGCACTGGTATTTCTGAGTTTTGTTGATGGACAGGCTCAATATGAGATCATATAGGTTCATATGCATAAAAATATGAAAAAACGGAAAATGTATGTAATTTAAGTATTAAAACTAACCTATTTATCTTTCAAACTGCACTTTTCATTTATCTAATTCTAAAGCTGTTAGTTAACAAATATGGCGGCGTGGAGCACATGACGTTCAACCAACCAGCGCGCTAGATGCGTTCTGTTCTATGCCATTTGACAATTTAATAACAGTTTAACTTCGATATATTACAATCTACCGAAAAATAATGCGTTAAATCATGAGCTGTTTGTTAAGATTCACAACCTTTCGATAGTTTACAATCTCGCGAGATAGATTGTAATATAACGGTATTTACAATTTTACGGTGACATATATACATCATAAAAGGAACCCCTGTACAAACTGAGCATTAATGAATCAGCGAGCAAGTCAGAACTTTGCCATTTATACATACAGATATCAAAACTGGCATTGAAGCTTTGCCTATTTTAATGGGGGAATATAATATTGCAATGGGCAATTCGAGAACTATTTATGGGACTTTTTTTTTAAATTGGGAAATCATTTAATGACTTCGCTCGCACTATGGGTAGAGCTAGAGGGCTTGTCAGACATTTACGGACCCACCTACGTCCTTTCATTTGCCCTTTATGTTCTAGGGCCACTTAGCAATATTCCCAGGCATCAGGCGTCGGCTCTGCTGGGCCTCTTCAGTTTTACTGACATGAAGGTAGGTACATATAACTAGGATTTGGCTGTATTGAAAATTTGATCCAAATCCATTCAGTAATTGAGTAGGTGGATATTTACCAAATTAAACTGCTTGTAGAGAAATCGTATGCCTGCAACGGAGGTTTGGGGTACTTTGTAGTCATCGATGTAAACAGAATCCTTGCCTTGCGATAGGAACAGCAGATCCATAAAATTTTGATGATGCATCATTTTGGATTATTGTAAATGTGAGTAACTGAAATCAATATAATTATAATTCATTATTCATATAAATCATTATTTCATAATTGCAGACACATACAGTTTTAACTGGCCTGTTAGTTTTAACTGGCCTGTTGGTCTAGTGGTCAGTGGCCCTGGCTCCTATGCAAGAGGATGTGGGTTTGATTCCCACCCAATACAAGTCTTTGTGTGATGAGCATGATCATTTGTTCTGTGTGTGTGGGATATAAGGGCCAACTTACACAAACTTACACAATATATCTAAGTATTGTGTAAGTTTGTTGATGAGTGCAAGTGTAGGTGACAGTGTGAAGAGCGAATGAGTTCTAACGTTAAGACACAGTATTTTAAAACAGATATTATAAGTAGTCTCTTTTTCTAAAATGATAATATAAGTAATCTCTTTTTCTGAACTGATATTATAAGGGGTTTCTTTTTCAACTTAAACTATTATGCTTTCTATAGCAGCAGTTTTATAGAATGTGAGTATAGTACGCATTTAGTAGAGGCTTATTAGTAAGATGTTCGGGTTACTGGATAATGGAGCAAAATTCATAATAAATATACAAAATTCATCTACACTAATATTATGAGGTAAAGTTTGTTTTTTTGTTTGTAGGAGGTAATCTCTGAAAGTACTGGTCTGATTGCAAAAAAACTTTCACCGATAGAAAGCTGCTTTATCCTGAGTGACATAGGCTATATTTTATGTATGCATGAGAAGCCACGGGGAAAAGCTAGTAATAAATAAAAAGCATTTCATTAAGAATACTTATTTATATTTTTTTTTGTACTACACTTTTATAATAATTATATATCTTACAATGTACTAATTTGTTTTTGTTAAATAATAATTATTAATAACAATAAATAATAGAGTGAGGTGAGGGAGGCACCAATGGACGGTGGCAGATTATTGATGTGCTGGATTTATAAGAATCTACTGTAGTATTAATGTATGAAATGAAGTAACTAACTGATTTGACTGACTTTCAAATCTATAGGTGGCTAATAAGAATGCTATATATTATTATAACTTATTTGTATTTTATGGCATAAAATGTGGTCAATTGACAAGCCAAAGCAATTGTGATTCATTCCTGTAATTTATGACTGAAACATTTATCATGGCTAATTATAATTTGAATAAAGTATAATATGAGTTGTCTAGAAATTATAGTTTAATTACTTTAGGCACACTACTGCTATTTGCTGCTACTTATAATAGGATAGGCTATAGTGTAGCCTATGCACTGTTCCTACTTAAAATCAGGATATTCAGGGATTACAGTTGAAGGTAAAAAACATAAGTATGTTGACTTTGTATGTTAATAAATAACGTACTTACAGTGAGTTGTTGGCTTACGACGGTAAATGATGATTCAATCTATATACAATAGATAGCGTCATGATTAAAATGTACAGCATTTCTAAATAAAATAGAGCCACAAACACTGTTGTACTTGTTCTGTGTACCTCTAGGTCTTCAAACTCTCGCATGATATGCCTGTTACAATAAACATGATCCCGAAACATGGACACAGATTGTTTAAAAAATAAAAAACTTTGCTGACTTATTTACACACTGACACTATACATACGACTAGTTTAGTTCATTTGGCATTATAATTGTAGGCTAGGAATGCAAATTAATTCATTTAAACAGGCAAATACATGCATACACAACAAACTTGTGTTATCATTATCAGCTATATTTACCAATTACTATACTACTCTTTGGTTATCAGAACATTTTATAGTGACAAATTAAAATGTTAAGTACAAAACACGCAAAGCAGATGTATTTTTTGACACTTGCTGGGCTATCTAATTCAGGGGTGTTATATTTTGACAGTTCTACCCATTCATTGCTTATTCTTTTCTTCACCCCATATGGGCAGGCTAAGGTCTTAGACTATGCCGCCTCATTATCAGTATTGGAATACATTACCTACATTAGAATGCGGGTGCAAAACGTTCTAATGTTTTTGCAATATTTGGTAGCAAATGCAATGAGGCGGCCTTCTCAGCAAGTTTCGCTAAGCTATATTACTACAGTAAAATTTCCTGGTAAGGCAAGCAAAGAATATCGATTTAAGAGCGATGCGCTCGGGTGTCGGTCAAATTCACATTGCACATTTTGTTACAATTTGCAACTATATAGTACTAGCTGACCCGGCGAACTTCGTACCGCCTTAGCGTAGCAATGATGCACTACTTTATTTTGTTGTATATTTTTCAATATTTCTGAGAGAATTTCTTAATATTTTTTTCCGTAAGAACCTTCTCCTAATAATGACAAATACAACAAAAAAAGAATTAGAGAAATCGGTCCAGCCATTCACGCGTGATGCCGTGACCAAGGAAAACGGGTTTCATTTTTATATGTATAGATTAAATTATTGATATTATTATTAGTGATTGGTCAATTTAAATGAAGATACATCATATTTTTCTATGTAGGTGAAATTAACGTATGAAAACCACGGATTAAAAATCCCAATACCAACGCGGGTCGCAGTAATATAAATCGCAATGTCAATACTAGAATCAATCTCTATTTTATACAAAATAAAATCGCAGAGATCAAAAAATAAATTCATTTATTACAAAGAAAATACAAACTGGATAACAGGCATTCTGGATCTACTGTGTATATAGCACCTTCTCTTACAATATACGTAAAACATGATTGAGTGTACAGCATATAAAAATTCATTACAAAATTATTCATTCTTGAAGTTTGGTGGTCTCTTCTCAACGAAAGCGGTCATGCCCTCTTTGCGGTCCTCCTATAACAAATCAAAAATGAGGTACTATTCTTAATAAAAGGAGAAACTGACTGACTGGCATATCAACGCACGGACGAAACTACTATAACTAGGAGCGTGAAATTTTGCACAAGGTTTCCTTTTATGACGTAGGCGAGCGCTTAGAAGGGATTTTTGGACTTTCATCTTTTAAGGGGGTAAAACGGGGGTCCAAAGTTTGTACAGAGAAACCTATTTTCACGCCAGCGAAGCAAGTCTGGTTATAAAAACAAACCGGGCAAGTGCGAGTCGGACTCACGCACTGAGGGTTCCGTACAAACTTACCTATAAAAACAGTTCAATTCCCGAATTGAGTTACGAAGGTTTTCTGAACCGCAAAAAAAAAATGTGTGACGTACTTAACTACAAAATTTACAGTTTTCAGATTTTTTCCTATACTTGTGCTTTATGACCTTGCTTCACGCTTAATTTCAGGATTCTAGGTCAACGGGAAGTACCCTATGAATTTTGATTCCCTTGAGTGTCGAAATATACGTTTTTTGCGACATAAACGGCCGTATCTTTTTTTCGTTAACTCAGAAGTTTGATTTTTTTCACAGCTTCAAGGGACCGCAGGCCTGAGTCTGGAGTATATGGTTTTAATTTCAACTCGATAATTTCACGCGTTCCCGAGTTAAAGGATCTTGACAGACAGACAGACGGACAGACAGACAGACAAAAAAGTGATCCTATAAGGGTTCCGGTTTTCGCTTTTGAGGTACGGAACCCTAAAAATAAACTCACAGTAGCAAAAGTTCCATAGAAGTAAGCCTTTTCGAATTGCAGTCCTGACTTCAGGGTGGTCTCATAGGCCTGGTTGACTGATGCCTTGGCCATCTTCACGATGAGGGGGGAGTGGGTGCCGATCCTCTCGGCTAGCTTGATGGTCTCTTCCAGCAGCTTGTCTACGGGGAACACGCGGCTCACCAGACCTGGAGAAGAAGGAGAACATTACGTTTAGTATTTCAAACTCCGAAAGACGTCTGGACATAGACTCCCCCCAAGTGTCGAACAACGAAACTCGCGCGATCGATGGGTTAAAATTCTCGTACCCAACTATTAATAAACTACACAAGTTTAGGCTTAGTTCATTAACAGAATCGTACATTTTCGCCATAATATATACTTTTTTTCTTTGCTTCTAACACATTGCTTTTGCAATATTTTTTATATTATTAGACGCCAACCACCATAAATTCGTAAGTAATTTATTTTATTAAAATGTCATGTATTGATAATTGTAATTATTTATTTTTCTTGCTTTTTTTTATAAAGGCTCTTTTTTTATAATGTGAATGTGAGAACACTGTAAACTCCGCAAATTCTTAGATTACTTCCTATTACGACTCACTTTTTTTTAATATGATTATTTTTATTGTGCTTTTGGGTACAATATTGACTGGTCTACACTGTTCTTACATAATATCTATTAATACTGTAATATGAAAATATTGTAAACAACTACTTTTTTTAAAAGAGTAACCATGGAGTTTCTTGCCGGTTCTTCTCCATAGGAAACGACCAATTTGGAATCGTGCACTAGCTTCTGACGTTTTACAAGTGCCCATGTAGGACTTTTTGACTTTGACTTTGAAAAGCGAAAATCTCAGAAACTATGTATAACACCTACAAACTTAAAATTTGGCAAGAACGGATTTTTTTTTTCTTTTAGAAAGAAAAGAAAGAAATTTCTTTTCTTCTTTCTTTCTTTCTACGCCTCTGCTGGGTAGGGGTCTCCTTTTAGAAAGAAAAGAAAGAAATTTCTTTTCTTCTTTCTTTCTTTCTACGCCTCTGCTGGGTAGGG
This sequence comes from Mythimna impura, assembly GCA_905147345.3. Lineage (NCBI taxonomy): Eukaryota > Metazoa > Arthropoda > Insecta > Lepidoptera > Noctuidae > Mythimna > Mythimna impura. The sequence continues at coordinate 26,284,266 of LR990346.1, read as the reverse complement.
GTCTCCTTTTAGAAAGAAAAGAAAGAAATTTCTTTTCTTCTTTCTTTCTTTCTACGCCTCTGCTGGGTAGGGGTCTCCTTTTAGAAAGAAAAGAAAGAAATTTCTTTTTTTCTTTCTTTCTTTCTACGCCTCTGCTGGGTAGGGGTCTCCTTTTAGAAAGAAAAGAAAGAAATTTCTTTTTTTCTTTCTTTCTTTCTACGCCTCTGCTGGGTAGGGGTCTCCTTTTAGAAAGAAAAGAAAGAAATTTCTTTTCTTCTTTCTTTCTACCCCTCTGCTGGGTAGGGGCTCCTTTTAGAAAGAAAAGAAAGAAATTTCTATTCTTCTTTCTTTCTACGCCTCTGCTGGGTAGGGGTCTCCTTTTAACAAGTCAATCGTTAGCTTTTCTTCTTAATTTTTCTTAAATGCAGAAATTGGATCTGCATAATTATTACTGTAGAGGCTGACCCCGAGGTTATCAAGAAAATGCTGGTGGGATGCGTAGGTACATTATTGTTATGATAATTTAACAGAACCGTTATTATTGTAATTTTCTTGAATAAACGTCATACCTACGCTGCGTTTCAAACTCGAAAATGAGTATTCTTTGTATTAGTAAGGTGGCATACATAGTACAGGCTATCGGCCAAGTATTTACATTGTTTTGATTGCGCGATTAGCACTGTGGCCTGTAGTGTAGCGATCGCTTGCTGCACTGCATGTGACGTATCCGGTTTCCGCGTGGAACAAATACTTGTATATAGTTGATCTAGGTCTGAGTGTCTTGTGTTTGTAACTTATTACAAGTTCGGTAACGCACCCGTAATACTGGAGCAATTCTTAGTGTGGGGAAAAGATAGGCACGAAATATCGTGTCAACGACTCGCGAATAAATTAATGATATTCAAGGCCGCGCAATAGCACTGCGCAGTCTGCGCACTATTTCCGCTTAACCTAAGTATAGTCAGCATTGTCATGGCCTTACGGGCTGTGTATTTTTATGAAATATTAGCAATATAGATGGCTAGCAGTTCTTTGTGCTGTTGCATAGGTAAATCAATCTGCTTCATTTTGGACGAGAAGACTAAAGAAACGTCAACGCGGCAGGTCCAGCAAGAGGTGGCGAGATGAGCTGAACGCTTCTCAAAAGACTGGCTCCGAATTGTAGAAGACTTGGGGAAGTAGAAAGGGATTTTTTTTATTATGGATAGGCTCGCGTTTGACCACTATCTCACCTGATGGTAAGCGATGATGTAGTCGACAATGGAGCACGCTTGCCTAGAAGTAACCTATTCAATCTTGACTTAAAGACCCCTAGGTTGTAGCTACCAGGAAACACAGACTCTGTCAGGGAATTCCACTCCTTAGCAGTACGCACAATACATGTGTCCCCAAAACGCTTTGTACGTATGGGTGGGATGTAAAAATGTATCGATGGCGCAACGCCGTGCGTCTAGTGGTCCGATAAAGGAACGGACTTGGCGGAATTAAATTTTGCAATTCCATACATATTACCGAGTGGATCCCGAACGCAAGAAACGTCAACGCAGCAGGCCCAAAAAGAGGTGGCCAGATGAGCTGGACGCTTCTCCAAAGATTGGCTCAAAATTGTAGAAGACTTGGGAAAGTGGAAAGAAGGAAGAGAGGCTTTAAAGATTTAAAGTAATGTTTGACTCACCCATCTTTTCAGCTTCATTAGCATCAATGAAGTTGCCAGTCAGGACAATTTCCATGGCTTTAGATTTGCCGACGTATCTGGGCAAACGCTGGGTGCCGCCGGCGCCGGGGATTGTGCCGATGTTGATCTCGGGCTGCCCGAACTTGGCCTTCTCGCCGGCGTAGATGATGTCGCAGAGCATGGCAAGCTCGCAACCGCCACCCAGCTGTTAGGTTAAGGGATAATGCAGAGTTTTGTAAAAGAGAATGCAGAGTTTTTTTTTTATTTATGGGCATGGTATTTTATAATGATGAGTTATGGAACTATTTGTATTTTATATTTCTATCAATGAAGCGAATTATTATGAATTATTTTTCTGAGTAATAATATATTGAAGAAAAATATGTCAGTGCCACGATGATCGATGTTTATTAGGACGTTTTTCTTGACAAATTGATGTCATTTCATAACATTGCTATTACCTATTATTATTGTATTGCTTGTACAAGCTTGTTACTTCTTCGGTGTGGAATTATGGATGAAGGCAGGGATGTTATAGATATGAAATTTCGATTCTGGATAGGGTACCTATAGGAATAAATTTATACCAGTTTCGGATACGAAATTATGAAATTATAATACAAATAGTAAGATTTGACTTTTATTTCTAGTCATTTGGCCGTAATTTAGACACCGTCTTTAACCATACTTTTATTTCGGTTATCCGATAGTTTCTGTTACGGTTACGGAGGTCCATAACATCCCTGGATGAAGGTACTTACAGCGAATCCATTGACAGCAGCGATGATAGGTTTGCCGCAGTTGGAGACATCTTCCCAGTCCTTAAGGAACCCCTTCTTAGTGTTCCCACTGTATGTGTTGTTCTGCATCTCCTTGATGTCGGCACCAGCGGCAAAAGCCTTCTCGTTACCTGGGACAGAAAAGACCCTTATTTCTTTATACTTAAGATGAAATCTAATGACTCTAACAGGGACGTGCGAGCAATACAAGTAAATAAGCCCGGCTTTTATTCGGTGTCATGTATTTCCATGACACCTAACATATAAATCATAGAAAATAACAAAAGAATCAAATAAAATAAAAACCTAAACTTTAAATTTCGCGCGCGTAACGTAATTGAAGATTCATTCATAAGATACAATACGTTGCCGCTCTTTGCGATCTCCGTTCTTGCTCTAACACTTTCGCATAGTGCTTAAGTTTAGGGCGCACTATTATCTATACTATTATACTAACTGAACAGTCGTTAAGAATTAGGTACATCTGTGTGTCTGATTTTAGCAAATTCCATTTCCTTGACCGAATAATGCTCCCATACACTAAAAATATTGAGTTCAATGGCATCTACCTACAATTTGACCACACTCTGACCTGTGGCACAAAAATGGAAAGAAGCGATATGATTTTTAGCATTATTGTCCTCCCCCAGCGACGGGAGTCCCAGCCAGGGGAGTACGGCACCCCCTGTAATGTACTGATCTCGGATAAGCTAAGGGCACCCCGGGTGACCTTAGCGTGTAGTCGCTTAGTTTTAAGTTTTGTAAGCCCTGGCATTAAATTTTATTAAAGGCTCCCACAGGCTAGTTCGGTTATAGGCTGACCTGTGAGAGAATATACACCCTATGGTGGTTTTACTCAGCAGTAAGAAGAACCAGACTCTAGTCCTTCGATTGATTAGTACCTAAGTAATGTCAGTATCTAAGTTCTACAGACTATTCTAAAGACTAATACAACTCATTTTTGTAAAGCGACCTTTAAAACATCTTTGATCCTTTTTTTCTTGAGGTGTGAAATCATCTAATGATTCTCTCGCTTTAGGGTGGGGCGAGAGGGTGTGTCAGTCTTTTACTAACTAAAACTAACTTTAACTGACTAAACCCATCTATGTTTCTTCATTTTCCTTTCATGAATTAAAACTCAATATCTATTTATGTAGGTATATAATCTGTATGATATTGAAAAATAAAATTATCTAATTTACATATCAGTTGATACATTAATCTATTTTATTGATAAAGTTATTTGCACAGTTCTGCCACACTCGGTGGATTTTTTACGTAACTCAAAGATAGTAAGAATGACATATATAGATATTAACATTACAAAGCATTTTTTACAACAATATTTTTATATGAATGATCAATGTCCATTTACTTTACAAAGTTCAACTATTCAATTATACATATAAGAGGGCAGTGGTGACCCAGAAATTTTTGAAGATTAACGAATTGTAAATCGTGGCTGTCAAACCCGTGCAGGCACGGGTAATTTCACAAGCCAAAAAAAAAAAAAAGTTACGTCGGCGGCGCGCTGTGGCGGGCGCGGGGCAGGTTCTAAGGGCCTGTGCACACCACGGTTTTTAAACGCGCCGTTGACGCGCGTTTGTAGCGATACAGACGCGATACGCACGCGAGTCAGATGCAGCCTGTAGACCTTTATTAGGATAAAAGCGCGCCATCGACGCACGTTTCTAAAACGCGCGTCAACGGCGTGTTTAAAAAACGTGGTGTACACAGACCCTAAAATTGATGTGGGCAAGGTAAATTTTGCGAGGCCTTCTGGTGGCGTACGAAGACAGATTTTTTCAAATATATCACATTCGAACAGCGCGAGACTCCGAGCCAAGCTTAAAAATTATAGCATTTAATAGTGGACAGGTTAACTTGTTTTTAATTACCATTAATACACTAAGTAATAACAGTAACCTTTGTTGTCTCACGCAAAAATGATTAAGAACCAAGAATACTCTGGCTGTAAGAGTGACTAGCGACTAGGCTTTTAAGAAATACAGTTTCAAGTCGGGTGCAAGGCTCCCCGGACCGCGAGGCAGTAGGTGGACGCCCACGTCGCCCACGCCTTACGCCGGCTCTGCCTCTGATCATCAACATTAAATGAACTTACCAGTGATGATAATAGCAGCAATCTTCTCGTCAGCATCGAAGTCTCTGACGGCCTGGCCTAGCTCCACGAAGAGGGGCCCACACAGGGCGTTCAAGGCCTTGGGCCTGTTCAACTGGATGAGGCCTACATTCTTCTTGGAGCCAACAACATCTGTTTTGATGTTTTCATACGCTGGGCCTGTGGAGGGAATGAAGAGTCACCATTAGTATATTAAATGTCGCATGGCAGCACTTCGGTTTAACCAAGATAACATTTGAAAACTGTAGGTTCAAAATACCTTGAGATATGCTGAGCGCTAGAGAGACTCGCACTTGCACAATTTTTTTTAAATTAAACTAATTTAAAAAAAACTGTGCAAGTGCGAGTCGGACTCCAGCACCGACGGTTCCGTACAAACTTACCTATGTGGATAGTTCTCGAAAGGAGTCTCGAAGATTTTTCCGAAACACAAAAAAAGTTTTTTTTTTTGTGACGTACTTAACTATGTTTCTATACTGTTTTCAGATTTATTGCTATACCTGTGCTATAAGATCTTGCTATAGCCAAAATTTCGGGGAAGTACCCTATGAATTTTGATTTCTGTAAGGCTGTCGAAATATACGTTTTTTTTGCGACATAAACGGCCGTATCTTTTTTTTTCGTTAACTAAAAAGTTTGATTTTTTCACAGTTTTAAGGAACTACAGACTTAAGTATAAGGTTTCAACTGAATACCTCCACGCGTTCCCAAGATAAAGGGTCTTGACTTGACAGACAACAAAGTGATCCATAATGGTTTCGTTTTTTCCTTTTGAGGTATGGAACCCTAAAAAAATACAACCGAAATTGAGGACTTCCTCATTTTTTGATGTTGAAAAAACTTTGTATTTTATAGATAGCCAGCAAGTTACAAGCCACAAATTTCTAAAAGGACTAGATTATTAACTCACGTTGAATGCGGGCTGAATTTCTAAGTTTAGTACTTCATCTTTGACACACCTTGTTTGTGTATGTATTCTACATTTCAAAGTTGTACTTTTTGCCTCCATACCCAACTATTCTGTTTACTGTACTTTTTTTGAGATCAAATGGTAATCAAAACTTCCGCCACTATTTATTGGAGTGGGAGCATGAGTCAGACTTTTACTGACTTTTGCATTCTAATGCAATGGTAATTCTTTGAAATGTTCCTGGTTTCCCGGTACTTAACATTGTAACATGCAAAATATATGTTGCAAATCATCATGTATTAAAAAATTAAATTAATCTTCTACCAAAACAATAATAGTGATAAGATAAAAATGTATTGTCAAGGCTGTAATAATGTAATAGTTACCTTACTTGCATAGTAACATACAATTTTGATAGACACTATCTCCTTACACAAAATGTAAAAAAAAAAACAAGGTATTTGGAACATTAAATGAACCTAAGTATTCTACTGACATTTCAAGTGCTTATGAACCTAACCGGTCCATGCAACATTTGAGGGGTTCAACTTTTTAAAGATATGGAGGGTCTGAAAAGGATCCTAATATGATACATAATAGAAATTGTTCTATTAGGTATCCTATTAGGATAGTAATATGAAAAAATAATAATTAAATGGTCACTAAATGGTAAGTACCTACCCAATTCATGCTATTTCATGCATTGCTCAATGTGGCCTGCTTAGGCCTCAATAATGCAGGATCTCAAAATATATCTGCCAAGATTACTGATAACATTAATTTTAAATTCTACTATCGCTTACATCACACCATGTTAAGCTCATTATGACACATGTTTCGAACAAATATTTGTCAAAAAGGTGTTGCTTACCAGTGCTGTAGAATTTAACGAAACCGGTATTAGTGGCTGCTACTCTGTTCACCACATTCTTTCCCAATAAAACACGGGATAATGCACCGACTGAGGCCATTTTCTGCGATTGGTATTATTTAACGACTAAAACGTCGCCTTTCTTATACAATACTGAACGATTTAAAGCCCGATAAATTGATAAAAGTAAAACACCGGCGAAAATAACTTCGGAAGAATGAACTTTGGTACTGTGATAAGTAATTGATAAGAATATTAAATGAGAACTAAGAAAGAAACAGATTTATACGTTCGTCCAATGTGTGAAAGAGAAGAAAATTAGTTTCATTCTATAGAGTTGCTACGACTGAGTATAATAAGCTGTGAAATTTAAGTGAAAACATTAACAAATGCAAACTTTACAATTTGGGTGCTTTACTAAACGGGTTGAAATGTCAATCGCGTTTAGTTGAAACTTGCCTTACCATTTAAACTATTATTTCTGTAATTTAACTGCTACACTGACTGATATTGAATTTTTATTCTGTTAACTTTAAAGAAATTACATAAAGGGAATAAGAAAATAATTATGTTTATTGTTTAAAAAGTAAACATTACATTGCATTGTAAAACATCCAGAAACTATTAACTAAACGTATCAATATCTTGACATTGACGTTTAATAAATAAACAAATTCATAACCTAAATTAGATTCTGTTTGTTGCTTTTTTGCAGTACCTATATCAGTAATTTTAAAATCTATAACACTCATTTTAAATGGCAACTAAAAATTATAAATTTTTCATCCTAACCGGCGATCCTGGTTAGGTATTACCTAACTAAAGTTGACAGAGTAAAAACGAAGGAACCTTAATGATTAAAACTAACGTTATTTTTAGGAGTTGGTAAGACAACACTAACAAAGAAGATATCAACAGAAATCAGGAGCAAGGGTATCAAAACTACAGGATTTTATACCGAGGAAGTTAGAAAAAATAGAACACGAGAGGGATTCGATGTAGTGACTCTTGATGGCATTAGGGGTCGGCTAGCAAGAGATCAGAGCCTGCTGAGTGGCCCAATAAAACATAAAGTTGGAAAATACGGTGTTTTGATAGAAGAATTTGAGAATGTAGCAATGCCTTCTTTAGCAAAGGTGAAAAATATTTGAGTTGTAAGAGTTTTGTGACCCCTACTAACCTACTTGCATAGAGAGAGCCATTTAGAGCATGTTTTAAAATTTAAGTCATCACCTTGTGCATAAGGCATCCCCTGAACGGTTCAGGCGGGATGCCTCATGCACAAGGCGATGAAGGTCCACAGGTTCAGGCTAAACCTGTGGACCTACCCATCAATATCATCATCCTTTAACCTTTTGACGTGCGTAATTAGAGACACAATAGTAAGACAATGGCTTGCGGACGCCGGCTACCGCCTGAGCGTTAATGAATTAAGTTGCAAATCATCAAATGATTTTTTCTGCTCTAGAGTGGAGCGAGAGGGTGTGTCAGACTTTTTCTTACTAAAACCCACCTGTGTCCTTTAGTTGCCCTCAGCATTCCAGGGCCATAGTAACTCTGCAAGCATCGATCCTGTTGAACCCCTACAGTTTTGCTGATATCTCTTTGAGGCACGCATGGAACACTATGCACCATTGACTATTAGGACTCGGTCTGTACCGGACGGTGAGCTGCCCATTGCTCGTCATCCGCAAGCCCGCATCTACAGTGTCCCGAAATCACCCTGCGACTTCCGATGCCCGGGGCGGGGGCGTGAAGAAGCCAATGTCAGGCAGATGGTGAGGACGCTGTGGCGCAGCTCCAGTCACTCCTCAAAGTAGGGCCTTACGCCCGCGATTGTGGAGTGCCCAAAATCATTATCCTCAGCTTTACTCACTGCTGAGTATAGACATCTCTTTTATTGTTTCAATCCCAAAGTTCCTGTGCTAGCCTCATTCAGGTATTGCAAGAATGTTGTTTGCTCATCTCACGACCAGAAAGAGATGGTTTTCTTCAACATACCTACCTCTCATATTATAGTAGCTAGCTAGGCAGTAGTGATGCAACGGAAGTGCCTTAACGGAAGCGGAAACGAAAACAGATGTCTAAAGTAAATCTTTGCGGATGCGGAAGCGGAAACGGAAGCGTTAATACTATGAAGAAAAAGCACAGTTTTATTTTTTTAAAGCAACGAAAGTTTACGTCGTAATCACGTCATGATGCGCGGTGATGCGCAGAATGAACCAAAAAAATATAATAATAAAGAAACTCGTTCCGACACGTTTGTGTACCGTCCGGTCCCCGCCCCCCGCGCCTGGCCTGGTCCAGTTTACTTGTGGGTCCAGCCTCGGCCAATCGTCATTGTTGAAACGGGGTTTCCCCGTTAACACAATGGCTAGAGAAGGCGATTGGCCGAGGCTGGGCCCGTGTAAACGGGGCATTCCGATGTGTCCTGCAGTCGTTCACGCGCCCCCCACCCCCGCGCTCCTCGCTATATTCTTCCGTTTAGAGTTCTGTTATAAATTTTGCGGAAGCAGAAGCGGAAACGGAAGTGAAAAAGCTTACGGAACTTCTGCAGAAGCGGAAGCGGAAGCAGAGTTCTGTTGCAACACTACTAGCCAGCAATATTCTATATTGTCCCACTGCTGCTCCCGCGACACCATGATTGTTGGAAAGAATGGATTCTTTCCAACAATCATGGTTTCGCGCTTTCCCTTTCCAATTCTTAAGGAAGATGTCTAGGTCGTTTTGCCATCTCCTCTCATTATCATTTTAATTTTATCTTTCCAGCCAGACTCCCAGGCACATTTATTGGTCATAGACGAAATAGGTAAAATGGAGTTCTTCAGTGAGTCATTCAAGACTGCGATAAGGACAATATTTGCACCTTCGTCTAACTGCACTGTGCTGGCCACCATTCCAGTGAGGAGGGGTGATCAGTTGGTTGAGTCCATAAGAAATAATAGCCAGGCCAAAGTATGGATGGTAAGTGATGATAAGTGATTATCTCGTAGACCTTATTACCTTTTCTTTTAGGTGGGTAAATCATCCAATGACATCTCCCGCATTTGGGCGGAGCGTGAGGGTGTGTCAGACTTTTACTGATTAAAAATCCACTCCTGTTCCTTCTTTGCCTTCGTCCTAGAGCCCTGGGTTTCACTTTCACACTACCCGTGGAGACCTTATTACCTACTTTCTATAGTAGGTTAAGGATGGATTTTAGGCCTTCATGACTTATCGCATAGAAACCATATATGGCACGGCTGGCCCTGTGTTTGAGCGATCGGCTTCTACGATATGTGTCGCGGGCTCTTTCCAGCACGGAACAAAAGCAAGGAATATTTTCCAGAAAAAAAAAGTAGCCAGTGACACTCGGAAATATTGTAGCTTTCATCATCATCATTTCAGTCGAAAGATGTCCACTGTAAACTGATGGACATAGGCGTTCCCTAAGTGTCGCCACAATGAACGCTCCTGTGCGTCTCGCATCCATCGGATTCCCGCAACCCTTACCAGGTCATCGGTCCACCTTGTAGGAGGCCTTCCAACACTGCGTCTTCCGGTAAGCGGTCGCCACTCCAGAGCCTTTCGGTCCCATTGCCACTTAAGTTTGACGATTCTTCGTACTATGTCGGCAGCCTTGGTTCTCCTGCGGATATCTTCATTCCTGATTCGATCACGCAAGGAAACTCCGAGCATAGCCCTTTCCATTGCCTTTTGGGTGACTTTAAGCCTTCTGATGAGGCCTATTATGAGCGACCATGTTTCGGAGCCATATATTTTGTCATCACTGACAACATGCACTGGTGGACTTTCGTCTTGAGACACTGTGGTATGTTGGACGAGAAGATACCGCGCAGCTTCCCAAACCCTGCCCAGCCGAGTCAGATTCGACGGGCGACCTCTTTCTCGAAATTAGATCTACCCAACTGGACTGTCAGTCCGAGGTAAACGTAATCGTCCACAACTTCAGTGAAGTGTAGAGTCTCCGATCTTGATAGGAGTGGGTGCTACATGGCTGTTTATTATGACTTTGGTTTTGTCCATGTCCATGTTAAGTCCCACTCTTTCGGAAGCTCTACTGAGGTCATCGAGCATTGTGCTGAGCTCCTCCGTAGTCACACCCATGACTACTATGTCGTCAGCAAATCGAAGGTCAGATGTCAGTCCATGATCTTGAAGACATCTTCCATTGCGGCCGTGAACAGTTTCGGAAAAACGACGTCTCCCTGCCTCACGCCCCGCTGCAGGAGAATAGGTTTCGAGGTCTGTTCATGAAGTCGGACTGACATAGTGGCGTTTTCGTGTAAACACTTCGATGTACAAAACACTTCAGCACTTCGATTCGATGTACCAAACACTTCAGCACTTCGATGTACCGATAGTCAATCTGGCACCTTTCGAGAGACTGCAACACAGCCCAAGTCACGATCTAATCAAAGGCTTTCTCGTAGTCCACAAACGTGGTATACAGTGCTGAAGCCTTTTCGGAATCCGGCTTGTTCGGGAGGCTGAAAGTCGTCGAACCTGCGCGCGAGACGGTTCGTAATGACTCCGGAAAACAGCTTGTAGACATGGCTCAGAAGTGAGATGAGCCTGTAATTCTTGAGCAGGGCCTTGTCGCCCTATCTTTCATCAGTAAAAGTAAATACATAATTGAATTCCAGATAATGCTTTTGAAACACTACTGAATAGTGGTCCTGCCATTTTGATACCGAAATAACGGGACCACTTTCTTTGTAGAATACTTTGAAATTTTATGAGTGTAGAATTTTACTATGAAAGCATGAAATATTGTATTAAATCCTATTCACATAATATACCAAGAACCTGGCGTGATCCCGCCCTCTTGAGGTACATTAATTTAACATCCATATAATTTGTTAAGATTGTTTTTATTTCAGCTTTGGTTTTTTTTTTGTTTTTTAATTATACATATGTTTTAGCAGAATATCCCCAATTCCGAACTTTCACAGTAGGTATATTTTTTAAAACATATCGTAATTTTTTTTTCAGGTAACCAGAGAAAATAGAAACATCATCCATGAAGAAATACTGAGAGAAATAAACACAGCAATGAAGTTAACAATATGAATTATTAGAATAAATAACAATATTATGAGAACCTCATATTTTATTTTATTAGCAATCTTTCAGCAATTAGCACCATCATATACATATTATTATGGTAGCTACCTGAACCTATACTCCATTTGAAATAAGAACAAACGTTTTTTATTGTCCATTCAGCCGATTTTTGATTTCTATTCCGTATGCGGATGGCATTAAAAGCAAAAAAAAGTTCCAATACCAACTGTTTACTGCAGCTGCCATTTGTCATGCCATCAACGCAATAGAAGTCAAAATTGGTTGAACTGACAGTAAAAAAGGCTGCGGCTTTGCGACTGTGGTTGCAACGCGTTGCAGTGCAACGTGCGCGCGTAGCCTACCTCCGCCGCCGCGTACCCCGCGTGCCAGCTTACAGCGTCGCGCCGTACAAAGCCCCGTACGAGTCGAGGAGGGTCGCTGTGGCTGGGCGCTCGGCCCGCTAGCGCGCGGTGTATGCGCAGGCGGCGGGGGGAGACCGCGCGCGCACGTTGGACTGCGATGCGTTGTTACCACAGTGTGGTAAAACAGCAGCCTAGGTACTCGAAATGATTTTCCGCGCTACATAATTATGCGTATGCCTAATCTTATTTCGAATAGAGTATAGCTACCATATTTTATAAGATATGCTGTCTTATGATCAGTAGGTACCACACGCACAAGCTTCACCACAGTGTTGCGTGCGTGTCATTACAAAAAAAAATAAAAATAACGATGGCCACTCTCAATACAGATTAGCCAAGTACGCAGGAGATTTTATAGTGACCACGAAACCAATGAGGCAGTGACAGGCCACGTCCCCACTTTGTCGTGACGACAGATAATCGTGTAGTTTTAAGTGTCGTGGCTTATATATTTAAATGGAGGTGTTCACATATAGGACGACACGATTAACTGTCTACGACTTTTTTTACAGTGACAACTGCAGATTGTCATGATAGTGAGAACGGCTAGCAGGACAGTCTACTAAACCGTGACGGTTAATCACATGCTGTTGTCGTGTTGTATAGTCATCTTTCGTGGCCACGACAAACAGTTATTATAATGGAAACGCTGCGCTAGAGACGATAGTCGTCCAACGATAAATCAACCGTTACGACATAGTGAGAACGCGGCCTTATAACAATGGTTTAATGACAGCGGGGCATTGTTCATCGACAGCTGGGTTTTGTCCACTGCTGTCACTTTGGTTATAAATTATGGTATACTCTATGCGCTCCAATGCGCTCTACCAATTACAACATCGCCAATAGACCAAGATCCCAGAGCTGGGGGATGTTTGGTCACTACAATTTGTCTGACTAATGAAATATAACTTTGTAATAGTTACCTTAACTTTTTGAGTAGCGTAATTAGACACAATAGAAAGACAATGGCGCGTTAACGCCGGCGTTATTGCGGGGATCAACAGCTTAATAACATATTTAAAATCAGACATGAAAAAATAAGTAAAGTTTATTTACTTTTTGTGGTGTTAACTCATTGAATGCCCGGTGCGCGGATCCACGCAAGACACAATCGCTTTTTAATTGTGTCTCTAATTACGGCATACGAAAGGTTAAAGCGTCTGACAGAAGTTTTGGTCCATGGAAAGTGTCTGACACTTATGATACTACTTTAGAATAATATTCTACAAAACATATATAAAAATCAACCATTAAACATTAAGCTAAATAACTCGTTATTTTTAGTTCCCTTTCTCACCTCGTAGCTGCCAAAGTTCCCCAAGGGGGAGCTCTACAAGTACACAGGTATTCAAAGCACATGAGACGCTACTGAGAACCTAAGGTTACATCCATGTGAAAATAAGTTATGTCTAACAGCTCTGGGATCTTAGTAGGTATATGTGTCATCTAATCACTGAAATGTTCCGAAACAGTGATATGCATCATTTGGAACATCGGCTCACAAGATACAAAGGGAACATTTGGAACAACGCGGCAACGGCTCAAAAGATACAAACGGATCATTTGAAACATCGACTCACAAGATACAAACGGAGCATTTGGAACAATGGCTCAAAAGATAAAGACACTGACTGTTATGAATCGTGATCTTATGTTGCGTCATATACACTAAAAGTTGTAATTAATTCAATTTTGATTTGAGAATAATTAAAAGCAGATGTTTTTAGTTCAGGTCATTAATTATATTTACACTATTTACGTTATAATTTGAATTTTAAAAAGACTGCTGGTCACTTAATAGTCCGGTCAATCTAGACCAAAAAATGAGAGTGAAGCTACATAAAGTCCCAACAAGCTGAAAATCAGTAAAATTGTTCAAAACATAATTATAAATAATATTTAAAAGTTCCCCATCATTCTCGTGTATGGAAAAAAAATTATTCAAGGTCAAAGGTCAAAAAAATGAGTTTTCGCGATTTTCAGCAAAACGGTACCTAAGTTTTATCCTCAGTTTTATCATAAAAGTACCTTAGATAAAGATTGTAGATCATAAAATTATCTATAAAAAATGCATCAATACTTTTTTCCTACGAGCCACCGTTTCTGAGATATAACGATTCAAAAAGTTATAAAAGTTGTTATCGTCATAATATGCACACGTTTCCACGCCACCTATGAGGTAGTGTACTTAGCGCGTTTTATTCAACAAGAAGTCGCCAACGGCATCCGCTTTCTTCTTTCTATGTACGGATGCTTATCTAAACTACCTGTTTAGATAAGCATCGATATGCATGTTTCGTTAAAAATACTAAAAATAAAAAACAAGTTCAATTAGCTTGTCTTCCTCCAACCTCAGTTGCTGCTCATCAACATCTTTTTCGGGTATATTACCAAGTTCAAGTGTGGCTTGGTTATCAGCTAGACCCTACAGACTGGGGATGGAAGTTGGTTAAAAAAACCTCATTTTTTACCTTTGACCTCGAATAAAAATTTTTCCATACACGGGAATGATGGGGAACTTTTAAATATTATTAATCATTATGTTTTGAACAATTTTACTGATTTTCAGCTTGTTGGGACTTTATGTAGCTTCGAATGTCTAAATTTTTTTTTTTTTTTTTTTTTAATTGTTATAAACTAGTGCTTGACTGCGATTCCACCTGATGGTAAGTGGTAATGCAATCGTTGATGGTGAGGCGCACTAATTTATTGAGAGCCTATTCACTCTAGCCTTGAAGAGACCCAAATTATAATCGGACGGGAAAATCGCAGCAGGCAAATTATTCCAGTCCCTCGATGTACGCGGTATAAACGACGAGGCAAAACGCTTGGTCCGGACCGTAGAGGTTTCAACAACGTAAGGGTGGATACTCGCCGTTCGTCGGCTTGTCCGATGGTAGAAATGAGATGGTGGAATCAAGTCATGCAATTCCTGCGCACACTCTCCAAAATGAATTCTGTAAAACACCGAAAGGCTGGCTACCCTACGCCTGTGCTCAAGACTTTGTAGATTGGAATTAACCAGATCTGGATCACCAATTAGCCTCTTTGCACGCCTTTCCACCGAGTCCAAAGCTGCCAGGTGGCATTTTGCAGCACCAGCCCATATGTGGCTGCAGTACTCCACACACGAACGGACCTGTGCTTTGTATAACATTAAAAGCTGCCCTGGTGTGAAGTACCGCCGGACCTTTGCAAGTACGCCGAGTTTCCTAGCAGCTACCTTGGCTTTGGACTCAATGAACCGCCCAAAGTTAAGGTCTGAAGAAATTTCAACTCCCAAGAGCTGAAGGCGGTCGGTGTACTCCAGGGATACATTCTGAAAAACAGGAGCCAAGGTGAACGGGCTCCTTTTAGCGGTGAATAGACACGCTTGTGTTTTGGCGGCGTTGAATCCCACCAGATTGGCTTCACCCCACTTGGAGACTGCCTGAAGTGAGACATTCGCACGCTCTACCATAGCCTCTCTTTCGGACCGGATTAGCTCCCTACTAGCTCGAGCACCTGGCAGGTATCTCTCTACAACTGTGCTATCATCTGCGTACCCATAGATACCGGGCATCAGCAGATCGTTGATATGCAGCAGGAAGAGAGTTGCAGAGAGAACAGACCCCTGAGGAACTCCGGCATTAGTCGTCATGGGCTCTGATGAGCATCCATCGATAACAACTCGGAGAGAACGTTCACTCAGGAAGTCTTTTACCCAGTTAATCAGACCAGGGGAAACGCCGTACGCTGAAAGCTTACTCAATAGACTAGCGTGCCATACCCTGTCGAAGGCCTTCGAGACGTCCAAGGAAACAGCAATCGCTTCCCCATTCTTCTCGAGGGTCTCGCCCCACAAGTGGGTGGCATAAACTAGAAGGTCCCCAGTAGATCGATTGTGGCGAAACCCGTACTGTCGATCACTGAGGAGATCGTTACCTTCCAGGTATGCCAAGAGGCGCGAGTTCAATACACGCTCCATAATCTTGCAGAGTATGGAGGTTATTGAAATCGGCCGATAGTTGGTAGGATCGGTACGACTGCCCTTTTTGGGCACGGGTTGCACGTTGGCAAGCTTCCAGGACTTGGGCACTATACCAGTCCCAAATGAGAGGCGATACAAACGCGTCAGTACAGGAGACAACTCGGGTGCACAAGCCTTGAGAACAATCGCTGGTATACCATCTGGTCCACTAGCTTTATTCACGTCAAGACGACACAGTGCTCTCAGAACCTCTTTGTTCCTTATGCGGACCTCGGGCATCGAAGTATCGCAGTGAGGTAGAGTCGGTGGAGTAGCACTACCAGTGTCAAGACGAGAATTATGGGCGAAGAGAGATGCAAAGAGACCCGCTTTCTCTCTCGCTGTTCCATCAGGTTTAACCAGCGGAGGCAATGAGGGCCGACAGAAGTTCGCTTCGACCGACTTGGCAAGGGACCAGAATGCTCTGCTACCGTACGGCTGCGCAGAGAGCTTTGTACCAATATGGTTAATGCGGTCGAAGCGAGCCTTCCTTAGTGCCTTTTTGTAGGACTTGGCAGCATGGTTGAAGGCTCTCTTCTTTGAACTCAGATCCGGAGCTTTGTGGTCACGAGCGTCAACCCAGGCGAGAAACGCCGAATGCTTACGTTGTTCAGCTTGAACGCAATCGGCGTTGAACCATGGGTGAGCTGAGCCACCGATGGGTACGTCGCGATAGGGAATGAAATACTCCATAGCTTGACGTATCACATCGGATATAGCATCTGCACAGCTCGACGGATTTTTAGAAGAGAAGCAGACCTGCTGCCAAGGATAAGATGCAAAGAAGTGCCGCATCTCATCCCAATCTGCTGACTTGTAACGCCACATTCGCCGTTCACCGCGTGAGTCGCAGTCAGGTGGGGAGAAGGACGATACAGACTTCACCAGACAGTGATCTGAAGTTCCTAGTGGTGAGGAAACTGTTACGATACATCTGTCCGGATCGGTGGTCAGTAAAAGGTCCAGACAATTGGCAGTATGACCAACTACATCAGGCACCCTTGTCGCTTGCTTTACCAACTGGGAGAGGCCCATCGATACTGAAAAGTTTCGCGCTTCTCTCCCAGCGTGGTCGGTCCTCTGGTACGGGAAAAGCCAGTCTTTGTTGACGGCGTTAAAGTCCCCCAGAGCGACAAACTGCGCATCAGGGTGCCGATGCAGAGCCTTATCGGCGGCCTCACTGAGGTGGCCAAACAGTTGAGTCGTCTCCTGGTCACCGCTGTGCGATCGGTAGACACAAGTATAGACAATTTTGTCCACACCGGTGTCCACCAACAACCACAACGTTGAGAAATTAGGGTCCTCAAGGTGACGGAGACGCTGACAACAGATGTCATTGCGGACGTACACACAGACCCCGGCACGCTGCAGGAAATGGTGCTCCAATGAGTATCCCGGGTAGTCGAGATACGCCGCATCTGACGGACATCTGATCTGCGTCTCCGTCAGGAAAAGTAAGTGGGGCTTGTCAGTCTCAAGGTGATGGTGGACCGCATAGATATTGGAGTGCAGTCCTCGAATGTTAGAGAGGTGCACTTGGAATAAGAGGACGTGCATCCGCTGTACACACTTACTTTTCTTTTTACCTTTCATTTTATTTTTTATTATTTTGAGTGAATAGGGTAGGTGGAAGATGGCAGTTGAGCGAGGTGATGCGATGTAAATCCAACAACGCGACCAGAGTTGCTGCGCCAATGGAGGTCTGATCTGGAGACTGCGGGGACGCCCGAACCCCCCCAGGGATCGCCATCGGGTCCTCTCGCCCGGTCGCCAACCGGCACGATGGGGCCACCCTGGGATTTTTCGCAGTTGGCGGGGCAGCCTTTTGTGCGTGGCTGGCACACTACTTGGGCCCCCAACTATCTGCGGTCGGCCAGCGGATAACCGTGCTTCGGATCCCGCTACCCTCCGCGATCAAACGTCCGACACAACAACAGCTGTCGCATCATACCCGGTACAGTACACATCGCAACACAACTGCTCAGACCCATCTTCCACCATATGGCTTCACCAGACATCACGCCGAAACACGACAAGTCGCTTGGCGGCATGGCTTTGTCTGGTGGCTGGTAACTCCTAAGCCGGCAGCCGATACTATGGCCTACCACCGTATTTTACTGCTCGTTTGGCACTACCCAGGGGACACGTGTAGGGTGGTCAAAACAAGTAGATCCTACGGACGCGAGCAGTTCATCCCCCAAAAAATTGACCGGACTATAAAGTAAAGAGTGTTTCAGTGTTCCAATTGTACCAAATGATGCATTTAAAACATTACTGATGTTCTAAGCTTTCGGAACAGTGAATCGGTTCAGTAAAGAGTTACACACGTCTAGTAAAGTGCGATTCGGTAGCTCGAACCTTTTGTAATGAAAATTAAGAGGAATATGTCAAACGCACGTTTGGTGCTGTGATTAGTTGGATTTATTATCGAAATTAAAGAACAATAGGTAAAGTATAATAATACTAATAATAGGGATTTCCGGATTCCTAAATACATGCCACAATAATTAAAAATAATAATACATACAAAATAATTATAAGTAGTTTTTTTATTACCTTAAATGTCATGCTCTTAATGCTAATTAGACTTAACCTATAATAATGAGATTTTTGACAACAAAATCCACATTTACATAACATTATATGATCACATAATAAATCATTTGTCTTTCGATCGGTGGTTGGTCAACATACGGAATATTAATCATAGGTCAACAACACAAACACACAACAAGTCTGTTCTATTATAAATCGACTAGCGGTCCTGACTGACGTTGTCCTGTCCGAAACACTGCCGACAAACTGTACTGCAGTTTGGCAGAAGATAATGTGAAACTATTTGTGTAAATTTTCTTGAATAAACCATTAAAAAAAAAAAAAAAAAAGCGGATTTCGTAAAAAAAAATTCAAAACCCGTTTGCAGCGCCACCTACCGGGTCTAATTGCATTTTCAAATACACACATTTCAACCAAACCAGTCCAGCCGTTTAGGAGGACTTGGTTACAAACACACGTACAGAAGAACTATGTATATAATTAAAGATATTGCTATCTTAATATAGGAACCGAGTTAAAGGCCACAGTTTTAAATCAGGAGGCTGGTGGCTGCAGGCAAGACCATATATATTCACTAAAAAATTTAATACCTAGTGGCCTACGCGCAAAACTGAGATGCGACGTCGCATCTTAAAAATCTGCGAGTTAGCACGACGCATCGCAAGAACTTGCGAATAGATTCGCATCGTACATTGTATGGACACGTGAATCGATGCTTTGCCGCACGAGTAGCATCGCAGAGTTTTCTAAGACATTTTAAAATGTCAGTCAAGCAAGGGAGAAAGTGGGATGGAGCTATACACACTATTGAGCTGCATCCATCCCTTTAATAGTTCAGCCCCCCTAGCCAAGTTACAATCGTATCGTTCGCGCCGATCGCCTCGAGTAGGCCACGCCTCCGATTCCTTTGTTCTGACGTCATCTCAACGCTCAGTCTCGAGGTCAGAACAAAGGAATCGGAGGCGTGGCCTACTCGAGGCATTCGGCGCGAACGTAACGATTGTAACTTGGCTAGGGGGCAGTTTTGGTTGTCAAATGGATTGGAGCTCGTGGTACGAGCTCCAATCCATTTGAAACCTGATGCCGTAGCATCAGGTTTCTACCGTGTGACGTTGTATTGCAGTTTTATTTGGTTGCCGCAATTTTTTAGGGATTTTAATTTGAATAATAATACTTAAAAATAAAAAATGCGTGAGAAAATATGTCATTGTCACACTTTTTAGTACCTATACCTACTGATCGATTGTACATAGAAAAGAAGATGGGTTTTATGTACAATATCACGCTACGACCCATAAAAAACAATACATGTTTTATGTGCTACGACCCATAAAAAAAAGGCCAAAGATGCGGGTAAAACCGCGGGGAATAGCTACCATAAATACATTATGTACCTTTGTTAAATGGAAATATTTTTAAATTTGTATGAACTTAGGCATTTGTTACAAACATTGCCCAATAGTTATATGACTTGTATACCCTATTAGCTTTTGCTAGTACAAAAAAAATGTATCGATACCATCGAGATATAAGTACTAACGTAGTAACGTACTAGAGAAGCTACGTCAAATAACTGAATTGTCCTATTTTCGTAATTTGAATCTTTAGTTCGCTGCAGCGCTAAAATAATAACAATTCGTCTAAACCGTAACTAATTTACCACAGCGCTAGATTTGCTGCGGAAGTGTATTTATTCTCGGCAAAAAGGTCTTAAGCACCATGTAAATCACGGCACTTATGCGTTTTCTTCGACAAAGTGCGGCGCGATCGCCGCAGTTGAACGAGACAAAGTAGGAATTTACGGTGTCTTCTCTAGTACGTTAGTACTTATATCTCGATGATCGATACGCTAAGAGAGGATACGATACGGTAGAGGTACTGCAGCTGACGACGCGTCGACGTCAGTCGTCGACCTATAGTGACACAAGTTGACACACACGGCGGCTGCCGCTGATCTTCAAAGTTCCAATGACGACGGCCGTCGACGTGTCGATGGCTGTCACCACCCCGTGTCGACGGCTGCAGTACCTCTGCAGTTGGCTACATGCCGCTCGTGTGAGTTCTTAGAAGACAAATGTTGTACATAGTACAAAATGCCGCAAAACCACCAAGCCCTGAAGAAATTACCATTTAGCTATCATCTTCAGAATAATCGTCAAACTGTCCTTCTATCTCCTGTACTGTTGGAGGGTTGCAAAACTTTTCATATTGCACAATATCCGCTATTGACGCCGGATGCGCGTCCATCGGACAAAAGTTGCCTTCTGCCATTTTTTTTTTGACGAAGATGAGCCATGGCGAGCGAGGCGGTGTGACCGTCTTGTAGTATTGGGGGATCCAGTAGTCATCAGAGTCCCAATCCTCGGGAGAACAGCACTGGGCATCAGGTGCATCTGAGAGAGATCATAATATTTATTGTATGAGCACAGCATGATTGTGTTGGTTAGGATTATTAGACTTTTTAGGGTTCTGTACTTCAAAAGGAAAAACGGAACCTTTATGGGATCACTTTGTTGTCCGTCCGTCTGTCTGTCAAGACCCTTTATCTCGGGAACGCATGGAGGTATCGAGTTGAAATTAAAACCATATTACTCAGGTCTGCGGTCCCTTGAAGCTGTGAAAAAATCAGTTAGCGAAAAAAAAGATACGGCAGTTTACATTACAAAAAAAATATATTACACTCTCAAGGGAATCAAAATTCATAGTGTACTTCCCGTTGTCCTAGAATCCTGAAATCTGGCATGAAGCAAGGTCTCATAGCATAAGCATAGGAAAAAATTTGAAAACATAGGTTACATCACAAAAAAAACTTTTTTGTAATTTGTAAAAACCTTTGAGACTCGATTCGGAAATTGAACTGTTTTCATAGGTAAGTTTGAACGGAACCCTCAGTGCCCGAATCTGACTCGCACTTGTTTATAATGTATTACGTGGTCTAAATGGACCTATTGGTGACCACGTGTATTAGACAGAGCTATAGCATAGTCAGCCTTATAATGTTCCCACTACTGGGACTCAGGCCTCCTCTCTAGAAGAGGGAATGGTACATAATCCACCATGTGAGCCCAGTGTGGGTTGTTAGATGTCACATGCATGTCTTAAAATTTTTGGTTATTGGACATGAAGTATTTTTTTTCGCTGTTTTGTGAGCAGTGCTGATGAAATAAATTACCCCAGGTTTGAACCCGCAACCTACTCCTAAGTTGGGGCTGTTTCCACTGGGCCAGCTTATCACTGCTCTATAACAGAACTATAATTATTTTAAAAGTTGATGAGATAACTTCTGATATAGATGGTAAATAATATTGTCTGTTTAAATAGAAACTGACCTTGATCCGCACACTCTTCTGTTAGAGCACAAAGCTCTTCATCTTCACTGAAATCAGTACTGTGCTCGCTGTCTTCTCTCACCTCTTCAGTCTTTCTGAAAAATCATTTTTGAAGTCTGTTTAATACTGTTGTCTGTCAGCCAACATTATTATATTAACCATTTGTTGTGTATTATTTTGCACCATTCCATACAGGATCCTTACTTCTATTGCTATCTATATATATAAAAATGAATAGCTGTTCATTAGTCTCGCTAAAACTCAAAAACAGCTGGACCAATTTGGCTAATTTTGGTCTGGAAATATTAGAGATAGTCCAGGGAAGGTTTAAACGGCAAGAAAATATTTAAATCACGAAAAAAAAAGAACCGAATATAATGCCATCTCTAATTAAAATGTCATTATAAAATGAATTATGCTGTTCTGGTAATGCCAGTAGATAGGTTTAGAAGGCTTGCTAAAACTTAAAAAGGGCTTTAACCAATTTGAATTTTTTTATTCTCTCTAGTAAAAGAATGGTGTACTTAAACGAAAAAAAATAATTTAATAACCCATATAAACAGTTGAAAAATTCAAAATTGGTAATGATGGAAATAGCCTTTTAAAGGTGGGAAGTACTAAGTTCCAGGAGGCGAAGCCACGGCAATGGTGCAGCTTTTTATCAGTGAAAGAAAAAAATACATCTATTTGACGCAAACACAATAAGTTTCAGGGTAAAAAGAAATTGTTATATATATTATCAGATTTACATTGATAGTTCTAAGTACCACAACCTCATTTGACAAAATTGAGCATACCTTCCGTTTTCTCTGCTTATGCAATTTACTCGCAACTTTTCTTTTTTCCTCAAATATTCTTCATCATCGGGTTCTTCAAAGTAATTTTGAGCAAAATCAAGTTCCTCCAAGTTAATTATCTTATCCAAACCTTCACATAAATTGTTGTTGTAGACGTCCAGGACCTTTAGACTAGTTAGTTTGTGTAAGGTATGTGGAAGCATGCAAAGTATGTTGTCATTTAAATATAATCGTTCTAATTTGGCTAATTTATCTATATTGTCAGGAAGGTAAAGGAGCTTATTGCATGACAACCAACAAGTCTGTAAATTTTTTAAATTGCAGAATTCATTGGGCAAACTGTTTATCTTATTCTGTGCCAAATTTATTTCTATTATATTTTGATAGATGTCTATGTTAGAATTAATGTGATAAAGCTGTGTATTACTTAGATTCATTTTCTCCACCTCAAGGCACTCTTCCAGTCCAGCACATGGTAATTGATCTAAATAGTTTGCATTTAAATAATTGTACTCTTCACATCCAATGCTCACTATTTTTGCCTGGCTACATGTAGCCATAACTTTGATATATTTACCTAAATTGCAATTATGTACATCTATTTCCTTGACTAGATTTTTATACTGTAGTAGTTGGTCAAAATAATCACCAATAGACTTGCATATATTTTTGTTGTTACTTAAATTAAGATATGCTAATTTTTGAGGTTTCTCTACCCAAACCCAAAATGGTAGTCCTTCTAGGCAGTTATTTGAAAGATTAAGCCATTCTACTGTATGGCAGAAACGAGGTGTTTCGTCGAAAAATACAATGAAGTTGAAGGAGAGGTCCAGATTTTTCAAATTGTTCAGTTCTAATACTTTATGAGGCACTTCAATAAAGTTGTTGTGAGATAACCTTAAGTTTACAATGTTTGGCGGCAGTTCCAGATTTTCGTCCAAATTTGATAGTTTTTTATTACTTAAGTCCAGGTCGGTGATATTAGCCATATAGCCCACATGGTTTATTGTCTTAATTTCAGTATTTTGGACAAAACCGTTAATCTTCGTGTCAATTGTTTTGTCGCTATCTTCCATTTTGCGTTTTTATGCAGGCATGTTATTAAAATACTTATGAATCAGGCAAGTACTGTGGTAACTAAACTGTTCAAATTACCTAATGAAAACAAATAAAAAGCACTGACTGAACATTGTTTGAAATATTACCAAAGTACTCTGTGACTTTTTTCTAACCTTTTTAACCTAAAGTGTCAGTTGTCACTGTCAGTGTTGTCACTACTAACAAAGAGTAACTATGTAAAATAATCCCTGCGTTCCGAATGCGTCACAAGCGATAATATTGCGAATCCGACCAACGCGCAACGTCTCAATTATTACTCAATAGCCCTTATGTTTTGTGACTATTAAATTTGGTCGGGTTCGCAATATAATCAATTAATCACTTTCATCGCAATTCGGAACACGGGGCATATTTACCAAAGAGTATAATAAAGCTAATGGTAATGCCCCATTTTACACATGGGCCCAGCCTCGGCCAATCGACATTCTTTGCCATTGTGTAAACAATGGCGATTAGCCGAGGCTGCGCCCACATGTAAACGGGGCATTACGCATATTTACTATACTCATTGCTACTAATCTACAATAGGTACCTACAGCAGCAGTGCTGCCATTCTTTGATTATATTTTTAGGGAGAGTTTAGTAGGGCTTCTTTTACTTCAATGGTTGTCTAATTTTAACTCCTTTCGAAAACGTGCTTATCAATGAAAATGAGAAAATAAAATTAAACATTTTATAAAAGCATCGATACAAAAGTAATTTTAAAAGTAAAAAAATATTTAATCTATCTACATATACTAATATTACAAAGAGAAAAGATTTGTATATTTGTATTGAGGCGTGTAACTAATAAACTCAAAAACTACTTGACCGATTTTGAAAAGTATTTCCACACTGAAATGCTATTTCATCACTGAGTAATTTGTCATGGGCACATATTTCTTACTTTCACGTGGGTAGGTATTATACCTATCTTGAGCAGGGTAATAGAAATAACAATACATAATTCAAAAAATATCCGTCTCCAATTTCTTTACTATTCCTATTTGTAGTAGCTAACTACTCAAGGGCGATGGATCGACATGACCGATATTTAATTTAAAGGCTTTAAATGAATGCAGTCTGATCACTCTTTTTTTTTTCGGTGGGAAAATCATCCAATGACGTCTCTTGAGCGGAGCGTGAGGGTGTGTCAGACTTTTACTGACTTCTAAACCCACTCCTGTTCCTTCGTTGCCTTAGTTGCAAAGCCACAAACAATAACAAATTTGTCCAATCTACAATAATCCAAATCACAATGAACACTACCCACCACCACTACGATTTCCGTTAAGTATCGCTCAGGTCGTTTGGTAAGATCACTTCACAGACTTAGGTATCGCACTCGTTTCGCAGTCGAAAACAAACTGGGCTTACTTCCAGTCGGGAGCTCGTATTTGTATGCGAAGCCAGGAACATTTTAGATACCGACGTTCGTTTCCAGAAAATTTCGCGAGGTAATAAATTATTTTTATTACAAACATATACCTCCCTCCTTTCACGCGAATTTCAACTCTATTGTTCATTGTGGAAGGTATGAATTCCCTTATCTACCTAGGTACCTACCTACTAAACCTTATTTAATAATAATAGTGGTAGGTACTTTATGTCGGACTTTTCTAGAACTTGCCAGGCCTGAGTACGTACTTCCCTTCTAGAAGTTTCGTGCAGTAATGCGTTATAATTATTTGAAGCTACTCTTGCTTTCGTTCGAAGATATGGCGTGTTCAAATTCACGGCGTAACAATACCGATATGAAATTTGTGTCCCAAATGTCCTTTCCTTGCTATTGTTCATCAAGCCGTTGAGTTCCATAGTAGTCCTGAGTTGAGCTTTACGAATACTGACAAATGCTTGCACTGACTGGACGGGTTCACTCAAATCTGTATGGTTCTTCCTCAAAAGACCATCTCACACACTAATCTGAATGGTTCGTGATTTGACCATTATATATTTGTTTTATGGACTTTAAAAGAGACTTTGACCCCTGAGTTTGTTTCGGTGTTTCTTCTCAGGGTAGTCAGCTAGGAAACAGCGGCCTCGTCTAGTTTATATTGACGAAAACTATTTTTAATACTTTATCATCACATCCACTTGTACTTTTCAGGATCTATACGAGGCCATTAAAGGGATGCAATTCGACTTAGATTATCACTGTTTTTTAACCGACTTCAAAAAAAAGGAGGAGGTTATCAATTCGGATGTACTTTTTTTTATGTTTTATGTTTGTTACCTCAGAACTCCGTCGTTTATGATGGATATGCTTTCAGATTAGTCCCATTTTTCAAAATCCAGTTCTGTTGATGGGATCCATGAGGAATCGAGGGAACTTATCAAATATTATAGGCAACCATATAGTGATTTTGGTATTTTCATCGAGAACTTAAGCACTAGTACAGTCAAAAAGTAACATTTGATGAAGTGGAACTGATGAAGAAGACCAGAAATGGCCAACGGAACTTCATACTCACATAGATATCACAATGAAGATAGTTAAGTGACTATTACAATACAAATAAATTAATGGTTCTGAATAGTTATGTTGAAAATGGTATCATCAAAGTGATCTGTTGGTGAAGATGGAGCCGGAAGATAGGCACTGGAACTCCGTAATTAATCAATATAACCTAGCCGTGTTTGGACTTATTAGAATTGTTATGAGATGCACTTTGGCTATAAGTTACTATCAAACTGATTTGATGATGGGGCCGGAAGGTGGAAGGTAGAGACAGCTGAATTTCATAATAAAATAATGTAACCTAGTGTTTGGTTTAATTGGAATTGTTATGAGAAATAGACACTCTGGTTATAAGTGTATCGCAACTAAAAAGTGTGAAATATAAAACTTTTTACAAAAAAAAAAAAAATAATAACCGACTTCACTAAACAAAAAACACTAATAGGATCAAAATAACTTTAACTTCGGAAGTCGGAGTTAAATAAGAAACAAACAATACCGAGAAACACCGACTCCGGAAATTAAAGTTATTTTGATCCTTTTAGTGGTTTTTTTTTCAGTCAAGTCACTTTGGCTATAAGGTACCTACTATCAAACTGATTTGATGATGGAGCCGGAAGGTGGAAGGTAGAGACAGCTGAATTTCATAATAAAACAATGTAACCTAGTGTTTGGTTTAATTGGAATTGTCATGAGAAATAGGCACTCTGGTTATAAGTGTATCGCAACTAAAAAGTGTGAAATATAAAACTTTTTACAAAAAAAAAAATAATAATAACCGACTTCACTAAACAAAAAACACTAATAGGATCAAAATAACTTTAATTTCGGAAGTCGGAGTTAAATAAGAAACAAACAATACCGAGAAACACCGACTTCCGAAATTAAAGTTATTTTGATCCTTTTAGTGTTTTTTTTTTCAGTCAAGTCGGTTATTTTTTTTTTGTAATAAGATTTTTCCATCAAATCATGGGTGCTAGTGCATATGTTAGAAAGGTCGAAACCGAAAGGAAGGTTCGCAGCCAACCTCGAGAAGGTTAGACTTCAAAAGATCAGTAAAATGTACAGTTTTTTTGCATAAATCATTTCAATTTATGAGTCCTAGAGGGTGCAAGCCGATAGTTAGGTACGCCATAAATGTTGCTTGCACCAGGTAGACCAAGTTCCTGGGTCTTTCTTCCACCTTCCGGCTCCATCATCAGATCAGTTCGATAGTACCTTATAGCCAAACTGCATTTCATGACAATAATTATAATAAACCCAAACACGGCTAGTTGGAGGAGTTCCCTCCCTCTCCCTCTAGATGAAAAGGGAGAGGGAGGCCAAAATGGATTGTGTGAAGAGTAATATGAAAAAAAAGGGAGTGGACAGAATGGAAGAAAAAAACGTGTATCTAGCGCCGACCCTATCTAACATCGGACAAGGGCAGGAAGATGATGACAGATGACACAGGATCTTCTCCCTCCCACCGGGGATCCAAGTCCCAACCGAAGTTACGCCCCTGTTTGGTGGTGTTTTAACTAAAATCTGTTTAGATTTGTAAGTATTAACATTTGTTGCATTAACACTTGTGACAGGCCGAAGGGTTCAGGGTTTCTTTTTCAGTTTATCTGTATATATAAGGCAAAATCCTGACTCACTCACTGACTCATCAACGCCCATCCAAACGCTTGCACCTAGGTTCTTTTCAGGGTTCCGTACCGTACGTAGGATCACTTTGTTGTCCATCCGTCTGTCTGTCTGTCAAGACCCTTTATCTCGGAAACGCGTAAAGATATCGAGTTGAAATTAAAGTCATATACTTAGATCTGCGGTCCCTTGAAACTGTGAAAAAATCAAGCTTCTAAGTTAACGAAAAAAAAAGATACGGCGTTTATGTCGCAAAAAACGTGTATTTCGACACTCTCAAGGGAATCAAAATTCATAGGGTACCTGCTTCCCGTTGACTGAGAATCCTGAAATTTTGCATGAAGCAAGGTCTCATAGCACAAGTACAGGGAAAAATCTGAAAACTGTAAATTTGTAGTTACGTCACAAAAAAAACATTTTTGCGATTCGGAAAAATCAATTCGGGAATTGAACTGTTTTTATAGGTAAGTTTGTACGGAACCCTCAGAGCGCGAGTCCGATTCGCACTTGCCCAGTTTTTTGATGTAGGTATATCTACACTAATATTATAAAGAGGTAAAGTTTGTTTTTTTGTTTGTAGGTAATCTCTAAAAGTATTGGTCCGATTGCTAACATTTTTTCACTGATAGAAAGCTGCTTTATTCCTAAGGGACAGGCTATATCTTATATAACTCGCTTCCTAAGGGAATGAGACTTCCAAAGTTTGTATGGAGTTTATTTTCATGCGGGCGAAGCCGCTGACAGAAGCTATAGTGGAATTGTAAAATTGTGCCTAAGTTTTTGGGTAATAGCTAGGTACAATTTCCGTTTGGCGAGGTAGCTATCCTATACGGCTTACGGGTGTAACACAATGGTATTTATGCTAATTATGTTTTTCGTAATTTACAAACATACTGTGATGTAACAATTTATATTGTTGCTTAGGCAAGGCATAAAAGTGTACAATTTCCCTCATAGGAGCAATGTTTTGTAAATACGTTTCCGTGAAAAATTACAAGTTGCAAGTTCCTTTGCAAGTCGTAGATGCAAGTGGTCGCGTATAGAACATGGTTTCAAGAAAATATTTTTCATTTAAAGTTATTTTTACACTGTTATTCTTTACAGTTGTTCACAGTGCGAAAAATTCTGACGAATACAACAGTGCTAGTAGTAATAACCAGAATAAACCAGAAATTGCCCGGCAGGGGAAAACGAAAAAAGCTCTAATGGGTGAGTAGAGTTCAGTTTAGGTTAGCTCGTGGTAAGGTCTCAGATAAGACGCAATAGGCTTGTGTGAAAACCAGGTTTGGTTTTGTTCAACGTTCTTGTTTTAATTTCTAGCTCAGAAAACAGCAACAGGAACGTTCTCAAACGTCATCACTCAGATACAAAACTTGCCGACTATGGACCTCGGCAGAAAGTTCCGGACGCCTTGCAAGACTGGTAATCGTTGTGGAAAGGTATTTAAAAAAATCTTCAAGCACAAGTAAAACGCACAGTATAAAGGCGAAATATCTTAGGCATTTTCTAATACGCGTGGTTGTTCGAAAGAGTTTAGCGGCCTGTTCACGACCTTGCCGCTGTGAGCGGGAGCTAAGCGCGGGGCAGCGAGCGGTAAGATCAAAAGTATGAAAATGTTTGAAGCACGCCACGAGACGCCGCTCATAGCGCCGCGCGCCCGCGTACCGATGCCGCCCCGCTCGCCGCTAAGACCGAAGTCGTGAACAGGCCCCCAAGCCAAGTTGCAAACGATAAACGTGAACGCTTAGTAATCTCCAATAGATTTTCAACTTTATACCTAAGAGCATAAAGTTGAAAATCTATTAAAGACTACTGAGCGTTAGCGACCGGAACGAACGAAAACACTATGTAATCTTCAATAGATTTTCAACTTTATATCCAATTACATAAAGTTGAAAATCTATTAAAGACTACTGAGAGTTTACGTTTATCGTTTGTGACTTGGCTAGGGGGGCAGGCCGTTTACCGCGGCCCTGGAACGCTATCAGTAAAAGTCTGACACTCTCTCGCTTCACCCGAGCGGCAGGAGTTATTTGATGAATTTCTTCCTAAAAAAAATCACTACCAGTCAGGGTATAGGTATCTCAATGTACCTACCTATTATATCAACTTATTTTTTAAGTGCTGAATTCTCATTTCTGTTTTAAATTTTTTGCAAATATAATTAATTTTCTCCTGGTTGCAATATCCTTAGAAGAATACTAGTTTTCACCAGTGCTTTCATCCATTCGCTTGTAGAAAGTCATGCCTCGGGAACGTAGGTACTACCTACTACCGGGAGAGGAACTATCCTATGTCCTTACTCAGGTCATAGTCTACACGTGTTCCTAATATATTCTGTTGTTGCCTTAACCTTTAGTATATCGTAGAAAAGATTCCTCGTGACAACAGCTACTCTTTTTTGCCAATCCTGAAAACAATTTTGCAAAGGATCTTTCAGCTGCCGCGATCTACATCCAGAGTTAGAGACAGGCGGCACACCAGATCTTCCTAAGCCTTATGTTTTTAAACAGGTTATCAGTCCCGAAACACTTCAATATTCAGTCTGTAACTAGACAAGAAACTTTACTAAACTTTGACAAAGCTTAGAAATAATAATGGCACTAATTTCCCAGGTGATCAAAAGACTGATGGTGCCAAAGCTGGCACAGTTGGAGAACACTATAATGGGCATCATGAAGGAGCTGGCCAAGCTGCCACCAGGCTCTCGTCTCCCTGACAAGTTCACAAAGACGGAACCTATTAAATTAATGCTGGATCAAAATTATAAGTAAGCGAGTTTTTGGTTTCTATTCTATTTTTTAAAAGCCCCATACCAGGAATTACTACTGTATCGTGGGTGGTGGCTAAAAACGTATAGACTCACATACACAAGCCATCCAGACCCGGAACAACTATCTACAGGACATACAAATATTTGTACCGTACGGCAATCGAACCCGCGACACAAAGCGCATTAGATCTTTGTATCTGAGCCTCTGAGGGTAGAGCCGTTATAAGTGGAGCGTTTAAAGTGAAAGATTCATACATAGAAAGGAATGGCCATAACTATGGGGATTGGTCGAATAAGTCCTGGAACGCAAAAGGCGGACACAGATGAGCTTTAGTTACTAAAAATCTGACACTTCCTCTCACGCCACCCAGAGCGGGAGCAGTTATTTGATGTTTTACCGCGACCAAGAAAAAAGAGTTGTACTTTTGTAACACATACTTTTCGCCAGTTATGCCTCTGACATGTTGCAGTTTCAACATACAATAGTTTTTGTGTTCACTCAGCCACTCTTCAGTAACTTTTCTCTGTTTCAGGGAGGATGTATGCATGGATAAACTTGAGTCGTGTCTGAAAGAAGACAAACGTCGGAAGCGGATCCTGAAGAAGCTGTTCTTCAAGAAGTACAATTCTCTCCGGCAAGACCTTATCGGCTATGGTGGTAGAAGACTTTGGGGCGGAGAGGGCAATCTATTCTATAGGAAATAAATGATAATTGTCTAATTATATGTCTAGTTATAATGAATTTGGACGTTTTATTCCGGCAACTTGATATGACACCCCCTATTTTTAGAGTTATAAAATTTTGTTCGAATACTGAAAAGTTCAGTTGAAAGTATACCTAATCAGAATAGTAGATTCAATTTCCTATTCTAAGGGTGTGTTAAATTTCCAATGACGTGACGCAGAGCTGTGCGGTATCGAGAGGAACGGGCCGTGAATTGGCCAATCTCAGTGCTCGATATCTCCACTTTGCAGAGTGGAAGCTGAGCGAATTTTTAAATAAGACAAATGAATATGCGGCTTCGAGCCGAAAAGTACGGAGTCGGATACCGAGTGAAGAGCACGAAGCAGCGGATAGCTTCAATACACTTCACCCATTTCCGCTTCAATGGAAACACTTGCCACATCTTACTGCTCTTCTCCACCAGATCAGAACCGCTTCAGTGGAAACGCACCCTACTAAATGTTGATAATTTTCATAAGTAGGGAGTAGCATAACATAGCATAATCAGCTTTTTTAATGTTCCCACTGCTGGGACTCAGGCCTCCTCTCTAGGAGAGGGAATGGGCCGTAATCCACCACGCGGGCCCAGTGCGGGTTGGTGGATGTCACATGTCTTCGAATTTTTTGGTTCTAGGACATGCCGGTTACCTCACGATGTTTTCCTTCACCGTTTTGAGAGCAGTGGTGATGAAATAAATTACACAAAGTAATGCGCCTGGCTGGGTTCGAACCCGCGACCACAACTACCACTCGTAAGTCGTGGCCGTTACCACTCGGCCACCACTGCTCACTCGGCCCTCTCACCACTGCTTAATTGCAAGTAGGGAGTGTTACACTTAAACTCAATACAGTGTACCTACTTAGGGGCGGCCTCCACTATATCAGAAGTTTGTAGTAATGCCAAAATAAAAAAGTTTGCAGTTAGGTTAATCAGAGGTCAGGTCTGTTAATGAACTGTCTTGTCAATTTCTAAAATATTTGAATAACTACAAATAGTATTAGCATACGCATATTTAGGTTATAACGTTCACAATACTAGGAAAGTCACCGTCACCCCTGAGATAGGCAGTGGCCGAAAGAGTTGTAATCGCCCTGCTGACATCCCCCACATGTCAGTGTTTAATTTTTTATTTTATTTTTTATACTAAAACCGCGGCGTGTGCTGTATCGTTACCACAGAGTCTTCCCTATTTATTTATTTATTTATATATACCTTATTGTACACCAAGATAATAAATGATACATAAATGATACATAAATGTGCCTTATATTAAAAAACATACAATTGGCGGCCTTATCGCATTCCGCGATCTCTTCCAGGCAACCTGGTATGGAAAGAGAATGTCTGGACATAAAATGGGGTTGTACTTGGCGCTTGTCGCTTTCGTATGCGAATCACAAAGAAATTCAAACCGTTTCTTGAGATAAAGAGGGGTGAAAGAGGAAAATAGCACATTATACAAAAGGGAAAGAATACGAGCATTCCAGCGAAGGCGAATTGGCAACCACTTGAGCTTAACACGGAACTCGGAAACATGATCATATTTTCGTAAACCAAATATGAACCTTATGCAAAAATTTTGAAGTCGCTCAAGTTTATCCAGTTGTACTTCAGTGAGGTCAAGATAGCTGGCATCAGCATAATCAAGGATGGGAAGAAGAAGAGATTGAGCAAGCGCGATCTTGGTGGCAGTCGGTAGAAAATTACGCAGTCTTCACAAAGATGAAGCAGGTGCGAATAATTTACGACTAACTTCCTGTAGCTGGGCAGTCCACGAGAAATTCGTATCGATAAATATCCCCAAGTTCTTAACTTTCTCACTGATGGGAATTATGGAATTGTCAAAAGAAACATAGGGAAGAGTCGTCCAGTCGATCTTTGAGATCGTCCTAGAACTGCCCACTACAATAACCTGCGTCTTTAGGGGATTCACCGTAAGTCCGTACCTCTTGCTCCAGTCACATATACGGGCCAGATTACGGTTCATGGTGGCCTCCGATAAATTTCCGAGAGGAGCTCGTGAATAAATTAGCAGATCATCAGCATAAAGGTGGTAGGAAGAAATTAATTCGTTGGAGATTGAGTTAATAAAAACTGCGACGAGTAAAGGAGATAAAACGCCACCCTGTGGTACCCCGGCAGAAGTACTCCACCAGGAAGACATGGTCTCTCCGATGCAAATACGTTGCCGGCGACCGAACAGATAACTACGAAACCAGTCAATTACCGATGGAGATATGTTAAGAGAGGAAAAAATGCCAAGCAAAATATCGAAATCCACAGTATTAAACGCATTACTGAAATCTAGTAGAGCCAAAACTGTTAGATTTCCCATTTCCATGGCTGATCTTATATCTTCAGTAATGTTAAGAAGCGTTGTAGTGGTGCTATGACCAGAACAGAAGCCGGGCTGGAAGGGGTTAAGGAGATTATTTTTGGACAGGAAGGTGCTTATTTGGTTGTGGATTAGGCGTTCAAGGACTTTGGAGAGGAATGGTAAGACAGCTATTGGACGGTATTCAGAGAAGGATGTGGGATTGGACTTTTTTTGGTAAAGGAATAGTTTGAGCATCCTTCCATGAGCATGGAAAGACACCACTAGATGCAGAAAAATTAAGAATGTGACAGATCACAGGTAGAATAAAATCTAGCACTGGGAGTAACATTTTCCGGCTGATACAGTCGCTTCCCACTGCATCTGAAGTTATCGACAGTATGCTCCTCTTAACATCACATGCGGAAAAATGACCAAAAACAAATGGAGAATAATTGGGAGTCGGAAGAGATGAAAGATGGTTCAAGTGTTTAACTTTATTGTCCTATCAAAATTGGACGAAGCTGAAAAATGATTGTTCATTGCATCAATTGTTAATATCTTTAGGAATAGTATCTTGTTGTGTTTTACCGACCCCCAATCACCTTAGAAATTTCCGAACTTTGGATGCGTCCCCATTTTGGACAGAATCATGAATGTAATGGCGATTGGCATTCCTATATACTCGTACCTTATTGCAGTATTTACGGATAGACACATATCTGTCCCTGTTAGAGTCGGTAGGGTTACGCTTAAATTTAGCCTTAGCCGTGGCTTTTTTATTCATTATGGTTCTAATTTCGTCCGTCAGCCACGGTGCCGGCAAATGTTTTACCTTAACTGATCAAATAGGAGCGTGTCGATCGTGTAGCTCAACAAGTTTACTTGCTCATCCACCGAAGTCGAGGCAAATAGACTTGACCAGTCTATATTGCCGGCATCCTCACATAGACTGTCAATGTTCGTACCACCAAAATTGCGTAGCATCAGAATTTTGGCTTTAGCTTTACGTGGGCAAATTTTATATGAAAGAAAAATCAGATCGTGATAAGAAAAGGCATCGGCTGAGCATTGGCCTCTCTTAGCTACGCGATCAGGAGACAGACAAGAATTAAGTCGAGAAGTGAAGGTGTAGAATTTGGAAAATGATGACTTAGAGGGAGAATAGTAAGATTACTGGAAGCTGAAATATTAAATTAAATTCTCCCTATTGAGAGTTTAAAGTTCCCGCCCGGTTGCGTGCAACACGTAAGTTGGAGGGACCACTACAGAGCTTTCTTCGATTCGCAGTCAAACTAAGGAAAGCTTTAAATGAAAGGAAAAGTTAAATGAAAGGAAGAGCTAAATGAAAAGCAGAGTTAAATAAAATGAAAGGAATGAGTTAATTTTAGATGCTTCTGTTGCTTCCTCTATTATCACTAATGAAATGGTCTTATTCTAAATTGGAGATAAAAATAGCACGGTATGTTGCTGGCGCAGAATGAAGAGAAGAATTTGCTTAATCAATATGAATGGTGTGTCCACTAATTACTTGCCGGGAACATTTGAAACAAACAAACTTACAAACAACGAACAAACTTAAGTGGCAGTGGGCAGGGCACATTGCTCGCAGAACAGATGGTCAATGGGGACGAAAGGTTCTGGAATGGCGACCACGTACCGGAAGACGCAGCGTTGGAAGGCCTCCCACAAGGGGGACCGATGACCTGGTGAGGGTCGCGGGAATCCGATGGATTCGAGACGCACAGGACCGGTCATTGTGGCGACATTTGGGGGAGGCCTATGTCCAACAGTGGACGTCTTTCGGCTGAAATGATGATGATGATGATGATGATGAACATTTGAAAGAGTTACGTACCATGGCACTAGAATGTAAACGGCAAATGAATAAGTAATGTCTAGCTCGCTTTAGGAAGTTAGGACCTAGCCAGAGACTTCGACGGCGCGTAGTGTATGTGCGCCTCAAAGAGAGGTCAGCAAATCCGTAGCGCCAATGCCCGCTAGAGCTGCGGGAATTTTTGAAAGAATTGCCATAGTCCTGGAACACAATGGGCAACTGAAGGACACAGGTTTTTTTTTTTTTTTTTTTTTTTAGGTGGGAAAATCATCTTATGACAAATCTCGCTCTTGGGCGGAACGAGAGATAGTGTCAGACTTTTACTGACTAAAAACCCACTCCTGTTCCTTCGTTGCCTTCGTCCCAGGGCCCCGGTTTCGTTTAAGGACACAGGTGGGTTTTATTCAGTTAAAGCCTGACATACCCTTTCGTCTGCCCTAGAGCGATAGAAGTCATTCGATGATTTGTCACTTCAAAAAAAAAAAAAAGAATTTGTAATTGCTAGACCAGCATTTTGGCTATACGTTCCTTACAAACGAAGCGTCACCGGTTTTCATAAATGTACGATTTTTGCGAAAAGGTAGAAACGACCCGACAAGAGAGATTGAAAACTAAACCAATTGTGACCAGCCCAATTTACAGTTTGGGCTGGTAACAAGGGCATGAGGATAATGTCGTGGTTACAATTAACTCCACCTATGATGCACGATTTTGCAATGCAATGGATTGCTGATAGCCCATCCATTGACCATCTGAAGCTTGCGAACAGAGGTAATCAAGAAAGGTTAGTTTCATTTTGCAAGGAACCATAACAGGAACTACCGCCACGCGATTCGTTTTTAGTCACGTGCAGGAAACCTAATTACGCAACCCATTGTTCGTAACGGCTACGAAAGAACCGCTAAAACACTAAAAACAATTTAATAAACACAGTTCATGTTTTCCAAACTTCCACGCTAACTAACGGAAAACCACCAAAGCTAGGAACGAACTCAATTCAAAATCAGATCGATACTTTTTACAGAACGACCTGTTTGCGGCGATTGACATTTAGTTTTTTTTTTTAAGAATGATTTTCAAACTGGTGTGCTAGAAAAAGAGAATTTATTAGTGGCCAGTAATTGCGTTGTTCTTAAATTATTACTTATACCAAAAAGACTTTATTCAATCTCAAAATGTGTGAAACCAAATTAAAGTTACAAGTAGTGTTAATAGTTTTATGTGTGGCGTTTAAAGGACTTCAAGCTGTTGACGATTGTGAATATATATTTATTGGTTTTCTTTATTACTAGATACCTAAGATACTATAGATGACCTGTTGTTTTTCAGATTGTTCTAAAGTATCAAGGCTTTTCTTAAAAAAATAAGATAAAAGACTGTCCATTATTAGAACCTAATGTTTATCTGTATAATTTTATAAAATGTTTCATATTCTTATATTCCAGCCCTTTTGTTTACTGTAACGCGAGCACCCCGGTACTTCGGCATTCTCCAGGACCATAGAGGACAACCTTTGTCTGTGGAAGTTTCAGAGGAATACATGGACCAGGATTACATTGCTACGAACAGGTACAGGGCAACTATTTATTAAAAACGAATTCGTAGCTAAGAAATAACACCCATACGGGTGTATTTTCTAAAGGTGGGGTGGGTGGGTGTTTACGCTAAAGGAGCCAATTCAATTAAAAATCATTTGGGGTGTCTGAGGTTTTGCGCATTTAACGTTACACGTTATATTTTGAAATATATAAGTATGTTTATCAGTTGTCTAGTACACATAGCACAGGCTCTTTTTAGTTTTGGGACTAGATGGTGTTGTGTGTAAGTTGTGGAATATTATTATTAATTGGGAAAAAAAAGAAAAACAATTATGTACCTACTTAATATTTTTTTCTTTCATAATTACAGGAAGCGACACAAAATCGCTTGGAACAAGTAAGTTTACACAAATCATTATTTTTAACTTAAGTACAGTCAACAAAGGAGATAAAGTTTTTAAATAAAGGATTGTCAGATATAAATTAGTTTTTGATGGAAACCGATGATAGACTTCATCTCGCATACCTACTCCTTTTTTAGGGTTCCGTATCCGAAGGGTGCCAACGGGACCCTATTACTAAGCCTCTGCGGTCTGTCCGTCTGTCACTCTGTCCGTCCGTGTCTGTCTATTTGTCAGTGGGCTGTATCTTATAAACTGGAAGAGGTAAAGGTTGAAATTTTCAAACAATGTGTTTTTCTATAATCGCTACAATAAAAAATAATAAAATTAAAATAAAGTTAAAAATTAAAAGGGGTTGAAATACAAGAAACATTGTTGCTTGGCACTCTTTTTTTTTTTTTTTGCTCGATATTAATATTGTAGTACGGAATCTTACGTGTGTGAGTACGACTCCCACTTTGCCAGTTTTATTTTTTTATTTTTTCAATTTACGTAACTCCACGCATCCCTCAGAATTTTCATCTCAGCTGCATGCAACAGAGAATGCGCAGGTATTTTTTTGTTTCCTAAATAAAATACAGTACCTACGCATTAGCTCTTTTATACGAATATGAAGGAATTTTTAAAATACCTTCACCAATGACGAACTAATAAGGCTTCAAAGTTGAAACTAGGGGCGGATCAGGCAAAAACCGCTAAAGGGTCTTTCTATTATGAGTTATTCTATACCAGCCCGGAGTTTGGAAATTGGTGTTGTGGTACCCGGTGCTTCGGAAAGCACCTAAAGCCATTGGTACTGCTTCTGATCTCACCCGTGTCGGATTGCCGTCACATTCGACTAAGAGAGCAAAGGAACAGAGACAGTGGTGGATTAACCCAGCGCAGCGCCTGTAGCAATTTCGATCAAGGGGCCTCCTGTGTAGAACTTTTTTAAATTAAGATAGATAAAATATTTTGTGTGCAATCAGCTGTATTTAGATTTCATGTAGTATTTTGGTTACAATCAAGTGTGGGGAACGCGCGGGGCCTGTTGCAGTTGCTACTCTTGCTACATGGCTAATCTGCTACTGAACAGAGAGTGCACTCTGTCTTTGCATACGTTTGTGCACTATAATATCTCCTGCGTACTTGACTCATCTTCGGAGGATTTTTATTACTTAAGAGCGTTCTTTACAAGGTACATTTTCATACAACCGCTCTCACGTGATTATGACGTTATTAAACCTCTTTCTCTAGATATTTTGGAAACGCGGACCTCTTGTGGATATTATCTAGGGTTCTATTAAAATCAAATCACAAATTTGTGTAAGACTAATCCAGTAGACCTCTAAAAATCTGCTCTTTGCTGTGTGAATTTTGGCCCTTTATAAGGTACTGATGCATTAAAATAATAAAGAAAAAATAATAATAGAACTTGAACATTTAGTAAGATTCTAAATGATACATTTTTTTCCAAAAACTTTTACCATTTGAAAAAAAAACGCATATTTTCTCGAATATCTAAGAAAACCTGTCTTAAATATTCAAGTAAATTTCGGAATGATCGAATGCCAACAGAGCGTTCAGCACCCCTAGCCAAGTTGATAATTTGCAATCGTTAACGCTAGTCGAAAACTAATCAAATGTATGGGAATGACATCATCTCAACGTTAAGTCACGTGGTCAGAACAAACGAATAGAAAATTCGTAGCCAAGTTCACATCGTTCAAAATTATAGAATTAATTGTTATCGTTTCTACTTACAATGTTCAACGCTACATCCTTTTTATAAGTTATTGTAAAACGAGCGACCGACTCAGGCGCGTCAACATGGCTACCAACTTATCGTTTTCTACAATTGCTGACACCGAGGCGTTACCGATTGGAGAACAGAATTCCACACGAAACGGTTGTAATTTGGCTAGGGGGGCAGGTG
Organism: Mythimna impura; assembly: GCA_905147345.3. Classification (NCBI taxonomy): domain Eukaryota; kingdom Metazoa; phylum Arthropoda; class Insecta; order Lepidoptera; family Noctuidae; genus Mythimna; species Mythimna impura. The sequence goes on along the minus strand of LR990346.1, from coordinate 26,245,041 downwards.
TTACCTTTATTTTTTCGCGTTGCCTCTTTATCAAACTTTGCGTTGGATGAACCAACAAGCTTTTAAACCATGCTTAGGACAGGACTTGACAACAGACGGGTCGAGAAGGGCCCTCTTAACTGGACAAATAGATTTCTTGAAAGGAAGGTTTCCATTTCACATAGTGGTCCAGTGAACAGGCAGCTGAATTATATAAGGCTTTTAAATTTTTCAAGGAACCCGCTGGATATGGAGGATTTCGACGACGACGATACGGAAGAGATTCTAGATGACAAGGATAAAGATGTTAAACTGCAGAACAAATATAATTTACAAGCAGGCCCTGTATAGAAAATGGAAGTTTAGGCCCCGATTTCTGGAACGAAAATTATCTATATCATGTAACATTATAAACGCACAACTTGAAAGTAGTATGTTCAGAATTTACTACTGAATCGATTTAAAATAATTCTTGATTATTTTGATAGCTACCTATTTTGATAAATTCTTGATGAACCTGGATTACGTCACTAGCGTGTTTGTGTGTGCGTGCGTAGATACTAAGGGCCTGTGCACACCACGTTTTTAAACGCACCGTTGACGCACGTTTCAGAAACGCGCGTCTTTTATTCTATTAAAGCTCTACAGGCTACGTCTGTCTCGCGTGCGTATTGCGTCTGTATCGCCACAAACGCACGTCAACCGCGCGTTTAAAAACGTGGTGTGCACAGGCCCTAATACCGATGCGCTACCAATGTAGTGCATTGATGTCCATATTATTCGCTTACAATTATTAAGATAACTTATTTCTTAATAAAACGCTACCTATGTGCATTTAAGTAATATTTCAGTGCTTAAATTATGATTGTAACTTAATTTTCTAATTCGGATATATAAGGGGGTGCATTATTCCAGTTACATGTTGTATGAAAATAGAAGGCCGGACACATCAATGCCCAACCTAAACCGAGGAATAAGAACGGCATTTTTCAAAATCAAAAGGGTTTCATGCGAGCGAAGCCGCGGGCATGACAGGGTATTTTTAATATCATGCGGATTTCATCACGCATGCGGGTTTGCTCCGCACGTGTAAATGTCCCCCGCAAATGTCCATTTCGTTCAAGTATTTATTGTAATAAAGGGGTCTGAATAGGTTCGCGTAAGCTAAATCCAGCGCACATTCTTAGCTTCAAAATCATAAAATAATACCTACAGCTTACAGTCTTTGTACCTACTTACAGCTAATTATTTTGAACCTACATAAATAACTTTCTGATTTATTACCAAAACCCGCGACCCTCACCAGATCATCGGTCTACCTTGTGGGAGGCCTTCCAATGCTGCGTCTTCCGGCACGCGATCGCTACTCTCTGGAACCTTTCGTCCCCATCGACCATCTGTTCTGCGAGCAATGTTACTTTGTCGATAACTTCTTTCCAGAAATTGGGTGATAGTTTTAGTAGATACTAGAATTAAGGTATAATTGAGAGAGTATGTAATATAAATAAGTTGTTCAAGAGATTTGTGTTTTATTTCCTGATGAAAAATTTGCACATTTTTTGCGGCAGCGCAACATTGAGCGAAATAACTGCTAGGCGCTTAGGTGCAGCCAGGATTGAGGGATGTTGTACGAAAGAGTTACCGAAGGCCTGAACCACAAAGGGCTAGGTACTGAAGGAGCACACGTGAATTTTAATCAGTAAACCTTTGACACTTTCTCTCTCTCCACCCAGAGTGGAAGGATTTGATGCTTTCCTACTGAAACTACCAGGGCTGCGATAATTCTGTCGAGAGATTCATTACATAGAAACTGTTATAGATTTGCTCACTGCTTTCACAGTAGAAATTTGGTTCTATTGAGAAGAATAAATAACATTTTTTCAATGAAAATCATTTAATAGCAAGGTTTTATAGCACGGTATATACCTATATAATTAGGTAAAACTCATCAAGACCATTTAAACAGCTCAAACACGATCTGAGTTCACCTTCCGGTTCCATCTTCAGATCAACTTCATGTCATAATAATTTTGTATAATCATCTGCTTTATACATGCATGCAAAATTTCAGCTCAATCGGTAACCGGGAAGTGGATCAAATTTAATTTGTAAGATTTGATTACAGACAAACAAACATCGGGTTAAATGAAACTAATTAGAAGCTTGTAAATTACATTCCGTGAAGAGCAAAGTGAAGAATTTTGTAAAACTACTAGCTTCTGCCAACGGTTTGGCCCGCGTCAAAGTAGGTTTCCATACAAACTTTGGACCCCCGTTTCATCCCCTTAAGGGGTGATCCACTTCCCGGTTACCTATTGTAACCGGGAAGTGGATCAAATTTAATTTACGAGATTTGATTACAGACAAACAAAAATCAGGTCAGGTGAAAATAAATAAAAGGACAAGAAATATGTAACTAAGATTAAGTATATATAAGTACCTCATTATATGATTTCAAAGAGTGTCCCTGGAGTTTCTTGTACGTTCTTCTCCATAGGATCTACGCTTTGGAACGTGCAATTTAGCCTGACTTTTTTAACTGACCGACATTTGATGATTGGATGTAAGTATATATGTAATATGTAGGTACCTATATGTGTTTCTGATTTCTGAATAGCACCAGCAAGGATTAATGAAAGTATCAGTCAAATAACTAATTGGAACAGTGCACTAGCATCTTTTTTCTAATATTTTTTTTAATAATATAAATTAGTGTTTGACTGACGTTTTATAAGTGTCCATTTTGCCTAGCATGTGAAATAACATAGTTTGAAATTGAAATTGAATCGAGTCGAATTTACATACGTATAAAAACTTTCATTTTCAATGTGGTAATTTAATGTAGATTATTTAGATATAGTATCCTGGAGTTCGAATTTCGGATTATGGTATACAACACAGCTAAAGTAAAACTAAGATCACAGATGTTCCAGGAAAGCGCCTCTTTCTTAATTGGGCCGTTCATGACTGTGTGTCCCATGTCAGATAAGATTTGAGCTAAAAGAGCCACTTATTGGGGTTCCATTAAAGCGCCAGACCAAGACGAAAGTATGAGAGATGAACTTGACTCTTACTGGAGGAACTGGCCCGCAATGGCCGAAAACAGACGTTTGTGGAAAAGGGAGAGAGAGGACTTTGCCCAGCACAGGGACATAACAGGTAAATTAGATTAGATAAGTTTAGATTCTTTTTTGTTTGTTTCAGTCCAGGGCCTCAATTGTGCTATTACAGTAGTGTCAGAATGGTCTATCCTATCATTGATTTCATAATTGTTGATTTTGATAAGTTTGGTAATCTACTATCATCTTACAGTAGTGTCATAATGGCGTCATTATGACTTTCCAATAGTCAACCAATGACACTCCACTGAAAGAAGTGGCATAAAATGGTAATCTCTTACATAATGACAAATGGATGTCTGCCGTATGCGGAAATCTGCTACAATTTTGACAGTTCCTTTGATTAGTGACCTACCATTAGAACGTCATTGTGCAGTCATTACTTTTAATTTCACTGCCGACAGCTCGATATTGTCATTCTACCACAAGATCATTGACCGACCAATGATCGACCATTAAGAATTATCAGATTACGAACTTTTAGCAAAATTACAATGGGATCGTGTTGGAATGACGAATTTATAAAAATAGCAGACTTTGGATGCACTCCTTTTTCAGCAAGTCAATAATAAACCGCGCGGTCACCGGTCTCAGTAGGTCTCTAAGACCTACTGGGACCACGAACGCAGGACTTTTTTTTTAATTGATATAAACCAGTGCTTGACTGCGATCCCACCTGATGGTAAGCAGTGATGCAATCATTGATGGTGAGGCGCACTAGTTTATTAAGAGCCTATTCACTCTAGCCTTGAAGGCACCTAAATTATAGTTGGATGGGAAGACCGCAGCAAGCAAATTGTTCCAGTCCTTCGATGTACGCGGTATAAACGACGAAGCGAAACGCTTAGCTTAACTTAACAAAATAATCTTCTACAATATCTATGTCCCGCAAAACGAGTGACCATCGACGAAAAAAAAAAGAACAGCTCTATTAAAAATATTTAATCAATGCAGTATAAAAATAAAAGAGTAAAAACAACTAGACATCTAAATCGCTGTACATCTGGTGTAATTTTTCTTCTATAGAGATTGGAACGTCTTCCTGTGCAGGCATCAGAGGAAGTCGAGCCATCTCCAGGGACTCTCCGGAGGCATCCCTGGACTCGTCAGAATACTGTTCATCGAGATGGTCCTGGTAGATCTTCTCACATTCGCTCGGGTGTTCGCTTTTCATTGTGCTTGGGTGGTACCCTAATGCTTCTATTTGGCCCACAGTCAGGTACGGTAGTGGCGTTGTTACTTCGAAGTGTTTGTCTGAAAAAGAAAGGAAACAAATTTTCAATGATAACATTTTTTTCACAGCAAGCTTTTATGGCACGATCTGTACCTATGTATAACTAATACTGATCAAGACCATTTTAAAAAGTTCAAACACGATATCTTATTGCGCTTATTACCGAGTTCCTATGGCCATCTTCCAGCTCTACCATCAGACCCTGGTTTCCATCTAGCACCAAAGTACTTGTCAAGACGAATCATACGAGCCCAAACTCGATGGGGTTGTGAGTTGTGTTGTTTAATTATCGAGTTCCTATGGCCACCTTCCGGTTCCATCATAAGATCAGCTCCATGTCATAATAATTTTGCATTGTCATCTAATTTACACATGCATGCAAAATTTCAGCTCAATCGGTAACCGGGAAGTGGATCAAATTTAATTTGTAAGATTTGATTACAGACAAACAAACATCGGGTTAAGTGAAACTAATTAGAAGCTTGTAAATTACATTCCATGAAGAGCAAAGTGAAGAATTTTGTAAAAGTACTAGTTTCTGCCAACGGTTTGGCCCGCGTCAAAGTAGGTTTCCATACAAACTTTGGACCCCCGTTTCATCCCCTTAGGGGGTGAATTTTGGAAAATGGTTTCTTATTCTTTACTAGCTTTTGACTTGTTAGTGACTCGCGCACTGAGGGTTTCGCACGAACTTACCCTATGAAAACAATTCCCCAATTGAGTTACGAAGATTTTCCGAATTGTAAAAAGAGTTTGGTGACGTAACTACAAATTTACAGTTTTCAGATTTATTCCTATATCTATACTATAAGACCTTGCCTTATGCCAAATTTCAGTATTCTGGGTCAACGGGAAGTACCCTATGAATTTTGATTCCTTTGAGAGTGTTGAAATGTACGTTTTTTGTGACATAAATCGCCGTATCTTTTTTTTCCGTTAACTTAGAAGTTTGATATTTTTACAGCTTCAAGAATCCGCATACCTGAGTATATGGTTTTAATTTCAACTTGATACCTCCACGCGTTCCCAAGATAACGGGTCTTGACAGACAGACAGACAGACAGACGGACAACAAAGTGATCCTATAAGGGTTCCGTTTTTCCTTTTGAGGTAAAGAACCCAAAAAAACAAAAAAAAAACAAATTTTACCTCTTTATAATGTTATATAAATGTAGATACATCATCATAAAAGGAACGTCTTTGCAAAATTTCAGTGTTCTAGGTCGAAGGGTTTGGGCTGGGCGCTGATGACTCACAATAATAATAAATATATACTTATAGTTTTGTAGCAAACTGATGGGTATTAGCGACCCCACGGACCCGATCTCCCGGGAGAAATCTTGTTCCTCATCTCCGGCTTGCCTTTGTTGGCCGGCCGTAGTGAACATTGACGAGGAACGGAGCTCCCACTTCTCTCTTGCCTCTATTGGCTGGCTTGAGTGGAGATTCGCAAGAGCAAATGTGCTCAGGAGAAGGATGTATAATCCAGTAAGGTGCTGGTAAGGATCTTGACCGTACTTCCGGGATTGTCCTGATAGCCGTGGTATACCTCTCCGATCCTCAAGCACCTCAGGATATGTTGTCTTCTTGTTGCTACGTCGGATCACTTCGTGCTAGCCGACCGTTTTGGGGGGCCCATTTATTGAGTGTGCAAGTCACCCCCTGCCTTTTTATCGATGGAAATTAATAACATTGTTCAGGCAGGGGCCATAGTCTTAACATAGTTCCTGGTAACCAGTCCACTTAAGACTACAAAAACCATAGCCCTTAATCTTAGTTTTCCCATATGTCGCAATAGTTTCCAATTAACCGGGGATTGTCCTTGGATGCACTAGCATAGCGTACAGGGATAATCTCCGGTTGGTACCACATTCTATTAAAAGCGTATAAGGGGCCTCTGCGAGTTGGTTTCGACTCCTCGTACGCCTTCCAAAGGTCCAGGACCCCAGGGTTCTGTGATATAATAACTAATATATACTTACGGTCGATATGATCAGGAAAGATGATGGTGGCTAGCGTCTTTGCAACTTTGTCATCGTAATACTCTGCGAATATGTCCACTCTGGGGCCATCAATCACCTCATGGATAGCAGGCTTCTCATTGCAATCGTCTTGTAAATGTCTTCTGCCGGAGATCTGGCCTGGCGGGCCGTGGGGGGTGTGCATCCCCCCCTTCGGTGGGGGGATTTCTGTGAGGGGCACGAAGCTTTTTGCAACCAGGGCGCCAACCGGTTGCACGTTTGCGAGTCTGGGGAAGTATGTAATGTATCATAATTATATAATTTCACACAACGCCATCTAGTCCCAAACTAAGCAGAGCTTGCGCTATGAGTACTAGAAAAGTGATAACATACTTATATATTTCTAAATACATGTATACATATTAAGCCGAGTTCGCACGTACGAACACGAATATAGCGAACACAAACATCAAACTTGAATATTTGGTTTGGTCGTATGGACGGCATATTCGAACACGAACGCGAATATAGTTCGAATCGAGTTCTCGCACAACAGTCGTGAACTCTCATAGCTATGGCAGCGTCGTTGGAAGTGGTCGATTGTGAAGTAGCGAAAAGTTTTTTGGTATTCGCATTGATTCATGAACAAACCGTCCATACAGAACATAATAGGATCGCCGCAAACATGTTTGACGAACAGAGTGTTCGATGTTCGTTAGTTTTACACATGCGAATCAAGTTGCGTATCATGCAACGAAACAAATTTGTTCGTACGTGCGTACACGGCTTTATAGATAATTACACTCACTTTGTCTGAGTATCAAACGATCGTGCTACTCACACAAATATTTGATTTGGGTGGGAATCGAACCTACGACCTCCGACATAGCAGTCAGGACAACTAACCACTAGAACAACAGACTAGTCGAATGAATGAATGAGATAATAAATGCACAGTGGGTGTATGGATTGATTGCAAGTAGGTACATATTATGATTTGATCAAGAAAGATGTTATTGAGTATAAAAAGAGAGCAATTTCAAACTCTTGTTTCTCCTACTTATATTTTTATTTGTTGTAGATACTAGAAATAGAAATAAAAACAAGTTTTATGCTCGTCAAGCAAAGTTACGTTTAGAAAGGTTTACACGATATTCAGGCAGTCTTAGTCGATACCGTAGTGAAATAAGGGTTAGACCCACAGAACAGATAAAGAAGTTATCTGTTCTGTGGTTAGACCGGTCTTACTCGGAACAAAAAATAAGACAGGGTGAATTTCGTGTGCTGAATATAGCGTAGTGTAATAGGCCCATAATATCTAGCGTAAGCAGTTTCTCAAATAGTCACTCATGGTTGCACAATTCCTTTAGTAAAGCTTAAAAAAATCTATATTTTAGATATTTGTCTATGTTTTTTTTCAAATATATTGTTCTGTAACCTGTTATAATTATTGTTTACAAGCACTATGCAATAATGCATCCAGTGCCGTAACTACGGCAGTGCCAGGGGTGCCTAGGTACAGGGCGCAGAAATGATCAAACCAGGGCCTAAGTTTTGTAGTATGCTAGGTAGTTAGTATCATACATACTAAAACTATTATTTATCCTGTAACCTATCCTAGGCAGGGTGTTAAAATTTTGTATTGTGATAGCGAAAGGAGATCGCATGAGTTAGGCTTTTCATAGCTAACAAACTTGCTTGTAAAATATACTTTGAAGGATTTTTCAGTTCAAGAATAGGTTTAAAAATTGAGTAGAACAAAAAAAAAACTAGTTTTTTCAGTTCGGACATAACCATTGTAGCGCAATGAGCTGATATCGAATCCTGAAGAAAAGTAAAACGTGATAGTCTCCTAAGAGTTTTATTCAAGTAGAAGATCCCTTACCGAAGTTCTACAGTCGCAGAGTGCGACAGTATCTACTGGTGATGACATTTACGGCTAGGTAACATTAACATTTCAAGGCGAGCAGTTACACAAGCTCGCACCGGGCGTAAAAAGGCTAGTTACGGCACTGTGTGCATCGGAAAATCGGTTCTGAACACACACTCAAATGGCGCTGCTAAATTAAGAATTTAGGGTCATTAACAATTTTTCGCTGAACTGAGTTATTAATCGAGGAGCTCTATCTATCTATTGTGGTCTGGTTTCCACACTTAGTCCTTGGCGGACCATTGTGCGCGAGCCATGGCGGCCTTCACTTCAACCAGCCCACCCCTCTCCAGAAACAGATGAGTCCTTTCAGTTTGCTCAGGGCATCTATGAGTGAATTCGGTGCTCCCAAGGTTCGTGTTCTTATTTCGTTGACGGCTGTGCACTCGAGGAGCACGTGCGCAACACTTTCCTCTGACACCATACATCCTCTGCACAGAGGACTATCCGTGATATTCATTGCGAAGGAGTGTTTTTTCAGTGAGCAGTGTCCGGTGATGGTCCCACCCACCAGAGGCTACCTCTGTCCAAACGCAAAAGGTTGCTGCTTAGGGTTTTATTTAAGTATGGCATGGCTTCTTTAGCCTGCCTGCAACCCGGTGCCAGGGACCACCACCTATCCGTTTGTGCGTTAGTGTGCTCACGTAGCCAAACACGCAGCTGATCAAAGGGTATTGGCACGATGGGTTCAGGTCCGAATACCACCGTACCAGACCCCCTTGCCAGCCCATCAGCTGCGTCGTTGCCCGGTTCTGAACACACACTCAAATGGCGCTGCTAAATTGAAAATTTAGGCTCATTAACAATTTTTCGCTGAAATGAGTTATTAATCGAGGAGCTCGTGACTAAGTATTAACAGCCACACTGGTTTAGCAATGCCTGGATAAGCATTCGTTGTGAAGGTCAGAAAGGAGTTCAGTTTATTTCAAAATAATTGTACTCTTCTATATCCAGTTATACTTCAAGCTGAGCTCAACATTAATGGATTTAAATATTTTTTTTAATACTATCTTTAACCACCGGCGTCGCTTGTGAAAGTCGTAAATCATCCCAAGGGAACATACTCGTGGGATAACGTATCCTATGTTTTTATCTAGGATATAGTATCCTATGTGGTTTTCCAAGATATGGTCTACCCGTATACCAAGTTTCATCGAAATCCGTTCAGCCGTTTGAGCGTGAAGAAGTAACAGATATACATACACACACTCCCAAACTTTTGCCTCTTAATATGACTGGCCTGTTGGTCTAGTGGTTAGTGGCCCTGCTATGCCGGAGGTCGTGGGTTCGATTTCCTCCCAGGACAAATGTTTGTGTGATGAGCACAATCATTTGTTCTATGTCTGGGTGTAATTTATCTATAATATGTAGGTATTTAGAAATATTTAAGTATGTTTATCAGTTGTCTAGTACTCATAACACAAGCTCTGCTTAGCTTGGGGCTAGACGGCGTTGTGTGAATATTATACTATTATTCCATTTATTTATTTTACATAACATACTCATTAAATTTTTAAATATTTCTTTAAAAAAACACATTAAAAAAATAAAAAAAGTTTTTACGTTTCAAGGCACGCAGTTATACAAGCTCGCACCGGGCGTAAAAGGCTAGTTATTATTATTATATTATTATGTCGTTTATTTATTGTTCTAACATATAAATTATATTTTTAAATATTTCAATAAAAAAAAACATTTAAAAATATAAAAAACAGTGTCCCACCGGTATCGGGAACAGGGTCCAAGCTACGGCGGTCAGGGCTCCAGAGAAAGGAACCTCCTAACAATACGAGCCGTGTCCAGCCCCCCTAGCCAAGTCACAAACGATAAACGTAAACTCTCAGTAGTCTTTAATAGATTTTCAACTTTATGTCATTGGATATAAAGTTGAAAATCTATTGAAGATTACATAGTGTTTTCGTTCGTTCCGGTCGCTAACGCTCAGTAGTCTTTAATAGATTTTCAACTTTATGCTCTAACTATAAAGTTGAAAATCTATCTCCAATAGATTTTCAACTTTATAGTTGAAAATCTATTGGAGATTACTAAGCGTTCACGTTTATCGTTTGCAACTTGGCTAGGGGGGCAGGAGTACCGCTTACCGTATATTATTATTATTATAATAACCGCTGGCGTCGCTTGTGAAAGTCGTAAACCATCCCGAGGGAATATACTCGTGAAATAACGTATCCTATGTTTTAATCCAGGGCATAGTGTCCTGTGTGCTTAATTTCATTTAAATTCAAGACATGAAATGGTGGCAAACAGACACAAAGATGGAGTTTTTAGCGCTTTTTATAATATTAGTTATTTTGTGAACATACAAAATTGTCCCAAGCGAACCTACTTCCGGGATGAAAAGTATCCTATGTGCTATTCCAAGATATGGTCTACCCGTATACCAAGTTTCATCGAAATCCGTTCAGCCGTTTAGGCGTGAAGAAGTAACAAATATACACACACACTCACAAATTTTGCCTTTGGTGTGATTTTTTGCATGTTTTAATATTATTACCTGCTGCTAGTGAATGTAGATTTTCCCAAGGAAACTTACTCCTGGGATAAAGTATCCTATTTGCTATTCCAGGATATGATCTACACGTGTGCCAAACATCCAAATCCATTGAGCCATTCAAGTGAAAAAATAACAAACATACACAACTTTCGCCTACATTATATTAGTGTGATAAAGTTGTCAAAAAATAAAAGGTCCGTTTTGACATCTGTCAAAACGAATACTCAAAAAGAATTCTCGCAATATATTCCATCATATTATTTAACGCGCCAACAAAATGTATGTATTTTTTTATTAAAACACTTTATGTAATTAATTATTTTATTGTTTCTTTCAGTTTCGTTCCAAGATACATTCTAGGGTATTTCTCAAATGTCAAAACGGGCCTTTTATTTTTTAACGAGTTTAGTATGACTAGTGAAAGAATATCGTACTCACCTGTTCTTTATAAAACCTGTTCTGATTTCAGCCGCTGCATAGTATATGTGCAACAAAACTGTGAGGTATAAGAACTCCATGGCGTCGTTCGGCGGGCACTATAGCATTTTAACTATTTGATTGAACACTTGAGATGGTAATATAAAGCCTCTATTGAAATGTAAAACAACGAATGAAATTCGTATTGTTTTCGCACAATGCAACAGGTGGTAGTTACGTGTGTGAACCTTTTTATTTTGATTTACCTTTTCATTGCCTCGTTGAAGTTATATCAGCCAAACTTTTTGGTTGATTCTTTTTGTAGTTTAAGCCAGATGTGCCTTCGTGTATTTCCGTTTTATGTTTCAGATGTTGGTGAGATGGTGTAACATTGCTATTTCATCACATGTTGTAAACAGGAACTCGTATTGTTGAATGTTAACAGTGTCTTTTTAAAAGATTTTTATATGCTTGTGACTACCACAAAGATTTAGTACCTAAGTGAGAATGTTGAGTTGGATGTGTAGCTGTAGAGTGGCAAGAATGGACAAAGTGAGAAATGAGTACATTAGAGGAAGTTGTGGCGCCAGTGACTGAAAAGTTGAAAGGGAATGGTTTGTCTTGGTATAGTCATGTGATGAGGAGGGATGAAACGCATGTTACTAAAAGAGTTATGAATATACATAAATGTGGATGGATGGAGAGGAAGCATGAAGCCAAAGAAAAGATGGATGGATTGTGTGAGGATTGATATGAAAGAAAAGGGAGTTAGTGATAGCGTGACGGTTGATAGGACAGAATGGAAGAAAAAAATGTGTTGCGCCGACTCCAAGTAACACGGGACAAGGGCAGGAAGATGACGAGATGATGTTATATGAATACATAAGCAAACGGTAATTGAAGTCGGAATTAAGTTACAATATTAAGCCAGCCCCCCTAGCCAAGTTACAATCGTTTCGCTCGCGCCGATCGCCTCCAGTAGGCCACGCCCCCGATTCCTTTGTTCTGACCACGTGACTGAGCGTTGAGATGACGTCAGAACAAAGGAATCGGAGGCGTGGCCTACTCGAGGCGTCCGGCGCGATCGATACGATTGTAACTTGGCTAGGGGGGCAGGTATATATATTGTAGAGCAGTGGTGGCCGAGTGGTAACGACCCCAACTTACAAGTTGTAGGTCGCGGGTTCAAAAGCAACCAGGCGCATTACTTCGTGTACCTAATTTATTTCATCACCACTGCTATCAAAACGGTGAAGGAAAACATCGTGAGGAAACCGGCATGTCCTAGAACCAAAAATTCGAAGACATTGGACATTTACCAACCCACACTGGGCCCTCGTGGTGGATTAAGGCCCATTCCCTCTCCTAGAGAGAGGAGGCCTGAGTCCCAGCAGTGGGAACATTAAAAGGCTGATTATGCTATGCTTATTAAGCCAGGAAGAAATATATCCTGCCAGGGTGGCGAGATTGTTTGGAAGAGTTACCCTAGCTCTGGGCCACAAAGGTCAAGTAATGGAATACGGTGGATCAGCAAAAGTCTAACATTCCATCTCGCTCCACCTAGAGCAACAGAAGGTGTAGAGATGAACTTGACTCTCACCGGAAGGTATAATAATAATAATATTCCACAACTATCACAAAACGCCATCTAGTCCCAAGCTAAGCAGAGCTTGTGTTATGAGTACTAGACAACTGATAGCATAATAGCATAGCATAATCAGCCTTTTAATGTTCCCACTGCTACTCAGGCCTCCTCTTTCTAGGAGAGGGAATGGGCCGTAATCCACCTCGCGGGCCCAGTGCGGATTGGTGAATGTCACATGTCTTCGAATTTTTTGGTTCTAGGACATGCCGGTTTCGTCACGATGTTTTCCTTCACCGTTTTGAGAGCAGTGGTGATGGAATAAATTACACAAAGTAATGCGCCTAGCTGGGTTTGAACCCGCGACCTACAACTCGTAAGTCGGGACAGCTGATAAACATACTTATATATTTCTAAATACATAGACACAGAACAAATGATCGTGCTCATCACACCAACATTTATCCTGGGTGGGAATCGAACCCACGACCTCCGGCATAGCAGTCAGGGTCACTAATCACTAGACCAATAGGCCAGTCAATCAGTCAGTATAGTAGAGGATAAACGTGTGTGAAAATGAGAGAAAGGCCTCCCCCTTTACGAAGCAGTTGGACGTGACGGGCTTATGAGCTAGATAGACACCTCTCTACCATCGGACGACCCGATGTACGGCGACTATTCATCCTTACATTGTTAACACCTCTACGGCCTGGACTAAGCGTTTCGCCTCGTCGTTTATACCGCGTACATCGAAGGACTGGAACAATTTGACTGATGTGATTTTCCCGTCCGATTATAATTTCAAGGCTAAAGTGAATAGGCTGTTAGTGCGCTTCATCGTCTACGATTGTATCACTGCTTACCATCAGGTGGGATCGTAGTCAAGTACTAATATGTATTAAACAAGTTTTTGCCCTCAGCTTCGCCCGCATACATAAAATAAAGCCTATGTCACTCAGAAATAAAGTAGTTTTCTAGCGGTGAAAAAAAAATCGCAATTGGACCAGTACTTTCAGAGATTACCTCATACAAACAAAAAAAATATTAGTGTAGATGCAGATTTAAAAAAAATAAAGAATATTGACGGATACAAGAAATACCGGTCATTGGATAAGAAAAAGCTGAAAGTACCTTTTTTAAATAATATTATTTTATTAAACGTAAAACTAAAAGAATCGCCCTTTCTTCTTCTTGTATACAATCGGGTCCAAGTGCCAGGTCTGGTTGCCTCCGCAAGAGACCAGGGTGAAGCAGCCTCCGAACACGATGGGGGGGTCGGTGTCCGGGACGCAAATATTATCTTGGCAGAATGTTGCAGTTCCTGGTAGAAAAAACCATTTAATTTGATACTTTTTCATTTAGATTAGAGGCGCGGATAGTGACTGCACTCTTTGTCAAGAGCGAGGCGAAGAAGGAGAAGATAAGGCATGTCTGCAACTACGATTTATTTTTATTCAACCTTCATATACACTACCCCGTGCATTACACGTTTCATTCGTTAAAATGCCTTCAGAGTTTTTTTTGCCCTTGAAAACCAAATTTTCACTCGCCCAAACACTCATTCAGCCCATTATTGACTACGGCTGACGCCTGTTATTTGGCTGCCACCGAGGAGCTTTTAAATAAACTTGAGCGCTTGCAAAATATTTGTATATCTTTTTTTCGATGTTATATTATTTGACTTTTATTGCATTGGTGGCATGGTAAATGGCGCCTGCAGTAAACAGTCGGTATTGTAACCACATTTTTGCTTTTAATGCCATCCTTATGCTTGATGATGGAAAGATGGGCAGATCAGGTCCGCTCCACATTGGACACCCAATTGCACGTCACACTTCATGACGCGAAGAATTGTCACAGATGGGGAGACACCTATCAGTAAGAAGCTAATCCAGCGACCCTCAGTAATGAGGAATATGACTCGAGGAGGAGGATGCCTACGAAACAGAAGTCAAAATCGGAAAGTAAAAAAAGTTTGTTCTTACCTACTACGATTTTTTTTTGGGTGGGAAAATCATCCAATGATATCCCCCGCTCTTGGGCAGAGCGAGAGGGTGTGTCACACTTTTACTGACTGAAAACCCACTCCTGTTCCTTCATTGCCTTTCATACCAGGGTCGAGTTTTCCTTTCAGAAGCAGACCCTTGGCCCTATTCTTCGACCCTGCTGGGCCCCTACGATTTGCTGACATCTCCTTGAGGCACGCGTGGAACACTACGCGCCGTCGACGATTTGGGCTCGGTCCGGACGGTTACCAGACGGTCGGACGGCGAGTTATCCATTTCTCGCCGTCCGCAAGCCCACGCCTACGGTGGCCGGAAATAGGGATGGGAATCCCGGCGGCTTGGATCATAGGTACTACGAATGGAATATAGATCAAAATATTTCTTACCAACATATCCCGTAGGTCTAGCCTGCCGCTTATTCTTCACGTAATCGACAACTGCCTTCGACAGCGCGTAGAAGTGCTTACTGGCCTTATACCTCATCTTGGCCAGAGCAGCATCGCAGTCACTCTTGTCGGCCCTGCAGTGGTAGACCAGGTTCCTTGTGTTGGTCTTGATCATCTCTTCTCTGAGCACTTGGTACTTGCTGTCCGTGTACAGCATTTGACCGAAGCGGACGTTTACTGGGGGTAAGTGAGATGATGAGAGAGTCAGGTGAGATGGTGGTCAAACGCGAGCCTATCATTAATAAAAAAAAAAGTAAATAGGGTAAATGCCTCCTTTAGTAGTCACAAGTGCTACTTCTAAGCATGAGGTAATTAATGAAAATTTGACTGACCTGTTGGTCTAGTGGTTAGTGGCCCTGACTGCTATGCCGGGGGTCGTGGGTCGATTCCCACCCAGGACAAATGTTTGTGTGATGAGCACAATCATTTGTTCTGTGTCTGGGTGTAATTTATCTATAATATGTATGTATTTAGAAATATAAAAGTAGGTTTATCAGTTGTCTAGTACTCATAACACAAGCTCTGCTTAGCTTGAGACTAGACGGCGTTGTGTGATAGTTGTGGAAAAAAAAACTGTTCCATTACTGTCTCTTGGTACAAAAAAAAAAAATGTAATTGTAATTTCTGCGTCGGTTAATGTGTTATTAGGATTTCGGACCAGTAAATTCTCAGTAACAGTCTGGAATTTCGATTTGGAATAAGGAATATGCATATATTTTTTTTAATTCGGTTGTTCACAATGTTACGTAATGAAAAAAAATATTCAACGTCAAAAAAGTAATATAAAGTATTTTATAAAACAACCGCCAATCAACAAGGGCAGTGTAAATGCTCGCCATTTTGGCGCGCTTAGTGTAATGTCAGTCTATGACAACAAACTATGAAGTGGAGACTTTACATATGACACTTGTCTTGACTTTGACGCCACATTTGCCCGAATCAATGGCGTCGCGTTCAATTGTTTGAATATCCTGCAGTTATTTTGAACTTATTAAAAAATAACATCTCGCTAAAAAAAAATATAAACGAAAATATTATTGGAGGCATAATTCTGAAATAAGAAAGTTTTTTTTTAAAATAATGTTTAATATTTTTATTATATAAGGAATGCGCCATCTTTATCGTAAATAAACTCTTTCTTTTCTTTCTTTACATGCATATTCCTTATTGATGGCAGTAATTTTGAAGAATTTGATTTGAGATTGACAATGAATGGTAAACTGTGAGTCTACCCTTGCTTAACCTTTGGTATATTATAAGCGTAAAGTTATGCAAGTGAGAGATAAGTATTCAGATGAAGAGGAAAAAATGGCGATATTTTTCCCACATGTAGCTTAAAAAAAGGATTTACGACCAACTGCAAATAGGGATCTTTGGGAACGTAGTCTACTATATGGTAAGTAGTACACAATACGATAATTAAATATTAGATAAGTTTTATTTTTATTTAGACAAGTTTGCATATGCCAAGGTTTCGAGGACTCCTGTGTGCTTCTTATCTTAAAAAAAAAAAACAGACTTGCTATACTGCCCTCGGAATATATATGTATTTGAAAGCATGTCGGTAGGTAACGCAATCAAGGTGAATTTAGAGAAAAAAGGGATTGTTTAAAATATGAATTACCTTAACAAAATAATTATATATTATGTATTGCTTCAGCTCGCGGATTCACCCGCGTGTTAATTAAGCTATTTAAAAGTATTTTAAGTCCTTGTGTGCATAGACAAAAATTCTTAACTCACATCCAGCCCCAACAATATATCCCTCCAATACACCAACATGGTTGGCCAAACACGTCAGAACGGTGGCCAACACGAGTCTCCTCATCTTTGTGGGTTACCAAACTGAGCACTTTAGCGCCCTAAACCTACCAATAGCCAATCAACCAAAGATTTCATAGACCAATTTATACTAACGACTGACTAATTGGCCAACGAAGATTAGAAATCTAATTGGAAAATATATTGGAATTCGTGATAATAGTGGACAGACGCAATTGTTACAAAAGAGAAAATAAATGGAACTATATTACGAAGACCTTCCAATTTTATTAAATACACTATATAATAAATAGTGTGACCATCTAAAGATATATATATATCTTAAAATGGTTCTGTGAAAGCTTTTAGATAATTAAATATATTCTATTTATCTCTGCATCACCACTGGTAGAAAATGCCTAAGGCATTAAGTCCGCCGCTGTACTTTTGTGCATAAAGTATTTAATAAATAAATAAATATTGCCATTTTCTGCGATATCTTTTAAAATTACATAATATCTTACTTGAATAAATGAGAGAGAGTTTAAATCCATCGCCATCAACTTAAATATCGATTTTATCGTTATGTATCTGATGTTGACTTTTAAGTGCCCATTATACCAAAAAAACTTCGAAAAAATATGAATTCTTATAATACTCACACACATACTCTAATAATCAATTTGAAATTTTTCTTCCAAAAATAGACAATTGTTTTGAATTCTAAATTCAAATATAGGAATTAGGTGCTTAGAGAAAATAAAAAAAAACATACTATTAGTATTTTTAGAGAATCTGAATGGGATTTTTTTGTGTATCTGTCGTGGCCCTAACATGAGATCCATATACATATAGAGGGTATAGCTTCATCCTTTTTTCTCACTCGCACGCTTGACATTTTAATACGTCTTGGTAAGGCTCGATCTTACAATTGATCAGTTCATGATGTGACCGGCCATTTCATGAAATACAGCTGTTTTAGCTAAACGAATGACATTTCATGATATGGTCAAACATGGCTGATCATATAGTAAAATAGTTACGTTGTCCACCAGAAGAGTTCACTGTTCCTCAGTGTATTCCCGTTTCCTACTACTAAATATGCTTTTGTTGCACTTAAATATGCTCTTCTGGGTGGTTTAAAAAAATAACCACGAAGGAGATAGCTAGGTCTGTATTCGCTCGCTCACTAGACCCCGCCATCCCCTTCTAACCTAACTTGACCGAGTCGGAGTGCCCCAAGTCCCTTAATAATTAATATAATTATAAAAATACCATTAATATTTAGTGAACAATAAGTACGATGTGCTATGCACAATAAGTATTAAGATTTTCGATGCACAGAAATCTGACATTAATGAATGATATGGCCAAACGTGGATGGACATAATCAAAAGTTAACGTTTAAACGATTTGGCCAGTTTTAGTTGGCCATATTATGAAGTGATAAATTATAAGACCTGGCCACGACATGTCGATTAAATTCAAGCATAATTCCGCTTTATTAGAACAAAAAAACATTTACTAATTTTGGCAGCTTTCTATTCATAATCATTCTAAATTCAATCTTGTCTTCCCGTCAAAACACGAGTATCACAAACAAACATGGCTACCAAAGAGGTAAGACTAGAGACAATTAACAATAGCTTATACAATCGTGCGCTGGCCGGGAGTTAATTGCCCTTCCCCTCTCCTGACAGCTGATAGCACCGAATTATACCAGCATTTCACGCTTCACTGCAATCTAGGCTCCATTTAAGGTGCCATGAACTAATTTGTGGCGTTAGGAGTCTCGTAGAGGTGGTTTTTTAGGGTTGTCTGTCTGTCTATCAAGACCCTTTATCTCGGGAACGCATAGAGATATCGAGTTAAAATTAAAACCATATACTCAGGTCTGCGGTCCCTTGAAGTTGTGAAAAAATGAATACTGAGTTAACGAAAAAAATATATACGGCCGTTTATGTCGCAAAAAACGTGTATTTCGACACTCTCAAGGGAATCATAATTCATAGGGTACTTCCCGTTGACTTAGAATCCTGAAATTTGGCATGAAGCAAGGTCTTATAGCACAAGTGTAGGAAAAAATTTGAAAACTGTTTTGTAGTTCCGTCACAAAAAATAATTGCGATTCGGAAAAATCTTCGTAACTCAATTCGGGAATTGAACTATTTTCATAGGTAAGTTTGTACGGAACTCTCAATGTGCGAGTCCGACTCGCACTTGCCCGGTTTTTTTATTATTGTATAGAATTTCGGCCATTTACCGACTCTCTATCCTGAAATTTTGTGTGTTCATGAATTCATAACTAATAATATATTAGCTGACCCGATAACGTTCTTTTGCCATATTAATAAAATATCGAAGAAAAAACAGAGGTGGGTTTTTTTTTACGTGGAAATATCATCTAATGACAAATCCCGCTCTTGGGCGGAGCGAGAGATAGTGTCGAGACTATTACTGACTAAAAACCCACTCCTGTTCCTTCTTTGCCTTCGTCCCAGGGCCCCGGGTTTCACTTTCACACTACCCGTGGCCCCAGTAGGCTTCGACCCTGCTGGGCCCCTACGATTTGCTGACATCTCCTTGAGGCGCCCGTGGAACAATACGCGCCGTCGACGCCTTGGGTTCGGTCCGGACGGTTACCGGACGGTCGGACGGCGAGCCAGCCATTGCTCGCCGTCCGCAAGCCCGCGCCTACGGTGGCCGGAAATCGAGATCGGAATCCCGGCGGCGGTTGGGGCGTGAGGACCGTTGCCTCACGCGATCGGCCGCCTCCTTTGCTAGCATTACTGCTTCGCAGAAGGAGGCGACCGCCTGCCACTCCTCCTCGCTCCGGACCATGGCCTGTACTAAGGCCCGGCACGAGAGATCGCCGCTGCCAATTGCCCCCACGAGGACATGGCGTTGCTCTGTCCAAGCGGGGCACGCCTCCACCGTGTGCTCCACCATGTCTTCCGGGCGGTCCACACAGTGGCGACACCCGGGCGTCGCTTCCGCACGAATCCGGTGCAGAAACTTCCCGAACTTACCGTGTTCGGTGGGTTCCTGCGTCATGCGGAAGGTGAAGACGCCGTGAGGTCTTTCCAACCACGCCTTAAAGAGGGGACTTACCGCCATAATTGTGGCGTGCCCAAGGAGGTGGGGGTAGGATTGGTAAAAAAAAAACAATATACTATTCTTAGACCTACCAAATATACATAAAAAATTCATATCGGTCAAGCTGTTTCGGGGGGAGTTCGGTAACAAACACTGTGACACGAGATTTTTATATATTAGAAGTCAATGTGTGTGTAATACATATATGTGTATAAACTTGAGACTAGAGATGGCAAGTCCTCTACTAATTTATACAGTAAGTTATTCTCAGTTTAAGCATTGCGGCTATGGAATGCTTTGCTGGGTGTCAGTAAGACAAGCAAAAACTTTACCATCTTTTGAAAATATGGTCAAGGACCTTTCCTTTTGTACGCCGATATGTATAATATGTACATATTTCGTTGCTATCATTATACTTACACCACTATTTTTTAATTCGTACAAATACTTAAAGGGCTTATTAGAAAAGGTCTTGTTATTATTTAAGTAAAGTCTCAATAAATAATATTCATAAACAGCAAAGTTATGAGCGTTTGTTTATATCCCAAAATCTCACTTAATTTAAGGAAATATGGTACAGTCAATGGAAAAACACTGCGCGTAGTATTTTCTAGGAGCAATTGTCATGAAGATTGATTCAATTATGAATTTACCAATTACTTATGACAATTTTTTTTGTCAATTTTGGGATTACGTACGGATATAGCCCCATTTTTTTTGTACTAATTAAAAAAGGGTAGTATTTAAACGCAAATCAAAAAATATCCTTTTTCTATGCAATAAGATTCCGAATTCCCATCAAAATTACTGATTGCACAGCAAAATATTCAACTCAAAATATCACTAAACACACTACAATTTATTTTCGTAGCGTACAGCGATTTTTCCTAAAGCAAAAGCTTTTTCATCAATGCACAGCTAATAATCTTAATGCACATTATACATGTTAACTCTTTTTCTTTTAAATATAGCTTCTATTTTTATATTATTTACAGCAGTTTTTCTAAATAAAACAGCGTTTTATTAGTCACAGTCGTCATATTATTTATTAATTACCACATAATGAGATCAGCAAAAAAAATATAAAGGAGAATGACCAAATTAGTATGGGCACTGGACCAAAAAAAAAATTGCTGCCCCCAGGGTTGACTCTTTGTTGGTGGGTTAATAATGTTGGACTAACTATGTGTGCAAATGCGAATCAAATTCCAACCCACAGTTACAGAGTAATTCGACGTTATATAATACTGCAACAATACACTTTCGCTTGCACCAATTTTTTTTTTGTATATTATTTCTGCTTGTTAAAAATGTTGTTATAAGGATTCACTAAATAAATAGATGAATAATGAATTAAAAAAACGACATAGTTATTTAATAATTATTTATTTTCGAACAATTTATTTTAAATGTTATTCATGACTCACTATTCTATTCTACTCACTCATTCCTCACCCAAATGTAGAGGTGTAAATTCTTCTTTTATACAGTCTCTTGCGGTTTTCATTTCTCTTTCTAAAGTTGTTCGGCTTATGTGAAACATATCTGCCAGTCTTGTATTGGCTTCACCAGTTCTTAACTTAATCAAACATGCTGCCAAAGCGGTTTTGGGTCTTTTGCTCCTTCTAGACAAAGATGGCGTTTCTACAAACATTCTGTTGAACTGTTCGAAACTTCGACCAGTCAGAAAGTAAACTTCATTTGGATCCATGGTTTCTATATTTTCAAAATCCACCCTTCCCTCTTGCGGCATAGTTTTCAAAATCTGCATCATGTCCATGATGTGAGCTTCGTTAAAGTCATGACTTACATTTCTGGCTGACAATAAAATCTCAAAATCATTTAAAAGCAAATGTTCTTCACAAATGCGTGCAAAAGGTGGTGCGTAGTAGTTAAAATCTTTCAACAAACGGATTTTCATGTGCTTTGGTATTCGATGCCTTGTCTCGCCTGTACATCCGAATAAAATGCAAGAGTTTGAAGTATTCGGTGCCCGACTAATATGTGGTAACTGTATAATAGAATGTTGAATATCTTGTTCGTCAACTACTGCTCCACGTTGATCACCAGCATGCGGTACCACAGCTTGATCTGGTTGTACCTCGGCTTGATCTGGTTCTATCAAAGGTTGATCTGCTGGCTGTTCAGAAGGGCGTCCTGGTGGTTCTTGTTCTCGTTCACTGGACGCACGACGTCTTGGTGAGTACGCCTCGCGTCGCCAGCAAGGCTGACAGATAAACTCGGCGTTGTTAAATTGTATCTGAAACAAATAGTTTCAGATACAATTACACATCATACATACACATCTTTTTAACAAATGTTATTCAGTACATGAATAAACCAATGAATGAATAGCGCCGCTACTGAAGTCCCTTTGACGCGGCGCTAGTGTCTATGTCATTACATTACATTGCATAAAAAAATGTAGTACCACAATTTTCCGCGGGCTTTCTTTCGTGACAGGCACTCTATGCATTGTTACATGGTTAAATAAGTCATTATTGCAATCATTTAAGTATTTTATTTAGTTACTCACATGATAAGAAAGAACTCGTTCAGTTATATTGTTTGCAGCGATTGGATATTCGTCAAAAAGCTGCGTAGTTAGTGTTCTTCTTCTGATCGACCGCACTGATCTACCACAAACTAGACACACTTGTCCAGCAGATGCACGAAACATCTTTAAAACAGTGTTTCCAAATCACAGGGCTTAAAATCAGGTCCAGGTAACGTAATGCAAGGGTCAAACACGTAATCACAGGATATCCACAGAAAATATTCGCACAGTACACAACTATAAGCGAAGAGTGTTACAGAAGGACTGCACAGTTGCAATGCAAAGCGCATACATGTGTGAGCGAGAAGGTGACTCTATCGCCTTCTCGCTCACACAACTATTGAACAATGTAAAAAGAAAGCAAACTCGCGTGTAAGCTAATTATCTGCGATAAGAAAAGGTCACCTACCTGTGTAAAAAAGTAAAATATGCAACTTTTTCATAAAATCACATTTTAGGTTATATTTATGTTTCTGTGGGACAGATTTTTTCGGTTCAATAGAATAAAATGTTGCATTTGAACTCTTCTTTCAAATGAGCTATGTGGCAAATCTGGGGGCAGACATTGACTTTTTTTACCAATTTTTGGTCCAATTTGGTCATTCTCCTTTAGATACAAAATTGTATTAAAGCGGGTCTGGCTTTCGCGGGGCGTCCACGCTTCCTTTTTTGCCCAATAGGCACATTTTTAGCTTCTGCAGGTGGCGCCACGTACTTGAGTCGGACCATCCCCACCCGCAGAACCCCATGGTTTTGGAGATATCCATGTTTAAAGTTTGAGGTTAGGTTAAGTTAGAACACTAATTTCCATCGATTCATGGCGGTTTGGGGCCTAAATCATAATGGCTTTTAACATTAGAAGGGGATATGGCGCTCGGCGGCCGCTGCCGCGGCACGCTCGCTCCGCTCGCTCGCCTTCGCGCGTTTTGGTCACAGTTCTAACCTAACCTAACCCAAATGATTCACTAACATTAGAGGGGGATCTGGCTTAACGAAACGTGAAACGTCAACTTTGACATCTACAATGACAATTTAACTAACCTGAATGGCGTTTTATTTAGCAATTTTTATGGAACTTTGGAAAATTATATCTCGTAAACGATAAGTTTGCGCAACTTAATATTTTGCAAAAAGCTTTCTATTTATGAGTACTATCTACTATAAAAAAATGAACTTCCAAATCGACGGTCCATAAAGGAAAGTTTAGCCCTGGAGAACCTTCGGCTGATCCATTTGTTCTGCTTTTAGAAATAATGCAATGTAAAAGGATTTTTTTGTTATAATAATCATTAAATTTGCCGAGCATGGCTTCTTGAAAATTAAGACAAATATGATGAACAGGTTTGGTTGTACTTACTGGTTAATATGCGACCGGGATAGTTATTTTGCTATGAAATATGGAAAATTTGCTGTGCAGTCAGTATTTATGCTATGTATGTAGTATTTTTGTATAAAAATAAATTTAACTGTATTGCATTATGAGGAAAAAAGTAATGTCATATTGATGTATAATTTCGAATTATCTGCATTTTGAGTTTTGTTAAACATTTAGTTTATTTGTAGTGAAGTAAGTTATTTGATGTAAAAAAGAATATAAATGATGAGTATGTATTGATAGGCGATTATTTATTTGATATGCAATTTATAATATCGCATTAAAAAATAGGGGTGCATATTGTTCGTATTATATATAAATAAAACCAATTCCCGCATTGGCCGCGCGTGGTGGATTACGGCTCATTCCCACTCCTAGAGAGGAGGCCTGAGTCCCAGCATTCATTTCCAAATAATTATTAGGCTGATTATGCTTATACTTAGAACTAATAGATGACTGAATTAATACATATTCTAACCTGTGTATTTATTTGTAAGTCTATAAGTAGTGATTCTGTGTTAGCACCAAGTAAGGGCAGTATGGCACGTGGTATCTCTGCTGTCCATCGTCCACAATATTGCTTGGCCTCTTGTATTGTTCGATCGTTTCTCTGTGCTACACTTTTCAATACACTTCTGCTATTACAATCTACTAATTTATTTATTCTATAAAATAAGTAGATTGCCCTTCATCTGTTCCGTGGATTTTTTTTTTCGGGTAGGAAAATCATCTAATGACATCCCCCGCTCTTAGGCGGAGCAGGAGATAGTGTTAGACTTTTACTGACTAAAAACCCACTCTTGTTCCTTCTTTGCCATTTTTCCAGGGCCCTGGGGATCTCTTTCGCATCACCAATGGCCCCAGTAGGCTTCGACCCTGCTGGGCCCCTACGGTTGCTGACATCTCCTTGAGGCGCGCGTGGAACACACCGCTCCGACGACGACTTGGGTTCGGTCCAGACGGTTACCGGACGATCGGACGGCGAGCTACCCATTGCTCGCCGTCCGCAAGCCCGCGCTTACTGTGGCCGGAAATCGGGTTCGGGATACCGGCGGCTGGGGCGCGAGGGCCATTGGTTAGCGCGTGCACGTGCGGCCTCCACCTTTGCTAGCATTACTGCTTCGCAGAAGGAGGCGACCGCCTGCCACTCCTCCTCGCTCCGGACTATGGCCTGTACGACCGAGGATCTGTTCTGTGGTAACAGCAATGACTTAGGAGCCGTTCAATTATTAACTATGCAGAGTTTTTGCAAATATTAACCCCCCCCCTCCACCTCGTCAGCGAAAGTAAGCAAAGCTCTCTCTCCCCCATGGTTACGTAAATATTGGAATGTACATCTATTTTATATGTGTACTGATTTCGTTATTAATTTATGAGCAGTACCTAAGTCTAGAAATAAGAAATAGGCTTGAGATAGAGAAACAAAGCAAACTTTGTTGGCATATTAATTCAAATTAACAGTCCTCAATCCATGACACACGAAGCCATGACTCTTAAGTCTTCAATGGCATTGGATTGCTGACGTCATCACCATCCAGACCCCCATCCACCATGTCATCACAAATAAGCAAAGCAAAGACCCCCTAACCCCTGCAGTGCGTACGTAATACTTGAACGGCCCCTTATTTAAAAAACGGCAAGTGCGAGTCGGACTAGCGCATTGAGGGTTCCGTACAACGGCTTACCCATGATAATAGTTTGATTCCCGGATTGAGTTACGAAGATTTTGCCGAATCGCAAAAAAAGTTTTTATTTGTGACGTAACTACAAATTTACAGTTTTCAGTTTTTAGTCCTTTACTTGTGCTATGAGACCTTGCTTCATACCAAATTTCAGGATTCTAGGTCAACGGGAAGCACCCTATGAATTTTGATTCCCTTGAGAGAATTGAAATACACGTTTTTTCTGTATTTTTTCTTCTTTTTTCACAGCTTCAAAGGACTGCAGATCTGAGTATATGGTTATAATTTCAACTCGATACCTTCACGTGTTCCCGAGATAGAGACAGACAGAAAGTCAGACGGACAACAAAGTGATCCTAGAAGGGTTCCGTTTTTCGGTGAATCCTAAAAACAATTTCAACATTATTTAACAACATTTTTGTTTATTATTGATGATCACTCTCTCAGTCATCGCTTGAGCCGTCGCTAAGTGACATACACAAGAACCTCTCGTAAACCATCTTTTATAAGAGGATCCTGTGTAAAAATCAGTAGGTAATTTAATAATCAGTAGTAACTGTGGTAAGATGTTAATTTAATTGCTATAAACATTTCATCAAAAATATATTTACACTCTTAATGAACTCACGCCTCTTGTGCAACGGAAAAAGGTAGAAACTACAGAACACATGCTACGATCCTCACGTAAGTAATCCTTTGACTTTCTCCATGCCAAGAAAACACATATCCTTACTTTATATAAAAAAAATTAAAATCGGTCCACAGTAACCGAAAAATCGGTGAACATACATAAAAAAAAAATACATTCAGCCGAACATAGAACCTCCTCCTTTTTGAAGTCGGTAAAAACAAATTGACGACTCTGTCATTCTGTAGGAACGCAATAAACTTAAAAATTACTGAACGAATTTTCATGCGGTTTCGCATATAGACAGAGTGATGAGTGATTCTTTAGGAAAGTTTAGGTGTATGGACTTGTATCATTACTGTGTGCTTGGTTTGAAACAAATATTATCGATTTCTAACGTTCGTGTGAAACTGGGGCAGGTAGCTAGTCTTTATATAATTTTTTTGTACGTGTGTTTGTCATCAAATTTCTCCTAAAGGGCTTGCCTGATTCGGATTAAACTTTGTGTGCATATTTGAATGGGTCCCTGGATGGTTTGGAAATAAAATTGGACCCCGTAGGTGGCGCTGTAATCGAGCTCTCGATTTTTTTTTTCTGAAGTTAAGCCAGGACGTCTGTCTTGGACTGCTAGGCGCTACTAGTGCAAATGGAGCTTTACAAGATAATTTTCTCGATGTTGTCGTAATACCTACTGCCAACTGTTTTGTTGTTACCGGGCCATGCATCTTTTATGTTTGCGACCGCTACACTAATCATTCCCAACAGAATTTCGGTGGCTCTCAACAAATATTAGCCAAGTTCGAATGCATGGTTGGCGCAGTGGTTGAGCGATTGGCTGCTGCAGCAGTAATTTCTAGTGAGGGGCAACGTTTACGGGAACAAGTGCGTGAGCAAAACGCAGGTGTAGTCTCTGTTCCTTTACTCTAATAGTCCGATGGGACGGTAATCCGATACAATTGGGGGCGAGATCAGTTGCAGGACGAACGGCTTTCGCGGGCTTGCGGACGTCCTTGCCGTCCGGACCGAGCCCAGGTTGCGGCGCGCACTGTTCCACGCGCGCCTTAAGGAGATGTCAGCAAACCGTAAGAGCCTAGCAAGGTCGAAGCCTACTGGGGCCAAGGGTCTGCTTCTGAAAGGAAGACTCGGCCCTGGTACGAAAGGCAGCGAAGGAACAGGAGTGGGTTTTTAGGCAGTAAAAGTCTAACATGCCCTCCCGCCCAAGAGCGGGGGATGTCATTGGATGATTTTCTCACCTACAAAAAAAAGGGACCAACGGCTTGACGTGCTTTCCGAAGCAAGGAGGTGTCACATCAACAACTTTTAAACTCTGGTCTGCTACTATGTAATTCTTCATGGAAAACTTAAGCAGGAACGTTTTGACAGATAGGCCGTAACCCTCAAACACAAAAGGCAATTCAAGGACATAGATTGATAGATGGATTTCTATCAGTAAAGTCTCACGAGCCCTCTCGTTCAACTCTAGAGCGAGAGAAGTTATTGGATGATATAACAAGTAAAAAAAAAATAGATAAACCCAATAGCTAGTTTTGCCCGACCCGGGAGATAAATCCAGGACTCTAAGCTCGGCAGCCGCGCTTGCAACCAAGAGGCCGAAGAGGCAGCTGTAGTGATAAAAAACGAGGATAACAACAATCTTCTTCTTTGTCCTCCCCTGTTCCCATTATTTCGGGGAACCGACCACAAATAATGAAAAAAAAATAAACTCAAGTCGGCGCCAGCAGGGGAGCTTTTAGAAAACCTCATGGGTGCTCATGCTCATTTGATGACTCGAAAAAGTGGCGAAGTGTGAGAAGAGAAATGCACACTGATCGACCGACAAATAAATAAAAGTCCTACTTACATATTGCGTACTTAATGACTAATTTATTTTTGATAAAAATGTAAAATGAAACCAATAAATAAAAATGAAACTAGTTTTTATTATGAAGAAATATTATAATTTATACGTAACCTAAAAGGTGATTTCTGATCTGTTTCGTGTAGTCTATTCTCAGGGGTGCTCGGCACCCACTGTTTATTTCTCATGGATGCTCGAGCCCCCGAGCACCCACACAGTCGGCGCCCCTGGCGCCAGGATATTCTATCTAGATTTGTCAGGTCTGGCAAAAAACGAGAATAATAACAATAATAATGGAATTCAAAGTTACCGTAGTAGACCGGCAATGTATTTCTATCCAGCAAATACAACCTCGGATCGGTTTCCCCAACAAATTGCGTCCGTAACAGACGCACTAATTGTCTAACAAAATAATGCATCAAGTTTATCTGTGCTCGATACAACGGCGCCGGCACAATATAATTAGACGATTGTATCCATTGTCTATGGTCTCCGTGATATATTGGCGCGGAACTCGGGTTTACGTTGCGTTTGGTGATATTACAAAACTTATTGGTTGGGCCTCATTGGTGTATTGCTTGCAATTTCTACATTAGTAGATATGAAAAATTGGCTCTTGGTTAGATGGTCCTTTAAATATCTAATGAATAGGGAATTTTATAGTGTATGAGAAAAAATCAAAAGTATACAATTGAGATAGTTTACGCAATAAGCAGTCGGTAAATGTTTATTTTAGTTCATAAAATAACAACATTGATTTTTTAATTTATTTCAAAGTTTTCACTTTTTTAGTCTGTTTTATTGGTTCCGTACCGCAAAATGAAAAAACGGAACCCTTATAGGATCACTTTGTTGTCCGTCCGTCTGTCTGTCAAGACCCTTTATCTCGGGAACGGGCAGAGGTATCGAGTTGAAATTTAAGTCATATTCTCAAGTCTGCGGTTCCACGAAGCTGTGAAAAAATCAAACTTCTGATTTAACGAACCAAAAAGATACGGCCGTTTATATTGTAATTAACGTATACACACACACACTCAAGGGAATCAAAATTCATAGGGTACTTCCCATTGACCTAGAATCCTAAAATTTGGCATAAAGCAAGGTCTCATAGCATAAGTATAGGAATCAATCTGAAATCTGTAAATTTGTTGTTACGTCACAACAAAAAAATTTTGCGATTTGGAAAAAATTTCGAGACTCCATTCGAGAATTGAACTGTTTACATAGTTAAGTTTGTACGGAACCCTCAGGGCGCGAGTCCGACTCGCACTTGCCCAGTTTTTTAATATAGTGTGTGTGTCAACTGATGAACTGACGTATCTGTTTCTTTAATTTTAAACATCCAGAGCAATTTTGTACATGGCCAACTGAGTACTGACTGACCTGCCCTGACTGACAAAGCAAAATAGCGTAAAACGTTTTCGTCAAATTACGCGTTATAATTGAAAACTTTACTATTTGTATGTTATTAATCCCTTAACCTCAAATTGAGACACTTTATAAAAATATAAAAACATAAATAAAATAAATAGGTAATAAATTAATATTTTTATAATAGCTGCTGTTTAAAATACTGCATAGAAATTGATTACAAAAGGAAGCCCATATTCCGAACGACTTTCCATCAACAATAAATAATTCAGTATCTATAAGCGTTGATATCTTGTTTTCTAAGAAATCCTGAAGGTATAAACAAGTTCTATCAGTAATTACAGATGACACTACATACAATTATGGGATTGTGAACCAATTTCAATACAGGTCCCCTGGTGGGTGTCTCCCGAAGAGTTATGATGGACAGCCAGCCGGTGGTTGTACTTCAGAATTTATGTCCCTGATACCTATTAACCGTGTAGTCTATGTGAATTATTGGCAAACTTAACTTTGGCATTACGAAAATCGTTAACGATAGCAATATCAATCTTAGCACGTTGGAATAAAGAATGGTTACCCTTCTCTCTGATGGTAGATTTAATATTGTAATTTTAACATCTATGCGGGGTGGTCAAGTCGATAAAATGATTTTATTGGTGGCTAATATTAGGGAGGGGGCACAAATCCTCGGCCAGTGAAGTAGGATTTGTGTATTATTAAAGCGATTATTTTATTATAATACTTAAATCAAAATTTATCTTTATCAATATTCAATGGTTTATTGAAATAGAAATATGTCATTTTATAGGAAATGTAATTAAAACTTTACAACGAACTTACAATAACGTTATTTTAATAATCTTCTCAATTTCCTTTGAAGCCGTATGACAGGGTCCGGTTGATAACTGTTGAATATATCTACCAATTGTGCGTCAATATTGATAGCTAGTGCCGTTACTAGCCTTTTATACGCCTGGTGCGAGCTTCTATATATCCGTCCCCCTTAAAAAAACTGGGCAAGTGCGAGTCGGACTCGCGCACCGAGGGTTTCGTACAAATTTACCTAAGTAAACAGTTCAATTCCCGAATTGAGTTTCGAAGATTTTTCCGAATCGCAATAAAAGTTTTTTTTGTGACGTAACTACAAATTTACAGTTTTTATATTTTTTCCTATACTTGTACTATGAGACCTGGCTTCATGCCAAATTTCAGGATTTTAGGTCAACGGGAAGTACCCTATGAATTTTGATTCCCTTGAGAGTGTCGAAATATACATTTTTTGCGACATAAATGGCCGTATCTTATTTTTTTCGTTAACTCAGAAGTTTGATTTTTTCACAGCTTCAAGAGACCGCAGACTTGAGTATATGGTTTTAATTTCAACTAGATACCTCCACGCGTTCCCAAGATAAAGAGTCTTGACAGACAGACAGACAGATGGACGGACAACAAAGTGATCCTATCAGGGTTCCATTTTTTCCTTTTGAGGTACGGAACCCTAAAAAGATTCAATCTTACCCGGTTCTAAAATTTAATAATAACAAGGTATAATCGACAATCCAGGTAGGGCGCGTCTACAATCATATCAGGTGCCTAGAAGATAAAAATAAGTATTGTATGTATGCTACTAACTACGAAGCATGATCTAAAGCTTGGCCCTGGTTTGATCATCTATGCGTGCCTCCAGTTTTTTTTTTTTTTTTCGGCGGGAAAATCATCTTAGACATCCCTCGCCCTTGGGCGGGGCGGGAGATAGTGTCAGGCTTTTACTGACTAAAAACCCACTCCTGTTCCTTCGTTGCCTTTCGTACCAGGGCCGAGTCCTCCTTTCAGAATCAGACCCTTGGCCCCAGTAGGCTTCGACCCTGCTAGGCCCCTACAGTTGCTGACATCTCCTTGAGGCGCGCGTGGAACAGCACGCGCCGTCGACGACTTGGGCTCGGTCCGGACGGTTACCGGACGGTCGGACGGCGAGCCACCCATTGCTCGCCGTCCGCAAGCCTGCGCCTACGATGGCCGAAAATCAGGATCAGAATCCCGGCGGCGATTGGGGCGTGAGGACCATTGCCTCACGCGATCGGCTGCCTCCTTTGCTAGCATTACTGCTTCGCAGATGGAGGCAACCGCCTGCCACTCCTCCTCGCTCCAGACCATGGCCTGTACCAAGGCCCGGCGCGAGAGATCGCCGCCGCCGATCGCCCCCACGAGAACACGACGTTGCTCTGCCCAAGCGGGGCACACCTCCACCGTGTGCTTCACCGTGTCCTCCGGGCGGTCCACACAATGGTGACACCCGGGCGTTTCTTCCGCACGAATCCGGTGCAGGAACCTCCCGAACTTACCATGTCCGGTGAGGACCTGCGTCATGTGGAACCCGTGCCGTGCCGTGTTGCCTTTCCGGCCACTCCTCAAAGAGGGGACTTACCGCCATAATTATGGCGTGCCCGTGCCTCCAGGGTCTGCACTATGTACCTGGACACGTTACGGTACTACTGATAGCTGAAAACTTGTGAATACACTCATTTAGTGCGAGTCTAAAAAGGCCTTTTGTAGGGTTCCGTAACCAAAGGATAAAACGGTACCCTATTACTAAGACTCCACTGTCTGTCCGTCTGTCACCAGGCTCTCATGAACCGTGATAGTTAGCCATTTGAAATTTTCCCAGGGGACTCCCATACAAAAACGTGTTTTTTCTGCCGTTTTTATAGATAATGGGTACGGAACCATTCGTGCGTAAGGCCGACTTACACTTGACCGATTTTTTATTACCTAGTGACAGGCTCGCACTTGACCACTATCTGACCTGATGGTAAGCATCGATTTGGTTCAATGGATCAAGCTTTGAAGTAACCAATTCACTATACCTTGCAACAGGTCCACCTACCCTATTTTCTGTGAATTATGACATGTTAACAGGCATTGGAGCAGGTATCGTGACTTATATTTAACCGATCGCGGCGACCACACATACAGCAATTCATCTGCGGGAACGTTTGAAAGTAACCGTGGCCCCAGAACGTAAAGGGCAACTAAAGGACACAGGTGGGTTTTAGACAGTAAAAGTCTGGCACGCTCTCTTGCTTCACTTTAGAGCGGGAGAAATCATTTGATAATTTCCCACTCAAACAGAAACAGCAATAAATACTACTATGATCCGCAAGCGCCACTAATCAAGTTTTTTACTTATTCGTATCAAAATCTTGAACTAATTTAACGGAGGTATTAAAAGTACCTAACTTTTTTAAAGTAGGTAGATACCTATCGATAATGTAAGTTCTTATTAAGGGGTGACCAGACGGTTGCAAACCAACGTCCCAACCAAGGTGACCTTGCTAGTTTCAATCCGTGTAGACAGGAGTTGTAATCCATGACCTTCAACGCCCTTGGTTGGGAGGCGCGTTTTCCCAACCACTGAACGTGTTGGCGCAGCATAAACCAAACATTATGTGTTTCGTTCCAACCACGGTGACCTTGGTTGGAACGCTAGTTTGCAACCGTCTGGTTACTCCTTTATACAGATTTTTCATGCGATACTACTACTTAAGGTGTATAGTCCCTTGAATATCTGGCCGAGTTAAATGGACACATACTCAGTCGTACGACGATGACGCCTAGGCGGCATTACGATTACGTGTACATTTAATTCTGGCCATCTGCGCCCTGATAGAGCCCCGCTGAACCTTTGAATCCATTTTCTTTGTGAAATATTGATTGATTTACATAAGCTATGTACATTCTAAAGAACACTTAACCAGCATTTTTTTTGTTTAAACATATTTCTAAAGATCAAAGCCGTTTGAATGGAGTAGGGAAAACAAGTGAAAAAATATCATGTCGTTAATTTTTTTTTATTTTTGGCAAAAGTGTTAGTCGTAGGAAAAAATCATATGTTGATAATGTTGTACATAAGTTTATAATAAACATATATTTTTTTCAAAACTATTAACCCAGCCGTTACCGAGGAGCAGGCTTCAGAAAGTCACTGTTTTATGTCACTGCTCGGGCGCTCGGGCTTTAACGGCTTCTTATACTTGACTTAAAATTCGCCTAGTAGGTAATAAAAGGTATTCTGTTCTTAAATAATTTAACGAATGTTCGATGAAAAAAAAAACTAAATTGTTGTTAACAGATTTTGGATCTTATTATTATTTTAATTATTTTTTTATTTTTTTGGAAGCGGGAAATCATTTATTGACTTTTCCCACTCTGGATGGAGTGAGGGGGCGTGCTAGACTTTTACTGACTAAAACCACACCTGTTCCTTCGTGTGTCCTTCAGTTGCCTTTTGCGTTCCAGGATCATGGGTTTCCGATTTATTTAATTTTTTTTAGGGTTGCGTTGCGTCACCTGAAATTTTCCACAAAGCAAGGTCTTATATAGCACACGTATAGGAGTAAATCTGAAAACTTTAAATTTGTTGCGTTACAACAAAAAAAAAAAAAATGGGATTCGGAAAAATCTTCGAGACTCCATTCGGGAATTGAACTGTTTACATAGATAAGTTTGTACGGAACCCTTAGGGCACGAGTCCGACTCGCACTTGTCCAGTTTTTTTTTTATTTGATGTATTATTAATTATACATAGTATACGGTCTGCAATAAAGATTTTTATTATTATATTGTTTGTATAGGTACTGCTAAGATTGTCTGTGAGAAGACTGAAAAATATTTGAATGATAACCATTTAACCTTATTTGTGACTTTTCCAGACCAAGTAATAATAAGACATAATTAAGATAGTAGGTACCTACTTATTATTCCGCGATAATACGCGAGAATAATTACCTACTTTCATGCGAGTGAAGCCGTTGTCATAAGCTAGTACTCAAATAAATAAACAACTATACAACAGCATTACAGTTTTGTGACACCCATAATTCGTATTTAACGGTTTATCAAAGCTGAAGCGGCCTGATTCCACAATACTAAAACTAACTAGACTAATAATAAATCTCTGGTTGAATAATAACAATCTAAATGCTTTCAAAACTAGTACATTATTCAGAATCCGTGCAGAATAATGGAGGTAGACGGTTATCTTGCCTATTGTTGCCATTAGCAGCCATCTTATAACAGCATTGTTTCCACCAATCCAAGGCGCACGAGCGACGGAGATTGCCGGAGATGCACGAACGTTTTGAAATTTTAAATGTGGAATTGTTCTTTTTGATTTTGTTTTGAGCGTTTATTGTTAAAATTGATCGGAGATGACAGTGGACTCTCGCACTCGTCTTCAACATAATTTTGCTTCTGGATAAATCTCTAAAAATATTATTAGGAAACGTTTCTCACATCCATATTCTCAGTTGTTTGGAAGAAAGCTTCCTCGACTCTACTCGACTCATTCACTACACTCTCGAATTGATGACATTAACGTATAAAATAACGAACTATAACTGTAGATTGAGCAATATTCAGCCGAAGTTGAGTCAAGTGAAAGAAAATTTATTAGAATATGGGAGTGTGTCTCATTTGGCATTATTTCATACTTCACAATGATAAATTTACCAAGAATCTATTCAATGAATCAGCCTACACACTGCGGCATTCGGTCGTCGAAAGTGCAGTCCATTAAGAAAATGATTTACAGTCAATAAAGGGCAAAATATTAATTTTATAAAATGGTTTCTTAATCACCTAAAGGCAATTAACAATCTTATAAATCATGTTTACGTGCAGTTAGAACATGAAACTAAATAATTTCGAGAGAACTTAACTCTCACAAATTAGCCTGTTAGATTAAAAGGGACTCACGAATTCCTTCCGATTTCCATCCGTCATTTATGTGGCTCAAAAGTGTGCAGTGCAGGACATGTCTGCCGCATGTCTAACGAGCTGTGGGCACGTAAAACGCAGGATTGGTGCCCGAATACAGCGACGCGGGGCCGCGGCAGACCACAAAGGAGATGGCGGGACGACCTGGATGACTTCCTTAAGAATTGGAATGAGAAAGCGAGGAACCGTGATCGTTAGAAAGAATAGAAGGAGGCCTTTGCCCAGCAGTGGGACAATATGGGCTAGCTATAATAAAAATTCGATCCGTCGTGCCAGTTCCTTGGGCTAGGTACTGGCCTGCAAGCGGCTTTGTCCGCGTGAATGTACAAAATATATAGCCTATGACACCACTCAGTAATAAAGTAGCATCCTACAGGTGAAAGAATTTAAAAAATCGGTTCAGTAGTTTTTGAGTTTTTATTAATTACAAATGAAAATATAGGAAAACAATTTTTTTTTTCGGTCGGAAATTCATCAATGACATCCCCGCTCTTAGGCGGACTTAGGTGGACTTAGGTGGTGGACTTAGAGGGTGTGTCAGACTTTTACTGACTAAAAACTCACTCCTGTTCCTTCGTTGCTTTTCATACCAGGGCCGAGTCTTCCTTTCAGAAGCAGACCCTTGGCCCTAGTAGGCTTCGACCCTGCTGGGCCCCTACGGTTTGCTGACATCTCCTTGAGGCGCGCATGGAACTGTACGCGCCGTCGACGACTTTGGCTCGGTCCGAACGGTTACCGGACGGTCGGACGGCGAGCTACCCATTGCTCGCCGTCCGCAAGCCCGCGCCTACGGTGGCCGGAAATTGGGATAGGGATCCCGGCGGCTGGGGCGTGAGGGTCGCTCCCTCCCGCGTGCACTTGCAGCCTCCTCCTTTGCTAGCATTACTGCTTCGCAGAAGGAGGCGACCGCCTCCCACTCCTCCTCGCTTCAGACCATGGCCTGTACCAAGGCCCGGCGCGAGAGATCGTTGCTGCTGATCTTCCCCACGAGGACACGGCGGTGCTCTGCCCAAGCGGGACACTCCTCTACTATGTGCTACACCGTGTCTTCCGTGGTCGAGGTATGTTTTATGTTTTTACCAAAATGGCTTGAAGCAAATGATAAGGGTCACGCAGATGAAGAGTCTCGATTAAAAAAAAGACTGACATTCCCTCTTACTCTACCCAGAGCGGAAAGAGTTTTTCGAAGATTTCATCATCTTCCTGCCCTTCTCCCGTTTTATTTAGGGTCGGCGCAACACATTATTTTCTTCCATTCTGTCCTGTTAC
Organism: Mythimna impura; assembly: GCA_905147345.3. NCBI lineage: Eukaryota > Metazoa > Arthropoda > Insecta > Lepidoptera > Noctuidae > Mythimna > Mythimna impura. The sequence continues at coordinate 26,208,477 of LR990346.1, read as the reverse complement.
CCGTCACGCTATCACTTTTCTTTTCTTTCATATCACTACTCACATAATCCATCCATCTTTTCTTTGGCCTCTCCCTCTCCATCCATCCACATTTATACTCATAACTCTTTTACATGCGTTTCATCCCTCCGCTTCACATGGCCATACCAATATAAACGATTCCTTTACAACATTTCAGTCACTGGAGCAACTTTTAAACTTCCTTTAATTTAATATTCTCATTTCTCACTTTATCCATTATCGTCACACCACACAACTATCTCAACATTCTCATCTCCGTTAAATGCAATTTTTTTTCTTCCGTCTTTTTACAGTCCAACATTCTGACCTACATTTTACCCTACCTCAAAAAAGGCTACCTAGATTTCATATCACATTCCCTTCTTTCGTAGTTCCTAACATTTCGGCACAGCAAAGCGATTCGTGTTGTTCACGAGCATTGTTTGCCATTCCGCCCTAACTCTTTGTGCAGCATTTATGGACAATAAATACCGTGTATTGAACAGTGGGCCCAAATTAATTAGTATTATGTACCGATGTAATCAGTAACGATTGTTTCCAGCGATTTGTTATTGTTTCAGACCTTTTGGTTGCGAGTTTAAAGGTGGGCTAGGTTTGTACTGGTATTGTTCAATGGGACTTTGTATGTTGTGTGGCTATGAATGCCTGATTTAGATGATAACTGGATTTAGGCGGACATATGCTTTTACAGAGGTTGAACTTGGAAATATAACACACTTTTTCTGTTTTTTTCATCATTTGTTCTGTGTCTGGGTGTAATTTATCTATAATATAAATGTATCGTCCAATGGGCCCAATCTTATGGCTTAAAGTCACCCAAATGGCAATGGAAAGGGCTATGCTCAGAGTTTCCCTGCGTGATTACTTCAGAAATGAAGATATCTGCAGGACTACCAAGCTCGAATAATCGCCAAACTTAAGTGGCAGTAGGCAGAGCACATTGCTCGCAGAACAGATGGTCGATGGTGACAAAAAGTTCTGGACTGGTGACCACGTACCGGAAGACGCAGCGTTGGAAGGCCTCCCACAATGTGGATGGATGACCTAGTGAGAGTCGCGGGAATCCGATAGATGCGAGACGCACAGGACCGGTCGTTATGGCGACACTTGGGGGAGGTCTATAGTATAGTATAGTAGTACAGTGGATGTATTTCGGCTGAAATGATGATGATGATTTAGAAATATCTAAGTATGTTTATCAGTTGTCTGGTACTCATAGCACAAGGTCACTTTGTTTGGGACTAGATGGCTTTGTGTGAGCGTTGTGGAACTACCTTTGGTCATCTCACAGTTTGAGAGAGCAAAAGCTGATCATTCTGATATCTGAGCGTCAGCCGTGACCTGCTGCACTTCAAACAGATGTGTTTCAGGCTGTTTATCAGGCTAGATCTAAGTAGTAGTGCGGGGCCATCCACAAGTGTCGTGTACAAATGGTGTAGTAGAGCGCACGCGCGTAAACACTGGGTATATTTTATGTTCGTGCTCTGTGAGGTTCCGTACCAGTTACCAGCTGAAGCGGATGTAGTACTTTGCCTTTAGAATATAATTCTGTCGGAATTGTTTATTGTCATAATCTTTTTTTAATCTGATGTAGTGGTGGCGCAGTGGTATCACCCAGGCCTTACTTTGTGTAAGTTATTTCATCACTACTACACTCAAAATGGTGATGAAAACAGCTGTGTGAGGAAACCAGCATGTCCTAGAACCAAAAATTCGAAGGCACCCACCAACCCGTACTGGCCCTGCGTGTTGGATTACGGCCCATTTCCTCTTCTAGAAAGGAGCTCTGAGTCACAAGCTCTGACAAAATTAAAGGTGATTATGCTTAACTTTTTTTTTATTTTAATCTTCTTTCTTACTCTTTTAAGGGTGACCTTGTATAATAGGGCCGGCTGAACTAGTCGCGGGCTCGAACTCGCTGATGGGTGAGGCCAAAAATTGCGATGTCTCATCATATTGTGTCCGACAGCGATAATATCAAGTATGAGCAGTTAGACGCTTAAATATATGCACATCGTATGGTTCGCATGCACACAAACACCGTTCCGAAGTGAAATGAAATTAGACGGTGCGTAAAATCTGAGAGTAGTGCTTTGGAAAATCGGATTTTATGAAAAAACCATTGCATAAATCTAATACAAATAAATTGTATAGAACTCTTCGATAATAAAAGTTTGTCAGTACCGGCTTAGTTTATGAGATTTTATACGATTTTTGTTACTTTTTTACAAGACTTAAAGTTGCTTTAAAATCATCAAAAAACAGAAACTTTGTTGGCTCATAACTTTGTAACGAAAATTATTTTTGTTTTTCTGTTTCCGTACAGACAAAATTAAGTATAAGATAAAACCATATCATGTTTTACTTTGGATGTACAATGTCAAACTGTGGAGTAATACCCCCCCAAAGTTTGTATGGAAAAAGTGTCGACTAGTGTAGGTAACCTTAAGAGTCACTGTTTGTAAAGGGTGAACTTTGGAAGTACTATTCCGGTAAGAAGAATTATTTCACTGATAGCACTGAACTATACCTACATTGATGTTGTGCCATAGGCTACGTTTTGATTTCCGACAGCCACGTGAAGTAGGGATCTAATGACAGCGTCCGCGGACGGCATTTAAGCAGTGGCCGAACAGCGGTAAAAAATGCATTGGTATTGCATTTTATTAACGCAAGCTCTTTCCTCTTGCACCACAAAGGAGAATAAACCCAAACTACATAAATACAATACTTAGCATCTACTGACGCCACCGACTCCCCAACTTTTAATGCTTTCAATAACTTAGCTTTTCCTTTTAATATTAGAGGCTCATTCTTAAGAGCACTGATTGCGATACGTGGCTAAAGTTTAACTTCGTGATCGCTACCTGCGGTGTTTTATCTTTTATCTTGAACTAGCTGTTCCTCGTGGTTTCACCCGCGTCTTTGTTGAATAATGCTCCGGTTTCGTAGGTGGTAGCATGATATTATACAGCCTTTAAGCCTTTCTCGATAAATGGGCTATCAAACACTAAAATATATTTTTAATTCAAACCTGCATTTCCTGAGATTAGCTCGTTCAAACAAACAAACAAACTTATCAGCTTCATAATATTAGTTAAGTATAGATGCAATAAAGCGGTAGGTAGTTGGCTAGATGAAATATGTTGGTGAAGCGTTAATGCCTTTTCTTAAGGTATATGTATTTTTAGAGAATAAATAATATAAATTAGTTACCTTTCCCGCATTCTCTAAGTTAATTGAGTCTCTGTTGACGATTTCCTTCACCAATATCTACGACCGCAACGCCCACTGGTGACGTATCGAATGCTTTCTTGAGACGCTCGCTAAAGACCGCTAGATGGCGTCTAACCCGCTAACAAATAGTTGTGTCCACTACGCAAATCGACATTGCGTCGAATAAAAACCGCTCCGCTATCAAAATCCCATATCTGTTGAAAACCTGAGAATTCTCCTGTAATAAGTGTATCTGCTACTGTGAGACATTGAGACCTTAGAGTGCAGTGTTGGTTTCACGAGTTCTGACCAGCCCACCGGTGGATGGATGAAGATTTAGCTCGCCGGCCGGCAGCACACACACCGACCACGCGTCCGTGAGCGAAGCGCTTTCCTGACGACGAGTGGGTCACTGGATTAGCAAGGTACGTGGGCTATGAATTGCTATAAACGTCGCCAGATTCTGGTGTCGCAGGGAATCGTCAACAGGGATTTAATTTTGTGTAATACAACCATAATTTCACCGCCATATTGGTAGTCTTAAAACACCACCCGTTCAGGTGACGCTATTTTACACGCCTCACCATAATTATTTGGTCCTTTCGAGCCTGGATAGATAACCAGGTAACCGCTCCCTAGTTAGATTTTTACGTAATATTTGGTGAAAATCATAATAGGTATATATAGGTTATAGATATTTACGTAAACCTTTGGTAAATTATTCTTGCCTATAAACCGCTCTCCGCTATAACATAAACATAATTGACAATAGATTCTACGTAGGTTTTGGTAAATCTGTCAATATTGTTTCATAGAATTTAATGAGTTACGTATTTCACTTTGATAACATATAATAGGAGGTAGTTTCACATCATTTCGGCTTTGTGCGTATTAGTGATTTTTATTCAGATACCGCCACAGAGCGGGAGGATACTTTACGATTGCTAACCGCCTGATAAGTTTACCCGCGCATATTTTTAGATATTGCTCTTGATATTAGCTTAACAAAATGACTGAGAAACAATTAAAGCCGGAAGATTTACTGACTATCCTGCATGAGAAGAAAGGATTGTTATTCAAACGCCTTAATCGATTATATGAATTATCGAAAAATATTTCGTCGTTCGATACGAGAAATAGTGAAAGTTTTATGACTGAATCGGAAACTATTGACGACATTCGTGATAAATTTGAATCTTATGTCGATCAAATTAACCACATAAACATTAATTTGAAACCTGGTTCGAGTCCCGACTATGCTTGTTTAGAATCCTTTGAAGATTTGTTTATTCGCATTAAGCGTATTAGGAATAAAATCGACAGTAGTCAATCTCAGTTATCACAATGTAGTAATTCGAAAACGCTTTTTGAACCACTAAAGATAAAGCTGCCTCCGATTGCATTGCCATCTTTCGACGGGAGACCTGAGAATTGGCCTGTTTTCTATGAGTCGTTCAAGTCGAATATTCATGACAATGATCAGCTGACTGACTCGCAGCGTGTGCAGTATTTAATAGGTAGACTTACACATAACGCGTTAAAGATTACAGCCGGTATTGTGCCTACGGCTGATACCTATCATTTTCTATGGGACAGCTTAGTTAATAAATACCAGGATAAACGTACATTAGGTATACACTATTTAAATAATATATTAGATTTAAAAAGTTGTTTGTGTAACGCAAATAGTCTCGATTCTTTCATTGAAACATTTAGTGCAAGTATTTCTGCCTTGAAACAACTCGGTATTCCGGATCTTGCGGATTTTATTCTCTTGCATTGCGCTATGAGAAAAATAGATTCACAGACTGGTCAATCGTTTGAACTTTCCGTTCGCGATGTTGAAATACCTACAACTAAATTGTTAATTAGCTTTGTTCAAGATCAGGCTAAGATATTAGCACGCTCGAATTTATCTCATTCGAACGCGAAAAATAATTATAATAAACCTCATAGTCCCGCATCTCGCGAGCCTCGCACGCAAACGAAAGCGTTTGTTGTGAGTGTATCGCCTAATTCTACCGCGCCCGCTCCGCCCCGCTCCGTCTGCGCGTATTGTAAAGATAACGCTCATGTTCATTTGTATAAGTGCGCTAAGTTTCAATCCGCGTTGACTCCTAGAACTAGGTTTGAGTTTATTAAATCCGTATATGGTTGCGTAAATTGTTTGAGCACGTCGCACGGTTTGAGTAATTGCAAGTCGACCTCAGTCTGTAACGTATGTAAGAAACGCCATCATACTTTATTACATTTTGAGAAAAATAATAAACAATCGCATGTAGCTGATGTTAAACCGACGAATTGCAATGTAGCCGTCGCGTCCAGCCTGGCTGTGCCGCTGGCCACTGCGCCCCCCGCGTTCCTCCCGCCCCGCGCGGCGTCTTGTGGTTCGGGTGGCGTTGCTCAAACATGTCCGACCCATAACACGGCCGTATTATTGGCTGCAGATACGAGGGCTAAGTCGGCAGTCTTGTTGTCGACCGCTCAGGTTTATGCGCGCGCTAACAATAATAGTTCGGGCCATAAAACAATAGTTAGGTGCTTAATTGACAATGGTTCGCAAAATAATTTAATAACTACAGATTGTTGTAGAAAACTCAACTTAGTAATAATTCCTTTGAATAATTTCTTTGTCAAAGGAGTTGGTTCTGTGTCGCGGCCGATAATAGGTTATGTGAATCTAGATATCGAGTCCCGCATCAAAAATATACTATTTACGCGTTAGTAGTTGATTGCATTACGGACCAGCTACCTTCGCACCATATTAAGTGGGATTGTCATGTGGACTTCCACTCGCTTCCGCTCGCTGATTTAAGCTGGAATATTCCAGGAGATATTGACATAGTGTTAGGCGCTCAACTGTTTCCGTATATTTATTTGGGTAATAGGGTAGACTTAGGTTCAAATGCGCCACCCGCATTATTGACAACATTCGGGTATGTCCTTATGGGTGATTTTCCGCCTAGTAAAGATAATTTGAATTTACCTAGTTCTTCTTTCACAGCATTAGCCCTTAATGATTTATTACAAAAGTTCTGGGAATTGGAAGAAGTTGAAAATAAACGTTTTTTATCTCCTGAGGAAACCGAATGTGAGAATATTTTTTCCTCGACCGTGTCACGTGACGATGCGGGACGTTATACTGTCGCGTTACCCTTTAGTAAGGATCCCAGCGAGTTGGGTAACTCCCGTACCGCCGCGTACCGTCGACTGGTTGCGCTGGAGAGAAAACTCCGCCAATCGCCGACGTTGCGGGAAAATTATAACGCAGTGATCCAAGAGTACATAGATAATGGATACTTAAGTCCAGTCAACGAATCCGCCATTTCGGATGACGGATACTACATCCCTCATCACGCTGTCGTTCGGCCAGACAAGCCGATGCCGCGCGTTGTATTGGATGCGAGTGCCAGGACTCACACCGGTTTATCTTTAAATGATGTACTCCTTATTGGTCCAAATTTACAAACAGATTTGTTTCTTCTTTTAATCAATTTTAGATTATTTCCTATCGCTATAAATTCTGATATTAAGCAGATGTACTTACGAATTTGCGCACCTGTTGAGCAGCGTAAGTACTTACGCATTTTGTGTCGATTCAGTGAGAATGATCCTGTGTTGACATTCGCTTTTAACCGCTCACCTTTTGGACTGAAGTCGAGTCCTTACATAGCTATGCGCACTGTGCGACAGCTGGCCTCGGACAGTCCGCATTATTATATACTTAAATTCGCTAGACCGAAGGTTCGTTGTGAACCCCGGTCGCCGCAGGGATTGTCAGCGGCGGAACGAGTTATGATCCGTGCTGTGCAATCTGTTCATTTCGCAGATGACATTGAGCTCATCATATGTGGTAAATTGTTGCCAAAGAAACTTGGCAGTTTATCTGTCTTTTTGGATGAAGAGGGTATATTACGCATTGGGGGAAGACTTTCAAAGTCATGCCTTCCCTTTGATGCTAAGCATCCTTTTCTACTTCCCAAACATGATCCTGTTGTGGATTTGATAATTCGTCATTACCATGTGATGAATTGTCACACTGGGCCAGGGCTACTTATGTCTATTTTACGACAGCGATTTTGGATACTAGATGCCAGGACTGTCATTAGGTCCAAGTTGCGACGATGCAACACATGCTTTAGAGTTAATCCGACGCATCCCACTCCAATGATGGCGGACCTTCCTGAATACCGTGTATCGGAATCAAAGGCATTTGTCCATACTGGAGTGGATTATGCTGGTCCCATACGCATAACTCTCTCTCGTCGCAGAGGGCAACACGCTCAGAAGGCTTACATATGCTTGTTTGCGTGCTTGGTAACCAAGGCTGTCCATGTAGAGTTAGTCTCTGAACTTACTACCGACGCCTTTTTAGCCGCGTTTAAACGTTTTATCTCGCGTCGAGGGCCAGTATCCTGTCTTTATTCGGATAACGCTACCAATTTCGTTGGTGCTAAAGCTCAGCTAGATGAACTTTATAATTTCTTAATGAGGTCAAACCTCAATTCGTCTCTTTTAAATGAGTTATCAACTCGCCGCATTAAGTGGAAAATGATTCCACCTCGCTCCCCACATTTTAGCGTTATGTGGGAAGCCAATGTAAAACCATTAAAAACGCATCTTTATAAAGGGACTGACAATGTCGCTCACGTTGCAATGGTGAGGACAAGGTTCGGTAATTTTAAACGCTCTGTCACAAAACTATATCCTATTCCAACGCAATAAAATTTCTTTTTAACGATACTCGTAGTTTTTTAAGGTTTAGGATTAGTATTCTAAATGATTTTTATTTTCCGCATTTAGTGATAAAGCTTAGACTTTCCGATCACGATCTAGGTCAGTAAATCTTTACAATTTTAACCTTTCCCTTTGAAAGCACTTGCGTCCTTCCAAGGGGGGGAGCATGGTGAAGCGTCAATGCCTTTTCTTAAGGTATATGTATTTTTAGAGAATAAATAATATAAATTAGTTACCTTTCCCGCATTCTCTAAGTTAATTGAGTCTCTGTTGACGATTTCCTTCACCAATATCTACGACCGCAACGCCCACTGGTGACGTATCGAATGCTTTCTTGAGACGCTCGCTAAAGACCGCTAGATGGCGTCTAACCCGCTAACAAATAGTTGTGTCCGCTACGCAAATCGACATTGCGTCGAATAAAAACCGCTCCGCTATCAAAATCCCATATCTGTTGAAAACCTGAGAATTCTCCTGTAATAAGTGTATCTGCTACTGTGAGACATTGAGACCTTAGAGTGCAGTGTTGGTTTCACGAGTTCTGACCAGCCCACCGGTGGATGGATGAAGATTTAGCTCGCCGGCCGGCAGCACACACACCGACCACGCGTCCGTGAGCGAAGCGCTTTCCTGACGACGAGTGGGTCACTGGATTAGCAAGGTACGTGGGCTATGAATTGCTATAAACGTCGCCAGATTCTGGTGTCGCAGGGAATCGTCAACAGGGATTTAATTTTGTGTAATACAACCATAATTTCACCGCCATATTGGTAGTCTTAAAACACCACCCGTTCAGGTGACGCTATTTACACGCGTCATCATATGTATCACTGTTAAAACGATTAAACCCAGTGTTTTCATGTCCTATTCGCCAGGGTCGTGTGTTTGCGACTGGGTATTCCATCCCGTTTTGCTCTTCAATCCCCATAGGTGACAGAAGAGCTGGTGACGTGGCGGGAGATGTGATGTTTAGAAATAAATGGTAAACTTATTTATTTATTTCTTTATACACTGGACTGGATAGGACATGTTTGCTGCATGTCCGACAAACTGTGGATAAAATTGGTGCACTGGGACAGTGAGACGAGTTCGCGGTCGAACACGAAGGAGATGCAGCCGGAACGAACTAGAAAGACAGACTTCGCGAGAACACGAGAGAGAAAGCACGGGCTCCAAAAAAATGAAATGAATGGTGTAGTACAGAAAATAAAGCTATTTTCTAAATTCATGCGCGCGGTGCAGTGGTAGACATCAAAGGCGGCCGGCGCGTGGCGATGGGTCATGACGCCCGTTTACGCAGCATCAGGCCAGCACTCACGATACTCCATCTCGTCAGCTCTTCTGTCACCTGGCGAATAGGACACGAAAACAGTCGTTGAACTAATGCGGCGCGGGCGGTTAAAGGGTTAACTGAGTATGTCCTTGTTGAAAAACAAGAAGTTTATCAGTCTCCTGTCCATCTTGGCCATTTGCGTCCGTTCGCTGATCAGGAGATCATAATGATCCTTATCGGAGTGATCAGATTGTAAACAGCAATGTTTGTGTCGGGTACTGATGGTAGTTAAGATGTATGGCGGAGCTAAGGGACTGACCTTTGTTTCCTTGCTTATTTATTTGTATACAAGCTTCTGGTAGTAGTTTGGCTCGTATGAATGTCGAAACCAACCCAAGGGATCATACCTCGATATTGCTATTCTACCACAACTCTATTACGAGACCATTGACCGATCAGTGATCGATCATAATGAGTTAGCAGATTACGAACTTTTAGCAAAATGCAACATGTTTGACGAGATGTGGGGAAGTCACTGAACTCCTCCTAAACAGCTCGACCGATTTTGATGTCTTTTCCTGTGAGTTTTGCATCTAGACTAGATGGTTAAGATTCATAATTGGACCTGACAGGATATCTGACGAAACCGCTAGAATGGGTGTAAAACCTGTTCACGTATCGATTCTCTTTTCGTCGGTCGCCTCGAGTAGGCCACGCCTCCGATTCCTTTATTCTGACGTCATCTCAACGCTAAGTCACGTGGTCTGAACAAAGGAATAGGAGGCGTTGCCGACCGTGGAATTAGATCGTATCAAACGCGCTAATCTCAGGAACTTGTGGTTCGAATTGAAAAATTCTTTTAGGTTTGGATAGCTCATTTAATGAGGAAGGCTATAGGCATATAACATCACGCTACGAGTACTATGAGTGGACTAGTAACCAAAGATGCGGGTGGAACCGCGGGGGACACATAGTACTTTATAATTTTCTAGGAATTACAATATTACGGTTTAGTATCAGTCCATTGTATAATCAGTTACAAAACTCCACTTATATTACTACTAGTACTAAATAGCCATAACAAAAGAATTAAACTTACAATGGTACCTAAATCCAAATCTCTCAATCCGACTTCGCTATCGGGAATCCTCGGGCACTATCGGCAATCTTCGGGTCAGCAGCAGGTTGAACCGAGACAACATCGGTACATTTAAATATCCAAGGGGCTGAATGTAAACAGCTGGTATCAGATTAAAGGCTCGTGGCCAGATACCGGTATCGCTGTCTCGCCACTGATTGTCGATATCAATGGGATATAAATGGGACGATTAACCGGTTTGAGTCCAACTTTTTGATGGAGATTGAGGAAGTTTGGAAGTGACGAAAATATTTGAAAGAACCTATGTATAACTGAAATTCAATGTATAACTGAAATGCAACTGAAGACAGACAGGTAGATTTAAGTCAGTGAAAGTCTGACACGACCTCTCGCTCCACCCAAGATCAGGAGAACACGCCTAATGATACCCCAACTCAATTAAAAAAAAAGCTCGTGGTGCAACTCACTTTAGTTTTTAACCGACTTCAAAAAGAAGGAAGTTCTATGTTCGGCTGAATGTATTTCTTTAATGTATTTTCATTGATATCTCTGCTTCCAAGTTGGTCTTGGAAGCCGGAAGGTAGGTAAATTAATGTAATCTAACCATGTTTGGGATTATTAGAATTGTTATGAGATGCACTCTGGCTATAAGGTATTTAAGTTTGCCTGGGAGGGCACTTTTTAGTGGTGGTACCACAACTAAAAAGTGCAATAGAAGTTTAACTTCGGAAGTCAGTGTTAAGTAACGAAGAAACAAAACTATTATAGAAACACCGACTTCCGAAATTTAAGTTATTTTGCACTTTCTAGTGTTTTTTTTTACCATAGAAGTCGGTTGTATTTTTTATAGTATTTTTTTTATTATTAGTTTCCTTGTTAATAATAATTTTGTTTATTTCCTAATTTACATTTTTTCTTGACATGAATTAGGTTTACATGGAGAGATATTGTTATTATTATTATTATATTAAAAAAATATCTTTTTCCAGCGGCTTCGCTCGCTTGAAAATAGAAAATATGCATATAACACGCAGGATTAGTGTACGATGATAAAAAAATATCGCATATAGGATTACTTCAGCTGCATATTAGTTGAAGAATTTTCAGAATCAGTTCATTAATTTCTGAGATTACCCTCTTACATACAAATACCTCTCTATAATACCCCTCGAGCGCCGATTGTACATACGTCTGTACAACTTGAATAACCTTGAAAAATGCTTAATTGTCGTTTTGTACATACGTTTATACTAATTTTTATTTAGCCGAAAGTTTTGGTTTCAATATCTTTGTTTTTCCTAGAAAAATCCAGAAAAAGTTTTTTTTTGGTGATTTACGTAAAAACGCGCAATTACGTAATAATAATACCCCCCCGCCCCCAGTTTTTTCCGACTGGACAGACGCAGCCTGCGTCTGGTGGCAGGCTCCATCACTGGACACTGCTCCCTGAACAAACACTTTTTCACGATGAATATCACAGATAGCCCTCTGTGCAGAGGATGCATGGAGTCAGAAGAAACTGTTGCGCATGTGCTCCTTGAGTGCACAGCCGTCAGCGAGATAAGAACTCGGACCTTGGGAGCACCGAACTCACTTATAGACGCCCTGAGCAAACTGAAGAGACTCATCTGTTTCTGGAATGAGGTGGGCTGGTTGGAGTAAAGGCCGCCATGGCCCACGCACAATGGTCCGATAAGGACTAAGTGCGGAAACCAGACCACAAAGATAAGATAAGACCCCCCCGCGCGCGAGGGGTTAAGTATATATATATATATATAAATGAAATACTCTTAGACGTCGAAGTATGTTTTTCACAAGCTACTAGCAATTTTTTTACGAAAATTCAAATTTTACCGTCCCTAGCATCGAACACAACACCCCAAACTTAGCAGTCGCGTTTCCGAACCCGAGACTAGAGGCAAATTGCCATTAGGTGCGCTATCAAAAACACGATCAAAATACGCGGTTTATTGAGTTCTAAAATTTTAATATTTGCTTGTATTGAATTAAATCCAATAATATTGGGGATTTGAACTGAATAACATGGTTTCTGCGATAATCATGTAAGGTTACTTACCTAGAAATATACACATTTCTGTACTGGTTTTGCGTGTCTGTAGTAATGAAATAAAGCGGATTAGACATTTTGAAGATTTTTGTGTTTAAACTAGGTACCAGTCGCATTGTAATCATTTTGATACAAGTGGAGAAAGTTTGTCATTGCGACCGAGTCGGCATTCAGCCGAGCCTTGGCGAGGGTATTATGGAATCGAGGGCTCCAGTAACAAATTTTCACGTGTATCAAACGATGTTTTTCAATACACATACGAAGACATAAATAAACAGGGGTTGACTTGCGACTCGTGGGAATCGACGCGCGCCCAGCCTGATATGATAAATGTAATAAAATTGTAGCAGGGGCCGAGCATGCTCACTTTTCCGCATTAGTGCGAAAAACAGCGGTAAACTTTCTACATGAGATAGCCAGGCTCTTAGCTAATATTAAAGGTTATATACATCACGCTACGACCCACGGAAGCGGCGCAGTGAACAAAGACGACGGTGAAACCGCGAGGAACAGGTAGTTTTCTATATAAAATGACTTGTTGTCACTGTAGCACTGTATAGATATATGGAACAGTACGGAAACTACCTACAAATGTTCGAAACGGCACACTCACACAAACATACGCATCGACGAGACTCCTAAGCGGCATTCGCTACTGACAGGACCGCGAGAAACGCTTAGGAGTCTCGTCAATGCGTATGTTTGTGTGAGTGTGCCGTTTCGAATATTTGTAGGTAGTTTCCGTACTGTTCCATATATCTATACTGTGACTGTAGTCTGTCACAGTAGTATTTTTAGAATATTTCTTCTTCTTTAAAAGTAATTAATTGACATGGAAAAACACGTTTTATACATGTCCGCGTCGTCGGTGTTTATATTTTGTCCTTGAGTTGGCCTTTTTTAAGGTGGGAAATCATCCATTGACTTCTCTCGCTCTAGGGTGGAACGAGAGGACGTGTCCGACTTTTACTGACTAAAACCCATCTATGTCCTTCAGTTACCCTTTACGTTCTAAGGCCTCGGTTACTTTTTCAAACATTCCCGAAATTCTAGAGCTGGCCTAGCGTGCGATATGGAATTTCAATAGAATATAATAATATGTATGTTTATTTTGTATATATACCTATGTAGCGACAACTATCGCCACATAAGTTAAATCAAAGTTCTCCACGCGATTTGAATATACATATACGACAGCCCGAAATTCTCTATCGGGCAGTTGCCCACCAGACATAACACCCGTCTGGCCGGAGGATCCTCCCTTTTAAACGGAGGTTTGCGGGACTTTAGTTTCTGTTCCGCCTACCTCCAAATATACATACTTTTGAACCCTTATTTTCTTAATAATCTTTTATATTTTTATGCACCTACCATATTGTCTTCACCACCCTAGGTTGACTGTTAGAGAATGCGTAAGGCATTAAGTCCGCCTTTGTATTTTTGTGTTGCATAAGTTTTAATAAATAAATAAATAATAAATAATCGCCCCACTTATATTGGAATTGTTTTCGCTGACGTGATGTTTGGCTTATTGAAAGATTCGTAAATTGTAATGATTATGAGGAAAATCTGCTCCACAAAACAACAACTCTAGGGTGTTGTGGTTCTCAACCTTTTTTTACCGGGGACCACTTTGGTGTGTCTGTGTTGTTAGCTGGGACCATCGCACAGAAACAAAATCCGAGGAAAAGCTTATCTAATCTTAATATATATAAATCTCGTGTCACAATGTTTGTCCTCAATGGACTCCTAAACCACTTAACCGATTATAATAAAATTCGCACACCATGTGCAGTTCGATCCAACTTGAAAGATAGGATAGTTTAAATCTCAAATTATAGTCGCAATTAGGGTAGAGTAGGGTAGAGTAGGGTAGAGTAGGGTAGAGTAGGGTAGAGTAGGGTAGAGTAGGGTAGAGTAGGGTAGAGTAGGGTAGAGTAGGGTAGAGTAGGGTAGAGTAGGGTAGAGTAGGGTAGAGTAGGGTAGAGTAGGGTAGAGTAGGATAGAGTAGGGTAGAGTAGGGTAGAGTAGGGTAGAGTAGGGTAGAGTAGGGTAGAGTAGGGTAGAGTAGGGTAGAGTAGGGTAGAGTAGGGTAGAGTAGGGTAGAGTAGGGTAGAGTAGGGTAGAGTAGGGTAGAGTAGGGTAGAGTAGGGTAGAGTAGGGTAGAGTAGGGTAGAGTAGGGTAGAGTAGGGTAGAGTTAGGTAGAGTAGGATAGGCGGTACGAAGTTCGCCGGGTCAGCTAGTGACTTATATAAAACTTATAACACACTTATACTTTTAAATCAAAAGTCATATAAAATAATAATAATATTCCAAAACTATCACACAACGCCATCTAGTCCCAAACTAAGCAGAGCTTGTGCTATGAGTACTAGACAACTGATAAACTTACTTATATATTTCTAAATACATACATATTATAGATAAATTACACCCAGACACAGAAGAATGAAATGTTTTGGCTGAGAATCAAATCCACGACCTCCAGTATAGCAGTCAGGGCCACTAAATACTAGACCAACAGGCCAGTCCAAAATGCAATAGAAGCTTAAAATCAAATCGCATTATTGTTACTTTTCAGTTTGAAATTTTTAGACCTTTCGTAGACTATATTTTATTTAGTTCTTGGACCACTGGTTGCTTTAGCACCACTGACCTAGAGTAATTTTCTCTCTTCCGTAGAGATAGAAGGCTACGCACAATCTGCATTGTTCTGATTTCTCCAGTAACCTCAGTAACTAGTGTTGTTACCTACGTAGGAGCTTCCAGCGGCTGTAGCCTATTTATATCATGGAACCAATCTGTAACAACTGCTTAACGTCACACTCATAGGAAATATACGGGTTAATATACTGGACGGGGCCGCAGCGATTTGTTTTATGACGACAAATAACTGCTTATAAACTTACGTAATGGTAAGAGGTGACTGGCGCTTATGTATAATCCTAATTATCATAGTATAATCTCAATTCAGACCTCCTCTCTGTGAGCCCAGTGGGCCGGAACTGTTAAATTGTTGGTGAATAAAGAATTGCGGTATACAATTCTATTATTTTTTTGAAGTTAAACTGGGTGAAGTGAGTAGTGAACACGGCGAGCGCTTCTACCAAGATATTGCTTGAACTGAAAAGCGTTGTAAAGGAAAGTGGAACTTTGTGATAGTGGCAGACTACTGCTGGTCGTTAATTAATAAAACCTAAACCATTAAGCATAAGCAGCCTTTTTTAATGTTCCCACTGCTGGGACTCAAGCCTCCTCTCTCTAGGAGAGGGAATAGGCCATAAACCACCACGCGGGTCCGGTGTGGGATGGTGAATGTCAGATGTCTTCGAAGTTTTGGTTCTAGGACATGCCGGTTTCCTTACGATGGTTTCCTTCACCGTTTTTGAGAGCAGGGGTGATGAAATGGGTGATGAAATAAATTACACAAAGTAATTCGCCTGGTTAGGTTTGAACCCGCGACCTACAACTCACAAGTCGGGGCCATTACCACTCAGCCACCACTGCCCTCCAGCCATTAAGTATCTTCCAAAAACAAAAACAAAATAAAAAAAGAAACAATTTATGTAGCTTAATGTAAGTGTAAAAATGGGTAAAAACACAAAAATTAATATTGGTATTTTATAAAAATGCGGTGTGTAAAAATTGTTTTATTAGACTTTCTACATTATTTCTAGTTCTACATTATACTCATGAAAGCTAGCAAAGATTGAAAATTAAACGCCACAGTTTACTCCCGTATATTTTCGTCATAATGTCTTATTTACGAATAATTTTACAGTGTGTGTTTCAATAAGCGTGCGTGCGTTGCCGATGTGGTAATTACAGTGCCTCCCCATGGGGTTACTTAGTCATGGTTAAATAGGTACTGGTAACGGATAACCCTGTAGGTATAACAGGGATTTACTGGACTAGCCTGATGGTCTAGTGGTTAGTGACCCTGACTGCTATGCCGGAGGTCGTGGGTTCGATTCCCACCCAGGACAACTGTTTGTGTGATGAGCACGATCATTTGTTCTTGTCTGGGTGTAATTTATCTATAATATGCATGTATTTAGAAATATATAAGTATGTTTATCAGTTGTCTAGTACTCATAACACAATCTCTGCTTAGCTTGGGACTAGACAGCGTTGTGTGATAGTTGTGGAATATTATTGTGCAAAGAAGGAACAGGAGTAGGTTTTTAGTCAGTAAAAGTCTGACACTATCTTCCACCCCGCCCAAGAGCGGGGGATGTCATTAGATGATTTTCCCATCCGAAAAAAAGGGTCCGAGTGCTCATCAAGTTTTTTTGGAACATCGGTAAGTAGGTGGTTGACTCTGTCTCTATACGTGATTAGAAGCCTTATTTTCAGTCAAAAATTTATTTAAAGTATTGCTAATGCTGCCAGTGTTTTGGGCAATCTTCGCATAACCTTTTGAGTGCGTAATTAGAGACACAATAGTAACAATGGCGCGTGAACGCCGGCGTTAATGCGGGGATCAACAGCTTAAAATAAAATTCTTTTATTACGACATAAATGTCAACCTTATCCAAATAAAGATTTGCAAACAAAAACGACATCAAAAGTAAAGATTACAATTTAAATAAAATTCAAAACATGGTTAAAATTAGAATAACCATTAAAATTAAAAATGCATTGACAGTGAAGCAGACGGATATTACTACACTAAATTAGTTTTCAACCTCATTTTATATCTACTTAGCACTTTTTCTTGACTTGTATTAAACCCTTCCTATTTTTTTAATTAGTACAAAAATATGGGGCTTTATCCGTACCTACATGTTACTGATCCTATTTTTGTAGTAAAAAAAAACGAATTCACAAAATTGTCCACGAAAATTTGCCATTATTTTTAAATTCATAATAGAATCAATAATTCATAATAATTGCTACTAGAAAATAATACGCACAGTGTTTTTCCATTTTGATCGTCATTTATTCTTCTTCTTCCTGCCAATATCCCATATTACTTGGGGTCGGCGCAACACGTTCTTTTCTTCCATTCTGTCCTGTTACCCGTTACACTATCACTGACTTCTTTCATATCACTCCTCACACAATCCATCTTTTCTTTGGCCTCCCTCTCCCTCTCCGTTTATCTATAAGGTAAGAAAAATAAGGCAATTGACAGATGTAGCCACAGCAAGGTTGGTTTACTATGCTTATTTCCACAGTATTATGTCTTATGGCATTTTACTGTGGGGATCTGCAGCTGATGTAGACTCAATTTTCATATTGCAAAAGAGAGCAATCCGGGCTATTTATAAAATGGGTCCTCGCGGGTCCCTCAGAAATAAATTCGAAGAAATCGATATACTGACTCTGCCTTCTCTTTATATCTTAGAAAGTATTTTGTATGTTCGTAAAAACCTTGGAGTCTTCAAAATTAGAAGCGATTTTCATAACATAAATACGCGTAGTAAACACGAAATTGTATTTCCCAAATGGACGTTAGCTAAGACCAGCAAGTCATTTTTAGTAAACAGCATACGCTTTTATAACAAGCTGCCAAAGGCGGTGACTGAACTTAGCGAGCGAAAGTTCATAACCCATATTAAGCGTGTTAACTAAAAAAGCGTATTATAAGGTTAGAGACTATGTCGACGACACTCTTGTTTGGCAATGACTGCTTCTGCACAGGTGGCCCCCTGGTAACTCATAATATTGTGTAAATGTATCTATTAACTGCTCCACATTTGTTGTAATATATACTTTTTTCTTCTTTTTTTTTCTAACAAATTGCTTTTGCAATATTCTATAAATTATTACACCCCAACCGCCATAAATTCGTTAGTAATTTATTTTGTTAACGTCTCATTTATTGATAATTGTAATTATTAATTTTTCTTGCTTTTTTATATAGCCTCTTTTTTAATAATGTGAATGTGAGAACACTGTAGACTCCGCGAATTCTTAGGTTACTTCCTATTAAGACTCACTTTTTATTATGATTATTTTTATTGTACTTTTTTATCGTACCAAAAAGTACAATAAAAATAATCATACATGACCATACCCACCACCATACAATCATAATTGACCGGTCTACACTGTCCTTACATAATATCTACTTATACTGTAATATGGAAATATTGTAAAAACAATTTTTTTTTTAAAAGAGTAACCATGGAGTTTCTTGCTGGTTCTTCTCCATAGGAAACGACCAATTTGGAACTGTGCACTAGCTTCTAATGTTTTATAAGTGCCCATGTAGGCCTATGTGAAATAAAAAACTTTTAACTTTTATATGTATACTCAGAACTCTTTTATCCCTCCTCTTTACATGACCATACCAAGACAAACGATTTCCTTTCACTTTTCAGTCACTGACGACACTTTCAAACTTCCTCTAATATACTCATCTCTCTCTCTGATCGTCATTTATTCATTCTTATTGCCTGTACAATATTTCCATAAATTGAGTGACATTTTGGGATATAAACAAACGCTAATAACTTTGCTGTTTATGAATGTTATTTATTGAGACTTTACTTAAATAATAACAAGACCTTTCTTAATAAGTCCTTTAAGTACATGTACTAATTAAAAATTAGTGGTAGGTATATATTATTGCCATAGACTCGTAAAAAACATGAAAGTAAAGATTCGATAACTTTCATTGTCATTTTTTTTTAGTGGGGACGTTATTAAATGTCTTCTTCCGCTTTAAGGTCGATCGAAAAGATGCAGTATCGGCTCTTAATTGCTGTTGGTTTGCACAGGGGCAAGGGGAAAGGGTAGCGGAAAGGAAAAGGGAAATACGATTTGTTATTTTTATTTTTAGGCTCATTATGCTATTAATGGCATTAGGTCATAACCTTATAACTTAGCCTGAAGGTATACTAGTATTTAATCCATACTAGTTAGTTTAACTAAGTTAAGTTAAGCATATTAATGTATTAGTTGTATGTTTTTAAGCTGTTGATCCCCGCATTAACGGCGTTCACGCGCCATTGTCTTACTATTGTGTCTCTAATTACGCACTCAAAAGGTTAATTTCAATTTCTATATTTATTTATTTATTTATTCTTCATGCACAAAATGATGCAGAGACAAATTGTGGTAGGTGCAATATTACCATTACATATTATAAAATTCTTTATGGAAACACATACCTATAAACTACAAATACACTTTATATAATATATACTCATATCTACTCAAACTACAACGAAAAGAAAAAAAAATGGATAAAAAGAAGAACACACGAATCTATTGAAATAATTGGTGCAAACAAATTAACATTTAGCTAAATTGTGTCTAATTAATCCATACTAATACATAATATAAATGTGAAAATAACTCTGTCGCTTTCATGGTTAAATTACTGAGCCATTTTTGATGAAATTTGTTACAGAAAAAGTTTGAATCCCAGGGAAGGAATTAAGGCTACCTATTTTATTTACTTCGCGTCCGCAATTACCGATATTAACACAGACGAAGTCGCGGGCAAAAGTTAGTTTATATAAGTACTCATTTTGACTGCAGAAAATTCTATACCCAGTAAAATATCTTTTTACTAAATATTCAATAGTACATTTTTGTACCTAAATAATAGAAATAGCCGAGTCTCCGGCAGAGCTAAACCACAGCATCCCATTACTGGCTGTTCTTATCAAACGCAATCCAAATGCGGGTGGCATATACTACCAACTTACATTTAGTTACTCAGAAAATTATTAAACAGTCTTCTCTCCAAAGTAATAAGGCTGAAAATCCATTACAATCATGGTAATTCAAATGTAAATCCAATTTTGTGCGACGAATAGATATTGGCCCACAATGACTATTCGACATGTCAAACAATTGAAGAATTCCTCCGGCAATAAAGTCTATATTCGTTTGAAGATTAAGTGCCGCATTGTGGTGTGTCCAAGGCGGATGGTGGAGTGTTCAAGTGATATTGATCCTTAAAGTAACGAGCAGTTAGAACGTGTCTTACTAACGAATGTGATATGTCTGTAATGGACTGGCTTCACGCCACCGATGACATCGAGAACAAAAATCTATAGAGTAGTGAGGCTGCAATTATTTGAGATAAAGTACCGTACTGTACGCAGATGAGATCAGTACAGAAGAATGTAGACTTAATGTATTTAAACCTGAATGTATTTACTAAAGATAGCGGACGAGGACTAGGATTGTAATTGATAGTGTCATAGCTATTATAGCATAGCATAGCACAGCATATCTTGTAAATTGGATAGTCCTATATGGAGGCAGTGGATACGAATCCATCTAAAAAAATAATGTATTCCAATATGTATTATAGTAAGCTTGCACTAACATTTATCCTTAAGTTTATTTTTTATGTATTTTTACTAACACCATATGGACACTAGTCTGAAAATAAAGATATTGAATTGAATTGAATAGCATAGTCGGCCTTACAATGTTCCCACTGTTGGGACTCAGGCCTCCTCTCTAGGAGAGGGAATGGGCCGTAATCCACCACGCGGGCCCAGTGCGGGTTGGTGGATGTCTTTGAATTTTTGGTTTGGTTTTCCTTCACCGTTTTTAGAGCAGTGGTGATGAAATTAATTACACAAAGTAATGCGCCTGGCTGGGTTTGAACTCGCGACCTACAACTCGTAAGTCGGGGCCGTTACCACTCGGCCACCACTGCTCTTTCATAGCTATTATTTGTTCCAAATTGGGAGACTGCTGGACCTATCACATCACACATAATTATTATTATTATATAACTTTATTGCACACCTTAACATACTACAGGACAAACATTTATATAAATAAGTGTACAATAGGCGGTCTTATTGCACAGGGCAATTTCTACCAGACAACCTTTGGATGGACTGAACTAAAGGAAAAGATTTCGGGCTGTCAGTGTACAACAACATAGAGAATAATGTAAAAAAAATAATAATAATTAAAACTAATAATACTTACTTAAAAATATAATAAATAAATAAAAAAAAACAAATACTAATAAATATAAAAAAATAATTGCAATTTAGAAAGGAAAAGAAAATACTAAAGTGATAGATAATGCTCCTTCACCATTTTTTTGAACGTTGGTAGCGTTTGGGCTCGCCTCACTTCTATGGGTAATGTATTCCACAACCGAGCTGCTTGTATCGTAAAAGATCTATCAAAGAACGAAGTGGAATGCATATGAATACTAAGTTTTAGATTTTCCGATGACCTCAAGAACCTAGAATGTATGTCACAGAGGAACTGAAAGCGTTCTTTAAGATAGAAAGGAATCGAAGGATTAAAGAGTACATTGTAAAGCAAAGAAAGTATGTGAGCATTCCGGCGAAGGCGAATAGGAAGCCATTTGAGCATAATCTATATATACATTACATACATAATAGCGAAATACCACTCACTGATTAATCACGAAGTCTCAGAAACTACAAACCTACAAACTTAAAATTTGGCTCTCTTCTTATTATAGAAGATAATCTGTAGTTTACACGATTTATGTTATTTTTGGAACATCCAAAACCACTTCAGAGGTAATCATCAAGTATAAATCTGAAATATCCGTTAGGAGTGGAATTCCCTGCCGGAGTCTATGTTTATATTTCCTCTCCAGAAAAGCCCATACTTATCATGTGCAATAATGGAAAAGTTTAATGATGGTGTTTTTTTCTTTTAGGTGGGAAAGCATTCAATGACTTCTCTCGCTCTAGGGTGGAGCTAGAGGGATCGTCGACTTTTACTGACTAAAACCACACCCGTTCCTTCTTTGCCTAGCTTTCCAGGACCCCGGGTTACCCTTTCGGAAATCAATGCATTGTCCCAGTAGGTTTTAGCCCTGCTGGGCCCCTACGGTTTTGCTGACATCTCTTTGAGGCGCGCGTGGAATACTACGCGCCGTCAACGACTCGGGCTCAGTCCGGGCGGTTACCGGACGGCCGAACGGCGAGCTATCCATTGCTCGTCGTCCGCAATTACGTCATACCTTAATATTATCAATGCGAAAGTTTGTGAGTGTGTGTGTATGTTTGTTACTTCTTCACGCTCGAGCGGGTGAACGGATTTCGATGAAAATTGTTACACGGGTTGACGAACCCAGCGTTCCGAAATATGATAAAAGTGATTACATCGCGAATCCGACCAAATGTAGGAGTCACAATATAAAAAGGGCTATTGAGTAATAATTGTGACGTTGTGCGTTGGTCGAATTCGTGATATTATCGCTTTTGTCGTATCTCGAAACTCAGGGTAATATGTCCTGAAATAACACATTGACATAGGATACAAATTAACTTTTATCACGCGGGCGAAGCCACTGGCAGCAGCTAGTGTAGGATAAATAGTGTATTTCATTTTCGCAACTAAAGACCACCAACAGCTGGATCTTTCTTTTTCGCAACTAAAGACCATCAACAGCTGGATCTTTTTTTTTCGCAACTAAAGACCACCAACAGCTGAATCTTTCTTTATCGCAATTAAAGACCACCAGCAGCTGGATATTTCATTTTCGCAACTAAAGACCACCAACAGCTGGATCTTTCTTTTTCGCAACTAAAGACCATCAACAGCTGGATCTTTTTTTTTGCAACTAAAGACACCAACAGCTGGATCTTTCTTTATCGCAACTAAAAACCACCAACAGCTGGATCTTTCTTTTTCGCAACTAAAGACCATCAACAGCTGGATCTTTTTTTTTCGCAACTAAAGACCACCAACAGCTGGATCTTTTTTTTTCGCAACTAAAGACACCAACAGCTGGATCTTTCTTTTTCGCAATTAGAGACCACCAATAGCTGGATCTTTCTTTTTCGCAACTAAAGACACCAACAGCTGGATCTTTTTTTTTCGCAACTAAAGACCACCAACAGCTGGATCTTTTTTTTTCGCAACTAAAGACACCAACAGCTGGATCTTTCTTTTTCGCAATTAGAGACCACCAATAGCTGGATCTTTCTTTTTCGCAACTAAAGGCCACCAACAGCTGGATCTTTCTTTTTAGCAACTAAAGACCACCAACAGCTGGGTCTTTCTTTTTTTACGGTGGGGTATCATCAAACCATCCGTGTTTCTTCAGTTGCGTTTTGCATTCCAGAGTCCACGGTGACTCTATTGAAAAATCTCGCAGTCCTGATGGGCATTGGCCCTGGTGGGCCTCCGTCAATTATGCTGACAGCTCATTGAGGTATGCGTCCCTATCGGACAGCGAGTTAGCCACTGCTTGCCGTCTGCAAGCTTGCACCTTCGGTGGTTGGGATGTCCAAGGGCACGCTCTGTGGTGGCTGAGGCATGTGGCGGCTGAGGCATGAGGCTGCTTTGCTGAAAGAGGCGCTTCTTACGACCTCTCGCCCCGTACCATAGCCTGGACCAGAGTCGGACGGAAGCGAGGTCGCTTTACAAACTGAATGGTAAAAGTGGCTGATACCTACGGTTGTTATGAGCACTGCCTTGGAGGCGGATACAACCTCTATTCTTGAAAAACTACGATAAAAAGCCAAAATATGAATAAACAAAAACTATCCACTAAAAGCTTCTGCGAGAAGCTTCGCCCGCGTGGAAGTCGAAAATGAACCCAAAGGAATATCTACTCGTGTTCCAAAATTGATTTTATCTACTTGTGTTCCAAATTTGATTGTTGAAAACCAGCGTCAGGCAACTGCTATATAGTGGCCTGGCATTATGCTGAACTGGACCTATTTGGCGCAGCCGTGAGACACACAATGTTAATGTATTTTTTAAGTTTTAGTATTTAAGTTTCTATATTATAATCGTTTTCTCATTGTGTGTAACTGTGTGCCAAATAAACGTTTTTTCTTTCTTTTTTTCTCTTTCTTTATTTTTATTCAACTAAACATGATTATTTATACATGAAAAATAAAAACACTTAACTAATTAAAATTACATAATATATACACAATAACTCCTATCTAAAATAAATAGCATTGCCATACAACGTGGCAATGCCGCCAGTCTTTTGGGCACACTTCCAGTCGATAGCGATGCGGAGGAATTTTTTGACGCCATATTTTAGATAGGAGTTGTTATTGTTCCAAAATTTCATTCAAATTCATTCAGCCGTCGGAGCGTGAAGGAGCGACAAAGTCACACGCACTTACAAATCCTTTCTCTTTGTTTTTATTTATTTATTTATTATATAATTTATGTACATCACTATAACAGAAGAAGACAGATCATTATAAAAATTTGCACGAAAGCACTGCTTATTTCAAAAAATATTTCTTCCAGCAGACCTGCGAAAGGCTTTTTTAATATTGTCCCTAAAAATATTCACAAGCGACTCCACATCTTATTTTTACAATACAGCAAAAAACTTCAAGTTGTGGGTAAAATCGCGAGCGTCTTTATGCGGCTAATCTCGCATACAAATTGATGTTTACGCCGTATCTCATTTGCTTATCAAACAAACGAGGGCTAGGCTGGAATAAAAGACATTTGTGGTTATTCTAGGCGATGGAAACATCTTGATTCTGGTAGAAGTTGTTGCTATATGCAAACAAAGCCAGTAAGAAGTTGATCTAAAAACGAGGCTCACAGCAAATAGTTTCAACCTTTGTAGACAATGCAAAGTGCATTGTGAAAGCATATTTTTTTTTATATATAGGGTAGGTTGACCCGATATATATTGTCCCGTCTTAGCTACAAACCGACAAACGCGTGAAGGTTAATTGTCCTTTTTTGAATAATGTACTAATTTTTTCTTTCCGTAAGAACTAGAAGATTCTTAAAGTCATAAGTATTTAAAAACAACGATGAATGACATCGGTAAAGTCATTCTCAAGTTATGGCGTGACGAAGGAAAATAGGGACTCATTTTTATTCCTTTATAGTCTTGCCATAAATATTGTTACAAGAAAAAAATTTTTTTTTTCTTCTTTAACATTTATTAGAGAATAACGACAATACATTTTTTTGGGGGCATATCATCAAATTACTGCTCCCCTTCTGGAGAGAGCGAGGAGTGTCAGAATTTTACTGACTAAAATCCACCCGTGATCCTTCGTTTGTCCTTTGCGTTCCAGGGTCGCGGTAACTCTCTGAACAATCCCGCAGCCAGCGCAGTGACGTCATCAGCAATTCTTGTTTTTTCCTGCTTATCAATGTGATCTATGGTTGTAAAAAAATTTTTTATTTCGTTTCAAATTGGCGGATGGAAATATTTCTCAACAGCATTTAGGATAATTGTTGCTTTACCCCAAGATTCATCCCACGATATTGTAGATTAGATAAAATCGTTTTAAGTGTCTGTTTCGAGGAAAATTAAACACTTTCTTATACAGATTTTTAGTATTTAGGAAAGTGCTTTTATGTAGGTTCATAAAGCTGCTGTCCACAAGCTATAATAATGCAGTCATCTGATAAAATCATATTTGAGATACTACATAAGCACAAAAGAGCAGCGTTATAGAAATCAAGAGAACTCAATGTGAAAGCTGTATAATCAATAATAATGCTGGTTTAGTGGCATTAATTACTAAAAATTTTTGTTAAAATGCGGCTATTGCAGTGGGTCGCAATATTGTTACTACTTGCATATTTTATTGTTAATTTATTTGTAAGCACTGTATATTGTGGCTGTTAACTGTCCCTAAATAAATAAAATAATAATATTTCGAACTATAGTGCTGCGATAAAACTATAGTGATTAGCGTGATATATGTACTTAAGAAGGTCCTGTTTCACTAGCCTATCGGCAACATCGAGCGTAGTTTAAAAGTTTGTTATTTCATCTAACGCAATCCAACGCGATTTTTGATGAAAAGGCAACGCTAAAAACACTTTTTACAAAATAAATACAACCGACTTCAAAATAAAAAAAAAAAAACACTGAAAAGTGCAAAATAACTTTAATTTCGGAAGTCGGTGTTTCTATAATAGTTTTGTCTCTTCGTTATTTAACACCGACTTCCGAAATTAAAGTTATTTTGCACTTTTCAGTGTTTTTTTTTTACTTTGAAGTCGGTTGTATTTTTTTTGTAAAAAGTTTTTATTTTACACTTTTTAGTTATGGTACCACCACTAAAAAGTACCCTTCAGCCAAACTTAAATACCTTATAGCCAGAGTGCATGTCATGACAATTCTAATAATCCCAAACACGGTTAGATTACATTAATTTATTACAGAGTTCCGGTGCCCAACTTCAGGCTTCATCATCAGATCAGTTCGATATATTCCCCCTCTACTTTCAGTCAGTCATCGACTACACGTATAAACAAAGCAATTTTACTTGTTACGACGGTTCTGCTGTGATCCTATGTGGAGTTCTGTTCCATATCTTCGAAGTTCATGATCAGATCATAACAATATTTCTATGGGACCAATTCGGAAGCATAACCTTTCAATAAAAAAAAAATTCAAAATCGGTCCACAATTGACCGAGAAATCGATGAACATACATAAAAAAAAAACATACATTCAACCGAACATATAACCTCCTCCTTTTTGAAGTCGGTTAAAAAAGAGAGGTAACGCCTGAAAACTGTTGGCATTCGGTAATTTCATGATTTACTCGAATATTTTACAAAACTTGTTCTAGAAAATACGTTTTTTTTTTAAACCTTTTAGTTTTTGAAAAAAAAAATAGTCGTCATTCAGAATCTTGATTAAATTTGCAAGGCTTCTATTCTTATACTTCTTTGACTTTTCTAATTTTTGAGTAAATTATGAAGTGTCAAAGTTCATGCAAAATAGCAGATTTTCGGAGGTCCTTACTGGATTAGTTTTACACAAATTTATAAATTGATTTCAATAGAAGCTCAGATAATATCCACAAGATACTGTGTTTCCAAAATATCTAATGAAAAATATGTATAAACATCATAAACGCGTAAGAGCGGTTGTATGTAAAACAGTGAAACAGTGAAAACTTATGTCGAGTTGCATCCCCTTAAGCACTATAACTATACTGTCTACGTGAAAAGTCAAAATTAGGTAAATTTTGAAGCAATATTTTGACTAAGTCCCTACAAAAAACACAAATTGTCGCTTACGATGTTCTTCCTAAAAAGGCTTGATGTGGCTTTTTGCACTGAGGTTTTAACAACGTCAACTCTGTAAGAAAAGGAGCGGATGCTGATCATTTTGTTTGAAATTATTGAAACAATTTTTGTGTCAATTAGATCTTGAATCTCGTGGGAACATGTCGTTAGGACTTAGGAAGAATATTTAGTACCCACGCAATGTTGGATTTTATTTGTATCCTCAATAAACAACACAAATTATTCTCCTTGTGATTACTATTTTTTAGTTTAACTTGGGAGTATTTTTTAATTCATTTTCGAGAAAAAAATAATTATGTAAAGCCATGGCCTTTATTTTTTATTTACATTTCTACATTAGTCGGTAAAAATGGAACTCTTATAAGATCACTTTGTTGTCCGTCTGTCCGTTTGTCAAGACCCTGTTTTCAGGAATGCGTGGGTGTATTAGTTCATTAAACCCCGCGCGAGCGCCGGCGTTCGCTCGGTCATTGTCTTTCTATTGTGTCTCTAATAACGCTACTCAATAAGTTAAATTGATGTTTTTTAATTCAAGCTAAATAATTAATCAAACTCCGAGTAGGTTAGGTTAGACACGAATAAAATACTACTCAGTCATAAAGTAGCATTTTATTCGTGAATGAATTTTTTAAATCGATCCAGTAATTTTTAAATTTATTTATTACAGTTTAAAATACAAATCCATTTTCTTAACAATATTATATGTTTAATTGTATTGCTAGCTTCTGCCAGCGGCTCCACCTGCGTGAAAGTTAAAAATATTTGTATATGCCTATGTAATTTAGTGATAAAGTAGCATTCTATCGATGATAGAATTTTTTAAATCGGTCCAGTAGTTTTTAAGTTTATTAATTACAAAAAAAAATACTAATACGAATCTATCCTCTTAATAATATTATAGACTAGCTGGTGCCCGTGACTTCTTCCTCTGTCCTCGTAAAACAGCACAATGCCATTTGGTTACAATTTCAATAATATTTTTTTGCGTGGAACCCTAATTCTTTTTCAAATATAAAATAAAAATAGCCTAAGTTACTCCCTTTATCATCAGCTGTCTAAACTTTCACCGGAAAGTCTCGTCAAAATCGATCTAGTAGTTTCGGAAATTAGCCGGAACAGGCAGACGAACATATACACACCGATAGACAGACCAAAGCTTTAAAAATTGCACTTTTGTTATAGGTATCGAATATACTCTCATTTGCATCTAGTAAAAAAATAATATTACAAACAGACACTTAAATTCTATTTATATGTATAGAGAAGCGAAGATTCCTTGCCATAATAATAATATAATAGATTCCATGCCGCTGAAAGCCCAAGATGCAACCATAAACCCATAATCTTGGCGCGTGGGGATCCATCCACGTCAATTGATGACGTCATAAAGACAGTAATTAAACAATGGGCAGAACCCTGCACTTAAGGCGCTATTTATTTACTCAGCTAATCTAATTGCACTAAGATTGTGTGGCATTCACATTTTGCTAATAAAAGTTGAGTTTTATTAACTTCTTCAAGTAGCTTCATCCGCGAGAAAGACGAAACTTATTCCAAGTGAATATATTCCCCGGATAAAAAGTCATTTAACCTAATACAGGACATTCTCTGTCTGTGAAGCAAGTCTCATCCAAATCTGTTCGGTCGTTTAGGTGTGAAGAAGGAGCAGAGATATTAAAAAAATAATTATAGCTGTTATTTCGAAGGACATGTGAGTTGTTAATTTAAAATAATCTTAAATTTTAATTATTTTTTATGCATTTGCATGCCTTAAGGTAGAATGTAGCGGAAACCCTCAGCTATGTAGCATCTTAATTATATTATATATGTACTCACAATAATGGCAAATAAATACATCTGTAACTGACCAACAGGTAGAGTCATTCTTATAGCGGCTTCGCTCGCCTTAATATAAATTTTATCAACAGGTACCCCTTTTTTATTTTCGATGAAAAATCATTAAATGACCCCCCCGCTCTGGGTGTTAAAAGAGTGTCAGATTTTTACTTTTGATCAGATTTTTATTGTGAGTTATTCATTGATTAGGTTAAGTCTTATTAATTTAATTATACGTGGGGCATACTTAAAGTCTCTGGATCTGGCCACTTATAATAAAAAAACAGTTATAGAATTCGAAAATGGAACTCTCGCCAGTTGCTATTTTTAACCGACTTCAAAAAAAAGGAGGAGGTTATCAATTCGGTTATATTTTTTTTAATGTTTGTTACCTCAGAACTCCGTCATTTATGGACCGATTTGCAATTTTTTTTCCCCTAAAAAAATATGCTTACAAATTGGTCCCATTTTTTACAAAATCCAGTTCTGATGATGGGATCCATTAGGAATCGAGGGAACTCCTCAAATAATTTAGGTAACCATATAGTGATTTCGGTATTTTCATCGAGAACTTAAAATAGATATTAAAAAAAAAATACAAAATAAAAAAATAACCAACTTCACTAAAAAAACACTAAAGGAATCAAAATAACTTTAATTTCAGAAATCGGTGTTATATAAGAAACAAACAATACCGAGAAACATTATTTACATTGTTCTCACATGATATCGACAAGAAACATGTAACAGAGATATTTGTAATTACAAAACATGATTGAAAAGAGTGTCCATGGAGTTTCTTGCACATTCTTCTCCATAGAGATTTACGCTTTGGAATGTGCAATTAGCATATTATTTTCTGACTCCCTGACTTCTTGATATTTCGAAAGTGCCTGTAAAAAATGGTTTATTTTCTCACTTTATCCATTCTCATCACACTACACCTCCATCCATCCAAAAGTAAGCACAAAAATAGGTAGGTTAAAAATATTTAGGTAGGTAAGGTTATTTTTGACTTAAGCCAAGTGAATAATTTTGCATATCTCATTGTGTCGAACTCAGTGAACAACTGCACATTCGCTTGACACCTGGAAAAATGTTTGTAAACTCTGCCATTTAATAAACCATGGAACTTAATTGAATTTTTATTATTTATCTCGTTACACCGATATTTAAGGAAGGGCTTTAGGTATGTTTATTAAATATTAATAGAATAAGATAAATTATATATCTTTTAATGTCAAAAGCATCCAAACAAGAACTGCAAAATGACTTCACAAAATTGTGTTATAATTATGTTATAACTGCTCAAGAGTTGTGCTTGAGCGGCTAACTTCATTGATCGCCAGCGTCCGCGCGGTTAAATCGCAAACTACAAGTGCTATCCCCAGGACCCGACGGCTTGCCTGGAAAAGCCTGGGTCCTGGCCATGGAGGAACTCGGGCCTAGACAAAGTGGGCTTTTCAGCGTATGCATGGAGAGGGGCCAGTTACCACTGGAATCGCTGGAAGACGGGGAAGCTGGTCCTCATCTCGAAGCCGGGGCGGCCTGCGGACTCACCGTCCGCGTACCGGCCTATCGTGCTGCTCGACGAGGTGGGCAAGCTCTTTGAAAGAGAGAGAAAAAGTTATTGCAGACCGCCTCGTCGCGCACTTGGTACGTGTGGGGCCGGATACGGCAGGGGGACGCTCCACGGTGGCCGCCATCATGCGCTGAAAAGACAGAGAACAGAGAAAACTACAAATACTGTAGCAGAATAAAAAAATATAGTCATAAAGCCGAATAGTCTATACTAATATTAATTACAAAGAGGAAAGATTTGATTTTTTGTTTGTTTGTTACGATTTAACTCAAAAATTACTTGACCGATTTCAAAAATTCTTTCACCATCAGAAAGCTACATCTTCACTGAGTAACATAGGATATTTATTTTCTACTTTCATTTGACTTCGAAGCCACTGGCAGAAGCTAATTAATAATAATACAAAATAACTAAAAATTAATAATCATGAAAATAAACTTGAAAATTCTTTGAAATAATTATCAACTTCATTTTTCTATATTTTCACTTTCTCCTGTTTTACAATTTGCCACAATCTCCTAAAAGAACCTGATACATCGTTGTAATTTATCATATCTGTGTACCTTTTATCGAAAATTCCAAATTAATAAACAAAACGATTCTGCCACGCATAAAAAAATACGCAATACATTACCAAGTCGCCCAATTAAGAATAACCCGGCTGAATATAAACAGTCGGCATCACACTCGCTAGTTTACGATGTTGTAAGTAATTTATTGTGAACACGAGGCCGTTTATTCTGGTCGGTTAATCATCGGGAGGCTATGAATTAGAATCAACCTGTTGTTGATCTGCATCTATCATAATTATTCGTTTTGCTTGTAAATCTTCTTAGGGAGTTCTGTGTGGTTTTTTATTGGAAGTAATAATAGATAGGAAATTGTAACCAAATTTTGAAAGCAGTGGTGGCCAAGTGGTAACGGCCCCGACTTACGAGTTGTAGGTAGCGGGTTCAAACCCAGCCAGGCGCATTACTTTGTGTAATTTATTTCATCATCACTACTCTCAAAACGGTGAAGGAAAACATCGTGAGGAAACCGGCATGTCCTAGAACAAAAAAAATGGATACATGTGATATCCACCAACCCGCACTGGGCTCGCGTGGTGGATTACGGTCCATTCCATCTCCTAGAGAGGAAGGCCTGAGTCCCAACAGTTATAAACAACACCCGAGTTATAAAAAACATGTTGGTCTCAGACGGACTCTCAAACTTCAAATAGCTTTAAATAATAAATAATAATATTCCACAACTATCACACAACGCCGTCTAGTCCCAAGCTAAGCAGAGCTTGTGTTATGAGTACTAAACAACTGATAAACATACTTATATATTTCTAAATACATACATATATAGATAAATTACACCCAGACACAGAACAAATGATCGTGCTCATCACACAAACATTTGTCCTGGGTGGGAATCGAACCCACGACCCCCGGCATAGCAGTCAGGGTCACTAACCACTAGACCAACAGGCCAGTCAAGCTTTTCTACCCTTGGAAGCTAAAAAGCGGTATTGATAGGCTGTGAAGATGTGTTGATTGAGAAGCTAGAATAGAATTTGAGGTTTTTTTCTTCATTATCAAAAGATAATTTTGAAGTTATCTAATGGCTTTTCTCGCTCTTGGGAAGAGCAAGAGGGCGTGACTGACTATACTCAATACTCAATTCTTTAATGCATTCCACAATGTAGACTTAGGTGGTAAATATTTGCCAAAAGAAACAATCATGGACACTGTCGGGCACAGCAAAAGAAGGATATAATAAGCGGAGAGGAGGACTTATTTTCGGTATCTTATAATATCTAAATACATTTTTATGAAATAATTAATTAATAATAATAATAATTTGTAATAATAATAATGTCAATATTTAAAATGCAAATTGTAATAATAATAATTAATAATGTCAATATTTAAAATGTAATTTGTAATATTAATAATTAATTATGTCAATATTTAAAATCCAAATTATACGTAAATAAGTCATGGGAAATAATAATTTAACACTTTTGCTTAATCCATTCTAATGCGTTATACCCACCTATGTTTCTGCAGTTGCCCTTTTCGTTCCAGGGCCGCAGTAACTCTTAACAACAATCCTAGACCTAAGTATATACCTCCCGATTCAAACCTTTGTGAGGAGTGAAATAATACTAGCTTCCGCCAGCGGCTTCGCCCGCGCGAAAGTTCGTTTCTCCATAAAATTATTAATTGTTAATTTTAATATAAATTTATTAATTTTAGAATATTTAATTGTTATCATAACAATATATCAATGATGAAGACATATTTGCCGTGAGGGAACTATACAAGGTAAGCATAAAATTTTAGTTACTAAGGAATTCGATGAGGAATAATTTTATTTATTGTTTCTGAAATCTTTTTCTTTATTTTTTTTGAGAATTTTTTCATAGAAGTCTTGCACCTAATATTGAAATTGGAGCTATTTGACGTCCAACTAAAATTATTCCTTTTAACCCTTTCCAAATTCCTTAATTAAACATCATTATTTTAATTAGTTCAGGAGTATCTGTAACTTGAATTCATCACGCTATTATAGAAAATAATAATTCTCAAATAACACTAGGTTTATTTATTACTATTATTTTAGGAGTTTATTTTACTATCCTTCAAGCATAATGAATATTTAGAAGCACCTTTTACCATTGCATCCAACCCCCGTTTTACGCCCTTAGGGGTTTTTTTTTTTTTTTTTTTTTCTCGGTGGGAAAATCATCTTATGACATCCCCCGCCCTTGGGCGGGGCGGGAGATAGTGTCAGACTTTTACTGACTAAAAACCCACTCCTGTTCCTTCGTTGCCTTTCGTACCAGGGCCGAGTCTTCCTTTCAGAATCAGACCCTTGGCCCCAGTAGGCTTCGACCCTGCTAGGCCCCTACAGTTGCTGACATCTCCTTGAGGCGCGCGTGGAACAGCACGCGCCGTCGACGACTTGGGCTCGGTCCGGACGGTTACCGGACGGTCGGACGGCGAGCCACCCATTGCTCGCCGTCCGCAAGCCTGCGCCTACGATGGCCGGAAATCGGGATCGGAATCCCGGCGGCGATTGGGGCGTGAGGACCGTTGCCTCACGCGATCGGCCGCCTCCTTTGCTAGCATTACTGCTTCGCAGAAGGAGGCAACCGCCTGCCACTCCTCCTCGCTCCGGACCATGGCCTGTACCAAAGCCCGGCGCGAGAGATCGCCGCCGCCGATCGCCTCCACGAGGACACGGCGTTGCTCTGCCCAAGCGGGACAAACCTCCACCGTGTGCTCCACCGTGTCCTCCAGGTGGTCCGCACAATGGTGACACCCGGGCGTTTCTTCCGCACGAATCCGGTGCAGGAACCTCCCGAACTTACCATGTCCGGTGAGGACCTGCGTCATGCGGTAGGTAAGGACGCCGTGTTGCCTTTCCAGCCACTCCTCAAAGAGGGGAATTACCGCCATAATTATGGCGTGCCCAGCACTGGGTTGCGATAGTCGCTGTCGCCATTCCACCATGAGACCTCGCCGGAGCTCTGTCCGCCATGCCGCAACTTGTCGTGGCAGCGGAGTTTCGCCCCGACGTTGCATCTCCACGCGCAGATCGTGCATGCGTGCAAGGCCTGTTGCCACCAGGTCCCATGGTGGCTGGCCAGCAAGGAGGCTCGCCGCTTCGCGGGAAACAGTGCGGTATCCCCGCACCATCCGTATGGCCATGACCCTCTGGCACGCGTTCAGCTGGGCCGCCGGTCGCTTTCGCAGTGACGGCGCCCACACCGGCGCCCCATAAAGGGCCATGGACTGGACGATGCCTGCGTAGAGCCTCCGGCAGGAGGCGTCTGGACCCCCGAGGTTGGGCAGGAGCCGCTTGAGGGCAGCCCCATTCCGATTCAGTTTGGGAGCCAGACGTCGGAAGTGCTCCTCGAAATTCCACCGGCTGTCGAGGACGAGTCCCAGGTACTTCATCGTCGACCCGACGCCGATGTGAACTCCTCCTACCGTTAATTGGGAGCGCCGAGGCGGCGCGCTCCGAGGGCCGTGAAAACACATGGTCTCAGACTTTTGCAGCGCCACCTCGAGTCCCAACTGCTGGATCCTATCAACGACCATCGCAACCCCGCGTGTCGCTAATTCGACCGCCGCCTGGTACGAGTCTCCCTGAGCCAGGACCAGCGTGTCGTCTGCGTAGCAGACCACGCTGACCCCGTCAGGGAGGTCGCCGCGCAGCACGTAGTCGTAGCCGATGTTCCACAAGGGCGGTCCTAGTACCGATCCCTGCGGAACACCGCACGACATCTCTCGCCGTTTCCACTCTCCCTGGTGACCAGGGTAGATGATGTACCTGTCCGAAAGGTAGGCCTCGATCACACGACAGAGGTAGTCGGGCACCCGGTGATACCGGAGTGCCCTCCTAATGCTACTCCAGGGCAGGGAGTTGAAGGCGTTAGCGATGTCCAATGACACCGCCACGACACACCTGCCCTGGGACACCGCATCCCCCGTCGTGAGAGCTCGCACGCGCATGATGGCGTCCACCGTGGAGCGCCTCCTGCGAAAGCCGAACTGGCCGTCCGCCAGATCCGGCCCCACCCGTGTTAGGTGCGCGACGAGGCGGTCTGCAATTACTCTTTCAAAGAGCTTGCCCACCTCGTCGAGCAGCACAATGGGCCGGTACGCGGACGGAGAGTCCGCAGGGCGCCCCGGCTTCGCGATAAGGACCAGTTTCCCCGTCTTCCAGCGAAGTGGGAACTGGCCCCTCTCCATGCATGCGCTGAAGAGCCCTCTTAATCGAGACCCGAGAGCCTCCATGGCCAGGACCCAGGCTTTCCCAGGCAAGCCGTCGGGTCCTGGGGCGGTATTCTTGGCACTCAGCCTTCGTACCGCCACACTCATCTCTACCTCGGTCACCTCTGGAGCATTGTCGTCATCGTCGCCATCGTGATCCGCGTTAGACACCGCTGGTGGCGGAGCCATGAGCGGGGGAGAGTGTTCCCCTCGCGCAGGGAACAGAGTGCTCACCACACCCTCCACAATCTGGGGCCGGAGACTCTGCGTGAGTGGGGGAGCCCAGGGGCGGAGTTTTTCCCGCACCACCTTGTAGGGGCGTCCCCACGGGTCTCCGTTCAGAGTCCCCAGCCACACGTTGCGGGCCTCCAACTTGGCCCGCTTTATTTCCGCTCGGAGGGTGACGCCCTTAGGGGTGGAGTTTCGTAAAATCCGTTCTTAGCGGATCTACACCCACTAACACTCTCCATACACATACATTATACATACGTTCCTACATTCTTTCTCCCACATCTTTGCAATTACACACCTCTCTCACTCGCAATACCGACTCATCTATATAGTACTGAAGTGTCACTCGGTAAATATCATGCAAACTGATGGCTGAACACTATCCCCTGAGATACAGGTTACCACCTAGTTCAGAGGATAGGGTCAAAACTGTTTGAGGCATATCACAGCCACCACATTATATACTGCAGTACAATATAAAAAAATTTTGCTTTGTTTCGATTACTTTTAAATTAAGCTTTTTTTTTCGATTACTTTTAAATTATTTTTTTTTTGTGGTGAGAAATAAACAAACAAATATTATTGTTATTATTAAACCCTTTATGGAACCTACCTGCCAAATTTTAAGTTTGTAGGTGTTATAGTTTCGGAAATTTCGTGATTAATCAGTGAGTGGTATTTCGCTTTTATATATATAGATTATTTATAACTTCACATAAATTTGTCCGTCTGCTCTGTCCGTCTAAAAAAAAACTTATAAATATGGATAATTCTTTAAACGTCGAAGTTTTACGAAGCTTAGCCATTATGTTGATGAGTTATTTCCTCTGTAAAATAACAACTTCATTAAACGAGAATTGATGTCTACCAGAGAAGGTACCTAAAGCTTGTTAATAACATAATATTAATTTGTGTTTGCCTTCTGAGGTGTTCCATAAAAATTATCCATAACTACTTAATAACACACTTAATATCACACATAATACCACACTATCACACTAATATTATAAAAACAAAAGTTTATATATGTAAGTACGTGTGTGAGTATGTGTGTCAGTTGGTTACTCCTTCACGCTTTTACTGACATGAATGACTTAGGAGCTGAAAATTCAAAATCCTGTATCAGCAGTATTACAGTTATCCGCGCAATTGGAACATTCAAATTTATTTCGAAATTATATGTTAGTTTTTTATTTTCTTCAATGTGTATAAATTTGATAGGTTAATATTGTTTTATTGATATATGATATTTATTTTGGAATGGAAAAACACTTTTACACGTAAATTTGTTTTTCGTCATTTTAAACTAGATGAGGCCGGTGTTTCCTAGCTGACTAGGTACCCTGAGAAGTAACACCGAAACAAACTCAGGGGTCAAAATCTCTTTTAAAGTCCATACAGTAAATATGTAATGGTCAAATCACATGAGAACCACGCAGATTTGTCTGAGATGGTCTTTTGAAGAAAGAACCATACAGATTTGAGTGGACCTGTCCTGTCAGTGCAAGCATTTGTCAGTATTCGCAAAGCTCAACTCAGGACTACTAAGGAGCTCAACGACTTGACGAACAATACCAAGGAAAGGACATTTGGGGAGGCCGCAACGCACGTTAAAATTACTGAAAAGGAAAAAAAAAGCAATCAACATAGTCCTCACGTTCACAATAATAAAAGGAAATATATAGTTTACAAAATGTAATAATTAGTAAAGTAAATATTTACTGTCAAAAATGTATATTAAATGTATTTTTTTAGTTTGTAAGTTTCTATTGTACAACGCCTTAGACATCCGCCGTAACGTTGTACAAGTGCTTGTAAATAAATAAATATACAACAGCCTGAAATCAACGGCAGTCGGCTATTTACATAAAACCTATCTGGTCGGAGTATCCTTCCTTTGCAATGGAGATTTGTGAGACTTTACACCCTGTTCCGCATAAACTAAACTAAAACTAAACACCCAAAAGTCTGAACGGATTTGGATAAAATTTGGCACATAGATAGACTAAGTCCTGGATTAGGACATAGGATAATTTTTATCCCGATCGTAGGTAAGTTTCCTTGTGATAATAAACCACTTGTCAAGCGAGCGAAGCCGCGAGCGAAGCTAGTAGTTATTAGTTTACCAGTTTCATTTGAAGTTAATGGGACGTTGGCACCTGCTTAGCACGATTGTAATGTTCGTGTTAATATGCACTCATCTAACACTGTCCAAACTAATTAAAATGTATGCGTCTTAATTATGGGGTTGCGCAGGAGTTGATAACGGCATACAATATTAATAGAGAATGTAACTACGTAGGGAAAAGGTTGTTTATTCAATAACATTGCATAATATTATATAATACTTGGTAAAGTTCGTTTGGTACCGTACCAACCCTGAAATTGAAAGAATCTTCACTCATCATAGTCTTCATCATTTTAGCCGAAAGACGTCCACTGTTGGACATAAGCTTCCCCGTCCACCTTTTGGGAGGTCTTCCAACGCTGCGTCTTCCGGTACGTGATCGCTACTCCAGAAACTTTCGTCCCCATCGACATACGACACGTTCTGCGAGCAATGTGCCGTGCCCACTGCTACTTAAGTTTGACGATTCTTCGAGGTAAGTCTTGTCATCATTCTTAGTTTTTTATTGTACTTACACAAAAACTTAATATAATACTTAGTGATTTGACAAGTCATGCGCAAAGGCGAGCTTTACTCAACAATGAGTTTTCTCAATACAGAGAGATCATATCCGAGGTTAGGATCCATTGTACATTATAAACCTACTTATATAAATCTAATATATGAAAATAAAATATATCCTACTAATATTATAAACGCGAAAGTTTGTATGTATGGATGTTTAGATGTACGGATGTTTGTTACTATTTCACGTAAAAACTACTGAATGGATTTCGATGAAACTTGGTACACCGGTAGATCATATCCTGGAATAGCACATAGGATACTTTTTATCCCGGGAGTATGTTCCCTTGGGATAATTTCTACTATCACGCGGGCTGGGTGGCTCGCCGTCCGACCGTCCGGTAACCGTCCGGACAGAGCCCAAGTCGTCGACGGCGCGTATTGTTCCACGCGCGCCTCAGGGAGATGTCAGCAAATCGTAGGGGCCCAGCAGGGTCGAAGCCTACTGGGGCCATGGGTAGTGTGAAAACGAAACGAGTGGGTTTTTAGTCAGTAAAAGTCTGACACTATCTCTCGCTCCGCCCAAGATCGTGATTTGTCATTAGATGATTTTCCCACATAAAAAAAAAACTATCACGCGGGCGTTGCCGCTGGCAGAAGCTAGTATACTAATAAATACACAAGTTACATGAACAGTTAAGCAAAGATTCCGCACGACATAACCTTGTGGTGAGGTGCATTTTAATTTGCGTAGTGCTCACTAGCTAGACCCTGCCTTTATTGTCGCTCGCTTGCGGGGCGATTGCATCCCATACTAGGTTACTGTAGGGTCACCATTTATTTTATTATTTATGTATACCTACACAAATAAAGAGTAATAGATGCCGATCGATTTCAGTTTTCCAGTGCTATTTCCTGTAGGATAATTCAAAACAAAAACCACGAAAAAATACATTATAAATTAATACAACGGAATGAATGAAAATTATGAATACAAAGGAACTGTTAATTTCTTCCAGCAGATCTGTGAAATCAGTAATTAAAAAGAAATGTAAATGATTGTAAGGATAGGAGTTGAAGAGCATGTGAAATCAAATAAACCTACGCATAATTATAATGTTATTATTTATAACATTCACATACATACATTTTACATTTTTTTTTTATGTATATTTATGTCCATTTTGTCTCTCCTAAAGAGGAGGCCTGAGCCCCAGCAGTGGGAACATTATAAGGCAGATTATGCAATTAATATATTTTTATTAAAAAAGCCAATCGAATACAAAAAAAATATTCTGTGAGAAATTGTTTCAACTTGCACAGTTTAACAATAAAAATCGCATAAAATATGTGTGAGACAGATCATGAAAAAAAGATGACAACTAAATTGTCCCTTGTTATTTTTACAATTTATAATTGTAACTGACAGCTTTAGAAAGTGCAAGTCTGACCTTTTTAAGGGTTAATGTCGCGGTTGGCAGCCCTAGCAGCGACACTTCACACCTCGCTACAACGTCACTTAGACAGTTCGACCACTCTCTGTCAATTAGCTACCTTTGGACTATGAATACTCAATTACAAAGCCATAAATGGGTGAAACAGTGAAATCTTCAATTATATTCACAATAGACTTGTGTTCGATTGTGGAGTGTCGTTGGAATAATGCAGGATTTGCATATCACATTTATCAAGGCGAAATAAAAACTTGTGCGGTGAATACTTTTCTACATATTGGATCATTCAATAAAACATTGTAACCTAGCAGTGTTTGGGTTAATTGGAATTATCGTGAGAAATAGGCACTCTGTTTATAAGTGTATCGCAACTAAAAAGTGTGAAAAAAAAATTTAGACAAAAAAAAATAACCGATCCGATGGTTTTCTGGGAGAAAACTCAACTTTGAGTTAAGCTCGCCTATATACATGAACTCTGTTATCCACATATTTTTGTAACTTATACATGTACAATAAAGAATAAACTAAGTAACTAACCGACTTCACTAAAAAAAAACACTAAAAGGCTCAAAGTAACTTTAATTTCGGAAGTCGGTGTTAAATAAGATACAAATAATACCGAGAAACAACGATTTATTGCCCTTTGCGTTCCAGGGCCATGACGATAACTCTCCCGAACAATCCCTCAGCCCTAGATGGTGAACTTAAAAACAATGTTGTAGATTCAAGATTCGAAGCATTTTATTTCTAACTAGCTGTTGCCCGCGATTTCGTCTGCGTTAAGTTCGTAAAACTGTACAATCATTCTGTGCTTGCAATTCATTCTGAAAGCATCGTAATTATTTATTGTTCTTTCACATAAAAAGGTTAAAGGTAAAAACGCAAATTACCTTCAGGATACATGTTATGTACTCGTCCAGATCCAGATGTATGAACGTTAATGAATAGAAAGAGTATGTAAGGGTCGTAGCAGTTGGCATTTCTGCCTACCCCAAGGGAAAAGACACTAGTTTATGTATGTTTCTGGTTTATGTTCTGGTAAAACAACATTGTCACAGTGAGCACGTCACAATCGCGGTGAGGGTCGCCCGGAGAATACGATGGAGCTTACGGTGGAAGTCAGTCCCGCTTGGTAGGAGCGCCGGCGCCGCCGTGTCCTCATGAAAGCAATTAGTGGAAAAAATGCCAACCAGTAGCCTCCTTCAGTGAAGCACTACGATCGAAGAAGGTGGCTGAAACTATGAGGGATGATGAGGGAAGTGATGCTCCAGGTATTGAAAGCCGCAGGGCGATTGCGGTGGAGCCGTCCGGTTATCTGGTCAAAGCAATCCTGAATCGACGGTGCGTAGTAATCTACGCGCGACTCATAGAGATGTCAGCAAATGGATAGGGCCCTCTAGGGCCAATGTCTGCTAAGGCTGCGAGATTGCTCGAAAGAGTTACCTCCTGTAAAATTTTCGCCTCAATAATGTTTCACTGAAGAGTTTAAGCCGTCAGACAGCTTTGGTAGAGGTAAACGAAGGAGCATAATCGGGACACCGACCTTCAGCTGGATAACGTGCACTGATAGTGTAATGCCAAAAAACCAGTGAATCAAAAATTACCATCATCATCAACTATCTTCCTCCACAACAGTACTTATGAAGAAATTGCGAGAGCATGCTTGAATTGATTGTTGCAGCTTGATCATTTGGGGCGTAAAAATTACTTGTTCATTTACCTAGGATTTTTTAGTGTGTATTTGACTGACGTCCTCGTATATCAGACAAATGTTATTCCATAGTGGGAACTACCCTATGAAGAGTCTCCAACTTTTGAATGAATTTCGGTGAAATCTTGAACGCGTGTATCCCCGTCCAATCGAACTCGCATATTGATGGCCAAACTGAGAGGTCACTGACGCCGATTGCTTCTATGAAGACACGGCGGTTGACCCAAGCAGGATAGACCTCCACCGCATGCTACAACGGGTCCTCCGGGCGATTCGCAAAATGGTAATATCAGGGTACTTCCAACCGGATCCGAAACAGAAACCGCGTGAAACACCCTCAACAGTCCTGAGCTTGTGTATCCATAAAACAATGAAATTCCGGTAAACAAATGCAGCAGCCGATTAGTGTTATCCCTGAGACTGGCCTCCCTCAGAGGGTTGTTCCAGTGTTGGTCAC
This sequence comes from Mythimna impura, assembly GCA_905147345.3. NCBI lineage: Eukaryota > Metazoa > Arthropoda > Insecta > Lepidoptera > Noctuidae > Mythimna > Mythimna impura. Next base: position 26,166,420 of record LR990346.1, on the reverse strand, counting down.
CACTTACTGCAAGGAGGTAACGTACGGATGTCAACGTAAGGTTGCAAGGAATCTGAGATACATCATACGTTGGCGAACTGTGATCAGGAACGCAAACCTTTCGACCCCGTTTTATATAACAAAACACACCATTATTAGGCCGCAAGGTGCCATCATCCCGGAGGACACAGTGGAGCACACAGAGGTGTGCCCCGCAAGGCAATCGAAATGGCAATCCCGAATGGCAGGCGGTCGTCTCCTTCTGCAAAGCCGTAATGCTAGCGAAGGAGGAGGCCACACGCGTGAGGGAACGAACGTCCTCACGCCGAGCCGAGATTCCGACCCCGACGACCAGTCACGGTAGACGCGGGCTTACGGACATCCAGCAATGGGTCGTCCACAGCCGTCCGGCCGTCCGGTAATTGACCGGACCAAGCCCAGTCGTCAAGAGCGCGTAGTGATCCACGCTCTCCTCAAGGGGATGTCGCAAAAGGCAACTGAAGGACACAGGTGTGGTTTTAGTCAGTAAAAGTTTGACATGCCTTCCCGCTCCAACCAGAGTGTGAAAAGTCATTGGATGACTTCCACCCTTAAAAAAAGAAAATAAAGGTGCCATCATTATCATTTCAGCCGAAAGACGTTCACTGTTAGACATAGGCCTCCCCAAGTGTCATCGTAATTACCGGTCCTGTGCGTCTCGCATCCATCGGATTCTCGCGACCCTCACCAGGTCATCGGTCCACCTGGGGGCCTTCCAACGCAAGGTGCCATATTGCTACCGCTTCCGAAAATTTACCGTGTTATTTTAAAGTCAATAATTAAATACTATGTATTTACTTTTATCGCCTTTGGTTGGTATCCCTTGAATAATCACGGTCAATTAGCTTGTTACAACCACGGGAAAAAAAAAGCAGTAGGATTAAAAATGCCTCCGTCTAACTCCAGTTTAACCATAACGGTTTTCGTCCAATTTTAAACAATAAAACTGTCTGCAAACTTGGGCGATGGTCATTCTTCCGCCACTCAGAAAATTACGTAAAATACACAATGCCATCTATCAAATATGAAGTTCAAATATCATTGTCATCATTATTGCTACTTTCAGTCTTTCTTTAGATGGCGTTGCGAGTATCTGAATTGCGTGTGGTGCCATATTTACAACATTTTAATACGTGATTTTACTCGCCGCTTTGATTTTATTATGTGTTTTTATTAGTTTTTACAAAATATTTAGAAGATATCGAATAGAAATGTCAATTTTATTTTGAAAAAATGTTAAAAGTTATTTTATTACAAAAAAGAAGATGAAATAATGACAAAATTTTTAACTGTAGCTGAGGATCGAACTCGTGGCAAATGTCGTTCAATATCGACATTTTGGATTATTGCTCACCCCCCATAGCAAATAGCGTGATAATTTATAGCCTATAAGTTGCCCTGACCTATAAGGATTATGTATGCAAAATTTGGACAAGATCGGTTCAGTAGTTTTTGCGCCAACTAATACCATCGCAAAATAATTTTACTGTTTTATTATATGTAATTATTATATGTATTAATAGATAAATTATTTTTATGAAATGTCAAGAAGTCAGTCAGTCAGAAAAAAAATGACTATGGAGATGGACACTCTTTTCAATCATGTTATGTATTACAAATATCCTTTCCATTATCTCTCCTAGAGAGGAGGCCTGAGTCCCAGCAGTGGGAACATTATAAGGCTGATTGATATTTTATGTTATATGTATGACAAACTAAGATAATGAGATTCTTCTTATATTTCGGTCGAGGCTTACGATTAATTGTAAAGCATTTTTTAGCGTTCCGTACCTCAAAAGGAAAAAAAACGGAACACTTATAGGATCACTTTGTTGTCTGTCCGTCTGTCTGTTAGGACCCTTTATCTCGGGAACGCGTAGAGGTATCGAGTTAAAATTAAAATCATGTACAATCTGTGTCTGTAGTCCCCTGAAGCTGTGAAAAAATCAAACTTGTAAGTTAACGAAAAAAAAAAGATACGGCCGTTTATGTCGCAAAAAACGTATATTTCCACACTCTCAAGGGAATCAAAATTCATAGGCATTCATATATTCTGGGACAACGGGAAGTATCCGTTGTCCCAGAATCCTGAAATTTGGCATGAAGCAAGGTCTCATAGCATAAGCATAGGAAAAAAAAATTAAAAACTGTAAATTTGTAGTTACGTCCCAAAAAAAAAAACTTTTTGCCATCCGTAAAAATCTTGAGTCGATTTGGAAATTGAACTGTTTTCATAGGTAAATTTGTACGGAACCCTCAGTGTGCGAGTCCGTTCTGTTTTAAAGGTTATCAAACATTTATGTTGTACATTTTAGTCATAATTGTTTTACGGTAAAGAGATATAAATACGCAAGTAACTGACACAATCGCTGATCTTAATAAAAGTCAAATATTTTGACCGACACATGTAGACGTTTATGCGATTATTTGTCTACAAACGTGTCAGGGGACGTGCGAACAATTGTCGACTGTACGTCGCGCATATGTCACGTCTTGTTACTACATTAAATGTCAAACAAATGTCACATTTAAGGCCCTAACTCCCGAGCAGTGCTATAAAACAGTGACTTTCTGAAGCCTAATCCTCGGTAACGGTTAAGATAATAGGTTTGAAAAAAAAAGTGTTTATTATATATAGATTCATGTACAACATGATTAATATATGATTTTTTTGTAGAAATAATACAAAGGCCAAAAAAAAAAAAAAAACAACATGATATTTTTTCGCTTGTTTTCCCTACTCCTTTCAAACGGCTTTGATCTTTAGAAATATGTTTACACAAAAAAAAGGTAGTTAAATGTTCTTCAGAATCTACTTATCATATGTAAACCGATCAATATTTCGCATAGAAAATGGATTTAAAGGTCAGCGGGGCTCTATCCGGGCGCAGCTAGCCGAAATTAAATGCACAGATACTCATAGCGCCGTCTAAGCGGCAGTACGATTATGTGTGCATTTAATTCCGGCTAGATGTTCAAGGGACTATATGCCTTAAGATGGAGATCGTGCGGTGTTTGAGGTTTGCGACAAGTTGGAGGAGATGCTGAAATTAAATAAATATTTTTTAGGATATGTTTTTATCAGGCCAAATAATAAAAAAAAACCGGGCAAGTGCGAGTCGGACTCGTACACTGAGGGTACCGTACAATCTTACCTATGAAAACTGTTCAATTGCCGAATTGAGTTACGAAGATTTTTCCGAATCGCAAAAAGTGTTTTTTTTTTGACGTATCTACAAAACAGTTTTCAGATTTTTTCCTATACTTGTGCTATGAGACCTTGCTTCATGAAAAAATTCAGGATTCTAGGATAACGGGAAATACCTACCCTATGAATTTTGATTCCCTTGAGAGTGTCGAAATATACGTTTTTTGCAACATAAACGGCCATATCTTTTTTTTCGTTAACTCAGAAGGGACCTCAGACCTGCGCGATCTCTCGCGCCGGGCCTTGGTACAGGCCATGGTCCGGAGCGAAGAGGAGTGGCAGGCGGTCGCCTCCTTCTGCGAAGCAGTAATGCTAGCAAAAGAGGCGGCCGATCGCGTGAGGCAACGGAAACGGTCCTCACGCCCCAACCGCCGCCGGGATTCCGATCCCGATTTCCGGCCACCGTAGGCGCGGGCTTGCGGACGGCGGGCAATGGGTGGCTCGCCGTCCGACCGTCCGGTAACCATCCGGACCGAGCCCAAGTCGTCGACGGCGCGTATTGTTCCGCGCGCGCCTCAGGGAGATGTCAGCAAATCGTAGGGGCCTAGCAGGGTCGAAGCCTACTGGGGCCATGGGTAGTGTGAAAACGAAACCGTGGCCCTGGGACGAAGGCAACGAAGGAACAGGAGTGGGTTTTTAGTCAGTAAAAGTCTGACACTATCTCCCGCTCCGCCCAAAAGCGGGATTTGTCATAAGATGATTTTCCCACCTATAAAAAAAAAAAAAAAAAAGACCTGTGTTTATGGTTTTAATTTCAACTCGATACCTCCACGCATTCCCGAGATACAGGGTCTTGACAGACAGATTGACAGACGGACAACAAAGTGATCCTATAAGGGTTCCGTTTTTTTTCCTTTTGAGGTACGGAACCCTAAAAAGAGGAATTAATGAATGGAGTAATTTTTATAAACGGCAAAAACTTCAGTAAAGTCATTAAAATTAACTAGCTACTGCCCGCGATTTAGTCCGCGTGATAGTAAATAAATATCCTAAGGGAACATATTCCTGGGATAAAAAATATCCTGTGTGAAAATATCAAATTATAATAACAGTAGATTTTCTATTGTAATACTATATACGTATACAATATATAACATAATAAACGCACATCCTAAAAGTAGTTTTTTTTAGTTGGGAAATCATCCAATGAATTCTCGCGCTCTTGGGTGGAGCGAGAGGGCGAGTCAGACTTTTACTGACTAAAACCCACTCCTGTTCCTTCTTTGACTTCGTTCCATGGCTCCGGGGTACACTTTCGCACAACCCATGGCCCCAGAAGGCTTCGACCCTGCTGGGCCCCTACTATAGTAGGGTAGGCGTAGGCTTGTGGACGGCGAGTAATGGCCATCCGGTAATTGTTCGGACCGAGCTCGAGTCGTCAATGGCACGTAGTGTTTCACGCGCGCCTCAAAGCGATGACATCCTTTGAGCCGCGCGGCCTCGGCTACTGGATCGATTTCAGCTGTTTTTAATCAAGAATTAATTTAGAATAAAAAAAAACATTCCGGCAGCCCCTGGCGATCGATCTAAGCTCCTAGAATTACTTATAGTTAGATAAAGATCCAGAACAATGATTTATTTTATTTTTAAACTAGCACATTGCCAGCGACTTGGTATACGAGAAAGTTTTTATAAAATACTTAAACACTCCGTATATCGTATTTTGAATTTTGAAAAATCAATATTGCCAAGTTTCAAGTTTATTAACCCAAGGAATAAGATTCTCCAATATCGGTAAAACGGGGTGAATAGAAACGCAGGGGTGAATAGAAACAAAACTTTGGTTTGGTTTTTCACTTTGATACCATATTATCGGCTTCTAACAAAGCATCGACTTTTTAGAATAACAATTCATTAATAAATTGATTCAGTTAAATGCTGAAAAAAATATTCAAATATCGCATCGTGAAAATACCCTGTGAAGTTTTGTTTCTATATTCACCCCTGAGTTTCTATTCACCCCATTTTACGGTACAACCTTTAACACCCCCTAAATCGTTTTAAAAAACAAATAGTGAAAACCATTTGTTTTTACTTGGGTTACAATTTGTGCTAAGTTTCAAATTTAGTTAGATTTTCAAAAACCTAGTGCTCGCCTATATCATAAATAAAAGCCTTGTATAAAAAATCTTGTTACTAGGCTCAGTAGTTTCGGTTGTGCGTTGATATGTCAGTCATTCACTAAACGATTCACTAAACTATCCTCATAAACGCACAACCAAATACATACCACTCACACAAACACACCCCTACCTCACTACATCACACACTTCCCATGCAAATAACACACAGAACTTAGTACAATATAAAATCACTGACTCGATAACTGATCTTAGCGAGTCTGTGAATGCATGCAAATTATTCTTGCTACCCTAATATTGTAATTTATGTAATCAGTGTACGAGTACATTATAGTAAGTTTATAAGCAAATGTAAATGTTGGAGATCCTGGTGTCCTGAAATACAGACCTTGAGCCTAGCTTAGGCATCAGTCCCCACAATATTGAATAGTAAAAGTATATTATGTATTTGCTATTTATTGCTCTGTATTTTGTAATGTTGTGGCGAGAAAATAAATAAATTTATTATTATTATTATTATTATTCAATATCTCCTTTTAAAATTGGTACTAGTGGTCCAAGCAGACGTTGTTCTGACTTAAAAGAAAAAAAAACTGGGCAAGTGCGAGTCGGACTCGCGCCCTGATGGTTCCGTACAAACTTACCTATGTAAACAGTTCAATTCCTGAATGTAGTTTCGAAGATTTTTCCGAATCGCAATTATTTTTTTTTGTTACGTGTAACAACAAATGTAATGTTTTTAGATTTATTCCTATATCTGTCCTATATGATCTTACAGTTTTCATATTTTTCTAAACTTGTGCTATAAGACCTTGCTTCATGCCAAATTTCAGGATTCTAGGTCAACGGAAACTACCCTATGAATTTTGATTTCCTTCAGTGTCAAAATATTACGTTTTTTGCGACATAAACGACCGTATCTTTTTTTAGTTAACTTAGAAATTAAATTTTTTCGGAACATCAAGGGCCGCAGACTTGACTATATGGTTTTAATTTTTATGGATCACATAAGGGTTCCGGTTTTTCCTTTTGAGGTACGGAACCCAAAAAAAAAACAATTTCAAACCAATCAAATATACACACAAAATATCTTTCAAATCGTTTATGAGAAGTTAGTTGACAAACAAACGTAGATACAGAAGATAGTAGTAAAAGATATAGATTGCCATTCAAATTAACAGTAGTTATAAGAACCTTGTTAATTCTCCGATTCAAATATAACCTTTGTACATGGAAGTATTCTTAGTATTTAAGTTATCTAATCCGCATCTAGCGAAGCGCGGGCGCAGCCTTAATAGTATTGTTTAATTGTATTCGCAGGGCTGTAAAGAATACTTATCTCGATCAACTGAACTTTATATGATATCTACTAATACGGAGTCGTGTGCGTGTTTATCTGTGAATTAAATGGTCATGAAATAGATTCTGTGGGCGTAGTTTTAGACTACTGTTTAACCGACTTCAAAAAGGAGGAGGTTATATGTTCGGTTTAATGTATGTTTTTTTTTATGTATGTTCACCGATTTCTCGGTCAATTGTGGACCGATTTTGAAAATTTTTTTTTGATTGAAAGGTTATTCTTCCGAGTTGGTTCCATAGAAATATTGTTATGATCTGATCATGAACTTCGAAGATATGGAACAGAACTCTTCATAGGATCACAGCAGAACCGTCGTAATAAGTAAAATTGCTTTGTTTATACGTGTAGTCGATGACTGACTGAAAGAAGAGGGGGAATATATCAAACTGATCTGATGATGAAGCCTGAAATTAGGCACCAGAACTCTGTAATAAATTAATGTAATCTAACCATATTTGGGATTATTAGAATTGTCATGAGATGCTCTCTGGCTATAAGGTATTTAAGTTTGGCTGAGGCGTACTTTTTAGTGGTGGTACTATAACTAAAAAGTGTAAAATAAAAAACTTTTTACAAAAAAAAAAATACAACCGACTTCAAAGTAAAAAAAACACTGAAAAGTGCGAAATAACTTTAATTTCGGAAGTCGGTGTTAAATAACGAAGAGACAAAACTATTATAGAAACACCGACTTCCGAAATTAAAGTTATTTTGCACTTTTCAGCGTTTTTTTTTACTTTGAAGTCGGTTGTATTTTTTTTTGTAAAAAGTTTTTTATGTAGGGGTAATTACGTTTTAACCGCCTACGTCGATATATCCGACAAACACTCCATCTCGCCAGCTCTTTTGTCATCTATAGGGATCGAAGAGCTAAACGAGATGGAGTACCAAGTAATGGATGAAGTAAAATGCGAGCGTAGAGTATCTACCCTGATGACGTCATTAGAGTTAACTCTAACCTCATTTTTGAACGCTGGGCTGATAGAATTTAAATAAGAAGCAATATCAAGCAGACCCTGGACGACTAAGACTAGTATGTAACATTTGAATGATACAGAGCCAACAATGGTTATTGTGAAAAGATTGATGTCTGTATGTCTTTGCATCTAAATTATTTCTCCATTGCTTATTCACGCTCAGTCTTAGCGATATCGTGAACTTTCAAGCACGGCTTTTATTAAAGGATAGGCAGAAAAATGATTTAAATTTAAGTACATCTCACTCATATTATAATTATTTCGAAAGGTTGTATGTGTGTGGTGTTTCATGTTTTTAAAATTTTCGATTTTTTACTTTGCTCAAATTCTTGATACCACTCATGCACAGTGTTCTTATATCAAAAATCACCATAATCGGTTAATATTTAGAGGTTGCATAACAACGTCAATAGGAGGAGAAGAGGAGGTGGTGTAAACGTTTTGGGAACACATTAATTGTGCCTACAGCTAAGGAGTGGAATTCCTTGCCGGAATCTGTGTTTCCTGATGGCTACCGGGAATCTTTAAGTCAAGAGTGAATAGGTTACTTCTAGGTAAGCGCGCTCCATCGTCGACCGCATCGTCGATATTTTTTAGGTCAGGTAGTGGTCAAGCGCGAATCTATCAAGAATAAAAAAAGAGGATTAGCTGATAGGCTACTTTTTTTAGCTCGATAGTATGTTTCCTTGGGACACTTGTCTAATTTCACAAGGGTGAAGTCGGTGGCAGAAGCTAGTGCACAATATATTAGTTCGAACTAATAATCAAAGGTCGGAATTAGGTAGAGTTATATATGTACTTGTATTAGTACGAACTAATAATCAGAGGTGGGAATTAGGTAGAGTTATTCATGTACTCATATTAGTATGAACTAATAATCAGAGGTGGGAATTAGGTAGAGTTATTCATGTACTCATATTAGTATGAACTAATAATCAGAGGTGGGAATTAGGTAGAGTTATTCATGTACTCATATTAGTATGAACTAATAATCAGAGGTGGGAATTAGGTAGAGTTATTCATGTACTCATATTAGTATGAACTAATAATCAGAGGTGGGAATTAGGTAGAGTTATTCATGTACTCATATTAGTATGAACTAATAATCAGAGGTGGGAATTAGATAGAGTTATTCATGTACTCTTATTAGTATGAACTAATAATCAGAGGTGGGAATTAGGTAGAGTTATTCATGTACTTGTATTAGTACGAACTAATAATCAGAGGTGGGAATTAGGTAGAGCTATTCATGTACTCATATTAGTATGAACTAATAATCAGAGGTGGGAATTAGGTAGAGTTATTCATGTACTTGTATTAGTATGAACTAATAATCAGAGGTGGGAATTAGGTAGAGTTATTCATGTACTTGTATTAGTACGAACTAATAATCAGAGGTTTTTTTTTTTTTTTTTTTTTTAGGTGGGAAAATCATCTAAATGACAAATCCCGCTCTTGGGTGGAGCAGGAGATAGTGTCAGACTTTTACTGACTAAAAACCCACTCCTGTTCCTTCGTTGCCTTCGTCCCAGGGCCCCGGGTTTCGTTTTCACACTACCCATGGCCCCAGTAGGCTTCGACCCTGCTGGGCCCCTACGATTTGCTGACATCTCCCTGAGGCGCGCGTGGAACAATACGCGCCGTCGACGACTTGGGCTCGGTCCGGACGGTTACCGGACGGTCGGACGGCGGGCTACCCATTGCTCGCCGTCCGCAAGCCCGCGCCTACGGTGGCCGGAAATCGGGATCGGAATCCCGACGGCGGTTGGGGCGTGAGGACCGTTGCCTCACGCGATCGGCCGCCTCCTTTGCTAGCATTACTGCTTCGCAGAAGGAGGCGACCGCCTGCCACTCCTCCTCGCTCCGGACCATGGCCTGTACCAAAGCCCGGCGCGAGAGATCGCCGCCGCCGATCGCCCCCACGAGGACACGGCGTTGCTCTGCCCAAGCGGGGCACACCTCCACCGTGTGCTCCACCGTGTCCTCCGGGCGGTCCACACAGTGGCGACACCCGGGCGTCGCTTCCGCACGAATCCGGTGCAGGAACTTCCCGAACTTACCGTGTTCGGTGAGAACCTGCGTCATGCGAAAGGTGAGGACGCCGTGAGGTCTTTCCAACCACGCCTCAAAGAGGGGACTTACCGCCATAATTGTGGCGTGCCCAGCACTGGGTTGCGACAGTCGCTGTCGCCATTTCACCATGAGAACCCGCCGGAGCTCTGTCCGCCATGCTGCGACTTGTCGCGGCAGCGGAGTTTCGCCCCGGCGTTGCATCTCCATGCGCAGATCGTGCATGTGTGCAAGGACTGTTGCCTCCAGATCCCATGGTGGCTGGCCAGCAAGGAGGCTCGCCGCTTCGCGGGAAATCGTCCGGTATCCTCGCACCATCCGTATGGCCATGACCCTCTGGCATGCGTTCAGCCGGGCCGCCGGCTGCTTCCGCAGCGTCGGCGCCCATACCGGTGCGCCATAAAGGGCCATGGACCGAACGATCCCCGCGTAAAGCCTCCGGCAGGAGGCGTCTGGACCCCCCAGGTTGGGCAGGAGCCGCCCGAGGGCAGCCCCAGTCCGATTTAGTTTGGGGGCCAGACGTCGGAAATGCTCCTCGAAATCCCATCGGCTGTCGAGAACGAGTCCCAGGTACTTCATCGTCGACCCGACGCCGATGTGGACTCCTCCTACCGTTAGTTGGGAACCTCGTGGTGGCGCGTTCCGAGGGCCGTGAAAGCACATGGCCTCGGACTTGTGCAATGCCACCTCGAGTCCCAACTCCTGGATCCTGCCCACGACTGTCGCAACCCCGCGTGTCGCTAGTTCGACCGCCGCCTGGTACGACTCTCCCCGCGCCAGGACCAGCGTGTCGTCTGCGTAGCAGACTACACTGACCCCGTCAGGGAGGTCGCCGCGCAGCACGTAGTCGTATCCAATGTTCCACAAGGGCGGCCCTAGTACCGATCCCTGCGGAACACCGCACGACATCTCTCGACGTTCCCACTCTCCCTGGTGACCAGGGTAGATGATGTACCTGTCCGACAGGTACGCCTCGACCACACGACAGAGGTAGTCGGGAATCCGGTGATACCGGAGTGCCCTCCTAATGCTACTCCAAGGCAGGGAGTTGAAGGCGTTGGCGATGTCCAGAGACACCGCCAGGACACACCTGCCCTGGGCCACCGCATCCCCCGTCGTGAGAGCTCGCACGCGCATGATGGCGTCCACCGTGGAGCGCCTCCTGCGAAAACCGAACTGGCCGTCCGCCAGATCCGGCCCCACCCGTGTTAGGTGCGCGACGAGGCGGTCTGCAATTACTCTTTCAAAGAGCTTGCCCACCTCGTCGAGCAGCACAATGGGCCGGTACGCGGACGGAGAGTCCGCAGGGCGTCCCGGCTTCGCGATGAGGACCAGTTTCCCCGTCTTCCAGCGAAGTGGGAACTGGCCCCTCTCCATGCATGCGCTGAAGAGCCCTCTTAGTCGAGGCCCGAGAGCCTCCATGGCCAGGACCCAGGCCTTCCCAGGCAAGCCGTCGGGTCCTGGGGCGGTATTGTTGGCACTCAGCCTTCGTACCGCCACTCTCAACTCTACCTCGGTCACCTCTGGAGCATTTTCGTCGTCGTCGCCATCGTGGTCCACGTCGGACACCGCTGGTGGCGGAGCCATGGGCGGGGGAGAGTGTTCCCCTCGCGCGGGGAACAGAGTGCTCACCACACCCTCCACAAGCTGGGGCCGGAGACTCTGCGTCAGCGGGGGAGCCCAGGGGCGGATTTTGTCCCGCACCACCTTATAAGGGCGTCCCCATGGGTCCCCATTCAGAGTCCCCAGCCACACATTGCGGGCCTCGAGTTTGGCCCGCCTTATCTCCGCTCGGAGGGTGCGCTTTGCCTCTCTGTATCCCTCGTACAGCTCCGCCTCTCTGGCCTCCGCATCCGGAGGACGGATGCGGCGCCTGCGGTACCTGGCATACCGGCGTCGCGCGGCATTGCACGCATTGCGCAGTGCCGCAATCTCCGGCGACCACCAGTATACCTGGCGCTGAGCACGTCCTGGATGGACTCGGGGCATTGCCGCGTCGCAGATTTGCGACATGGCCTCCCGGAACCACTCTGCCTCGACGTCGATGTCGACAGGCCTGTCCGGTGCTTGCACCCAGGCCTGTACCGTCGCGGCTTCCAGGAGGAGCTCCCGGTCCATCTGCCTCAGCGCCCAACGCGGACCACAAGGGTTCCGTCGGACCGGCGCGGTCGAGGTTTGGGCGGAGACGTCAAACCGGATGTACCGGTGGTCTGAGTACGTCTCCACCCCCTCCATAACGCGCCAGTTGACGACACGCGGTGACAGAGCGGGGCTGGCAAACGAGATGTCCACCACTGATTCACCCCGCATCCGCACGCACGTGGGGACAGAACCCCGGTTTAGGACGACCAGGCCTGTCTCCAGAGCCCAGTCCTCTACCATCCGACCCCGCTGGTTCGTGAACCGGGAACCCCAAGCCAAGTTCTTGGCATTGAAGTCCCCGCACACGACCACGGGGAGGGAACCAAACCCAGCGACGACGGCTTTCAGCTCCATTAGGGAGATGTGAAGATCGCCGAGAGATCTGTTCGGGGACAGGTAGACGCCTACCACTGCAATGTCCCCGAACCGTGCTGCCACGCAACCCCGCCCCCTCGTGACAGCCTCGAGGGTCGGGGTACCGGCGGCGGCCGACGAAATTAGGGTCACCGAGCCGTCCAGGTCCTGAACCCAGTCTCCCCTGCGCAGGACATAGTACGGCTCGGAGACCACGGCGATATTGATCGACCACTGCGCCATGCTCTGGAGCAACAGATCCTGAGCGGAGGCGCAGTGGTTGATGTTCGCCTGGAGGAGACGCAATGGAGTCGTTATTGACAGTCCATTACAGTCTCCTCCCGAGCCCCCCGTGAGGGCTCCGCCGCGGCGGGTGCGGCGGCGACAGCGGCGGCAGCCAAGGAGGCGGCTGCAGCGGTGAGTAGGTCCGGGTGGATGGGCCTTCGTACCTTGCCCTTAGCCTTGGCGGGGGCGTCGCAGGACCTGCCCCCAGCCCGGTGGTCGGCCGGCTTGCCTGCCGCCGCACATGCGTAGCAGTGCGGCGTTGCACGGCATTCAACGGCTTTGTGGCCAGCCTGACCGCACTGGTAGCAACGGTCACTGCGGTCCACCTCCGCGGCGCAATAGGCCCCCACGTGGTGCCCCACGTGGCAGCGGTAGCACCGCAGAGGTCTGGGCTCCAGCAGTTTTACCCTTGCGGAGACCCAGCCCACCAAGAGCCTTCGGCCTTCGCCCGTGATGGCTTTGGCCGCCGACACGGGGCAGCTAACCGTAACGGCTCGCATACCCGTGCTGTCAGCACGGATGGTGCCCGCCCGCACTTGATCGGCCTGGCACCCTCCCGTCCTGACGACGGCGGCCACCACCTCATCCACCCTAACGGAGTCATCCAGGCCCATGATGCGCATGTCTATGCATTTTGTGGGCCTGGACACTCGGACCTCCTCGACGTCCAGGGACGCTCTGATCCTTGCGGCCAGGGCGTCCGCGGCAGAGCCACTGTCCGCACCAGGGACCTCCAATATTCGGGCCCCGGTTGCGGTGCGCCTCATTCGAAAGCCTTCAGAGGCTCCGAATTCGTCGAGATGCTCCACCACCGCCTGCTTCGCCTTTGCCATGACCATGTCATAGTTCACGCCCTTCTTTTCCGCAGCTGGCTGTAGTGTAATCACTACAGCTGCGGAATTCGGGGCGCGAAGTCTGGCTGCCATGGCCCGCTTCTTGCGCTGCTGTCGCCGCTCGCGCTTTTTCGCCGCTCTAGCCACCTTGCCCGCCTTCCTGCTGGCGCCGACAACCGTCCATTCGGCGCCAGCCAAGGGTTCCTCAGGCAGACGCGGCCTAGTCGCCGCCGCGGCAGGAGCTCCTGCCGGTTTAGCAGCATTCGCCGCCCTACCATTCGGGAAAGGAGCAGTCTTCTCCTGCCGCTGCCGCTGCTTGGTCGCCGGGCCGGCCTCGCAGGTTCCAACAACACGATCCCGCGCCCAACTTGCCCTGACGGGCCCGCCTTGGGCGCAGCAGCCGTGGCCGCAGCGGTGGTGGCGTACGTCACCGCCTTCTTCTGACCGGAGGCCGCAAGCGGGGGGCGCAGCACAATGCCCTCCAGGACGGCGAACTGCTGCTGCTGCTCCTGCTGCTGCTGTCGGAAGGCAGCCAGCTCTTGCCGCAGCAGGGTCAGCAGCTCGTTCTCTGGCTGGGGCAGGGGATGCGACTGACCTTGCCCTTGCCTGTGTCCCCCTTTTGGCGCCACCTGGGTGCCAGTTTGACGGAGACCGGCCAGGTCCGCCTCGAGCCGCTCAATCCTCTTGTTGAGGGATTTTTTGAGTGGCTCCAGGACGATCCCCAGTGCTTCGTTTATTGAGGTCGTGGCCTGGGCGATGGATCGCCTCTTGGAGATCTTCTCCCTTTTTTTGGCCACGCCTGTTATGGCAGCTGCCACGATCTCAGTGAACTTGGTCAGCGCCTCCTCCATGCCTTCTGGCTCACTGCCAGAAGGCTCTGGCTCCGAAGGGCTGGCCTGACCACTGGGTGCCCCGGGGTGGCGCCCCTCCCTGGCGATTTTGAGGGATCGCCGGATCACTTCCTCGGTGGTGCGACAGCTCCTCTTTCCCGTCTTTCGGCCCGCACCCCGCACAGCGGTAGAGATTTTGCGGGCCGATGCACCCAGTTCGTCCTCGGAGGATGTCCTCCGGCCATCCCCCAACATGGGGCGTTTGAGGAACTGGGTCGTCCTCCTGGAGGTGGACTCTTCCACCTCCATTCTCTCCGAGTTGAGCGAAGCGGCATCGGAGTCCGACGCCGTGTCTCCGCTCACCTCCCTGAGGCCGAAGCTCCTGCCGGCCTCTGCAGGACCCACCGGCGCAGCGGACGTGCTGGGAACAGGCCCCAGGGACTCCACGCTACCGGTGGGTGAGCCACCCTGGCTCTTTGCGTCCACGAAGGACGGTACAGGGTCCGAAGACCCGAGGCGGTAGTTGCCCCCCCCAGAATACGAGGGGCAGCCCGAGCTCTGCTCGGGGAGGGATTCTCCTGCATGCAGGTACCCTCCTGGGGTAGTCATTTCTTTACTATCCGCGCTCATGGTTGTTGCTGAACTCAGCTTTGCCTTTTTTTTTCCATTGGGGTGGGGTCCCCAATAACACGTTCGCCATCATGGTCACGTCTGATAAGCAGACGCGTACCCGAGGCGAACCCACTCTCCCAAAACCACTGTCCAAAAACACCAACAGCTGTTGGTGCCGATGCTTCTGGACAGCGCACCCTCCGTGGCGGTCCGTCTGGACTCCGCCAGTGTGTTCCTCTTGGTCTGGTCTCTCACTTGAGGCCTTCCGGCATGAGTAGCTCTACCGGCATAGCCCTCAAGATCACAGAGACACGCAAGCCCCACCACGACGACAACGTGGGAACACAGTTGGTGGGGAACTAATAATCAGAGGTGGGAATTAGGTAGAGTTATTCATGTACTCTTATTAGTATGAACTAATAATCAGAGGTGGGAATTAGGTAGAGTTATTCATGTACTTGTATTAGTACGAACTAATAATCAGAGGTGGGAATTAGGTAGAGTTATTCATGTACTCATATTAGTATGAACTAATAATCAGAGGTGGGAATTAGGTAGAGTTATTCATGTACTCTTATTAGTATGAACTAATAATCAGAGGTGGGAATTAGGTAGAGTTATTCATGTACTTGTATTAGTACGAACTAATAATCAGAGGTGGGAATTAGGTAGAGCTATTCATGTACTCTTATTAGTATGAACTAATAATCAGAGGTGGGAATTAGGTAGAGTTATTCATGTACTTGTATTAGTACGAACTAATAATAAACACGCGTTAGGGTAAAATAAGCATCCTCATCATCATTTCAACCGAAATACGTCACTGTTAGACAGGCCTTTCCCAAGTGTCGCCAAAACAAATGGTCCTGGTCGTCTTGCATCCCACGACACTCACCAGGTCATCGGTCATGGTCTTCCGGTATACGACCATCTGTTCTGTGAGCAATGTGTCCTGCCCACTACCATTAAGTTTGGTGATTCTTCGGGATATGTTGGTATCGTTGGTTCTCTTGCTTTTCATTCTTAAAATAAAAGTACTTACGTTAATAACAGATTAAGTCACGGAACAACATATTTTTCACGATTTCCCTATTAGAACCCCGTTCAAATCAAATGACATGCAATTTAATATCAGTAAACAGCGATGCAAAATTAGAAACCGACACACTTCGGATAAAAAATGGCCTTTAATACAAACGAGGACACTAGCGTTCATTACATTACCACGAGACCTTTTGCGACCCCGATATTTCTGTTCCCGCCATTTCATCTGTCATAGTCGAGGCCAGGCAAAGGAAATTATAGCGAACAGCCTCTTCGGCTGACTTAATCTGTGGTCTGACAGTTTATAAGTACCGCTTAATTTGCTGAGACAAACCCTTAAAGGGGGCGTTGCGTTGATCATCCATCATTGTAAGGCGGGAGCGTTTGGCTTATGGAGTTTGTGGGCTAAAGGAGGGTTGGGAGCGATTTAAATCACGCTGTTACAGCAAGTTCGTATCTGTTCAACTGCCATTTTTTTTAAAAGATATCTTACGCACGTGGAAGAAGAAGGACTGGGCGGTAGGCTTTTACAGACCTGTGTTCTTCAGTTGCCCTTTGCGATCCAGGGCCACGGTAACACTTTCATAAAATTCCGTGACAGCCGTTTTAAAATCATTTTAATGCCGGTGTGAGAAAGGAATGGTGTTATTTGTTCTATATTGCTTCGTCTCTGTCTTACACCAAATTCTAATGATTAAATGATTTTAAGATGTCATAGTACTCCTGGATGTTACTACTATACGATAATGAGGATCAGTCATGATTGTGGAACATGCAGAATAATGACGTCAAAAAAAAAAAGTAAATACAGTGAAGAAATTATTTAAATCGGACCAAAAATTACGAAAATACAGCAATTTTAGTGTATTAGTTCCACACGCGCCCGAGAATAAAGCGACTCGCTGTGACGTCATCTGTCATGATCAGTCTCCACTGGCGAATGAATACGATCAAGCCGTTCGTCGCACGGATCATGACAGATGACGTCATCATAAACAGTCCAGTGAAAGCACGCGTTTCTAAGTAGCCGTTCAGAAAAACTTTAATAAATCCACCATTTCTTGACGGATTTCAAAAATTTTAAAAAATAAATGCTCAGTAAATTATTACACTTATGATGTACTTAGTAAAATTCGGAATTGCTATTATGTGATTGAGGATCAATTTCATTATCATTACGATATATCTCAACTTTTCACAGTGTATCTTATGCTGAAGCATTTTTTTAGTAACCAACATTGTATTTCAGTGACTTTTGTAATTTTAAGTCAATGTAATCAAAAGTTATATTTCAGTAACTCAGTCTCCACACTATTCGGTTCCTTCCTTTCAGTTGTTCACATTTCTTAAGTAACGTGTCTTAAAGTAGATGCACCAGGGTAACCCATGAATTTAAAACTTTTCTGAAGTTTTTGTCCTTCATTTTGCAGATCAGTGTCAAGTTGTATGTCGCTAGATGGCGCTGTTCTCAATTTTTTTTGTTTTTAGTATTGGAGCATTAGTAAGTCAAGGAAACGGTATTTACTAAATGGACATTCCACTTTGTTGAATTTAGTCAATTTATTGCCTAAAAATCTACCTGAAGTGAACGTTGTTCGCTCCAAACTTAGACCACATAATTGGTATCGTCTTCTATCAATAACATATTGATAGTATAAAATGTACTTCTGATAACGTCATTAAGGATGCTGCGGCTCTATTCTATGATCATAAATCATGTTCCGATGAACTGTGTTATCGAAAACGATTTCTATCTATTTGCGTGTTCGACTTAGTTTAGTAACGATTCTATCATTCCTGAAGTGTTTTTATGAGGGACGAAGGAAATATATCATTAAATAAAGATTAATTTCATTCTTCTCCCGAGTGGGGCGAGAGGGCGTGTTAGATTTTTACTGACTAAAACCACACCTGTGTCCTTCAGTTACCCTTTGTGTTCTAGGACTATGGGTTTTCTTTTTAGAAATCCCCCGTGGCCCTAGCGGGCATAAGCCCTGCTGGGTCCTTATGGTTTTCCTGCAGCTCTTTGACGCGAACTTGAAACTCTACGAGCCGCCTGTTTAAAACCGCATTCGCAAAAAGTCATAAATAATTATTGGTATTTTTATAGTTTTTAATCTTGTATATTCCCGAGGGTCCGTTTATGAGTATATATGGCGATGTAGGGGTAAATAATATAGCACTACAGTCGGTACATATAGCGTATATTAAAACCACACATGAAAGGCTCACACCAAAATTAAACATTAAATTTACCTTAGCCTATTGCCGATAACGAAACGCTTGCGCGATCTAACTCGACGCCAACGCCATCTATCGAGGTATGAGACAACTCGTAACAACAGTTATAAATGTTGTTGGTCGTTTTATGGTTTCGTTCCGGCCTTACCATACCGCCCACCAAGGACATATTGACAAAAATGTCCTTAATCACCGCCCACCATGCCAAAGGTGTAACAAGCAAGATCCTTAGCAATCAACTCTTCTTATTATTGCAAATATTTACGTCCTTGGTGGTAGGATGGAATTTATTAGTACAATAGTAAGTACCTAACTCTAATAAACTTAACAACTATTTTTACATATCCACATAAAAATAACCTTATCTTAACAAACAACAATGTTAGACCTAATTAATTTACTGGCAAATGGGCAATACGCATAACCTTGAGACCGGTCTCTTAATAACAGACACCTGCGTGCGTATGGTGACTACCCGAGTAATTCCGTCAGGCCCAGGATGTTTCTGTTCAATTTTACCCATCAACCACTTGCCTGGAGGCAAGTTGTCCTCCTTTATCAAAACGACATCCCCTACAGATGGTTCCGGATTTTTATGGGCCCATTTATGCCGTTGTAAAAATTGGTGCAGATAATCGTTAGACCAGCGCCGCCAAAAATCCTGCATCATCCGCTGATGGAGCTGCCATCGTTTCAAATTATTAACATTTTCCGACCTTTCGTAATTTGAATCTGGTGGTAAAACAGGTGGCTCTCCGATCAGAAAATGACCAGGCGTTAAAATAGTACACTTATCTTGGTCCTCCACGTAAGATAATGGCCTGGAGTTGAGGCATGCCTCAATTTGAGCCAACACGGTAGCCATCTCTTCGTAGGTCAGCGTGGAGTTTCCTATTACCCTTTTTAGATGGTACTTGGTGGACTTTATTCCTGCCTCCCATAGCCCTCCGAAGTTCGGCGAATGAGGAGGAATAAAGTGCCACTCAGTACCATTATTAGCGAAGTATTCTGCTAATTCGGGGTTAAAGTTACATTTCTCTTCGTTAAATAAGTGAAGTAACTCGCGTGCTGCTCCCACGAAATTTGTGCCATTGTCGCTATGTAACACAGCGCAACGACCGCGCCTTGCCACAAATCTCTTGAAAGCAGCCAGAAAGCCTCTTGTGCTCAGTTCACTGACAGCTTCTAAATGCACTGCTCTAGTGGACATGCATATAAAAAGCGCGATGTAGCCCTTGTAGGATTTATTGCCCCGACCCTTTGATACCCTTATGTTAATAGGGCCCGCGTAATCCACTCCGCTACACAGAAATGGTTTGTTGGGAGTAACACGTGCCGATGGTAATTGTCCCATTAATTGTGTCCTAACCTTAGATGCATATCGAATGCATTTTATGCATCTCCTTACATGCCTTTTAACCAGCAGTTTAACTCCTATGATCCAGTATTTGGACCGCAAATATGTTATCATAGCTTGCGGACCACCATGCATAGTTTTTTCATGTGCATCAGCGATTAAAAGACCTGTCAAAAAGGACTCTTTCGGTATCAAAATGGGATGAACCCGATCGTAGTTCAATTGGGCCATCTCAAGCCGTCCTCCAACCCTTATAATTCCCTTTGCGTCTATGAAAGCATTTAGAGATTTTAAATTGCTCCCTTTCTTTTCTACCCTACTATTTTTTAAAGCGTCCATGGCGTCTAAAAACTCTTCTTGGGATTTCTTCACACATATCTCTAAAGCTTCCTCGAGTTCAAAGTTAGACAGATATTTTGTACTGTGTTTTACAGTCTGTACGGACTTTCTTAAATTTAAAAACCTTCTGCAGTAAGCTACCACTCTGACCAATCTGCTTAATGATGAAAACTTTAAGAGGGATTCTTTGTTGAAGGTAGTGGTGTGCACTCTAACTTCTTCCAAGTGTGTGATGGGATGTTTCGGCTTCTTGTACTCCACCACCTGCTGTCTTAAATAATCTGGACCGTTCCACCATATAACCGTGGATTCAAGATCAGCAGGGGAAACACCACGAGAGGCACAATCTGCAGGATTTTGTTTCGATGCTACATGAGACCAGTGATGCGTGTCTAAGATGTTAAGAATATCTGAAACCCGATTAGCTACGAAGGTTTTCCAGCGAGTAGGGTGACTATTGAGCCAAGCTAGCACTACTTCGCTATCTGTCCACGCATGCCAATGGATTTTAGGTATATTTAGCACGTCGCCCACTTCCACCATCAACTTAGCAAGGAGATGTGCACCACAAAGTTCTAATCGTGGAATAGAAACTTGTCTAATGGGTGCTACTTTCGTTTTTGAAGTGATCAACGAAATTCGAATATTTCCTTCGTGATTCACCACTCTAAGATAGATGACTGCTGAATACGCTAACTTAGAGGCATCTGAGAACCCGTGAAGTTCAGCTATTACGTTGCTAGATTCCTGCTGCAACCATCTTGGGATTTTAATATTAGCCAAACAGCTTAAGCTACTGTGGTAAGTAACCCATTCCTTTACTAAGTTTTTTGGAATTTCTTGATCCCATTCTAAACCCGCTAACCACAATTTTTGTATAAATATTTTGGCTAACACAATACTTGGTGCCAACCACCCTAGAGGATCAAAGAGCCGTGAAATCTCGGAAATAATTTTTCTTTTTGTTACAGGTGCAGTCAAGGATTGGAGTTCTACAGAGTACTGAAAGAAGTCTTCGTTCGAGTTCCAGGTAAGTCCCAGTATCTTCGTGATGTTGTCCATTTTGATTCTTAATTCTTCGTGCGTAGCTCCATTGTTTTCTCTTATATTATTTAGTAATTCCTTACTATTGCTCATCCACTTTTGTAGCTGAAATCCACCTTTATTTAAAGTTTGATTCATCTCCTTGAAGACTTCAAGGCCCCTTTCGATGCTTTCCACCCCAGTCATCAAATCATCCATGTAGAAGTCATTCAGGATAATTTTCTTTATTTCCGGCTTATGTTCACACTCGTCATAAGCCACTTGGTGTAGAGCACGAACTGCCAAGTATGGTGCTGAGGCAGTACCAAACGTAACCGTTATTAGTTCATACTCTTCTATCTCCCTTTCAGGACTGTCCCTCCAGAGTATGCGCTGATATATTGTATCTTTTCTGTGAACTAAAACTTGTCGATACATTTTGATGATATCTGCCACCAAACATATCCGATATGACCTCCAACGCATAATAATATGCCGAAGTTCTGCCTGCAGGGTTGGTCCGATCAACAAATTGTCGTTAAGTGACATCTTATTAGTACCCTTGCAGGAAGCATCGAATACGACACGCACCTTGGTCGTATCCTTATCTTCCCGAATGACAGCGTGATGTGGTAAGTAAATCGCCTTGTAATTATTCTTATTATCCTCTGAAACTTTCTCCATGTGGTTCAACTGTAAGTATTCCTGAATAACCTTTGAATAATCTTCCTTGAATTTAATATTTTTTTTGAATTTAACTTCTAACGACTTCAATCTTTTTTCAGCAATGCTTTTCGACTCACCAACCTCATTGACCGGGTCAACACAACGTAACGGTAGCCTCACTATATACCGACCACTCCTATCACGTTCCGTTGTATTTTTAAATACTGTTTCGCATTTGTTTTCTTCCTCCGTTAGCATTTTCTTTCCAGATGGTTCTGCTTCTAACTCCCAAAACTTTTTCAGCATTTCATCGGAGTCAAGACTTGAGTGCATAACGGTAATATATGAGGGATAACTGGACTGATCCACTTCAAAGGTGCCCGACAATATCCATCCCAACGTGGTGTCTTGCGCTAGAAGAGTTCCACCGGTATTCCTCTTTATGCCCTCCTGTATGACTTGGCTGTAAACCTCAGCACCTAATAAAACATCAATTTTATTAGGCCTGAAGTATTCAGGATCAGCCAAATCATCATTAGTCAAGTCCACCCATTCAACCTCAGCTACTTTCGTAGCTGGGAGAAGAGCCGTGACTGACTTCAGGACGAAAGCATTCACTTCAAATTGTACCGTTGGGTCTCTTCTAGACCTGACTTTGAGGACTACGGTGGCCTTAGCCATCGCACTTTTGTCCCCGCCTACGCCAATCACAGTTTGCCTTGATGGCGTTTTATTTAAACCTAAAAATTGGACCGTGGATTCTGTAACGAAAGAACCCTGCGATCCTTGGTCTAGCAAAGCCCTCACTACTCGATAGGATCCGTCCCTTGACTCCGCTTTAATTAAAGCGGTGGCCAATAAAACGGTTTTTTGCCCACTTCCTGTCGAGAGACATGAAACGAGTGGCTTGCTTGACCCCTCCGCTTGCGCGGCTACTTCCACTTTTCTAGTATTACTAGCCTCCATCATCTCCCTTCCTGCGGTTGATGAGGTTTCCTCGTGAGCCCTATTACCATCTTCACCCATAACAGACCCAGAAACACCTGTTGGGTGCAACAAAGAATGGTGGCGGCGTTTGCACACCTGGCACTTGAGAGTGTTTTTGCAATTTTTTGCAGAATGGTTATTGTATAAACAAACAAAACATAAATTATGTTCCTGAGCGAACTTACGACGAGCATCATTAGACTCTTTTCCAAATTTCGGGCATGAAGTAATCTTATGATCTGCTGAACAAAACGTACATGACACTACTTTTTTTGCAACATGAAAAGATTGAGTTGTCTTTGGCGGTGGGTGTCTATCTTTGTTATCTACCTTATTATCTAAATTTTCTAACCCTCTAAAACGACTATTTAAATATTCCGAAAAATTTTCAAAGGTAGGTAATTCATCACTTGGGTCTGAAGCTGCCTGAAGTTCCCAAGCCTTCCTAGTCTCTTTATCTAACTTTCCACTAATGATATGTATCACAATAAGATCCCAGGAGGAGACATCTACACCCAAATTCCTAATAGACTCTAGACACTCTGAAGTAGTAGTTATGAGTCGCTTTATTTCGAAAGCTGATTCAACGGACAAAGGTTTTTGCGACAGTAATCTTTTTATTATGCCATTTGCCAGAAATCTTTTATTATTGTACATTTTGTCTAATTTTAACCATGCTATTTTATAATTGTCCGCAGTAATATTAATATTTCGCAACAATTGCTCAGCTTCCCCAGTCAAATGCCCTTTTAAATAAAAGAATCTTTGTGCATCATCTAAAGACTTGTTATCGTGTACCAAACCTATGAATAAATCTCTAAACGTTTGCCACTCAGAATATTTTCCCGAAAATGAGGGTATTTTTATTTCGGGCAACTTAACACGGCTAACATTCTTTTCTTTCTGACAACAAGTTTTTGAATCCGCGCATGAGTCAATTGAATGAAGAGAAGAAGTTTTTATGCTCAATATGTGTTCTTTTAATTCGCATTTAAATTCTACATAAAATTCTTCAACTTCATCGTAAAGACTATTTTTAACGTAACTTGAGCTCAACAATTCAGCCCTTTTTATAGTGCTCAATATCTCTTTATGAGTGGACATAAATAGGTTCCATAACTGTTCCAAATTTTCTAGTCGTGTTTCTAAATATGCTGTATTAAGGCGCTCTTTTGGAGATTTCTTAAAATTTGATTTTGCCTTGAGCATTTTAGCTTTTACATCTTCCTGTATATTAAACAAGGACTCCATTTTGGAACAATTACGTCTAGAGTACACACAAAAATAAACAACAAACTAAATAAATAATGTTCAAAACTCCGAATAAAATACAAGTGTTTAAGTTACTTGGGTACAACATCGGGCATGGATTCCCCGTCAGAACCACTTTTTGCACAATAAATTACAAGTCCTAAACTAAAAGTTAATTTTCTAAAGTTCAAATTTAACTGCACTTTCTTATTCTTCAATTAATTTATCTTGTATTATTTATAAATTCTTCAATAAATTCCTGATCTAAGTTGAAATAAAATGTACTCACAGTTTTTCCACTTCACTCACTGACACAAAATGCTGAACTGCACCACCCAAGCGACGTGCTGCACTGCACCACACAATGGTGTCGTCTGCTTGACCACGACCTCCCTTCCGTCGTTCCTCCGAATGTCGCTACCAGTATGGCCAATGGCTGCTTCCACGCTCCACACCTGGCTGTCTGCACACGTTCCACAACCCGGCTGCTCAGCTCGCGCTCCACTCGGTTCCACCTCCAACTCTTGGGCTCCTCACCTGGTGCCCGCTGAAGGGGCTGCTCTGAACAGCGATCCACTGTCCAGTATTGACGCGAAGGGTGGTAATCAGTGCCACCACCGAAGTCTACCAAAAAACACTCCCGACCGACCCGGTTCGAAGGACCATGTATATTCCCGAGGGTCCGTTTATGAGTATATATGGCGATGTAGGGGTAAATAATATAGCACTACAGTCGGTACATATAGCGTATATTAAAACCACACATGAAAGGCTCACACCAAAATTAAACATTAAATTTACCTTAGCCTATTGCCGATAACGAAACGCTTGCGCGATCTAACTCGACGCCAACGCCATCTATCGAGGTATGAGACAACTCGTAACAACAGTTATAAATGTTGTTGGTCGTTTTATGGTTTCGTTCCGGCCTTACCAATCTATTTAGTTTTAAGCAATGATAAAAAAATGTGCTGTTTGTATTAGTATAACATACTACTTATTTGTTTTTGAAACATGTTTAAAAAAATCTCGATAGAAATGATCGACCACCACTCGACACCTGACTTGACTCTGATTAATATTTTTTTTTCACGTATTTAGAAGTTCTAGCCAACGAACGTCGGTAAAATTAATAACAAAATAATGAATGTGATCAATTCGATTTTGAGAAATTAATGAAATGAATCGTATTTTGTAATAAATTGGAGGTATATCTTTCTTTTCGATGGAGTCCGATAGTGACCGCGCTATAGGTTATGAAAAAATATCACGGCCGTGATATTTTAGTCGTCATCTCGCAGAAAACAAAGGATTAAAAATCCTTAATTTTCAAACAAAAAGGTTTTGTAACAAAACGTCAAAAATACTGGCTGTTTTTGAAGAAAAATAAAGAGATTGCTATTTGACAGTTTATGAAAAAAAATAATTAAAAGAAAAAAATTAATGGCATCTGATTATATTTTACGATCTCAAATGGACAGAGATAGGCGTTAATTTTTTTGGAATTAGGTTTTATAATAAAAACGGTTTTATTCCTTCAAAGGGTTTCTTTTGGCATTAGCGAGGATTTTGCGTCGAAATAGCATAAAAGAAATTTTGGTGGATTGTTTCGAGTGAAGTTCAGTGGCTGTTTTAGTTATTTGAGAATTGATTCCATAGCTTATCTTATATATGGATATTGAGAGGGAGAGGGAGGCCAAAGAAAAGATGGATAGATTGTGTGAAGAGTGATATGAAAGAAAAGGAAGTTAGTGATAGCATGACGAGTAACGGCAGAATGGAAGAAAAAAACGTATTGCGCCGACCCCAAATAACACGGGACAAGGGCAGGAAGATCTTATATATGGATATTGTGATGTAAAATTGGTGTAGTATTGTATCTCAAGTGTCTACACAACGGGACAATATGGGAGGCTGATTCGATATATCTGAAAATCAGCACTGGGTGTTTGACGCCCTGCAGTTGCTGAGTTGGTGACCCATTCGGTTCGGGCACGCTCAGCGCTACTGTATTGTATTTCTATACTCTTTTTATTATTATTATTTTATGTTGTTGTATATTATATTGTCCGCACCGAATAAATGCTATTCTATTCTATTCTAAATATCTGCTGCCAAATACTAGAAAATAGAATGTTTTACATCCGCATTCTATTGGAAAACAAAGCGATTGTATGCTATATCAAAAACGAAATACTTTCTAAGCTTTGCACTGGCTAATGCAAAGGCCGTGCGAAATCCATAAAAAATGACATCTTTAAATCTCGCCAAGCCCGTTCTTATCGGGTTACTAGTCGCACAAAGTGGACATCCCAAAACGAAACCCGGGGCCCTGGGACGAAGGCAACGAAGGAACAGGAGTGGGTTTTTAGTTAGTAAAAGTCTGACACTACCTCGCGCTCCACCCAAGGGCGGGATTTGTCATTAGATGATTTTCCCAACTAAAAAAAAAAACCCATGTGCACAAAACGTTTCGAGAACACATTCCTTGTGCGCATATCTAAGAAGTGGAAGTCTCTGCCGCAGTCTGTGTTTCCTGATAGCTACATCTTGCTGGTATTGAAGTCAAGAGTAAATAGGTTACTTCTAGGCAAGCGTGCTCCAACGTCGACCACATACATCACCATTAGCTGAGGTAGTAGTCAAACGCGAGCCTATCAATAAAAAAAAACTGGGCAAGTGGAGTCGGAGTCGCGTACTGAGGTGTCCGTACAAACTTACCTATGTAAATAGTTCAATTCACAAATGGAGTCTCGAAGATTTCTCCAAATCGCAAAATAGTTTTTATTTTTGTAACGTAACAACAAATTTACTGTTTTCAGATTTATTCCTATACCTGTGCTATAAGAACTTGCTTTATGCTAAATTTCAGGATTCTGGGTCAACGGGAAGTACTCTATGAATTTTGATTCCCTTGAGAGTGTCGAAATATACGTTTTTTTGCAACATAAACGGCCGTATCTTTTTGGTTCGTTTACTCAGAAGTTTGTTTTATTTCACAGCTTCAAAGGACCGCAGACCTAAGTATATGGTTTTAATTTCAATTCGATACCTCCACGCGTTTCCGAGGTAAAGGGTTTTGACAGACAGACAGACAGACGGACAACAAAGTGATCCTATAAGGGTTCCGTTTTTCCTTTTGAGGTACGAAACCCTAAAAATTGAAATTAAGATTAGATTGGCGAGCAGAGTAGTTAATTTTTACTGGCAACACTTGCAAGCTTAAGTTGCCAATAAATAATTGATTAAAAGCCGCTGTACTTCAAAGCAATCCTATTTACAAGTACACCGTTTACGTCGAACGGAACGCAAGCAACTTTGCTTGTACTACTAAAACATATGATTTGCTCCATAGCCGTTTGAAATTTAATCAGGATTCCATCAAAATTGACCAGCTGTTGATCACTTAAGGCTGGCTTGGGAGGTTGGACCTGTTATTTCTACAATTTTCACACCTACCGCAGTCGGTAATTTCAAGACATAACTTAGAAAAGATTGGGTAGCGCTTGAGGATATAAATATGGGTTTTGCAGTTGCCTCATTGGAGTTGCCAGGTGTATTTAGATGTCTCGATTCTATTAAGGTAGAGTAGCTAGTCGTAGTAATTGATTGGATCTACCGCTACACCGAAGCCGTGTTCTTACATATTATAAAACAAAGTTCCTCACCGTGTCGCGATAATCTCAAGATAAGTCTTTATTTG
The DNA here is from genome assembly GCA_905147345.3 of Mythimna impura. Taxonomy (NCBI): domain Eukaryota; kingdom Metazoa; phylum Arthropoda; class Insecta; order Lepidoptera; family Noctuidae; genus Mythimna; species Mythimna impura. The sequence goes on along the minus strand of LR990346.1, from coordinate 26,139,039 downwards.
CTTTAAACATGGTATAAATTTGTTACAGCTATTAATCTATAGTCCACATGTTTAGCTATTTGTATCAATTGCATGCAAAACTATTATTAGTTAATGATTATTCAATGTCATAATATAAAGGCAAAACAATAATATAATAGTTTTATCTTAGTATTATCCGTAATCACAAAAGTCCAGAAATTTAAAGTTTGTGGTTAAATAAATCTTTAAGGTCATAAAACATATGTCCTTTCAGCCATTTCAATAGTCTGTTTTTAAATGAGTTTATAATAAATAAGTTATAGATAAGATATAGAAATAAGAGCAGTGGTTGCCGAGTGGTAACGGCCCCGACTTACGAGTTGTAGGTCGCGGGTTCAAACCCAGCCAGGCGCATTACTTTGTGTAATTTATTTCATCTAGATTTTACCCCCAAGTTGAAGGGTAAAATCTACAAGTCCGTGATAAGACCTGTCATACTGTATGGATCAGAATGTTGGGCTGTGAAAAAGACGGATGAAAAAAGACTGCATGTAGCGGAGATGAGAATGTTGAGATGGATGTGTGGTGTGACGAGAATGGATAAAGTGAGAAATGAGTATATTAGAGGAAGTTTGAAAGTGGCGCCAGTGACTGAAAAGTTGAAAGGGAATCGTTTGTCTTGGTATGGTCATGTAAAGAGGAGAGATGAAACGCATGTTACTAAAAGAGTTATGAGTATACATGTGGATGGGTGGAGAGGGAGAGGGAGGCCAAAGAAAAGATGGATGGATTGTGTGAACAGTGATATGAAAGAAAAGGAAGTTAGTGATAGCATGACGGTTGACAGGATAGAATGGAAGAAAAAAACATGTTGTGCCGACCCCAAATAAGATGGGACAAGGGCAGGAAGATGATGATTTAATCACCACTGCTCTCAAAACGCTGAAGGAAAACATCGTGAGGAAACCGGCATGTCCTAGAACCAAAAAATTCGAAGACATGTGACATTCACCAACCCGCACTGGGCCCGCGTGGTGGATTACGGCCCATTCTCTCACCTAGAGAGGAGGCCTGAGTCCCAGCAGTGGGAACATTAAAAAGGCTGATTATGCTATGCTTATGCTATAATAAATAACAATTTCATTTCTATTGGAATTTTGTTATAAATTCGAATACACATGACTAGGTAACTTTTCGCATACTTGGCCGATTTAAGAGTATCCTGCAGTGCAAGTCTGCATGGGTCTTTATTTCGAGTCTTATTTTGATAGGCTTCGGAACTGGAAATATACCCAGCTTTTTAAAGAAAAGATTACATAACTCATCAGGACGAATACCACAAATGGCTCTGATGCAAAATACTCTGTGCCTATCCGTGCTGTTACCCCAAAAAACAAGTCCGTATCGTAAGATAGATTCTATGTAGGCGTTATATGTTGTAATTACTGTTTTTTTTTGTTTATATTCTTTATTTGTCTGAGAGCATAAACAAACTTGTTAAACCTCCCGCACAAATTATCCAGATGTTCTTTCCAATTCAAATCTTGATCTATGAGTACTCCTAAAATTTTAGTTTGTTGAATTTCTTTTAGCCTGTTGATATTAAGTTTAAAATAGTATTTAGTGTTTTTCGATTTATTGAACTGCATATAATTAGATTTATCTAGATAAAATTTTAAATTATTTGTCTGTAACCATTTTATAATGTCGTCGATAGTATTATTAATGTCCATTTCATGATCAGATTTAGTTTTATACTTTTTATCAGATGTCACAATAATCGAGATGTCATCTGCAAATAATACACATTTATGATTAATCACTAGCGGCAAGTCGTGTAAAAGCAATAAGGGTCCTAATATAGTCCCTTGGGGGACGCCGCAATTATTAATTCTATAGTCAGATGAATACGAGGTTAATTAATTTTCATTTACTCTATCAATAACAACGTGATTGTTTTCGGTTGCTTAAGTAAGACGCGATCCACTGCAGTGCTATGTCTTATTCCACTTTTTTCTAATTTTTTCAATAATATATTATGTGCTACAAGTCGAAGGCTTGTGAGAGGTCAAAGAATAGACCTGTCGTTAAGTAATTTATATTTAGGAAATCATGAATATTCCTTAAAAGATTAGCAATTCCTGGTGTGGTTGACTTATTCTTTTGAAACTCACACTGTTCTATTGTTATGATGTTGTATTTGCTACAGTAGTCAATATGTAGTAGATTTAACATCATTTTTATCGTTTTTTTTGTACGAAGGTTTAACGACGAAAAATTTTAGGGCATCGGGAAAAGTTCTAGATGAAAATGAAAGATTAATTAAATACGTCAATATTGGAATTAGTTCTGCACTGAAACTTTTAATTACTTTTGTACTAATTCCATCGTAACCTTCTGAGTTAGTGTTATTTAAAGCTATTATTTCTTTTTTTATCTCGTCTTCAGTCATAGGGCTAAAAAACATGGAATTGGGTATAGTTAGGGTTTTATTAGGCTTGTCATTATAATACAAAATTATTAAATGTCATAGTGCTAGTCGAATCAATAATAAATAAAAGCATTTGCTTTGGCAGAGGGATTAGTCAGTATTCTCTTATCTAATTCTAGTTGAGAAATATTGTTGTTACATTTTGTATTTCCATTTTCACGGTTAATAACTGACCACATTGCTCTACATTTGTTTTGACTGTTATTAATGAAATTAATGTTTGAATTTATTTTGGATCTAAAGATATTTTTTTTCAGTATTGATGAATATTCTTTATACATATCTTAGTATGTACGTTAAGGTTTTATTTTTATAATAGTGATACCTTATGAGACATCGTTTTATTTTGCAACTGTTGAGAGTCGAGACCCTTGTTTTTGTTTATTTTAATCTTAATCTTTGGGAAACATAAATAATACAATAAACTCGTGAAATTTATTGAACGCATTATTTAAATTAGGTTCGAGATGTACCTCTGACTACGTTATACAAGGCAGGGCAATTTTTAAATTTCCTATGTTCACTACAATAGTCTTTTTTTATAAATAAAGTATGATTTGGTCTTAAAACTTTGTTCTTTTATCGGGAAATCCAAGAGTTGAGCTGTGTCACAAAAAAATGGAACGGATTTTCATGCGGTTTTCACCAACCGAGAGAGTGATTCATTAGAAAGGTTTATACACAATATTCATATTGTAGAACTTACAGCAAAATCGAGAATTTCAAAGATTTTCTGTAACACGCGTGCTAAACTGAGGCTGCTAGTTAGGTACTGTTAATAACATACATATTGTTAGCAATCAATTAACGAATAATTTAAACAGCCACTGAAATTCACTCGAAAAAGTCCCGCCAAAAATTTGAATTTATTATTTGTATAGCCAACGAAGGTCATGGACAAATACAGTACCCATAAGAGATCACCAAGAGGTCAGAACAAGAGTGTCTCTAACCAATTTTGGTTCTGAACAAAACGTGACGACAATATTCTGTATCCTTTAGCTAGTAGTTTTATATTTCTTCTGAATGCTTTTAATTATGTCAGCCATTATTTCAGTTTTCATGTTTATCAAAACATTACATCTTAGTGTATTGCATATGTAAGCAACTTACAAGCCATTTGCATGTAAAACAGACTATTAAGCAGGGTTGCCACATTCGGCTTTAACTACTATCAAGGTTTTGATTTAGCTTTCACCATCATCATCATTGCAGTCGAAAGACGTCCACTGCTGGACATACGCCTCCCCCAGGTGTCTCCACAACGATCGGTTCTGTACGTCTCGGATCCATCGTATATTCGCGATCCTCATCAGGTCATCGGTCCAACTTGTAGGAGGCCTTCCAACGGATTTTCGGTATGCGGTCGCCACTCCAAAACCTTATAGCCCCATCGACCATCTGTTCTGCAAGCATTGTGCCCTGCCCACTGCCACTTAAGTTTGGCGATTCTTCGAGCTATGTCGGTAACTTTGGTTCTCCTACGGACATTTAATTTAGCTTTGATTAAATCTAATAATAATATCTTGACTAAAATCTTCGGGTTCGTCGCTTAGCTCCGCTTTGCAGCCACCGGGATTTTTGTCAGCTGCAGTTGCATCGAGATTGGGCGACGAATACTTTTCGCCGCCAACAATACCACCACCTGCGCGTTAATGGGGAAGAGGCCGATCATCAACTAGTTTGGAATCTCGGCCTCAGATTCGGGATTCGGCGTGGACCCTCCTCGCTGGATAGGCTCGCGTTTGACACTGTCTCACCTGTTGCTAAGCCTCACCTGTTGCTGAGCGATGATGTGGTCGACGATAGAGAACGCTTGCCTAGAAGTAATCTATTCTCTCTTGACTTAATGGTTGTAGCTATCAGGATACACAGACTCCTTCGCTGTACGTACAATGAACGTGATCCCAAAACGTTTTTTTTTCGTATGGGAGCGATGTGCACCATATACCGGTGGCACAATGCCGTACGTCTGGTGGTTCGATGATAGAATGGGTTGGGCGGAATTAAATTGTGCAATTTCGATGTACACTCCCCGAAATCACATAAATAAAAAAAATAAAAAAATGAACTATAAATAACAATTATTTATTGTATAAATGAAATATGGATAGTTAATTTATAAAATATAAATATTGCATGTATAAGAAATCGAACTAAATTATCTATTTGAATTATTTTTGTAAATATTCTTTCAAGTGAAGTATATTGTTGTAATAATGTATGCTGAATGGAATAAAAGGCTTTTTTATTTTATTTTATTACTCCCCGAAATATACACGATAGAAAATGTACAGGCTAGCAACTCGGTGTCGATGCTCGAGACTGGTGTTTTGACTTCACGAGTGCATCATCGCTGATGATATTCTTGGTTCGTTTCTCAGTCGACTCCAATATATTCGGTAGCAGCCCTGTGGCCGTAGAACAGTCACGCCGGTGGTCCGCAGCTCCACGAACACATTTACACGCGCGCCCCCTAACACACGCCTGTTACTTTATACCTAACAATCGTAATCAAACTGCGCCTTATCAGATGCCAATATCGTCGACGGTTTGAAGAAAAATGCCATTTGGACAAATATTCAGAAAACTTTAAGCTGACCAATATTTCTAAAAAAAACCGGGCAAGTGCGAGTCGGATTCGCGCACTGAGGGTTCCGTACAAACTTACCTATGAAAACAGATTAATTCCCGAATTGAGTTAGGAAGATTTTACCGAAGCGCAAATTTTTTTTTTTTTGCCGTAACTACAAACTAACAATTTTCAGATTTTTTCCTATACTTGTGCTATGAGACCTAGCTTCATGCCAAATTTCAGGATTCTAGGTCAATGGGAAGTACCCTATGAATTTTGATTTCCTTGAGAGTGTTAAAATATACGTTTTTTGCGACATAAACGGCCGTATCTTTTTTTTTTCGTTAACTCAGAAGTTTGATTTTTTCACAGCTTCAAGGGACCGCAGACCTGAGTATATGGTTTTAATTTGAACTCGATACCTTCACGCGTTCCCAAGATAAAGGGTCTTGACAGACAGACAGACGGACGGACAACAAAGTGATCCAATAAGGGTTCCGTTTTTTTCTTTTTGAGGTACGGAACCCTAAAAATGGATGTTCTAATATTGGTTACAACAAAACTTCAGATACATTAGGGGACAAAATGTCCCCAAACCAGCGTTTTGCCTCGTCGTTTATACCGCGTACATCGAGGGACTGGAATAATTTGCCTGCTGCGATTTTCCCGTCCGATTATAATTTGGGTCTCTTCAAGGCTAGAGTGAATAGGCTCTCAATAAATTAGTGCGCCTCACCATCAACGATTGCATTACCACTTACCATCAGGTGGAATCGCAGTCAAGCACTAGTTTATATCAATTAAAAAAAAAAAAAAAAAAAAACATGACGCGCAACGCTCAATCTACGTGACGCTACAACGTTATCCAGTGTCCCGCAAATTGCCCTCAACATTTTACAACGCATTCACGCGACACATGTTGGATAAAGCCTCAGATACACTGAGCGACAAAATGCTCCCCAACATGACGCGCAACGCTGTCAAATTGTCCCGCGTCACGAGAATATTGGGGGGCAAAGGTGCGGGACACTGGGCCACGTGTTGCAGCATTACGTAGATTGTGCGTTGCGCGTCATGTTGGGGGATAGTTTGTCCCTTAATGTATCTGAAGCTTATGTATTATTATTATATTGCTCTCCTGTAAAATAGCGATTATTGATTTACGCACTGTCATAAATATAGTTTTTCCCTAAATCAAAAACCTTTGAAATCTACAGGCAATCTCATCTTGGCGACAAACACAGTTTAACGGACTTTTTAAAAGATTGGAACTGAGATTAAGCTGTTGATCCCCGCATTAACGCCAGCGTTCACGCGCCATTGTCTTACTATTGTGTCTCTAATTACGCACTCAAAAGGTTAAAATAAAAGTTTTCTTTTTTTTTTTTTGAAGGTGGGAAATCATTAAACAACTTCTCCCGCTCTCGGTGGAGCGTTAGGGAGTGTCAGACTTTTTAACTGACTAAAAATCCACCCGTGTTACTTCGGTTGTCCTTTTAGCTGCAGTGAGTGAGTGGGCTTAAGGACTGGCTAAACATGTAAACTTTTAAATACTGCAAATATAGGATAGGTGTTTGAATTTCAGTAAAAAAAATAATCATCTTCCTGCCCTTGTTCTGTTTTATTTGGGGTCGGCGCATCACGTTTTTTCTTTCATTCGGTCCTGTCACCCGTCACACTATCACTAACTCCCTTTTCACTCACATTACTTCTCACACAAACCATCCATCTTTTCTTTGGCCTCCCTCTCCCTGTTCATCCATCTCCATGTATTCTTGTAACTCTTTTAGTAACACTCGTTTCATTCCCTCCTCTTCACATGCCCATACCAAGACAAACGATTCCCTTTCAACTTTTCAGTCACTGGCGCCACTTTCAAACTTCCTCTAATATGCTCATTATCATATAGGTAAAAGAAACGATTTGTTTTTTTTTTTTTTTAAGTCAGATGAGTAAGAACAGCTGTCAAGCCTCTAGGCGGATTGAATAATTTATATATATAATACGATAAACTGAAGTACTTTTAAGAATAAGTCCGATAATTCGATGCACAGTAGCGTTTGATTACTCTCCGCGCCCCTAACATTATCTTCCTTTAAAATCGATACGCTGTTTAATGTGTCAAATAAAATAACACTTACATACCTACATTGCTACTTATCGGTTCATCTGCAAACGAAGAACATCTTCCAAACAAGTCGAACGGGTAACGAAAGTGTGTGCCGCGCTGTCTGTCCGTGTGTCACGATCATTATCGAAACCAAAATGATATAACTGACATTGACTACTGTCATACAATTAAAAAAAAACTTATAATTGGTATACTTAAATTAAAGGTTCCTTGTTACCTGTCAGCTACTATTTTGAAAAGTCGGTGATAAAAAGTCTTCATTCAACTTATTTTATCTGTGTACCTAATCGTGTTTATGACAAACGTGATGTTAGAATTTTGTTTGTTATTTTGCAAGCGAAATCGCGTAATTAAGGTATTTGTACCTACCAAGGGTTAGGATGACAGCAGGACGAAAATATGCATTTCTGAGAGAAAAGGAATGGTAGCAAAGCAACATTCTAAGAGTCTGACAGCTGTCACCCTCACCATTCTATAGCAATTGTAGTGTAGTATCTATGTTTGGTAATGGGAAACGGTTGGAGATAAGTGCAATTTAGCTTCACATTTTTTGACTGACCGACAATTTGACAATTCAAAAGTTCCTGTAATTGGTCTATTTGAAATAAACGTTTCTGATTTCTGCTCATCATCATTGTGAAGAGTTTAATAAATTTACCTGCTTTCTCAATAAGCATATAACACTATATTCTTTATTTAGCAAAAAAAGAACGTAAGTACCTAATTAACTTTTACTTAATTAAGTAATAAAACTTAAAAGCAAAACAGTTCTAGTAAATAACAGCCAATAATACGACTTCAATCAATTTCGTGTATGGATGTTTAATATATCAAAACAATGACTGCGAATAAAAATATGAATGAGCGAGAAATGAATTAAAATACCGCTTCGATTAATATTTACAACGAAATAAAAATGGCGTCCGCCGGTCAATTTGACAGCCCGCCATTTCGTTACACTTGCGACTTATGATTGCAATCTGGCGTGTGCCATATTTAAAAGACTGGGCAAGTGCGAGTCGGACTTGCGCACTGAGGGTTCCGTACAAATTTACCTATGTATATAGTTCAATCCCGAATAGAGTCTCAAAGATTTTTTCGAATGGCAAAAAAAGTTCTTTTTATGACGTAGCAACAAATTTACTGTTTTCAGATTCATTCCTACACCTGTGCTATAAGACCTTGCTTTATGCCAAATTTCAGGATTCTAGGTTAATGGAAAGTACCCTATGAATTTCGGTTTCCTTGAGAGTGTCTAAATGTACGTTTTTTGCGACATAAACGGCCGTATCTTTTTTTTGTTTACTTAGAAGTTTATTATTTTTACAGCTTCAAGGGACAGACCTGAGTAGGTATATGGTTTTCATTTTTCAACTCGATACTTCCACGCTTTTCCGACATAAAGGGTCTTAACAGACAGACAGACAGACGGACAACAAAGTGATCCTATAAGGGTTCCGTTTTTCCTAAAAAAAGAACCCTAAAAAAATGTAGTAAAAAAATGCAAGCAGGATATAAATATGTAGGTTCTGTCGATTACTTTCATAGTTTGATTAATGAGTGTACTCATAATTTTAAAACTTGTATAGGTGATGTCTCTGATAGTTGTGAACAAAGACATTAAATATATACTACCAAGTTGTGAACAAACAATACAATCTTTACAAGTAGGCAGGTAGTATGAACTCCAGTCTTCACTTCTCAAATCCAGATCAACAGGTTTGAACTCTAGTCTTCTGGACTTCAGATAAACTGGTCTAAAGATCTGGATTGGTTTTGGGACTTGAAAAATGGTCTTCTGGCAGATGTTTTACGACTTTAGGTAAGTAACCAAACTACTTTTCAATTTGTCTATGACCAGTCATAGAAGACTTGGTTGCCACGAGGCTTGTCGAAGTCAAAGGACAAGATAACCATTTAATTCTGAATGATTTATGTACTAGGTCACTATATGATAAAGAATTATTCAGGATATTGGCAAAATCATGTTGCAAAATTCTTAAGTTCAGGAGTTACGGTCCGGTAACAGTCCGGACCGAGCCCAAGTCGTCGACGGCGCGTACTGTTCCACGCGCGCCTCAAGGAGATGTCAGCAACTGTAGGGGCCCAGCAAGGTCGAAGCCTACGGGGCCACGGGTAGTGTAAAAGTGAAACCCTGGGACGAAGGCAAAGAAGGAACAGGAGTAGGTTTTTAGTCAGTAAAAGTGACACTGTCTCCAGCTCCGCTCAAGAGCAAGATTTGTCATTAAATGATTTTCCCACCTAAAAAAAAAAAAGTTCAGCAGTTAGATTTTCCAATTCTAAAAGAAAGAAATCTAATCTGTGAATAATAATAACAGTTATTTATGAGGGACCCTAAAAAATAAATATAGTTTACCTAAGGCCATTGACACTATTTGTCTAAGATGCACTGGCAAAAAACCAGCAGTATGTTTTTATAATAGCATTGTAATGACAAACGGTACGGGGTACTTCGACGTTACATCGATTGTTTGCCTTGCTTTTTGCCATGATTTTTTAATGAAAATGATCGATTGATTCGAATTGAATTTATGGTATGCAGATCTTGGAACATGAGTTGTTGAGGTTCCATAAATGTTCTCACAATTGAAGAAAATACGTGTTAACTACTTATGAACTCATGAAGCTTTGGCACAAAAAAAAAAAACATTAATTACTTATCTACATTAATTTATATTCACTTATTGTAATAACTACTCTATCTCATTGTAGTAACTCCAATATATAATAAAATAAAATAAAAAAACAGTCAAGTGCGGGTCAGACTGGTGCACCAAGGGTTAGTAAGGTTGCGTACAAACTTATGTCAGTATCAATTCACGAATCGAATCTCGAAGATTTTTCCGAATCACAAAAAAGTAACAATTTTGTGAAGTAATTACAGATTTTCTCCTTTACTTGTGCTATAACACCTTACTTCTTGTCAAATTTCAGGATTCTAGATCAATGGGAATTACCAAGATGTGTCGAAATATGCGTTATAAACGGAATATAAACAGCCATAATATTTATGATTGCGTTGGTCTTTTAAATCAACGCTTGGCGCACCAAGGGGTAGCAGACCTGCCCCCTTAGCCAAGTTACGACCGTTCGACGCAAGAAAATCGAAACGAAACGGTCGTAACTTGGATAGATCGGCTGAGCCACACCTTTCTAAGAAAAGGGCCTTGACAGACAATAAAGTGATCATATGGGTTCCGTAATGCCGACTGAAGTACGGAAACCTAAAAATAATAAAAACCCTTAACTAAAACAATCTAAAATAGGGCGTCGAAAAACTCATACGCATCGCTGTCGACTGTAAATGTTCCCAAAAAGGCAGCATTGCCACGCTGTATGGCAAAGCTAATGACCCATGGTTGGCTTTTACACTTTAGACAGAGGTCTAAGGTGTAAAAACCAGCCATGGGTCACGCACGTGAAGTGTTAAGTGTTTTTTTTAATATGATAACAGTTTGTAGCAAAATCTAATACACTACAATTGCTATAAGATAGTGCGGGTGACAGCTGTCAGATTCATACAATGTAGCTACCTATCCTTTTCTCTCATCTTAGAGATGCATATTTTCGTCCTGCTGTCAGTCATCCTACCCATGCTATGTAAAAAAGACCTTAGTTATTACGTTGCGTCGTGCGGAGTTGTCAGTATTTTGAAAGCTCTGCGAATAGAATAAGCCCGACCTTTTTAAGTACCGTATAATAAAATAAGGAAATTGATAGACGAAAATCTGCATAACGATAAAATTCACAAATATATTGCATGCTATACACGCACAATGCACTCCGTACAATCTAGAATAAGAATTGAACTATAAATTACAAAACACAAACAAATCCTATCTAACCACGTATATTCTCTGCACGTACAATCCGCAATCACGCAAAACTTTATTAACTCTTCAATATCCATTTCCAATAGAAGCAATCTTGGGCCATTACTATTCTTTATAGACATAGTTAAAGGCATAAATTACAGCCCATATATTATCTCAGAATGGCTAATGTAAACGAGGATCAGGCAACGTGCACGCGGATCGGAAGCTATGACAATGCCAAACAATTTATTTTAATGGGCATTTATTAAGTTGGCTGTATAAAATCGCTGGTAACTCGGCGGGTGGCTGAATGCTTAGATTATCTGTGTCATGCGCGCCCGCGCCCGAGATGCGTATCGGGTGTATTCGGCTTTATTCGGCCCGTATCGGCAGCGATGACAATGGCAAACAAATGCGATCACGTTCGCTCGTATGTTTTGTAATATATGATTTTGATGTTGCGATTTGTATTTTGATATTATTTCTAAATGATTGTTTAGATTTTCTAAAAGGCATCTTTTGTGGTCTACCAACGGCACTGACTAGATATTTTTTTATTTTTTATTATTGATATGCTCGCGTTTGGCCAAGCGATGATGTGGCCCACGATGGAGCACTTGAATACTTTTGAAACTCAACTTACGTTATGTTTCTTTACTGCATTTATCTAAATGGATATGTCGTTTTTCACATAACCATGGCATGTGAGTACTATTATTGGTCGAACAGTAATAAAATTTAATTTTACATCAAATGTTTTATGATAGTTTTTCTTTCATGTATTGGAGCATCCAAAAATGTAACAATGCATTTTAATCACAATTTATATTATGTTTCACTCCTAAAATAACACATTAGAAGAATATTTATAAAATACAATTAGTATAAACAAGAAATGTCAAAATCAAATAAATTGATGGTGACGTGAATCTAAATGAAGCCACTTAAATTTTATTTACATTTAAAAATACTAATTATAATTACAATAAAATAAAATAAATAATAATAAAAACCTTAATCTAATTACAACTAACTAAAACTAAAATATGGCGTCAAAAAACTCTTCCACATCGCTGTCGACTGGTAATGTTCCCAAGAGACTGGCGGCATTGCAACGCTGTATAGCAATGCTTATCCTCCAGCCCTTGGGTCACGCGAAGTGTCAACTAGACGTAAATAATCATAAATTGATAGGATAAATGTTTCGGATTTGCGCCACCAGGCGGCAGTGCCTTCGTTGTGTACGTTTCCTATTAGATGGTGATAAAAAAATCCGCAAATATTAATATACTAGCTTCTGTTAGCAGCTTTGCCCGTGTAAAAATAGAAAATTATCCCAAGGTAACCTGCATACTCTCTGGACCAAAAGTATCCTATAGATATCCTATCCTAAGATATAGAATACTCGCGTGACAAATCCATTTAGCTATTTGAGCGTAACAAACATACACATACATGCACCACCAAACACACATACAGCCATCGTCATACATTCTGTTAGCGGCTTTGCTCACGTGAAAGTAGGAAATTAGAGCTCCAGGATACTAAAAATACTAAGGATACTTTTGGGATCAAATGTATCCTATGTCCTTTATCAGGACATGGCCCAACTGTGTGCAAAGTTTATTTATTTATTATTTATTTATTTAAACTTCATGTAGGTACAGTGGTGGTACATAGGCGGACTTAATGCCACAAGGCATTCTCTACCAGTCAACCATTGGATTAAAAAAGACAACACTGTGGTAGGTGTGCACAATAAATAAATAACAGATTTTTTAAATTTATTATAGTATCCTTAAATTAAGTTGCATAAAATAAAAAAAAATACGTATATATATGCTAATATAATAAACTAGTAAATACTATGATAAATATGAAATCATTATAATTAAGAGAACTTAAAATCTAGCAATTATGACGAAGACCGAACTAAAAGAACGAACGAAAAGTAGTAGTTCCGAATTTTACGCTTAAGGAAAATTTACTCGCTTTCTTTTTCTTTTTTTTTTTTTAAATTTCGTTCAGTTTCTTTCTGTCGCTTGAGTGTGAAGGAATATCAAACATACACATACACATGCATACATATAAATTTTCTCCTTTATAATATTAGTGTGGTGGTAACACATCAGCACTATTAACTAATGTGTTAGGAATGTTCTTTGTAACGCCATGCAGCCGCTCCTGATAAGTGAAGCTGTACTAGCATTTAAGAGTATAATTTCAGAGTTTTAGTTTAAGGTGGAAGTTAAAGCGGGAGCATTAATATTTAAAAAAATATTGTTTAATTAAAAAGATAATTTAAGCAACGGCATTATTAATTAATATGTATTCTTTATTGTAGGTACACACAACTTAACAAGACCTTCATAAAAAATAGGATGTAGTTGACGATGGAGCACGCTTGCTTTGGAGTAACCTATTCACTCAGTTAACAGGAAACACAGATTTCGGCAGTGTATTCCTAAAAAAAAAAATAACTGTAGCTAAGCTGAAAAGTTAATTTGAAGCCTAGCCTTTAACTTTTCTTGGCTGCACGATTGCTGTGCGATTTATTATGACACACTTCATCAACAGTCTATTACACAAACGTTTAAACAGTAAAAATGCTCTAAGGCATTGCTTTCCCCAATCTTTTTGCCCATCTGGGGATGTGGGATTGCTCTAAGGCAATAGGCATTGCTTTCCCCGCAATCTTTTTGCCCATCTGGGCGGCGGGATTGTTCGAAAGAGATACCGCGGCCCTGGAATGCAAAGGACAACATGGATGGATTTTAGTCAGAAAAGTCTGACACTCTCTCTCGCTCCACCCAAAGTTTGATGATGTCCTACTTAAAAAAAATGTAAAACACTAGGTAAGCAATATAGCGGCCTTTTTCGATTTTATTACCATTTTTTCTCCCCGCGACCCCTTCCCACTTGCGCCCGCGCAAACCAACAGCAATTTAGAGCCGATACTGTGCGTTAGTCTGTCCGTCCGGGTGCTAAGTCATGCTAGGCGAGCAATAACGCTGCATAATTCAAGGACACAAAGCATGGCGTGATAAACGCAGGCGCTCATTTCACTGGCGGAGGTATCTCGGTACCTTTGTTCGGTATTTGTTTCTTATCCGAAAAGAGTTGCGTGTTGTATGAGGTTTTGATATAGAAGTGAAGGTAGGGAGTAAAGCTACTGGCTCCTTGTATTGTTTGTGGTTCTAAAAAGATAATAGGCGTTAGGGATTCGAGCAGGGGTCCATTATTCTGACGCACATACGTATATGTGTATCAGAAAAGTGGTGCAAATTTCTTGAAGTAGCTAAGATTAAGGAATTTGAGAGGTTTTTTTAATGATTCAGTTTTTAATGGTTTTATGAAAGGAGTGGAAATAATACTTAAAATATTTTGTTTTTCAGATGATTTTTCAAAGTTTGAAACTTCTAACACTCGCCAAAGCACAGGATTTACAAAATTTCATCCTCTTGTTTCTACTTAAAGTGAGAATCAAAATTTAAGCCATTCATTTTGAAAAAGCACTATAGAACTGAACCGAACCGCTTCGATTAACATTCAAAACTAAAGTTCGCGAGCTAATTTGTAAGAAGTTGGCAGTATATCATCACAGCGTTAATCATCATCACATCATCATTTCAGCCGAAAGACGTCCACTACTGGACATAGGCCTCCCCCAAGCGTCGCCACAACGAACGGTCCTGTGCGTCTCGCATCCATCGGACTCCCGCAACCGTTACCAAGTAATCGGTCCACACACAGAGCGTTAATAATAATATAATAATAATAATAGAGATTCACGAGAGCAAACGTGCTCGGGAGAAGGATGTATATCCAGTAAGGTGCTGGTAGGGATCTTGACCGTACTTCCGGGATTTTCCTGATTGCCGTGGTATAACCTCTCCACTCCTCAAGCACCTCAGGATATGTTGCCCTTTTGTTGCTACGTCACTTTGTGCTAGCGGCCGTTTTTGGGGGCCCATTTATTGAGTGTGCAAGTCACCCCCTGCCTTTTTATCGAAGGGTATTAATAAAATTGTTTAGTCAGGGGCCATAGTCTTAACATAGTTCCTGGTAACCAGTCCATTAAATACTTCAAAAACCATGGTTCTATTGTTTTTGTTATCCATATGTCGCAATAGTTTTTAACTATAAATAAAAATAAAATAAAATAAAAAGCCATTTATTCTACTACATAATCAATCTCAAAATATACATCATTATTCCATTAAATTCATATTAAGCATTACTAATTCAATTCATTTATACCATAAAAACTTTACAAATTTTACACAAAATATATTACAAATTATGATAATAATACAATAAAATTCACAATAATAATAAATGTCAAATAAAAATGAAATAAATTAAAATACAATAAAATAAAAATCTTATAGTCAAAAATTAAAAATACAATACAATAAAATTCATGATAAATGTCCAAAATCTATAAAATTATTTAAGTAAAAAAAATTTTTTCATTTATAATTATTTCATTATTTTTGGTTTAGCATTTTTAGTTTATTTAAAATAGAAATGAAGTGTTAATCTCATTTATCTAAACTCAACGTAGTAGTCGCCTCTTTGGCGTAGGCCTCCCCCAACTCTTTCCAATATTTCCTATCTCTAGCTTTGGACATCCAGTCCGGTCCTAGCCTTTGTATGAATAGGTCTGCCCATCTTTTCCTTTGACGTCCTCGTGACCTTACTCTATCTCTTGGTATCCATTCCATGATTTTCTTGGTCCATCTGTCGTTCTGCATCCGACATATGTGACCCGCCCAGTTCCATTTCAGAGCTCTCACTCTTTCCACAATATCTGTGGTCTTAGTCCTTTTCCTGACCGCCTGGTTACTTATTTTATGCGATAGCCTTATCCCCAACATACTCCTTTCCATCTTACGTTGACATATGGCTAATTTGTCATCTTCACATTTTCTCAACGACCAGCTCTGACAACCATAAGTCAAACACGGTAATATTGCTATTTCGAAGAGCTTTGTCTTGACGTTTATACTGACAGATTTATTTTTCATTATTTCTTTTAAGCTCCAGTATTTTTTCCATGCAATAGCGATTCTTCTATTTATCTCTTTTTTATTTTGGTTTACAAAGGAAACCAGTTGGCCCAAATAGATGTATTCTTTTACGAATTCTACGTTTTGTTCCTCGATAGTTATAATACCGGTTTCTTCACTGTTCGTCAATATTTTAGTTTTTGTGATGTTTATAAACAGACCTACTTTCTTACTTTCTTCTGTCAAGTGGTTTAACATAGTTTTCAAGTCTGTTATATTTTCTGCGAATATGACTATGTCGTCTGCGAAACGGAGGTGGCTTAGATATTCTCCGTTAACCTTTAATCCTTTTTCTTCCCAGTTGAGTTTCCTAAAGATACCTTCTAGGACTGCTGTAAATATTTTTGGTGACAAAGGGTCACCCTGCCGGACGCCTCTTCCTATGGGAAACTTGTCTCCGTCACGTTCTAGTCTGATTTTTGCGCAGCCTTTTCTGTATATTTCTTGCAGTATGGTTATGTATTTCTTCTCAACTCCCTGTTGTTGTAACGTCTCCCATATTGAAGAATGATTTAGAGAGTCAAACGCTTTCTTGTAGTCTACAAAACACATATAAAGGGTTTTATTATACTCCTTGGCTTTTTCTATTATTTGAGTTACCACCTGTATGTGATCCATGGTTGAGTAGTTCTTGCGAAACCCTGCTTGTTCACACGGTTGGTTCTCATCTAGAGTTTTTGTTATTCTGTTCAGTATCAGTTTAGAAAATAGCTTTTAGATGTTTGACATTAAGCTGATTGGTCTGTAATTATTTAGGTCACTACTGTCACCTTTTTTGTGTAGGAGTACGATGGTAGAGTCTGACCATTGTTCTGGAGTTGACCCATTTCTTAGTATGTTGTCAAAAAGCGTTGAGAGAACGGTTTGCAATGGTTCAGAGAGAGATTTTAAAAGTTCGTTTGTGATGTTATCTTCGCCGGGTGCTTTGTTGTTTTTCTGTGACTCTATAATATACCTGATCTCGGTGTGTAGAACACTAAGATGTGAGGTCGGATTTTCCTCCACATGGTAGCTTACTTGTGAAGTGATTGGTTCTTTGGATGTGTACAGAGCACTGAAGAAGTCGGTTGCTACCTTTAATATATCTGGTCTCTTTGTGACTTGTTTCCCGGTTTTATTTTTTAAGTTAGGTGCCCATTCAGATTTGTTTTTGAGGTCTTTGAAAGCTTTCTTAATTGCTCCTGTTTTTTGTATGTAGGTTTCAAATATTCGCTGTCTAAGTAATTTATCATCTCTGCGTAGGTTTCTGTTTATTTCCTTGCTGATTTGGGTGATTTTTGTGCGTACCTGCTTTGTCCTTTTTAATCGGTATAGTTCCTTACGTTCCTTTAACAAATTATGAGTTCTCGTGCTGATTTTATTTCCAGTAACTTTTTCTTTCCTTGGCAATTCTTGCATCAATGAGTTTACTTCCGACACAAAGGCGTTGTACTGGCACTGGACGCTTGGCTCTTTGCTTATGGCTTGAATTAATTTATTTTCCCAATATTTTCCAAACTCACTCGAACAAACTGGTAACTTATTTGTGTACGTGCTGCTCTGTTTTATAAAGTTTCTGTGTTTTCCTATTTTTAGGTTTAGTGCGCATCTTATCATACGGTGGTCGGTTTCAAAGTTAAGGTTATTTATTATATCAAAATTATGAATTTGTTTTGGTTTATTAGTTAATATATAGTCTATTTCGTTATGATAAAGATTGTTTGGTGAACGCCACGTCCATTTTTTATGAGGTTTCATATGGAACATCGTATTC
Source organism: Mythimna impura (assembly GCA_905147345.3). NCBI lineage: Eukaryota > Metazoa > Arthropoda > Insecta > Lepidoptera > Noctuidae > Mythimna > Mythimna impura. The sequence continues at coordinate 26,121,220 of LR990346.1, read as the reverse complement.
ATTATTTTTAAATTTTTTTCAAGAGCGTACTCTACCAGCCTTTGTCCACGATCATTTCTTTTTCCATATGAGTGATTCCCTAAAATTTGTTCTTCACCTTGTTGCCTTTTACCTATCTTTGCGTTGAAATCGCCCATCAATATTATGTTACTTTTATTTGCAAAAGTTACTGCTTCCTCTACAGTTAGATAAAAATTTTCTATTTCTTCATTACTGCAGCTTTCTGTAGGTGCATATACTTGAATGATGACCCAAGGACTGCCCTTATCCAGTTCTATCTCGAGGGCCACTACTCGCTCGGAATATGATTTTAGACTTTGAATGTTCTGTTTCAAAGATTTTTTAATTAAGAAACCAACGCCGCTCCTGCCTCCTTCACTCGGTGAGTGGTACAAGATATATTTTTCGTACTCTTCTATTATTTCTGTTTTCCGCCTAACTTCACTTAGACCAACTATGTCCCATTTAATCTCCTCTAGACTAGTAGTTAGTTCTGTAATTCTGTTGTCCCTAAGTAAAGTTCTGACATTTAGACTTGATACATATAAGTAATTTCTTTTCTTATTTTCAAAAGTCGGGCTTTTATTATAACTTATGATTGCGTTTGGGGGGGTGCTGGTCTACTGCCTCCACGGGGACCGGCCGTATTGGAGGAGGTGGGGGTAGAGGGACTACATCTATTCGTTTTTTTGTACTGAGGTTACTTCAATGGAACTGGAACTGGACTCAGATGTATTCTTTGGGATAACAGTTTTCATATAGGAAGTAATATTCTTTGTTTTATTTTTCTTTGGGGCCTGTACTATACTAGTGGCATTTTGATGATGATCGGGTGACTCTGATAAGAAACGTTTATGCTTGCGTGTGTCTTTTATTGTGTTATTATTATCAGACTTATTCTTTAATATGACAATTTTATCGTACCGCAAAATAGCATTTTTCCCCAGCTGGCGCTCTTTGTTTACTACTTCCTGTAGCTCCTTACGTTTTAACAAAACCTCTCTAGGAAAGTCCTCTTTGACATTAATGTTTGAATCCCCCAGCGACTGCCTTTTTTTCATTATTTCGATTTTTCGGCCCAGAGTAGTTAGAGTTATTGATATTGGCCTTATTTTACTTCCTTTCTTGCCCAGTCTTCTTACCATTTCTATTTCTGATTGCTGGATGTTAATTTTCATTTTATTATTTATAATAGAGTTTTTAACTAACCGGGGGTTATCCTTGGGTGCACTAGCATAGCGCGTACAGGGATAATCGTCGGTTGTCTAAAGGGCCTTTGCGATTTGGTTTCGGCTCCTCGTACGCCTTCCAAAGATCACGGACTTCAGGGGCGTGAGATAAATAAACGAATAAAATTTCATTTAAGTATAATTATGTATGTAGGTAAAATTATGATTTACATTAAGTACAATCGAGAAAAAAGTAATTCTAACTGTAGTGTCGATCTGCCTGATCTAGGTTAATGAAAACCTGTGTTTCAGGCCATCAATCAATAATGTTTTCCAATTGTCGATTTGGACCAATTGTTTGACTTTATTAATGTAGGCAAGCAGTTTATTGAGTATATATTGTATAATTGTTTTAGATCTATGGTTCATTAGTATATTTATTTTTGTATTCGATTTCTCTTTCTCTTTTGTTTCACCTATCACTATTTTTCTCTGCATCACCTAAAGGTTGACTGGTAGAAAACGCCTCTAAGGCATTAAGTCCGCCTCTGTACTTTTGTGCGCATAGACCATTTAAAAAAAAAAATATAGGTACACTCACCACAATCGGCTTTGGGACAAAGAGCTTCACCGTGCATTGTCAAAAACAGGAGTTCCCCAAGCATACATCAGCCAATAGTTACCTAACCACATATAACAAACGCATAGCTACTTGACAACCCAACAAAGCTGCACAAAGCCACAGTATAATAAGCCACAAAGATGCGAGGACCACAAAACGACCGCCTGACCATAATTTGAGAGCGATGTAAACATGCTACAATTTGCAACGTTTACCTATTACGTGTTCCGATGGCCTGACCTTACATGTAGCCGGCGGTTTTAGTGGGGATAGAAGCGGATAGCATAAACAGAGTTTTAATGTTCCCAGTGCTTGGACTCAGGCCTCCTCTCTAGGAGAAGGAATGGAAAGTAATCCACCACGCGGACCCAGTTCGGGTTAGTGGATGTCACACATCTTTGAATTTTTATTTCTAGGACATGCCGGTTTGAGGAAGAGTGGCAGGCGGTCGCCTCCTTCTGCGAAGCAGTAATGTTAGCAAAGGAGGAGGCAGCACGTGCACGCGCGAGGGAGCGGCCCTCACGCCCCAGTCGCCAGGATCCTGATCCCGATTTCCGGCCACCGTAGTCGCGGGCTTGCGGACGGCGAGCAATGGGTAGCTCGCCGTCCGACCGTCCGGTAACCGTCCAGACCGAGCCTAAGTCGACGACGGCGCGTACTGTTCCACGCGCGCCTTAAGGAAATGTCAGTAAACCGTAGGGGCCCAGCAGGGTCGAACCCTACTGGAGCCAAGGGTCTGCTTCTGAAAGGAAGAATCGGCCCTGGTATGAAAGGCAACGAAGGAACAGGAATGGGTTTTCAGACAGTAAAAGTCTGACACACCCTCTCGTCGGCCATATCATCGCTTACCATAAGGTGTGATAGTGGTCGAACGCGAGCATATCAATAATAATAATAAAAAAAATAGATTAATTTATTTCAATTATAAAACGTCAAGAGCGCACGGTCCCAATTCGCCGTTTCATAAGGAGAAGAACCGGCAAGAAACTCTATGGTTACTCTTTTTAAAAATGATTGATATTTCCATATTACAATATTAATAGGTATGTGAGGACAGTGTAGACCAAAACTCGAGCCCCAAGTTTTTTTTAATAATCAATATTATTAAATAAAAACTTACTTGACATCGTGAGGAAACCGGCATGTCCTACTAGAACTAAAAAATTCGAAGACATGTGACATTCACCAACCCGCACTGGACCCGCGTGGTGGATTACGGCCCATTCCCTCTCCTAGAGAGGAGGCCTGAGTCCCAGCAGTGGGAACATTAAAAGGCCGATTATGCTTATGCTATGACATAAAAATCTTTTCCCTCTTCGCTTGCCCACCATAGCCATACCTTTAATTCTATCGGTACACACGGCACACACGCTTCCTTAACCATTACATTGTGGTAGTCAGCACATATCTGGGTATTGGCGACCACTTGCGCAGGAGTCTGGTAGCGGTTAGCGACTGCTCAAGTGTATTGATTGCGGTTGTTACTTAGATGAACAGTTCATGGATATCTTTAATTTATAATCTATAAATGAATAGCTGTTCGTTAGTCTCGCTAAAACTCGAGAACGGCTGGACCTTAAAGGCTAATTTTGGGCTTATTAATCGTGATAGTCTAGGGAAGGTTTAAATGGTGAGAAAATTTGGAAAAACTTACAAAAAAAAAAATTGAATACAACGCCATCTGTAATGAAAATGTAATTTTAAAATGAATTTTGCTGTTATGATAATGCCGGTAGATGGCGTTATCCTTTGACAGTTTAGCTAACACAACAGGCGGTACGAAATTCACCGGGTCAGCTAGTATTTATATATAAAAGGAGAAACTGACTGACTGGCCTATCAAAGCCCTGGCTGGAGGTTTTGATTCTCGAATTAAGGCCGCCACAGGCAAGTTCGGTTAAGCAGCCGACAACCTCCTAGGATGACCTGCGAGAGGCCACACACAAAAAAAAAAAAAACTGACATATCAACGCATTGCCGAAACTATTAGAAGTAGGAGCGTGAAATTTTGCACAAAGCTTCCTTTTATGACGTAAGCGAGTACAAAGAGAGGATTTCTCAAACTTCACCCCCTAAATTTGTATGGAGAAACCTACTTTCACGCGGGCGAAGCCGTTAGTACAAACTAGTTTATTTATATACTAGCTTCTGCCAGCGACTTCACCCGTGTGATAGTAGAAAATATATAGCTTATAGCACTCAGGTATAATGCTGGTACATATTAGTGATAGAATTTTCAGAATCGGTTTGGAAGTTTCAGATATTACACCCTACATGCAAACTTACAAATATTTTATAATATTAGTATAGATAAAGCTCTCATTACAGTCAGAGACCAAAAAGATTGACGCTTTGGAAATATGGTGCTGGAAAAAATGCTCAGAGTCTCTTGGACTCAGTTTCGAACAAACGCTTCTATTCTCGAGGAACTACCCCCCTACCCAAGTTACTACCGTTTCGTTTTGATTCTTTTTTCGTCGATCGCCTCGAGTAGGCCACGCCTCCAATTCCTTTATTCTGACGTCATCTCAACGCTCAGTCACAAGGTCAGAACAAAGGATAAGAAGGAATAGGAGGCGTGGCCGACTCGAGGCGATCAACGAAAAGAGAATCGAAACGAAACGGTTGTAACTTGGCTAGGGGGGCTGTGCGTCAAGGAGCGCTTCTCTACGCTAGTGCGCAGTCGTATTTTTAAATATTTTGGCCACATTTGTCGACGTAAAAGTGACTCCATCGAACGCCTTGTTATACAAGGAAAGATGGACGGGACGAGGTCACGTTTCAGATCACCGATGCTATGGACTGACCAGTACAAAGCGGCTGTTTGCGGCTCATTGAACTAGTGCACCCGAATGACTGCCAGCATGCAAAAGTGGCAGGAAGTCGTGCTGCGTATCCTGCAGCTTCCGGAGAGCTACTTTTGTGATAACCATGACCACTCTGGCAAGAGTGAAACGACCAAAAAGAAGAAGAAAGCTCTCATTTGAGAAAAGACTTGTAACCGTTAGGCCTATTTTCTTATTCTTAAACATGAAACATACCTCCACGAAGATAGCAACATAGACATAACGATTTGAAATTCATACTTAATAAAGAACAAAATAATTTATGTGCAAAGTAATGCATCTTGCGTCGGTCGCCGCGGGCAAGGCGGTGATTTTACGCATTGCGATTTGTTCCCGGAGCAGAGCTTTGTTATTGTTTTTATATAAATGAACGTTGAGTTTTGATGGAACGTGATTTTAAAAGATTTGTACGCGTTCAATCTGAGTATTAGTAGTAATAGCGTGAGAATAAGTGCTTAAGTTAAAAAACTTAAAAAAAATAGAACCGACTTCAACGTAAAAAAAACACTGAAAAGTGCAAAATAACTTTATTTTGGAAGTCAGTGTTTCTATAACAGTTTTGTTTCTTCGTTATTTAACAAACAAAAAAACTAACTAGTTACACTACTAGTACTGTTACTAATTACTAGTTTTGTTTTTGTTTTTAATAAAAAAATAATAATTTCAAAATCGGTCCACAATTGACCGAGAAATCGGTGAACATACATAAAAAAAATACATTCAGCCGAACATAGAACCTTTTTGAAGACGGTTATAAACAAAGTTTATTTTTTTCAAAAATAAGATCCTTTTAAAATGATTATTGATTATGAACCTAATTTATTTAATTTTTATCGTATTTTTTCCATAATATTTTTTGATTTACTGTTTTGATTTTAACATTATTTGTTTTACCTTTATTGTTTAACAAACATAGCAACATAACTAGTTTTAAATAATAGTCTATGGTTTTTAAATAAATGTTTTTCTTTATTTAAAAGTGTCAACTAATTTCCGGGTTCGTTTTGATCATCATTCTAATCCTTTTTTGTTAATTTTTGTTTGGCTTGTTTCAGACACACTATTGTCTTGCTGACTGACTGATCTCTTCACGACAGTATGAATTGGAACTCATGATATCGTTGCCTTAATGCTTGAATGGACAGCCGATCAATTTTAACAAAATTAACTTTATTATTTCAAATTATAGCAACTACTTAATCTCTACAATGTTTATTATTTTAATATTATTCAGATATATGTAAAAAAATACTACATGTTTCTATTGCGTGAAAGATTTTAAGGAACTTTTGATAACATCCATGCTTGTTAAAAAAAAAATGTCGCTTGTAAAATTTGCACACTGGTCGATGGCCACTCAAGTACTAGGGTGGCTATTTGGAATAGGTGTTGGTAACACAGGAAGTAGCATTTTACTAGTCTATATTTTTTTGTGGAATAGAAAATCATCAAATACTGTCTCCTACTTTGGCTGGAGCGAGAGAATCAGATTTTTACTAACTAAAACTCATATGTGTTCCTTTAGCTCGGATAGGGTCTATTTGAAGGTTTTGTTCTATACATTTTCATGTCCCTACACTAGTTTATACACTAAGGTTAATGCACAAATTGCGACCGTATTGTTTCACAATTTATTAACTCTATCGCTTCAGAATTAACAGCTTGTAAAGAGACAATAACATTAATACACATTATCTGTGCACTACATCGGGCATCATTCGATCCTCTGTGACCATTGCCGGCCATCGCCACACTTTAGCACCTAATCGAGGATGTATTGAGCACAATAAACAACAATTACTGCGTATAATGAATGTCCTAGAAACGTCATTAGTCGTGTTAGTACAACGGCACTAAAACAATAAATAATATAATGTTATAGAGGATGCGGATAGCTCCGGACGGGCTCGGACGAGATATTGCGAGCTCGGGATCTACACGCTTTGTGGTGCCGCGGGGTTAGGGGTGTCGGAGCAGAGACATACGATTTTTGGTGGGAAATCATTAAATAATTGAAGATGATCAGTCAAGAAGAAGTTGAGATGGTCAGCTTCAAGTCCGCATTCCTCAGTTTTGCGACAAACCCGACTTTGGTACGCATAATTTGAAACCATGGCCGCTAAACAGAAGCTCGGCAACGAAGCAAATTCGGCCTCGTGGTGGCACAGCTAACGAAAATAGATGTAGAACAGACCGTTATTCATCTTTTAATTTCCAACACGCAAATCCCTTATTCTATTCTTTGTTTCTTCAGTTGCCCTTTGTGTTCAATGGCCTAGGTAACTTTTTCGAACAATATAGTAGTTTAGAGACACACGTTGCGTTCCCAATCTGAGGTCATTATTAGGCTAGGCTACCGCAAATAAAACTCGAATAAGTAAAAGCGGCCGATGACCTAGTGAGGGTCGCGGGAATCCGATGGATGAGAGACGCACAGAAACGGTCGTTGTGGCGACACTTGGGGGAGGCCTATATCCAACTGTAGATGTCTTTCGACTGAAATGATGATGATGAAGTAACTGTGGAGAAATGGACTAGTTAGATTCGTTTTTAAACAAAAATAGAGCTTCATCACATCGGGATTTGAAACATTCACACTTCTACCAATTTGAAACAGACACACTTCTACCAATTTGAAACAGACACACTTCTACCAATCTGAAACATACACAATTCTACCAATCTGAAACATACACACTTCTACCAATTTAAAACATACACACTTCTACCAATTTAAAACATACACACTTCTACCAATTTAAAACATACACACTTCTATCAATTTAAAACATACACACTTCTACCAATTTAAAACATACACACTTCTACCAATTTAAAACATACACACTTCTACCAATTTGATCTGAAGAATCAAAGAGGATTTAGTCCGCAAAAGTCAGACTCCCTTTCGCTCCATCCAGAATATGTTGGCCAACGTTAGTGAGTTAAAGAGAAAAGACCAACCAACTTTTTTGTTAGCCATTCATTCCACTCTCATTTTTAGCAACCAGTTTTTTTTTCTGTCCCGGTCCTAAACAGGCCACCCTTTACTGCTTCCATTTTTCACGGACCCTCGTTTCCTGGTAGGAGGAGGAGTTTTGCTTTTTTTTTTTTAAATGAAATATGGTATTATTATATTAACCTAATTTACTTTAAATAAAATTCAAGCTTTTTGTTTTTTTTTAAGGTGGGAAATCATCAGGAGCGTGAAGGCGTGTCAGACTTTTACTGACTCAAACCACATCTGTGTCCTTCAGTTGCCCGTTGAGTTCTAAGACCACGGGTTTCCTTTTCAGAAAATGCCCGCGGCCACAGCGGGCATCGGCCCTGCTGGGCCCTTAAGGTTTACTCACATCTCTTTGAGGAGCGTGCGGACGGCGAGCAATAGCTTGCAGTCTGGTCGGCCGGAAAGGAGCCCAAGTCGTCGACAGCGTGTAGTCTTCCATGCGCTCCTCAAAGAAATTACTTTTAAAAAAATCAAGCTACTATCGCTAAAAGAGCTATAGAATTTAATCAAGCTGCTGTTAAGTGAATCCCTAACAATGTGAAGCAGCCTAACAAAATAGCTGCTTGATTGAGTGGAGTTTATTGTATTAAATTCTCGCGGTGTCAGCCCTAATTCCGAGTGCATACGATACGGGACGCGCTTTGTTTTGTAGTGCCATAGATCTAGGACAAAACTAGATTTGGGCTGTTTTTTTATTGACTTATATTTTCACACACTATCTTCTAATAGGTACATATATTAAATCACGTGTTACAGTATTTGTTTGAACTCCTCCGAAGAGGCTTTTTTTTGGATTTGATGGGATAATTATCTAATGACAAATCCCGCTCTTGACTAAAAACCCACTCCTGTTCCTTCGTTGCTTTCGTCCCAGGGCCCCGGGTTTCGTTTTCGCACTACCCATGGCCCCAGTAGGCTTCGACCCTGCTGGGGCCCTACGATTTGCTGACATCTCCCTGAGACGCGCGTGGAACAATACTCGCCGTCGACGACTTGGGCTTGGTCCGGACGGTTACCGGACGGTCGGACGGTGGGCTACCCATTGCTCGCCGTCCGCAAGCCCGCCTTCGAAAAGGCTTGACCAATTTTTTTGTGCATATTTAGTAGGTCTGAGAATAAAGCTAGAACTACATTAGACCGACGCACACGTGTAACACGTTTGATTTGTACGTAGAACGACGTCGCGTGGCGTGGATCAAGTGTAGCTCTACAAGTCTAGTTTCCATATAAAATGTATGGAGACCGACGCGCCCAGATCGGCGTGTGTGGCACACGTGCACAGTGTAGTTCTAGCTTAAGTTGTAGGCTATTTTTTTACGATTCCTATCCCTACCCCCTATTTTTTCTTTGATAATTCATGTATCAGAACAACGTTTACCGGGTCAGTTAGTAAGAATATATAAATTCAAATCAAATCAAATCAAAACACACACACACACACACACACACACACACACACACACATCACACACACACACACACACACACACCACACATCGTCACATTTATTATGACATTAAAATCTTTAAACCAATATGACGTGCCTTTGTCCCTTTATGTTGAAATCGGCTTCCAATTCAATCGAATGCAGTTGAATATCATAATTTTTTACACTAGTGCAGGCACTATAAAACTGTCATTTGAGAATAGACTTGTTACCGATAGTATTCTTCTTATATGTCGTATATTTGGGTTTGATATTAAGTCCTTTAAACCATGTCTTCGTGCGAATATAGTTACTTTCCCCCGATTTTTCATTTAAGGGTATGCAACTCGACATACATTTTTACTGTTTTTCTTATAATCGCTCTTACGCGATTATGACTTTATCACACATTTTTCATTAGATATTTTGGAAAGACAGTATCTTATGGATATTATCTAGGCTTCTATTGAAATCAATTTATAAATTTGTGTAAAATTAATCCAGTAAAGACCTCCGAAAATCTGCTATTTTGCATGAAAAGTTCATGCAAAATAGACACTTCATAATTTACTCAAAAATTAAAAAAGTCAAAAATGTTTAACAATAGAAGCCTTGCAAATTTAATCAAGATTCTGAATGACGACAATTTTATTTCAAAAACCTTTAAGGGTTAAAGGTAAAAAACACGTATTTCCTAGAACAAGTTTTGTAAAATATTATAGTAAATCATGGAATTACCGAATGCTAACAGAGTTTTCAGGCGTTATCTCTCTTTTTTCACGTTGCCTTTTCGTCAAACATCGCGTTGGATTGCGTTAGATGAAGTAACAAGCTTTTAAACCATGCTCGATGTTGACGATAGGCGAGTGAAAAAAGAGCCTCTTTCAAATGGCATTTCTCAAATTCTAATTTAGCTTGAAAACCTGTCAAAATTTGGCACTAAAGTAGGGTTTGAGATAAGTCTCAAGTCAAGTCAAGGAGGTCCATTTTCATCAACAGTGTCAACTTGTTTAGTACAGTTATTAACGTTGTGGACAAACACATAAACATCAAGGTAACAGTCAAGCGGTCCCACCTGTTATCAAGCCGTCTCTATCTCACCCTAGCTCGTCGCTTGCCAGCTATAAATATATTTTGTAGCGCACGCACAACAATTAAATTATCATAGGGAAGTCACCGCACGCGACCCGAGAGTTATAGGGACGAGTAGATGCCGACACGCCGACGGCCAGCTGGGATAACTGACGTATTGACAAAAATACTTTTGGTGGGCAATGAGGGGAATAATTTTTTCAACACACTTGGTCTAAAACCTGCTTTTATCCCCACCTCTTTTAGGCACGCAATTTATCTACTGTTTTTTGCACTAGTGCAGAAAAGTGCACAAGCTCGCCCCGCTATAATTTTTGTGCATTTATCGTATCAGGATAGGCGCGGCGCGACGATCACGAGTCACCCCTTCAACCCCCCATATTTATGTCTTCGGAAGTGTATTGAAAAACGTCCTTTGATACACGTGGTAATTTGTCACTACAGCCCTCGGCTCCATAACACCCTCACCTACGGCTCAGGCGAATGCCGCCTCGGTCGCAACGACAAACTTTGTCTATTTGTATCAAAATGTACTATTGACGGTACGATTGGCGCAGTGATTGAGCGATTGGCTGCTGCGCTGCCGGTCGCGGATTCCATTCCCGCACGAAAAAAATATTCGTATGACCTACAGATAGGTGTTCCGGATCTGTGTGTCTTTTGTATGTGAGTTTACATTCTTATGAACGCACCCGTGGGTGGGTATCGTGATACAGGAGTAATTCCAAGTATGGTTTAAAAAAAAAAGGTTAAATGAAGACAGTTTTCGTTCGGTCTGAGTTGTTTCTGAAAGATTTATTCAAATTTGTTGTGTAAATTCAAGAATATTTTGCATTTAACGGTGTGGTAAAATGAGGTTAGGTGAAAAAATTCAGTGATTTGACCAGACTTCCAAACCCCTCGAGCTCCTATTGTACATAAGGTTGTACAACTTGAATGACCTTGAAAAACGCTTAATCGTCTTATTACACACGGGTGTACGAAATTTATTCGGTCGAAAATTTTGGTCTCTATAAAAAAAAAAACAAAGCCTTTTTTCCTAAAAAACTAAAAAGGTTATTTTTGGTGATTTCACGTAAAAACGCGCAATCACGTAATAATAATACCCCAAAACGCCCGAAGAAAAAGCTGTGACTCCCAGCCACTGTAAGCACATGCTTGCGGACGGCGATCAATGTCATAGCTCACCGTTCGACACGGACCAAGCACTAGTCGACGGTGCGTTGTGTTCCACGTGCACATCAAAGATATGATTGTCAGGGCTGCGAGAAGGGCAACTGAAGAGACACAGGTGGGTTTTAGTCAGTAAAAGTTTGACACTCCTTCACGCTCCACCAAGAGAGGGAGTTATTGATGATTTACCACGTAAAAAAAGGGTAGATCATGTCCTTGAACAGCACATAGGATACTATTTATCTCAACATTATTGCACGGTACAACCGCACATACTGCAAGCCAGCATTTATGCCTCACACTGATTTTACTTTATGATAATCTTCAGTTCGCGTCGAGCCATCAAGCCGGGTGATCTCATTACGGCCAACGAGGGCCACGTGTCACTCATTTCACACACATCAGTTCATTAGCTCATTTTACCTATAATCTTTGGAACAATACAGTAGTTTAAATTATTTTACCATCTTTTATTCTATTCCGCCCACATCATCTAAAACTAGTGTGTGATCTAGCAAGAGATCATACAAGTATCTTGACAACTGAAGATCCCTTGGGATAATTTCTTGACAGAAGCTATAAAACCCTGTCGCATCGTATCTCACATTTACACTAATTAAGTCTTCAAGACCTTCACTGACACTAATTTCCAAATTCCGGACTTACCCCCGCTGTTGCGGCCCCCCGCCGGCTGGGTGGCTGACGTCAATTACCGGAGTTATGGCCCGGGCTGATCGTGAGTCGCGTCCTCGCCGCGCATGTAGCAAGCCCGGCGGAATGCTCAGCCATGAGACGAGATGTCAGGTATTCTCCAAACGTATCGAACGACTGGATTCGTTTGCCGATTTGATAGACATATCATAAAGTTCGTAATGTTTTCCGTGTTCACTTTGGGTTTGTTAGTTTGTGATTTGTTTGCGTTTGTTTCAGTTTACTTTGCTTTATTACCTTTTTTTTAAGGTGGGGGCATCATCAAATAACTTTTTTCACTCTAGGTGGAGCGAAAGGGTATGTCAGACTCAGACTTTCACTAACTAAAACCCACCTGAGTTCCTTCTGCCGTAATAACTCTTTCGAACAATCCTACAGTCAATGTCCATTATACTGAAGCAACAGAGAAGTATCCGAGTCTTTGGTTCTTCAGTTTTTTTCATCCGACCGTCTTCAGGATAGAGAAAAAATATTAGTGATTATTGATAAATTGATTTTTTTTTAGATACAAATCATATCAGATTTTCGGATTTGTACCTATAATATAATGATGATAATGATAATAATAGTCCGGACCGGTCATTATGGCGACATTTGGGGAAGGCCTATATTCAACAGTGGACGTCTTACGGCTGAAATGATGATGATGATGATAATAATAGTGATAATGATTTGTATTATGTGATTTATGTTTTTTGTTTTATATTGTAATATAATAATGACTCTCTGCACTTGTTGGTTTCGACTGTTAGTACAGAGAGTACCTGTATAAAATAAATAAATTGCAAATTCGTAACTTGCATATTGGAATAGAGTCAATTCAAGAGTAAAAATAGTGCTGAAAATATTGTTTAGTTTTTTACCAATAGATGGCGTTGTTAGGTGAGCGCCGTGTCCTAAATCGCGGTGTCAAGATTTTCTGCGCTGCGACTAGGCTCGTGATAATTGTAATTGAAATTAGTACAGAATGTAATAGGTATAATACATGTGTCGTAGTTTTACTATCTTATCATGTTACTGTCGCGAGGGCTGCAGAAACAGTGAGGGCGTGAATGATTGTTCAAATAGTTTTCTCGTGTGCTGGAAAACGCTATAATATAAACAAAAATCAGTGATTGTTACGATTACCTACTCGGTCGATTTAACAATCACAAAAATGGAAATGCTCGTCAATCAACATCCCACTACTACCGGTAGCCATCTTTCTTCTAACCCAATCGGTGACGGTGGCGTGACGAAGCGAGTCAGAGGTCGGCGCCGCCCATTGCGTGTGCTTATAATACACATGTGTGCGTGTAAGACGAAGTGAATAGAAGTGGGGAAATGTCGGATTTACATAGACGGTGAAGTAAAAACATACGCGATAGTGATTTTTTTTTAAAAACCTATTTACAAAAATAAATATCATTAATTTTATTACTTACATATTTAGACTGTCTTCATTATTTCACAATAAAGAATATGCGTGCAATTTTTTATCTCCAAAATTTAATATTATTTTTTTAGCTATGAGAAATAAATATGAAAAAAAAAATTAGAGAGGTTGACTGGTAGAAAATGCCTTGTTGCATTAAGTTCGCCTATGTACCACTATAGTACACTTGAAGTTTAAATAAATAAATAAAATATCATCATCAACAACGAAGTTATAAAGCTGATAATAAGAAAGAGATGACCGACATGGTCTTTGACGTCAAAGGCCATGGCAACTTTACGGCCGCCATTAGGTGAGGAGTGATATGAAAGAAAAGGGAGCTGGTGACAGCATGAGGGGTGACAGGACAGAATGGAAGAAAAAAACGTGTTGCGCTGACCTTAAATAACACGAGACGTTTTGGGAACACATTCATTGTACGTACAGCTAAGGAGTGGAATTCCTAGTTGGAATCTGTGTTTCCTGATGGCTACAACCCGGGAATCTTTAAGTCAAGAGTGAATGGGTTACTTCTAGGTAAGCGCGCTCCATCGTCGACCGCATCGTCGCTTTCCATCAGGTGAGATAGTGGTCAAGTGCGAACCTATCAAGAATAAAAAAAAAACAATGGCAGGGAGATGATGATGGTAATTTCGATAGAAAGTGACACCATTGAAAGGAAAAGTATAATGTGATTTTTACACTGACCTCTACTATATACCGCTGGACAGGCTGTTCTTTATGTTTGACAGCTAATTTTTTGTGCCTATTTGATGCGCCACTTGCAAGCGTCCAGAGAACTAATTTTGACTTATAATGCAAATGGCTGCAGATAAGTGTACAGTTCTCTGAAGTATTTTTGGATTTTGAATTAATTTCGTTCGAATTCCGTGTTATTCATGCTTCACGAATTATATAAAGCCTAAGAAAAATGAAGTTATGTATATATTATAAGTGGCGCGACATTATTAGTTTTAATACCGTAAACACTCGCCAACACTCGCTATGGCCGACAGCGCTAAAATGGCGAATATCAAACGGGCACAAAAGAACTTTGACGACCGCCAGTCCAGTGTCGTAAATAGTAGAGGTCAGTGGATTTTTAATAAGAATTTATGCCAGTTTTAAAGCTAAAACTCGTAGCAAAGTTATATATTTATAAACGAGTATTTCTATGTATTTATATGCACTGTACAGTCGACGCCAAAGATGATATGGCATCATATTTTACTGAGTAATGAAAAATGAAAAGCTTTTCAATGTAGAGGCACACATAGGGTATCAAAGAATTCGTCCGCATTGCTGTCAATGGGAAAAGTGCCCTAAATGCTGGCTAAGTATATTCCCACGGTGAATTTGTAGATATTTTTTTTACTGAAACAATGGCTCTCTCTGGTCACATGAAGAGCCGAGTACCTAACCTCTTGGCACTGTCTTTCACTTCCAATGAGATGTCTCTTGTTCTCTTTTTTTTATTCCAACTTGTACATAATATTATTAAGCCTTTATATCTTTACGTATTCTAAAACCAAGTCGCTTTCTGTGTTTGTGTGTTTATCCGCTAACTCTTAAACTACGCAACGGATTTTGATGCAATTTTCAGTAATAGAAAGAACAAAAAAAAAAAAAAATGAGGAAAAATCTATATATATATATATAAAAGCGAAATACCGCTCACTGATTAATCACGAAATCTCAAACTATAACACCTACCAACTTGAAATTTGGCAGGTAGGTTCCTTATAGGGTGTAGACATCCGCTAAGAACGGATTTTACGAAACTCCACCTCGAAAGGGGATAAACGGGGGTTGGAAGTTTGTATGGAGAAACCTACTTTTACGTGGCTGAAACCGCTGGCAGAAGTAAGGTAGTTACTGTATGTATAAAAAAATTGGACCCGTGCAAAAGCGGGGCGGGTCACTAGTCTAATGTATAAAAATCGGCTAGACCGATATTTATGAATTTCAGAATAATAATTCAATTAAAGTATTTTTCATCCTCTTACTCCTACGCCCTATTTTTTATTGCAATATTTCTTCAATATTTCATTGCATTGTATGGCAGAACAAGATTTGCCAGGTCAGATAGCATTAAATAAAATTCGTTCATGTAGAATACCTTAATAATATTCCATAAATTTCTCACAATACCAATTCATTCTCGGCGTCTTTGACGGCCTCTCAGCCAACTTAAACCCAAGATACACCTAATACTCATATCCTAACTAGTAGCCATCCAATTACAGCCAATATTAATAACTTTCATACATGATAAGCTAGATCTAAGTATGTAATAGCTTTGATAAGCTATAAAAGTGACCGAGGCAGGAATATTGACGCAGCTTGGCGGAGATCTTACTGTATTACATGCAGTTTAGATAAACTACTGATTTGTGTAATAGACGTGTTTAATTAGATGGATTAAAACAAGATGGCGCAGCTGCTGTAGCAATATCATGTTTAGTTAACGAGCTTTGTATCTTTATTACTTTTAGGTTAGAATTTATTAGTCGACGTTTATGTGTGCCTATATTTTTTGCGGGAAATCTTTATTGCATTTTAGTTTAGATTATTGTAATCGTCTGAAAGGTTCTGAAGTTGCGACCGCGTCTGGAAGACGCGGCGTTGTAAGACCACCTACAAGTTGGATCGATGACCTGGGGCCCAAGTCTGCTATTTTTATAAATTCGTCATTTCAACACGGTCCCATTGTCATTTTGCTAAAAGTTAATAATCTGCTAATTCATAATGATCGATCATTGATCGATCAAAGGTCTCGTACTAGAGTTGTGGTAGAATGACAATATCGAACTTATTAAAAGCAATGACTGTACAATGACGTTCTAATGGTACTCGTAGGTCACTGATCAAATGAACTGTCAAAATTTTAGCAGATTACCACATACCTACATCAGATGTTCAGGTTTCAATATGTACGAGATTACCATTCTATGCCACTTCTTTCAATGGAGTGTCAGTGGTTGACCATTGGAAAGTCACAATGACGCCATTATATTAGTAGATTACCAAACTTGTGAAAATCTACAATTATGAAATTAATGATAGACCATTCTGACATTATTGTAATAGCGCCGGCTTTTAGAAAACCTCATGGGTGCTCATGCTCATTTGATGGACTCGAAAAATTGCCGAAGTGTGAGAAGAGAAATGCACACTGATCGACAGACAAATAAATAAATGCTACTAAATAAATCCTACTTACATATTGCGTACGTTTGATAAAAATATAAAATGAAACCATTATATAAAAATGAAACTAGTTTTTAGTGTCAAGAAATATTATAATTTATACGTCGTCTAAAAGGCGATTACTGATCTGTTTCTTGATGTCTATTCTCAGGGGTGCTCGGCACCCACTGTTTATTTCTCATGGGTGCTCGAGCCCCCGAGCACCCACGGAGTCGGCCCCCAGGGTGGTTGTGAGACGCAGAGGGCCGGTCGTTGTGGCGATGCTTGGGGTAGCCTGTGTCTAGCAGTGGACGTCTTTCATCTGAAATGATGATGACGTTGATGAATTGCTAGCTGTCTCAATTTTGCAGGTTTAGTTTTGCAGATTTTGGAGTGGCGACCATGTATGTAAGATGCAGCATTGGAAGTCGAGGCGGAGTGGCTAGGAGGCCATGTGTGAAGTTTGCGACATGCTTGTAATGATGGATTAAAATAAAAATAATTCTGAATACCACTTCTGTCTTCACCAGTACGAGATCATCGCTCCAATATATCTAGGTGTTGCCGAGTAACCTTAAAATTTTATTGTTATAACAAGAACTGAAGTACTAACAATGCTTAGTGGTGGGGTCGTGTTCCATCTAATTGCAGTTTGCTTTTAACGTGGGATATCTTAAATACCTAAAGGATATTGATCTGGGTACGTGGGTTGTTTGGGATTCATTGGTGGTATTACTTTGTTGAACCGAATGAGATATCTAGTAATAGCCTCGCAAATTCGTGATTTAATGCAGATTTTAGACTGAAATATTCAAAAAGAAATATTCTGGAATTTATGCTGAACGGGTCATATTTTGGCGCAGCCGCGAGGCACACTAGTTTATCTTTGCTTCCTTTTTTTAGGTTATATACCTAACTAGTCCGTTTGGTTTATTTTCTTTCTAAATATATGAGGGCCATCCAGTTCTACTTCATAATCTCACTTACCTACACTAGGGCTATAAGTTTGCTTCGGTTTGCGGCTGAAGTCGTCCAACGACCCAGTGATACACCACCACCACGCCCTGGTCGTGTGACAACTCAGTTCGCCTCCCGTCATCATCATCATCATTTCAGCCGAAAGATGTCCACTGCTAGACCTAGGCCGCCACAACGACAGGTCCCGTGCGTCTCGCATCCACTGCTTTCCCGCGACTCTCACCAGGTCATCGGCCCACCTTGTGGGAGGCCTTCCAACGCTGCGTCTTCCGGTGCACGGTTACCATTCTAGAACCTTTCAAACCCATCGACTCCATCCGTTCTACAACTACAACTACAAGTAATGTGCCCCGCCCACTGCCACTTAAGTTTGGCGATTCTTCGGGCTTTGTCAGTGACCTTGGTTCTCCTGCAGATATCTTCATTCTTGATACGATCCCGCAAGGAAACGCCATGCATAGCCCTTTCCATTTTTCCCGCCTCCCACTACTCCCTTTTTATTTTAAGGTCTTATAGCGTGCTCGAATTTGGTACGACGGACTAAACTTACGCTGAACCATAAGACCATACAAAGAGATTTCAGTAAGATTAATGGGGCCAGTTAGGACAGTCGCCTGCCAGGTCTGCGCATTTTTCAAAAGAGTTACCGTGGCCCTCAAAAAAGGGCAACTGAAGGAACACTGCGGGTTTTAGTCAGGAAAACTTTGACACTCCCTCACGCTCCACCTAGAACGAGAGGAGTCATTTAATAATTCCCCACTTAAGAAAAAAGGTTCGACACACATTGTGTGGGATTGTTCGGTAGATTTACTGTGACCATGGAATGCAAAGGGCAACTGCAGAAACACATGTGGGTTTTAATCAGTAAAGGTGTGACACACCCTCTCGTTCCACCCACAGCAGGAAGCGTCATTTGAAGAAGACCCAGCTCAAAAAAAGGGTTGACAAATATGCCTAAAAAAAAAAACATGCAGGTTAGATTATATCCAGTATTAGGTTATTATCTACACGTCGAAATAAAAAAAAAAAAATATTGGAATATAAACAATTTTTACAATAATTTTTCACCCAAGCGGCGGTTATGCGATTTTACCTTTCCACTATCGACATGGTGGTCAGCTACATTAGTTTTAAATAAAACTCTCGCAGCCATATTTAGCACCTACCTACTAAAAGATAGACTTCGGCGTTCCAGCATAATTAACAGAAATTATTTTTTTATTTTATTTAGTACAGCAAAATAGCCATTAAAACTAAAATAATTTAATCCTTTCACTCTGTCTTCTCACAGAATCGCAAACTTTCCAATAATATTGTCTTCCATTCATCAGCAAACAAATCCAATCCAGGGTTGGTCTCCACGAGCGCGTTGAGCATCGTTAGCATACGCGGTATAGGGGAGGTGGATCGAGCTACAGTACGACAAAATGGGACATTAAATAATTGATGCTTTCTAGAGCGATTGTAATTATTCGGAACAAATAATTGACACAACTCTACATGTAAGTCGGACGCATCAGTGTAACCATTAATAATTTTATAGGCTGTTGTAATTTGGTCAACAGCCCGCCTAACCTTATATTTAACTTACCCGCCTAACCTTTTATTATATTATTATACAAAAAAGAAACCTTCTTCTTCTTCCTGCCCTTATCCCATATTACTTGGGGTCGGCGCAACACGTTTTTTTCTCCCATTTTGTCCTGTCATGTCACCCGTCAAACTAGCTATCACTAACTCCCTTTTCTTTCATATCACTCCTCTCACAATCCATCCATCTTTTCTTTGGCCTCCCTCTCCCTCACAAAAATGAAAACAAATAATAGTAATATCTTTATCATTATGACCACAAGTCTACATAAGCTTATCAAATGATTAACAATGATCAGTAATTAATCAATAGAACTAATTGAACGCATTACATTATAAGATAGCAGTTCTCTATCGCTGGGGTGCTTATGAATTATATGTATCAATTGTAATTGATACGATTAAAGGGCCTATTACACTACGCGATATTCAGCACACGATATTCAGACTGACTTATTTTTTGTTCCGAGTAAGAACGGTCTAACCCTTATTACACTACGCGACATCGACTAAGACTGTCTGAATATCGAGTAGTGTAATAGGCCCTTGACCATTTGCAGTGAAACGAGAAAATCCACTCCTAACAATACTGTAGGGGTGAAATTAAAAAATCACACAAGTGCGAGTCGGCTACCGGGGTTTTTGTATAAACTTAACTGTGTAAGTAGTTCAATCCCCGAATTGAGTCTCGAAGATTTTTGCGAATCGCAAAAAAGTAGTTATTTTATAACGTAACTACATGGTTTTCAAACATTTTCCTTTACTTGTGCTAAAAAGCAAGGTCTCAACCTAGCTTTTTGCTTATAGGATTCTAGGTCAACAAGAGGTAGGTACCCGTTTTAATTTCAATGTCAAAATATGTGCCACTAGCTGCTGTAGATAGCTTATATGCCAAGGAAACATACTCCCGAGTTAAAAAGTATCCTAAGTGTTATTCCAGGACATAGTCTACTCGTGTACCAAGTTTCATCGAAATACGTTCAGCCGTTCGAGCGTAAACAAGTAACAAACATACCCACACACACAAGCCATCGCCTTTATAATATTAGTGTAATTTTTAATGAGCATGGTTCTAAACCCTCTAAAAAGGTACCGATGAGAGAAGTTCTACAATATTGTCATTAGGTTTCAAAGACACACATTAAAAGTCGACATCTCATCATCGTTTCAGCCCAAAGACGTATTCTGCTGGACATAGGCCTCCCTCAAGCGTCGCCACAGTGACCTGTCCTTTGCGGTTCGTATCCGGCGGACTCCCACGATCCTCATACGGACGAAAACCGACTTTTGATGGCATCAAAATCATGCTTTACCTTGGGGTTATTTGCTTGGGGTTTTCCGAGTGAAGTTCAGTAGCTATTTTTAGGGTTCCGTACCTCAAATAGAAAAAACGGAACCCTTATACGATCACTTTGTTGTCCGTCCGTCTGTCTGTCTGTCAAGAATCTTTATCTCGGAAACGCGTGGAGGTATCGATTTGAAATTAAAACCATACACTAAGATCTGCGGTCCCCTGAAGCTGTGAAAAAATCAAACTTCTGAGACTTAAACAAACGGACAGCAAAGTGATCCTATAAGGCTTCCGTTTTTTCCCTTTTAGGTACGGAACCCTAAAAAAGTCTTAAGTGTCTGCATAAGTGGACAATATGAAAAATAATTTAAACATGCACGATCTCAGTAAAAAGCTCAGAATTTTAGAGTTGCAAATAGTAGTAATTCTGTATCTATTTTGTATACATTAATATTAAAATTGTATTCTGTCATCAAGAGTTTTATTATTGAAATATTGTCCTTTATTTTAAGTTTTATGTTTTTATCCAAATAGAAGAGTTTTGTTGATAGGCAGTTGTTAGTGAATAATTATGTAATGGTTACCTACTTAATTTAATACGGGCTACTCTTCCAGTCACTTACATAAATTATATTTCAATATCGTTTAGGATCTAGGAATTTTTAATGTGGTATCCTGGGAGCTGTGAAAAGCGATAAGTGTGGAAAAGGTTTTTTCAATGTATTTTTATTTTAATATATTTCGATTAGGTTCAACATGCAATGTATATAATTCTCGTGATTTTTTTATTTGTCTTAACAAGGGTTTTATTTGACTAATTTCGTCACAGGACAGTAGGTATCGGCTGATATAATAATGATATTTTAAATTAACCTCTTCTGGCTTTTATTCTTTGAAAATCAAGGGATTTTTAGTACCTCTCCTGTCCGGCCCTGGTTCAGT
Source organism: Mythimna impura (assembly GCA_905147345.3). NCBI lineage: Eukaryota > Metazoa > Arthropoda > Insecta > Lepidoptera > Noctuidae > Mythimna > Mythimna impura. Next base: position 26,099,770 of record LR990346.1, on the reverse strand, counting down.
TCATATAGAGAGAAAGGGATTGGGAGGCGTCACTTCCTGACTATAGCCCTTTTGAGTTTCTTCAGCTGCCCTTTTTTACTGACTAAAGCCTTTTTGAGTTTCTTCAGCTGCCCTTTTCTTTCCAGGGCCACGGTGACACTTTCGAACAATCAAGCAGCAGTCGATTACATGTTTATTTGAAACACTTTAACTTTTAGCTGGCCAAGCATAGTATTTTTTATTATTATTATTATTTTTGATAAGTTCGCTCGTGTTTACTATCTCACCTGATGGTAAGATAGTAGTATAGTAGAGAGCAGTGGTGGCCAAGTGGTAACGGCCCCGACTTACGAGATGTAGGTTGCGGGTTTAATCCCAGCCAGGCGAATTACTTTGTGTAATTTATTTCATCACCACTGCTCTCAAAACGGTGAAGGAAAACATCGTGAGGGACCCGGCATGTCCTAGAACTAAAAATTCGAAGACATGTGACATCCACCAACCCGCACTGGGCCCGCTTGGCGGATTACGGCCCATTCCCTCTCCTAGAGAGGAGGCCTTAATCCCAGCAGTGGGAACATTATAAGGCCGACTATGCTGATGGTAAGCGATGATGTCATCAACGATGGAGTACACTTGCCTAGACGTAACCTATTCACTCTTGACTTGAAGATCCCCAGGTTGTAACTATCAGGAAACACTGAAAGTGCAAAGAATTTCACTCCTAATCTGTACGTACAATAAAATAAATATAGCATAGCATAGGTATAGCATAGTCGGCCTTATAATGTTCCCACTGTTGGGACTCAGGCCTCCTCTCTAGGAGAGGGAATGGACCGTAATCCACCACGTGGCCCCAGTGCGGGTTGGTGTATGTAGCATGTCTTCGAATTTTTGGTTCTAGGACATGCCGGTTTCCTCACGATGTTATCCTTCACCGTTTTGAGAGCAGTGGTGATGAAATAAATTACACAAAGTAATGCGCCTGACTGGGTTTGAACCCGAAGCTGTACGTACAATAAAATAAATAGAGAGTTCTAATAAGTTGTACAGAGTTGTACTGGTTTTTTATCGATACTTCGAAAAGGACGATATGCCTGGCTGACAAATTGTTAATTTTTAACACTCGTTACAGAGAAGGAAACGAAAGGCATATGACCGGGTACCTCGTGAGGTTCTGTGGTGGGCCCTTAAGGAGAAAGGTGTGCCTGGGAAGTATGTGCAGTTGATCCGAGCGATGTACAGCCAATGCAGTACCCAAGTCCGGTCTGCAGTGGGCAACACTGGCAGCTTCAGTGTGGCTGTCGGCTTACATCAAGGGTCAGCCCTCAGCCCTTACCTCTTCCTGATGATAATGGACGCTCTGACGTCGGGCATCCAGGAAGAGGCTCCGTGGTGTATGCTGTTTGCCGATGACATTGTGCTGGTTGCCGAGAGTGGCCTAGAGGTCCAGAGCAAATTGGAGGTGTGGTGGCACAGACTGGAGAGTGTTGGCTTAAAATTGAGCAGAACGAAAACCGAGTACTTGTTCTGTGATTTCGGTGGTCTCTCCGGTCCTATGCCCTTAGCTCTCGCTGGAACGCCCATACCAATCTGCTCCGACTTTCGGTACCTCGGGTCGCTTATCCAAGGAGATGGCGAGGTAGACCGAGACGTATCAAATCGGATCAATTCAGGATGGATGAAATGGCGACAGGTCACTGGAACAATTTGTGACCCACGGATGCCCCCCAAGTTGAAGGGTAAAATCTACAAGTCCGTGATAAGACCTGTCATACTGTATGGATCAGAATGTTGGGCTGTGAAAAAGACGGATGAAAAAAGATTGCATGTAGCGGAGATGAGAATGTTGAGATGGATGTGTGGTGTGACGAGAATGGATAAAGTGAGAAATGAGTATATTAGAGGAAGTTTGAAAGTGGCGCCAGTGACTGAAAAGTTGAAAGGGAATCGTTTGTCTTGGTATGGTCATGTAAAGAGGAGAGATGAAACGCATGTTACTAAAAGAGTTATGAGTATACATGTGGATGGGTGGAGAGGGAGAGGGAGGCCAAAGAAAAGATGGATGGATTGTGTGAACAGTGATATGAAAGAAAAGGAAGTTAGTGATAGCATGACGGTTGACAGGATAGAATGGAAGAAAAAAACATGTTGATGATGATGACAGAGAAGGAAACGACTGTCAGTCACAGTTGCCGGTCTAGCCAAGGTATCGTGTTACCTAATTATTGGGTTGTTTAGGTCAGATATGCAGTCGTTTCTAATAAAGTTATTATAGTTTACTGGATTTTTTATCACTGACGTGAGAGCTCTTTGTACTTGTTGGTACCGAAAATACTTTACCCATATTTCATCAGATGTATATACGTACTCGTATATGTGTTTTTTTTTTCGGTGGGAAAATCATCTTATGACATCCCCTGCTCTTGGGCGGAGCGGGAGATAGTGTCAGACTTTTACTGACTAAAAACCCACTCCTGTTCCTTCGTTGCCTTTCGCCCCCACGAGGACACGGCGTTGCTCTTTCCAAGCGGGGCACACCTCCACCGTGTGCTCCACCGTGTCCTCCAGGCGGTCCACGCAATGGTGACACCCGGGCGTTTCTTCCGCACGAATCCGGTGCAGGAACCTTCCGGACTTACCAAGTGATACCGGTGAGGACCTGCGTCATGCGGAAGGTAAGAACGCCGTGTTGCCTTTCAGCCACTCCTCAAAGAGGGGACTTACCGCCATAATTATGGCGTGCCCAACTCGTATATGTGTAAGTCCTTTAAAAGACGAGGGCCAGACTGCTACTATAATGATAGCAAATCCTAATTTAAAAAAATTGGAACCGATATAGAGGTTATAAGTCCGATGTGTGAGTGAATATTTATTACTCCTTTACACTCAAATGGTTGAATGGACTTAGATGAAATAATAAAAAACATATTAGGCAGACGGGTAGACCATGTCCGTGAATAACACAGGATAGTTTTATTGGTGGTAGTTTTATCTTGGTATGGTCATGTGAAGAGAAGGGATGAAGCGCATGTTGCTAAAAGAGTTATGAATTTACATGTGGATGGATGAAGAGGGAGAGGGGGAGTGATATGAAAGAAAAGGGAGTTAGTGATAGCGTGACGAGTGACAGGACAGAATGGAAGAAAAAAAAGTGATGTGCCGACCCCAAATAAAACAGGACAAGAGATATTGGTGGTATTTTTTTAAGTCACCACAATTCTTATGGGTCGTGTTACGTCACACACTGAAGCGCCGTGTCAAACAAAATTGTTCTTGCACGGGCAACTTAAGTTCCATAACTTTTTGATTTGAGATATTTTAATGATTTCTTATGAAGGAATCATTTTTGTAACATTTTTCTTTCAAAAAATGAAAAGGTCTCCATTGTCATATCCATAGGTTTTTATTCTCTCATCAAAGTAAAAGTGAATATGGCAGCTCATTTATAACGGACTAATCACATTATTAAAATGTATCTTTACATAAAATTTAAGTCAAAGTTATCATCAAATGACACTGCTATTATATGCCCCTTCTCAGAGCAAATTGTGTACACCGAAAAATAGAACATATGTTGGTTGTTTTACGTGTGAAAGTCGTGTGAAATATTGACAGATGTTGATACAGCTGTCTCGTTGACATTGAATGTTATGTTGATAATATAATTGTTATGAATTAAAAATTGTTTGTGAAATTATGTTATTTATCTTTTAAAACATGGAATTAAAAATGGCCCTGTAATTTTAATAATTACTATGCATAGGATATTATGCCTTTTGTTTCTGTTGCAAATGTTATCTTTCTTCCTTTTTCGAAGACACAAATTTATACTATGGTTTATGAACTATATTATAGGCGATCGCAATTCCTTATTTATCGATAAGGTGTGTAGTCCCTTGAACATCTGGCCGGAGTTAAATGCACACATACTCGTACTGACTAAGCTTAAGACTAAGCAGTAAGATAAGACTGTGTTTTGTGTAGACAACCACAGACTATGTAAAGACTGTTTTTTAATTAGAGATAATGATTTGACAATTCGAATGTTGCATGTTTTTTCCATTTCATAAATAGTGAGGTACCGCAACCGATATTGAACAAAAAAACCGAAAATATTCGTAAAAATAGTTTCATTTTAAAATGCAACTAATTATGGTAAGTTTTTGTATTTTCTGAAGGTAATTTGAAAGATGCAAATGTCTAACTCATAAACTAAAATATAATTTAAGCCTAAGAATTAAAGACTAGCAAAAGCTGCGTCATTTTATTTTTTCGTCTCGATTTGTTATCACCAAACCCAGACAAAAATATAGAATTACTCAGTGATATTTTTGCTGACATTTTGTTACAACTTTAATAATAGGTAATGATAGGACTTCGGTTTGAAAACTAATAATAGTTAAAATTAAACAATCATAAGTCCTCTTTTTGTACTATTTTCGCATGGATCTCTTATAAAATTTTAGCGATAAACGAATCAAGTGTCCGTTTCTTGTAATGCAGTCATGTGAATTCACAGCTTGACGACCAATGGGCACGCCATAATCATGACGGTCAGTCCCCTCTTTGAGGAGTGGCTGGAGAGGCGTCACGGTGTCCTCATCTTCCGCATGAAGCAAGTCCTCGCCGGACATGGTCAGGTTCTAGTACAGGCCAAGGTCCAGAGCGAGGAGGAATGGAAGGGGGTCGCCTCCTTCTGCGAAACAGTAATGCTAGCGAAGGAGGAGGCTGCACGAGTGAGGGAACGAACATCTTTTCGCCCCAGTCGCCGAGACCCCAATCCCGACTACCACAATGTCAATACCAACGTCGAGCAATGGGTAGCTTGCCGTCCAGCAGTCCGGTAATTTCCGGGACTGAGCCCCATTCGTCGACAGCGCTTAGTGATCCACTCGCTCTTCAAAGAGATGTCAGCAAACCGGAGGAGCTCAGTAGAGCCGATCTGGTTTTAGGCAGTAAAAGTCTGACACGCCCTCCTGCCCCGCCCATACCGGGAGAAGTCATTGGATGAATTCCCATCTTGAAAAAATATTGACGACCAATGATGATAACTTTTTTAATTCTAAAGCATAAACTGAGACTGTCTCGTTCCGCTCTTGTAAACCGGATATAAAATTGTGTTGTGACTGGAGCTCCCTGGTAAAAGAAAGTAGCTAAGAATTCATGATTTTCAACCGGTTTTCAACCGCGCCCGCCACGGTGGAGCTAGTTTATTTCTAAACTCACGAGACCAGAGTTTTGTGTGGTTATACAGCCGTCGCAGTTGGGGTTATCGCTTGAAAACTTGGCAGATGACAATCGCAAGACGGGCGGTTCATTATCAATTGAGCTCCAGACCACCGTGGACATACACCAGAAACGAGCTGTTGCGTTATACTTACTTCACAGAAAAATTAAAAAAAAGATGGCCTATAAAGTTCTGGGTGCATCAATCGATTTTTGGATTTCGCATCGGATTTTTCTACCCCCTGAAGGCCACTACGGGTGTTAATCGACCGCAGAGAATGCGGGCGCAACCTGCCGAGTCTGCGGGTGACCGTGGCCCACACCATTCTACTAGTTGCCGCCGGTGCAGCGGGGAGCGGGATACATATATCTCTAGCATTCTACAGAAGCTGCGGGCCCGCAACCGCAGCGGATGCGGGTAAAAACGGTTTTGTGAGTTCTCAGTATAAGTAAAAGTCCGATTGTAAAAAAATCTGGTAATATTTTTGAATATTTCTAATTATTTCAATCTTCAATTCATATTAGACTTTGCTATTAACAAACACTATCGTATTTTGGGCCTACTTTCCTTAGAGGTTGTATTATTAAAAGAACCGGTATAAAAAAATCGAATTTGGAGACATCACTTGTATCAAAAAGCAGGCAACATATTTCTGGAGTTTGACATTTGGACTTGTCAAATCATTATCTGGGATTAAAAAACGCACTTTAGACATCAGTCAACTGTGTTTATTGTCTAGTGTCTATAGTGCAGCACAGTTATGCCCGGTTTGCACATGGCCCGACAGATTGCTATATTTTTTTGTGCGTCTATTTGGGCAGAATAAACATGTTTTCTTTCTTCTTTCTTTCTTTTTCTACTGCCGTCTGCGCCCGCATAGGGCCCCGGTGACCTTTAAAACCATTTTCTTTGCAAAATATTGATTGTAAATCAATTCGTTAGGTTAGGTTAGTTTCTTATTACTATTCTTTGTAAATTCTGAAGAATATTCAACCAGCGATTTTCTTGTGTAAACATATTTCGAAAGATCGAAAGACTAAAAGAAAGAATAGGAAAAACAAGCGAAAAAATATCACGTTGTTAATTTTTTTTTTATTATACATACAATTATAACTAATTGACTTAGCCGTTACCGAGAAGTAGGCTTCAGAAAATCACTGGTTTATGATAGGTACTGCTCGGGCGCTAGAGCCTTAAGAGCGTCCTTTTCGAGGTACATTTTCATGTTATTACTCCAGATATTTTGGATACACAGCTATCTTGTGGATATAATCTAAGCTTCTATTTAGAGAAATTAAAACATAAATTTTTGTAAAACTAATCTAGTCGACCTCTGAAAATCTGCTATTTTAGGAGACCTCTGAAAATCTGCTATTTTAGGCGAATGCCAACCAAGTTTCAGGCGTTATCTCTCTTTTTTACATTGCCTCTGCATCACGTTGGATTGCGTCAGATGAAGCAACAAGCTTTTAAACCATGCTCGATGTTGACGATAGGCGAGTGGAAAAGGGGGTTCTTAAGTTGTATTAGTCTTCGATGTTTGTAACGCAGGTAGACTATGACTTGGAATAGCGTTAAGAATACTTTTTATCCCGGAAGTATTTTACCTTGAGTCAATTTTCTACTATCACGAGGGCGAAGCCGATGACAGCCGCTCGTTATAATATACTAGCTTTTGCCCACGGCTTCGCCCGCGGACATTTAATATATCCTATGTTATTCAGGAATAAAGCAGCTTTCTATCAGTGAAAAAATTTTAGCAATCGGACCAGTACTTCCAGAGATTAACTCCTATAAACAAAAAAAAAAACAAACTTTTCCTGTTTATATTAGTGTAGATATTCCATTACCTTAACTGTTGTGCAGGACTTATGATTATTTAAATTGAGAGAGTTAAAGTGATAAATACTTTCTCGGGGCTTAACAACCTTTAGGCATCATAATTATGCTACAATAAATCCAAAACTATTTAGAGGCTAAATAATAATTAAATGTGTCTATTTGTTGATTTGAAATCACTTTCAAAACTAGTCAAGACGGATGGATGCAGGTAATGATAACGCCGCGTAAACACAAAATAGTCATTAAAGATCACAGTTTCAATGTTTGCCTTAATTGTAAAGAGATCAGCAATTTCTTTGATTTCCCTTGTTTTATTTTTTTATAGCCTTTTATGTCCCACTGCTGGGCTAAGGCCTCCCTCTCCCTTTTCCACACACGTCTGTCCTCAGCCATTGCGGGCCAGTCCCTTCAGTAGTTGTCAAGCTCATTTCTCCACCTTCGCCTTGGTCTGCTGTCTCTTTCTTCACTTCGCCTTGTCTGGTCTCCACGTTCGCGATGTCGCCTTGCTTTTAATGGGACTCAATAAGTGGCTCTTATAGCCCTTATCTGACATGCGGCAGACATGTCCGGCCTGTTGTTGTTTTCTTATTACGTAATTTTTTTTATGCACCTTCCATGTTTTTTCTTCACCACCCTTGGTTGACTGCTAGAGAATGCCTAAGGTATTAAGTCCACCTTTGTACCTTTGTGTGGCATAAAGTTTTAATAAATAAATTTCTGTTTTTATTTTTGCTAGCCTTTTCTACCGCACTCCTGGGCCTTCAAATTCTTCCACCTTTTTTACTAGTAATAGGCTCAGGTTTGACCACTATCTCACCTGATGGTAAGCGATGTTCTGGTCGACGATGGTGCACGCTTGCCCAGAAGTAACCTCTTGACTTTAAGGAACATTTGCCAGTCGGACATGATCTGCTAGTTTTGATCGACTTCCAAAACCATCGCACACAAGCGATCGCTTGTCACATCTCCCCGCTTCTCTTATGTCCTTGTACCGCACTCAAAATCATCGATAATAGACCGAGGCGATTGTGCGCCGCCTTCAGCCCCGTAACCAACAATTTGTGGACATAAACCACAAGGTTACGATCTAACCAGACGATTGGGACAAAGAAGATATTTGCAGAATGCAGAAAATTATATCGGTAAATATCAGTGCTTATTGATAATACTGGTTGGATTTTGATTTGATTTTGTAGATGTTTTTTTTTTTTATATTTAGAAAGAAAATATATTAATTTGGCACACCATGATTCATGAACCTAGAAGTAATTGATTTGCGAACTAAAATATTTTTTTGAAATTGATATCAACTAGAAAAGGAAGTTAATGATAGCATGACGAGTGACAGGGCAGAATGGAAGAAAAAAACGTGTTGCGCCGACCCCAAATAACACGGGACAAGGGCAGGAAGATGATGATGATATTAACTATTGCTTGGCTGCGATCCCACCTGATAATAAGCAGTAATGGAATCGTTGATGGTGAGGCGCACTAGTTTATTAAGAGCCTATTCACTCTAGCCTTAAAGACACCCAAATTATAATCGGTTGGAAAGACCTCAGTAGGCAAACAACAATTAAACGGGAGTACCATATGAATTTTCGATTCCCTTGAGAGTGTCGAAATACACGTTTTTTGCGACATAAAAGGCCGTATCTCTTTATTTCATTAACTCAGAAGTTTGATTTTTTCCTTTTGAGGTACGGAACCCTAAAAGTAGTATTTGACCGATTGTGACTGCAATGCGCATGGGAACGTTCCTTAAAAATACTAGAATTTTCCCCTAGGATACTATTATTTAACAATTTCCCAGTTCAGATATCCTCTTGTAACCCACGAGACTAGTCTAAAGTCTACTCCACAAGGGACTTAGTCTTGGCTTTTCTTTTCTTCTAAAGATAGGAAAATTTTAAATGGCTTGTTTCGCTCTGTGTGGACTAAATCCCACCTGTTCCTTCAGTTGCCCTTTGTGTTCGAGGGCCACAGTGACTATTTCAGACCATTACCTGACTAAAAACCCACTCCTGTTCCTTCAGTTGCCCTTTGTGTTCGAGGGCCACAGTGACTATTTCAGACCATTACCTGACTAAAAACCCACTCCTGTTCCTTCGTTGCCTTTCATACCAGGGCCGAGTCTTCCTTTCAGAATCAGACCCTTGGTCCCAGTAGGCTTCGACCCTGCTGGGCCCTTACGGTTGCTGATATCTCCTTGAGGCGCGCGTGGAACACTTGGGACTTGGGCTTGGTCCGGACGGTTACCGGACGGTCGGACGGCGATCAAAGCAGTTTGTTCCTGATATGTTGTTTTAGCTTTTTATCTTTTGCTTCTCCTCCCAACATGTCCGGTGAGGCAGTTAACTAAGTTTTTGGTGATTGGCGTGACTTTAAAGCTTCTCCTGATATCCACCGTGTCTCAGACATCGACGCACAAACATATACCATGGATCCAGTACTTGATTCTGGAAATCTTACGTCGGCATTTTTCTAATTATATAATATTACTTTATTCTACACCTCAAAATCTTTTTTTTTTGAAGTGAAAACTTCTTTAGCGGCGTTGTACACTTTTTTTGTAATGGGTAAAAAATGTTAAACTCGCGTCAGGGTCACGTGACCTGATCGAAAATTCGTAAGACGGATGTCGTGCAAAATTGTGTGCAATTGAAGTGAAAACTTCTTTAGCGGCGTTGTACACTTTTTTTGTAATGGGTAAAAAATGTTAAACTCGCGTCAGGACACGTGACCTGATCGAAAATTCGTAAGACGGATGTCGTGCAAAATTGTGTGCAAACAAAAAGCAATTCGTGCAAAATTATTCCATAACCATTCCAAAATATCCAAAACGCACATACTTAAGTTTTCACTTCTGCCGGCACTCCCAGAGTGCAACCCGTCATTTTTTTTAAATTTAAACTATATGAAATCGTTATCTTACCCTATCAACCCTAATGACATTATTTAATTGACTCAATTTTTTCATTAAAAACACAATACAAATGAAACTAGAAGGAGCTATTTGCCCAGTTGAGTTAATTACTTTTTAATTAAAAATGTCATTGGGATTCATTAAAATAACGATTTTATACACTCTAAAATAATAAAGTACAGTTTTTTTTAAATAAAATAAGTTCAAGAAAAAATCCTACACTGGAGGGTCTAGAATCATGTACTAGATCCGTGGTACACGTCTGTGAGTCGATACTCGAGACCCTGTGTATTTATTGGTATGTAGTATGTTATTTATAAGTCATCATCATCTTCCTGCCCTTGTCCCGTGTTATTTGGGGTCGGCGCAACAAGTTTTTTTCTTCCATTCTGCCCTGTCACTCGTCATGCTATCACTAACTTCCTTTTCTTTCATATCACTCTTCACACAATCCATAAATCTTTTCTTTGGTCTCCCTCTCCCTCTCCATCCATCCACTGTCCACATGTATGTTATTTATAAGCACAAAGTTTTTGTTTTAAGGTGGAAAGTCATCTAATGACTTCTCCCGCTCTACGGCCGAGCGAGAAGGCGTGTCAGACTTTTACTGTCTAAAACCACACAGGACCTATGTTCTTTTAGTTGCCCTCTGTGTCCCAGGACCACGAGTGACCGCTTTAAAAGGAGTCCATAATGTAGTGCACGTCTTAAAATAAACACCTAAATTATATACTAACACCGTGTGTTCTCAGCCTAAGTGAAGTCCAGCTCTGCACTTACCTGAATAGTAGCACAATGAGCGAATAAATTAGCCAGCAGGTTATTGCGATGTCCGGCTGACGGAGACGACTCAATGACTTCCATGATATACGGCTGCGGATCGCCAGTGAAATACTTGTATTTACTTAGTTGTGTGCCAGTTTTGTGGTAAAGAAAGACTAGGGTTTTACTTAGATGTTGGTAATTGTTTTTGTTGCTGTTCTTGGTTATGGTAGGCAGTGTGTGTGGTAGTGTTGCCAGTTTCTAAAACCGAGCCCCTAAAAAAGTCCTGAAAAAGAACTGGGTAATGTTCAATCCGCTTGACATATCCTTTTGGATCTGGATGGAAGAAATACCCAGGTGTCACCATTAGGAAGAACTTTACCCCGTTTGGGCGGAGCTGCACCGTGTCCTCGTGGAGGCGTTGGTGGCACAGCCAGTGGCAACCTGAGCGTCCGACCCTGATTCAGGCCATGGTCTCGGGGCAAGAGGGAATGGGAAACAGTAATACGTCTCTTCTGGTGGACTGGTACCTACCTACCAGCAGAGCATAAGTTTTGTACCTACAAAACTTATGGACTCTGTTTGCCCATCGAGTGATTCCTGGCATATCGAGGCTAATTTTTCAGGGGGGAGGCACCGATACTTGTGCGAAGTTATCAGTATTTGGGCGACCTTCATAGAATATCGAATCGGTAACCCAACATCCTCGAGCGGGTGCTAGACTGTACTGGGATAAGCATGACCCACTTAAATACACTTTAATACAGTCTTCTTGTTTTCCATCAGAATGCGTATATTACACATTCTAGTCCTTGCGCAGTATTTGGCAGCAAATGAATCGAGTTAGCCTTCTCGGTAACCTTTGCTAAGGTAGTAGATCGCCCTCAGATACAAAACTACACCAGTGTAACGTCACAATATCCACTAGGAATCAATTAGCAAATAACTAGAACAGCCAATGAACTTCACTTGAAACAATCTCGCCAAAACCTCCCGCGCGCGTGGTTAATTCGATATTTTTTGGATTTTTTTTACAATGAGAGTTACCAACTAAATGTCATTTCATCCAAAGAGCCGCCGTGATAGGTATGTTATGCGTATTTTTTTCCTATGTGGATCGAAGTGACTGCTATTTTTTCGCACAACGATCTACATCTAACTATTTACTATATCGTATCTTCTATAACGCATTGTGCCTCATAAGTATGGTTATTTGGCTGAATGTAGATCATTAGAAACCGAGTCAAAGTGGCATTCCCTGCCGGAGTCTATATTTCCTGATAGCTACAACTTGGGGGCGTTAAAGTCAAGAGTGGATAGGTTACTTTTAGGCAAGCGTGCTCCATCATCGTCCACATCGTCGCTTACCTTCAGGTGAGATTATGTTCAAGCGCGAGCTAGTCACCAATTCAGCCGAAAGAAGTTCAATGCCGGACATAGGCCTCCCCGTGTGTCGCCACAATGAACAGCCCTGTGTGTTTCGCATCCATTGGAATGGAATCTTCAAACTTAAGTGGCAGTGGGCAGGATACATTGCTTGTAGAACAGATAGTCGATGGGGCCGAAAGGTTCTGGAGTGGCGACCACGCACCGGAAGGCACAGCATTGGAAGGCGAGTCTATCACAAATAAAAAAAACAAATTCAAAATGACTAGAAACTTATGATAATCACACCAGCATCAGTCTCCAATGCTAATCTCGATAATTACAATCACATACATAATTACGGAATGAATGTGTTGAAAACTAGTCTGATGAATTCGCCATTAATCAGCCATGGTAATTTAATCCCGGCTTAATGAAGGGACTTGAAAACCTGCACCTATATCTATGCAAATAATAAGTAAATAAAGAGTCATTTATTACATAAGTCAGGTCAAGCTGTCCATTAAGTACAGTCGGCTGCTAAATAAGGGCCATAATCAGGGTTCAGGGGGCCGTCCATAAATCCATGGACACTTCCCTTTGTGCGCGATTGTCCGCCACCTACGAGCTACGTCACCTGTTGGTGTGGCGAGGAATCATGTAGTGTCGGTAGAGGAGATTGGTGTCTGTGAGGATATCTATGTATCTATTGAAGTGTTGTTCCTGCACTTAGTTCATGATGGAGCATTGTGCGTAGGCCATGACGGCCGTCCATTCGGAGAGCTTTATTCCAGCCAGCTCAACTCTCAGATCAGGCCTAGCGGCTTGTTCAGGGCCAGTGTGAGTGTTGCCAGTGGGGATAATTTAGTACTTTTTATGGAACCTGTGTTTGATGCTTTGAATTGAAGGTTGTATTTTTAGAAAAACCAATGTTTTGCAGGCGTTTTCGTGGCTGAAGACCAATGAATATGCTACGGACGTAATATTTTTAAAGCTAGAAGGTGTCTGAGTTTCATTTTGAACTGTGGACTACAATAGGCTTAATTTGATTAAATGATGATAAGGGTCTGATACAGATCAAAATAGGAAAGATGATACATTTGATAATATTACGGTGCTTAAAAAGGTAATAGGAATAATGAAAATCTTAATCAAATAACAAGATTCTCTTATTTACCACTAGCGAACTGCTCCAACTTGGTATAATTGAAATTCCCGGCTTTTCTCTTCCAACCATTTTTTTCTTTCTTTCCTTCCTCATGAATCATTCTGTCTTTTGGTGAAAATTGCATGAAAATCGGTTCAGTAGTTTTTGAGTTTATTGCGATCATACAGACAGATGCAATGGCCGACTTTGTTTTATACTAAGTAAGAATACGATCATGTTTCGTTAAATTCAAAACAAAATATGCCACTTCACAGCAACCCCACTATATTCTCTGAGGAGTATATTCTCGTAAATTGAAGATAACTTTATTCATGAGATAGTGAAGTCAATGTAAATATATATTTTATGCATTTAATTGTCTAAGCGTTAGATTTGACGCCGGGGAATGGCTCGCTTAGAATTTAGTGTCTGACTGTACGTGTGCATTAACGGCTTAGGGAAGTAAATTCTCCATTTTACATAGGTTTTAAGAACGGGTCTGTGGAGGCTTTGATGTTCTGATCATCTTTAATGTATGTATAGCTCTATTAGTCGTAGGTACTCGTAAATACAGGGTGATTCGTTTATAATTTATCTTTTTTTTTTAGCTACGAGGCTACGTAAGTAATCGTTAAGAAAAAAACTACAAAAATCTATAGTTCAGAAGTTGTGACTTTTTTTAAAACTATTCAACAGAATCAAATGAAATTTGGTATAAAATAGTGCAGTCATGTTAATTTGCGTACCTTTTTTTTATTATTCTTGATAGGTTCGCGCTTGACCACTATCTCACCTAGGGTTATTTTTCAAGGGGGAGGGGGGCTGACCCCTATCATGCCTAATTATTGTATGAAGTTAAATGGACCACCCTGTTTATGCAGTAATAGCTTCTGCCAGCGAATTCACCCGCGTGAAGTAGAAAAATATCCCAAAAGAACATATTCTCAGGAAAAAGTACACTGTGCTATTGTTTTACCCGTGTATAAGCAAACTTTTTGCGAAGCTGATACTCAAAGAGAGAATTCCTATTGCTTGACTCCGTTCGTCAACATGGTCTAAAAGATTTATACTACAAACTACCCAGGTGTTAGTAATCGTGCGAAGCTTGGCCTCTAACCTGGATCCTCTTACAAATACCAATGGATAGCAGAGGTGTCAGTGTTTCCTTTTTAGGAACCGCAAAGCAAAGCCTTTGCGTTCCTCAGAGTAAGCTATCCAAAGAATTCTGACAGACTAATCAGAAAATTTAGAATACCGAGCAAAAATACAGAGGTAATTTATTCACACAGCTTGAAGTGTTCGATCCTCATAAATTCCCAGCAAGGTTGGGCCGCGTTCACACCGTATAAGTATTCAATCGGACTGTAAATCAGTGGGTTGCACACGGGCCATTGTATGTACAATGTACGGTGTGACAGCAGCCGTTATTCTCGAATATTTTGCCGGTTGTAACTTCATCAGGTTGCTATAATAAGATATATGTATAGTATGGTTATGTCTTTGTTTGTAGAATAGGTGAAATCTGGACGGATTTTAGAATGATTCTCTCGCAGAGTATCGTGAATGTTTCAACTGTAATCTCGGTCACCAGTTTATTTATTTGTTAAAATTTTTAACATAACAGATACTGGGCTTTTACAGATACACTAGCTTCTGCCAGCGACTTCGCCCGCGTGAAAATAGGTTTCTCCATACAAACATTGGACCCCCGTTTTACCCCCTTAGGGGTGGAGTTTCGTAAAATAAGGAACCTACCTGCCTAAGTTTAAGTTTGTAGGTGTTATAGTTTCTGAGATTTCGTGATTAATCAGTGAGTGGTATTTCGCTTATATATTAAAGACTATTTTAAAATTATTCTAGCGCTGTAAAACTTCCTATCTGACTTCAGAAATTCAATTTCTTTGCTCTGCGCACAATAAAAATCTTTGATCTACTAATAATCGTCTTCTACGATGTCCGACACACCGCTCTGGGTTTGTCCATTCCTCTTTCTTTGTCCAGGCGATCTTCCTTTGGAATGCGCTCCCTCTGAACATCAGGACGGCAACCAGTCGGTTGTCCTTTAAAATGAAAGCACGAGAACACTTTCGCAAGAAGTTGGTAGATTCATCACACTCTTGATTTGTTGTATTTGTTTTTTTCTCAATATCATTCTTTATTTGTATGTATGTATCTAAGTATATATTTATTATTGTTCTTGTTTCCTCTCTGTCAGTATTCTATTAAGTTGCACCTGCCATGTTATGTCTCTGCACCACCCTAAGGTCGACTGGTAGAAAATGCCTAAGGCATTAAGTCCGCCTTTGTACAATGTTTAGTGCATAAAGTTTTAAATAAATAAATAAATAAATAAATAAAACTTACTGTCAATCACAACAATTGAAGTAAAATATTTGAAAGTTAAAATAAGTGTGGCTATAGAATATTATAAGAATTCTCTCGATTTTTCTAGGGTTATCATTACCTAGATCCTGATTTGATAACCATGAGACCACCTAGGAATACACTTTCAAAAAAAAAAATCGAGTAATCGGGGAGCATACATAAAATAATCCAATAAATTGAGAATCTCCTCCATTTTTGAAGTCGGTTAACGAAACATGTATTAGGTACTTGCCACATATCTATGAAATTGAACAGTCTATTTTATCATAGGAATCCTGTTAGCAATTAAACATTGAAATACCAATAAAACAGACACAGTCCGTCAAACAGCATATTTGTCCAATCGCTGTTAGATGTCTAATTGCAATGTCAATTGCAATTAGTTGACTGTTAATCCAATCAGCGAACATCATTCCTTTCCAATCCACTTAGCACACGATTTTTGTGCGCTGAAATGGAACTTTCTACGTCTATTTACTTGTAGATATTGTGTACTCCATTATGCGTAAGCGATGCGCCTCCATCATGCCCAGAGTACGCGTCAACCCGTGGCTGTACGGTTTGGACTGCCTTGTTCCTTACGCGCCTGAGATGCGAAAGGAGACCACGTTAGGTCCTGGAACGCACGCGCCGGGCCTTGGTACAGGCCATGTTCCGGAGCGAGGAGGAGTGACAAGCGGTCGCCTCCTTCTGCGAAGCAGTAATGCTAGCAAAGGAGGCGGCCGATCCCGTGAGGCAACGGCCCTCACGCCCCAACCGCCGCCGGGATTTCGATCCCGATTTCCGGCCACCGTAGGCGCAGGCTTGCGGATGGCGAGCAGTGGACAGCTTGCCGTCCAATCGTCCGGTAACCGTCCGAACCGAGCCCTAGGCGTCGACGGCGCGTACTGTCCCACGCGCGCCTCAAGGAGATGTCAGCAACTGTAGGGCCCCAGCAGGGTCGAAGCCTAATGGGGCCAAGGGTCTGTTTCTGAAAGGAAGACTCGGCCCTAGTACGAAAGGCAACGAAGGAACAGAAATGGGTTTTTAGTCAGTAAAAGTCTGACACTATCTCTCGCTCCGCCCAAGAGCGGGGATGTCATAAGATGATTTTCCCACCGAAAAAAAAGGTCCTGGAACGTAAAAAGCAACTGAAGGACACAGATAGGTTTTAGTCACTAATAGTCTGACAAACTCTGGCGCCACCCTAGAGAAGAATTCATTGGATGATTACTCACCTCAAAAAAAGCCCGCTAAATGCGAAAGCGATACGTCTCCATCATGCGCATGGTACGCTTCAGTCCCAACAGTATCCTGAAAACTGTAGCGGGCAGGACAGGACAGGACAGGACAGCAAACATTGGATTCACCTTTATACCCCAGTATTGTATAATAAACTACCTTTTGTCCGCGGCTTTACCCGCGTATATAAAATATAGCCAATGTCACTCAGGAATAAAGCAGCTTTCAAACGGTGGAAAAATTTTAGCAATCGGACCAGTACTTTCAGAGATAAAATATAAAAACAAAAAAATAAATTGTACCTCTTTGTAATATTAGTGTCGATTAAAATAATGTAGTACAGACACCAGTTTTTATTAAGCAGTGCGTTTACTAACCCACGATGCAACGATGGATTTTAATAGTAATAATAAAAATAAATTATTTTATTTAGAACAGCATATTGAATCATTTTTGTTAGTACACACCTTGTATGTCGCCCGTGTGAAAATAGATTTCTCCATACAAACTTTGGACCCCCGTTTCATCCCCTTAGGGGGTGAATTTTAGAAATCAAACAATACAAACTACAACTCAACTTCAACAACAACTCAACAACTGTTCAACTTTTACAATTTGCCTGCTGCGGTCTTCCCGTCCAACTATAATTTAGGTGTCTTCAAGGCTAGAGTGAATAGGCTCTTGATAAACTAGTGCGCCTCACCGTCAATGATTGCATCACTGCTTACCATCAGGTTCGCAGTCAAGCGCTGGTTTATATCAATAAAAAAAAAATAATCTCATCTTAGTGCTCGCCTACGTAGTAAAAGAAAACCTTGTGCAAAATTTCACGCTCCTAGTCTTGGGACTACCTAGTTCCTACCTAGTCCCTTAGTACCTTCCTAGTTCTGGGAGAAACTGACTGACTGACATATCAACGCACAACCGAAACTACGTTGATATGACAGTCAGTCAGTTTCTCCTTTTATATAAATAGATTTATACATTACGATTAGTAAAAAACTTAAGAATAGTTTAAGAGACAATATAATGTTAGTCATTCATGTACTTATGAGGCTTTTTTTTGTCTCAACTATAAGATTTTATTATTTTAATTCATAAAGTTGCTTTAGCGTGATGGTAATGAAATTTATTGGATATCTTTTCTTATTATGTTTTCGCAAACGACGCTACGAACAGCCAATGACAAAATAACAGAGCAGAGCGTTTTCTTGTTGCATTCCAACGTCGTGAAAACTTTCGTGATTTCAAATATTAACAAAAAACAATACTACGATTTTTGTAAGTATCGGCACTTTTCTAATTTTTGCAGGAATTTGAATTCCAGCTTCGTTAGCTGAATTTCACTACAAATCCAAATACAGAAACAAACGGATTGTTACCGCAACAATTCGTTTCGAAGTTACTGTAGCCAAATTATAATGAAAAATAGGCGACTGTGCTACGCTCCACGCGATCTAAGCACGCTAAATATGCTATCAGTTCGAGGTACATTTACACTTATTACTGTTTTATTTTATATGATAATCTTTACATAGTGTAAAATAATAATAATAATAATATATTTATTTCCAAAAATAAAATGTCACCATTTTATTTTTGGAAATAAATATATTATAAAACAAGTAGGTACATAATTCTTGGTACATAAATGAGGACATAGTAAATAACTACTGGCTCCCAAACTAGTTTTATAGCCTGTGACTTGGGAAGTATACTTTATATATATATATACAGTCGCTTTCCGCGTCTGTCTATTTATCAGCTAATTTTTCCTAAACCACGAAACGGATTTTGCTACGGTTTTTACTAACAAAAAGAACAGGAAAAGAAAAAGGTTTATGTAACACACTATATATATATCACATCACAATATAGGCGAAACTTTGTGAATTTGGTAAAAAACCGACGAAAAATTCCACCACTGGAGGGTCCACGGGTAGTGTGAAAGTGAAACCCGGCCCTGGGACGAAGGCAAAGAAGGAACAGGAGTGGGATTTTAGTCAGTAAAAGTCTGACATTATTTTCCGCTCAAAAAAAAAACCACTGGAGGGTCCAGAATCATGTACTGGATCCATGGTATTCGTTTGTGCGTCGATGTCAAAGACACCCTGAATATTTATATATTCAAGTCAAAATATACAAACATATATATATTAAAAAAAATACTGAATAATAATACTACATAATACACTCAGCAGCAATAAAAGTAACCCGTTTTTTGATATAAATGAAATAAAATTTTTTTCTTTCTATCTTTCTTTTTCTTTCTTTCTTTGATGTGAGAAATCATCAGCTTCTAATTTTACTGGTTCGTGAATTATTTTACATTAGACTATTTTTTAAATTGACTCTAGTAACTTTATTTCTTCTTTTCATCTTTTTAAGACTTTTAATTGATGTCTAAGTAAGTCTGATACTTCCTCTGACTCCACCTAGAGCAAGAAAAGTTATTCGATGATTACTCACTTCAGAATAAAAAATACTACAGAATCGGCTAGCTGGATGACATATCCCAGTTCCACGTTTGAAATAATGATCACAAGAATCGAACTTCAAAAAAGGATTAGCTTTTTCAACTTTTACAAACACAGTAATAAATAACTATTCATTCTTCAAAATAATTGAATTCACAGCTGTCTTATTTAATTGATTAATTAATTTATGCTAGCCGCGTCCCTAGAGGAAGTGTAAATTTAATAATGCAAAGTAATATATGTATGTTTCTATGAAATTGATTAACAATTCTTAACTGAATTCTGACGTCCATATAATGGGAGTATGCGTCAATTTTCTCCTATTAATCAAGGAGATACGAAAGGTTAATTGAGTCGTAAATGGTGGAACCTGACGCAATCCATCAGATCACCCGTTTTAGATCACCCCGTCTCGTTACGCGTCGCAGTAGGAGATATCGCGGAATGTGAGACTTCACTTGAAATACATAAAAAAAACGTTGTTCGTCACGGGGCGCCCGGCAGATGTGAAACACTTATGTTAATATTAGAATTCATAATAAAAATCTATAACGAAAAATGAAGGAAAATAAAGAAAAAATCCGACTGCGTGAAAAATTAAAAAAACCCGGCCAAGTGCGAGACGGACTCGCGCATGAAGGGTTCCGTACCATCCGTAGAAAAAAAAAGAACAACAAAAGTCACGTTTGTTGTATGGAATTTTATTCTGTTTTTAGTATTTGTTGTTATAGCGGCAACAGAAATATATCATCTGTGATTTCAATTGTCTAACTATCACGGTTCATGAGATACAGCCTGGTGACAGACAGGCAGACAGACGGACGGACAGCGGAGTCTTAGTAATAGGGTCTCGTTTTACCCTTTGGGTCCGATACCCTAAAAATTAAAGTTTGAAACAGTTTTATGAATAAGTATTTTGATTTTGAATGATCATGGTTGACGTGTATAAGTCATTAGGTTGGATGGTATACACTACGATGTCATATGCATAATTATAACCACTATATTCTAAGCACAAGCACAAACAGTTATTTTTATGTTTATTATCTAATGCGGAAATGTATTTCCTAAGTATATTAATGCAATACATAAAGCAAAGAATATTATGTTACTTGGCCAAGATTTATGTTAGTGGCAACACTAAAAGTTCAGTTAAGCCAAAAGTCATGAAGTCAAGCCAGCAAAAAAAAAAACTAGGCCATGATTATTTACTGTCCTAAAAAATCTAGTCAATTCAGTTTCCAATAATGACGATTTTTTTTGCGATTCCTAGACTGGCTTTTAGCTTGATTTGAAAAAATAAGGAAATTATTTCACCGGTATTTATCATGGTGACATAATATGTAGACACTTAATAATTTCATCAACAATTACCTCGTCCTTTTTCTTTTTGTGTGTTTTTTAATCTACCTTTTTTAAGGTGGGAAATTATTTAATGACTTCTCTCGTTCCAGGGAGAATGTGTCAGACTATTACTAACTTCTTATTTTCGTGTCGATGTTCTCATACTATATCTAACCTAACCTAACCAGTATTTGTCAACCTGTATAGCTCTATTATTTATATATATTATTACTAACTAAAACCACACATATGTTCCTTCAGTTACGACGTCAAAGCTCTGAGTAAACTGAAATAAATTCCACCAACTTGATCAGATTACTTAAAGTGACCAGTTTCAAAATTTTCTTGTCGTTTTTGCGGTTGGGTTTTTTAAAACTGTTAACTTTTTTGTTTTCTACGCTTCAGTTGAAATAATTTTATTTATCATAGTAAGTAAGTAAGTAAGTAAGTAAGTAAGTAAGTAAGTAAAAATTTATTTGTTTAAACATGGTGTACATGATACATTGCATGCAAGATAATAATGAATTAATATAAGTTCTGGCATGTTCAGCCGCATATCGTGGCGTACAAATTTTTTTTTTTTTTTGAAATACATTTTGCATAATCTGTGATCATCAAAATTTTATAGGTACTTATTCAATTTAGGTTAGGTATAATTCAATAGCAATTCATTCATTTCAATAGCATAGATTCAGATATAATTCAATTTTAAAGTAGTCATTATATACTTAAATTAGTTAGAAAAATTATGAATTACCGTCACTAAATTTCAACTAAAAAATTATTCCAATTAAACAAATACAATACATGTCAAGAGCTAATTATTCCAAATAAAAAAATTCAATAGATGTCAACAGCATAATTTTAAATAAAATTCAATGTCAAAGTAGTCAATAAAATCATGAAATACTGTCATTAAGATTTCAATTTAAATTTACAATTATTCCAAATAAAAAAATACAATACATGTCTAGAGTCAATTATTCCAAATAAAAAAAAAAATATACAATACATGTCAACAGCATAGTTTTAAATAAAATTCAATGTCAAAATAGTCAATAAAATTACGAATTATTTTCATTACAATTTGAACTTAAAATTACAATTATTTAATATCAATTATTATTCGATGTACAAGAATTAAAAAAAAAAAAAATACAATACATGTCAAAAATGTAACATTGTCATCTCAAAGACGAAGAAAATTGTCCTCTTTCATAAACTCTGCTATACTGTAATATGCTCTTTCAGTTAGTAAGCTCTTCAATTTACTTTTTAGAGCAGATTTATTTAATGTTTTCCATGATTGAGGTAATTTGTTAAAAATCGTTGGAGCCATGCAAAAGATGCTCTTGCGCACAAGAGTTGTTTTAGCTGCAGCATATAGCATATAACTAGTACATTAATATACTTAACTTAACCTAATTTAAACTAACTTACAAAATAAAAATAAAAGCCCTAAAGTACTAAAAAAGCAATCTAAAGTACTAACGGCGTCGAAAAACTCCTCCGCATCGCTGTCGACTGGAAATGTACCCAAAAGACTGGCGGCATTGCCACGCTGAAGGGCAATGCTTATTATCCTTTGTCCCAAGTAAAAGCCAGCCCTTGGGTCACGCGAAGTGAGTAATATATTTGACATCGTATACAAAGCACAGGTCCGTTCGTGTGTGAAGTACTGCAGCCACATATGGACTGGTGCTGCAAAATGCCACCTACCAGCTTTGGACTCGGTGGAAAGGCGTGCGAAGAGGCTAATAGGTGATCCAGATCTGGTTAAGTCCAATCTACAAAGCCTTGAGCACAGGCGTAGGGTAGCCAGCCTTTCGGTGTTTTACAGGATGCATTTTGAAGAGTGTGCGCAGGAATTGCATGACTTGATTCCACCATCTCATTTCTACCATCGGATAACCCGACGAACAGCAAGTGTGGATACTTGCTTACCTAACTTACCTTGCTTAACTACTCGTAGTGCGCCTCACCATCAACGATTGCATCACTACTTACCATCAGGTGGGATCGCAATCAAGCACTAGTTTATGACAATTAAAAAAAAAATCGTTTCCTTGAAAAATTTATTTTGATACATACCTATCCCAAAAAAAACAAAACAATTATTGCCAAAAATCCATTTTTTTTTAATAATTTTAATGTACCCACTCTCACTCTCACACTAAGACGAATCTAACGACACCTCTCAAGCTAAAATGCGACAAGCCGTTTAGACTCTAGGGCGGGGCATGCCAAAGAAATATATATATATATATTTACACTCTAAAAACATAACCCTATTTCTGGAGGATTTTGGTAAAAACTCAAACAAAATTATATATTAAATAATATTTATTACAATAATTATAAACAATTTTTATAACAATACTCTGAAATAATTTAATAGTTATACTTAACAAAACTAACGAAAGGAAGCACCGTTGGTTACTTTGTCTAGAAAAACGGGTATTGCGGAGAATCTCTTGCAAGACTTCTTTCTTTTTCGAATGTCTTCTGGGAGAAAGTTCCAGATGATCAGATCTTCGTCCGCCGTCGCCGTTGCTGTAAGAAAACATGTCTATCTATATTTATTTTCCATCATTTCTATTGGTCCATGAAGTAATTATTTAAGGACACTTGAATAGAAATAGTCGACTCTCGTTAATTCAAACATGCGATAATTCGAACCTCTCTATAATTCAAAGTTATCATGAGTTCCCTAGAAAATCTCTATATATTTCGAACTAAATCAATAGGTACATTTTTATGAACTTTGTAATTTGAACGAAAAAATCATCGCGTAATTTCATCAAAAAATCATCGCGCATTAACGCGTAGTTTTGTCACATAGACAAAACTACGCGTTAATTCAAAAGTTGGAGAGAGAAACAGAGAGAAAGATTGCAGAACTTACAGAGGTATTTAAGTACATTTTGAGACAAGTTTAAACTTGTATCATCGTACTCGAGCCTTTGTTTTTGTGATGATTAGTTTGACACACACTTCCGCACGAATTGGTTTGTTTAGTTAAGTTTCAGTTACTGTTACTTTCGTTTCGAACCATTTGATATTTCGAACACTCGATAATTCGTAATATTTTAAGAGTCCCTTGAATTTAGAATTAACGAGAGTCGACTGTACTTTTATTCGTGACAGATACAGCACAACGGTTACAAACACAAAGTAAAAAAGAATAAAAGTACAGAATGCGCCGAGCATGCCCGCACTGAAAAGATGACCACTTCAGTATTTGCTGGGCGTCAGAAACCCAGCGCTGGTTTTCAGGTCATGACTTTAACCGTCTCACTGAAGCGTAAGCTAACGTTTGAACACCCAAAAGTCCATACTCTCGGTTTGCCGATGTGCTATGGAGCGCAGCATACTATGTGTTAAATCAACAAACAACAGTGGTTCAAAAAGCTGCCCAACTTAAATAGGACTGGGCAGGGCATGTCTGCCGCATGTCTAATGAGCTGTGGGCCTGTAAAACACAGGATTGGTGGGTTATCATGACGTTCAAAGTAAGATTGTTTAATTCTTATTTTAGTGTGGGTAAGAGACAGAGCTATACAGGTTGTCTAGCGCCATCTCTTACCCACAATGGAAATAAGAATAAAACAATCTTACTTTCAACGTCATGGTAACCCAGCAAGTCAGATACAGCGACACGGGGCCACATCAGACCAAGAAGGAGATGGCGGGACGGCCTGCATGTCTTAAGAATTGGAAAGAGAAAGCAAGGAATCGTGTTCGTTGGAAAGAATGGAGGGAGTCTTTTGCCCAGCTTTGGGACAATACGGGCTAACTGTAATAACAATAATCATCATTTTAAGTTATTTGTGGCAGTTAGAATATGGTTTTATTTTATTTGAATAAAGATGACGGACGGACTTTCTTGATGCCACCAAATTGACAAAAAATATCCTCTATCAAGAAATCGCTGATCCTCTGTTAGTTTGAATGACTTAATGAATGCCACTGATACTGAAATTAATGTAACCATCTTATCAACGTCATAATTTCAGTCAAAAGACGTCCGCTGCTAGACATAGGCCTCGCCCAAGTGTCGCCACAACTATCTGTCCTGTGCGTCTCGCATCCACCGAACTTCCGAGGCCCCCACCATGTCATCGGTCCACCTTGTGGGTTACACCATTATTATTAAAAATACCTACAACAGTAATCGTTTACAATTTTCAAAATTTTCATCAGCCCCTTAACATGACGTCTTAAAATAAAATTTCAAGCGTGCGAGCGAGAAGAGATGGAGCTATACACTCTATATAGCTCCATCCCTTTAACGGTTAAGTGTAGGTCGTAAAATGAATTGCGGTAAGAGCTCGTGGCCTCTTATATGCAAAATACCGGTAAATTATTAATTCTAAGAACAACCTAACCTCTACGGTTACGGACCAAGCGTTTCGCCTCGTCGTTTATACCGCGTACATCGAGAGACTGGAATAATTTGCCTGCTGCGGTTTTCCCGTCCGATTATAATTTGGGTCTCTTCAAGGCTAGAGTGAATAGGTTCTCAATAAATTAGTGCGCCTCACCATCAACGATTGCATTACTACTTACCATCAGGTGGGATCGCAGTCAAGCACTAGTTTATAAAAAAAAAGAGCAACAGCTTTACTAATTATTCATCTTTACTTTTTTGTGAAGCAATTCGTGTCATGAATTAAAATAAACAGCCATGTTCTAGAAATTCTACTGTTACTATATAAAAAATCTTACATTTAACATCGTATTTTGGTCATTGTAAAGTAAATAGTTTATTTAATATAACTCTTTAACTTGAAAAATGTTTAATTCAGAAAGGTACACAAGACTCCTGCTGGGGTCTTGCAATAATAGATTGAACATAATATAAACTAGGTACCGCCCGCGACTTTGCCTCCTTAGTACTTCCTACCTGTAAGAGGTAATCAATATAATAATAAATTAATAACAATAAATTTGACAAGCCTGTTGGTCTAATAGTCAGTGACTGACTGCTATGACGAAGGTCGAGGGTTCGATTCCCACCCAGGAAAAATGTTTGTGTGTTGAGCACGATCATTTATTCTGTGTCTGGGTGTAATTGGTCTATGTAAGTATATATATGTAAGTATTTAGAAAAATATAAGTATATATATGTATATCAGTTATCTAGTACTCATAACACAAGCTCTGCTTAGTTTGGGACTAGATGGCGTTGTGTGAAATTTGTGGAATATTTTATATTAAAAAATATCAACTTTGTATTTTTTAGTATTAAGTCAACTTATAAAAAGAATTAACGAGCGAATAAAAAAAAATATAAACAAATCGGTCAAGCCGTTTTTGAGTTTTAGCGAGACTAACGAACAGAACAATTTCTGTACATAGAGAAGAAGATTATGTATGAATTACATAAAAATAACATTAACGAAGACACACCATTGCGACATAAATATGTATTCACATAATAATACGACGTCATTAGATATAATATATTAGATTGTAGAGCAGTGGTGGCCGAGTGGTAACGGCCCCGACTTACGGTCGCGAGTTCAAACCCAGCCAGGCGCATTACTTTGTGTAATTTATTTCATCACCACTGCTCTAAAAACGGTGAAGGAAAACATCGTGAGGAAACCGGCATGTCCTAGAACCAAAAATTCGAAGACATGTGACATCCACCAACCCGCACTGGGCCCGCGTGGTGGATTACGGCCCATTCCCTCTCCTAGAGAGGAGGCCTGAGTCCCAACAGTGGGAACATTATAAGGCCGACTATGCATTATATATAATATGGTTTAAAGAGGTGGTTACGTAGAAGACTTCAACGAAAAGCGTAACCAGCTTTATAATATTCCCACTGCGTTAAACCCATTATGACTTGGTAACGGTTGCGGGAGTCCGATGGATGCCAGACGCACAGGACCGTTCATTGTGGCGACACTGGGGGAGGCCTATGTTCAGCAGTGGACGTCTTTCGGCTGAAATGATGATGATGATGATGATTAAACCCCAAGCGAACGCCGGCGTTCGCTCTCTCATTGTCTTTCTATTGTGTCTCTAATTACGGTATTCGAAAGGTGGGTCAGCGGGGCTCTATGCGGGCGCAAGCGGCAGAACGAGTATGTGTGCATTTAACTCCGGTCAGATTCAAGGGACTATACACCTTAACAGTTCAGTTTAGGTATTCAAATGGATCGCGTTAAGAACTTGTGGTAGCACTGCTGTATAGCATGCACAGAAAGGAAGGAAGAAAGAAAGAAAGAAAGAAAGAAAGAAAGAAGGAAAGAAAGAAAGAAGGAAAGAAAGAAAGAAGGAAAGAAAGAAAGTAAATTATTTTATTTAGAACGTAAAAACAAAATTTAAGACAACTAAGAAAAAAATAACACTGACACAATGTGTGTCAGCGTGCACAATCGTGTGCGGTACGGTAGAGTTAGTTGATCTAGCTATAAGAGTGTTACCTAGTTTGGTCCCATCCGGATTGAACACCATGGTCCGCACGCGGTCCAGACCAGTGCGTCCCTCGCCCCACTGGTCCACCACGGTTTCCGCGTCGCTCATCACCACCAGTTGAGAGGATGTCTTAGGATGATTTGTAGACTCCCAATCTGTACAACAAAAAGTTAGAACTCTATAGAAAGATTTTAGGATATGTTTTTCTTTTTTCTTGCTTTTTTGGGTAGTTTTGGAGGTTTCTTAATTTTTGTTTAATCTCGGCGATCTTATCATTGCTTACCTCCTGGAGTCAATCGCGGGAATAAAAGATTTAAAAAAAAACATTACTAGGTATACTATCAATTTTATATTACCCCCAGACGCAAACTACCAGACAGTTTTTTTCAAACACACATAATTTCTGTTTTACATGATATTGTGTGAATAAAAAACTCTTTACAAAAAAAAAATCAATTTTATCTACTAAAAAAAAAACATTAAAACGATCAAAATAACTTTAATTTCGGAAGTCGGTGTTTCACGGTATTGTTTGTTTCTTATTTAAAAACCGTATACTGCCGTTAACCGTTTACTTCCGAAATTAAACCAGATTATAGCCAGAGTACATATTTCTCATAAAAATTCCAATTAACCCAAACACTGCTAGGATACTTACATTGTTTTATTATGAATTTCCCGTGTCTACCTGCCATCTTCCGACTCCATCATCAGATCAGTTCGATAGTACCTTATAGCCAAAAAGCATTTCATGACAATTCTAATAAGCCTAAACACGGTTAGGATACATTGATTAATTACGGAGTTCCAGTGCCTATCTTCCGGCTCCATCATTTTTGATGATACCATTTTCGACTTAACTATTCAAAACCATTTATTTATTTGTATTGTCATAGTCGCTTAACTATCTTCATTGTGATATCTATGTGAGTATGAAGTTCCGTTGGCCATTTCTGATCTTCTTCATCAGTTCCACTTCATCAAATGTTACTTTTTGACTGTAAATGATAGTTCTCGATGAAAATTTCAAAATCACTATATGGTTATTTGAGGAGTTCCCTCGATCCCTCAAGGATTCCAACATAAGAACTGGATTTTGAAAAGAATGAGATCAATCTGGTAGCATATCCTTTAAGGTGAAAAAAAATCTTTACAAATCGGTCCATAAAAGACGGAGTTCTGAGGTAACAAACATAAAAAAAAACAACCGAATTGAGAACCTCCTCCTTTTTTTGGAATCGGTTAAAAACAATACGATATTTAAATAAAAGAAACTGGTATAATAGGGAACAGGGAGCAAAAAATGAGATGTTGGGGATGAATCAGCATCCGACAGCAAATTACTTGTACTGATCTACATTAAAATGGCGATGGCATGGCGTGGTATGGCGTGTTTCGTAGTACGGCTCGGAAGCAGGTGCAACATCCACAGTTTAAAATGCTCTGCTTCTGGTTTTATTAATAACTAGTTGGCGCCCGTGACTTTGTCCGTGTCAAACTCGTAAAATAGTGCTTTGGCATTTGACCACAATTGCAGGAAGTTTTTTCTTGTTTAATAATTCGAATCGCAAGTAAGTTTAGATCAAACTTCGTTCTTGCAAAGCCCGAAATGTCTATCATTTCAATTTGTCAGACTATTTTTGTTGCTCATGTAGGACGAGAGTAAAGTGAGAACAAAGCTGACAGCTCTCGACCGCCTTATACAGTGGTTGTCACTCCTTAGCTCATGAACATGTGTATTCTTTTCGTCTTTACCTTTGTGGTTAGTGTTCCTGACTGCTATGCGGGGGGAGGTTGTGGGTTAGATTCCCACCCAAGACAAATGATGAGCATGATCATTTGTTCTGTGTCTGGGTGTAATTTATCTATAACATAGAATGTTTTTAGAAATATATAACTGTGTTTATTAGTTGTACTCATATCACAAGCTCTGCTTAGTTTGGGACTAGATGGCGTTGTGTGAAAGTTGTACCTATGGCGCAGCGACTTGGTCTTTGACCAACATCCAGAAATCCAAAGTCAAGGTTTGCCAAGGAGCAATATCCGTATCATCATCATCATCAATTCAGCCGAAAGGCAACCTAACCTAACCGTGTTAGACATAGACTTCCCCCACCTTCTCCAAGTATCGCTAAAACGGCAAGTCCTGTGCATCTCGCTACCGGTGTCTTCCGGTACACGGTTACCAGTTCAGCAGCTTTACCATGATGGAGTTATACACCCTAAATAACTCCATCCCGTTAACAGTCCAGTTTAGGTCATAAAATGGATCATGTTAAGAGCTCGCAGTTGCACCGCAGTACCTTTCGCGCAGTGTACTAGATGTTAAATTTACGAATCGAGTTTAAAACAATAGACTGCGTTCCAAAACCAGGATAGCTGACGTGGTTCAAAAAGTTGCCCAACTTAAATGGCCTTGGACAAGATATGTTTGTCGCATCCTCGACAAACTGTGGGCCAGTAGCATAAAATTGATGGTTGAGACAGTGTGATGGGGTCGCGGCAGATCACGAAGGAGATGGCGGAACGAATTAGACAGATTTCACCAGAACTGGAAGGAGCACGCCAAGATGGTAGGACTAGGAATAGAGGGTGGCCTTTGTCCAGAAATGGGACAGAAAAAAAGCTAACAAAAAAATCCAATGTATACAACTATTGTTTGCCTGCATTTCGATTTGTGCCAAATATTTGCTGTTCTTTGATATCAATTTTTAGGATTCCGCACCACAAAAGGAAAAAACGGAACCCTCATAGGATCACTTTGTTGTCCGTCAGTCTGTCTGTCAAGATCCTTTATCTCGGGAACGCGTGGAGGTATCGAGTTTAAATTATAACCATATACTCAGGTCTGCGCTCCCTTCAAGCTGTGAAAAAATCAAACTTCTGAGTAGACGAAAAAAGGTTTTGCGATTCGGAAAAATTGAATCGAATTGGACTATTTTCATAAGTACATAATGTTTGTACGGAACCCTCAGTGCGCGAGTCCGACTCGCACTTGCTTGATTTTTACTGGATAGCCTGTATAATACAGGACGACCACCATAATACAGGCCCTTGGCCTAGTTTGGTGGTTATATCAGATGTACTGTGAAATTTGTACTTGCTAAATGTGTCTCTTTAACCACTGTAATTATTATGCTAATTGTGTCAAATAAACGTTTTATTTATTTTGTATGACTGATTGTGGTATAAGTACAACATGAATAAGTTATTATAATATGAATAACCTTTCGACTCCTTTCACAATTTCCAAAAAAAATAATCATAAAATTGTGAGGATTAAACCATTTAGTTCAATGAAATGCAGAGGCCTTTTCTAAAGTGAGCCAATGGTGCTCACTCGACAGTCGAAAGGCGACCAAATCTTTATCATTATTTTTTTTTTGGGTAACATATCAATTTAATTGCGTAACCCATTAGATTTGATGGATCCATTTTTTTTTGGTGGGGGATTTCGAACAATAAAAGCTGAATTTTATGCTTATTATTATTAAATTTATCACTTTGATGCCGGGATTTTTAGCCAGGTATCAGGAGAAGATTTCGTGGATGACACATAGTATCCATACAAAATTGCCATGCGTGCACGTTATAATAATAGTAAAAAATATATCTGGTTTTCGTTTGATAAAAAAAAAACAAAATTGACATAAAGTTATATCAACCGAGTTGGCCACCCTGTAAAAAGCCTTTTGGTACATTCCTTATAACATTTTAAAATGTGATGCTCATTACTTACTCGTATAATTTTAATTGAAATTGTGCTGAGCCGTGTAACGAGTACTCCAGATCACTGTCAACGAACAATGCGACAAATGCAGTTGCATGTCACAATACGATAGTTGCATTAATTGCTGATTAATGTATGCGATAAAATGATTCTAAAAACACTTTTATTTAATGAAATTAAATAAAAGTCTTGAGAGGATCTTGTCTTGCCGTACTACGAGCTCGCGATCCATGTAACGACCTATACTGAACTGTTAAAGGGATGAAGCTATACACCCCTCCATCCCTCTTTGTTACACGCACGCTTGACATTTTACCACGCCATGGTAACAGATCTCAGTCTTATATATGACGTTTGACAAGCGTTTGACATTTAATGTCGAGACGTGACATACAGTCGATGATTGATCACGCGTTCGTTGACACCTTCGTCGACAAATAATCGTATAGACGTGTTTCAGACTAGGGGCGCCGACTTTTAGAAAACCTCATGGGTGCTCATGCTTATTTGATGGACTCGAAAAAGTGGCGAAGTGTGAGAAGAGAAGAAATGCAGACTGATCGACCGACAAATAAATAAATGTCCTACTTATATACTGCGTACTTAATTACAAATTATGTTTGTTTAAATGTAAAATGAAACCATTATATAAAAATTAAACTAGTTTTTATTATCAAGAAATATTATAATTTATATGTAACCTAAAAGGCGATTACTGATCTGTTTCTTATGTCTATTCTCAGGGGTGCTCAGCACCCTCTGTTTATTTCTCATGGGAGCTCGAGCCCCCGAGCACCCACGGAGTCGGCGCCCCTGGTTCAGATATGTCACAGAAATATTTGACTTTTATATAAGATCGACGATTATGTCAGTCACTCAAATATTATATCTCTCAATTTATCTAAAAAATGCGTTCATTTGCAACTCAAAAATGTACAATTAACGTTTAGATATGGTTATCAGTGTCGATCGTAGTTAAAAAATGTTAATGAAATAAATTCTTTCAACTATTATCTGCAACTATAATAATTTATGTTAACACTCATGTGCTGGAATGCAGAGAACAAGTTTGTGTTTATTATTTCCTCTACTTATTTTGATCCCTTTGCTTTGCAGAGGAATATTTTGGCATTAGTTGCTTAGTTTTAAATGAAATCACGGTCACGGTCGCGGGTTCAAACCCAGCCAGGCGCATTACTTTGTGTAATTTATTTCATCACCACTGCTCTCAATACGGTAAAGGAAAACACCGTGAGGAAACCGGCATGTCCTAGAAACAAAAAATTCGAAGACATGTGACATTCACCACTGGGCCCGCGTGGTGGATTACGGCCCATTCCCTCTCCTACATAGGAGGCCTGAGTCCCAGCAGTGGGAACATCAAAAGGCTGGTTATGCTATGCTATGCTAAATGAAATCAGAAATCATAAACGTTTATTTCATATAGACCAATTACAGGCACTTTTGAATTGTCAAAATGTCGGTCAGTCAAAAACTCTGTCTCTATGGAGAAGAACGTGCAAGAAACCCCATGGACACTCTTATAAATCATATTTTGAGTTACATAAATCTTGGTTACATATTTCTTGTCGCTTCTAATATGTAAGCACAATGTAGATTAGTAATAATAATTTAAAAAAAACTGGGCACTTAGGGTTCCGTACAAACTTGAAAGGTAAATTGCGGTTTACGATTTATGATGTATTAAAAAAAAAAACTACTTACTAGATCTCGTTCATTTTCGGTGGAAGTTTGCATGGTAATGTACATCATATATTTTTTCTAGTTTTATCATTCTCTTATTTTAGAAGTTACAGGGGGGGGGGGGATATACATTTTACCACTGGAAGTGTCTCTCGCGCAAACTATTCAGTTTAGAAAAAAATGATAGGTATTAGAAACCTCAATATCATTTTTGAAGACCTATCCATAGATCCTCACACGTATGGGTATGATGAAAAAAAAATTTTGAGTTTCAGTTATATGTATGGGGAACTTCCAAAATTTATTGTTTTTTCTATTTTTGTGTAAAATTCTTAACGCGGTTCACAGAATACATCTACTTACAAAGTTTCAACAGTATAGTTCTTATAGTTTCAGAAAAAAGTGGCTGTGACATACTGACGGACAGACAGACAGACAGACATGACGAATCCATAAGGGTTCCGTTTTTTGCCATTTGGTTACGGAACCCTAAAAAGCAATTAAAGCATAGAAATGACTATATGGCTCCAAATTTGGCGACACGGTTGGCGCAGTAGTTGAGTAATTGACTGCTGCGCTGCGTGTTCCGGGTTCGATTCCCGTACGGAACAAATATTTGTATGCCCTACAGATAGGTGTTTCGGGTCTGAGAGTCTTGTGTAATGTGAATTTACATGTTTGAGAACACACCCACGATATAGGAGTTATTCCAAGAGACAGGCAACATAATTATAGGGTGACTGGCAATTAGTGTACGATACTTAAACACGTGATTGTGCTCATGATAACAAACAATTTTAACACGCTGTTATTAGCTTCACTTGTAACTATGTATGTAAGAAAATCTTGGAATCTTAATTTGACCCACTTCCCGGTCTTCGATTAGGATGAAATTTTGCACACGCTCTGAGTTCTGATGACAATACATGACTAGCTAAGAAACGTCATTACAAATCCAATATGGCGGCCTCCCCAAGATGGCGGACTGACTGTTTGAAATCCACCCCCATGATATGGGTATCAAATGAAAGGGTTTGCTGTCAGGAAAACGAAAAAAATAGTCACGTGACTTAAATCCAATATGACGGACGTCCAAGATGGCGGACTGGCTATTTGAAATGCGCCCCCATGATATGGGTATCAAATGAAAGGGTTTGCTGTCAGGAATACGAAAAAAAATAGTCACGTGATTTAAATCCAATATGGCGGACGTCCAAGATGGCTGACTGGCTATTTGAAATGCACCCCCATGATATGGGTATCAAATGAAAGGGTTTGCTGTCAGGAATACGAAAAAAATAGTCGTGCGTGCTAAAAGCGTGTTTTTTTTTAGTTTTTTAAACTATTATTTATTATGGGAGCAAAGCCGAAATCGCGAAAAAAAAATCTGCTGTTCAGTACATTTATGTTTGCCTAATGTACTGAACAGCTGATTTTTTTTCGCGATTTCAGGTTTGGTTCCCATAGAAAAAGTTGTTGGTTATCATGAGCACAATCACGTGTTTAAGTATCGTACACTACTTACCTGTCACCCTATATATTTTTTTAAAATTTTATTCCTCACACTTTTGTCCACATCTGAAACCATCACAACCTGACGAGCCATTTAAGCTTAGTCCCTTATCTATAAGTTATTTCTATAGATTTGTAATAACATAACCTGAAATATCCAAAGGAGAATACCCGGGCTCCATGGAAAAAAAACCCAGCTCCGGCGGAAAAGAGATTTATCTCAAATTATCAATATTAATAAGTAACAAAATAATAACCGGTGATTGTCATCCTTACTGGCAATCTAGAGAATGCGTTCAGTTGCAACGCAAAAATGTACAATTAACTTTTAGATTTTTTTTTAGTAGCGAAAATCATCTAATGACAAATCCCGCTCTTGGGCGGAGCGAGAGATAGTGTCAGACTTTTACTGACTAAAAACCCACTCCTGTTCCTTCGTTGCCTTCGTCTCAGGGCCCCGGGTTTCACTTTCACACTACCCGTGGCCGTGGCCCCAGTAGGCTGCAACCCTGCTGGGCCCCCACGATTTGCTGACATCTCCCTGAGGCGCGCGTGCAGTACGCGCCGTCGACGACTTGGGCTCGGTCCGGACGGTTGCCGGACGGTCGGACGGCGAGCCACCCATTGCTCGCCGTCCGCAAGCCCGGGCCTACGGTGACCGAAAGAGGCGGTTGGGGCTTGAGTCGCGCGTCACGCCCGCCGTCGCCTCACGCCCGTCGGCTGCCTCCTTTGCTAACATTACTGCTTCGCAGAAGGAGGCGACCGCCTGCCACTCCTCCTCGCTCCGAACCATGGCCTATACCAAGGCCCAGGTTAACTTTTAGATAAGGTTATCCGTGTCGATCGTAGTTTAAAAATATTAATTAAATAAATTATTTGAATTATTATCTGCAACTATAATATTATGTTAACACTCATGTGCTGGAATGCAGAGAACAAATTGATGATGTTTTCCTTCCTCTATATATTTTGAACATTAGCTTTGCAGAGGGATATTTTGACAATAGTTGTTTAGTTATTTAACCTTTTGAGTGCGTAATTAGAGACACAATAGAAAGACAATGGCGCGTTAACGCCGGCATTAATGCGGGGATCAACAGCTTAATGACTATAGCTTCTGATTTGATTCACATTTCCTCACACTTTTGTCCAAATCTGAAACCATCACACCTTGGTCCTTTAGCTACAAATGTCTCCATAGATTTATAAGAACACTAGCTGACCCAGCGAACTCGATACGGTCAACCGATGAAAGAGAGCCTAAATAATAAATCAAGTTTTACACAATTTTGACAAATACATCGATTTCGAACATTTTACGTGATGCGCGCACAACTAAAAACTTCTACAGATTTTATGTATAGAAGATAGATAGAAGATAATCTGTAGTTTACACGATTAATGTTTTTTTTTGTTATAAATCTGAAATATCTTTTAGGAGTAGAATTCTCTGCCGGAGTTTGTGTTTATACTTTCCTCTCCAGAAAAGCCCATGTGGGACAATGGAAAAGTATAATGATGGTGCTTTTTTTTTCTTTTAGGTGGGAAAGCATTCAATGACTTCTCTCGCTCTTTTGGGTGGAGCGAGAGGGCGTGTCAGACTTTTACTGACTAAAATCCACTCCTATGTTCCTTCTTTGCCTAGCGTTCCAGGGCTCTAGGTTTTCCTTTCAGAAGTTTTGATTTCGATTTGCTGATATAAGATATTATTTAACGAAATGAAATTAAAATGTAGATCAACACTAATAAATCTATACAAATTAATTATTTAGGTTTACGCACAACGATCACAATTTCTCACTGGAGTGACGTCATTTGACCGAAGGCATGACCGTCACACCACAAATCACTCATCTAAGTCGCATGCGGGTTCTCCTCACTCGAAAACCCGCTCTTATCCCTACCGCTTGTAGGCACACAATTTACTGTTTTTCTCACTAGTGCAGAAAACTGCGAGCTTGTCTCCGCAAGAATTTATTGTATTTATCGTATCAGGCTGAGCGCTAAGCTATCCCCATAAATCGCGAGTCATCTCCCGTTTATTTATATTTTCGTAAGTGTATTTTTTTTTTAAATTACGCCTCGGTTGCTCCACTTGTATCAAAATGTACTATTTCTTACAGCTGCTTGTTTAATTTATTGGTAGTGTATTTTTGTTTCACCACAATGGTAAAGGAAGGGTCATGTGACGACACGCACTGAAGCGTCGCGTAAAACAAAATTATTCTTACACGAGCAACTTTAGAGTTCCATAACTTTTAATTTGTTGAGATATCTTACATTCCACTTATTTTTCCCATAATTATGTACTTTATTAGAAAAATGGACACTGATCTATCCTCCGCTAGATAGAAGAATAGATTACGCTGCAGTAGACTAAAGCGGGAACTACATTTGACCGACGCACACGTGGGCAACGCCTCACTTGTGCGTCGCTTGGCGTCGTGTGGCGTGGATCAAATGTAGCTCTACAAGTCTAGTTGCCATATAAAATATATGAAGACCGACGCGCCCAGATCGGCGTACGTGGCCCACGTGTGCGCAGTGTAGTTCTACCTTAATACCTAAACCTTGTAGTTTGTTTTGTAAACCCACCTGTATTCCATAGGCTGAGCACCAGCTCGCCGGTCCTCCTGCTGAACAGCATCGCGTCGAGGCAGTAGCGGTACCTGCCGATGGTTTGCTTCCGAACCTTGCCTTTGGGGACATCCCATAGAGCCACGCGCGCGTAAAGGTTTGACGTCACTGCGCCAATGCCCAGCAAAGCGCTTCGCCATGGATGCCAGGTTAAAGCCTGAATAAGGTAAATAGGTAATATTTAGAAATTTTAACACTACTTTCAGGACGGTTTCTCGTAACACTGTGTTTTTTTATAGAATCACTTTGTTGTCCGTCTGTCTGTCTGTTTCAAGACCCTATATCTCAGAAACGGGTGGAGGTATAGAGTTGAAATTAAAACCATGTACTCAGGTTTGCGGTCCCTTGAAGCTGTGAAAAAAGCAA
Source organism: Mythimna impura (assembly GCA_905147345.3). Taxonomy (NCBI): domain Eukaryota; kingdom Metazoa; phylum Arthropoda; class Insecta; order Lepidoptera; family Noctuidae; genus Mythimna; species Mythimna impura. Next base: position 26,062,714 of record LR990346.1, on the reverse strand, counting down.
ATTTTTTTATTAAAATTTTATTTCAAGTAAGTAATAAAATTTATTAATATTTCTATAGTTACACATTTACAGATGGCGCACTGTGAGCAAAGATTCAAAGCATTTTATTTCAAATAAATCATTTACAGGCACTTTTGAAATGTCAAGAAGACAGTCATTCAGAAAAAAAAAAATGATGCTAATAGCACATTCTAAAGCGTAGATTTCTATGGAGAAGAATGTGCAAGAAACTCCATGGACACTCTTTTCAATCATGTTATATATTACAAATATCTCGGTTAAGGTCAGGCGGGGCAAGTGCGCCGACGGGGTAAGCGCACCTACCATAAAAATATCAAAAACTACAGCCATAATACAACTAACGACATCATACATCCATGCAACCAACTAAAACACAGTTCCACTTCACAATCATAGATGCCTCTGTTCAACATAACTTGATGTATCCGCCATTTTAGTTTTAGTGTCATTTAAACCAGTTACCAGAGATCAGCACGTGTTATTAATCTCTTTAAATCTTAAAATATTTTACGTGTTGCGGCAAACCAATGAGGTGAGTACAGAATTTAGTTGTTTTTCTTTAAATCTATGTCTGTATTTTAGTCTTGGACAGTGAAATTAATATTTTTTTATAGAATTTAAAATGTTACCCTCAAAATAGTCAAGTGAGGCAAGTGCGCCTAAGTTTTTAGTAGTATGGCGCACTTCCCCCGAGCCAGAAGTCGTCAACTTTTGTGATTCAGATTTTTTCTTACCCGACGGCCTCTGAATAAGGGTACTAATGTTTTTCTGTATTGAGAAGTTACTGCCTAGATGTAATTATGTGTGGCTTTGTGATGAGAAGGCGTTGGGTTAAAAGCCTCGTATCAATTCTATAATCTATTTTTAAATAATTCTATTTGTATTTTCTTGGGATTTGCTTTTGGGACGCTATAATTATATAACTCGTTGATCGTTAGTGTTAACAGTAAATCCAATGTACTTGTAGTTTCCTTTGTTCGTTACTTTATGCGCGCTTAGGTGTGCCTAAGCTCACTAATCGGAAGCGATGATCAAATTCAAGCTTCTTTGGATGGGTGGCTGGTAAACTATCGATCCGGCTGTTATCATACAACATCAGTCTTTAAGCCATGTCAGAGGCCTTTGGGCTTCCTGAACAACTCTGACACTAGGCTGCCCACAGATCTCTCGACAAGAAGAAGCAGTTGGATACTTACTACAACGGGTTCTAAATACTTCTAAAATTGTTGTCATTTTACAGATGGTTCGTACTTATAAAAGAAAAACCGATAAGCCTTCTTGGTCAAGAGAAACTTTATGCCAGGCAGTTGACGCTGTGCGATCAGGGTTATCTGGATATGAAGCGGCTAAAACTTATATATAAGTATAGTTTAATTACCTAGATTATTACACATAAGATAATTTTTTGTTATTTTTAACGTGTCAGGTTGTTTAAATACTTAAGCCTAATAAGACCGAAAAGTTTTCTACTTTACCATGTAAGTTCTTGCGTGCCATCCACTAGATTACTTATTATTTGCGCCCTATCGCGTCAAAGGAAAAACTGTTACCTATTTTTGTATTTTTTCAATAAAGTCTAATAATTAAAGATATCTACCCATCTCATCATCTCTCTCTCATCTAGATGTCTCTATCTGGTGGTATCCACCCTTACGTTGTTGAAACTTCAACGGTCCGGACTAAGCGTTTCGCTTCGTCGTTTATACCGCGTACATCGAAGGACTGGAACAATTTGCCTGCTGCGGTCTTCCCGTCCAACTATAATTTAGGTGCCTTCAAGACTAGAGTGAATAGGCTCTTATTAAACTAGTGCGCCTCACCATCAATGATTGCATCACTGCTTACCATCAGGTGGGATCGCAGTCAAGCACTGGTTTATATCAATTAAAAAAAAAAAAAAAAATCTCTTATTCCAGCCATACCTACCTGCAAACATTTTATTTAAATTTAGCAGTTTTTACTTTTTATAAAAAAAAACAGCATTGAAGGTTTAGAGCCCCTGATTACTTGACTATGGCGCACTTGCCCCAAATTTGTTATGGAAGCTGCAGTAGCCTATAGGACGAGTGAATTAAAAAGAAACCAAGAGTAATGCGTTTATTTGTTTATGTTCTAATATGTAAATTATCTGTTTTTCTGGTTACGTACGATTTTAGCGTTTTTTTTTAGTATAGGCGCACTTGCCCCGTTTCCTGGGGCAAGTGCGCCTATATCCATGTTTCCCAATTTCATAGAAAATATCGTAAAAATATTGATAGATTTGATTGAATCAACGTTTCTTGCAGCTACAATATTCCAAATATTAACAATTTAATAAATTTTTACTCATAAGTCATCATACAAAAAAAATATTTTGCATCAAAATCATCTATGCAAAAAGTATGGCGCCCTTGCCCCGCCTGACCTTACATGTTTCTTGACGCTATCATGTGAGAACAATGTAAATAAAATAAAAACAAAAACTATATATAGTTATTAAAATAGCAACTTGCAGCTAAGAGATGACCAGTCTCAACTGACAGCACCCGTTGATGGACCTGACGCGAATATTAGCACCACTCAGCTCAACCATTTTGAAGGGAACCGAATGATCCAACATCCGCGCCACCATCAGTGAGACATTTGAGTGAGCATGACAAACTCTCAACTGCCATGCTCATTTATGTCAAACAAGTTCCATAATAACTTATAAACAATAAATAGCTACTTACATTTACAAACTGAAAAAAAAAATGTTTCTACATTATATAATACTATAATAGTTTCAAATTTCAAAAACATAAAAAAAATCCAAGCTAATCAATTTGTACACCCTAGTGGTAGTGACGCTGGACCAGCATTGAGCCAAGAATTTTTATCTTGAACATAGAGCAAGATTAAAATACCCAGTTAATAAAAAATAACATATTCATGGTAGGCGGCAGATTTTGGAATAAAGTACATTGACCCTCATACATTTATTGACATTCTTAATTTCGAATAGAACAAAAAAAAAACATAATACTGTCTTGAATCAACATCAATCATAATTTTTTACATTTTCTAATAATGAAAAACAGTTTTTTTTATTGTTTTTTGGGTACTGCAGAGATCGTAGACGCGTCATGGCGTCGAGACATAGTTATTTGTCATTTTTGCTGAACTGGATCTATTTAAGCGTGAGACACACTATGTGTCAGTGTTCTTTTTTAATCTGTTGTTTCTACAGTGTGTGTATCTATGTGAACCAAATAAAATATTTTTCTTTCTTTCTATAGATATTAGGACAATGTTAATGTACTTTATTCTAAATTAATCTGGTGCGGATTATAGTACTATCGCCTTGTTACCTTTATAGTCCAATCCGATTTCAGACTGGAGAACAGCTGGAGACTGGGCCAGTTGAAGATCCAGACGTCATCATCATTGACGGCTGCTGCGGTGACGAATCGCGCGTCTGGAGACACCCTTACAATAAGGATCGCGTTCTTTTTGGCCTGACGCCAGCTTATCGGCATCGCGTTACGTGAGAAAGTGCTTAGCATTCCCTGGGAACAGCCTCTGGAATAGAAACCGGGCCAAATTATGAATGATACGTAGTACTAAGAAGACTACAGCCCCCCCCTAGCCGAGTTACGATCGTTTCGTTGGCGTCGAACGCCTCAAGTAGGCCACGCCTCCGATTCCTTTGTTCTGACGTCATCTCAACGCTCAGTCACGTGGTCAGAACAAAGGAATCGGAGGCGTGGCCTACTCGAGGCGTTCGACGCAAATGAAACGATCGTAACTTGGCTAGGGGAGCAGGACCTAAAGCGCGGTCACTCTCGGACTGCATATAAAAGAAAAAGTTGCATAAAGACATATGCTTGCAAAATATTAAGCATTTTAGTGATTTACTAAAAATATACAGATTTGATTATATAAAATTGAAACACTATAATGGTAAAACGTTGCTTGTGGAATAACTTATATATATAAATGAATAGCTGTTCGTTAGTCTCACTAAAACTCGAGAACGGCTGGACTGATTTGGCTAATTTTGGTCTTGAAATATTCGTGATAGTCCAGGGAAGGTTTAAACGGTGAGAAAAAATGAAAAATAAAACACAAAATAAAAATCTGAATACAACGCCATCTCTAATTAAAATGTTATTATAAAATGAATTTCGCTGTTCTGGTAATGCCAGAAGATGGCGTTATCCTTACTATTTAGAAGGTACGAAGTTCGCCGGGTCAGCTAGTCTAATATATACTAGTCAAAACAAAATAAGGGCCACCACGTTTTTATAGTATTCTCATGAATTCTTAAGGTTCAAGGGTTGATTAATGATTAGATTGGATAAATTAACTGATTTTTATTGTAAACAGCACACAATGATGAAGGTTTTATTCCAAAAAAAAATTACACCACTTTTTCTAAAAACTAACATTTGTGCAAACAAAAAGTAAGGAATAAAAATTAAGTGAAAAAAGAAACAAAAAATTAGGTATTGGTTGATTTGTGACTTTCCTCAATATTTTGTGTGCCCCCCTCGTTTTCTAATGCACTCTTGAAGCCTGGATGGTACACTCTCCACCAGGTGTACCACTGTTTCTTGAGGAATTTGTTCCCAGCTTGATTTTAGAACGTTTATTAGCTGTCTTTCATTGTGTAGGGTTGGTTTGTGCTCCGAACACTGCGTTTTAGTAAATCCCACATGAGTTAATTGGGATTGAGATCCGGACTCATTGCAGGCCAGCGCAACGTCAGTATACCAGCCTCCTCTAGGGCTTCTCTGATAGTCCTAGCTGTATGAGCGCGAGATTTATCGTGCATCAGACGGAATCTTGCGCCGATTCTCGGTGCATATGGGACCACAAGGGGTCTTATGACCTCCTCGATATAACGTTGAGCTGTAATTGTGCCTTCGTTGAGAATTACCAACTCGGTTCTACCAGATATAGAGATTCCTCCCCACACCATAACATTGGGGCCCCCAAATCTGTCACTTTCATGGATACAAGCATCCGAAAACCGCTCACCTTCACGCCTCCAGACCCTAATGCGACGGTCATCACTAAAAAATTTTACTTTGCACTCATCCGTAAACAATACTGCTCCAATCACTCATATGCCATGCTAGATGCTGCCTTGCGAACGATAATCTGTTTGCACGATGAGCACTTGTCAATGGTATCCGCACTACGCGTCTCCTGGAGAACTGCTGGTCCTCGTGTATCCGATTTCGAATGGTTTGATCACTAACACGTGTACCTGTCGCCTGCCGCAAACGGTTTTGTAAGGAGCGGGCTGTGATGCAGCGTTCTCTGCACGCAGTCAAACGCACGTAGCTGTCCTCCTGTGCGGTAGTTGTTCGAACTCTGCCAGATCCCCGTCTCCTAGTTAGTCTCCCAGTCTCTTGAAATCGATTCCAAGCATTCTGAATCGCTTGCCGGGAAAAAACCAGCTGCAACGCAACTGAACGCTGCGAATGGCCTTCTTCAAGCAATGTTACGGCCCTAGTTACGGTTGGTAAGTCTATATGTCGTCGGATTCTCGGCATAACTTTTTTAAAATGCGAATTCAGACACTACTTAAACAAAACTTAAGCTGTTCTTGACAGAATCGTCAGTTTGACTGAGTTAAAATCCATCTTAAAATTGGGTAGAATCAAGTGGCCACAATAAAACTAGCCACTTTACACAATTATGCAGGTAGGAATATCAAAAAATATTTGTAAACTAATAAGATAACACTATTTTAAACGTTCAGCTACTTGAGAACGCATAAAAAATAAATTATCGCTACCGCTGTTAAAAATAACAAGTGGCCCTTATTTTGTTTTGACTACTATATAAAAAGAGAAACTGACTGACATATCAACGCATAGCCAAAAGTACTGGGAGTAGGAGCGTGAAATTTGGCACGAGGTTTCCTTTTATGACGTAGGCGAGCACTAAGAGAGGATTTTCAAAAATTCACCCCCTAAAGAGATGAAACGGGTTCCAAAGTTTGTATAGAGAAACCTAAACCAATACGTGATTGAAGCCGCTGACACAGTCTAGTTTGTTATACAATCAGAATAATTACAAGTATATTAGTCCGGTTTTTAATCGACAAAAGTAATTTTTAGAGGTTTCTTCGTGATTTTTGTTTATCATACTAAATTAGCTGTATTATGTTTTAAAAAAAGTTATTCATTAGGGATAGCTAAAGTGAGAGGGTTGTATTGACGATTTTAATTATTATATTTCCGTGAATAAATATGTGTTACGGTCGCAAACCATATTTTAATTAACATACAACTTGATATTGACCTGCAAATAATAATAATAATAATAATAATAATAATACGGATGGTATCATGTTCCATTATAATTATCTAAAGGGCCTCTGCGAGTTGGCTTCGGCTCCTCGTACGCCTCCCAAAGGTCCAGGACCTCAGGGTCCTGAGATAAATAAAATATATAATATTGTCCGGGATTGTCCTGATAGCCGTGGTATACCTCTCCACTCCTCAAGCACCTCAGGATATGTTGCCCTCTTGTTGCTACGTCACTTCGTGCTAGCGGCCGTTTTTGGGGGCCCATTCATTGAGTGTGCAAGTCACCCCCTGCCTTTTTTCGATGCATATTAATAACGTTGTTCAGGCAGGGGCCATAGTCTTGACATAGTTCCATGTTACCAGTCCACTTAAGATTCCAAAAACCATAGCCCTATTATCTTTGTTCTCCATATGTCGCAACAGTTTTTCAATAACCGGGGGTTGTCCTTGGGTGCACTAGCATAGCGCGTACAGGGATAATCGTCGGTTGGTATCATGTTCCATTATAATTATCTAAAGGGCCTCTGCGAGTTGGCTTCGGCTCCTTGTACGCCTCCCAAAGGTCCAGGACCTCAGGGTCCTGAGATAAATAAAATAATAATAATAATAATAATAATAATATATTTATTCAGAGATAAAATTTGGTAAAATAGTAACAAAAAATCTTAGGAATAATTACAAAGGTGGCTATGTTAAATGCCTGTACTAGGATAAACCTGTATCACAGGCGGTAGAAGCTCTTACACTATGGTTTTGTAGGACAATAAAATTCATAACAATATTTAACATTCAGTCTCTAAATAGGGAAAAATATAATTTAAAAATATAATGTTATATACCTAATTTACTTAAACACTAAAAGTCACAATTGTGGTATTTCGTATTTTTAAAACTGTTTCTTGCACTTTATTCTCTAGTTACACACACATGATTTTGCGTCAGCAGAATTGGTAATTGGGTTAAAGTCGAGGTTGCGTTAATACTAAAAAGTTATGTTTACATTGGACAAATATGTTTAAATATAAAGAAAAACGATGGTTTGTAGGTCAGCACACTAGAATTTTGAGTCAGCAGTAAGCGTTACACGGAAGTCTGGCCTTGAGTATGACGCTCTAGGCGCCCTCATAATCGATAGAGTTAATATATCTATATTCAGCTATTTTCCTAGCAGGACACTCAACGTCTCCTGTTTTATGGTTGGAGGGCTTTTTGAAGCGACAGCAAGTTGCACATTTCGGTGAGTCCGCTTTCTTTGAGCACTCGGACATCGAGTGTCCTGTCTCGCCGCAGTGGCCACACGTCGAATTGACCTCTCTACAGGTTTTTGCTGCATGTCCATACTGCTGGCATTTATAGCATCTCGTAACCAGGGTGAAGTCCCTGACTGGGCAGGAAGTCCAATTTATGAAAATCCTTGACTGGGAAATTAGAGCTCTTCGTATATTGGCTGGAACTTCAACCACGTAGTTACAAGTCTGCGAATCTTTTTTTCCCGATTTATGGCTTAATTTAACCATGATCAAAAAGGACTCCATGGAAATCGTTGGAAATTTTTCGGCTACATTTTGTTCGTAAATGCACCTGAAGACTTCAGTTTCAGTCAAAGAGGATGGCACTCCTACAACCACGATCCGCGGTTTGCGCTTGCTGGGTTCGTCGGCGGTAAGGCCGGATGCAGACTGCTGGACTGCGTACTTGATTTTATCCGCGTCATCCTTTGTCTCTGTACTGATAATAACGCCTCCGTTTTTAGTCTTACGGACACCACGTATATGCAGCTTGACTTGATCTGGTCGTATCATCTTTTGCACAAGGACTTTTGTTTCGTCACTGGACTTTAATTTGTTGTTAGGATATATGGCCACGGTACTGTATGGTGTAGTACTGTATTGTACTGTATGGTGTCGGACGTAAAGAATAGCACCATCCCATTTCTTCCCGTGGGTGTCGTAAGAGGCGACTAAGGGACATTTTTGAGACTGTTAAGCACCCCAGGTCACCGCGTGGTGGCGGGTAAACCACCAGCAACAGCATTCCCAAAGAGGGTTAGTGTCAGGCAGGCGGCCGACTGTAAAACAGTAGCCATATCTCTTACAACATGACGAGTATAAATGGAATGCGCGATAGGGTTAGGGCGTACCCCACAGGCGACGCGCAGGGGCAGCACCCGGCTCCTGTGGGAAATGGACTAGGGTTGTTGCACCATCCCGGGCGGGGGCAACGTAAGAAGCTAGCTCGGGAAATGAGATTGAGGTATGCAAGTTGGAATGTAGGAACAATGACTGGAAGGGCCAGAGAGTTAGCGGATGTATTAAAAAGAAGACGAATAAACGTGGCGTGTTTACAAGAAACTAAATGGAGAGGAACAAAAGCGAGAGAAATTGGTGAGGGATATAAGTTTTATTACTGTGGAAGTGATGGTAAAAGAAATGGTGTAGGAATAGTGTTAGACAGCAAATTGAAAGAAAGCGTGATGGAAGTACAAAGGATTAATGATAGGCTCATAGTTGTGAAGATTATGTTAGAGAATGTAATGTTGAATGTAGTTAGTGTGTATGCACCACAAGTAGGATGCGATGAAACGGTGAAAGAGAAGTTTTGGGAGGATTTTGATAGAGCTTTAATGGCCATCTCTGTACATGAGGAATTGATTGTTGGAGGTGACTTTAATGGACATGTAGGAAGAATGAGAGGTGTTTATGAAAGAGTACATGGTGGATGGGGTTTTGGAAGTCCGAACAGTGAAGGGGAGACGCTGCTGCAATCCGCTACTGCATTTGACCTGGCAGTAGCCAATACATGGTTCCAGAAAGGAGACGAACACCTGGTCACGTACAAAAGCGGTAACCACAAGACGCAAATAGATTATTTCCTGGTTAGGCGTAACCAACTAAAGCACGTCAAAGACTGCAAAGTGCTGCCAGGAGAAGACCTAGTCTCACAGCACAGGCTCCTGGTTATGGTGTCAGTAGTCAAGACACATAACAAAAAAAGCAAAGAGCGTCCTCCTCCTAAAATAAAATGGCATATGCTAGAGAAGAGTGACTGTGCGAAGAAATTGAGAGAGCGAGTGGTGGACAAAATGATAGAAATGGGAGACATGAATGATCGAAGTATAAATGAAAGCTGGAATGAGATTGCTGAGTGTATCAGACATGCAGCGAAAGATATTTTGGGAGAGACGAGAGGAAAGGGTACAATAGATAGGGATACATGGTGGTGGTCAATAGATATACAGAATGTGTTGAAAGAAAAAAAGAGGAAATTTAAGGAATGGCAGCGTATAGATCCGGAAAACACTAGCTTAAAGTCTGCAAAAAAAAGTGAATATGATGCTTTAAAGAAAAAAGCCAAGAAAGCCGTGGCAATAGCGAGAGCAAAAGCACAGGACAAACTATACGACACACTAGATAGTCCGGCAGGCCAGAAAGATCTATACCGGCTTGCTAGAGCAAGAGAGAGAAATGCGAGAGATGTTTGTCAGATAAGATGTATAAGGGATGAAACTGGAATGATTCTATCAGAAGATAGTAAAATCAAAGAGAGGTGGAAGGACTATTTTGAAAGACTGATGAATGAGGAAAACAACTGGAATGGGATTTTAGAGAGCAAACCAGTGAACGTGGGTTTAGTGAGAATGATTAGTATGGATGAAGTCAGAATAGCTATAAATGGAATGAAGAATGGTAAGGCAATTGGTCCAGACGGAATACCAGTTGAAGTGTGGAAGTTGCTGCGAGTGGATGGATGGATGTGGTTAGCTTTGTTCTTCAACAAGTTGTTGCAGGAAGAAGCCATACCTGATGAGTGGTGCAACAGTTCCCTGGTGCCCATCTTTAAAAACAAGGGTGATGTGCTTGAATGCAACAATTATAGAGGAATAAAGCTAATGTCACATACTATGAAAGCCTGGGAGAAAGTTATTGAAAGGAGGCTAAGAGAAGAGAGTGAAATTTCACAGAACCAATTCGGTTTTATGCCTGGTCGGGGTACAACGGATGCCATTTTTGCTATACGCCAGCTGTGCGAGAAATACAGAGGTGCGCATAAAAACTTGCATATGGTATTCGTTGACCTCGAAAAGGCATATGACCGGGTACCTCGTGAGGTTCTGTGGTGGGCCCTTAAGGAGAAAGGTGTGCCTGGGAAGTATGTGCAGTTGATCCGAGCGATGTACAGCCAATGCAGTACCCAAGTCCGGTCTGCAGTGGGCAACACTGGCAGCTTCAGTGTGGCTGTCGGCTTACATCAAGGGTCGGCCCTCAGCCCTTACCTCTTCCTGATGATAATGGACGCTCTGACGTCGGGCATCCAGGAAGAGGCTCCCTGGTGTATGCTGTTTGCCGATGACATTGTGCTGGTTGCCGAGAGTGGCCTAGAGGTCCAGAGCAAATTGGAGGTGTGGTGGCACAGACTGGAGAGTGTTGGCTTAAAATTGAGCAGAACGAAAACCGAGTACTTGTTCTGTGATTTCGGTGGTCTCTCCGGTCCTATGCCCTTAGCTCTCGCTGGAACGCCCATACCAATCTGCTCCAACTTTCGGTACCTCGGGTCGCTTATCCAAGGAGATGGCGAGGTAGACCGAGACGTATCAAATCGGATCAATTCAGGATGGATGAAATGGCGACAGGTCACTGGAACAATTTGTGACCCACGGATGCCCCCCAAGTTGAAGGGTAAAATCTACAAGTCCGTGATAAGACCTGTCATACTGTATGGATCAGAATGTTGGGCTGTGAAAAAGACGGATGAAAAAAGATTGCATGTAGCGGAGATGAGAATGTTGAGATGGATGTGTGGTGTGACGAGAATGGATAAAGTGAGAAATGAGTATATTAGAGGAAGTTTGAAAGTGGCGCCAGTGACTGAAAAGTTGAAAGGGAATCGTTTGTCTTGGTATGGTCATGTAAAGAGGAGAGATGAAACGCATGTTACTAAAAGAGTTATGAGTATACATGTGGATGGGTGGAGAGGGAGAGGGAGGCCAAAGAAAAGATGGATGGATTGTGTGAACAGTGATATGAAAGAAAAGGAAGTTAGTGATAGCATGACGGTTGACAGGATAGAATGGAAGAAAAAAACATGTTGTGCCGACCCCAAATAAGATGGGACAAGGGCAGGAAGATGAGGATATATGGCCACGGAGTTTAAATTGGATGGTCGAACGAAATCATTTGACCCCTTCTTCACCATGTCGGCAAACGAAACAGTGCCAGAGTCCTTAATCGTCTTTGTGAGGTCCAAGATGTGGTCCGTCAAGTTGCATTTTTCCATTAGGTCTTCATTGAGGATGCGCACTTGGACTGCTTTCTGCTTTAGCGATTGATATAGGACTGCCATCTGTGAGGTCCCAGATCCTATTTTACAAGGTTGAAATTTTCAATTTCTGCTCCGAGTTGAGTTTGCCATCCGAGGCAATAGAACAAACCTCGTTTAGATGCTGCTCAATGGTTGAAATCCATCTTTGTATCTCGGGTGTTGAAACGGCTTCGATTGAGAGATCAGATTGGGCTGGATTTTGCGGCATCGTCTTCGCTGGAGATGCGGAGAGATTCACTCGATCTCTTGAGAAGGGGCTGTTGTCCATTTTATATAAAACTAGTTCACTTATTCTAGGTTTCCATTGTATTTACTAAACTACACACTAGGCAAAAATTACTGCAAAAAGAAGGTCACTAATATTATTTTATAAAATTAAATATTGCTACTGAGCACGTCTGTATGCTACGAGTGCAGACTAATCAATCCAAAAAATGCCAAAAAAATCGCTAATTTACCTGCCCCTTAGCCAACTTACGATCGTTTCGTTTGCGTCGAACGCCTCGAGTAGGCCACGCCTCCGATTCCTTTGTTCTGACCACGTGACTGAGCGTTGAGATGAAGTCAGAACAAAGGAATCGGAGGCGTGGCCTACTCGAGGCGTTTGACGAAAACGAAACGATCTTAACTTGGCTAGGGGGCAATTTCATACTTTAACCCCTAATATGAGTCTTAAGTTAATTCATTCAAAGACAGATATTACACAAACTAAACCACTGGGTTTATAATAGATCGCATGCGCGACTACTGAGCGTAAGGTCCTGGGTTCGATCCCCGGGTCAGGCAAGAGAAAGCTTAAGGCATGTGAAGGGGTAAAAAGACGCTCTTTTGTACCTTTGTGCTGCATGAAGATTTAATAAAAAAATAAAGTATTATTACGTGATGAACGAGTTCCCAGTAGGGCTCCAATCCACGGCGGTGATGGAGCAGTACTCAGTAGTGACCTGCTCCTGGCAGCGACAGATGTTCTTCTCGATGCACTTGCTCCGTGCGTTGTCGTGTACTTCCACTTTTTTGACGTCAGTGCCCACCTGTTGGAAAAGCCCTTTTTGTATCGTCTAAACGTAATAAGTTTTAAATACACATGTAATGGACATTTTGATACAATTGGAGAAAGTTTTTCTTGCGACCGAGGCGCAATTCACCCGAGCCGTAGGTGAGGGTGTTATGGAGCCGAGTGCTGCCAAGCCCAGCCTGATACGATAAATGTAATAATTTGTGGCTCGGGCAAGCTCGCGCACTTTTCCGCACTATTGCGAAAAAAACAGTAAATTCGTACCTAAAAGCGGCATGGATAACAGCGGGTTTGCGAGTAAATGTATTGAAAAATAATTTTGTGTCGTCTAAACATAATAAGTTTAATAAATAATTTTATTCTTATATAATTAATCAGCTGTTACTTTTCCCCTACTTCTCTCTGAGAGGGATGTATAGTCATGTCATCTGACTAATATTTTAAAGGTGAAAGTTTGTACCATGAATGTGTGGATGTGTATGTGTGTTACTCTTTCACGCTCACATGACTGATCGGATTTGGATGACATTTGGAACATGTGTAGCTCATGTCCTGGAATAGCACAGAGGACAGGATTTTTTATCCCTGGACTATTTATTTCTTTGGGATTTTCTGCATTCATGAAGACAAGTCTAAAATATATTATTTTACCTGGTAATATTTTTGTAACCTGGTACATCCTTGATGTATTTTTTGTTAACGGGGTGCATTATGCTTCTAGATTTTTTTATACAGGTATTATTTAAAATCAAACGTATGCATTTTTGGCGTAGTGGTTTAGCAATTGACTACTGCGGCACGTGTCGTGAATTCGATTCCCGTACGTTAAACAAATGTCTGTTAGATTTGTATTGCCTACAGATCGATAGCTCCTATGCATAAAGTCGTAACATATTTTTTAAGTAATATTGTATTATACACAACATGTGTTTTTTTTTTTGACTGTAAATGCTTAAGTTCTCGATGAAAATACCAAAATCACTATATGGTTGCGAAGAATATTTGAGAAGTTCCCTCGATTCCTCATGGATTCCATCTTTAGAACTGTATTTTGATAAAAAGGGACCAATATGGAAGCATATCCTTTAGAAAAAATTTTTTGCAAATCGGTCCATAAACGACGTAGTTCTGACAAACAAAAAAAATATAAATAAAATACAATTGAATTGAGAACCTCCTCCTTTGGTTTGAAGTCGGTTAAAAACAAAGTTTCATGCTATTAGTTTTAAAAATGACCAACTTCCATACACACTTTCAACCCCTTTTTTAACAGTAACAGTCGCTGAATGTAATAATAAATTTTCTTATTACATCCAGCGACTGTTATTGTGATCTGAAACTGGTTATTGATTACATGATGCAAAAACATAGGTTAAAAGTGTTTTTAACTATTTTAGTAGTTAAAATAAAAACACTTTTAACCATCGAGATATAAGTACTAACGTACTAGAGAAGCTACGTCAAATAACTGAATTGTCCTATTTTCGTAATTTGAATCTTTAGTTCACTGCAGCGCTAAAATAATAACAATTCGTCTAAACCATAACTAATTTACCACAGCGCTAGATTTGCTGTGGAAGTGTATTTATTCTCGGCAAAAAGGTCTTAAGCGCCTTGTAAATCACGGCACTTACGCGTTTTCTTCGACAAAGTGCGGCGCGATCGCCGCAGTTGAACGAGACAAAGTAGGAATTTACGGTGTCTTCTCTAGTACGTTAGTACTTATATCTCGATGCTTTTAACCGATGTTTTCACATCATGTAATCATGCATCGAACTTTCCTGAATAAATACACTATTTGCCTTACTACCTTATGCGTAAGAAGTATCGAGATAGATTTTCTTTAAGTGAGTTTACAAGTTTATTTAAATCATAGCGTAGGAAAACATTTAAAAAAATGTATTTACATTGATTCTGTAGTAAAAATATACCTACATAATATTTTTATTTATTTATTTAAACTTCATGTACAGTAGTTGTACATAGGCGGACTTAATGCAACAAGGCATTCTCTATCAGTCAACCTTTGGGTTAAAAAAGACAACACTGTGGTAGGTTTGCACAATAAACAAATAACAGATACTTTAAACAAAAAATAAATAAAAAATAAGTTAATTATAATAATAAAATACATAATATATTATTATATATGCTAAAATTATAAACTAATAAATATTATGAAAAATATCAAATCATTAGGAGAACTTAATAATAATTCTGACGAAGACCGAACTAAGGTCTAAGGTTTTAAATTTTTAATAGTAAAGTTTTGTGACCATCAGTGTGATTTTTTCGGCTTGCAATTTTTTACGAGCCTAAACCTATTTTGGTCAACAGGTTGAGAAACAACGATCTAAACGGGCTGTCACATCACAACCACCGTCCAATTAGGTGTTATTAGTTTTATCAGTAGATCAACTCAAATATATCTTGTTAACTCAAAGGCCAAGTTTACCAAACACAGGGGTAGTCAAGCTACCTACCAAACTCAGGGCCGACTTCCCCTGTCGCGACATCACGCAATCGTCCGCGTCATTGCTTAATGGACTGGTTACGCGAAGACCTTTTCAATTGAAGGAGGGGAATTGTTGATGCTACGAATTAAATAAAAAATGTTGATGAATTACATTCCACAATGAAGTAAGTTGTTTTTTAGAAACGATGGCCTTTTAGTAAAGAAATCTTCACCGCCAACTTAGCAGGACCACCAACGTAGTTTCATTAGACACCAGCTAATGTCCTCTGTCCTTTTTTGTCTGCCATTTCCCTCTTAGCCAGCATCAGTAAAAGATATAATAAATTTAATTTGTAAAACATGAGTATGCAGTAAGTACACGGTGGACAATACAGCAAGATGATGATCTATTAGTGAATAAGTCGTTAGAGTACCATAATTAAATAAATAAGATGTAGTGTTTAAAATAATGGCCTATATATGTTTTGACTCAGGTAGTGGCGTATAAAATATGAAATTGCATACTATATATGCACAAGTAGTTGCTGAATACAGGTTAACGTATTTAAGTACGATAACGTCAAAATAACAAAAAATTGTTTTCAAACCAACAATATTTTCTACAATATTCATTTTAAAATTAAAGCCGATATCCAAGTTACTAGAATAGCTACAAATAAAATATTTACGTGATCCAACATGTGTTACAATTAATGACTTTAATACTGTGTGTTTTACGATTAAGTATGACTTTATGAACACACACACACACACAAAGCTATTAAGTTCATTGCATTGCGCCCTATTTATCCTGTCATATTTTGTCCTAACAATATTTATTGGTGTGTCAAAATCGAATGCTCTGATTTATTTTCGGATTGTAATAACGTTTTCGAACCAAATAATAAAAATCGTGAGATCTATGAATTTATTAAAATAAATTTATCTATTAAATCGAAATAGAAAATTAAAATACTCTGTAACATAAATAAGAATCTATCTCCAAACGAATCAACAAAATATAAACTGTATTATTAGAATAATGTTTACATCCCTCTTAACAATTAAAAATAATTGTTGATAGGCAGGCATAAATGTTTGCAGTAATAAAGCTGCATAAATTCTAGATTAAAAAGTTACATCGAGTAACCTGGGTGTCAATTAGTGTGATGGATTCTTGACAGATAGACTTCTAAGTAAAAACTAAAAACCACTAGATTAACGTCTTCAGAAAATAGCAGTAGAAAATATATCGTTATTTATTCGTTGTTTTAAAGGTGTTTTAATTAACAGTCTGTGGCTTAATAATTATTATGATTTGTCATAATGATTAATTTAAGACCTAAAACGATGTTTAAGAAGGAGGAGGTCTAACTTACAACGCCCAGTCTAAACCCTTGGACATACAAAACTGTTTTTTTTTTACAGGTGTTGTTTTAAAGCCGATACGAGATTTGGGTGAAATAGGAGTTGAAAGTTTGTATGGAAGTCTGTCACTTTTAAAACTAGAAGCATGAAACTTTGTTTTTACGCTAAAAATCTATATTATATAATTATATAAAAGGAGAAACTGACTGACTGACGTATCAACGCTCAGCCGAAACTACCGCCCCCCTAGCTAAGTAACGACGGTTTTGTTTCTATTCTCTTTCGTCGAACGCCTCGAGTAGGCCACGCCTCCGAATCCTTTGTTCTTACCACGTGGCGAGGCGTGGCCTACTCGAGGCGTTCAACGGTTGTAACTTGGCTAGGGGGGCTGAAACTAGGAACGTAAAATTTTGCATAAGGTTTCCTTTTATGACATAAGCGAGCACTAAGGGAGTATTTTCCAAAATTCACTCCCTAAGGAATCAAACATGGGTCCAAAATTTCTATGGATAACCCTACGAACACACGGGCGAAGCCACTGACGGAAGCTAGTTGAAGATAAAGAAATAAATTTCTCAACGTTTCCTAAATTTCTCCCTGAAGCGGTGAAACAGCAGGGGTTCAATGTTTACATGAATTAAGATAAGGTTATTTTTTAGTTCGAAAAATAACAATACTATAGGATCTTGAATAGGTCCATGTTACACCAAATTTAACACGAACGAAGACGCAGGCAAAAGCGAAGTTATAAGTACAGTCAGGGGTCAAAAGTGCAGTTACAGTCTAACAATGCTAAAGTGTCTAAAATTTCTTTATAGTAGATGTTCAATGGTCCACAACTAATTTATTTAACACTTTAGATCCTATGCTACGAATTGAATTAGTCCTGAACCATCGACCCTCTTCTATATAGAAATTTTAGGCACTTTAGCAATGGCAGAGTCCAACTGCACTTTTGACCCCTAACTGTATATGTATATTAATCATTTATTAACTTATTTAATGCAATGAAAAAGCGTAACGACTTATCGGACGACGACATCATTGCTTACCATCAAGGACTTTATACGTGTTAAAATGTCAGTCATGCTAGCAGGATGGAGCTGAACGTCGTAAATATTTCTATCACTTTAACAGTTCAGTTTAGGTCGTGAAATGGATTGCTTTAAGAGCTCGTGGTAGCACTGTAGGTGATCCACCCATTGCTCGCCGTCCGATCGTCCGGTAACCGTCCGGACCGAGCCCAAGTCGTCGACGGCGCGTAGCGTTCCACGCGCGCCTCAAGGAGATGTCAGCAACCGTAGGGGCCGAGCAGGGTCGAAGCCTACTGGGGCCATGGGTGATGCGAAAGAGATCCCCGGGGCCCTGGAAAAAATGGCAAAGAAGGAACAGGAGTGGGTTTTTAGTCAGTAAAAGTCTGACACTATTTCCCGCTCCGCCCAAGAACGGGGGATGTCATTAGATGATTTTCCCACCCGAAAAAAAAAGCACTGCAGGTGATATAGTGGTCAAGCGCGAGTCTATCGATAATAATAACCCATTTATTTGTACGTACAGCTAAGGAGTGGAATTCCCTGCTGGAATTTGTGTTTCCTGATAGCTACAACCTAAGAGTCTTTAAGTCAAGAGTGAATAGGTGACTTCTAGGCAAGCGTGCTCGTAAACCACATCATCGCTTACCATCAGGTGAGATAGTGGTCAAACACGAGCCTATAAAAAAAAAAACGAAACATCTCTGCCGTTAAATAATGAAATTATACTTACGATGAGCAGCTTTCCTTGTGGGTCAAATTTACAGCAATGTATTTCATAATCCGTGACTCCCTGGCTGATGAGGCTCTGTGATCGCCAGGACCACTTGTGGTAGTTCCTGCCCAGCGCTGCCACCAAGATGTTGTCGTTCGACCAGTCGAGCAACTCAGGAACTGAAAATAGATATGAATAAGTAATGCAAGCGGTAAGTTGATAGCTTTAAATAATTGGCGCCATTAGGTACTATATTAGCAACAGAAAACGGATTTTTGTACTATATTATATAGTACGGTAGTATATTATATAGAACGGTACTATATTATATAGTATGGCGCAATATTATATAGTACGGTACTATATTTTAGTCGCCACAAACGCAGCAATCGGGTACGCTACAATCGCCAGGCTGTCCGCACAAATACATGGTCACCGGGCCATCCGGGCGACTGAGGGGTTGTTTTGCTCTCGCACCCAGCTGTGTGCTGGCGCCTAGTGCCTGCTATGACCTGTCGTGACCTGTATTGTACTTAGTGTCGGTGGTGTCCGACTTGTGACCTTTATTATGTTTGACATAGATGAGGATCCTGTTATTGCTCGAGGTCGTGAATTGTCAAAGGCTGGTGCCCAAAAAAGGAAACACTTTTGTTTGTAGGTACTTTTTATGGATCAAAGACGTAATTCTGAGGTTCCAATATTTTTAGGAAAAAATATAACATGGTGTAAAAATTATTCGAATCGATTCAGTTACTGATTCTAACTTAAACTAAAATTAATGTTGTAGTAACATTGTTATCATAGTTATATTGACTTTAGTAACTTTATAAAATTGGAATCAAGAATATAAATAAGAGTTAATTTATAAGCGACAATTTCACTTTAGGTTGAAGTAACGGTCGGTCGAACGAAAGGTCTCCAGTTCGGTCCCATTCATTACAGCTATTGAAGCGCAACTAACAATACCTAGGTATATTCTTCCCTTGTAATTAAACATTGAATCGAGTACTAAATTAAAATACTGACATCGGTATAATAACACAGGCTTGCGATGGTTTTCCACTTAAAAAACAAATTACCTAATTAGGTTAGGTACTGATCTAAGTTGCGGGTTCGATAGAGTTACCTTGGCCCTGGAACGCAAAGGGTAAATGAAGAAACACAGGTAGGGTTTAGTTTGGGCAGAGCAACGCCGTGTCCTCGTGGGGGCGATCGGCAGCGGCGATCTCTCGCGCCGGGCCTTTATACAGGCCATGGTCCGAGGCGAGGAGGAGTGGCAGGCAGCCGCCTCCTGCGAAGTAGTAATGCTAGCAAAGGAGGCGGCCGATCGCGTGAGGCAACGGTCCTCACGCCCCAACCGCCGCCGGCATTCCGATCCCGATTTCCGGCCACCGTAGGCGCGGGCTTGCGGACGGCAAGCAATGGGTAGTCCGCCGTCCAACTGTCCGGTAACCGTCCGGACCGAGCCCAAGTCGTCGACGGCGCGTATTGTTCCACGCGCACCTCATGGAGATGTCAGCAAATCGTAGGGGTCCAGCAGGGTCGAAGCCTACTGGGGCTACGGGTAGTGTGAAAGCGAAGCCCGGGGCCCTGGGACGAAGGCAAAGAAGGAACAGGAGGGAGGGAGGAGGAGGGTTTTTAGGCAGTAAAAGTCTGATACTATCTCCCGCTCCGCCCAAGGGCGGGATTTGTCATTAGATGATTTTCCCACCTAAAAAAGGTAGGTTTTAGTCAGTAAAAGTCTGACACTCCCTCTCGCTCCTCCCAAGAGTGAGAGAAGTCATTAGATGGCGCTAGTAAGCATCAGCCTTGCTGGGTCCCTCTGGAGGTATCGAGTTAAAATTAAAACCATATGCTCAGACCTGTGGTCCCTCGAAGCAGTAAAAAAATCAAACTTCTGAGTTAACAAAAAAAAAAAAGATACGGCCGTTTATGTCGCAAAAAACGTATTATATTTCGACACTCTCAAATAAATCAAAATTCATAGGGTACTTCTCGGTGACCTAGAATCCAGAAATTTGGCATGAAGTAAGGTCTCATAGCACAAGTATAGGAAAAAATCTGAAAACTATAAATTTGTAGTTACATCACAAAAAAAAAGAACTTTTTTTGCGATTCGGAAAAATCTTCGTAACTTAATTCGGGAATTGAACTGTTTTCATAGGTAAGTTTGCACGGAACCCTCAATACGCGAGCCCGACTCGAACTTGCACAGTTTTTTTTTTCAAAAAGTCTTTTATTATCTGTGTTGTTAATTTGTCATACCAACAGGTAAGTTTTCCGAAAAAAGAATACAATCTACATACATGCAGCATAACTATAAGTGGGCAGATCCAGGATGCTGTCAGCAGAAGACAGGTAGCTCTTCGTCCTGGGAACACAGGGCCACAGCTGCACACAATCCTCCTCTTCAACCTGGGATGGTTCAGACTTCGGCAGGTCCAGGCCGAAAGCCTCGTCTAAGTAGCTCGCATATCTCTTCTGTTGTAGGTATTTTGTATACTGTGGGTAATAATAGTAATAATTTAAAGTTTTTTTTTAAATGTTGTTAAATATACTAACTTCTAACATAATTTTTTAAGTATCAACTAACAAAAATATGGATCTGCTGTATCTGAGGCAAATAAATTATTATTATTGTTATATGGGTTATTATATCTCAGAACCTGACCTTTGGAAGGCGTACGAGGAGTCAAAACCAACTCGCAGAGGCCCCTTTGACGCTTTTAATGGAGCGTGGTATCAACCGGCGATTATCCCTGTACGCGCTGTACTAGTGCATCCAAGGATACCTCCGGTTGGTGGGAAACAATTGCAATATATGGAAAACAAAATCAATAGGGTTGTGGTTTTCGGATTCTTAAATGGACTGGTTACCAGAAACTATGTTAAGAGTATGGCCCCTGCCTGAACAATGTTTTTAATTTCCATCGATAAAAAGGAAGGGGGTGACTTGCACACTCAACAAATGGGCTCCAAAAACGGTCGCTAGCACGAAGTGACGTAGCAACAAGAGGGCAACATATCCTGATGTGCTTGAGGAGTGGAGAGGCAAACCACGGCTGTCAGGATAATCCCGGAAGTACGGTCAAGATCCCTACCAGCACCTTACTGAATTATACATCCTTCTCCCGAGCACGTTTGCTCTTGCGAATCTCCACTCAAGCCAGCCAATAAAGGCAAGAGAGACGTGGGAGCTCTGTTCCTCGTCAGTGTTCACTACGGCCGACCAATAAAGGCAAGCCGGAGATGAAGAACAAGCATTATCCCGGGAGATCGGGTCCGTGGGGTCGCTAATGGCCAACAGTTCGCCACAAAACTGCCCTGTGGATTGTATCTCTCTTAGTCTGGCCCCTCACCCAAGGCATGTTATGGCAAAGCATACGCTACCAACCTACAGACCTAGGGTTTGTTGGAGCGCGCAAGCCCCACCACGACGTCAACGTGAGGCGATAGGTACGTAAAGGCGATGGGCGATTATTATTATTATTAAATCTAAAAAAGTGTTCTATTATTTTTGTGTATTAATTAGTATTTAATTCAATGTGTCCAAAAGGCGACACTTCCAAATGCCTGCGTAACGTGACATGTATTTTCATACAATTGATGACTTAAATAATCAATTTTTTAATTGTAAAAAATCGTGCTAGGGTTCTAGGGCCGGACATAAAAACATGTACCTACATTTTGTTTGAATTACAAATGAATAGTGAAAAACAAATTACCAGAAAATCATTCGTCGACAATACATTGTTATAATATAATTATTACACCTTACTCAACAATTGAAGATAAAAAAAGCATTTAATTACTATATAATGTTTATTTCAAACAATTATTATACTGTACGTATCGTCCATATTTAATATCTTTCATTTGTCGGTATCATTAGTCAAGGCTAAACAATTGATATTAAATATCTAAAAGAAATATTGTAGTATTGATGAAGCAAAAAGATATACGCTTAATGAATGCTTAAGTGCTATAAACAGGTACGAAGAGGGCTCTTGACACCGTTGTAGAGTTATTTCGTCCCCTAAGTGTTACCACAGTGACTGGTCACGTGCGTCTCGCATTCATCAGATTCCCGCGACCCGCACCAGGTCGTTCGTCCACCTTGTGGGCGGCCTTCCAACGCTGCGTCTTCCGGCACGTGGTCGCCATTTCAGGGAGCTTACAATATCACGTTAAATGTCAATCGTGCGAGTGAGAAAAAGGGATAATAATATAATAGATTCAAAGATTCAAAGCATTTTTTTCAAATAATCCATTTACAGGCACTTTTGAAATGTCAAGAAGTCAGTCAGTTATAAAAAATGATGCTCTACGGAGAAAAATGTACAAGAAACTCCATGGACACTCTTTTTAATCATGTTATGTATTACAAATATCTCTGTTAAATATTTCTTGTCGCTATCATGTGAGAACAATTTAAATAAAGTAAAAATAAAAACTAAATATAGATATTAAAATAGCAACTGGCAGCTAAGAGATGACCCGTCTCAACTGACAGCGTTATTTTCAGAAAAATACACATATTGAAAATTCAATTGACAAAAACAGTTATGCCAAAAATAATAAGTGGTAAATACAGAAAAGAAGTTTCGTTGGTACCTGTACTAATGAAGAACATTGTATCACAGGCACCAGCATCTTTCATAATAAAAAATAAATTTAACTATAAAACAGTACAAAAACGATTTACACAATGACATATAGTAAAAACTGCAAAAACTAGACATTTCTTTGTTCTATTCAATTTTTAAACCTATTCTAGAACTGCTAAATCCTTAAAAGTATATTTTACAAGCCAGTTCGTTAGTTATAAAAAACCTAACTCATGCGATCTCCTTTCGATATCACAATATTGAATAAATAATATTAGGAGCTATCTATAGCTCCATCCCTTTAACAGTTTAGTTTAGGTCGCGAACTTGTGCTAGTACTGCAGAACCTTTCGGCCCTATCGACCATCTGCTCTGCGAGCAAGTTTGGCGATTCTTCGGACTATGTCTATAACCTTAGTTCTCTTGCGGATATCTTCATTTCTGATCCAATCACGCAAGGGTATTAAGTCAAAATCGGGAATATTTCAGAAGAACAGATAAACTGTTTAGTACTACGTAACTCAGTTTTTTTAACTGACTTACGTGCTGTTGCTGTGGACATACAACTGATTTACGCTGATTTGCTGTAGTTTTTCAGTTTAACAATGTTAATAGTAGAGTCAGCTCAAAAACCCCCTTTCTTTTACTTTATATAAATGCATATGTGTAGGTATATTTTATATTAAATATATATGTATTTTTATTTTATCTATTTATATACATGTGTATCCTTGTTTTCTTAATAATCTTTTCTAGGGTTTCGTACCTCAAAAGAAAAAAACGGAACCCTTATAGGATCACTTTGTTGTCTGTCTGTCTGTCTGTCAAGACCCTTTATTTCGCGAACGCGTGGAGATATCAAGTTGAAATTAAAACCATATGCTCAAGTCTGCGGTCTCATAAAGCTGTGGAAAAAAAAACTTGTAAGTTAACGAATAAAAAAGTTACGGCCGTTTATGTTGCAAAAAAACATATATTTTGACACTCTCAAGGGAATCAAAATTCATAGGGTATTTCCCGTTGTCCTAGAATCCTGAAATTTTGCATGAAACAAGGTCTCATAGCATAAGTATAGGAAAAAAAATCTGAAAACTGTAAAGGAGAGGTCAAAAATGGGCTATTATTCCGAAGAAATTTGAACACCAATGTGTTATACCTTATAAGAAAGCTTATTTATTGCGCTACTCGAACATGATTAAATATGAATTTTTCAGTCCTCCGTTTTTGTAAAAAGCTGAAAAATGTTTTAGTAAAAACAAAACGCACCTTTTTTTGATTATTCGTTTCTACGCAATAGAATTATTTAGAATGTAGCTAAAATTGCCGTATCTAATAAACACCTTAAGTTTTTATTATGATTTCATCTGCCGTTTTATGAAATAAAGACAAAACATAAGTATTATCATGATAATGCAATATCAAAACGTGTCGAAAGAAGATCAAATCCGTAAATGTCAGATTGACAATTTGTCAACTTGACGTTTGACGTTGAAATAAACACACAGATACACTTTACGTCACTGAGATATACACACACTGATACAAAGTTATACTGTCATGTCAATTATCACAGAGTTGCTAACCCTATAAAATGATTTATAGTGATAAAAGTTTATATCTTTTCCACATAACTTAAAAAAAAATGGAGGACTGAAAAATATTATTTAAAGCTCAAAAAAATCAAGATAATTACGCTCTTTCAGCCTGTATAAGTCAGATTGCTGTTCAATTTTTTTATTATTTTTAGCCCAAGCTCCATACATTTTTTGAACGTCTCCTTTGTAGTTACGTCACAAAAAAAAAATCTTTTTTTACGATTCGTAAAAATCTTTGAGGCTCGATTCGGAAATTGAACTATTTTCATAGGTAAGTTTGTACGGAACCCTCAGTGCGCGAGTCCGACTCGCACTTTCCCGGTTTTTTATTTATACACCAACCATGTTTGCCTAGGGAAATGCCTAGGGCATTAAGTCTGCGTTTGTGTATCATGAAGTTTTAATAAATAAACAAATAAATACGTATTGTTTTTTTTTGTGTTTAATAACGCAACCCTACTGGTTCAACTCTTCGTGTTTAATTTGTACAACCCTTTGTCGTTGTCCACGCGCTTCTCAATGATATGTCAGCAAAACCGTAGAGGCCCAGCATCGCTGATGTCCGCTAGGGCCACGGGGAATGTCTAAAAAGAAAACCCGTGGTCCTTGAATACAAACGGTAACTGAAGGACATAGGTGTGGTTGTAGTCCGTATAAGTCAAACACGCCCGCTCCACCATTTGGGGTCTCGGGTGAAGTTATTAAATAGTTTCCCACCTCAAAAAAGTCCTAATAAACAGTGATATTTAATTTAAACCTTTTTTACTTTAAATGTCTGTGGCAGGACCGCTGCGGTTCCCTAGTCTCTGCCTTATTTTTTTGATGTATTTTGCTTATTACTATATCGCTCAAACATGCACAAAGTAAGCTATACATTATATATTTACTCTATTCAATATTTCAAATGAACAAACGAAGCGTTTCAACGTCACTAATTGACAAAGCCGCCGCCTCACGCCGCCGCCGGTCTGCCGGTCGAGATCCACACACGGGCGCTTTATTTAAAATTTTGATTTATTTTAAAAGTTTATTTTATTTTAGAACATAATATATAAAGATGGAGAAATAAGAAACCGGCGAGACGTTTGATCGATTGTAATGACAGTGGAGTAGCCTGTAATTCTGTATATAAATAGCATAGTGTAATAAACCTTATAAAGTTCCCACTGCCGGGACTTAGGACTCTTCTCTAGGAGAGACCCTATTTCCTAGGCTACGGTAATCACGAAGGCCCAGTGCGGGTTGGTGGATGCTACATGTCCTTGATTTTTTGGACCAAGCACATGTCGATTTCCTCACGATGTTTTCCTTCACCATTTGGAGAGCACTGGTAATGAAATAAGTTAAATAAAGGCCTCCCTCGGAAAGTAAGTTAAGCAGTTGGTCCCGAGGTAGCCCTACGCCAGAAAGTCTGACCAACACTATTTTTTATTTATTTGATGTAAACTAGCGCTTGACTATCCAAGAAGTATCATGTTGCCCAGTAACTGGGTTTTGGAGGTCTGATAGGCAGTAGCTTTAAGTAAAATACGGGTATTCTGCCGCATCTGGTTAGACCGAAAGACTTGGTGTCGGCTTCCAGTCTTACCCGATGCGGCTAATTGGGAAAAAGCTAGGGAGTTGATGAGATGATGAACGCTAGCTGGGTTTGAACCCTTAACTACTCATCATCATCATTTCAGTCGAAAGACGTCTACTGTTGGACATAGGCCTACCCCAAGTGTCGCCACAATGACCAGTCCCGGGCGTCTCGCATCCATTGGATTCCTGCGGCCCTCACTAGGTCATCGGTCCACCTTGTGGGAGGCCTTCCAATGCTGCGTTTTCCGGTACGTGGTCGCCATTCCAGAACCTTTCGTCCCCATCGACCATCTGTTCTGCGAGCAATGTGCCCTGCCCACTGCCACTTAAGTTTGGCGATTCTTTGGGCTATGTCTCACCTTGTGAGTACAGACATAGCCCAAAGAATCGACTACCGCTGATTATATCTTCAAGTGTACTCTAGAAGTAGCCATTCTTGTGCTTGTGTGGTAGGTATACATCCTGGACTTCTGCGCTTTAAAGAAAAACATTTTGAATGCAAAGTTAGTACCATATATGTACGTACTGATATAAGATAAGTAACGTGGTGAAAGTTTCCGTTCCATTTGTCTCAGCAGGGGTTTCAGCCCTAATAAAAAGGTCTCTGAAACGAATTTGTGTTAGTTTAATACGATTCATAGTACCACTTAAAAAGCAGAATGCGTGCATGTTCAGAATCGGCTACTGAATAGATTTCAGCTGTTTTTAACATAGGTGCCTTTTTATTCTAAAATTGTTGTTGTTAAGTATTTAATTTTAAGATCTAACTTATTTTGATAAATTCTTGATAAATCTTGTTTGCGTCACTAGCATGTTTGTGTGTGCGTGCGTGGATACCAATACCGTTGTGCTACCATATTATCATATTATAATAATATTCCACAGCTTTCACACAACGCCATCTAGTCCCAAACTAAGCAGTGCTTGTGCTATGAGTACTAGACAACTGATAAACATACTTATATATTTCTAAATATATACATATTATAGATAAATTAAACCCAGACACAGAACAAATGATTATGCTCATCACAAATACATTTGTCCTGGGTGGGAATCGAAACCACGATCTTCGGCATAGCAGTCAGGGCCACTGACCACTAGACCAGCAGGGCTCTGTGAAAAAGTTACTAAGCTTAAATTTCCTTAGAAGATCTTCGACGATGATGCAGTGTTCGAGTCAAAACTTCAAAGTCTTGAGATTGACACCGAGTTGCTAACCTGTCGGTTTTCTATGATTTATATTTCGGGGAGTGTACATCGAAATTGCACAATTTAATTGAGACTGGCCCGTTCTATTATCATCACCACTAGACGTATGGCGTTGCATCACCGGTATGTGGTGGACATCCTACCCATAAGAACAAAACGTTTCAGAAACACATTCACTGTGCATACAGCTGGATGAGTGGGATTCTCTGCCGGAGTCTGTGTTTCCTGATAGCTTGCAGCTATTCTTTCTTGAATAAGTTACTTCTAAGCAAGTGTGCTCCGTCTTCGACCATCAGGTGAGATAGTGGTCAAACTCGAGCCTATCAATAATAAAAAAGCACTTTTTATTATGTATCTTCTATCTATACATAATATAATAAATCTGTAGAAGTTTTTAGTTGTGCGCGCATCACGTAAAATATATGAAATCGATGTAGATAGCTTTTATACAATAAAATTGTGTGTAACTTGATATATTACTTAGGCTTTGTGGCTTTTCTACATTCATTGACAATTAGGCGGTATGAAGTTCGCCATGTCAGCTTTTTATTTTTAATTATGTTTTTTTCATGAAAAATGTTTGCAATACTTATGTTAGTTTTAAGTTTGCGCCTTTTCCGGCAAATATAAAGTTTTTCTTTCTTTCTTTCTTATTATAAATATTTAAGTCAAAATGCGACTCAAATCGTGGCAAAGTTTTCACTAAGAACCTCCCAACCCCCAAAAAAATATTTAGGTATTATAAAAAAGTACTTACTTAGACCTACTTTGCCAATACACCTATGAGTTATCCACAACAGCTATAGCCACATATATAAAACAGCAAAACATCTCCATCACATGTATTTTTCCATTGATATTTACTCGCAAGTTGAAAGACGGAATGCTTCAAATAAAACGCGTATAATACAAACTGACAAATTGGCGAAAAATTATCGGCCCGCTAAAAAGCGCAGGAAATAACCAAGTTAATTAATATCGTGTCCATTGTTTATCAGTAACTCAACCTGATTCTCTACGGTTCGCTTGTCAATTTCACCGATTATTTTTTTTCAACGCATTCTTGAATTTCGCTTGCTTTTAAAAATCCTTTAGGTTGTTGGATCAAGAAATTAATTGAATGTTATAACATTGACCCCCTTTTTCAGTAGGAAATCATCAAATAACTTCTCTCGCTGACTGGAGCGAGAGGGAGTGTCAGACTTTTACTGACTAAAATCCACCTGTGTAATTAACAGTAATTCTTTCGAAGATTCTATAGCCCATAATATTGACCCCTGTCAATAGTCGATACTTAATTTTGTAAATACATACATACATACATATTCAGCCTTTTAATGTTCCCACTGCTGGGACTCAGGCCTCCTCTCTCTAGGAGAGGGGATGGGCCGTAATCCACCACGCGGGCCCAGTGCGGGTTGGTGGATGTCACATGTCTTCGAATTTTTGGTTCTAGGACATGCCGGTTTCCTCACGATGTTTTCCTGCACCGTTTTGAGAGCAGTGGTGATGAAATAAATTACACAAAGTAATGCGTCTGGCTGGGTTTGAACCCGCGACCTACAATTCGTAAGTCGGGGCCGTTACCACTCGGCCACCACTGCTCTCAAATTTTGTAAATGCATCCTTATATTTAAATTAACTTTTGCTCTCGACTTTGTCTGTGTGTCACTTTTTGCGGACGCAATGTGAAAGTGTGTGACTTCGAAGTCCTTCCCTGGGGTTCAAGCTTAAAGCATAATCAGCCTTATAAAATTCCCACTGATGGGACTAGAGGCGTAGCTACCGCCGTATCAGCCGTATCAATGATACAGGCACACATCGGGGCCCCTGTAGCTCCCGGGCTACAGGGGCCCCCATGTGTGCAAAAAATCGTAAAGTTATCATTATCCACTGGCCATCTCTGTCCTGATCTATCACACCGTGTCAAAGTCTTTGAAGATCTAAGTTTTTAACAAAAACACGGGACTTTTTGATACAGGGCCCCTTTGAGACTAGCTACGCCACCTGGATGGGACTCATGCCTCCTCTCTAGGAGAGGGAATGGGCTACAATCCACCACGCAGGCCCAGTGTGGATTGGTGGATGTCACATGTGGTTTTCCTTTACCGATCTATGAGCCGTGGTGATGAAATAAATTACACAAAGTAATGCTCTTGGCTGGGTTTGAACCCGCGACCTACAACTTGTAAGTCGGGGCCGATACCACTGAGCTACTACTGCTTTTCAAGCTTATTTCGTACCAAATTTCAGCGAAATTGGTTCATTAGTTTAACAGTAAAAACATAACAGACAGACAGAGTTACATGCAAATTTTTTGACTGACCTGTTGGTCTAGTGGTTAGTGGCCCTGACTGCTATGCCGGGGGTCGTGGGTTCGATTCCCACCCAGGACAAATGTTTGTGTGATGAGCACAATCATTTGTTCTGTGTCTGGGTGTAATTTATCTATAATATGTATGTATTTAGAAATATATAAGTAGGTTTATCAGTTGTCTAGTACTCATAACACAAGCTCTGCTTAGCTTGGGACTAGACGGCGTTGTGTGACAGTTGTGGAAAAAAAAAAACTGTTCTATTACTGTCTCTTGGTACAAAAAAATTAAAAATTTATAATATGAGAATGGATTAACATATTTCTTGCAAGAACTTTCTTGAAAATTTTGGCCTCAGATTTTGAAACCAGTGTTACTAACAAATGGCAGGACTTACCCACACGTCATCAGCGCTCTTTTCCCTGGCAAAGGCGCTCCATTTCATCTTCCTGCACAGCCCGGGGAACTGCTCCCGAGGTGCTATGAACCTATCCACCCTGGGTCGCTGCCCATTCATCTGTAACAAAATGTTCTTATACGAAACACCACGAGAGCGCTACTGCGAAGCGTAACTAGTATTCTAGTAACATTACTCGAAATACTCAGAAGTTGTGTAAAACAGACATGGAATAAATAGATAATGCTCTTTCCGCGGACGATCGCCTGTTTTCTGGGAATGTTCGCACTGGCTAAGCGCGCTTCTTAGAAAATGCCCACTGAAGTGCGCAACGTTCTTAAGCCGAGGTACGCTGATCCATTATTCCTAATTAATTTCTATGTTTTGTTGGTAAATCATTAGGTCAAGTTAGAAACTGTGAAAATGTAGTGGTTCTGAATAAAATTTATTTTATATGGCGAAAAATTTCTAAAAGTTAATAAAAAAAAGAAAACCCCCAAAAAAAAATTACAAGCAATAATAATTTTTGTGTGAGAAAACGCTCCCAGTATTGAATTTAAGCTGTTGATCCCCGCACGAACGCCGGCTTTCGGGCGCCATTGTCTTACTATTGTGTCTCTAATTACACTACTCAACGAGTTAAGTAAGAAATGATTTTTGGGTAATATGCTAATGAGATGTGACATTTATTTATGAAATGTTTTATGCACACATAAGTACAGAGGCTCCGACTTAGACATTAATGCCTTTGACATTTTCTACCAGTCAACATTTTCGACATTCGTATATTTCATAAATACATTTACTACTTCTACATTGCTTATAATTGTGCTAGTAAATATTTATAACGATTCCAAAAAAAAAAATGACTTCCAATCCAATCCAAAATTCAAATTTTTTAATTATTTTTTAATTTAATTCTAATATAAAAATTTTGCATGCCGCACGGTAGAATGTATTGGATCCTTCTCTTACTTAACACCATATTTTTGTACCTGCATTCATAGCAAATAAATTATTTCATTTCATTTCATTTCATTTCATTTCATTTCATTTCATTTCATTTCATTTCATTTCATTTCCAAATTTTAATCGTTTTTCATCAAACGCCGATAAGTCATCACTTTGACTTAACTGCCACGAGAAGAAACTATGTATAATCATAGCTATAGATACAGAATCATACTAATTTTTGAACAAATTAGTGTGCATTGCGTCAATGTATATATTATTATACAGTACGGTCAAAATCTGTAGACCACTCTGAATTTAGGCGTTCGGAACTATATGACGAATTAAAAGTCATTTTTGAAGAAGAATTAGATATAAAAGTTTTCAGGAAGCCAAAATTTAAACTTCAAGACGAAATTAGCGATTGAAATACCAATTAAACAGTTGTGATTGTAATGTACCTTCTGTATACTTTTAGGATCGATATCGATTGCTTGCTTTGTTCAACGACGACCTAATTTGATTTAGATCATCATCATCTTCCTGCCCTTATCCCGTTTTATTTGAGGTCGGCGCAACACGTTTATTTCTTCAATTCTGTCCTGTCATCCGTCACGCTTTCACTAACTCCTTTTTCTTTCATATCACTTCTCACACAATCCATCCATCTTTTCCTTGGTCTCCCTCTCCATCCATCCACATGTATACTCATAACTCTTTTAGTAACATACGTTTCATCCCTCCTCTTTACATGGCCATACCTAGACAAACGATTTCCTTTCAGCTTTTCAGTCACTGGCGGCACTTTCAAACTTCCTCTAATATACTCATTTCTCACTTCATCCATTCTCGTCACACCACACATCCATCTCAACATTCTCATCTCCGCTACCTGCAATCTTTTTTCATCCGTCTTATTCACAGCCCAACATTCTGATCCATACAGTATGACAGGCCTTATCACGTTCCTGTAGATTTTACCCTTCAACTTGGCGGGGATCCGTGGGTCATAAGTTGTTCCCGTGACCTGTCGCCATTTCATCCATCCTGAGTTGATCCGATGTGTTACGACTCGGTCTACCTCACCATCCCCTTGGATAAGCTACCCGAGGAATTTGATTTGGATCGTTATGTTGGATTATTATTTTACAAACAATATCGAGTTGATATCATTCGTGACATAACAATCGAAGAAAATTTTTAGTTAGCTAATTAGTTTACTATTGCTCTGGAAAGCAAAGGGTAACTAAAAGAACACAAGTGGGTATTAGTCAGTAAAAGTCTGATACTCGCTCTCGCTCCACCTAGAGTGGAAGGAGTTGTTTGATGATATCCCACCTAACGGCCCGTTCACACCGCGCTGTGAGCGGTAGCTAAGCGCGGGGCGCCGAGCGGTAAGATCAAAAGTATGAAAATGTTTGAAGCACGCCACGAGACGCCGATCACCCGCGTACCGATTCCGCCCCGCTCGCCGCTAAGACCGAAGTCGTGAACAAGCCGGGTAAAACAGGGATGATCTTGTAGCCAAATAACTGATTAGCATAGTCGGCCTTATAATGTTCCCACTGTTGGGACTCAGGCCTCCTCTCTAGGAGAGGGCCGTAATCCACCACACGGGCCCAGTGCGGGTTGGTGATCGTCACATGTCTTCGAATTTTTGATTCTAGGACATGCCGGTTTCCTCACGATGTTTTCCTTCACCGTTTTGAGAGCAGTGGTGATGAAATAAATTACACAAAGTAATGCGCCTGCCTGGGTTTGAACCCGCAACCTACTACTCATAAGTCGGGGCCGTTACCACTCGGCCACCACTGCTCTGATAAAATAACAAATAATCGATTACGATAAGATATTAATAGTGTACAACGTTTGTTTATTTCTTTATGCTTTTCGTACAGACATTTTCACAAAGGATATCTTAGGTGTTGAATTGATTGTATTTTTTTTAAACACCTATCAACTTCTCTGGCTCTGGTGAACCGAGTTATTTAATTAAGTTTACATAATTATGAATGTTGCCTTTTTATATCTTAAAAACAATATTATGACATATTCACAGCTAATCTAACGTTCTTGAATAATCATATTGAAAAGTGAATGGCAAACAAAGAGTAATTTACACATTTTTAAATATTCCTTGACTTTATATCCGAATAAAGGGGTGACCAGACGGTTGCAAACCAACGTCCCAACCAAGGTGACCTTGCTAGTTTCAATCCGTGTAGACAGCAGTTGTAATCCATGACCTTCAACGCCCTTGGTTGGGAGGCGCGTTTTCCCAACCACCGAACGTGTGGGCGCGTGGTTTACATCCATGTAGCCGCCCCTGGACCATGTAGCGGCCATGGACCTTTTTTTTTGTTCCGGGGTGGAAAATCCTCCTGCGCCTGGGGCAGGCGAAGGGATCTGTCAGACTCTACTGACTAAAAACCACCTCGGTGTTCCCTCCCACACTTGGACCGGGGATCGTGGGAGCTGATACGCAATCCATGATCCCCGGCTAGTCGGCGCCCGCCTACGCGGGCCACCTCAAGCCGGGGGGAGTTTGAGGTGTCCTCCCCCCGCGACGTCCAATAGGGGCGCGCGTGGAACACTACGCGCCGCCACCTCGGGTCTTGCTGGATGGGGGGTCGGCGGACGACCCCGAGTCCGCCGTCCCTCCGGACCTCTTTATGGGGGCTGGAAGAGGGCGTTGTTTGCCCTCCGCCGACGCCCGGTTCGCCTGCTGCGGCACGGGAGAGTGGTCACGGCCTCCCTCTCCCTCTCCGCAGCCTCCTTCTGCGAAATTACGGCTTCACAGAAGGAGATCACCGCTTCCCACGACTCGGCGCCCCCGACCATCGAACGAACGACGGCCGGCAGCGACAGGTCGGGGCCCACTTCAGATACAAGGGCACGGCGCTGCTCCTCCCATGCGGCACACTCTGCCAGTGTGTGTTGCGCCGTGTCCTCCTGACAGTCGGTGCAGTGATGGCACCGAGCGTCCGGCTCCCTGTTTATGCGACACAAGTACTTCCCGAAGCAGCCATGCCCCGAGAGCACCTGCGTCGCCCTAAACGACAGGGAGCCGTGTTTCCTCCCGAGCCATTCGTCGAACACTGGTCGGAGCGGCCATGGACCTGCCCCAGCTTCACACAGGTTTTATCTACTATAACATACTTGTGTTGTACGAGTACATCTATACCTTTCTCAATGAATTCTTGTTATACCTTTTTATATCTTATAAACAATATTATGTCATATTTAAATCTAATTTAACGTTCTTGTATTATATAATCATATTGAAAAGTGAATATGGCAAACAATGAGTAAATTACACATTTTTAAGTGTACTGTATTTTTATATGTTCTTATTATTATTTTCAGTTTCGACTGGCCTGTTGGTCTAGTGGTTAGTGGCCCTGACTGCTATGCCAGAGGTCGTGGGTTCGATTCCCACCCAGAACCAATATTTGTGTGATGAGCACGATCATTTGTTCTGTGTCTGGGTGTAATTTATCTATAATATGTATGTATTTAGAAATATATAAGTAGTTGCCAGTTATCTAGTACCCATAACACAAGCTCTGTTTAGCTTGGGGCTAGACGGCGTTGTGTGATAGTTGTGGAATATTATAATTATTATCCTATATTTATTTTCTATACATATTTTGTACATTTCTAAATATTTCTTAAAACACATATAAAAAAAAAACATTTAAAATTTAAACCCACCGGCATCGGAAATCGGGATCCAAGCTACCGGTGGTCAGGGCTCCTGAGAGAGGAATCTCCTAACAATGCGCGCCATGCAGCTTTCTGGATCAAGCCCTTGATCCAACTGCTCAACAAGAGCCTCCTCAAATTTTGGTCGAGGCTCTGATATTAAACCAATGGCCGTCACGACTATCGGCACAATTATTATTATTATCAGTTTAAGCCAGAAAACAAGCAGTTACCAAGCAAGCAACAACAGCAGCACCAGTTAAGCAGTTTACCTGTTAAGCTATAATATTGATTAGTTTAGTTGTTTGTATTTAGGTTTATTATAATTAGTATGTGTGTAGCTAAATCATGGTTCAACCTTCCTCATCAATTACTCTGCAACTGCATTATAATTGTTCTGTAGTTTTTGAGTTTACTTAGAGCAAACAGACAGAAGCGGAGAGGAACTTTGTTTTATAATACGTAAGGATTTTATCAAATTGAAAATATATATTTTTTGTTATATTAAATTTTATTTACTTATTAAACTCCTTGTACTACTAGCGATAGATAGGCGGACTTAAAGCAACAAGGCATTTTTTATTTTATTTTAAAATAAATTATTTAAAATCTTAAGATCCCTCGATGGAGTTGAGGACATGTAAAGTAGTCCTCCGTCGTGTTAACATTAGGTGTTCCTTAATTAATTAATTATTTCATTGCTACTAGTCACTAGTCATATAAGCAACTGTGTTCTTTTTAATATTTAATATACTTTATTGTAAATGTAAATGCCCTATGTTATAAATAAACGATTTATTATTATTATTTTTTTTATATTTTATTTATCTCAGGACCCTGAGGTCCTGGACCTTTGGGAGGCGTACGAGGAGCCGAAGCCAACTCGCAGAGGCCCTTTAGATAATTATAAAGGAACATGATATCAACCGACGATTATCCCTGTACGCGCTATGCTAGTGCACCCAAGGACAACCCCCGGTTATTGAAAAACTGTTGCGACATATGGAGAACAAAGATAATGGGGCTATGGTTTTTGGAGTCTTAAGTGGACTGGTAACATGGAACTATGTCAAGACTATGGCCCCTGCCTGAACAACGTTATTAATATGCATCGAAAAAAGGCAGGGGGTGACTTGCACACTCAATAAATGGGCCCCCAAAAACGGCCGCTAGCACGAAGTGACGTAGCAACAAGAGGGCAACATATCCTGAGGTGCTTGAGGAGTGGAGAGGTATACCACGGCTATCAGGACAATCCCGGAAGTACGGTCAAGATCCCTACCAGCACCTTACTGGATTATACATCCTTCTCCCGAGCACGTTTGCTCTTGCGAATCTCCACTCAAGCCAGCCAATAAAGGCAAGAGAGAGGTGGGAGCTCAGTTCCTCGTCAGTGTTCACTACGGCCGGCCAATAAAGGCAAGCCGGAGATGAAGAACAAGAATTCTCCCGGGAGATCGGGTCCGTGGGGTCGCTAATGCCCAACAGTTCGCCACAAAACTGCACTGCGGATTGTATCTCTCTTAGTCTGGCCCCTCACCCTAGGCATATTACGGCAAAGCAAACTTTACCGATACAGACCTAGGGTATATTGGAGCACGCAAGCCCCACCACGACGTCAACGTAGAGATACGGCGATGGTATATTATTATTATTATTATTATTATTATTACTGGTGGACAAACGGGTGCGCTGTCTCTGAACAAAACTAAAAGATAGCTGAAAGTATTAACCCACAATATAGCTGTATTTATTGCGTTCAATACCTAGTTTCACCTGTGTCAGTTTTTTTTGACGGGGGAAATTATCAAATGACTTCTTCTAATTTAAGTGGCGACAGACTTTTACTCAGTTAAAACCCCTTGCCCTTTGCGTTTCAAGAACACGGTAACTCTTTCGTAAAATCCCGTTAATCTGTGTTGACCTTATGTTTAATTAACTTCTGCTGCTTTGTGAAAGTAGATTACTCCATACAAAATTTGGACCACCATTTCATCCCTTTTAGGTGTGAATTTGGGGGAGGCCTATGTCCAGCAGTGGACGTCTTTCGGCTGAAATGATGATGATGATGATGAGGTGTGAATTTTGGAATATCCTCTCTTATTGCTCGTCTACGTCATAAAAGAAAGCCTAGTGCAAGATATCGCGGACTTAAGTGTGTTGATATGTCAGCCACTCAATTTCTCCTTTTATATTATTTTGTGGCCATATCATAGAAATCGATCACTTCATGATATGGCCAACTAAAACTGGCCAGATCATTTTAAACGTTAAAGTTTGACGATATTTTAATCCTCGTTTGGCCTACTTTCTTTAGACTTTTTACTATCATAGAAATCCTACATCAATGATGAGGCCAAACGAGGATCGACATATCATCAAATGTTAACGTTTATATGATCTGGCCAGTTTTAGTTGACCATATTATGAAGTGATCAATTTCTATGATCTGGCCACGACATATACATAGATTATAACTAAAAATACTAAGTTATGCATTCATTTTTAATTTGTGAAAAGAATTCACTTTAAAACCAATGTTTCGCATACAAACAGCGAGAAACCAACACGGGGGTTGCCCCACAGGGATCTCTAAGGTCATTTGAATCAGTACTTTTTCTCACAGAGCCGCTAATGCCAATAATTTTGCTGCAATCATACTTAATAGGGCTCAGTTATTATAGGCAGGGGGCAGGCACCATTTACGTATTTTTTTTTATCATATGTATTGTTATGAAGAAAAATATCAGATTAATAGGTACTTTATAATGTTGCAAAAAGTCCTAGAACGTGATTAAGAACTAATTGTATCATGTTATGTAAAGATGTAGTTTTAATTTAAAAAAAGAAGTGTTAATTAATAAGAAGTTTTTGTGAAGTATGCGAACGGAATTCCAAATAGATTTACAGAGATGGGAGTTTGTTATTCTTGAAGTAACAAGTAATAAACATTTATAAAAATACATGTTTTTTTTAAGGTGGCAAATAATCCAATGACTTCTACTCCTATTTTGGGAGCCTAAGCATAAGCATAATCAGCCTTTTAATGTTCTTACTGCTGGGACTCAGGCCTCCTCTCTAGGAGAGGGCTAGGGCCGTAATTCACCACGCGGGCCTAGTGCGGTGCGGTGAATGTCACATATCTTCGAATTTTTGGTTCTAGGACATGCCGGTTTCCTCACGATGTTTTCCTTCACCGTTTTGAGAGCAGTGATGATGAAATAAATTACACAAACTAATGCGCCTGGCTGGTTTTGAACCCGCGACCTACAACTCGTAAGTCGGGGCCGATACCCCTCGGCCACCACTGCTCTTCAGTTTTTGAGAGCCTAGTGACCTTAAATTTTATAGCTACGATGCTTTGATCGATTTAAGTGGGTTGCAAGTTAGTGGTGGAACGGTCCCTACCATAGCACAGGTTAGTTCCTAGTATAGAATTGGGATTCGTTCTCTTAACCGTTGCGAGCTGCATAAATGACTTTCAAATTTTGTAAGTAGTTATTAGTCTGTATTTAAAGTTAAATCAATTTAAACAGTATTTGTGGAGCGAGAGGGCGTGTCAGATTTTAATTGACAAAAACCACATCTACATTCCATCTTTGCCTTGCATTCCAGGACCCCAGGGTTCTCTTTCGGAAGTAAACTCATGGCTTCAGTAGGCTTCGGTTCTGCTGGACCCCTACAGTTTGCTGACATCTCTTTAAGGCGTGCGTGGAATACTACGCACCGTCGACGTCTCGGGCTCGGTCCAGACGGTTACCGAACGGCCGAACGGCGAGCTACCCATTGCTCGTCGTCCGCAAGCCCACGCAAATTCAAATTTTGTAGGTGTTTATGAATATTGGACTTCTTCCGCTTTCACACTTCGTATTAGGTTGAAAAATAATCTAAGGTAAAAACTATCAGTAGCTCGCGAAATTCTAATTTTCTAAATTTTTTTGCATTTTGCAGGTCAGTATCAGGACATAGAATGTGCATTAAAATATGATTTGATACCCTAACACGTATTTATTTACGAAATGATTCAGCTAAAGTGGCAACATTCTGTAAATGGAACGTCGTCATTCTCTTTGACTGACAATTGAGCACTATAAAAAGTATGGAGACGTATTTAGTCCACTCTGTCTCGTACATTAAAAAAAGTAAAATATTGTGATCCATTTTAAAACCCTTCAATAAATCAAGAGAAACAAGAGAGAGTATTATGATACAAGTGGCGAAAGTTTGTCATTGTAACCAAGGCGAAATTCATACGAGCTTTACAGGCGAGGGTTTTATGGAACCGAGTGCTGCAGTAACAAATCTCCACGTGTATCAATCGACGTTTTTCAATACACTTACGAAGAAATACTTTCTCTGAAATATTTGACATTTTTTGTTTATTTTGTACAGAAGAAAATTTTCCAAAGTTTTATTTTAGTTTTGATTTAAATGACAGCAGGCTATCGCATGTATTTTTTATCTCAATCACAATATCTGGCGGTGTAGCATATAAAGAATTCTCTTCAAATCTTAAATTCGATTTTTTATCACTTTATTTAATATACTTACTTTTTTCCCGCGCTTAACCTTTGCAGGTTGAAGGGGAAGCAAAGGTATCAAACCGTTATACATCCTAATATTAAAAATAGGAATTCAAATATTTTTGAATTTAGAACGCAGTTTGTGTAAATAATTATATTTATTTATGATAGTCTGTTTAAAAACACAATTTAAATTTTCATTAAATATTAAAACCTTAAAAATATCCGCCTCTTTGCTTTAAAATAAATAAATAATCACTGTTGACCGTGACGAAATAGGAAAGAAAAAAGCCCTTGTTGTAATAATATAAAAAAAACCACGAGGGTGATATACATGGCATGTTGAACCTAATCGTAGTGCGATAAGAGCCAGTTTTCTAGGAAGTTTATTGAAAAATACTTTACTCATCAACATCATTCCAGCCGAAAGACGTCCACTGCTGGACATGGGCCTCCTCAAGTGTCGCCACAACAACCGGTCGTTCCTGTGCGTCTCGCATGCATCGGATTCCCGCAACCCTCACCAGGACGTTAATCTACCTTGTGGGAGGCCTTGATACGCTGCGTCTCCCGGTACAGGGTCGCCAGTCCAGTAGTTTTCAGCCCCATCGATTATCCGTTCTGCGAGCAATGTGTCCTGCTCATGTTGTATTTTATTGATAACTAGCTTCAGCTAGCGGTTTCACCCGCGTAAAAGTAGGTTACTCCATACAAACTTCCAAACTTCCAACCCCCGTTTCGATCCGTTTCCCCGGGCGATCGGCGGCGGCGATCTCTCGCGCCGGGCCTTGGTACAGGCCATGGTCCGTAGCGAGGAGGAGTGGCAGGCGGTCGCCTCCTTCTGCGAAGCAATAATGCTAGCAAAGGAGGCTGCTGATCGCGTGAGGCAACGGTACTCACGGCCCAACCGCCGCCGGGATTCTGATCCCGATTTCCGGCCACCGTAGGCGCGGGCTTGTGGACGGCGAGCAATGGGTGGCTCGCCGTCCGGTGGTAACCTTCCGGACCGAGCCCAAGTCGTCGACGGCGTATTGTTCCACGCACGCCTCAGGGAGAGGTCAGCAAATAGTAGGAGCCCAGCAGGGCCGAAGCCTACTGGGGCCATGGGTAGTGTGAAAACGAAACCCAAAGGCAACGAAGGAACAGTTGTGGGTTTTTAGTCAGTAAAAGTCTGACACTATCTCCCGCTCCGCCCAAGAGCGAGATTTGTCATTAGATGATTTTCTCACCTAAAAAAAAACCCCGTTTATCCCCCTTAGGGGCGGAGTTTCGTAAAATCCGTTCTTAGCGGATGTCTACACCCTATAAAGAACCTATCTGCCAAATTTTAAGTTTGTAGGTGTTATAATTTCTGGGATTTCGTGATTAATTAGTGAGTGGTATTTCGCTTTATATTATAGATTTAAAACAAAATCAGAAACATGAAAATTTCAAAAGTATTATATACGATATTTGCATTATTTTTCGAGGAGAAAAGCGATTGTTGGTAAAAAGAAGAATGCCTTAAGCTGTTGATCCCCGCACGAACGCCGGCTCTCGGGCGCCATTGTCTTACTATTGTGTCTCTAATTACACTACTCAACGAGTTAAATAACAATATTTTACGTACTTACCGAGCTTTCTAAAATCACTGTTTTTAATATTCACACAAAAGTAAATGCAAACGAAAATTTTTGGATAAGGCACAATTTTGAGATAACGATGTATAAAACATAAGTTTACTTACAGATTTTTTACCAAAAGTCGATCTATTCATCATAATAAACACAGTCTTCAAAGAATATTAAGTAGATTCTTTTGTTTTATAATAAATCACTGTTTTATAGACATTTGTGTCTGACGCTCAAATAAAACGTTTGTAATAACTGCCAAATGTTTCATTTTTTTTATAGTTGTACCCACTATTTATATTTTTTTTGTGTGGAATGCTATGGACTCAGGCATTATCTTATTCAGCCAGGTTTTACATTTCAACTCCTAATTGACGAAGTCTAAAATTTCCAGAAACTGAAATAGTCTTTTAATTTTCTAAGAAGAAAAGAAATGTAATTAATTAATTAATTGAGGATAATAATAACTACTGTTTTAATTATTACGCCGCATTAATATTTTTTGTTATAGTGTCATAGTGTTCTAAAAAAGTTAGGAGGTAATACCATAAATTGATACATAACTTTAGTTAGAAGGTATTTCCAAAATTTTTTTTTTCCTACTATTCTGCCAGTGTCACGTTAGGACAGCGGCCCAGTGAGAGCAACCTTCGAACTTTGTACTTCATGGTAGATGTTAGTTTAACTGAAAAGACGAACACAAGGGTTAGCAAAAAACATGTAATCCAATTTTATATACAACACAGATTAATATAACAGGATCTAATTTAAATATATTACGCACCAATCAGAACTTTAGGTCATTTTCTTTCAAAAAAGTAGCCAGGAAGTTAATTAATTTGGATAATTTAATTTGATGCAGTTGAAACTAAACATCCGCTTCGGAGTTTGGTACGATAGTAGTCGGCTATCTGCCTAAACAAATGCAATGACAACCCAGTAACTGGGAAACACGACATGTACTTCTTGACAAAGTTGGTGTCAGATTGCACTCTTCTGACTGTGACCCGTAACGACTGTCAAAGATCTACAAATGACAGTCGGAAACAGTACAAAAGGTAATGAGTACAGAGATGACGAACCTATCCACGCGTCGACCTCAGTAAGGCGTCCATTAGAACGATAGGTTTTGTTGTCAGTTTTGCCACAGTCAATTATTTGATTGACGAAAAACCTACCGTTTAATGCGATGATTGACGTTTGCATGACGAAAAACTAATGGCGATAAAATTCCGTCATTCAAACATCATTCATGATTGATGGAATTGATTGACGCCTGCATGACCGTGTAATGGACGCCTAAGCATTGCTTAACATCGAAGATTGACTCATGGCGCTTTTATCATTTAGCCGTTTCAGAGGTGGGGACTAATTAAAACAAATTTTCAATGAAAATAATTTTTTCACAGGAAGCTTTTATAGCACGGTATATTATACCTATATATACTCGTAATTAATACTCATCAAAACCATTACAAAAAGCTTAAAAACGATAGAATTATCTTATTGCGCTGAGTTCCTATGGCCATCTTCCAGCTCCATCATCAGACCCTGGTTACCATCTAGCACCAAAGGACTCGTCATGACGGTTCAATCGAGGCCAAACTCAACGGGGTAGTGTTGTTTAACTACCGAGATCTTACCGGGCCACCTTCCGGTGCCATCATCAGATCAGCTCCATGTCATAATAATTTTGCATTGTCATCTAATTTACACATACATGCAAAATTTCAGCTCAATCGGTAACCGGGAAGTGGATCAAATTTGATTTGCAAGATTTGAATACCGGCAAACATCGGGATAGGTTAAACTAATAGTCCAAGATCCCAGAGCGATCTGAGATAATTTATTTTCACATAGATGAAACCTTAGGTCCTCAGTAGCGTCTCATGTGCTTTGAACACCAGTATGCTTGTGGAGCCCCTGGGCAGGTACCAGGTGAGGAAGGGAACTAAAAATAAGAGTTACTTAACATAAATTTTTGTGGCTGATTTTTATATATGTTTTGTAGAATATTATTTTAAAGTAGTACCTATCATAAGTGTCAGACACTTTCCATGGATCAAAACTTCTGTCAGACTCTTTAAAGATCCACAAAAAAAAAACGTTTTGGGAACACAGTCATAGTACGTACAGCTAAGGAGTGGAATTCCTTGCCGGAATCTGTTTTTCCTGTTGGCTACAACCCGGGAATCTTTAAGTCAAGAGTGAATAGGTTACTTCTAGGTAAGCGCGCTCCATCGTCGACCGCATCGTCGCTTTCCATCAGGTGAGTTAGCGGTCAAGCGCGAACCTATCAAGAATAAAAAAAAATAAAAAAAACTTTATTTATTTTTACATGTCTGATTTTTAATTATGTTACCCACCTGTGATCCATCAGGTTTCTTTTGTGTTACAGGGCAGCGGTAACTTTTTCGGAAAATCCAGCAGGCCGTTATTATTTAGCCTAATATACCTACTAATTTTGTGCTTGCCTATCTCGTAAAACTAAATCAATGCAGGTTGATTTGGGGTCCTGACCTTTATCGGCACTTAACACGGTTGGAATGTTATAGTTATTGAACTACATATTTATACAACTCGGTGTTGAAATAGAGGTCGTTTGAGAACCACACATTTTTGGATAATAATATAACATTATGTGAATCTAGTAAAGTCTATATAAAAAATTCGTGTGACAGTGTTTGTTATCGAACTAACTCCTCCAAAACGGCTTGACCAATTGTTATGAAATATTTTTGTGTTATTTTGTAGGCTGTTTTTTGCCCTTCTATACCCACCCCCCATTTTTTCTTTTATAATTTATAGGGACGAAAACGTTTGTCGGATCAGCTAGTAATAGTATCCATAGTAAATTTATTTATTTATCAATCAATTGCTTGTTATACTTTTTTTTTTTTTCGTTGGGAAAATCATCTAATGACATCCCCCGCTCTTGGGCGGAGCGGCAGATAGTGTCAGACTTTTACTGACTAAAAACCCTTGTTATACTTACAGTATTCACCAAAGCATATTGCAGGCCAACAATTTACAGACAATGCAATACAAACATTGATTGCTTTACTGTTTATAAAAATGTGTCAAATTTCGGTTCCTGAGTAATCAGGGCATTATCTACTAGTATCCTATTTCCGGACATAGTCTACAAATGTGCCAAAAAATTATATCCAAATCTCTTCAGCCATTAAGCGTGGAGGGGTAACAAACATACACACAGCCTTTCGCCTAAAACCCATTGTTAATCGTACAGAATTTGACACAATAATTATCAACTTTTATCCTCTCAGTCAGCGCCATAATAAACAGCACATGTGTAAGCACTTACTCGGGTTCCCACCACACCCACGCCACTGACAATCGCACACATTTGATGTCTGACACAGGGGCAAGTACTATAAAACCACATAAATAAATATGGACGTTTATTAAACTATAAAGTACGGCGTTTAAGGTGTCACACGCCTATTTTATGGTACTGCTGCACATAAATTGTCATAGACCCGCCTCTCCAGACGAAGTGCCCTGTGTTACAAACATTAATCGACTTTAATGTTTTTAAAATATGGTTCAATATAAGATTGTTCACCAAAGCAGGGAATATGCTCGAAAAAAATATTTGTTATTTAACCAGTCTATCAATAAATATACAAAAATAGTATATAAGTGAAAAACCGGGCAAGTGCGAGTCGGACTCGCGCACTGAGGGTTCCGTACAAACTTACCTATGAAAACAGTTCAATTTACGAATCAAGTCTCAAAGATTTTTTCGAATCGCACAAAAGATTTTTTTTTTGTGACGTAACTACAAAATTACAGTTTTCAGATTTTTTCCTATACTTGTGCCATAAGACCTTGCTTCATGC
Source organism: Mythimna impura (assembly GCA_905147345.3). Classification (NCBI taxonomy): domain Eukaryota; kingdom Metazoa; phylum Arthropoda; class Insecta; order Lepidoptera; family Noctuidae; genus Mythimna; species Mythimna impura. The sequence goes on along the minus strand of LR990346.1, from coordinate 26,018,147 downwards.
CAAATTTCAGGATTCTAGTTCAACGGGAAGTACCCTATGAATTTTGATTCCCTTGAGAGTGTCGAAATGTACGTTTTTGCGACATAAACAGGCATATCTTTATTCCCGTTCACTCAAGAGTGATTTTTTCACAGCTTCAAGGGACCGCAGACCTGACTATATTGTTTAATTTCAACTCGATACCTCCACGCGTTCCCGAGATAAAAGGTCTTGACAGACAGACAGACAGACAACAAAGTGATTATATAAGGGTTCCGTTTTTTCCTTTTGAAGGGGGAACCCTAAAAAAATATAAAAATTTGGTAGAAAAACAAATGTGGTATAACAATTTTAAATAAATATATCGATCTCTCTCGTCTAAACGTTATTTTCAATGGTGGCCGTATGGAGGAGATGAACTTTGACGTCAAATACCACGACGTATTTGTTAATTGAAGCTAAAAATTATTTAATTTGGTAATTAAGAAAAAAAATCCATTCCATAAACATTGAGTTCGTAACTGTCGTGCTGGACAGAGTCAGTCTGTTTTGAGTAGTTGAACAGTGAACCGCGACCTACAACTCGTAAGTTGGGGCCGTTACCACTCGGCCACCACTGCTCTGCTTAAGCATAATACCCTATAAATCTAGAGGATAAAAAATAATGGAATAAAGTTGATGTATAATTGTATATGATGTGAATGATGTGATAATTATGTATGCAATATTAGTTTTAGTACATATATGCGAAACCCGAAACACGTGTCTAGTATGTAAAGAATCTATATACAAAATTTCATGACTATCAGAAAAATCACGAAGTTGTAAGTTTGTTATGCTACCTGGTTGCCCACACAAATACATGGTCGCCGGGCTATCCGGGATACTGAGGGGTTGTTTTGCTACCGTACCCAGCTGTGCGCTGGTACCTTGTGCCCGCTATGACCTTTCGTGACCTGGGTTGTAGTACTTAGTGTCGGTGGAGTCCAACCAGTTGTGACCTTTTTTAAATATTTTTGAGAAAAAATATAACATGGTGGCGGTTTGCTGTAAGAAAACCCAGTTGTGGGTTAAGCTCGCCTATGTACATCAACTGTCATATTTTATTGTTTATATAAAATTGTATGTACATTAAAGAATAAAGGAAGGATGGTGTAAAAATTATTGGAATCGATTCAGTTACTGATTTTGAACAAACTATATTCAGGTGTCGCATTTACTAAAAATAATGTTATATACATACAACACCTCGATTATTTTATGTATCTGCCATGGTGTATTTGAAGCTTCAATTAGTCATCATCATCATTGTTATCTTTCTCCCGTATCCCATGTCACTTAGGGTCGGCTTAACATGTTATTTTCTTCCATTCTATCCTGTTCCACCGTCACAATAGCGTGACAGTTGACAGGACTGTGATTCCCATTTCTTTTATATCACTTCTCACCTAATTCATCCATCTTTTCTTTGGCCTCCCTATCCCTCTTCATCCATCCAGTAAAGCTTCAATAAGTAAAAACATTTATTATCTTAAAAATTAATGAACAGAAAGTAGAAAAACTGAAAAAAAAAACATATCTTAAACATTACTTAATAGGCTGCTGGCAGTGTACATCATCATAATCATCATTTTAACCGAAAGACGTCCTCTGCGGAACATAGGCCTCCCCCAAGTGTTGCCACAATGAACGGTCCTGTGCGTCTCGCATCCATCGGACTCCCGCAACCATTACCAAGTCATCGGTCCACCTTGTAGGAGGCCTTCCAACGCTACGTCTTCCGGTAAGTGGTCGCCATTCCAGAACCTTTCGGCTCCAACGGCCATCCGTTCTGCGAGCAATGTGTCCAAAGCAGCAAGCAAGCAGTGTCCAAAGCAGGAAAAATAAAAATGTTCATTTTCTTTTTTTTTTGTAGTAATTATTTCGTTATTTTTTTTTTGTTGTTCTAATTGGTTTATATAGATCTCAAAGGTTGACAATCCGGCACAGTTAACTTCTCCTCCTGATGGCATTACAAGATAACTAACACATAATTAATTGAAATGATATTTATTAAAGAAAAAGTACATTAATTATTATTGATTTTTTCAAGAATAAAGTGTTTATATCCTTTTTATAAAGGTTATACTTACCGTATAAGATAAGTGTTGATTGATATGGATCTAGATCTTTGGATAAAATGATCGATGCAGCGGTGGCGGAGTAAGAAGTTGACAGGGCCGTATAATTTTACGATGTTCGTTGCATATTTATTCTCACAGTTGTTTTTTGCCGAAGATGTACAGGCAACACAGATGGTGCAGTAGCTGAGCGATTGGCTGCGGCGCTGCGTGTCGTGGTTTCGTTTCCCGCACAGAACAAATTTTTGTATCACCTACAGATAAGTGTGACCCGGAAGGTCTAAAAGTTTGTGAAGTGTATTTACAACACAGGAGTAATTTCTAGTGTGGTAACGTTTTATAAAACAAAAAAGTAAGAAAATAACAATTGTTTCCAACATAATTATTATTAGATTTTTTATTATTATTTATACTTTGAAATTGTAGAGTGAACTTGTTATATATATGCTTTTGCTTGCTTTTTTACATGCATCACACGTAAATGCGAAATTTTGTGAGTGTTTGTTACTTCTTAACGCTCAAACGGCTGCACGGATTTCGATGAAACTTGGTGCACGAGTAGAATATGTCCTGGAATAGCATAAAAAATACTTATCAGTCCGAAAGTATGTTCCCTTATGATAATTTTCTAATATTACGCGGGCGAAGTCGCTGGCAGCAGCTAGTTTTTAGGGTTCTGTATCTTAAAAGGAAAAAAACGGAACTCTTATATGATCACTTTGTTGTCTGTCTGTCTGTCTGCCAAGACCCTTTGTCTCGGGAATGCGTGGAGTTATCGAGTTGAAATTAAGACCATATACTCAAGTCTGCGGTCCCTTAAAGCTGTGAAAAAATCAAACTTCTGAGTTATCGAAAAAAAAAAGATACGGTCGTTTAAATCGCAAAAAAAAACGTATATTTCTACACTAGCAAAGGAATCAAAATTCATTCATAAATTTGGCATAAAGCAAGGTCTTATAGCACAGGTATAGGAATAAATCTGAAAACAGTAAAATTATTACAGTTACGTCACAAAAAAAAATTGTAATTCAGAAAAATCTTCGAAACTCCATTCGGGAATTGACCTATTTACATAGGTAAGTTTGTACGGAACCCTCAGTGCGCGAGTCCGACTCGCACTTGCCCAGTTTTTTGTAAAAAGACCTATACAGCTACATCCCTTATTGAATTAAGTATTTATTATACAGGAGTAGTTTATTCAGACTAATTATATTAACGAACTGTGAAGTCTTCCACTCCATAAGTTGACACTCTCCTTTTCCCTCAGGTGTTCTGTGAAGGCCTAGATAAACATCTGTATTTGGATCAAACCGTTTGCTATGCATTTTTATCTCCTTTGGGTAATGGAAATTTATTACTTATTATATGCATTCCATACATACATAAACTCCCTATTTTTTCTTATTGCGGGACCATTCATTTATTTAGTAGGACCATTTTTACTAGTTTTTGATCCTTTTCCCTCCTGGAGGAGGCCGCACGTGCACGCGCGAGGCAATGGTCCTCACGCCCCAGCCACCGGGATTCCGATCCCGATTTCCAGCCACCGGCGCCAGGCGCGGACTTGCAGACGGCGAGCAATGGTTAGATCGCCGTCCGACCGTCCGGTAACCGTCCGGACCAAGCCCAAGTCGACGACAGCGCGTACTGTTCCACACGTGTTAAGGAGATGTCAGCAAGCCGTAGGGACCCAGCAGGGTTGAAGTCTACTGGGGCCAAGGGTCTGCTGCTGAAAGGAAGACTTGGCCCTGGTACAAAATGCAACGAAGGAACAGGAGTGGGTTTTTAGTCAGTAAAAGTCTGACACTATCTCTCGCTCCGCCCAAGAGCGGGGGATGCCATTGGATGATTTTACCACAAAAAAAAACCCTTCTCCCCTAAATAAGAAAACAACAATAGGCCGACCCTTCCCCCTTGTTCAATACATTAGAATTACGTAAGAATCAAAAGGAAAAAAAATGAATATATGTTTGGTAGGTTCTGATGTTTATTTTTAAAAGTAACAATTTTTAGGAATGTTAACAAGTGTGTCGTTTATGCAAACGAGTTACGTCTAGTTCATAATTGAGTGGCATGAGTATGTTGCCATGGAAATAGTTTACTTATAAGCATCCAAGCGCATATCGTCACTCACGCCGTTGCCCGTGTTTTTTTGGGATCTTACTCAGGAACTATCAGTGGCCCCTTGGATCGTCCGTGCGGAACGCCACTTGTGTGTTTTTTATTTGAGAAATCATCCAATGACTTCTCTCGCTCTAGGAAGGAGCAGGAAGACCATGCCAGACTTTTACTGACTGTAGGAGAGCCGAAGGGTGTTGTGTATCGACGATTTCGTGAAAGGATGCTGTCCTCGCAGTGAAACAAGACGCCGTCACTTCGTGTGCAATAGTTTATAATATGTTATGATTTTCATAATTTAAGTTGCCTGGTAATATAGGAATACTATTATTATTAAAACCACTCCTGTGTCCTTCAGTTGCCCTTGCGTTCTAAGACCACGGCTGTCTTTTCCTGCTGGGCCCTTACGGTTTTGCTAACATCTCTTTGAGGCGCGCGTGGATCACTAGGCGGGGAGAGTGCCACCTGCTATGATTCTTACACAGATAAGTTCCCTTTTTTTCGTCAGTAAACAAACTACTTCGGCCAAGCTTTTGTGACATTGATGACATTATCCATCGTAATCTAATCACCATCGCGGAGCCAACTGTTCTAGAATGGCTTGTCACGTGACGATGGCCAAAGGATAGACGAGATGATTATAACGCCTTGAAAGTTGGATAGGGTTTTTGGGTTGCAACATGAGTCGATACCCTTGCCCCATCCCATCTTCTGAGTACGGTGGGCTGTGCTGGGGCTGCTGCTGCAGGTGCAGAAGATCTTTTTGTACACGTTTGCACATACTATTATTTTCATTTTGTAAATAAAGTTAAGTGTAAGTTAAATTAGTTTGTGTATGTGTGTGTGTTAAGGTATTTATTAGTTTAGTTGTTTTTAAGTATATTATAAATAGATGAATATGATATAATAAATGAAAAAAAAAACGAGACGACCTAGATGCCTACCGCAAGGACTGGTTCGAGGTGGTCAAGAAAAGAATACCTGGAAGAAGTTGGGGGAGGCCTTTGCCCACCAGTGGGACAGTATAGGCTATTAAAAAAAATATATAAAAAAAAAAACAGAAAAATATGTTGAAAAACCAGAATGAGGTTAACACAGGAGCATGGAAATTGGAGCAAGGAAGGCCCTATCTAGCAGTGGGTGGGCCTGGAAAACTTAGAGCTTAAGATTCACGTCGTCAGTGGTTTTACCATAACACAAATTTAATGTCCGAAAGAAAATCTAACTTTTCCAATGCATTTTAAAAACTTTAGAGCTTCTTTCACTCACTTTCTGTTTTTCTATATTTATGCACAAATAGTCATAACAAAAAAACCAAGACGAGGCGTGGTGTCTCAATACTAGCATTTCTGAACTCGCTTTGCTCGTTCTTGCAACCTTTATTAACTTAACTCATAAGTTTTTCTGCTTATGCCAGCAAAGATATCATTATTTCTAAATGAATGTCAAAAAAATGCTGAATTCTCCATGTTGGGATGCTAATATATACGAGTTCGCTTCACTTGGTCTAGTATTTCATCATTAAATTTTAATGTAGAAAAATTTTGTAAAGAAAAATCAATATGTTACTTCTATTTCTGAATTAATTGACAAAAAAAAACTATCTGGGACTGGGTGCGAAATTTTGGACCTCTCCAATCGAAATTTTAATTTTAGTTTTAAATTGTATAAACTCCAAATTATGCTGTGGCCTTCTGTAATTGAGGGATTGCACTAGTTTAAAACTTAAATGTAATAATATTTTACTTGTGTGTGTACATCCTTTGTTGGAGGTCCTTAATAAAAAAAGAAACTAATTTTCTTTAGGTACATTTTCGCGCACATGAAAATTCAATGGACGTCCATTAGATTCATTAAAAAAAACTGGGCAAGTGCAAATCGGACTCGCGCCCTGAGGGTTCCGTACAAATTTACCCATGTAAACAGTTCAATTCCCGTATGGAGTCTAGAAGATTTTTCCGAATCGCATAATTTTTTTTTGTTGTGACGTAGCAACAAATTTACAGTTTTCAGATTTATTCCTATACCTGTGCTATAAGACCTTGCTTTATGCAAACATTCAGGATTATGGGTCAACGGGAAGTACCCTATGAATTTTGATTTCCTCGAGAGTGTCTAAATATACGTTTTTTTGAGACATAAATGGCCGTATCTTTTTTATCCGTTAACTTAGAAATTTGTTTTTTTCACAGCTTCAAGAGACCGCAGACTTGAGTATATGGTTTTAATTTCAACTCGATACCTCAACGCATTCCCGAGATAAAGGGTCTTGACAGACAGACAGACGGACGGACAACAAAGTGATCTATAAGGGTTCCGTTTTTTCCTTTTGAGGTACAAAACCCTAAAAAACCGCATATAAAATGAATTTTTGAGCCATAGACAAGACATATTGTTTAGTATGTCATTTTTGTTAATAAAAAAATCCTCTGGGCCAGCTCATCCACTCGTGGACACCGCTTTTCATCAGGTAATATACCAATTATCTAAATATGCACATGCATGATATAAGTCTCTCCGAGTTCAAAGGAGTATGCAACTCCTGGGCCCACCTCCAAATAGCTAATGTGTTACATAGTTGAATATGTATTTTTGAGCTGTTAAAAGTTACTATGGCACCAAGTTACAAATCTTAGTCCCTTCAAAGTTATTCTTTGTTTAATATGTTAGTTTTGCCATTTCACTGTTTTATACACGTAGTGTGTACTAGCCTACAGTTATAAATTGTGTGCGTGAACAGTAAGCAAAATCACATTTTTATTTTCAGCCGCCCACGCGGGGTTTATCTTGTTCACTCTGTGCAGGTGATGCGTATGCGTGGTAGAGGGGCCATGTGTGAGACATTTTTTTTTTGTCCTGGGTTAACCAAACAATTGGAAACATTTGAACTGCACTGCACTGTGTGTATTTCCTGCTTTTATAAAAAAACGAGTGGAAAAACCAGCCATTTAATCACAAAATACATTAGAGCATAGCATAGCATTATAGTCAGCCTTATAATGTTCCCACTTTTGGGATTCAGGCCTCCTCTTTAGGAGAGGGAATGGGCCGTAATCCACCACGCGGGCCCAGTGCGGGTTGGTGGATGTCACTTGTCCTCGAATTTTTGGTTCTAGGACATGCTGGTTTAATCACATGTTTTCCTTCACCGTTTTAAGAGCAGTGGTGATGAAATAAATTACACAAAGTAATGCGCCTGGCTGGGTTTGAACCCGCAACCTACAACTCGTAAGTCGGAGCTGTTACCACTCAGCCACCACTGCTCTCTCCACTCGACCATCACTACTATCTGCTCTCTCAAAATACATTATCATTGTTTTATTTGTAAAAAATAAGTATTTGAATAACTCCGAACGGACTAAGATTTGGATCTTGGTGCCATAGTAACTTTTATTAAGCTCAAAATTACCTGTCCAACGATATAACATATGTAGCTAATGGAAGGTGGGCCCAGATTTCATAGAAACCTTGGCATCATTCTTTAGCCGTGTTTTGACGGGGCCCACTTGGGCCGATGCGTATTTACATTCTATACATGGCCTGAACGCAGTCAAACGAAACTGCTAGCGTATACTTTGTATTGCTATTTTTAAATCTGCAATTACAATGTATACACGAATAATGTGTACCTACACGCGCGTCCTGGTTCCAAACTATACTACAGTTAACATCACTTACGCCTGACAAAATCTGAGATATATATAAAATCATTTATTCATAAAATGGAATGATGTTTAAATATTATTATTATAATTTTACAGGTTGCATTTTAGAGAGCGTGCGCAGGAATTGGCTGACTTGATTCCTCCATCTCATTTCTACCATCGGACAACCCGACGTAAGGCGAGTAGCCACTCTTACGTTGTTGTAACCTCTACGGTACGGACTAAGCGTTTCGCCTCGTCGTTTATACCGCGTACATGGAAGGACTGAAACAATTTATATGCTGAGGTTTTCCCGTCCGATTATAATTTGGGTGTCTTCAAGGCTAGAGTGAATAGGCTCTTATTAAACTAGTGCGTCTCACCATCAACGATAACATCACTGCTTACCATCAGGTGGGATCGCAATCAAGCACTAGTTTATATCAAAATAAAAAAAATATATGTTAATGTAGAATTAGATAAATAATAATGATTTTTAACTTAACCTAACCCAAATGATTCACAAACATTAGAAGGGGATCTTTAATGGTCACCGTTCTAACCTAACCTAACCCACATCATCGCTTCGTTCACTCGCCATCGTGGTCTAATGGTCACTATTCTAACCTGACCTAATCCTGGCGCGATTATTTTGATCCACGCACGATTAGTCCATATTCGTACTGGCACTGTATATTATGGAATAAGGTTAGGTAGTTAGGTCACTACAAAGTATACGCGACTATTTGCGTAATACTCTTGTATACATTGGAAGAGCTTGATTAAAAAGTGATTTCTAATCTATACGCGATTAGTTTCACACCCTTGTGTCTGGCCATGTACAGAATATAAATACGCTGGGCTGCTGCCTCCTAGGGCAATGGGATTGTTTGAAAGAGTTACAACTGGGGTGGAACATCCTGCTTCCTTAATTTTCTTTTTATGTAAGTTAATTTATGTTGAGTTGAGTTATGTTAGTATTACATGATTTAATTTAGATAATATAAGTAGTATATTTTTTAATTTTCTAACTTATTTGTATACACTGTGTCTACATCTCTCATCCAACTCTCCTGTCGCAGGTCTGTTGGAAGAAATTTCATTTGAAATAAGCAGTACCTTTGTGCTCTATCTGCTTTTGTTTTCACTTTTAAGCGTTTGTGTGTACATATAAATAAATAAATAAATTGATTAACTGCAACCGAAGTTCTTACATGCAATTTATATTCTACTGGAGATATCTCAGTTTTAGTTTTGCACGATTAGAGATACAGTGTAACCCTTTTAATTTTTTCAACTATCCAAGCAATTAAGACTAAGCTTTAATAAGCCTAATTCCACAAGAACTTAGGTAAGTTACCAATCAATCAATTAATATCCTTAATTGCTGGGCAAAAACAATTAAGCACGCAGTTGCAATTTACGTCAAGTACAGAATCACATCAATTAGTCATCAAGATCATATTAATTCGGACAACAATTGTACATTAGATCAAATTATAAACGTCTATCAATTAATAAGTACTTCAATCCCCGACTATATCTGACATTACGATTAATTGTGAGTTTGACTGACGGCAGATGACAGAGATATATACGGCTATCAGTAATACCACTCGGAATCAAGCGGCAGGGACCGTTGATTTACTGGCTGTTAACACGCGATTTGAGGAAATATTAAATATAATTACTGTTCATTCCGATCCAAAATTTTGTTTCTTACTTTGATGGGTTCAAAGAAAGATGTACAATATCAATTATATAGGACATAAAGGATGTCCTGATGGTCCAGTGGTTAAGACACCCGCCTCTCATGCATGATATGTAACATCGATTTTTCAATTCATTGTGTACTTTTTTAAGTTTATCTAGGTCTTTGCGGGGGCCCTATGCCTCGGAAAACACGTAGAGCTGTTGGTCTCGGTTGTCATTCGTATATCTTTGACAGTTGTTACAGGTCAGACGCAAGGAAGTCTGACTATCAGTCTATCCAATAATCGCATGCTTTGCAAATTTTTGTTTTTGTTTATTCCGTGGAAAATGTTTTTGGTTACACATTTAACCATATTGTTTTGTATTTTTTTTTCTATAAATTGTAAATTAATATTCACGCAAGGAAACTTCGAGCATATAGCCCTTTCCATTGCCCTTTGAGTGACTTTAAGCCTTCTGGTGAGGCCCATTGTAAGCGACCACGTTTCGGAGGAATATGTCATCACTGGCAACACTCACTGGTCATAGACTTTCGTCTTGAGACACTGTGGTATATGTATTGGACGAGAAGACACCGCGCAGCTTCCCGAACGCTGCCTAGCCGAGTCGGATTCGACGATTGACCTCTTTCTCGAAGTTAGACCTACCCAACTGGACCGTCTGTCCCAGGTAAACGTAGTCGTCCACAACTTCGAGTGTAGAGTCTCCGATCTTGACAGGAGTGGGTGCTAGGTACATGGATGTTTACCATGACTTTGGTTTTATCCATGTTCATTTTAAGTCCCACTCTTTTGGAAGCTTTACTGAGGTCACCGAGCATTGTACTGAGCTCCTCCGTAGTCTCAGCCATGACTACTGTGTCGTCGGCAAACGACACCGTTTCACCAGCGCAATATGGTGTCTATATGGAGGTAAGCTAATGAGAATAACCAAGGTTTTTGACGGGATTTTGTCAAGTAAAGTTCAGTGGCTATTTGAATGATTTGCGAATTGATTCCTGGTGGTTTTTTTTTAAATTGATAATAGGTCTTTACCTATGAAATTGGAGATTTTTAAAACGGGTTGCTTTGAAGTGTTATATCCGTGGTTATATCATTGGATTGACTTGGAATCATAAGTTCAAATAAATTTTATATTAAAGGTATGTTATTCTTCTTTTGAAATTAGGTATTTATTGGTTTCTTTGTGTTTTGTATTTTCTGTAATATAGCAGTACTTATAACCATTTTTGTATGAAATCTAAGAAAACTCGCATTATTTTGTAATATGAGTTCTACCGTGGAAACAATGGGACTCAAGTGATATGCAATATTGATGATGTATACGGACTTAAAACTGCTAATGAATGAGATGTCTATTTTGGTTTCAATCACTTTCATGTGAGAAATTTTATCTCAGGAATAACTTTATTTCTTAGGCGGCTACAAGACAAAATTTCCAAAACGAAATCTATTAAACCAAGAACACAGAGTTTTTTTGTTAGAAGAAAGTCGTAGGTATGCGACATTGATATTGTTTGCCCTTTGCAATGCATAGTATCTACGTTGAAACTCTTAATATGAAAAAACGTTTTTTTATTAGCTTTCATGGTTATAAGTACTGCGATATTACAGAAAATACAAAACACAAAGAAACCAATAAATACCTAATTTCAAAAGAAGATTAACATACCTTTAATATAAAATTTATTTGAACTTATGATTCCAAGGCAATCCAATGATATAATACTTCAAAGCAACCCGTTTTAAAAATCTCTAATTTCATAGGTAAAGACCTATTATAAACCAGTGCTTGACTGCGATCCCACCTGTTGGTAAGCAGAGATGCAATCATTGATGGTGAGGCGCACTAGTTTATTAAGAGCCTATTCACTCTAGCCTTGAAGACACCTAAATTATAGTTGGACGGGAAGACCGCAGCAGGCAAATTGTTACAGTCCTTCGATGTACGCGGTGGAACTTCAACGGTCCGGAAACGCTTAGTCCGGACCGTTGAAGTTCCAACAACGTAAGGGTGGATACTCGCCGTACGTCGGGTTGTCCGATGGTAAAAAGGAGATGGCGGAATCAAGTTATGCAATTCCCGTGCACACTCTCCAAAATGCAACCTGTAAAATACCAATAGGCTGGCTACCCTGCGCCTGTGCTCGAGGCTTTGTAGATTGGACTTAACCAAATCTGGATCCCCAATTAGCCTCTTCGCACGCGGATATTGTGATGTGAAATTGCTGCAGAAACACTAGGTGATTGACACCTGTACCTATTGTTAATTTTTAATATTTGAAAATCCAACAGAGCCATGGAAAACGAGAGAAAGATGCATGGGTAGGCAACAGCAATCTGACTAGTCTTTAATCTTTTTTTATCTCAAATTATTATAGTTGAGCTAGCTACGGGACAAGAAACTGACCCCTACATGCAAACCTATTTTATTTAGATCTATTTTTTAACCGGCTAGCATCACAGATGCGTTTAAAGCGTGGCATGCGTAAGATTTTTATCAAACTTTACATCTAGTAAGCAAAAAGTGGTTGCAATTAATTAGATACAAAACAGTTAAAAATAACTTGCGTGTAAAGCAGAAACATGTGTAGTTTTTTCTTAAGGGTTGAGTGGTAGAAGGTTCCAGTTCGTAAGTACGTTTTTGTAATGCCTATCTATGGAACCCTCGGTCATGGATTCCATCTTGAGCGAAACAAAAATTTCTACGACGCGTTTACGTACCGCCATCCTAACTTCTAGGAGACACCGTGACGAAGGAATTTTTTTTTACCAAGAAAAAAATATTGTAATTGATGAAGAAATTAACATCAATCCTTAATCATCAGTATAGAGTAATTAGTGCAGTTTTCGTATGGATGTCGAGCGTTGAATTCATTCTCAAAACTTATTAATATGTATATTCCCTCAACGTTTTATTTCATAACCACATTGATCAACATTTTGAAATAACTTGATGACAAAAAGTATCAATTTACTTGAAAATTGTTTTATAGCAAGAACCGGATTCTCTTCATATTTATCTAAAATTCCTTTTAATTAGAGCGTCACGAAGGAAACCGATGGCTGTGTCATTGGGGGGCGGGGCAACTATGTATTTTAATAATTAATGAAGTTAAACAAGTCGGAATTCTGGAAAATGCTAACATAGTCCGTCATAGTCGTCCTGTAAATGATATTTATTTTGCAAATAGGTTTAAAAAAAGCACTTTTGCACGTCAATTTTGTTTTGTCATTTTAAACTAGATGAGGCCGGTGTTTCCTAGCTGACTAACCTGAGAAGAAACATTGAAACAAACTCAGGGGTCAAAGTCTCTTTCAAAGTTCATACAGTAAATATGTAATGGTTAAATCACATGAGAACCACGCAGATTGTCTGAGATGGTCTTTTGAAGAAAGAACGATACAGATTTGAGTGGACCTGTCCAATCAGTGCAAGCATTTGTCAGTATTCGCAAAGCTCAACTCAGGACTAATAAGGAGCTGTAATATCCACGAATAAAAAGAATTATTGTTTTTTTTTACAATAAAACTAGTTTTCACGTTTTAGACAACATGTAACTAACTGGAATAATGCACGCCCTTAAACAACCCAATTAGAAAATTAAATAACAATCATAATTTAAACACTTTTTTACTTAACTGCAATTTTTTTTTTCGTTGGCAAAATCATCCAATGACTTCCCCCGCCTTTGGGTGGGGCGCGAGGGTGTGTCAGACTTTTACTGACTAAAAACCCACTCCTGTTCCTTCGTTGCCTTTCATACCAGGGCCGAGTCTTCCTTTCAAAAGCAGACCCTTGGCCCCAGTAGGCTTTGACCCTAACTGCACTAAGGTACTGTTTTTTTTTATGAAATTTGTTACCTTAATAAATATTGCAAATAATATTATTATTATACACTTTTTTTTGTACATCTTAACTTCAGATAGGACAAACATTAATAAAAATGAGTGTACGTAAAAGAGTGTGTATTATAAAAGAGGTGTTAACAACGTAAGGGTGGATACTCGCCGTACGTCAGGTTTCTCGATGGTAGTATGGTGATGGCGGAATCAAGTCATGTAATTCCTGCAGTTTATAAAATGCTGAAAAATACCGAATGGCTGGCTACTCTACGCCTGTGCTTCCAGGCTTTGTAAAACTCAAAATTTTTTTTTTTTTTTTACCTGGGCACTTATAAAACGTCAGAACTTAGTGCACGGTCCAATTAGTCGTTTCCTATGGAGAAGAACCGGAAAGAAACTCCATGGTTACTTTTCTATAAAAAGTGGTTGCTGTCACAATATTTCCTACAGTATTAATAGATATTATAGTAAGTACAGTGTAGACCAGTCAATATTGTACTATAAAGCACAACAAAAATAATCATGTTAAAAGAAAATGGGTCGTAATAGGAAGTAATCTAAAAATTCGCATTCACATCATAAAAAAGATGCTATATAAAAAAAAAAGCAAGAAAAATAGGAATAATTACAACTATAAGTAAATGAGATGTTAACAAAATACAAACTAACGAATTTAAGGTAGTTGAAGTCTAAATAATTTAAAAAATATTGTGAAAGCAATGTTTTAGAAAAATAATGTGTATATATTAGGTAAAACAAAGATGGAGCAGTTAATAGACCCCTATCCTATATGTTAACCGAATTCGGATCACCAATTAGTTTCTTCGCACGCCTTTATCAAAGAGCGAAGTGGACTACCCACCCATATTATATTTGACGAGTAGCTTAACGAGGTTTTTAATTAAAAAGTGTTTCTTTGTTGTACATGAGTTTTTAGGTTACAAATTGTAAGTTTTGACATGATTATTATAATTGACATGGGTATTTTTGACATGATTATTATTGACAGGATTATTATTGACCGGATTATTATTGACATTTGTGATTATAATTTTTGTTAGTTTTCATTATTATGTTGTCATTTTTTAATTCAACAATACAATTTTAATTTTAATGGAATGGAAATCTGTATAAGGAGTGCATGATCAATAGTTAATTTGTGAATCAATAATTAATTTAATTTCAACTACTATGTGTTATATTTGCTCGCCGAAATTAAAGGCGGAAACAAACGATTAATAATAAATAATAAATAAACGATTTATTATTATTTATTGTCAAAGTCCCACCCTATTATTTGTAGTGTGTTGTTGCCCATATCGATGCACTATTTTGGTAGTACATTAGTCGGTATTGGTATCTACGCGTGCACACACAAACACGCTAGAGACGCAATCAAGACCTACCAGATCAAAAAAAAATATTTAATATTTTATTCACTTAACCCTATTCAATTATTTCAAGTGTATTATTTATAATCAAGTGTATTATTTCAGTACAAAAAGAAAAACTACTACTACTACTACGCGTAAAATAACCATCAGCCGTAGTAAGTACAATCTTAAACCCTGGATAACTCCAGGGCTCATAAGGTGCATGAGGCACCGCGATAAGCTTCATCTTGACTTAAGAGCACACCCAAACGATAAGGTGCGACGCCTCGTGTATACCAGGTACAAAAATTTTTGCAACAACTTGTTACACAACCTTAAAAGTGACTACAACAATCAACTCATTATGAAAAACCAAGGCAACGCTAAAAAACTATGGGATACCATCAAATCTATTTATAACCCAAATACTGCAAATAATGACTCCTCCCAGTTGTTATCTAACACCCAGAACCCTGCTGACTCACTCAATAGGTGTAATGCTTATTTTACATCTCTCGGTAAAAATTTGTCTGACCTCATACTGACTCGATTATCCGAAACTCAAGCATCCCTAGCGAGCAAATATAAACCACGCGAAACTCCCTCAAACTCTTTCTTCTTCCGTCCAACGGACGAAGATGAAATAGAGAAACTTATCGATCAACTTAAAATTGATAGCGCTGCCGGTTTGGATGAAATTAGTGTCAGATTAATTATTCTTCTCAAAAAAACACTATTAAAACCTCTCACTCATATTTTTAACTTAAGTTTGGAAAGTGGTATTTTCCCAAACTGTTGGAAGGTTGCCTGTGTACGACCAATTCATAAAAGTGGTCCTAAAGATCAACCGGAGAATTACAGACCTCTTCTGTGTATTCTATCAAAACTTCTTGAAAAAGTCGTAAATAAGCGATTAGTAAATTTTTTGGAAGACAACTGTCTATTATCCGATAGACAGTTTGGGTTTAGAAGTGGTAAGTCGACCGAGGATGCAGCCATATTGTTGACTAACTCCATAGCTGCCAGTGTCGACAAGGGTGATCATGTCATGGCAGTTTTTCTTGACTTAGCCAAAGCCTTCGACACTATATCAATAGAACTACTTGGCCAAACTAGAAAGTATAGGAATACGAGGAAACGCGCTGGACTGGTTTCAAAGCTACTTGTCTTGCCGCCAGCAATTAGTAAAGGTAGGAGGCTACTGTAGTGGATTACTGCCAATAAATTTTGGTATTCCTCAGGGCAGCACTCTCGGCCCGACTCTTTTCGTCTTGTACATGAACGATATACTAAACGCACCCCTTCAAAATGCTGAATTAATATCGTATGCAGACGACACGGCAATTTTATTTCACGGCAAAACTTGGGAAGAATTGTACGAGTTTGGTGAAAGTGGTCTGCTTACTATCTCTAAAACTCTTAATAGAAACCTGCTAGCCCTTAACGTAAAAAAAACAAAGCTCATTACTTTTTTCAAAACCATGGCTTCTAGTCCACCCCGTCAACTAACACTCAAGTTCCACACATGTCGCAACGATCATAATCCGCCTCTCACAAACTGTACCTGTACTCCTATAGACCGCGTTCCCTGCCTTAAATATTTAGGTATTACTATTGATGAAAACTTGTCTTTTAAACCCCACATACAATTGCTTGCTGGCCGCGTCAGAAAACTAATTTACGTCATGAAGAAATTACGAGACTGCACTCCTATTAAAATTCTCCGAACAATTTACCTCGGCCTGTGCCAATCTGTACTTCAGTATGGAATCTCAATCTGGGGAGGAGCCGGGAAAAGCTCATTTATTGAAATAGAAAGAGCACAAAGAGCCGTAATCAAAGTGATGCTTAAAAAACCCTTCAGGTTCCCGACAGACTTGCTATATAATAAATTCCCGGTCCTCCGGGTACGTCAACTATTTATCCTCAGTGCCACACTGCATGCACACAAATCCATTAAAAATAGACCTGACTACCAAATATTGCTCTCAAAACGTATCTTTCACGTCCCTCTTCCTACCGCAAACAGTCTTTTGGCCAGACGATACCCCTCTTACTTACACATACTCATCTACAACAACGTAAGCAAGAGCTGTGACATCAAAGTTCTTAGCACCCATTCATGTAAAAGGATGACAAAAAGCTGGCTTCTTTCCTTGTCATACAAAGAAACTGAGGAAATATTAACTTAATAACACATTTTTACAACACTGTGAACTCCCGGTCCCGCACACACACACACTTACACACATACATACACACCATCACACTAACACTCACACAGACAATTTAGAATTAGGAACAATTATTTAGAATGTTTATTTTGTTAATGTTATTTTACTTTTACCCCGGTAGGCAGATTGCTACCGGTATTTGATTTGAAAAAAAAAACTTGTTACAATTATGAAAGTTAGCAATTAGCATGTCTTGGACTAAATGTAACTAAACGCAACTCCGGCCCCCAAGATACAGGCACTGCCTAGTTTGGGGACCACAGTTTAATTTAATGTTAATTTTACCAGTTACTGTTAATACCCCTATGTAACATAACTTTAGTAAACTAAGATACATTCTGTAACACTGGATTAATAAATTATTATTATTATTATTATCTAGGAAAACGTGCAGTTTTTCTTAGCTCTGGGCTAGTTTTTAAGCTACATTAACGGGCCAAGCCAAGTCAATGTAGCGTGTTGTGAGTAAATTTAAGGTGAAAAATGAGTGTGATGTGGAGAAATTTCATTTTCTTCGATCTGCATTCTTATTATTATTATTATTATTCGTTTATTCATAATTATAACATGTAAATTATATTTTTAAATATTTCAATAAAAAAAATAAAAAAACATTTAAAAATATAAAAAACAGTGTCCCACCGGTATCGGGAACAGGGTCCAAGCTACCGGCGGTCAGGGCTCCAGGCCTCCATAGAAAGGAACCTCCTGACAATACGAGCCGTGTCCAGGAGTACCGCTTTCTGGATCAAGCCCTTGATCCAGCCGCCTAACGCGAGCCTCCTAAGGTGTTGGTCGAGGCTCTTAGCTATTAAGCCATTGGCTGACACGACTATCGGTACAATGATCGCTGAGTCTACATCCCACATGTCGACAACCTCGCGAGCCAAATCAATATACTTGATTTGTTTGTCTTTCTCGGCTTTCACGAGGTTCTCGTCATGCGGAACGGATATGTTATTATTATTATTATTATTACTACTACTGTTACTATTTTGGTGTTCAATAAAGTTTATTCTATTCTATTCTATTCTATTCTATTCTATTCTATTCTATTATATTCTATTCTATTCTATTCTATTCTATTCTATTCTATTCTATTCTATTCTATTCTATTCTAACTTATTAAAAAAAAATCTATTCAGTAGCTAATTTTGTACACCTACTTCTTTCAAGATGCGCATTTAATGTGTTACCTACATGTACGAGTATCTACGTAAAAAGGATATATCATTTCTTTGAAATATGAGTGTTAAAAATGTGAAATCGTAGAAAACAGCTCGTTAATTAACAGGAAAACAACCATTTAGCTACGTGATGACATTAAACGTCACCTAAATTGATCTGTTACGCTCAGTTTTGAAAGTTCAAGATTAATATGCTGTTGAAAACCCACCTTCAGCGGTGTCTATTTAAGTAGTAAGAAATGAATTTGACCTTTTATTGATATCGATAATTAATAACCTATTTTAATTGTCCATCGTAATAATATTAGGGTTTCTTATCTCAAAAGGAAAAAAAGACCCCTTATGGGATCATTTGGTTGTCCGTTCGTCTATCTGTCTGTCAAGATCCTTTTTCACAGGAACGCGTGTAGATATTAAGTTGAAATCAATAACAAAATAGTTAAATCTGCAATCTTTTGAAGATAAGAGAAAATTAAACTTTTTAAGTCAACACAATCAAAAGATCAGCAGGCAGAGATTCGAAACAAAACGGTCGTAACTTAACTAGCAAATTACGATCGCTTCGTTTCGAATCTCTTTCTACAGTCGATAACGCCTCCGCTTCCTTTGTTCTGACCACGTGACTTGACGTTAAGATGATGTCATTCCCATACATTTGAAGTTTTCTACTAGCGTTAACGATTGTAGATTATCAACTTGGCTAAGCCCTCAGCCGCCCTAGCCAAGTTACAACCGTTTCGTTTCGATTCTCTTTTCGACGATCGCCTCGAGTCGGCCACGCCTCCGATTCCGCCCTCCTTTGTTCTGACTTCATCTCAACGCTGTCACGTGGTCAAAACAAAGGTATAGGAGGCGTGGCCAACTCGAGGCAATCAACGAAAATAGAATCGAAACGAAACGGTTGTAACTTGGCTAGGGGGGCCGAGACTACCACGAGCTCTTATTGCGATCCATTTTACTTATTAAAGGGATGGAGCTATATAGTATGTATAGCTCCATCCTACTTTCTCGCTCGTACCACTGACATTTTAACAGGCCATGGTAAGACACCTTGTCGTTTATGCCGCATACTTTGTCAATCACAAGTGTATTAAAAGAGGTCCGAAAATCGTTACTTTATAACTTTACGATATATTATTTTAATTAGTACTGCAAACTTACATTTTCAGTTAGAAAATTAAGCGTTACATATTATATTTAAGTATGCGAGAACATTTTTTTGAAATTACAATGGTACGTAACCCTTCATGCGCGGACCCGACTCACACTTTGCCCGTTATAAGGGTCTTATGCTCTCCTTAAAAGGCATGTTTTAACTGGACTGTATTGTTTATACTAATTCAATATTATTTCCACTTCACCTGCTCCATAATGTCAAAGCTAATGTCATACACACCTATCAGAAGAGAGCCATTGTAGCTCCGTAGTCTAACCAGCCAATAATATTAGGTAACCGTTGGTCTATAAATCGATGAAACTTGGACGAAGATTCGCCAAACTTAAAAGGGTCCTTCCCGACTAGTCTATGGTCAATCTGAGCCTGGTCAAAAGCTTTTTTTTTTAATTGATATAATTCAGTGCTTGACTGCGATCCCACCTGATGGTAAGCAGAGATGCAATCATTGATGGTGAAGCGCACTAGTTTATTAAGAGCCTATTCACTCTAGCCTTGAAGATACCTAAATTATAGTTGGACGGGAAGACCGCAGCAGGCAAATTCTTCCAGTCCTTCGATGTACGCGGTATAAACGACGAAGCGAAACGCTTAGTCCGGACCGTTGAAGTTTGTGAAGCTCGTTGGTTCATCCAAAGGAATGTTTGAAAAAGAGGCAACGCGAAAAAAGAGACATAACACCTGAACGCTCTGTTGGTATTCGGTAATTCCGTCATCCACTCGAATATTTCAAAAAACTTGTTCCTGGAAGTACATGTATTTTTTTAATCCCCCTACGCTGGGTACAGGCTGCATATGAAATATGCATACATAGGACAAATACACGCGCTTTCAGATTTTTTTAGTGGCAAATAATCTAATAATCTGTACCGCTCTAGGGCCTTAGCCCAAAAAAAAGCCCAACGACTTAATTTAATGACCAAAATAACCTAATTTAGACATTTCACTTTTTAAAATCATAAAATTACAACCCAATCATAAAAAAACAACATGAAATATGTACCTAACCAAGATTATATGTAACATATGATTTAAAAGAGTGTCCATGGAGTTTCTTGCACGTTCTTCCGCATAGAGATCTACGCTTTGGAACGTGCAATTTAGCCTCATTTTTTTCTGGTCTGAACGACATTTGACTATTGAAAAGTAAATGGTCTATATATTCGATTGATTTGATAAAATTACAGCCCAGCGACCTAAAATTATGACATGATATTTAATCGTAATTTTAGGTCTAAACAATATTTCCCATTAACAGATTATTTCAATATATATTTTTTAACTAACATAAAGGAAATACCGCTTATAAGAATTTAGCCAAAAGTATTACATTTGAACACTTTTTTACTACACTAAAATTATGTGTCGCGACTATTTGCACCTATTTTTACTGGGCACGCCACAATTATGGCGGTAAGTCCCTTCTTTGAGGCGTGGTTGGAAAGACCTCACGGCGTCCTCACCTTCCGCATGACGCAGGTTCTCACTGAACACGGGAAGTTCGGGAAGTTCCTGCACCGGATTCGTGCGGAAGCGACGCCCGGGTGTCGCCACTGTGTGGACCGCCCGGAGGACACGGTGGAGCACACGGTGGTGGTGTGCCCCGCTTGGGAAGAGCAACGCCGTGTCCTCGTGGGGGCGATCGGCGGCGGCGATCTCTCGCGCCGGGCCTTGGTACAGGCCATGGTCCGGAGCGAGGAGGAGTGGCAGGCAGTCGCCACCTTCTGCGAAGCAGTAATGCTGGCAAAGGAGGCGGACGATCGCGTGAGGCAACGGCAACGGTCCTCACGCCCCAGCCGCCGCCGGGATTCCGATCCTGATTTCCGGCCACCGTAGGCGCGGGCTTGCGGACGGCGGGCAATGGGTGGCCCGCCGTCCGACCGTCCGGTAACCATCCGGACCGAGCCCAAGTCGTCGACGGCGCGTATTGTTCCGCGCGCGCCTCAGGGAGATGTCAGCAAATCGTAGGGGCCCAGCAGGGTCGAAGCCTACTGGGGCCATGGGTAGTGTGAAAACGAAACCGGGGCCCTGGGACGAAGGCAACGAAGGAACAGGAGTGGGTTTTTAGTCAGTAAAAGTCTGACACTATCTCTCGCTCCGCCCAAGAGCGAGATTTGTCATAAGATGATTTTCCCACTTAAAAAAAAAAAAAAAACCTATTTTTACCCGACTGCGCGACGTAAAGGAGGGTAATGTGTTTATCAGTCTATGTATGTATGTATGTATGCATGTATGTATGTATGTTTGTTTCTATGTGGCGTTCTAGAGACCAAATGCGTAGGCCGATTTTGATAATTCTTACGTCAATCGATTCGTCTTAACCTTGCGAGTGTCACTAAAGACATGAGAGTAATCAAAATTCACCACAGCTACAACCAGACGCCATATTGTCAAAATGAAAAAAAAAAAAGTCGATGAACTATATCAAGTGGGGTGTCGTTGAATAGGTATTTTAAAATCATCTTTAGGTTCCTTTTATCATTTTTCATTTTAAATAATAGTTTAGGATATATAACGATTTAAAGTTGTTTAACAAAACAATCATTCTCGCTAGTTTTCTTACTTATTGATTTAAGTTTTCATTTCAAGTATAAACGATACACAAATAAAAAAAACAGTGAAAAAGCATGAAGAACAAATATTTTTGGTAAAAAAAAGTTTACCACCAAACTAGATAGATCGCGTTGTTCATTTGATGCACGTTTGTAAATCAAATCATTCGAGTTTTCCCATCTACTAGACAGGTCGATGAACATAAGCAAAAGATGACAACTATATTGGCAAAAACTACTAGGTTGTATATATAAATTACATGCAGTTGATATATCAGTAGAATCGAAAACATATGGTCAAAAACCGAAAGATGAAGGTATATGTTTCTGATGATCCTAACAAAACTGGAGGAATCGTTAAATATTCAACAATCGGTTTAGGATCACGAGTTATGTTACGAAGAAATTTGAATGTTACCCATGGTCTTGTTAACGGAGCAATGGGTGTTATAAGGACAATTGAGTGGCCAGCTCTTCGGAGGGACCAATTGGAACCCGGAGAATTGCCACAAGCTGTTTATATAGAATTTGACGACAAAGCAAATAAAAACAATGTTCCTGGAGTAGGAGTCAGAATCGAACCATCGACGACAGAATTCGATGCACTTCGCGGACAGGGTAAAATAGAGCCAAAAATGTTGCCATTGATATTGTGCTGGTGTGTAACTGTACACAAGCTCCAAGGAACTACTTTGGACTTTTGGACCGAGCTGTGGTTGACTTAAGTTCACGCATTTTTGCTAAAGGTCAAGCATATGTAGCTTTAAGCCGAGTTAGGTCTCTAGAGGGACTAATCATCAGTAGTTTAGACCACCGCAAGTAACTTAATAATCCCCACGATATTAACTCCCTCAATGAAATGACTAGATTGCGAAATTTACCATCTTATAACGAAGTCAATGAATCGTAACTAAAAAGCATAAAATAAAATAAAAATATTTAAAGAAAAACAAAAAACCCGACTGCGCCGAAACTAATTTTAAAAAATACGTAAAAAAAATAACTTAAATATAAACTAAAAAGAAACAAACAAGCCCAGTAGTTTAGAATTCTGTTATGTTATACTAAATAACTACACAATTTAAATAGTTTTATAATCGATACACACATAAAACGAATCATACATTCTAATGCAGAACAGAACCACTCACAGTCGGGGCCCATTCAAATTTTACCAATCAAATCTTCCCAAAGGGCCCCGACTGTGAGTCGTTCTGTTCTGCATTAGAATGTATGATTTGTTTTATGTGTGTATCGATTATAAAACTATTTAAATTGTGTAGTTATTTAGTATTACATAACAGAATTCTAAACTACTGGGCTTGTTTGTTTCTTTTTAGTTTATATTTAAGTTATTTTTTTTACGTATTTTTTAAAATTAGTTTCGACGCAGTCGGGTTTTTTGTTTTTCTTTAAATATTTTTATTTTTAGTACACTGGGTCGTAATGTATATCGACCTAAATTTAGGTTGGGTCTTACAAGGCTAGATGGAGCAAGAGCGAGTGTCAAAATTTTACTGACTAAAACAATTGTTTTCTCAGATGCCTTTTGCGTTCAAGGCTCGCAGTAACTCTTATGAATAATCCCTCAACCCTAACATGCATCCTACCAGTCAGTTCCTTTTTGATTCATCGAAAACCATTTTTTTTTCATCTAGGCTATATAATGTCCTTTGCTAAGATTTCCTGAGTCTCTAGTTACCGGCTTACATGTATAAGTAACTAGCTTCTTCGCCCGCGTGAAAGTCAGTTTCTTCATACAATCTTTGGACCCCCGTTGCATCCCCTTAGTTCTTAGCGGAGGTCTACACCCTATAAGAAACCTACCAGCCAAATTTTAAGTTTGTAGGTGTTACAGTTTCTGAGATTTCGTGATTAATCAGTGAGTGATATTTCGCTTTTATATATTCAAAATCGGTGACTGCATCCATTTCAGCAATTTTTAAAATAGCTAGGCCATTTTTATCATTTCCTTTTTTATTTTATCTATTTTGATTAAAGCTACATAAATCTTGATAACATCACTAGAGTGTTTGTGCGTCCATGTGAAGATAGCAATACCGATGTGCTACCATTAAACTTATAATTAACTGGCTGACTCGACAGACGCTGTACTGTCTTAGCTATGTCTTACATTGGTAGCCTACCCATTGGTAGGCTCCATTGGTAGGTTAGTGCCTCGATTCCCATATTGTGCATTTAAGTAAAATGTCAGTGTTTGAATTATGATTGTCATTTAATTTTCTAATTGGGATGTTTTTTTTTTTCAATGTGTGAAATTATCCGATGACTTCTCCCGCTCTGGGTTGAGTCTCAGACTATTACTGACTAAAACCACACCTGTGTCTTTCAGTTTTCCTTTGCGTTCTAAGACCAAGGGTTTCCTTGTAAAAAAATATTTATAAAATAGGATATGAAAATGAATCCCTATTTCTTTGGTAACGCCATAACTTGAGAAGAACTTGAAATTTTACCTATTTTGTAATTTTAAATTTGGAACATTTCAGTAAACTACGACAATTCAACCTTCGCGCATTTGACAGTTCATAGCTAAGATAGTACAGCGTCTGTCAAATCAGCCAGTTAATTATAATTTTAAAATACACTTTCATTATTTAGTAAAAAACATAAAATAATTCATTGTAAAAGCGTGCCTAATTAATTTTCTTGTGAATGAATGTAATCAAAAAGCGCCCTACGCTTCTACATAAATTTTTTTTTTGTTTTTTTAGCAAGTTACTTCAGAAATGTGTTCTTGTAGAACTGACGGTTACAACTGATGAGGCAAAAACGGATGCTTTATGTGTAAATGAAGGTCGCAAAACAAATATGCACTACACCAGAGTGGTACGTAGATAGTACCGCTGAAGATGATCTAATGAGTGGCTTATGGAGACGTTGTGTACGTGTGTGACGTATAGATCGACTGATGCATTGCACGGCGTATTTCCGATTTTCACGGCTCATCGGCGGCCATCGAGTTCTATTCGCGGTAGCCCACAGATAGCGTCATGTCTATGAACGGGCGCTGTCAGTTGAAACTGGTCATCTCTTAGCTGTCAGTGGGTTATTTTAAATTGAATTATGTTTTTGCTTAAATTTATTTATTTAAATTTTTCTCAAGTAGCAACAAGAAATATGTAACTGAGATATTTGTAATATATGTATTATTATATCTAATATGATTTAAAATAGTGTCCATGGAGTTTCTTCTCCAAAGGGATCTGTACGAGCCAATAATGCTCATACAGCAAAATACGTTTTGCTTATTAAACTTAATAATTTAATTCAGTCGTAACTACACCTCCGTCACGTGGTAATGTGTTTGCAATAAATAAGTGCGGCTCTATACATAATTTTATTGTATTTACCAATAAAGATTTTAACGTGTTACTAAGTGGTTTGGTGTTACTTTATTTACAACCTACAACAACTACTGGAGAATCGTCAACGGCGAAATACTCCAACAGGATCTATCTACACTTTCGTAGGTGTAATTAGCATCATTTTTCTGTTTGAATGACTTTTCTATAAATCAAGTGCTTTTAAATGGTTTATTTGAAACTACCTTCTGCCAGCGGCTTTGCCCGCGTAAAACGCGAAACTAGGTTTCTCTATACAAACTTTGGAACCCCGTTTCACCCCTTTAAAGTTAAATTTCCAAAAATCACTTTTTAGTGCTCGCCTACGTCATACTATTGGGCTTACGCCCAGTAGTTACAGCTGTGCGTTGTTATGTTAGTCAGTCAGATTCCAGTAGTTACAGCTGTGCGTTGTTATGTTAGTCAGTCAGTTTCCAGTATTTACAGCTGTGCGTTGTTATGTTAGTCAGTCAGTTTCCAGTAGTTACAGCTGTGCGTTGTTATGTTAGTCAGTCAGTTTCCAGTAGTTACAGCTGTGCGTTGTTATGTTAGTCAGTCAGTTTCTCCTTTTATACATACAACATTAGTTTAGTATATGTGAAACCCGAAACACGTGTCTAGTATTTTTATGTAAAGAATCTATGTACAAAATTTCATAACTGTATCGTAAAAATCAAGAAGTTATAGGCTTGTTATGCTACCTGGTTGTACACACAAATACATGGTCACCGGGCTATCCGGGCGACTTTGGGGGGTGTTTTGCTCCCGCACCCAGCTGTGCGTTGGCACCTAATGCCCGCTATGACCTACCGTGACCTGTGTTGTACTTAGTGCCGGTGGTGTCCAACTTGTGACCTTTTTTCAATACTTTTGGGAAAAAATATAACATGGTGTAAAAATTATTGGAATCGATTCAGTTACTGATTCTGAACAAACTATATTTAGGTTTCGCTTAAACTAAAAATAATGTGATAAACGCTTTGATTGTTTGGAGGTCACCAAGGAGCTCCCTGGTGCGTATCTAGAACTGGTTATCAGTAATGGCCGAAATGTCTTATGTCACGGTAGTTTGTTGCATACCTACGGTTTTTTTTTCGAGATTGGAAATTATCAAATTATATCACCCACTCTGGGTGGAGAAGTGGAAGTATCAGACTTTTACTGACTAAAACCCACCTGTTTTACCTCAGTGGCCCTTTCCAGGTCTGCGATGAATCTTTCAAACAACCCCACCACTCAAACCCTCACTCATACCTTCGTAGCATGTTGGCTACAGCTCATGTTTTGTATTATGTTTTTAGTATTAATTAATGTACTGAATAAAAGTTTTATTTTTTTATTATTTGTTTCAAAAAGTAGCTCTATTCAAAATCGCTATTATAACTAATTTTTCAAATCCATTCAATATTAAGTAAGTTAGAAATCTTTTAAATCTGGTTGAAGGGGAATCTGTCAAATAATAAAATAAAGATGAACAAACTGAAATGTGACGTCACCGCCTATGTTATGCACGTAAACAATAAATAGCGAAATGTTTCTACCACGCTCCCAATATTCCTCATACTGCTTCATTAATAACCAATTTTTTTTTGCTATTTTCATGAAAAAGTGTTTTTTTTTTGTGTTATTTGTTGTTTAACATCTTTTTTATTATTGACAGGCTCGCGTTTGTCCACTATCTCACCTGATGGTAAGCGAAAATGTGGTCTACGATTGAGCATGCTTGCCTAGAAGTAACCTATAAAATATTATACAAAAATAAACACACACAGGATAGTAACCAATTAGTTAATTTCAGTAGTTTCTGCAATTGTAGAACTATTTTATATTATTTATTTCCGACCCTTCTCATTCTTCAGTTTCAACCGTCATGCATGAATAATTACACCACTTTGTCCCTAATTATGTTCAATTATGTAGGTACCTACCTACCTTTGTTCACATTTTAATTTTTAATAATTTTTTCAAGAACGTTTTTCTTAGTAAAGAATTGTAAAAACAATTCTTATTTTCTAAAGACATAACAGTTGTGTTAATAGTTAGGAGAAGTTATATTTCTTTTAACGTGTTTAATTGTCAGGTGTGGGGGACATTTTGCCGTCTCTCTAATGACCCAGGCGCTTGATTCTAAAATGGCGATGCTGTCATATACAGAAAAAAAATGTGACGGGCATTTTCAGAAAAAAATGTCGAGAAATGAATACTTTTTACACCAAAATTCTTTTACAAATTGCTCTCGTGTGTCATGTAGTCTTTAGAAAAATTCATCTAAAGGTGCTCATAAAGTTAAATTGAGGGAATAATAATGATAGATTCCGGAAATTAATTAATTTGAAAGACATTCCTCTCGCGAATAGTGCACTAATTACTTTATGAAGTTAATTAACGGTCAAAAGTTCATCAAATATCTTCTAGAATTTTTTTTTGTAGAAGAAAAAAGTTAACCCTCCCCACGGCACCACGTCTCTTAAGGAATGGCTGGGGGTTACGTACTTGTAATGAACTTGTATTCGTTGCACTTCCTTTTTCGTCGTCGTTGGCTTTCTTAATATTTTGGCGCCATTCACTTCGGGTAAGTATTTTTATAAGTTCCGATAAGAATCTAACACGTTCAAGGCATTCAGCGCCATCTGTCACATTTTTAAACACGATATGGTTACGCCTGTTACCTTTTACAAAAGAAATAAGTTTGTATAAAGTATGTTGTGGGATTAACAGGTAGGCAGGTGAATCATGGCAGAACAGATTAGACTGTATCCAGGATAATTAGAAGCCGATATAATTATGTAGTTACAAGACAGGGAAAAAAATGGCTCAAACACGACTTCTAGTTCTAACACCACTTGCACTTCGAGGAGTGAATGTTGGTGTTCTATAACTTAATTCCGCCAAAGCCCGTTCTGATTCGTGCGGAAGTAACGCCAGGGTGTCACCACTATGTGGACCGCCCGGAGGACACAGTGGAGCATACGGTAGAGGTGTGCCTCGCTTGGGCAGAGCACCGCCATGTCCTCGTAGGGGAGATTGGCGGTTACGACCTCTCGTGCCGGGCCTTGATACAGGCCATGGTCCGAAGCGAGGAGGAGAGGCAGGCAGTCGTCTCCTTCTGCGAAGCAGTAATGTTAGCAAAGGAGGAGGCAGCAAGTGCACGCGCGAGGGCGCGGCCCTCAAGCCGCAGCCACCGGGATCCCGATCCCGATTTGCAGCCACCGTAGGTGCGTTCTTGCGGACGGCGAGCAATGGGTAGCTCACCGTGCGATCGTCCGGTAATCGTTCGGACCGAGCCCAAGTCGTCGACGGCGCGTAGTGTTCTACGCGCGTCTCAAAGAGATATCAGCAAAACCGTAGGGGCCCAGTAGGTCCCTACTCTAGCCATGGGTTCGCTTCCGAAAGGGAAATCCAGAGTCCTGGAATGCAAGGTAAAAAAGGAAAAGTCTGACACGCCCTCTCGCTCCGCCTTACAGCGGGAGAAGTAATTGAATCAAGAGTGCCGTGGAACGCAGAGTGCAATTGCAGGAAAACATGTGGGTGGTAATCAGTCAGTAAAAATCTGACATTCTCTCTCGCTCCACCAAAAGCGGGAGAAGTCATTTAATGAATTGACACTTAAAAAAAATGGTTGTGTCCTGACGCATAATCCTGGTATGAATTCTTGAACAGACGATTCAGAACGTCGCGTGCGCAGGTCAGGTAAATCAGAGCTACTACAGTCGCACGATTATATTAATGACTAGCAATGGTGCGTGACTTTGCCGGATAATCGCTTAAAAGGAACCTTTCAAGATGAATATAAGATTTGATTATTTCAAGATAAAATTGCTGAAGCAATAAATAAGTAATGGCTATGTTTCATATCTACCAATATAGTAATATATAACTATCAGATGTCCGCTACATACGTAATGCCTTTTAGTCACAATTTTAATAAGATTTTTTTTGCGCCGAACCCTCTCTCGCCTAAGTTACTCCTTAAAACAGCTCTATCTGTGAAAGTCCCTTTAAAATCGGTCCAGCTGTTTCGGAGATTAGTTGGAATAAACAGACCGACTAGATATCGAATATAATTTCGTATGCATTTAGTAAGAAAATGTTATTTTGATTTTACAAACAAATATTACAATTTTAATTATTTGTATGTATAAATGTATAGAAGATAAAGAAAAGGAAGAAAAAACATTTATTTGTGACTCGCACAGGACAATCAACAATAAAATAAAAAGTACCTAACTAATCTCTATAAAGTTAATTTAAAATAAAATAAAAACTACATGTATACATAGCCGATCCCTATAACTCAACTTCGAACTGTTTGGGCTACAAAAAAGGTCACAATCCACCTCCAGGTTTACGAACGGCGTGCAATGGGTAGCTCGCCGTCCGATCGTTCGGTAACCGTCCGGAACGAGCCCAAGTAGTCGACGGCGCGTAGTGTTCCACGCGCGCCTCAAGGAGATGTCAGCGACCGTAGGGGCCCAGCAGGGTCGAAGCCTACTGGGTGGTGGTGCGAAAGAGTTCCCTGGGGCCCCAGAACAATGGCAAAGAAGGAACAGGAGTGGGTTTTTAGTCAGTAAAAGTCTGACACTATCTCCCGCCCCGCCCAAGAGCGCGGGATGTCATTAGATGATTTTCTCACCTGAAAAAAAAAATCCTCCAGGTTTGCAAAAATGTTCAAAAAAAATACCGTAGCTCTTGGGATGCAAAGGGCTGAAGGAACACAGGTAAGTTTTAGTCAGCCAAAGTCTGATACGCCTTCTCACTCCCTCATAGCGGAAGAAGTCATTCCGCATACAACATTTTATTTCGATAATCCATAGGTAATATAAGATTACCGTAGGTATATATCCCTTTGACGGGGCCAGCTAGGGCCGATGCTTGCCAGGGCTGAGGAGTGTTCAAACGAGTATCCGGAGTTTTTTTAAGGTGCAAAATCATCCAGTGACTTTTCCCACCCTGGGGTGGAGCAGCGAGAGGGCGTGTCAGACTATTACTGACTAAAACCCACACCTATGTACCTCCTTTACCTTGCTTTCCAGGACCCCAGGTTTCTAAATCATATTCTAATCCATAAATTTAGACTCTTACTCAGTGAACCTATAGCCCGTTTTAGTAATCGGCATCACTATCTTAATCTCTAGTTACAACTATAATGATATAACCATAGGCGTCATTAAGACCCAGCTTTACCCCAAACCCGTCAATTTGACGTCATCATTACTTCCCATTGCAATTCTCATTACGAGGCTACGCGATCTGACGGCTAAATGATACTAAACTCGGTAAAATAATTATAGTCTTAGAGTAAAGGTATAAACATACCTAAGTTACCTATTTTTTTTTTTGAGGTCATCAAATAACTTCTCCCGCTCTGGGTGGAGCGAAAG
Organism: Mythimna impura; assembly: GCA_905147345.3. Lineage (NCBI taxonomy): Eukaryota > Metazoa > Arthropoda > Insecta > Lepidoptera > Noctuidae > Mythimna > Mythimna impura. The sequence continues at coordinate 25,987,465 of LR990346.1, read as the reverse complement.
GGCGTGTCAGATTTTTACAGACTAGAACCCACCTGTGTTACCTTCAGTTGCCCTTTGCGTTCCACTCTTTCGAACAATCAAACAAAGATCAAGCATGAGGTGTCTATGGACTGTATAGTCCATAGACACTTTATGCTTGATCAATGGAAGGAATGAATGAATGAATGAATGAATGGAGGCTTTTGCCCAGCAGTGATTTACTTATTAAATAATTTAGATTAAAAAGTTTCGAGCGATGACGGTGCAAGACAATCTGTTTAGGTACATTTACAAATATATTTCATTAATAAATTTTTATACAAGTGGAGAAACTTTGTCATTTGGAATTCGCCCGAGCTGCAGGCGAGGGTGTTATGGAGCCGAGTGCTGCAGTGAAAACTTTCCACGTGATCAACTGCGTTTTTTAATTCAATAACGAAGAAATAAGTAAACGGGGGCTGCCCGGCGACTAGTGGGGGCTGCTTGGTGACCAGCCTGATATGAAAAATGTAATAAATTGTAGCGAGAGCTCGCTGTCATGCTTTTCCGCACCAGTTTTTTTTTTTTTTTTAGGTGGGAAATTTATCTTATGACAAATCACGCTCTTGGGCGGAGCGGAAAATAGTGTCAGACTTTTACTGACTAAAAACCCACTCCTGTTCCTTCTTTGCCTTCGTCCCAGGGCCCCGAGTTTCACTTTCACATCGGAATCCCGGCGGCGGTTGAGGCGTGAGGACTGTTGCCTCACGCGATCGGCCGCCTCCTTTGCTAGCATTACTGCTTCGCAGAAGGAGGCGACCGCCTGCCACTCCTCCTCGCTCCGGACCATGGCCTGTACCAAGGCCCGGCGCGAGAGATCGCCGTTTCCGCACCAGTGCGAAAAACAGTAAATTGAATGCCTAAAAGCGGTAGGGATAAACGCGGGTTTTCGAGCAAGTGTGTTGAAAAATGCTTTTTGTAATTTAATGACGGAGTTAGCAATTCAGTAAATGTCTTCGTAATATGTTAATCTATTTAGGAGTTGTCGATACCAATGTTCAAACACGTTGAATTTATCGGTTACTGCGAATGCAAACCATTTACGTCGCTAAACTGTTCACTACAATATTCATGCATAAGGTGTGTAACTCGCCTAAAGAGGCATAAACCGAATTGGTCAACTATTATTTTAATAAATTGATATCAATACTAATGATAATTATATTCCGCCAATAAAGTAGCCAATAGGAAGGCGTTGCGCTTTCCAATCGACCAATTAGAGGTCTTTATAGCGCTTTACATATAAGGAGACACTTAAATTGGATATTATAGTTAGACCACACAAGTAGCGTTTCATAAACGATTTGTTTATATAAAATACTAGCTTTTATCTGTGGCTTTACCTGCGTAAAAGACGAAATTTATCCCAAGGAAACATATGTAGCGACATCTATGGCGTCACATAAGAACTAATCCTGCATCGCGCAATCAAAGTTCTCCGCGCGATTGGAACATATAGAACCGCCTGAAATCATCTATCGGGCAGCAGCCCACCAGACATAACACCCGTCTGGTTGGAGGATCCTCCCTTTTCAACGGAGGTTTGCGGGACTTTACTCTCTGTTCCGCATACCTCTAAACATACTCCCAGTGAGCAGTGGTGGCCAAGTGGTAAAGGCCTCGACTTACGAGTTTTAGGTCGCGGGTTCAAACCCAGCCAGGCGCATTATTTAGTGTAATTTATTTCATCACCACTGCTCTCAAAATGGTGAAGGAAAACATCTTGAGGAAACTGGTATGTCCTAGAATAAAAAAATTGACGTCATGTGACATCCACCAATCCGCACTGGGCCCGCGTGGCGGATCTACCAGCTTATTCCCTCTACTAGAGAAAAGGCCTTAATCCCAGCAGTGGTAACACTATTAAGACTGGTTATGCTATGCTTATGCTATAATAAATTCCCGAAAATAAAAGTATGTCCAGTTCAAGACATGTTCTATCTGTACAGTCATCGATGTGAAAAAATAACAGGTCAGAGCTACTTTCGCATTTTGTGACGCATCAAAAACCATGTAGTGGGAGTGATGTAGCGACATCTGTGGCATCACATATGAACTAAACTACGAAATTCTGCATTGGGCAATTAGTGTCGCCGCACATGGGCCACATGCCACAGCCACAAACGCCGCCACGAGAAGCTAGAAGTGGCCACAAAGGAAGCTGAAGCGCGCGACAGCCACTCGTGGCTGTGGCTGCTACTTTATAACCTATACGCACAGTATCATAATGGACTCTGGCGAAGAAGGTTTAAATGCGCGAGTGGCGTGTGACAGATTTTTGTATCGGCATTTAGTGGCCGGTTCGGGCCACAAGAAGTGAGCAGCAGCGATTTGTAGGGTGTGGCGGCCACCGGCGTCAACCGTGTGCGACGAATCCATATAAAATGTTTAAAACCTACAGGAAATATGCCGGTGGCGGTTTTGTGGTTGTGGCCGGTGGCCCGTATGCGGCGACCCTTAGTTTTCTCCGCGCGGTTTGAACATATACAACAGTTTGAAAAAATCCACTGGGATGTTGCCCGGATCAGATATAGGGTGGCAAGGCTGGCAAAATGCCATGGGCCCCCGGTCCGACGGGGCCCCTAAGGTCTTTTTTACGCAGGACGAAAATATGCATCTTTAACCCTTTAAGTGTTTTTTTATCTAAATATGCACAAACCGCATTACTCAAAATTCAAAAGTCACGCGAACTTATGCCTTTTGCCGTTAGAATTATTAATGAACAATAAAACGAGAACGCAATACATCACAACACGTATCCAGAAGAAATAACATACTTCCTCTGGATTGTTGACCACATTCTAGAATAGTAATATAATAATACGACACAACGCCGTCTAGTCTCAAGCTAAGCAGAGCTTGTGCTATGAGTACTAAACAACTGATAAACATACCTATATATTTCTAAATACATACATATTATAGATAAATTACACCCAGATACAGAACAACCCGCACAACCCGGTTGATGGCTACAACCCGGGAGTCTTTAAGTCAAGAGTGAATAGGTTATTTCTAGGTAAACGCGTTCCATCGTCGACCGCATCGTCGCTTTCCATCAGGTGAGTTAGCGGTCAAGCGCGAACCTATCAACAATAAAAAAAAAGAACAAATGATTGTCCTCATCACACAAACATTTGTCCTGGGTGGGAATCGAACCCACGACCTCCGGCATAGCAGTCAGGGCCACTAACCAATAGACCAACAGGCCAGTCAAAAAATATTTACATGGCCTACAAATATTTGATTTACGTTATTTTTATTTCTTAAAGTTTTATGTATTTTGTACACTGAACAACTATCTATTTATTTATTTGTTATCCACCACTTATTTAAACATGTATATATATGTATGTAAGGTAAATAACCTAACACTAACAACTATAAATAATCTAACTTTTCTACCGTACACTCTAAATAAGGTTCAGTTGAAAACCAGCGTCAGGCAACTACCACGAAGTTGTCTGGCATTTTTCTGAACTGGACCTATTTGGTGCAGGCGCGAGGACATACAATGTTAGTTATTTTATTTTCTTATTTTTTTTTATCTTAAGTTTTTACATGTTGTTTCTACATTGTGTGTATCTGTGTACGTGTGCCAAATAAAATATTTTTCTTTCTTTCTTTCTTTCTTTATTTGTTCCTGGTCTGAGTGTTTTGTATGTGTGTGTTACATGTTAGTGAAGGCACCCCTACCACTAGTGCGGGGATACTTAAACAAAAAAATTGTTTTGTTGTTAACTACACCAGTTGGCCTGCTAATAGTATTTTTATTACTTCATTCGCAAGGCCATGTCACGCAAGTTAAGGAAAGGGCGATGGATGGCAAAGGGGTGAATTAAAATGGCCTCTACGTTACATGTGGATGATATTTGAATTTTTGTAGCTTTTGTAGAAATTATCAAATGACTTCTCTTGTCAGGTTGGAGTGGAAGGAAGTGTCTTCATCATCATTATCATCATTTCAGCCGAAAGATATCCACTACTAGACATAGGCTTCCCCCAAGGGTCGCCACAACAACCGGTCCTGTGCGTCACGCATTCATCAAACCCCGCGGCCCTCGCCAGGTCATAGGTCCACCTTGTGGGAAGCCTTCCGACGCTTTTTTTTAAGGTGGGAAATCATCTAATGACTTCTCCCGCTCTTGGGCAGAGTGAGACTAAAACCCACTCGTTTGTTCCTTCTTTGCCTTGCGTTCCAGGGCCCCGGTGGTTCATTTTCACTTAACCCATAGCCTCAGTAGGCTTCGACCCTGCTGGGCCCTTACAATTTTCTGATATCTCCTTGAGGCGCACGTCGAACACTAAGCGCCGTCGACGACGAACGGTTACCTGACGATCGGACGGTGTGCTACCCATTGGTCGTCGTCCGCAAGCCTGCACCTACGGTGGCTGGAAATCGTGTTCAGGATCCCGGCGGCTGGGGCTTGAGAGCCGTTCTCTCACGCGTGCGGCCGCCTCCTTTGTTAGTATTATTGCTTCGCGGAAGAAGACGACCGCCTGCCATTCCTCCTCTTTCCAGACCATGGCCTGTACTAGGGGCCCGGCGCGAGAGGTCGTTGCCACCGATTGCTCCCACAAGGACAAGGCGGTGCTCTGCCCAAGCGGGGCACACCTCTACCGTATGCTCCACCGTATCCTCCGGGCGGTACACACAATGGTGACACCCGGGCGTTTCTTCGGCACGAATCCAGGTGCAGGAACCTTCCGAACTTACCATGTCCGATTGGAACCTGCGTCATGTGAAAGATGAGGACACCGTGTTGTCTTTCCAGCCACTCCTCAAAGAGTGGACTTACCGAAGCCTTCCATCACTGCGTCTTCCGGTACGTGGTCGCCATTCCAGAACCTTTCGGACCCATCGACCATCTGTTCTGCGAGCAATGTGCCCTGCCCACCCCCACTTAAGTTTGGCGATGTAGAGTTTTAGAGGTATGCGAAACAGGGTGCAAAATCCCACATACCTATATTGAAAAGGGAGGATCCTCCGACCAGACAAAGTTATGTCTGGTCCGTGATATATAGCCGGAGGCTGGGATAGTTGATTTCAGGATGCTGTATATGTTCAATTCGCACAGAAAACACTAATTGCGCGATGCAGGATTTCGTATTTTTAGTTCTCATATGGCGCCATAGATGTCGCTAGGTATAGGCTATAATAAAACCTCACGCCACAATCAACGTAAGCAAAACAGTAACCAAAGCAATTTTTTATATAATTTATTTAACCAAAAGTTTATTGTATCTGTTGCAAACAAATATTTCATAAAACAGGGAGCGAACCTATAGCCATCAATCGCCCACAAACTGAGACTCCGTGCATCGAACTCCAGACCTCAGCAGTAGCCCTTACTATCATTAGACAAACAAGGCAGTCATAATTACATTTTTAATTAATAAAATACAATGTTTGTGGCGCCGGCGCATAACTTCTGCGCACAGTAATTAAGTCCTTTAATTACTAATTAACTTGATGCTGTAAATTGTGTTGAGTAATGCCATCTATCTCGCAAAGCGCAAATTACTGGAACTTGATATTACAATTTATCCTAGAGCTTTGTTTATTAATATATTGAGTCTGGGTTAGGTCTGAGGTTGGTTAGTAGGACAATATGATTGCCCTCCAAATACTTTTAACTCCAAATTATGACGTGTGTGGATTTATTGATGATGCCCTGCATCTTTTGGTGGAATTTGTCAAGAATCAAACGAGTTACTTCACACACACATACATACAGCTACTGCTAAAATTGCAAAACATCAATAAAATCGATATATCTAGGTACTTTTCTGAAATCCTGGCTGATCCTGCAAGTGATGAGTGCTAATGTTAAGATTACGTTTGACATTAGCACTTTTTAAAAGAGTAATCATGGAGTTTCTTGTCGGTTCTTCCCCATAGGAAACGACCAATTTGGAACCGTGCACTAGCTTCTGACGTTTTATAAGTGCCCACGCGCCTATGTGAAATAAAAACATTTAAAATTTTGAATAATTTAAAATAATTACAAGAAACAAAACAAAAACCCACCAGAATAATAAATAATTCTAGATAAAATTCCAGTAACTTTTAATTTCAGATTCAATCACCTGATTGATCAATCAAGATATGATTGAAACGAGTTTGCGGCGTGGTGGGATGTTGGCAGTGCCGTTACGATTGATGTTGAATATTCATTGATTTAAGTGACACTGGTGATGGCCTACAGTTAAGTGTAGACGATGGCGGTGGCCGAGTACACAGTGGTCGTTTACCTCTGATTTATTTTTAAATTATGGAAATTGATTTATCTGATTTAATCTAAATTTTGATAAAAATGGAAATTAATCTTTAAGGACAAAGGAAATAGCTAGAAATGTATCTTTGATATAGATAAGCTTTGTAATTTATATTCGTTTTAATGATGGTTAATTCGTTTATTTGGTACTTAAGGGCCGATCCTGCAGCCGGTTTTCTCTTCAGTGGAGATAACTCCTAAACGGTATGTGGTTGATATCTTTTTGAAATTGTTATGTAACTTTAATTTGTTGTTTTTAGGGTTCATTTCCGTAATGCTAAGACTCCGCTATCCATCCGTCTGTCACCAGGCTGAAACTCATGAACCGTGATATCTAGACAGTTAAATTTTCAAAGATGATATATTTCTGTTGCCGCTATAACAACAAATACTAAAAACAGAATAAAATAATATTTCAGTGGGGCTCCCATACAACAAACGTGGTTTTTTGCCGTTTTTTGCTACGGACAAAAATATAGGCAAGTAATATCCACCAACCCACACTGGGCTCTCGTAGTGGAAATCAACCCGTTCCCTCACCTAGAGAGGAGGCCTGAGTCTTTCTTTCTTTCACCAGTGAGAGCGATTATAAGATTAAGACTGATCATGTATGTTACTTATAAATGTATTCTTAGTTTAGTAGCAAAAAGTGTTCAGTAAATAGGTTTAGTTTGTATACTTTTAAATTTTTGCTCGAAGCTTTAAGCATAGATCACACGGTTGCAATCCAGCGTCCCTACACCCCTGTTGGGACCTTGCTAGTTTCAATCCGTGTAGACAGCAGTTGCAATCCATGACCTTCAACGCCCTTGGTTGGGAGGCGCGTTTTCCCAACCACAGTTTCAACCTCAGTGACTGATTTGCAACGTGTTGGCGCGTGGATTAAATCTGTGTAGCCGCAACACAATCCAAACACACAAACCAAGCTCCAACCAAGGTAACCTCTGTTGGGATGCTGGATTGCAACCGTCTGATCTACCTTTTATGGGTTTAGGCAGTAAAACTTTAACAGTCCTTGTCACTACACCTAAAGTGGGAGGAATTATTTAATGACTTTCGCGCTCAAAAAAAGCTTTAATATAATTAAATAAATTCAGCTAATAACGAGAATCGCCAAAGTTAAGTGGCAGTGGGCAGGGCACATTGCTCGTAGAACTGATGGTCGATGAGGCTGAAAAGTTCTGGGGTGGCGACCGCACACCGAAAGACGCATTGGAAGGCTTCCCACAAGGTGGACCGATGATCTGGTGAGAGTCGAGGGAATGCGATGGATGCGAGACGCACAGTACCGTTCGTTGTAGTGACACCTGGAGGAGGCCTATGTCCAGCAGTGGACGTCTTTCGGCTGAAATGATGATGATGATTGATGAGCTAATGACGTATTATTTATATTTACATTTTTAACTTGTTTAAGGTGTCTAACTGTACATGATATACCTACATTAGTAGAGTATCCTATATTTTTATAGATATTCGAACATCAAATTAATATCAAGAATGGCAATTTTTTCCAAACAAAAATATATTATTACTTACTACAACAACTATGTAAGTTCTACGACTTGCGCACGCGCCGCCAGCTTCCAACGGCAGTTAATAACACCCTGAATGACATACCGTGGCGCCATCTATTGCGTTTACCACGAACTATAGTGGCTGTTTATTAGTTTAACTAGATACTACTATTATAATACAGCCATTTGATCTTTACTTTTACACACATAATTATTTTATAGAATAAGACAACGAAAATAAAGATATAATGTGCAAATAATGTAAAAACAATATTTTTTTAATAGAGTAACCATGGAGTTTCTTGCCGGTTCTTCTCCATAGAAATCGACCAATTAGAACCGTGCACTAGCTTTGGACGTTTTTTAAGTGCCCACGTAGGCCTTTGTGAAATAAAAAAAAAACGGAATTTTGATTTTTTTTTAACAATCCACGCTAATATTCTAAATATAAAAGTTATTCTGTTTGTCTGTTACGCTTTCAAGGTAAAACGATTGAACTGATTTTGATGAAATTTAGTATGGAGTAAGCTTGAGATAGAAAGGATAAAGGTTACTTTATATCCGGCTTCGAGTTCGGTTTCGCATCCGCAATAATCGACTTTCACGGATTTAAAGTCACTGGCAGAAGCTAGTAAAACCATTAAAAAAAAACTATAATAATAATGATAAATATCATTTATTTCTCTCATAAAGGTACATTGTAACAAGTTTATTTTACAATTTTTGCCTGAAGGCTAAAAAAACCTTTGTGAGAGCTGGAGTCTGAACTAGGTTCAAGACCTGTAAGACAGATCTCCAGGCTCACACCCTTTTAAACATAATCGCAATTTGCGGCACTATTGTGGGTAATAGTTATATGTACCTTTATAGGTATGTATATTATGTATGATATTTATTTATAGTAAAGGTATTATTAGTTATATACTTAAGTATTTCATTTTTATATTTAACTACATAAATGTATTATTTGATAGTTTAGAATAAGATTTCACACATTCTTCTTCTCTTGCTCCCTACACACTATTGTCTACATTTCTTTTAATTTCTCCTTTCGCAGGTCTGCTGGAAGAAATTTCTTTGGAAATTAGCAGTACCTTTGTACTCTTGTCTACTTTGTATCGTCTTTTTCTGTTTTTGTGTGTACATAAATAGTAAAATAAATAAAAAATAAATAAATAAATAAAAGATTTAATTCTAATATTACAAGTTACATTAACTCTGGTAATCTTTCATTATTATCATACTATTGATCTTTTCCAAATTTAGGTTGTACGTCGCTGGTTTGAACCCAGGTACTTTATTTAGTGTAATTTATTTCGTCACCATCATTCTCAAAACGGTGAAGGAAACGATCGTGAGGATGATCTGTTGAAGGAAGAAAATTTCGAAGAAATCTGACATCCATTTATCTGGACTGGATCTGCGTAGTGGATTACGGCCTTCCTTTTCATAGAGAGGAGGCCTGAGTCCCAGCAGTGGGGGCATTATAAGTCTGATTATGCTATTTGAATTTATTTGAAACTAGCTTTTGCTCGCGGCTTCAAAGTCAAAGTCAAAAGTTTTTTATTTCACATAGGCCTACATGGGCACTTATAAAACGTCAGAAGTTAGTGCGCGGTTCCAAATTGGTCGTTTCCTATGCAGAAGAACCGGCAAGAAACTCCATGGTTACTCTTTTAAAAACAATTGTTTTTCTCACAATATTTCCATATTACAGTATAAGTAGATATTATGTAAGGACAGTGCCCACGTACATAAAATATATTTAAAGCCTATGTCACTCTGGAATAAAGTAGCTTTATATTGGTGAAAAAATTTTCACAATGGGACCAGTACTTTCAGAGCCTCCTTTTTTTTTTAATAGCCTATACTGTCCCACTGCTGGGCAAAGGCCTCCCCCAACTTCTTCCAGGTATTCTTTTCTTGGGCCACCTCGAACCAGTCTTTGCGGTAGGCATCTAGGTTGTCTCGCCACCTCTTCCCAGGTCGACCTCGGCGGCGTCGTCCATCTTGAGGTACCCACTTTGTGGAGACTCTTGCCCACCGGTCAGAGGTCAGAGTGCATGCGGCTGATGTGAGCCTCCTAAAAACAAAAAAAAAAAACTTTACCTCTTTATAATATTAGTGTAGATAGACGCTACATGTCTGCTTGTTTCATACTTTTCTACTAAGTCTTCATCTTGGTCGCAACCCTCCTTCTTCCTCCACCCTCAATCTCCTTCTTCCAGTCATATCATCTTGCACTAGGGTCACGGAGAATTTCTGAAAAGGAAAGTCTTAGAACGCAAAGGGCAACTGAAGGACACAGGTGTGGCTCTAAGTTGGAGTGGGAGAAGTCATTGGTTGATTTCCCACCTTAAAACAGGCCATCTTTTACATAGTTTTTTTGGACTTCTATAATGCTTATAGTCATTATTTCATTATGGTATGATAATAAATCGAAAATTATGAATATAGTACTTTTGTTTTTTTTCCGACTATTTATTAATATTGTTACTGCTGAGAAAAACTGTTTTTTTTTTATTTGAAAAATATTCTGTGATCTCTCAATAAAATTGAACTGTTATGTACTATTGTAACTCATACAAAAAAGGGCATAGTGAGACGATGCGAATAGATATAATGCAGAGCGGTAGACACATTGATAGAGCATATCTCAATTTTATCAAAATCACATAACATTTAGTTTAAAATCACTCTACGCATCACACAATCGCATTTCACTTTATGTTAAATATCGAAAAAAAAAGTGAAAAGATAAGTAACAAAAAAAGTGAAATATGAAGAGATTAACAAAATTTAACTTCCATTTTTTGTCATTTCATTGATTAAGTAATTTAGAGAGTAATTATTCATGGAAAAAAAAACATTTTATTTTTTTCAACAACAAAATAATTATAGTAATTAATCATGTTATTATTATTTATAGCCTAATCCTGTTTTAAATAATTTATGCTATATTTGCACGAAATTGATAATATTATCATATCACAAGTTTGCACATTTATTAGTTTCATATACACAAAAGAACAAAAAAAAAAAATGCCAATGAATTCAAGCGGCCGCGTAGTTGCGACCTGCTTCATATAAAAGACATCAACGAGCATTGCTCTCATAGTGCATAATTATTTTATCTAAAAAGTTTTCATAATATAAATTAATAAATAAATCAATTCAACTCTTAAGTTGTAATTATTAAAGCTTAATTAGATTTATTTAGAGCATTTGATAAACAAAAACAAAACAAGCTTCAATGCAAATAACATAAAAATCTGGACAAAAAAGACAGGAAATGGTGCTAAGAGCGAATAAATTAGTAATAAACATTTTGACATAACAGTGTCAGACATAAATTGATAGCCGCGCCATCACAGATGTGTTAGGAGTTCGCGAATTAATTAAATAAATATAAATCTTGTGTTAAACACGACAGCCCCACTTCCGTTGTTAGCACACTACTGCACTTGTCGCAGATAGCACACTTGCGCACGCGCAGAAAAGGATTAGAGAAAAGATGTTTGAAATATTTCTTCGGGTCCTCATTCGTTGCGGAGACCGCGGGCGGAGCGCGCGCGTTCGGCCTATAGTAAAAAAAAAAATAAAAAACAAAAATACGATATACCAGTTCATTCACGGTTCGCCGGCTGGCAGCTTTTTGGGTGCAACGACCTGCGGTTATATCATACTGCTGTCATTTTTTTAAAGCGAACGTCCTTGCGATGGCGCGAACAGCTGACGATCGATATCCCGACGCGGCATCGCGACCAAAGAGTTGAGTGCCCCAATGTTACAACTAGTAGTCAGTGATTTAAAAAAAGAATCAGTGCATAGTGCGCAATTGTTTTTTTTTTAGTGAAGTGTTTAGTGCCAGTGGTATAAAGTGACAAGACTCACCAAAGAGGTAAGTCGTTAAACCATAAATTACGAGTAAGTACTAATAGTCGGTTTCGCGGCGTCTATTTGTTAACACTTGGCGAATGACATTTGGCGTTTTTTTACAGCTTAATATAGGTCGTGATAATTATTTATGTGTTGTAAGTAGGGCTTCAGGGTACTATAATCGTTTTTATGAAGTCGATTGAGACATAAACGCTTTCATAACCTAATCGCTTAAGTAATATAAAGTAGTTGATAGTTTTATAAGGCGTTCATAGTTTTTTCGTTTCATGTTCTTTGAAATAGCTACAAACAGATATACTGAAACTGTTTATTACAGAAAGTAAACTATAGTTAAAATACGCAAATATATCATGTAAAAATCTTAGAAATGACTACTAATTATTTTTAACAAATATCTACATTTAACCTAACCAACAATTACTAAACGCTGATGTCGAAACCTTGTATAATAACCACAGTTAAGTTCGTTTAACAAGACAAGTGAGCCCTGGGGTTGCCTGTCAAAACTGATCGGCTTTAGCCTGAAGGGATCTAGGAAAAGGCCTAATATCTAGATCTAACCTAACCTTTAGAGCTATAGCTGTGATGAGAGCAATAATCTTTTACCCTTAGGGTGTTGTTTGACATTTAGGGTTCTCTTTTTTTAGAGAAAAAGATGATTTAAAGATAGATTGCGAATAATTATAGGGGAATAATTATTTCTGTCTGTTGAAATATGATAGATAAAGCTGTTAGGCTACCGTTTAGGCCGATTTTTTCATTTCTATGTTGGGTTGTTAGATTACAAGAAAATTATCAGAAAAATTCTGTAGAATCTATTTAGTTAACAACTAGATGCCCTGATACTGAAGGATTTTGTAAGTGTTCTGATTCTGATGCGACAATGGTAACCGTGTCGTTCATAATGTGTCAATCTTTCGTATGTTATTTGTTAGCTGGTATTAACTGGTAGATATTTTTTTTTACTTACAAATAGACCTGTGTAGTCAAATTGAAGGCAATTTTATTTATATTCTTCGTGCTCCTGTTAAACATTTTTGCATTATTACTCTGTGATGTCCCAAATCAGTAATTTTGCTGATGTAATCTGATGGTCTTTAAAACTATCGTAGATGAAGAAGAAGTAAGGCCCCAAAGTCTTTGATATTTGAATAGCTGGACATATTCGGTATAATATAATATAATATATTGCAAATAAAACTCTTATAACACAAGACTGAGATTTTAATATAATTTTGTTACAAAATAAACGCACATTCCAATATAAATCTTAAACAAATCAATCAGAACTTTGGGTATTCCTAGAGAGATAGATAAAATAAACTATAGTAATAGTAATAGATAGTCCTTTTCTAGTAAATTATATTCTGTCCTATAATCTCTACAGTTTACCGTTTAACTTACAATTCTTCTTCTTACTTCTTTTCGTGTCGATGTTCTCAAACTAGATTTTTTCTGACCAGTTTTTGGCAATCTGTACAGCTCTATTATTGGCCTCGTATAGATCCTGAAAAGTGCAGGTAATTGTGCAGGACGGGCAGCATAGCAGGTGACGCATGTCCTGTGCAGCGGCTCCACACTGACACTGTGTTAGAGATTGATCGAGGAAGCCCCGTTTGGCCAAATTGTTTTTACACTACAATTAATAATAATCTATTTAAAAAAGCGAAATACCACTCACTGGTTAATCACCAAATCTCAGAAACTATAACACCTACAAACTTAAAATTTTATAAGTAGGTTCCTTATAGGGTGTAGACATCCGCAAAGAAAGGATTTTCCTAAATTAAACCCTTAAGGGGATGAAACGGGGGTCCAAAGTTTGAATAGAGAAACCGACTTTCACGCGGGCGAAGCCGCTGGCACAAGCTAGTATCTTATATATAGCTGTGGGTGGAGTCTCTGAGTTCGGCTAGTTTTGCAACTACATTTATTATCTTGAGTTTATCTGTTAAAACAATTCTATGTGTTAATAAACAAATAAATACAATTTTATTTCCAAAAAAACTTAGTACCTACTACATTAAATTTCATCTGGTAATATATAAATGATATTTATTTTGCAAATAGGTTTATAAAAACACTTTTACACGTCAAATTTTTCGTCACTTTAAACTAGATGAGGCCTATATGTATTAACTAACAAATGAATCGAGCATCTGTGACCGAACTAAGCCAAGCCTGTGTTTCAGTTATCTGCGCTAAATGCCCTCGAATTGTTTTAAAGAAGCTGACAGTATATAAGTGAAATAATTGTGTTATAATACAAAGAATTTTATATAGAAAGCTAGTAGTAATTAAAAATAAATGATAGTAAATTTAAAAATTTAAATTCATCACAGCAAATTCTTTTATTAAATAAAAGAAATATAGGCAAGGTTTCTGTTAATAAAAGCATTTGCTCATGGCTGTGTAACTCCTTGTAGATAAATAATCAAATAAAATACATTTACGATATTTAAAGTTGGTTCTCTGTCTATTTCCTGTCACAGTAAGTGGCAACAAAATATTGCAACATCAGTAACTAACATTGTGACCACATAATGGTCTTAAGATTTCTGATGGCAGTGATTTCATTGTTAACTGACATTAATAATGATTTTATATGCACTATTACAACTATTAAAATTTGGCAAATTTAAAAGTATAAATTTTAAAACAATATTACTTTTATCAAAAGTTTTTTTTTATTAACCCACGACGGAACAGAGGGGTGTGTGTCTGTGTGTCTGTCCGTGGCATCGTAGCTCTTAAACGAATGGACCGATTTTGTTGCGGTTTTCTTAGTTTGAAAGGTGACGTAATCAAGATGGTTTTTAGGTACAATTTTTGATAGGCCTCATTTGTCTACTGTCTCACCTGACAGAAAGCGATGATGTGGTCAGTGCAGGTGTGGTCTCAGTTCTCTTAGATTTCTAAAAGCAACAGAAGCAAAACCTCAATTTTAAAAACGTTAAAATGAAAGTGTGAAGGAGGAGTGAAATTCCTTGCCTTGCCTTGAATCTGTGTTTCCTGATAGCTACCGGGAATCTTTAAGTCAAGAGTGAATAGGTTACATCTAGGTAAGCGCGCTCCATCGTCGACCGCACCGTCGCTTTCCATCAAGTGATATAGCGTTCAAGCACGAACCTATCAAGAATAAAAAAAAGAAAAAAATTAAGTCACATTTTCATCTCGACAATTGATGACAAAAACTTAAAAAATATATATGTATATATCGAATTATTTCTTTAATTTGTTTGGCAGATTTAGACGGAGAAAGAATTTAAACGTTTCACAAAATACGGAATCGATTCTCAGATATCTGAAAATGTTACTCGATACACTAACGATAATAGAATTTCTCGCAGACAAAGTCGTGGTCAGTATCTAGTCTTAAATAGATGCTGAGTCACAATCTAATTTAAATTGTTATTGTGGCTTGAGAGCCAAGCGTAAAGTAGACGGCGGCGCTTGAAGCCTTGCGCCGGCGCCGATCTGTGATGGGATGACGTTGACCCCGAAATGGTGAACAGCTACATTCTGTTCTCCCGAAGTGGTGATGGTCAAGAGGATTACAGCTGAGATAAGTCTTCGTGGGGAAATTTAAATAAACTCTTAGAGTCATATCACACTGCCAGGGATGCGGGATTGTTTGTCAGAGTTACTGAGGCCCTTTTTTGGATGGGAAATCATTCAATGGTTTCTCTCGCTCTTGGACGGAGTGGGAGTGTGTGTCAGACTTTTACTGACTAAAACCCACTCCTGTTCCTTCTTTGCCTTCGTTCCAGGGCTCTGGGTACACTTTCGCATAATCCATGGCTCCAGTAGACTACGACCCTGCTGGGCCCCTACGGTTTGCTGACATATTTTTAAGGCGCGCGTGAAACACTACGCACTGTTGACTACTCGAGCTCGGTCCGGACGGTTACCAGACGGCCGGACGGCGAGCTACCTACTGTTTGCCGTCCGCAAGACTATGCCTATGGCGCGTAGTGTTTCACGCGCGCCTTAAAAAGATGTCAGCAAACCGTAGGGGCCTAGCAGGGTCGAAGTCTACTGGGGCCATGGGTTGTGCGAAAGTGTACTCCGGAGCTCTGGAACGAAGGCAAAGAAGGAACAGGAGTGAAAACCCCAAACAAAGCGAGAGGAGTAATTTGATGATTTACCACTAAATAAGCAGACCATTTGACTTTAATTCTGCTCTACAATGAATAATGTTATAAAATGATTGCATCACTGCTTACCATCAGGCGGGATCGCAGTCAAGCACTGGTTTATATCAATTAACCTTTCGTGTGTTTTAGACGCGGATCCACGCGAGACACAATCGCTTTTTTATTGTGTCTCTAATTACGGCAGGTTAAAAAAAAATGACTTATGATTTAGAATATCACGCTCTTCTTTCATTCGTATGGGACTTACTTCTGGGCTCCTGGAGGACATATATGAATAATTTCCGAATTTCATAAAAAAAAAAATTGCATGATCACTAGTTTTACTTACATTAACATATTGCAATGAAATTATTTCATTTGGATAAAAATCAATTTCTTGAAATGAATCTCGAAGGGACTTTAAATTAATCTAGTATAAAATTAAAAACCGACTATAAATACGATATTTTCATAAAGGACCCTTTAATCCGACGAATGTTTTCGTGTCGTATACGCCAGGGTTTTGTATTTAGCTTGCCGTCCGACCGTCCGGTAACCGTCAGGACCGAGCCCAAGTCGTAGACGACGCGTAGTGTTCCACGCGCGCCTCAAGGAGATATCAGCAACCGTAGGGGCCCGGCAGGGTCGAAGCCTACTGGGGCCAAGGGTCTGATTCTGAAAGAAGACTCGTCTCCGGTACGAAAGGCAACGAAGGAACAGGAGTGGGTTTTTAGTCAGTAAAAGTCTGACACGCGCTCTCGCTCCGCCCAAGAGCTGGGGATGTCATTGGATGATTTTCCCACCGAAAAAAAGGGCACTTGTGTTTACGACTGGGTACTCCATCTCGTTTAGCTCTTCAATCCCCATAGGTGTCAGAGGAGCTGACGAGATGCAATATTTGGACGTGCGACCCTGGCGAAATAAAAGTGTTTGTCGGATACATGTATCCGACGTGAGCAATTAAAAGGTTAAAAGGTTTAATGCCTCGAAGTTGAACTAGATGGCGCTACCATACTCTATACTCATTGGATACCTTTACTATGATATAATGTGAAAACAATATTGTCGTAAAGATAGCAAGTAACTCAGGAGATACTAATCAGGGACTAGCTTCCGCTTATGATTCTGCTCGCGTTCCTATCTTTATGTATAAATAAATAAATAAAAGAGTCATTATCAAAATTCTACTACATAATGTTACATAATTCTTTGGAAATTTATATTATATCATTCACATTATTAATTTATAAGATTCTTTAAATAAAATATAGCACATTATATTATTCCATTTTTTTATCTAAAATATTAGTTAGTTAATTTAAAATTACATTTTATCATTTTAAAGTTGTATAGTCTATGTGTTAATCTAGGTTATAAGCTTGTATCCTTATACCAAATTTCATTTAAATCTGTTCAGACGTTTTGACGTTAAGACCAAAAAAACTTTAGTCTTTATAATATTATTTAGTTTGATATTATCAGGTGTGTTGACTTGAATTTGTAGTTGACACAGCTTAAAAGAAATAGGTATAATTATCTCTTTTATCTACGGTTAATTGACTGTAATTAATAAAAAAAAAAATAAAAAAAAATCTTATAATTCGGAAAAAGTCCATAGTTGGTTAGTATACACATAACTTAAAAACTAGTGTTAGTACTTATAACTACTGGAAACAATTTTTTATGAATTATACGCCACAGGGGCATGCAGGCGTACCCAATGCTCCAGTATGGGACTGTCCCACCTGTCCAAACCAAAACTAAATACCACCACCAAATTATATGGACCAAATTGAAAACTTGTCAAATTCTAGTGAAAAGTTTGACCATTTCTGATACTACTTTTTTTAAGGAAAAAAATCACATGACTTTGCATACGATTAGTTTTAAACAAAGATTTTGTAAGATTTTATTTTTAGATGAAAATTCCACCAAATACAACACAGTGGAAGATTATTCGGTAACAACTAATTAAAAGGATTTTAAAAACACTTGAGTTGATTGAGTAAGGGAAGGTGTCCCTTACTCAATTGATTCGAACAACCTTCGTGAGATAATGAATTGAAGATACAATCGGCTATTTTCTTTCACTTTTAACGTATCAATTTGAAAAAGCTTTGTATAACTACGAGTAAATTTACACCATTATTTTGTAAACAATAACGCTGTGTGTTTTGCTTACTGTTAAATTAGGTTTTTTTTAGTTGGATGACTGTAACTTATAATTTTCTTTTTGCCGTCAGTTACTGGTGGCAATAGGATGGCCTAGACAAAGTGTATTGAATGTACAACCGTAATGTTGACAATAATTATTATTACTAAGGGCCTATCCATAAATTACGTCACACTATAAGGGGCGGGAGTCGACAAAGTAACATTGTGTCATAAGGAGTGAGAGAGGGAGGAGTCATAAGTTTATTTTTTTAAATGACTTTATGATTGAATGACCCGCCCATACGTACAAAACGTTTTGAGAACACATTTATTGTGCGTCTGTGTTTCCTTATATTAACAACCTAGGAGGTCTTTAAGAGTGAATAGGTTACTGCTGTGTGGAGCACGGTTGCCTAACCGTGCTCCATCGTCAACCACATCATCGCTTATCATATTATGGTGAGATAGTGGTCAAACACAAACCTATAAAAAAGTATAATTATAGATAATACATACAAATGCATAAATATGTAGCGTTTGTGAAATAATAATAATAATGATTTTTATTTCTTTTTTTTAAATTGTTTTTTTCAGAAATATTTATAAATGTATGAAATATGTTAAAATGACAAATAAAGAATTTAATACTAATATTCCACAACTATCACACAATGCGGTCTAGTCCCAAGCTAAGCAGAGCTTGTATTATGAGTACTAGACAACTGATAAACATACTTATATATTTCTAAATACATACATATTATAGATAAATTACCCCGAGTCAGTTGTCTAGTACTCACAACACAAGCTCTGCTTAGCTTGGGATTAGACGGCGTTGTGTGATAGTTATTAAGTATATTATTATCAATTTTCAATATTTATCTCAGGACTCTGAGGTCCTGGACCTTTGGAAGGCGTACGAGGAGCCGAAGTCAACTCACAGAGGCCCTTTAGATAATTATAATGGAACATGATACCAACCGACGATTATCCCTGTACGCGCTATGCTAGTGCACCCAAGGACAACCCCCGGTTGTTGAAAAACTATTGCGACATATGGAGAACAAAGATAATAGGGCTATGGTTTTTGGAGTCTTAAGTGGACTGGTAACATGGAACTATGTTAATACTATGGCCCCTGCCTGAACAACGTTATTTATTATAAATAATCCATTAATTTTTCATTAAATCTCTCCCATGTAAAGGCACCTTTAGCTCAGTATCTGGAGGTCCTCGCAAATAGAGATGTATGTAACGTCTGCTGCATTATGCGCACGCGACGGGGCGCGGGGGTGTAGGCAATTGTTAATGTCACCGGTAGTTGATAAATTGCGCTGTAACGTTACATTATGGATTCCGTTCTTTGTTGCTGTGTATTCGGATAATTTATACTTATTTGATGTTTGGTATGTGGCATGAAGATGACAGTGGCGTTCGTGACCACGGTTACATTCGGAATAAACTTCTAGATAGTTTTTCAAAAATAAAAAAACAAATATTTTTACTAGGTTTTTTCTGTAACTCTGCTTTCGTGGAATATACTGTACATATACAGGTTTAAGTAGCATACAAATAAAACTTTTGGAATAAACTGTCTGAATGATATTGAAATCATTTCAAAATCGGTGTAATGAGAATAGTGACTTTTCATGCTATTTAATTATTTATAATTATAATATAATTAATAATAATAATCTTTATCTGTTCAAAACGTTAGTACAAGATATACGAAATTAGGTACATCATTTGACTAATTATAAACTAAAATGAACAATATATCTCTGGCCCCCACACTAGGATACCCTGTGTCGTGGGGTCCAGTCCCTTCCGTAAATTTACAAATTAATTAATAAATGCAGTTTTTGTGTATATTTTGTAATTATTTATAATTATAATGTAATTATTTACAATTATAATATAATTATTTATAATTATACTTATCTACATTTATTTGTAACTAGCTTCTGACAGCAGCTTCACTCACCTGAAAGTAGAAGATTTATGCCTACGTCACTCAGTAATAAAGTAGCAAATACTGGTAAAAAAAAAAATCGGTCCAATAGTTTGAGTTTATTCATTACTGATAAAAATACGAATCTTTCCTCTTTAGTATAGACTAGTTCCTACCAAGCTTACCCTGCGTAAAAGTAGACAATATCGTGTGGTTTTGATCACGCATGCGGGATTGCTTCGCACGCGTAACCTCCACAAATGTCTATTTCATACAAGTATTTATTGTAACGCGTGGAATATACACGTGGATTTTTGTATTTTTAAATTTTCTGCATGCGAAGGAAACCCGCGTGCGTGATGAAATCCACATGGTATTAAAAATACCCATAGCTTATGTCACTCAATTATAAAGCAGCATTCTATTGATGAAAGAATTTTGAAAATCCATCAAGTGGTCATAACAGACAAAATTAGTCACATCTTTCCATCCATAAAATATTAATATATTATCATTTTTTTATTATTATTTTCCACATACCGGAAGACGCCGCGTTGCAAGGCCTCCCACAAGGTGGACCGATGACCTGGTGAGGGTCGCGGGAATCCGATGGCTGCGAGACGCACAGGACCGGTCATTATGGTGACATTTGGGGGAGACCTATGTACAACAGTGGACGTCTTTCGGCTGAAATGATGATGATGATTATTATTATTATTTTATCTTTATTAATTTTTTTATTAGATAAATGCACTACGAATTAGCCCCCAGTTTCACCAGTTACCCGACGAAACTTCACTTCTTCTTATTTGATAAGTACTAAAACCCCAGTTTTGTATTAAAAACATGGAGCACTCAATTTTTACCAGTTTCAAACGATTAGTCTCGCATCATACTCTTTGAATACGAAATTCACGGAGCTGCATAAAAACTATTGCTACAGCATTTTGAGGCGGAGATCTTCACGACTATGAATAAACTGAGCCAAGTGATTTAATATTATAATGATGGATGTGGCCCATTGTGAGCCGTCTGAATCTGAATTCTGGGTCGCCTTTGTGGCAGACACAAGTTTAAAAAAACCGGTCAAGTGCGAGTCGCACTCGGGTACCAGAGGTTCCGTACAAACTATGTAATAACCTGTATATATATAATTACAAAAAAGTAATTATTTTCTGACCTAACTATTTACAGTTTTCAGACTTTTAGCTTTTATTTGTACTGTGAGACCTTGCTTCTTGCCAAATTTCAGGATTCTAGGTATAAAAATGCCTGTTCGGGCGCCGTCGGCTACCTTCGGCACTCGTCTGACTGCATCGTCGACGTCGCGCTAGACATGCGGGGTGACAAAAATGGTCTAGATAAACGGACAGACGAACAACATAGTGATCTTATAAGGGTTTTCTTTTTGCCGTCTGTGGTTCGGAATCCTAAAAAACGAATAAAGAGTGTTGGCAAATTCTGTTCCATTCAACTTTGATTTTTTTGCAACGTCTGTGCAATTTCACCAGTTTATTCTATTTTAACTTGAAATGAGTAAATTAAAAAAGAGTTTACAGAAATTGTGTTCTTCTTTATTCTTTATACGCAAAACTTTAGATACAATTTTAATTAGGACAGTTTATACAGGCCAGGGAGAAGCCTATGTCCAACATTGGACGTCTTTTGGCTAAAATGATGATGTACACGTGGGAGTTTAAGCCATAATTGGGTTTTACGCCAAAACTTAATGTGATAGAAATCTTGCACGTGAGGAAAACTTTGAGTGCACAACCAGGACAACATTAATTTCGTCCTTTTTTTTTTCGGTGTCATGACATCCCCCGCTCTTGGGCGGAACGAGAGGGTGTGTCAGACTTTTACTGACTAAAACCCACTCCTGTTCCTTCGTTGCCTTTCATACCAGGGCCGAGTCTTCCTTTCAGAAGCAGACACTTGGCCCCAGTAGGCTTCGACCTTGTTGGACCTCTACGGTTGCTGACATCTTGAGGCGCGCGTGGAACAGTACAGTAGGTTACCGGACGGTCGGACGACGGCGAGCTACCCATTGCTCGCCGTCCGTAAGCCCGCGCCTACGGTGGCCGGAAATAGGGATCGGGATCCCGGCGGCTGGGGCGTGAGGGCCGCTCCCTCACGCGTGCACGTGCGGCCTCCTCCTTTGCTAATATTAGTGCTTCGCAGAAAGAGGCGACCGCCAGCCAATTTGGTCCTACTATCATTATATTATGAAGGTGAAAGTTTGTACGTACATTTGTTACATCTTCATGCTCAAACGTCTGAATGGATTTCGATAAAACTTGGTACACTGGTAGTCTGTACTTTGGAATAGCACATAGATATTTTTTATCCCGGGAACACCTTTGGGATAATTTTCTACTTTCAAAAGAGCAAAGCCGGTGGCAGCAGCTGGTTTAAATATATTTCTTGATGAATAATTAGGATTAAAATAAATTCTACAGCTGAATGAGAAATAAAACTCAGCATTTACTAATTCACCTTCCATCACAATAAATTCTACCACCACCTATTGTGTGGAAACTGTCATCTTCTTGAATCCAACTAACAAAGACAATCCACCACCACACTCTGACTCGCTTAGCTCTCAAAGAGGGAAACACAGACTGTTTTGTTTTTGATATAATATGCCGCATAAAAATGTGTTTATTTACGACATCACATTAGAAACCTCTAAAATTATCAGTGTTTCTCTGCTATATTATGCATGTATTATACATATAAACCTTCCTCTTGATACTCTCTATCTACTAAAAAAAAATGCATCAAAATCCGTCTCGTAGTTTTAAAGATATAAGCATACATTGGGATAAACAGACAGCGGGAAGCGACTTTGTTTTATACTATGTAGTAAAATTAGGACTAAAATAAATTCTACATCTGAACGAGAAATAAAACTCAGCATTTACTAATTTATCTTCCATCGCAATAAATTCTAGTAACTATACTACATATTGTGTGGAAACTGTCATCTTCTTGAATCCAACAAAAATTTCAAAGACAATCCACCAACTCACTCTGGCTCGCTTAGTTCTCTTCTCAATGAGGAATACACAGACTGTTTTGTTTTTGATAAGCTATGTTGCACAACTCATCATTTACAGTCCTCAATTCATCATCATCCTAGCCTTTTCCACCTGAAGGCTTCCAGTCTAACCGGATGCGGATACCTGTGTTTTACATGGATCCGTGGATCGACAGCCTATGAGATCTCCACTAACCGGTTATTGGGCAACACGGAACTCCTTAGATAGACTGATGATGATGGTCAGACTTTTTGGCGTCTGACTACCTGTAACGACTGAAGACTTCACAATTAATCTGTAAATTATAATAATAATAATAATGGCCTGATACAGAAGGCAGTACTCCTCGATACGGCTCGCATCGTGAGGAGGTTCCTGTCTCTGGAGCCCTAACCACCGGTAGCTTGGACCCTGTCTCGATACCGGCGGACTACTATTTTTTATATTTTTAAATGTTTTTTTTTTATATGATTTTGTTAAAAAAAATATTTAAAAATTTAATTAATATGTATATTTAATGAATAAAGAGAATAATAATAATAACTTCGTTTATTTTTCTCACCACAATATCACAGCAATTACAAAACTAAGACAATGACTAACAATGAATTATGGTTCTTGCTTACATTTATTTTTCTTGTAATTACTTTGAACTATATTATAATGTGTCTGATTCTTGTACGTATATCTAAGTCAGAACTCATAAATCGTTTTTATGGGTTCTGACTTAGATATTGTAACTTGTACACAAGTTTGGTCCAAAAATAAATAAAAATTTCTCAATACTGCCTTTTGTTTTTTGGAAATCATCATATATCTTCTCCCTCTCTCGACTTTTACTAACTAAAAGCGAGAGGTAGTGTCAAACTTTTACTAACTAAAAGCGAGAGGTAGTGTCAGACTTTTACTAACTAAAAGCGAGAGGTAGTGTCAGACTTTTACTAAATAAAAGCGAGAGGTAGTGTCAAACTTTTACTAAATAAAAGCGAGAGGTAGTGTCAAACTTTTACTAAATAAAAGCGAGAGGTAGTGTCAGACTTTTACTAACTAAAAGCAATGAGGTATTGTCAAACTTTTACTAACTAAAAGCGAGAGGTAGTGTCAGACTTTTACTAAATAAAAGCGAGAGGTAGTGTCAGACTTTTACTAAATAAAAGCGAGAGGTAGTGTCAAACTTTTACTAACTAAAAGCAATGAGGTAGTGTCAAACTTTTACTAACTAAAAGCGAGAGGTAGTGTCAGACTTTTACTAAATAAAAGCGAAAGGTAGTGTCAAACTTTTACTAACTAAAAGCGAGAGGTAGTGTCAGACTTTTACTAAATAAAAGCGAGAGGTAGTGTCAGACTTTTACTAACTAAAAGCAATGAGGTAGTGTCAAACTTTTCCTAACTAAAAGCGAGAGGTAGTGTCAGACTTTTACTAAATAAAAGCGAGAGGTAGTGTCAGACTTTTACTAAATAAAAACGAGAGGTAGTGTCAAACTTTTACTAACTAAAAGCAATGAGGTACTGTCAAACTTTTACTAACTAAAAGCGAGAGGTAGTGTCAGACTTTTACTAAATAAAAGCGAGAGGTAGTGTCAGACTTTTACTAAATAAAAGCGTAGAGGTAGTGTCAGACTTTTACTAAATAAAAGCGAGAGGTAGTGTCAAACTTTTACTAAATAAAAGCGAGAGGTAGTGTCAAACTTTTACTAAATAAAAGCGAGAGGTAGTGTCAGACTTTTACTAACTAACGGCAATGAGGTATTGTCAAACTTTTACTAACTAAAAGCGAGAGGTAGTGTCAGACTTTTACTAAATAAAAGCGAGAGGTAGTGTCAGACTTTTACTAAATAAAAACAATGAGGTAGTGTCAGACTTTTACTAACTAAAAGCAAGAGGTAGTGTCAGACTTTTACTAACTAAAAGCGAGAGGTAGTGTCAGACTTTTACTAAATAAAAGCAATGAGGTAGTGTCAGACTTTTACTAACTAAAAGCGAGAGGTAGTGTTAGACTTTTACTAAATAAAAGCGAGAGGTAGTGTCAGACTTTTAATAATAAAGGCGAGAGGTAGTGTCAGACTTTTACTAACTAAAAGCAAGAGGTAGTGTCAGACTTTTACTAAATAAAAGCAATGAGGTAGTGTCAGACTTTTATTAACTAAAAGCAATGAGGTAGTGTCAGACTTTTACTAAATAAAAGCGAGAGGTAGTGTCAGACTTTTACTAACTAAAAGCAAGAGGTAGTGTCAGACTTTTACTAACTAAAAGCGAGAGTTAGTGAGTTAGTAAAAGTCTGACACTACTGTCAGACTTTTACTAACTAAAAGCGAGAGGTAGTGTCAAACTTTTACTAACTAAAAGCCACTCGTGTTCCTTTAGTTGCTGTTTGCCTTCCAGGCCGGGGTGACTCTTTCAAACATTCGTGCAGCCCACAATACTCTTGCCTAAGAATATCTTGTTACCTAGGTTTTAGATACCTATTAGAACTCAGGCTGCTGCCTAAGTCATAATTTTAGACGAAAAACGTCCACTGCTGGACATAGGCCTCCCCCAACTATCACTACTAATTCGGTCCTGTGCGCCTCGCATCAATGAGATTCCTGCGACTCTCACCAGGTCATTAGTCCACCTCGCCACACCAGAATCTCCCGGCCCCATGGACCACCAGTTCTGCAAGCGCCCTGCCCACTTAAGTTTGACGATTCTTCGGGCCATGTCCGTAACCTTGGTTCTTCTGCAATGTACGATGTATTCATTTCTGATTCGCTACCACGCAAGGAGATTCCGAGCCAATGGATACATAATTACGCGTACACATAATTTATATGGAGCGACTTAGGCACCCAAACGGCAATCTTTTTGGGTGCCTAAGTCGCTCCATATAAATTACTGGCTTTTAGCAAATTTTAATTAAATTTGGAGCCGACCCTAATAAATATGGGTAAAAGCAAATTGATGCTACATAAGTTCTTCCAGTTTTTAGAGAGAATAGTGTGATCATCGTCAGTAGTAACACAAGCGACGATGAATCACATCGAGTCGATGTCAAAGACACTGGAGATCTGACAGCGAGCATTCGTGCGTGACACTGCGCCGTTTTTTGTCAGACTTAAGAGTATTTAGGGTTCTCTCGCGGATTTGAAACATTAATATTGATTTTATTAGGAGCTATTTATGATCTCTTGAAAATTTATTGTTAAATTCAATATTTAGCCTTAAATTTGCCATTTGTACAAATGGCTAATTTCAGAATAAAGAATTTGCTGTCAAAAACTACTTCAATTTCAAAGTTTGACTGGTTTCGAGATTGACAGATAATCTATTTTAAATTCTTAATTCAAAAAATTACCAAAAATTAAAACTTTTTCCAAAACTTAAAAAATTATATATTCAATTTAGCTTTAATAATTGTGTTCTTCGAGATAAAATTCAGTTTATAACCTCAAACGATATCATATACATGAAAATAGAATGGCGGATAGCCGTTTTTGTTAAAGTAAAACAAATAAATAAATAGAAGAAAAGATAACAGCAATAAAATCACTATGATATGTATATGTATACCTATTTCAATGTAATTTTTAGCAATACATAAACTCAAAACGATGATGATAATGACACTAATCGAAAGAATAAACATGCATTATTTTAAAACGTTTTCATTAAAACGGACTTCAACGGAACCCAAAGTTTTATTACTAACAAGCTTGACAAAATTGTATAGTTTTCTGCTTTTTATAACAATCGCGGTGAGTTCTATGAATTTCAACTAAATATAACTTATTTTAATAGCATGATACTCCCAGTTCGTCAGAAAAAACACTTCATTGTCCCTATTAATATTGGAAGTGACAGAGAAACAATGGCATATTTCTACGAAGTTACGTGTTTTAGACGTGGAGAACTTCGCACTATACGTGTGATGATGTGTGGATCGTATTTGAATTATAGGATGTCCATTTGGCCACCTATGTATGAAGTCATAGGCCATATTAGTTGGCCATCGCAATACATAAAATATTAATATACACCACTAATTTTTAATTAGTCCAAATACTTAAAAAGGGCTTATTATAAAATGTCTTGTTATTATTTAAGTAAAGTATTAATAAATAATATTTATAAACAGCAAAGCTATTAGCGTTTGTTTATATCCCAAAATGTCACTCAATTTATAGAAATATTGTACGAAACTTCAGTCTTGAACTCCGACACCAAGTTGCAGGCCTCTCGTTTTATTATAGGTTGCATTTCGGGGAGTGCGTGCATCGGAATTGCATAATTTAATTCCACCAAGCTCGCTCCATCATCGGACCGCCAGACGGACGGCTATGTGCCACCGGTACATGGTGGACATCCCACTCATATGCACAAAACGTTTTCTAAAGATCAAGTCTATCTTTGTACCAAATTTCATTAGAATCGGTTCAGCGGTTTAAGCGTGAAAGCGTAACAGACAGATAGAGTTACTTTCACTTTTATAATGATAGTATAATGTGTAGATTATGAACGGACAAAGTACACGCAAATTTTCAGAGGTCTTTACCGGATTAGTTTTACACAAATGTATGGTTTGATTTCAATAGAAACGTAGACAATATCCACAAAATATCTGTGTTTTCAAAACATCTAGAGAAAAATATGTAATAACGTCATAATCAGGTAAGAGTAGTTATATGAAAAATAATGAAAATGTATCTCAGGATGAACGCTCTTAAGTAGCCGATTCTGGCATATTACATTTACGATGAGCGTTTATGTTCTACGTGGTCTAATATAATACTTTTGATAACATAAATTTTAATAAGTGAGTACATTTATAAATACATGTTTTATATGCGCATACATTCTCATAGACAGAAAGGCGTTACTGCTCGAACGTAAACAAGCAAGCCAGCCAGTTATCCAAGTTGTATTCCACGTTAGACCGTTCCTCCATCATATGTTCGGCATCAAATACATAGGCATTGCTTCCTAACGTTCACTTTCTTAACATTCCCGCGTCTTGGGTGGGGTGTGTATATAAAAACACAGCTATTCGCCGTTTTATTGGGCGGTCTTATAGCTGAGCACTCAGGCAGAACCCACTCCCTACTACCAATGAAGCTTTCACGAGTAGAGGGGCTTCCCTCTTGTCCTACGTAATAAAATGGTTTGTTTTAATTATTTCTGTACTGTATTTTCGTGTGGTGGGCGGAAGCGTTGGTGAGAGTGAAAGGTAAAGGAGGGATGGGTTAGACTTTTACTAGTTGATTGTATGAAACAAAATGGATTGAATAATATTAGTTGCCTTGCTCGTAATTTGACGTTTTTATGTAAGCGGTTTTATTAGCTTACAATTGTTAGATCACTGATTAAAATAAATCTACAAATGATATCGTTACGAATAATTAGTTTTATTTGTTTTCAATACAACTGCAGTTACATTTTTTTTTACTAAATGTTAACAGTAAGGGACAATTTGACTTTTTAACACGACGCGAACTGTCGTGTCGTTGTGTTGGAAGGCCCCCTACAAGGTGGACCGATGACCTGGTGAAGGTTGAGGGAATCCGATGGATGCGAGACGCACAGGACCGTTCATTGCGGCGACATTTGAGGGAGGCCTATGCCTCTATGTCCAGCAGTGGACGTCTATCGGCTGAAATGATGATGACGATGAACTGTCGTGTACTTTTACTGGTAGTCATGACCGTTGACTCAAAAATGCAGTGAATTTATATTCATAATATTTGAGAGCTCAATATAATTAGCATAGCATAGCATAATCAGCCTTTTAATTGTTCCCACTGCTGGAACTCAGGCCTCCTCTCTAGGAATTGAAAAGGGCCGTAATCCACCACGCGGGCCCAGTGCGGGTTGGTGAATGTCACAATGTTTTGGTTCTAGGACATGCCGGTTTCCTTGCGATGTTTTCCTTCACCGTTTTGAAAGCAGTGGTGATGAAATAAATTACACAAAGCGCCTGACTGGGTTTGAACCAGCGACCTACAAGTTGTAAGTCGGGGCCGTTACCACTCGGCCACCACTGCTCCCAATATAATTGGTTCAAATAAATTAGATTTGAGCAGTGGTGGCCGAGTGGTAACGGCCCCGACTTACGAATTGTTGGTCGCGGGTTCAAACCCAGCCATGCGCATTACTTTGTGTAATTTATTTCATCACCACTGCTCTCAAAACGGTGAAGGAAAACATCGTGAGGAAACCGGCATGTCCTAGAACCAAAAATTCGAAGACATGTGACATCCACCAACCCGCACTGGGCCCGCGTGGTGGATTACGGCCCATTCCCTCTCCTAGAGAGAGGAGGCCTGAGTCCCAGCAGTGGGAACATTAAAAGGCTGAATATGTATGTATATGTAAATTAGATTTATATTTATATCTTACTATTTTGACGATAAGCGTTTTATAACAAAATTGAATCGATTTCTGTGTTTTGTCAATTTAATTATTTTTATCCTTAAAAAAGTGTATTTATAGGCCACACTAGGAATTACTTCTGTATCGTGGGTGTGTTCACATACACGTAGGGCTTTATTTTACCGGGACACCATGGCGGCGCGACTAGTCGCCGCTACCAACAAAATGCATACAGCTCTATAGAGAGTTACTTACCTGGTGTCCGTTTGGTTGCGCAACCAATTTGGTGGCACGACCAGCTCGGACGCCAGCAAGTCTGGCCGCCAGTGACCCCCCACCAAAGAGTATGTAATGGCTATATTTCACCAGGACACCATGGCGGCGCAACTGGTAGCGCCACCATGGTGTCCCGATGAAATATAGCCCTTAAACTCACATACACAAGACACTCAGACCCAAAACAACTATCTGTAGGCCATACATTTTTATTTCATGCGCGAATCAAACCCATGACACGCTGCGCAGCAGTCAATCGCTCAACCACTGCGCCAACGATTGACATAGCTATGTCAATCTTTCAATAAAATTATGTCAAGTGTATTTATAATGACGATTGCTTGCATCGGTATGACATAATGACTGAGAATCTGTGTGAAGCGTGTTTTTAGGGTTCCGTACCCAAAGAATAAAAACGAGACCCTATTACTAAGACTCCACTGTCCGTCTGTCTGTCTATCCGTCTGTCAAAAGGCTGTGTCTCATGAATCGTAATAGTTAAACAGTTGAAATTTTCACAGATGATATATTTCTTTTGCCGCTATACAACGACCTTCCAGCCACTAGACGTCTATTAACAGGCAGGCGACGCATGTCTGTCAACACATTTATGACATTATAGATCTGATATAGGTAGGAAAACTAGTGATGTACCAATTCTTATGACCACATCTGTTATCGATAAAGTATACAACCTATTTACTATTCATACGAGCTTTTTTTACTTACTACTATGAAGACTTCGTAATAGGACGGTATTTAATTGTGAATCGGTTATTGATTTTAGGTACCCAAAAGATACTGATTTTATTTTTACCTGATTGCATTAAAAGGTGGGAAATTATATAATTTTATGAATCTATGTTGTTTCCATAAATAGAGAGGATTTTTTTTTTAAATTTTACTTTTCACTTAAAATTTATTAGTTGCATTAAGTATGTACATTTTATGTTAAAATAATATCAAGAACTAGGAAGGTAAAAAAAAACAATTAATAATTGTATGAAATATTGTTAAAAAATATATCGATACATTTGTGACTTATTTAAACCTATCTCATCCCTAGTGTGCCGTACTGACCTTGCTCGAACCAATCAGAACACAGTACCCCGCTCTCCCGTACCTCGGCTAGTTGACGGAATTATTTTGGTGCGCTAGTTGAAGCATGAGGAGTCTAGTGGCTGGAAGGTCGTTGCCATTATAACTACAAACACTTAATACATAACAGAACGAAATAAATACTTAAGGGGGCTCCCATTCAACAAACGTGTTTTTTTTTTTTGCCGTTTTTTGCTACGGACGGTACGGAACCCTTCGTGTGCGAGTCCGACTCGCACTTGACCGGTTTTTTACTAAAATTCTCTCCTTCATTGTAATAGACATTAATTGTTACGTCTTTGTCGCGTTTTACGTCGCGTGAGAGATTCGACAAATGGCGGGATACTTATCATGTGTTGTCAGTTGTCAGTGATGTGCGTGCCTGAGTGACAAATCAGCTGGTACAAAGGAGACAGATCGATTAGCTTATTGATCGTTACAACCGTAATGGCCTACATTTATCGATTATACTGTTGATTGATTGAAAAAGGAAAATAGAAAAAGTCCATAAAATAGTCTACAAGTACTTATAATTTGTACTTGTAGACTATTTTATGGAGTCTTTTTTCTATTTTCTTTTTTTGTATGTCTTAGTAATGTAGACAGAAACTTGTTCTGCTCATAACAATGTATATAACATTATTTTACGTGTTCTCTGCAAAAGAATGTAAGTATAGTCAAACAAGTTGATTGGTGTAGGTAGGGTAGGAAATTCATGACTATTTTCATAGAATGCTGTGAGCGTGGAGTCTATCTACACTTTATAGGTAACCGGAACAGGACGTAAATTCCCACTTATCTCCGTTAAAAAAGGAGGATCCTCCGACCAGACGGTGGTCTGGTCCATGTAACTTCCCTATAGTTCATTTCGGGCTCTTGTATATGTTTAGATCGCGCGGAGAGCTTTAGTTGCTATGTGGAGTCATAGGTGTCGCTAGCAGTAGTACCTACATATTGTACTCTTCATGTAGTGTGAAAGTGAAACCCGGGGCCCTGGGACGAAGGCAAAGAAGGAACAGGAGTGGGTTTTTAATCAGTAAAAGTCTGACACTATCTCCCGCTCCGCCCAAGATGAGATTTGTCACAAGATGATTTTCCCACCCAATAAAAAAAAACTCTTCATGTAAATACCAACTAACCCAAACCAACATTTTTGTTATATATTATTATTATATTCGATCAAATCTATAGGTTATTTACTTTTTGCCGAAGCTATCTTTGTAAATAAGTTTCGTAGCTAATAATCGGTTTTACCTGTAGATTCGTCTTGATGAGACTAATTGATGGCTATATTTAACTTCATTTGGATAACAAATTGCAGATAGTTGGTTTGTGCAATAAGGGTACAATATAGGAGTAATCTCTGAAACTATAGGACCGATTCTAAAAATTCTTTCACAAGTAAAATGCTGATTTATCATTGAGTGATAGGCTATATATTTTTTATTTTATAGTACCAACCACACGGTTAAGAGCATTCATCCGTTAAAACCACGCAGAAGCCAAAATCAATGATTTCCGACGGACAATATAACAATAATGTGTTTAATTTCTAGATAAGATATTGACGTCATACTATTAGGAATTTCATGATCTAGTGTATGGTTTAAATACATTTTCAAATGGTCGTATAGTTTTCCCATTAGAACAGTTCTTATCCAAGCCGTTTTTAAAACTAGAGGTCGACGGTATACGCAGATGCGAGATAGTAGTTAAACCGTCATGATAAACTTACAACAATTTTACTTTAAAAAAATGATAACATTGACTAGTGCATGGATTAAAAAAAAATACGATTGCTGTTCACACAAACTGTAATTTTTAGCCATTTTTCGAGATATTAAATGTGTTAGTTTAGGATAAAATATGAGGTATTTTTTTTTTGACTTATTGATTGAACACATTTACAATATACGAAATGGTACAATAATTTTTTTAATAACTTATTTGTTTACACTACAATTAATTATTTAGTATCTCTATACATATATAGACACGGAATCGAGTTAGCGCCAACGCGTCCGTCGGTAATCATTGATTTTGGCTTCTGCGTGGTTTTAACGGATGAATGCTCATATGGAGTTTAAAATGATTGACGTGCCTTAACGAAATATCACGTGGTCAACCAATAGTACTTCTTGATACAAGTGTATAAAGTTTGTTGTTTGGACCGAAGCGAAACTCGCCCGAGCCGCAACTGAGGTTGTTTTGGAGTAGCATATTTCCACGTGTATCAAACGTCGTTTTTCAATACATTTACGAAGAAATAAATAAACGGGGGTTGACGTGGGACTCGTGGTTGTTGCTTATCGCCCAACCTGATACGATAAATGTAATAAACTGTGGCGGAGGCGAGCCGGTATACTTTTTCACACTAGTGCAAAATTGCGCAGCAACTTGCATGCCTAAAAGCGGTAGGAATAGGAGCGGGCTTTCTAGTAACCGTGTTGTAAATTATTATTTTCGACTATGACAAAAGCTATCGAGGATGAGGACCTTGTGATTAGAACAATAATACCTGCATGTGTCGATCACAAAGGTTAAGTAATACGTGCTGAGGTCGGTCTGTGGATGGGAAACATACCTAGATTTTTTCAGCCATTTCAGCCGAAGAACGTTCACTGTTGGACATAGGCCTCCCCAAGTGTTGCCACAACGAACGGTCCTATGCGTCTCGCATCCATCGCATTCCCGCGACTCTCGCCAGATTATCGCTCCATTTTGTAGGGAGCTTTCCAACTCTGCGTCTTCTGGTGCGTGGCTGCCACTCGGAACCTTTCATCCCCATCGACCATCTGTTCTACGAGCAATGTGTCCTGCCCATTGCCACTTAAGTTTGGTGATTCTTCGGGCTATGTCGTCGACCTTGGTTGGATGATAGAACACACTTGCCTAGGAGTACCTACCCAATTTTTTTCACACCAAGTTGTAACTTTCAGGAAACACTGACTCTGGCAGAGAATTCCACTCCTTAGCTGTACGCATAATAAATGTGTTCCCAAAATGTTTTGTGCGTATTGTTGGGATGTCAACCATGTATAGATACCGGCACGGATATTGAGCGCTGACTTCTACAGTATTACTTGCGCGAAAGCCCGCAGAAGTGAAATATCGGGTCTCTTTAGTAGTATGAAGACAGATGCGGGGGCGGGGAGTGAAATCCTTGTGCAGTGATTGACTCGCCTATATTGTACGATGCGTAAAACGATCCCCGCTCTTACGCCGAGCGCTCAAGATTCGTGCCGCTATCTATACCGGTAGCGCATCGCCGTACGTTTGGTAGTCCGTATTAAATTAAAATTGTGTGTCTATATTATAGGAATCTTTTGCCTGTGAAGATACTAAATCGCTTGTTCGACTGTACTTAAACGTCATTAACAAATCATAATATAGTTATTTCCAACATGCAGCAAAGAATGCACGTAAATGAAAAATTGCTTCAAAAATATATTTTTTCCGCATAATACGGTCGTACATTGTGTTGTGTTTGAATGCACAATAATGCGCACTGACTGATTTATTGGCAGTTTCTGCTCCATTAGAGATGCATGCGTGATATTATAGCTCACGTGCGTGTCTTAAACGTCGTTTTAGAACGTTCACGAGAAAATCATCTAATAACTTCACCGAGAGCTTACAAATCCATACCTGTGTCCTTCATTATTTCTTTTAGAAATTCCCCATGACCCTAGGGTATTAGCCCTACGGGGCCGTGCTGTAGGCGTAAAATTTTAGCAATCGGACCAGTACTTTCAGAGATTACCTCCTACAAACAAAAAGAAAAAAAACAAACTTTACCTCTTGATAATATTATAAGTATAGAAAAAAAAACTATTTACAAAAAAAAAAATAACCGACTTCACTAAAAAAAAACACTAAAAGGATCAAAATAACTTTAATTTCGGAAGTCGTTGTTTCTCGGTATTGTTTGTTTCATATTTACCACCGACTTCCGAAATTAATGTTATTTTGATCCTTTTAGTGTTTGTTTTTAGTGGTCGTTTTTTTTTTTCGTAAAATTTTTTTTTCACACTTTTTAGTTGCGACACACTTATAACCAGAGTGCCTATTTCTCATGACAATTCGAATTAACCCAAACACTGTGTCCTAAGACATTGTTTTATTATGAAGTTCCTGTATCTACCTTCCACCTTCCGGCTCCATCATCAGATCAGTTCAATAGTACCTTATAACCAAAGTGTATCTCATGACAATTCTAATAAGCCCAAACACGACTAGCATACATTGATTAATTACGGAGTTCCTGTGCCTACCTTCCGGCTCCATCATCAGATCAGTTCGATAGTACCTTATAGCCAAAGTGCATCTCATGACAATTGCAATAAGCCCAAACACGGCTAGGTTACATTGATTAATTACGGAGTTCCAGTGCCTACCTTCCGGCTCCATCATCAGATCAGTTCGATAGTACCTTATAGCTAAAGTGCATCTCATGACAATTCTAATAAGTCCAAACACGGCTAGGTTACATTGATTAATTACGGAGTTCCAGTGCCTACCTTCCGGCTCCATCATCATCATCAGATCACTTCGATGATACCATTTTCAACATAACTATTCAGAACCATTTATTTATTTGTATTGTCATAGTCGCTCAACAATCTTCATTGTAATATCTATGTGAGTATGAAGTTCCGTTGGCCATTTCTGGTCTTCTTCACGAGTTCCACTTCATCAAATGTTATTTTTTGACTGTAAATGCTTAAGTTCTCGATCAAAATACCAAAATCACCATATAGTTGCCTGTAATATTTGAGGAGTTCCCTTGATTCCTCATGAATTTCATCATCAGAACTGAATTCTGAAAAAAATGGGATCAATCGGAAAGCAATTCCTCTAAGAAGAAAAAAAAATTTTGCAAATCGGTCCATAAACGACGGAGTTCTGAGGTAAAACACATAAAAAAAAAATACAACCGAATTAATAAAAACTACCGAATTAAAAAAAAATAAATGCAGATATTATCCAAAAATTATTCCAATGTCCGCCGCACCGTCTGTTTAAAATTTGTTTTGTTTTGAACAAGGTAGACACAATCGAAGAAAAACAAAAGACGGTGCAACGATTTAATTGTGTGTCATAAAATGTAGTTTTCTCGTAAACAATCCTTCAATTATTACAGTTTAATAAACTTTTAACTTAGAGCTATGATAATAACCCAGTTTTTGTTGAAACTACTATTACTGACTAAAACCCACTCCTAGTTCCTTCGTTGCCTTGCATTCCAGGGCCGGGTATCCCTTTCAGAAGCGAACCCTGGCCCCAGAGAAGTAACCTATTCACTCTTGCCTTAAAACTGTTTGTTTGATATGAAGAAATATTAATTACTAACGAACGCACTTCATATTCCATTTTAATACCGACAACTAATACTATTGGTATTTGTTTGGACTCATATTTAAAATTTATTTTGATTAAGTTTGACTGAGCTGAATATACCAAATTCAACTTGTTGGTATTCGCTCAGAATGGAAAAAAAATATGATTTCAGAAAAATACAAGTGGTATTAGTTTTTGGTATTATAACGGAATAAATTATAATTAATGAAATAGAAAGCTGATAAATACTAAACCTAAATTTCACCACAAAATGTCTGACATGGTAATAGCATTCTTATCAAGTCGATCTTAAAACAACAAAAGCTAATTTAAAACTATCGTTGTAAATTAATGTTGTATTATATAGATTACAAAGGTTAATATTTGTTTTTGTTATCGCTAAATCTCTAGTCTCTTTTATCTGACAGAATGACGTTGATGAAAATAAAAATTGCGGGCCTCAGTGGCAGATAGAAGTGCGGTTCAGTATATATTTAACTTTCACCATATCACTTTCAGTGTGAAACGAGGTCTAATATGCCTCGTATGTGTCTTCCTTGGAGTGCCGCTAAGAAAAACATAGTCTCTTTGCCGTGTGGAGGTAACTGTAACTTGAATTTGGTTTAGTTTAGAAAAGAGATGAATTATACTTGAATACGGGGTCGCTTTGACCTCGTATCGCAAGAAACTTTCTTTAACTCCTTAATTCTTTATTGTACACAAAAACATATCATAATATATGGAGATACAGACGGTTCAAGTACCAAGGCGAGCTTAACTCAGCAATGAGTTTTCTCCCAGCAAACCTTTGAGTTATAGAGAGAGAACATATTCGAGGATAGGATACAGTGCACAATATAAATCTACAGATCTAAGTCTAATATTTAATTATATTATACATACTATATATACTAATAATATGTCAATAATGAAAGGAAGTGCTCTTTAAGTTTTCTCTTGAAGACATTAAGACTTTTATGTTTTCTTTTAATTTAGCCAAACAAAAGCTTTTAATTTCTTAAACGTTACGGGGTCTAATGAGCCCCTTACCGCCCTAATGCTAGTGTTTAAACGAGGTCTTAAACGTCCCGTACCGCAGGAATAGAAATAATACAAAAATGAGTGCCACTGTCAACGTAATATCATGATTTACTCCTGTATCATAGGTGCATTTACAAACTTGTAAAATAATATAAAAAAGCCTAATATAATTAGTCCATCTCAATCAAACATAAAAAACTGGGCAAGTGCGAGTCGGACTCGCGTCCTGAGGATTCCGTACAAAACTTACCTATGTAAACAGTTCGATTCCCGAATCGAGTCTCGAAGATTTTTTCGAAACGCAAATTTTTTTTTTTGTTCTGACGCAACAATAAATTTACAGTTTCAGATTTATTTCTATACCTGTGCTATAAGACCTTGATTCATGCCAAATTTCAGGATTCTAGGCCAACGAGAAATACCCTATGAATTTTGATTTCCTCGAGTGTCGAAATATACGTTTTTTGAGATATAAACGGCCGTAGGTATCTTTTTTTTTGTTAACTTAGAAATTTGATTTTTTCACAGCTTTAAGAGACCGCAGATTTGAGTATATGGTTTTAGTTTCAACTCGATATCTTCACGCGTTCCTGAGATAAAGGGTCTTGACCGACAGACGAACGGACAACAAAGTGATCCTATAAGGGTTCCGTTTTTTCCTTTTGAGGTACAGAACCCTAAAAAGCTAAATATAATTAGTCCATCTCAATCAAATATAAAAACAAGTACAACGCTATGCATTATTTGACATATACAGAACGTCGGTGTCTGTGCTAGTGTAAACTGTGTCACAGACACAGAAGCCTTTTCCTTACCATTAGTTGACTTTGCTGTACTTTTTAGGCTTAAAACTTAGTTTAGCTAACACACACTTACAGACACTTATAAATTTTATTATTTATTTTATTTTTCACGTTTTAGGAAAGCTTACAGACTAATGACATCAGTAAATAACTAAATTGCTAATTACAAGCTTTCACATGTATATTGACAAGAAAATTCAAAGTTGGTCCCACAATACCTTAAACTGTTAGTAACTTTAAACAAACAATCTATATATATAAAAGCGACACCACTCACTGATTAATCGCGAAATCTCAGAAACTATAACACCTACAAACTAAAAATTTGGCAGGTAGGTTCCTTATAGAGTGTAGACATCCGCTAAGAACGGATTTTACGAAACTCCAATAAGAACCAATTTAGGACCTACATAATAAACTATCTGTAGGCCTTAAAAACATTTGTTCTGTGCGGGAATCAAACCCGCGACGTGTCGTGCAACAGCTAATAGCTCAACCATTGCTCCAAATGCACCATAAATTATAGTGTTTTATTCTACTTGTTTTTCGTTTTAATCTTTTATTTTATTCTTTGTTATTTATTATAACGGTTCTTACGTAGTCACATCATAATCTACATAATACTATAATTTATTAATAACTCAGTATCCTACGCTAAATTACATAATATGACTTCTTTTTCGATTGTGTAAATGTATCCCGTATACAACTGAAGTTCTATTTTGTACCAATAGATTTTTTCTAGGACAGTCAATAAATGCACAGAATAGTGACAAGTTGTGACAAGTTGACTGTTGTAGTAGTATATAATATATAAATATAATATAATATATATATAATATAATATTCTATAACTATCACACAACGCCGTCTAGTCCCAAGCTAAGCAGAGCTTGTGTTATGGGTACTAGACAACTGATAAACATACTTATATATTTCTAAATACATACATATATAGATAAATTACACCCAGACACAGAACAAATGATCGTGCTCATCACACAAACATTTTTCCTGGGTGGGAATCGAACCCACGACCTCCGGCATAGCAGTCAGGGCCACTAACCACTAGACCAACAGGCCAGTCAAGAATAAAAATAAATAACAGGTAATTATCTCAGGGGATAAAATATTGCTAGTATTTTGATTAGAAACTATAAAAATAGTCAATTTATTTATTTTATAAGGACTCGCAAGTCGTAAAATTATAATTTAAATTGATATAAACACATTGGAATATTAACTCAAAGAAATAAATAAAACTCAAACAAAAAATATTATCAAATTAAAATTTAAACAAGCTCAAGATTTATGATAATAATTATTACTTGTGTCTAAATAAGGAGCCATTTATTACACAGCATTTGATTTAAATTAAAAAAAATATTCTACTAATAAAATGAGGCTAATTTATAACTTTACTCACATTCACAAACTTTATCTCAGCCATTACTTAAAATGGTCGTTTATTTCAAAAAAGGCTTTTAAAAACTGACCAAGTGCGAGTTCGATTCGCATACGAAGGGTTCCGTACCACAAGCAAAATAACTAAAAAAAGACACGTGTTTTGTGTGGAGACCCCGTTTAATTTGTACCTTTTTATAATTTTTTATTGTAGCGGCAATACAAATACACACTCTGTGCAAATTTCAACTCTCTACCTCTTGCGGTTTATAAGATACAGGCTGCTGATAGACTGACGGACGGACACCGGAGGTTTAGTATTAGGGTCCCGTTTGCACTTTTTGGATATGGTACCCTAAAATCGAGTAGATTTATGGAAAATAACATTAATTGGTCCAGATATGCCTTGTACGGCGTATTGACAAGACCCAAGTTATTAACGTACTATGAGTTTAAGAGGGTCCTTTTTCACTCGCCTGTCGTCAACATCGAGCATGGTTTAAAAGCTTGTTACTTCATCTAACGCAATGCAACGCGATGTTTGACGAATAAGCAACTCCGGCCTGAAAACTCTGTAAGCATTCGGTAATTCCTTGATTTACTCGAATATTTTACAAAACTAGTTCCAGGAAATACGTGTTTTTTTTTTGAACCCTTAAAAGTTAAAAAGAAAATCATCGTTATTCAGAATCTTGATTAAATTTGCAAGGCTTCCATTGTTATATCTTTTTGATTTTTGATTTTTTTCTGTAAATTATGAAATGTCAAAGTTCATGCAAAATAGCAGATTTTCAGAAGTCTTTACTGGATTAGTTTTACACAAATTTATAAATTGATTTCAATAGAAGCCCAGATAATATCCAGAAGATACTGTGTTTCCAAAATATCCAATGAAAAATGTGTAACGTCATAATCGCGTCAGAGCGGTTGTATGAAAAACAGTAAAAATGTATTTCGACTTGCATCCCCGATTGCGACCGAGGCAGTAGGCGAGGGTATTATGAAGCCGAATTACTGCAGTGATAAATTTCCACGTAGGTATTAGACGATGGTTTTCTATACACTTACAAAAAATAAATAAAAGACAAATAGATAGATGTCGCTACACTAATAAACTCGCGGGGATCGCTTAGCGTCTAGCCTGATGATACGATAAATACAATAAATTGTGTCACGTACGCTCACGTACTTTTCCGCACTAGTGCGAAAATTCGTAAATTGCTTCCCTAGAAGCTTTAGGGATAAGAGTGGTTTTTGAGTAAGTGTATTGAAAAATATATAGCCTAAGTCACTCAATGATAAAGCACAGTACATAAAACACAGGCAGAGTACATCTGTTCCTTTACTCGTATTGTCCAATGAGATGGTAATCCGACACGAGAGATCAGGTGGACCAAAGGCTTTACGTGCTTTTTGAGGCACGGGAGCCACCAACCACCAACTTTCAAACTCCGGGCTGCTACAAAGGAATTCCTAATGGAAAAACCTAATATCATTTTGAACAATCCGAGAATCGAATTCAGGACCTCACGCTCAGCAATCACTCTTTGTGACCTACAATGTGATTATGCTAAAATATATGGCCAGATAAAATTCCCAGTTAAGTGTGTAACCCTCCTTAATATGCGATTTAAAATATTCTAGTCCAGTCACGTCTCCTTAAAAATAATTAACGCAGTTTCCGGTCACCGTAGGCGCGGGCTTGCGGACGGCGAGCAATGGCTAGCTCGCCGTCCGACGGTCCGGTAACAGTCCGGACCGAGCCCAAGTCGTCAACGGCTACACGCCGTACTGTTCCACACGCGCCTCAAGGAAATGTCAGCAAACCGTAGTGGCCCAGCAGGGTCGAAGTCTACTGGGGCCAAGGGTCTGCTTCCGAAAGGAGGACTCGGCCCTGGTATGAAAGGCAACAAAGGAACAGGTGGGTTTTTAGTCAGTAAAAGTCTGACACCCTGCTCCGCCCAAGGGCGAGGGATGGTTTTAGATGATATTCCCACCTAAAAAAAAAACAGCTTGATTAGCATTATCTATCTGGCGTCATGATGGTAATGTAAATATTTCTTTGACTGAACCTGACAGAAAATTATTTTCCTGACCGTTCTTCTTTTTTCTATCGATCCATAGACAAGACAGATTCAACAACAAGGACAACTTCAAATGGATTCAATAGAAAATTGCAATAGCAATTTTTTTCGTAATAATTTTATTTAAAAGCTTTTTTCGCTCAGGATGTAATAAAGAATTAACATTTGATTGCAATTTTACGCAATTCATTTGTATATGTTTGAAAAAGTTTTAATATTTATTATGCATAATTAATTCCAATCCACATTAAAACATCTGTAGCGACATCTATGGCGTCACATAAAAACTAATCCTGCATCGCACATTTAAAGTTCTCCGCGCGATTTGTACATGTAGAACAGCCCGAAATCTTCTATCGGGCAGTTGCCCACCAGACATAACACCCGTCTGGTCGGAGGATCCTCCCTTTTCAACGGAGGTTTGTGGGACCTTACACTTTGTTCCGCGTTCCTCCTAACATTAACATAATACTCGTAATCAATTTTATAATAAGTTCACGCATTTCTCATTTTTAATTTCACTTAAACTCAATAAGTTTATGATTAAAACTAACCGGTTTTGCATAAGAGCTTCAAAATTGAATAAATTAATATCGACACAAAAAAAAATCTGTAACATTTCAATAAAGTTATCAAAAGACTATAAAGTCAAAGAAATCTTTTATGACACTTTTATTAGAATCAATAAAGACAAGAATATATTATAATAATATTAACAAAAAAGGATTGAACGGTACTTCAGAAAATTATATCAATTGCTTTCAAAATAAGAACACCAGTAGGGTTGACACCACCGAAATTTAATTAATGTAGTTATTAAAATTTAACGATATTTTAACAAATCATTTGCCAAATTGATACTAAAAGTTGTATATGTAGAGGTAACGTTCTTAGCCTATTTTTTTTTCGGTGGGATAATCATCCAATAACATTCCTCGCTCTTGGGCGGAGCGAGAGGGTGTGTCAGACTTTACTGACTAAAAACCCACTCCTGTTCCTTTGTTGCCTTTCATACTAGGGCCGTGTCTTCCTTTCAGAATCAGACCCTTGGCCCCTGTAGGCTTCGACCCTGCTGGACCGCTACGGTTGCTGACATCTCCTTGAGGCGCGCGTGGAACACTACGCGCCGTGGACGACTTAGGCTCGGTCCGAAGGGTTACCGGACGGTCGGACGGCGAGCTACCCATTGCTCGCCGTCCGCAAGCCTGCGGTTCTTAGCCTATGAGTTCCAGCCTAGATAGGTACTATACTTTTTGTGATTTCTTCACCATCACTACTGCTGAGACGGTAAAAGAACATTGCAAAGAAACCGGCGTATCCTAGAACCTAAATATACTACCGTCTCAGAGAGAGATACTTAGTCCTAATACTGGAAGAAGCAGATGATGTTATGCTCTAAAGGCCTTTCATATTAACTCCGATGTCTCTAAAACCCAAGTTTCGGTCGGCAACGGCTGGGACGTGGGTATGTCCGTCTCTTCACAGTTGCAGCCATCTCCTTCACTCGCATTACCGCTTCACAGAAGAAGGTGACCGCTTCCCATTCCCACTCTCTCCAGATCATAGCCTGAACCAGAGCCGTACACGAAAGGTCACCACTGACGATCGCCTACACGGCGGTGCTACGCCTAAGCGAGGCAGACATCCGCTGTATGCTCCACCGTGTCCTCCGGGCTGCACAATGGTGACACCCGGGTGTTTCTTCCGCCTGAATCCGAAATAAGTACCGAACTGGTTATGTTTAGGAAGGAACTGTGTCAGGAGAAAACTGAGAACGTCGTGGTGTCACTCCTCAAAGACGAGACTTTACCGCTGCGATTGTGGCGTGCCCAAAAACCAAAGTTCCTAAAGTTTATCTCCTTTTTTAGTGTTCCTAAGTTTTGTCTTTTAATATTGTTTTCTTTTTTTTTTATAAGTTATTTATTTATAGATTAAGTAGTTACTTTTTATTTTATTGTTGTTTGTCCTGTGCGAGTCTCAAATAAATGTTTTCTTTCTTTATTTCTAAATAAATGGATTACAGATTTGACTGTTAGCCGTTCAGCTTGCCAGCATAATAGTATAGTGATTTTAATTCTGTAGTAACCCTACTAATTCGAAACGGTTGTAAACGTGCGTCATTATGAATTCAACATTTTACTGCTGATTGCAGTGTTCATAGGCTGTTATGATTGTATCTATTAAGATACACATAAAATAATTAATAAATATGCGTCATTAATTTAGT
This sequence comes from Mythimna impura, assembly GCA_905147345.3. Classification (NCBI taxonomy): domain Eukaryota; kingdom Metazoa; phylum Arthropoda; class Insecta; order Lepidoptera; family Noctuidae; genus Mythimna; species Mythimna impura. Next base: position 25,943,855 of record LR990346.1, on the reverse strand, counting down.
CCTAACACGCTTATATAAATGTTTCTTGAAGTTATTAAATGTTAAACTTATGACTATCTACACTAATATTATAAAGAGGAAAAGTTATTTTTTTTTTTTGTTTGTAGGAGGTAATCTCTGAAAGTACTGGTCCGATTGCAAAAATTTTTTCACCGATAGAAAGCTGCTATATTCCTGAGTGACATAGGTAGACTATATTTTATGTATGCGGGCGAAGCCGCGAGCAAAAGCTAGTTTATAATAATCTTATATTATAGATCTTTTTGTTGGCTATTTACACACTGCAAATAGTTTCAGACATGAATCATCCTCATTTCCCTAGTCTTTTGCCAACTACCTTTTTTTTTCTTTAGGTGAGAAATAATTCAATGACTTCTCCCGCTCAACTTTCTGAAACCCTTACTGACTAAAACACACTCCTTTGTTCCTTTTTGCCTTGAATTCCAGGACACCGGGTTTTCCTTTCAGAAACGAACCCATGGCTTCAGTAGGCTTCGACTCTGTTGGCCCCTACGGTTTTGCTGACATCTCCTTGAGGTGCGCGTGGAATACTGCCTCGGAAAGCACGTAAAACCGTTGGTCCCGGTTGTCATTTGACAGTATCAGGTAGTCAGATGCCAGAAAGTTTGACCAAGAGTCTATCCAAGAAGTATCGTGTTAACCCATAACTGGGTTGTAGAGGTCTGATAGGCATTCGCTCCATGGGTACACAGGTAATCAGCCGCATCCGCTTAGACTGGAAGCTAACCTCGAGCTGGTTGGGAACCGATCGGTAACCGTCTGGACTGAGCCCGAGTCATCGACGGCGCGTACTGTTCCACGCGCGCCTCAAGGAGATGTCAGCAACCGTAGGGGCCCAGCAGGGTCGAAGCCTACTGGCGCCATGGGTGATGCGAAAGAGATCCCTGGGACCATGGAACAATGACAAAGAAGGAACAGGAGTCGGTTGTCATTAAATGATTTTCCCACCCAAAAAAATAATACTGGTGCATATTTGGTTATAATTTGCTGAATTTTTAATGTTAAAAAAAAAAAATACAACTTTCAACCGATATCAAAAAAAAGGAGGTTTTGAATTCGATTGTATGTTTATTACCTTTTTTACCTTTGAACTTCGTCGTTTATGGACTGATTTACACCATATTGGAGCTTTCAGATTGGTCCCATTTTTTTCATAATCCAATTCTGACGACGAGATCCATGAGAAATAGAGGGAACTTCTCAAATATTATAGGCAACATAGCATATATTATAGCAACTTTACAGTCAAAAAGTGACATTTTTTGATGAAGTGGAACTGTGGAACTGATGAAGAAGACCAGTAATGGCCAACAGAACTTCACACTCACATATATATCACAATGAAGAAACAACTTCGACAATTCAAATAAATAAATAGTTCTGAATAGAATAGTTATGTTAAAAATGATATCATCGAACTGATGTGATGATGACAAAGCCGGAAGGTGGGTATTGGAACTCCGTAATTAATCAATGTATTCTAGCAGTGTTTGGGCTCATTAGAATTTTCATGAAATGCACTTTGGCTATAAGGTACTATCGAACTGATCTGATGATGGAGTCGGAAGGTGGAAGGTAGTTATTATCAGAACCTGTTAAGTATTAGGGAAGTTATTAGTTTTATTATGAGATAACACATTTTAACATTATTATTTTTAGAACAAAAGTTTTTATAATAGTTTTGTTTATTCACCGACTTCCGAAATTAAATTTATTTTGCACTTTTTAGTGTTTTTTTTTTACATTGGAGTCGGTTGTACTTTTTTGTAAAAAGTTTTTTATTTTACACTTTTTAGTTTTTTTTTTTATTCTTTATAGGTTAGCGCTTGACCGCTATCTCACCTGATGGAAAGCTACGATGCGGTCGACGATGGAGCGCGCTTACCTAGAAGTAACCTATTCACTCTTGACTTAAAGATTCCCGGGTTGTAGCCATCAGGAAAAACAGATTCCGGCAAGAATTCCACACTAATAGCCACACACACACACACATATATACAGATTTCCGGCACTAATAGCCAGAGTAAACTCTAATACTTTAAGTTTGATTGAGGGGTTACTTTTTAGTTGTGGTAACTAAAAAGCACCTCTCAGTCAAACTTAAAGTCCTGTAGACTTTAAGTTTGATTGAGATCTATATTCTGCTGTGATCCTATGAAGAGTTCCATTCCATATCTTTGAAGTTCATCATCAGATCATAATAATATTTCTATGGGACCAATATAAAAATAATTTTCAAAATCGGTCCACAATTGACCGAGAAATCGGTGAACACACATAAAAAAAAATATTTACAGGCGATCATAGAACCTCCTTCTTTTTGAAGTCGATTAAAAATTTATTTCTGCTGCTGTAGTATGAACAAGGCCTTAGAAGAACAGTTAGGTCACGATTTGCGATTTTTATAACAATCGTAAATCAAATATTTTACTGTATTCTGATTTTGATGGAATTTAAGTGCGTTTTTATAAAGTTTTAATGATTAATAAATACATCAAAAAATTATAAGTTTTTCCACTTCTTAGGCGTTATTAAGTGGTTTCGGTTTTTATAGTTCTGAGTTTTGGTACTAATGGTTTCTTTGACACACTTCCTCGATTTAGATATACTTATATTTACATCTCAATTCTTTTTTTTTTTGGGTTCTGTACCTCAAAAGGAAATAACGGAACCCTTATAGGATCACTTTGTTGTCCGTCTGTCTGTCTGTCGGTCTGTCTGTCAAGACCCTTTATCTCGGGAACGCGTGGAGGTATCGAGTTGAAATTAAAACCAAATACTCGAGTCTACGGTCCCTAGAAGCTGTGCAAAAATCAGACTTCTGAGGTAATGAAAAAAAAGATACGGCCGTTTATGTCGCAAAAAACGTGTATATCGACACTCTTAAGGGAATCAAAATTCATAGGGACCTAGAAGTTTCCGTTGACCTAGAAGACTGAAATTTGGCATGAAGCAAGGTTTCATAGCACAGGTAAAGGAAAAAATCTGATAACTGTAAATTTATAGTTACTATGTCACAAAAAAAAACAACTTTTTTGCCGTTCGGTACGGTTTTTTTGTAGTGAAGTCTCACCTTTTTTATATTGTATATAAAAAAAGGTGAGACTTCAGTACATAGTATAAAACAAAGTCACCGCTGTCTGTCTGTCTCTATGTATGCTTAGATCTTTAAAACTACGTATCGGATTATGATGCGGATTTTTTAATACACAAAGTGATTCAATAGGAAGGTTTATATGTATATAATAGAAAAACACTTATAATTTTAGAGGTTTCTAATGTGAGGTCGTAAATAAACACATTTTTTTGCGCTTATATTGCAAACACCGGCAGAACCCTACGAGATAGATAAAAATAATGTACTACAGTATTCTACACCTTAAAAGGTCTACAAAAAAGTCCGCGATTTATATATTATATGTCATCTGTTAGGGATAACCCACAATAACCATTTTTATCCTTTACTTTTTGCGAGAAATAATGGCTTATTTACGAAGCGATTTTAAGCAATACAGCATTAATCCTTATCCATTTAAATACCTTAAATACATTGTACATTTAATATAGATCAGTATGGTCCGTTACAGCATGTAATTTTAATGAATATTTTCGAAGATATTACAGATTTTAAATGCAGGGACATAGCGGTTTTTTTTTTTTTCGCGTGGGAAAATCATCTAATGACATCCCCCGCTCTTGGGCGGAGCGCGAGATAGTGTCAGACTTTTACTGACTAAAAACCCACTCCTGTTCCTTCTTTGCCAATTTTTTCCAGGGCCCCGGGGGTCACTTTCGCATCACCCATGGCCCCAGTAGGCCTCGACCCTGCTGGGCCCCTACGGTTGCTGACATCTCCCTGAGGCGCGCGTGGAATACTACGCGCCGTCGACGACCTGGGCTCGGTCCGGAAAGTCACCGGACGATCGGACGGCGAGCCACCCATTGCTCGCCGTCCGCAAGCCCGCGCCTACGGTGGCCGGAAATCGGGATCGGAATCCCGGCGGCGGTTGGGGCGTGAGGACCTTTGCCTCACGCGATCGGCCGCCTCCTTCGCTAGCATTACTGCTTCGCAGAAGGAGGCGACCGCCTGCCACTCCTCCTCGCTCCGGACCATGGCCTGTACCAAGGCCCGGCGCGAGAGATCGCTGCCGCCGATCGCCCCCACGAGGACACGGCGGTGCTCTGCCCAAGCGGGGCACACCTCTACTGTATGCTCCACCGTGTCCTCCGGGCGGTCCACACAATGGTGGCACCCGGGCGTCTCTTCTGCACGAATCCGGTGCAGGAACCTCCCGAACTTACCATGTCCGGTGAGGACCTGCGTCATGCGGTAGGTAAGGACGCCGTGAGGTCTTTCCAGCCACTCCTCAAAGAGGGGACTTATGGCCATAATTATGGCGTGCCCAGCACTGGGTTGCAACAGTCGCTGTCGCCATTCCACCATGAGATCTCGCCGGAAGTCTTCCCGCCATGCCGCGACATGGCGCGGCAGCGGAGTTTCGCCCCGGCGTTGCATCTCCATGCGCAGATCGTGCATGCGTGCAAGGTCTTTTGCCTGCAAATCCCACGGTGGTTGGCCAGCAAGGAGGCTCGCTGCTTCGCGGGAAATCGTGCGATATCCCCGCACCATCCGGATGGCCATGACCCTCTGGCATGCGTTCAGCTTGGCCGCCGGTCGCTTTCGCAGCGACGGCGCCCATACCGGCGCCCCATAAAGGGCCATGGACCTAACGATTCCTGCGTAGAGCCTCCGGCAGGAGGCGTCTGGACCCCCTAGGTTAGGCAGAAGCCGCTTAAGAGCAGCCCCAGTCCGATCCAGTTTGGGAGCCAGACGTCGGAAGTGCTCCTCGAAATTCCATCGGCTGTCGAGGACGAGTCCCAGGTACTTCATCGTCGACCCGACGCCGATGTGAACTCCTCCTACCGTTATTTGGGAACCCGGTGGTGGCGCATTCCGAGGGCCGTGAAAGCACATGGCCTCAGACTTGTGCAGAGCCACCTCGAGTCCCAACTGCTGGATCCTCTCTACGACTATCGCAACCCCGCGTGTCGCTAGTTCGACCGCCGCCTGGTACGACTCTCCCTGCGCCAGAACCAGCGTGTCGTCTGCGTAACAGATCACGCTGACCCCGTCAGGGAGGTCGCCGCGCAACACGTAGTCGTACCCGATGTTCCACAAGGGCGGTCCTAGTACCGATCCCTGCGGAACACCGCACGACATCTCTCGCCGTTTCCACTCTCCCTGGTGACCGGGGTAGATGATGAACCTGTCCGTCAGGTAGGCCTCGATCACACGACAGAGGTAGTCGGGCACCCGGTGATACCTGAGTGCCCTCCTAATGCAACTCCAGGGCAGGGAATTGAAGGCGTTGGCGATGTCCAAAGACACCGCCAAGACACACCTGCCCTGGGATACCGCATCCCCCGTCGTGAGGGCTCGCACGCGCATGATAGCGTCCACCGTGGAGCGTCCCCTGCGAAAGCCGAACTGGCCGTCCGCCAGATCCGGCCCCACCCGTGTTAGGTGCGCGACGAGGCGGTCTGCAATAACTCTTTCAAAGAGCTTGCCCACCTCGTCGAGCAGCACGATGGGCCGGTACGCGGACGGTGAGTCCGCAGGGCGCCCCTGCTTCGCGATGAGGACCAGCTTCCCCGTCTTCCAGCGAAGTGGGAACTGGCCCCTCTCCAAGCATGCGCTTAGGAGCCCCCTTAGTCGAGGCCCGATTTCCTCCATGGCCAGGACCCAGGCTTTTCCAGGCAAGCCGTCGGGTCCTGGGGCGGTATTCTTGGCATTCAGCCTTCGTACCGCCACACTCATTTCTACCTCGGTCACCTCTGGAACATTGTCGTCGTCGTCGCCGTCGTGGTCCACGTCGGACACCGCAGGTGGCGGAGCCATGAGCGGGGGAGAGTGTTCCTCTCGCTCGGGGAACAGAGCGCTCACCACACCCTCCACAAGCTGGGGCCGGAGACTCTGTGTCAGCGGGGGAGCCCAGGGGCGGAGCTTGTCTCGCACCAACTTGTAGGGGCGTCCCCACGGGTCTCTGTTCAGAGTCCCCAGCCACACGTTGCGGGCCTCCAACTTGGCCCGCTTTATCTCTGCTCGGAGGGTGCGCTTCGCCGCTCTGTATCCCTCGTACAGCTCCGCCTCTCTAGCCTCTGCATCCGGCGGGCGGTTGCGGCGCCTGCGATGTCTGGCGTACCGGCGCCGCGCGGCATTGCACGCACTACGCAGTGCAGCAATCTCCGGCGACCACCAGTACACCTGGCGCCGAGCACGTTCTTGCCGGACTCGGGGCATTGCCACGTCGCAGATTTGTGACATGGCCTCCCGGAGCCACTCTGCCTCGACGTCGATGTCGACAGGCCTGTCCGGTGCTTGCACCCAGGCCTGTACCATCGCGGCTTCCAGGAGAAGCTCCCGGTCCAGCTGCTTCAGCGCCCACCGTGGACCACACGGGGTCTGTTGGACTGGCGCGGTCGGGGTCTGGGTGGAGACGTCAAACCGGATGTAGCGGTGGTCCGAGTACGTCTCCACCCCCCCCATGACGCGCCAGTCGACGATACGCGGTGACAGAGCGGGGCTGGCAAACGAAATGTCCACCACTGACTCACCCCGCATCCGCACACACGTGGGGACAGAACCCCGGTTTAGGACAACCAGGCCTGTCTCCAGTGCCCAGTCCTCCACCATCCGACCCCGCTGGTTCGTGAACCGGGAACCCCAAGCCAAGTTCTTGGCATTGAAGTCCCCGCAAACGACCACGGGGAGGGATCCAAACCCAGCGACGACGGCGTTCAGCTCCATAAGAGAGTTGTGGAGTTCGGCGAGAGTTTTATTCGGGGAGAGGTACACCCCAACCACAGCCATCTCCCCGAACCGTGCTGCCACGCAACCTTGTCCTCTCGTGATACCCTCGAGGGACGGGGTACCGGCGGTGGCCGACGAAATTAAGGTCACCGAGCCGTTCAGGTCCTGCACCCAGTCAGCCCTGGGTAGGACATAGTACGGCTCGGAGACTACGGCGATGTTAATCGACCACTGCGCCATGCTCTGGAGCAACAGATCCTGAGCGGGGGCGCAGTGGTTGATGTTCGCCTGGAGGAGACGTAATGGAGCCATTAATGGCAGTCCATTATAGTCTCCTCCCGGGCCCCCTGTAAGGGCACAGCTGCGGTGGTTGCAGCGGCGGCGTCTGCGGAAGCGATAGCGGCGGTGGCTAACTTGGCGGCCGCAGCAGTGAGCACATCCGCTGGAATGGGCCTCGGGGCCTTGCCCTTAGCCTTGGTGGGGGGATCGCAGGACCTGCCCCCAGCCCGGTGATCTGCCGGCTTGCCTGCCGCCGCACATGCGTAGCAATGCGGCGCTGCACTGCAAGTGGCGGCCTTGTGACCAGGCTGACCGCACTGAAAGCAGCGGTCACTGCGGTCCACCTCCGCTGCGCAACAGGCCCCCACGTGATGTCCCACGTGGCAGCGATAACACCGCAGAGGTCTGGGCTCCAGCAGTTTTACACGCGCGGAGACCCAGCCCACCAAAAGCCATCGGCCCTCCTCGGTGATGTTCTTGGCCGCCGACACGGGGCAACTCACCGTCACTGCCCCCATGCCCGTGCTATCAGCGCGGATGGTGCCTGCCCGGACCTGGTCGGTAAGGCACCCTCCCGTCTTGACGACGGCGGCCACAACCTCATCCACCGTCACGGAGTCGTCCAGGCCCACAATGCGCATGTCAACGCACTTTGTGGGCCTGGACACTCGGGCCTCCTCCGCATCTAAGGACGCCCTGATTTTGTCGGCCAGAGCGTCTGCGGTGGGGCCGCTGTTCGCCCCGGGGACCTCCAACATAAGGGCTCCGGTCGCGGTATGCCGCATGCGGAAGCCCTTGGCGATACCGAGCTCTGTGAGGTCCACCGCCCGCCTCGCTTTAGTGATGACCTTGCCGTAGGTCACGCCCTTCTTTTCCGCAGCCGGCTGTAGCGTGATAACTACAGCTGCGGATGCCGGGGCGCGAAGCCTAGCCGCAAGGGCCCTCTTGTGACGCTGCCGCTGCCTTTCCCGCTTCTTGGCCGCCCTTGCCACCTTGCCCGCCCTTTTCTTCTCTCCGACCACCTGCCACTCGGCGTCGGCCGGAGATTCTGAGGGACATAGCGGTTGCGGTGGTACAGCGATACGGAGGAGTTTTTCGATGTCATACTTCAGATTGATTTTAGTTAGTTCATAAGGGTTTGTTTTTTTTATTTAGTCAACATATAATTATGTATAATAGAAATTAACTACTCTATATATTTAAAAGAGAAACTGACTGATTTACATATAGCAACGCACAGGTGAAACAACTAGGGAAAGGGGCGTGAAATTATGCACAAAGCTACACTAAGGGATTTTCCAACATTCATTTCCTAAAAGGATGAAACCGGGTCCATATTTTGTATGTAAAAACCAACTATCACGCGGGCGAAGCCACTGACAGAAGCTAGTTTTATATAAATAAATAGATAAACTTATAAAAGTACATATAACATGAAAAATTCACATGCGGTGCTCACCCGGTTACGAACCCGCAAACTCATGCAGGAGAGGCGGGTGTCTTAACTATTGGTTCAATACGACACACGTTTAAGTAGAAATATAACTAAATAAGCTGATTGAATAAATCCCAATTATTCGTAGTTTTAGATTAAGTTTATTTCTCTGCATGATACTTACATCTCAATCGTAGCCACAAGAATCTAAATAAATTACTAAACGGCCATATTAACACTTAATTAGAAATCAGTGCGTCCGCATATGGACGGTGGTTTTAAGTCTTAATAGATTCATACAGGAACGTGGCAGCGGTGTCGATATTTGAAATATCGATACTTTAATCTTAGCGCGTTTTTTTTTTATGTTTAACGTCATCTTATGACTTCTCCCAGTCTGAGAGGAGTGGGAGGGCGTTTCAGACTTTTCCTGACTAAAACCCACCCTTGTTCCTTCAGTTGCCCTTTGTGTTCAATACCCGGTTACTCCTTTGAACAATCCCACAACCCAATCATAGAAGGATCCTCCTCCTTGTGTCGTATTCCTCAATGCTGAGGGTCCTGACCTCCCTGCTTCATCACTTTAACTTTTATGATATTACTTCAAGGTTGTCACCGTCTTTTCTTGCAATATGACCGAAGAATTGCAAAACCTTGCGAAGACACTCGGACGACAGCCGTGAGTAGATTTTGAGTTCTTACAAAATGGATACGTTGGTCCGAAATGCTATCCAAGGGATACGGAGCATCCTTCTCCAGCACCACTTTTTTTTTCAGTGGGAAAATCATGTTATGACATCCCCCGCTCTTAGGCGGAGCGCGAGATAGTTTCAGACTTTTACTGACTAAAAATGTAAACCAATTATTTTCTTTTTCACAAGTAAAAGCTGGGTAAAATCATGTCAAACTTAAATCATAAAATAAACATGCTTGATTAGGAAATAAGTATTACTATATGCTACTAAACTCCACGTTTGACAATAAAAGAGGAAAGATATAACTTAAAAATAGTCTCTTTTTTTTAACCGACTTCAAAAAAAGGAGGAGGTTATTCAATTCGGTTGTATTTTTTTTATCATTTTTTTTTATGTTTGTTACCTCAGAACTCCGTCGTTTATGGACCGATTTGCAAAATTTTTTTTTCACTTTATAGGATATGCTTCCAGATTGGTCCCATTTTTTTCAAAATCCAGTTCTGATGATGGGATCCATGAGGGATCGAGGGAACTCCTCAAATATTATAGGCAACCATATAGTGATTATGGTATTTTCATCGAGTACTTAAGCATTTACAGTCAAAAAGTAACATTTCATGAAGTAGAACTGATGAAGAAGACCAGAAATGGTTAGCGGAACTTCATACTCACATTGATATCACAATGAAAATAGTTAAGCGACTATAACAATACAAATAAATGAATGGTTTTGAATAGTTACGTTGGAAATGGTATCACCGAAGTGATCTGATGATGATGATGGAGCCGGAAGGTAGGCACTGGAACTCCATAATTAATCAATGTAACCTAGCCGTGTTTGGACTTATTAGAATCGTTATGAGATGCACTTTGGCTATAAGGTACTATCGAACTGATCTGATGATGGAGCCGGAAGGTAGGCATAGGAACTCCGTAATTAATCAATGTATCCTAGCCGTGTTTGGGCTTATTAGAATTGTCATGAGATGCACTTTGGCTATAAGATACTATCGAATTGATCTGGTGATGGAGCCGGAAGGTGGAAGGTAGACACAGGAACTTTCTAATAAAATAATGTAACGTTGCAGTGTTTTGGGTTAATTGGAATCGTCATGAGAAATAGGCACTCTGTTTATAAGTGGTTCGCAACTAAAAAGTGTAAAATAAAAACTCTTTACAAAAAAAAATAACCGACTTCACTAAAAAAAACACTAAAAGGCTCAAAATAATTTTAATTTCGGAAGTCGGTGTTAAATAAGAAAATCAAAAAATACCGAGAAACACCGACTTCCGAAATTAAAATTATTTTGATCCTTTTAGTGTTTTTTAGTGAAGTCGGTTATTTTTTTTTTTTTTAAGTTTTTTTATTTTTAAGCTACTTTATTATAATATGAATATTTTTTATACCGATTCACGTTTTTTGTTATGTAGGTAGGTACTTATTTTGACTTGCCAATATTGTTCTTTCATACTCATTGATAATGTTGATAATAATTGAAACTAAAAATCGTTGTAAAAATTAATCATATTTTAAAAGAATAACCGTGGAGTTTTTTGCCGGTTCTTCTCGATAGGAAACGATGAATTGGATCCGTGTAATAGCTTCTGACGTTTTAAAAGTACCCTTATAGGCCTTTGTGAAATAAAACATTTGGAATTCACTCAACATTAAGAACCATTTCCTAATTCAGCTGTCGCTGTAAATCGATAAACCGCGTTCCAATTCATCGATACTTCCCACCTCTATTGCGACTCAATACGAGCAATACGCGTGCATTAGGAATAATTAACACGTCCGCAATCATTAGGAGAATGTCGCCATCGAATGAATAATGAATCGCTATTAAAATATACGTGAAAATGGCTACACGTGGCCACCGGTAGAACTGATCAACATTTTTTTTTAATGATATATACTAGTGCTTGATTGCAATCCCACCTGATGGTAAGCAGTGATGCAATCGTTGATGGTGAGGCGCACTAGTTTATTAAGAGCCTATTCACTCTAGCCTTTAAGACACCTAAATTATAATCGGATTTGAAGACCGCAGCAGACAAATTGTTCCAGTCCTTCAATGTACGCGATATAAACGACGAGGCGAAACGCTTAGTCCGGACCGTAGAGGTTTCAACAATGTAGGGGTGGATACTCGCCGTACGTTGGATTGATGTGTTGTAGAGAAAATAATATAGGTGGATTCATATTGCAAAGATTACATACCTACTTATCAAGGTGGACCCATGACCTGGTGAGGGTCGCGGGAGTCTGATGGATGCGAGATACACAGTACCGGTCGTTATGGCGACACTTGGGGAGGCCTATGTCCAACAGTGGACGTCTTTTGTCTGAAATGATGATGATGATGACAAATTTAACTGTTTTAAGGTAACGTAGTAAAAAGTACTATGGTAGGCGCCAGATAAATTTGGAATAAAGTTCATTGACCTATTTCTACTATCTGAGCGTTGATACCCGAAAAACAAAAAAAATAACTGTTTTTTATTACAAGAAAATGTAAAGGATCACGATAGATGTCGATTATATAAAAATTGTATAAAAAAACAGAAACCCTTTTAATTCTTTTTTTTTACTTTCTATAATTTATTACTTTTAATTTTCAATAATAATTTATAAGTAGTTATACAACTTTTTTTTTAACTGTTTTCTTTTTTTTATTCCCATATGAATGTAAGTCGATGAATGTATTACACTCTCTTACATAAAATTTAAATATTAACTAAACTATTTATACTAAAACCGAACTATGTACATATAATACAAAAACACTTATTACACTCAGGCGTCGAAAAACTCCTCCACATCGCTGTATTATACAACTATTTTAATTATAATAATGTAATTTTATTAATGCACTGAATATTTGGGAGAAAACACTGATTCGTGTACAGGTGTCCACCTAGCACAGGCGTCAGGGCCTCACTCTATTTGTAAATGTTTTATGCCAATAAATTTATCTTATTACAGACAGTTTTATGTCTTTATTTCCTTTTTTTTTAATTTAAAATGTGAATAAATGTAAGAGGGTTAATAATCGCTATTCCTAATTTATTTAGCACCTACCTTAATTACATATTTCGATTAAAGTTGGATAAAAGATACAGGACATTTATTTTATTTTTTTTCAGCAGACCAGCAAAAGGAGAAATTAAAAAGAAATGAAGACGGTTTATCAAAAAATATCTACAGTCAGAGGTCAAAAGTGCAGTTGCACTTTGCCAATATTAAAATTCTACAATTTATTTGGAGTTTTTGTCGAGATTTCTTCGAGTAAAGTTCAGTGGCTGTTTTAATTATTCGCAAATTGATTCCTAGTAGATATTGTGATGTAAAATTGGTGTAGCTTTGTATCTTAAGTGTCTGCGCAACTGGACAATATATGGAATCATTGAAACAGGCGCGATCTCAGTAAAATGGAGCTGAGAATTTTATTGTAGTTTTGGCTACCTCAGCGAAGTTTGCCGAGTAGACTGACTCGATACATTTGTTGCCAAATACTACAAAAACATTAGAATGTGTTGCACCCGCATACTAATGTGATACATAGTGTAGTGATTTGAAAAATAAAATAAGACTTGACTTAAAGGTCCAAGTGACCTGGTCATTAAAACCCAAAAAAAATACATTTTTTTTTGTGGTAGAAGTTCAATACTATTTCCACAACAAAGTCAAAGTCAAAAGTTTTTATTTCACATAGGCCTACATGGGCATTTATATTATAACGTCAGAAGCTAGTGCACTCTAGTTTATTCAATACTTTAGATTCTATGCTACAAATTAAATCACATGGTCGTGAACTCGTGAACCATTGACATGAGACCCTCTTGTACAAAGAAATTTTGACACTTTAGCATTGGTAGAGTGCTATTACAGTTTTGGCCCTTAACTGGTCATACAAGTCCGGTCAAAAGACCATATAATAATTTTCGCGCTTCATTAACGAGTATATTATATTGTTATTACGATCTAAAGCAGTCTTTAGACGGCGGTATGTTATTATAAGCATGTTGTGACTACATTCGGTATATTGTTAAGGCTTTTTTTTATGGTAGTTAACTAATGTGTATGTGTTAAAAGCTACAGTTGTTGGGCACTAGTATGGCTTCGCACGCTATCTTTTGCATATTAATCGGTATTCAAGCGCAATTTTTACGATTATGAAAGTATAAAAATACTTAAAATCGCCACAGTGTCCACAGTAGGGGTTTTAAAAAACATATTATATATTGCCCTATGGTGTACTGTGGTAAACATATATTGCCGTCTACTTATACTTCTTCTGTCTCGTCACGAGCTTTTAGGTACAAAAATAAGTCAGGAGACGTGTCACGGTATATAAAGAGTCCAGCTTTGAACAGTTGCCGGTTGCGATCGTTGTTGGTGTTCGTGACGAGAGGGTATTGGTTACTTCCTTCTCCTATGGCGACGGCTGGGGCTTGTGAACGCTCCCTCATGGTTGCAGCTATCTCTCTTACACGTCATACTGCTTCGCAGAGGGAGATGACCGTTTCCGATTTCCTCTCGCTCCGGACTATGGTCTAAGTCAGGGCCGGGTGCAAGAGGTCGCCGCTGGCGATCGCCTCCACGAAACATCTCAATTGTGCCCTCCAAGCCATTCGCACGAAATAAAAAAATGGTGATACTCGAGCGTTACTTCCGCCTCAATCGAAAACAGGAACCTCCCGTACTTAGTCCAGTGAGGACCTGCGGCTGGCGGAAAGTGAGGACATCGTGGCGTCTCTCCAGAACAGTCCTCAAAGAGGGGACTTACCACCATGATTATCTAATAGCTCACATTCGATTAAAAATATATATTTACACCAATGAAAGTATATTACAATTTAATTAAAATTAAATCAAACACAAACTAAGCAGAAAAATAAATAAAGTATGTATGTAAATGTTAAAAATGTAAACATAGTGTTATGGAGCTCATTAACTAAGGCATCCCACCCTTAACTATCCACTGATTTAAAAACCAATCACGTTCCTGAGATGCTACAAATACATCAAATGTTCAAACCGCTCCTCCTGCTGATCCCAAAAAGGCGTAAGATCTTGAAGATAACATACAATGGCAAAAAAATCTGAAAAATGATGCCTTCAATCAGTAAATTAACTAGTCTACTACCATGCAGAGCATAGATTAACGAGTTTTTTTTTCCTAAAGATAAGGCACATGACATTAGCATGCAACGAAAGCCACGTGCTTTATATAGTCTGTATCTCTTTCTAAAATAAAAAAGTTGTCAAGTCCGAGTGTTAGTTTATGGCGTGTTCCGTATGTAGTTTGTTTATGGTTGCCATTTACATAATGATCTGTGTTGGACACTTGTGTGACTTGAGATGGATCAGTAACTATTTTTATGAAGCTTTGAACATGGGACTGAGGTAGTTAGATTTTAATAATAAGCAAATTATAAGTAAAAGCAGTTCTGAATGGATCTTGTCCTCGTTTAACTAACTGCCTGCATCAGTTACAAAACATAAACCATGCTATATACTACATATCGACCCGTTCAATTAAAAAAGCTTTTATTCTCTTCTACTTACTTTTAATAATGATCAAAGAACGCAAAATGGTCTGCAAACTGCTGAAGTGGGAAATGTTGAGAAGTAAAAACCTTTTTTTTTTTTCACTGTAGTGCAGTTTTAAACAAGTATACAAATTGAAAGACTTGACGTAAGAGGGCGTCGACAGTAGTCACCCATCGCGACCGGTCTTGAGCTCTACGCTTCACCTCGCTCCATGTCAGTCCGATGGCCGTCGCATCTGCCAACACGGTGCGTCGCCAGTTTTGCCGAGGGTTTGAGGATTTTGAGGGTAGTATGCAAACTGTAAAGAAATTCATTACATAGGTAATACACACAGGTATAGGGAGGAGGGGGAGGGAGGGGGTATAGGTAGTATTATTTTGTATCATTTAAATTTTAGGCCTATGCCTAAAATTTAAATATAAAAAAAAACATATAAAAAAAAACTTACATACAATTGGAAGAACTAAGTTGTCGACAAAAACATATATTTAAATGATAAAACAAAATATGTAAAATATATAATGTCCCTACCTCAACACACGGAACCCTAAAGTTTATTACGCATAGATCACTATCTACTAATTAAGTCGTAGCGTCAACTAGTCTATGCCTATTTAAGATGGCGCGACCGAAGCATAGACAAGAAAAATTTCAATTAGAAGTAACCATTTAAATTGATTTATTTTAACGAATTCTTTTCAATGTATATCTTACATCTAGCTTAGAGGAAATTCATACATTTCCACGTACATTTCTCTTAGTATTCGTTTATGGTATTGTTAATTAACTTTTAATAGAAATCTTAAGAGTCTACTTAAGTAATAAGGCTAGTAAATTTTATTTATTAACTAGCTTTTGCCCGCGGCTTCGCTCCCGTCAACTGACTACTCTATTCTGTTGTACCCAACTCTACCCTACTCTACCCTACTCTACCCTACTTTACCCTACTCTACCCTACTCTACCCTATTCTACCCTACTCTACCCTATTCTACCCTACTACCATTTTTTTTTAATTTTTTCTTTCATAAGAACCTTTTCCTGACAATAACAAACACCACAAAAAAAAAATTAATAAAGTCGGTCCGGCCGCCAACCAAGTAAAATAGGGATTCATTTTTATATATATAGATATATTTAAATTTCATGTACAGTAGTGGTACATACATTGCTCGCAGAACGGATGGCCGTTGCGGCCGAAAGGTTCTGGAATGGCGACCACGTACAGGAAGACGTAGCGTTGGAAGGCCTCCTACAAGGTGGACCGATGACTTGGTAACGGTTGCGGGAGTCCGATGGATGCGAGACGCACAGGACCGTTCATTGTGGGGACACTTGGGGGAGGCCTATGTCCAGCAGTGGACGTCTTTCGGCTGAAATGATGATGATGATGATGAGTGGTACATAGGCGGACTTAAAATGCCACAAGGCATTTTCAACCAGTCAACCTTTGGGTTAAAAAAGACAACACTGTGGTAGGTGTGCACAATAAATAAATAAAAAATATTTCAAACAGAATGTAGTATCAATAAATAAAGTTACTTATAATAATAAAATACATAATATATATATATATATATATTGGATGCTAATATTATTAACTAATAAATAGCGACATGATAGCTACAAGAAACATGTAACAGAGATATTTGTAATTACAAAACATGATTGAAAATCTACGCTTTGGAATGTGCAATTAGCATATTTTTTCTGACTGACTGACTTCTTGACATTTCAAAAGATCCTGTAAATGGTTTATTTGAAATAAAATGCTTTGAATCTTTGAATCTTTGAATACTTTAATAAATATCAAATCATTCTAAATAAGAGAACTTAAAATATAACAATTATGACAAAGACCGAACTAAGGTTGAGAGGACTTCAAATAGTATTTCCGAATTTTAAGCTTGAAGGAAAATTTACTTTCAGCTTTTTTTATGTAAGAAAAACCCAACTGTGGGTTAAGCTCGCCTGTGTACATTGGCTGTCCTATTTCTTATTATCTATAAATGTAATGTACAATAAAGAATATAATGCTTTAACTGTTTTTAGATCATTACATATTATTTTCTATAACAGTAGCGAGCGCATTCCGGAACGGTATCGTCCCTATAAATAAAGATAAATGAAATTTAAAGGCTCTAACACACTACTGCGCTACGCTATGACATAGCCATTATACAAACATATTTGCTGTCTAAGTATTATGATTTAAAAGCGTTAGCGATTTTATGAAACAAGAAAAAATGTAAGGGATTGACAAATACACCGCACCGCACCGAATTTCCAGTACACCGCAGTCTACCCCTTTTTTTATGTCAAGTTCTTACAGTCCGTCCTAAGGTTGTCTGTTAGATATCGCTGTTAGCGATAAGACCGCCATTGTACCCATAGATTAAGTTAGTTTATAAGTTTTTGTTACTATTTTGGTGTACAATATAGTTTTATTCTATTCTATTCTAAATACCACCTGAATGTCACGAGTGCAACTCTATACGTTTTGATATTTCAACAGACGTTATCTGCAGTTGGTCGTAGAACAGATGGCCGATGGGACTGAAAGGTTCTGGCCCCCTAGCCAAGTTAAGACCCTTTCGTTTCGATTCTCTTACGTCGAACGCCTCAAGTAGGTCACGCCTCCGATTCCTTTGTTCTGACCACGTGACTGAGCGTTGAGATGACGATAGAAAAAAGGAATCGGAGGCGTAGATGATAATGATTTCAACAATTGCTATAGAATGACGCTTTATTTAGAGCGTAGACCTCAGCCCTCGATCAGCTCCAAAGTCAATTTTTTACGGTTCTTCTCGAAAATAGTTACGTCGTCATACATCATTATCATTAACATTTCAGTAGCAGCGTCTTACATCTATCGGATTCCCGCGACCCTCACCATTTCGTCGGTCCACCTTGTGGTCAGCCCCCCAACGCTGTGTCATCCGGTACTCGGTTCCATCGACCATCTTTTCTGCAAGCAATAAGCCCTGCCCACTGCCACTTAAGTTTGGCAATTCTTCGGGCTATGTAGGTCATAATTGTACCAGTCCGGAATTTGTAAAAATCAACAAAAAAGCAATATCTTTAAACACAAAAATCAAACACATAAACACTGTTTTACGTGCAGTAACCACACATTTCGGCTAAAGCTTCAATGTTGGTATATATTCACGGAAGTACAGAATCTTGGTGATTTAAGAACTATGTCTTGATTACTTTAAAAAAACTAGCGCATAGATAAATTATATCCGACGACACAATAAGGCATTAAGTCCGCCTCTGTACATTTGAGTGCATAAAGCATTAAATAAATAAATAAATATATTTCAAATAAGTGTGAATGTACCTTTAGAGTACTTTGTGCCGTATTTAAATTTTAGTGTTTAGTGTATAGCGGTGCTGTACAAAACAGGTAATCATACCAGGGTCAAACTGCGCCAATATACTACTAAACTACTAATATACTATATAATAAATTGCTATTATTGCCAATGAATTCTCTAGATATCTTCCAGTTATTGCCTCTCTGCCTTCCTAGGGTCAGATAGTATTGCACAAACAGGGAAAATTGATAGGAACCGGTTATCTACGAGCAATACAAAATAGGGTGGTAGGTTCCTCGAAAATATTGGTTTTGAGTTGGATACGATATTCTGCGGGGATAAAACCGTAACCCTGGAACGTAAAGGGTAACCGAAGGACAAAGCTGGGTTTAGTCAGTTAAAGTGTGACACGTCCTCTCGCGTAACCATAGAGCGTGAGATGTCATTAAGTGATTTACTACTTCAAAAAAAAGCCAGCTACAGTATTGACCATTGGTTTTTTGCTGTCTGTCTGCCGTTTCTTTTCTTAACTATGGCTATCTTGTCTAACCAGAGACGGGAGACCAGTATGTTACATGGAGCGACTGCCTATCTGACCTCCATAACCACGCAATTGATCACCAAACTCCTTAGTATGGCTGGTGGTCAATTTTTTTGGCTTCTGACTACACGTAACACTGACAAAACTGTACAAATGACAGCCGGGATAAACGACTTGACGTGTTTTCCGAAGCATGGAGGAATCTTTGTATGTTAAGATGGTTAACCATTGGACTGACCACGGCAAGCGTTGCTTATGAGCGTCCATCCCGTGGTACATTAACACAACTGCTCTTAAGTCATTATGACGACTAGACTGTATCGTAGGTGCGGCGGCAACGACCTTTCGCGCCGGGCCTTGGTACAGGCCATGGTACGGAGCGAGGAGGAGTGGCAGGCAGTCGCCTCCTTCTGCGGAGCAGTAATGTTAGCAAAGGAGGCGGCTGCACGTGCGAGGGAACGGCCCTCACGCCCCAGCCGCCGGGATCCCGATCCCGATTTCCAGCCACCGTAGGTGCAGGCTTGCGGACGGCGAGCAATGGGTAGCACGCCATCCGGTTGTCCGGTAACCGTCCAGTCCGAGCCCAAGTCGTCGACGGCGCGTAGTGTTCCACGCGTGCCTCAAGAAGATGTCAGCAAATCGTAGGGGCCCAGCAGGGTCGAAGCCTACTAGGGCCATGAGTTAAGAGAAAATGAACCCCGGGGCGCTGGAATGCAAAGCAAAGAAGGAACAAACGAGTGGGTTTTAATAAGTAAAAGTCAGACACGCTCTCTCGCTCCGCCCAAGGGCAGGAGATGTCATTTTACCCTTCTTCAGCCGCGTTTTTATTCCCAACTGATTACTTAAAAGCATTTAAATGTTCATCACATCCAGTTTAAAAATAACTTTTACTCTTAAAAAAAAAAAAAACTGCAGTGAATGACGCGGCTCCGGTCGTCTTAAAACCAGTTGCCGGACCCTTAAAAAAAGATATACAAGTGGAATTACCGTTTTATTACATAATGCTGAATGGTTGTGCACTTGTACCTGAGCTGCGTCAGCTGAGAGGCTGCCTGAGAATACTGAAATTGTTATTACAATCAAATCAAAATATTTTTATTTCACAGAGGCCTATATATATGGGTACTTATAAAACGTCAGAAGGTGTCAACAAATTTGTCGTTTCCTATGGAGAAGAACCGGCAAGAAACTCGATGGTGACTCTTTTAAGAACCTTCCTGTTAAAGAAAAGACATGATCATTCTTACACTTAACTAATTAAAACTATATGTACACTAAAGGCAAAAACTACTAGCTAAAATATGGCGTCATAAAACTCCTCCGCATCGCTGTCGGCTGGAAGTGTGCCCAAAAGGCTGGCGGTATTGCCACGTTGTATGGCAATGCTTAATCTCTGACCAAAGTAAAAGCCAGCCCTCGGGTCACGCGAAGTGTCAACTAAACTAACTAACTTCTTGTGTTGTATTAAATTAAGTAAAGTTTCTTCTTCTTAGTCGTGTACTCTTGACAGAGTGGTCGTGGTCATGTCTCAGTCGAGTCCTGCGCCACCGCTTCTCTCATGCTTTGACGCCATGCAGCTCCGTGTGCAGTGTGCAAGAGTTAAGGACATAACATCTCTGAAAGCAAGCCTGGCCGAGGTACAATCCAAGCTGGAGATGTCGAATACCACCGCTGTTTCGGAAAATAGGGCGTCTAACAACTCCAGCGTGAACAATCATCGCGGAGCACGAAATGTATCCATCGGCAGTTTTGAGACGGCGAGTTGCAGTGCGTCTCTCGCTACTGATAATGCTTGCGTTATACGTATCGTTACGTATCGTCTCCGGTTTTATCTATGGGCCCTAGTTGCCTGATAATAAAGGATTATTATTATTATGAATTCTGCAGTGTGTCACAGATTTGATGAGATCCGTCGTCACTTGATCGGTTGCCCTCTTCTTTCCTTTTTAAGTAAACTTAAGATTGTCTAATACTAGTTAGCGACCCGCCCCAGCTTCAAACGGGTGTTCAAAACTTTGAAATTCTCGGTTTTTCTCTACTATAATATGAGTTTCTTCTGAGACAACCTGTATGTAATAACATACAGGGTGTCTCAGAAGAAACTCACTTTTGTAGAAGCTTAAAAAAAATTACATCATGGCTTTTTCAAATAATTCCGCAAGCACAGAATATGCTATACAAATAAATGGAATATCAGAACCAATTTCGGTCAAACCGGTTCAAAGATATGGTACCTGAATTAATTTCCACTTGGATGTGTCAGATTGTTTTTTATTGGTTCAATTATAAGTTCGATACATTGTTGCACTCCATGCGATACTGGTTTGCCGTTTGTTGCTGCGAGAGCTTTGTTAATCTTTGTGGTGGGAAATATTTTTAGCGGATCTATAACATGATCTAGTTTAATTAATTTTTTTCTTATTTGGTATGTTACAGTTAAAGGATTTGAGAACCTGTTAGCCTTACATTTTTATTTTATGAAAATAAAATAAAAATATATGAAAAAAATAAATAATTAATGAAATTGTTTAATCTAAATCAGCTAAATATATTATTTAAGTGATAATTAGTTTAAACAACTCTTGTTTTCATTGTAAGGAACGATTTGCCTTCTTCGTCCATTTGCCACAACTCAGACACTTCACACAGTGTCACAGAGATTAGTAAAATTGAATTGAGAGTCGGAGTTCAAAAAACAGAATTGTCATAATTTTTAAAATTAGTCTTTTAAAAAAGTGTAGGATTATAATCCTTCACTTTGTAAAATATTTTTTAGAAGTAGGCGGAACATGTCCTGCAAACCTCCATTAAAAAGGGATCCTCCGACCAGATGGGTATTATGTCTCCATGTGTGACGTGAATAAACACTTCTTCTTTCTTTCTTTCTTTCATCAGACCCGGCCAACTGCCCGATAGATGACTTCGGACTGTTGTATAGTTCATGCAGAAACATCTAATTGCGCGATGCAGGACTTCAATTTAGTTTCTCTGTGGCGCCATAGATGTCGCTACAAATTTTTTCCTCTACAGGAGCCCACTAAGTGGTGACTCTTGCCCAGCGGTCACTGTGCATGCGGCAGACATGACCTGCCCTATCCCATTGGCAGCCGTTTTGCCCACGTCTATTATGCTCACTTTGAAGGACTGATTTGAGACGGCGTGGGAGAAGGATGTCTGGAAGGACTTGAGGAAGGCCTTAGGATTTTTTTTAAGGAGTCTTCACTTATTCCATCATCATCATCATCATCATCATTTCAGCCGAAATACATCCACTACTGGACATAGGCCTCCAGTCTCGCTTCCATCAGATTTCCTCGACCCTCACCAGGTTATCGGACCATCTTGTGGGAGGTCTACCAACGCTGGCATCGTCCACCCCAGAACCTTATTTACCATCAATAAACAGTTAAACACACTGAACATTCAACAAGCATCTAATTCGATTGCAATCTGTTCTGTAATGAACCCGCTTCGGAGAAGCTGTGGCTTGTGGCTCTACAAATAAAAGAGCATTTGATTGAACGAATACTTCCATGACTTGTGATTTGTATTGGCAGTTTGCAAAGGTGGCATACTTAGCTTATGCCACGTGAGAATCGAATATTGAACTAGAGGTCCTAGACAGGGGAATGGTCCCGGAATGGTTCAAAAGAGTTACCGAGACCCTGAAATGCAAAGGGCAACTGATGGATCACGGGTGGGTTTGAGTCTGTAAAAGTCTGACATGCCCTCTCGCTCCACCCTAGAGCGAGAGGAGTTATTTAGCGATTTCCTACCTCAAAAAGAAAAGCTGATTGTAAGCGGTGATGTGGTCGATGATGGAGCACGCTTACCTAGAAGTAACCTATTCACTCTTGACTTAGAGACCCACGTCAGATTTTTCATGACTTAAACCACACCTAAGTTCTTCAGTTGCCCTTTGCGTTCTGGGACTACGGGTTGCCTTTTCAGAAGTTCGCCTCTGTAATTTGTGTGCGTAAAGAATTAAATAATAATAATATTACCACAGTGTTGTCTTTTTTAACCCAAAGGTTGACTGGTAGAGAATGCCTTGTTGCATTAAGTCCGCCTATGTACCACTACTGTACATGAAGTTTAAATAAATAAATAATAAATAAATAAATATTAAGGCAGTACTCCTTGATACGGCTCGCATTGTGAGGAGGTTTCTGTCTCTGGAGCCCTAACCACCGGTAGCTTGGACCCTGTTCCCGACACCGGCGGACAACTACATATTTTTATATTTTTAAATGGTTTTTATTTTATTTTAATTGTTTTAAGAAAAACATCAACTTATACCTGCACGTCTAAAGAGTCGTAAAAGCTTTATGCGATTTACGACCTCTTTAAAAGACAGTGCAGAGGACGAGAGATGCGCGCTGTGGAAGCAGAAGTACCCAACTCCTACACATTTCATCACCCCGTCAGAGCATCTGGGACCCTGGACGCGAATTGCAGTGGCCAATCTGGAAATCTCTTATCCGACTGCGGACTCAGGTTGGCCGCTGTAAAAATAATTTGGCCAAATGGGGCTTTCGACCCATCTCTAACACAGTGCTAGTGTGGAGCCGTTGTACAGGACATGCGTCATTTGCTATGCTGTCCATCCTGCACAACCAACTGCAGTTTTCAGGATCTATAGGAGGTCAATAACAGAGCCGCAGAGGTTGTTAAATACTGGTCAGATAAAATTTTGTTAGAGTACGTCGACACGAAAAGAAGAAGTTTGAAGAAATATTTAAAAATGTAAACAGTATGTGAAGAAATCAAATAAAGGAAATAATAATAAATAAAATTCCATCATCATGGCCATCAGCTGAGATAGTGCTCAAGCGCGACCAAATTAAGTTATTCAACACTTTTATTAATATGTCTCCTTTATAACATACAAATTGAATTTCTCGAGCGGTATTGACACAAAATAAAGAAGTACGGGAAAGTCCAATTACCCTTTATTAAGTCATTGTAAAACTTCAGTAGCGCAATGAAATCGATTGTAGTCATTTTCCTTATAGCGCTGTTACGCATTCAATTGAGGGCTTTTATATCGAGTGCTTACAAATAGAGGAAAAACACAATTAGGTTACGCCACGCAATAAACTGACATGACTAAGAATTTTGTCATAGACAACTTTTACTCTATTAAAAACTTAAATGCTGCTGCTATTATTTAGAGAAAAGATTTTTCAGACGCTTTTTTAGGCAAACAAGGATCTTCGCTGAAATCTGAACGAAATCAGCCATTTTGGTTTTAAATAAAATCTTCATTGCAATTGAGTTATTTACATTGTTTAAGTTTTAATTTTAATTTTTTTATTTATCTGTATGAAATTGTTTAATCACATATTTTTATTGCGAGCTAGCTTTATAGTATGATAAACATATAATATTTTCTTTAATCTGTGGATAATGCAATTGGCTGCAACATTACTAGCTAGTAAAAAAAAAACTATTTTTATTTATTTATTTATTAAATACTTTATGCACAAGCGTACAGCGGCGGACTTAATGCCTTAGGCATTTTCTACCAGTCAACCTTAGGGTGATGCAGAGATAAATAGTGGTAGGTGCAATAAAAGAGAGAGAAAAGGCGAATAGGTACTAGAATAGATATACTAATAAACCATAAATATCATAAAATTATACAATACATACACAAATTAATAAACTATCTACTTAAATATCTACACTAATAAAGTACGAGTTTAATATTGTAAGTATTTGTTATCCCTCAATAAAGTTGTAGGTCGCGGGTTCAAACCCAGCCAGGCGCATTACTTTGTGTAAGTTATTTCAACACCACTGCTCTCAAAACGGTGAAGGAAAACATCGTGAGGAAACCGGCATGTCCTAGAACCAAAAATTCGAAGACATTCACCAATCCGCTCTGGGCCCGCGTGGTGGATTACGGCCCATTCCCTCTCCTAGAAAGAGGAGGCCTGAGTCCCAGCAGTGGGAACATTAAAAGGCTGATTATGCTATGTTATGCTATGCTAATGCCCACAGACAAATTTACAGTATTTACTAACAAGGGCTGCATAGAGTTATCGTGACCCTGGAACGCAAAGAGCAACTGAAGGAACATAGACGGGTTTTAGTCAGTAAAAGTCTGATACTCCCTCTCGCTCCATTCAGAAGGGAGACAATGTGTGCCTTTTTCATAATTTCCTACGTAAGAGAAGTATTTGCTAATAATAAAGAAAAAGTCATTTCAGCGCGACTTTTTAGGCAGACAGACTTATGCAGCTATGTGCAAGTTATATTAAGTATAATAATATAATATACCACAACTATTACACAACGCCGTCTAGTCCCAAGCTAAGCAGAGCTTGTGTTTTGTGTACTAGACAACTGATACACATACTTATATATTTCTAAACACAAAACAAATGATAGAAAAAAAGAAAAAAAGAAAGAAAACATGTTTATTCTGCCCAAATAGACGCACAATAAAATATAGCAAACGGTCGGGCCATGTGCAAACCGAGCATAACTGTGCTGCACTATAGACACACAATAATATATAAAACAATGAACAATACAACAATGTACAATAATGTATTTATTTATATGATCGTGCTTATCACACAAACATTTGTCCTGGGCAGAAATCGAAGCCAAGACCTCCATCACAGCAGTCAGGGCCATTAACCCCTAGACCAACAGGCCAGTCAGAAACATCATTTATAAACGAACACAACCATTATTTCCATAAAAATCAGCATACTTTTACAAAGCATAACAATAAAAAGATCTATATCAAACCAGCATAATTTAAATACCTAATTATCAAAGACGCATCTAAACTCGATATAGTCCAACTTCTCAGCATCGATACTATCACCACACAATTAAAGGGCGTCAAATCATTATAACGATCTCTTTAAAAGGGTGTCTAACATCTGATTATGTCGTAAGGCATGCTCCACATTCTATAATGTGTCCCTGTCCTTATACGCAACGTCAGGATTGGTCATAGCAATGCAATAGATTAATGAAGTTCCTACGAGGTCTTGCGGTGGTAAATAGCTATTCCCACGGGAAATATAGCGTACTTTGTTCGTCTACGTGTGGCGCCATCTATTGGCGGGGTGAGGTAACGGTTGTGGATGCTTTTTGGAAAGGTTTAGTGGCGTAAGCTAAATTTGAGCGTAGGTTTTATTGATGTTAGGACTACGGGTTTGTTTCCACCGTAGGCGCGGGCTTGCGGACGGCGAGAAATGGGTAGCTCACCGTCCGACCGTCCGGTAACCGTCCGGACCGAGCCCAAGTAGTCAACGGCGCGTAGTCCACACGCGCCTCAAGGTGATGCCAGCTACCGTAGGAACCCAGCAGGGTCGAAGCCTACTGTGGCCAAGGGTCTGATTCTGAAAGAAAGACTCAGCCCTGGTATGAAAGGAACAGGAGTGGGTTTTTAGTCAGTAAAAGTCTGACACACCCTCGCGCTCCGCCCAAAAGCGCGGGATGTCACTGGGTGATTTTCCCCCGAAAAAAAAAATGGATTTGTTTGAAAGAGTTACCAAGGCCCAAGAACGCAAAGGTCAACTGAAAGAACACAGGGTTTTGGTCTGGAAAAGTCTGACACGACAGGGAGTCGCTCCACTCAGGAGTTATTTGATGAAGTAACATAAAAAAAGGCATTATTGAAATTGTTAATGCTATTACGAAACAGACAACTGGAGGATTACCTACGTTAATACGAAATGATGACTGCTTCGTTATTTTTTTTCAAGGGCTCCGTTTGAACAACCTAGGGGTTTTTAAGTCAAGACTGAATAGGTTACTTCTAGGCAAGCGTGCTCCATCGTCAGCCACATCATCGCTTACCATCAGGTGAGATAGTAGTCAAACACGAGCCTATCAATAATAAAAAAAGTACACGAGGTCTTGTTTGATTCCCAGGTCAGGCAAAGTAGCTTTTTTTTAGGTGGGAAAATCATCTAATGACAAATCACGCCTTGGGCGGAGCGGGAAATAGTGTCAGACTTTTACTGACTAAAAACCCACTCCTGTTCCTTCTTTCATTGGGTTTCTTGAAAAAGTAAATACTACCGCGGTAGCTTTAAATTGTTTACATCCCAACCAATCCTGAGTCGTAAAAAACACCAGTATAATCTCGCACACCAGAGGCATCCAAATGATTTCATTTCCGCGCGCCATACATTACCATTCCTGGCAAGAAATAGTCCGTACATTACAAATAAACTCCGCAATGGACGCGTAAACTGCACATTCTACCTCGCCTAGCTCGTAAACTTGAGTTAAACGAACATAAAGTAGGAGACACACTGCGATTTTTTGTATCTAATTGGTACCCACTTTTGAAGTTGAAAAGTCTTTATTAAAATACCTTCTAATAAGGCCTATTTTTAGGATTCCGTACCTCAATAGGAAAAACGGGACCCTTATATGTATGACTCTGTCGTCATTCTGTCCGTTAGTTACGAAAGTCTTTTTTAGGAACGCGTGGAGGTATCAAGCTGGAATCTCGAAATCGAATTAAATAATGTAATTAACTGATTATAATTATTGTAATGTATTTTCGAGAATCAAATCGTCTTCTGTACGACAATTATTAATCTCAAACTTTGTTTTTGGGGGCCTGGTGACACAGGTTTTGTAAAAAACTTAGTTCAGGCACCAGTCTTCCACAAATTGTTTTTGGTATATTGTTAAATTAATTAATCTCTCTGTAATTTGTGGAAGGAAAATAAATAAATTATTATATAATCAATATTAAATACCCAGGTCTGCTACCCCTTTTTTTAATTGGAAAATCATCAAATGACTTCTCTTGCTTTAAGGTGGAGCAAGACGGAGAATTTGACTACAGCTGACGTGTGGCCATCAGTTGCCCTTTGTATTCTAGGGCCACGATCACCCTTTCAAACCTTCCCATAGCCCTATCAGACATCGGCCTTACTGGGCCTCTTCCATTTTTTGACATCTCTTTGAGGCGAACAACACGCCGTCGACTCGTGTTTGATCCATACCGCACGGCCGGACGGTGAGCCCATTGCTCGTCGTCTACAAGCCCGGTAAGCTACGGTTGCCGAAAATCACCCTACAGCCCAAAATAATTACTTTTTTTTTAAATAGATATAAACCAGTGCTTGACTGCGATCCCACCTGATGGTAAGCAGTGATGCAACCATTGAAAGAAAAAGAAATAAAAACAGTTTATTTACGCGAAATGACGCAATCTTAAAACTAGCTAAAAAACATAATCAATAGATAGGGAAGATATGCGTCACATCCGCGCAAAACCGCCGAACGCTCAGCATAAAGCTGCGGCCTCACGCATAATGCGATGGCGCACTAGTTTTTTTTTTTTTGCCTGTTTACAATTGGTAAGTTTGAACAAAACCCTCGGTCAACAAGTACAACTTGCGCTTGACCAGTTTTTATTAAAGCTGTAGCTTTTTCATTGGAGGTGTCGGGAAGAAATATAGCTGTCTGTACGTTAGGCATCTGTTTTTCTTCGCTAGTTGGTACGTTGAGTAAATTGGGTGCGAGTCGGTTTGGCATAGGTTGGCTTGGAATTGGAGATGATTGCACTGTTTCACTCGGCTGGGCCACGTTTGTGAAGCTGTGTGGAATTTCTTCGTCCAACATACCACAGTGTCTCAAGACGAAAGTCTATACCAGTGCGAGTTGCCAGTGTTGAGATATGGCTTAGGTTTTTTTTTTGAGGTAGATATCATTAAATGACTTCTCCTACTCTAGGGTGGAACGAGAAGGCGTGTCAGGCTTTTACTGACTGAACTAACCTGTGTCCTTTAGTTGCCCTTTGTCACTCTTTCAAACGTTTCCCACAGCCAAATGCAATAGGTATACAGATATTTATTGTTAAATTTTATTAGCTCAACATATAATATTTGAACTTCATGACTGAACGATGGACCACCATAATACAGGCCCTTAGCCTAGTTTGGTGGTTACATCAGATATGCTGTGAAACATTGTACTTGCTAAATGTGACTCTTTTACCACTAGGTATACATATATGGTAATTGTGTCAAATAAAAGTTTTTATTTTTTATTTATTTATTTGCATCGTAGTAGAAAATATACAAAAACAAGTTGAGTTATAAGCTGAAAAACTATTTCTCAACCTTACAGGACAAGCTAATCATTCAATTTTACGACCTTTTTTCTTAAAGCTGCTATAAAAATACTAAGGCTTACAGACATACATATATGTATAAAATAAATAGATGCACATAGTAAACAGATTATAAAGAGTATTTCTAACCAATGGCTACAGTAGTATGTCTAAAGCATTGTA
Source organism: Mythimna impura (assembly GCA_905147345.3). Lineage (NCBI taxonomy): Eukaryota > Metazoa > Arthropoda > Insecta > Lepidoptera > Noctuidae > Mythimna > Mythimna impura. The sequence goes on along the minus strand of LR990346.1, from coordinate 25,914,910 downwards.
ATTTTCCGCACGAATGGTTGCTAACCTTCAATTTTCAAACAAAATGCAATACCATGGACAAGTATGTTCGGAAAAACTCACTACATCACTCAATAAACCATACAAAATGAAAAGCATTTCGTTCCACCCCGTAAAATTTTACCACTGTATAAAATTCTTCATAGGATAAGAAAATTACTTGGCTTATTATCTTCTGATTGGGTCAGCAATATGCGGAAAGCGAAGCTTTTTAATACACGGTTTCATTATTTCCCATCAATTATAAATTATCATTTCATATTTATATGATTTTCTCACGAAATGTAATTTTTTAGCGTAGTAGTACAACTTCATAGAAGTGTAACGTAGCTAAAAACAATGCGTTCCAAATAAGAATAGGATCAATTTTTACGCCATGTTGTGACGTTATACTGTCGAATCGAAGAAATTGGGTAGGGTAAGCAAAACAAGTAATTTTTATATTTTAATTTCTTGAACGAAAAAAGTTTAATCAAAATCCAGTTCGTCAATTTTGTTCATCTCTGCGTCACTGTGTGAAATGTCTGAGTAGCGGCAAATGGAAGAAGAAGGCGAATTGGCCCTAACAATAAAAATAAGAAAAAATAAAGGTTTTTTTAAAGTAAATATGACTTAAAAGAAGATATTTAGCTAATTTAGATTAAACAATAACGTTTTTACTTCACCTAGATTTAACTAAGACTTAGTAAATCATAGCAGCTCGTACCACAATTCTATTACGAGACCACTGATCGATCAATGATCGGCCATTATTAATTAACAGATTACGAACTTTTAACAAAATGACAATGGAATCGTGTTGGAATGACGAATTTATAAAAAGAGCAGACTAGGGCCCCAGGGTCTCAAGTCTGCTATTACAATAGTGTCAGAATGGTCTATCATTGATTTTGACAAATTTTGGTAATCTACTAATATAATGGCGTCATTATGAGTTTCCAATGGTCAAGCACTGACACTCCATTGAAAGAAATGGCATAGAATGGTAATCTCGTACATAATGACAAATGAATGTCTGACGTATGCGGTAGTCTGCTAAAATTTTGACAGTTCCTTTGATCAGTCACCTACCATTAGAACGTCATTGTGTAGTCATTGCTTTTAATTTGTTATGAGACAGCTCGATATTGTCATTCTACCACAACACTATTACCGACACCATTAGCCGATCAATGATCGACCATTATGAATTAGCAGATTACGAACTTTTTGCAAAATGAAAATGGGATCGTGCTGGAATGACGAATCTGTAAAAATAGCAGACTTGGGCTTCAGACCGCTGTCACTTACTACATACAGGAGCTAATCGTGGGTTTTATAATACTACAAAAGTATAATTTTGATTCAGAATCAGAAAAATGTATGTTATTCTTCAAGGATAAATGCTAGATAGATAGTGTGTTCAAAACATAATACAGCTAATTTTGTACTACTAAGTTAGAAAAAAATCACAAAGATGCCTCTAAAACTTACTTATAACGATTAATAACCTGGGACCCAAATCTGCTATTTTTATAAATTCGTAATTCCAACACGATCCCGTTGTCATTTTGCTAAAAGTTCGTAAATTAATCTGCTAATTCATAATGATCGATCATTGATCGGTCAATGGTCTCGTAATAGAGTTGTGGTAGAATGTCAATATCGAGCCTATTAAAAGCAATGACTGTATAATGACGTTCTAATAGTAAGTCACTGATCAAAGAAACTGTCAAAATTTTAGCAGATTACCGCATACGTCAGATATAATTCATTTGTCAATATGTACGAAATTACCATTCTATGCCACTTCTTTCAATGGAGTGTCAGTGGTTGACCACTGGAAAGTCATAATCACGCCATTATAATTAGTAGATTACCAAACTTGTCAAAATTCAACAATTATGAAATCAATGATAGACCATTCTGACACTATTGTAATAGCAGACTTGAGGCCCGATTGTTTGTCAGGTGACAAACTATAACGGTAAATCCGTTATAGTGTTTTAATTTCTATTCAAATCTGTAGTTTTTAGTAAATCTCCAAATTGCTTCATGTTTTCAAGCATTGTGACTTTGCGCGTCTCTATCTTTTGTATGCAGTCCGAGAGTCCGCGCTTTAGGTGCGTTGGTAACTTTGGTATCTTCATTTCTGATTTAATCACAGGAAAAAAGCTCTGAGCCTTTTATTTCTATTTAGCATTTTATTTTAAAACAATATCTGCTGTATTTACAAAGTCCTCATTGGAGGCGTGGCCATCACGCAATGTTTTAAAAAACAAACGTGCAAACATTACTAGATAAATAAGTGTAGAAGGTTTACTTTAGCTTTGTCTACACTAATATTATGAAGAGATAACGTTTTTTTTTTGTTGCAGGAGGTAATCTCTGAGAGTACTGGTCCGATTGCTAAAATTTTTTCACCGCTAGAAAGCGGCTTTGTTCTTGAGTGACATAGGCTATATTTTATTTACGCGGGCGAAGCCGCGGGCAAAAGCTAGTAAATTATATTATTGTTTATTGCCCGACCTGTCCCACTGGTGGGCAAAGCCAACTGGTGGGCCAATCATTTTGACACCAGCATCGAACAAGGCAGTATCTCGGATTACAGTCCAAACAAAATTCAAACATAGCACTATCACTTTTTGGTTCATTTAAAAAAATGACTGAATTAATGTTACAACCTTGTTCGTTGCGAGTGTCGTTTTTCATCGGTCACCATTTTGCGCTAGTTCTTTTCATCTACGTAAAAGTAGAAAATTGTCCTTTGGGAACATACTAGCTACCGTTATAAAAAGTCTTTTTCAACACACTTGCTCAGAAAGTGACTCTTATTGCACTGCACTTAGGTATATAATGACACTCGTTACCAAACTGTGACATTTTGATTACCATTACGCACTAGTGCTATAATGTAGTTAAAACCTTTTTGTTCAACCTCTTTGTTCGCAAAACTTTTGAATTCGAATAAAATTCCCATTAAGTTATTGCGTTCAATAGTATATAAATTATTAGTATCTTACTTACTTATTTCATCCAATTTACAAGTTAAAATGGACAAATTTAACTTGTACAAATGATTTATTTAATAAAAAACATTTAGTAAATAAATCGTACATTAAAATAAAATTTGTTTTTTTTTTGTGGTCTATGGCCGCCATTTTAAGATGCGCGCGGTTTTTGGCGTGTTTTTTTTTATTCTAGTGAAGTTCAGTGGCTGTATTAATAAAATTAAATTAAATACTACAAAATCATTAGAAAATGTTACATACGTATTCTATTGTCACTACGAAAGACATTATCGTAAAAACTTTTCACGCAAGAAAACAAACGTAAAACTAGGCAGTATGATCAAAATACTTAGCCTTCCTCTAGGGGTAAATAAAAAAAAATGATGCGCGGCTTATTAAAACAGATTTTTACCGCCATGTCACAAAAAACTTTACTAGTTTTACTGTTATTTTCTTCACAAGTGTATTGAAAAACGTCGTATGACACATATGAGTAATTAATGATTACCGTTCTTGGCTCTCTTAAGACCCTCGCCACGGCTCGGGTCTAAATACCGCCTCGACGGTAATCACAAACATTACACAATTATATCATAATGTACTAATGTGCTGTTCCAAGACATGGAATATGATTGACTAAAATATCACATAAAATATTACTTTTTATCCCGAGAGTATGTTTACTTGGGATAAATCTACACTTTTACGCGGGTGAAACCACTGAACGAAGCTAGTTTATTTATTAAAAAAAAAGTTTTACTTTTATTGTTGTGACTTATGTCATTTACTGGAATAATCTGCTTTGTGGTGAGATCCGGAGCGACGTTTTTTTCTTTATTCTTTATTGTACTCACAAAAAAAAACTTAACTAATAAAAACTTTAAATACATTGATTTGATAATTTATGTACAAAGGCGAGCTTAACTCAACAATAGAGTTTTCTCCCAGCAAACCTTGAGTGACAGAGAGCGATCACATTCGAGGGTAGGATCCAGTGTACAACATAAAGGGGTGACCAGATGGTTGCAAACCAACGTTCCAACCAGTGACCTTTTTTTTTTCTGTGGGAAAATCATCTTATGACATCCCCCGCTCTTGGGCGGAGCGTGAGATAGTGTCAGACTTTTACTGACTAAAAACCCACTCCTGTTCCTTCGTTGCCTTTCGTACCAGGGCCGAGTCTTCCTTTCAGAATCAGACCCTTGGCCCCAGTAGGCTTCGACCCTGATGGCCCCTACAATTGCTGACATCTCCTTGAGGCGCGCGTGAAACAGTACGCGCCATCGACGACTTGGGCTCGGTCCGGACGGTTACCGGACAGTCGGACCAAAGTGACCTTGCTAGTTTCAACGCCCTTAGTTGGGAGACGCGTCTTCCCAAACACCGAACGTGTTGACGCGTGGTTTTCCATGTAGCCGCTACACAAACCAAACACATAAACCAAGCTCGCCTTGGTTGTAACGCTAGTTTGCAACCGTCTGGTCACCCTTTAAACCTACATAAATATGTCTAATATATACATATATCCATTTATATATACTATATATACCAATATATACTAATATTATGTCAATTGAGAAAGGAAGTGCTCTTTAATTTTTCCTCCTAAAGATTTCCAGAGAAGGTTTTACGATGACTTTTTAAAGTGAACTTTCTGCACCTTTACCTCCCTTTTGTCACGAAATTACGCAGGTTGACCACTTTACATAGTCTATCATTAGGTATATGCCCATCTTCTTGTCTACATAGCGTGCTGTTTACGCTTGTATTTTTTGTGCCTATCACAACATAGTTAACTGTTGATTTATGACTGGTTGCATTTAATATGTTTAGCTTACGTTACATGGGCTGTGCGATTGTTTTGTTACTCTGGAAAATCTGACACAAAAAGTTATTTGTTGATTTCCCATATAACATTAGTTTTAGTCTACGCGAAACCCGAAACACGTGTCTAGTATTTTAACGTAAAGAATCTATGTACAAAATTTCATAACTGTATCATGAAAAATCACAAAGTTATAAGCTTATTATGTTGTCTGGTTGACCACACAAATACGTGGTCACTGGGTCATCTGGGCGATTAAGGTGTTGTTTTGCTCCCGCACCCAGCTGTGCACTGGCAGCTAATGCCCGCTATGACCTGCCATGACCTGTGTTGTACTTAGTGTCTGTTGTATCCAAGTTGTAACCTTTTTTAAATATTTTTGGAAAAAAACATAACATGGTGTAAAAATTATTGGAATCGATTCAGTTACTGATTCTGAACAAACTATATTCAGGTTTCGCTACTAAAAATAATACACAACATAATTAGCCTTCTAATGTTCTTACTGCTGGGACTCAGGACTCTTCTCTAGGAGAGGGAATGGGTACGGCCCATTCACTCTCCTCCTCTATCCACCACGCGAGTCCAGTGTGGATTGGTTGATATAGTTGATATAACATGTCGGTTTACCCACGATGTTTACCTTCACCGTTTTGAGAGCAGTGGTGATAAAATAAATTACACAAAGTAATGCGCTTGGCTGGGTTTGAACTCACGACCTACAACTCTTAAGTGGAAGTTGCATTACTACTAGGCCACCACAGCTCTTTGATTTCTCGATGATTTTCCTCCCAAAAGAAAAAAGTAGGAGGTAGTATTTTTTCTTTTTTCTTTTCACACACTAATTTGAGCAGTGGTGGCCGAGTGAGAGCAGTGGTGGCCGAGTGGTAACGGCCCCAACTTACGAGTAGTAGGTTGCGGGTTCAAACCCAGGCAGGCGCATTACTTTGTGTAATTTATTTCATCACCACTGCTCTCAAAACGGTGAAGGAAAACATCGTGAGGAAACCGGCATGTCCTAGAACCAAAAATTCGAAGACATGTGACATTCACCAACCCGCACTGGGCCCGCGTGGTGGATTACGGCCCATTCCCTCTCCTAGAGAGGAGGCCTGAGTCCCAACAGTGGGAACATTATAAGGCCGACTATGCTATGCACTAATTTGCATGGTTCTCAGCATTTGCAGCTAAAAATTGACGTGTATTCAAATACCGAATGCCGCATAGTTCTCGGTGAGTCGGAACTGTCTGTGGTGATGCCCCAGTGAATCGGGATGGTGCTGTCTCAGTGAGTTGGAATGATACTCCGGCTCCAGTGAGTCGGAGTAGTACTGCTGGCTCCAGTGAGTCGGAGCGGTGCTGAGCGACGTAGGGCTTGACTGCTGGCGTCGACCAGGAGAGTTTCTTCATGGCTCCTTATTTGACTGGCCGAAGGTGCGGTGTGCTTAGCCAAGGTCGCTGATGAGGCTGAGGGTGATGACTAGGTATGACTAGGTAGGCATGCTAGTGGTCAGGATACCCTTTATAGCCGTGGGTGCTGGCTGTATGGCTCGCTGCTTGAAAGCTTAAGGAAGTGATGATGACATCACGAAGTAGTGGCTGCACGAAGGCTGCGCTGACGTTCTTTGTCGAAAGTGACCAGTTTGGAGGTATGCGGAACAGAGAGTAAAGTCCCGCAAACCTCCGTTGAAAAGGGAGGATCCTCCGACCAGACGGGTGTTATATCTGGTGGGCAACTGCCCGATAGATGATTTCAGGCTGTTCTATATGTTCAAATCGCGCGGAGAACTTATGAATACATGAACTAACTTATGTATATATGAATACATGTATAGAATAGCACCTGAATACAACCGTTTCCAAGCAAATTTCCTATTACAATAATTTATCTTTTATTGAATTAAATCCATTATGTGTGGTGTATAATTCATTTTGTGCAGTAAAGCTACTAACCGTGCCCACGATACCTGTAATAAAGCCTCGTATAGACCATAAAATTGTCTTTGTTTCAATCATCGGCGCAGGATTCGATAGAATAATGTTTTGTCAAACAGCTCTGGAACGGATGTTATTTTAGATTCAATATCTTTTGTTTTATGTCATTCATGTTTTAACTCAGAGAATATGTTAGAAAATGTGATTTTTTCTAAACGGTAGATTTTTTTTTTAGGGAAATTAAAGGAAACTATGATATTTCCACCACCATCATTTTCCACCATTTTTTCTGATTTTTATTTCTTTATTTTTTTTTTCACCGTTCTGGGTTTATCCAGTCCTCCTTCTTTGTCCAGGCGATCTCTCTTTGGAATGCGCTCCCGCTGAACATCAGGATGGCGTCCAGTCGGTTCACTTTTAAGGTGATATCACGTGAGTACATTCGCAGGAAGTTGGTGTAATCATCACAGCGTTGATTTGTTGGATTCGTTTTTCATAATTACATTGTTAATTTGTATGTATGTAACTAAGTATATATTTATTATTGTATTTCTTTTCTATTTCTTTACCATTAAGCTGCACCTACCATGTTTTGTTTCTGCACCACCCTAAGGCCGACTGGTAGAAAATGCCTAAGGCATTAAGTCCAAAGGCGGACTTACAGTGTTTATTACTAGTGCATTAAGTTTTTAATAAATAATAAATAAATAAATAAATATTTCTTCAATTAACATAGCGGTAAGTCCCCTCTTATTATGGCGTGCCCAGCGCTGGGTTGAGCATGTGTTTGCTGCGGTTCAATTCCCGCATCGAATACATATTTTTATTGCCTACAGATAGTTATTCTGGGTCTAGATATAATTTTATATTTTTATATTTTATATGTTGGTGTACTTATATGTGTGTATTTATATGTTTAAGAATGTTGGGCTGTGAAAAAGACAGATGAAAAAAGATTGCACGTAACGGAGATGAGAATGTTAATATGGATGTGTGGTGTGACGAGAATGGATAAAGTGAGAAATGAGTATATAAGGGCAAGTTTGAAAGTGGCGCCAGTGACTGAAAAGTTAAAAGGGAATCGTTTGTTTTGGTATGGTCATGTGAAGAGGAGGGATGAAACGCATGTTAATAAAAGAGTTATGAGTTTACACGTGGATGGATGGAGAGGGCGACGGAGACCAAAAAAAAGGTGGATGTATTGTGTGATATGAAAGTAAAGGGAGTTAGTGATAGGACTGAATGGAAGAAAAAAAACGTGTTGCGCCGAGTCCGAATAAAACGGGACAAGATGATGATGATGTGTGTACGCAAACACGGTACAGGAGTACTAGTGTAGTAGTCCTAGTAGAGTAACGTTATTAAAAAAAAACCGTCAACCCCTGCCTTTTTATCAATGGAAATTAATAGCATTGTTCAGGCAGGGGCCATAGTCTTAACATAGTTCCTGGTAACCAGTTCATTTAAGACTCCAAAAACAATAGCCCTATATCTTAGTTTTCCATATTATGTCGCAATAGCTTCCTACCAACTGGGGGTTGTCCTTGGATGCACTGGCATTTCGCGTACAGGGATAATCACGCGGAGTACTCTAAAACTGCGTTGCAGAATTTTGAATTTTAGTTCCTAGGTGGCGTTATAGATGTCGCTACATTGATACAAGTAAATTTTAATGTATTACTCCCGTGTTTCCAGAGTAGGCTTTTAAAGGTCTGTTTATATCAAAATCATAATTAAACGGTATTTTTATTTAGGTCGCTTCTAATGGATTCTTCACTTCAATGTGTAAATTATTACTTGAATCAATCCCTTGGCTTGTTCCCTATTTGGGGTATTTTTTTTTCAGTGGGAAAATCATCTAATGACAAATCCCACTCTTGGGCGGAGGGGGAGATAGTGTCAGACTTTTACTGACTAAAAACCCACTCCTGTTCCTTCTTTGCCTTCGTCCCAGGGCCCCGGGTTTCACCTTTACACTACCCGTGGTCCCTATTTGGGGTCAGCTTTCTTGATACTTTTACGCCATTCTAGGCTATTTTGCGTCATTTCTGACAGCAGCATTAGTTAGCAGGTATTACGTTCCATTAAAAGCGTCTGAGGTCCTCGTACCCCTTTTAAAGGTCTAGGAAAAATATATTAACCCATAACGAAATAATAATATTCCTTTATTATTGATTATGGTTACGAAAAATATCGGTGTTAACGATTACAGTTACATCGTATGCATCACGCAGCGTATACTAAGTAGGTCAGCTTCCTACATTATCATCAGCCGGGTGCCGGAACGTGATTATCTCAATCAATTTGTTTAATTATGACTTATCCACTAAGGTCACTCGATTACGAATTAATGGATATTTAAATGCTGGTACTGTGCTACTTTTGTATCAATCAATCAATCAATCATTTATTTTCTACTAGCTCTTTGCCCGTGACTGTGTTCGTGAGAATGTTTTCGTAAAAAACTTAAACACCCCCTTTTTTGATTGGGAAATTATCCAATGATGTCTTACGCTCTAGGGAGGAGTGGGAAAGCGTGTCAGACTTTTACTGACTAAAACCCACTCCTATGTTCCTTCTTTGCCATCTTTCCAGGACCCCGAGATTCTCTTTCACACAACCCATGGCCCGAGTAGGCTGCGACCCTGCTGGGCCCCCACGAAACACCCCTTAAAGCCTATTTTGAGGGTAGTTTTAAATAACTAATTTTGATAGTCTTTATTATTCATTTTCATTTGATTTTATGCCAAGTATCAAGATTATTAATCCAAGAAATAAGAATGCACCATACAATGGTCAAAAACCCCTAAATCGTTCTATAGGGTAGTTTTTAATAATGGATAATGAAAATATTTTATATTTTCTTCGATTACTATTTGTGCTAACTTTCAAGTACTGACTTTCAAGTATTTTGGTGCGAATGAGATTTTGCATATAAACGAAATACCCATTTTTACCCCTTTAAAGGTTGAATTTTCAAAATCCCTTCTTAATGCTTCTTTTCTTAAATATATAGATAAATATGGTACATGAGTTATTATAGTGACAATATAAACCCCTATTTTTTAATTAGTAGGTACAAAAAAATGGGGCTCTATCCATACCCATTACCTACTGATCAGATTTGTGTAGTCAAAGTAAAAAAAAAAACGAAATCCCAAAATGACCACAAACATTTGTCATAATTGGTAAATTCATAATTGAATTGTACTGTATGGTGTCGGACGTAAAGAATAGCACCATCCCATATCTTCCCGTGGGTGTCGTAAGAGGCGACTAAGGGATATTTAGATTCTGTGCATACTACAGCACCTTAGGTCATCCCGTGGTGGCGGGTAAACTACCAACAAAAGCATTCCCAAGGAGGGTTGGTGTCAGGCTGGCGGCCGACTTTAAAAAAAAACTAGCCAAATCCCATTTGCAACATGTTTGGTTTTAATAGAATGCGCGATAGGGTTAGGGCGTACCCCACAGGCGACGCGCAGGGGCAGCACCCGGCTCCTGTGGGAAATGGACAAGGGTTGTTGCACCACCTCGGGCGGGTGCAACGTAAGAAGCTAGCTCGGGAAACGAGATTGAGGTATGCAAGTTGGAATGTTGGGACTATGACTGGAAGGGCCAGAGAGTTAGCGGATGTATTGAAAAGAAGACGGATAAATATAGCATGCTTGCAGGAAACTAAATGGAGAGGAACAAAAGCGAGAGAAATTGGTGAGGGATACAAGTTCTACTACTGTGGAAGTGATGGAAAAAGAAATGGTGTAGGAATAGTGTTAGACAGTAAATTGAAAGAAAGTGTGATGGAAGTACAAAGGATTAGTGATAGATTTATAGTTGTGAAAGTTATGTTAGAGAATGTGATGTTGAATATAGTTAGTGTGTATGCACCACAAGTAGGATGTGATGAAACGGTAAAAGAGAAGTTTTGGGAGAATTTTGATACAGCTTTAATGAACATCCCTGTTCATGAAGAATTGATAGTTGGAGGTGATTTTAATGGACATGTGGGAAGAATGAAAGGTGTTTATGAAAGAGTACATGGGGGATGGGGTTTCGGTAGTCCGAACAGTGAAGGAGAGACCCTGCTGCAATCCGCTACTGCATTTGACCTAGCAGTAGCAAATACGTGGTTCCAAAAAAGAGACGAACACATGATCACGTACAAAAGTGGTAATCATAAGACCCAAATCGACTACTTTCTAGTTCGGCGCAACCACTTAAAGCACGTCAAAGATTGCAAAGTACTGCCAGGAGAAGACCTAGTCTCACAACACAGACTCCTGGTTATGACATCAGTGGTTAAAATACTGTCTACCAAACACAAAGAGCGTCCTCCCCCTAAAATAAAATGGCATATGTTAGAGAGGAATGATTGTGCGAAGAAGTTCAGGGAGCGAGTGGTGGACAGAATGATAGAGATGGGAGATATGAATGATCGAAGTATAAATGAAAGCTGGAATGAGATGGCTGAGTGTATCAGGCATGCAGCGAAAGACATTTTGGGAGAGACGAGAGGAAAGGGCATAATAGATAGGGATACATGGTGGTGGTCGACAGAAGTTCAGAGTGTATTGAAAGAAAAAAAGAGAAAATTTAAGGAATGGCAGCGTGTAGAGCCTGGAAACACTAGTTTAAAAGCTGAAAAAAAGAGTGAGTATGACGTTTTAAAGAAGAAAGCCAAGAAAGCCGTGGCAATAGCAAAATCAAAAGCCCAGGACAAACTATATGACGCACTGGACAGTCCTGCAGGCCAAAAAGAGCTATACCGGCTTACTAGAATAAGAGAGAGAAAGGCGAGGGATGTTTGTCATGTAAGATGTATAAGAGATGAAACTGGAATGGTTCTATCGGATGATGAAAAAATCAGAAAGAGGTGGAAGGAATATTTTGAAAGATTGATGAATGAAGAAAATAATTGGAGTGGGGTGTTAGAGAATAAACCAGTGAATGTGGGATTAGTGAGAATGGTTAGTATGGATGAAGTCAGAATAGCAGTAAATGGAATGAAGAATGGTAAAGCCATTGGTCCAGATGGAATACCAGTTGAAGTGTGGAAGTTATTGCGAGTGGATGGATGGACGTGGTTAGCTTTGTTCTTCAATAAGTTGTTGCTGGAAGAAGCCATACCTGATGAGTGGTGCAATAGCTCTTTGGTGCCGATTTTTAAAAACAAAGGTGATGTGCTTGAGTGCAACAATTATAGAGGAATAAAGCTAATGTCACATACTATGAAAGCCTGGGAGAAAGTTATTGAAAGGCGACTGAGAGAAGAGAGTGAAATTTCACAGAACCAATTCGGTTTTATGCCGGGTCGGGGTACAGCGGATGCCATTTTTGCTATACGCCAGCTGTGCGAGAAATACAGAGGTGCGCATAAAAACTTGCACATGGTATTCATTGACCTCGAAAAGGCATACGACCGGGTACCTCGTGAGGTTCTGTGGTGGGCCCTTAAGGAGAAAGGTGTGCCTGGGAAGTATGTGCAGTTGATCCGAGCGATGTACAGTCGATGCAGTACCCAAGTCCGGTCTACAGTGGGCACCACTGGCAGCTTCAATGTGGCTGTCGGCTTACATCAAGGGTCGGCTCTCAGCCCTTACCTCTTCCTGATGATAATGGATGCTCTGACGTCGGACATTCAGGAAGAGGCTCCCTGGTGTATGCTGTTTGCCGATGACATTGTGTTGGTTGCCGAGAGTGGCCTAGAGGTCCAGAACAGATTGGAGGTGTGGTGGCACAGACTGGAGAGTGTTGGCCTGAAATTGAGTAGAACCAAAACGGAATACTTGTTCTGTGATTTCGGCGGTCTCTCCAATCCAGTGCCTTTATCTCGCGCTGGAACACCCATACCGATCTGCTCCGACTTTCGGTACCTCGGGTCACTCGTCCAAGGGGATGGTGAAGTAGGCCGGGACGTAACACATCGGATCAACGCAGGATGGATGAAATGGCGACAGGTCACGGGAACAACTTGTGACCCACGGATGCCCCTCAAGTTGAAGGGTAAAATCTACAAGTCCGTGATTAGGCCTGTCATACTGTATGGATCAGAATGTTGGGCTGTGAAAAAGACGGATGAAAAAAGATTGCACGTAGCGGAGATGAGAATGTTAAGATGGATGTGTGGTGTGACGAGAATGGATAAAGTGAGAAATGAGTATATTAGGGGAAGTTTGAAAGTGGCGCCAGTGACTGAAAAGTTGAAAGGGAATCGTTTGTCTTGGTATGGTCATGTGAAGAGGAGGGATGAAACGCATGTTACTAAAAGAGTTATGAGTTTACATGTGGATGGATGGAGAGGGAGAGGGAGACCAAAGAAAAGATGGATGGATTGTGTGAAGAGTGATATGAAAGAAAAGGAAGTTAGTGATAGTATGACGAGTGACAGGGCAGAATGGAAGAAAAAAACATGTTGCGCCGACCCCAAATAACACGGGACAAGGGCAGGAAGATGATGAATCAATCATTCATAACAATTGCTACTAGAAAATACTATGCGCAGTATTTTTCCATTTTTGTCGCTATTGATTCATTTTTTAATCAATAGTCTGTACAATATTATAGGTTTACAATAAAGAATATAATATATCTATCTATATATCTATCTAGGCTCTTAATGTTTACTTAATATTTAATTATATATATAATAGGCTCTTAATAAACTAGTGCGCCTCACCATCAACGATTGCTACTTACCATTTAGATGGGATCGCAGTCAAGCACTAGTTTATATCAATTTAAAAAAAAAACCTATACATACATATTTGGAAATTTTGCCTCATTTTTCTTCTGAAAACCTCCAACAAAGAGCTAGCCCTCAATGCGTGTAACACATTATCAGTATTTTATATAATAGGTATACCGTATGTCAAATAGGCATCAAAAAAACATTAAAAATGTAAACTTATCATTAAATTCATACCATTCCCTTATTCACCCACAATCTCACACAACTTACATCCCTACTCATCCCATCCACAATGCTGCCAACATCCCAATAATTTACATCAAATCCATCCATTGACATCTGTCTCCGAGTGAGCTACGATTAAATACAGGAATATGGCTCGGCAGTCATAAATTATGAGCTACATAAATACAGAGAGCGAGGATACTGGACAATTCAATTACTATGAACTACGTAGATGCGGGGACAGTGAAATAAGCGTTCGGTGACTGCCATTTTATGTTAAGGTTGGTACACAGTGACGTTGTAGTGAAATGGTATTTATGTGGCTGTTTGAAAAAAGAAGAGAAGAAAAAATGTAATATCTATGGTTTATTGTTCCTATTGTCAATAATATCAGCTTAGCCGTGTAAGCTGCTGTAACTGTTTTTTTTTTTGGCCTGTGCCAAGGCCGTGATTATAATATCTAAGTTTAAATTTAGAATGAGGAAAAGACAAAAGAAAGTTGAGTTTTATCTTTAGCTAGCACTTACTAGCGGTTTTGTTTGCTTGAAATTAGAAAATTATCTCAAAGGATCGCACTCCTGGGATAAAATGTATGTAGATGTACCCTAAGTGCAAGCAAGACATGGTCTAACCGTGTGTCAAATTTCTTCCAAATCCATTGAACCGTTTGAGCGTAAAGGAGTAGCATACATACATTCACAAACTTATATAAAATATTATAAAGGCAAATGTTTGATGACCCTATAATAATAATAATAACCATTTTATTTTCAGGCATCGGAGGCCCATATAAAAAATACATAAAATACTTATGAACAATAATAAACTAATACATATTATAAAACAAAACATATTTATCTATAATTATACACGTAATATAGTAGGAAAATAATAATAAAAATAGATTTTTTGACAGCAGTTTCTTGGTTTCCAAAGTTAATGAAATAAATAGAACCTTTCTCATTAACTCTTGTCTCATAATCATCATCATCATCATTTCAGCCAGACATTCAGTTTCAGTTCAGACGTCCACTGTTGGACATAGGCCTCCCCCAAGTGTCTCCACAACGAGCGATCCTGTGCGTCTCGCATCCACAGCATTCCCGCGACTCTCACCAGCCCCCCTAGCCAAGTTACGATCGTTTCGTTTGCGTCGAACGCCTCGAGTAGGCCACTGACTGGCACATGACGTCAGAATAAAGGAATCGGAGGCGTGGTCTACTCGAGGCGTTTGACGCAAACGAAACGATCGTAACTTGGCTAGGGGGGGCAGGTCGTCGGTCCACCTTGTGGGAGGCCTTCCAACGCTTCGTTTTCCGGTGCGCGGTCACTCTAGAACCTTTCAGCCCCATCGACCATCCGCTCTTCTCTAGCTTCAAAAAAATTTGTTAGTGTGCAAAAGCGTTACATGCACTTCAAAATAAGTAATGTTTTTCCTATCGTTTCGCCTACGGCTTGGCTCAGAACTACCCGGCCAATATTTATCATGTTACCATTTCCCATTCGAAATAAGCAGATGTTCTGACACGTTGAAACCATCCCTGATTATTTAAAAAATAAACACAGTTATTGAGAATAAGTAGTACTATGCTATGCATGGTTGTAGTAACTACATACTTATGTATCTGTGTAGGTTATTATTTCTTAGCCGATAAGTGGTTACCAGCTAATTATTTTAAATGGTATGGTATTGCCAGTGTGAGTAGATACTACCATATTATTATGTAAATAATTATCATGTCTTCTCAATTTTACACTTTTAACTTTTCAAAACGCGAGTGAATAGGTTACTTCTAGGCAAGAGTGCTCTATCGTGGACCACATTGTCGCTTTCCACCAGGTGTGGTCAAGCGCGAGTCACATCAACGTGTAGATGGACTCAATTTAATTATTTTTTTATCTCAATTTAATTATATTTTTATCAGTATTTGGCAACCTGTACAGTTATTATATTGACCTCGTATAAATGCTGAAAGGTGCACTGCAATGTAAGTACTTACTACGGGAAGTTGCTAAGCCTTAGCTGGGGCCATGGGTTAATTGAAGCGAGGAGGATTGGCAAGCGGTGGCCTCCTTCTGCGAAGCAGTAATGCTAGCAAAAGAGGAGGCCGCATGCGTGAGGGAACGAATGTCCTCACGGCCCAGCCGCCGAGATTCTGACCCCGATTACCAGCCACGGTAGACGCGGGCTTATGGACGTCGAGCAATGGGTAGCTCGACGTCCGGCTGTCCGGTAATTGACCGGACCGAGCCCAGTCGTCAACAGCGCGTAGTGATTCACGCGCACCTCAAAGATATGTCAGCAAACCGTAGGGGCCCAGCAAGGCCGATAACCCGCTAGCTAGGACCGCGGGGAATTTCTGAAAAGGAAACCCGTAGGTAGTCCTAGAACGCAAAGGGCAACTGAAGGACACAGGTGTGTTTTTAGTCAGTAAAAGTCTGACACGCCCTCCCGCTTCGCCCAGTGAGAGAAGTCATTGGATGATTTCCACCTTAAAAAAAATGGGATAAGTGAAAATGAATCCGGGCTCTGAAACGTAAGGCAAAGAAGGAACAAACGAGTGGGTTTTAGTCAGTAAAAATCCGCTCCGCCCAAGGGCGGGAGATGTCATTGCATGATTTCCCACTTAAAAAAAAAGTTGGTTTTCGAACTCAGGCAGGCACTTCATTTATGTGATCCGCACTGCTATATAAATGGTGCGGTGAAGAAAAACATCGTGAGGACTGAGGAACAGGATTGTTGGAAAGAGACCGTGACCTAGGAATGCAAAAAGCAACTGAAGAACGAGTGGGTTTTAGGTAAAAACTGACACTCCTCACTCCACCCAGAACAGGAGAAATTATTTTCTCAATAAGCACTCAAGTAACTGACCTAACTTTATAACCTGTATATTCACCGTCATCATCATCATGCTTTCAGCCGAAAAACGTCCTGTGTTGGACATAGGCCTCCTCCAAGTGTCGCCATAACGACCGGTCCTGTGCTAGTTTGCGTCTCACATCCATCGGATTCCCGCGACCCTCACTAGGTCATTGGTTCACCTTGTGGGAGGCCTTTCAACACTGCGTCTTCCGGTACGTAGTCATCACTCCAGAACCTTTTGGGCCCATCGACCATCTGTTCTGCGAGCAATGTGCTCTGTCCACTGCCATTTAAGTTTAACCTGTACTTACATTACTAGATATTATTTAAATAATGTAGGTACGTGTACATCAGTGCTACTTATTTGAAGATATACAACATGTAACTGGAATAATACAAACCCTTATACATCCCAATTAGAAAATTAAGTTATAATCATAATTCAAGCACTGAAATTTTACTTAAGAGGGCTCTTCTCCACTCGCCTATCGTCAACGTCGAGCATGGTTTAAGAGCTAAGCCACACGATGCGTTGCGGCGCGGCGCCGCACCGCAAATATTTCGACAAATTTTATTTATTTATAATACGTATGTATTTAGAAATATATAAGTAGGTTTATCAGTTGTCTAGTACCCATAGCACAAGCTCTGCTTAGTTTGGGACTAGATGACGTTTTATGCAAGTTGTGGAAAATTAAAAAAAAAAACGAAAAATCCCGCTACATGTGAAAACTAGTGCTTGACGCTGGGTTTCATCTGGACCTGAGGTTTGCTGTCCTACTGGTTTGACCAAGATTTTCTCAAGACCATACTTTAACACTAGCACAGAATGCTACCGTAAAAGCACATACATATTAAGATAAGCTAATGTCAGTATCACAGCTTTGTATTGGGTGTAGTGAGATCGCTAATCTTTTTATTATCTTGTTCGTGATAACAATCCGCAAATCACGAACAAGATGTTTACTCAAATAGTTGTAGATAAAGTTTGTAATGGCTTATTATTCGGAACTGATTATTATCGAGTAGTTTAGTTTGGGCAGGACACATTGTTCACAGAACGGATGGCCGTTGGGGCCGAAAGCTTCTAGAATGGCGACCACGTACCGGAAGACGTAGCGTTGGAAGGCCTCCTACAAGGTGGACCGATGACCTGGTAAGGGTTGCGGGAATCCGATGGATGCGAGACGCACGGGACCGTTAATTGTGGCGACACTTGGGGAGGTCTATGTCCAACAGTGAACGTCTTTCGGCTGAAATGATGAGTTTAGTTTGATTGGAAATGAATGTCATCATTGTGTGTGTTTAAGGCGCATAGGCCTTATTCTTAATGCGATCCATTTGATGATCTAAACTGAACTGTTGGAAGGGATAGAGCTATATAGGGTGTATAGCTCCATCCCTCTTTCTCGCTCGCTCTACTGATATTTTATCACGTTTCCTTAAAATATGAAGTTTGGTGGAATTTTTTTTTCAAGTCTTCTTACAGCAGTTATTTAAAGAATTGTCGTAGTGTGGTCTGCACCGAATAAATTATTAATGTATTATCTTTATAATAAACTAGATTTTGCCAGTGGCTTCGCCCGCGTGAAAGTCGGTTTCTCTATACAAACTTTGGACCCCCCGTTTCATCCCCTTAGGGGGTGAATTTCTTAAAATCCGTTCTTAGCGGATGTCTACACCCTATAAGGAACCTACCTGCCTAAATATACTAAATTTTAAGTTTGTAGGTGTTACAGTTTCGGAGATTTCGTGATTAATCAGTGAGTGGTATTTCGCTTTTATATACGTATTTAGATACAAAGAAATATTTTGAGTTCTGTCAATTATAATGATTTGATATTTATCATAGTGTTTATTAGTTTATAATTTTTATACATATATCAACTTATTTTAATAAGACTTCATTCTATTTGAAATATATATTATTTATTTATTGGGCACACCTACCACAGTGTAGCCTTCTTTAACCCATAAGTTGACTGGTAGAGAATGCCTTGTTGCATTAAGTCCGCCTATGTACCGCTACTGTATATGCAGAATACAGTGCCTTTGTTTTTCATTCCAATGCGGATGTAACATATTCTAATGTTTTTGTAGTAATTAAAAAAAAACTAATCGGTAGTAAAAGTATCGAGTCAGCCTTCTGGGCAAGCTTCCTTCAGCTTCATTTCAACGAGATCGCGCCTGTTTCAATTGTAGCGACATCTATGGCGTCACATAAGAACTAATCCTGCATCGCGCAATCAAAGTTCTCCGCGCGATTTGAATATATACGACAGCCCGAAATCATCTATCGGGCAGCTGCCCACCAGACATAACACCCGTCTGGCCGGAGGATCCTCCCTTTTCAAAGAAGGTTTGCGGGACTTTACTCTCTGTTCCGCCTACCTCCAAATTGGTGACCCCGACGTGATTTGAACACGCAACCTTCTGATAACCAAACAATTAATTCACATAGTATATTGTCAAGTTGTGTAGACACTTGAGATACGATATATTCCACACTTTCATACAGTAATAAATAGAAATCATAGAAGCTCTCTACATAACAAGTATATCCGTACGTCCACCCTTGCTTAACAAGCCATTTATCTTTTCCGCAAGATTATTACAATTAAGTATCTGACTCTATATCATCATGCCATTCCAAGCTGATCACTTGACAGTTACATATTTCATTATATAATTATCGAGATTGGCTCTGATCGACCAATCATCTATCAATCATTAAGCTATATTTTATCGAGAGCTAAGGGCTTGGATAGACGAGAGGTCGGACTGACTGATCTGTCGTATTGATTATATTATCTAAAGTAATTTGTCGAAAATGCTTTTACAGAATTAATTGTGAATGCGTGCCGTAATCATTTCAATTTCGCAAGCGTTTCGCCTCGTCGTTAATACCGTGTACATCGATGGACTGGAAAAATATGCCTGCTGCAGTCTTCCCGTCCGAATAAAATTTAGGTGTTTTCAAGGCTAGAGTGTATGAAATGTATAGATCCACCAATAAAACCGGGGTGTTTTGTCCGGTCCGGGCAACTGCCCAATAGTTGATTAAATTTCGAACTGTTATACAACATTATTTTTAGTACATGCGAAACCTGAATATAGTTGATTCAGAATCAGTAACTGAATCGAATCCAATAATTTTTACACCATGTTAAATTTTTTCATAAAAATATTTAAAAAAGGTCACAAGTTGGACACCACCGACACTAAGTACAACACAGGTCACGGCAGGTCATAAGGCGGGCATAAGGCGTCAGCGCACATCTGGGTGCAGGAGCAAAACAAACCCTCAGTCGCCCGGATGGCCCGGTGACCATGTATTTGTGCGGACAACCAGGTAACATAACAAGGTTATAACTTTGTAATTTTTCATTATACAGCTATGAAATTATACATAGATTCTTTACATAAAAATACTAGACACGTGTTTCGGGTTTCGCATATACTAAAACTAATGTTGTTTATTATGTTAGAGTGCAGTGGTGGCCGAGTGGTAACGGCTCCGACTTACGAGTTGTAGGTCACGGGTTCAAACCCAGCCAGGCGCATTACTTAGTGTAATTTATTTCATCACCACTGCTCTCAAAACGGTGACGGAAAACATCGTGAGGAAACCGGCATGTCCTAGAACCAAAAATTCGAAGACATGTGACATCCACCAACCCGCACTGGGCCCGCGTGGTGGATTACGGCCCATTCCCTCTCCTCGAGAGGAGGCCTGTGTCCCAACAGTGGGAACATTATAAGGCCGTCTATGCTATGCTATGCTATGTTCGAATCACGCGGAGAACTTTGACCACATAGGTGTCGCTATAGACTAATTACAATTTGAGTAGTTACGCGACTTAGTTCATTTAGCGAAGAAGGTGAATTTGGAATCAAAGTACAATTATATTTTTTCGCTTACCTCATTAAATAATTGCAGTTTTTCGATCGGTTCCGGTTAATTTTGTTTGTGGTACATTTCTATTTAAGAAACACGCAAAGACTGCTCGATTTAGGCGTCCCTCAAGTGGCGCCTAAACGACTGGTTCTATGCGTCTCGTATTCATCAGATTCCCGCGACCCTCACCAGGTCATCGGTCCACCTTGTGGAAGGCCTAACAACGCTGCTTTTGGCCCCATCGACCATCTATTCTACGAGTAATGTTCCCTGCCCACTGCTACCACTTAAGTTTGCCGATTCTTCGGGATAATAAATGTGATTGTCTCACAACCCGACGTCCGGTAACCGTCCGGACCCAGCCCAAGTCGTCGACGGCGCGTAGTGTTCCACGCGCGCCTCAAGGAGATTTCAGCAACTGTAGGGGCCCATCAGAGTCGAAGCCTACTTGGGGCCAGGGTCTGATTCTGAAAGGAAGACTCGGCCCTGGTACTAAAGGTAACGAAGGAACAGGAGTAGGTTTTTAGTCAGTAAAATTCTGACACTCTCTCTCGCACCGCCCAAGAGCGGGGGATGTCAGGAACGCAAAGCAAAGAAGGAACAAATGAGTGTGTTTTAGTCAGTTAAAGTCTGACACGCCCTCCCGCTCCGCCCAAGGGCGAGAGATGGCATTAGATGATTTCCCACCTAAAAAAAAATGCAATTTAATTTAATTTTATGATTTAATAAATTGTATGTGTATGATTATGTAACTAAAATGAGTCTTTGGTGCTTGAAATAGCCTGGCTGGATTTGCTAACAATAGTAAAATAGGTTCCGAATTTTATCGATGAGAAATTGAAACGTCATCCATGTATCTATATCCTTATACCTCATTCAAAAAACCCCATAGATAATATCACAGACATTTATGATCGGACGTGTTCAATTATAGGGATCTAATCATTACATCGGTGGCTAATCGTAATTTAATGGAAGAAAATTCTTCATAATCTTCTGTACAAATATGTTATTAGCGTATCGGAGTAATTGAAGAAATTGGTATTGTAGTACCGAAGTACAGGGTTCAGGTTAAATGATACTCCAGGATAGTGTACTGAATACCTATATTAACGTAAGAACACGAAAGTGCACAAAATACAATAAGTGCGGGTAGACTATATACAAAATGTGGATAAGTTAAAACATAAAAGCAAAAAAGTGAATTTAAAAGCGGGTACACAAAAATAAGGCTAGGGACACATTAATAGACAGTTAGCGTGAATGTTACAATTCTATGAAACTAATTACTAGGCAAAGAGATTTAAAGTTAAGCGACTAAAACTATTATAAATACAAAATATAAGCAAACTAACATAAAACAATAAGGGAAGCGCTAATAAGCAAATTAACCTAAATCAATAAGAAAGCGGGAAGCGCTTGTAAGCAAAATAACCTTCGCACAATAAGACACACTGGTAATATTCCGTGTTACGAATGTATCACCAGGTGTGAGATATTGTTACGTAGGTGCGTTCGATCAGCGAGGAGTTGTTCCGAGTCGTCGGATGCAATGCCTGCGCGGAGCCGAACTGAGCTAGCGGGTGGCGAGAGGCCATTTATACCCGTCGCCGCGTCAGTGCGATGACGCGCTCGTGTGTCCGTGTGCGTCCGTGTGGTGAGCGCTCGTTAGCGGGCGAGCACCTACTAATGTGAGGCGCGCACACATTGTTTACTTTGTTACAATCTCCCCCTCTGGCTCCGAAGACGTCTCGACGAGGAAGGCAGACACTCAGGTTGTCTTCGTGGTCGTCCTCGAGTTGGTTGCTGAGATTGCACAGCAGAAAAGGCTTTAGCAGTGGTAAGTGGTTCAGTTGTTGGAAGCATCCGTATTGGCAGAGCTAGTGCTGATAGCGAACTCTCATCTGTGGGCAGGATGTTCCAGTTAACCCTCCCCCTGCATAAGAACTACAGTGGTTCTTGAATCCCTTCATGGGGTTGTACCACTTTGGTGAGTTGTTTACGACTTTGGCGAGTTGAATAATGCCCTGGCGGCTGGTGTCAGAACTATGTCGCTTTCTTCTAAGCTCCTTCTAGCATCAAGATACAAGGCGTCTACTACCGGAGAATGGCCATCGAACAGTCGTCGGCGCTTTTCTGGTGGAGTAGCTAACTCGATTTGTATCAGCGGACCATATGTAGGGGTTTGTGGGTGATCCACCTTTGTTTGGCAGATTTCCAGCGCCCTATCTTCCGTTCCATGGTTTGCTATGGCTGAACACACGCTCATTTCAGGTCCATAGGGGCGTACCATATCGTCTTCTACAGCGCTGATTACTTTGGGTGAATGTGGTGGTGTCAAGCAGGTGTCTGGCGAACTGCCCATGGGTGACACCATCTCAGGTAAACTTGACATGCATATCATGTCGGCCATTATTGCATCACAAATGTTCTCTTGCTTTAGATCATGGACCTTTGCAGGATCGTCTAGGTATCGAAATGTGAGCTGAGGTAGGTTGAGAACCATCATGGCGTCTTCAATAAAGTCAACTCCCAACAGTGTGTTATTACCTTTAGCGTGGGGTAGAATAATAAAATCGGTGTTCACTGTTTTTCCGTAAATTGTAAAAGGAACATTTATGGTGAACACGGTTTGTAATTTTGGTTTGCCGTCTGCCAGTGTTACACTCATCAACTCTTCAGTAAACTTATACCCTTTTTGTTTCAAGCACAGATATAACTCATACGAAGCTATGCATGCTTTTGCGCAAGTGTCAACAAATCCCATTCCGTTAAGGTCAGCGATGGTTATTGGCACAACAGGTCTAAGTCGCATGACTTTCGTAGTCTTGACGGAGCAGAAACTTGTGTCCTCTTTCTTGATTTGGTGTGCGTTACACTTAGGGCAACGGCTTCGCACGACACCAGGTTCACCACATCCATAGCAGGAAAACTTTGGTCTTAGTGTGTCTATGGGTTTAGCTTCTTCCGTCTTTGTGCTAGGTTCCTGTTGATCCATTTTCAGACGCTTTCTGCAGACATCAGCGGTGTGTCCTGGTAATCTGCAGAAATTGCACCGTGACTTTGGTTTTTCATTGTTTGTGTCAGTGTTTTGTGTTGTTTGTGTAAATACCTGTTTTTCTTCTGCTTTTTCTCCTATATTACGCTCGATCTCTCTCGCTTTCTCCAGTAGGTCATCAAAAGTTTTTATGCTCTCCCTTGACAACTTTTCCCTGATCGCAAAACGTATCTGTCCGAAGACCAGATCTATTTCCTGTTGCTCAGTGTGTCCAGGTGCAGGAAATTCTGCCATCAGCGAACGTTTTTCCGAAATAAATATATCCGTCAACATATCTTCCTTTTGCTTATTTTCTATTATTTCTTGATAAATCTTGTAAGCCAATTTCTTAGGTGCAAATGCGTGACGTAAGCGATCTTCGAAGTCACACCAAGTTTTGATTTGACATTTAATGCCTTGCCACCAAGTTGCAGCTTCATTACATAAAATCAATGGTAGCCCTGTTAGCGCGTCCTGGTCGTCTATATTCTCGATTTTCTTAAAAATATTGACCGCTGCCAAGAAGGACTCAACTTCTGGAGCGCACTTTTTGCCACTGAATTTGACTGGACATCTTACCATGGTACTTCTATGCTTCGACCCTGAGGCGACTGCTGCCAACAGTTGTTGAAATTGTTCCGTAGACATGGTAATTGATGACGGTGACGACACTGAACCACTTTTATCGCCTTCCATAATAATCACTTTTTGTTTCCCTTTCGGCGGGTAGTCCTGTATTGTGAACCTTTGCGTTCTCACAGTTGGTCTAGGTCTTAAGTTTTTCTCTGAAGGATCCACGATGGGCGCCAGATTGTAGTACCGAAGTACAGGGTTCAGGTTAAATGATACTCCAGGATAGTGTACTGAATACCTATATTAACGTAAGAACACGAAAGTGCACAAAATACAATAAGTGCGGGTAGACTATATACAAAATGTGGATAAGTTAAAACATAAAAGCAAAAAAGTGAATTTAAAAGCGGGTACACAAAAATAAGGCTAGGGACACATTAATAGACAGTTAGCGTGAATGTTACAATTCTATGAAACTAATTACTAGGCAAAGAGATTTAAAGTTAAGCGACTAAAACTATTATAAATACAAAATATAAGCAAACTAACATAAAACAATAAGGGAAGCGCTAATAAGCAAATTAACCTAAATCAATAAGAAAGCGGGAAGCGCTTGTAAGCAAAATAACCTTCGCACAATAAGACACACTGGTAATATTCCGTGTTACGAATGTATCACCAGGTGTGAGATATTGTTACGTAGGTGCGTTCGATCAGCGAGGAGTTGTTCCGAGTCGTCGGATGCAATGCCTGCGCGGAGCCGAACTGAGCTAGCGTTTTTTTTTTTTTTTGTGTGGCCTCTCGCAGGTCAACCTAGGAGGTTGTCGGCTGCTTAACCGGTCTTGCCTGTGGCGGCCTCGATTCAAGAATCAAAGCCTCCAGCCAGGGCTTACTTAACTAACTTAAAACTAAGCGACTACACGCTAAGGGCACCCCCTGTGGGGTACGGACCTCGGCTTAGGGCGTCGCTGGGGGGGGGGCAGCAAGGGACGGGCTGGATCGCACAAAGATATTATTATTATTAACGGGGAATTTTAAAACTACGGCTCAGCGGCGCGGGCTGGCTCGAGCAAAGGACGGGGAGGACGTTGACGGGTCTGTCGCGGCGGGCCTCGGCGGCGAGGACGGAATGACGGCGGTCTGTATTGTTTACGAACTGTACTGGTTTCCTTTCGGCTCTCTTGGAGCAGGGTAATGGGGTCGTCGGGGGTGACAAGAGTATGCCTAGGACGGCGAATCTTTGAGATGAGGGAGGGTTCATATCGGGCGGCCGATACGATAAGGGGGTTGCGGTGTTTCACAGCAGTATCGAAGAAACGCTTGCACAGGCGTTTCATGAACTGCTGGATGGTGGGGATTTTGAGATCTAAGTGTAGATTCTCATTTCGGACGTAATAAGGGGCACCGAGGATTTTACGGAGGGTCCGATTTTGGAGGGTCTGCATCCTATGGAGGAAACGGGGCTTGGCGTGTGCGAAGATAGCACAGGCATAAGTCATGATCGGGCGGATTACTGCTGTAAAGAGGCGCAGCTTGCACTTAAGTGACAATTTGCTGCGAGCAGTCATGAGATAATGGAGCCTACCTTGAGCGAAAGCGGCTCGCGAGCGAGCCTGCTTTATGTGCTCGGCGAAGGTCAAGTGCTGATCGAGGATCACTCCGAGGTACTTGGCTTGCTTCTCCCAGGGGATTGGCTTGCCGTACATGGTGATCGGAGGGGGAGGGAGGACGGACTTCCGCTGTCTCGAGTAGAGAACAGCTTGACTCTTATCAGGGTTAACCTCTATTCTCCATTTCCGGAACCATTTGCCCAAAATGTTTGCGGAGGTTTGGAGATTGCGAGCGATAACTCTGGGGTCACGACCGGTGTAGTAAATTGCCGTGTCGTCGGCGAATAGAGCCAACTAGGCCTTTTTACTCTGGGGAATGTCGCTGGTGAACAGCGTGAAGGCTAAGGGGGATACTACGGAGCCTTGCGGGACTCCTGCTCGGATGGGGTGGGGGGAGGAGAGGGCACCCTCAATTTGATAGCGGAAGGTGCGATTCGACAGAAAGTCTCGCATGATGAGCACGAGACGGTCTGGCACTCCGAGTTGGTATAGCTTATATAATAAGCCATTGTGCCAGACCTTGTCGAATGCTTTCGCTATATCGAAATACAAGACACCCGTCATTGTATTACGCTGGAAGCCAGCGCTTAGGTGCTCTACGATGCGGTGGACTTGGTGGATGCATGAGTGCTCGGTACGGAACCCGAACTGCTCATTAGGAATGAGACCCTTGGATTCGGCAAAATCTTTGAGTCGCTTATAAATAAGCCTCTCGTAGACTTTACCGAGAACATTGAGGAGACTGATGGGGCGGTAGCTGGAAGGGTCAGACTTGGGCTTGCCTGGTTTGGGGATACCGATAACGGTGGCCTGCTTCCATGCTTGGGGGAAGATATTATTGCTTAATGCGCCATTGAAGATGGCGGTCATTAGCATTATAAGTTGGGGAGGGAAGAGTTTGAACACTCTGTTCGTGATAACGTCGGCGCCGGGGGCTTTCCGGGGTTGAAGTTTTTTGATGATATCCTCCACCTCGTCGGGAGTGACGGGGGGTAGAGGGTTATCAGGGTCTTCAACGGGAGGGAGGGAGGCTCTACGTTCGACTTCAGCGTCCACCATGTCGATGTGAGCTTGGTCTACTAGTTGAGAGCTAGGCGAGCATTGGGCTTCGAGGCTGTCGGCTAGGCATTCCGCTTTTTCAGAGTTGTCGAAAGCGACACTCTTATCAGGGCGGGTGAGCGGAGGGATAGAGGACTCTTCAGTGGAACGTAATTTCCTCTGAAGTTGCCAGAAGGCGAGATGAGTAGGCTCGAGTTCGCTAAGCGTCTTGTCCTAGCGGGCGGAACGCAGCTCGGTCATGCGTTTCTTAACAACACGCTGTAATCTACGCATGTGAGCCTTGTTAGCGTCGCAGGGAAAAGCGCTGTACGCACGGATGGCTGCGTTCTTCTCGGTCATCAGGGCCCGTACATCGTCCGGAATTTTCCAGCGACGGTCCTCCGTCGCTGGAATCTCCCTTGAACATTCGTTCAGGACGGATTGTACGTGATCCGTGAGCGAGTCGATCGCAGCCGTCGTGTCAGCGACTGAGTCGATGTGGTCAGGGATAGAATCCAATTGAGGTGACGTGGTAGATTTCAGTCTTTCGCTTACTTTCTTCCAGTCAGTGATCAATTGGGACGGGGGAGGCTGGCCATGGTCGAGATTACCCGAGCGGGGAGCCTAGGTGCATGATCACGGCGCGATGATCGGAGTTAAGCTCGTGTATACTGAGCTAGCGGGTGGCGAGAGGCCATTTATACCCGTCGCCGCGTCAGTGCGATGACGCGCTCGTGTGTCCGTGTGCGTCCGTGTGGTGAGCGCTCGTTAGCGGGCGAGCATCTACTAGTGTGAGGCGCGCACACATTGTTTACTTTGTTACAGTATTATATTAATCAAGAATTCTTGTTTCTTGTTTCTTTCTTGTTGTGCCGTGGAAGGTGGGTAGGCCTCTGGTGTGGGACGCAACCTGTGTCGACACCCTTGCGCCATCTCATGTTCCAAGTACGGCGGGCTGTGCTGGCGCTGCCGCTGCGGCTGCTGAGACTCTTAAACGGCGTAAATACAGTAACCTTATTGTTAATTACACTTTTGATGCGATGTGGAGGAGTATTTACGACGCCTGAGTGTATTTTGTATTATATTTATGTACATAGAGTTAGGTTTTAGTATAGTTAAGTTAATATTTAAGTTTTTTTTATGTAAGAGAGTGTTTACAATATGCAAAATAAATATAGTTTACTTTAAAAAAAAAAAACTTGATTGAGCCAGTGATATCATTTTGAGAAGAGTATGGTTGATCGGTTTATTCGTTACTTTACGAGTTAAGCAACAGTAACTCCTAATATTCACAGCAGAACCCAAAATTCACCAAGTCGCACGTGCTGGAAGCAGTGGTGATCCAGTGGTTACGGCCCCGACTTACAAGTTGTAAGTCACGGGTTCAAATCTAGCCAGAACATTACTTTGTGTAATTTATTTCATCACTACAGCTCTCAAAACGGTGAAGGAAAACATCGTGAGGAAACCGGCATGTCCTAGATCCAAAAATTCGAACACATGTGATGTCCACCAATCCGCACTGGACCCACGTGGTGGATTACGGGTCATTCACTCTCCTCGTCTCAAAGATTTTTCCTCATCGCAGAATATTAATTATTTTGTGATGTAATTACAAGTTTACGCTTTTCAGTTTTTTTTCCTCTATTTGTTCTATGACCTTGCTTTTTGCCAAATTTCAGGATTCTCGGTTAAAGGAAAGTACCCTATAGGTTTTAATTTCCTTGCGAGTGGCAAAATATGTGCCTAAACGGAGCATAAATGACCTTGTCTTCTTGATTTTTTCACTAGTCCAAGGAGTAGCAGACTTGATTTTTTTATATTAATTTTGGTTTAATACCTCAACGTTCGTTTGTTTTTTGAGAACATACGTAACGTAACGAACTTCGCTCTTGAGGAAAAGGTTCTTGACAGACGGACAGATGTACAAGACAGTGATCCTATAAGGGTTTCGTTTTCACCGACTGAGGTACAGAACCCATAAAAAGAAACAGTTGGATGAATTGTAAAAGAACTTTCCGCTAGATTGTTAGAAAATAAATACTCAAACTGCCAATTTATTTGCCACATACTGCCACTACTTTGTATCATTTAAATAAGCTTTTAAAGAAATTACAATATCTTACCCGTTAGTCTGCCGGCAGTTTTTGTTGAAAGCTGTTCCACCCACCCACGTTCAGAATACTTACGGTAACATAATAATAAAAGGTAGGATATGTCTTCCTTCTAGGTTCTCTCAAGCACGTTGCTCCAGTTTAACTAGATGTGGCGGAATATGTTTGATTATATTAATATACTTATTTCCGCCAGCGACTTTACCCATCGCATCGCATGCAATTTTTTTATATATTTGATAAATTATAGTAGATTGTTGATGTGACTAGCCCCATAAAGCAGTTTTTAAGTCGCGGGTTGCGTGTTGAATTCTGAAAGAAACAAAGGTTGCTAAATTTTAATCCCGAGTGTAGTGAGGGATTTACATAATTAACTCCCGAGCGCCGCGAGAGGATTAATATAGAAACCTGAGTGGAGTGAGATATTCAAGCCACCCAAGATAAAAGCAGTTTTCACACGTGTTGGATACCCTACTTTTTACACCTTCTGTGAGGTAATTCAAAGTCTTATACATAGGTACTCACAAACTTTTGCCTTTACGTAGGTCCTTATTGGATTCCTATAGCATACCTGCTAGGCTCATATGCTATATACCATATGCATATGCTATTGGTTCAGATAGATAATAACCGAAACACAGTTCAACGACTAAGAGATCACCAATCGAATAATGAAATGATAAACACATTCACTTAACCATACCTCCGATACCCTACAGTTTATATAGAGAACATTTATTTGCAAATTACCTGCGCCTGGGCAGGCGGTGTCGAAACATCTGTTACTGGTCGTTGTTTACTTAGCCACGATAAGTTACACTGATACGAACTTAGGATGAGCATCTGTACTGAGATTGTAGATAAAGTTTTCAAGTACAAAACGTTTTGTTTGTTAAGAACTTGATTATGTAAGCGAAATGCTTGCGTTGGTAAGTTCTATCAGGGATGTGCCCTAACAGGCGTAGCACAGAGGTCTTTTGAGTCGAAGCGTCTCGTCATGTCTTTCGGCTATGGCATATGCATCTCTTTTTTCTCATAACTAAGGTACAAATTACGCAAAAATTAAAACGCACGTCGACGCGCTATGAAACGCGTCTCTGCGCGTCGACGCTTGGTTAGAATCGACCGGCTTCACGTAACGCCGGGCTTCGCCGTGCGTTACTCGGATGCAGTGACAAGCACAAAGGCCATTCACGATTGTTCAAAAGTCGCTCAACAGGTCCATTACTGCGACCCGGGTGCGCGTCGTATGCGTTTGAATTAAAAAACAGGATGCTATGACAATGGACTGTGAGTTGACCCTAATAGGTTATGGAGCCCCTTCTATTACCTTTGTGTTTCAGGGCAGCGCTGATTCTTTAAAAAAAAAAACACTGCAGCACTTCATTTAAAGGAAACATCACAAAACAAAGGAAAACATTTTTTCAAATTTTATTTAATAAAGATTACAAGTTCCTAAATAGTAAATTTGTTTACAATAAGAATATGGATGTAAACATTCTAAGATAACGTTTTTGCAGCATTTGGCAGCAAATGTATCAAGTCAACCTTCTCGGCAAACTTCGCTGAGGTAGTCACCACTACAATAAACTCATCTCCATTTTACGAAGATCGCGCCGTTTTCGATGAATCCCTATATTGCCAGCTGCGCAGATACTTGAGATACAAAACTACACTCAATTTACATCACAATATCCATTAGGAATCATAATTTGAGCATAATTGAAACAGCTGTTGTTGAAATCTCTACGGTCCGGACTAAGCATTTCGCCTCGTCGTTTATACCGTGTACATCGAAGGACTGAAACAATTTGCCTATTGTGGTCTTCCCGTCCGATTATGATTTAGGTGTCTTCAAGGCTATAGAGGCTCTTAATAAACTAGTGTGCTACGGAACTTTGTTCGAAGAAATCCTGTCAAAAAGCTCTAAAGTAAAACTAAACGCTAACTAAATGTTCCCAGAACCACAAGTGTGGTAACAAGTTTATCTGAGTGTAATATCGCATTGTTTCCCCAGTGGCCAAGGTATCTGTTGCCAATAGATGATCTATTGAATACCGGCCTCGATTACCATAAACGTCGAGGCACCTGTTTGGAAGAAAGGCCAGTGGGTGGCGCTGTTCGGTCAGTTAAGGTAGGATTGTAGAGTGGAATCTGGACCTGTTGGACCTCTTTAGTCCTACAAGCGGTAACAAATTTCAAAAAGGTAGTATAGTAAGTTCAATATGTCGAGTGACGTACACTACTGAAATGTCTCGTGGTTATTCCCTAGGGCTGCGAGTATGTTCGAAAGGGTTACCGTGACTCTGGAACTCAAAGGGCAACTGAAGGATCACAGATGGGTGTGATAAGTAAAATTCTGACACTCTCTCTCGCTTTACCCAGAGCAGGAGAAGTTGTTTAAAATACCGTTAATCCTATCAACTTCGGATTATATACAAGCGCTGTTGTACATAAAATGTCACTTTTTGGTTAGGTAGATGTAGGTATGCGTGTATGTTTGTCAGCAATTCACCTTCATTTGATTGTGAATGAGGTATACTGATGGTATACCTTCTCACACAGGTAGACAATGTCTTGAAGTAGCACACTATAATTCATAAAGATATCTCCATATCATGTCTATTATGTCTATGGTCAACCGTCAAGATGACATATCAAAATTTTCCGTATTTTTCAATTTAAATCAATTTTCTATGTAAAAAACTCATCGAAAGAGCTTTGACATTTCAAAATGTGTTCGATATGGGATTTGATACATGTGGAATCCTGGAGGAGCGATGGCCTGATGCTGCGTAAGCGAGCAACGTGGCCCTCCGCCACGCCGCTCCTTTGATCCTTTGCGCACACGATGTTGGAAAGTAGCAGATTCTGGACTAATTGTGCTCCATTGGTGTAATTGCTGCAAGGCGTTCCGATGTGTGAAATTCTAATCGTATTCTTAAGCATTACTTTTAAAAGTCTATATAGGGTGACTGGCAATTAGTGTACGATACTTAAGCACGTGATTGTGCTCATGATAACAAACAATTTTTATTATGGGAGCAAAGCCAAAATCGCGAAAAAAACATCAGCTGTTCAGTACATTAGGCAAACATAAATGTACTGAACAGCTGATTTTTTTTCGCGATTTCAGGTTTGTTCCCATAGTAAAAGTTGTTGGTTATCATGAGCACAATCACCTGTTTAAGTATCGTACACTAATTACCAGTCACCCTATATATGTAATCAGCCCGTATTTTAAACAAGGGCCGTTTCTTATGCAATCCTTATGTGGAAGGCGGAGATTTTTTTTTCTTTATTTATTTATAGGGGTTTAAGGCGGAGATACAATCAAATACTTTTGTGTTCTAAATTATTGGTTTATTCTTAGGAGCACTTAATTAACAACCCAACCCAACCTGGAAGGGCAGAGCACCGCGGTGTCCTCGTGGGGGCGATCGGCGGCAGCGATCTCTCGCGCCGGGCTTTGGTAGAGGCCATGGTCCGGAGCAAGGAAGAGTGGCAGGTGGTCGCCTCCTTCTGCGAAGAAGTAATGCTAGCAAAGGAGGCGTTCGCATGCGCGAGGAAACGCCCCTCTTGCCCCAGCCGCCGGGATTCTGATCCCGATTTCCAGCCACTGTAGGCGCGGGCTTGCGGATGGCGAGCAATGGGTAGCTCGCTGTCCGACCGTCCGGTAACCGTCCGGTCCGAACCCAGTCGAGCGTCGTCGACGGCGCGTAGTGTTCCACGCGCGCCTCAAGGAGATGTCGGCAAACCGTAGGGGCCCAGCAGGTTCAAAGCCTACTGGGGCCATGGGTGATGCGGAAGAGAACCCCGGGGCCCTGAAAGGAAGGCAAAGAAGGAATAGGAGTGGGTTTTAGTCAGTAAAAGTCTGACACGCCCGCTCGTCCCACCAATGTCTTTAGATGATTTTCCACATAAAAAAACCCAACCTGGAAACCCGGCAACCCGGGAATCTTTAAGTCACAAGTGAGTAGGTTACTTCTAGGTAAGCGCGCTCCATCGTCGACCATATCGTCATTTTCCATCAGGTGACAGCGGTCAAGCGCGAAACTTTCAATAATAAAAAAATATATTAAATAAAATAAATCCGCCTAACAGTTTAACAGCCGACCTGACTTAACAAAACAATCTCTCTTTTCTTTCTATCGAATTAAAATACCTATTAACTTAACCTATGAACCTAATTGTATAAACCTTCAAAGGTATAAGATATATTATCTTATCTGTTTCTAAGTTAATAAGGGCAATAACTGAATGCGAACTCTTTCGATATATCATAGTATTATCAACATCCAAGATTTATCAATCATCTCCAAATAAGGATTGCCTGGGAAGTCAGTCTATACATACCACGAAGATTATAATTTAAAAAAAACTGGGCAAGTGCGAGTCGGACTCGCGCACTGAGGGCTCCGTACAAACTTACCTATGAAAACAGTTCAATTCCCGAATTAAGTTACGAAAATTTTTGAATCGGTAAAAAAGTATTTTTTTTGTGACGAATTCTTTTTTTTGATTCCCTTGAGAGTGTCGAAATATACGTTTTTTGCGACATAAACTGCCGTATCTTTTTTTTCTTTACTTTAGAAGTTTGATTTTTTCACAGCTTCAAGGGACTGCATACCTGGGTTTTAATTTCAACTCAATACCTCCACGCGTTCCCTATATAAAGGGTCTTGATAGACAGACAGACAGACGGATGGACAACAAAGTGATCCTATAAGGGTTCCGTTTTTTCCTTTTGAGGTACGGAACCCTAAAAATGTCACAAGCGTTCAACGGTATAGGTTTCCTAGTCAGAACAGTATCTCCAAGTTTAATCCAAGGCTTTAAAACAATCCCGATGAAGATATAATATCACAGCATCCAGTCTATCTCAAGGCAAGGCGAGACGGCGCCACATTACGCACGCGCTGCCATGCGACCGTGCGAACGCAACCGCTTGCGACTGTGCGACTTTTTGTCGCAAACGTCATAATCTATTAACGAGTCGACGCTTATCGTCAACAGTCACTGGATCTTTTTGTGGGAATGAATGATATAAGAAGATTACAATTGTATGTTATGTAGCTCTGAAGAGATGTTGAATATTGACTGATTGAATAGAGAAACAATAAGTTAGGAATCCATCCAACTTGCAACATAGCGAACTTAATATTGATTCAAATGATTGAAATAATAGATGTCAATTGTCAATGATATTGACAATGGCAATGATAATTCCAACCAATACACCACTACATTTTAGGTACATGAACAACTCTACCTAATTCCGACCCCTGGTCATTAGTCTGGATGAAAGTTGAAATGTCTTAATGCCATGTTTATTTTCTGGTGATATGAGTCATTATAACCACTATATTCTAAGCACAAACTGTTATTTTTATGTTTGTTATCTAATGCGGAAATGTATTTCCTAAGCATATTAATGCAATACATAAAGCAAAGCATATTATGTTACTCGACCAAGATTTATATTATTGCCAACACTAAAAGTTCAGTTTAGCCAAAAGTCATGAAGTCAAGTCATCAAAAAAAAAAACTAAGCCATGATTATTTATTAACGTAAAAAATCTAGTTAACTCAGTTTCCAATTATGTCGGTTTTTTTGCGATTTTGATTTGATAAAACGTAGTAAATTATTTTGCCTGTATATATCATGGTGATATAATATAGCATAGCATAGCAAAGTCTGCCTTTTAATGTTCCTATTGCTGGGACTCAGGCCTCCTCTCTAGGAGAGGGAATGGGCCTTAATCCACCACGCGGGCCCAGTGCGGGTTGGTGAATGTCACTTGTCTTCGATTTTTTGGTTCTAGGGCATGCCGGTTTCCTCACGATGTTTTCCTTCACCGTTTTGAGAGCTTTGGTGATGAAAAAAATTACACAAAGTAATGCGCCTCGCTGGGTTTGAACCCGCGACCTACAACTCGTAAGGCGGGGCCGTTACCACTCAGCCACCACTGTCGTGGTGATATATGTAAACACTTAATAATTTCGTAAAAAAATTCTTTGCCCAATTCTTATAGAAAAAAACACCTTGAAATATCATCACTTAAAATTTTTGATCGATTAACGAAAAATGCTTTAAATACTTAAACTCGTACCATGAGTCAAACGGACTCGCTAGCGACAACTCGATAGTCTAAACGGTGTCGAGTGTTTACGTTGGTACAAAAACCGCATCGTATCTAACTTCACACTCAAGTTTGCTCTCTTTCTAACTACAGTAAAAGACAGAGTAAGGCAGATAGACCTACAAATCCTACCAAATTGAAACACCAATTCTCTAAGTATAACCCGGCCTATTGAAAATGAAATATTGTAGTTGTAGAAATATTTTGATGGTTCAGTGTTGTTGTGTTTGTGAATTATTGAATGGGAAAAAGAGAGATTTCATACGTAAAATAACAATGCGCATAGTGAAAAGTGGTATTTCTATTATGAAGTGCATGTATAAAAGTAAGTTATTATAACATTCTTATTTCTAATTTACCTTCGATTCAAGTGTTACTCTTTGTGTAAATTTCAAATCTGTATAAACCCTTAGCAGACCACACAAATACTCGAAAGCCCCTTTATTGAGCCTATATTCTTTGATGAAATTATTTTAACTAATATGTACAAGTGCCTTTCGTTTAGTCGCTTGGAAATTTCCTTTGACGCGTCGTTCGTCTTTTTATGCAGCCGTACCTAACATATTCTACGTTAAATAAGTTTTACCGGACATATTTATGCACAAATAAATAAAATATTGTTTTACACGACACGCTTTACATCATTTTCACCCTTCAATATGCTAGTAAGTTACTTTACTACTGTAGTAACGGTTTGCTTCGATAGCACCTGTCAAATTTGTTACTCATGGTACCGTTTTTCTATAGGAAACTACTAAAAACTTTAGTCGCTAGCGAGTTCTTATTCGATAGGTTTTGTACTTGATGACTCATACTACCGATTTTGGTTCTGCAAGTGACCGCTAGAGGCACTGCAAAATTTGCCATACAAAATATTTACGGCGTCGATATCGAGTAGCGACGAATACTATTGCTTTAAACTCATGGTAGAGGTACTGATATCGAAAGGTACGAATGAAGCTGTCGACACACAAGAATTTTGATGCCAGATGAAGATACCGCTATCTGCATTACATCTCTGTCCCTTTTCACAGCAGATTATATCTTTCCAATAAAAATGACAGCATTTTTTTGTAATTACTTTTGTAAGGCCTGTGTATGGTATCGGTTTTAAAAGTAAAAATAATGTTTTGTAAAACGATTATTATGCGTCTGAATACAAAATGGACAAGGTACATGCGCATAACATTAAACAAGATGTTAATATACTCGAAACACGCATGTAATTAGTAAGTTCGACATCTTTAGATTGTAACACATTCATATTGGAATAAGAATGCGTATTTATTTTACATTTCTGTTTGAAGTAAGGAGCAAAAGGGTCGATGCACTAAGTAGCATCCGGTAAGAGAAAAACTACACTTGACTATATTTTTTTAAATTTTTTAAATGCAACAGATATGATATAAATGTTTTGTAATATTTGAAGGTATCTTAGTTCGAATAAGATAGTAGAAAAAATCCATCAAGAATTTCATCTGCATAGCAACGTCGATAGTGTAGAGAGTATTTAATCTAATATCTAAAATTACATTTACTCGAGTGACATTTAAAAAAATATCAACTAGTTACAAAAATATTATTGGCGCTGAGTACTGTAACTCGATACCATTCCGATATCGATACTACGCACATCACTGTAGGTACGTAGTGCTGTTCCATTGCATGTATGTAACACGCACGAAGATAACAAATGAGTATCGTATTGACTCCTGGTTCTTTTTTTATCTTATCTTTCATGTTTTGTCCCTATGCGGAATACTCAAAGCAGGCCTTTCGAACAAAGTAGTGTAGTTATCATGGAACCATCGACAAATTAGTGTAGGAATTGCTATAGCACCAGTTAAGTTTTATGGGAACTACATGCATAAAAAAATAGACTGCATGAACTCTTTTTTTTTTGCTAATGTAATTGCTTGGATACTAAGTCCTTTAAGCTATGTTTTCGTATTAATAGTTAATTTGTTTACTATTAGAATATGTATGTACTGTAAAAATTCTTCAGCTTTTTTGTAGTATTTGGTAGGAAATGTAACAAATCAACCTTCTCGGCAAACTTCATTGAGGTAGTCAACACTACAATAAAATTCTCAGCTCCATTTTATCAGAATCGCGACTGTTTCAATTATTCCACATATAGTCCAGTTGCACAAACACTTGAGATACAAAACTACACCTATTTCACATCACAATATCCACTAGGAATCAATTTGCGAATAATTAAAATAGTCACCGAAATTCACTCGAAGAAATATCGCCAAAAACTCACAGAATGTTTTTTTTTAACTTTTAAACGATATGCCTGACTTTTGTGTAAAGATATCAATGTTTTTTGACGTTGATTGGAATTGACCGATTCGATAATCGGTTGCGCAAAATCCTGGGTTTGGCGCTAGACCATAGGTAGGTTCTGGGGTAGGCATCATAATTATGACGTTTAATAGGACCCTAGGTTCTTTGAACCACCAAACAGTGTCGGTTAAAGACAAAAAATCATTTTTTTACTTTCATACAACGCCATCTAGTCCTAAACTAGGCAAAGCTTGTGCTATGTGTACTAGACAACTGATAAACATACTAATATATTTCTAAATACAAACATATTATAGATAAATTACAACCAGACACAACAAATGATCGTGCTCATCACCTAAACATTTGCCTTTGGTGGGAATCGAATCCACGACTTCCGCCCTGCGTTCAAATATTTTGACAATTCAAAAGTGCCTGTAATTGGTCTATTTAAAATAAACGTCTCTGATTTCTTATTTCATGATCTACCTATGTAGACTGTGTACCATCATCATCATCATCATTTCAGCCAAAAGACGTCCACTGTTTTTTTTTTATTATTATTGATAGGCTCGCGTTTGACCACCATCTCACCTGATGGTAAGCGATGATGTGGCCGACGATGGAGCACGCTTGCCTAGAAGTAACCTATTAACTCTTGACTTTAAGACCCCTAGGTTTGGTGGTTGGTTGTTAGACATGGACCTCCCCCAAGCGTCGCCACAACGACCAATCCTGTGCGTCTCGCATTCCCGCGACTCTCACCAAGTCGTCGCTCCACCATGTAGGAGGCCTTTCAACGCTGCGTTTTCCGGTGCGCGGTCACCACTCTAGAACCTTTCGGCCCCATCGACCATCCATTCTACGAGCAATGTCACTTTAGCCACTGCCACTTTAGTACTGTGTACTAAAGTGGCAGTGGGTTTGGGTGGCAGTTTCATCAAAATGAAGAAGTAACATACACACACTGACAAACTTTTACCTTTATAATATTAGTGTCCATATGAGCGTGCATTCTTTTAGTAAATCTTTATGTTAGTGATTTTACAATTTACTGTTCATAATCTTCCTGCCCGTAATTACTTGGGGTCGGCAACACGTTTTTTTCTTCCATTCTATCCTGTCAACAGTTATGCTATCACTGACTCCCATCTCTTTCATCCCTCTCATATTTTTTTTTTTAAATTTCCGTTATTTTAGTTAATCCTTTTTCCAATTTTAATTTTATTTTGTGGAGTTCTTTGATGATTTCACACATCAAAAAAAGGTGATGAACAAATAATTTATCTGATTCTTCACATTTGTTCACATGTTGAATTAAATTTTGAGCTACTTATAGCGTCCTTCTAGACGAGTGAACTCACAAATGATTGTACCTAAAAATTGAAACACGAATATTAATATAGTGACGTCTCACAAAAAAAAATGAAACTAAAACGAAAATATTGACGTAAAGGAGGGGAGGGGAGGACGTGCTGCCTAGAACTACATATTTCATATATGTTTTATTTATATAATAATATATATAAATGTCGTTATTGGTAGAATGAAATGGGTCAAGAATTAAGTAAATAAATGTTCTAAATACATTTCATGAAAATATAGTAAACAAAACGTTAACGTATTGTTAAATATTTTTTAGTCATTATTTTGTTGTACATGGCCCTATAATTGTCTGTGTTTTTTTTTAATTTACCAAAAAACACATAAACGCGGAATAAAATCCATACAATAGTTATTATTTTATTTCCTAGTACATTTTATTCTCTTATCAAATGTCCATCTAGATCTAGTTCGAGATAAACATAACTAAACAAAATAGATAACTAGTCTTGGCTGCAATACGAAAACTAATTGATAATTAATCATTCCAGAGCGAAAAATGACTGTGACCACACTGCACTACTTTCCAGGACATATCCCATTGCGAAAATTTTCAAATAGATTTTTTTTCCTTTATTTTTCGATTTTGTAAAAGTTTTTTCTCCCATTGCAGTTATATGAAAGTCTGAAAGTTGTTAATCAAATTTATATAAATTAAACTTATTACCTTTTATTAATGAATTAAACTTTTTTTTTAATTAATTAAAATTATTTTATTTTTCATTTCATCTCTACAGTAACTAATTACTTATACATTAAAACAATGATTAATTAAAATTGAAAGGGAATAAAAAACTAAACCCATTTAAATATCGTTCCAGTTATGAGATTTTTTTTCCCAATCACGACGCAAGGTTGACGGTTTAAAAATATTTGCAAACTGACATTTTGAAAAACTGCAAAAAGTGGTTAATGCAAACTTGAACTGTTTCAAAAAGTGAAGGTATGATTTAATTTTGAACAAGATGTTACTCAGAGGAGTTGAAATATTTTCTTATGCTGTTCGAAAAATGTTTATTTTTTACCTCAATTCAAAACTGGAATCCTACTTTTTCATTTGCAAAATTTTCTTACAGGTACAAATTAGCCGCTTCACATGGCATTTAAATCGTTGCCTTACCAGTCATAATTTAATTTGTATGTGCTTACATATTAGGACTTCGGATATCTTTGACTCATAATAGCGACTAAGTAATGTTAAATACTTGTTTAAAACTTATTAGCGTCTTTTAAATTTTACAATCAATTTTCAAGTCACACGAGCTTACACGGTCGCAACATTATATTTAAGCTTCATAATATCAAATTTGTATGCAAATGTGCTTGTCCATAAGTATCTTAATTCAATCTTTTAATGACGTTTGTATCGAATATTTATATCACAATATAAACAGATGCAGTTGTCATCATATATCAACCGCAATATTGTATGCAGTTATTGTTAAACAAGTAACAAAAAACTGAATGAGTGGGTTGTTTAATAGCGTGCAAGTTAATAGCTCCCGTTCGTTTCATATGTCTATTCTTGTCTCTTTCCCTCACGCAAAGAATAGGCGCTCGTTCCTAGTAGTGGTTCCCAACGGCGACGCGCTCGCATATATTTATTTTACTGCTAAAAGAAGGTCGAATTCCCATTCGCTCTGCGCGCCGCACAAAATTTCCCAGTCACTACGTCGTATCATTCGAATGTAGAGTTTTCAATGGAAAAAAATGGTATTGCTAATACTGTTGTTTCTGTTTCAAAGCAGCCTTCATTTTTTATTGCAAAAGAAATGTTAACTACACAAGTGTGTAAAAAACCTTTCTTCAATGAGATATTATTTTTGACCGTTACCTCAAGTTGATGATCAAACGACACTAATAAAAAATTCTGCAACGTCCGCCATAACTTAGTACCATAATGAGAACAACTTTTAGTGTCGTAATGTTAAGTTTATCGTGTAAAAGTTTTTTTCCCATTTGCTACGCCACAATTCTAGAAGCTAACTGAGCTAGCTGTTGTAGGGCAAAATGTATGCCAATCACCTACGTGACTTAGTTTCGAATTATTCAAAGATTAATAGCACACATTTTATGAAGCAAGATGATAAATGTATTCTTATGACAACAATTTATTGATTGTCACAGCTCTTGCTATTTTAAATACTTTGTCAAGAAGCATTGTTGTGGGATCATAATGTGTAACATTCCAGTTTAGAATACAAAAAAATACAAAGAAAATTCCGCTCTATTCTAAAGTGGTGCTGACAAACAAGAAATGCTAAGTGCAACAGTATTGTTTGTCTCGGAACCCTTCAACATTTACAATCCACAGTAGCATGTGGATTATAAATGAGTAACTGAAAAAAAAATATAAAGAAGCGTGTCCAGATCGTGGCAAATATGATAATTTATTTCATATTAGGATTAACAGCTCAATGTGTTCCCTTTATGGTTTAGTTCGGAATACAATAAAAAATCGGTATGTTCAATAAAAAAATTAAGTACTTCGAATTGGTGCTTTTGCATTCAGTGAAAAATTGTTCATTGTTTATTGCACTTTTTGCTGGCAGCAAAAAATCTAAATGCTATGATGAGACTGATACAACAAAACAAAAATTTTAATTAACCTTTAGAGTGGTTTAGTGCTCGCTTTGAAAGGTCTTAAGTGTAGTGACATAAGTTTTCGCTCATAACGGCTCGGATGCCATTTCTAGGTTTACAAAGAAGCATGATGTGGTGTCTGTGACACGCCATCTAGTATTGAAAGCTAATTGGCAGGTGGTTGTTTTTTTACATTGGATAATTAACCTTTTGCAGTGTGAAGTGTACTCGAAATTGCAGAAGATGAAAAAAATACAATTATGAGGAAAGTTACAGGCATAACTTCAATTTTTCAATAAGTATAATGTTATTTTGACATTTGTTTGCAGACAGTTTTATATGGCAGAAGGAATGGGAAATAAGGTCACCTAGTTTTTACTTTTTGACATAAGTGTTGCTAGGATCCCAACTTATTATACTCAATAAGGCTTTGAAGCATCAATGCCCGAATTAAACACTGAACACATTCAGTTTTATAGGGCAGAAGGAATGAGAAATAATGTCACCTAGTTTTTACTTTTTGACATAAGTGTTGCTAGGATCCCAATTTATTATACTCAATACGGCTTTGAGGCATCAATGCCCGAATTAAACACTGAACACATTCAGTTTTATAGGGCAGAAGAAATGAGAAATAAGGTCACCTAGTTTTTACTTTTTGACATAGGTGTTGCTAGAGCCCCAATTTATTATACTCAATAAGGCTTTGAGGCATCGAGGATCGAATTAAACAGTAAACATGTTCTACTTCGACACGAACATTTATTAATGACGATAATTGCGTGACGAGCTGCACGTATCATAAAATTATCCAAAAAAATAATCGGTTTATTTATTGCCTTACATTGATTGATATAATTGAAAGATCCCATTGTCTGGCTAATTGCTAAACGTCGTTTTATATAATAACATCGCAATTAATACTCGACAATTACTGTCACAGACATTCTCAAGCATCCTCGAACATTTAGAAATAAAGTCATTTGGAGAGGCATTCAATCACCTGTTGTTTTAATCGTAATATGATTATTACCTTATTTTATAAAGTGTGAAAATTATCATTCCTATTGCTAAGTAATATTAACGGAAAACGGCATGTTATTATTGAAACACACATCTTGCAAGTATCTGCAGATGTTATAGTTATAACACGGTAATGGTTGGTCGGAGACGAACCATCTGTCGGCACGTTGAGCTTGCATTAAATAAAAAAGGGGAAATCATCGCTTAGAGTTACCCTTGACACGTGACGTCCATTACTTACAAGTTTATCAATAAGATCTATTAATTTAAGATATCAGATATGCCACTTAATTATGCTCAACGTCAATGTTTGCTAAAACGTTCTTTATTTTATTAAAAACTCGACGACGTTAACTGATAAGAACTATCATTTTAATTGGTCTCCAACAGTTTACTGTGAAATCGAGATAAAAAATATTAATAAAATTTATTAAATTCGATCTTACGGCACTGTGACATGTTTTTGTGAGTGTAATTAATTAATTCTTGTATAAGTGCGTTCAATGAGAGGAAATCCGAAACATATGCACTGTGTAAACATTTAAAGCGTGTGATAGAAAACGTCCGCCCCACCCAACATTGAAACGGTGTACACTTTAAATAAATTTTTCATACGCTCTAATTTGCCGTACACATCGACAAACGGTTACTTTTCGAACAAAATCCGAAGTACACGTACACATTCCCAGTGGCTACGTAGCACAATTGACGCGAGCGTATCCGTTGGGAAAAGTTAAAATTGTGGAGACATTAATCCATACAAAATTCAACAATTAATGCTGCTTATCGGAATCGACATTTTTATTGTGACCTTTACGATAACTGTTGTTTTGAATTTAAAAGCACGCACTTGATAGTTGCTGCTTACTCGCAGGAAATATCTTTATGTTGTCCGGAGTCGTCTGTAGCCATTTATTGGAAACTTTGATCGTACAATAGTATCTATAAGCTTCGAGAACTTAATTATATATTTAAGTATTAAAAAAAAAAACATTACAATTACATGGTCTTACATTTTAATAGATTATATAAAAGAAAAACTCGCGTATTTCTTTGAAAATTCAATTATTATCGTTTTGAAACTAAGTGTTTATAGTTATTGATAATCTAGTTCTTAATTTTGTACTATTTTATGTAGAATATTTTATTAAAATGATCTTTTACAAAAATGCTTCTAATGTTGGCACATGTGGAAGTCGATTAAAAACGAAGCAAATGTAAGTAAAATCAACAACATCAACAATTTATTTAAAATATTATATCTATTTAATATAATATTTTAAATCAATACACAATATTTTTTTTTACAACAATAATATATGTAGGAAATAAAAATGGTCCTAAATAATAAAGAAAACTAATTACACAAACAAAAGAAAAGACCACACAATGACCAGAAGACCTTATTAATACGTACTCTACGGAAAAAGTATAAATAAATAAACAAAATTAATCATGTTTCATTTATTTTTGCCACTCGCAACTAATTCAGATTTTAGGCTTCCGCAAAATGAAAAAATATATATATATATACATGAAAAATAGTTTACGTTTTTTATTTTATTTATAGTTAAACAAGTTTCCACACGCAACTGCGGTAGCGACTGTTTAAGTACAGTCGGTACACGTACCGATAACTAGGCGTCACATTTGCCACTTCTTGCGTCGTTCTGTCGCAGTCGTACGGCAATTTGTCGCACCCGTCGTATGACATTTAACACATTTAATCGATTCCCCACCAGAGCGGACATTTAATCGTGAACGCAATTCGATAACCGCATTGATTTGCCAAGAATAAAAGGCATTAAAAATATCGAGAGCGTTTTTTATTGATTTTATGCATCGTATATTTTATTGATGTTTTATTTAATTTAAGCCTATAATATATTATATTTATTATTTAGTTTATTGTAAGTACAGTGTTTCATTAGAGCATAAAGTCTTAAATAAATAAATACATTTTTGGGAAGAATAAATATTGTTAACATAAAAATACATATAAATCTTTTTTTACGTGCGAAATCATCAAATGACTCCTCTCGCTCTGGGTGAAACGAGAGAGAGTGTCAGACTTTTACTGACTAAAACTCATAGTGTTCCTTCATTTGCCTTTTGTGAGGGCCACGGACAATCCGCAGCCCTTGCAGATATCGGCCCTAACTGGCCCCGTCTATCTTGCTGACATCCTTGAGGCGAGCTTGGAGCACTTCGCGCCGTTGACCCGAATTTGGTCCTTATCGGACGGCCGGACGGCGAACTGTGGCTTGCAGTCTTCAAGCATGGGCAAGGGCATGCCAAGTTTCATCAAAATTCGTTCAGCCGTTCGAGCGAGAAGAAGTATCAAACATATAGGTACCTACTCGTACACACACTGTCAAAATCTTTCGCCTTTATTAATTAGTATTATGTGCAGTGCACAGTAGAGAAACTAATGACAGATAGGTACACAATAAATAAACAAAAACAAACACGGACTGTCCCGTCAAAATAATACAGAAC
The DNA here is from genome assembly GCA_905147345.3 of Mythimna impura. Lineage (NCBI taxonomy): Eukaryota > Metazoa > Arthropoda > Insecta > Lepidoptera > Noctuidae > Mythimna > Mythimna impura. Next base: position 25,870,173 of record LR990346.1, on the reverse strand, counting down.
TATGGCACTACGAAAATAAATTCTTGTTTTCAAAAATTGCAGCGAATAAGAAAGCGCATTTGCATATACCTTTTAAGTTGTGAAACAAATGGTGGTAATTTAAATATTTTTAAATACAATTAGTCGCTCCCTCTACTAGACAGGAGGCCTGAGTCCCAGCAGTGGGAACATTAAAAGGCTGAATATGCTATGTTATTCTACGTAGTCTTTTAGACATGCAATTTACTGTTTTTCATACTAGTGTGGAAAAGTACGCTAGGTTACCCCTGCCACAATTTATTACATGTATCGCTTATGGCTGGGTGCCGCGCAGCCGTTCGTCAGTGTATTGAAAAACGTTTTTTGATATACTTGGAAATTTGTCAATGCAGTATTCGGCAAATACAAATGTACAAATACATATAAATGTATTATGTCAAACAATTTCATAGAAAGAAGAGAAAAAAGAAAATAATAAAGTAGGGCGCCAAATGTCAAATGTAATATGAATGAACCAAGAGACAACGCTCGAAATATCAACCGAACACCGTATTTTCATAAAGCGTAGGTTCAAAATGCCTTGTCTTTGTTTATTTGTGTTTGTATAAAGAGAGCCAGCTTGAGGGGTTAAAGAAACTTTGTACAATACTGCCGTCCTAAAAAAGGGTCATCTGCCCTTTTAGATAAACTGTTAATGTGTGTGTAATAGACGATACTGTTAGTCAAGTCAAAACTAGTTTTGACTGGCTTCAGTTTTTATTATTTGAGTATCTTTAATTATATTATGCGGAGATCGAGACCTAGAATCATTCAAAAATATTTTTTAAATGGTAACAAAAAAAGCCTCTACAGTACCTACCATTCACTTTTACCTATTAAAAGTATACTAATGATAATTAAAAACAACAAATTTCTCGGTACAGTTTGTAAGCAAAATAATAAAAACCAGGATATTCGTCCATTGTTTTTCTTCTTTATTTCCATGTGTGGAGGTCGAAAATTTCCCTCCGAAAACATACTACCAGGGTACAAAATAACTCATGTTATAACCATACTACAGACTTTCTAATTCGATTTACTTTTTGGCGTTTCAATGAAGTAGATTTACTACTAAAATAAACTATTCAAAGTGTTGATTTATGTTATGAAGTAGGATTGGTTTTCGTACCACTGGTCTAAGTCTATGGTAGGGAATCCAATCCCGCATCAAAATCGCGATCCCGCAAGCATGCGGAATTTAAGTTATCAATCCCGCGAATGCCGCGGGATTTGCTGGACTGGGATATTTTATTTTATTTTAAGGGACATGCTCAAAGATAGCCCGCGAAATTAAAATTTTCTTTAGTTTTTTGCATTTTGCAGATCATAATGCCACTCTAACCAGCACAATGCAAAATAAAAACTTAAGACAATTTGAATTTCGCAGAGGTATAAATAATCAGGAACGGATAACATAAAATATACCTAAACGTTTCATCTTTCAGATTTAGAAAGATAGAGTAGGTACTTTAACTGACATTGATTAGGTACCTACGTTTCTGTCCACTTCCGATTTAGGACTCTCACAACACAAAATAGGAATATAAAATTTATTTAACTGTACCTAGGCAAGATAAAATATTGAAAACGTACCTAATCAATGTTAGTTGATATATGAAATACTAGCGACCCGTCCCGGCTTCGCACGGGTGCAATGCTTATAATCACTTCATAGCATAAAACAAAGTCGCTTCCCGCTGTCTATCCCTATGTACGCTTGGATCTTTAAATCTACGCAATAGATTTAGATGCGGTTTTGTCCAGCACTGCACCAGGGCGGGTCGCTAGTACTAAATATACTTACTACAGAATGTCTTTATACACAACGTTCACAGATTTTTGGTCATTAAACAATACTAACATGTTTTCTTTTGAGGTTACTCTTGAAAGAGCGACATATAATTGGCCATGTGAAAAACATTCAACGCTCAAATCTAAGCCTGTAACGTTGAAAGTTTGACCCTGCGATTTATTGATGGTCATTGCAAAAGATATCTTTAGCGGAAATTGTAGCCGTTATAGGAACGATAAATTCGATGGTATTAGAATTCAATTTCAATTAACCCAAACACTGCTAGGTTACATTGTTTTATTATGAAGTTTCTGTGTCTACGTTCCACCTTCTTCCATCATCAAATCAGTTCGATAGTACCTTATAGCCAAAATGCATCTCATGACATTATTTATTTGTATTGTCATAGTCGCATAACTGTCTTCATTGTAATATCTTATCTTCTCCATCAATTCCACTTCATCAAATGTTACTTTTTGATTGTAAATGCATATGTTCTCGCTGAAAATACCAAAATCACTATATAGTTGCCTATAATATTTGAGGAGTTCCCTCGATTCCTCATGGATACGATCATCAGAACTGGATTTAAAAAAAAAACATACAACCGCATTGATAACCTCCTCCTTTTTTTGAAGTCGGTTAAAAACACTAAAACGATCAAAATAACTTTAATTTCGGAAGTCGGTGTTTCTGGTATTGTTTGCTTGTTATTTAACACCGACTTCCGAAATTAAAGTTATTTTGATCGTTTTAGTGTTTTGTTTTTTTTTTTTTTTGTAGTGATAAATCGTTTTTTTTTTTGTAAAAAGTTTTTTATTTCACACTTTTTAGTTGTGATGCACTTATAGCCAGAGTACCTATTTCTCATGACAATCCGAATTAACCCAAGCACTGCTAGGATACATTATTTTATTATGAAGTCCCCATCCACCTCCCGGCTCCATTATCAGGTTAGTTCGATAGTACCTTATAGCCAAAGTGCATATCATGACAATTCTAATAAGCCCAAACATGGCTAGGGTATATTGATTAATTACGGAGATCCAGTGCCTACCTTCCGGCTCCATCATCATCATTAGATTACTTCGATGATACCAGTTTCAACATAACTATTCAGAACCATTTATTTATTTATATTGTCATAGTTACTTAACTATCTTCATTGAGATCTATAGTATATTTGCGTCGCCGCATCAATCTTTGAAAGAATCAAGTTATTTACCGCAACCGCTATGTCCCTGCATTTTAAATCTGTAATATCTTTGAAAATATTCACTTAAATTACACGCTGTAAATGGCCATATTGATCTATATTAAATGCACAATGTATTTAAGGTACTTAATTGGATAAAGATTAATGCTGTATTGTTTAAAATCGTTTCGTAAATAAGCCATTATTTCTCGTAAAAAGTAAAGGATAAAAAATGGTTATTGTGAGTTATACCTAAAAGATAGACATATACCATTGCGGACTTTTTTGTAGATATTTTTAAGGTGTACAATACTGTAGTACATTATTTTGATCTATTTCTTAGGGTTCAGCCAGCGTTTGCAATGTAAGCGCAAAAAAATGTGTTTATTTACGTCATCACATTAGAAACCTCTAAAATGATCATTGTTCCTCTACTATATTGTGCGTGTATTATACTTATAAACCTTCCTCTTGAATCACTCTATCTATTAAAATTAACCGCATCAAAACCCGTTGCGTAATTTTAAAGATCTAAGCATACATAGGGACAGACAGACACGAAAAGCGACTTTGTTTTATACTATGTAGTGAAGTTTTCCATAAGTACAAATTCTACAAAAAAGTGACGACTTCCATGGAAAGTTGTTAAGTTGTAAATCATTTGGTAATGACGCTATGTTGGGTCTTATAAATAGGTAATCAGAACAAAGTCATCTAAACCCATTTTTCTTAGCAAAAAATTCAATCCCGCAAGCGTGCGGGATCCCGCATGAGTAATCCCGTATTTCAGATCCCGCAAAAAAGGTGCGAGGTCCCGCATTTGCGGGATCGCGTGCTTGCGGGATTGAATTCCCTAGTCTATGGGCATTTTTTTACGTTTCCCAATTCTTTTTTTATTTTAAGGTTATTAGTAAAATATAATTCAAGGGCTTTATTGGACAATAATATTATAAATATATTTTTTTAAATTTGCGTTATTGAGTATTATTGCTATTAACGATAAAAAAATAAGAACGTTCCTTGTTCTCGAAGGCTAATATTATTATTTTGTAACTAGTACACGTTCTCATCTATTAAAATAATCAAGTAATTTAATTACTTATATCTGAAGTCTAAAAGGGAAGTCAAATTTTCTACATCAGTGTGGTTGAGGTGCGTACCTCGTTTGCGTGCTTAGTGGCTTAACCGACCGGGTTCCTTGCTGCACCCTGGGCTCGGCGGCCCTCAAGACATGCGATAACCGGCATTGTGTCGCACGTGTTATCAGGATGCGTCGTGAGTGACGTGACGTGTGAGTGCGTGTACTACACCAACCCCCCCAGCTAGGCTGTGTCGAATGTGGATGGATTTAGGGCAGCCCCACCCCGATTACTGCTTTACTGCGTAGAAACGGACTCCCCCAAATGAAAGAAACAGCGGCTGCATATATACAAAGGGCGACGAAAACTTTGATTGCGCGATGTAGAACTTATACTTATTTTCCACTGCTACAACTAAAACCACTACTTAACTACATGCAATGAAACTCAAATAAACATGATATGATTTTATCTTTTAAAACAATGTATTAATTTTGGAGAAATAAGCATTTTCATAAAGGTCGTGTGAAACGGGGGTATATACATGTCTGAAGAGCGACCGAGATAGCGATAACGGTACTAATAATTCTGGCAACTGTGCTGCCATCTCTTATCGTTTAGAGGAAATAGTTTTATTTATATTATGTTATGTCAAATACCGGTTAGCCCTAATCGCTTATTGTTGTTCTAATGATTTAGATTGTATGGAATGGCCATGTTAATTAGTTAGTAACTGAAGTTCTTTTGTTAAATTTTAATACGGAATTAGTAATATTTATTTGGAGATATGGGAGATAGAATTAGATGCAATGTATGTTGTTTGGAGATTATAAGGTTGTCTGGAAGATATCGCTGTTAGAGATAAGACCGCCATTGTACCCATAGATTTAAGTTTATGTATAAGTTTCTTTTATGGTGTACAATAAAGTTTATTCTATTCTATTATAATTCAGAGAATTAGATAGGTACAATGTTAAGGTATGATTCTTTAAGATTCTCCGGCATTTGAAACCCTAATATTAGTCACAATAGGTTGTAATTCGTATTTTAAAAGTAATCTATGCAAAGTCTGATTATAAAGTTGATTTTGAATCATAAAACACTGCTCTATCAAGGAGGCAAATAATTTATTAACTCCGTAAAATTTTTGCTTTTACTGTGTAAAAGTTAATAGGAGGTATAAATTAATATTTAGAGGTAACTTTTTTTTTAATGAATGTTTTTACAATATTCCATAGAGATCTACGCTTTGGAACGTACAATTTAGCTTCACTTGTTTTTTTTTTGACTTACCGACATTTTGACAATTCAAAAGTGCCTGTAATTGGTCTATTTGAAATAAACGTTTCTGATTTCTGATTATGAAACCTATTAATATATGCATATCCTGAAAATAAAAGGTATGTTCAAAATGAACTACTGAATCGATTTTAGTTATTTTAAATAGGTTGTATTTTTAATTCTAAAATATTTAAGAATTACTTAAGTATTTTAGGAAAATTCATATTTTAAAAATTCTTAATAAATTTAGATTGTGTCATTAGCTTTTTTATAAGGTGGGAAATTAATGACTTCACCCGCTCCGAGGCGCAGCGAGAGGGCGTCTCAGACTTTTACTGACTTAAATCACACCTATGCTCTTACAGTTGCCCTTTGCGTTCTAGGAGCACGGGAATCATTTTCGTACTTTTCCCCATGGGCCTAGCAGATTGTGTCACTAGTGTGTTTATGTTTGCGTGCATAGCAATGACACCAACACCGATGCTCTACCAATGTAGCGCGTCGGTGGCTATATTATTTCCCTAGCATAAGCATAGCATAATCAGCCTTTCAATGTCCCCACTGCTGGGACTCAGGCCTCCTCTCTAGGAGAGGGAATGGGCCGTAATCCACCACGCGAGCCCAGTGCGGGTTGGTGGTTGTCACATGTCTTCGATTTTTTTGTTCTAGGACATGCCGGTTTCCTCACGATGTTTTCCTTCACCGTTTTGGGGGCAGTGGTGATGAAATAAATTACACAAAGTAATGCGCCTGGCTGGGTTTGAACCCAAACCTACAACTCGTAAGTCGGGGCCGTTACCACTCGGCCACCGCTACTCTACTATATTATTTTCCGACTGTTAGAATAACTAATTTCTTACGTTGCATGTAAAATTTCAGTGCTTAAATTATGATTATAACTTGATTTTCTAATTGGGGTGTATAACGGTGTACATTATCCCAGTTACATATTATATAAAATTATAATTTACAATATTTTTTAAACTACCAATAAAATTTCAAAATTAACATTAAATCATTTGTCTGTAGGTAACATGTCTTGAAAATAAAAAAAACAAGGGGGGTTGCAACTAGCACCCTTATTTATTTACTTTATTGTACACCTCATAAAAAACAGAGGAAAAACATACATATATAGAAACAAGCGTACCTCAATGGGCGGTACTAAGTTATTGAATAAAATAATAATAATATAATATGTTTGTATAAAATAATCCCTTTAAATACTAATATGATTTAGGTATTATAATTACTGACTGACGTTTCAAATGTGTCGATACATTTTTACAAGATAAAACAACGGGCAATAAACATCCATAATCACCTCCATTAACAGCGACATAATGAGTAGAATGACTGATTATTATTAGATACTAATTATATCTGATAATCAATAAACGCACTATTTTAACCGCATAATCCTATCTTTAACTAAAAAGTTGTATCTACATGAATAAATGGACATAAACCATTTTTATCGATGACATTTAAATACATAATAAGTGTCCCGTCGTTTTGTCTACAGATGACAGCTTTATCGATGATCGGCACGTTTGACAGTCGAAACTCTAGCCAGAGACAATGACGTTTTGACAGCGCTGTGCCCATAGACAATGTGACAAAAAACCTATCATTAAATGTCTATTACGACTGTTACGGGACTCTTTCATTCCTTAATCAGCATGAAAACTAGATGCCGTCATGTTGATTAATATATATGTCGGAACCTTGCATCATGACGTCAGTTAATCAATTAGTGTGACCAGTTTATTTGATTATTATTCTTCCAAATAATTTGTAACGGAAGCGTCAAGTACTACACTTGGGTAAGGTCGATTCACGTGGCAGCACTGGTTGTACGATTACCGATTGACACATGACGTTTGTTACGTGACGTTTGACCTTTTAAAACGTCAGTCGAGGCTTGCGGTAGAGAGGGGACAGTGTCACTGGACATTCGAGTTTGAAGCGTGAGCGTCAACGGTCGTTGCCACGTGCTATCGAACTTGCCGCGTTTTCCGTCTTGATAATCCGTCTGTATCTGTGCCATCCGTTGTTATTTTAAATCTTAAATTAAATCTAAAGATTAATAAGGTGTTTTACTGTGTCTACCTAATTGTATTTACGGACATTTAACGATGGCTGACCCGTCTGATAACGAGGCGACCCATCAGGTCCCGTTATCAGAAGTGGGATTAGAAAACGCCAGCCCACGTGCTCGTAATAGTGATTTCACTGATGTGAATAGTGATGAAAAGTGGCAGCAACTACTAATGCAGCAGAATAAGAACTTTGAGATGCTTGTTCGTGCCATCAAGACGCCATCGTTACCTATGGAGTTGCGATTACCCGATTTTGACCCCGATAAATCGGATGTGGATGCACGTGCATGGATTTCAACCGCTAGCCTGTGTATTAACGATGAATATCGCCAGGGTACGCAGTTAATGGTTGCTTTGAGCCGTGCCTTGAAGGGCCAAGCTTCCACGTGGCTGTCAACAGTGTCGTTTCCGGGAATGACGTGGAGCGACTTCAAGGAGCTATTCATTCAAAGGTACAATTGTCCTGAAACTGTTGCCTCGTTTTTGATAAATTTGAATGAACGTAAGCCCAAAGAAAACGAATGCTTAGCTACCTACGCCGCCTCGTTAATGACTTCCATTATGTCAAGATGGAAAGATTTGACGACTGAACAGCTTGCTATCGCTACAGTTTTGGCACATGTTTCCCGCTTCGATAGACGTGTTCAGCGACTATCATTTACGACCGAAGTAACTACCCGCAATCAGCTACAACAAGAGCTCAAGGCTGTCTCGTTCCTCAAACGAAAAGCTGGTAGTGATTATGACATGGTGGATCCGAAGAAGACACGCGCCGGCCACACTTCTACTCCATTAAAGTGTTTTTACTGTGGGAAGTTGGGTCACAAGTCTACAGTCTGCCTATCAAAGAGACGAGATATGAGAAGACCAGATGACCGTTCGAGTTCTCAGCAAGCCAAGAACTACTCCTCGAAGCCGCAGTCATCTGCGACGAAGCCTGCGATCACCTGCTTTCGTTGCCAAGGCCAGGGCCACTATGCGTCAAACTGCACTAAGCAACGCAGCCAGGGGAGCAGCAGCGAGGCCGGATCTGATGCAGCCAAGCAGAAACGTGTCGACCTGTGCTCTGTCAGTACGCCTGTTGGACGGCTACGTCATAGTGGTGAGCAGTTTTCATTTTATTATGATTCTGGTGCAGAGTGCTCATTGATTAAGGAGTCTGTTGCTACTAAACTTAGTGGTAAAAGAATTAACAATACTGTAACTATGATAGGTATAGGTCAAACCTCTGTGCACTCTACTATACAGATACTATCGGTCGTTATCATTGATGACATAAATTTAGAAATTCTTTTCCATGTTTTACCTGACTATTGCTTACGTCATGACATTATGGTAGGACGTGAAGTTCTAAAACAAGGCATAGCGATTCACATGTCTGCTGAAAGACTGGTTTTCGTAAATGAGCATGTTGTTCAGCTGTGTGAATCTCGTTCAAACGAGGGTGTGAATCTCGATGCAATTGATACAGATGTACCATTGTCAAACCGAGGTGAGTTGATGGACATTTTAAAATCTTTCGAGTGTTCTTTCGCGAATGGTGTTCCTTTTAGGCGTGCTGATGCTGAACCGATGCATATACGATTGAGGGATCCTCACAAGACGGTGAATAGGCGTCCCTATCGTTTGAGTCCACAGGAGCGACAGGTTGTTCGGGATAAGGTGAAGGAGCTACTCGATTCAAACATTATTCGTCCTAGCTCATCCCCATTTGCCAGCCCCATCCTTCTTGTCAAAAAGAAGGATGGTACGGACAGAATGTGCGTGGATTATCGCGAACTGAACGATAACACCGTGCCCGACAGGTTTCCGCTACCACTGATTTCGGATCAGATCGCCAGGTTACATGGGGGCCAATATTTTTCAGTTTTAGATTTGGCTTCAGGATTCCATCAAATTAGAATTGCCGAGGAATCAATTGAGCGAACCGCCTTCGTGACTCCAGACGGCCAATATGAATATCTCGCAATGCCGTTTGGTCTTAAAAATGCCCCGTCTGTTTTTCAGCGTTCTATCATTAATGCCCTAGGTGATCTGGTCAATAGTTACGTCATTGTTTATATGGATGACGTATTAATCGTTTCAGCCAGCGTGGAAGATGCTCTGGATCGTCTGAAGTCTGTATTGCAAATTCTCACTGATAAAGGTTTTTCTTTAAATTTCAAAAAGTGTAAGTTTCTCAAAAAGAAGGTAGAGTACTTGGGATTTGAAGTTAGTGAAGGACAGGTACGTCCAAACCCAAGGAAGGTGGAAGCACTTACGCTTTTACCGCCACCAGAGACTGTCACGCAGCTGCGTCAGTTCATAGGGCTTGCGTCGTACTTCCGGCAGTTTGTGCCGAAGTTTTTGCAGACTATGACTCCGCTTTATGCTCTTCTTACAGCTAGTAATGGTAAATTGAATTGGAAGCTCGAACATGAAGCTGTTAGAAAACAAATTATTTCAGTGTTGACAAGTGAGCCCGTGCTGACTATATTTGATCCTGACTTGGATGCAGAGCTGCATACGGACGCAAGTGCGATTGGTTATGGTGCAGTCCTTATGCAGAAAAAGGCAGGTAAGTTGCACGCAGTGGCTTACTACAGCAAACGTACTACAGCTGCGGAATCCAGATACCACTCGTACGAGTTGGAGACCCTCGCAGTTGTCAACGCGGTGAAGCACTTCAGGCACTATCTGCATGGCCGAAAATTTCTCGTGGTCACCGATTGTAGTTCGTTGCAAATGACTCGCAAAAAGCTCGACTTGACTCCACGAGTTCACAGATGGTGGGCCTTTCTACAGAGCTTTGACTTCGATATTGTCCACCGCGGAGGAAAGCTTATGTCTCACGCTGACTTTTTATCCAGAAACCCTTTACCCCCGAAAGACGCGTTTCAGAAAGTCCAGCCCCGGCGAATCGATGTTGCAGAGTTGACCGACAACTGGCTACAAGCAGAGCAGCAAAAAGATACTGAAATTTGTAAGGTTATTTCGGACCTAAACGATAAGAGACTATCTAGTGATGTTGCACAGTCCTACGAGTTACGGTCCGGTATTCTGTATCGCAAAGTTCAGCGTAATGGTAAGACCCGTTGCCTTCCAATCATTCCGCGCTCGCTAAGGTGGTCTATAATCAATAATGTGCATGAAGGTCTGATGCACATGGGGGTAGAAAAGACTCTAGAAAAGGCTTACGAGTTGTATTGGTTCGAATGTATGTCCAAATATGTGAGACGTTTTGTCGAGAGTTGTGTCACGTGTAAGGTCTCAAAATCGCACTCGGGTAAAGTCCAGGCGGAAATGCACCCTATCCCTAAAATAGCAATTCCCTGGCACACTATACACATAGATGCTACTGGAAAGCTGAGTGGGAAAAACGACAAAAAGGAGTATGTGTTTGTCCTCATCGACGCTTTTACCAAATATGTGTTGCTCTATCACACATCGCGTATCGATTCTTCCAGCAGCATAAAAGCTTTAAAAGATAGTGTGTCGTTATTCGGTGCACCAGTGAGAGTTATTGCAGACCAGGGGCGGTGCTTTGCCAGTCGAGAGTTCAAAGACTACTGCGAGTCTGTGAGTATAAAGCTCCACTTGATCGCTACCGGTAGCTCGAGAGCTAACGGTCAAGTTGAGCGCATTATGAGTACTCTCAAAAATTTACTTACAGCAGCTGAAACCAGTAATCGATCTTGGCAGGGTGCACTACCCGAAGTGCAGCTAGCGCTTAATTGCTCTCAGAGCCGTGTGACGAAGGCTAGTCCCCTGGAACTGTTGATCGGCAAGGTTGCTAGGCCGTTAGGAGTTTTGTTGCTTGATGATGTAGAGCCAGAGGCAGATATAGACAAAGTTAGGGCAGATGCAGTCGTGAACGTAGAGCGAGCTGCTGATTACGATAAAGCGCGTTTTGACAAGACTAAAGCGAAGGTAAAGCCATTTGCGGTTGGAGATTACGTTCTTCTGCAAAATGAAGAACGAAACCAAACAAAGCTGGACCCTAAATACAAAGGTCCTTTCAAAGTTGCTGAAGTCTTGGAAGGGGATCGCTATGTCTTGCGGGCCTTAAACTCCAATCGTACGTACAAATACGCTCACGACAGGTTACGCAAAATGCCTGAAAGTACAAGTGTCATCGATGATATCGACTCAGAATCTGTGGATTAGGATGTTATCATAATGTCGAATACTACTTTCAACTACTTTCACTGTAAATAGTTCTGTTTTCTTTAAGAGTTTGTCAGACGCCGCGTTGGTTGTCTTGGAGGCCTGTCAGACGCCGGGATGGTTGTCTTGAATGGCTGTCAGACGCCGCGTTGGTGGTTTTGAATGCCTGTCAGTCGCCGCGTTGGTTGTCTTGGAGGCCTGTCAGACGCCGGGATGGTTGTCTTGAATGGCTGTCAGACGCCGCGTTGGTGGTTTTGAATGCCTATCAGTCGCCGCGTTGGTTGTCCTGAATGCCTAAGAGACGCCTGGATGGTTGTCTTGAAAGGCTGTCGGACGCCACGTTGGTTGTCTCCAATGGCTGTCGAACGCCGGAATGGTTGTCTTGAGAATGCCTGTCAGACGCTGGGATGGTTGTCTTGAAGGGTAATAAAACTATCAGACGCCAGACGGAGGTTTTCTTGAGTCATTGACGGATTTTAGAAAGAGGTTGTTCTGATGTTTATTTGTTTTCATATTAAGTTCTGTTAGACAGATTAGTTTTCTGTCTTGTTGTGATAATCTAAGTTCGTTACTTAAGAGAATATTTAATATTGTCATTAAGAAGTTTCAAAGTAGTGAGATCTCTTAAATCTGAATTTCGAAATAACCAAAATTTGTAAATTGATTACTGATGATGATTAATAAAGATTATGTTGAGAGTATCCGAGTTCGCCTATCATTGGTCAGGTTGGCCGAGCGAGTAGACGCATTTACTGTGTGAACTTTTTGTTATAGGTACCTCACACGAGGACGTGTGAGATGTCAGGACGGCCGTGTCGGAACCTTGCATCATGACGTCAGTTAATCAATTAGTGTGACCAGTTTATTTGATTATTATTCTTCCAAATAATTTGTAACGGAAGCGTCAAGTACTACACTTGGGTAAGGTCGATTCACGTGGCAGCACTGGTTGTACGATTACCGATTGACACATGACGTTTGTTACGTGACGTTTGACCTTTTAAAACGTCAGTCGAGGCTTGCGGTAGAGAGGGGACAGTGTCACTGGACATTCGAGTTTGAAGCGTGAGCGTCAACGGTCGTTGCCACGTGCTATCGAACTTGCCGCGTTTTCCGTCTTGATAATCCGTCTGTATCTGTGCCATCCGTTGTTATTTTAAATCTTAAATTAAATCTAAAGATTAATAAGGTGTTTTACTGTGTCTACCTAATTGTATTTACGGACATTTAACGATGGCTGACCCGTCTGATAACGAGGCGACCCATCAGGTCCCGTTATATATAAAAAAATATAATACTTAATCAACATGACGGTTGACATATCAAAGGGGTAGGCGATAAAGGACAGAAAAAAAAACTAACGACTCTCAAAATTATTGCAAAAAATATTATTTATGATTTTTCTTAAGGGATAATTAAACACTTACCCAATAATAATTGCATTCATTTATAATTATAAATTTTAATGTATGTTTTTATAAATAATGATATTCTTTTTAGTGTAACCGACAAATAGAAAATAATTAATAATAATATTTTAGTTAAATGTCGAGCCATGACAATGGTGTGGCGGAGACACCTTTTTTTGAGGGCGTGTAATCATCGAATATCTTTTCCCGCTCTGGGTGGAGCTAGAGGGACTTTTAGTGATTGAGACCCACCTGTATTTCTTCAGTTGCTCTTTGTGTTCCAGGACCACGATAACTCTTTAACTTCAAACATTCACCTTCTTTGTGGTAAATCATTGAATAAATTCCTCCGCTCTGTATGGAGCGAGAGTGTGTCACCATCATCATCATTTCAGCCGAAAGACGACCACTGTTGGACATAGGCCTCCCCCAAATGTCGCCATAATGACCGGTCTTGTGCATCCATAGGATTCCCGCGACCCTCACCAGGTCATCGGTCCACCTTGTGGGAGGCCTTCCAACGGCGCGTCTTCCGGTACGTGGTCGCCACTTCAGAACCTTTCGTCCCCATCGACCATCTGTTCTGCGAGCAATGTGCCCTGCCCACTGTAACCATAATGGTTAATAATAATAAGAACTAAAGGAGTTACAGCATGATACCTGCCATTGCAATGCTTATTTTACTCATGCAATAAAATAATGACGTAATGGCAGAAAACACGAAATTTAAATTTAATCTTTATTTCTAAACATTATGGTGTATTTTATGTAACCGGAGGATTGGCATATCCTCTAGTTCTTCTGAAAAATTGTCAAAATGTAATTACATTATTATTCTAATTGATAAGGGATTTGATGTAAAATGAGTTTAAATTATCTAAAAAGAAAGAATATTTACGATCAGTTAAATTCTAAATAATACAGGTGCTAAATCTTATTCATAGAATTAGTTTTCTAAAATTTAACGCACAAAGATTTCTAAACTAAAAACCGAATGAAAAATATTATTCAGATAGGCTTTTTAATATAAGCCTGGACAACTTCAGGTTTAGGAGCGTTATTAGATTTTATAATTTACGTGATTACATACTACTCGAATTTACTAATTACCTACCTCAATTAGTAACTAGCAAGTCAAGTTGAACACGAGAAACATTTATATAATTTAATTAAGTCGCAGAAATATCCCATTTTCCCAGCTTCTTTGGATTCCAAGACGTAGGCATCTCGCTAGCGCCTGCACACTTGCAACAAACGCTTTTGCTCTAGCCACCGGTAATTACAATAAAAACTGGTCAAGTGCGAGTCGGATTCGCGCACAAAGGGTTCTGTACCGCCCGTAGCACAAAACAGCAAAAAAATCACGTTTGTTGACTCCAGTTAAATATTTATTTTATTTTGTTTTTAGTATTTGTTGTTATAGCAACATAAATACATCATCTGTGAAAATTTTAACTGTCTAGCTATCACGGTACATTAGATACTACCTGGTGACAGACGGACAGACAGCCTGACGGACGGACAGCGGAATCTTATATTAGGGTCTCGTTTTAACCTTTGGGTAGGGAACTCTAAAAACGGCGGCACATTCAAAGATATTACTCATTAAACAACAAGATATTATCGTATAATTATTCATCTATCGATGAGCCGACGATATGCGAGACTATGCTGAAGGCACAATTAATTTTAAAATTGGTTGCGGCCGTCACTCGACCCATATTTAGAATATAGCCCCGTCCGCTAATCGGAAAGACATTTAATATCTATTAAATTAATTTCAATCTATTGTGACTTTTCCGTTTTCAGGTGACATTTGACGGGAATTAATTTTTTAGGAATAAAATTGTCTTTGGCTTCTGCCGGTACTTTTTGTGCCACTTGACATGAGCCGGCACTTATATACATATTTGGTGACATAATGACATTCTGGTAACCATATTCTGATGACGTCCTCTGTCGGATGCCACGTTTGCGTAACCTAAACTGTCACGTATGTTTTTACGCTAATTTTGATGCAAATAAAATTGCTTGTCGTAATGTCAACTCTTTTTCCACAGCCATTTAAAGCTAACTTAGGGAATCCTACCTTTACTGTGCTAGTAATTTCTAGAAAACAATCGTAATGAAAATTACCTACGTAATGTAATTAAATAATTATTGGACAATAATGTCTAAATAGTGATGCTTAATTACGGATAATGTACGAATTAACCAACAATTAAACAGTAAAGTAATTATCGTTTACCCAAAGTTGGTTTGACATGAGGCATTCGGTAAACCTAATATAATGTAGATACACTTTGATACGCTTGTATCCACCTCTCCGGTCCGAACTGCGTTTCACCTCGTCGTTTAGATATATAGCGTACATCGAAGGACTGGAACTTTTGGTAGGTACCTCAGGTCGCTTATCCCAGAAGATGGAGAGGTAGACCAAGACGTAAAACATCGGATCAATTCAGGATGGATGAAATGGCGACAGGTCACTGGAACAATTTGTGACCCACGGATGCCCCTCAAGTTGAAGGGTATAAATCCGTGATAAGACCTGTCATACTGTAAGGATTAGAATGTTGGGCTGTGAAAAAGACTGATGATCAAAGATTGCATGTAGCGGAGATGAGAATGTTGAGATGGATGTGTGGTGTGACGAGAATAGATAAAGTGAGAAATGAGTTTAGAGAGGAAGTTTGAAAGTGGAGCCAGTGACTGAAAAGTTGAAGGGGAATCGTTTGTCTTGGTATGGTCATGTAAAGAGGAGGGATGAAACGCATGTTACTAAAAGAGTTATGAGCATAGATGGATGGATTGTTTGAAGAGTGATATGAAAGAAAAGGAAGTTATAGCATGACGAGTGACAGGGCAAAATGGAAGAAAAAAACCAATTAACACGGGACAAGGGCAGGAAGATGATTATGATGATGATGATCATAGGACTGGAACAATTTACCTGTTCCACAGAATAAGTAATAGTATAAGTCCTGCTGCGGTCTTCCTGTTCAAATATAATTTAAATGTCTTAAAGGCTAGAGTGAACTACTACGCTATACCATCTACGATTGCGTCACTGCTTACCGTCAGGTGGGATCGCAGTCAAGCACTAGTTTACGAGTATATTATTTAAAAAAACCGGGCAAATGCGAGTCGGATTCGCGCACTGAGGGTTCCCCTACAAACTTACCTATGAAAACAGCTCAATTCCCGAATTGCGTTACGAAGATTTTTCCGTTAAAAGTTGCGTTAAGTTTTTTGTTGTGACGTAACAAAACAGTTTTCAAATTTTTTTCCTATACTTGTGCTATGACCTTGCTTCAAACCAAATTTCAGAATTCTAGGTCAACGAGAAAGTACCCTATGAATTTTGATTTCCTTAAGAGTGTCGAAATACACGTTTTTTGCGACATAAACGGCCGTATCTTTTTTTTCTCGCTGACTTAGAAGTTTGATTTTTTCACAGCTTCAAGGGACCGAAGACCTGAATGTATGGTTTTAATTTTAACTCGATACCTCCACACTTTCCCGAGACAAAGGGTCATAACAGACAGACAACAAAGTGATTCTATAAGGGTTCCGTTTATTTCTTTAGAGGTACGGAACCCTAATCCATACTATCCATACTAATATTATAAATGCGAAAGTAACTCTGTCTGTCTGTCTGTCTGTCTGTCTGTCTGTCTGTTACGCTTTCACGCTTATACCGCTGAACCAATTTAGATGAAATTTGGTACAAAGATAGAATAGAGCTTGAGAAAGGACATAGGCTATAAATTATCACGCTATTTGCTATGGGGGGTGAGCAACATTCCAAAATGTCGGTATTGAACGATTTGCCGTGACTTCGATCCCCAGTTATAGTAATAATTTTTGTGAGTATTTTGTCGTCTTTTTTGTATATAATATGCGATGGTACTTCGATTACAATAATAATAGGACTTTAAGCATATTTTTAACACATCTTAGACATTTTTACTCCATATTTTTGTAAAAAGTAATCAAACATGTAATAAAATCTAAGTGGAAAAACGAAAATAATATTTCTTTTTTCATTTAGCTAAAAAATTAAAATATCTGAGATGAAAATCATCACGCTATCATCGACAAAGGGTTAAGCAGACAATGATGACGTTTATATAAGAACACCTATTTTATACAAAAGTCAACGAACACCGTAGTGCAGTCGTGTCTGGATTAGATCGGCACGTAAGGGGATAGTGGTTCAAAACTCTGTTTCTTTTTTATGATAGTTTTGTTTTATTTTACTGTAAACAAGAAATTTTTACATATTTTTGCGTTCTTACTATTATTTTTATCGACAGTCTGGTTTCTACATCAGCACTTTCGATGCAGTTTGGCAGATTATACTGACCTTCACTATACAAGACAGAAATCCAGCGGTTATGCATTCAAACGTCTACAAAGAGATCTAAAGAGATACAATAGAGCGGCTATCAGAAAAAATGTCTTAGAAAAACTGTCATCCTATGCCTCAGTGACGCCATCTGGCTTTGAATAGCAAACACACGAATTAAATTTGTCAAACTATTTATTTAACTATAGCTCGGTAGGTGGCCAGGGGCCTTACCATGATAATGTCAAAATGTCAGACGTACGAGCGAAAAAGAGTGATGGAGCTATACACCCTATATAGCTCCATCCCTTTAACAGTCCGGTTTAGGTCGTAAAATGAATCACGTTATGAGCTCGTGGTAGAGCTTCAGTGTGTGATAAAGGTAAGGTTAAGCTTTTCAGCAATAGATGGCGTTATCACGAAATCAGCAAATGTTTCTAGACCTATTTATAAAAATTATTGAATTCTAATTAATTGCTTCGTAAATGCCAAAAATATTTACGAAAATAAACCGCAGTTAGGTCCAGTCATTTTATCATAACAAGATTTGTAATAGCGTAAAGCGCGGTGGGCCTTGGGCGCGGTCGCCTCCTGCGAAGCAGTAATGCTAGCAAAGGAGGCGTCCGCACGCGCGAGACAATAACCCTCGCGACCCAGCCGATCCGAACCGTGGGGTTCCGATCCCGATTTCCGGCCACCGTAGGCGCGGGCTTGTGGACGGCGAGCAATGGGTAGCGCACCGTCCGTCCGTCCGGTAACCGTCCGGACCGAGCCCAAGTCGTTGACGGCGCGTAGTGTTCCACGCGCGCCTCAAGGAGGTGTCAGCAACCGTAGGGGCCCAGCAAGGTCGAAGCTTATTGGGGCCATGGGTGATACGAAAGAGATTCCCGGGGCCCTGGAACAATGGCAAAGAAGGAACAGGAGTGGGTTTTATGTATGTTTCTTTCTGGTTTATGTTATGATAAAACAACGCTGTATGATTTTAAAATTATTGGTTCATTAGATATACTAAAAGTATAATAAACCGTAGAATTATCTTTTTTACAACACTAAATAAATGTTATTTAACGTAGGCTATCAAAAACAAAGTGGATAAAGTAGTTTTCAGTTGCCAAAATGTATAAATAGTCTGAGTCACGGAGTTGATACTGAGGTCGATACCCACAGTTTTTAGTGTGTGCACCTTTTGCTTTTAGGTAGGAAATCATCAAATACCTTCCCCCGCTCTGGGTAAAGCGAGAGGTAATACCAGACTTTTACTGACTGAAACCCACCTGTGTTACTTTAGTTGCCCTTAGCGTTCCAGGGCTATGGTAACTTGCACGCCACAATTGCGGCAGCAAATACCTTCTTTGAGGAAAGTCTAAAAAGGCTCTCTTTCCGCCTGACGCAGGTCTTCATCGAACGTAGATGTTTCGGAAGAACCCCCAAAAAACCAGCAAATATAGGTAGGTACTTAATCACAGAAAGAGGCTTCTTGAGCAGTTCGTGAAGGTTACCAGTACTTCAAGTAGTCTCTCCCTCGGACTTGACCACAACCTACTGTTTGGAACAAGTACCTAATTTCAAAGATTCTAAAAATTGAAGATCATTAAGAATTTCATGAAAAACCCATGAAGACATATTTCACACAAGGCCCCGACGTGGTTTGCGTTCCTGAAGATAGTTTGATTACGTATGATGTATCCTACATTACTTGCAGCCTTAAGTCGACAACTGGTCGTTACCTCCTTAAGAGTGGTCAGTGAGTGGTGATCAACACTGGGACAACATTCTGACGGATGCCAGAGTCAGTCACAGCTCCAATTGGTTGCGACATTTGTTCGCTGTCATTTTATAGTTTTGTGGAGTCACAAACACGGAGTAATGAGGGGGTATTAGGGTGTTTCGAGAGGTGTCTGTTTCAAATTCGACGTGATGTAAGTCAACATCAAACTGCAACAATTTTTTCACAAATTCTTTATAAGTACAGTTGTGGAGCAAGATGACATCGTAGGTTACTCTGTAGTATTTTAATAATCGCTAGCAGCAATGGACTATCAGTGCACGTTATCCAGCTGAAGATGGGCTGAAGCCGATTATGCTCCTTCGAAATTCACCTCCGCCAAAGTTGCATAACGGACCCGGCTAAAAGTCTGCAGAGAAATATCATCGAGGCAAATTCTTATGGGAGGTAATTCTTTCGAAAAATCTCATAGCTCTAGCAAGCATTGGCCCTAGAGATCTTCGTCAGGCGAAAAGAGAGGACGCTGTGGTGTCTTTAGAAAGACACCACAGCGTCCTCTCTTTTCCTCAAAGAAGGAAGATTTGCTGCCGCGTGCAAGTTACCGTAGCTCTAGAACACTAAGGGCAATTAAAGGAACACAGGTCGGTTTCAGTCTGTAAAAGTCTGACACAAACTCTCGCTTTACCCAGAGCGGGGGAAGGTATTTGATGATTTTCTTCCTAAAAGTAAAACGTGCAGACACTAAAAACTGTGGGTATTGACCTCAGAACAAGATCCGTACAGACTCTTTATACATTTTGGCAACATTTAACATTTTGAAAACTACTTTATCCACTTTTTTTATAGCCTACGTTAAATAACATTTATTTAGTGTTGTTAAAAGAAAACAACGGTTTAATAAACTTTTAGTCTATTATAATGAACCAATTATGTTAAAATCATACAGCGTTGTTTCATTATAGAATAAACCAAAAACAAACTTAAACTATCACCTTTTCCTTTTAGGGGTAGGCAGAACCACAGTTTATCAACTACTTCGACCTCAACATGTCTGTTTCTGTTTATTGATGATGATAAGTAATTTATTTGATGTATATCATGAACGAGTATTCTATTACTGGTGAGCCAAATAAATAAAATAAATTTTATATATCTGGACATAAGAAATACATTTTACATAATATATTCCAGATCCAGATACAATCCAGATATGATCCAGAGCAAATTGGAGGTGTGGTGGCACAGACTGGAGAGTGTTGGCTTAAAATTGAGCAGAACGAAAACCGAGTACTTGTTCTGTGATTTTGGTGGTCTCTCCGGTCCTATGCCCTTAGCTCTCGCTGGAACGCCCATACCAATCTGCTCCGACTTTCGGTACCTCGGGTCGCTTATCCAAGGAGATGGCGAGGTAGACCGAGACGTATCAAATCGGATCAATTCAGGATGGATGAAATGGCGACAGGTCACTGGAACAATTTGTGACCCACGGATGCCCCCCAAGTTGAAGGGTAAAATCTACAAGTCCGTGATAAGACCTGTCATACTGTATGGATCAGAATGTTGGGCTGTGAAAAAGACGGATGAAAAAAGATTGCATGTAGCGGAGATGAGAATGTTGAGATGGATGTGTGGTGTGACGAGAATGGATAAAGTGAGAAATGAGTATATTAGAGGAAGTTTGAAAGTGGCGCCAGTGACTGAAAAGTTGAAAGGGAATCGTTTGTCTTGGTATGGTCATGTAAAGAGGAGAGATGAAACGCATGTTACTAAAAGAGTTATGAGTATACATGTGGATGGGTGGAGAGGGAGAGGGAGGCCAAAGAAAAGATGGATGGATTGTGTGAACAGTGATATGAAAGAAAAGGAAGTTAGTGATAGCATGACGGTTGACAGGATAGAATGGAAGAAAAAAACATGTTGTGCCGACCCCAAATAAGATGGGACAAGGGCAGGAAGATGATGATGATATTTACTGAAATTAATTTCCGTTATTTGAATTAGATGTTTTTAGCACGAATCACAAGCACAGAATTATTAATTACGTTTGTGCATTTTTACTAACTTGACGCAGACAAAGTCGCGGGTAACAGCTAGTAATAAATAAAAATAATGCCAATTCCCTCCACCACAGTCCAGAATCGAATCCGACACGCATTTGCCTAGTTTTTTTCGTTTAGTTTCATACGGTTTGTGCCAGTGTCAAAGTTTTCGATAGAGAATATAGTCGCCACTTCGACTTCGTTCTTGGCGAGGAAGTGGCAGAAAGGGTTTGAGTATGGCAGCGATAGGGCCTGCCCCTAGCCAAGTTACCCCTCGAGTAGGCCACGCCTCCGATTCCTTTATTCTGACGTCATCTCAACGCTCGGTCAAGTGGTCAGAACAAAGGAATAGAAGGCGTGGGCGACTCGAGACGATCAACGAAAAGAGTATCGAAACGAAACGGTTGTAACTTGGCTAGAGGGGCAGGCCCTATCGCTGCCATACTCAAACCCCTTCTGGCAAGTTCGTCTGCTGCATCATTGCCTCGGGAATCGCTGAGTCCTTTGGGTCCATAGGGGGCATGTTTCCTTGGTATTCTACTTTCGCCCAGGCGAAGCCAGTTTTATACATAACTAGTTTTATTTTATACATAGGTATAACTGTTAAGATATTTATTTAAGTCTTAACATTTCTTGCATTCCCTCGAGCGATATAATATAATTGTAAATTAAAGTAAAATAATTAACATTTTACTGCATATTTATGACGCTCTTCCCACAAAACTATAAAATCAAATCATTCAAAATTATATATTTTAATACCTAACTGTCTTCTTACAATAAACCTATTAAGAACACAGTTAGGTAGTAAAATACTATGGCGAAATAACACTTGATGAAATTATTAAGCGTCTAGAAAAGGCTTCATTATGAATGAAAACTAAATACATAATTTTATAAGTATTTTCCATTTACCTAGCCTGTTGGTCTAGTGGTTAGTGGCCTGCTATGCCGGAGGTCGTGGGTTTGATTCCCACCCAGGACAAATGTTTGTGTGATGAGCACGATCATTTGTTCTGTGTCTGGGTGTAATTTATCTATAATATGTATGTATTTAGAAATATATAAGTGTGTTTATCTGTTGTCTAGTACTCATAACACAAGCTCTGCTTAGCTTGGGACTAGACGGCGTTGTGTGATAGTTGTGGAATATTATTATCATTATTATTTGTGTTTAAGACCTGAGTAAGTCTGGAAACAAAATCAATAATAATAAAAGTGTATTTCGCTAATTAACATGTACTTTCACTATTTTTAATACAAATGATGTTGCAATTGCAACGTATTTATGAATTTAAGAAGACAGCCTTTATTCATTTACCTACATGTTTTGTAATATTAGATATATTTACGTTTACAAATCATATTAAAAGTAAAAAAAAAAACACAATATACGACAGTGGAAATCGTTTGTTGTCAATGACATGACACCTTGATGTTCATTCAAGAATGCGTTTACTTATTTTTAAGCTTCGGTAGATGACGATCAGAGAATATTGTAATCATTTGAAAAAACAATAAAAATAACATTGATCAATGAAATGAAAAAAAAAAACAATCTATTCTCAATATTGTCAACCAACGACCAGATAGGTGCTTGTACCATAGATAGGTAATTTCTACTTAGCTAAGGTACAATCAGGTAATACCTACATTACCTACCTGAGGTACAAGCGAAGCTCCATCTCATCTTTACCTATTAGATGTGACTAATACCACAGACCGAGGAGAACGGCCCTTACGCTCCAGCCGCCGGGATCACGATCCCAATTTCCAGCCACCGTAGGCGCGCGCTTGCTGACAGCAAGCAAAGGGTAGCTAGCCGTTCGACCGTCCGGACCGAGCCCAAGTCGTCGACGGCCCGTAGTGTTCCACGCGCGCCTCAAGGAGATGTCAGCAAAACCGTAGGTGCTCAGCAGGGTCGAAGAATACTGGGGCCATGGGTTCGCTTCTGAAAGAAAAATCCAATTTAAAATAAAATAAGACTTAAAGGTTCAGGTCATTAAAATCCAAAAAAAACCGGGGCCTTGGAATGCAAGGCAACGAAAGAACATAGGAGACCTGACACGCCCTTGCGCTCCACCCAAGGGCGGGAGATGTCACTGAATAATTTATCACCTAAAAAAACTGAGGAGGAGGCTCGGGGTTCGCCACTAGTCACTATTAGAGGCGGCACTGTCACCACTTTCCACACGAACCAAGCGTGTCATCGTTTACTCGCACAACGGGGCAAATTATGTAGAGAAACTGACGGTATTTCTAAAGCCACGAATTTCGTTAGTTCTGCCATCTTTACGGTTCGACCTATAGGTAATTGTACTCAGTGAATTGTCAGTGGAAAGCAAAATAAGTTTAATGACTTTTCAAAGACGCGAGATCTATCATTTCACTGAATTCTCTACTTTTCTCTAATGTGGATGTAGAACACACATATCTGTTGAGTGCATGATTTTAATCAATAATTAATTTAATTTCAACTACTATGTTTTATATTTGCAAGCCGAAATTAAAGGCATAATAAGAGATCAATTTTATTTATGTTGTCAACCTTCTGTACCTTATTTACGCAAATAAACGATTTATTATTATTTTTACTCATGAATCACTATGTTTACTGGTGAAAACCGCATGAAGCTTCGTTTAGCAGTATTTGAGTTTATCGCGAAGACACAGACAGACTGATGTGGTGGGGCACTTAGCTTGGTAATATATGTATTAAATAAAGGGGGGGGGGGGTTAATTCAAGTAAAACTAAACACGTCAATCAATGTTTTTTTTCGCCTCCGTATATTATGTTTGTCAGAAACTGTTAGTTATCCAAATATGATCAATGGTTGCATCTTACCACTGCCGCCAGCGTGCAGCGTGACGATTCCAAACTCTCTGGGTGATACCTTCTAGCCCAGGCAATAAATAGCTCGTTTATTTTCGAAGGCCTACAGATCAGAGCCGCGAACACTTAGTGAGCTATTTTACTGTTGCCTGCGCTCTGAAAAAGTGCTTCAGGCAATCGGAAATCAGGCTAGTCTGCATTGCAAGGTGTTTAAATAGAAATAAATCCTTTTATGCATAATAAATACTGAAGATTTAAACATAGAGAAAGTAGGCTTACATTCAGCTAGAAATCCGCGAAGAATGCAATGTATAATAAATAGGTACATTAGCAAGACTATCAAAACCGAAATAATGATCCTAATAATGTCTAAGGTTGAAAACTCCTAAACTTAGAAAATCCTCCCACTCAATTCAACCTTGAATCGTTAAGTTGGCAGTTATACATTACCTTGTCATTGGGCTGCAAATTTGTATGAAAAAGTTACCGTGGCCTTTTTTTTTTTTTTTGAGGTGGGAAATCATCAAAATGACTTCTCGCGCTCTGGGTGGAGCGCGAGGGCGTGTCAGACTTTTACTGACTAAAACCACACCTGTATCCTTCAATTACCCTTTGCAATCTAGGACTAGGACCGTAGGACCGTGGCCTTGGAACGCGAGGGGCAACTGTAAGGACATCTCGGTTTAGCCAGTAAAACTGCACTGAACTGTTGCGTGATCGCGTCAGAAATGAAGGTATCCGCAGGAGAACCAAGGTTACAGACGTAGCCCGAAGAATCGCCAAACTTAAGTGGCAGTGGGCAGGGCACATTGCTCGCAGAACAGATGGTCGATGGGGACGAAAGGTTCTCGAATGGCGACCACGTACCGGAAGACGCAGCGTTGGAAGGCCTCCCACAAGGTGGACCGATGCCCTGGTGACGGTCGCGGGAATCCGATGGATGCGAGACGCACAGGACCGGTCATTGTGGCGACATTTGGGGGAGGCCTATGTCCAACAGTGGACGTCTTTTGGCTGAAATGATGATGATGATGAGTCAGTAAAAGTCTGACACTCCGTCTCCCGCCATCCAGAGCGGGAGGAAATATTTTCTGAATTCTCGCTGAAAAAAAAACTTGTCCAAAGACAAGGTTAAGAAACTCGGCGTTCTTCACACCGGGACAGCTTCTAATGTTATACAAAGCATAGGTTCGATCGTGTGTGAAGCACTGCAGTCACTTATGGGCTGGTGCTGCAAAATGCTAACTGGTAGCTTTAGACTTAATGAAAAGACGTGCAAAGAGACTAATTGGTGATCTAAATTTGGTTAAGTTTAATCTACAAAACTTGGATTGCAGTCAACCTCTAGTTTCTATTATTAAAAAAAACTTTGGTATCTCTTGACATTAATCGAAGGCTTATATCCCTTGTCATGGCGACTGAGTCGAGTCCTACAATTCAAAGATGTTATTCGTTGCCGCAATAAATAATAGGCATAATTTTATATCCAGTACATTTCCACAACAAATACCAAGTCGGTAAAACAAGAAACAATATGACAACCCATCCCACTTTCCGCACAAAACAGAAACCAACTATTAATCTCTAAGTATAAATCAAAGGTTAAGTGAAAATACCGCAGATATCTTGCGGAAACAATAATTCCGATTTAGCATTCTCCTTTAGATAATTTGTTACAAAAGAGATTTATATCTTTGTAAATAGCGAAAAATGGCCACTGTCTGAGAATAAAATGAACAAATGCAACCTCACCTATTAGTTGACAATAAATATTCGAGTTGGTTCACATAATTCTCTGCAGAAAATATATATGACTCTATCCGAAGGATCCCGGATCGGGGAGTGTACACTGCGTACGACGATTTGGGAGACGTCGGGATTGTTCGGTTAAAATCGGAATCAAAATGGTCGTCTTTGATTTTAAATTTCGAATTTGAGTTGAACGTTATCAAATGTTTTTGCTAGAGATAAGTTATATAATGGCAAAATTCTTTAAGGTCTCTGATTTCGGTAACACAGTGAAATGTCAATAAAATATGGAATTAGCAAGCGCTATAGAAATAAAATTAATCGCAAACATTTTGGCGGAGTTTTTGGCAGGATATTTTTAAGTGAAGTTCAGTAGCTGTTTTAATTATTCGTAAATTGCTTCTATAGTAATTATAATATAAAATTGTTACCTATATCTGAAGTGTCTAAGTAACTCATCATCTTTCTGCCCTTGTCCCGTTTTATTTGGGGTAGGCGCAACACGTTTTTTCTTCCATTCTGTCGTGTCCCTTTTCTTTCATATCACTTCTCACACAATCCATCCATCTTTTCTTTGGTCTCCTTCTCCATTCATCCACATGTAAAAGTGTCTACATAACTGTATAAGATAAAAGTATATGGAATAAATAATTGAGATAGGCGCGATCTCGGTAAACAGAACTGCAAATTTTAGTGTAGTACTAACTACGTCAGCGAAGCTTGGTCGAGAAGGCATTTACTGCCAAACATTGAAAATGCATTAGAATGTGTTAAATCAGCATTTTAATAGAAAACAGTGTCTGTATGCTATATAAACTAAATACTTTCTAAACCGTGCGAAGCCGAAGAAAAAAGAAACGTAAAAAAAATTGACAATAGTGATTTTCATTTGTTTACCTAGAGTCCTGTTTCTGTTTCTGCTGTTTTTACTAAACCTTGCTAGGTACATTATCTCTTACAATTCTTTGAAATTAATAAAAATATTTATTAATCATACAACAATCACTGTTATCAGGTTTATTGTTAAATGTAAGGTTGCGACTATACATTATTAGCTACGGTCTACTAAACACGGCTAGTAATAGAATAATACACATTGTTCTCAATCAACTCATTTTGTCGCAACACAATAAACGCAACACGTACAATAGAAGACTTTGATTAATAGTGAGAAAAGAATAAAAATAAACTGAGATTCACATAAAGGTCGTTACAGACCACTGCATTTACAGTAACTCCTAACGCATATCAATGAATTTCATGGCATCCAAAAAAAGAAAACCCAGTCAGTGACTTTTGAATTCCGAACCGTCACGAACTGCCAAAATTCGCCGAACTGCCAATCCATTCACAAAATAATTTAGAATTTATCGACATTTAACTAAAGAATTAGTCACGAGTCGCGGCGAAATTCGACGACTTTTGCCGAGGATGTTTCGAGTAACTTCGTAAGCGGTGTACTTGCACGTCGTAGGTTTTTTCTTCGGCTTGGTAACAAGGTAGGATGTAAATCAAAGCTGCTGCGATCTGCATAGCGCGGCGGGTGCATTCGTTAGAACAGATAGGAATACCTAAATGTATTAGAAATGATATTTAGTATACAGTCCGCTTGTGAAAATAATTGGGCTGGGTAGTACCGAGTACTGAACTGAGGTTGAGATGACTGTGACATAATGAAGTACCGTTGTATTTTGAGTTTATGGGAGGACGGTATTGAATTACGAATTGGTCTTCGGAGAACGGCTGCCAAATCGAATATTTTCAGTACCCGTCTGCCTGTTAATGCAATGGATTTGGACCCTAATCACACTTATTATAAAGACGAAAGTTTGTGTATCGAATCAGGAATAGATAAAAGGCTACTGACATATCCCGAAGAATCGTCAAACTTAAGTGTATGTGGGACACTCAGAAAGTTTTGAGAAACTAAAAAACTAACTTCATATCATATCATAATCAGCCTTTTAATGTTCCCACTGCTGGGACTCAGGCCTCCTCTCTCTAGGAGAGGGAATGGACCGTAATCCACCACGCGGGCCCAGTGCGGGTTGGTGAATGTCACATGTCTTCGAATTTTCTAGGACATGCCGGTTTCCTCACGATGTTTTCCTTCACCGTTTTTGAGAGCAGTGGTGATGAAATAAATTACACAAAGTAATGCGCCTGGCTGGGTTTGAAACCGCGACCTACAACATGTAAGTCGGGGCCGTTACCACTCGGCCACCACTGCTCTCAAAAACTAACTTATAAGGATAGATTATTTTTATTAAATCTTTTCAAAGAACTCTCCACCAGCCTCTACACAAAGTTTTTTTTTCATTTCGAAACATTTTTTCCAGTCTGCCGCAGACACCTCTCCCACGGCCTTTTCGAACGCTGCTAGCGCGTCTTCCGGCGATGAAAACTGTATCCCTTTCAGCTGATTTTTTATTTTAGGGAATAAAAAGAAGTCACACGGTGCAAGATCTGGACTGTAAGGAGAGTGCCCCAAGACTCTGACCGGTGGGGTGTCCAGGAAGTCTGTCGTTTTGAGCGCTGAGTGCGCGGGCGCATTGTCATTAAAGTCGATCAAATAACTCATCAGGTTTTACGCCACATTTAAAATCGTAGAAAATCATCGCACGAAAATGTTCTCGATGCAGATCAATTTTTAAATGAGACACGATAATTGGTTTGGGTTTTGCAAAAAAGGTGAAGGGAAATTCAAAATTCGAACAATGGTATTTTTACTTATATAAAACCAAAGTTTTCAAAATAATTACAAGTGGCCAGTGCCTTATACATAAAAACTTTTTTTCGCAAAACTTTCTGAGTGGCCTGGTAGGTACAGGGCACATTGCTCGCTGAACTGATGGTCGATGGGGCCGAAAAGTTCTGGAGTGGCAGCGGCATACCGGAAGACGCAACGTTAAAAGGCCTCCTACAAGGTGGACCGAAAACCTGATGAGAGTCACGGGATTTCATTGTGGCTACCCTTGGGGAGGCCTATGTCTAGAAGTGGACGTGTTTCAGCAGAAATATTGATGATGATGATGATGAGAGTTTGTATGTATGCTTGTCATTACTTCACACTCAAACGGCTGAACGGATTTGAATGAACTTTAACTGGTGAAACCTATTTTGGAGTAGTAATTTTTTTTAGGTTTTTTTTTTCGGTGGGAAAATCATCTTATGACAAATATGGGCGGAGATAGTGTCAGACTTTTACTGACTAAAAACCCACTCCTGTTCCTTCTTTGCCTTCGTCCCAGGGCCCCGGGTTTCACTTTCACACTACCCGTGGCTGGAGTAGTACATAGGATTTTTTTTTTATACCCTATTACCTTTTGGATTAATTTTCTGCTTTCACGTGAGTGAAGTAGCTGACTAACGGCCTGGTCACGACTTTGGTCTTACCGGTGAGCGGCGCGGCGAGCGGGGCGACATCGGTAGGTGGGCGCGCGCCGCTATGAACGGCGTCTCGTGGCGTGCTTCAAACATTTTTATACTTTTGTTCTTACCGCTCACCGCCCCGCGCTTAGCTACCGCTCACAGCAGCGAGGTCATGAACGGGTCTTAAAAAAAACAATGGAAGTATAACATTAATATAGAAATGGGTGATGTAAATCTAACAGTCTTTGTTTTTATTTTTCAGGTAATTCCACCTTTTAGGTCTACTGGTGCTTATAGAGTTATCATATTTATGAAATTAGGTAAGTAAATTAAGAAAATATACTAACTATAGTTTGTTTATGCTCCATGTTTACATGTGAAATTTTTGTTAGCATATCAGTACCTACTTGATAAGTAATGATAAATGATATTATTTTTTTTGCAAATAGGTTTTTTTTTACGTGGCCAAACACATTTTGGAGTTTTTGACAATGGGGAATATGTATGCAATTTCTTTATTTGCTACTTAAATTATTTTTAAATAAATATGAAAGAATTTTTAAAATTTCTTTATCAACATCGAAGTTATAAAGCTTCAAAGCTGCTACTAAGAAAGGAAGTGCGATATGGAATTCGACGTCAAAGTTCATCACGCCGGCGTTTTGGCAAGAGAAACAGATATTATGTGTTTAAAATTGTTATATCCCGTTAGCTTTTCTACTGTTTTTGATATTGTGTTGAGAATTAGTATTCTATTTTTGTATTTATTGATAAAGTGATTAGATAACAAATATTTTTTTCATGCATATTCTCTATTGTTATCTTCTCTCTATTGTTATATTTATTGCGAGTGGATGGATGGACGTGGTTAGCTTTGTTCTTCAATAAGTTGTTGCTGGAAGAAGCCATACCTGATGAGTGGTGCAATAGCTCTTTGGTGCCGATTTTTAAAAACAAAGGTGATGTGCTTGAGTGCAACAATTATAGAGGAATAAAGCTAATGTCTCATACTATGAAAGCCTGGGAAAAAGTTATTGAAAGGCGACTGAGAGAAGAGAGTGAAATTTCACAGAACCAATTCGGTTTTATGCCGGGTCGGGGTACAGCGGATGCCATTTTTGCTATACGCCAGATGTGCGAGAAATACAGAGGTGCGCATAAAAACTTGCACATGGTATTCATTGACCTCGAAAAGGCATACGACCGGGTACCTCGTGAGGTTCTGTGGTGGGCCCTTAAGGAGAAAGGTGTGCCTGGGAAGTATGTGCAGTTGATCCGAGCTATGTACAGTCGATGTAGTACTCAAGTCCGGTCTACAGTGGGCACCACTGGCAGCTTCAATGTGGCTGTCGGCTTACATCAGGGGTCGGCTCTCAGCCCTTACCTCTTCCTGATGATAATGGATGCTCTGACGTCGGACATTCAGGAAGAGGCTCCCTGGTGTATGCTGTTTGCCGATGACATTGTGTTGGTTGCCGAGAGTGGCCTAGAGGTCCAGAACACATTGGAGGTGTGGTGGCACAGACTGAAGAGTGTTGGCCTGAAATTGAGTAGAACCAAAACGGAATACTTGTTCTGCGATTTCGGCGGTCTCTCCAATCCAGTGCCTTTATCTCTCGCTGGAACACCCATACCGATCTGCTCCGACTTTCGGTACCTCGGGTCACTCGTCCAAGGGGATGGTGAGGTAGACCGGGACGTAACACATCGAATCAACGCAGGATGGATGAAATGGCGACAGGTTACGGGAACAACTTGTGACCCACGGATGCCCCTCAAGTTGAAGGGTAAAATCTACAAGTCCGTGATAAGGCCTGTCATACTGTATGGATCAGAATGTTGGGCTGTGAAAAAGACGGATGAAAAAAGATTGCACGTAGCGGAGATGAGAATGTTAAGATGGATGTGTGGTGTGACGAGAATGGATAAAGTGAGAAATGAGTATATTAGGGGAAGTTTAAAAGTGGCGCCAGTGACTGAAAAGTTGAAAGGGAATCGTTTGTCTTGGTATGGTCATGTGAAGAGGAGAGATGAAACGCATGTTACTAAAAGAGTTATGAGTTTACATGTGGATGGATGGAGAGGGAGAGGGAGACCAAAGAAAAGATGGATGGATTGTGTGAAGAGTGATATGAAAGAAAAGGAAGTTAGTGATAGTATGACGAGTGACAGGGCAGAATGGAAGGAAAAAACGTGTTGCGCCGACCCCAAATAACACGGGACAAGGGCAGGAAGATGATGATTCTCTATTGTTATCTCCTATTAGAATATCGTTTTTAGGATAGCCCCTGATTGGTAAGTATCTGTAAGAACTATATTCACGCGGTCTATTATAAGAAATAATTATTTATCGCCCATCTTGTACCCATTATGATAGAGAATTCTGCGACTCTACAAATTGGAACTAACATAATATACGAGTATATTACCTACGTATTTAAAAACTTATTTCTCAAAACTACATAATTATTATGTAGGTACTTATATACACATGCGGCTTACAGATAATTACATACGACTTCCTTAACCTATAACAAAGTGTCTGGCATTAATGACCTTAGGGAGCCAACCACAACAAACTACCCACCATGAACCACAGAATAACAAATGCGCACCACTATATAATAATTACAAAATGTCACTGTACGCTTTTTACTGTAGTACACAAACATTAGATTAAGATATTAGCAAGTCTGCAAAATTACGACAGTAAAAAATATAACATAGACAGGAAAGGTGCAATAGTCCGCATTTTGCAGGAATCTCGGGTATAAATGGTATGTAATTCGAAATGTTTGTCCGGACTTTTTAATTCCATAGGGTTGCGATCACTTGTCTATTATCGATAACTTCACTGGAAAAAGGGGATAGGAAATATCACAATATTTCTGTGGATTTTGTGATACTTAATTTTAAGTCATTTATAGGTTTCTTCGTGACCGGTCTTTTTTTTAGAATGTAGGTAATTTATCGTTGGGGATATGTTTCCGAAAAGGCCCAGCCGACAATTTGTTTGATTGCTTCACCACGCCACTACGTTTTTATGAGAATTATTGCTTGCCTGTTTTCTTTGTTGTTCGGCCATTTTAATTCGGAAAACACTAAGTTTTATGAGTGTTATCTATATATTTTCCAAAGTGAAAAAATAATCTTAAAGTTCATAAATAAAGCGGACTACGCTTATGTTATAAGTGTATAGCAATGTTATGGTTTATAGAACATAGATTAGATAGAGTATGGAAAAGTGTGAAAAGGAATTTTTCATTTCTAAATTACAAAACAGAAACAGCTTAAACGAGATACCTAGTTGAGCTAAACTTAAAATATCCTAAATCAAAAAGTGAAAATAGTAATCATATATGTATCGGTCAATACAACCCAATATTCTCCGGATTGTAGGTACACTAATTAGTGTTTTCAAATATCGCACATTCCTATGTGCGATTTTTTAAAACACTAGCATTTACAATAATCGACTATTTCAATTATTTATTTGTAGGTTGCAGAACTCATTTTTGACATATTTTTTTTTAATTGATATAAACCAGTGCTTGACTGCGATCCCACCTGATGGTAAGCAGTGATGCAATCATTGTTGGTAAGGCGCACTAGTTTATTAAGAGCCTATTCACTCTAGCCTTGAAGACACATAAATTATAGTTGGAATTGACATTGAAATTATTTTATATTTGTGGCAAACCCAAGATCATTTTTGAACATAAAACTGCGCGATTAGTTTAGATTCCATACTCAGCTACAGACGACAAAAACGAACTCGAGTCACAATCTATGATGTTATATAGTAATAAAATATTTGGACAAGTATTTACGTGTAAATTTCTTACACCTAGTAGCCGTTACAAATGTCAATATAGACGTAAATAAAAACTACTCTGAGTCAAGTAAACAACGGGTTCCACAGAACATTTAGCGTGTGCTTATACCATAGAAATTATAATGTTTCCGAGACCCACAGCGTGAATGACAGTACTACGAATTTTGCCGATATTCACTCCAGTTTTTCCAACTACATTTCGAGAAAATAGGGATTGCAACCAATTAGGTACTGATTCCTCAAAATCACACCGTCTTCTTCTAACACAGTGGAAATAGACAGAGACGCAGCGATATTGATCTATGTTAATTGCGGAGAAAACAAAATGGCGTAAACTTTTTTTTATTTTTTTTTACTAATGGGCGGCATTTGTTAACACTGAAAGCAGCTATGGTGTGAAATGAGCAAATCGAATATTGCATTTTTTGTGAACTGCTTTTATGCTAATCAAAAAACCTGTTTTTTTATTGATACGCTAGTTGTTGACAAGAATATTAACATGGAGGTGTTGCATAGTTATTTTCTGAGAACGTGATGTAAGTTTGATGCTAGTCTACTGATTAACTAATTATTGGAGTAATTTGCTCTAAGTGCTTGTGGTTTGAAGAAGGTGACTGATATAAAGACATTGGTCAAAGCAATTTCTTGTCATTACGAGTATCTCATTAGGGATGGACTGGTTTGTGGTGCAAAGTACGGAAAACATACTTAGTGGTGACAGTTTAAAAGTGGGCGTGTCCTACGATATTTAACTTTTTATGTGACGGTTATTAACCATATCATTGATGCATTATTAAAACAACTTAACACTCATTTGACGGTTAAACGATGATAATGTATCTTGAAAGTTTTCTGCAATGACATGACGTTGCGGTTTTCACTACACTAGTAAGTATATATTTTTTTCTTTTTTTAAATATTTATTCTGTTTATAAATAAACGCCAGCAGTTTTCGGCGGGATTTTTCCGAGTGAAGTTCAGTGGCTGTTAATTGATTCCTAGTGGATATTGTGGTGTTAAAGTTGGTGTGGTTTTGTATCTCAAGTGTCTACGCAGCTGGACAATATGTGGAATCACTGAAACAGGCGCGACTTCAGTAAAATGGAGCTGAGAATTAGATATTGTAGCTTACTGACTACCACAGCGAAGCTTACCGAGAAGGCTGATCTGATACATTTGCTGCCAAATACTGCTAAAACGTTAGAATGTATTACATCCGCTTTCTAATGGAACTCAAAGTAAATAAAATGATTGAGAACTTAATACTTTCTAAATTTGACACTGACTAAATGCATAAACCGTGTGAAGCCAAAAAAATAAACGTCACTAAAGCTACTCGTCCACTGCGTCGAAATCGGAGCGTACGGATTGCTTTGTATTGATTTGTATGGTACAGTGTGCACTGAATCGGCATTACTGCACCAGAGATCGGTATATATGCCGATGACGTTATCCGCAGTGAATGCGCCATTCGGATCCCGATCGCTTCGAGTTCTGACGTGTTTGTTGCGACGATTCACGATGACCGAAGAAGTTTTATTTATATTTACTTTACTGGAAAGATATAAAGAGCTTTACAATCTTAAACATAAACATTATCATAATTCTCCTAAAATTTTTTAAATTTATTTTATAAACCCACATCTTTCGTTTCCTTTTGTTTTTCTTCTCCACTGCTGGTAAGTAATATAAAACTTGAAAAATGATTACAATATCCTCGTCACTCCATAATGTGAATAGACGTGCACAGGCAACTCGATTGCTTTGAAAATACCGAAATTGCCGATGCAAAATCCAAATGCATTTAGTAAATACCGACGCCTTGTATAATGCGTACGGTCCGATTCCGAAACAGTGGGCGCTAAGCTTTAATCCTTGTACTATTTTAAAATTCGAATCACAGTTTTAACATGTTTATGTAGATATAAGAATAAAATGTGCCAGCTTTATATCGATTTTTCATGTTCTAGTATAAAATGACCAGGCTCGTCAAAATGCCACAGATGTGTTACCTATCACATTTTCTTAGTTTTAAATTGTATTTGTTGAGAATGTCCTTTGTTGATTACAATTTTGTTTTTATGTGATTGCTTATTTAGCATAATCAGCCTTACAATGTTCCCAATACTGGGACTCAGACTACCTCTCTACGAAAGGGAAAGGGTCGTAATTCACAAAGCGGGTTCGATGCAGGTTGTCTTTTACTAATGTGATTGGCCTTTGGCCGTGTTATGTTAAAGTAAAATAAATAAATAACCACACTAATTTTATAAAGGCGAAAGTTTGTGAGTATGATGTGTACGTATATTTGTTACTTCTTCAAACGGCTGAACGAATTTGAATGCAATTTGGCAATTGGGTAGACCATGTCCTGAAATACCACATAGAATTTTTATCCCAGGAGTATGTACCCTTGAGATATTTTTTACTATCAGGCGGGCATCAGCACCCCTAGCCAAGTTACGATCGTTTCGTTTGCGTCGAACGCATCGAGTAGGCCACGCTTCCGATGCCTTTGTTCTACGTCATCTCAACGCTCAGTCACGTGGTCAGAACAAAGGAATCGCAGGCGTGGCCTGTTCGAGGCGTTCGACGCAAACGAAACGATCGTATCTTGGCTAGGGGGGCTGTTATTAGATTCATAATATTATCACCGCGCTCTACAGCTCGTCTAATTCATACTTAATAGCATACCCTTTCGCATAAGGGTAGAACATAGTAAATTATACTAACAGCTATTCACGAGTGAGAAACCTTATATACAATGACATATTAACATTGTCTTATGGACCCACACCATTATGAGAAGACTTAATTGCGATAAGATTGAGCCGTTTATCTTATAAATAATTGCTAATTAATATATTCTAAATTAAAAATGCTTAATTACAAAGTATGCTCCATTATAATTTATCTCTTTACAATTGGACCCCATAAAAATAGGAATACAAGTAGAGCAGTTTTTTATCCGTCTTGCAGCTTTAGAACAACATCTCTAATATATACCAAATATAATTGAAGTGTCTGTTAACACAAAATATATATTTTTTTACTAAATGCAAAATTCGCACCATTGGCTGTTTATAGCTAAGACAAGACAACATCTGTCGGGTCAACTATAATTATATTATATAAAATAAATAAACATTAATTCGAGTTTTTAATAAAGAATATGGTGAGATAAGATTTAAAAAGTGTATCAGGCCGAAAGCGTGTGTTTTTATAATGATGTGAATAATTAAGTTTAAAATAAAAGTGTAGGTACCTAAATCTACACACCAACACATAAATGAAAAAAAAAATTAAAATGATAATACTATAAAAAAATATATAGCAAACTGCAACTTTAAAATTTTTGTCTGTCTATCATCTGTTTGTTCTGGCTAATCTCCGAAACGGCGGAACCTATTTTGACGGGACTTTCACTGGCAGATAGTTTGTATTACAAGGACTAACTGAAGCTACTTTTTGAAATAGTGACCAAATGGAATTGCGAAGTTTACGAATCTAGTTGGTAATTAAATAAAAACATAATCACATATCGCGCCGTGACTAATTCGGATAACTTAATGCTTCCTCCTCCTCCTCGAGTCGTATTCCTCATTACTGAGGGTCGTGAAGTTCCCGCTGGATTAGTTTCTCGCTAATGGTATTTCGCCATCTGTGACGGTTCTCAGCGTCATGAAGTGCGACGTGCAATTGGGTGTCCAGTGTGGAGCGGACCTGATCTGCCCATCTTTTTGGGCTACGGCCTCTTGGTCGTTTGCCGTCAACCATGCCAGTTACGATGAGCTGTTCAAGGTTGTGGCCATTTTTCATTTTTCACTTAATGCCACCTTATTTGTTATATTTCTTCCTTATTTGATAACAGACACCTTTTTGTATGACGCTAAAGAGCATAAATGTTGTTTCCCTCTAGATTTTAACAACAGTCGTGCATATATGTATGAAAATATATGGATTTATTGATGAATATTAAAATATTCTAGATTTTTTGTCTATCTAGGGCCGCCCACGTTGGCAAACTAGGGCTTTAGTTTGCATTTTGTCGTCATTTATGGAATCATAACTAGTAACGATTTGTTTTCTTTCATTAGACCTACTAGATCGTTTATTAAAGGTATAGGCACGTTTCTGCTTGGCAGTTTTGTAATAAAACATAGAGTGAAGAAAAAATAATCGTTTAATCTAATAAACTTTAGAGTCAACGTTGCAGAATCAACGAA
Source organism: Mythimna impura (assembly GCA_905147345.3). NCBI lineage: Eukaryota > Metazoa > Arthropoda > Insecta > Lepidoptera > Noctuidae > Mythimna > Mythimna impura. The sequence continues at coordinate 25,833,020 of LR990346.1, read as the reverse complement.
CAAAGATAATTGGTTTATTATAATTAATTAATTTAAAATAATTGATTAATTTATACAGTTGGAATCAGAGAATATAAAATCATTATTAATTATTACACTTAAAATGCAAAACTTGTGGTTTTCATATCACGGCATTGTATATGATAAAATATTTAATAATACCTGAGGATAGTGATTTGATAAAACTCAAAAGTCTACTCTACTAAAAATAAAAATACAATATTTTTTGAGGTGAGAACTTATCAGATAATTTCTTCCGCTCGGTGTGGAGCGAGAGGAAGTATCAGATTTTTACTGACCCCACCTGTATTTAGTCAGTAGTTCTTTGCGTTTTAGGGTCATTGTAATTCTTTCAAACAATGCCGCAGAAAAAAATCCTTATAAGTAACACCTTCTAAACATCACAATAAAACCAACACTTTTCAATTAAATTAACCCCTCACATTTCACACATTCACTCAATATTACGTTAAAACAATACGAGTAATTTTATATGACATTTAAATTTTACACTCGAGTTACGCGAACAAGAAATGTAACAACGTAACGTAATTGTGTTCTCTCCTTAGGGAAAAACCGCGAACGTTACTATCTGTAACGACTGTCAAACCGTGGTCAAAGGTCTGCAAATGACAGCCGGGACATACGGCTAAGGTTCGCCGCACACGGGCCACACGCGATATCCACAAACGCCGCCACAAGAAGCTAGAAACGGCCACAAAGGTAGCTGAAGCGCACGACAGCCACTTGTGCACACATCCATCGCGTAACATCATATTTGACTCTGACGAAGAAGGTTTAAATGCGCGAGTGGCGTGTGGCAGCGATTCGTGTCGGCGTTTAATAGTCGGTGCAGGCAACAAGAAGCGAGCAGCAACGATTTGTAGCGTGTGGCGGCCACTGGCGTCAACCGTATGCAGCGAGTCCTTATAAAATGTAAATATGCCAGCGGCGGCGTTTTGTGGTTGTGGCCGGTGTAAAATAACGAAGAGACATAACTATTATGGAAACACCGACTTCCGAAATTAAAATAATTTTGCACTTTATTTAGTGGCTTCTTTTTACATTAAGTCGTTTTTTTTTTTAATTTATATTGTTGGTCCTGTGGAAGTCTCCAATAAATGTTTTTTTCTTTCTTTCTTTCACAATAATTTGAAGATACGGAATTTAGTCTGCCTCTGGAGAACCATGTAATTATTTCCTCTCTACTTAAAAATCCTTCATTTTTCTAATAACATAATAAGCCGTACGAAATCCTTGCGCCTCGGATGGTGGATGTTTCAATTATAAGGAGGCTGCATTCTGTTATTATTCTCAGCTCTTTAATTCAGGGTTACCATCCTTCTGGATTTGTCCGTTTTTTTGGACTTTGATCCGGATTTACATTTTTATCATTGATAGGCTATTCAAAATAAGGAGATTTTTTAAAGTACACTATACTTATATGTAGCTATTTGATGAACTACATACCAAATTAAAAAACATTGTATGTACTCTCGCTCTAGGGTAGAGTGTTAGACTTTTACTGATTATAACCTGTGTCTTTCAGTTGCCCTTTGCGTTCCAGGACCATGGCAACTCTTTCTGGACGTTTCTCACACCTGAATCCGAAACAAGAACCATCTGAACTGGATGGTTCTTGTTTTGGACTGAAGGTGTAAATCACTCCTAAAAGGGGGACTTACTGCCGCGGTTGTAGTTAAAGCATTTAATACGAAGTACAGAAAAAATACTGTTTCGCCGATCCTAATTATATAAAATAGACTTGCAAGATACATAGATAAAACATTTATTCGTCGCAACACAAAACGTACACCATAGCACAACTAAATCATACAGAACTAAACACGTACATCGAAACAAACAATTAAAAAAAAAATCACATAGTAATACACAAAAAAATAAAATAAAGAAAACATTAAAATAAGAAATATAAAAAGTGACGCGGTGGGTACTTAGAAAAAAGAACACAATAATAACAGGAACAGATAAGAGTCATAGCGGTGTGTATCTCAACGTTGCACCAAATGGGAGCCCAGCTCAGCGTGTGTCAGGCAAATATATCTGCACACTGATATTCTGTTGTGATGTGGTGACAAACGGACGGATGACGCAGCTTTGGAAGACCCATCCTAAAAAGTGGACCTATGGAACCGGTGAAGATTGTAGGAATATACAGAAAGCAAGACTTGCGGGAGGCCTATGATCATTAGTAAACAGCATACGGCTAAAATGATGAAGGGCAAGTTAATTATAATAACTATTATCATCATGCAAAAATGTCCTTCTTTTTAAAAGATTTTTCATTTTTGTAATGGCAACCCTACCTCTATTAGAAGCTATGCCGTGATAGCGGGCCTACAATGTAATAATAGCTTTGGCTACACAGTACAGAAAGCAGTAAATCAACTGCAAAAATTACTGTGGTCCTAGTGATTCTTTATCTAGTACCTAAATAGTAGTGAAAGGTTATGTGTTTCTGTCTAAAGACTATTGAATTATCGTGATTTATTACTGCAGGCATTATGGTGTTTGTTAGTTATGTCTGTTATTTTGTTAATGTCTTCTTGTGTTTATCAGTCAAATAAAGGTACCTTGGAAGGTGCAAACCAATCTTATTTTACTAAAAAAATTATAGGTTGATAACATATTAGGTGAATCGAATATCAAACTTTATAAAAGTAGCGAAATATTGTATAGATTTATGTATGTTTGTTGCTCCTTTACGTTAAAACGACTGTCCGGATTTGGATCAAATTTGGCACACGCCTAGACCATATCCTAGAATAGGATATAGAGTACTTTTTTCCGAGAGTATGTTTCCTTTGGATAATTTTCTAGTTTAACACGGGCGAAGACTAGCTTAGTAAGTAAACTTCAGACTGAGTACCTCCAAACTCGTCTCGTCCCACTACAATTACCACAAAAATGTTGGGGCTAGGTAATTGATAAAATAAATAAAAAATGGTTGAAAGTTCATACAGTTTTTGTTTTTATGTGTTTCCTGATGAAATGTGTAGGTAGTACACATTTCCCTCTACCTAACTAATCGGTGAATAATATTTCAAAGTCGAAACGAAGTTATCTCTCTGTCCGCCCTCCCCTGCGTACATACCGGCGCACCTAATCAGGATAAATGCTATTGAACATTAATTGAGGATGTAATCCATATGGATGCTCCCAGGAACTGCCTGCTCTTAATATCATTTTTTATAAAGAAAATTCTCAACTAAGGAAGTGTCAACGTGTATTCGACTCTTTTTTTCATGAAATTCCAAGTCCAGACTGGTTTTATCGATGACACGATATGAGAGATGATTTTATGTACTTTTTTTACTTGAAGATATTTTTATAGTGGTTGTCGTTATGGGTGATAAATACCAGTGTTATGGCTGCCAGGATCGATGGTATGATAAGGCGTGCCAGCGATTTTTCTGTGTACTGCGATTTTTCTGGTCCTTCGAGACAGTACAGATTAAAATTGTAGCAGTTTTTATGTGTGTTCGCTATTTCTTTTACGCAAGTTGCTACATAATTTAGTAGTTAGTAATGAGAATAAAACCATCATTATAAAATAGAGATACGATCTTTTGAATAGCTGTGGGTTTGTTGTTGTGGATTTTTTATCAATTAGCTTCTTTACTAATTAAAATTTAAAATGTTTTTTTTTACTTCAGCAGCTTGATGATCTTAAAAGATTTAATTATAAGCAATGTATACCATACCTTCTAAATTCATTATACACTTTCAATGTACTTTTAACTAATTCTCATTTTATATCCGTTACTTGCAATTTTTATCTAAATTATTATCTTAATTTTTTTGTGAAATAAATAAAAAAAAGTAAGTATTTTTTACCTACTACTTATAAACCTGCGGTGATCTGCTGAAGTATTTAGGGCTTAATCATTTTGTTTATGATACAAAATATTTCTTGTATTCTAGAACCAAGAGGTACTTAAGTAAATAACTCCTAGGCAAAACACCACTATTTTGCAAAACCGAAGATATATTAACTCCACAAATTAGGTGGTCCTTTGGATCTGCCACGGCTGAGTGAGAGTGGTGTTTATGCGCACGCGCAGGACGATAACGATCGCTATTGTATAGCGGTGGTATAACTCATCACTGTGATAGCGGCTTTATGGTTCGTATGCTGTAGGCAGCTAATTAAGTTGGATTACTGAGGAGGTGGAAGTAACTGTGGTTGTGTGGGGTGCTTCAAAGTGGAGAATAATTTCTTTTTAAATTTTATTTGGTGATTTTTGGGAAATAAAAGAATTTGTCTATTAAACCAGTTTTAATATAGAATAAAAAAGTATTCGCCGTTCAGCTCCCCTAGCCAAGTTATGACCCTTTCATTTCGATTCATTTGTGTCGAACGCCTCGAGTAGGCCTCGCCTCCGATTATTTTGTTCTGACCACGTGACTGAGCGTTGAGATGACGTCAGAACAAAGGAATCGGAGGCGTGGCCTACTCGAGGCGTTAGACGCAAGAGAATCAAAACAAAACGGTCGTAACTTGGCTAGGGGGGCAGTACATTTAATCTTTAATTTTTTATAGTACACCAAACTTCATAAAACAATTCATGTACAAGGCGAGCTTAACTTAACAATGAGTGGTCTCCTCCTTTGAGTGATAGATAGAAATCACATTCAGGGATAGAATACAATGTATAATATAAATATACTACTATATGAATATATATGTAAATATATTAATACTTTGATGTCTTTTAAACTGGCATCGTCTTCGTGGATGCCCGGTTATTGCAGACACGAAGTCGAAACCGGTAAAAAGTAGGTTATGTCCTTCTATAGGGTTCAAGCTTACTCCGTACCGAATTTCATCAAAATCGGTTTGGTAAGATAACTGTGAAAGCGAAACAGAAAAAGTTACTATCACATTTATAATGTTATTAAATAAGATTTTGTTCTTGAAGACATTCAGAAATGGGTTAGCAACAAGCTTTACGATGATCGATGATGATAAATGATAGTAACGAAATATATATTTCTTCATTCGTTTTATTTACAATAATTCACTAAGAAATAACTGTATTTACTGCTCGTTCAATATTATCTAAACCATGTGCCAGAGAAATACTTTATCGACTATTGACCACAACATTTCCCAAAAACATGCTTTTATCCAATAACTCAAGTAAACGTGCTCCACATAAACATATATCTATAATTCTAACAGATCTACATAAATCTACATGCATTATCAACATAATATCTGTGAAATACAGATATTGCACACTCGTGTTTAAGGTTACCAGGCGTTTGGATAAAGCCGGACTGACCGGCCAGGTGTTTTTTTTTTAATTGGAATTTCATCAAATAACATCTCCCGCACTGAGTGAAGCTAGAGGAAGTAATAATAATAATATAATAATAAGTTAATAATAATATTCCACAACTTTCACACAACGCCATCTAACCCCAAACTAAGCAGAGCTTATGCTATGAGTACTAGACAACTGATAAACATACATATAGGGTGACTGGCAATTAGTGTACGATACTTAAACACGTGATTGTGCTCATGATAACAAACAATTTTTATTATGGGAGCAAAGCCGAAATCGCGAAAAAAATATCAGCTGTTCAGTACATTTATGTTTGCCTAATGTACTGAACAGCTGATTGTTTTTTGCGATTTCAGGTTTGTTCCCATAGTAAAAATTGTTTGTTATCATGAGCACAATCACGTGTTTAAGTATCGTACACTAATTGCCAGTCACCCTATATATATATTTCTAAATGCATACATTGTATACTATAGATAAATTAGACCCAGGCACAGAACAAATGATCGTGCTCATCACACAAACATTTGTCCTGGGTGGGAATCGAACCCACGACCTCCGGCATAGCAGTCAGGGTCTCTAACCACTAGAGGTCGGCAGCAACACGGCAAGCAATTTCAGAGTAAAATAATTTTAAACTCTATCTACATTCTTAAAAGACCAGTATCGCTTGAAAGGTTCAACAAGAGCGCGCGGCTGCCGTAAGAACACTTTTTGACTGGCCTGTTGGCTTCCATTTTGGTATGAACATATACCACATTTTTCATTAGTCTTTAAAAATCAGTGAAAATAAGAACTTGTTTGTCAACTCGCGATTATAAAACTCGCGAGTGCGCGCAAGTTGGCTCCTTCCAATTTTACCTACCTACTTTTTTGTCGTCAACTTGCTTGACCGTGAAAATCTGCTTCTTTTAAAATGCTAACATTTTATAAAACTAACACACCCTCTAATCTAGCTGTACATTTACACCTTGAATGTGTTCGTCTTTAACCGGAAGCCTGGTGACCCTACTCATGCCTGTTGAGACATACTGGTGAAACGTATGATGAAGTGGCTCGGGGTCAGGAGTTACAACCTGACTCCTAACAGCCACCGGTCTGCGTCTAATAGTGTGTCGGGGTTCATGGTAGAAATGTGGGCTATTTTGACGATTTACTGTGATATTATCGAAAATTATAATAATGGCTCTGTTTGTTTGTAGTTTCCATGGTTTAGGTGTGATCAAAGATTCAATTCAGTTCAAAATATTTTGATGCAATATAAACATACTAAATGCATAACACATGGGTACTTATAAAACATCATAAGCTAAGGCATGGTTCGATTGGTCGTTTTCTATGGAGAAGAACCGGAAAGAAACACCACGGTATTCTTTTAAAAAATGAATAGTATATAATGTCTCCATATTTTGTTATTAACAGCTATATGAGAGGACAGTGTACACTAGTCAACATAGTACCAGATGAGAAGACAACAAAGACGTGGATCGGAATAAAAAAATAATCAATGAGTCTACGAAATCAGCTTACAGGTTCTTGGATGATTTTCCCACCTAAAAAAGAAAGTTCTGTCTACGTCATGACGGGATCTCGCCTAAACCCAGTGATCCTTTTAATAAAATGTAAAACTTTACAGAGATTTTAATTTCTGTATTTTTACGTTTCTTACAAATACCTTCTGGAATTAAATCTATCTCTCTTTTTTACGTGGGTTATCATCAAATGACTTCTCTTGCTATGCGTGGAACGGGAAGAAATGTCAGACTTTTAATGACTAAACCACACAGTGTTCCTTCAGTTGCCCTTTGCGAGGACCATGGTAACTCTTTCGAACAATCCTGAAGCTTTAGCAGGCATCATCTTAACGGGCACCGTCAATCTTGCAGACATCTCTCTGAGGCGCTCGTGATATATATACAAATCGCTGTCGAACCAGGCTTGGACCTTACCAAGCCTGGCTTAAGCCTTAGCTACATATTGCTCGCCGTCCGTATCGGCTCGGCCGACGCTTACGGCAACCGCGAATCGCCCTACGACTGCTGACCCGTCTTTTCAGAACGGCGCGCTACGCATTGCTCGCCGTCCATAAGCCGACGCCTACAGAAACCGCGTTTCGCTCTATGACTCTCTGATCTATTTACAATGTTAATAGGTATTTATAAATCAGAAAAGACTCAATTCATCCAATAACTCAACGCCCAAGCAAAACCATTCCAAAAATGAATACAGTCATATCTGCGATACCATTAGAGCTCCTCAAGAAATCTATTCAAAACCAAACATGTACGTAAACATTATATCGTAAATTTCCTCTGGAAGACGTGATAATGCACTCATAAATAAGGCATGGGATGACTTATTACGACATCGTACAATAGCGATTCTTATCTAGGCCCGCTGTACTTAGATGCTGTACACCGAAATTGTGGTCGAAAATAGACTTCCATGAGTTTATGGTAATAGGCTCGTGAAATAGAGTCTATGGTGTAGCTCTCAGTTAAAGGAGAGAAATGAAAACTGACATTTTTATTAGAGTCTAAAAGTAAACTTGTGTAAATATTTCAAAATATTATTACCCTTGACTTATTGTACATTTTTTTTTTTTAAGGTTCGTTTCCCGAGGGATGAAACGCATGTTACATGATGGATGGAGAGGGAGAGGGAGGCCAAAGAAAAGATGGAAAAATTGTGTGAGAAGTGATATGAAACAAAGGGGAGTTAGTGATAGCGAGCGTGACGAGTGACAGGACAGAATGGAAGAAAAGAACATGTTGCGCCGACCCCAAATAAAACGGGACAAGGGCAGGAAGATGATGATGATGTTTACAAACATTAAACAAACATACACAATAATACAGTTTCAATTTTACAATGCTTTTTGTTTGTTGGTTGAAACCTAGTTGAAGTTTAATTTCTTATACGTTTTTAAAATACCTATGTTAAGCTTCATGTTTGCTGGTTTCCTTCTTTACTTTTACACATTTGAAGAAGAATTCAATATTTATCCTTCTATTGGTTTCTGTCCCTAGCTGAAGTTATTCCAGATCCAATCTTTTGCCCACAAAAGTAACAAAGTGTAATCACTTCCAAGGCCCAAACGACAAAGCAGAAGGTCGATCGAGGAATGTACCTATTATGTAGGTACTAATTTGGTTTACCAGTGTAATAATTTACAGTGTAAAATAAATCCTACCCCATCCCATGCAGCAGTTTGAATGTGAAGAAGTAACAAATTTTTTTTACCCAAACTTTCGCTTTTTGTGAGATAACCAAAATATTGTGCTGTCAAAATAAATGAAAAAGATTGCATGAAGCGGAGACGAGAATGTTGAGTTGGATGTGCGGTGTGACGACAACAGATAAAGCGAGAAATGAGTTTGAAATTGGCGCCAGTGACTAAAAAGTTAAAAGGGAATCGTTAGTCTTGATGTGGTCGTATAAAGAGGAAAGGTGAATCGCATGCTACTATAAGAGTCATAAGTATACATGTGGATGGACAGAGAGGGAGACGGAGGTCAAAGAAAAGATGGATGGATTGTGTGAGGAGTGATTTGAAAGAAAAGGTTAGTGATAGCGTGACGGATGACAGGACAGAATAAAAGAGAAAAACGTATTGTGTGACAAAAGCAGGACGATGATAAGTGTAATAAAAACCAAAATATTTAAACAAAATATATTTTAATATATTTATATTGTATTTTGCTGACCGTAACGTAATCTGTGGTCCCTAAATAAGAATAAATGTAAACATTATTCGTTTCGGAAATGAGGTGTAAAACAAAAATCTGATTCAAATCGAAAGCTACCGTGTTAGTGGTTTATGGTCTGTCGCGAAGTTAAATTGAATTCTAGAGCTGGGACAAACCATAATATTGTTTATGTATTGTCGATAAATATAGCGTCCGATGAGTTATGACGACACAGTACAATATAGATTATTGTCAGACCTCCGGGGAACGGAGCACTTAATAGCGATCTGCGATATACTCCGTGTCTGCGAATGTAGGTGGGTTTAGTACCTACCTACATTCTATAGATTTAGTTAAGAAAATTCAGAAAAACACTGTGATTTGATTAATTATTATGAATTCCAGACGGAAGACCAATGTTAGACAGTATTTTTCTGTCTGGCAACATTGCTGAAATGAACTTTTTTAGCGCATTCAATGCAAAACATTTTATTTTATTTATGTTGTGTGGTCCTGGTGACTGCTGACAAATAAATATTTTTTCTTTCCTAATTCGATGTTGGTGAACATTTATTGGAATTTGGACAATAGGAATATCATCATATTTACAGGAAAATATGCTGGTGTTCATTTCTGTCCTATATACCCAGCCAGGCGCATTACTTTGTGAAATTTTTTCATCGCCACTCAAAACGGTGAAGGAAAACATCGTGAGGAAACCGGCATGTCTTATTATAGAATTCAAACACATGTGACATCCACCAATCCGCACTAGGGCTACGCGGTGAATTACAGCTCATTCCTTCTCCTAGAGAGGAGGCAGTGGAAACATTATGAGGCTGTCCTGCATACTCACCGTATGTATACTCACCTTAAACTCACCATACTGCCTACTGCCATACTACCTGCTAAGGAGTATAGACTATGGTTTCTATTTCTATAATAGTTTTGTCTCTTCGTTATTTAACACCGACTTCCGATATTAAAGTTATTTTGCACTTTTTAGTGGTTTTTTTTACATTGAAGTCGGTTGTATTTTTTATTTTTTTGTAAAAGTTTTTTATATTTTTTTTTAGTTGCTGTACTATAACTAACAAGTCCTTATTCAAATTTAAAGTCATCGCGTATACGTATAAACAAAGCAATTTTACTTGCTACGACAGTTCTGCTGTGATCCTATGAGGAGTTCCATTCCATATTTTCGAATTTCATAATCAGATCACAACAATATTTACCTATATGGGACGAACGATAACCTTTCAATTAAAAAAAAAAATCAAAATCGGTCCACAATCGACCGAGAAATTGGTGAACACACGTAAAAAAAATACATTCAGCCGAACATAGAACCTCCTTATTTTTGAAGTCGGTTAAATATTGATAATGAATTTTCCTAGATTTCATTTACGGCCATTATTTAAAACAGTTCCATCAAAGATTGTTTTGAAAAGATTTTAGAAATTTTCTTAATCGCTTCACAAAACAAAATAGTGTTGTGCGTCGCACCTATTATCACTATCGAGAATTGTGTACCGTCATCATAACTCATGGCACATAATTTATCGACTATTATCGTTAGTAACTGAGACGAAACGGTAGCTGCGGGCTGGGAGCCGAGCGACGCTAAAATTGTACGGAAAAATGTGAGAAGTTGTAATTTGTGTCACTTTCGGCTTAGAGGCGAAATTAGTGGTCCCTCGGTACGGCTAAGTGTAATAAGTAGCCTACTTATTTTCTGTTATCTTTTTTTCGCAACATTGTTGTAGCTTGAGAAGTTTTTGGCTAAGTAATAACATCCGAACTGGGGCCCAAGTCTGCTATTTTTATAAATTTGTCATTCCAACACGATTCCATTGTCATTTTGCTAAAAGTTCGTAATCTACCAATTCATAATGATCGATCATTGATCGGTCAATGGTCTCGTAATAGAGTTGTGGTAGAATGACAATATCGAGCTTATTAAAAGCAATGACTGCACAATGACGTTCTAATGGTAGGTTACTGATCAAAGGAACTGTCAAAATTTTAGCAGATTACCGACTACGTCAGACATTCATTTGTCATTATTTACGAGATTACCATTCTATGCCACTTCTTTTAATGGAGTGTCAGTGGTTGACCATTGGAAAGACATAATGACACCATTATATTAGTAGATTACCAAACTTGTCAAAATCAACAATTATGAAATCAATGATAGACCATTCTGACACTATTGTAATAGCAGACTTGAGGCCCTGGTCGACTCATTCTCAATCGACTCAAGCTCGCCCAGCTGGTATCTGATCTATTACTTCTAAATACAGGCTATCTCACAACCTATCCATTAAAACAGAGGGTTTAGCCAAGTTGATAATCTACAATCGTTAACGCTAGTAGAAAACTTTAAATGTATGGGAATGACATCATCTTAACGTTAAGTCACGTGGTCAGAACAAAATAATCGGTGGTGTTACTGACTGTAGAAAGAGATTCGAAACGAAACAGTCGTAACTTGGCTAGGCCTGCAGGACTGCTGATTAGGTAACTTTGTACTACGTTATTTCCGAGGAACGGAAGAATCTCGGTATGTTAAGTTGGTTATCCATCTATAAACCGACCTCGACAACCGTTGCTTAACTTGAGAAGTTGACTTCCGTGACTGTAATTATTTTAGCCACTGTTCTTCATAAAACTTTACAAAGACCAACACAAAATACCTACACCAATATTTTTATCCATGCTGATATTTATTTTAATATTATAAATGTGAAAGTAACTCTGTTTGTCTATCTGTCTGTTACGCTTTCAAGGTTAAACTACTGAATCGATTTTTATGAAATGTGTTAAGGAGGAAGCTTGAACTCATCAATTTTTATCCATCTTCGACTTCACGTCCGCAATAACCAACATTCACGCGGACGAAGCCGTTAGCAAAAGCTAGTTTATTTATATATATTTTTCAACACACTTGCTCAGAAAGTGACTCTTATTGCACTGCACTTAGGTACATAATGGCACTCGTTACCAAACTGTGACATTTTGATTACCATTACGCACTAGTGCTATAATGTAGTTAAAACCTTTTTGTTATAACTCTTTGTTCGCAAAACAAATTTCGAATTCGAATAAAATTCCCTCAATAGTATATAAATTAGTGTCATAATTACTTATTTCATCCAATTTACAAGTTAAAATGGACAAATTTAACTTATACAAACGATTTATTTAATAAAAAACATTTAGTAAATAAATCGTACATTCAAATAAAATTTGTTTTTTTTTGTAGTCTATGGCCGCCATTATAAGATGCGCGCGGTTTTTGGCGATTTTTTTATTCCAGTGAAATTCTGTGGCTATATTAATTAAATAAAATTAAATACTACAAAATCATTAGAAAATGTTACATCCGTATTCTATTGTCACTACGAAAGACATTATCGTAAAAACTTTTCACGCAAGAAAACATAAGCGTAAGACTAGGCAGTATGATCAAAATACCTTAGCCTTCCTCTAGGGGTAAATTAAAAAAAAATGATGCCCCCTCTTATGAAAACAGATTTTTACCGCCATGTCAAGAAAATTTTACTAGTTTTACTGTTGTTTTCTTCACAAGTGTATTGAAAAACGTCGTATGACACACGTGAGTAATTAATGATTACCGTTCTTGGCTCTCTTAAGACCCTCGCCACGGCTCGGGTCTAAATACCGCCTCGACGGTAATCACTAACATTACACACTTATATCATAATGTACTATTATTGTACACCAAGATAACAAACAATAAAATTGAGTCTTTTTAAAAACATACAATTTACATTATTGTCTTATACAAAATCGCAACATAAACGAAATCTGACAGAAATAATATGAACTCTATTTATAAAGATCAATTTAAGTGTTGCACCGTATAATATTACCGCCTAGCACTAGTGCTGTGCCTGTTACTGTCATATCGTAAGCGTCGATGAGTTATTACATTCTAAACTGCCTGCCACACGTCATAAACTAGTGATGGGAATGCGATATCGATATGATAAGAAGATAAGAATTTCACGATCGATGTAATTTTATAGCGTCATGAATACTTAGATAACAATATCTTTCCATAACCTTTAGTGTAGATTGAATTTAATCATACAGTTTCCAAGCAATCATTATGGTTTTTGATTTCCCATTCGTTTTTTTTTTTTAGTTTCGTACAGCGAGAGGGGTCAGACTTTCACTGACTAATTTCTAACTTCAGGTAAGTTAGAAATTAGTCAGTGTTCCTTCAGTTACTTTTTGCATTCTAGGGCCACGGTAACTCTCATATACAATTCCGCAGCTAAAACAGGCATCGTTCCTAATCGGTCCCGTCCATTTTGATGACCTTTTTCTTTACTTTTTAGCATCATTTTTAAGTGTTTTATTTTTAACTTTTAGCACAACGCGTAAATTATGTTATTTTTTTTTCAGAAAATATTTTAGTTTTAACTTCTAATCGAATCAAACTCTGCTGAATACTAATATTTTTCATAAAATGAATAGCTGATTTTTTAAAGCAACTGTTCTTTTTATTTATCTCTCTTTTGTTTTACAAGCGTTTATTGGGAATTTCTTTTAAGCTGTCACAGAAGATGAGATTAAATGGGTATAAAAGTTTTTTACATAGTGTCGTCCTGACTTCTGCTAGTTGGGAACACCTGTGTTACAGTAATCGGTGTATTCTTAAATACCTCACTCTTCCATATCTATAAGCAGTATAAAATTATACATAATTAAAAATAAAGTCACTAAATTAAACAAAAAATAAGGATTACAAAATAATTAATCGACAAAGTGTTAATATATGTATTTCATATTTATTATATTACCACAAACCTTACAAACAGTAATACAATTTTACATTTTAATAATTTGAAGCTTATAATTATAAAATTAAGGGTACATTGCAAGAGGATATCCTCTTCACGACCACAAAGTTTAAGGGAAATGAGTTGTTAGCCGTTGTTTAATTAAATGGGTTAACAAGCCTACCTGCTTAAGAGGGCTCTTCCCCACTGGTCTATCGTCAACGAGAATATGGTTTAAAAAGCTTGTTGTTTCATCCAACGCAATGTTTGATAAAGAGGCAATGCGAAAAAAGAAAGATAACGCCTGAACATTCTGTTGGCATTCGGTAATTCCGTCATTTAATCGAATATTTCACAAAACTTGTTCCAGGAAATACGTGTTTTTTTTTTAATAATACCTTAAAAGTTTTTGGTAAAAATTTTCGCCATTTAGAATCTCGATTAAATGTGTAAGGTCTCTATAGATACTTACATATTTATTTTTTAATTTATGACTAAACTATGAAGGGCCAAAGTTCACGTAAAATGGCACATTTTCAGAGCTTACTAGATTAGTTTTACACAAATTAATGATTTGAATTCAATTGAAACCTAAATAATATTCACAAGGTATTAGTATTTCCAAAATAACTAGATAAAGATGTGTAATAACGCCATAATCACGTAAGAGTTTTGACATAAGTTCCTGTGTCCCCTAGATGGGGCAGAGGGTGTCCACTGTGCGTGCCGCCACCATCCCATTTGGTCTTGAGATTCGCTTTTCATTTCGCTCCAGCTTCCCTAGCCAAGTTACAACCGTTTCGTGTCGAATTCCGTTCTCTCCGTCAGCAATTGTAGAAAACGATAAGTTGGTAGCCATGTTGACGCGCCTGAGTTGGCCGCTCGTTCTACAATAACAAAGGATGTACCGTTGAACATTGTAGAAACGATAACAATTCATTCTTAGATCATTTTGAACGATGTGAACTTGGCTATGAATTTTCTATTCGTTTGTTCTGACTACGTGACTTAACGTTGAGATGATGTCATTCCCATACGTTTGATTAATTTTCGACTAGCGTTAACTTGGCTAGGGGTACCCGAGATACATGCCCATAGAACCATGTTAGAGCGGTATTATAGAAATATATCTCGGGTTGGCCGCTCTTAATGAATATAACTAAGCTAGTAATTTAATGTTTTATGTCCCTTATTGCTACAAGACTTAGGAAATACCTTTGTTTATTGTTTTGAACTTCGTAACTGTAAGTGCGGTTCTGTGGCATCAGCTGGCGGTGCTTCGGTATCTAGAACGCGTAAATTTAGTACGTCATATAATAAACATTAATTAAAATTATTTTCTTACGCATAAATGTTTATAAAAAAATAATTATGATTTATCTTTTTTAAATAACATGAAAAAGATTGCCGGAATAAACTGGATGCAAACAGCCCAGTAGTAGAAAAGACTGTTGTTATTCTGTATTTTATTGATTTTTGTTGCATTGTATCTATTTTTATCATGTTCTTTTTTATTATTTATTGCATGTAAAATGTAGAACAATTAATTTAAAATATAATTATTATTAATTTACCAAATTCTATAAGTGCTGTGCACACCTATAAGTGAAGAATTCGCTGCGATAATTTTATATTAATAAGATTTTTTTTAAATGTTTCGGCGAACTATTCGTTGGAGTGCCGTAATAAATAAATAAATAATTGGAATTTAAAAAATAATAAGTAGTTACTGTATCATTTTTAATAAACGCTTACAATAAATAAAAGTTTGTAAAACTTTCATAATCATCATTGATTAAGTTCGTGGTCAGTAATTAAGAATTTTATTAAAATAATAAACAGCCTTACTAACCAAACTTAGCCAGATGCACTAAAACTCAGAAAAGAAAACCTTAGGAAAAGAATTCAAGGAGAAAAAGAATCTGAATTTGCTCTGACGCCTAATCTACACTAATATTATAAAGAGGTAAAATTTGTTTTTTTGTATTACGTTTTTTGTTCGTAGGAGGTAATCTCTGAAAGTACTGGTCCGATTGCTAAATTTTTCTCACCGATAGAAAGATGCTTTATTCCTGAGTGACTCAGTCTATATTTTATGAACGCGGGCGAAGCTGCGGGCAAAAGCTAGTAGTAACTAAAATTCAAAATCCTGCATCGCATCATTAAAGTTCTCTGTGCGATATGTAACCAAGATTTAAGTTACTCATAATATGACTTAAAAGAGTGTCCATGGAATTTCTTGCACGTTCTTCTCTATACAAATCTATACTTTGGAACCAGAAATTTAGCTTCACTTTTTTTCACTGATCGACATTTTGACAATTCAAAAGTAAATGGCCTATTTGAAATAAATGTTTCTGATTTTTTATTCTGATTGTAACATATTTAGACTGGCCTGTTGGTCTAGGGGGGGGAAGCTAGGGTATGGTCTTGGTGGGAATCGTTGTTAGTGAGGACAACATTACCGATAAAATGCCAAATAACCATCTGCTGTGCTCGTGGCGGAGTACCGTATAAAGCAGAGCCCTAGCCAGTCCGAGTCATCCACGTCCCCGCCGTCCTCCCTGGGACCTGCTGCAACCGCGCCGCCGCGCGTCCGCCACCCTGAGTTGCAGCTGAGCAAACGGATGCAGGGCGAAGGGCGAGTATTCTGCGCCTTAAAACAGAATCGACTCACTAGGGAGGATACCTGAAACAAAACCGGGCACATCCGTAGGCTCTAAAGCGGCAGCCCCGCTAGCGGATTAAGGCATAGTGGGCTAATCACTCGCTTGCCCGACAATCATAGATTCTTGAAACCGAAACAGTAAGAAACCGGACCGATTCTTCACAGACGACTTTTGGCATGAAAACACGGACACGAATTGCTTTTTGGAATGTACGTACGCTTACCGGCGACAGTCGACTAGCCCAGGCTGAAGCAGTGATGATTAATTACAACCTGCAAATTCTCGGTCTAAGCGAAGTGAGGAGAAATAGTTTTGGCGAGATGAGAACGTCCGGGGGCTTGACTTTGCTATATTCGGGCAAAGAAAGTGAGGAAGATGTGCATGAGTATGGCGTGGGACTCCTCCTTTCTAATGCAGCAAGGAAAAGCCTTGTGGACTGGAAACCAATTTCAGACCGGATCATGTACGCCCGTTTTAGCTCAAGAGCCCGGAAGATTTCTATCGTACAGTGTTACGCCCCAACCAATGCATCATCGGAGGATACCAAAGATGACTTCTACAATGCCCTTAACGCCACCCTTAGAGGCATAAAAAAGCAAGACATCGTCTTCGTCATGGGGGACCTAAACGCAAAGGTTGGGAAGATAAACACTAACCGCGAGCGGCATATGGGTACGCAGGGACTTGGAGTATGCAACGAGAACGGCGAACGATTTATCGAGTTTTGTCAGAACCACGACTTGACCATCGGAGGTACATTATTTATCCATGGCGACCACCATAAGTACACGTGGAACTCACCCGATGGAGTCACCAAAAATCAAATTGACCACCTTGCCATTAGTTCCAAGTGGCGTTCTTCATTGCTCGATGTCCGTAACCGCAGGGGCGCCGATATTGATAGCGACCACCATCTGGTTGTTGCTGAAGTCCGGCTTAAAATTGCAGTGGCCCGTAAAGTTGGAGGACTGGGTAAAATAGGAAGAAGGTTCGATGTGAGCAAATTGTATGACTCCGACATCCGAAAAGCTTTTCAACTCGAGTTACGCAATCGTTTTTCGGTACTCGAAGCTGCTACGGACTCACTGGACGAGGAGTGGAACCGTATCAAAGTGGCCTATACAGAGACCAGCGCCGTTGTTTTGGGACACAAATCGAACAATTCTCGCGAAGACTGGATGTCACAGCGTACGTGGAGCCTGATTGAAGACAGACGAAACCTTCATCTGAGACTGCTTGAGACACATAATGATACCGTAAGAACCGACCTTAATATGCAGTACCGCCAAAAGCGCAAGGAAATTTATCGCAGCACCCGCAAAGATAGTAGACAGTGGGCTGATGGTATTGCGGATCGTGCTCAACAAGCTGCGAACTCCGGTAACCTAAGGGAGTTATATAACGCTACCAAAACCTTGACAGGAAACAATAAGTCAAAAAAGAAGCCACTGAAGTCCAAAGATGGTCAGCTCATTGTGACGTCAGAAAAGCAGCTGCTTCGCTGGCGTCAACACTTTGAAGAGGTCTTCCGTCCATCCGCAGCATTGACCACGGACTCGTTGCAGACTGTATCTCCACCAGCCCGGTTGCTCGACATCGATACGGAACCACCATCGGCCTCTGAAGTTGCTAAAGCGGTCCACTGTTTGAAGGCAGGTAAAGCGCCAGGACTTGACCTGATTACGGCGGAAATGCTACAAGCTGACATATCCTCTGCCGTCGATGTTCTGACGCCCCTTATTGAAAAGATCTGGACCGCCGAAGAGCTCCCGGACGAATGGAACAAAGGTCTTTTAATCACTGTACCCAAGAAAGGTGATCTTAGTCAGTGCAATAACTGGAGAGGTATCACGTTGCTCTCAATTCCCTCAAAAGTGTTCTGCAGGATTATCTTGGATAGGTTGTCTAAGGCCGTGGATCCTCTCCTACGCAAGGAGCAGGCTGGTTTCCGCTCTGACCGCTCGTGCACGGACCAGATCAACACTCTTCGTATCATACTTGAGCAGGCAGCAGAATGGCAGAGGGAGATTTATCTGACTTTTGTCGACTTCGAAAAAGCCTTTGATACGCTGAAGTGGTCCAGCATCTGGTCTCGCCTACTGAGCATTGGAGTACCACCGAAAATTATCCGTCTTCTGGAGGCTATATACAGGAAGTATTCTTGCAAGGTTACGCACGACGGCCTCATCTCTGATGACATCGCAGTTCACGCTGGTGTCCGCCAGGGCTGCCTACTCTCGCCGCTTCTCTTTCTTGTGGTTCTTGACGGAATAATGCTTCGCATCTCCAATAACAGGCGCCGCGGGATTGAGTGGGGTTTGTCCGACGTCTTGGAGGACCTAGATTACGCCGATGACCTATGCCTCCTGAGTCATACCCACGCCAACATGCAAGCAAAGTTGGAAGATTTAAGTCGGGAAGCTGCAGAAACTGGCCTTAAAATAAACATCCGGAAGACACAGGAGATGAGAACGGGTGTGAGGAATCCCGCACCGTTAATGTTGAACTCAGAGGTAGTGGAACGCGTACACAAATTTACCTACCTGGGAAGCGTCGTTTCAGAAACCGGAGGTAGTGAAGAGGACATCACTTCACGGATCGCCAAAGCTCGAGCAACCTTCGCGCAGCTGAGACCTGTTTGGCAGTCGCGGAAATTGACCCGACGGATAAAACTTAAAATCTTCGGGTCAAATGTCAAATCTGTACTGCTCTACGGGTGCGAAACATGGAAGGTCACAAAGGACATCTCACGCCAAATCCAAGTTTTCGTCAACCGCTGTCTCCGTCGCATCCTCGGAATTTACTGGCCCGAGACGATATCCAACGTGGAACTGCTGGAAAAATGCCACGAGAGCCCGATCGACCGCCAGATCAAGCGTCGCAAGTGGAGGTGGATTGGTCACACGCTTCGAAGGAATTCCGATCACATACCCAAGCAAGCTTTGGACTGGAATCCGCAAGGAAAAAGAAAGCGTGGCCGTCCCCGTCAAACCTGGCGTCGCACCGTATTGGCAGAAGCGGCAAGCAACGGAATGACGTGGAGCGAGGTGAAGCGTGAAGCTCAAGACCGTTCGCGATGGAGAATTACTGTGGACGCCCTCTGCCCCATCTAGGGGACATAGGACATTAAGTCAAGTAAGTCAAGTTGGTCTAGTGGTTGGCCCTTACTGTTATGCTGTAGGTCGTGGTTTTGATTCTCACCAAGGACAAATGCTTGTGTGATGAGCACGATCATTTGTGCTGTGTCTGGGTGTAATTTATCTATATTAAGTATGTATTTAGAAATACATAAGTATGTTTATCAGTTGACTAATACTCATAACACAAGATCTGCTTAGTTTGGGACTAGACGGCGTTGTGTGATAGTTGTGGAATATATTACATTATATTATTATATTATATAATACAACAGCCTGGAATCAACTATTGGCCAGTTGTCCGGATCAGACACAACACCCATCTGGTCGGAGAATCCTCCCTTCTCAACGGAGGTTTGTGTTACTTTACACCCAACAGGGTGTAAAGTAACACAAACCTGCCTCTAAAACACTATAGATATTTTCTTTTTTTCAAATTGTTATTTTTACACAACATGTTTAAATCAGACAAAAATTCTAATAAATTAACACTGTTGCTTCTTACTTTACCGTTAATTAAAGTTTTAAACTATCAAGAACTTTGTCAATCCATAGAAAAGTGATCTACTTATTTTTCCAGCTCCAAGATAATTGCAAACCTCATTAAAAACAAGCAAAACACAAGCATTTGCTCAATCGTCTTCAAAAAAGTTGTTCGCAACGTCATAAATATCGGTGCATTGATATCAATCAACTAGAGTTGGTCGACAAGCATTAACGGCTCGCGCTAGAGCTGTAACTGTCGTCTCGTACAACACTTATGAGTTATAGCATCGTAAATCGCTGACACGCGTCATTTTGTTCAGAGAATACCGATATCGATAAATACTGGTCTGTTTTAAGATCGTAAATTGACCAGCCAATTGAGATTTCAGGTTCAACGTTAGTTATGCCAATTAAGAGGCTAAAGTACTTTATTTTTTTTCTGTCAATTGGTTGGATTGTCACTCAATTAATATTGACATTTTTTTCTCCAAATATGTACTTCAATTCTGAAATTTAAGTGTAATCTTTATTCAACTATTTTTTTAAAGAATATACGTTACGTTACAAAACGAATTAAAAAACATCTGACTTTAAAATCGTGTCCATATTTTTACAAAATTATCGATAAAATGAAACGAATATGTCACATTGTCGCGTCCCTATGAAACCTAACACCAATAGCGGTATTGTCCGCATATTATCACTTCATTTCTCGTACACATATAATTTATAGGGACAATACGTAGATTTAGAAGTGTCTAATAACAGAAATATTATTTTACGATAAAACATGTCCCGTCTTATAGACATGTTTCCAAATGGCGGGTTATGCGATGGACGAGTTAGATAAAATCAAATGTTCTCTATTTGTAGGCAACTAAAGACTCTGTGCAAGTTTTTGGCAGATATTTTTTGAGTAAAGTCAGTGGCTGTTTTATTTATTAGCTAGTTGATTCCTAGTCGATTTGTGATGTATTGTCTCTCAAGTATCTACACAATTAGACAATATTTGGAAGTATTGGAACAAGAGCGTTTTCGATAAAATGGAACTGAGAATTTTATTGTAGTTTGACTAGCTCAGTGAAGCTTGCCGTGATGGTTGACTAGATACATTTTCTGCCAAACACTGCAATTTTATCCGCAAGCTAATGAAACACAACTTTACTATATTTTATTTATTTATTTAACGATTTATGTACACACACAAAATAAAAGATTAGAAGAAGGAAACAGAAAAATAGGTACAGAGGTGATGCTTATTTCTAAAGAAATCTCTTCCAGTATACCTGCGAAAGGAGAGTTGGAAGGAGGTTGGGTTGGAGGAGTTGGAGGGTTGGGGGAGTTGGTTGGAACGGGAGTTGGGTTGTGGTTGGGTTAGGTTAGAAAACACAAACAAAAACATCTACTAAATGCTTAATTCGATCGTGTCTTTTTCAGATATGAAAAAGGCGCGATCTCAGTGAAATAGACTGTAAATTTTATTGTAGTATTGACTACCTCAGCGAAGGCTGACTCGATATATATATTGTTAAATAGGTACTGCGAAAACTTTAGAATGTGTTACCTACATCCACATTCTAAGGGTCGCCATACACGGGGCACCGGCAACAACCACAAAACGCCACCACCGACATATTTCCTATAGTTTTCATACATTTTATATGGATTCACCGCACACGGTTGACGCCGTTGGCCGACACATGCTTCAAAACGCCGCTGCTCGCTTCTTGTGGCCCACACTGGCCACTAAACGCCGATACAAAACGCCGTCACTCGCCACTCGCGCATTTAAACCTTCTTCGTCAGATTCCATTATGATACTGCGCGTATGGGTTAAAAAAAGCAGTGCTACCAGCCAAAAGTAGCTTGTGGCCGCTTCTAGCTTCTCGTGGCGGCGTTTGTGGCTGTGGCAAGTGGTCCATGTGCGACGACACTAAATTAGTTGTATTCTGTATCAAAAACTACTTTCTAAACTTGACACTAGCTGAATGCACAAATCGTGCGATGCCAAAAAAGTTGCTCTATATTCATAATATGTTTTCCTGTACCTATAATTTTAATAGGATCCATCTATTTACGTTTTACTTAATACTGTTAGGGCGATAAGTAATGAAAGGTTTCTGTGTTCAAATTACTATATTTATATTGTAAGTAGCATTTTATGTTATACTAGCGACCCGCCCCGGCTTCGCAAGGGTGCAATGCTGATACCACCCGCTACCGCTATGTATTACTATTCATTTAAATTACATGCTGTAAAGAACCATATTGATCTATATTAAATGCACAATGTGCTTAAGGTGCTTAATTAGATAAGGATTAATGCTGTATTGATTAAAATTGCTTTGTAAATTAGCCATTATTTCTCGTAAAAATTAAAGGATAAACAATGGTTATTGTGGGTTATCCCTCAGAGATAGACATATACCATCGCGAACTTTTTTGTAGGCTTTTTTCAAGTATACAATACTATAGTACATTATTTTGATCTATGATTATTATGTTTATCAGTTGTCTAGTACTCATAACACAAGCTCTGCTTAGCTTGAGACTAGACGGCGTTGTGTGATAGTTGTGTGAATATTATATTATATTATTATATTATATTATCTCGTAGGGTTCAGCCAGCGTTTGCAATGTAAGAGGAAAAAAATGTGTTTATTTACAACACATTAGAAACATCTAAAATTATCAGTGTTTCTCTACTATATGATGCATTATACTTATAAATCTTCCTCTTGGATCACTCCATCTATTAAAAAAAACCGTATCAAATTCCGTTGCCTTGTTTTAAAGATCTAAGCATAAATAGGGACAGACGCGGGAAGCTACTTAGTTTTATACTATGTAGTGATAGTGATTATATATCAAATTATTTCCGCCTAGCGGCTTGACAGCCGACGTGACTTATCTGACATTACCAAACAATCTCCTTTTCTTCCTATCAAATACGAACGCCTATTCTTTTTTATTATTATTATGGATAGGCACTCGTTTGACCACTATCTCGCCTGATGGTAAGCGATGATGTGGACGAAGGTGGAGTATGCTTTCCTAAAAGTAACATATTCACTCTTGACTTCAAAAACCCTAGGTTGTAGCAATCAGGAAACACAGAAACCGACAGGGAATCCACTCCTTAACTGTACGCATAATAAATGTGTTCCCAAAACGCTTTGTAAGTACGTACGGGTGGGATGAAACCATGTACCGTAGTGGCGCAACGCCGTACGTTTAGTGGTCCGGGAACGGACTTGGCGGAATTAAATTGAGCGATTCCAATGCACACTCCCCGAAATGTAAACGATAGAAAACCGACTGACTAGCAACTCGGCATCGATGCCTAATACTTATCAAAGAGAATATATATAGTGAATATCAAATACTTATAAAGCATAAACCTTAAAAAGTATAATAATCTTGCCAGTTTGCAAGTTAATAAGAGTAATAGCAGCATGCGACCTCTTTCGATATCACAATACCTACTGCCTTTTTTTTGAAGTGGGAAAGTCATCAAATATTTTGCTCCCTCTCTGGATGGAGCGAGAGAGAAAGAAATAGATTTTTACTGACTAAAACTCACTCGAGTTCCTTCAACTACCCTTTGCGTATCAGGACCGCGGTTGCTCTTTGCAACAATCCCGTGATTTCGTGAGAGTCAGATTATAAAGGAATCAAAAAGACGATTTCAAAAATATTACTTACTAAAATGTGAAAAAGAAAAAAATGACAGTATAAAAAACTCGATCACAAAAAGGCGACTAAAAAGTTTGAAACAAGTCACTCTGATGCAGTTGGTGAAATTTATTTTAGTTCAAAATAGATATGACGTCAACTGTATCAGACTTTCAACTGTTTTTTGTTCAAACAGTTTGTCATTCCACGAAGTTTTCAATTCAAGCATTTTATACAACAGAAGCTTTCATTCCGTCTTCCAATCGACCACCTTACAAAGGCACAACATTTACCCTGAAACAGGTTATCTAGTAACATTTGTTAGTTACCCGTAACATAGTGGATCGCATCGGAAATTACATCTCAAGAAGAAACGACGTCGCTTACTTACCCCGAGTTCATTACGAGCAGTACAGGCGATAAGCGCTTGCACTTATACCTTAAATTATGCGCGGTAAGCTGTACTTTCTGATGGGGTTTCACTATTCGTCAAGTCACGAGTGGAGAGGTAGGAAGCTAGAAAGTAAAAGGGGTGCATCTGTTCTTTTGGGTAAAGAAATACTGCCTTCAATGCAAGAGTGAGCCAACGGGACTCTGTTGTTAATTTTGTCAGCTTTCCATGCAACAGATGACATGGAAGACAATACAGGGTTCATACAGTCATGAAGAATTAAAAATAAAATAAAATTATTATTACTCAAGTCGTCTTGTTTCGCTCAGGTGGTACAAATATTAGAAATTCTCGGATTTTCTCTATTGTAATATGCATGTGTTATACATCCGATCCTTCCTCGTGAATCACTATATCTCACCATCAGGTGAGATGGTGGTCAAACGCGAGCCTATCATTAATAAAAAAAATAAAAAAAAATATTGTTTTTTTTTTAAATAATAACAAGACCTTTTCTAATAAGCCCTTTAAGTATTTGTACTAATTAAAAATTAGTGGTGTATAAACAGACGAAGTGGGACTTTGTTTCATGGATTTTATATATACCTATATTTTTAACAATTAATGTAACAGACATTTAAAATATTAGTTTTATCATATTTTTAATTGACCATATTAATTTATTTGGAATCAAGAAAACGCGCTTCTAGGCTTCCATTCCCAAGTGTCAGAAGTGAAATGTCTAGTTTCTCCAAACAAATGTTTAAAATTTTAGACCTTTTGTTTAGTGCTTTTTTCCGTAAATTGTGTGTTAGTCAGATGCACCCTTTTTCCTAATGGCGGCAGAGTTTATTTCGAGCGCGCATCAACGTCGACCATATTATCGCTCAACATCAAGTGAGATGGGTCCAAGCGCGTGTAAAGCTGGTGAGATGGAATATGTGTGTGTGAGATACTGTTATCAGATTACCTTTCGATCAGTCCTGATGGTTGGACTGATGAGATGTGCAGATGACCTAGTAAAGGTCGCTTAAATCATTTATTATAGTAATACCAAGAGCAGATATATATATAGGGTGCGTCAGTAGTTTCAGGATTGTCTGAGAGAGTCACCATGGCCCTGGAACGCAAACGGAAGGAACATATGGATTTTAGTCAGTAAAATCTGGCACTCACTCTTGCTTCACCCAGAGCGGGAGAAACAATTGAAAGATTTCGCACTGAAAAAAAGTTTGTATCAATAAAGAGTCATTTTTAGAAGTTGATGTTCGAACAATTTTTACAGGATAAAAATTCTATGCTTGTATTCTCTATGAGGCTTTCGCAAACGTTTTTCCGAATATATTTTCGCAGTTATCAAAACTACCAAGCAACGTTTATACAAACTATTTTCGCATATTTACCTCTTTTCGAGGAGAATTTTCTAAAATGCTTTTCATAATTCTCGCGTGTGTTACGCATAGATCTGGTGCTATCTGCCGACTTTCAAATGTAAATGTCCAAATGAATTAATATTCCTGATACATCGCTATCGTGCAGTTGTATTCAAATATTCCACTTATTTTAAAAAATCATGCCTAATTAATAATGTTAATTTGATCATTGTAATGCGTAATGCTAATCTGATAATTACGATACAAAGGCAGCTTTCTCATTACAAAGTGTTCGGCAAATCGTAAGCAAGTCGAGCAAAAATCAACTACATGCAATCAAGCTAATCCACAAATAATTAAAAGGTTTTTATACATATGTTTCACTAATGAAACAAATCCATGCCTAATCCATAATGATAATTTAATGATTCTAATACGAAACCAGCTCATTACAAAACGGCTCGGCAAATCATAAACCACACCTAGCAAAAACAAGCTACATGCAACAGAGCTAATCCACCAATAATTTGATGTTTTTGTATTCAAATGTTCTAATAATAAAAGAAATTCATGCCTAATCCATAATTCTAATCGATAATTTTAATAGAAAATCAACTCATTACAAAACGGCTCGGCAAATCATAAACAATCGCTAGCAAAAACTGAAGAAATACATGATATGAATACTTAATTACACAAAAGGCGGTTATTAGCTTACATTAACACCACACCCATCTTCCGCTTTACGCCACACATGAGAATATGCGCGCACGCACCCCCCACCTTACATACATTCGTGACACCTCCCACTTATTAAGTGGAAGGTAGATCCCCCCCTTGGATCTATACTTGGGCGTAACTCAGTAATGTAATCATTTTATAGTACAGCACTGCTGACGGCGAGCGGACTAAAATGTAAGTTTGTTTGAGTGCCATGATTTCATGGTAGAATTACTTCGAGTTTCTATCATATTTGTGAGGGAAAAAAATTGGCATAATTAGTAGAGAGAGAAAAATTGAAGTTTTCAATCGTATGCTGTTTGGCATGATTAGTTTGGCACATCATGGTGTCATCTTTGATTGGCATTAGTGGCAGGTTTCAATAATTTTCTTGCCGTTTCAGTGGGCAACCGACTACTGTTACCGATACTTGTTTCTTCATTGTATGTGTCTGCGTGCTTAATAAACGTGTTTTCTTTCTTTCTTTCTTTGTAACAGTGAATTACTACACTTCGCTCTAAAGTTTTTATTGGTTTGTTTAATGTTTTTCTTTATTTCAATTGGTTTTTGCTCAGGCATTCTCTAGAAGAAATAATTCTAGGAATGCAGTACCTATAATAAGATGGATCTCTAACAATATTATCACTACTAAGGACATTGATTTTTTTTTATAAAACAAATACAACCGACTTTGAAAAAAAAAACTAATAATAATTATTTGGTAAAACCGAGGGTTGTCCTTGAATGTGAATCGTCAGTTGGTATACCACGTTCCAGGAGAGGTCTCTGCAAATTGGCATCGGTCCCTCGTATGCCTTCCAAAGATCCAGGACCCCAAAAAAAGCCCGGGTCTATCAAAATTTAGGGTTAAAAACATTTTATTTTTCACTTTTTAGTTCTGGTAAACCCGCTGCTAAAATTATAAGTATTACAAATGCTGAGCAAGTTCTCTGGTTAATTACATAGGATTGACAAAATACCCATAGTTATTCAATTCACACATTGCTTTGGACTTGACATTTTTGAATGGGATTATCACGGAATTTTAACTTAACCTAACACAAAAAGAATCACCAAAATCGTAACTTTTTTGAGTATTGACCATACTCAAAAAAGTTACGCGCGAATTGATAACCCTATAGTTGTATTGTTTCTGTGTCTTGTGTTGTGTCAAATACATTCGTTTTCTTTTTCTTTTCTTTCCCATTAACATGAAATTTGAGCATCATTGGTGAAACTAAAGTATACCAGTGCGGACTTCACATATTTGCTGTACCCCTTCAGAGTGTAATGGTTTCATGTTATGTTAAGAAAAGGTGTTACCAATTAACAAACAAGCAATTCCAGCAAACTTGGAAGATTTGCTATAATTTATTAAAGTGTTCCATGGTCTGTCTCCGAAGTTTTTCAAAAGATCTTCACCACTTTTTTAGGAGGGATCACCTGAAGGCAAAACTCTTCCAAACCAAGATAATCATCAAAATCGGTTAACATTTGACGAAGATGTCGCTGAACCAGATACCAAAATAAAACACATTCAGAAGACTTGAAAATCTCCTCCTTTTTTGGTAGTCGGTTTAAAATTCTTACTATATATAAATATAGATACCGTTGTTGTTTATGTAATTTAATAATGACTAAAAAAGATCCCGTCAAAAACTTCCACTTGAAAGATGTTGAGAGAAGAAAGTGGGAGTTTGGGTGGGTGTAGACATCCGCTAAGAACAGATTTTCCAAAATTCACTCCCTAAGGTGACGAAACGGGAGTCCAAAGTTTTTATGGAGAAACCGACTTTCACGCGGGCGAAGCCGCTGGCAGAAGCTAGTATTAGTATAGATTTTAGTCATCATCCACAGCATAGCATAGTCGGCCTTATAATGTTCCCACTGTTGGGACTCAGGCCTCCTCTCTAGGAGAGGGAATGGGCCGTAATCCACCACGCGGGCCCGGTGCGGGTTGGTGTATGTCACATGTCTTCGAATTTTTGGTTCTAGGACATGCCGGTTTCCTCACGATGTTTTCCTTCACCGTTTTGATAGCAGTGGTGATGAAATAAATTACACAAAGTAATGCGCCTGGTTGGGTTTGAACCCACAACCTACAACTCCGTAAGTCGGGGCCATTACCACTCGGCCACCACTGCTCTCATCATCCACAGGCGCTACACAAAAAGTTGTATTTCTAAAAAAATTCTTCACCATCCATAGTCTCTCAGCTCCCACTTCCCATGAACACATTCCTACATACCAGATCAAAATGCTGCCCAGCTCATCATCATCCCATCTTCTAACTACGTAACTACCACCCAGTACACGACTGTTATACTAACATAACATAATAACACCACTTTTTAACCAGTACTACATGCGCACGCGCTGCATCAATTTTCTATACACCCAGGCTACGTAATTTCGTTTAATTAAGTCCAACACAGCCATAGTGGGTCTAATTTTGTTCTATAGGTATAATACGGCAGGTTCCCGTGAAAGCAAGGAGAAATTACTGTGATCAACCAACGTAAAAAGAGCTATACTTACTTAGCGAGTTAAGTTGCTTCAGCTGGGTTGGGGCAGGGAAATGCGGATGCTGGGCTAGTATTCGCTGGCAGTTCTTAGGAATCTGTACCCAAAGAGAGTGCCAATGGGACCATATTACAAATTTTTTTTTTTTTAAGTATTCCATAACTATCACACAACGCCGTCTAGTCCCAAGCTGAGCAGAGCTTCTGTTATGAGTACTAGACAACTGATAAACATACTTACATATTTCTAAATACATACATATTATAGATAAATTACACCCAGATACAGAACAAATGATCGTGCTCATCACACAAACATTTGTCCTGGGTGGGAATTGAACCCACGACCTCCGGCATAACAGTTAGGGCCACTAACCACTAGACCAACAGGCCAATCTCTGCTGTCAGTCGGTTCGTCCGTCTGTCAGCGGACTGTATCTCACAAACCGTAAGAAGTAAATATTTGAATTATCACTCAATGTGTATTTCTACTACCGCTACATAAACAAATAATAAAATAAAATTAAAAATTAAAGGCTATATATACAAGTGACGTTTCTCCATACAAGTGACTTTTTTTTTATTCTTGATATGTTCGCGCTTGACTACTATCTCACCTCATTGAGCGCGCTTATCTAGAAGTATACCTATATATTACCTATTCACTCTTGACTTAAAGATTCCCGGGTTGTAGCCATCAGGAAACACAGATTCCGGCAAGGAATTCCACTCCTTAGCTGTACGCACAATGAATGTGTTCCCAAAACGTTTTGTGCATATAGGTGGGATGTCCACCACGTACCGGTGGTACGTTATTTCTATAGGGACTTTTTTCTCGATTTTAATATAGTAATGTTCCGTACAACAATATTCACACTTTCATGTGCGAATCCGATTCGCACTTAGCCAGTTTTTTTGAGTTTACCGCGCACACAGAGACAGACATGATACGGGACTTTGTTATATAACATGTAAGTTTTTTGTAGTACTCAAATCGTGGTTTAAACCGATGTCAAAACCAGTTCAAAGCCAACGAACTACTCATTAACAATCAGCGCAGATCTCGTAAACAATCCAAAGATCACCAGATTGAACTAATCGCTATACAATTTATCAGCACTGAAGTTAGCTTGTGAAATCTAACTGGCCGAAACGTTGTCTAATCGTGTGGTATAAACGGCTCCATATTAATTAGATTAGCGATTACCGTTCGACGTAATCTTAGGACGTCTCAATTTTGTAGGGCCCTTTATAGCTTGCGTGACGAGTACGTTACGATTTTGTTGTGTAATAAGATTTCTCGTTTCTGTTAATGGTTTCTAATTCTGTTGATAATTACTTGTCAATACACCTAATCGAAAACCCGCCATTATCCCTACCGCGTTTAGGCACGCAATTTTCTGTTTTTCGCATTAGTGCGGAAAAGTACGCGAGCTCGCCCTGCCACAGTTTATCGTATCAGGCTAGGTGCTAAGCGATCCCCACTTGTCGCGCGTTAACTCCCGTTTGTTTATATCTTCGTAAGTGTTTTGAAAAACATTTGATGCACGTGGGAAATTGTGAAAACTGCAGCACTCGGGCGAATTCCGCCTCGGTCGCAATCACAAACTTTCTCCACTTGTATGTATAAAATGAGTTGGTCTTATGCTCCTTATATTCATGCTTTAAAATGACTGAGAAAGATTTACTGAAGTCCATGATATCAATGCAAATGCAGTGAGCCGATTCTACGAAAATTTTATTCTAAGCTGACACTATCTCGCCCAACCCAGAGCGTGAGGAGTTATTTTCTTGTTCCTTCAATTGCCCTTTGCGTTTCTGAGCCACGGTAACCTTTCGCACAATCCTGCACTCAGGGCTACGAGTAGGTTCGTAGTAATAGGTCCTAGGTCAGGGACGGCAAACCACCACACGTATTAAAAGGAGTGAAGGAGGCCATCCCTGTCCTAAGTCTTCAACCATCGTATTCTCTAAAAAGCTCCGAACCAGTCACTGTATATTCATGAGCGAATTCTCAAGTGAGACTATGTGGTCACAGGCACTCCGATAATTAACTATACCTTCATAAATTTTAATTATTATTTTAAGCAAGTCTTCCCGCTGCGTGCAATGAATACCAAATGTTTGCGCGTGTTATGATTTATCAACGGTTAACGGTAAATTAACACTTTCTTGTGATCACGCCATTTTCTTTGCAAGGAAGGGAGGACTAATGATACGTTTAGTAGGCACTGTTTGATACCAAATAACCTGTAGTGTTTGATTTCTATATTGCTTCAAATCGTGTAAACCGTTTCTATTTATTTTTAGGGTTCCGTACCTCAAAAGGAAAAAACGGAACCCTTATAGGATCACTTTGTTGTCCGTCCGTCTGTCTGTTTGTATGTCTGTCTGTCTGTCTGTCAAGACCCTTTATCTCGGGAATGCGTGAAGGTATTGAGTTGAAATTTAAGCCATATACTCAAGTCTGCGGTCCCTTGAAGCTGTAAAAAAATCAAATTTCTGAGTTAACGAACAAAAAAGATACGGCCGTTTATGTTGCAAAAAACGTATATTTCGACACTCTCAAGGGAATCAAAATCCATAGGGTACTTCCCGTTGACCTAGAATCTTGAAATTTGGCATGAAGCAAGGTCACATAGCACAAGTAAGTATAGGAAAAAATCTGAAAACTATAAATTACTAGTTACGTCACAAAAAAAACTTTTTTGCGTTTCGGAAAAATCTTCGAAACTCAATTCGGGAATTGGAACTGTTTTCGTAAGTAAGTTTATATACGGAAAACTTAGTGCGCGAGTCCGACTCGCACTTACCCGGTTTTTTTTTATGCGTTCTAAGACCATGATATCTCTTTTTTTCGGTTGGAAAATCATCCAATGACATCCCCCGCTCTTGGGCGGAGCCAGAGGGCGTATCAGACTTTTACTGACTAAAAACCCACACCTGTTCCTTCGTTGCCTTTCATAGCAGGGCCGAATCTTCCTTTCAGAAGCAGACCCTTAGCCCCAGTAGACTTCGACCCTACTGGGCCGAACTGACAGTTACCGGACGATCGCACGGCAAGTACTGGGTAGCTCGCAAGCAATGGCAAGCCCGCCCCTTCGGTGGCCGGAAATCGGGATCGGAATTCTGGCGGCAGAGGCGTGAGGGCCACGCCCTCGCGTGTGCACATGCGGCCTCCTCCTTTGCTAACATTACTGCTTCGCAGAAGGAGGCGTCCTCTTGCCACTCCTCCTCGCTTCGGACCATTGCCTGTACCAAGGCCCGGCGCGAGAGATCGTTGCCGCCGAATACAAAACACAAAAAAAAAACAAAAGAAGCGTCTGTTACTCCTTGTAACATCAACTATCGTTTAGTGAAAGTCCCGTCAAAATTGGGAAAGTCGTTTCGAAGAGTAACTGGAACAAACAAAAAAATCAGATAAAAATATTTAAGATTGCATTTTTTGCTATAAAAAAAAATGATATTTTGATGTAACAAACAGACACTTTAATTTTATTTAAGTAAATGTGTAGAGTGTAGATGTATACTAAACTCTCCAAGTCCACCAACGAAGAGGGTCCCATAATGAATGTATAAGAATGTGTATTTATTAACTAACTAATAAATATTTAAACACAAAAACTATGAAGTTATACCGGGTACGT
The DNA here is from genome assembly GCA_905147345.3 of Mythimna impura. Lineage (NCBI taxonomy): Eukaryota > Metazoa > Arthropoda > Insecta > Lepidoptera > Noctuidae > Mythimna > Mythimna impura. Next base: position 25,800,582 of record LR990346.1, on the reverse strand, counting down.
AAGGAATGGGACCATCTGATCTCAAGCCACCAAACATAAAAAAAGAACTGGCCAAGTGCGAGTCGGACTCGCGCACAAAGGGTTCCGTACCGTCCTTAGCAAAAAAGGCAAAAAAATCACGTTCGTTGAATGGGAGCCCCCTTAAATATTTATTTTATTCTGTTTTTTAGTATTAATAATTATTAGTATTATATAACAGAAATACATCATCTGTGAAAATTTCAACTGTCTAGCTATCACGGTTCACGGACAGACAGACAGACAGATGGACGGACGGAGTCTTAGTAATAGGGACCCGTTTTACCCTTTGGGTCATCATCATCATCATCATTTCAGCCGAAAGACGTCTACTGTTGGACATAGGCATCCCCAAGTGTCGCTATAATGACCGGTCCTGTGCTTCTCGCATCCATCAGATTCCCGCGATCTTCACCAGTCCACCTTGTGGGAGGCCTTCCAACGCGTGGTCTTCACTCTAGAACCTTTGAAAGAAAAAAAAGAAATAAAAACAGTTTATTTACGTCAAATATGGCGCACACCTTAAAAATAAACAAAAAACAATAACGACATATATAATTGGTAGGTTATGCGTCACATCCGCGTAAAACGGCCAGCGCTCAGCAAAAATGCTGGGGCTCGTATAAAATAGAGCCTCAGCGCTGATTCCACTCCATCATTCCACTCCATTCCTTTCGACTCCATCGATCATCTGTTCTGCGAGCAACGTGCCCTGACCACTGCCAATTAAGTTTGGCGATTCTTCGGGCTATGTCGGTAACCGAGTACGGATCCCTAAAAACCAGCTCTCTTTGTTGAATGAATGCTAACAATTCATCATGACCAGTTACTGTTACGAATGATTCATTACATGCTTTTATATTCTGTGCCTACTACATAGCAACACGCTTAACAATTTATGTAGACTCACTATGCAGAATTTTAATTAGTGATCGAGATCTAAGAAGCTTTGGTACGAATTATGGGAATGAAAGGACCAGACTTTCTTATTTAATCTACTAGTCTTGTCAGTGGTTTCACCCGTGGAAGAATAGAAAATTATCCCAAGGCAACATACTCCTGAAATAAGAAGTATAACATGAATATGATTTAAAAGAATGTCCATGGAGTTTCTTGTACGTTCTTCTCCATAGAGAGCTACGCTTTGGAACGTGCAATTTAGCTTCACTTTTTTTACTAACTGAAATTTTGACAATTCAAAAGTGCCTGTAAATGGTCTATTTGAAATAAACGTTTCTGTTTTCTGATTTCCCCAATCAAGGACGTAGTCTGTCCTTGTACCTAATTTCATCCAATTCCATTCAGTATTTTGATCAGGAATAAGTAAAACACACACAAACTTAAAATAATATAAATACCTATTAATATTACAACATCGGTATTCTTACAATAAAATAAATTAAATTACAATTGTAAGTAAATAATAATAATAATTTTTAGGAGATTCTTTTTAATATGCTTTTCTTAAGAAATATATAAAGATGTAAATAATATGTAAGATAAATACATAGAACAAATTAATGATCGTGCTCATCTCACAAACATTTGTCCTGGGTGGGAATCGAACCCACGACCTCCGGCATAGCAGTCAGGGCCACTGACAACTAGACCAACAGGCCTGTCATAATATAATAGCCGCGAACCTCAACCAACATCTTAGGAGGCTCGTGCTAGGCCGCTAGATCTAGGGCTTGATTCAGAAAGCAGTACCTACTCTTGGATACGGCTCTTATAGTAAGGAGGTTTCTTTTTCTGGAACCCTGACCACCGCGTAGGGTTCAAGTGGTGGTCTCCGATACCGGTAAGCAACTCTTTTTTTTATTAGTTTTTTATAAGAAATATTTAAAAATGTATGAATGTATGTTTGTATTTTATAAAGTGAATAAACGAAGTACTTACAATAATTAATATGATTATTTTTATTGTACTTTTTAGTACAATATTGACTGGTCTACACTGTCCTTACATATTACCTACATAAACTGTAATATGGAAATATTGTAAGAACAAAATTTTAATTTTAATGGAGTTTCTTGCCGGTTCTTCTCCATAGGAAACGACCAATTTGGAACCGTGCACTAGCTTCTGACGTTTTATAAGTGCCCATGTAGGCCTATGTGAAATAAATACTTTTGACTTTGAATAATTTAAACCTGAATTGACGAATAAAATAAGTACAAATTAACAAATTAAGCTCGTTCAAATCTAGATTACGTTATGATGTAACGTCGACTAGATCCAAAACGTTATCGCTACAAATATATCTCGGTACATTCCTCGCTGTGTCTTACAAATGGTAATCTTTGAGATATATTCCGAACAGTGTCAAACCAGCTCCTTATAATACGCCTATCCGCTTTTAATAATCACTACATGCGACCATTATAAGTAGGAACGTCGTTCGATATCAGAGGTCTGTCTGTTCGTTTGCGCTGTTTATTTTGTTAAACACTGAGATGGAACTACATAATTATAATTAATGCATTTAGTGTCAAGGATATGGGGTCGTACTAAGAAATGCAGTCTCGATCTCGCGAAATCTCAAATTTTTCGATTTTCAATCTCGACGATACGTAATCTCGATTTCGAGATCTCGACAATATTGATCGAGGTTTTGAATACTCTGTGCAGTTTTTGAATAGGAGAAAATAACATTTTTTGAACGACATCTCGAAATTACCAATTTCGACATCATTAGGTCGTACAATAATAGAAAAATCTAAAAACAAGTATGCTAAGCACACCTACTTAGATTTTGGACTCGTTAGTCGGGTCTTGGGTATGAACACAAGTCAACAATAGCTACATATAACCAGTGGTGGTCTTAAGAGGTGGTGAGCAAGGCAAGCGTCTGGGGCCTCGGCCTTGTAGGGGCCCCGCGCAACAAATAGATTTAAAAAAAAAACAACGGAAATATTTGAATTTATTTTATCTTATTTTTACCTTTCATAATAAAGTTTATATTAATATTATGAAAATTATCTAATTTCTCAAATTCGATAACACCTTTATCGATTTTCAGCTCTTGCTATTTATTCTTTAAATGAAAATGACGTAGCCCATTTACTAGATCTATTGAAAAGCAGTAAATATCATTTTCAAATCCGTGTAAATATCTTTTAAGGCATTTATGACTTAGGTTTATCGTCGCTGTCGTAATTATGATTGTTCATTTATTTATAATTTTCTAAAATAATATTTTGAGCTCGAAATTCATATAGTAAGTACTATTTTATAAATTTTGCATTTCTCACCTATCATAAGAAATACCCAGTTTTGAATCTCATAGTACTTTGAAAAAAGGACAAGGGCCTCGCAGAGATCTGCCGAAGCACGTAACAACGACTCAGGTGGATGATTGTGGGCACATGAACGAATTACTTAATTTGTAATCTTTACACCGAAAATGTTAATAGCCATCGTACTTTTTAAATCATCCTTATAATTTCAGCCGGAAGACTTACACAGCTGGAAATTTCACAAAAGCTAAGCTTTTCACATCCAGCATAACTCACCTACTTACAAAAAGGTCCTTATGCTACTTACAAAATCTAAAAGCTCCTACACCGCGGACAAACCCGTCGCGAAAGCTAGTAAAATACGTGAGTGGTGTCGAACCAGCTTCTTATAATACGCCTATCCGCATTTAATTATAAGATTTAATGCAGCGCGTATCAACCATCTCGACCGAACAAAAACGAATGAACGCGCTCAGAACACGATTGGCATGGAGTCGCGATATATACGTGTCTCGCATTTTTGTGTCTTTTATTTTCATGGATGGATGAGTAGAGATAAATTATAACGCTTTATGATGGTAGAAATAGCGTAACGAATATTTGGTTTATTCATTTTGTTAAATCGTTAAGAGTTTAAGAATAGTGCGATGACTTAAATTATGATTTCAGCTCCTAAGTTTAGGTAAAAACAATGTACTTATACGGTAAAGTAAAAAAATATTTTTTAATGTTTAAATATTGGAATACATTAATATTACATTGTGTAACATGTTTTATCTATATCTATTTTGTTTGTAATGAATAAACTATAAAACTACAAAACCGATTTTAAAAATTCTATTACCTGTAGAATGCTACTTTATCACTGAGTGACAAAGACATATACTATTACGCAGGCAAAGCCGATAGAAGGTATTCAATCAATAAAATATAGTACAATGAGTTCCAAATAAGAATAGGATCGACGAAGACGTGATGTCACCACATGGCAATCATGTTGAGACGTCACGTCATACTGTCAAATCGAAGAATTATTATGGTAAGCGTATATATTTAATGTCTTTGTGGTAAGCAAAACAAGACATTTTTTAAATTTAATTTGTTTACGAACTGTGAACAAAAATAGTTTAATCAGAATCCAGTTCTTCAATTTTGCTCATCTCTGAGTTCTTCAATTATGCCCAATTTCTTGCTATTTGATAGTACGATGTGACGTCACAACATGGAAATCGATTCTATTCTTATTTGGAACGCATTGTAATCAACAATTCCATATTTTCTCTTAAAAAACTTGAAATAATACCAGCTCCATACCTCTCCTACCGATCGATAAAAAGCGTACATTTTATAATGTTTTTCATGTACAACACAAAAAGCCTATCGCTCTAACTGTCGACCGGGCTCTGATTGAAATTTGGAAGCTAACAGCTTTTCCAAGAACCCGAGTTCGTTCACATTCGTCCACTTTTTAAGTGAACCATTTGCGGAACCAAAATCGAAATACCTTTTTTTTCTCTTTACTTAAATGTTCGTGGAAGTATGTGTTAGGCTTCTTTTTGTTCTAGATTCTAGACAGATCTAGTGCACGATTTGGTCTAGTTTTTTCTGTTATAAAAAGCTGTTCATTGATTAAGCTGTTTGTGTTACTGGCCATTCAACTTTGAGACAGATGCTGTATTTTATCACGGCTTCAGCAATTATCGTGACTTTGTGAGTCACCGAATCATGACTATTTTGGCTTCTATTAAGTTAAACGATTTGAGCTTTTTACGATAGATATCAAGCTTTTTCTGTGGTAATCCATGACTGTAGTTAATGAATTATGCGATTTAAATTTTTAACTATGTAATTAGCATAGCATAGTCGGCCTTATAAATAATGTTCCCACTGCTGGGACTAAGGCCTCCTCTCTAGGAGAGGGAATAGGTCATAATCCACCACGCGGGCCCAGTGCGGGTTGGTGAATGACACATGTCTTCGAATTTTTGGTTCTAGGATATGCCGGTTTCCTCACGATGTTTTCCTTCACCGTTTTGAGAGCTGTGGTAATGAAATAATTACACAAAGTAATGCGCCTGGTTGGGTTTGAACCCGCGACCTACAACTCGTAAGTCGGGGCCGTTACCACTCGGCCACCACTACTCCCAATATAATTGGTTCAAATAAATCAGATTCATATTTAATTACCTAGTTTTTATTCAGTCGAAAATAGACCCAGACGTGGATGGCACGTGTGTATGTGACCTAGCGCTTGCATTTGAGTTTCTCCTGAAGCAGCCACGTAATACGTCAAGTGTATAAGTTTGACTTGTATAATGCATTATCTGATTAGGAGGTGCAAATTTATCCCGTATCCGTAGAGCGAGAGGGAAAGTCAAACTTTTACTGACTAAAACCCACATTCAGTTGCCCTTTGCGTTCAAGAGCCACGGTAACTTTCGTCGTTCGAAAGTTCGTGTTTATGTGGCATTACTTTCTTTTTTTGGGTGGGAAATCATCTACTGACATCTCCCACCCTTGGGCGAAGCGGTAGGGCTTGTCAGACTTTTACTGACTAAAACTCTCTCATTTGTTCCTTCTTTGCCTTACGTTTCAGGGCCCCGGGGTCATTTTCACTTAACCCATGGCCCCAGTAGACTTCGACCCTGCTGGGCCCCTACGATTTGCTGACAATGTGGCATTACTTATATTTGGTGCACATCCCACCTTATCATCATTAACTTGCCCGTATAAAAAATATTTGGGATCTGTGCAAAATATTCTCTTCATTCACAGAATTAATAGTAAGATAAGAAATAATAGCCATCTCTGTAGTCATCTCGTTATTATTTTTTACTTCGCACAGTTTGTGTCAGCCATCGTCAAGTTTAGAAAGTATTTCGTTTTTGTTGCAGAATACAGTCACTTTGTTTTACATTAGAGTACGGATGTAACATATTCTAAGTAATGTTTGTACAATATTTGGCAGTTAATGCATTGAGTCAGCTTTTTCGGTAAGCTTCAATGAGGTAGTCAATCTATGCGTATAAAAGCGAAATACCACTCACTGATTAATAACGAAATCTCAGAAACTATAACACCTACAAACTTAAAATTTGACAGGTAGGTTCCTTATAGGGTGTAGACATCCGCTAAGAACGGATTTTCCTCCAACCGCCATGTCCTCGTGGGGCGATCGGCAGCAGTGATCTCTCGCGCCGGGCCTTGGTACAGGCCATGGTCCGGAGCGAGGAGGAGTGGCAGGCGGTCGCCTCCTTCTGCGAAGCAGTAATGCTAGCAAAGGAGGCGGCCGCATGCACGAGAGAACGGCCCTCACGCCCCAGCCGCCGGGATCCCGATCCCGATTTCCAGCCACCGTAGGCGCTGGCTTGCGGACGGCGAGCAATGGGTAGCTCGCCATGCGACCGTCCGGTAACCGTCCGGACCGAGCCCAAGTTGTCGACGTCGCGTAGTGTTCGACGCGCGCGTCAAGGAGATGTCAGCAAAACTGTAGGGGCCCAGCAGGATCGAAGTCTACTGGGGCCATAGGTGATGCAAAAGAGAACACCGGGGCCTTAGAACGAAAGCAAAGAAGGAACAGGAGTGGGTTTTTAATCAGTAAAAGTCTGACACTATCTCACGCTCCGCCCAAGAGCGGGAGATGTAATAAGACGATTTCCCCAACGAAAAAAAAAAAGACATTCGCTAAGAACGGATACGAAACTCCACCCCTAAGGAGATGAAACGGGGGTCCAAAGTTTGTACGGAAAAAACAACTTTCACGCGGGCGAAGCCGCTGGCAGAAGTTAGTACTACAATAAAATTCTCAACTCCATTTTGTAGAGATCGCGCCTGTTTCCTATAATATTCAGTTATGTAGACATTTCAGGTACAAAACTACACTGATTTTACATTTCAATATAAGGAAACAGTTTGCGAATAATTAAAACAGCCACTGAACTTTATTCGGAAAAATCCCGGCAAGAAACCTGCATTAATTAACACAAGAGCCTTCCTAAATGCATTCTGCATGTGATTAAATTTTTGCGAGCTGGAGTTGCAGTTTGCATCCAAACCTGGATATAATGATGTAGGTACAAAATTTTGGCGTAGAATAGAATAGAATAAACATTTGTTGTATACCTACAGTCAAACGGGGTGAATAGGATCGCAGGGGTGAATAGAAACAAAAGTTTGATGAAGAGTTTCACGTTATTTAAAAATTGTTTGCAGCATTTGAATACTTACATTTGTCAGTGGTTTATTGAAACAAAAAACATAGTATCAAAGTAAAAATCCTAATCAAAATTTTTTTTCTATTCACGCCTGCGTTTCTATTTACCCCTTTGACTACTTGAATAGTAACAAAAACTTGCAAGCAAATAATCAAAAAAAAATCATTTAAATTTCAAATCATTTTCTATGATTCTTGTCTGTTAACATAATTTTTACCGGGGATGTTATGGCAAAGTTTCGGATCTGGATAAGCATACCATAATCAGCCTTTTAGTGTTCCCACTGCTGGGGCTCAGGCCTCCTGTTTCTACGAGAGGGAATGGGCCGTAATCCTCCTCACGGGCCCAGTGCGGATTGGTGAATGTCACATGTCTTCGAATTTTTGGTTCTAGGACATGCCGGTTTCCTTACGACGTTTTCCTTCACCGTTTTGAGAGCAGTGGTGATGAAATAAATTACACAAAGTAATGCGCCTGGCTGGGTTTCATCCCGCGACCTACAACTCGTAAGTCAGGGCCATTACCTCGGTCACCACAGCTCCCTTACGAAGAATATCATAGCGGTTTCAGATGTAGTTACGGATATGAAATTATTTCGGATTATCTCCTAGTTTCGGATAGATTGTTACATCCTTATCTTATCTATCGAATCTTAAAATTGTAATTAATAGATATAGTAAGATTTGACTTTTATTTTTAGTTTAGCTTAGATATCATTGGGGGCACGGTACTGCCCCCGCCAAGGCGAGCAAAAAAGCGGCGCGGCCGTACCATCCTTTTCTCGAAACAGTTCAAGCTATTTATTTGTCCGGGCAAAACAAACAAAAACCTGTCGTAAGCTTTTATATCGGTTTCGTTTACGTTTTGGTAACGGTTATGGAGCTCCATAATTTGAAAAAATATATTATTAAAATAAATAAAATAAAATTTATTAATAACAACTTTTCTGGACTGTTTTGTCTCAAATGAATGATTTTTACTTTTTTAAATTCCTGTTTTCGTCTAAACTTGGTAAAGGATGTAACTACTGTAAGTTCTGCCCCCCTAGCCAAGTTACAACCGTTTCGTTTCGATTCTTTTTTCGTTGATCGCCTAGAGTCGGCCACGCCTCCTATTCCTTTATTCTGACCACGTGACTGAGCGTTGAGATGAGGTCAGAATAAAGGAATCGGAGGCGTGGCCTACTCGAGGCGATCGGCGAAAAGAGAATCGAAACGAAACGGTTGTAACTTGGCTAGGGAGGCTGCTCCGACTATCAAACAAATTACTTTGACAGTCAACAGATTGTATTAACAATTAGCATAATTTATTAATGTGGTGTTGTGATGAATAAAGGCCACCGATGTTGCAATATTAATCGATTCTATAATAATGTATTATGGAGCAACTTGCATGGTATTATTTAGTACAATGACGTGTTGTCATGTTTCTACGCATAACATTAGTATCCTGTCATCGATTGGCTATCGTAGATGTGTGACCAATCATTATGACATGATAATAGACTCTTTAGTTTTGTTAATAGTTGCAAATTATTTTTTAGGGTTCCGTAACTCAAAAGGAAAAAACGGAACCCTTATAGCTTTGTTGTTTTTGTATATACCCTATCGCTTTGTTGTCCATCTGTCTGTCTCTGTCTTGTTTTTTTTTTATTAATGATAGACTCACGTTTGACGACCATCTCATCTGATGGTAAGCGATGATGTGGTCGACGATGGAGCACGCTTACCTAGAAATAACCTATTCACTTTTGACTTAAAGATTTAGCTAGCCATACCTCAAAAGGATAAAAACGGAATCCTTATAGGATCACTTTGTTGTCCGTCTGTCTGTCTGTCTGTTTGTCAAGACCCTTTATCTCGGGAACGGGTAGAGGTATCGAGTTGAAATTAAAACCATATATTCAGGTCTGCAGTCCCTTGAAGCTGTGAAAAAATCGAACTTCTAAGTTAACGAACAAAAAAGATACGGCCGTTTATGAGCGTGACGCGTGAGGGCCGTTCCCTCGTGCGTGCGGCCGCCTTCTTTGCTAGCATTACTGCTTCGCAGAAAGAGGCGACCGCTTGCCACTCCTCCTCGCTCTGAACCATGGCCTGTACAGGCGTTAGAAGTCGTTACCACCGATCGCCCCCACGAGGACACGGTGGCGGTACTCTGCCCAGGCGGGGCACACCTCTACCGTATGCTCCACCGTGTCCTCATATAAATTAGTACTGCGGCTAGTAGTTTGAAAAAATTACTGTGGCCCTGGAACGCAAAAGGCAAGTGAAGGAACACAGTTAAGTTTTAGTCAGTAAAAGCCTGACGCTCCTTCGAGCGCGAGTAGTCATTTGATGGTTTCGCACCGAAAAGAAATCCTTCAACCAACCTTACAGTTTTTATTAAAATAAAACCAGTCAAGTGCGACAGACGGACAGATGGAATTATAAGGGTTTCGTTTTTGTCACTTGTTTATGAAGTCTTAAAAACTGTTTGTCATCGTTGTGTAAACATTTTATGTTGGACGTTAAATGCCATTACGTTGTAATATTTTACGTAAATATAAATCGAACAGCCTTTTTTGTGGTGAGAATTTATTCTCACTTTGTTGTCCGTCTATCCGTCTATCAAGACCCTTTTTCTCAGAAACGCGTGAAGGTAATAATAAACTAAAATTAATATCAAATACGTAGGTCGGTTAACCCTTGCAGACGGCGAGCAATGGGTAGCTCGCCTTCCGAACGTCCGGTAATCGTCCGGACGGAGCCCAAGTCGTCGACGGCGCGTACTGTTCCACGCGCGCCTCAAGGAGATGTCAGCAAACTGTAGGGGCCCAGCAGGGTCGAAGCTTACTAGGGCCAAGGGTCTGCTTCTGAAAGAAAGACTCGGCCCTGGTATGAAAGGCAACGAAGGAACAGGAGTGGGTTTTTAGTCAGTAAAATGTCATTGGATGATTTACCCACCGAAAAAAAAAAGGTCAGTTTAACCCTTGGAGCAATGAAAAAATCAAACTTCGAAGTCAACTCAATCTAAAGATAAGGCAGTATAAGCTCCGTTTAAGCGCATATTTTGACACTTGCAAAAAAATCAAAACCTATAGTGTACTTCTCGTTGACCAACAATCCTGAAATTTGGCAGGAAACACGGTCTCATATCAAAAGTAAATGTTTTCATGGAAACTGATACATTGATATTCGAATGAACCATTTTTTTTTTTTTTAATCTTAGAAAATAAAGTTTATTGTTTTAATTGTTATGTGTTTCGACTTTTTTCAATATAAGTTATGGAAAACAAATGTATTTCTAAACTGAAAATTTTGCGAGGAAATTATGTACAAAAACCACAAAAACTGTGAGAGAGAAAAAATATATATTTATAGTTAAAAAATTCGTTAATAAAATAAAATTTATTCGTTTAACTATACTTATCTGATGACCCTGATTACTTATCTCCTTTGTTGACTGTACCTACTTTTTGGTCCCTAGTAATTAAAATAAACAAAAGAGATTGAGAAAAAAGAGAGAAGAGTGGTTTTTTTTGAGGTGGGAAATCATCTAGTGACTCACACTTTTACTGACTAAAACCACACCTGCTTTTTCAGTTGCATTTTGCGTTCTTCTAGGACTTGCGTTACGTTGCGTTGCGTTTGGTTGGGTTTGCGTTTTTAGAAGTTAGCCCTTGATTGGGCCCCCCCAACGGGCCCAATCAAGGGCTAATTAAGGTGACAAGGAAGTTTACCATTCGGTGAGATTAAGAGGAAGAACGCCATTTTCGGTGATGGGGAATCCCAATGCTTTTTAGTAGGTTATTTTTTTTATAGGTGGGAAAATCATCTTATGACAAATCCCGCTCTTGGGCGGAGCGGGAGATAGTGTCAGACTTTTACTGACTAAAAACCCACTCCTGTTCCTTCGTTGCCTTCGTCCCAGGGCCACGGTTTTGTTTTCACACTACCCATGGCCCCAGTAGGCTTCGACCCTGCTGGGCCCCTACGATTTGCTGACATCTCCCTGAGGCGCGCGCGGAACAATACGCGCCGTCGACGACTTGGGCTCGGTCCGGATGGTTACCGGACGGTCGGACGGCGGGCCACCCATTGCCCGCCGTCCGCAAGCCCGCGCCTACGGTGGCCGGAAATCGGGATCGGAATCCCGGCGGCGGTTGGGGCGTGAGGACCGTTGCCTCACGCGATCGGCCGCCTCTTTTGCTAGCTTTACTGCTTCGCAGAAGGAGGCGACCGCCTGCCACTCCTCCTCGCTCCGGACCATGGCCTGTACCAAGGCCCGGCGCGAGAAATCACCGCCGCCGATCGCCCCCACGAGGACACGGCGTTGCTCTTCCCAAGCGGGGCACACTTCCACCGTATGCTCCACCGTGTCCTCCGGGCGGTCCACACAGTGGCGACACCCGGGCGTCGCTTCCGCACGAATCCGATGCAGGAACTTCCCGAACTTCCCGTGTTCGGTGAGAAATGCTTTTTAGTAGGTATGTTTTTTTTGTTCGCTTTCACCTGTCAACCGAATAGTAGTTTAATTACAGACAAGCGGAAGCTACATCAAAGCAGATAATTCAGCATATATGCATATTTGGAGTTAATTATAAATGTTAGAAGTGAATTAAAATAAAACAACTGCGAGTCGGTTTCGTGCGCCGAGGGTTCCGTACAAACTTATCTATGTAAATAGTTCAATACCCGAATCGAGTCTCAAAGAATTTACCGAATCGCAAAGAAAAAAAGAGTGTGTGTACTTATGTACACGCGTTAGAAGTTATACTTCTTTGGCGTATGGAAAAAAAATAACTAAAATGCAGTAGTGATTAACGATAAATATTAAAATTAATCAATAAAAACACCAAAATAATATTTATTTATTCACACTGTTTAATTGTACTCTTACGAAACACGTGTTCTAAATATGAAAATACTAGAATATACAACTTGAACATAGTTATCAATTTTCATGCATGCCACCTAGAACTAACTTCACGATGTAGAATTTAGGTGTTGGTGTGCGCGCGCATCGTAAAAATTCACTCTCATCATTTTTCTCTATCGCGCCAAAAGAAGTATAACTTCAAAAATATTTTGTGATGTAACAACGCTATTTTCAGATTTATTTCTATTCCTGTGCTAGCTATAAGACCTTGCTTTATGTAAAATTTCAGGATTCTGGGTCAACAGGAAGTACCCTATGAATTTTGATTTACATGAGAATGTCGAAATATATGTTTTTTTGCGACATAAACTGCCGTATCTTTTAATCGTTAACTTAGTAGTTTTATTTTTTCATAGCTTCAAGGGACCGCAGGCCTGAGTATATGGTTTTAATTTCAACTCGATACCTCCACGCGTTCCCGAGATAAAGGGTCTTGACAGACAGACAGGCGGACAACAAAGTGATCCTATATGGGTTTCGTTTTTTCCTTTTGAGGTACGGAACCCTAATGCAATAGGAGCTATGGCATATTTAATTTGCAACAACATATCATATATCATGACATCATATGGCATATTTATCTTAGGAGATGAATTGAAATAAAAATCCTTTTATAGCGCTTTTTCATGCACCTTTGTCATATAAGAAACTAGTGATCTGCCCTGGTTTCACACGCGCATAAATTATACTTATTGTTCTTTCTATTTGTGAAAGCCGCATCAAAACCCATTGCATTGTTTAATCAGTTCGCGAATAAATAGATTGACGTGGAAAGCGACTTTGTTTTATCTATATTTTTATATCTATCATCATTCAGCCGAAAGACGTCCACTGTTGGACATAGGCCTCCCCCAAGCGTCGCCACAACGACCGATCCCGTGCGTCTCGCATCCACCGCATTCCCGCGACTCTCACCAGGTCGTCGGTCTACCTTGTGGGAGGCCTTCCAATGCTGCGTTTATATTCTTTTTTCTGCTTTTATATATATACCTACCAATAATACAAAAAGAGAAAAAAAAAATTGTAATGAATAAACTCAAAAACTACTGGCCCGATTTTAAAGTTCTTCCACTAGTAGATTACTGGGCTTGCGGAAGGCGAGCAATGGGTAGCTCGCCGACCGACCGTCCGATAACCGTCCGGACCGAGCCCAAGTCGACGACGGCGCGTACTGTTCCACGTGTACCTCAAGGAGATGTCAGCAATTGTAGGGACCCAGCAGTGTCGAATCCTACTGGGCCAAGGGTCTGATTCTGAAAGGAAGACTCGGCCCTGGTACGAAAGGCAACGAAGGAACAGGAGTGGGTTTTTATTCAGTAAAAGTCTGATACTATCTCCCGCTCCGCCTAAGAGCGGGGATGTCATAAGATGATGATCCTACTGAAAAAAAAAACCAATAGAATACTACTGTATCGCCAAGTGATATAAACACAATATGTATTTTCTAGTTAAACGCGGGCGAAGCCGCTGCCAGGAGCTAGTTCTACACGTGCAAAGATTTTCATGCAATATTTGCATTTTGAACCAACAGAGCGCATTGTCCAACAATAAATTAATTCAAAAATTGTTCTAGCTTTTCTGAAGCCTTCTCGTTGATACATACTAAGTGCCGCCAAATAAAACGTGTGAAGGTGCTATCTAATACTTCTTTGCCAATTTGCCACAGCCATGGCATGTCACGAAGGCATTAAGGCCCGCCATAAGTAATTATGCTAATGCCATCCTCGGAATACATGCTAATCTTGAGCGATTCGACTCGGGACGGACGCGTCATGTGCCGCAAATATCGGCCTGGGTGGCGATTATGTGCCTACAGTTTTTAGAGGCAATGGAACAGGATGTGCTTAGTCGGCCGAAGTAGGATTATCGACGTATTAATTAAGCTAATGTTCTACTAAGTTGTCCACTGATTGCAGTAAGCTTGTATCGTCCAACAGCTCGCCAAAAGCCCCTATACGTATATACGTATCTATGTACAGTTAGGGATCAAAAGTGCAGTTGCACTGTACCAATGCTAAACTGTCTAAAATGTCTTTGTTTTAGAAGTTCAATAGTCCACAACTATTTTATTCAATACTTTACATTTTATGCTACCAATTAAATCAGTCAAGAACCATTGACCCTCTTCTAAAAAGAAATTTTAGACATTTTAGCATTGGTAAGGTGGAACTGCACTTTTGACCCCTGATTGTACGTTCTCGAAAGCCAAAAAGCGATGACTCAATCAAAATGAGTTTCAACAAAACAGGGATTTTGTAGAAAATTGATCGCGGTCTTCTTCGTCACACTAATATTATAAAGACGAAAGTGTGTATATTTGTTACTCTTTCAAGCTTAACGGATTTGGGTGTAATTTGGCAGACGGGTAGACTGTGTTCTGGAAGAGCACTCCTTATTCCGAGGGTAACTTTCTTGTGATAATTTTATAAGTTTATGAATGCGAAGCCGGTTATAAAAGCTTGTATTTATAAAATTAAAATACTACCAAAATCAGGCCTGGCGCACTTCTTACTTTAGGCACAGAATAAGAAATAGTACAAGTACAGAAATTGCACGTGATAGCCAACATACGAATTTAAACCTTCTAACAACAGCGATAATGTCCATAATACATTGCACGGCACGGACACGACCTTGATTTTATTAGCCTACTAGATCCAGTGGCGCTCGTAACGAATCAAAATGCACCGTAAGTCCGCGTGACGAGAGTCTCTTTTATTATGCCCGTTATGCGCCTTTGAACAGGCCGCTCTTTTTATAGGGTTAGTAGGACTGGTGTGTTTTTGAAAAATGTGAAATAGGTACTTACGTTTTATTACATAAAATATAATCAGATTTTCTAAAATTATATGGTAGATAGGTACCTAATTGATTTCTACCTATTTACTTATATCCATACTTTAAAAAATATGTTTTTAAAAGTCATCTCATAGAAGTGTCAAGAGATTGTTTACATTTAGTTAGGTATCTAAACAAATGAAATAGGTAATTAGAATGAAGTGTATATGACTTTGTTGGTTTTGTATGTGCGTTAGCTTTGCGTTCATATGTAATTTTTAAAAGGTAGGTCGTTTAAGACGTTATTATACATAATAATTAACATTTTGTAAGATATAATTCCAATAATGTTGACCTTGCATTAGTAAGGTAGTCACTAGTATTGGGAGGTCTACTATATGGAATGATTTTAAGGTCATTGACTCGTTTACGTGAAAAATGTCGCAAATACTTGAAATAAAAACTCGATAGAATATTCGGTAAAGAATTCAAAAATATTTTTTGTTAGCACGGGTCAAGCGGAAAATCGATCGAACACGCGTGTGACACTCTACCGAAATAAGCCTCGCAAGAGAGGCCGCGGGCGTAGGCAGATTTCTATACCTATAGTTAGAAGTGCGCCAGGCCTGCTTTAGGCATGAATTTATACCTACGCCCCGAGGCCTCTCTTGTGAGGCTAGTTCAGTTGAGTGTCACACGCGTGTTCAAACACGCATGCCGCTTGACGCGCGCTAACAAAAAATATTTTCGAATTTCTACATTTTAGCATTGGTAAGGTGGAACTGCACTTTTGACCCCCGATTGTACGTTCTCGAAAGCCAAAAAGCGATGACTCAATCAAAGTGAGTTTGAACAAAACAGGGATTTTGTAGAAAATTGATCGCGGTCTTCTTCGTCACACTAATATTATAAAGACGAAAGTGTGTATATTTGTATGATTGTTACTCTTTCAAGCTTAACGGATTTGGGTGTAATTTGGCAGAAGGCTAGACTGTGTTCTGGAAAAGCACTCCTTATTCCGAGGGTAAATTTCTTGTGATCATTTTATAAATTTACGAATGCGAAGCCAGTTACAAAAGCTTGTGTTTATTATAATATAACTAAAATCAAAAGATCAGTGTTGAAAGGCCTCGTACAAGATGGACCGATGACCTGGTAAGGGTGGAGGAAATCCGGTAGATGCGAGACGCACAGAACCAGATGTTATGGTGACACTTGGGGAAGGCCGGTCAACAGTGGACGTCTTTCGGCTGATATGATGATGATGATGATAAAGACAATAAGTACCTAGTGTGCTAATTCCTCGCAAACCAGAGCAACAAAAGGGGCATTGTTTAATGCAGATATTAGACCATTTTATGATTTTAAAGGTATGGTAGAATGGGAAATATGCAAAGGGTGTGCTGGCTTTACAGAAAAAGAGGGTGTGGCATTTAATGCGCCAGGCTAATCATAATTTATCGATGCAACAAATAGATAAAATATCATTTACGATATTTCTCGGAATTTCCATCGTTTGTTAAATTCATAACATTGTCTTATAAGGCACTCTTTACGGAACGCACTGACCATTCTCATTCTAACTAAAGTGTAAAGGTTCAGGAAATGGACAATTTGTAATCGATTGACTTTTACTAGTATGGTGTGAACATAATGAAAGTGTATGCTTTGGTTACGTCCTAATCCTAATATGCACCCAACGGCTAATATGCAAAAGGTCATGAATAAATTCGAACTATTCCTTGAATATTACACATTTGTACGTTATGTATTGTGTTTTATATGGGTATGTATCTAATTATTCTATATACAGGGTGTCTTTGACATCAACGCAAAAACTAATACCATGGATCCAATACATGATTCTGGACCCCCCAATGATGGAATTTTTCTTCGGCTTTTTCCTAACTTCTAAACTAACTTTAAAAAAAAATCTATACGTTTTTTTTTTAATTTAAACTGTATAAAATCGTTAATCTAACATTTTTACTGAAAAAAAAATGAATGAATTACTTTTAAATTAAAAAATGTCATCGGGGTTGATTAGATTAAAGAATTTATCGAACCCAATGACTTTTTAATATTATTTTTTGTTTTTTTTTTTTACTAAAAATATCATCGGGGTTGGTTAGAATAACGAATTTACACAGTTTAAATTTAAACAATTACAGATTTTTTTTAAAAAGGAAAAAGCTGACGAAAAATTCCACCACTGCCCCCCAGTGGTGGAATTTTTGTCAGCTTTTTCATTTTTAACGCTCAGTTTTTCGTCATCTCAACGCTCAGTGACGTGGTCAGAACAAAGGAATCGGAGGCGTGGCTTACTCGAGGCGTTCGACGCAAGAGAATCGAAATGAAACGGTCGTAACTTCGCTAGAGGGCCTGGCTTTTACATGAGTCTTTTAGCCACATTGCTTGTCGACAGTAATGCGGAAGAGTTTTTTGACACCATATCAACCTTTTTTAGAAAGAACATCGTATGCAACAGTTTTCGTGTTTTGCGAGGTTTTATTTTCTTTTCTAATTAAAAAGTATTTTGTATCTTTCTAAAACAAATCATCATCATCTTCCTGCCCTTGTCCCGTGTTATTTAGGGTCGGCGCAACACGTTTTTTTTTTCCATTCTGCCCTGCCACTCGTCATGCTATCACTAACTTCCTTTTCTTTCATATCACTCGTCACACAATCCATCCATCTTTTCTTTGGTCTCCCTCTTCATCCATCCCATGTAAACTGATAACATCTTTCTAAAACAAATATGACTTTTTATTCATACGATTACTGATCTATTAAAATAATTCTTTTAAAAAAAGTTGTCTATTTAAATAGATACTTTTTAATTTAAGAAAGGAAAAATACCTTTCGTCAATGAACTCAAACTGTCGCTTACGACATTCTACCTGAAAAGGCTGAATATTTTAATTAAGTGTTGTTAATTATTAGTAAATTATTCTTTTGTTTTAATGTACCTATATTTATTACAATTAGCTAGTTGTTTTTAGTATGAATATCTATTGAAGTTGTGCTGGCTTAAGTTATATTTCTGAAAACACAATTTACATGAATTCTGATGGATCTGAGATAGATTTGTTCTATTCTGGATTGGCTCGTGTTTGATCTCTATCTCACTTAATGGTAAGCGATAATGTGGCTGACGATGAAGCATGCTTTCCAAGAAGTAACCTATTCAGTCTTGACTTAAAGACACACGAATCGCAGCTGACCTTTTGAAATATTCAAATGTAAACAAAATAAACTAAACGATATAGTAATAGTAGCATAATAATCGTTAAAAGTTATGCCTATTAACAATTAAGTTAATAATATAATTACACTTTACGTCTCTTTTGATACTATCTCGAGATTAATTGAACACGAATCATTGGAACAATGATATTAAATTAATAAAACAAACGAACATTCATTGGTCATTTCATACAATTGTGTCCCTTGGAATTTGCAGTAAAGGTTAAGCTGTGTGAATCAGATTATCGGTTGATTAGCATCAAAGATCAGACATTTGTAGCGATGAATAATGTAGGGTTATTAATTATTAAGTAACGTTATTAATAAGTACTTTTATTAAGTTATTAATTAAATTAATAAAAGGTTACACACTAGGAATTATCTGTAAAAGATTGCCATGTGTGAAAACCACCCATTGTACTCTTAGTTTCTGCAATTATCCTGTCCACATTATGAGGTGTACATTATAGTATAAAATAAATAAATAATTAGTCCTGTATCGTGGGTATATTTATAAACGTGTAAACTCAAATACCTACACAAGACATAGAAAATACTTCACACACATTACGTTTTGTCATAGTATTAGAAACAGTAACTAGACTAAATTACGAAGGCATAGAACTTACTACGGGTAAAAATTACGGCAATCATATAATCATATATTGTAGAATATTCTACCAAACAATATTAAGGATAATAAATCGCTTGCAGAGTTTAAAACAGAAATTAAAAAGTGCATTTATGATAATTACTAAGAATTGCTCGATCACTGTATGTTTACATTCCATATATTATTTTTATTTATGTTCATTCAAGTGAACTATGTATTATTCTTTGGTTCACATTTGTTTGGCTCGATCATTTGTTCTGTGTCTGGGTGTAATTTATCTATAATTATGTATGTATTTAGAAATATATAAGTAGGTATGTTTATCATTTGTCTAGTACTCATAACACAAGCTCTGCTTAGCTTGGGACTAGACGGCGTTGTGTGATAGTTGTGGATTATTATTATTCTTTTTTATTATTTTTATTTGGTTTGTACAAAATTTGCTTCTAGTAAATATTAAATTATGCCAAACTGTAAAATAAAAATAACGGACGCCACAATGAAAAAACAAATGACAGTCTCGCAAATTAAAAAATAACATGCTTGCAAAGAGTTCCATATTCGAATTTTATTATTGTTTTTTCATTATTTTAATATAAGTGGCCAGATCCAGAGACTTTCAGTATGCCCCACGTACCTATAAATTTATTAAAGAAAAAAATGGGGTGTTGGGATAGCAAGGTAAAACGACCTATTGTTAGGCACAAAAAAGTCATAAAAATTGGTCAAGCCGTTTCGGATGTGTTCGATAACAAACACTGTAACACGAGATTTTTATCAATCAATCAATCAATTTTATTTGCATAAAACATGGTGTACAAAGATGTTTGATGTTTGTTTTTTGTTTGTTTGTTTGTGGTTTATATATTAGATATACAACAAACACACAAAAAAACAACACAAAACAAACAACAACAAAAAACACAACATCATCATCGTCATCATTTTATGTTGTCTCAATACTTGAGACAACATAAAATGTCGTCTATTAAAATGAAACACAATATAATTCAACTTTCACGTTACACCGAAACCGATCACATTTATCTAAATATCAAAGCAGTTGTAAGTCATAAGGTCGGGCAGTGGGTGTGCGGGCGCACGACGCCGGTAGTCCGGGGCTCCGGGGGAAAGAGCCAGAGTTCACCAGCTCTGTGATTATCATATCAACGCTTTGTTCCACGTAGGTATGTAATATTAACCGTATATGGAGAGGGGAAAAAATATTATTAAGAAAATAATAATATATTATTATATATGTATATTATTTATATTTACATGATTCTGGACCCTCCAGTGGTGAAATTTATTATCGGATTTTTTCCCATTTTTTTTTAAATTTTAATCTATACTGTATAAAATCGTTATTCTAACATTTTTAGTAGAAAAAATGAATAAATTACTTTTAAAATTTAAAATATCATCGGAGTTGGTTACAATAACGATTTTACACAATTTAAATTTTAAAAAAAGATTTTTGTAGACTTTAAAAGGTCGCAAACGCGGCTTTAGAAGGCGTCTCCCACAAGATTGATCTGGTGAGACGTCCGGGATTCCGATGGAAGCGAGACGCACAGGACCAGCCGAGGTGGCGACACTTCGGCAAGGCTTACATCCAACAGAGAACGTCTCTCCGCTTAAATGAAGACGATGCTGTAAAAAATTGCTGCCAAATTCTGTACAATCACATTAATATGGGGGTCGTGGGGGCAACATCCACCTATATTTTTTTTTTAATAGTATTTTGGGACCACAAGGAAAAAGGCATTAAAACACAGTTACCAATAAAAATAGTATTTATTTTATTCGTGGTCCCAAAATATTACTAAAAAAAAGAAAAGATATTTTTTTAAGTGGAGGTTGGGACCGCGCTCCCGGTTCAAAGAGCCCCAAGAGCTAAAGAGACAAAATCACTTTTGTAAATGTATAAAAAATTAAGACCCGTTATTTTTGCGGCATAATGTGCGGTATTAAAAACTTAAAAAGATATGTTTAGTCAGGGATCAAAAGTGCTCTTGCAAAAAAAAAAAAAAAAATCAAAATTTCTTTGTTGTAGAAGTTCAATAGTCCACAACTAGTTTATTCAATACTTTAGACTCTATGCTACCAATTAAATCAGTCATGAACCGTTGACCCTCTTCTACAAAGAAATATTAGACATTTTAGCATTGGTAAGGTGGAACTGCACTTTTGACCCCTGACTGTACGTTCTTTTACAGTCGAAAGCATGGACAAAATAGACAGACAGTAGATTTAAAGTTCGTCCGAAAAAAAACGGCACCTGAAAATAAAGACAACTATTTCTCAAAGTCCAATAAAATAGAAATGCTCAGGTTTATCGAAAAATCTAATAGTTTTCTAGAGTAGTCGGGGGCGGGCAAACTCACGGAGACAAGCCGGTAGTCAGGTGAAAGGACGGAGTTCAAATCCGGACTACCGCGATTAACATATCAACATTATCTGAGCTATGTTATTTGATTTTATGAGTTTTTTAAATGGTGTTAGAAATCTCTGAAATTCTCGGCTTTTTTATACAATAATATTATACATATCCAACCAACCAAGGTCGCCGACATAACCCGAACAATCGCCAAATTAAAGTGGCAGTGGGCAGGGCACATTGCTCGTAGAACGGATGGTCGAAGGGGCCGAAAGGTTCTAGAGTGGCGACCGCGCACCGGAAAACGCAGCGTTGGAAGACCTCTCACAAGGTGGACCGACGACCTGGTAAGAGTCGCGGGAGTGGCTTGGGGGAGGCCTATGTCCAACAGTGGTCGTCTTTCGGCTGAAATGATGATGATGATGATGAATATACATATATTTATTTTATATGACCCGCGCGCCGGTTAGATCCGCGCTCGAAACCAATATTTATGTATATGGCCTATAGAAAGTTGTTGCATGTCTGGGTGTCTTATGTATGTGAGTTTAGGTACTGATTGTGAATACACCCACGATATAGGAGTCATTACTAGTGGTGATCGATATTTAAAAAAAAAATAACCATCTTCCTCATGAATCACTCTATCTATAAGTGAAAACCGCATGAAAATCCATTCAGTAGTTTATGAGTTTAGCACGAATAGACAGACAGACTCCGTGTGGAAGTTTTTTATACAAACAAGTAAGTGTTAAAACGTTAAACCTGTCATTCAGTTGATAGGTCGAAGTAGCCCTCATTTCATCCCCTTAGTGGGTGAATTTTTGAAAATCCTTTCGCTTTCTTTATATACATCATAAAATAACCATCTGTGAAAAAAAACCGCGTCCTAGCTCCAAAAGTTTAGACGAGCCGCCAGGATCCCGATCCCGATTTCCGGCCACCGAAGGCGCGGGCTTGTGGACGGCGAGCAATGGGTAGCTCGCCGTCCAACCGTCCGGTAACCGTCAGGACTGAGCCCAAGTCATCGACGGCGCGTATTGTTCCACGCGCGCCTCAAGGAGATGTCAGCAAATCGTATGGGCCCAGTAGGGTCGAAGCCTACTGGGGCCACGGGCAGTGTGAAAGTGAAACCCGGGGCCCTGGGACGAAGACAAAGAAGTTAGTAAAAGTCTGACACACCCTCCCCGCTCCGCCCAAGTGCGGGAGATGTCATTCAAATGTCAGATGAATTTCCCACTTAAAAAAAACGTCTAATAGTTTAGGCTGGGCGTTGATGAGTCAGTCAGTAGTGAGTGAGTTAGAACTTTTCTTTCTATATACCTATGCAGATAAACTTATTATTAGTATTAATATTTACTAGCTTTTTCCCGCGGCTTCGCCCACATACATAAAAGCCTATGTCACTCAGGAATAAAGCAACTTTCAATCAGTGAAAAATTTTTCGCAATCGGACCAGTACTTTCAGAGATTACCTCCTGCAAACAAAAAAACAAACTACCTCTATAAATAATATTAGTGTACCTAGATTAAATGCTTTATGCACACAAAAGTACAGAGACGGACTTAATGCCTTAGGCATTTACTACCGGTCAACCGTTGGGTGATGAAAAGAAAAAAAAACTGGGCAAGTGCGAGTCGGACTCGCGCACTGAGGGTTCCGTAAAAACTTGAAAGGTGTTTACGATTTATGTCGTATTAAAAAAAACTACTTACTAGATCTCGTTCAAACCAATTTTCGGTGGAAGTTTGCATGGTAATGTACATCATATATTTTTTTTTAGTTTTATCATTCTCTTATTTTAGAAGTTACAGGGGGGCACATATTTTACCACTTTGGAAGTGTCTCTCGCGCAAACTATTCAGTATAGAAAAAAATGATATTAGAAACCTCAATATCATTTTTGAAGACCTGTTCATAGATACTCCACACGTATGGGTATGATGAAAAAAAAATGGTTGAATTTTATTTCTAAGTATGTGGAACCCCCAAAATTTATTGTTTTATTTCTATTTTGGTGTGAAAATCTTAATGCGGTTCTACAGAACACATCTACTTAACAATTTTCAACAGTATACTTCTTATAGTTTCGGAAAAAAGTGGCTGTGACATACGGACGGACAGACAGACAGACAGACATGACGAACCTATAAGGGTTCCGTTTTTTGCCATTTGGCCACGGAACCCTAAAAAGAGATCATATTTGTACGCGGTCTTCGTTAGAGATGTGATATTTTAAGATAGTGAGCCATAATTACATTCCCATTACACACTCGTAAGTACCTACCATTGATCAGTTTGTTGATATCTTAACTTAATGAGAATTTCGATATTTTTTCGACTTCCGAAATTAAAGTTATTTTGCACTTTTCAGTGTTTTTTTTTACGTTGAAGTTGGTACAATTTTTTTTTTTAGTTTTTACTTTTTAGTTATGGTACCACCACTAAAAAGTACCCCTCAGCCAAACTTAAATACCTTTTGGCTATAAGGTATCTCATGACAATTCTAATAATCACAAACACGGTTAGATTACATTAAATTACTACAGTGTTCCGGTGCCTAACTTCAGGCTTCATCATCAGATCAGTTTGATATATTCCCCCTCTTCTTTCAGTCATTCATCGACTACACGTATAAACAAAGCAATTTTACTTGTTACGATGGTTCTGCTGTGATCCTATGATGAGTTAATTATGTTCCATATCTCAGAGTTCATAATCAGATCATTACAATATTTCTATGGGACCAACTCGTAAGTATAACCTTTCAATAAAAAAAAATTCAATATCGGTTCACAATTGACCAAGAAATCGGTGAACATACATAAAAAAAAAATAATTAAAATACATTCAGCTGAACATGGAACCTCCTCCTTTTTGAAGTCGGTTAAAAAAAGTGCTTATAACATTTGAACGGTTTTCTCGATTTCTCCAGGATCCCATCACCAGATCCTGACCTAGACCAAAAGACCATCTGGAAGTACCTAATCCAAACAAAGAATTTTTGGGAAACAGATATAAAAAAAAAACCGACGAGTTAAAAACCTCCTTCTTTCGAAAACCGTTAAAAATAACAAAACTAACGTATGGAACTCGCACGATCTTTTTTTAAACTTAAAAAAAGAACTCAGTAGTACCAACCGAACATCTTCATACCAGCGCCAGCGCTGCGACGTAAAAGGTCGGAACGATTTGTAATTCCGGAGTTAGCGAGCCTCTGTAAGGTCGGTATTAAATCGTAACTATTTACAATATTAATAGGTTATTTTGTACGTAAACTGTTCGCTATAAATACTAGTTTTGTGCTCCCGCCATTAGATTAATAGTTGTTTTGAATCGCAAGATCGGGAGCCCGCGAAATTGTTTGTAGTTTTGTAATGTTGGTACGATAAAATAAAATTGTAGCTTGGTTTTTTTTTTACATAAACCAGCTGTACCTACAGGCTAAGCTTGATCGATGAATATTTCTAACAGTATGTCTTTAAATTTATTACCTCAATTAATATCAACTTCTAATTTTTAATGTAAAATTTAGTACCTACTTCATTAATTTGCAGTACACTGCAGACTACCCCTTTTTTATTTTAAGTTCTTACAGTCCATCCTAGGGTTGTCTGGTTACGCGCGCCTCAAGGAGATGTCAGCAACCGTAGGAGCCCAGCAGGGTCGAAGCCTACTGGGGCCAAGGGTCTTTTTCTGAAAGGAAGACTCGGCCCCGGTACGAAAGGCAACGAAGGAACAGGAGTGGGTTTTTAGTCAGTAAAAGTCTGACACTATCTCGCGCTCCGCCCAAGACCGGGGGATGTCATTGGATGATTTTCCCACCAAAAAAATAATAATAAAAAAATAAAGGCTGTCTGGTAGATATCGCTGTTAGCGTTTAGACCGCCATTATACCCATAGACTTAAGTTAGTTTAAAAGTTTTGTTATGTTTTTAGTGTACTAATTGGATGATTTTCCCACCGAAAAAAAAAACCTCTTTATAATATTAGTGTAGATAGTGAAGATTGCGTTGGATTGTGTTAGATGAACGAAACCAACGAGTCTTTAAACCATTCTCAGGTTGAAGATCAAGGGTCTGGAAAGGCGCTATTAAAGTGAACTTCTTAGATAAACAGCCCATTAAGCCACCCAGTAACCAAAACATTAACCCATAATAAACCAATCCCACTTCCATTAAAATAAGTATTACAATTAGAACAGCCAATTACAAGAGCTTGTGTTTTAATAATAATCAGTGTAAAAATCTGCAGAAGTTACAAACAACGGGCCGGTTCGTGAGGAACGATACGAGGGATTAACGGCTGCGAGGGCCAAATGAAATTATTTCGCCTCTATCCGCCATCTTCATTTCGCGGTATCACGCTAGGGTTGTGTTCAAACGAAATGGAAATGATAAACTACACATTTTTATATTTATTTATATATTTAATTATTCACATAATATTACAAAAAAAAAACAATGAGAGTCAACGTCTCCCAAATTGAGCACTGCCCGTATCTTGGGTAGTCGGCGGTTCACTGTTCTATTATTGAATATTATCACTGTCTTCTTCTGTAGATGCATTACCATACACCATAATGTACACACATAAGATAAAAGACAAGAAAAGGAAGGAAACAGGAAAATAGTTACAACGATAATGCTTATGTTTATAGAAATCTCTTCAAGCATACCTGCGTAAGGAGAGTTGGAAAAAATAGATATGATATATAGTGACGTGTGAACTGGACTGTAGCCACACAAAATAGTACATTTTGATACAAATGCAGAAAGTTTGTTAAGCGGAATTCGCAGGAGCCGAAGGCGAGTATGTTATGTACGAGAGCTGCAGTGACAAATTTGCACGTGTATCAAACGACTTTTTTCAATACACTTACGAGGAAATGAATAAACGGGTGTTGACCGGCGACTCGTGAGGATCGACGCGCGCCCAGCCTGATACGATCAATGTAATAACATTGTGGCGGGGAGAGCACGCGCTCTTTTCTGCACTAGTGCAGAAATCAGTCAATTGCGTGCCTAAAAGCGGTGGAATAAGAGCGAGTTTTCGAGTAAGTGTTTTGAAAAAAATATTGCCGTAGTTTGCACCTTTTATTATAAGGTGAGAAATCATTAAATGTTTTCTCCTGCTCTGGATGGAGTATGTCATACTTTTATTGACTAAAGACACACCTGTGTTCTTCAGTTACCCTTTGTGTTCCAAGACCACAGGTTTCCTTCTCACAAATTCCCCGCGGCCCAAGCGGCCATCGGCCCCACTGGGGCCCTAGCTACGGTTTGCTGACATCTCTTCGAGGAGCGCGTGGATCACTACGCGCTGTCGATGACTGGGGCTCGGTCCGGTCGATTACCGGACGGGGGGACGGCGAGCTGCCCATTGCTCGTCGTCCGCAAGCCCGATCTTTAGTACTTTACTAGACTGTAGCAGCAAAAAAAACATCCCCATAATTTGCATCTGAAAATGGCGGTGTCTTGCTGCTTTCCTTATTTAATTACCACTTTACCAAAGCACACAAAAAAATGCATCGCCATAATTTGAATCTCAAAATGGTGGTCTCTTGCTTTTTTCGTTATTTAATTACGAGTTTGCATGATTTAAAAGAGCGTCCATGGAGTTTCTTGCACATTCTTTTCCTTAGACATCTACGCATTGGAACGTGTAATTAGCATCATTTTTCTTACTGACTAACTGACCTCTTGACAATTTAAAAGTGCCTGGAAATGATTTATTTCAAATAAATCTTTTTTACTCCGAAGACGCAGCGTTGGAAGGTCTCCTACAAGGTGGACCGATGACCTGGTAAAGGTTGCGGGAATTCGATGGTTGCGAGACGCATAGGACCGTTTATTGTGGCGACACTTGGGGGAGGCCTATGTCCAACAGTGGATGTCTATCGGCTGAAATGATGATGAATGAATGAATGAATGAATGAAAGATTTATTTGCTAGAATACAGGTACATTTTGGTGGTAACAATTTCAGATGGTTTCACTGCATTCGACTTTTAAGTCGTGTAAATATTTATGTTAGGTACATGCATGGTCGGTACAGTTTAGCATACATCAAGATAATGTCAATATTTATCTCAAGATTAAAATGACAATAACATAAGATGTCAAAATATTAATATTAATAGTTGGATATCAAATAAAATAAATTAAAAATAAAATAAAATTTAGTGTCATACAGGTTTGAAATTCAAAAAGTCGTCAATTGTACAAAAACATCTGTCACATAGCCAATTATAAAATGTTCTGTTAAATTCTAAGTCATTGAGTTTTCTCATTTTTTCGGGTAGTTTGTTGTAAATTTTAACCGCCATGGCGTAGCAATTTTTGTCACAGTGTTTTAATCTACTACGAGGCACTACTAGTGGCTTTTGAACTACTTTCCTTTTAAAAGGAGCTTTATCATCTATTTCAAAAAGCGATAGGTGCTTTTTTACAAACTTACACATTTCGAAGATGTAAATAGATGACAATGTTAGTAATCTTTCGTTTGTAAATACTGGACGACATGAATCAGTCCACTTAAGACCATAGATTGACCGGATGCATTTTTTTTGGGCGATGAATGCTCTCTGGGCATCCGTAGAGTTCCCCCAGATTATTATTCCATATCTTAATACAGAGCACACGTGGCTGTGGTATAGGTACCATTAATGCAGTTTCTTGAGTTGTCAGTATTTTTATTTTCTGAAATGCTTAATAAATTTATTAATTTTCTTGCATACATAATCAACATGGGATTTCCAATTGCAAAATTGATGATGATGATGATGTAAAAAACAACAGACAAAAAGTAAAGTTGATGAGATTTACTTTTTGTAAATCGATCAACGAAAAGTAAATCGATCAACCAGTCATGGTTGATCGATTTACTTTTTGTCAGCATCTTCACCCGCGTGAAAGAATTACAAAAAAAAAGTGTTGTCAACGTGAAGGAAAAACAAACATACACACACACAAACGTATATAAACCATACCCCCATTTATAAAAAAAATTACGCTCATTTAATGCATTCAAGAACCAACTAGCACATTATGTAAAAAACAATTATAAAATGTCTACATGCATTGGATGAGTTTAACACTTACGTACGCGGTGACGAACCCTTGTTATTAACTCGCCGTTCGACCGGTAACCATCCGGACCGAAGCCAAGCCGTCGACTGCGAGCAGTGTGACACGCGTGCCTCAAAGACATGCCAGCAAAACCGTAGGAGGGACTCAGCAGAGCCGATGCCCGCTAGGAGGGCAACGGGCAATTTCTAAAAAGAAATCCCGTGCTCCTAGAACACAAAAGGCAACTAAAAAACATACATAGGTGTGGTTTTAGTCAGTAAAAGTGTAACACGCCCTCCGGTCCATCCTAGAGCGGGTGAAGACATTGGATAATTTCCCACCCCAAAAAAGACCTACAAATTAGTTCTATGTTAATAAATTAATGATCCTCTGATACTTTGTTTTTCCCAAAATCGTAGCTGTATGGGATGACAAGTTATTACTTGTCTGCATTCACTTAACTATACATATATATAAAAGCGAAATACCATTCACTGATTAATCACGAAATCTCAGAAACTATAACATTTACAAACTTAAAATTTAGCAGGTAGGTTCCTTATAGGGTGTAGACATCCGCTAAGAACGGATTTTACGAAACTCTATCCCTAAGGGGATGAAATGGGTGACAAAATTTGTATGGAGAAACCTATTTTTACGCGGACGAAGCCGCTGGTGGAAGCAAGTAATCTATGAAACTTTCTGTATCAATGCATTTGAAAATACACTGTTCTTCAAGATACAGGATTGTTTCTTAGTTTGGAGGATAGAGATCTTCCCCCCTAGCCAAGTTACAATCGTTTCGTTCGCGCCGAACGCCTCGAGTAGGCCACGCCTCCGATTCCTTTGTTCTGACCACGTGACTGAGCGTTGAGATGACGTCAGAACAAAGGAATCGGAGGCGTGGCCTACTCGAGGCGTTCGGCGCGAACGAAACGATTGTAACTTGGCTAGGGGGGCTTATTATGTGAAATAGCCACTCTAATTTTTGATGTTTCATCACTGATGTTACTTATCGATGGCTTAGAGTGAAAACCTCGGGTATGCAACTTTAGGTAATTTTATTTTATTAGATTTTTAGGAAGAAAAACTCGAAATGCACAATCACGTATCGCAAAATTTCTGATACTTTACTTGTAGCGCCATCTACGATGTTGAATGCATACGTTGCTCGAGTCAGTTTGGTGTAAAAAACTAATGACGGTGCGTCAAAACTTGTCGAAAAAAATAAAATAATAACAAGATAGATAAATGTTTTAAGTACTTCAATATTTTTTAAATATTTAAATAAAACACGTAGAAGCACATTTAAATTAAATTATAATAAACGTCTGATTTGTTTTTTGTGCCTCCTGGATTTTTACGCATGTCGCAGTTACGAGGTATTCACTATAAGTATAACCCATCTTTATAGACTAATCTTTTTCGCACAATAAATGATTACATACTTTCTAACTATACTACTTACGTTTTTCTAGCTACAAGCTCTTTTTTTAAACAAGACCCTGCCCCCAGCTAACCGCTAAAAACTAATCTATTTCTCCCAATAAACAATAAAAGCAAAATCTCGCGAACCCTGCGCAAGCGCACAATTTGTTGTCCGATCAAATTGAGATCTCTTTATATCGGCACGGGAACGCCTGCGCAGCTAAATTGAACTAACTGTACACCGCGAGATGATTGTAAATATTTGTGCACGGTTAAAAATAGCCTGTTGATAGATTGGTTTCGGACTTAGATTAGTGTTGGTATTATTGCCCGTACGCTGTTGAGTCATGAGTTAGAAACAGTACTTTTATTATAATAGTAATAATAAGCCAGACTTAGAGAGATACAATCCCCAGGACAGTTTTGTGGAGAAATGATGGATGCATTAACGACCCCAGGGACCCGATCTCCCGGAAAAAATCTTGTTCTTCATCTCCGGCTTGCCTTTATTAGCCGGTCGTAGTGAACTCTGAAGAGGAACAGAGCTCCCACCTCTCTCTTGCCTTTATTAGCTGGCTTGAGTGGAAATTCGCAAGAGCAAACGTGGTCGGGAGAAGAATGTATAATTCAGTAAGGTGCCCGATAGCCGTGGTATACCTCTACTCTCCTCAAGCACCTCTATCTAATTGGATATATGTTGCCCTTATTTGCTACGTTATTTCTTACTAGCGACCGTTTTTGGGGGCCCATTAATTGAGTATGCAAGTCACCCTCTGCCTTTTTATCGATGGATATTAATAATATTATTCAGGCAGGAGCCAGAGTCTTCATAGTTCCTGGTAGCCAGCCCACTTAAGTATCCAAAAACCATAGCCTTATTGTCTTTGTTTTCCATAATTATATCGCAATAGTTAGTAGTTAGTAATTGTATGTTTTTAAATATAAGGCTCAAATGTATAATTTATTGATATTAGTACCTATTGATAGATAAAAAAATATAGCAATTTTACCTATTTATGTGTAAAAATAAAAACTATACCGACACAAAATCTACGTTTTTCCACAAAAAACTAAACAAAATGTTAATGGAACCGTCTTCAATCAACTTCAGAGATACCCAGTTACCTACCTCAAGTCTGTGAAATTGTAAATACAACTGCTTTAGCAAAGTGCATTGTTGATTGTAACCATTATCACTTAAAACAATTAAACTGTTACTTACCAACAATCCTATTTTCCTGACTTGCTCCTTATCATGCTATGTTCCACTTTCCTTATCAAACCAGAAGTCTTGCGATGACGTGTTAAAATACCAAGCATGCGAGCAAGAAAGAAGGATGGAACTGCTATACACCTTATATAGCTCCATCTCTTTAACAGTTCAGTTTAGGTCGTTAAATGGATCGCGTTAAGCGACCTCTATAGAACCTCTATAGGACCTCTATAGGACCTCTGGTCGAATAATCAGTTAAGTGGCACTCACTAAATTCGAATAGCCTGTAATTTCATTAACAGATAAGATATAAGTTTGAAGTAATTCGAAGATTACTTAGCCGCTCTTAATATTGAATAAAAAAGATATTTTTTACCCTGCCATTAACATCAGGCTCAAAATGAAGGTATAAAAAAGCCTTGCATGCTCCAAATTAGTACTAATTTTTACTTCTCTAACTTGAATGAAATGATATAAAAATAAATGAAAAACTCTTAAAACTGATTGCGATTTCACCTGGCATTAATACAAAAAGGATTTAATAAAGGGAATGCTTTTGCAATGAATGATAAATAATACTCAAAAACAAGTTTCTGGGTTTTTTCGAGTGAAGTTCAGTGGCTTTTTTAAATGTAATGTGGTAGTTTTCACGAAAAACTACTATTCATTCTAAGGAAGCACCATCCCCTTAACCGAGCTTGTATCTCTGTCCTTGGGTATGCTAATAATTTGGTCCTTTCATCAGCAAACTGTCAAGATAGGACTACAATAGACCGAAGCACACGTGGATCACGCCTGATTTGTACGTAGAACGACGTCGCGTGGCGTGGATCTAATGTAGCTCTACAAGTCTAGTTGTAATATAAAATGTATGAAGACAGACGCACCCAGATCGGCGTACGTGGCCCACGTGTGCGCAGTGTAGTTCTACCTTTACTCAGTAACCTGTACGCTTCCTTTTTACCTGAGAAATCATCAAATGCCTCCTCCAGCCGTGGGTGGTGTGAGCGAACCTTCCCTGTGTTAGAGTTACTGACTAAAACCCACCGGTGATCCTTCAGTTTCTATATAAGCTTACAGGTAGCATTTTGGAGAGTGTGCGCGGGAATAGCATGACTTGATTTCACCATCTCATTTCTACCATCGGACAACTCGACGAACGGCGTGTATCCACCCCTACGTTGTTGAATCCTCTTCGCCTCGTCGTTTATACCGCGTACATAGAAGGACTGGAACAACTTGCCTGCTGAGGTCTGTCCATCCGGTTATAATTTGGGTGTCTTCAAGGCTAGAGTGAATAGGCTCTTAATAAACTAGTGCGCCTCACCATCAACGATTGCATCACTGCTTACCATCAGTTAGGATCAGGCAGTCAAGCACTAGTTTAAATCAATTTAAAAAAAAGCTACTATATAATTGACCCACAGAGAAGGGTCAATTTCTACAGTCGTTTCACAATTTTCCCCCTTTCATGCAAAATAACTTGTTCCAATTAACCTTCATCATCATCATCACCAGCTAAGCCTTTTAATAACATCCATCTTAAAAAAATACTAAAAAAACATTATCTGTCACTGTGTCCGTAGATTAACAGGATTGTGTATGAACAGTGAAAATAGTCCATGGATGTAGAATGTGGGATCGTTTGATTTCGGTGTATTAGTATAGTTAGGGTGTATTAGTATATTTATATCATGTTGTTGGCTTAGCATACATTTATTGTCACGTCTTAATAAAAATAAAAAATTGTAAAAATGTGAAACGAGAACAACTGCCGACAAACTGTTTTACAGTTTGGCAGAATTTTTGTAATGCATAATGTAAGCAAATTTTGAATAAAGTAAATAAAAAAAAATAAAAAAATAACAAGCTTAGGGTCCGCTTCCAACCGTCTAACCGAATGCGGCTGAATACCCGTGTTTTACATGGAGTGACTTCTTGTAGCGACATCTATGGCGTCACATAAGAACTAATCCTGCATCGCGCAATTTAAGTTCTTCGCGCTATTAGAACATTATAGAACAGCCCGAAATCATCTATCGGGTAGTTGACAACCAGACATAACATCTGTTTGGTCGGAGGATCCTCCCTTTTCAACGGAAGTATGCGGGACTTTACACTCTGTTCCGCCTATCTCCAAACTGGTGACGTCAGCGCAGCCTTCGTGCAGCTTATACTTCATGACGTCATCTTCGCTACATGCTTATCAGCCCTCCTCAACCCAGTAACTAGTAAATACGATAGTCCCTGAATAGACTGATGTTCAGACTTTCTGGCATCTGACTACTTGTAACGACTGTCAAAGATCTATGAATGACAACCGAAACCAACAGCTTCACGTGCCTCCCGGGGCTCGAGGTGTCAGTAATGTCCTAGATAAACTTAGAAAAGTAGATATAAATTGAAAAAATCACATTGGAACTTGCCCGGTTTTGAACCCGCAACAGAAATCAGAAAGAAATCAGAAACGTTTATTTCAAATAGACCAATTACAGACACTTTTGAATTGTCAAAATGTCGGTCAGTCAAAAAAAGTGAAGCTAAATTGCACGTTCCAAAGCGTAGGTAGATCTCCATGGAAAAGAACGTGCAAGAAACTCCATGGACACTCTTTTAAATCATATTATGAGTTACATAAATCTTGGTTACATATTTCTTGTCGCTTCTAATATATGAGCACAATGTAGATAAGTAATAATAATTAAAATAAAAAAACTAATTAAAAAAAATAGAAATTGAAATAAGTCACTGGCAGCTAAGAGATGACCAGTCTCAACTGACAGCACCCGTTCACGAGCATGACGCATGCATCAGCCCCACTCAGTGCAACCTCGTGCACGAGAGGCGGGTGCCTTAACCATTGGGCCATCACACGCCAATTAACCTACATGCAAACCAAAAATAATCACCTTTGTATACACAATCCTAACAAAGTAGCCAATCTCACACACCATTTGAGATAAAAGATACAGCCCGATGGTGTTGGCAACCTTGTTAGTTTGAATGGGGGTTTGTCACGAAGACTGCCACCATATTTATGATGTCAGGTCTCTGTTGTCCCGATCAGGGTAGCTGATTGTTAGGACCTTGTTGTTATCTTGCTGTTGATCAACCAGCAATACAAAATACATCCTTATTGCTGTTGTACCTACGTAACTAAAAGAGTCTTGAATATCGATGGCTATAGTAAATAATAATAAACGTTTATTTTGGACCTTTCCGTTCATAGGTAACATTTACAGCATTTATACAGCAATATTAAAAACAACACGCAACAGAAATATCAGATGTTAGTAACACAAAAACTTAACAACTATGTTAGTAGACAGAATTTACAGGAGCATGTAGTTGGCTTAAGAAATTAGAAATCAGAAACGTTTATTTCAAGCTAAATTGCACGTTCCAAAGCGTAGATCTCTATGGAGAAGAACGTGCAAGAAACTCCATGGACACTCTTTTAAATCATATTATGAGTTACATAATCTTGGTTACATATTTCTTGTCGCTTCTAATATGTGAGCACAATGTAGATAAGTAATAATAATTAAGCTGTTGATGCCCGCATTAACGCCGCGTTCACGCGCCATTGTCTTACTATTGTGTCTCTAATTACGCACTCAAAAGGTTAAAAAAAAAAATAAAAAAAAAAAAAAAAAATTTAAAAACGCCTTAAGTATTAACGGCCTTCAGAGTGCAGTTCGCCTAAAGTAAATACGTACCTAGTAACTGCGAAATACGTAACTTTTCAGGAGACAACAAAACCATTCGCACCTGTGACTGGGGTACTAGAAATACTTAATAGCGTCTCTCTGCGATTAGATATCTTTTCTTGCTCATTGGCGAAATTCGAGAGGGTGACACTAAAGC
The DNA here is from genome assembly GCA_905147345.3 of Mythimna impura. Taxonomy (NCBI): domain Eukaryota; kingdom Metazoa; phylum Arthropoda; class Insecta; order Lepidoptera; family Noctuidae; genus Mythimna; species Mythimna impura. The sequence continues at coordinate 25,765,599 of LR990346.1, read as the reverse complement.
TAGAATTACATTAGACCGACGCACACGTGTAACACGCCTGATTTGTACGTAGAACGACGTTGCGTGGCGTAGATCAAGTGTAGCTCTACAAGTCTAGTTTCCGTATAAAATGTATGGAGACCGACGCGCCCAGTTTGGCGTGTGTGGCACACGTGTGCGCAGTGTAGTTCTACCTTCATTGTGTTGTCCTCTATGTAACTTGTGCCGGTTCTCCAAGGCGCTGATTGAGACTGATCATCGATTATATTGTCTATGTATATATTTTGCCTGCACTAATTTATAGGTATGTCATCGAGTGGCGTCTCTTAGTGCGGCTATTTTGCGACTACATTTGTTGCCTTAGTTCTATACCTGTTAAAACATTGTATTTAAATAAAAATAGACCTTTATCATCAGGGGTCCGAATTAGGTAAAATTATTCATGTACTTGCATCGAAATGTTGATATTAATATGGATCTTCCCGAGATTTCTAATGAAAAATCCCGTGTGCATGTAATTACAAATAAATAATAATAAAAACCTCAGAGATAAATAAGACAAATAAAACAAGGTTATATAACATACAATATTTATTAGTATTTTTCATTGAAAAATATCTGACTCTCTACGTCAACTGAGGTAAGTTTAACAAATTTACACACTTCCTCCTCCTCGTCATTAATGCAGGAAGAAATTTTATCTGTTATATTTCTGATAGTGTCATAAAAAAATCTGCTCTTCAAAATTAATCTCGGGATTTTTTAAAGAGCAGATTTTTTTAGATTCACTTTATTCTTTCGCTGTATGAAATCGTTGTAAGTACATGTTTAACTCTACCTAATTCCGACCTCTGATTATCATGTAAATTAAATGTGCTTCTACGTGTTTTATTTCAACATTTGAAAATATTGATTTATTTCAAACACTTATTTCTCTTTTTTTCAGTTTTACCGACAAGTTTTGACGCGTCGTCGCGTCGCGAGGTTGTTACACCAAACTGACTCCAGCAAGGTATGTATTAAACATCATAGATTGCGCTACAAATATCAAATCAAAATTTTACGTGATAATTCGAAATCGGTTGGACGTACAGTAAAAATAGTTTGTTTAAATGTGTAATCTTCACGCGCATGGAGTATGTCAAAGAGCCTTACCTTTCCACCATCGCGTAAAGTTATATCATCAACTCACTAGCCTTTTTCCCAATTAGTTTGGGGTCGGCTTCCGTTATACGTTACGAGCTTTTCTTTCCAGAGGCCCTAATCCATTTGACGACTGTTATGGATGGAGCTATATATTTTTCTTTTTAGTTTATTGTTCAATACATTTATACTCGTTACAGCAAACATTTGTCTGAAACCTTAAAAGGTTTATGTAGCAGAGTGGGGATAGCAAGCTCGCTCACAGCATATTAGATAAAAATAAATAATTACACTATAAGGGTAAATATCTTATGATTATTATCATACATCGTAAAATTGAAACACGCCCAAATTTGATGCTCGACCATGCTCGAGCAAGCCGACTGCGTGTTCGAGTATGCATTCTACATGCGCGAAAATTTTGGTCGACCATGCGCGAGCTTTTTGCAGTTCGGTCTGCGCTGACCCTAAATCTTAAGATGTGATGTCACCAGTAATAGGGTGTATAGTTCCCTTCCTCTTTGTCACTTACGCCTGACATTTGGACACCTCATGGTAAGGCCCTCGATTTTTTTTTTTTTTACTACTGTCACACAACACCGTCTAGTCCCAAGCTAAGCAGAGCTTGTGTTATGGGTACTAGACTGATTCAAAACATACTTATATATTTCTAAATACATACATATATAGATAAATTATACCCAGACACAGAACAAATGGTCGTGCTCATCACACAAACATTTGTCCTGGGTGGGAATCGAACCCACGACCTCCGGCATAGCAGTCAGGGCCACTAACCACTAGACCAACAGGCCAGTCAAAGAAATACTATCTACCTCCTCCGAAACGGCATGACCGTCATTTTTATGAACTTTTTGTGTATATTTGGTAGGTCTAAGAATAGGTCGCAGGCTATTTTTTCCTCTCCCATTATATTGTACTCCTATTTATAACTTCCCATATTTTCTTCGATAATTTATATGGCAAATTAACGTTTGTCGAATCAGCTAGTAAAAAAAAACTTTTTACGAAAAAAAAAAAATACATACAAAACTATTATAACGAAACGAAACTCCGACTTCAGAAATTAAAGTTATTTTGCACTTTTCAATGTTTTTTTTACATTGAAGTCGGTTGTATTCTTTTTTTTTGTTTATAAGTTTTTTTTATTTTACACATTTTAGTTATGGTACCACCACTAAAAAATACCCCTAAACTTAAATACCTTATAGCCAGAGACATCTCATTACAATTCTAATAATCCCAAACACGGTTAATTAACGGTAATTGCATTAATTTATTACAGAGTTCCGATGCCTAACTTCAGGCTTCATCATCAAATCAGTTCGATATATTCCTCCTCTTCTTTCAGTCAGTCATCGACTACACGTATAAACAAAGCAATTTTACTTCTTACGACGGTTCTGCTGTGATCCTATGAGGAGTTCTGTTCCATATCTTCGAAATTCATGATTAGATCATAACAATATTTCTATGGGACCGACTCGGAAGCATAATCTATCAATCAAAAAAATTTTTTTTTTTATATCGGTCCTCAATTGACCGAGAAATCGGTGAACATACATAAAAAAAAATACATTCAGCCGAACATGAACCTCTTCCTTTTTGAAGTCGGTTAAAATAAAATTGCCTATAATTGTATACCCGAGATGTTCACTATAAGCTGTCAATATAGATATGAATGGATGGAGAGGGAGAGGAAGGCCAAAGAAAAGATAGATTGTGCGAGGAGTGATATGAAAAAAGGGAGTCAATGATAGACTGACAACAGGACAGAATCGTGTTGCACCGACCCGAAGTAATATGGGATAAGGAAAATAAGAAGATGATTGCTGTGATATTTGTAACTTAGGCTATTGGGGCATTTGGTTATTTATTTTTATATATAACGGATACAGTAGTCTAGTTATGCTTTATGGGATTGTTGTTGTGTTGTGTCAACTTATCTTATTCTATTATCTGTTAAACTTATCGTTAATTTTATGGTTATTTAATAAAATCAATGAACTGAAATACCTACTAATGGATAAAATTGGTTAATTACGGAAAATTACAGGATTTATGAAGATTTCAAAATTATTCGCTCATTGGGTCAATGAATACGTATCTACTATTTATACCTACAATCTGACATAGCATAGCATAGCATAATCAGCCTTTTAATATTCCCACTGCTGGGACTCAGGCCAGGAGGCCTGAGTCCCAGCAGTGGGAATATTCGATTATGATAGAAAGAGGACTCTCTAGGAGAGGGAATGGGCGTAATCGCGAAAACTGGATTGGTGAATGTCACATGACTTCGAATTTTTGGTTCTAGGACATGCCGGTTTCCTCACGATGTTTTCCTTCACCGTTTTGAGAGCAGTGGTGATGAAATAAATTACACAATTGCGCCTGGCTGGGTTTGAACCCGCGACCTGCAACTCGTAAGTCGGGGCTGTTACCACTCGGCCACCACTGCTCTAACAGTGCATCTCTGTACTGTAGCAGTCGTATAAAAATCTAAACACAGCGTATAGGTAAATACATTACCTACTAACGGAAATCCATGAAAATAATTTTCGCCAAGCAATTCCAACGCAGACATACAAATTACTGCCTATAACTCGATGATCACTTCCCTACTGTAATATTTTTAAAGGTAAATGGCTGCTAAAGAGCGGACTGGCCGCTAATAGCAAATAGTACCGGTAACTCACAGCCATTTAGTAAACCACGGACATGGAGAATAGACTGAGCGTGACTGCGTGACAGACCACCACTAAGTTTAAAACTCTAACTGGACCTCTCGTAACTGCCAATACCTTCGCTACATACTATTTACATAGTGAAAAAAACACTTGACTTACTATAATTTTGTACTTAATAATAATAATAATTTATTTATTTCCAAAACTTCAAAATACATTACCTACATCAATGAGGTCTCTACCCCTGAACTAGGACAACCTGTATGACAGGGGTTGAGGTATCTCCGATTACAATGATCCAATATGTGTAAACTGTGCGTTAATAGAAATAAATTAAAGAAAAAAAAAAATAATTAAAAAATTAAGTTAATTGCCAAAAACTTACTGAAAAATAAATTACAACAAAGTTTATATTATTAAAGAATAGCGGGGTGTGTGTGTGTGTGTGTGTAGTGAGATGTAGGTATGTTGGTATGCATGTGTAATAATTGTATCAGTCACTAATCAGTAATCAGTAATCTAACCTAGATTACTGATTAAGGTTTCAGTGTCATCGTAGCTATAATTTTCCAGCCAAAGTAATATTTCCTTTTTTATCTGGAAATTCCTCACATGCTTGACTGGTTTGCACTGGCTAATTTTGGTGTAGAGGCGAGGCGCTAAGCTGATATAGTGCTTTCGGGCAAATTGGCTTCTTACTCGTGGAGCAGGATATCTGTTTGATCTTTTATGTTGAATAGGCAACTAAGGGACCATAAGCCGATGATATCTCCGTAGACTCTCGTAAATAAATATTTTTCTTACGCTTAGCACTCGTGCTTGCTAATACACTAAACTGGTAGGAGTTCTGAAGTTAAGTGACAGTAGGACCTTTAGAACTGCACGCTGCGAACGCTCTATTTCTATCATATGGGATTTGCCGGCGCCACCCCACTACTTACAAAAATAAAATAAAAATATCCTTATCTAATTAAAATTTTCTAACCAGGAGTTTTTTAATACATATCTAAGAGATCAACGAGGTTGAAAAGACAAAGTTAATATGTGATCAATACTCGTCCCTTTTTCTAGGTGGCAGGGAGGACTTCAATACTACAAATTTGTGACCTGTCCAATCAAAATTTTAGAAAAAGACATGAACTAGTCAAACGATCGCAGTGTCTTCCTCACACTTTTATGACCGTAATCACTTTAAGATCGGACTTCGAAACACTCAATCCATTGTTCTGTCTAGTTTTGTTAACAGTCATTGAGTAAACCGATGGTAAACGCCTTACCTAATGGTGGAGCTAACTGGTACAAATCGATTGTTGAAGTCAATCAATTTATGAATTCGAGTGACGCTGGATCGATTGATCTAGATATTTTAAGTGGTGAATATTTGTCTAGGTGACGTCATTTCTAAGATCGATTTTACTGAAATAAATTCCTAAGCAATGATATTTTTTGGATTATGTTTTAGGAAAAACATCGTAGACAGATTGTCGTTTTTTCGCAGAACAGGTTTTCTCTTCCGTAATTAAAAAGTATTTATGATAAAATAATTCCGAAAAAAATACTTATTAATAATACAGGTAAGTACTTTATTGTACACCTCATATTGTAAGCCAGATAAAAAATTAAAATTAAAGATTCTTCTGTAAAGAAATTACAGTCTACCCAATATATCTTAACCGACGATCAAAAACGGAACTTAAAAAAAAGTAAGTACTGAATTTTGACACAACACTGACATTCGCCATTAAAAGCAGCACCACTCTGATACCAATTTATGCGCTCTGCACTTAAATTCCATTTAGTTCAATTAAGATAAAAACAGGATACGAACATAAAACAAACCATTGCTATCCGCTACTGAGCTTGAGAATGCGAATCCGTCGGTGTATGAAGCCATAAAAAGTACCAAAAATATTTATATGGCATTTTTAGTGGCAGATGTATGAATGCTTTGCGAGGTTTTGTAAATTGTTTTGACATAAACGGTAACGATTAATGGATTCATTTTCACTTCATTTTTAGGTTAGGTATGGAATTAGTAAGTTGTATATCTAAGTTAGCACGCAAACGGTAATTTGGCATCTGTGTTGTAAATGTGTTTATGCGTTATTGGCATAATATATATATTAGGATACTAGCTGTTGCCGGTTGCAACTTTGGACCCCCGTTTCATCCCATTAGGAGGCCAATTTTATGAAATCCACTCTTAGTGCTCGCCTACGTCATAATAATCAATTAACTTCAAATTAATATAGATTAATTTGAAGTTAATTTATTTGAAGTTAGTTAGTTATTTGAACAATTTCTTATTGTTATTCAATTAACTTCAAATTACTCTTCTTCTTCAGATTCTAAATAAAATTTTCTTTTTGTGCACCTACCATATTGTCTCTTCACCACCCTAGGTTGACTGGTAGAGAATGCCTAAGGCATTAAGTCCGCCTTTGTACCTTAAAAAAAAAATGATTAACGTAAACTAGTAGGCATCATGTCTTAAGACTGCCATAGTGCCTATAATTAAACTTAAATTAATAGTGACATTTACTATGCTGAGGTGCCAATGATTGTGTCATTACTTATAAATAAGTTTAATAAGATTTATAAGTTTAGCAAACACATATTTTTAAACTTAATGTTCCTTTTTATGCATCCCTGGTAAGATTCGTACCCGAAAAAACATTTGAAAATATTTCCACTTTTGTTTATTTACGAGAATCGATAACTCAATGGTAGAATTCTGCTGCACATGATTAGGTATACTTACTTTAGTTTTTAGTGTTTACCCTTTATAGTATCTAGTCTTTTTAGTTGTCTGTTTTGGTAGAATTCGCTCGTTTTCTTACAATTACTCCTTAAGGCGTATGATCCCTTAAACATCTGGCCGGAGTTAAATGCACACATACTCGTAAACCATTTTCTTTGCGAAATATGGATTAATTTACATATAGGTATGCTATATACATTCATGAAGAACACTTAACCAGATATTTTTTGTGTAATAATATTTCGTAAGGTCCATTTGAAAGAAGTAGGGAAACAAGCGAAACAAAATCATGTTGTTAATTTTTTTTTTTTTTGCAAAAGCATAAGTCACACGAAAAAATTATAATGTTGATAACGTTATAATCTATAATAAATATATGTTTTTTTTTTTTTCAAATTTATTAACCCAGCCGTTACCGAGGAGTAGGCTTCAGAAAGTCACTGTTTTATGGCACTAAATGGGTACAAGGGCCTTTAAGTAGAATGCGCAACATAAAAACTTTGCAACTATTACGTATTTAAAAGAATTCCAATAACTTCTGCAATTTTAAAATTAACCAAATTCCAATGTTCTTTCAGCTTGTATTCCTGATAAATGCATACAAAAAAACCTCATTATCCCTTTTTACCATATTGAGTTTAGAACGAAATGGAATTATGGACAGTGCACGAAATACAGACATGTTAACGAACAGACCACCTGTATGCAAGACACGTCATAAGTAATTATTTTGAAGTAAGTAATATCATCTAGAGAGCGATTACATTATGCACTTGCAAATACATGGTTTTTCTTTGAAACGACTTTAATGTTAACATCTATGACATAGTTGGTTATAGGAAGTTACTTGAGTTTTTGGCGGGATTTCTTGAAGTGAAGTTCAGTGGCTATTTTAATTATTCGCAAATTGGTTCCTAGAGGATATTGTTATATATGTAAAATTGGTGTAGTTTTGTATCTTAAGTGTCTGTGCAACTGGACAATATGTGGAATCATTGAAACCGGCGCGATCTCAGTAAAATGAAGCTGAGAATTTTATTGTAGTGTTGACTACCTCACGAAGTTTGACTTGATAAATTTGCAGCCAAATACTACAAAAAACATTATAATGTGTACTTACAACAAATTAACTATTAATACGAAAACATGGCTTAAAGTAGATAGTATCCAAGCCAAAAACATTAACAAAAAAACATATGTGAACTTACTTTTTTTTTTAATGGGAAATCATCAAATAACTGTTCTGCAGCCCTATTATTTAAATAAATAAAAGCAAAATACCACTAACTGATTAATCACGAAATCTTAGAGACTTATAACAAACAAACTTAAAATTTGGCAGGTTGGTTCCTTATAGGGTGTACACATCCGCTATGAACAGATTTTTCGAAATTCACCCCTTAAGGGGATGAAACGGGGATCCAAAGTTTTTGTGGGCGAAGCCGCTGGCAGAAGCGAAGTCAGAAGAAGTCCACAATTACAAGCTTAAAGAATATTATTATTTTTTACTTTTTTTATTTTTTTAAGGACCTGAAAACTGGAACATGTTAGCGTGCTTTTTGTTTTTAATTTGTAAATTCTTTTTTATTTCATAATCTGTATACCATGGTTTTAGACTATTATTCTTTTTTTTTTATAATAATTAAATGTACATTTTTAGTCTGTAAGTTTTCTCTGTACAATCCCTAGGATCTCCTCCGTAATGTTGTACAAGTACTTGTAAATAAATAAATGCACTGAGTAATAGTGTACCTTTTTAGACGTGGACAATCATCAAATAAATCTGACACTTCTTCGTAAGTGTATTGAAAAACATAAAACCCTCACCTGCGGCTCAGCCGAATTCCACCTCGGTCACAATGACAAAGTTTTTCCACTTGTATCGAAATATACTATTTCGTTTCGGAGACCCTTTAAACCAAACTAACTTCATCAAAGCATACCACATCCAGTAGCTTCACATGGATCATATTATCCTATCTCTCAATAATAATTGGTTTAAAGGTCGTACATATCTGGCCATTGTAGTCCGCTGGCATTTCTGTCTTACAACATCTGGCATTTAAAGTTTATTCCAAATTAACGTTTAACTCGTATTCTCAGATAACCTGGCTGGTATTGTAGAAAGGCTTTTCGGGAATTTCGACCATAATATCATTAATATTATTCATTCCGTTCGAGATTTGTTTTAGGATAAAGAAGTTAAATGACTTGTCATCTTAGTTGTGCCTTTTGTGATGTGGTCTCAGAAGTGTAAAACCTTTTGGTGTACCTATTAACTTAATTGTTTTTTTTTTGTGCATTCATTAGTCTTTGTATAAAGTAATTTATATACGTTTAGTCTTATTCGTAAAAACCTGTGAATTTTTCAATATTTAGACCATTAAAACAGTGATCTAAAACTATATTACTCGTAGTACTCGTGGGTCTAAACGCAAAAGACAACTGGAGGAACATAGATATGGTTTTAGTCAGTAAAAGTTGACACTTTACCTTAAAAAAAGCATTAAAATGCAAATTTTCTTATTTCCAACAAATAACCAACGCGACCAAATAAAAAAAATACTATTTAGTACTATACTACTTTATAAACAATACTTTTTTACACCACCTGCTTACGACTTAAAGCAAGTCATTCTGTCCCTAGGGAGATAATGCAGTATTGGCGATCCCGATTGGGAATAATGTGATTTGAATTTGGAACGTCAAAAACCACTATTTTAAAGAAAAAAAAACACAAAAGTACGTGGATCAAATAAAAAATAAAATGTGGTTACTGACGAGTTTCTAGAAAAAAAATTAATGAAGCGGGAGCGTAATTATAGAAAATTAAAACTATAAAATCTGAGAGTAGTGAATTTTGTTTGTTGTAAATTACTTATATTTCTCTTTATATAATATGTTTTAGTAAATGGTTTTTTAATTATATTATCTCCGAATATGAGTACTCTATGAGTTCTAAACCTTCTAAAGAGGTACCTACTGATAAAAGAGGTTCATATGTAAAAGGCAACGAAACTAAACAATAACAAAGCAAACTACAGCTCTACAACCACAACTCTAAATCAATCTGATGAACGAAACATTTTGAGATACGTCGGAAACTAAAGTACTATCGCTACAGTAATTAATTTTATTTATCAGACAACGAGAAATACCTGCCGCTGGATATAATTTAGTGCGCGCTGACCATTAGCTCGGGAAGCATGTTGCTACTTTTTGTTGCAAAACTGTTTTGTACTGCAAATTGAGTAAGAAGAGATTGTGAACTCATCTAGGGAATAAAGGGGAGGGGCATTGTTCGCGAGAATAACCGTGGCCAATAAATGGGTTTTTTTTTGGGTGGAAAAATCATCTTATGACAAATCTCGCTCTTGGGTGGAGCGCGAGATAGTGTCAGACTTTTACTGACTAAAAACCCACTCCTGTTCCCTCTTTGCCCTCGTCCCAGGCGTCCCTGGGACGTGGGCACTTTCACACTACCCGTGGGCCAATAAATGGGTGGGGAATTATTCGCAAGATTGACCGTGGCCCTAGAACGCAGAGGGAAACTGAGGGAACACAGATAAATGATTATCATTTTGCTAATTTTATAGGTTACTAGCTTTTGCCCACGTCTTCGCCCGCGTACATAAAATATAGCCTTTGTCACTCAGGAATAAAGTAGCTTTCGATCGGTGAAAAATTTTTAGCAATCGGACCACTTTCAGAGATTACCTCCTACAAACAAATAAAACAAAAAAAAGAATATTAGTGTAAAAAGTGTAGATAAATAACATTTTTACTCGTAAATTTTTTTCTTTAAATCAAACTAGATGAGGCCGGAACACCGAAACAAATTCAGAGGTCAAAGAGTATAAAGTCAATACAGTAAACATGTAATGGTCAAATCATATGAGCACCATGCAGGTGAGATGGCCTTTTGAGGAAAGAACCACACAGATAGTAAATCTTGAAACTCCTTCGCTTCAACCAGAGCGGCAAAAGTTAAGAGAAGAGTACCTACGCTTACTTTGTTATTTCCAATAAACCCAAGAACACCTATAAACCATTTACCGATTAGCAGCTTGCTACACTTCTGATTAGCTTATGCATAATTAACCCCAACGAATCAGTACGGAAATGCGCACATATTATTATAAATACTGCATGCTAGTTTCCTCCATCCGTCTTCCCGTCACTCCATCTAGTTATGACCGGCACAATACCGATTACCGTTTCTAGCATCCTACACAACAACCCAGAGGCCCTATGTGTTTATAACTGTTGTGCTATGTCTGTCCCGAATAAAAGTTTTTCTATTCTATTCTATTCTATTCTATTCTATTCTATTCTTTTCTGTTCTTTTCTTTTCTATTCTATTCTATTCTATTCTATTCTATTCTATTCTATTCTATTCTATTCTGTTCTATTCTATTCTATTCTATTCTATTCTATTCTATGACGCGATCGATTTGACGACATAAACTGAACTGTTAAAGGGATGGAGCTATATAGGGTGTATAGCTCAAGTGTACTACGTGATCTCGACAAATGGGTGTGTGAACGCTTGTGCGATAAAACTGTACTGCGACTCATGACTCTGAGAAGCTCGCCATTAATGTAACATAAACAATTAACATATTTATGACACTCCGTCACGGACAGGTTAGTTTAGAAGGCTAAGGCGGGAGCGAAACAGAGCGGAGCTCCCGCGTTAGCCTTTGTGGTCAAAGTTTTTAATAACTACCCAAAAGTAACTCCGTTGAGCTATCTTAGCTGATAGGCTAGTGTCAAACTGCACCAACGTACTGTCGAATTACAATACTCACACAATTGTTTGTCGCACAACCGTAGTGTCGAACTACTGTCGCACAATCGTTTGTCACACCAGTGTGATGTCGAGCTTCAGTGTGTTGCACAAGAAATAAGGTGAGCCGCTCATCCATTTATTGAGCTTATGTAGTACACTCGTAGTGATGCTACGGAAGTGTCTTAACGGAAGCGGAAACGGAAACAGATGTCAAAAGTAAATCTTTGCGGAAGCGGAAAAATTTATACTATGAAGAAAATGCACAATTTTATTTTTAAAAACAACAGAAGGTTTACGTCCTAATCACGTCACAAGGCGCGGTGATGAACCAAAAAAATATAATAATAAAGAAACTCGTTGCGACACGTTTGTGTAACGCCCCAAACCGCGCTTATTCCGATGTGTCCAGTCCTCCATGCGCCCCCACCCCCGCGCTCCTCGCTGTATTCTTACGTTTAGAATTCTGTTATAAATTTTGCGGAAGCAGAAGCGGAAACGGAAGTGAAAAAGCTTGCGGAACTTCTGCGGAAGCGGAAGTAGAGTTCTGTTGCAACACTAAGCTCCATTCCTCTTTCTCGCTCACACGACTGACAGTTCAACAAGTCATGGTAAGCCCCCAGCTTGAAGCTACCTCAACACATTTCTCTCAAACGCCATAAATCCACTTTAAACGCTTTGTTATCACAAAATTTAACATCTAAACTAGTCGTTTCCTCTGATAAGTTGTTGTAAATAACTTCAAAAATCAGATAAAACACATTAAAGCGGGCTGTATCGTGAATCGCTTAATTAAACAGCACTAAATCTGTCATTTGAGCCTTCTGTGGGGCTTTAAAGCGCTTTCTCCTTAAACTGTGCGTTTAAACCCTTATCGGAGTCCCATTATATCACTAATAGAGGCTGGTTTATGTGGATGCAATGAGGTAGGAAGCGAGTAATGGTCAAGATTGATAGGTCTGGTGGCAGCGATTGTGTTTTAGATATTGATGTTTGTGGAATCGCAACTTTTGTCCGCTTTTAGAATTTTCGTCATCACATGCACAACATTATTATATCCCATGCCCATATTCTTAATTGTTCTTAATATTTTTTCGTTCCGCTTCGTCGTTTATACCGCGTAAATTAAAGGACTGGAACAATTTGCCTGCTGCGGTCTTCCCGTCCAACTATAATTTATTTAAACTTTGCCTCTTAATATTATAAAGAGGTAAAGTTTCTTTGTTTGTTTGGTGGCATTAGTATGGTTTGCGATTAATAATTATTTTAACATATAATAGGTGTTTATATATAAATTAATAACTAAATGTGTAGAGCGCAGAATTAGAGAATAAACTCGTTAACAAAATAAAAGATGCCTTTTATTTTGTTTGTTGTTGTGTTGTGTTTTGACATTTGAGAAAAACCCTAGAATGCAACTTGGAACGAAACTGAAAGAAACAATAAAATAATACCTAATTAGGGGTCTGGTGTAGTAGCAGCTATTTTAGCTGTTTTATTAGTAGTAGCTGCACTACACCGGACAAGCCATTATGTAGTCAAAATACAAATGTCAAAACTGTATGTTATTTTTTTTAATTTATTTGTTGAAGACCTCGAAATATTATGAAGAGAAAATAAATGAATGTTTTTTTTTCTTCCTTTCATTTAAAATTGGTAAAATTGCACAGAAAACTGCAAAAAAACACATTTTTCTATATTACATTCAAACTTTTCCTAGCTGTCAATATAAGTATATAGCTATTAATAGTATGGACCAAATATGACTGATTAATATTAAGGTTTACCGTCAATCCTTAGTCCAATAGCTTCAAAACGACTTCTGTCAAGTTAGCTAGTTGAATATAATCTGCACTAAACAAAGAGATTTAAAAGTAAGTATATATTATATTTACCGTCTTTGTTTTTTATCCCTTAGCAACTTACCCATCAACTTCAAAGGTTCAGACTCTGGCGTGATATGTCTTCATCTCATAGATTATTTCATCAACATACCACATCTATAAGCAACGAATCCACTTCTCATTCGACCTCCTTGGCTGCCAGTGCCCGCGGACAGTACTTAGCGATCATCGATATTACCCAATTTAGTTATTTTCACAATCCATACTTGATATGGATTGTTCAGATCTTTGATAGGCAATTGTGGGTCTCATTGTGATGGAAAAGGTATTTTGTGATAAGATTCAAGATTCAAAAGCATTTTATTTCAAATAAACCATTTACAGGCACTTTTGAAATGTCAAAAAGTCAGACAGTCAGAAAAAAAAATGATGCTAATAGCATATTCCAAAGCGTAGATCTCTATGGAGAAGAATGTGCAAGAGACTCCATGGACACTTTTTTCAATCATGTTATGTACTTAAGTATTACAAATATCTCTTACATGTTTCTTGACGCTACTATCATGTGAGAACAATGTAAATAAATATAATGTAGAGATATTTTCTTGTGTTTGACGCTACTATCATGTGAGAACAATGTAAATAAATATAATGTAGAGATATTTTCTTGTGTTAGTGTTGTTGTGTTTTAGTGACTTATTTAACAGTGTATCTACACCGAAGGTTTGTATGTTAGTTACTCCTTCTCACACAAAAGGCTGAATGGATTTAAATGAAATTGTCACAGGGGTAAATCACGTTCTGAAATAGCACATAAGATATTTTTTATCCCGAGAATGAGTTTGGCAATTTTTGACTTTCCCGTTAGGCCACGGGGAATTTCTGGAATGGAAATCCTGGTCCTATAACGCAAAGGGTAGCTGAAGGATACAGGTGTGGATTTAGGTAGTAAAAGTCTGACATGCCCTCTCGCTCCACCCTAGAGCTAAACAAGAAGAATGAATGCCAACCTAAAAAAAAAATGCTGTAACTACTTCAGAAGCCAGTTAACATAAAAAGAGAGCAAAGGATTTGAATAAACAGTACATTACAATAAAGCATTTTAACGATATGATATGTTAAGATATTTATTTTGCAATTAGATTTAAAAAAAAAAAACACTTTTATACGTCAATTTTTTCATCTGTTTAAACTAGATGACGCCATTGTTTCCCAGCTGACTACCCTTAGAAGATACACCGGGGTGGAAAGAAACGCAGGGGTGTATGTGTACTTCGTCATCATCATCATGATTTCAGCCGATAGACGTCCACTGCTCGACATAAGCCTCCCCCAAATGTCGCCACAATGAACGGTCCTGTGCGTCTCGCATGCATCGAATTCCCGCAACCTTCACCAGGTCATCGGTCCACCTTGTAGGGGCCTTCCAACACTGTGTCTTCCGGAACGCGGTCGCCACTCCAGAACCTTTCGGCCCCAACGGCCATCTGTTCTGCGAGCAATGTGGCCTGCCCATTGCCACTTAATTTTGGCGATTCATAGATAAAAGCGTTATTCTAATCAACCCCGATGACATTTTTAATTTTAAAAATAATTCATTCACTTTTTTCACTAAAAATGTTGAATAACGATTTTATACAGTTTAAATTAAAAAAGGTAACGATTTAAAAAAAAAAAAAAAAATCTGACGAAAAATTCCACCACTTTTTTTTTTCTGTGGGAAAATCTTCTTATGACATCCCCCGCTCTTGGGCGGAGCGGGAGATAGTGTCAGACTTTTACTGACTAAAAACCCACGCCTTCGTTGCCTTTCGTACCAGGGCCGAGTCTTCCTTTCAGAATCAAACCCTTGGCCCCAGTAGGCTTCGACCCTGATGGCCCCTACAGTTGCTGACATCTCCTTGAGGCGCGGACGGTTACCGGACGGTCGGACGGTAACCCACCCATTGCTCGCCGTCCACAAGCCCGCGCCTACGGTGGCCGGAAATCGGGATCAGAATCCCGGCGGCGGTTGGGGCGTGAGAACTCCAGAATCATGTACTGGATCCATGGTATTCGTTTGTTCGTCGATGTCAAAGACACCCTGTATAGCATAGCATAGCATAACGGCCTGTATATTGTGTATAAGAAACATCGGAAGTGTACGTATCATGATAATGTATCATAGGCGAAGACTCATAAATACGTGATCAATATTTTATGTTTATGACTATGCAATTTTTTCTTATTTTACATTCATAAAACATGACATTACCTATCCTATAACTTTCTGCAGACCACTAAAAACTTGTCACCTACAGAACACCTTGTTATTTTTTCTCTCTTTCCCTCATATCGTTTCCCCAATGCGTGTGGCAAGGACAGAATATTTTGCTTATAATTGGTATAGGGTTTTAGACACACTTAGATCTAGTAGGTTTATTGATCAATAAATAGAACACAGCACTATTATATGGACAAAATTACACCATTACATTTACATTACATATAATTAGTTGTAATTTTATTGAGTTATTAAATAACTTTATTGGTTTGCGTAATGGTACTTTAATTACAAGGAAGAATTTCAAGCTAATTTAAACATTAAACTCTGGTAAGTAGAGTTCATTAATGTATGTCAGGTTTGCCGTGTGTATAATAAAATTCTAAAGTGTTTTTTATTCTAAACACCAAGTAATGTTGTTCTAAACAGTTAGTAAATAGTCATGTGTTGTTTTTTTTTATTCAGTATGTTTATTCATTAGTATTGAGTAATTATTGTCTTTTTAGATTATAAAGCATTTAGTTTGACCTCACTTAATACAGATGGGACGTATACGATTCGATAAGCAAAGCCCTGCTCCCCTAGCTAAGTCACAACCGTTTCGTTTCGATTCTATTTTTGTTGATAGCCTCGAGTCGGCCATGCCTCCTATTCCTTTGTTCTGACGTCATCTCAACGCTCAATCACGTGGTCAGAACAAAGGAATAGGAGGCGTGGCCGACTCGAGGCAATCTACGAAAAGAGAATCGAAACGAAACGGTTGTAACTTGGCTAGGGGGGCTGGAACGCAAAGGCCTACTGAAGGAACACGGTGGGTTTTAGTCAGTAAAAGTCTCACATTCTCTCTCTCACTCCACCCAGAGCTAGAGAAGTGATATGACGCAGCTGAAACAAAAGGTTTTATTACTGCTTATATGATGACGGCAGCGTTTGTAGAGCCTTGTAATAAGGCCCATATTTCTACAACTCGATGCCACGTCAAACCATGAAACGGTCAGTTATTTATTTATTTATTTATTTATTATATTCTTTATTGTACACCACATAAACAAAAAGCCTAACCCTTATAACCCTTATAACCCTTTACCCTACCCCTAGGGGTTATAACCCTTTTATTATTCAGGCCACTTGACCACTCTCACCTGATGATAAGCGATGATGTAGCATGCTTATAGCATAACCAGCCTTTCAATGTTCCCACTGCTGGGCCTCAAACCTCCTCTAGGAGAGGGAATGGGCCGTAATCCACCACACGGGCCCAGTGCGGGTTGGTGGATGTCACATATCTTCGAATTTTTGGTTCTAGGACATGCTGGTTTCCTCACGGTGTTTTCCTTCACCGTTTTGAGAGCAGTGGTGATTAAATAAATTATACAAAGTAATACGCCTGGCTGGGCTCGCGACCTACAACTCTTAAGTCGAAGCTGTTACCACTCGGGCACCACTGCTCTCAGCTAGCATGCTTGCCGAGAAGTAATCTATTCATTCTTGACTTAAAAATCCCTAGGTTGTAGCTATCAGGAAACAGGCTCCGGCATTGAATTGACATCTACGACATCAAGAGTTTCTTTTCGGCTGTCAGAAGATCTATCATCATCTTCATCATTTCAGACAAAAGGCGTCCACTGTTGGACATAGGCCTCCCCCAAGCGTCGCCACAACGATCGATCCTGTGCGTCTCGCATCCATCAGATTCCAGCGACCCTGACCAGATCATCGGTCCACGTTGTGGGAGGCCTTCCAACGCTGCATCTTGCGGTACGCGGTTGCCACTCCAGAACCTTTCGGCCCCAACGGCCATCTGTTCTGCGTGCATTGTACCCTGCCCATTGTCACTAAGTTTGGCGATTCTTCGTGCTGTCGGCAACCTTGGCTCCCTGCGGATATCTTCATTTCTGATTCGGTCACGCAAAGATCTATCAAACTGACTTAGAATGTGGGCCTTTGGTGACAGTCATCTAATAACTCATGCTCTGAGTGGAGCAAGAGAGAGTGTCAGACTTACACAGACTAAAGCCAACCCGTGGTCTTTCAGTTGCCCATTGCATTCCATGGTCACGGTAACGCTTTCGAACAATCCTGGAGTAGAATATTTACTTGTAAGTAAATATAGATCTGTCCATCAAAAAGTACTGGCCTTTATTCTAATTTAAAAAAATGGTACATTTTGATACAAGTGGACAAAGTTTGTCATGCGACCGAGGTGGAATTTGCCCGAGCCATAGGCGAGGGTGTTACGGAGTCGAGTGCTGCAATGACTTTTCACGTGTACAAACGACTTTTTTCAGTACACTTACGAAAATATAAAGAAAAAATTATGACGCGCGACTCGTGGGGGTTGACGTGCGACTCGAGTAGGTTGCTTAGTACCCAGCCTAGCTGATACGATAAATGTAATAAAATTGTGACAGGCGCGAGCACGCGTACTTTTCCACACTAGTGCAGAAAACAGTAAATTCATAAAAAAAAATTTACTTAGATACTCGAAAACCCGCTCTAATCACGCAATTAGAGCGAGTTTTCGAATATCTAAGTAAAAAAATATATTTTAAATTCGAATTTTGATTTAAACCTATAACATAGTTAATGGTATTGCAACACGATATTGCTAAGCTTTTACCCATTTACTATTGATAAGTGTCACTATTAGTTTGTAAGCTCTATGGCACTGCCATCCGTTTCCTGTGATCCATCACAAATTATCATGATGGATTAAAGGTATTACAAGGCTATTTAATTTGAATTTGACTGCTGGGATCAACATACTGGCTAGTTTGTATTTCTAGTTAGCTAGACTCGCTTACTGAAGGTTCCGTACAAACTTATCCATAAAAACAGTTCAATTTCCGAATTAAGTTCCGAAGATTTTTCCGAATCCCAAAAAAAATTTTTTTTTTTTGACGTAACTACAAATTTACAGTTTTCATATTTTTTCCTATACTTGTGCTATAAGACCTTGCTTCGTGCCAAATTTCAGGATTCTAGGTTAACAGGAAGTACCTACCCTATGAAATTTGATTCCCTTGAGAGTGTCGAAATATACGTTTTTTGCGACATAAACGGCCGCATCTCTTTAAGTTTGATTGTGTTCGCGACGCATTCGCTGCGCGCCTGCATCACCCCGCAGCCGCTCGCAAAACTCTAGTTTGATAACGCCCTTAGAGGTTTGAGGTGAAACCTTCGGAGGTTTGGAGTGAGCTGAATTATTTTAGAGCTATTTTATTTACAGAGACACACCATGGCTCTTTTTTAAGATTCCGTAACGAAAGGGTTAGTACGGTACCCTATCACTAAGACTCTACTGTCCGTCTGTCGGTCACCAGGCTGTATCTCATGAACCGTGATTGCTAGACAATTGAAAATTTTACACACATTTCATTTTTCATATGGTGTCTTTCTTTTGTCGCTATAACAACAAATACTAAAAACAGAATTGATTTTTTTGCCGTTTTTTGCTCGATATTAATTACAAGAATAGGTAGACGAGAATATTTAAATGTATATTCACTTTAAAAATAAATAATTAAATTAAAATAAAATTAATATTTAAGGGGGGCTCCCGTACAACAGACGTGATTTTTTGCCTGTATTTTGTTTAAATAATGCTACGGACCCTTTAGTGCGCGAGACCGACTGGCACTTAGCCAGTTTTTGTGTCTTGACAGTTATCGGCCATCCCTAGTCAGCCTCGTCCATTTGCTGACAAACTTAATGATGTTTTAAATAAATATATTTATCAAATCAGCGAAAGAATCGTCAGGGAAAACACTTACGACACAAGAAATACTCGTACATCATTAATTAACAGTAAATTGTAACCCACTCTAAAATCCCAAGACCTCACCACAACATTGTAACAACTCAATCGCAAATTGGCAATAACAATTTACAGTGTCAATAAAATAACGATCTATTATAATAAATTATGAATCACGACACACTTTGAGATTCCGAATACCTGGACAGTGAGTAATTGTGTCAAATATCTCCGTTAAGATAGAGCTGATTTGATTTACAAGCCAATTGTCTGTGACTCAGTCTTTGTAAGCGTCGGACTGATAAATCTAGAGCGGGATTTTCGTTAGGGCCTAGCCACATTGCCACTAAAGGGCGTCGTTAACGTGAAACAGCCATGAGCCGTTACCGTGAAACGGCCATGGGCCGTTACCGTGAAACGGCCATGGCGTCGTTAACGGGAAACGGGACGGCATCCGGCTGCGGCACGTTGGCGTGTCGAGCCGGTATAGGCCGTTTTCCCGGTAAACGATAACTATATAGACAACGACACAATTTCAAAGTGTTCATTAGGAAATTTATGAAACTACCATTCCTACGATATCGTGTCGTTATCACCTAGTATGCAAACGGCCGTACGGTGCCGTGCGGACGTCATCATCATCATTTCAGCCGAAAGACGTCCACTGTTGGACAAAGGCCTCCAAGCGTCGCCACAACGACCGATCCTGTGCATCTAGCATCCACCGCATTCCTGCGACTCTCACCAGGTCCGTCGGTCTACCTCGTGGGGGGCCTTCCAACGCTGCGTTTTCCGGTGCGCGGTCGCCACTCTAGAATCTTTCGACCCCATCGACCATCCGTTCTACGAGCAATGTGCCGTGCCCACTGCCAGTTAAGTTTGGCGATTCTTCGGGCTATATCAGCGACCTTGGTTCTCCTGCAATCAAAAATACAAAAACCAGTTCCCCTGACAGGCCGTGTGTGTATCAGGCATAACTGTGTAGCGCCATATGACCATAGACAACACAGTTGTCTAGGTTATCTGTTGCATTATGACGCCGGCCTCAACAGAGACAAACAAAAATAAAAGAAAAAAACATAATTTTTGATAAGGCTAATAAAGTAGTGCACCTCACCATCAATGATTGTATCACTGCTTACCATCAGATGGGATCACAGTCAAGCACTAGTTTATTATTATGTAAAAAAATATATACAACAGCTCGGAATCAACAATCGAGCAGTTGCTCGGATCAGACACAACCCCTGTCTGGCCGGGGATCTCGGCACCTACGTTAAGATGATCACCCATCTACGGACTGACCTCAGTGTTACTTACCTCGCATATGGACCCATGTGGCTATTAACAATTTAGCCACCAGCTTCACAAACAACCACTCCATGCAAATACCACATTCTGAAATCAAAATCTACAATATAATAAAGGCCATCATTAAATGTTACAGCGCATAAAATCAAAATAATTACTCTTAACGCTATTATTCGCTATCTCAGGTCTAGCATTTAATTACTTAGGCTAATTAAGTGTAGGCCAAGCTTTTGAACAAGTCACGATTCGACGGTAAACTATTTACTTAGGTAACATTATAATGCTTAAGTTTCTTTGTGGTAATATTTTTATCTATGGTTTTGTCAAAAATCGTAGGTCGATGAATTTTCTGTACATTATGTTTTTTTTTTCTTTTGGCATCGCATTTATCCTGGGTGGGAATCAAACCCACGACCTCCGACATAGCAGTCAGGGCCACTAACAACTCACTAGACCAACAGGCCAGTCGAAGATAATATGAGACAAGGGCAGTTAGACGAAGATGAGCTGGAAAATATAGTGGTAAAATAATACTTAGCTAGAAATGGTTAAACATTTAATTACTAAGCGAAAACATTTAATTTCCCGGCCATCAATCACCCTTGCTTCCTGCGGCATCCGTACTTCTGCAAGCTAATTACTTCGGGAGCCAGTCACGACTCGCTATTTACATACTTACTCGTTATAAGGTTGGTAAACGCTGGCTGAATAGCTTGTGGCCTTTGCCTTGATCTGACAGAGAAGAAAATCAGGATTTGAATTTTTGAATTTAGAATTGTTGCATTCAAATATGATTGTGCACTATGGTTCCTGTTACATTTTAGTGCTGTGTAGACAAGATTTAATTTCAAAGTGCAATATTTAGCAAACAGTTTGAATGTTGATATGAATGTGTGGTGTGACGAGAATGGATAAAGTGAGAAATGAGTAGATATATTAGAGGAAGTTTGAAAGTGGCGCCAGTGACTGAAAAGTTGAAAGGGAATCGTCATGTAAAGAGGAGGGATGAAACGCATGTTACTAAAAGAGTTATGAATACACATGTGGATAGATGGACAGGGAGAGGGAGGCCAAAGAAAAGATGGATAATAAAATAAAATAAATAAATAAATTTATTTATTTATTTCCAAATAAATAAATTTAGTAGTTCCAAATAAATAAATTTATTTATTTGGAACAAGAAACACATACAGATATAATCAAATTGACACGATGATAACAGCAGTAGTATAAAACTGTGTCGCGGTTATCAACGTCCCTCTCCAGGTAAGGAAGTAAATTGTTCCAGTTCTATAATAACCAGAAATGCTGACGTGAATTATTATTAATTAATTAATTACATTTAAAAGTAGTCTACGGTAAGTAAAATTAAATGTATTTGTATGGATGGAAGAGAAGTTGCATGCATGTGTACTAGTGTAATTGTGAATGTGATATGTATGTGTGTGTGTGTGAGGATGTGTGTGAATGAAGGATTGTGTGAATTATACTTCCACAAGTTCTTCTGTTTTGGATGGATTGTGTGAGAAGTGATACGAAAGAAAAACGAGTTAGTGATATCGTAACAGGTGACAGAACAGAATGGAAGAAAAAAACGTTGAGCCGACCACAAATAAAACGGGATGAGGGCTGAAAGATGATGATTTAGCAAACAGTTTTCAGTAATGGGTACTAGTAAACAGGCAGTAGATAATAGTCATTCAGAATTTTTTCGGTGATTAACTTATCTCGTTAGTAATTTATTGACTTGTGTGTACTTTCTTTTTATCGATATATATTGTTTTATCTATGTGTGGAGGCTTGTAATTAGCGATTTGATAATATTACAATGTTTAAGTATATAATTTTTTCTAAGTATTTGTCTGTGAACCTTCTGTAAAATAAAATAAATAAATAAAAGTTCTAGACAAATTGTCATTTTAATACCAACTAGCTGCTGCTAGAACGGCTTCATCCACATAAAAGTCTGTTTCTCCATACAAACTTTTGACCCCCGTTTTATCCCCTTAGGAGGAGAATTTTGGAAAACCCTCTCTTAGTGCTCGCCTACGTCATAAAAGGAAGCTTTGTGCAAAATTTCACTTTCCTACTCCTATTCGTTTCTGCTATGCGTTGATATGTCAGTCAGTTTCTCCTCTTATATGTATATGTCGTGGTCAGGTCTTAAAAAATGATTACTTCATGATATGGCCATGTAAAACTGGCCAAATAATTTTAAACGTTAAAGTTTGATGATATTTCAATCTCCATTTGGCCTACTTTCTTTAAATCCTACATCAGTGATATGGCCAAACGAGGATTGACATATCATCAAATGTTAACGTTTAAACAATCTGGCCAGTTTTAGTTGGCCATATCATGAAGTGATAAATTCTAAGATCTGGCCACGATATATAGGTACAACTATTGTCATAAATTTAATTTAATATATCTACTAACGAAATGTCACTCTATCGTTGATAGTCACTCTGTATTTAGAGCCGACAATTCAATAAAACATTCCAAGATGAAAGAGTACCTATAAATTTGCATATTGCAAAGCAAATAGATACTAATATCAATCTATTAACAATATCTTTATCAATCAAGTAACAGGCGGTTCACACTCATGTAGAAACTCTTTGTGTATTTACATATGCGTTTTATGTTTCTCTGTGAAGTAGGCAGTATGCCTTGTGGCCTTTGCCTCCCACTGCTGCGTTTTACAGTGTCTATGATTTTGGAGAAAGCTGGATAATCCGATTTAAATAAATAAAAGAAATACTTAATACTCGTACTGCTCTTTTGGACACGAGTATAGTCATGAAGGTATAAGACGACGGTTTCATAAAATATATGTATTTTCTTTCAATGGAACTTTTTGCCGGTTTTTGTTTCGTTATTGCTTTAATAATGGTGAAAGAAAACATCTTAAAAGTATCAACGTGTTCACCATGCTGGACTAGGCCGACGTGATAAATCAATTATGTCTCACGCCATTTCAGACCCTTGCTCCCATTTAATGCCATAAAACAGTGACTTTCTGAAGCCTACTCCTCGGTAACGGCTAGGTTAATAAATTTGAAAAAAAAAATTATAGATTCATATATAGGGTGACTGGTAATTAGTGACCGATACTTAAATACGTGATTGTACTCATGATCACAAACAACTTTCCCAAAGAAACTTTTTTTTACACTCATTAGTTTTATGACAATAACAAAACAGCTGTTTGAAATTCGCGTAAGTATCGTTCACTAATTACCAGTCACCCTACATAACATTATCAACATATGATTTTTCGTATCTATGACAAATACATTTGCCAAAAAAAAAAATTGACAACATATTATTTCGCTTGTTTTCCCTACTCCTTCCAAACAGCTTTGATCTTTAGAAATAATTATGTTTACATAAAAAAAATGCCAGTTAAGTATTATTCAGAATGTACAATCAATATTTCGCAAAGAAAATGGTTTTAAAGGTCAGCGGGACTCTATGTGGCGCAGGCGGTAGTACGAGTATGTGGGCATTTAACTCCGGCCAGATTTTGAAGGGACTAGACGCTTTAACAGGCTTATGTACAATTTGACGGCATGACTGGCGCAGAGGTTGAGCAATTGGCCGTTGCGATACGTGTCGGGGGTACGTTTTCCGCACGGATCAAACATATGTATGACCTATACATAGATAGTTATTTCAGGTCTGGGTGTCTTATGTATTATATATAAACGCACTCCTCCATGATACCAGAGTACCTACCTAATTCTTAATATAGGTCAACGTTTAAAAAAACCGGGCAAGTGCGAGTTAGACTCGCGGACTGAGAGTTCCGTACAAACTTACCTTGAACAGTTCTATTCCTGAATTGAGTTACGAAGATTTTTCTGAATCGCAAAAAAGTTTTTTTTTTGTGACGTAACTACAAATTTACAATTTACAGATTTTCCCCTATACTTTTGCTATGAGACCTTGCTTCATGCCAAATTTCAGAATTCTAAGTCAACGGGAAGTACCCTATGAAGTTTGATTTCCTTGAGAGAGTCGAAATATATGTTTTTTATGCGACATAAACGGCCGTATCTTTTTTTTCGTTAATTCAGAAGTTTGATTTTTTCACAGCTTCAAGGGACCGCAAACCTGAGTATATGTTTTTAATTTCAACTCGATACCTAAACGCGTTCCCTAGATAGAGGGTCAAAGGGACAGACAGACAGACGGACGGACAACAAATTAGTCCAAAAAGGGTTCCGATTTTACCTTTTGAGGTACGGAACCCTAAAAAACCAATCCCCTCAGTGGGATTGTCACAAGCTGATTATGTTAAACTCGTCTGAGCTTTCTGACTAAGACAACTGGATGATATTTCCATAGATAGGATAGGACTTACAGGTCCATAGATTGAAGACCAGAGGTCGGAATAGGTAGAGTCAAATATTATTATTAACCTAAAAATTGCATCAGGAATGAAGATATCCGCAGGAGAACCAAGGTAGCCGACATAGCACGAAAAATCGCCAAAAAGTGGCAATGGGCAGGGCACATTGCTCGCAGAACAGATGGCCGTTGGGGCCGATAGGTTCTGGAGTGGACGCCACGTTGGAAGGCCTCATACAAGGTGAACCGCTCATCTGGTAAGGGTTGCGGGAATCCGATGGATGCGAGACGCACAGGACCGTTTATTGTGGCGACACTTGGGGGTGGCCTATGTCCAACAGTGGACGTTTTTCGGCTGAAATGATGAATGATGATGATAAAGTTCGTGGAAGTAAGCAACATAAACTTGTTTTTACACCACCTGCTCGATAATGCCCGTTTATATGTCATACAACCATCACTTAAAGCAAGTCATTCTGTCCCTTCTGTCCCTAGGGAGATAATGCAGTATGGGCGATCCCTAGGGAATAATGAGATTTGAATTTGGAACGTCAAAAATCGTCAACATTAAGTGAACTAAAATGTACGTGCATCAAACAAGTTTATTCAAAATTCAAACTGGCCACTAACAAAAAAAAGAAAAAAAACGTGGTCGTGGTTACTGACGAGTTTCGAAAAAAAAGTAATGAAAAAGCGGGAACGATAAAGAAAATTGAAACTATAGAATCTTAGAGTAGGTACTTAGTGAATTTTGTTTGTTTCAAATTTCGAGACATGTTGAGTGATAGTTAAGATTAAATTGTACATAATACTTATATTTCTCTAATATATCATTTTTTTACTAAATTATCTTTTAATTACTTATCTCGCAGATGGTGTAAAAAGTAGAGTATCCAACACGGGGATAAAGCTGTCTTTGTCTTGGGTGGCTTGAATTCCTCACTTCACTCATGTTTCTTTATTAACTCCCTCGCAATGCTCGGGGGTTAATTATATAAATCTCTCACTATCGTTTGGGATAAAAATTAGCAACCTTCGTTTCGTTCGGAATTCAACATGCCGCCTGCGACTTAAAGACACTGCTTTATCCCCTAGTCACATAATCTACTATAAAACCTCCCCAAATATCGCTTTAAATATATTTCAACAAAATTATTATATTTAAGAATTCAGAGTACCGTATTAAAACTGTTAAATTAAAAAGATTTGTTTCAATATAACAATTTTAGTACGTATGAAGTACGAGGTTAATCTCAGTTTCTCACAAATGACAGTCACTATATTGTCATCGCGTGCCGTCCGAAGCGCCAGCGCGTTGAATAAAATTAATCCCGCGCAACCGAACCACAGATAATATAATACTAGCAAACTAAACGCATACAAATTCCGCAACGTTGTTGTAATTTCAATTTATCCGTCAATAGAGAGTTGCTGCGGGGATTATGTTTCAGAACTCCTGTTTTGTTAGTGTATTGCTGATGTCGAATTAATTAGTGTGGAATATGAGTTTTTTTTTATTAGGTATCGTAACTTAGGTTGTCCTTGTTGTTGGTTATTATTTTTGGCTTGGATACAAAGTCCTTTAAACCATGTCTTCGTAAGGAATAGTACATTTGTTTACGTTTTTATGGTTATGTTTTTGTAGTATTTGGCTGCAAATGTCAACCTTCTCGGCAAACTTCGCTGAGGTATTCACACTACAATAAAATTCTCTGCTCTATTTTACCGAGATCGCGCCTGTTTTAATAATTCCACAATACAAAACTACACCAATTTTACATCACAATATCCACTAGGAATCAATTTGCGAATAATTAAAACAGACTCTTAACTTCACTCGAAGAAATCCCGCCAAAGACCTATATTAGGTAGTCTAAGGGCGGAATTCACCAATAAAACTAATCGCGTTTTAACGTTTGGCTCGCATAATTGCGTTTAGCCGCTGTCACTAGTGTCACTTGTCTGTATTTTTCTTTTGTTGTATTTTTACAAGTGACACTAGTGACAGCGGCTAAGCGCGATTATGCGAACCAAACGTTAGATTAGTTTTATTCGTGAATTCCGCCCTAAGGACTAGACGACTTTTTTTTGGCTTTACACTGTTTGTGCATTTAGCCAGTGTTAAGTTTAGTTTATTTTTGTGGTTTCGTTGTTTCGTATAAAATATTGTAAATACAGGAGAATACTTTACTATGTATCAGTTCTTGTTGGACA
Source organism: Mythimna impura (assembly GCA_905147345.3). Taxonomy (NCBI): domain Eukaryota; kingdom Metazoa; phylum Arthropoda; class Insecta; order Lepidoptera; family Noctuidae; genus Mythimna; species Mythimna impura. The sequence continues at coordinate 25,738,471 of LR990346.1, read as the reverse complement.
GCATTGCAAAAAAACCGTGCATAAAAGTAGACACCTTCTAATTCCATCTACGAATATCGAAAGAGAAACCCGCCATATTTCAACTCGTCTATGACAAACAGTCTGCCATCGCGAATGTACGAGTTAACTAAGGCGAAAGGATTACTCTAATGCGCGTAGGCGATGAGCTCGCTAGCTGTCACTTTCTGCAGTACGGCATTATACTTTTAAACGTTTACTGGCCGGGAGATAATAATTATGGCCGTACCTAAAACCTGGATTGCTTTATGTTTTTAAAGTGAGGAATCATCTAATAACTTTTAATTCGTAACGTAATGGCAGTGATGTCACCCCCCTAGCCAAGTTACGACCGTTTCGTTTCGATTCTCTTGCTTCGAATGCCTCGAGTGGACCACGCCTCCGATTCCTTTGTTCTGACGTCATCTCATCGCTCAGTCACGTGGTCAGAGCAAAGGAATCGGAGGCGTGGCCTACTCGAGGCGTTCGACGCAAAATAATCGAAACGAAACGGTCGTAACTTGTCTCGGGGGCTGATGTCAGTTTTTGCGTCCTTTTTCTGCTACTTGATTGTTTTCCCTTTCACCAGATTTGAAAGGTTTCTAACTTATTTAATTTGGAAAATGACCAATGGCAAATGATGGACACAGGTGTGGTTTCAGTCAGTAAAAGGGTGACACGCTCTCCCACTGCACGCTAGAGCGTGTTATCTCATTTGATAATTTCTCACCTCAAAAAAAAAACCTATAGATAACTTGCTTGTCGTTCTAGTAATATTTTCATAACTTAATATTAATGAAAAACAATCAAGCCCGCCATTTTCTCCTGCAATTACAGACAAGTAAATATTGGCTTAAATATTATAATCACGACGATTACAATTTCAACAAATGCATAGGTACTGAGGCAAGAATGTATCACATAAAACTTTCCAACTATTGAACTACAAGCCATCTGGAACGAAATTATATGATTCTATAGTGCTAGAACCATTATGCTGGCAACCCCATCATTAAACTATTAAAGTGCAGTTGTAAAATGAAGACATTTTGCATTTCACTCGATGAAAACACTTATTACAATTATTCTGTTGAAAACTACGGGTGTTTAAATAATTTGATAGCGATATTTGAACGGTGTATAGTCCTGTATTATTGGTCAGTTTCTCCTCTCATTCTTACCTAAAAAACAACAGCTTAATTTTATAGCCCTGAATTTAGGGTGGGCAACTTAAGTACCATCATCATCATTTCAGCCGATAGACGTACACTGCTGGACATAGGCCTCCCCCAAATGTCACCACAATGAACGGTCCTGTGCGTCTCGCATCCATCGGATTCCCGCAATCTTGACCAGGCCAACGGCCATCTGTTTTGCGAGCAATGTGCCCTGCCCATTGCCACTTAAGTTTGGCGATTCTTCGTATGTATGTAACTTAAGTATGGATAAAGAAAAAGTGCTATGCTTGGAGTTTCCTAGCGTGATCACATTGGAAATGAAGATATCCGTAGGAGAACCAAGGTTACCGACATAGGCCGAAGAATCGCGAAACTGAAGTAGCAGCATCAGTGACATTTCTCGGGGAACAGATGGTCGATGGGGCCGAATGGTTCTGGAGTGGGGACCGCGTACCACTATACACTAGTTTAAGACCTCATGCAATATAATATGTCCATGTTTTTGTTTGTGTTGTTCATATGCTATAAAATAAAAAAAGAAACTCTTAATTGCATCTGGTTCGGTAATGCTAGCAAATGAGAAGGCCGACCGCGCGAGGCAACGGTCCTCTCGCCCCAGCCGCTGGGATTCCGATCCCGATTTCCGGCCACCGTAGGCGCGGGCTTACGGACAGCGAGCAAAGGGTAGCTCACTGTCCGATCATCCGGTAACCGTCCGGACCGAGCCCAAGTCGTCGACAGCGCGTATTGTTCCACGCGCGCCTCAGGGAGATGTCAGCAAATCGTAGGGGCCCAGCAGGGTCGAAGCCAACTGGGGCCACGGGTAGTGTGAAAGTGAAACCCGGGGTCCTGGGACGAACGCAAAGAAGGAACAGGAGTGGGTTTTCAGTCAGTAAAAGTCTGGCACTATCTCGCGTTCCGCCCAAGAGCGGGGGATGTCATTAGATGATTTTCCTAACGAAAAAAAAAGTTGCATCTGGTTAATATTCGAAACTTGCTAGGGGTGAGAGCTAAATATCATTAAGACGACCTACCGACCATCTTACTTTGCCATATCGTTGCAATGTTACAAATATCAATTGAAGACATTAACAAATTAAACACAGTGTGAACGTCTCTCAACAACTGCCTATAAAGTACTGTAGGACGTACGTAGGAATACCACAAATTCTTCACCCAAAGGAAATCACAAAAACAAAACAGAATATCACATTTCTCGCAACGAAACTCAAAGTATTTATTAAGTAATTAACATTATCTATACAATTTAAATAACAGCTGACAAACTACTTTATCATTCCGATTGAACTTTGCCGAAAAGATACCTATTAGAGATAAGCACTACATAAATTGCTATTAAAATTAGTTGTGCAAGTCTGATCTGTATCGTTTTGCTACTTAAATATAAGTCTTTATAATTCTTAATTATTACATTGGCAACACCGTGTTGCCGGTAAACCGTTGATCTTGCCACACTAAATGATCATAGATAATCTGGGCTCCTTTTATAAAACTTTGCCAGTGGAGTAATGATTAAGAAATTCATAGGAGAATGACAAAATTGCTAGTACCTACTTTATTAGGCTTAATTAGTGTGTTCGTTATCTGTAAGTGTGTGTGCTAACAGATTTAAATTATACACTTTTAGTAGGAAGGGAAATATTAAGCCAACTATAGTGATCAGGAGTGGCAGGCGGTCGCCTACTTCTGCGAAGCAGTAGGGAATGCTAGAAAAGGATGAGGCCGCACATGCACGCGCAAGGAAACGACACGCCTCAGCCGCCGGGATCCCAATCCAGATTTCCGGCCACCGTTGGCGAGGGCTTGCGGACGGCAAGCAATGGGTAGCTCGCCGACCGAGCCCAAGTCGTCGACGGCGCGTAGTGTTCCACGCGCGCCTCAAGGAGATGTCAGCAAACCGTAGGGGCCCAGGAGGGTCGAAGCCTACTGGGGCCACGGGCAGTGTGAAAGTGAAACCCGGGGCCCTGGGAAGAAGGAGGAGGGTTAAAGTCATTGGATGATTTTCCCACCTTAAAAAAAAACTATAGTGATCAATAAAGTCTTATAATTTTGACATAACTTTAGTTGACAGTAACAGTCAGCCCTTTATTTCTTTTTTATTTAATTTTGGCTTCGCACAGTTGGTGCATTTAGCCAGTTTCAAGTTCAGAAAGTATTTAGTTTTTAATGTCACTTTGAGTTCGTTCCTTTAAAAAGCAAATGTAACACATTCGAAGGTTTTTGCCGTGTTTGACGGCAAATGTATCGAGCCAGCCTTCTCGGCAAGCTTTACTGTGGTATTTAATCATCATCGTCATCATCATCATTTCAGCCGAAAGACGTCCACTGCTGGACATAGGCCTATGTGGTATTTAATACTATAATAAAATTCTCAGCTCAATTTTACCGAGATTGGGCTTAATTCAATTGATTCCAAACATTGTCTAGTTATTTAGACACTTGAAATATAAAACTACACCAATTTCATATCACAATATCCACTAAGAATCAATTCACAAATATTGTAAAAACAGCCACTGAACTTTACTCGACAAAATTCCGCGAAAAACTCTCATGCTCTCTCAGCACTTCATTTCATAATAGATTTTACCGCCAAAATTGCATATTCTATATTAAAAAAAAAACACAACGGCCACTCAAAGGGATGCCTTGACATTTTTGAATTAAGAACAATAATTTAAAAATAAATCTAAATTGTATAATCCATCTAAACAAACAATTCATCATCGTATCGATTAATTGTGGAACATCGATTCGATTTCCGATAGACAGGCAAGTATTTTAATTAATAAATGAATACGAACAATTATAAGGTGTAATTGTGTAGTCGCGCCGGTTATCTGTCCAAGTTATGTTCCTATCGACTAATTGAATGTCTGAACGCAAGATCGGGGTACGCAATGCGTGCTTAGTGGTGTGACCAATCGATCGGCAAGATTAGAGGGGTCCCCTGCAATATATTTTGTCGACAGATACAGTATTGTAGATAAGTATTGTCTTTGATTGTGTTCCTTTGTGGTAGGGAACATACCGCCTAAGTAAGATTACGTAAATCAAAGGATTTATAGGTTGAACTGAGGTATTTGAGTTTTGTTGAAATGCGTAATTAGTTGTCGTAACTTTGGCTAAATGTTCTATCGCACATAATGTCTTCATTTCTTCACTTAGGAGGTTTAGGTATCTACTGCTTTTCAAAGTTTCGAAAAAATCTTTGGATTTACTGAGCATTTCATGCGACTCGCCCCTGCTTCGCACGATTACGCGTGTTCTAACGTTTACGAAGTATTCGCGGATCAACAAACGTGGACAATTACTTTTTCACACTATAGATGGCAAAATATGCCAGGTTTGCTATAGATCTCCTACGCCAGGGATGGTGGTCCTATGGAACGCATGCCATTGGTGGCACGAGACGTAATAATTCGGGCACGCCAATGTTAGATACTTAAAGTTGTCAAAAAATAATAGGCCCGTTGTGACATTTGTATTTTGACTACCTAGCGGCTTATTCAGTGTACTACTACTGTAATAGCAAAAATAGCTACTACTACACCGGACCCCTAATTATTATTTTAGTAAGTAGTAGCTACACTACACCGGATAAACCGCTAAGTAGTCAAAATACAAATGTCAAAACGGGCCTAATATTTTTTGTCAACTTTAGCATTCAAATAATTTGCTATAGCAGAAATCACATTCATTTCTAGTTTTATTTGAATAATTTTGGATTGCAAATAAATAGTTCAGTTAATAAGTAACTGGTTTAATTTTAAAGATTTTTGATCGCCATTAAATGTTCGCCTGATTCGCCACCCCTGTCCTACACGATCGTGTCCCCACACTAAGATGAGATACGACTATTTGAAGTTAACTATCGGGCTTCATCCCACCCTGTCAGGGCCTGGCAGGGTAATGGTCTACTATTACAGATTTCATCTTCATCTGGCCTGGGCATCACCGATGGCCCAGGCCAGATAATGCGAACTAGTTATCTACTTGGTAGTATTGCGCTTCTTAATGAAAGCTGTATATTTCTATATTGGCAGGGTAATTACGGCTAAAGATTAACTATTAGGTTGGCGTGTTGGCGTATTGGATGGAAGACAGTGTTGGGTATTGGTTGTTGGTTATTGGAAGTTGGGTTACCAACACTTGTAAGCACCAGCCTGGGAGGGTTTTACTATAAGGATAGTTTTATTAGGTTATGGAAGAAAAATCACAAGTATTTGTAATTTATATTTAAGCACCCCATGGGGAATAGTGGTGCCGAGTGGTAACGGCCCCGACTTACGAGTTGTAGGTCGCGGGTTCAAACCCACTGCTCTTAAAACGGTGAAGGAAAACATCGTGAGGAAACCGACATGTCTTAGAACCAAAAATTCGAAGACACGTGACATCCACCAACCCGCACTGGGCCCGCGTGGTGGATTACGGCCCATTCCCTCTCCTAGAGAGGAGGCCTGAGTCCCAGCAGTGGGAACATTAAAAGGCCGACTAGCTATGCTATGCTACCCCATGGGGAGTGGGTATCGGAATTGCACAACCTAATTCCACCAAGCCACCACCACCGTGTCATCGTCGGACCACCAGGCGTACGGCGATGCACCAGCGGTACATGGTGTTCATATCCCACGCATATGTAATGGCGCAGCTCGAACGCCGGCGTTCGTGCGGGGATCAACAGGTTAAACGTTTTGAGAACACATTCTTTGTACGCACAGCTAAGGTGTGGAATTCTCTGCCAAAGTCTATGTTTCCTGATAGCTACAACGTGGGGGTCTTGAAATCAAGAGTGAATAGGTTGCTTCTAGGCAAACGCGCTCCATTGTCGATCACATCAGCGCTTCCCATCAGGTGAGATAGTGATCAGGCTCCAGCTAAAGTAAAGTAGTAAAGAAGTCAAATTTTGCAGCATCGGCTCTATATTTAAGGGGTGACCAGACAGTTGCAAACTAGCGTTACAACCAAGGTGATCTTGGTTTATGTGTTTGGTTTGTGTTGCGGGTACATGGATGTAAACAAAGGGCCAACACGTTCGGTGGTTGGGAAAACGCGCCTCCCAACCAAGGGCGTTGAAGGTCATATGGATTACAACTGCTGTCTACACGGATTGAAACTAGCAAGGTCACCTTGGTTGGGACGTTGGTTTGCAACCGTCTGGTCACCCCTTAATTTATTTAATCTTCATACAACAAACAGGTATAAAGGCGGTGGGTCCTTTAGTATTTACCTGTCTACTAAGTGCCTATTTCCTTTAATATTGTCCCTTGTCACACTCTCGTGTAACTTAAGCTTTTATCTTTATCTTTGCGACACAAAATCGTAAGCTTCGACGTTGAAATCAAGCTTTAAGTCCAATTCAATAAATTTAAATGTAAGCGCCACTTGTACAGTAGTGAAACATAGGAGAATTTAGTGCAGTAGAATAGAATAGAATAGAATAAACTTTATTGTACACCAAAATAGTAACAAAACTTTTACACTAACTTAAATCTATGGGTACAAAGGCGGTCTTATCGCCGACAGTGATATCTACCAGACAACCTTAGGATGGAATGGAAGAACTTGAAATAGAAAAAGGGGGGTAGTCTGCGGTGTACTGCAAATTAATAACGTAAATATTAGATTAAAATTATATACTAGACTATACATAGATGTAATATAGCTATTATATATAAAAGACAATATATAAACATATATATATTATAAGTTACACAATTTCATACAAAGAGATGGAAAAAAGAAAAGAACAATAAGGTGGGTTAGTGATGGAAGTACTGAATTTAGTTAGAGGCAGGATAGCAATTAGAGTGAAAGGAAATGATCTTTGACTAGATTTTTGAAAGAAACTAGTGGCTGGGCAATAAAGCATTTTCTACCAGTCTACCTTTGGGTTCAAAATATTTCACTGTGATAGGTTTACTAATAAATTGCATTAAATAAAAATAGTAATTTATTGGACTGCAACATTATGAACAAGCAAACACTTACAAACAACACAAAGAACAAAGACATATAAGAGAATAATAACCGGGCAAGTGCGAGTCGGACTCGCGCACTGAGGGTTCTGTACAAACTTACCTATGAAAACAGTTCAATTTCCAAATCGAGTCTCAAAGATTTTTACGAATCGCAATAAAGTTTTTTTTAGACGCAACTACAAATTTACAGTTTTTAGATTTTCTTGCTTCAGGCCAAATTTCAGGATTCTAGGACAACTGGAAGTACATATGACTTTTGATTCCCTTGAGAGTGTCGAAATATACGTTTTTTGCAACATAAACGGCCGTATCTTTTTTTCGTTAACTTACAACTTTAATTTTTTCACAGCTTCAAGGGACCGCTGATCTGAGTATATAGTTTTAATTCCAACTCGATACCTTTACGCGTTCCCGAGATAAAGGGTCTTGACAGACAGACGGACAACAAAGTGATCTTATAAGGACTCCATTTTTTTCTTTTGACGTACGAAACCCTAAAAATAATATGTTAGTAGTATTTGTAATAAATTCCGGTACTCAAGGAAACTTAGGATACTATCGACTTACCTACATACATGTACGATCTGTTTAAAAACAAAACGGTTCAATAAAAACTTAATGGAGTCCCGATAATCTGACAAACTACCGGTTTTAGGTGGTTTTTACAGTAAAAGTCTGACACGCCCTCTCACTCCACCAAGCGAGCGAGCGATAATTTGATAAGTTTACACCAAAAAAAAAGGTAGGCTTGCGGACGGCAAGTAATGCAGCTCGCCGTCTGCCGTCCGGTAACCGTCCGGGCCGAGCCCAAGCCGTCGACGGCGCGTAGTGATCCACGCGCGCCTCACGGAGATGTCAGCAAAGCGTAGGGCCCAGCAGGGTCGAAGCCTACTAGGACCTTGGAACAAAGGCAAAGAAGGAACAGGAGTGGGCTTTAGTCAGTAAAAATCTGACACGCCCTCTCGCTCCGCCCAAGGGCGGGAGATGACATTAAATGATTTACCACCTTAAAAAAAAACCTCAAAAAAGTAGACCCTGCCCCCGTGTACCTACAGGTTTTCCATCGGAAAAAAAAATTAAGTTGTCACACTATTTGGGAATTAAAAATATATGCGTCTTCTAAAACTCGTTTACTTAATCCGAACTTAATAACTAACAGACATGGTAACTGCTTGGTTTTGCAAATAAATTCAATATCGATACTAATTGAACAAAAACAAAGGAATAGAAAAAAAGAAAAAGAATGAAATAAAAAGAGTTTATTTACGTCAAACATGGCGCAAACTTAAAAAAAATAAAAACAAATAACAATAACGACTTATAATATAAGTAGTAGGATATGCGTCACATCCAGCGGCCAAACGGCCAACGCTCAGCAAGATGCTGGGGCTCGTGAAAGACAGAGCCACGGCGCTGATTTTCAGCACCAGCCCTCGTCGACGGTGAGACGTTGATCGGCCAGCAAGGATTACATAATAAATACTTAAAATCATTGAATAAACATACCAAAAACTTAAATAACAATAAACCATTATACGAAAAAGGGTACAAAAATAAATAAAAACAACAAATAAGCTGGAATATTACCATAGATAACTGAAAACCACTTATCGATATTCCCTTCCGAATTAGAATTAATAAAAACTATATAGATAATACAGATATCATTTACGCTCGCTTAATCTCAACTTTTATTAAAAGGAAACTCCGATTTATATTTTTTCCTGGTGTATTGATTACAAATTGGCGTGAAACAAATCCTAATACATCTTATCAGGAATTTCACACTTTTTGCTTAGAAAACTGCTATAATACCGTTGAATAAGTATCATTTCGTAGAACTAGGCATATTATGAAGGGTTAAATGCTTTGCAATAACGCTAACTAGCTATCCAAGGAAGATCGCTGCATGCTCGTAGGTTCAACATTGTTATGCAATTTTTTGTACTGGCAATGTATTGTGGGGTCTTCGGAATAATGTGTTTCTATTTTCAAAAATATTTGAAATGTTTTCTCATTAACGGTTTTAAATGAGACTGCCATTAATTTAGCTTATGATAAAGTTTTGCAAAAAGAAAACTGCTTTGTGCCATTTTTTTTAATGCTCAGTGTCTATGTAATTTTATTTAAAAGTTAATTACATTGATTATTGACTAAAATGCTTGCATAAAATTAAGTATTATTCTCTGTTATCTATAATTTAACCAAACAAAAGTACAATTAGGTTTGGACTATGTACCTACACCTGTCTATAAATCCTTTCGAGCCAGTCGCCCCCAGTTTTCAGCGTCTGGGCACCGAGACAGACACAGTGGACACGGATCACTAACTTTCCAAATAGATTTTTGACCATTTGACCGTAGCCCAAGTCCGTTCGTCTAATGGTTGATTAATGTACTAATACTACAAACACAACAGACACACTACAGACTATAACATTTTTATTTTGAGTATCTTCAGTCCATCCAAAAAGGTTGTCTGTGGTAGATACCACTGTCAGCGATAAGACCGCCATTCTACTCACAGTTTTAAAGCGCCTATTACATCACTCGATATTCCGACAGTCTTAGTCTATGTTTATCTTTAAGTCAAGAGTGAATAGGTTACTTCTAGGCAAGCGTGCTCCATCGTCGGCCACATCATCGCTTACCATCAGGTGAGATGGTGGTCCAACGCGAGCCAATCAATAAAAATAAAAAAAAGTATTTATCTCATCGTTCTGTTTCATTCCTTTACATGACGTTGACGTAAGTTGCTCTTTTTCTTGTGTGACGCTACATAGACTAAGACTGTCTGAATATCAAGTGGTGTAATAGGCGCTTAAGTTTGCCTAAAAAGTTATGTAAAAAACGGGTTTATGTCAGTGAAAGTCTGACACTCCCTTTAGCTTCATCTGGAACGGGAGAAGTTATAATAATAATAATAACTTTATTTAGGATAGCATAGACCCATAGAAATCTTACCTAGTACAAATTTTAATTATAACATTTTATTTGCCATGATTGGCCAAACCTATACAAGGCATGACCCACTGATTTTAATTTTATTGGATGATTTCTTGTGCTTCGCCTCCTGTGTGAACTTTGACCTAAAATCTATGAAAAAAGAAACTAAAAAAAGGCTCGATTTTTTATATTATTTAGCCACGGTTGCAGCTTTTGTAACAAATAAATAAAAAAAAATGCATATCCCAGAAGCATAACAAATTGATGGTACTTTTAACGTTAACCTTCTCAAAAAGATAAACTATTATAATAATTATATGTAATGAACAAACAATAACATTTTACGATATTCACATTCTATTGTTATTATTATACCATAGGTGTATCGTCAGTGACATAAATAACAACATCTAGATATGGCAAGAATATTATAGTAGATTATGTGACTAGGGGATAAAGCAGTGTCTTTCAAGTCGCGGGCGGCATTTTGAATTCCGAACGAAACGAAGGTTTCTAATTTTAATCCCGAACGACAGTGAGGGATTTATATAATTAACTCCCGAGCATCGCGAGGGAGTTAATAAAGAAACCTGAGTGAAGTGAGGAATTCAAAATGCCGCCCGCGACTTGAAAGACACTGCTTTATCCCCTAGTCACATAATCTACTATAATATTCTTGCCATATCTAGATGTTGTTATTTATGTCACTGACGATACACCTATGGTATAATAATAACAATAGAATGTGAATATCGTAAAATGATAAAGACAGCTTTATCCCCGTGTTGGATACTCTACTTTTTACACCATCTGTGAGATAATTAAAAGACAATTTAGTAAAACAAATAAAATATTAGAGAAATATAAGTATTATGTACAAGTTAATCTTAACTATCACTCAACATGTTTTGAGATTTAAAACAAACAAAATTCACTACTAGATTCTATAGTTTCAATTTTCTTTATCGCTCCCAGCTTTTTCATTACTTTTTTTTTCGAACCTCGTCAGTAACCACGACCACATTTTATTCTGTTTTTTTTTTGTTAGTGGCCAGTTTGAATTTTGAATAAACTTGTTTGATACACGTACATTTTAGTTCACTTAATGTTGACGGTTTTTGACGTTCCAAATTCAAATCTCATTATTCCCTAGGGATCGCCCATACTGCATTATCTCCCTAGGGACATAATGACTTGCTTTAAGTGATGGCTGTATGACATATAAACGGGCATTATCGAGCAGGTGGTGTAAAAATTATATTTTATTATTTAACTCAGGTATGCTCTTCAAAATAAAATCCTAATTAAGAGTGTAATTATAAAAAACTAGCTTCTGCCAGCGGCTTCACTAGCGAGAAGGTTTTTCTATTCTAACTTTGGATCCCCGTTTCATCCCCTTAGGGGGTGAATTTTGGAAAATCCTCTCTTAGTGCTCGCCTACGTCATAAAAGGAAACCTTGTGCAAAATTTCACACTCCCAGTACCAGTAGTTTCGGCTGTGCCGTTAGGAGAAACTGACTGACTGACACATCAACATGTCAATCAGTCAATTTCTCCTATGATGATGATGAAAGTATTATTACATACAATTTATTTTTAGAATTACTCTTCTTAGATTGTGTTTGCAAAATGATAATAAAATTCTTTTTCAATACACTTAGTCGAAAACCCGCTCTTATCTCTATAGTTTTTAGGTACGAAATTTACTGTTTTCCGCACTAGGGCGGAAAAGTGCGCGAACTACCGCCGTAACAATTTATTGAATTTATTTATCGTATCGGGCTAGGCGTTAAGCGACCCCGACAAGTCGTCTGTCAACCCCCGTTTATTTATATACCTGAACTTGTGTTTCAATAAATATAGTCCTTCACTTTATTATCACCATTTTTAGGGTTCCGTACCTCAAAAGGAAAAAACGGAACCCTTATAGAATCACTTTGTTGTCCATCTGTCTGTCTGTCTGTCAAAACCCTTTATCTCAAGAACACGTGGAGGTATCGAATTGAAAATAAAACCATATATTTAGGTCTTTTTCTTTTTGAAGCTGTGAAAAAATCAAACTACTAAGTAAACGAAAAAAAAAAATATGGCTGATTATATCGCAAAAAACTTATGTTTCGACACTCAAGTGAATCACAATTCATAGGGTACCTCCCGTTGACACACACAAAGCAAGGTCGTATAGTAGAGATATAGGAATAAATCCGAAAACCGTAATTTTTTTGTTACGACACAAAAAAAAACTTTTTTTCGATTCGGAAAAATGTTCGTAACTCAATTTGGGAATCGAACTATTTACATAGGTAAGTTTTTACGGAACCCTCAGTGCGCGAGTCCGACTCGCACTTGCCCAGTTTTTTTATATACTGATCCTCAATTTCATTCAAATTAATGTTTTTAATAATGGTGGTTTCGCAACCTTTGCTTCGTAATAAAAAAAACTGAACGCAACATTAGCTAAATGTATAAATAAAAAAATAGCAAAAAAAAAATTGTCCTATCGATAAAATTGGTTGAGTAGTTGCCGGCGCCAAGTATCGATTTAAAAAAAACTTTTAATAAAATAAAAATGAATTTATTTAGATTATGTCCATCTACAATTTTATAAAATTATTTATCGATTTAAGAATTAAATGTTTTACACTGATCGACCTTTCCTTTTCAGATATTGTAAATAATTAATAATTTTTAGTGAACAATGGTTAATTATTGATTTGTTTACTTTTCTACTTTATCGAAGCCAAATCAATCAAATTAAAAATTAAAACTCAAGAAAATAACTATAACAATCATTTTCTTTTTTGCAATAATGCTGCACGATTTTAGTATGTTAGATATTTAATTGCATTGATACAAAAATAATTGCTTCATGATCTTATGATTATTTTGATGTATATATATAATCATTACATCAAGAAGCATCCTCTTAGGTATCCTATCCTCTCTCAATATATCTCCTCCCGCGATTGCATGGTTTAATTCTTATCTTCGGGGTCGCTCGCAGTCGGTTCGCTCAGGAGAGGTTTCCTCTGACTGGTGTGATCTCTCTGTGGGTGTTCCTCAGGGTGGCGTTCTTTCTCCACTTCTTTTCTCTGTTTTTATTAACGCTGTCATTAAAGTCCTATCTTCACACTTTCATCTCTATGCAGACGACTTGCAGCTTTATCGCCACTTTAAGTTAGAAGAGCTCAACGACGCTATCGATGCCATCAATAATGATCTTAAAAATATCTGTCAGTGGGCTAAAAGTTTCGGACTTTTAGTAAATCCAACTAAATCACAAGCTCTCATTATTGGTGGCAGATATTTCGTTAACTTATTAAATAACCAGTCTCTCCCACCTGTTATGTACGATGCTGTCGCTATAGCCTATTCAAAAAAAGTTAACCAACTACAACATGAACCAGGAATGGGAAGGAAACCTAACAACTCGTTACATAATGGGACTCAAAAATTCAACTTAACCAATTTGACTACTACACTAAATACGGAAGAACGACCAAAACTCAAGAAGAGAAATGCAGAATGCGCTCAAAGTACCATGCAGCATAGTAAGAAAAAAGCTATTATAACTGTTAATTCATATCTTAGAAACAATAGTATTTATCCGAAGAGAAAAATACATGTCCTTGGAACCCAGCAAATTACGGGCTTAACTACACGCCTACTTGATCTAAGATTTAATAGTTCATACGAAAGGTACTGTGTAGAGGGAATGATAAAATACAATGCAATCTCTCAGCAATTGTTAAACACAGAGTTGACATGTAAATCTTTTGATAAAATTATTATTTGTGTAGGAGAAAATGACTACAACCCTACTATTTTGCTAAATGAATTATATATCGTCACCGGAAAGCCAATACTACTTAAGCGCCATTTTGACCAAAATGAGTTATATATATCGTTGGATTGGATTTTTTTTGCTGCGTCGATTAGTCGGGATTTCGTAATAATCTGAGCATTTTTTTGGCCCTTAAGCACTGCAAAAGTATGGTATTTATCATAATTTTGATATTTTAATAAATACTTACGTAATGCAACTTATGATTATATTTTAGTCGTTGTCAGTTTAGTATTTTTCTATACTGACATCAGCCACTTTAACTTTGTTCAGCAACTCAAAATATTGTAGTTTGAGTCATTGATGTCGCTGTAGTATTTTTTGCCGACCGTAAATATGAGTTGATATGTAGCTAAGTAAATTTGCTTTACGTTAGAATTGATGAGCATGGCGCGTTAGTATATTTTGTCTTCGCAGTTTTCTGAGAGGGAACGGTTTAAGTAACTTTGCTTTTCACACCTAAGTAGTTGAGTGTCTATTTAGAATGTTTTACATTCAATGAAATCGAATAATTATTATATTAAGCATGGATTATTTTATTCGACAAAATATTAATAGTTTGTTTAGCATTTAAATGTGTGAAACACGTACAAAAAATATTCAGTTATGTCTTTTGAAATAAAATTTTGTTTTGATTACGATTCGTTGAGTACTTATAATTTATATTTCGCGCGCGAGTTGTAGGCGGTTCAGTCGATGAGTCGACCTTGCATTTGCTTGTAGTCGGATCCCCGCAGCGACAAAAGACTGACGCGTGTATGAAGTTCCCGCAGCAAACAGTTAACAAGTTAGAGGGCTGAGTAACCCGCGTGCGTAGGAGAATACCTATAGCTAGGCCCTACACGTGGTCCCCGGGTGGTGCTAATCAGGTGACATTAACTGGTGGTAGGTTTCGACCGACGGCTTGTGACCACCCACTGGGCATCGTACCGGAACACGGCTAGGCCGTTTGGCGGTACGACTTTGCCTAGTAGCCAATTTAGAGGAGTTGGGTCGAAGTGGCGGTTCTAATGTATGCAGACCAACCGGACCCGCGCTGGTATTGACGTATCGGGAGACTAGTCGCGGAGGGTAGCAGGATCCGAGGCACGGTGCACCGCTGGCCGACCGCAGTTAGTTGGGGGCCCAAGTAATGTGCTAGCCACACATGAAAGGCTGCCCCGCCAACTGATGAAAAATCCAGGAATGCACCATCGTGCTGGTTGGCGACCAGATGAGAGGACCCGATGGTCATTTCCGGGGGGGGCTCGGGCGTCCCCGCAGTCTCCAGACTAGTACCCCAATGATGCTGTCCTGCCAGTGCGTGACTGAAGGTTAGCAGCATGGGACTCCATTTCACTTCCTTCTCCTCTCCTACCTCACTCGTAATATGCCAGGGTTGAAAAAGAGAAAAGTAAAACAGCGGCTGCATTCCCTCTCACTTAAAGTGCGCCTTAGCAATATTAGAGGTCTGCACTCCAATCTCGCAGCAGTCCATCATCACCTGGAGACTGAAAAACCTTCCCTCTTTTTTCTTTCGGAGACGCAGATAAGAAGTCCGTCAGACGTGTCGTACCTGTCTTACCCAGGGTTTACACTGGAGCACAAGTTTAAATCACACGCTGGTATGTGTTTATACGCCAGGGACGACATCTGCTATCTGCGTCTCCGCAACCTTGAAGATTCCAGGTTCTCAACGCTTTGGGCTCTGGTGGACACAGGCATGGATAAAATTATCTATGCTTGTATCTACCGTTCGCACAGTGGTGATCAAGAGACGACCAGGCTCACACAGTACCTTAGTGAGGCGGCGGATGCGGCTCAGCAGAGGTACCCTTTCGCACAACTAGTGTTACTGGGGGGGGATTTTAATGCCCACCATCAGGAGTGGCTTTTCCCATACCAGTGCACAAATCATGCTGGTCGAGAGACGCGAAAGCTTGCGCTAGCGTTAAATCTCACCCAGCTGGTCCAGGAAGCTACGAGGGTGCCGGATGTTGATTCGCACACGGCCAACTGCTTGGACCTTCTGCTGACAACAGATCCAGACCACTATTCAGTGTCGATATCATCACCGTTAGGTAGTTCCGACCACTGTCTGGTGAAATCTATATCAGTCTACTCTCCGCCCGATCCCTGCCCTAGAGGCACCAGGCGGGTTTGGCGATATAGGTCAGCAGATTGGGATTGCTTATCCTTGGCAGCCTACTTGCTTTTCTTCGGATGATCCATCGTCGTGCGCAGATGCTGTGACAGATGTTTTGGGGCGGGGGATGGAGTACTATATTCCATTCTCTGACGAAACAATGTCTGACCAGGCTCGCCCTTGGTTTGGTGCGGAATGTGATCGTGCTAACGCACTTAAGCACACCGCATTCCAGGCATGGGCCGACGCTCGTACGCACAAGGCGAGTGACGTGAGTCAGAAGAAGAGAGCCTTCAACAGAGCTGCCAAGTCTTGCAAGAAGGTGATGCGGAGGTCTCGGTTCGACCACATTAACCACTTCGGGAACAAACTTGCTTCATACCCTGCTGGTAGTAAGGCGTTTTGGTCCCTGGCTAAGTCGATTTAATTGAACTTCTGCCGTCCCTCACTACCGCCACTGCTAAAACCCGACGGGTCGCTGGCCCATACCGTTGAGGAGAAAGCAAAATTGTTTGCCTCACTCTTCGCGGAATCTTCGCGTCTAGATCCTGGTGACACGCGGCCCCCTGTTAATCCTGATGGTTGCGAAACGAGTATGTCGGATATTCGCACCCATCAGAAGGACGTCCGTAGGGTGCTGCGTAACCTTGACGTGAACAAGGCTAGCGGTCCAGACGGGATACCGGTAATTGTTCTGAGAACGTGTGCGCCTGAACTGTCTCCGATACGTACAGCCCGTGCCCAAAAAGGGTAGTCGGGCTGATCCAGCTAATTACAGGCCAATCTCAGTAACGTCCATTCTCTGTAAGACTATGGAACGTGTACTCAACACTAAGCTCCTGGCATACCTAGAAGCTAATGACATCCTAAGTGACCGACAATACGGCTTTCGCCGAAATCGGTCAACTGGTGATCTTCTAGCGTATGCCATCCACATCTGGAGTGAGACCATCGAGAAACACGGGGAAGCGCTTGCCGTCTCCCTCGATATCTCGAAGGCTTTCGATAGGGTCTGGCACGAAAGCCTTATTAGTAAGCTTCCTTCTTTCGGTTTACCTGCTGGTTTGTGTGCTTGGATTGCAGACTTCCTGAGTGAGCGGTCCATCCGAGTGGTCATCGATGGCTGCTCGTCCGGTCAAATGGCCATTAATGCCGGGGTCCCTCAGGGGTAAGTGCTCTCGGCACCATTGTTCTTGCTGCACATAAATGATCTGCTTAAGCCCGGTACCTTTGGGTATGCAGACGACAGCACTGTTGCTGAGAGTTACATATCCAGCGCGCAAGCTAGTGGGTTACAGATCCAGTCTCTCCGAGAGGCTATGGTCGAGCGCTTGGACTTGTCCTTGGAGGCAGTCTCTGAATGGGGCGATGCTAATTTGGTCAAGTTCAATGCTGCTAAAACTCAGGCGTGTCTATTTTCCGCTAAAAGGAGCCAATTCAGCCCTGCTCCAACTTTCCGGGGCGTAACCGTGCCTATAACAGACCATCTTGATCTTCTTGGTGTCACGCTGACGTCCACTCTCAACTTTGGGCCATACATCGAAGCAAAGGCTCAACTGGCAGCAAAAAAGCTGGGAATCCTCGCGAAGGTCAGACAGTACTTCACGCCGGAACAGCTGCTAAAACTTTATCAAGCGCAAGTTCGATCGTGTATGGAGTACTGCTCTCATCTTAGGGATGGATCTGCCCGATACCAGCTTGATGCACTTGAGGCAATTGAGAGGCGAGCCAGGAGGATCATTGACAATGATGCACTCGTTGAGTCGAGGCTTCAAAGTCTTGAGCATCGACGCGATATATGATACACAGGTATTCCAAATCTACTAGACCTAATCAATTTGATCTCTTCGAAAATTGCGCCAAACTGTTACCCAATACATAATAATTATTGTATTTAGATTAATAATAAAACTGTGTTGCGTTTATTATTCGTAGTGTGTTGCGTGACTTTTGCTATAAGCAATTAAGTTTTAAGACTGACAAGAAAACTGTCAACAATTTTTTTAAATTTTTCATTTAAAATGATTACTAAGCAAGCTGTATTTATTTATATTTTCCTTTTTCAACCAATATGGTAAAAAGATGCAGTTGAATTCAAATTAGGAATTATAATAGTATTCTCATTTATTTTATTCGCCGCTAGTACCATTGTTAGCACTTACTTATTGTTGTCTATGTCCGATAAGAATAATATATTTAAATTTAAATGATATATCTTTTACATAAGTCTTTTTGGCATAACAATGGTATCAACTTTTAATGCTATACACCGTTTTTCTGTACGGTCCAAAGACATTATTATAACGTTTAAGTGCTTTTATCCTGAGACTACATCAACCCGTAATGCGTGTTAGTACTTTTTCCTTTCATACATTTCAAAGGACTTGACTTGTCAGTACTTTTCGACAACCGCACTTAAAAATCATTATGAAGATAAGTACTTTCTCCTTAAGAAGAGTACAGAGCATATGTACTTAAGTGACAGCTATCTCCTGAATTACATTAAATATGCAGAATATCTCGATTCCAGTACGTAGATAATAGTGTCACAATTATTTTTTGCCTTTACTGTATTTCGATTACTAAATTAGAAAAAAAGTTAGACATGATTTTGTAAAAAAAAAAACTTAAAATGTCTCTATTGTAAAATGGCCTTTTGGCGTTTAAGTAGTATTGGCTTTCCGGTGACGATATGTTTATAAAAAAATATAAAAATTGTCCAATTATCGTGCTAAGTGTGTTGGAAAATAAACATCTAAATGTAAAGTTACTAAATAATAATTTAGAACTAATATGTAACAATAACGATAATTGTTACTTCTTACGTACTCATAGCAATACTTGTCATAAACTGAACGTTCTGATCGATACAATTGACTATAAAAGCAAATACCTAAACTTCAACAAAAACCCAACTGCTCAGTCAAAATGCTCCGATTTGTCTACATATTTTAATACAAGCCTAGACATAAAGCCTACTTACCGACCAAAAAGATCATCTAACTATAAAAGCACCACAAATAATACCTTTTTTCGCAGGTACTAGTAATACTTTACCTACAACTAAAACGTTCTGTGATAAGCCACATATGAACTCTTATGATAATGAGTTAAGTAAGGTAAAAGACGTAAAGTCCACTGACGTAATTAATTGTCACTCAATAAATGTTCTTCATCAAAATATTGCAGGCTTAAGAAGTAAAAGAGAACTTTTAGAAATTGCAATTGACTCGTTCCTAAATGAGAAGTTAGTTATTGACGTAGTGTGCTTAACGGAGACTTTTATTAAAGCGGGTGAGGAGAGTAGCATTGCCTTAAATGACTACAAATTAGGAGACTGGTACTCAAGAAAGAATAAAAAGCGAGGTGGTGTTTGTATATTCTGCCTAAATCACATTGAGTACAAAGTACTGACGCAATTGAAAAAATATGCGTCTGAAAATGAGTTTGAGTGTTGTGGTATTGAACTCTTACAATATAACATTATAATAATAGCCTTATATCTTACACCAAGCTCAAACCCTTTTATTTTCCTACGTAATTTAGAAATAATATTGTGCAACCTTCGAAATAAATCAAAAAAACCACTAGTGATAGTAGGTGATCTTAACATTGATATTTTGAGCAAAAAAATCGATAGAAATAAGAAATGTATAGACGAATTAACTAGGATTGTAAATAATTTTGACTTAACATTACATATAAAACAACCAACAAGAAGAAATTCATGTCTAGATCAAATAATAAGTAACTGTAAGGATGCAATATGTGAGGTTATACCGCTGGGACTGTCAGATCACGAAACAGCTCAGATGATTTCCATACAAGTAAACAGTAAAGTTCCGCCTTTACGCTTTCGTATAATTCATAAGCGTGATTTTAGCACCGAAAATAAAGAAAAGTTCTTTAACTGTATGTCAAAGTTAAAATGGGCAGAAGTTTTTTCTGATCAGGAAGCCAACAGTGCGTTTAATCAGTTTCATGATACACTTATCTTGTTCTTTGATTTGTGCTTCCCTAAAGTCAAGATCAAAGTCAATCAAGTAAAAAAATATGCAAAATGGATTTCCAAAGGTATTAAAAAATCAACTAAAACCAAAAGGAACTTGCGTTTTAAATACTACTTCTCATCAGATAAAGATAATAAAATAAAATACTTAAATATAATAAATTACTTAAAAAATGTATACAAAAAGCACAAAAACTTCATAATTCTAATTACATAACTAGGGCTAAAAATAAATGCAAGGCGTCATGGGATTTAATAAAACATTATTCCAATAATAATCAAATTCAGGAGTCAAATATTAAGGAGATAGAAACTGATACCGGATCACTAACAAACCCCATAGACATTGCCAATTATGTAAATGATTATTATATCAATATGACGAATAACGATTTTGACATTAATACTAATAATTATGACATTGATCCTATTAATTCTAGTATATTTTTAATGCCCACCAATGATGACGAAATACAAAAAGTAAAAAATCACTCCGGGATACAAACTCAACAGGTTATGATGAAGTACCTACAAAAATTATAAAATATATAAGCCTTATTATTAGTCCGGTATTAGTACATTTAATAAACTTGTCCTTATTCACGGGAGTGTTTCCTGAGAAATTAAAAATGACAGTTATTAAACCAATATATAAAAAAGGTAACAACAAACTTGTTGATAATTACAGACCGATAGCTTTATTGCCTATTTTAGCGAAAATTTACGAAAAGGTCATGCATACGAGATTAATAAATTTTATCAATAAGTTCCGAATTTTGAAACATGAACAACATGGATTCCAAAAAAAGAAATCGACAACCACAGCGGCATTTAATTTAACTAACCTAGTTACTAAAAATATTGACCAGAAAATCCCGACCACTGTTGTATTTTTTGACACGTCAAAAGCCTTTGACTTTGTATCGCATGAGCTACTACTAAAAAAATGTGACAAATATGGAATACGCGGTAAAGCAAATGCATGGTTACAAAGTTACCTTACAAACAGATCGCAATTTGTAGAAATTACTGTGGATAAACCAAACCAAAACGGTGAAATGAAATTTAAATCCGAATTGGGTTACAATTGTACAGGCGTTCCACAGGGCAGTATTTTAGGTCCCCCACTCTTTCTGTTATATATTAATGACCTGACAGAAGTAACTGACTATCCTTGCATACTCTTTGCAGACGATGTGTCCGTAATTATCCCTAAAACTAAAGAAAACTATAATGAAGAAATAAATAACACCGTAAGAAAAATAATATCTTGGATGGAAAAGAATAACCTTAAACCTAACATAGATAAAACAAAATATGTACAATTTCTTAACAAAAACTGGAATAAAATTAATTTAAACATCACTTATAATGATAAACAAATACAACAATCAGATAGTATGACTTTTCTTGGGATAGTTCTAGATGAGAGGTGCTCCTGGATTGGTCATATTGATATGATATGTGGAAAACTCAGTAAGTTTGCTTATGTTTTATGGCGTTTATCTAACCTAACAAGTAGACAAGCCACATTACAGGCTTATCATGCTTATGTTGGTTCAATACTGCGTTATGGTATACTGGTATGGGGAAACTCGGTGCATCTCGGAAGAGCCTTCATCGCACAAAAGAGGTGTATACGTGCGATTTGTAATGTAGACCCACTCACATCCTGTAAACCACTGTTCAAGAAACTAAGAATACTGACATTAACGGGTATCTATATTGAGGAACTATGTAAATTTACCAAATCTCATCCAGAGATGTTTGAAAAACTGGGAGATAAATGCTCGTTCAGAACTAGATTTCCAAATAGGTTGATTAATCCTAAAATGAGAACGGATCTATATAGGCGAAGTTGTTACCCCATGTGCATTAAAGTTTATAATAAGATTCCAGACCGATTTAAGAAACTTCCAATGGTCCGCTTCAAAAGGGCCTTACGCAGGTGGTTAATTGAGAATCCCTTTTATACTATAAAAGAATTCCTTCAGTTCAAATTAAATTAATAATAATTTGTTTATTTGTACTACAATTGGAATAATAATTAATTAATTTTACCTGTAAAAAATTTGCATGTCATTATGTTATGATTAAATATGTTAAGCAACTATTATATATAACCATTGTAAGAACTTTTATAACCATATTTATCTGCAAATAAATCTTTGACTTTGACTTTGACTTTGACTTTAAAAACTTAGGTGTTTTCCTAGACTGTAACCTGTCTTGGAATGTCCACATTGCAGAAGTAAGCAGGAGGGTGTTTTGCTCATTTCAATCACTCAAACGTCTTCAGAAGTTCCTGCCTTTCTCAACTAAAGTTACTCTTGCTCAGTCTCTTCTTCTACCTCTTCTTGACTACGCTGATGTCTGCTTCCTTGATGCGACTGAGGATCTTCTTGACAAACTGGAGCGTCTGCAGAACTTGTGTATCCGCTTCATTTTTGGCCTTCGAAAATATGACCATGTGTCGGAATTTCGAAGGCAATTGAAGTGGCTGCCTATTCGGCAACGTCGGGATTGCCACACTCTTTCTTTTTTATTCTCTGTTCTTCATAATCCCAACGCCCCCTTGTATCTTTGGGAACGCTTTGAGTATCTTGTTCCGAGAGGAAAACCTTGTCGCTCATCATCCTCTCTTCTCCTTCGTTTTCCTCCTCACTCTTCAAGTCGCTACAGTGGATCTTTTACTGTTCGTGCTGTGCGCCTCTAGCTAGCCCTTCGTTGGAGGTTTTCAGGGGAAGAATTAAGGAACATTTTTTATCAACATGACCCATATATATGTATGTTTATAGGTATTTATTTATTGTATATATTATGTTTATGTATAGTGTGCTGTACACATATCTGTTTAGTATATTTTTAGTTTTAAGTTTAGATTTAATTTTATTTTTATTTTTTTGTTGTACTGTTAAAGTTCCTCAAAATATATAAAATTTCTTTCTTACTCATATGGTTTGCTGTAAGAAAACCCAGTTGTGGGTTAAGCTCGCCTGTGTACATCAACTGTCATATTTTATTGTTTATATAAAATTGTATGTACTTTAAAGAATAAAGAGAAGCAATTATTTTTGTATCAGCTGCAAGTATAATTTTAATCGGTTCAGTAAATACTTTTAAATATTGTTTAGTCATTGTAATAACCAAGTCGAACTACTTAAAATATTAGTCTTTATTTTCTCTAAAACTC
Organism: Mythimna impura; assembly: GCA_905147345.3. NCBI lineage: Eukaryota > Metazoa > Arthropoda > Insecta > Lepidoptera > Noctuidae > Mythimna > Mythimna impura. The sequence goes on along the minus strand of LR990346.1, from coordinate 25,715,178 downwards.
TGCAATAATGACTGTACAAGTATCTTTTAGCACGTGGGCAAAATGGAATCAATGCTACCATCTTGGTTTTTCCTTTTTTTTTGTTTGTGTTTTGGCTTGGATACTAAGTCCTTTAAGCCATGTCTTCGTATGAATAGTTCATTAGTTTACCATTAGTATGCGGGTGCAACATATTCTAACGTTTTTGTAGTAAGTATTTGGTAGCAAATGTATTGAGTCAGCCTTCTCGACAAACTTCGCTGAGGTAGCCAAAACTACAATAAAATTCTTAGCTCCATTTTACCGAGATCGCGTCTATTTCAATGATTCTACATATTGTCCAGTTGCGCTGACACTTGAAATACAAAACTATACCAATTCTACATCAAAATATACACTAGGAATCAATTTGCGAATAATTAAAACAGCCACTGAATTTTACTCGAAGAAATCCTGCCAAAATCTCCTGGTTTTTTCTAATCCACATATTTCCACAAACAACAAAGTAGGTATAAGCAATAGCGCACCCTAACAATACTGTAACATCGAAGGAGATCTATGAAACGTACTACCTTGTTAGCATGCTGGCTGGTTAGACAAATTACTATATTTAAAAGTCTTGAGCATCGACGCCGAGTTGCTAGCCTGTCGGTTTTAACCGACTTCAAAAAAAAGGAGGAGGCAATTCGGTTGTATTTTTTTTTTTTATCATCATTTTTTTTTATGTTTGTTACCTCAGAACTGCGTCGTTTATGGACCGATTTGCAAAATTTTTTTTTTCCCTTTATATGATATGCTTCCAGATTGGTCCCATTTTTTTCGAAATCCAGTTCTGATGATGGAATCCATGAGGAATCGAGGGAACTTCTCAAAAATTATAGGCAACTCTATGGTAATTTTAGTATTTTCATCAAGAACTTAAGCTTTTACAGTCAAAAAGTAACATTTGATGAAGTGGAACTGATGAAGAAGACCAGAAATGGTCAACGGAACTTCATACTCAAATAGATATCACAATGAAGATATAGTTAAGCGACTATGACAATACAAATAAATGAATGATTCTGAATAGTTACGTTGAAAATGGTATCATCGAAGTGATCTGATGATGATGATGGAGCCGGAAGGTAGGCAATGGAACTCCGTAATTAATCAATGTAACCTAGCCGTGTTTGGACTTATTAGAATTGTCATGAGATGCACTTTGGCTATAAGGTACTATCGAACTGATCTGATGATGGAGCCGGAAGGTAGGCACAGGAACTCCGTAATTAATCAATGTATCCTAGCCGTGTTTGGGCTTATTAGAATTGTCGTGAGATGCTCTTTGGCTATAAGGTACTATCGAACTGATCTGATGATGGAGCCGGAAGGAGGAAGGTAGACACAGGAACTTTATAATAAAACAATGTAACCTAGCAGTATTTGGGTTAATTGGAATTGTCATGAGAAATAGGCACTCTGTTTATAAGTGTATCGCAACTAAAAAGTGTGAAATAAAAACTTTTTACAAAAAAAAATAACCGACTTCACTAAAAAAAACACTAAAAGGATCAAAATAACTTTAATTTCGGAAGTCGGTGTTAAACAGGAATAAGAAACAAACAATACCGAGAAACACCGACTTCCGAAATTAAAGTTATTTTGATCCTTTTAGTGTTTTTTTTAGTGAAGTCGGTTATTTTTTTTTTTGTAAAAAGTTTTTATCTACCGGTTGCATTTCGGAGAGTGTGCGTCGGAATTGCATAACCTAATTCCGCCTAGCCCGTTCCATCATCGGACCACCGGGCGTATGGCGATGCGCCACCGGTACATAGTGGACATCCCACCTATACGAACAAAACGTTTTGGGAACACATTCATTGTGCGTACAGCTAAGGAGTAGAATTCCCTGCCACAATCTGTGTTTCCTGATGGCTACAACCTGGGAATCTTTAAGTCAAGAGTGAATAGGTTACTTCTAGGTTTGCGCGCTCCATCGTCGACCGCATCGTCGCTTTCCATCAGGTGAGATAGGATTTGAATTTGACAGAAAAATAATTAAATTGATTTAAGGTGGATACTCCAGGATAGCCCATGAAATCCAAACTTTCTTAAGTTTTGTACATTAGTCAGTGTCATGTTGTATATTGTAATATGTATTTATTTGGTAAATTACAAATTTTAAAATAATTATTTCGCATCTTTAAAATCATTAGTTGAAAACCTATGATTTGTTTTTATAGATAATTTCGATTTCGTTCGCGTAGAGTTTAGGAACATTACTTTCTTTTTTGGGGCCAGTCGTGTAAGAAAATGTTATCTATTTCGGAGATGTCATCCCCCCTCCCAGAATTAAGTCAACAGGATTTTATTTAAACCCGAGGGAAAATGATAATTAGCTTAAGTTACTCGTTATAACATTAGCTACCCACTAAAAGTCCTGTAATTTTTTTTCTTGTCGTCGACGGCGAGTAGTGTTCCAAGCGCGCCTCAAGAAGATGTCTGTAAAATCGTAGGAGCTCAGCAGAGTCGAAGCCTACTGAAAACCCGGGAACTAGGCTAGAACGCAAGGCAAAGAAGGAACACAGGAATGGGTTTCAGTCAGTAAAAGTCTGACACGCCCTCGCGCTCTGCCCTAGAGCGCGAAAAGTCATTGAATGATTTCCCACCTAAATAAACAGGGCAAGTGCGAGTTGGACTCGCGCACTGAGGGTTCTAAACAAACTTACCTATGAAAACTGTTCAATTCCCGAATTTAGGCACTAAGATTTTTCCGAATTGTAAAAAAAGTGTTTTTGTGACGTAGTTACAAATTTACAGTTTTCAGATTTATTTCTTTATCTATTTATTTATTTAGGTTAACCAACAATTGTTTACACATATACATTTCAAACTTAATGACTAGGGTAACATTAACAAGTGCAACAATTAATTAAAGGTTAACACTACATGCATAAAAAATGTATAGGTACTATAAGATCTTTCTATATGCCAAATTTCAAGATTCTGGGTCAACGGAAAGTACCCTATGAATTTTTTGAGTGTGTTGAAATGTACGTTTTTTGCGACATAAACGGCCGTATCTTTTTTTCCGTTAACTTAGAAGTTTGATTTTTTCACAGTTTCAAGGGAACGCTGACTTGAGTATACGGTTTTAATGTCAACGGTGATAAAGGGTCTTGACAGACAGACAGACAGACGGACGGACAACAAAGTAATTCTATAAGGGTTCCGTTTTTTTCTTTTGAGGTACGGAACCCTAAAAAAAACTACAAGTGCACCTGGCTTTCCTCACTCTAACATTACAGAGGACATTGCAATCTTTAATCCAACTATTACAAATCGCTGCAATATCCCGAGGGTTACTTAGAATGCTTAAAATATTCTGTAAGCATAAATAAGTCATGTTCCAGTACATAATTAAAGTTAATGGTTGTTACCCGTGTTTACTTAAGCCCTTGTAGCCCTAGGGCTATGCCCATGTACTAATAGATGGTTTCTGTCGCTGAGATATTTTCTAATCTGGTTATCGTGTTCGTGAGCTGAGTAAAAAGTTGTGTTTGGTTAAGCAAATTGTGGTTGGATTGGCTAGGCTTTGTTTTGTGGCTCTGCTTGTACTAGGAAAGATTTATATAAGCATATTTATTTCTTTAATTTAATAATTAAGGCCAATACCAATTTTCCTTTTAGGAAAATTATGTAGACACTATGTGTAGAAGACAGTGTCTACATCTCTATTTTATCCAACTCTCTTCTCGCAGTATGCTGGAAGAGATTTCTTTAGAAGTAAGAATCACCTTTGTACTATTCTTCTGTTTCGTTCTTCTTTTCTTTTATTTTTGTGTGTACATAAATTGTTAAATAAATAAATAAAAAATGAATACACATATAATAAATTAGCAGTCCCGCCCGACAGATGTTGTCCTACCCGAAAGCTGGCTTTTCGACATAAAAAAAAAGTTGAGAACCCGATTGCAAGGCCGCCTACCGGTTCCATAGTATTTTCAAACCATCACAGGACCTACTCAAATATACACACAAAGTTTTATCCGAATCGGTTAAGAATTTATTTTTTTTTTTTTTAAAGTTCAAAAATATTTGGAAACAAATTTCCTCATTCAGAATCTCTATTAAATGTGCATGGTTTGCATAAATATATTTCCTTTAGTTTTTTTAATATACGAGTACATTATGAAGGACCAAAGTTCACGCAAAATAGTATATTTTCACAGGTCTTTACTGGATTAGTTTTATACAAATTTATGTTTTGGTTTCAAGAACTTAAATAATATCTATAAAATGTCTAGAGAACAATGTACGAGTATAATAACGTCATAATCACGTGAGAACGGTTGTACAATGCGTTCCAAATAAGAATAGGATCGATTGCCATGTTGTAACGTCACGTCATACTGTCAATCGCAGGAAATTGGGCAAAATTGAAGAACTCAGAGACGAGCAAAATTGAACAACTGGATTCTGATTAAACTTTTTTCGTTCACAGTTCGTTAACAAATTAAATTTAAAAAAATTTTGGTTTGTTCACCATAATAATTCTTCGATTTGACAGTATGACGTGACGTCACAACATGGCAATCGATCCTATTCTTATTTGGAACACATTGTATGGAAATGTATCTCGGCTTGGGCTTTCACGAAAATGAATCTAAAATACGGCGTTGAAACAGTTAAATCTTGACAAAAAAATAAATTACAGAGTAATATTTTGACGTAAAAGCAACTATACAAACGAATTAATACTATCCCAACGATGACGGCAAAATTGTACCGAACTCAATTTGTAAGCCACTAAATACACAGTTCCGTAATACATTTATAATTGTTAAATTGTTTAATACCAAAGAAATAATTGCCACTTGTTGTAATAACGGTTCTTTATTGCACTTGTTTGTTAATAAGCAGCTACTTGCTCAAATCATTAATTGAATTATTAAATTAGAATCAGGTTAAAATGTGGTTGATCTTTAGTTTTTATTAAACCCGTCTTTTGTTACTTTATCCAATGACGGTTGGCTAGATAATTCCTCTCGAAGTGAAGTTAATAGTGTTAACACACGCTCGACCTTAGTACGATGGATTTGGTCCGTCCGTACCAAGGTCGAAAATGTCTCAGCGTATGCGTGTATATCCGCGGAAGACAAAGATCCTTATTCGTATCCCTATACGTTAATGTTTGACGATTTTTTACGGATCTTTTTCTATATTATTTTTTTTATAAATTCATTTCTTTATGTAGGCAATAAAATACTATCAAATTTCAATCAATTTATTATTTATTTCTAAAAATCAAATATCTGGCGTTTTTAAATAGTATGTAATTGGTAGAGACTAAATTAATTTTCTAATATACATAAACAAGTTAAAAGAAAGACCCGCGAAACGCAAGTTGAAACACGTTCTGTCGCACATAGTGTCAACTGTCAACTATTGTTTCAAAGTCACGCGCACCGATACCGATCCGTATCCGTTATCCGTATCCGCGGATCTTGACCTCAATGATCCGATCCGATCTGCGGATCTACATTTTTGATTGTCGTATATCACTACTCATGCTCGAACTTGCTACGATGGACCAAACTTACGCTGAGTCAGGCTTGACCTTAGTATGGACGGACCAAATCCGTCGAACCAAGTTCGTGAGTGTGATAATGCTATTATATATTTTTATCTCCAGAACTAATTTGTTTCTCACATCAAGTTACGGATTTGTATGAAAGTGTAACAGAGACAGAAACATATTGTTGGGAAACTAAGTTGGTCGTGGAGGCGGGATAAATTCATTATTTCTTGTTCTTAGTAAAAATGCATTTAGGAAAGAAATCCAAACATTCGTAAAGGATCAGTATATTACTATGTAATAACGTAATGTTTAATATTGTATGCACACAATTTTCTTTTTTATACATATTTAAAAACGGTCACGTCAGCTGCATGAATAGTGACCGCTGGGCAAGTATCGCCACGCAGTGGGTTCCTGCAGGGGGAAAGCGCCATCGAGGCCGATAAAAAGAGGGGGCGAGATGATCTAGACGTGTATCACGAGGACTGGTTCGAGACGGCGCGGGAGAAGAATGTTTGGAAGGACTTGGGCAGGCCTTGGTCTAGCAGTGGGACAGTAATGGTTAGGAAAAAAAAACTGGGTAAGTGCGAGTCAGACTCGTGCACTGAGGGTTTCGTACAAACTTACCTATAAAAACAGTTCAATTCCCGAATTGAGTTACGAAGATTTTTCCGAATCGCAATTTTTTTTGTGACGTAACTACAAATTTAAAATTTTCAGATTTTTTCCTATACTTTTGTTATGAGACCTTGCTTCATGCCAAATTTCAGGATTCTAGGTCAACGGGAAGTACCCTATGAATTTTAATTCCCTTGAGAGTGTCGAAATACACGTTTTTTGCGACATAAACGGCCGTATCTTTTTTTCCGTTAACTCAGATGTTTGATTTCTTCACAGCTTCAAGGGACCGCAGACCTGAGTATATGGTTTTAGTTTCAACTCGATACCTCCACGCGTCCCCAAGATAAACGGTCTTGACAGACAGATAGACAGACAGACGGACGGACAACAAAGTGATCCTATAAGGGTTTCGTTTTTTCCTTTTGAAGTACGGAACCCTAAAAAAAAAAATTAAAACCAGGAATTTGTTCCAGGATAATGTCCAGCCTTGTATGCTTTTAGTTTCAAAATCATATAAGGGATCAGTTTCATTTATGCTACAAGCAAACCTTTAGAAAATGAGCAAAATGAGCTTTGAGTCGTAAGTACTCTCTAGTTATCATTTTAATTACTTCATAAACACAAGAACTCCTCATTTGAAGCTCAGTTCCGCGTCCTTTCATTCCATTCTGATATTATAATTTATGAGTGCTCCTCACACCCTTGGGACTTACTGCATGATACTTAATCGTTGGTAATGTATGTCGAGCACTAAGACACAGTGAAGAATGAACAGAAATGCAAGTGGGTCGCGTTTTTTAAATAATCTGGAGATTATAAAATATCTTATATATAGCCTTCAGTGTAGATAGTATAAGTAGGAACTAGCGCTTAAAAAATGCGCAATGTTATCTCATATGTAATAGATATTCATAACTATGAAGGAATATCAAATTTAATTAGACTTAGTTTTTGAATATTTAACGTACTTAAATTTTACTAGATACAATTGTATGCCACTTACTGTAGCAGAACACAGGGACAAATATTTTTGTAACATCTCAATTGTACCATCTGTTTATCTATATATATAAAACTGAATAGCTGTTCGTTAGTGTCGCTACAACTCGAGAATGGCTGGACCGATTTGGCGAATTTTGGTCTTGAAATATTCGTGATAGTCCAGGGAAGGTTTAAACGGTGAGAATAAATGGAAAAAAATCACGATAAAAATATCCGAATACAACGCCATCTCTAATTAAAATGTCATTATAAAATGAATTATGCTGGTTCTGGTAATGCCAGTAGATGGCGTTATTCTTACTATTAGGTGGTACGAAGTTCCCCGGGTTAGCTAGTTGTGAATTCCGGTAACCGTCCGGACCGAGCCCAAGTCGTCGACGGCGCGTACTGTTCCAAGCGCGCCTCAAGGAGATGTCAGCAACCGTAGGGGCCCAGCAGGGTTGAAGCCTACTGGGGCCAAGGGTCTGATTCTGAAAGGAAGACTCGGCCCTGGTACGAAAGGCAACGAAGGAACAGGAGTGGGTTTTTAGTCAGTAAAAGTCTGACACTATCTCCCGCTCCGCCCAAGAGCGCGGGATGTCGTAAGATGATTTACCCACCGAAAAAAAAAGCTAGTTGTGAATAAATATACCCTATTTGATTTGATTTCTTTTGGGAAAGCGGAGAAAGTGTAAGATGTCATCTTAATATAAAGTGAAGATCGCGCAGAGCATGCCCCACCTTCCATCTTGCGTCACGTGCCCAGCTACTAGAGGCCTTACCATGACGTGTTAAAATGTCAAGCGTGCGAGAGAGAAAGAGGGATGGAGAAAGAAAGAAAGAAAGAAAAATATTTTATTTGGCACACATAATAATAACAACATGTATTAACTTAAGAATAGAAGAAAACACACACACACACACATGGTGGACATCCCGCCCATACGCACGTAACGTTTTGGGAACACATTCATTGTGCGTACAGCTAAGGAATGGAATTCCTTGCCGGAATCTGTGTTTCCTGATGGCTGCAACCCGGGAATCTTTAAGACAAGAGTGAATAGGTTACTTCTAGGTAAGCGCGCTCTATCGTCGACCGCATCATCGCTTTCCATCAGGTGAGATAGCGGTCAAACGCGAAACTATCAAGAATAAAAAAAAAATATGTAGCTCCATCCCATTAACTGTTCAATTAAGGTTATCAAATTGCTAGGGCTTCTGTTCACGTAAGGATCTGATGACAGCATCAACGGACCGCATTGTCGTGGCCGAACATTGCGCCAGACAAGGGATTTAATTAAGAGAATTTAATATTTTGGCCATCAACACGCAGAGAAGATCGCGTATACGCAATCGTATGGCATTTTTTTTTTAATGGTTTATTAAAGAAAATTTACATAAATATTTTCACATTATCTTCTGCCAAACTGCAGCACAGTTTGTCGGCAGTGTTCTCGTGGATAGTCTTCTTGATTAACTAATAAATAACAAAAGAAAGACAAAAAACAAAGACAGAAAAAACATTATAAGTACTTCCGCTCAGTCAATTAACCAAACGCAAACAATCCCGACATGTCCCCCATCTAAAAGTTGTCTAAAAATGTTTACAATTTTTTATTTACCTATACCGATGTTTGGTAATTAACTAAATTTAAATAATCTTTGTATGTCTTTAATACGATTTTTTTTTAAATAAAAACATATGGGTTTTCCACACAAATAAATGCGACGATCGCTTTAGAATCTACGAGTATTTAGTAATGAGAAAAAACTCACCCCCTAAAAGGAAAAACGGGGTCCAATATTTGTATGGAAAAACCTAGTTTTACGCAGGCGAAGCCACTAACGGAAGCTAGTCTAACTTGTCTATAAATATATAATATAATTTTATTTAGTATCACTGTTACTAACACTAGGATATAAGATTTTTTGTAATACTGACAAAACATGGATCGCTGTTGTCCGAATTAAAAGATTTTTTTTTTTATAAACAAATTAACAAACTAAAAACTCGAATATACTCTCGTGTCCAAATACGTGTGCTGAATTTAATAATATAGTATAATATAATAATAATCTTTTACACAATATTGTTACATGTAATTGCCTCAAGTAAATTTTAAACAAAACATAATTGTGCCAATTCCCAACGAATAACTATGAGTAATAACTAAATTATCAATTTTTAAGGACTTAAGGAAAATTAACTTTAAACCTAATTATGTATAAGTAGCGACCAGCCCGAACTAGGTTTATAAAACCTGTGTTTCGGGTCATCACTTAACATGCTGAATTCAATGTTTCATGATAGTCTGTTTCCCTACTGCTTCATCCACTTACCACGTCCGCGGTGGTCAGTCGTGAGATTCTCTCTGCCGGGGGCACGAGGCTTGTTTATGACCGTATTTAATTACTACGCCCAGTGAATCTAGATTATTACATTAGTTATGGCCTGTCCTGTGGCAGATCACGAAGCTAATAGGCCGATAGTTAATAAACGATGGCACCTTACATTTTTTTTTCTGATAGCGTGACTGCAGCTTTGACTTTCTTTCTTTTTAGAGTTCCGTACTTCAAAAGGAAAAAATGGAACCCTTATATCACTTTGTTGTCCGTCTGTCTGTCTGTCTGTCGATCTGCGGCATAAAGTCGCAAAAAACGTATATTTCGATACTCTCAAAGGAATCAAAATTCAAAAAATAGCTACATCCCGTTAACCCAGAATCCTGAAATTTGGCATAAAGCAAGGTCTTATAGCACAGGTATAGGAATAAATCTGAAAATATTAAATTTGTTGTTATTTACGTCACAAAAAAAGCTTTTTTGCAATTCGGAAAAATCTTCGAGAGAGATAGGGAAACCTGGGCTTCTGTAACGCTAGGCAAAGAAAGATCATAGGTGTGGTTTAGTCAGAAAAAGTGTCACACGCTCTCCCGCTCCACCCTAGGGCGAGAGAAGTAATTGGACGATTTCTCACCTAAAAAAAATAGCATTTATATATTTGAAATATTTGACACTTGAGCTTTTACGTTAAAAAATCTACCAGACACCATATTCGGCGTCCACCTTCCTAGCTCTTAATCACAGAGGACAACTGCCGCCGGCCCGCTCTAACTCAAGCAAATGCGCCGGCGCATAAATCTCGCGCACTGATTAAAACCCAGTTAACAATGACGGCTATAACGTCGCCATGCTTCTGACGGCTAATTGTATGATAATTCATGCAAAATGGACGATTCAATGGATATTCTGCGGTTGGCTAGCCTGGAGCACCGAAAGTTAGTTGATGTATAGAGGTTGGTAGTCGGTAGTGAATTAATGAATTGATGTCGATCTGCGAATTTATTTGTTTGTGAAATGCCGTTTATGGTTCTGTGGGTGAAATCTGACTAAATAAATGTGAATGGGACATGTCCCAGAGGCCACCCTCTGGGAGCAAGAAGAGGCAACCTAATACATAAATAAAAGCCCGAATCCTACTGAGGTGATGGGCACCCACCCCCGCAACTGAGACGTGCCAGACGAGAATTACCCAAGAGGGAAATAGAGAATGTGACTCTATGTGGTAAAAATAGCCCTAAATTTACCCCAACAAAGGAGAGGAAGAGCCTGCCATTAACCTGGTGGTCTAACATCGAGAGAGACCTCAAGAAAGCCCAATTGCCAAAATCGACAACCCAGGACCAAACTGTCCTGGCGCAGAATTGTGAGGAGACCCGTCCCCAGATAATGCGATCAGGGATGGACAAAGAAGGAGATGAGGCCAAATCCTGACTCACTCACTAACTCATAAACGCCCAGTCCAAACCCTCGGACCTAGAATGCTGAAATTTTTCACAGAGGATTCTTTTTATGACGAAAGAATTATCGTCATCATCCTACTGCTCTTGTCCCATATTACTTGGGGTCGGCGCAACACGTTTTTTTCTTCCATTCTGTCCTATCACCCGTCACGCTATCACTAACTCCCTTTTCGTTTATATCACTTCTCACACAATCCATCCATCTTTTCTTTGTACTCCTTCTCCCTCTCCATCCATCCACATGTATAGAAAGTATAAGAAAGAATTTTCCAAAATTCATTCCCTAAGTGGATAAAATGGGGGTACAAAGTTTGAGGGGAGAAACCTACTTTCACGTCTGTGAAGCTGCTGGCAGAAGCTAGAGCCATTCTGCATTCTATTAGCCATTTCTGTGCCTTGTTCAGCACTATATTTTCGATACAGCCTGTACTTTGCTGTCTTTCTCCAGCAACAGACTAAGCCGAGGTCCGTACTTTACGCTTAGCGTGTAGTTACTTAGTTTTAAGTTTTTTAAAGTCCTGGCTGGATGCCTTAATTTATTAAGGCCGCCACAAGCAATATGCAGACGACATCCTCATAGGTTGACCTGCGAGAGGCTAATCACAAAAATAAATCGGTAATAAAGTAAGGTAGCTACGACACTTATTTAGAAAGATAGCTTTAGCAAAAGTAAATAACCTACAATTTTTTTTTCATTCCATCCTAAGGTTGTCTGGTAGATATCGCTGTCAGCGATAAGACCGCCTTTGTACCCATAGATTTAAGTTTTTTTTTTTTTATTATTGATAGGCTCGCGTTTGACCACCATCTCACCTGATGGTAAGCGACGTTAGTGTAAAAGTTTTGTTACTATTTTGGTGTACAATTAAGTTTATTCTATTCTATTCTATTTGATTAAATATAATACTCGTAACATAATATAATCGTGCAAAAATGTTGGTGCATTTTTTAGTTGGTTTTTGCAATAAGAGTACGCTATATAGCTCCATCCGTACAGTCTAGGTTAAGATCGTTAAATGGATTGCGTTAAGACTCGTGGTAGGGCTTCAGGTATTAGAAACCCAGTACCATTCCCATCACTCAACACCCATCAAGTACATCCACTTTCAGACAACAATCACTTTCTCATTCACTTTTTCCTTCCAACATTTAGCTCTGCGCAAGAGCAATGCGGACGAGCATGCGGTATTGAATGTAAAGCAGCCTCCCACGCAGTGACCTTGCAGTGCCCACGATACATTATTGTTGCCATCGACACCAGCTGTAGATATTTGAGATAGTAATTCTATTTATCTCACAACAAGCTGCTGCCAACGGCTTCGCCCACGTGATAATAGAAAATTAACCTAAGAGAACACACTCCCGGGATAAAAAGTATCCTATGTGCTATTCCAGGGCATGGTCTACCCGTGTACCAAGTTCATCATCATCATCATTTATTCAAAGACGTCCACTGCTGGACATAGGCCTCCCCCAAGCGTCGCCACAACGAACGGTCCTGTGCGTCTCGCATCCATCGGACTCCCACAACCGTTACCAAGTCATCGGTCCACCTTGTAGGAGGCCTTCCAACGCTACGTCTTCCGGTACGTGGTCGCCATATGTATCAAGTTATAACAATATAATAATAATATTCCACAACTATCACACAACGCCGTCTAGTCCCAAGCTAAGCAGAACTTGTGTTATGGGTACTAGACAACTGATAAACATACTTATATATTTCTAAATACATACATATATAGATCCAGACACAGAAAAAATGATCGTGCTCATCACACAAACATTTGTCCTTGGTGGGAATCGAACCCACGACCTCCGGCATAGCACAACACAACTATCACACAACGCCGTCTAGTCCCAAGCTAAGCAGAGCTTGTGTTATGGGTACTAGACATACTTATATATTTCTAAATACATACATATATACATCCAGACACAGAAAAATTGATCATGCTCATCACACAAACATTTGTCCTGGGTGGAAATCGAACCCACGACCTCAAGCATAGCAGTCAGGGCCACTAACCACTAGACAACAGGCCAGTCATCGTCAGTTTCATCAAAATCCCTTTAGCCGTTTGAGCGTGAAGAAGTAACTAACATATACAGACACACACACAGACACACACAACAACTTTCGCCTTTATAGTATTAGTGTGATGTGATATCATTAAATGTATGCTCATATTTTATAATAAACATATAAGAAGGACCAGAAAAATAGGTACAGGGGAAGAGCGGAATTTTGTGAGATAGAATTGTATGTTTGGTTTTCAAATGGCTTAGTTAATTTAACCAACTCAATTTCATCCAAATTCATTCAGCCATTCGAACGTGAAGAACTAACAAACATTCAAACATATAGTATAACCGAAATATCTTGACCGCTCCGAACTTTGAACAGTTGGCTGCGCAGCCCCCCTAGCCAAGTTACAACCGTTTCGTGTCGAAATCCGTTCTCCAATCGGTAACGCCTCGGTGTCAACAATTGTAGAAAACGATAAGTTGGTAGCTATGTTGACGCGTCTGAGTCAGCCGCTCGTACTACAATGTCATTCTACAATTACAAAGGATGTAGCGTTGAACATTGTAGAAACGATAAAAATTCATTCTATCATTTTGAACGATGTGAACTTGGCTACGAATTTTCTATTCGTTTGTTCTGACCACGTGACTTAACGTTGAGATGATGTCATTCCCATACATTTGATTAGTTTTCGACTAGCGTTAACGATTGCAGATTATCAACTTGGCTAGGAGTGCAGTGATTCTTTTTAAAAATCGCAATACGCATTCTATGGCGAATGCGTATTGCGATTTTTTCGAGTATGAATATAGTTCGGAATGCCTAACGTTTTTTTTTTATTATTATTGATAGGCCCCCGTTTGACCACTATCTCACCTGATGGTAAGCGATGATGTGGCCGACGATGTAGCACGCTTGACTTAAAGACCCGGTTGTAACTTCAGAGTACCCACCTCAAAATAAAAAGAAAACGGTTACTATTGCGACCAATCACGCAGGTCCTACCTAACTGACCTTTAAGTTAGCCTGACCACCAATAACCCAATAAACTAAACTCACAATTATAGAAAAGGGTCTCAGTACATAGCGCCGCTCTCTAAACCCTGAAGCTGAGGTGGTCTAACACTAAATAAAGGTCTTAGCTGTTATAAGTCGAGGTAATGCGACGAGTCTGAGTTAAATTGAAATGTATTACAAGTGTTGTGGAATGCATTGTCGTTGTAGCTGGTAGCGTTACCAGAAAAAAATATAAATGGGTAATATATTTATTTATTACACGAAAAATTTTCACATTTTTAGTTTGAGATTTGGATACGGGTAGACCACGTTTTGACTAGACAAGAACATTGGTGGCCGAGTGGTAACGGCCCCGACTTAGGAGTTGTAGATCGCGGTTTCAAACCAAGCTTGGCGCATTACTTTGTATAAATTATTTCATCACCGCTGCTCTCAAAACGGTGAAGGAAAACATCGTGAGGAAACCGGCATGTCCTAGAAACAAAAATTCGAAAGCATGTGACATTCACCAACCCGCACTGGGCCCGCGTGGTGGATTACGGCCCATTCCCTCTCCTAGACAGGAGGCCTGAGTCCCAGCAGTGGGAATATTTAAAGGCTGATTATGCTACGCTATGCTATGCTAGACCATGTCTTGAAATAGGACATATGATACTTTTTATCCCGCTAAAATGTTCATCATCATCATAATTTCTGCCGCCGAAGGACGTCCACAGTTGGACATAGACCTACCCCAAGTGTCGTCACAACGAACGCTTCCGTGCGTCTCGCATCTCCTCACTAGATCATCGGTTCGCCTTGTGCTTTCCAACTTTGCTTGGCTTTCCAACGCTGCGTCTTCCGGTACGCGTTCACCACTCCAGAATCTTTCATCTAGAAAGAAAGAAAGAAAGAAAGAAAACATTTATTCGCACAGGACAAACAACAATAAAATAAAAAGTAACTACTTAATCTATAAATACTTAACTTAAAAATAATAGAAAAAACAATATTAAAAAATAAAAATTAAAGACCTGTGCGAGGCCAAAAAGGCTCCTATCTCAGCATATGCTGCGATATTAAACTAAAAAGTAAAATAACGCAGCGCGGGTATTCTGATAGGGCCTGGTGATGCCACGGACACACTCACGGAACACAGAGACAAATAAGATAATATTTATATAACAAAATAATAAAATAAAATATACTAAACATATAGACAAATCAATTAAACTACAAAAAAAAGTAAAATAAAAGCACTATTTAACCATCTCCATCGACCATCTAATCTGTAAGTAATGTGCCCTGCCCACTGCCACTTAAGTTTGGCGATTCTTCGGTCTATATCGGTAACACTGGTTCTCCTGCGGTTATCTTCATTTCTGATGCGATCACGCGTAGAAACTCCGAATATAGCCCTTATGTATTGTATAATATGTTCCCCTGAGACAATTTTCTACTTTCACATGGTCAAAGCCGCTGGCAACAGCTTAGTTTTGTTTTATAATATTTTCTTCCAATTTCTAATTTAAGCATTTGAAACAAACTCTACTTTAGCCTGAAAACCTGTTAAAATTTGACATTAAGTAGGGTTTGAGACGTTCCTAACTCGAAATACTCAATTCAGGTAAACGAAAGCCGTAGCGCAGTGGTCTCAATTCAGGAACTCGCCCTTTGTCTGACAAGAAAAAAGAATGAACACTACAAGATAATAAAGTTCCTATTAAAAACTCGCCACATACGTGCTAACAAGCAAAACAACACAAAAACAACTTAATTTATAACCCGGACCACTTATACGTCGTTCTAAATAATGAAACTATATAAATTCAGTATTCAAACTTCACTCCCCGAGGCGTCATCGCACCTTCCTTATTAAGGGTACATCACTTTATTCAGCTCGATATGAAAACTAATAAAAAATAAAAAGTTTCTCATTCTTTACTATAATGTTAGAAACTAGCTTTGTCCCTGGCTGCGGTCGGGGATAATGTTGGCTTTTAATAGTGTTTCTCTAGAAATAATTAAGTTTCAAGTCATCTGTGGTTTGGGCTACGAAAATGCTTGTTAGAGTTACCGCGGCTCTAGAATGTAGAGTGACAAAAATAATTCGAGTCGGTTTTAGTCAATACAAGTCTGACACTCCCTCTTGCTGCACCCAAGGCGGGAGAAGTCATTTGATGATTTCCGACCAAAAAAAATACATTTGTGTGTCATTCATAAATGTCACGACACATTTTAAAAATATTAGTTTGCTATTATCATGACTATTTTATGGACGATATTAAGCCTGTTGCCGTCTGAGTGCACAGACAAGCCAGAACAGAACTCTCTGGCGCAAACGTACAAGGAGACCCGACCCCAGCTAAACTGGGAAGAGGGTTGGACAAAGAGGAGGTTAAGCCTGTTGCCCCAAATCTATATTTATGTATTTGCAAGAAAAAAATTATGAGAGCTAGCTCAAGGTACGTAGATTTCTATAGAATATTATCTGTACAAAATAACAGTGCAGACAAATTCGATGTTTTCTATCCAAGTAGAAAACGGGTATTCAGTCGCATCCAGTTAGACTGGAAGCCAGTTGGGCAAAGGTTAGGGAGGACTTACATTACGATTTCATTTCC
Source organism: Mythimna impura (assembly GCA_905147345.3). NCBI lineage: Eukaryota > Metazoa > Arthropoda > Insecta > Lepidoptera > Noctuidae > Mythimna > Mythimna impura. The sequence continues at coordinate 25,698,582 of LR990346.1, read as the reverse complement.
AGTCTTTTCTTTGTAATTAAATATATATGATTTACAAAAAGCATGAAAAAAAAACGAAAGCAGTGGTGGCCGAGTGGTCACAGCCCAACGAGTTGTAGGTCACAGGCTCAAACCAAGCCAGGCGCATTACTTTATATAATTTATTTCATCACCACTGCTCTCAAAACGGAGAAGAAAAACAACGTGAGGAAACCGGCATGTCCTAGAACCAAAAATTCGAAGACATGCGACATCTACCAACCCGCACTGGACCCGCGTGGTGGATTACGGCCCATCCCTTCTCCTAGAGAGGAGGCCTGAGTCCCAGAAGAGGAAACATTAAAAAAAAGCTGATTATAATCTACAAACCATCACGCACTAGGGCTCTATACTCAATTAAAGGTATTAGATCCCACACAAGCTAGTTTGCAAACTAAAACCACTAATGATGCCAACATAAAATGCCTTACATCTAACTAGCTGTCACCCGCGGATTCACTCACGTCTTTGGTTACTGCCCCGCTTCTGAAGGTCGTAGAGTGTTAGACAGCCTACACCATTCGTCATTAATCTGTCTATCCCATATAGAAGGTTGGAGGCGAGGACCTCTCGCTTCTGGCCCTGGTTCAGGCCATGGTATGGAGTGAGAGAGAATAGGAATTGGGCACTTCCTTCTGCGAAGCAGTAATGCGAATAAAGGAGGTGGTTGAAGCCGTGAGGCAGAGACGAGCCTCATATTCCTACCCGGTGAGAGCTTATGGACGGTGAGCATTGATAACTCGCCGTCCGGCCGTTCGGTAAGGACCAAACTCGGATTGACACGTGTTCCACGGTCGCCTCAGAGAGATGTCAACAAAATTGACGGGGCCAGTTAGGGCTGTCGCCTGCCTCGGCTGCAAATTACTCGAAAAAGTTACCGTAGCCCTCACAAAGAGGGCAACTGAAAGAACACTGTGGGTTTTAGTCAGTAAAAGTCTGACATTCCCTCCTGCTCCACCAAGAAAAATCCCATGCAGAAAGATTTTTTCCGATCCAACTGGCAGTTCCAGAGAGTATTGCGCATAAACAAACATGAAAACAAAAAACTCTTTCGCTTTATTATTTTAAATATAGATTTTCTAAACAGACTGACAGAACGGACACAATATTTTAGTGTCTTTATAATAAGCAGAGATAAAATGTACGCAATATTTAACTTTTTGATTCAATTACGAGCTATATACATATTTAGTATCCTCTGATAGAGCCTGCTACATATAAATGGGTTTATCAACGATAGTACACCAAGCTAGTTGCTAAGTCTGGTTCTACAAAAAACTGTTTAGTTATGCATTCTACGTGAGCCTAGCCAGGTAAATACGCATACCTATGTGTTCATCTGTACTTATATATATCTGTATATATATATAAAAGTAGAAACTGTGTAACTGATGTCAGTGCGTTGATATGTATTAACGCACAGCCAAACAATAGTAGTTTTCCGGATCAAAAAAAAAAACAGGGCAAGTGTGAGTTGGACTCGCGCACTGAGGGTACCGTACAAACTACAATTCCCGAATGGAGTTTCGAAGAATTTTCCGAATCGCAAAAAAGTTTTCTTTTTGTGACGTAACTACAAATTTACAGTTTTCAGATTTCTTCATATACTTGTGCTATGAGACCTTGCTTTATACCAAATTTCAGGATTCTGGGTCAACGGGAAGTACCTTATGAATTTCGATTCCCTTAAGAGTGTCGAAATACACGTTTTTTGCAACATAAACGGTCGTATCTTTTTTTTTCGTTAAGTCAGAAGTTTGATTCTTTCAGCTTGTTTTAATTTCAACTCGATACCTCCACGCGTTCCCGAGATAATGGGTCTGGACAGAGACAGACAGTCGGCCAACAAATTGATCCTATAAGGGTGCCGTTTTTTCTTTTGAGGGACGGAACCCTAAAAACAATAATTTTGTGATGTAGCTATAAAATGGTTTTCAGATTTTTTTATTTTGTGCTATGAGACCTTACTCCACGCTAGGTCAACGGTAAGTAGATTTTGATTTCCTGGCGAGTGTCAAAATTTGCATCTGATGGTATTTTTATCAAATTATATTTTGTAAAAGTCAAACCAATTATTTATCTACAAAATTATGTACATAACAAACTTAAATATTAACTAAACTATTTAAACTAAAACCTAACTATGTACATAAATTGGCAATGATACATAAGATGGTGTTGACTTAGAATTTTTTTTTTTTTTCACTAATCTAAGTTGTAGCAAACTTGAGTATTGGGCATTTATTTTAGCTTCCACACATTCTTGAGAAAAAGGGTCTTGACAGGCGGACAGATTGTCAGACGGACAGCAAAGTGATCCTATAAGGGTTCTATTTTTACTCACAGAGATACAGAACCCTTAAAAAATACCCAACTATTGAAAAATAAAAATTGATATAAATTATATCTGAATACACTGATATTGTTGACGCTACGTTTTCTGTATGCATTTAAATCACGCAAGTTGGACTTAACGCGTCCGTCGTTCACAAGTCATGACTGACTTATAGCACCCTTAAATGTCCGCAATATCCATCGCTGAACCTGGACCTACCCTACTTACGAAACCTTTCAATACTTGAAGGAAATATTGACATAATTACTACTCTTTTGAAAGGAGACCAAGGTTAAAGACATAGCCTGAAAAATCGCCAAACTTAAGTGGCAGTGGGCAGGGCACATTGCTCGCAGAACAGATGGTCGATGAGGACGAAAGGTTATGGAATGGCGACCAGATACCGGAAGACGCAGAGTTGGAATGCCTCCCACAAGGTGGACGGATGACCTGGTGAGGGTCGCGGGAATCCGATGGATGCGAAACGCCCTATTATAGAAGATTATATAAAAATAGTTTCCCATACAGAAAAAATAAAAAAGGTGAGCTGAAAGGTGAGTCACTATCGAGAACGAGCTCGATTTCTAATCATACTAGCTGGTACCCACGACTTCATTCGCATCAGACTCGTAAAACAGTGTAATGCCATTTGGTCACAAAAAAAAAACAAGAAGTCTATTTTTGCGCGGAACCCTATTTCTTTTACTAAAATAAAAGTAGCTTAAGTTACTCCTTCTGATATCAGCAATCCACTAGTGAAAGTCGTCTTCAAACTCGGTCCAGCCGTTTCGGAGATTAGCCGAAACAAACAGACAATTTTTTTTATTGTTTGCTGTTTTGTTATACCTTTTATCGATTTTCATACAATAAATTCATGAATAAAAAAATAAAATTGATTACAAACAAACATTTCAATTTTTACGTATATAGATAATAATAATTTCCCTCATGTCTTTTGTATCACACGGTATCTATCGCTGTCCTGCCCCCCTAGCCAAGTTACGACCGTTTCGTTTGCGTCGAACACCTCGAGTAGGCCACGTCTCCGATTGTTTTGTTCTGACGTCATCTCAATGCTCAGTCATATGGTCAGAACAAAGGAATCGGAGGCGTGGCCTACTCGAGGCGTTCGACGCAAACGAAACGGTCGTAACTTGGCTAGGGGGGCTGCTCTAGCTAGGAATTACTGATAATTAACCAACAGTGGGATAAATTGAATTAGATTATCTCTCTATTTGTCACTTCGGCGAAGCTTTGATCATATTTACTTTTTGAACTGCAGTATTTTCTTTTTATCGTATTGTAGATATAACGGGCTGGTATTTACCTTTACGATGCATTTATCTGCTGACCCTACAAAAGCGTTGTTCGCTTAACTTTCACACGTAGTACCTAACACGGCTCTGTTGCTTTTAATGATGTATAGCTGCGTATAATATAATTACATCACTTGGAGAAAAGCACACAATGCAAATATACTCTAAAGGAGAATGCGTAATCTCCATGGTGTCCGAAGCCCAAGATAAACATTAAATATTACTATAAAAGTTAAGGGTTTAAAAATCTAAAATAATTTATAAAAAATATATTCAAATTGACGCTATCTTTTAAGAAATTTCAAAGCAAAAGTAACATTTTGAATATAAAACACAAAAAATACCTAATTTCGCAAAAAGAATAACGTACCTTTAATATAAAGTTTATTTCAAAGCAACCCGTTTTAAAAAACGGCAATTTCATAGGTAAAGACCTATTAACCACCCCTCCCCCTCTCCACCCCCCCTCCACCCCCCTCCCAAAGTAAAAAAAAACAATAAACAAATAAAAAACCAAAAAAAAAAACAATCTAACGGCAATTTCATAGGTAAAGACCTATTAACCACCCCTCCCCTCTCTCCTCCCTTCCTTTATTTTTTCCTTTTTTTTTTATTATATACATATTTTGATGTTTTTTCAATTAAAGTTAAAAATTATTTAAGAAAAGCGATTAATGCAATATAGGTACTGTGTTTTTATAACCTGTGAATTTTCTGATTACCTATTTTAATGACAATTTTTAAGTGTATGTTTTCTTTCAAATTTGCAGTCAAAAGTACTAATAACCAATAATTTTCAGTCAAAACCACTTTTGACCAACCTGTTCTGTCAAAAGTACTTTTGACTGATTTTGCTAGTCAATAGAACTTTTGACTGGTTAAGAGTTTTGACTGCAACAAATACAAATGCTGAAAGATGAAAGAAATGAGGTACTACTTATTCTAAAAGGAGAGTTGGGTTCGAGATGTAGACACAATGTGTAGAAATAAGTTAGAAAACTTAAAATAGACTAGAATAGAATTATAACATATAACAGTAAAAAAATGTTCATAAATAAATAGATAAAATATACAAATGAAAAAAAAAATACTTATCGACAATACTTATATATTATTACGGGATGGTTGGAAAAAAAACAAACAAGATAACAGTAATACATGAAATAATGTACATTATGAATATAACAATAAAGGAACTGCTTATTTCTATTGAATTTTTTCTTACATTAGTCTAACGAAAAAAGTAACTGAATAGCAAACTAGACAGTAGTGTGTAAACACAGAAGATATACAGTAATAAAAATTAAGTATACCTAGTTATTTCCAGACGAAGTTGGAAAAAGCTTTTTAAACATCCCTAATCCTCCATTCAAGTTACATCACAAGATTGAATGAGAGTTTTTGCCATCAATCCACCCCACTTCATCAGACCATCGACCTGCAATAAAAAGTTCAACAACGGTAATAAATCAACAGCTACTTAACAATCGACCACGTCTACGGGAGGAAGACTGCCACCCGGTGATACCTTTCATAACAAGACATAGGCACACGAGCAACTAATTTGTTGCTCACATCAAGTCCCGTGCCAGATTAAGCCAGCGTGGAGCCAGTAGCAAAGGCCCCCTAAATCTTTGTGAAAGATTATGAATTAAGATTTCATTAACTTATTTTTAAAACAGGCTGTAGGGCGCTTAGTTGCCTATGAGCCCATAGACATAGACACTTACCTTCATTATTCCTATGGAAAATCCGGTGATGGTAATTTTTTTTTCTTGAATTGTTCTGTACGTCTAAGCGGACCCACCCCAATGCGCAGTGCCCATAGCTTTCGTTACTCTAGCTGCGTGGCCGATCCAGCACTGATCAAGTCGAGGTATGAAAGTCAGCATATGTAGCTATGTGACCGCTGGGAAATTTTTTGGTCCGCAGGTTCAGCAATAGGCTGGCGACGCAACTCCCTTTGTTAGTAGTAATTTTTTTGTAATTTTCACGACTCTGTCGCTTCCATATGTGGATCGTCCGCATCAAAAAAGTTGCTGGACTACTAAGTTGATCGTTGGCGCCTTAACACCAATCCTAACAATTATCACGGACAGGCTCCCGAACCAATCCATCACCTTTTTATAACATAAACAATACTCGTAAGGAAATTGTTAAAATACCAACACTGGTTTTATGAAGTAAAAACTCAGGGAAAACTAGCATTAATTGCGACGTGAATAATTATTTGACGCCCTCTAAGCTTCGGACGTGTTTTTGTATCACACCTAAGGCCGAGAATCCTGTAATTGCAGCTCGTTGAGTATTCACAGATTAATTATATGAAGATAGCTGGTTTGTTTGTACGTTTGTAAAGAGATGACACCTCATTGGTGACCGTTAGTCTTCATGATGTAACCGTAGAAGGTTGTAGAATTAGCAAGTTGAAATGGCAGGGCAAAAAGGCTTTTTGATTAGTAATCAGAAAATGATGAGTCTTCTAATGAGTAATGTGATACTATGTTGGTAATGCGTATCAGTCATAAAAACAATTTATAGTTTTGAAATTAAAATAAAATAATTTAAAAAAATTGAGACAACTCATTAAAAATAAATGTTTTATAAATAAATCTAATATCAATATTCTAAGGCTTATTATTTTTTTGTTTTAGTGTAAATGTATATTATATCTAATACTTAATTAGCAATTGTGCAATATTTTTTTTAACTTTTTTTTTATTTCGGAAAATGTCTAGGCTTAGTTAGGAATAGTTTGTTTTAAATGCATATTTAAAGTTGTAATCTATTTAACATTTCGTAGTTTGTAATATTTTTATTCATTTAAATTAAGTCAATCATAGTCAGCCCTCAAGAAGCTCTTAGCAGAGCTATCGCGCCTCTGGTACTAAAAGCTTTATAATTCTCTCTCATATTAGATAAACATGGAAATAAAGCAGTCGCGTGAATACCAATTAGGTGTGATTAGTGAATATAGTGGAACTTTTGCAGTTCCAAGAGTTCATTAGTTGTAACACCGGTTGAATTCACACTTAGACAGCCCGTAGTGAACATAAAGGAGGCTGCCCATTACACCATATACCCCATTTCCGAGTCAGGAATTGACAGGCCTAAAAATAAAGTGAAAAATTCATCAAGGCGATGTAAATCTGTAGACATACATAAAAGGTAAAGTCCTGACTCACTCACTGACTCTTCAACGCCCAGCCCAAACACTCAGATTTAGAACGCGTATACAGAGCACAGAGGTCTCTTTACGATGCATACAAAGAATAAGAAAGGATTTTCCAAAATTCACCCCCTATGGGGATGAAATGGAGACTGGAAAAGTTTGTATGGAGAAATCTACTTTTACACGACTGAAACCGCTTAGAAGTTAGTAATAATAATACGTTTATTTCGACCATTACAGGATCAATAATACAAGGTTATAATCGTTTGGGTAAGATTGGCTCGAGTCGGCCAACCTTACTCGAAGGAACATACAAAGCTGAAAGTGACGGCTCAGTCTCATTCAATACCCACCAAATAAAGTGCTTAGCGCGCCTAAAAAAGTTTTCGTTTCAATATTTTTTATATGGAAAAGTACGCCAAACGACCAACAGCGTCACGTGCTATGCATGATACTTCTCAGCACCGAAAAAATATACCGAAATTTACCGTATGAGACGCTATTTATTGCGTTCAGTCCGCGTCGTGTTTCGTACGTATTTGATACGTTCCTAAAACGATCATGATATGATAAAGCATAGTGGGCATACTCCTTAATAAGGGGTAAGTATTTTATTAAGATTGGTTCTCTGTACAAACAATTCTTTGGATTTAATTTTGCTATCGATAGTAAGCTATGCACGAAAATAAATCAGTCGTGTCATAAAATATGTAACTTTATTCATCTCGAGTCCGCCATGTTGACTCAGACCACCTCTCTGCTCAATCTTCTTCAATTTTCTTCACTATTATCGTCCATCACAGTTCGCACTATCGCCAAAGGCTGCAAAAGAAACCTAAGCAGTAGGTACTTAAAATTTACTAGTGAGAAATTCTTATTACGGACATGGCATTCGCTTCGTAATATCAATTAATTTTGCATAAAGCGTCTGGAGCGGTTTATTGCAAGTCGCCGGCGGGTGAGAGACGTACGAGTTTGTAGCGACCAAACTGTGAGATTAACGGGAATACGGGTCCTGTAGGTGTGAAGGGATCTGACTACGGTAGACGCTAGATAAATTTGCAATAAAGTACATTGACCTTTTCATAATAGGTTACTTTTAGGCGAGCGTGCTCCATCGTCGGTGACTGAGCGTTAAGATGACGTCAGAACAAAGGAATCGGAGGCGTGGCCAACTCGAGGCGTTCGGCGCGAACGATACTATTGTAACTTGTCTAGGGGGGCAGATGAGATAGTAGTTAAGTGCGAGCCTATGAATAATAATAAAAAAAAATATCTCTGAGTAAAATAAACAATGATCTGTTTTTCTTTATTCGAAAATATAAAGAATCACGATGGAGGTCAATTCAAAATCCTTATGTCCGGTTTCGAAATTAAGAATGTCTATAAATGTAGGACAATGACCGGACAATACGACAGGCCTGTTGATCCAGTTGCCCTGACTGCTATGCCGGAGGTCGTGGGTTCGATTCCCACCCAGGACAAATATTTGTGTGATGAGCACGAACATTTGTTCTGTGTCTGGGTGTAATTTATCTATAATATGTATGTATTTAGAAATATATAAGTATGTTTATCAGTTGTCTAGTACTCATAGCACAAGCCCTGCATAGTTTGGGACTAGATGGCGTTGTGTGAAAGTTGCGGAATATTATTATTGGCGGACAATGAATTTATCTGACACTTTAGTTCTGTAGTTTTTGTAAGCAGCAAATAGGTACTATGTACCCCGGCAGCCGTTATTTATCGTTTTAAATATCGCAGCATATGCTAAGTTTTGATTTTAAAGTTTTTTTTTTTCATACTTAAGATGGATGCGAAACGCACAGGACCAGTCATTGTGGCGACATCTGAGGGAGGCCTATGTCCAACAGTGGACGTCTTTCGGCTGAAATGATGATGATGATGAAACGATGATGATTTCGGGCATTTTATTTCCTTTATAGAATTAGCAGATTTCGTTCCGTTTTTTGAAAGCAGTCCCGAATGTGGCCATATTTTTGCTAGATGGGTTTTTGTTTTTAGTGTATGGGAGCAATATTAATTCAAGAAATGGTATTCGCTAAAATCAGAAATTCCACTTTATTGTACTTCGTCAAATTATTGCTTCAAAATCCACCTAATTCTGACCATGCATATAGTTTAGCTATAATGCTGCTTTATAAGTACATTGGAGTTTCTTGCACATTCTTCTCCATAGAGATCTACGCTTTGGAATGTGCAATTAGCATCATTTTTTCTGACCGACTGACTTCTTGACATTTCAAAAGTGCCTGTAAATGGTTTATTTGAAATAAATGTTTTTGAATCTTTTGAATCATTAAGTACTTATTCCGACTAGCACTTTAAACTCTCAAAATTATCTTTATCTTAACATGCCATAAAATCAAGTCACTAACCTCCTAAACCACGTAGTAGATTTTGATGCGGTTATCACTAATACTCGTAAAAAGCCGGGATGGGAAACAAAACATCTTGTAACCTTCCACATAGTCTAAGCGAGCTTGATTCCACCTTAATTTATTCGTTAGTATATAAAAAACCTAGCTAAACCAACATTAATTGGAATGGTAAAATCAAGCAATGACCATCAATCTATTAATTTCCTGTAGGCGTTCTGTATGAATATGTTACTCTCATCCGGTCTCTTTCCACGTGCTATCTAAGCATAGACTACGGAACACAAGCCATTGTACAATGCCATCTCTCATAAACAGTGGTTCATCACTGTGAATTTATTTCATCATCATCATTAGCAGCGTCCTCTGCTGGAAATTGGCCACCCCAAGTGTCACCTTAACCAAAGGTCCTGTGCGTTTTGCATCCATCGGATTCCCGCGATTCTCATGAGATTATTAGTCGACCTTGTGGGAGGCCTAGTCTAGCCTGTTTCTTCCGATACGAGTTTGCTACTCCAGAACCTTTCGGTCCCAACGACCATCTGTTTTGCGAGCAATGTGCGCTGTCTACTGCCACTTAAGTTTGGCGATTCTTCGGTCTATGTCGGTAACCTTGGTTCTCCTGCTTCTAAACTTCTAGCATGGCCTTTTTTAAATTAAATTAAAATTCATTTAATTCGGACAACAGTGATCCATATTTTGTTAGTATTACAAAAAACTTATATTCTAGTGTTCGTAATGTACAATGATATATTTCATTATAAAAACAAAGGATGACCAGGTAGGAAAATATGTTTCTTACCTAATCACCCTCCGCACAAAATGGCTAATATTTGGGGTATAGCTCTCCGCCACCGCTCTCAGAATGTAGTTGCGACTACTCCGCACTCTGCATAGCAGCGAAGCCGTGGTTTTGCGAATTATGGCTTGAAAGCCGTCTGTGTGGGACTTTGCCTACTTTTTGACAATGCCTTGTCGTAGTCCGCAAAATCCTTTCTTTACTCTGCGTATCTAATCTAGTCTCCGAAGTCCGCGTTTCTAGAAATAAAACAGTAATAAAATTAATAAACTTTTAACACCCGTTATATTCCTCGTCCAAGCCGTGATTAGAGCACAGAACGTAAAGTATATGTCTCGCAAATATCTATACAGGTGGTTTATGAGGTAAATTGCACGTTTCAGTTTATTAGCTGATCAAACGGCGCTGTCATCGTGAATTTTGTAGGTGTGGAGCCAGGAGATGAGCGGGAAGAGTTTTGAACGTTTAACACATTCACTCCACCCGAATATTCTATCTTCGATGCTAAGTTTAGCATAGTCGGCCTTATAATGTCCCACTGTTGGGACTCAGGCCTCATCCTCTCTAGGAGAGGGAACCTACAACTCGTTTATGGTTATATATTTGCTAAGTTTAATATTTTGAAATTTTCTCACAACAACTTTTAAATCTATTTTTTCATTGAAACTCTCTTTCATTGATGTTTTCCAGTAAAACCATCCATACCAACCAACCATCCATAGTATGGATTACATTTGCCAAATATTGCGTGAAATATTGTGTATAATAATATTTTAAATGTGAAAACTCTGTCTATTACGCGTTCAAGCTTAAACTACCTACTGATCTCATTTTGATGAAATTTGGAATGGAGTAAGCTTGAACCTAAGAAAAGACATAAGCTACTTTTTATCTGGCTTCGACTTCGTTTCTGCAATAAGTGACATTCACCTGCACAAAGACGCGAGCAAAAGCTAATCGTAATTCTTGAAAAATATTTGATTTCCTTATAAAATGAAGACTTAAACATTATAGAATAACTAGCTGATTCGATAAACGTTGTAAGGTTTAACAAATCAGCTAGATATTCTATAATGTAGTGGGTAGGAGGGTATAAGATAGCTTAAGACCTATTCTCAGTCCTACCAAATATACAAAAAAAAACATAAATATTGACCAAGCTGTTTCGTAGAATTTCGATAACAGATACTGTGACACGAGATTTTTATACATTAGATTAATATCACTGTGCTATGTGGTGAAGAAACTTCTAAATAAACATATTATAACAACAACAAAGACATGAGCTGTACTCACACAAAAAACAGCACACCTATATAGAGCCACGGGTAATGTGAAAGTGAAACCCGGCGCCCTGGGACGAAGGCAAAGAAGGAATAGGAGTGGGTTTTTAATCAGTAAAAGTCTGTCACTATCTCCCGCTCCGCCCAAGGGCGGGATTTGTCATTACATGATTTTCCCACCTAAAAAAAAAACCCCTCTATGGTCAAACCCGCTGCCGCTCTCCGTTCCGCTCATACTTCCGCTGGTTTCATACCCCCACATCAAGCCTCGGGCATCTGACGGAACAAGTGCAGTCATATTTAAGTAAGTCAGCAGTTAATGCATAAATGTCATCTACTTTCATACAGAGATCTGATATCTGCTGGATGCTGAGAAATGAGATGAAGTATTGGTATGTGAAGACTAGAGGAATAGAATGTTCTGGCTTTTAGATGAAATGAGAGAATCAAAGTTTGCTGTATGATATTTCATTTGTTTGGTTTTAATTGACACGCAAGGTAGCCAGCCTATCGGTATTTTACAGGTTGCATTTTGGATAGTGTGCGCGGGAATTGCATGACTTGATTCCGCCATCTCCTTTCTACCATCGGACAACCCGACGTACGGCGAGTATCCATCCTTACGTTGTTGAAACTTCAACGGTCCGGACTAAGCGTTTCGCTTCGTCGTTTATACCGCGTACATCGAAGGACTGGAACAATTTGCCTACTGCGGTCTTCCCGTCCAACTATAATTTAGGTGTCTTCAAGGCTAGAGTGAATAGGCTCTTAATAAACTAGTGCACCTCACCATCAATGATGGCGCAGTCAAGCACTGGTTTAAGTATATTAATTTAAAAAAAAAAACATTCAATTAAAATTGATCATTTTAATCGAACCTTTTTTTCTTGGTAATGTCCTCACGAATAAATTTCCACTTCCGATGGTTGTGAGGCACACAGGACTTTTCCTTGTGGCGACACTTGGCGGTGGCCTATGTTCAACATCGGGCGTCTTTCGGCTGAAATGATGATGATGATGATTATTTTATTTTACAATTAATGAACACACATATCTAAAATCTAAAACGTTTGTTCCTTGTGGGAATCGAACCCACGACCCACAGCGCAGCAGCCGATCGCTTAACCACTGCGCTAAACGTGCCATCAAGTTATGAATAGAATAAATAATTGTTTCTCATTTGAGAATCTCAAGATCACGGATATAAAAATTAGGTCTCCATAATGTCTAACGGTAATAGTCAAAAACAAACGGCTGTCGTTTCATTGAGAGCAATTCATTGACCATAGAGATAAGGAGTTTTGTCTCTCTGACATTGACAAATGTTCCAAGCTTTTACTTGACTGATTACATTATGATTGTGTCTCTGGTATATTTGTAATGCAATAATTCAATTTAAGATTAGGTATCAACCTGCCTAGCCTTCCTAACTGTCTTTGAGGTCGACTTTAATCTAACCGGATGCAGCTTTTTTTGAGTTGAGAAATCATCTATTGACTTCTCTCGCTCTACAGCGGAGCGAAAGGGTGTGTCAGATTTTACTCCGTCCGGACCGAGCCGAGTCGTCGACAGCGCATAGTATTGCACGCACGCTTCAAAGAGATGTCAGCAAATGTGGAGCCCAGCAGGGTCGAAACCCGGGGTCAAGGAACATAGGTGTAGTTTTAGTTCATGACTAAAACCATAGTCCATGTTTCTACCACAGTCTATGTTTCTTCAGTTGTGTTTGCGTTCTAGAACCACGAGTTACTTTTTCAGAAGTCGTCCCATAGCGCTATAGCACATTGGTCCTGGTGGCCAGGGCCAATGCTTACTATTAGTGCTATGGTTTTCCTGACATCTCTTTTAGAAGTGTGAACACTACGCGCCGTTGATGACTCGGGCTTGGTCCGGACGCTTTCCGGACGGCCGAAAGGCGAGCTGCTCAATGCTCGTCGACACCGGTCTGTATCCTTACCATGAGTTACTATCGAAAAACTACACCATCTTACGTTTTGTACTTGATGACTCATACTACCGATTTTGGTTCTGCAAGTGACCGCTAGAGGCGCTGCAAAATTTGCCATACAAAATATTTACGGCGTCGATATCGAGTAGCGACGATTACTATTGCTATAAACTCATGGTAGAGGTACTGATCTACATAACCTAGTAACTGGGTAAAACGATACTCTATTACAAGGCTGGTAGATATTCTGGATTCTGATTACTCGTAACGACTATTAAAGATCTGCAAATGATAGCTGGGACCAACAGCTTAACGTACTTTCCGAGACACGGTGGGGTCTTAATATTTAATGGATTATCACCCATCTACGAACTGACTCCACAAGCATGCTTAACATTGAAAAAACACTATCAATCAACCAATCATTTATTTTATAAAATTTTGTATATGGCTGGGCTATGTTTTGCCAAAAGGATGGCATACAACATTGGGGCAAAAAAGCCAAGCAAATAAAGTAAATTACAAATAATCAGTAAATTAATTGTAACGGACTATTATCATTCACCAAAATTAAATCAAATAAAAAAACCACAACATTCTAATCTATATACATATAATAAAACAGTAAAATTATTTTGCGATGGTATTAATTGGCGCAAAAACTACTGAACCGATCCTGTTCAAATTTTGCATACATAATCCTTATAGGTCAGTGCATCTGTTAGGCTATAAATTATCACGCTATTTGCTATGGGGGGTGAGCAATAATCCAAAACGTCGGTGTTGAACGACATTTGTCGCGAGTTCGATTCCCAGCTACAGTTAAAATTTTTGTCATTATTTTATCTTCTTTTTGTAATAAAATAACTTTTACCATTTTTTCAAAATAAAATTGACATTTCTATTCGATATCTTCTAAATATATTCTAAAAACTGATCAAAACACATAATAAATTCGAATTAGTAAAATATGGCACCACACGCAATTCAGATACTCGCAACGCCATCTAAAGACTCAAAGTAGAAATAATGATGACAATGACAGTTGAACTTCATATTTGATAGATGGCATTGTGTATTTTACGTAATTTACTGAATGGCGGAAGAATGACCATCGCCCACGTTTGCAGACAGTTCAATTGTTCAAAATTGGAGGAAAATAGTTATGGTTAAACTGGTGTTAGACGGAGGCATTTTTAACAATCCTACTGCTTTTTTTTTTCCATGATTGTAACAAGATAATTGACCATGATTATTCAAGAGATACCAACCAAAAAAGGCGATAAAAGTAAACAAGTATATGTATTTAATTATTTAAGGGGTTTTTTGGGATTAAGGGGTTGCATGGCACCTTGTGTTGGAAGGCCCCCATGTAGACCGATGACCTGGTGAGGGTCGCGGGAATCCGATGGATGCGAGACATACAGGACCAGTCATTATGGCGACACTTGGGGAGGCCTATGTCCATGATAATGATAATGATGGTACTTTTTTTTCTTTTTTTAAGAGTGGAAATCATCCAATGACTTCTCTGGTTGGAGCGAGAGGGCGTGTCAAACTTTTACTGACTAAAACCACACTTGTGCCCTTCAGTTGCGCTTTGAAACATCTCTTTGAGGAGCGCGTGGATCACTACGTGCTGTTGACGACTGGGCTCGGTTCGGTTAATTACCGGACGGCCGGACGGCTAGCTACCCATTGTTCGATGTCTGCAAGCCTGCGTCTACCGTGGCTGGTCGTCGGGGTCAGAATCTCGTCTCGACGTGAGGACGTTCGTTCCCTGACGCGTGCGGCCTCCTCCTTCGCTAGCATTGCGGCTTTGCAGAAAGAGGCGACCGCCTACCATTCCTCCTCGCTCTGGACTATAGCCCAAAACAGGCCCCGGCGCGAGAGGTGACTGACGCCGATTGCCTCCACGAGGACACGGCGGTGATCCGCCCTTGCGGGACACACCTCTGTATGCTCCACTATGTCCTCCGGGATGGCACCTTGCGGCCTAATAATGGCGTGATTTATTGTTTGCAATTTCTGCTCCATATAAAACGGGGTCGAAAGTGGTTTACGTTCCTGATCACTGATGTATCTCAGATTCCTGGCAGCCTTACGTCGACATCTGGACGTTACCTCCTTGCAGTGAGTGGTGACCAACACTGGAACAACCCTCTGAGGGAGGCCAGTCTCAGGGATAACACTAATCGGCTGCTACATTTGTTTATCGTAATTTCATTGTTTTATGGATACACAAGCTCAGGACTGTTGAGGGTGTTTCGAGCGGTTTCTGTTCCGGATTCGGTTGGAAGTATCCTGATATTACCATTTTGCGAATCGTCCGGAGGACCCGGTGTAACATGCGGTGGAGGTCTATCACATTTGGGTGAACCGCCGTGTCCTCATAGAGGCAATCGGTGACAGTGACCTCTCGGTTTGGCCATCAATATGCGAGTTTGATTGGGCGGGGATACACGCGCTCAAGATGGGACGTCAGTTAAATACACACCAAAAAATCCTAGGTAAATGAACAAGTAATTTTTACGCCCAAAATGATCAAGCTGCAACAATCAATGCAAGCATGCTCTCGCAAATTCTTCATAAGTACTGTTGTGGAGGAAGATAGTTGATGATGATGATGGCAGTTTTTGGATTCACTGGCTTTTTGGCTTTGCACTATCAGTGCACTTTATTCAGCTGAAGGTCGGTGTCCCGATTATGCTCCTTCATTTACCTCTACCAAAGCTGTCTAACGGCTTCTTCAGTGAAAAATTATTGAGGCGAAAATTTTACGGGAGGTAACTCTTTCGAACAATCTCGCAGACATCGGCCCTAGAGGGCCCTATCCATTTGCTGACATCTCTTTGAGTCCGGTGTAGAATACAACGCGCCGTCGATTCAGGATTGCTTTAACCAGACGGCCGGACGGCACCACCGCAATCCCGGTTTGCGACGGCTGGTAATCGCCCTGCGGCTTTCAACACCCGGAGCATCACTTGCAGCGACAGTTAAGGAGTCAGAATGTCCTATCCCTCATACTTTCAGCCACCTTCTTCGATCGTAGTGCTTCACTGAAGGAATGAAGAAAAGAAGAAATGATGATGGGTGTAGGAGGCTACTGGTTGACATTTTCTCCACCAATCGCCTCCATGAGGACACAGCGGTGCTGGCGCTCCGACCAAGCCGGACCGACTTCCACCGTATGCTCCATCGTATTCTCCAGGCGATCCGCACAATGGTGATACCCGAGTGTTTCTTCCCGTTGAATTCGATACAGATACCTCCCAAAACACCCACATCCGGTGAGTCCTGCACAAAGAGAGGATGCCGTGACGCCTCTGTAGACACTCTTCAAAGACAGGCGTTACCGCTGCGATTGTGACGTGCTCACTGTGGCGAGGGGTTAAAATCATACAATGTTGTTTCACTAGAAACATACATAAACTAATTTCTTTTCTTTTGGGGTAGGCAGAAATGCCAACTGCTACGACCCTTACATACTCTTTCTATTCATTGACATTCATACATTTGGATCTGGACGAGTACATAACATGTTCACCTGAAGGTAATTTGCGTTTTTACTTTTAATCGTTTTATGTTAAAGTACAATAAATAATTGCGTTGCTTTCAGAATGAATTGCAAGCTCAGAATGATTGTACGTTTTTACAAACTTAACGCAGACGAAGTCGCGGGCAACAGCTAGATAAATCATAAATTAATTACAAATTATTATTATTGTTAATTATTTAGTAAGTCAGATTTTCATACATGAGTATAGAGGTGTGCGGAAAAGGATATAAAGTCTCGTAACCTCTAATAAAAAGAGAGGATAAATATATCAGCCAATATTTTTTTGTACTTTGTGTGTAGATGTATATTATAGAGGTCGATACTATTGAATTATATAATATCAGCTTCAAAGTCATCATCATTTATTTATTTATTTATTCTTTATGCAAACAACAGTATAGAGGCGGACTTAATGCCTTTAGGCAAAAATCATTCAAACCGGCGTAGACGCGGGCTTGCGGACGGCGAGCAATGGGTAGCTTGCCGTCCGGTAACCGCCCAGACCGAGCCCAAGTCCAGTGTTCCACGCGCGCCTCATAAGATGTCAGCAACCGTAGGGGCTCAGCAGGGTCGAAGCCTACTGGAACGAAGGCAAAGAAGGAACAGGAGTGGGTTTTTAGTCAAGTCAAAAGTCTGACACGCCCTCTCGCTCCGCCCAAGGGCGAGAGATATCATTGGATGATTTTCCCACCTAAAAAAAGTCATTATCCTGTGACCCTTACCGGGTCACTAGTCCACCTTGTGGGAGGTCTACCAACGCTGCGTTTTTCGGTTTCGCGATCGCCACTCTAGAACCTTTTAGCCCCATCAACCATCTATCTGATCTGCGAGCAACGTGCCAGTCAGATCAATTAATAAAATGATGTTTGGTCATGCATGAGTGATGCTTAGGTGCCGATGAATTCTGAAATCTAATCACATAAATTATTTTAACAGCAATAGATGTCAACGTATCTGTAATAGAAATCAAGAAACAGCTCTATAAAACAGCTGATAATATGTCTATTTCATATTTTATTGCTCACATAAAATACTACGTTGTTCCAATCGTATGAAATGAACGAAACCGATCATAGGAGACCATTTTACACCCACGAAACAACTTACTGACATAACATATTAAACTCATTTTATCCATTACGGTATAAAATATTTATGTGTGTGCTGCCAATTTAACAGCTAGGAGAATATAAAATAAAAACAATTTTATTGTTCAAAGGACTTTCAACCTTATGTCTCATATTTTGAAAAGTTATAAAATCTTTTTGATGTAGCGGTCATAGTACCTATAGAAACAGTGATTAATACAGTTGTTTTTTTTTCCATTGGCACAGACAACAATAAGTACTCGATCACGAACTGTCAAACGAAATGTGAAGTGCCACGTGCCGAAATGCCATTAGGTATGACACACACTGACGTTTAAACGCAGAATTCAAATGAATAAATTAAGAAAGTGATTAGATTCGTAAGTCTACTGATAGCGTGTCTAAGTAATGTTCTGTAACAGAAAACAAAATATTCAGAATTCCATAACTTATATTGTACAAAAACAAATAAGTAATGAAGTCAATTCTGAAGTCAATTGTAATGAAGTTTCTAGAGCTTTTTTTTCCATTTACATCTTGTTATAGACGCAACTACTACTACTTAATTACTTCACTCATTTATTGACAGATAACGCACAGTATAAACTTCTGCATCTTGAAGCATGACTTCAACATGTAAATAAGTGTATAAAGTAAGAAAATCATCTGTAACTAAACGGATGAACATGTTTGAAATTTCGTCCTTTTAGCCAAATATTACGCATAAACAAAACTTACCTGTTGCTTGTTATCAATAAATAAAAACATTATGTATGTGATTTTTTACAACAAAAACCGTATCACCCAGTGTAACATCAAACATCATACCCCCATAGTGGCCATCGACCATAACACGGCAACACATCCGATCGCTCGTCTGATTCAAATCTAGAAAGCCATCATTGTTCGAGCATTATCTTCTATATTGTTTATGATTTAAGCTGTCACAATAAGACCTCCGTTGTCGATGGCATGGCTTGCAGGGTTATTGGTAATACCCATGAACTGTAACGGAATTTTAGAGGGATTTTTTTAAGTGAAGTTCAGTGGCTGTTTTAATTATTCGCAAATTGATTCCTAGTGATATCCACTAGGAATCGTAACGTTTAATTGATTTCCCAATAATCGTAATGTGAATTTATGATGTTTTTTAAGTTAAGTGTCTACTAAATTAACTGGACAATAATTATGTATGTGGAATCATTGAAACAGGCGCGATCTCGATAAAAAGGCGCTGAGAATTTTATTGTAGTTTTGAGTACCTCAGCGAATATTGTCGAGAAGGCTGAGAAAGATATATTTATTGCCAAATACTGCAAAAACATGTGAAAACAAAATATGTGACATGCGCATTTGAATGAAAAAACAAAATGACTGTATTCTGTATCAAAAACTGAATACTTTCTGAATTTGATACTGGCTAAATGCACAAAACATGCATAAGCAATAAAAAAGTTATACATTATAGGTTTATCTTTGGTTTCAGTTTAGGTTCGCAGTTATAATTTTAGATATATTGCATTATTTGTGCCAATGGTCATTTATAACCTATCTATTTAATCAAAACGTACAAACAAAATATAATACAAATAATTTAAAGATACTTTATTTTATGAAAATATTTTTAAGCTAAGAAAAATATCAATAAAACCTATATTTGCTTCGCATAATTAATTTATTTTTGTTTTATTTCAGGTCGCTTGCGTTTCTTGGATAATAACAACTTCAACAAATCGGTGAGTTTCCTACGAAGAGTCAAACAAAACTCCAAGCAATTATTTCAATTATCTATAGCACTTTTGAACTGTCAATGTCAATCAACTCGAGATCTCGAGATTGATAAACATTAGAAGATTTTTATTTTAAATCATTAGAATGTGTTACATTCGTACTCTACCGGAAAACAATGTAACTTTATTCTTTATCAAAACCTAAATGCTTTCTATACTTCACAGTTCACTAGAGATAAGTTTTTGTTGAAAATTGTAAACCTGACCGTAAACTACCTCCTAAAATACAGGTATACCTAGCTTAAGAGGTAGAGTATTATTTACCTACTGTACAGATTTCCCAACATAAACTGTCAAGTATTTTTGTAACCTCAAACTCTGTATGTTTATCTTTACATATATAAGGAGAAACTGACTGACTGACATATCAACGCTCAGCCAAAACTACTGGGACTAGAAACCTGAAATTTTGCACAAGGCTTCCTCATAAGACGTAGGCAAGCAATAAGAGAGGATTTTCCAAAATTCAACCCTTAAAGGGTAAAACGGGGATCCAAAGTTTGTATGGAGAAACCTACTTTCACGCGGGCGAAGTCGCTGGGAGAAGCTAGTGGTAAATAAAGATTTATTAATATTATTATACTTTGACACTGGTTAAATGCAAAAACCGTGAGAAGAAAAAAAAATATTTTTTCGTCAGGACATTATGGCTAGCACTCTTGTACATCCGCCATAGTACATTTTGATACAAGTGGAGAAAGTTTGCCATTGCGAACGAGGCTGAATTAGCCGGAGCCGCAGGCAGGGGTATTATCCTATATATATATATTATATTAGCCGATTGCTGCTGTGACAAATCACCACGTGTATGAAACGACGTTTTTCAAAACACTTATGTGGACATAAATAAGTAAACAGGGTTGACCAGCGACTTGTGGGGGTCGGTTAGCGCCCAGCCTAAAACGTTTAATACACAAATTGTGGCGAGGGTGAGCTCGCGCACATTTCCGCACTAGTGCACAAAACAGTAAATTGCGTACCTAAAAGCGGGTTTTTGATTAAGTGTATTAAAAAAAATATATTACATTTTTAATAATCGTTATCATGATATCACTTTACCATCTAAAGCCCTTTCTCTTCATTCACTCTTTTATTCATGAACGAAAGGATCGAAAATCGAAAGTAATACATTAGGGACAGCTTAGCTTTAGTGGGTGACTGTGGGCTGTGTAGATATATCAGTTGATGATACCGAAACTCCAGTTGATTTCCTACCTATCCTGCAGTAAAGACTCTGATTAAAACAGTGTAGGTTTAGCTCATTCTATGGTATTTTGAAAGAAAACATAAAGCCTCCTAGGCAGCGGTATTGTTCGTAACAGTTACCGTAGCTTTGTTACGCAAAAGACAACTGAAGGAACAAAGGTGGGTTTTATTCAGTAACAGTCTGACTCTACCTCTCGGTCCACACAGAAAGGAAAAAATTATTTGACCATCTCATCATTACCTCGAGAAATAAGGCCTCACCTCCTCTTTCTTGCTATTGCAAATTATGGAAGTTAAAACTCAGCATTCTTATCTTGTGGGCATAGCACCGCCGAGTCCTCGTGGGGGCGTCCGGCGGCGGCGACCTCTCATGCCGGGCCCTGATTCAGACCATGGTCCGGAGTGAGGGGGAATGGGCGGTAGTTCCTCCTACTGCGAAGTAGTAATGTTAACGAAGGAGACGGTCGCATGCGTAAGGGAATCGGACATCCTCACCCTCCAGCCGCCATGAAACCGGCCCGAACTACCAGCCACCGTAGGCGCGAGCTTGCGAACGACGAGCAATGGATAGCTCCCCGTCCAGCTGTCCAGTAATCGTCTGGACCGAACCTGAATCGTCGACTGCGCGTAGTGTTTCACGTGCGCCTCAAAGAGATGTCAGCAAAACCATAGGGTCCTAGCAGGGCCGAGGCCTACTAGGGACATGGGTCGATTTCAGAAAAGGATACCTGTGGCAACTAAAAGGAACACAGATGTAGTTTTAGTCAGTAAAAGACTGACATCCCACTCCACGCTGGAGCGCAAGAAGTCATGTCTTTATTTCCTACCTTAAAAAAGCATATTTATCTTTCTTTACGCCGTTATGTAACCTGACCTTTTCATTTAATTCTCCAATTGGGTATAATGCCCTTTCAGAACAATTCATTCCACACAAATCCCTAATAAACGCATTATAAAACAAATATGTAAGTACAAAGAGAAAACAAGACTAGACAAGTCTCGTCAAAGATCAGATACGCCGTTTTAGCCGCAGAAGTGGCAACACTGGCAACGCGGCTCTTTTGATTTACCTCTGTAGCAAAGCCGTGAATAATGGGTTGCCAGCTTAACACTATACCTCTCGTACTTTAGGAATTGACAACCATGTAAGGGAGTGGTTAGGTTAGGCTGGCAACACGACGACCGTAAGTCCCACCTAACTGCTACTTACCATCAACATTTGGCGATTTTTTTGTCGGCAATTTTCTTAGTCCTTGATAACAAGTGTCTTCTTTTATCTTTAAGGATTTTAGTCTTTATTTCCTTGAAGTTAAAACCTTTGATCGATGGCCAGTGTTACGGTAATATAGTGTTGCGTGTTGCTAATGTTTTATGGTACCAAACGCAGTGACGACTGTAATAGTCAATTAAAATGGTTTACGACTTTGCGATTTTTTGGTCGCGTTTTAAAAGGAGGTGAAATAAGTTCGTTTGAATCGTGCAATGGTGTTTTTTTTAAAGGCTATTTATGTTGAAAAGGCTTGTTAACTTCATAGTGATTAAATGATGGTTTATTGTTATGGATAAAGATAAGAATCGTTTTTTTATTTCCAACAGTGTGAAACTCTCTTATTATCCTGAGTAAATTAATATATTTTTTTACGTAATTAAAGTATTTTTGTAGTACCAGAAGTTTATGAAAATTAATTAAAAATTAATTTACCCGGAATACCTACTTATAAACTGTTGGAGAATTAACAATCACATCAAGAATCAGAAATCAAAGCATTTATTTTAAATAAAGATATATATGCACTTTTAAATTGTCAAGAACTCGGATAACCAGAAAAATAAAATTGACCTATTTGCACATTCCACAGAAATGACAATAATATTCTTTGGTAACCAACATTTACGAGGACATTCCTTCAAGTTATGGGAAAATGCATCCAAAAAGCAATTTCTACCTAACCTATTTGTAATGACATGGAACAGACTCCCGGAAAGTGTTATGAAAGCTCCCACATTGAACAGCTTTAAAAATCGGTTGGACAGACTAAACATCTCCAAGCTATATGAAACTGACCCATCAGCTAATAGCTATAGCCAGAATTTCAGAATACACCTTCAAACTAACATTACGCCCTACATCACAAACCCACACAAATTAAGTCAGATACACAAACGTAATCGCAAAATCGCAAGTGTGGGACCCGCCTTCAAATCTGCAATGAGAGACAAATGCTCGAGATAGCCAAGTGATATCGCCGCGAGCGATTTAAGGCACAATGAGGTTTCTGAAATTTACGTGTCCTAACAACGCGAACAGACGGGTAGACATAACTGCGGAATTTGTTAGGAAAATGTCGTGTGTCTGAACAAAATATTAGTTTAGAAACAAGGTGAGATTGTTCAGATTAGATTATTGTGGCGTGAAATTCTGTAGACCTAGGTTTATTTCTTTGGAAAGTAGAAGCACGTATGCACCATCGACTGTGAACTGGCAACCGGTACTATCTCAATTTTGACAACTTTACAGGATAAAGAAAATAATTATTTGCGTCATTAATATAGCATCTTGTTTATTGAATAAAAATACGTGCTTTTTTTTAAATATTTTTACTACACGCCTTATTAAAAACAAAAGCTGCATGATATGCTTCCTTCTAATATAAAAAAAAAACTGGGCAAGTGCGAGTCGGAATCGCACACTGAGGGTTAACCGTACAAACTAACTTATGTAAATAGTTCAATTCCCAAATCGAGATTTTTCCGAATGCGGAAAAAAAGATATTTTTTTTGGTGACGTGACTACAAATTGTCAGTTTTCAGATTTATTCCTATACTTGTGTTATAAGACCTTGCTTTATGCCAAATTTCAGGGTTCTAGGTCAACGGGAAGTACCCTATGAATTTTGATTTCCATATGAGTGACAAATTTACGATTTTTGCGATATACGCGGCCGTATCTTTTTTTTTCGTTAACTTAGAAATTTAATTTTATTACAGCGTCAAGGGACCGCAGACTTGAGTATATGGTTTTAATTTCAACTCGATACCTCTTCGCGTTCTCGAGATAAAGGGTCTTGCCCCAACAGACAGACAGAGAGACAGTCAGACGGCCGGACAACAAAGTGATCCTATAAGGGTTCCTTTTTTTTGAGGTACGGAACCCTAAAAACGAGTTAGGACAATATAAATCGACAAAAGAAGTTGAAGTTAGTACAAGTTGAATAAAGTCGATTCTGACGCCTTTAAATGTATCTGAGATGCGATTTCTTGCAACGCAACTGAGTATGATATTGTATTAAAAAGTTACCGACATCGCCCGAAAAATCGTTAAACTTAAGTGGCAATGAGCCCTACATTGCTCGCAGAACAGGTGGTCAACATTTCAGCCGAAAGACGTCCACTGATGGACATAGGCCTCCCCCAAGTGTCGCCACAACGAACGGACTCTCACCAGGTCATCGGTCCACATTGTGGTACCAGCGCTGTTCAACAAAACAATTAATTACAACAATTAATATCACATTTCTGCCAACCACTTCAGCGAAACTGATTAAAACGTGTCAAGCATGAGAACTTGTTACAAGTCCTCCGTGTTACGAGCTCTTAGACTATTAGCAGCAATCAATACGTTGCCAATCAATAGCGACCCGCGGGTGGTAAATTAGTACCGACAGCAAAAACGTTACTGATTGTACATACCAACAACCTTTTATTGCATTTTTAGATGTATTAGGTATTAGGTACTAGTTACACCCCGTCGTGAGGTATTACGAGTCCATTTTTAGGGTTCCGTACTCAAAGAGTAAAAACGGGACCCCATTGCTAAGACTTAATTGTCCGTCTGTCACCAGGCTCTATCTCATGAACCGTGATAGCTAGACAGTTGAAATTTTCACAGATGATGTATTTCTGTAGCCGCTATATAACAGAATAAAATAAATATTTAAATATTTTTAAGTGGCTCCCATACAACCAACGTGATTTTTTTGCCGGTTTTTGCTCGATGTTAGTAACAGCATACGGCAATAGGTAGACGCTTGAAATATTTACAGAATATTTAGTTATATCATCATCATCATTTCAGCCGAAAGACGTCCACTGTTGGACATAGGCCTTCCACAAGCGTCGCCACAACGGCCAGTCCTGTGCGTCCCGCATCCATCGGACAGCAGCAGTCAGACATCGGTCGCATCGGGGCATCGGTCAGTTGTATAATCACTTTAAAAATAAATAGTTTAATTATAATAAAATAAATATTTAAAGGGGGCTCCCATACAACAAACGTGTTTTTTTTTGCCGTTTTTTGCTCGATATTAATAATGCAGTTCGAAACCCTTCCCGTGCGAGTCGGATTCGCGCTTGGCCACTTTTTTTGCAGAATTAATTTTGAGGTGATTTGTCGTAAGATAAGGAAGTCATATCTTCCATTATTTATTTGTTGGTTGAAAAGGTTTTTTATTTAATCGTTTTCAGTATGTGAAGTAGAGATAGCATGACAATCATAAACAAGCTTTTTCGAGCGGTTTCGCCCACGATTAAGTAGAAAATATATGCCATATCACTCAATGATAAAGGTCAAAAAATTTTGAGTCTCGAGCCTTTCTAATATTTTTTTTTTTGGTGTGGAAAATCATCAAATGACTTCTTCCACTCTGGGTGGAGCCAGAGGGTGTCAGACTTTCACTGATTAAAAACACAACCATGTTCCTTCATTTTCCTTTACGTTCTAGGGCCATGGTAATTCTTTCAAACGTTCCAGTAACGGTCTTGAGTAGTCTTGAGCCTTAATTACAAAACATTATTTTAATTAAACGTAGCAAAAAAAAAATTTGTACATTCCTCTTGGGCTGCAGGGAATTTCTGAATAGGAAACACGCTGTCTCAGAACGCTTTGCGGTCAACTGAAAGACACTGGTGTGGTTTTAGTCAATAAAAGTACAGCGGGAGAAGTCTGGATGATTTGCCACCTCAAAAATAAATATAACTTCATTCTCTTTTTATATTTTAGCTCTGCAGTACTCACTGATCGTATCATACATCACAGTACTAATAACGATGAACATAGGCACATAATCTCCAACTTAAATCCTACTGCACCACGTAAACACGGCAAATAATACCAAATAGCGCAATTTACTGCCGCCCATCTGCATCACAAAATCATAGTAAGACACAAATACTAACTTATGTTCTCTCATAGTCGGTTAAACCATTCAGATGTAAACTAAGTTTAGAAGACGGGAACAGAAGTTAATTTAAGGTGTGTAGTCCCTTGAACATCTGCACCCCTAGCCAAGTTGATAATTTGCAATCATTAACGCTTGTCGAAAACGAATCAAATTTAAGGGAATGGCATCATCTCAACGTAAAGTCATGTGGTCAGAACAAACGAATAGAAAATTCGTAGCCAAGTTCACATCGTTCAAAATGATAGAATGAATCGTTATCGTTTCTACAATGTTCAACGCAACATCCTTTGTTATACAAACGCTACATTGTGGAACGAGCGGCCGACTCGGCGCGTCAAAATGGCTACCAACTTATCGTTTTCTACAATTGCTGACACCGAGGCGTTACCGATTGGAGAACGGAATTCGACACGAGATGGTTATAACTTGGCTAGGGGGGCTGACCGGAGTTAAATGCACATATACTCATACTGCCGCCTGCGCCGCATAGAGCCCCGCTGACCTTTAAAACCATTTTCTTTGCGAAATTTTGATTGATTTACATATGCTATGTACATTCTGAAAAACACTTAACCAGCATCTTTTTTTTTTTGTATAAACATATATTTTTAAGATCAAAGCCGTTTGAAAGGAGTAGGGAAAATAAGCGAAAAATATCATGTTGTTATTTTTTTTTGCAAAAGTATTCGTCATACGAAAAAAAAACAAAAAAAACACATGTTGATAATGCGGACGGCGAGCAATGGGTGGCTCGCCGTCCGATCGTCCGGTAACCGTCCGGACCGAGCCCAAGTCGTCGACGGCGCGTATTGTTCCACGCGCGCCTCAGGGAGATGTCAGCAAATCGTAGGGGCCCAACAGGGTCGAAGCCTACTGGGGCCACGGGTAGTGTGAAAGTGAAACCCGTGGCCCTAGGACGAAGGCAAAGAAGGAACAGGAGTGGGTTTTTAGTCAGTAAAAGTCTGACACTATTTCCCGCTCCGCCCAAGAGCGAAATTTGTCATAAGATGATTTTCCCACCTAAAAAAAAATAAGTGTGGCACTCGGGGACTGCCGCGGTAAAGCTATTGCATAGCATTTTGTATCAACTTATGCAATTATAATTATTTATTTATTTTATTTATGCAGTATTTCTTTTTCTTTGATATTAATTCAAGTTACACTTTTTGAGCGTGGTGACCGATAAGAAAATAATTTTTTTTCTTTCTTGTTTACTTCATAAATTGCTACAAGTATGTTCAGTTGTTATCATAGAACATTACTATAATCTATTATAATACAAAAAGACTATTTTGTTTGACCGAGATTTGAACTCGAGGCACGATGATAACATAGGTAGAACGCTGTACCAATGCGCCACACAGGTCGTTAACGACTTTTCTAAAATAGGTGTTCGGTCTCTGTCGGCCTTCAAGCCACACCTCCGTGCCCGTCGGAGTGGGGAGCGTGAGGTTTTTTTCGTTACGGAATTTCTGGATTCGGTCCCCGCGCTCAAGGCCCTCGATAGAAGCTATGCAATAGCTTAAAAAAACATGTTGATGTATTATACATAAATCTATAATAAACTTTTTTTTTTTCAAATCTATGAAACCTAGCCGTTACTGAGGAGTTGGCTTCAGAAAGTCACTGTTTTATAGCACCGCTCGGGAGCTAGGGCCTTATTAATGCAATAAGTCAGTTTTCCGACTATCCGCGGTTCAATTGAACCCATTCATGCCTGCATTTGGTGTGGAAAGCACAGATTATGAGATATGGAACGGCTTCGGTTGTTTTTGTGTGATTTCTAAAGGCTGGAGCTGGTAGCTGAATAGCTGAAATAATCTCAGTAACGGGTCGCAGATTTGGCACAATTTTCTACACCCTGTTTTTGAAATCGTTGGTATGTTATCAGGTTGGGAAACAGCTAAAGAAAGTTCTGATCGGTAGGTAGATATCAAAAACCATTAAATCTCATGTGCTCAAAAGAAGATAGACGGATGAAAGGCACTTAGACTGCTTGACAACCCTCATCATCATTTGAGCTGAAAGACGTCCACTGGTGGATATTGAAGCTTGCAAGCGCGACTGCTAAGCGGGGTTATCGAACCCCACTTATTCTGAACCCAGGAAAAGTCAGCACTGACTTTTTACATGACACAGGATTATATTTGGATTTTCCATTATTAAATACTCTGTAGCAGCCCGTAGTTTGGACGGTAGTGGTACGACACCCCTTTTTTTTAGATGAAAAAATCATTTAAAGACATCCTCAGCTCTTGGGTGGTACGCAAGGGTGTGTCAGACTTTTACTGACTAAAAACTCATTCCTGTTCCTTCTTTGCGATTGTTTCAGGGCCCCGGGGATCTATTTCGCATCACCCATGGCCCCAGTAGGCTTCAACCCTGCTGGGCCCCTACGGTTGCTGACAACTCCTTGAGGTGCGCGTGGAATACTACGCGCCGTTGACAGCTTGGGCTCGGTCCGGACGGTTACCGGACGGTCGAACGGCGAGCTACCCTTTGCTCGCCGTCCGTGGAAAGCATGTAAAGACGTTGATCCGTCTCCAGTCTTATCAGATTTCCATCTGATTGGACTAAGAAAATAAAATAACAGAAATTGCACCTCTGTTTGCGCACATGCTTGCACAATAAAATATTTCCGGCGTAGGTTCTTAGCTGATCTCCGTTTAGATTGGCCACGTGACCACAGAAATACATTTTGGAAAGTATGGAATAGCTTTTCTCATTTCTTCACAGCTCCTAGTAAAGGTTCTTCAACTGCCACCCAGAAACTGAAACAGAAAAACAGGACAAACTATAAACATTTTATTAAAAATCAATCGACGTTGCCCATAAAAGTCTTTGGTAAAGAAACATAAAGTATTTACTATAGGATATAAACTTCAATAATGCATCCTGTTCGAATTAAAGTCTATATTATTGTCTATTACTCGCCGATTATATTTCAAATGGCTAGTTACCTTATTCATAAATTCTTATGGCTCAGGTTAAACGACTTATTACGTTAACTGAACTAGTATTTTATTCTGTTCTGTGCCGGTTTTCTTTGCCGGCATTATACTTTTATCATCGTGTTTTCCAGTTCATCGGATGGATTGACCTTTCGATACAAGATTTTATGACTTTAATTTTATTTTTAAGCACACAGATATGAAATTCCCTGGCTCCTGAGCTAGTTAGAAACTGTATTACAGGAGCCAGTACATTTCCTTGATTGTTATACATTTTGTCAAGTTTATAAAATAAAAAAATAAAAATGGAAAAAGAAAAGTAAAAAAATAAATTTAAAAAATATATAATTAAGCCCAGTCGTCAACGGCGCGCAGTGATCCACGCGCTCCTCAAAGAGATGTCAGCAAACCGTAATGGCCCAGGTTTGAAGTCTCTAGAACCGCAGGGATTTTCTGAAAAGAAACCCGTATTCCTAGAACGCAAAGGGTAACTGAAGGACACAGGTGTGGATTTAGTTAGTAAAAGTCTGACACGCCCTCGCGCCACCGAGAGCGGAAGAAATCATTGGATGATTTCCCACCTTAAAAAACCCATGACCTGTTTATTATTGTCACTCTAATTGTTTAATTCATAGTTATAATTCAAAATGACCAATGACCGAATTTTTAGTTTTAATTTGACATCATATAGAGGAATGTGTTTTTTGTCATACTTATTTCATTTTTTTTTTTATCTTTCATCTAGTTATCTGTGTGTGCATGATGTGGTTTTTTTTTTTATTCTTGATGGAAAGCGCCACTATCTCACCTGATGGAAAGCGACGATGCGGTCGACGATGGAGCGCGCTTACCTAGAAGTAACCTATTCACTCTTGACTTAAAGATTCCCGGGTTGTAGCCATCAGGAAACACAGATTCCGGCAAGGAATTCCACTGTCCACCATGTACCAGTGGCGCATTGCCGTACGCCTGGTGGTCCGATGATGGTACGGCCTAGGCGGGTTTCCTGTAACTGAAAGAGCACACGTAAAAGGCCCCATGCGTAGTTGTGATCTCTATTGTATTTATGTGTCCTTTATTGAAGATACAAATAAATAAATAAATCTTTCGAAAAATTCAATAGCTTAATATATCACCTTCATCATCATCATTTCAGCCGAAAGACGTGCAGTGTTGGACATAGGCCTCCCCCAAATATCGCCATGACGGTCCTGTGTCCAGCCCAATTTATAAATCCTGTCTTTAACACAAGTGTGGGAAACTAAGCACTAAGCTTCAACGTATCACTCCATCGAACATAGTACGCACTAAGCATAACAACGTATCACCACGCATCGCAACGCATAATATATTAATTCTATTAAAATATCTGCGATTAACTACCTTGTAAGGAGAATAATGTGGATTCAAGAAGATTAAAAGAACCAGTTCTACTATCAATAGAATCGACTTGATAACTAACACATAAACATCTTGTACTATAAACGAGATGACATGAGCGATAATGATAAAGATATCATTTTCTTAGAAGTATTTGGATCAGAAACAGTGTTAAGGATCACTGATTCCGCACATTACAATCTAGATTTAGTGTATATTTATTTATTTAAACTTCATGTATTAGTACATAGGCGGACTAAATGCAACAAGGCATTCTCTACCAGTCAACCTTTGGGTTAAAAAAGACAACACTGTGGTAGGTGTGCACAATTATTAAATAACAGATATTTCAAATATAAATAAGTTTCGGCATAAAAACTTTGGACCCCGTTTCACCCCTTTAGGGGGGAATTTTGGAAATGCTCTCTTAGTACTCGCCTACGTTATAAATAGGAACATTGTGCAAAATTTCACGCTTCTAGTCCCAGTGATATTGGGTATGCGTTGATGTCAGTCAGTTCCTCCTTTTATATAAATAATTTAATAAAATTAACCTAGATAGATGTAATAGATATAGACGCAAGAGGCACAGAACCGGTCGTTGTGGCGACACTTGAGGGAGGCTTATGTCCAACAGAGGACGTCTTTCGGCTGAAATGATGATGACGATGATGATTGTTAAACGGGAAGGAATATAATGTATTTTTTTTATAATTAGTACCTATTATTCATTAGCAGTGCGTATGTGTGCCTATATGCCCAGAGTCTGTTTCCTGATAGCTACAACCTAGGGGTCTGTAAGTCAAGAGTGAATAGGTTACATCTAGGCAAGTGTGCTGCATTCTCAGCCACATCATCGCTTACCACCAGGTGAGTTAGTGTTCAAACGCGAGCCTATCAATAATAAAAAAAAAACTACATAAATAAAACAAAAAAAAAGTTATTATCAATTCTAGTCTGTACACTTCATTGCAATATAAAAAGCTCTGTGATTGTCCCAAGGTTTTCTTATTTTCACTTTCAGAATACGGAACCCCAAGCGCAATAAATACGCAAGTAGTAAGCTCTGACCTTATTAGGCAATCAAAGTACTTAACATAGTATACTTCAAGTAGTAAACCTTAAGTGGCGCCTTAGTAGGCGCAAGTAGTGCCTATGATGATCCAGCAAGTAATGTGTATAACGATCCACTATTTAGATAAGCCGATAAGAACTGATCGCAAATCTATTTGTAATATTCTAAATATTTATGTTGTCTTTGTTAGTGATAAAAAGTTAGAAACGAATCGTTGTGCTTGCCAGAATGCCAGTGGTAGCCTTTTTTGCAAACGTCAACTATGAATTGGCATAATATTTCATTTTCGAGCTGACATGATTCATCAGGCTATAGATATTATATTTTTTCCAAGAGACTAACTCATCAAGTAATGCGTGAACTACATACATGAAATTTACACTTAATTGTAAAGAGAAAAGATTTTTATTTTTGTTCGTAATGAATAAATTTAAAAACTATCGGACCTATTTTAAAAATTCTTTAATCAGTAGAATGCTACTTCATCACTGAGTTACATTGGCTAAAATTACATTTTCTATTTCCACGCTGCCAAAGCCGCTGATAGAAGCTAGCATAGGATGTTTTAACTAAATTTATCTTCCAACTTACTTAGAGCTCCAATTTACTTACAGCTCCAACTTACTTACAGCTCCAACTTACTTACAGCTCCAACTTACTTACAGCTCCAACTTACTTACAGCTCCAACTTACTTACAGCTCCAACTTACTTACAGCTCCAACTTACTTACAGCTCCAACTTACTTACAGCTCCAACTTACTTACAGCTCCAACTTACTTACAGCTCCAACTTACTTACAGCTCCAACTTACTTACAGCTCCAACTTACTTACAGCTCCAACTTACTTACAGCTCCAACTTACTTACAGCTCCAACTTACTTACAGCTCCAAGTTACTCACAGCTCCAACTTACTTACAGCTCCAACTTACTTACAGCTCCAACTTACTTACAGCTCCAACTTACTTACAGCTCCAACTTACTTACAGCTCCAACTTACTTACAGCTCCAACTTACTTACAGCTCCAACTTACTTACAGCTCCAACTTACTTACAGCTCCAACTTACTTACAGCTCCAACTTACTTACAGCTCCAACTTACTTACAGCTCCAATTTACTTACAGCTCCAACTTACTTACAGCTCCAACTTACTTACAGCTCCAATTTACTTACAGCTCCAACTTACTTACAGCTCCAACTTACTTACAGCTCCAAGTTACTTACAGCTCCAACTTACTTACAGCTCCAACTTACTTACAGCCCCAACTTACTTAAGCTCGTTTTTTCTCTTAGTTTTAAATTTAGCATGCCTAGATGGCCGGAAGCATTAATTTTACCATTACCCATTTTGTACAATTATCGAAAATTTGTAAACTAAACAAACTATTTAATTTTTGTTTTCAATTATTTTGACGTGACAACGTCTTATAAATTGGTTTGCCGGGTGACACTTCAAGAAACTGCGTTACGCTCCGCTCACGTTATGCGCTCACAATGAGAGCGAGTGAGAGGCACGCGTCCGAGCGCGAACGCGTAAGAGCGAGAGAGACAGACATAAAAAGATTTTACCACTCAAAGTCGTTGTCACGTAAAACTTTCGCCCGTATACCGACTTTACAGGCAACCAATTTTTTTTTTAATTTCGATTGCTTCGCGCTTGCATTCCGCAGGGCCCTAGCGATGTGGTCAAGTGTGGTTTAATAATGTTTTCGAATCTCATCCTTGTCAGGGGAATAGCTTACCGTCTCTCAGAATTGCAAAAGGACAGGATCAAATCAGGAAATTATTGTATAACTTCCTGATTATTTATGCTGCATAAAAGCTTTTCTCATTGACCACAATATTAAATAATCTAGATCACGAAAGAAAACTAACAGCGACATGGCAACAGATTCCAAACTACAGATTCCACAAATCCGTACATCTCTAATCACGATATCCAGTTCCTAACACATACCTACACACGGACATACAACCACAAGTACACTGCTACCAAAACAAAAACGGGTGTATCTGCGCTATTGGGCTTAATTGAGTTATTTACTTTAGAGAGCAATGGTGACCCAATGGTAACGTCACCAACTTTCAATTTGCACGTCGTGGGTTCAATCATAGTTAAGCACTTTACTTTGTGGAACTTAATACATCATCAAAAATTCGAAAACATGTGACATCCAACCGCACTTGGCCCGCATGATAGCTACAGACAACTTGTGGTTTTTTTATGTAGGAAATCATTCAAACTCAAAATTATATATTTCACGTAGGCCTATAGGGGCATTTTTAAAACGTCAAAAGCTAGCGCACAGTTCCAAATTGTCGTATCCTATGG
This sequence comes from Mythimna impura, assembly GCA_905147345.3. NCBI lineage: Eukaryota > Metazoa > Arthropoda > Insecta > Lepidoptera > Noctuidae > Mythimna > Mythimna impura. Next base: position 25,664,751 of record LR990346.1, on the reverse strand, counting down.
AGAAGAACCGGCAAAAAACCATGGTTAGTATTTGAAAAATATTCATTAATTGTGCAATATTTTCATATTACAATATTAATATATATGAGAGGACATTGCAATGACTTCTCCCGCACCAGGGTGGGACGAGAAGGCGTTTCATACTTTTACTGACTTTAATCGACCAGTCCTTCAGTTATCCTTTGCGTTCCACGCGCGCCTTCTTATAACACGGATAGTTATGCCATATAGCTGCTTCATATATATTACAATAAATTAACCACAGCCTAAGGGGACAATGGAAAGTAATTTTAATTATTTTATCAAATTCTCTTTGTTCCCTTTTAATCGGGATACATACACGAATCTATCACGTATGTCCGTTGTCCTCATTATAACTAGTCATATTACAGGAAGGCGCGCGCGAGCGTATTTTATGTTTAAGTCGGATGCGCCCTTTTTCTTACAGCAACAGTACATAAGTCCGACCATTCATTACTATAAGCATCCCTAGTAACGCATATCTGTCTGATCTAACACGTACCGGTGCATAGTATATGCAAATGTAACTGATTGTAAGAGCGATACGCCCATTTGGAGCCTGTCTCGAGATTAGCATCGGTTCTATGTGCAGATTACTATTTTGCCCACTAATTATTACTCTATTAATGTTTTCGTTTTGTAGGAATTGATGTTGGGCTATTTGATTACGATTATGGTAGATTTTAATGATAAATGATAGTTATTTTGCAAATCTAACTATCTATACGACATGTAACTGGAATAAATAATACAGTCAAAAAATGGGGCTCTATTCGTACCCATTACTGATCATATTTGTGTAGCCGTTTCGTTTCGATTCTCTTTTCATTGATCACCTCGAGTCGGCCACGCCTCCTATTCCATTGTTCTGACCACGTGAGTAAGCGTTGAGATGACGTAACTTGGCTAGGGGGGCTGATCACTGATTTTACCTTCGGGATCGCAGTCCAGCACTAGTTTATATCATATAAAAAAAGATATAAGTACGAGGAACTCAATACAGCCAATTCTTTTAAGGCAAAAAGCCGTTTAGATACATAAATTCCGCTCTATCTCAAGAACTGGTTGCTACACATTAAGGACAGGGGGCTCATACAAAGTTATCAGATGATGGTTAGACGGCAACAAAAGGGGCTCATATATCATGCAATGTCCTGGACGCTATCCAATCCGAATCATAAGTACTGCCTTGTCAACTTTGAAATATTCTTAAAGACCTGTTAGGGGTGAATAGGGTGAAGTCCTGAAGCGGCCATAATGGATGGACAGTTTGTTGAAATTACTAGATTATTATTCAACTCAGATAGTCCCACAGCCCTTATCGTAATTGGGCGGCGGTTGCTTCCTTCTGCGAAGCAGTAATGCGAAGCGGAAAGCGAAGGAGACGGCCGCACGCGTGAGGGAACGGACGTCGTCACGCCCCAGCCGCAGAGACCCCGACCCCGATTACCAGCCACCGAAGGCGTGGGCTTGCGTACGACGAGTAATGGGTAGCTCACCGTCCGGCCTTCCGGTAACTGTCTGGACCGAGCCCGAGTCGTCGACGGCGCATAGTGTTCCACGCGCGCCTCTAAGAGATGTCAGCAAAACCGTAAGGGCCCAGCAGGGGCGATGCCTATCTATGTATCCCTAGAACCACGGCAATTTTTGGAAAAGATACCGTAGTCCTGGAACGCAAAGGTCAACTGAACGACACAGGTGAGTTTTAGTCAATAAAAGTCTGACACGCCCTTTCGTTCCACCCTAGTTCGAGAGAAGTCATTTGATGGTTTCCTAAATCAAAAACAAAAATGTATTGTCATTTGTTTAGTTTAGGGTAAAATATACTACTAATCCATATCAGAATACTGATATATACCATCATACTAAATCAGTAAATAAAAACAGCAAGTATTACATGTGTCTCGTCAAATTATTTCACGGCCGTCGAACCATATTTTAGTCAAATGTCAAAACTGTAGACAGGTCAAATCTGTCAAAATTCCATGTCGCTCCCACGCGAGTTAGGCATCAATTATAATTAGCGGTCAATTTATACAAAAAACAAGTGTTCTATGTCAGGAACTTAACGTTGGACCAGTCCAAGCGTGCATGCACATACGTAAACATCCGATATACAGGTTGCTTCATAAAATAAATATATATAATTTAACTTTTTTGATATTCGGTAGCAACATTTTAGCTCATCTTTAAGTTCAAAATTTAAGCAATCCGTGCTTCTTAAATGTGATTCAAACCTTTTATACGTTTCCAAAGCTGCAGAATTGTCCAAAAGTCACTGCGGCCCTAGAGTGTAAAAAAAAACTGAAGAAACTCTTCTCACTCCATCCAAAATAGGAGAAAAAAAGGCCTCATATACATATACTTCATTAGACTAATGCAAAGTTTGGGGTCAAAAATAAAAGTTGTAGGTTGCACGATATATTGATATTCAGATATTCATCCATAAATTCTCACTCAAAAGCAGCTCCAAATTTAAAATTGACAGTTACATTTGACATAACACTGGCCTTCTATACCACAGAGCACAGTAATCGGTAAAAAGATGACAACAGAATAAGTACTGTCAATACTGTCAATTTCATCGGAAAACACGAGCAGGACAATTAAATTTTTAATCCTTCACCGTGGGTGTTGTCTAAAGCGAGTAAATGATAACATCTCGAAGGCAACATGACGTTTTCAAAATGTATCAGATATTAAAGCTCACTTTTGACATTGGTACACTGAAAATATCATGCTGTGAGAGCCGTGACCACCCATCCGCCTGCGAAACGTGTTGGTTCCTTATGTTCTGACAAGCCAAGATCTTAGTCCTCCCACATACACTTTAACAAAACTGCTGTATATTCAGAAAGGGGACATTTAAGTTATATTCACGCTTTATCCTATTGGTGCCCTTAAAATAACGAATCTCATATTTCAAAAAATATTTTTTTTAAACACAATGCTTTATTCTACGTTTTTAGAAATAACTAGCGACCTACCCCAGCTTCTCATATGTGTTAGAAATATTTGAAACTCTCAGCTTTTCTTTTCTGTAACATTTTTGTATTATACACCTAAACCTTACTCATGAATCACTTTGTCTATTGACGGACGTCACATGAAAATCCATTCTGTGTTTTTTGAGTTTATCGCGAACATACTGCCGGACAGATGTGGTTGGGGACTTTGGTGAGAAAAAGCAGAAATATCAAACGAAAATCGAAAGCGGGACCTGTAACTTCGCAGATAACCGTCTATCGTCCCATACTCCAAGACACATTCATCCTCTTCTAATACTTAAACGGCTCTTAAATCATTAATTGTCACTATCACTCTGCACCTTCCTATCTCCCCCTGCCATAAATCCCAAAGATTGGAAGGTGGACCGCATTTACCCTATCTCAGTACTTGTGTAGGGAGTGATGTGGCTGCGCAAGTGGGCCCGCTGTAGCTGCGCCGTGTGACCGATACATATCGATGTAATGATTGATGCTGCCGCCCATTTGCCAAACTAGTTCCTGAGAAGCTGTGCAGCTAGTAAAACCGCGGAATTACTTCAAATAAGTATTAGTGGATCAAATGTGGCCGTTGTAATTGCAGGCTGCAGAGTTTTTTTTATGTAGGAAATGATCTAATGACATCTCGCGCCCTTGGGCGGAGCGTGATGTCAAACTTTTACTGACTAAAACCCACTCGTTTGTTCCTTCTTTGCCTTGCGTTCTAGGGCCCCAGGGTTCATTTTCTCTTAACCTATGGCCCCAGTAGGCTTCGACCCTGCTGGGCCTCTACGATTTGCTGACATCTCCTTGAGGCGCGCGTGAAACACTACGCGCTGTCGACGACTTGAGCTCGGTCCGGACGGTTACCGGACGACTAGACGGCGTGCTACCCATTGCTCGCCGTCCGCAAGCCTGAGTCTACGGTGGCTGGAAATCGGGATCGGTATCCCTGCGGCTGGGGCGTGATGGCCGTTCCCTCGCACGTGCAGCCGCCTCCTTTGCTAACATTACTGCTTCGCAGAAGGAGGCGACTGCCTGCCACTCCTACTCGCTCTGGACCGTGGCCTGTACCAAGGCCCGGCGCGAGAGGTCGTTGCCGCCGATCGCTCCTACGAGGACACGACGGTGCTCTGCCCAAGCGGCGCACACCTCTACCGTATGCTCCACCGTGTCCTCCGGGCGGTCCACACAATGGTGACACCCGGGCGTTTCTTATGTAGAATAACTTTCTGATGCAGTACCTTCCTCGCCCCCTCCTTACCGATCTGAAAAATGATCCCCTCCATGGTCACATATTCTTCCATATCTAGAAGCTAAAAACAATGGACACGAACAATCTGTAACAGGCCAATAAAAAACTGTTTTACAAAAAAAAATAACCGACTTCACTAAAAAAACACACAAAATATCGTCTGGAGGTGGTACGTGCCCCCGTGCCCCCCCTTTTATCCGCCGTTGACGGCGACTCTTTCGAACAATAGCGCAACCCACATCCGTGCTGACACTTACTTCGTGGCCTCACGATGCAAGTCACTGATGCGCACTGCCTACCAGCCGCATGCAGCTCAAATCGTGATTAATGTGACAATCCACGATCTTAACTCCTCCGGAACACGGCACAGATGTGTCCGGACCACGATTATTTATTTTCGGCTGAGGACTCCTAATGAACGAGATTGCGGACGCTTTGCTTAAATCATTACGCGAAATACGGTACGTTTGAATACCGGGACAGGTATAGACATAAATGTATACAAGTACAGGTACTCGATATACCTCTGTAAGCTGTATGTTTTGAATTAACTGTAATATTGGGTTTATGACCTGATGTGGTCGTTTAAAGTTAGTAGATTTTATAACTATATGCAAAATTATGTATGGTCTAGGACCCCTGCATCTATTACATGACCATCACATAATTTTGCTTATCCAGGATAAGGGAACCAAAATGAACGGTCTCTAGGTGTACTATATATAAATACTTACGATACTTACTAACATAAAAGATATTTTATTTCTTGTTTTTGCCAAAGGACTCGAAGTAAACATAGATAGATAGATATATTCTTTATTGTACACCAAAAATAAAAATTACATTAGGAACTTAAAATTAATAGGGTGTCACAATGGGCGGTCTTATCGCTAAAAGCGATTTTTTACAAACAACCTTTGGATGGATTTGTATAAAAGAATTTAATGGCATGAAAAATGTGTACAAGTAGACTGGGCTAGATGGGAACACCTGTGTTACAGCAGAGTCTTCGATCTGATTTTATTCAATACTTACAACTAAAATTGAATTAAAATTGACTTCAATAGACCCCAAAAATTACGTTGAAATCGAAATAACCTATCTTGTTGACTCTATCTCGTACAAAAGTAAAAAAACAAGCGCCAACAGTTTCAACAACCACAAAACAATCGATAACTTACATTTCGCCGAACATCGCGTAAATATCAACAACACCTAAACTGAACACGAGGATAATAAATATTCAACGTATTTTAAAAGGTGCAGCTCAATACCTTGTACATTAGGTCTTCACGGCTCTCCTCTGGGCGACCACGCTGACAGCTCAATCGAAGCATTCACCACGTCAACAATAAGGTATTGATCCTTGCAACAGATAACTTCGACACACCCGGCCAACATAAAGATGTGTTCCTAGATATTGTCCGAGAAAGTTGTAGAAAAAAGTTTTTGATAATGTTTTGTTGCTGTTTAAGTGACCGATCGTTGTAGTTACATACATTACATATTGTGTACCCACTACATCTCTGTCAAATAGTTGGGCGTGTTATTAGTTGTAAATGTACTTTTAATTGGGCATCGTTGTGGTTAAAAGGATGTTTGTTACGTTGAATACAACAATTCTGATAATCTGATACGGATTACAGGTGCGTTTTTACAGAAAACCTCCGTATTTACTACAAATTTTTCTTTCTTTATCTAGCTAACACAATCTAATTTGTATTTACCATTTATTTTCGTTTTTTCGTATCAATTTCAAAACGTCAGAAAATTTACGCGCGAAAAGACCTGTCAAAAAAAAAAGAAACAAACCTTCACCATAGACAAGTTTACTTTTTAAACTTATCTCTCGAACACAAAGCAAGCAAAGGTATACATTACAAGTACAGCCTTACACTCATTTCTTACAGCCAGTGAATGAATAACATTATCAGGGCGAAGCTTTCTTGTGCTTGGTGTAAATATGTATTCTTGCTAGCAGTACCGGCCGACATTCCTTGAGTATTGAGTGCCTACATAAAAATCTCTTACTTGTGTTACGGTTTAATCCAGTGTTTAAGTTACAATGTTTTTTGTCTTATTGTAAATTGTGATTTTCCTGGTGTATTTGCTTTGCTAGTTTCAGTTTTAATTAGAGTGAGATTTCAGACCGCATTATTTAAATAAAACTTTAAATGTTTTTCTTTTTACCTTTTTGATACTCTATTTAATTTTCTTAAAAGTAAAAATAAGCTCTACAATTGTTGCGGCATGCAATTTATGTCTTTGAGCAAAAATGCACATGAGTAAAAAGTCCCAATGTCATGTTATTCCATTCGCTGTCGAGCATTCATTCACTAAGCAAGATCGATCACGCACTATCTTTACACGCATATCATGAAAATAATATCTACTGCCTACAAACAACGTCTGGAGATCTCAAATAATGATAAAAACAATTAATAACATTTCAAAAGAAACGGAACATGAAATCTATACCATCAAACGTTTAAAATAATAAGTCATTGTAAAAGGTTACTCGACACTTGTAATTTCTCCGCATATTTTTACCCGCGAAAAATTAGTGTTGCCAGTTACAATAAATACCGCGTATTTAGTCGTTCTCCGTCTTCGGCGTCACGCTGCGCCTCGGACACTGAGTAACGTCACGCATTCATGTCCCAACGTATACGTATTACAAACTGGAGTTAATAATGGCAGCCTAGTTTATTTATAACGAAATACAATGGCGATTACGGCGAAAATAAAATGGATTGTTGAATAAAAGTGTTAATTATGGCGGCTAAAAGAATGATGAGGTCAGTTTTTATTGGGTAATGAATAAATAGGATGAGTTCTTGTATTAGATCAGTTAAATGGATGGCAACTGGGAACTTTTATCAATTTTTGCACATAAGCATAATCAGCCTTTTATTGTTCCTACTGTTGGGACTCTGGCCTCCTCTCTCTAGGAGAGGGAATGGGCCGTAATCCACCACGCGGGAACAGCGCGGATTGGTGAATGTCACATGTCTTCGAATTTTTGGTTCTAGGACATTTTATGTTCTTCCAAGTCACTAGTTTGAATCCGTGACATGAATTTATGGTATACTTTATGTTACCGGAAAGAAACAAGTTTTAACTCCATAAAACGCTGTTTTTCTTACCACTAAAGGAAAAATACTGAGCATTTTATATTCAACTGGCTAAATAAGAGGTTCGTGCAACTTCCTTGCCAAAGGAATTCCTCACTCAGGCACGTCAAGAAACATAACCACGAAATCAATCCTAAAAGGCATTTATTTATTATTACAACTTAAATATTTATGTAAGTTGTCATAAACCAGACAGAATTATGTCTGATCATTAATTTTATTGTAACCAATTGACTTGAATGGCGTATGACGATAGACGCCATATTCTTTTTTTATCTGTGAAGTGTTGACGTGTGCAGGTGCGCGGATGTTGCCAGTCGCGAAGAAGTAAATTCATCATAAATGATGAATGGTGCGTTGGCTTACACCGCTTGGTATGATCGCATTTTTTTAAATGGCACATGGCAACACTTGGTAATTTAAGCGGGAAAATAGCTTTGTTTGGAAAAAGTACACTGAGTCTATAGCACTAGATGAATTAAAAAGGACTAATAATTTTTATTTAAATATGTTTCTTTCGCTTGTTTCAATCGAGAAATACATTGAAAAATAGTGAGATCTGCTTATCTTCCTTTGCGGCTTGTAAACGAAGCTGGGTAATGGCGTACTTTTATGTTCAAAAGTGATAGGTTGCAAGTGCAGCTACAGGTCATTTAATTTACTACAACAACCTTTAAATTCGATCTCTTCTAGTCCCATTATGTAAATGGGTTCGAAGCGCCTTTGATTTTTATGCACTACGATCCAAGCAACTCAGAAACTGCATTAGATCAGTAATGCAATCCTAATCGTCGATTTACCGTAACAGCGTGTGAAAGAGAAACCGTGGTCCTAGAACGCAAAGGGCAACTGGACACAGGTATGGTTTTAGTCAGTAAAAGTCTGACACGCCCTCGCGAATCATCCTGGAGCAAAGAAGTCTTTGGATGACATTTTCCATCACAAAATAAACCGTACCAGCGTACCTAGAATTTTTTTTATAAGCTTTGAAAACCGTGACGTCGAGCTTTTGAATTTTGCATAAATAAATTGAAATTACAAAAAAAAGTACGTAACTAGAGAAGACATAAGAAAAAAGAATTCATAAGTAGTTAATGACACAAAATATTCAATGTTATTATTATTATAAGTATGTTGTATCCCACTGCAGGGCAAATGGTTCCCTTGCACTCTTCCACGTTTCTTTGTCCTTAGCTACCTACATCTAGCCTAAGGAAGCTCAATATCAACTCCTGTGTTCTATATTTTATTTTTTAAATCTATATTTTCATATTTTGTGTTTGAATAGTGTATTTGGCTTTAGAGGATCGGTTTATAAAATAAAATAACACATCTTCATCAACATCGTTTAGCCGAAAGACGTCCACGGCTAGACGTAGGCCTCCCCCAAGTGTCACAATAACTACTACTACTAAATACTACTATCCTGTGCGTCTTGCATCCATTAGATTCCCGCGGTCGTCGGTCCACCTTGTGGAAGGCCTTTCAACGCTGTATTTTCGATGCGACGTGGTCGGAACTACAGAACGTTTTGGCCCTATCGATCATCTGTTCTGCAAGCAATGTGCCATGCCCTCTACCAATATCTTCATCTACACATACACCGCTATTGACCAACAAACAAATCAAGAAACATCAAATCGAATTCTTATTAATCAAACCGACCACGGTACGTCAAAGCATACCAAACCCAACAAAAGCGACATCCTACTTACCCTCCGATACTCTCCAATATCTCACTTAAGACATTGTAAAACGATCTTTGCCATAAACTTGTCGAAACATTGTATCGTCAGCGATCAGGAGAGAGACGGAAGACCTCTCCTTAAGTTCGTTCGGGATTGCGCCATGCTATGCAAAGTGTCTCTTTCCCGGACATAGCCGGGTCATTCCCGTAGGAATTGATGGGGTATTCTGGTTACCTCCGCCTTGCTACGTGTATATTCCTGCTAAGTTTCGTTTCCTTTCTAATATGTTATGCTGGGCAGGAATTATATTTATTGGTAAGGGTATCTGTTGGTGTAGTTAATTCTGAATTGTTTTAGACGGGATCTGTTGCTCACTGTTCTCGTAATCAAAACACATGTTATATATTTCATATTTTGAGGTAGAAATAGTTTAGATTCTAGATGATCTCGAGCCGAACGTGGCCATATTTTTTTTATTATTGAGTCAAACTTGACCATTATATCACCGTATGGTAAACAATGATATAGGCGACGATGGAACACGCTTGCCTAAGTAACCTATTTACTCTTGACTTAAAGACGCCCAGGTTGTAGCTATCAGGAAACACAGACTCCGGTGTGGAATTCCACTTCTTAGCTGTACAGTAAATGTGTTGCCATGTAAATTAAAGTGGAAATAAAATTGAATTTTGGTTTGTTGCTTATGTAAGATTTTGGCGTCGCTGTGTCGATCATATAAAAGCTATTATTACCACATAAAATACGAAAAAAAAACCTTTCTATTAGGTACTTTAAATTGACGTTTCAGTGAAAGGAGGAAAATGCTGGAATGCAAACATCTGAGTGCCATAAAAAGTTACATTAGTGCCTCTGAGTGAAATGAGGAAAGACATGAAACTTTGATCCTTTGTTTGAAAAGTATAAGTGACTGTGAGTTGACACGTTCTGTAGAATAGAATGTACCAACTCACATAGTACCTACTCAATCAGAGATAACGCCAATTGGTAAATAGTGAATGGTGGAACTCCGATCTTGATAGCTAGTGAATCCCAAGATGAGCCATTCAACCTACTTAGTAAAATAACAGTTACTTAGAATATTAATTAGAACTACATTGCATTGTGACAGAATAGGCGGCATACAACATCAACATAACTAATTATAACTTAACTGTAACTAAATACTAGTTTAACTTAAAGATAAACTACAAAATTAACATGAAATCCTATTGTCATTTACACGACTTCACAAGATAGTAAACCTTTCATTATTGTGGCAACACTAACCCATCAACTTTAAAACAAAATTGCGTCTCAGTTGTCAGACATGAACACGGTTATTCTGACATCTGTCAATCAAGTCCGAGAGCTGGCAACATCGGATATTAATATAGATGCTCGTTAGTGAATTCTTATCATCTTGTTAATGGCAACACTTTGGTCATTTACATACCACGTTTGCATACAGCCTAGTTTTGAAAGTGGGATTGGAATTGCGTGTATTCTCGATATGTCTAGTTGAAAGAGAAAATGGGCTTTTAAGATTACATGTATCTTTGTTAATGTAATGTTAAACTTTAGTTTAAGATGTCCAACAGCATAGGTTTATAGAGTACTTATGAAGTGACGGTGGATAAGACTAGCAAGACGTGGTAATAACAGGAGGAGAAAAATTTCTAAATAATAATTAATGGATTCATAGACTTTGCTAATAAGCTGTTGGCAGATTGTGGTTGCATACGGTATAATTGTATGGTTGTTATGTTTGGTTGGTTGTTACTTGGAGTTGGTTGGTGGACCAAGCCTGGCATGTTCATCAATCTGCCTAACGTGCCTGAATATCAATATTTTACATAGAGGGACTGCCTATCTGCTCTGCCTGATGTGTCTTTTAATTTAAACTGCACAGAATAGCTAAATATAAAAATAAAATTCGGATTCACGAAAACTAATCAAAAAGTTAAGTCATGTCTTCGTATGAATAGTTAATTTGTATAACATAAGAACATGGATTGAAATTGGAATGAAATTCAAAAAAAAAACAAAATTGAAATGTTTTTATTTCACATAGGCCTACATGGGCATTTATAAAACGTCAGAAGCTAGTGCAAGGTCCCAAATTGGTCGTTTCCTATGGAGAAGAACCGACAAGAAACTCCATGGAAACTCTTTTAAAAAAATGGTGTGCAAAAAGCATACCATTGTTATGTGATACACATTAGACCGCCAAGCGGATACAGCTGTTACTAAATACAGTAATATCTAACAAAGAACACGGATCCTATCACATCCTTAACAGCTTTTTTTCTTAGATTATTTCATAAGCTTTAATAGGCTTAATAGTCATTGTGCACGGCTTAACGCTACAAAAACTATATGAACCTGTTTTATCAATGATTGATATCTCGACAATCTCGAGATGTAAGGGCGCTAACCGATGTGCAACAGTCATGTCAGTGTTATCGATGACAGTTGACGATGATTTGACGTTTGTAGCAGGATGTTGGTCTGATCACACCTTTACTGAAGGTCTCTCATCTTGGTTGCTGTAGAAAGTTTTTGTATACGTATTCTTACATCCTTTACCATTTTTTTTTCCACCCTTTCGTTGCGTGATCGAATCAGGAATAAGGATATCCGCAGGAAAACCAAGGTTACCGACATAGCACGAAGAATCGCCAAACTAAAGTGGCAATGGGCAGGGCACATTGCTCGCAGAACAGATGGCCGTTGGGGCCGAAAGGTTCTGGAATGGCGACCACGTACCGGAAGACGTAGCGTTGGAAGGCCTCCTACAAGATGGACTGATGACTTGGTAACGGTTGCGGGAGTCCGATGGATGCGAGACGCACAGGACCGTTCATTGTGGCGACATTTAGGGGAGGCCTATGTCCAGCAGTGGACGTCTTTCGGCTGAAATGATGATGATGATGATAATTCTTACATCATCCACGAAGGACCAATGATGTCTAAGATTCGAAGCATTGTTCATCAAGATTATCCCAGATATTATCTGGCAGCAATAAGACTGCTATAGAACTCGTAGAATTAACAATTCATAGCTCTATTACAATTTTGGTGTACAACCTAGCAGGTATATTCATATTTGTTCTTGATTACGAGTAGACTGACCAATAATCATTAATCAAATCATGGTCATTATTTCAGCCGAAACACTGCTACTTCTGGATATTGGCCTCCTCAAAGTGTCACCAAATCAACCGGGTCTGTGCATCTCTCACTACAAAATTATCGTAATACTACCAGTCATTTTGACCCATACTATTAGTTCATTCAGTATAAACTCAAGTGCTCTTGCCTTTCTTAATAACCCACAAAAACATAATCGTATTGCTTATTGCACTACTTACTATTCGAATCTATTAAACAAAAACTGCCTTCGTTCAAACACAGGAAGTTTTTTCAGTCACAAAAACTTCTGTTCAATCTGAAGATCAATATCATACCATCGAAAGATTTTATCAGGACAGTCGTGAGTTATATATTAATCTTGAGACACTCCTTATAGGAGATGAGTTTGAAAACCCATTCGAAGTCTAAAGAGTCAATAAGAACATGTTTGAAAAAAAAGTGCTGAAGATCCAGTGTGTCTGGCATTTTTGTCAGCCATTTGATGCTTTACAACACAGATTGACGGCTGTACTTTTGAAAATCCAAATAAAATAATAGCAAAAATCACATTTTCTATTATTAACAAAGATCATCGGTATTGAAGGACCATACTGCTTGAAGTAAATACTGAAACTCATCATCGCTACGGGGAATAGAGAAATAAGGATCCAACAAAAGTCTTACTAATATTTTCATTGAAATGAAATGAAATTGTATTAATTTGCTAGAATACAGGTACTTACTTAATAACATGGGAAAATACTTTTTTTAGACTCACTATATTCGACTTATTAGTCGTGCAAATATTCTTAGAAAAGAGTTGAATACGACAGTTATTTTTTGTCGTAATCCGGCTCGAAGGGAAGGGCTCATGGATATGGGCCTTCCCCAAGAGTACACACATAACCACAACGACTGGTTCCATATGTCATCTTCGGATTTCCGCGACCCTCATCAGGTCATCGGTCTACCTTGTAAGTGGACGTACCGGAAGACTCAAAGTTGGGAAACTTTGAGTCTTCCGGTACGTGGTCGCCACTCCAAAACCTTTCACTCCTATTGAACATCTGTTCTGCGAGCAAAGTGCCCTGACCACTGCTCCTAAAGTTTGACGATTCTTCGGGTTATGTCATTAACCTTTGTTCTATCAATTTCCTTTGAAAAATAATCGAAAGAGCTTTAAAATTTTAAAAATATCTTCGATATGGGATTTGGTACCTGTTGAATCCTGGAGGAACGCTGGTCTGATGCTGCGTAAGCGAGCGTACGTGACCCACCACCACACCGCGCCGCTCCTTTGATGACTACCACTCCACCGCGCACATGATGTTAGAAAATAGCAGATTCTGAACTAATTGACCTCCATTGGTGTAATTGCTGCAAGGCGTTCCGATGTGAGAATAAACAAATAAACAAATCTTTAAATCTTCATTCCTGATTTGATCACGCATGGAATCTCAGAGCATGGTTCTCTTTATTATCGTTTGGATAACTTTAAGCCTTCTGACGAGGCCCACCCAAGGGCTTCTACTAAATACATGTGTCTCACGAAAGAAAGTTCGTCAAACGTCGTGTCACTGTCTTATGACTTTTTAGTTGTTATTTCAGAAAACTGCAAGCAAAAAACAAGTTACTTATCAGTGCCTTTATCAGAATCATTCCTGATATATTTCTTTGAAAAAAGGATGTAAATGTATGCTTGTTACAGCAAAACAAGTATTATAATTACAGAGTAAATACTTGGTAAATCTGTAGTATAAACGCGTGTCATATCAGAGATGGTTATCGGCACAATCTTAGATACTATCTTTTGAATACATCAGCTCGGACTACGATATGAGAAACGCTGAGACTGTGGACCTAAGACAAAAAGTGATGGCAGATTCTCGAGCATAATTTTGCTGGCATATTTTTTTAGCGTCAAGTGATGAAATATTTACAAAAGTACATAGATTAAAGGGTATGGACCACCATTAATACAAAATTTGGCCACCAGTGGACATATATTAAGACAACTTCAATTCATAGTTTATGAAATAATAAACTTGTTACAGCTATTACAGGTTTATCTAAAAGTTGGGGGAAATAAGTTAAATGAGTTTTAATTTTTATATTGCTAGAGTCAAAATGGCGGCTGTAGCACAGCAAAATAAACAAACATTTATTTATTCATTTGGTTAATCATTTTCTTCGTCGTTTAAAATTAGAACAACGTCTAAAAACATTATGTAGGTAAGTGACTTCTAAGTATTAGCATAGTTATTCATCAACAAGTATCATTCAATATCAACATCTGTAGTATTTTACTTACATATTTTAATTTTGTTACTAAGTATTGGTACAAATTAAATAGTTCTTACCTGCCGTGGATAAACCCATTCTTGTATCACAGATCACGGATTTCAGCAACTTCCAAAGAATGTCGTCTCATTTGAGTAATATTTAAAGCACAATTAACACAGCGTTGGCTTCTGTGGGTCGAAATATGTTACATACGAGTCGGTTTCCATCTGTCGGACGCTGGAGTTATTCAAAGAAGTAGAAACAGAGTCCGAGATAGAGCGGCCGGGGTCATTGTCGTACATAGTAGATTCAGAATCCATAGGCAGGCTGGGGTCGTTGGGAAAAGCGAGTGCAGAGTTCATTATGAAAGCGAATAGTAATAATAGCAAATAGTCACAAACTGAAACAAATAGTCGCAATTCAAATGCTACGTGGCAAAATATAACACTTTTTGCCGCCACTTTTCGCCCCATTTGGGTAGGCTAAGGTCTTAAGACCATACAGCCACTGAACTTCACTCAAGAAATCCCACCAAAAACACCCAAACATTTGCATTTTTATCAATAGACCAAATGCATATTATTGATATAATAAATGATGTTAAAAAAAAACGATGTTCTGGTCGATTATTAAAATGAAAATTCTATGCAATCTTTATTTTTATTATTCCACCTAAAGGACTTTGTATCCATGGTCAAGAAATAATTAAAAAAATCTTCAAAATGGTTGCAGGAACCAAAGAAACACTGAATAAATGAATATACTTATTGTTTAATATTATTTTTCCGAACTTTAACGGACGTAATATTATTTTAATAAATATTTAAGTAATTATTAAGATTTTTAGTATAAATAATAATCTTGTCCACGGCATTGAAAACCTCTGGCCGTATCTGGACCACTCCCTTTATAAACAATTTTGTTTTAGACATTATAAATAACTTATTTATTATATTTTGTTTTTTTATTGTATTACTAACACTAGTCTATATGAACATTGTTACTAACAAATTGGACACCATGGTCTGAAATAAAGTGTTATTATTATTGTTATTATTATACTATAGAATCCTCATAATAAAAATATTCCAGTTTAAAATTGAAGAGATTACGTATATTATGTCAAAAATACTTACGTACCTCTTTATAAATTTTAAAAAGCAATAAACGCATATTTGGCTGAATGACAGTTGAAATGTCTTAATGCCATGCTTTATTCTGGTGATGTTGTTATACTCGAATTGCACTACGATGTCCATCACTATATTCTAAGCACAAACAGTTATTTTTATGTTTATTATCTAATGCGGAAATATATTTCCTAAATATATTAATACATACAATACATAAAACAAAGCATATTATGTTACTTGACCAAGATTTATATTAGTAGCAACATTAAAAGTTCAAATTAGCCAAAAGCCATGAAGTCAAGCCAGCAAAAATAAACTAAGCCATAATTATTTTTACGATAATAAATAATCTAGTCATATTCAGTTTCCTGTTATGACAATTTTTTTGCGAAACATAAATTGGCCATTAGTTTCTATTGATAAAACTTAGTAAATTATTTCGCCGGTATATATTTTGGTAACCTATGTAGACAAATATGTTATCACCAATTTCCTCACACAGGTTTCCTTTTACAGGTTATTTCGATTCCGAAAAAAAAGAGATTGGGCAATACAAGGTGTATTACCCAATCTCTCAAATGCAAAAACATATTTTATCCACTTTTTTGTCTGATGCCAATTTAGGAATATAACTTGCTACACATTGTATCAACTCTTCTCAGTTATTCTTGCTACTGAGAAGTTGCTCCATAATATGAATACATTAGGGAGTATTTCCTCAAAATAGTCAAGTTCAGTGATACCCAGGAATAGGGCGCATTTCCTGGAGGGGTGCAAAAAAAAAGTGCCTTTTTGTTTGTATTGTACTTTTTTCTAGGGGCGCACCGAGCGTATAAAAGCGCTAGTTACAGCATTGTTTCTATGTCTGCCAATACTGTTCATAAATTTTAAATCAATTAATTAAAATAACTCCACCACAATAATCTGTTCAAGTTCACAGCTTACACAATAATGTGTAGTCTCAATGTACGGCAATACTGCTGCAGAATACATTGTGTGTTAATGTATTTCGATGTTTGCGCGCCTATCGCTGAATAATTGGAGTCGCCTCGTCGCCAGACGCCCATCGTCCTCGCACGGAATATCTAAACTCATTGGGTGATTGGGTCGTGTTTAATTTTTGATCATTTGTCTTGTCTTAACGACGGTCAAAATTTATGCTTACCAACTGTCAGAGTTTTGTCTTATATGTCTATCAAAGTCTAGTTTTAACGACTGACAAAGTATTGTTTTAAGCGCGGGCAACTCGAGGTACATTTCGATACAACCGCTCTTACGTGGTTATGATGTTATTATACATCTTTCTACAGATATTGTGGATACACAGCTATCTTGTGGATATTATCTAAGCTTCTATGGCAATCAAAACATAAATTTCTGTAAAACTAATCCAGTAAAGACCTCTGAAAATCTGCTATTTTACGTGAATTTGGACCCTCCATAATGTACTCATATATTAAAAATATAAAAAAGTACATCCATAGAAGCCTTGCACATTTAATCGAGATTCTGAATGACGACAATTTTTCTGAAAAACTTTTAAGGGTTCAAAAAAAAACTCGCATTTCCTGGAACAAGTTTTGTGAAATATTCGAGTAAATCACGGAATTACCGAATGCCAACAGAGTTTTCAGGCGTTATCTCTCTTTTTTCGCATTGCCACTTCATCAAACATCGCGTTGGATTGCATTAGATGAAGCAACTAGCTTTGAAACCATGCTCGACGTTGATGATAGACGAGTGGAGAAGGACCCTCTTAACGACAGATATATAGGGTGACTGGTAATTAGTGACCGATACTTAAACACGTGATTGTACTCATGATTACAAACAACTTTCCCAAAGAAACTTTTTTATATACTCAAAAGTTTTATCACAATAACAAAACATCTGTTTGTAATACGCGCGCGCGTGCAACCGGCGACCGCTTAGTTAGCTGCGTGACCCCGCCGCCGTTGTACCTACAATAGTGATAGAACATCCGCGCGGCTTGCAAACCCATAGGTGTGTAGCAGGCGCGCGCGCGTATTTAAACAGCTGTTTTGTTATTGTGATAAAACTAATGAGGATATAAAAAAGTTTCTTTGGGATAGTTGTTTGTAATCATGAGTAAAATCACGTGTTTAAGTATCGGTCACTAATTACCAGTCACCCTATATTTAGACGTCAAGTATCGACCCTCTCCAGGTCATCGGTCCACCTTGTGGGAGGCCTTCCAACTCTGCGTCTTTCGGTATGTGGCGTACGTGACGCCAGGTATACTAAAATTAAACTAAAATAATAACCTACTTCCTAAGATAGATGCATATAATTATAATATTCGCCAAGGCTATAGCATATCGGTATGCTGCTCTGCTTAGTGTACCAATAAGCTTACCTATTTCGTATTTTACATCAGAAATAAGCTGAACCAGTATCTATATATTAATCGTCTAAAAGCATCTAGTTCGAACGACTTCGCTGTTGCTATGCGATGCAAAGTGTCAAGTTAAGTAGGGGGCATCGCTTCATAATTTAGCTATTAGAGATACTAAATTAGCGTGTAATCCTAGGAACTGACTACTTGGATATGAAAAACCGGTCAAGTCAACCCGTAAGTACCTATCTGGTTGGTTGGTTGAAGGTCTGGTAATGGGACGAATTTAATACGATTATTTTTGTAGCATTTAACTGTTAGATTGTGATTCCAGGTTGTGACCTGTACTTCAAACTGAATAGTAAATTTTGATACAAGTGAAGAAACTTTGTCATTATGATCGAGGCGGTATTCACTTGAGCCTTAGCGAGGGTGTTATGGAGCCGAGGGTTGCAGTGACGTGCGACTCATGGGTGTCGACGCGCGCCCAGCTTGATTCAATAAATGTAATAAAACTGTGGCGGGGGAGAAGTCGAGATCGGAATCCCGGCGGCAGTTGGGGCGTAAGGACCGTTGCCTCACGCGATCGGCCGCCTCCTTTGCTAGCATTACAGCTGCGCAGAAGGAGGCAACCGCCTGCCACTCCTCCTCGCTCCGGACCATGGCCTGTACCAAGGCCCGGCGCGTGAGATCGCCCCCGCGAGGAAACGGCGTTGCTCTGCCCAAGCCGGGCACACATCTACCGTGTGCTTCACCATGTCTTCCGGGTGGTCCACACAATGGTGATGCCCGGGCATTTCTTCTGCACGGATCCGGTGGAGGAAAATCCTAAACTTACCATGTCCGGTGAGGACCTGTTTCATGCGGAAGGTAAGGACGCCGTGAGGTCTCTCCAGCGACGTCTCAAAGAGGGGACTTACCGCCATAATTATGGCGTGCCCAGGCCCTCAACAGTTACATTTACTGCGTGCAATCAAACGACTATATAAAATGATTTTATTTACCGATCCCAAGAACCGTAAATCAAAACAAATTAACTCATTAAACGCTTTTTAATTAATTTCACTTTAGTATTCAGCACATATCTCAACATCCCAGTGGTACAAAACCGGTGTGCTATCTGGGACCTTACCATGGCGTGGTTAAAATGTCAGTCGTGCGAGCGAGAGAGAGATGGAGCTGTACACAGGGGCGCCGACTCCGTGGGTGCACGGGGGCCCGAGCACCCATGAGAAATAAACAGTGGGTGCTGAGCACCAATGAGAATAGACATCAAGAAACAGATCAGTAATCGCCTTTTAGGGATGGACGTTTTTTCATTACCCGACGACCCGTTTAGCGCAGTGGTTTAGAGCGCCGGTTGAGACGCAAGGGTCGCGGGTTCGTTTCCCGCACTAACACAAATGGTGTTTGTAGTACCTTCGTTGTTCCTGGTTTTCATAGTACAAGGGAAAACCTTATTTTTTGACCAGCACAATTTATGTGATGTTGTCTCAATTTATTATTATTTATTTTTATTAATCATAATTTGTAATTAAGTACGCAGTATGTAAGTAGGATATTTATTTATTTGTCGGTCGATCAGGGTGCATTTCCACTTTTTCGAGTCATCAAATGAGCATGAGCACCCATGAGGTTTTGTAAAAGCCGGCGCCCCTGGCTATACACCCTATACAGCTTCATCCCTTTAACAGTTCAGTGTAGATCGTCAAATCGATCGCGTTAAGAGGTCGTGGTGGTGCTCTGTGCAAGTCCTCTATATCCAAGCTGCGACAGTCAGCGTGTCAAAATGACGCTAAACCTGCACCACAGGACTTGCCGCATATTTTTATGTTATGCTTATCACGTAGGAGAATCTAGGACGAACATACGGGGCAATAGTTGAGACGGGCAAATATTTATTTATTATATAACTAGCTGATTCGGCGAACTTCGTACCGCCTAATAGTAAGGATAACGCCATCTACTGGCATTACCAGAACAGCATAATTCATTTTATAATAACATTTTAATTAGAGATGGCGTTGTATTCGGATTTTTTCTTCGTGTTTTTTTTTCAATTTTTTTCTCACCGTTTAAACCTTCCCTGGACTATCTCGAATATTTAAAGACCAAATATAGCCAAATCGGTCCAGCCGTTTTTGAGTTTTAGCGAGACTAACGAACAGCTATTCATTTTTATTTATATAGATAGATAGAAGATAGATAGATTTATCTACACAAATATAACAGAAGACACATCACACTTCTATTCTATTCTATAAAAATTTGTACACAGTACGAAGCTTACTGGGTCCATAGGTTCGCTTCTGAAATGAAAACCCGGCCCTGGAAAGAAAGGCGACGAGGGAACTAGGTGTGGGTTTAAGTCAGTAAAAGACACGCCCTCGCGCACCGCCCAAGGGCGGAAGATATCATTTGATGATTACCCACTTAAAAAAAAGGGACCCTACAACGAACCAGTTAAGAATGTACATAACATTATCAGCCTTATATTGTTCCCACTGCTGGGACTCAGGCCTCCTCTCTAGGAGAGGGAATGGGCCGTAATCCACCACGCGAGCTCAATGCGGGTTGGTGGATCTCACATGTTTTCGAATTTTTGGTTCTTGGTCATCCGGTTTTCACACGATGTTTTCCTTCACCATTTTGAGAGCAAAAAAAATAGGATTGTACTGTGAGATAATGGAACCCAACAACATACAGACAAGAATCTTTCAAGCGTTGTCGCTACAATTCCCATCCGTCCCTATGTTTCCAAACCAGAGCGCCCAGCATCATTCGCCGTGAGAACTGCAAAGCCGGCGGCGCCACACAACATCACTTACTATACGACATACACGACTTGCTCACATTTGTATGGTTTATGAGTTGACGACACATGTTTAACACTGGAGACAGCATGTGGGACCATTTCCCACTTGGGAACGGTCACGGGGAGAGAATAGCAGTTTTAGAAATATTTTTGTTATGTACCTACAGTCAAACGGGTGAATAGAAACGCAGGGGTGAATAGGAACAAAACTTTGGTCAGGTTTTTCACGTTGGTATATATTTATATAATTGATTTCTATCAAAGCATTCGTTTTTATTACAATTAGTGAATAAATAGGAGTACTTAAATGCTGGGAAAAATTGTTAATTAACGCGAAGATCCCCTTCAAACTTTTGTTCCTATTCACCTCGTTTGACGGTAGGTATAATGTCGAAGAGTGTCAGAAAAATTCTTCCCAAGATGGTAGAATTGTGAAAATATGTAGGTAGCAGGAAAAATATGGCTGACTGACGATTCGGACACATTATGTTTGGACACAGTAACCGAATTGGCACATTTAAAACATTTTTTCAATAAATTTGGTGGTGTCCGAATATATTGTGTCCGAACCGGACTATCCGGTCGTTTTTTATATTATGATTGATAGGCTCACACTTGACCACTATCTCACCTGATGGTAAGTGATGATGTGGTCAACTGTGGAGCACACTTGCCCAGAAGTAACCTATTCACTTAGACTTAAAGAACCAGTTATCAGGAAACACAAAACAATTGAAACTCAAATGTAAAACAATAGCTGTCGCGCAGTCGTTTAAAAAGGTACATATATTTTTTTTTTGTAAGTTCCCAGTGCAGAAAGTATTTAGTTTTTGTTACAGAAAATAGTCATTTTGTTTTCCATTAGAATGCAGATTTAACAAATTCTAATGTTTTTGCAGTAGGTAAGCTTTACAAGCAAGCAAGCTTTACTGAAGTAGACAATAATACCACAATAAAATTCCCAGCTCAATTTGACCGAAATCGTACCTGTTTCAATGATTCCACATTAAGCCCAGCTGTGTAGACACTTGAGATGCAAAACTGTATTATTTTAGTCGTTCCAATCCATCCTAAGGTTGTCTGGTAGATATAGCTGTCAGCGATAAGACCGCCATTGTACCCATAGATTTAACACTGTTTTTGTTTTTCCTTCGCACAAAACCTATATGGTCTTAAGATCCGCCTATTTCCAGTCTCAATTATTATGGCGTCATCTATTTCGAAGAAGCTTTAGTCCAGTTATGGACGTCAGTTAGCCGTACCGCCTCTTACGCAATTCCTTGTAACAATAAATAAAACAAATTCGCAGAAAAATGTGTGGCCAACATTCAAGCCAACATTAGCATTGGCCGACTAACTGACCAATGAGAATGAACGTAGGTATTCGACCGTAACACTTCCTTGAAAAATGGTAGGAAACAGAAAATGGTAGAAAAAATTACGGTACTTATTTCGATGGAAATTACCATGGCTTGTTGGAGGAAGAATTTAATGCTTGACTAAAGGATAATGTTAATTTTTAGCATAATTTTATTTAATTGTCTTATTTGAAGGGGAAACGTTACTACCGTGCAAATTATCAGGTTTTGTAAAAAAAAACGCAGAATTAATTCTGTTACTGTGCGATTGGTTGAATAAATTTTCAACAGCCAATAGCATCATCTCTCTTAGAGAGGAGGCCTGAGTATCAATAGTAGTGAATATTATAAAGCTAAATTAGTTATACTATGTAATTGCTTTATAGGGTTGATTATGTTATATTAATGTGTATCATGTTACCCAGTAATTAGGTTATGGAGGTCTGATACGGCCTCACGACATCGGTCTTAGCGGCACGCGGCGCGGCGAGCGGGGCGGCATCGGTAAGCGCGCGCGTTTTCGCTATAAGCGGCGTCTTGTGGCGTATTTCAAACATTTTCATACTTTTGATCTTACCGCTCGCCGCCCCGCGCTTAGCTACCGCTCACAGCGGCAAGGTCGTGAACGGGCCGTTAGGCAGTCGTTCCATGTAAAACACAGGTATTCAGCCACATCTGGTTAAACTGGAAGCCGACCCCAAGCTAGTTGAAAAAAGCTAGAGAGATGACGATCTCTGGATGGCGTGAGAGGAATTTTCAGACTTTTGCTGACTAAAAGCCACCCGTGTTGATTCAGTTGCCCTTAGCGTTTTAGGGCCACCACCATTTTTGTTATCTTGATTTCCGCAGACTACCCCCTGTATTATTTTTAATTCTTACGATCCATCCTAAGGTTGTCTGGAAGATATCGCTGTTAGCGATAAGACCGCCATTGTACCCATAGATTTAAGTTTATGTATAAGTTGTGTTAATTTTATGGTGTACAATAAAGTTTATTCTATTCTATTCTAAATCTTTTTCTTCCCGCTGTGTCAACCCTTGGTTTGGCTATTCGCTACACTCCATATACAACTCATAAGTCGATATTCGTATTAGCTATTAAGTTGCAGTAGTTGTTGTTGTTGTTGTTGTGGTTGTTGTTGTTGTTGTTGTTGTTGTTGGTGTTGTTGTAGTTTAGTTTGGTGCATTTGTAATGCATCAAACCTAGTTTCCAATTTAATTTATTGCGGTGCTCATAAACCATAGGCAGTTAAGCACTTCCAGTTTCAGCTTGGATGACAAGAGTCCTACCACTAGCTCTTAACGCGGCTTTGACGACCTAACTGAACTGGTAAAGGGATGAAGCTATATAGGGTGTATAGCTCCCTCTACCTCGCTCGCACACAGGTAGCGTAGTGTGACTTTGAATTTGGAGAAAATGCACTACCGTCTAAATCTTGCTACATGAATGTTATCTATTTATGTACATAAAATGACAAACTGACTGACTGACATCAACGCATAACCGAAACTAATGTGTCTAGGAACGTGATATTTTGCAAAAGGCTTCCTTTTATGGTGTAAGAGAGGACTAAGAAAGGATATTTTTTAATTCAGCCCGTAAAGGGGTGAAATGGGGGTCTAAAGTTTATATGGAGAAACCTAGTTTCACACGAGCGAAGTCGCAGGCAGAAGCTATGTATTCGAATAAAATGTTTAGTCCGCAAAATTCAAAATTTCTAAAGTTTTTTGCATTTTGTCAGAGTTATGTAGCATGTTCATTAAAATAGGATTTACGAGTGTAATACATATGTATAAACTTACGGAATTATAATCATTAAAATCGTCAACACAACTCTCTCAGTTCGTCTTACTCTATTGAATGGCTAGCATAGCATAGCATAACATAGTCGGCCTTATAATGTTCCCACTGTTGGGACTCGGGCTTCCTCTCTAGGAGAGGGTATGGGCCATAATCCACCACGCGGGCCCAGTGCGGGTTGGTGAATGTCACATGTCTTCGAATTTTTGGTTCTAGGACATGCCGGTTTCCTCACGATGTTTTCCTTCACCGTTTTGAGAGCAGTGGTGATGAATGGCTAATTCACGTAAAAGTCATCTTAGCATGTCCATTAGCATCCCCTTTAAAAGTCCGTTTCATTTGAAACTATGAATCACAGTTGGGAAAATTTAGATGTTACTAATTTGTCGCCCCGGCTTCGCACAAATGGGGGAGGGTGCAAATTGTAAATGTCGTGGTCAGATCTAAGAATTGATCATTTTATGATATGGCCAACTAAAACTGGCCAGATCGTTTAAAACGTTAACATTTGATGATATGTCATTACTTCTATTAAAACACAAATTGCGAATCACTACAATCCATTAAAAAAAAACACTTTATGTTTAACGCCTATTCGAGAGTAAAACTTTTAAACATCACAATTTTATCAAAATACCCTTTCTAGGTAACGACTCAGTTATTATTATTATATACTTATAATATATTTTGTGTCTCAATTCTGCCGTACATTTCAACATGGACGTGCATTAAGATAGGACATAACGCGGTAGGAGTATTACGTGTCGTTTAAGGCCCTTGCTTCCATTTAGTGTCATAAAACAGTGACTTTCTGAAACCCACACCTCGGTAACGGCTGGGATTAAGATTTGAAAAAATAAATATTTTTTATAGATTCATATATAACATTATCAACGTATGATTTTTTCGTATGACTAATACTTTTATTTTCGTTTGTTTTCCCTACTCTTTCAAACGACTTTGATTTTTAGAAATATTTTTACACAAAAAAATTGCTGATAAAGTGTTCTTCAGAATGTACATAGCTTAAGTAAATAAATCAATATTTCGCAAAGAAAATGTGTCTGACCCCTCGCGCGCAGGTGGATATTATTATTACGTAATTGCTCGTTTTTACGTAAAATCACCAAAAAAAATATTAAAAAAAAAACAACTTTTTCAGGTTTTTTCCAGGAAAAACGAAGATATAGAGACCAAAATTTTCGGCCGAATAAATTTCGTACACCCGTATGTACAATACGACAATTAAGCGTTTTTCAAGCTCATTCAAGTGGTACAACCGTATGTACAATCGGCGCTAGAGGGGATAAAGGTCAGCGGAGCTCTATGCGGTGCAGGCGGCTGTACGAGTACCTATGTATGCATTTAACTCCTGTCAGATATTGAAGGGACTATACGCTTTAAGATAGGACATAACGCGGCAGGAGTATTACGTGTCGTTTAATACGATAGTGCTAAATACACAATGAAATGTTACTATGAACAGCTTTTCTGTCATAGGGTGTGTGGACTAACTAACAATTAAAGTCAGTAAAAGTCTGACACACCTTCCCGCTCCACCTTAGAGAAAAATCGTTAGATGATTTCACACATTGTAAAAAAAAAAACAAAAAACCTGCAAATACGTAATAATTTTAGACTTTCAAAATAGAAAATCGCCGAAAAAATGCATCAAGACCTTTTTTCTTTTTTTGAGGGAAATCATCAAATAACTTCTCCCGCTTTGTGTGGAGCGAGAGAGAGTGCCTAAATTTTACTGACTTATAACCCACCCGTGTTGCCCTTTGCGTTCCCGGTTTCTTTCGAATAATCCCGCAACCCATCACTTTGAATCGTGCTAGCTTGTAAAGCTTTTGCAAAGAACCTGCTTCTAAAGTTCATGATATTTCAAACAACCAACGTCCAGATATTTTTTATAAATTGTTTGTAGAAGGTAATCTCTAAAAGTACTCGTCCAATTACTAAAAATTTTTCACCAATAGAAAGCTGCTTTATTCCTGAGT
Organism: Mythimna impura; assembly: GCA_905147345.3. Lineage (NCBI taxonomy): Eukaryota > Metazoa > Arthropoda > Insecta > Lepidoptera > Noctuidae > Mythimna > Mythimna impura. The sequence continues at coordinate 25,638,788 of LR990346.1, read as the reverse complement.
GATAGAAAGAAAAGAAAAGAAAAACAGTTTATTTACGTCAAATATGGCGCACACCTTAAAAATAAAACAAATAACAATAACGACATATATAATTGGTAGGTTATGCGTCACATCCGCGTAAAACGGCCAGCGCTCAGCAAAAATGCTGGGGCTCGTATAAAATAGAGCCTCAGCGCTGATTTTCAGCACCAGCCGTCGTCGACGGAGAGACGTTGATCGGTCAGCAAGTATTACACAATATATACTTATAATTACTGAATAAACAGATTAAAAATAACAATATACTATTACAAAACATAAAGGAGTTAATAAAAAAAAAAAACAATATGGGGATTGAAGAGCTAAACGAGATGGAGTACCCAGTCGCAAACACACGACCCAGAGGACGCGAAAACACTCGTCGGACCAATTCAACGCAAGCGGGTTAATAAACGGGTTGTTGTAAACTAGTCACAAAATTTAAAATGAATTTAGGGAATTTACCCATTTGTGGCAAATCAAACTGTGACGAGTTTACAATAACCCTATTAAACAATCTTCTTCTTCAGTCTTCTTCAGATAGTTTTAAGTATAAAAGTATCGCTTGCATCATATTCTTTGATGACTTTACTAACAATAATGTATAACCAACACAAATATCTTTATTTTTAAAGCCTCTATGAAATAAACGTCATGAATGTCGGCGGAGCAAATGGCTCGGTACATGAATACGGCTCGATGCGACATTGCGCATAAATGTTCCAATAAATAATACGTTGATTACTCGTCCGGCGACTTACTGCGATTAATAGCGTTTTAAGCGATCGCCGCGTGCTTTAGCTGTGTTGCGTAGGTTTTAGTAAGGGTCTGGTCTGAAGGCCAAACTAATATATAAAAGGAAAAACTGACTGACATATTAACGCACAGCCGAAACTACTGCGTCTAGAAATATGAAATGTTGCACAAGGCTTCCTTTTATGATGTAGACGAGCACTAAGAAGGATTTTTAAAAATTCAACTTTTAAGGGAGTGAATAGGGGGTAATTTGTTTGTGTGCAATATTTTATTCCTTGGGCCCGTATACTTGAAACTAAGCATAAATAGTAAACCAAATAAATGAAAAAGCTTTTCATTGTTATTTTTTTGACTGGCCTGTTAGTCTAGTGGTTAGTGGCGCTGACTGCTAAGCCGGAGGCTGTGGGTTCGATTCCCACCCAGGACAAATGTTTGTGTGATGAGCACATGACAATCATTTGTTCTATGTCTGGGTGTAATTTATCTATATTATGTATGTATTTAAAAATATATAAGTATGTTTATCAGTTATCTTGTACTCATAGCTCAAGCTCTGCTTAGTTTGGGACTAGATGCCATTGTGTGATAGTTGTGGAATATTATATTATTATTCGTTTTTCAAAACTACCCCTATAAAACTATTTAGCCGTGTTAAAGGTTGTATGGAAGAATCTTATTCCTTGGGTAACTTAACTTGAAACTTGGAATTTTAATCAAAATGAATAATAAAGTCCGTCATTATTAGTTTATCAAAATTACCCTCGAAATACGGTTAAAAGGGTGTTAAAGTTTTTATGAAAAAAATCTCGGGAACGAAGTCGTTAGCAAAGTACTAGTATGGAATAAATATACAAAAATAGCATATTAACTAAGGAAACCATATCAAAATTGGTAGAAAAGCAAACGAGATATAACAATTTATAACAAACTAGCTTTTGCCCACAGCTTTGCCCGCGTACATAAAATATAGCTATATACCCCTGGGGTTTTTGTACCCCTTTATGTTTTGTAATAGTATATTGTTATTTTTGATCTGTTTATTCAGTAATTATAAGTATATGTATATTGTGTAATACTTGCTGGCCGATCAACGTCTCTCCGTCGACGACGGCTGGTGCTGAAAATCAGCGCTGAGGCTCTATTTTATACGAGCCCCAGCATTTTTGCTGAGCGCTGGCCGTTTTACGCGGATGTGACGCATAACCTACCAATTATATATGTCGTTATTGTTATTTGTTTTATTTTTAAGGTGTGCGCCATATTTGACGTAAATAAACTGTTTTTCTTTTCTTTTCTTTCTATCACTCAGGAATAAAGCAGCTTTCTATTGGTGAAAAATTTTTAGTAATTGGACGAGTACTTTTAGAGATTACCTTCTACAAACAATTTATAAAAAATATCTGGACGTTGGTTGTTTGAAATATCATGAACTTTAGAAGCAGGTTCTTTGCAAAAGCTTTACAAGCTAGCACGATTCAAAGTGATGGGTTGCGGGATTATTCGAAAGAAACCGGGAACGCAAAGGGCAACACGGGTGGGTTATAAGTCAGTAAAATTTAGGCACTCTCTCTCGCTCCACACAAAGCGGGAGAAGTTATTTGATGATTTCCCTCAAAAAAAGAAAAAAGGTCTTGATGCATTTTTTCGGCGATTTTCTATTTTGAAAGTCTAAAATTATTACGTATTTGCAGGTTTTTTGTTTTTTTTTGTAATGTGTGAAATCATCTAACGACTTCTCTCTAAGGTGGAGCGGGAAGGTGTGTCAGACTTTTACTGACTTTAATTGTTAGTTAGTCCACACACCCAGCTGTTCATAGTAACATTTCATCACATTAAATGTATTCCCAAAACGTTGCGTACGGGAAAGATGTCCACCATGTACCGATAGCGCCATACGTCTAGTCTTGTGTTTAGCCTATTTTATTTCCTTTAATCTATTTTTTCTATTCGACGTTCTGTAAAACATTTCCGACTCCGTGGCATCATAGCAGGCTCTAGCGGAATACCAGGTCTGCATTATTTATTCTTTTTAAATATCGAAGTATATTTTGAGATAGCCGCCTTTTAGCCTCACACAAATTTTTATTCTATTTTATTTCATATGAATTTTTATTTTTATAAAGTTCTGTGAAGAACATTTTTTTTTCTCAAGAACAGAACAGAATGTAGTTACTAACATAAAATACATTTAATTCCATCATACATTAAGAGGGCCAGCAAACTAATGGTAATTCTAAGCGCCATGGCACTCGGTTTCCATTTTAAACACATTTGTTTCTGTTCATTATCATAATAAAATTATTTAAATACCAACCGCTACTTACTCTGGGACGAGAGATACATTCATATTTCTTTTTTAGGGGATATTATGATAAGAATTTATTTATCAATAATCTTGTGGAATATACAATAGTGTATTATTTTTACTCGTTATTGTGGGTGACTTTATAGACTTCGGTATGAGGACTGCTTATGCGTGTATTTTTTTAGATTATTAACAAATAAATTGTCCCGCTTTTTAGGGTTCCATACCTCAAAAGAAAAAAACGGAATCCTTATAAAAAAGTACATACTCGTACATACATAATTTCACCTTTATAATTTACTGTGATTTTTTTTTTCGGTGGGAAATTCGTCTTATGACATCCCCCGCTCTTGGGCGGGGTGGGAGATAGTGTCAGACTTTTACTGACTAAAAACCCACTCCTGTTCCTTCGTTGCCTTTCGTTCCAGGTACAAGTCTTCCTTTCAGAATCAGACCCTTGGTCCCAGTAGGCTTCGACCCTGCTAGGCCACTACAGTTGCTGACATCTCCTTGAGGCCGACGACTTGGGCTCGGTCTGGACGGTTACCGGACGGTCGAACGGCGAGCCACACATTGCGCGCCGTCCGCAAGCCCGTGCCTACGGTGGCCGGAAATCGGGATCGGAATCCCGGCGGCGGTTGGGACGAGAAGACCATTGCCTCACGCGATCGGCCGCCTCCTTTGCTAGCATTACTGCTTCGCAGAAGGAGGCGACCGCCTGCCACTCCTCCTCGCTCCGGACCATGGCCTGTACCAAGGCCCGGCGCGAGAGATCGCCGCCGCCGATCGTCCCCACGAGGACACGGCGTTGCTCTGCCCAAGCGGGGCACACCTCCACCGTGTGGTCCACCGTGTCCTCCGGGCGCGGTCCACACAATGGTGACACCCGGGCGTTTCTTCCGCACGAATCCGGTGCAGGAACCTCCCGAACTTACCATGTCCGGTGAGGACCTGCATCATGCGGAAAGTAAAGACGCTGTGTTGCCTTTCCAGCCACTCCTCAAAGAGGGGACTTACCGCCATAATTATGGCGTGCCCATTACTCTGATAGTGTGTGTTTGTGTGAGTATAAAGCCGTGTACGCACGTACGAACACGAACATAGCGAACACAAACACCAAACTTAAACATTTGGTTTGTTGGTATGGAACTATGGACGGCATTTTTGAACACCACCACCACCTATACGCACGTAACGTTTTGGGAACACATTCATTGTGCGTACAGCTAAGGAGTGGAATTCATTGCCGGAATCTGTGTTTCCTGATGGCTACAACCCGGGAATCTTTAAGTCAAGAGTGAATAGGTTACTTCTAGGTAAGCGCGCTCCATCGTCGACCGCATCGTCGCTTTCCATCAGGTGAGATAGTGGTCAAGCGCGAACCTATCAAGAATAAAAAAAAAACATGAACGCGAACATAGTTCGAATCGAGTTCGTGCACAAAAATCGTGAACTCTCTTAATAGCCATGTCGGCGTCGTTGGAAGTGGTCGATTGTGAAGTAGCAAAAAGATTTTTGTTGTTCGCATTGATTTTTTTATTTGTTTGTTATTTTTTATTTTATTTTCTGTTTAAAGTATCTGTTATTTGTTTATCGTGCAAACCTACCACAGTGTTGTCTTTTTTAACCCAAAGGTTGACTGGTAGAGAATGCCTTGTTGCATTAAGTCCGCCTATGTACCACTACTGTATATGAAGTTTAAATAAATAAATAAATAAATAAATAAATAAATTTATGAAGAACACCGTCCATACAGAACAAATAATAGGATCGCCGCAAACATATTTGACAAACAGAGTATTGGATTTTCATTAGTGGAACACACGTGCGAACCGCGTATCATGCAACGCTACAAATTTGTTCGTACGTGCGTACCCATTGTAATTAGTACTAAATTTTGTAACTAGATGGCGTTGTTAAGTATGACGGCTTTTCTTAAATCGCGCTATGGTTTCCTTACCTAGCATACTATGAGGGTATCAACAAAATTTTTGAGTAGGTAACATTGGTTTTTACTCATTGCGAGAGATAACTGTGGAAACCTCCAAGTTGTTGACAAAATCCGAAAATCGGTATATACATTGTGTAGCAGCAACCAGGTGTAAGGGGGTGGCGACATTTTCATTCGGCCTAACTCATTAAAAACCATGAACAAGATAAACACAAACACGCCGTCCATATTTTCCCACAATTATGCAAATTAAATACAAACACGATTGTGTATATTCTAATGAGGCGTTATGCGCACGCGTAGCTTTTTACAAACAATTTATTTTATTGCTGACAACACTGCAAATTAGTTGCCTTTAACATGCAATTGATCAAATGCTACTACTTCATGTAAATCTCTCGTTATAGATACGGGTAATAAAAATGCCTTTCAAAGATAATTATGATAAAGTATCTCATATAAAAGTGTTAATGGTATGGAAATTAAGATGTGTATAATAATGTTTGCCACTTCATTATGTGATAAATTAAGCCACGTAAACTCTACCATGTATAACTGTGATGTAATTTTTCAACATTTTAGTATAAACATTAATTAAAATTAAAAAATTAAATTAAAATACCATCTTGTCAATAAAACCGGCCAAGTGCGAGTCGGAGTCGCGCGCGAAGAGTTCCGTACCATTATCAATACAACTTTTTTTACACAATGTATTTAATTCTCTTTTTAATATTTTTTAATGAGGAATTAGAATTTATTTGTTAACAGAAATACATCATCAGTTCGTGAGATACAGCCTGGTGACAAACAGACGGACAGTGGAGTCTTAATAATAGTTTTTAGGGTACTTATAGATTTTTTTCCGTTCATGCACCGAAATACTGTTCCTTTCAAATGCGTATTAATATCATCATCAGCATTTCAGCCGAAGACCGAAGACGTCCACTGCTGGACATAGGCCTCCCCAAGTGTCGCCACAATGAACGGTTCTGTGCGGTCCTGTGTGTGTGGACTCCCGCAACCGTTACCAAGTCATCGGTCCACCTTGTAGGAGACCTTCCAACGCTACGTCTTCCGGTACGTGGTCGCCATTCCAGAACCTTTCGGCCCCAACGGCCATCCGTTCTGCGAGCAATGTGCTCTGCCCATTGCCACTTATGTTTGGCAATTCTTCGTGCTATGTCGGTGACCTTGGTTCTCCTGTGGATATCCTTATTCCTGATTCGATCACGCAAGGAAACTCCGAGCATAGCCCTTTCCATTGCCCTTTGGGTGACTTTAAGTCTTCTGATGAGGCCCATTGTGAGCGACCACGTTTTAGAGCCATATGTCATCACTGGCAACACGCACGACTTTCGTCTTGAGACACTGTGGTATATTGGACGAGAAAATACCGCGTATTACGAGTAATTTATTGAATCTTAAAACTCGGTGGTTGTGCGATTGGCTGCTCCACTGCGTCTCGCGGGTTTGATTCCCTCGTCAAGCAAATATTTGTATGCCCTACAGACTGATATTACGGGTCTGGATAACTTCTGAGGTGGGAAATCATCAAATGACTTCTCCCGCCCTAGGGTAGAGCGAGAAGACGTGTCAGACTTTTGCTGACAAAAACTTACCTGTGTCATTTCTTTCCAACGTTCCCGCAGCCAGGTCTGGGTGTCTTGTGAACGCACTCTCGATACAGTAGTAATTCTTATTATGGAGGCCACGTTTTTGGCTGCAGGATTGTTCGAATGAGTTACCATGATCCTGCAACCCAAAGGGCAAGTAAAGGAACACAGGTGGATTCTGTCAGTAAAAGTCTGATACGGATCTCGCTCCCAGAGCGGGACAAAATGAAGGCAACGTTTTATTAACTATACCACAAGTCTGCTTGTATAACATAGCATAGTCAGCCTTATAATGTTCCCACTGTTGGGACGTAGGCCCCCTCTCTAGGAAAGGGAATGGGAATGGGGTAATCCACCACGCGGGCCCAGTGCGGATTGGTGGATGTCACATATCTTCGAATTTTTGGTTCTAGGACATCGTTTCCTCACGATGTTTTCCTTCACTGTTTTGACAGCAGTGGTGATGAAATAAATTACACAAAGTAATGCGCCTGCCTGGATTTGAACCCGCGACCTACAACTCGTAAGTCGGGGCAGTTACCACTCGGCCACCACTGCTCTATTCTGCTTGTAAATTCATCTAAGGAAATAACTTGATTAATTTACATCCTACTAACCACGAGTATCTAACACATTAAGCGTACAAACACATCCTATCTGAAATTACCCATCTTTAAAATTACCCATCTATAAAATTACCCAGATTATGCCAATGTTCAGCGGATACGCGAGCACTGATCTACGATGATCTACAAACATCATAGCACATAATGACATGCTAGATCATACGTTATAAATCTTTGCGCAAGCGACGCCGAAATGTGTGCTGATCACGCAACGAGAATTGGATCATATTTCTTAGTATACTTTGCGAATGAAGCGGTTAAGGGTTTTTAAGGTTTTAATGTGAAATAATCGAATAACTCCCTCTCGCTCTAGCTGGGCGAGAGGGAGTTATTTGATTATTTCTCACAAAAAAGAAAGTAAGACCTTACTCAGCTACTAAAGCCGTCCGGTAACCGTCCGGACCGAGCCCAAGTCATCGACAGCGCGGAGTGTTCCTCACGCATCTCAAAGAGATGTCAGCAAAACCTTAGGGGCCCAGTAGGACCCTCGCCTTCCCACTCCGCCCTAGAGCGATAGAAGTCATGGAATGATTTCCCACCTTAAAATAAAACTTGGTTTATAAATAACCTTTTAACTCCATAAAAGTATCGAGAAAACATTAAGATTGTTCGTGCCGATTCTTTTTAATGTTTCACTCGGCTGGTAATCGATTCAGCGAATATTTGTCCCATAAGGCTATCTCAGTTAGTCTAAGAAGTCTAAAGAATTTACAGAAGCCCATTCATCATTTTTATTACAGATAATTAAATCAATTTGCTCCGTATGGTGTTCGGACGTTAAGAATAACACCATCCCATCTCTTCCCGAGGGTGTCGTAAGAGGCGACTAAGGGACATACCAGAGAATGGGCAGCAGCATCCTCTGTGCATTACAACAACCAAAATGCGATCGCCAACCCGTCTGCCAAGCGTGGCGATTATGGCAACCCCCCCCCCCCCCCCAACATGAAAAACAGAAAGAAAAAATGGCCCCTAGTGCCCGGCAGCCCGTCTACCCTTGACTCCGGTAGCGGTCAAGGCCACGACGAGGCAAGGGGTGCGAAGAATCTCCGGATGAGATTTGGCTACCCATCTATTAAACGACTCGACCTGGCAACTTTTAACACGCGTACACTGAGGACTGACGAGAAGATCACCGAACTGGAGGAGGAATTGAGCAGGTTGCGATGAAGTATTGTGGGATTGTCTGAAGTCCGAAGACAGGGGGAGGATACGATAATTCTCAAATCCGGTAACCTGCTCTATTTCCGGGAGGGTGACCAGCAGTCCCAGGGTGGTGTCGGGTTTATCGTCCACAGGTCCCTTGTGAACAATGTCGTGAGGATCGAGAGTGTGTCGACCAGGGTGGCGTACCTTATACTCAGAATATCATCAAGATATTCGCTGAAGGTCATACAGGTCTACGCCCCGACCTCGACACATCCCGACGACGAAGTAGAATCCATGTATGAGGATATATCAAGAGCCATGCATGGTTCTAAGACTCACTTCACCGTGGTCATGGGGGACTTTAACGCGAAACTGGGCAAACGAGACGGTGACGAGTTGCGAGTGGGGCAATTTGGATTTGGACGTCGGAATCACCGGGGACACCTACTGGCTAGCTTTATGGAGAGGGAGGGCCTCTATATGATGAATTCCTTCTTCAAAAAGCGTGAGCATGGAAGGTGGACCTGGCAAAGTCCTGACGGTGCAACTAGAAATGAGATTGACTTCATCCTGTCGACGAAAAAGCAAATATTCAATGATGTCTCTGTGATCAACGCGGTGAAAACTGGAAGTGATCACCGCGTCGTAAGAGGCACATTGAATATTAACATTAAGCTTGAAAGGTCTCGACTGATGAAGTCTACGCTCCGTCCAGCACAGATCCAGATCCAAAACCCCGAGAGCTTTCAGCTCGAACTCCACAATCGTTTCGAGTGCCTAGGAAGCTCCGTGGATGAATATAACGATGGGTTCGTGGAAACTGTCCATACGGTCGGGTCTAAGTTTTTCAAGACTCACCGTACAAACAAGAACAAGAAGCTCTCCGATCCGACCCTCGAGCTAATGAAGAAGAGGCGTGAGATGATTCTGCAGTCTTCAGACGATGCGTGCATATACCGGCAGCTCAATAGACAAATCTCGAAGTCCCTGAAACGTGACCTTCGCCGCTTTAATACCGCAAGGATTAAGGATGCGATTGAGCGGAATAAGGGCTCTAAAGTATTTGCACGGGATCTGTCTATTGGGCAAAGCCAGCTCACGAAACTGAAGACCGACGATGGCAGAGTCATCCGCCGAATCAGAGCTTCTGGGAGAGATCGAGGCTTTTTATGGACAGTTATACACGTCTATCGCTAAACCCGCTGTAAATCTAGTAAACGACCCAAGAGCTAGATTGACTCGACACTATACCGAAGATATCCCAGACGTCAGCCTGTACGAGATTAGGATGGCTCTGAAGCAGCTGAAAAACAACAAGGCGTCGGGTGAGGACGGAATTACGGCCGAACTCCTGAAGGCGGGTGGAAAACCGGTCCTTAAGGCCCTTCAGAAGCTATTTGATTCCGTCATACTCGAGGGAAAAACGCCACAGGCGTGGAGCAGAGGCGTGGTGGTACTCTTCTTTAAGAAGGGCGATAATGCCCTGCTTAAGAATTATAGGCCCATCTCGCTTCTGAGCCATGTCTACAAGCTGTTTTCCAGAGTCATCACGAATCGTCTCGCGCGCAGGTTCGACGACTTCCAGCCTCCCGAACAAGCCGGATTTCGAAAAGGCTTCAGCACCGTGGACCACATACATACGCTGCGGCAGGTTATACAGAAGACTGAGGAGTATAACCAGCCTCTCTGCTTAGCGTTTGTGGACTACGAGAAAGCCTTTGATTCGATTGAAACTTGGGCTGTACTGCAGTCTCTCCAACGGTGCCAAATTGACTATCGGTATATCGAAGTGCTGAAGTGTTTGTACAAAAACGCCACTATGTCAGTCCGACTACAAGACCAGACCTCGAAACCTATCCTCTTGCAGCGGGGTGTGAGGCAGGGAGACGTTATTTCTCCGAAACTGTTCACGGCAGCAATGGAGGATGTCTTCAAGGTTTTGGAATGGAGAGGGCTAGGCATTAATGTCAATGGCGAGTACATCACTCACTCGGTTTGCTCAACTCGGTTTGCCGACGACATAGTAGTCATGGCTGAGACTACGGAGGAGCTCAGTACAATGCTTGGTGACCTCAGTAGAGCTTCCGAAAGAGTGGGACTTAAAATGAACATGGACAAAACCAAAGTCATGGTAAACAGCCATGTAGCACCCACTCCTATCAAGGTCGGGGACTCTACACTCGAAGTTGTAGACGACTACGTTTACCTGGGACAGACGGTCCAGTTGGGAAGGTCTAACTTCGAGAAAGAGATCAATCGTCGAATCCGACTCGGCTGGGCAGCGTTCGGGAAGCTGCGCGGTGTCTTCTCGTCCAATATACCACAGTGTCTCAAGACGAAAGTCTATGACCAGTGCGTGTTGCCAGTGATGACATATGGCTCCGAAACGTGGTCGCTTACAATGGGCCTCATTAGAAGGCTTAAAGTCACCCAAAGGGCAATGGAGAGGGCTATGCTCGGAGTTTCCTTGCGTGATCGAATCAGGAATGAGGATATCCGCAGGAGAACCAAGGTTGCCGACATAGCACGAAGAATCGCCAAACTAAAGTGGCAATGGGCAGGGCACATTGCTCGCAGAACAGATGGCCGTTGGGGCCGAAAGGTTCTGGAATGGCGACCACGTACCGGAAGACGTAGCGTTGGAAGGCCTCCTACAAGGTGGACCGATGACTTGGTAACGGTTGCGGGAGTCCGATGGATGCGAGACGCACAGGACCGTTCGCTGTGGCGACGCTTGGGGGAGGCCTATGTCCAGCAGTGGACGTCTTTCGGCTGAAATGATGATGATGATGAAATCAATTTGAGAATGGAACTGATATTTTTGTAAAAAAAAAAAAACTTGTAGAAATCCGTTTTTGGAAGGATATTTATTAAGAACTTATGATTTATTGAATTATGTTAGTCAATTATATTTATACGTTTAATACTAGGTTAATTAAATTTTCTAATAAAAATTTATTTATTTAAATTTAAAGCTTACATATATGTACCTAAATCAGCCTTATAATGTTCCCATAACTGGGTCTCAGGCCATCTCTCTAGAAGAAGGAATGGGCCATAATCCTCATTGCGGACTCAATTCTGGTGTATGTCACATATTTTTAAAGATATAAACTAGTGCTTGACTGCGATCCCACCTGATGATAAGCAGTCATGACACTAATATTATTAAAGCGAAAGTTTATGAGTGTGTTTATGTATGTTTGTTACTTCTTCTCGCTCGAACGGCTGAACAGATTTGGAAGAAATTTGGCATACGGCTACCCGTATGCCAAATTTCCTTTTTTTTCGGTGGGAAAATCATCCAGTGACATCCCCCGCTCTTGGGCGGAGCTCGAGGGTGAGTCAGACTTTTACTGACTAAAAATCCACTCCTGTGTTCCTTCGTTGCCTTTCATACCAGGGCCGAGTCTTCCTTTCAGAAGCAGACCAATAGCCCCAGTAGGCTTCGACCCTGCTGGGCCCTACGGTGTAGACCATGTCCTGGAATACACTTTTAACGATAGGTCCACATAGGAGGCTAATTATTCTGGAGTATGTTCCTTTTGGACAATTTTCTACTTTCACACGGATGAAGCTGCTAGCAACAGCTTATAATAAAACACTGGAATTCAGCAACATCCGGATATACTGGAGAAATGGAAAGAAATGACGATGAGAGGTTTTTAAAAATTAAAACGGGAATATTGAATCAACAATTTTAATAAGTACCTTTATATTTAACTAGCTTCTTTCAACGGCTTCGCCCGCATGAAATTAGGTTTCTCCATACAAATTTCGGACCCCCATTTAATCCTCTTAGGAGGTGAATTTTGAAAAAATATCTCTTAGTACTCGCCTACCTCATAAAAGGAAACCTTGTGCAAAATTTCACGTTCCTAGTCCCAGTAGTTTTGGCTGTGCGTTGATATGTCAGTCAGTCAGTTTCTCCTTTTATATTATACTAGTTTATGCCAGCGACTTTGCCCGCGTGAAAATAGGTTTCTCTATCCAAACTTTGGATCCCCGTTTCATCCACTTAAGGGGTACATTTTGGGTAATCCTCTCTTACTGCTCGCCTACATCATAAAAAGAAACCTGGAGCTAAATTTCACCGTCCGGGTAGTTTCGGTTGTGGGTTGATATGTAAAAAAATATATTGTGACTTGTAAATGTAATTTTTACCAATAAATAATATATGTTTATCTGTTTATCAGTCAGTTTCTCCTGTTATTAAAAAAAAAAAATACAAACATATTTTTGTCAGTTCTAATTAAAAAATAAAATGCACCACCACACTTTTAATTTCAACTATTTTTACCGTACCCTCACAGCACTTCTTTATTAGGCAAGCTCCTCAAAGTCCACTCCAACGTGATTTATCGATTCTCAGCCGTCCTTAATTGATCGAATGTATCGATAATGGATCGATTCATTAGTTCAGTCGATCCATTGCACAATGAACACCGATGTCCATATTGGATTCTGCATGAATCCGTGCTTTCGATTACTAAGAATTTAGTTTTAAAACTGAATGAACATCTGAAATGTAATTGGATTTACTGGGAATTGTGTAAATAGAGAACTTCTTTTCAAAAGGTCGTATGGCTAATAATTCAGTACAAATCAATTGGATGGCTTTGCTGGTTAACATGAATAAGTATTCTGCTCCATTGACAAATTGTATGGAACTAAGAAATCATAGAGTAGCCAAGTACACGTGTTCCGTAAGTGTGTCCGTGGCATCACAGGCCTTATCAAAATACTAGTGCTGCGTTTTTTTTTAACATTGCAAAATGTTTTGAAATAGGATCCTTTTTTTTTGGCCTCGCATAGGTCTATTTTACTTTGAAGTTTTAATTCAGTTTGTTAATTTTTTTTTTTATTAGCTGACTTAAAAAATTGAGGAGGTTATAATGTGTTCGGCTGTATGTTTTTTTTTATGTCTGTTCACCGATGTCTCAGTCATCATCATCATCATCATGATTTTAGCCGAAAGACGTCCACTGTTGTACAAGTCAACTGTTAGAAAAGCTTTGAGTTTTAAACCCACTTCATAAAAGGGGTCCTCAATTCATCGGAATTTTTATTTTATTCGTTATATTTTTTATGGATGTTCTCGGATTACTCTGGCCAATTTGGAAAATATTCTTTTTGTTTTGTCATGGACCTCAGGTCACGATCTAATGATTAAATCTTGTAAAAATCAAGGGAACTCTTCAAATTTTATAGGCATTCTTATGATGAATATATTCATAGGCCTCCCCCAAATGTCGCCACAATGACCGATCCTGCGCGTCTCGCATCCATCGAATTCCCGCGACCCTCACCAGGTCATCGGTCCACCTTGTGGAAGGCCTTCCAACGCTGCGTCTTCCGGTACGTGATCGCCATTCCAGAACCTTTCGCCCCATCGACCATCTGTTCTGCGAGCAATGTGCCCTGCCCACTGCGACTTAAGTTTGACGATTATGGTAATTAAGAATGTCTCAGTCAATTGTGAACCAATTAACAAAATATTTTTTACTTTGATTATACTCCCGAATTGGTCCCATAGAAATATTGTTATGATCTGTTGATGAACTTCGAAGATATCTAACGGAACTCCTCATAGGATCATAGCAGAACTGTCGTAACAAGTAAAATTGCTTTGTTTATACGTGTAGTCGATGACTGACTGAAAGAAGAGGGGATATATCGAGATTTCGCCCGAGTGATAGTATGGTTTTCCATACAAACTTTTGGACTCCCGTTTCATTCCCCTAGGACGTGAATGTGCCTTGATATGTCAGTTAGTCAGTTTCGCCTTTTGTTTAAAGATTGGATCAAGCAAAAAACTTAAATTGAAAGAATAGCTTAAAACCTTGTCATCCTCATCTCATTTCAATCCGAAATCGCGTACAGGTCTCCCATTTCTTCAAGTATACCTCACTCGGTATCCCAGCCTACACCAACGTAATCAAGAAAGATCTATAAAAATCCTCCCAGCTCCTCATTCGTTTATTAAACGTAAATTGCAATATAATCGTGATCTGCACCTCAAGTGGCGCTAACGACGCACTTTAATTAGTTCAGCACCCGTTCTGCCTACCTCGTAAAAGAGAACGAGCGTGATCATAGATAAAAATACGCATTAAAAAGCTAACTATGTGTTAAAAAGCATGTTATAGTGAGAATTTAAAATGTTTAGTAGGTAGTATGTTACGATTTAATGTAACAGAATTACTTCGATTTTTATTAGCGACTGTGTAAAATTTACTATGTTTCATCTACTTTAGATACATGTAGCATACTACACATCTATAACTGCACATAATATCTAGCTCACTGACAAAATCAGAATACATTGAACCTGCCCTGTGTTCAAAAATAACCAGAGTAGGGTAGGGTCATTACATTACTCTAACCGTTCAAAAATGCTTCGAGTTGCAACCCAGGGTCGTTCTTTTATAACTTGAGTAGCTACCCTAGAGTTAACCAATCTAACTCAAAACTGCGAGCAGGGTAGGTTGGTGTAAGTGACCATATTATGACACTTGCTTGGCATTGACAGTTGAACTCCACGTTCGCGTTCAAAAATGCGAACGTAGAGTATCTACCCTGATGACGTCATTAGAGTTAACTCTAGCCTCATTTTTGAACGCAGGGCTGGGGTATAACTTGAGCTAAAGCTTTATCAACCAATAGGAACACCGGACGCTGTGTTTCTATTGGTTAACTAACTTGCTTGCTGCTCGGTATGAGAAACTGTGCAAGGTAAACAGTGACTGGCACTTAGGTAATAAGAAGGTTCCAACATTTTCTCTAAATACAGCTTATCGTATGAAAACAGCTATCAATCAAATTGCGTGTGAAACTGTTCACCCTGAATATTTAAAAAAAAAATACAATGAGAATGTTGGGCACTTAATTGAGGTTCTGTCACTAGAGGCTCATCAGATTTAGGGCGGAATTCACCAATAAAACTAATCGCGTTTTAACGTTTGGCTCGCATAATCGCGTTTAGCCGCTGTCACTAGTGTCACTTGTAAAAATACAATAAAAGAAAAATACAGACAAGTGACACTAGTGACAGCGGCTAAACGCGATTATGCGAGCCAAACGTTAAAACGCGATTAGTTTTATTGGTGAATTTCACCCTTAGACAATAAAAGACTATATTTCTCACTAACCTCGTTTACTTCAATTTCACACATTCCATTTTCATTCCGCAAATCAAACTCGGCCATTATAAGCGGTGGCGTTGACGAAATTATGTAAGTGTGAGCGACGATGAAATTCCCAATGGTTCACGCTTGTCGCGCGGTTGCGCGGTCACGCAGCGACGCGACTCGTTAGCCGCGCCGCGATTTATTCGCGTTACTGTCGACTCACGTTATGTTATTTATTATTTTATACAAACCGCTTGATTTATTTCTTGTCGCTTCAATGGCGAATTTGTTAGAATTAGAATTGAACACCCACGACTGGGTGGGTGCTCGCGTTTAAAAGTGTAACATAGCTTCTGCAGTATTCTGTGGCCCTAGTACCATCAGTGTCATACAGCATAACTTTGAACTCCTAGGACCATATATATTGCTATTTATTTGCTATTTCCTGATACACTATTTTATGGTTTACCTATTTGCTATTTTGAGTTTTTTTTTATTGTTGACAGACTTGACCACTATATCAGCTAATGGAAAGCAACCATGTGGTCAAAGATAGAGCACGCTTACCTAGAAGTAACTTATTCACTCTTGACTTAAAGATCCCCAAGTTGTAGCTATCAGATACAACAAATACAATATTTTTTCGTTTAAGTATTTGCAATTTCTAAATACAATTATTTTGCTATAGGTAGTTGCGAGCAATTGTAAAGCATAATTCACAAAACAAAGTGATTAGTCTCGTATATTTTATGAATGTACATTTATACGTCCATGTACCTACATGAATGAACCCATTCACGACGATCACAATCAACGTACACTGTAAATTCAAGTTATGTTTTACAAACCGAGCAACATTATGAAATACTGCATCATGAACCTGTTTATATTCATGAACGAAATACTAAAAACTTTCATGGTAATATTTAATTTAAATATCTACAGTACATTTCCGCGTACCGGAAGACGCAGTGTTGGAAGGCCCCCTCAACCAGGTCATCGGTCCCTTACAAGGTGGACCGTAGACCTGAAGAAGGTTGCGGGAATCCGATGGATGCGAGACGGCACAGGACCGTTCATTTGGGGGAGGCCTATGTCCAGCAGTGGACGTCTATCGGCTGAAATGATGATGAATGATTACATTTTGTATTTAATAAGTAGGTGGATGACCTTTTATGTTATTAATTTCCCAATCCAACAGTCGCGTGCAGTTTTTAAAGTATTTTATGCTACGTATTCCGTACATGAAACGTTTGAAGACCGTTAATGATAAATGAATACACGAAGAGCTTACTTATCAGCACTCATTATACCCATAACTTGATATAAAGCATGCGGGGGCTACTTATAGGCGGGATCCCAATTACATCGCAGTATTCCTGTACAAATGTTGCTTATTCCCTTATCGGGCGCGCGTTACCCACAGACATGACTTATAATTATCCCGAGCTATATATCACTTTTTTTACACTGGCGTGCGTACGCGTTTGCAATTGATTCCGCGCGTTCACGCGATCCGGCAAGATTTCTACTCGCCAATTGCACCGCAAAAACGCACCTCGCCATTTACGCGGCTCGGCACGTCTGGCGCCGCCATGCACCCCCCGCCCCCGGCTCCGCACCCGACCAATCACAGTAATCTATTCGAAATTAGAACTTCACGCGCGCGATTACAATCAAAGAGTGCGGTTTGCGCGGGAAATGTTGCGGCGCCATTTTTGTTTTTTTATACTGTAACGTTCCGTTTCACGCGACATCGTTAGCGGTAGATCGCGAAATAATATTTCAAACCTCAATTACACCATCCGTCAAGTTGATTCTCTGGGGGCAGCAATTTTGTCATTCAAAATCGTTGAAACCAGTCGGTGGCCCGTTATGGGATTAATTAATGGTCCTCTGGTTGCGGGGCGGCCATAAGCCGATGTAAACGACTTGGTTGGTTGTCTCACATGTACAAGAAAAACGTTGGAAGCGCGTGTCCCGATCGTGACTACATCAGTCAAATCTTCGCTTGATATTCAGAAGATAGCATTCGTTACGACAGCGCGTGCGACTCTCATACGTATTATGGATTATTTGCTGAATATATTATTGTAATGTGTGCAGTTAACAACGCGAAGTTTGTTTAAGATTATATTATAAGCTAACGTGATTAATAACTTCAATTAGACATAAGCATTAACTATACAATCACTTCAGAAAGATGTATTTACATTCACTTAGTTTAATACGTCTCTAACAAGGTCAACAATACTTGCCATATAAGATGCACTATTTCACCAGTAATGAACACAGCAAAACAGAAAGCTGTTCGCTCTATATAAACTGAGAGCCTTCGTAAATAAAACTAGAATAAAGCTCTGTAATTTTGTTGGCACAATATTTATTACATAACACAATATATGACAGGACAATGAGACCAATACGGTAAACATTTGTAATTAAGCCAACAGAGAAGCTACACAATCATACCCTTTGTCCGGCAATACATTACATGACAGCGTACTATAGCTCACCCAACTTACCTTTACAAACTAACCACACAAAAATCACCTCTGCGCCACAGAAAACTAAATCTAACACTACATTTTCCAGCGCAAAAATAATCCTGTCGTATTTCTACGTAAAAGGCGTTCCAAATCACGCAGCGAACGTTGCGTTTAGTCCGCACAGACAATGCTAATAAGACAAGTGCTTCGTACAACGGAACGTATAGATGACAGGTTACAATGCTTCCAGAGGAAACTATTGTAGGGTCCGTTGAAATTATTGTCGAAGTATATCGGGAGTTGGGAATAAAGGATGTGCAGGAATTGCGTTTACGACTCAAGAGGACCTTTTCAGCTACAGTCAACTTTAGCATCTACCCGGAGTCATCATCATCATCATTTCAGCCGAAAGACGGCCACTGTTGGAAATAGGCCTCCCTCAAGTGTCACCATAACGACTGGTCCCGTGTGTCTCGCATCCTTCGGTTTCCCGCGACCCTCACCAGATCATCGGTTCACCTTATGGGAAGCCTTCCAACACTGCGTCTTCCGGTACGTGGTCGCCACTCCAGAACTTTTACCGGGAGAGGAATGTGTCAATGGCTTTATTAGAGCTTTGGAGGTATGCGGAACAGAGAGTAAAGTCCCGCAAACCTCCGTTGAAAAGGGAGGATCCTCCGACCAGACGGGTGTTACGTCTGGTGGGCAGCTGTCCGATAGATGATTTCGGGCTGTTCTATATGTTCAAATCGCGCCGAGAACTTTAATTGCGCGATGCAGGATTAGCTGGCTGTATGGCTCGCTGCTCGAAAGCTTGAGGAAGTGATGATGACGTCACGAAAATGCCCATGTAGGATTATGTGAAATAAAATATAGTCGAATAAACCTGTATTATTGATTGTACATAATCACCGTTGGCTAATTTCGAGAAAGAGGTCAACCGTCGATTCCGACTCGCCTGGGCAGCGTTCGGGAAGCTGCGCGGTATCTTCTCATCCAATATACCACAGTGTCTCAAGACGAAAGTCTATGACCAGTGCGTGTTGCCAGTGATGACATATGGTTCCGAAACGTGGACGTTCACAATGGGCCTCATCAGAAGGCTCAAAGTCACCCAAAGGGCAATGGAAAGGGCTATGCTCGGAGTTTCCTTGCGTGATCGAATCAGAAATGAAGATATCCGCAGGAAAACCTAGGTTGCCGACATAGCACGAAGAATCGCCAAACTTAAGTGGCAATGGGCAGGACACATTGCTCGCAGAACGGATGGCCGTTGGGGCTGAAAGGTTCTGGAGTGGCGACCGCGTACCGGAAGACGCAGTGTTGGAAGGCCCCCTACAAGGTGGACCGATGACCTGGTGAAGGTTGCGGGAATCCGATGGATGCGAGATGCACAGGATCGTTCGTTGTGGCGACATTTGGGGGAGGCCTATGTCCAGCAGTGGCCGTCTGTCGGCTGAAATGATGATGATGACATAATCACCGTCCGTTTTCATTTCTTAGAAACTGAATTTCCGCTGACACGAATCCTTAATGCATCTGAATGTATTTGTATTTCACATATTCAGAAACCTTTTCGTAATGGATACAGAAACACACGATCTGAATTATTCGTTATGGTAATCAAGGTAAGGCAAGGCTAGGTGCCCTTAATTGCCAGTGATCACTATCATTGATTCTAGTCGCACTAAATATCAAAAACTAAATACGCGACCTTTTTAAAAACAATGTTAAAATTACATAATAAATTGAAACTATAGTGATAAATGTGCTAGCATTTAAAAAAAAAACACTTTTTTTCTCATTTTTTCTGTCACGGTTAATGAATCTTGGAAATAAAAAATAAACTGTAACAGTCTTTTTTTTTAGAAACTTGTCCAATGATTGGAACCTATACATTTTGATAAACTTCTCGTTTGAATATTAAACGATGACATCAGAACATAAATTGCACATCAGCCATTAAAAAAAATGTCTTTTGGCGGCAAAACATGGCCGCTGCTTATCATAGACAGTCGATTTGAAATTAAAACGTAACTGTAGTTTGAGTTGTGGCAAAATAAATAATTTATCGATTGTACGTTATATTTACATTAGTAACCGTTTTACATGTTTAATTAATACGGAATGACGAAGCGTGTGTTGCCGATGAGAATTTGATGTTAATTCCATTGTTTCATTTAACATTTCGAGCTAAATGAAAAACTGCAATAAACATTTATCTAAGGGTTCACATTCACATCCATTAAGGCCAATTACAGAGCATTTCGAACGGTCAGTCCCGTAATACCTCAACAATTTTGTTGCTTAAAACGTATAGATAATCCATTACAAGTGTGATTTCAATCGTTTCCCATATAATTTTCTTAATGCCCATATTAGGCAGAACCACCCAGACGGCGTGCATTAGTCCTAAAATATACCAGAACTCATGCACTCTGTATAAACTTTATTCCTTTGACATAAGGTTATGAATTGCCATATTTGACGGTAAACGGAGTGGTAATTCGTTGCTACAATGATGGAGGAGTGTGTCCGAAGGCGGGAACAAACACGCGCCATTCGCGATACCTCTATAAAGTATAAACAATTGCGCGACACATTGACTATTGTATGATTGTTTCTTTGATTTGTGATTGGAGATTACATTGTTCACACGTATCATCTCAAATTCAACCATATTTCTAAGATCCAAGGTGTATATTTGAATGACAATTGGGTTTGTTTTATGAGATTTGAAATAATGCAGTTTGTATCATTAGTTTCGGATTCCATAAGTGAAGTCACAAAATATACCACGTTAGTCTTCTCTTTAGGCTGGTATTGTGATTTGTGTGCGGTCAGTATAGACGCCCGGGGCGCTAAGGTGGGAATGTGGGATAGGCGCTAAGGTGGAAAAATGGGATAGGCGCTATGGTGAGAATGTGGGATAGGCGCCTCTTTTTAACCTACCTATAGTTTATAAAAGAAGAGGTTCTCAATTCGGTTGTAATTTTAATATTTGATACCTCAGCACTCTTTCATTTGGGAACAGTTCTGTAAAGAATACTTATGGTTCTAGAATGCAAAAGGCAACAGCTGATCCTTCAGTTGCCACATAGGTGTGGTTATAGTCTGTAAAATGTTGAAACACCCGCCCTAGAGTGGGAGAAGTCATTAGATTAGAAAAAGTACTCTTTCATCCATTTTTTTTAAATATATAATAATAATATAATATAATATTCCACAACTATCACACAACGCCGTCTAGTCTCAAGTTAAGCAGAGCTTGTGTTATGAGTACTAGACAACTGGAAAAAAAAATCATAAAAAAAAAAATAGAAATATCTTCTCTTTGTAATTTTTTTTTTCTATTCTCTTTTTCTCTTTGTATGTTTAAATAAACAATGTCTAAAATTACATCTACAAAAGAGAGTTTTTTTTTTGACAGTAGAAGTTTTCTACTGGGTGATCCATTCTCGTACTTATCTTTGTCCTACAGAGAATCACGATAAAATTTCCAGAGTTACTTTTAGCAAGCTTTTAGCCATTGCGGGATTGATCGATTTTACCGAAGCCCTAGACCGCAAAGGTTAACTGAAGGAACACGGGTGGGTTTTAATCAGTAAAAATCTGACACTCCCTCTCACACTACCCAGAACGAGTGAAGTTGTTTGATGATTTCCTAATGTTGACGATTGTAGCAAGTTTGTAGGGACAAAACTAAATCTGATATAGAAACGAAATATTTCACGTAACTTTTTTACTTCTTGGAAATAAGTAGATTATTCACCTAGGGAATAAAGCAGTGCCTTATAACGGGTTTAATGAAACCCGAGTGTCACTAAGGATTCTTGGATTCCCAAGCGCAACGAGGGAACTAAGTGTTAACTCCCGAGCTAAGGATTTGAGTTCCTCACAAACTAAATCATTGAACTGTTACAAACTGATACTGCTAAGTTTTACATCCTGAATGTGTCTACTATTCCCCTAAACCAGGGCTGATGAACAATGAACAATCCCGTTGTTCGAAAGATTTGCCGCGGCCCTAGAACGCAAAGAGTAATTGAAGTGTGGGTTTTAGTCTAAAAATCTGACACTCCCCCCCCTGACTCCCCCCCTCCCCCCCCGGGGTTTTTTTCTACCCCCCTTTTTCTATTTCAAGTTCTTCCATTCCATCCTAAGGTTGTCTGGTAGATATCGCTCTCAGCGATAAGACCGCCTTTGTACCCGTAGACTTAAGTTAGTGTAAAAGCTTTGTTACTAATTTGGTGTACAATAAAGTTTATTCTATTCTATTCTATTCTATTCTATTCTACTCCCTCTCGCTCTATCCAGAGAAGATCGGGAGAAGTTATTTGAAGATTTCTCATCCCCGAAACCAACTAGAGTAAATATAAGTGTCGCCCACAATATTCTGAAGCTTAGAACGCATAAATCCTGCGTTCCTAGCGTCTCTTGCTCATGTAGCGGCGGTGGTGCGCGGCTGCCGCGTGCCTGCCGCGTGCGTGCCGCAACACGCACAATAAGACGCATCATCGCTTTAAATGGTAAACTGTAATAGAAGATATTGGGTGGCACAAGTAAGAAGTTGTTAGCGGGTAGGGATTTGTTATTAACTCACAGTGATTTATAGAATAAGTAGTATTCAATTTTAAAAACGTCTCTATCGAAAAAAGTCTACTGGTCGACATGTTTTGAAACATCGGCATTATGAGAGACATTTTACCCTTTCTCATATGTCGCTTTCGCAAAATGACTCTTTTTCAAAAGGTAAATTTTATTCTAAGTTACTCACGGAAAACCAAGTTTTTAAGAAAGAGACATTCTTCGATAGCGACATTATGACAAAGAGACATTCTGCGATAGCGACATTATGAGAAAGAGACATTCTACGATAGCGACATTATGAGAAAGAAACATTCTGCGATAGCGACATTATGAGAAAGAGGCATTCTGCGATAGCGACATTATGAGAAAGAGACATTCTGCGATAGCGACATTATGAGAAAGAGACATTTGCGAAAGAAACGTTTTGTGCCTTCAATTTTAGCATCAGAGAGGTCTTAATCCTATGAATTTAACATAGATAATTCAATCATTTCAAGTCTATCTTTTCAAAATGTTGTCCAACCAGTATCTATCTAAACTAATTTTATAAAGAGGAATGATTTGATTTTTTGTTTGTTCGTATGTTACGATTTAACTCAAAAACTACTGGACCGATTTTAAAAATTCTTTCACCATTAGAAAGCTACATTTTCACTGAGTAACATAGGCGTATATTTTACATTTCTATGTGGGCAAAGCCGCTGGCAAAAGCTAATGTAGTAATATAGACAGCTGTCATTAGCTTCTTTTAATCACGGAAGGATCATGTGGAGGAAATATGAGATGTCAGCGGATACAACACTTTCTGTACATACTATCAAATACACCAAGTGAATTGCACTTTTTAAATTGCCGTTAAGTTTTACAAAAAACTTGTAATAGTAAAAGATAGACTACAACATGCTGGACCTAAGTGATTCTCCTTCAACCCATACAATTCTCTCAGAATTTTTATGCAATTATTAAAATACTAAGAATAATTGACATAAATATTGTTCGATTTATTATATCTACTATAATACCTGATTTATATCAGGTATTATAGTATCTCCACTTATGTGGAGAAAGATTATCATTGTAACCTAGGCCCGAGCCGCAGGCGAGAGTATTATGGAGTCGAGTGCTGCAGTGACCAATATCCACATGTATTAAACGACGTTTTTCAATAAAAATAAATAAAAAGTGCTGCCCGGCGATTCGTGGGGACTGCTTGACACGCAGCCTGATATGATCATCATCATTTCAGCCAAAAGACGACCACTTTTGGTATAGGCCTCTCCAAAGTGTCACCATACCAACCGGTCCTGTGCAGAGGCACAGTATTACAATATTTCCTACAGTAGCGCAACGCCTTTGATGTCGCGCGATGCCGCCGCCAGTGTAGGTACTTACGCTATCACATGCAAATATGCTAGGGTTGTCATCAAATGGGAAATAAAACAATTGTGATTATTACTATTATGATGTAATCATTTATTCATATGTACATTCAAAATAATTGTGATTATTAAATCTAATGTAATTATTTATTCATAAATATATATTTACATATGTTGCACTGCTAAATATTTACGTGACACTTTATTTTTGGATGTTCTTAATTGTCTATTATAAAATTTAACTACATAATGTATTCGCATTCGGATGAACAATCTGATAAGCTTGTGCCTACCTTCCGCTCTATCATCAGATCAGTTCGATAGTACCTTATAGCCAAAGTGCATCTCATGACAATTCTAATAAGCGCAAACACGGCTAGGTTACATTGATTAATTACTGAGTTCCAGTGCCTACCTTCCAGCTCCATCATCATCAGTTCACTTTGATGATACCATTTTCAACATAACTATTCAGAACCATTTATTTATTTGTATTGTCATAGGCGCTTATCTATCTTCATTGTGATATCTATGTGAGTATGAAGTTCCGATGGCCATTTCTGGTCTTCATCACCAGTTCCACTTCATCAAATGTTACTTTTTGACTGTAAATGCTTAAGTTATCGATGAAAATACTAAAATCGCCATATGGTTGCCTATAATATTTGAGGAGTTCCCTCGATTCCTCATGGATCCCATCATCAGAACTGGATTCTGAAAAAAATTGAACCAATCGGAAAGCAACTCCTATAAGAGGAAAAAAAAAATTTGCAAATCGGTCCATAAACGACGGAGTTCTGAGGTAACACCCATAAAAAAAAAACGTACAACCGAATTGATAACCTCCTCCTTTTTTTGAAGTCGGTTAAAATTATAAGGAAGTGGCCAAAATTGTGTGCACAAGTCAGTTTTGTCTTAGCGGGGGCGGCGGGGCGTCTGGAATATTCCATAAGTCTATGTTACGTTACACAAATGAAAAAACCTACCTCTCGTCGCGGGGAAATCTATGAAACTTTAAGTCCTTCTGGGATTTCGATGTCGATTTACATCCACACACAGAACAGTTTGTGCGCACCATTATAGAATAAGTAAGTTTAATAAAATTATTACACAAAAAACGAGCCCGCGTCTGCCCTTCGCGCTCGGTACCGCAAACTAAGTGTGTTTGCGGTACGCGGCCCGCGCCGCCCGACCCCCCGCGAGTTCCCCTCCGTTGCTCTGCGCAAGTACATTCGTCGCGCTACTGTAGGAAATATTGTAATACTGTGGCAGAGGCCAACAAACAAGAGGTACAATAAATTGTAGTGGGGGTGAGCTCGCATTTTCGTCCACACTTGTACGGAGTACAGT
This sequence comes from Mythimna impura, assembly GCA_905147345.3. Taxonomy (NCBI): domain Eukaryota; kingdom Metazoa; phylum Arthropoda; class Insecta; order Lepidoptera; family Noctuidae; genus Mythimna; species Mythimna impura. The sequence goes on along the minus strand of LR990346.1, from coordinate 25,613,432 downwards.
AAATTGCGTGCATAAAAGTGGTAGGCAGAGGAGCGGGTTTTCGAGTGTTTTGAAAAGCGATTGTCACTCATCGCTTGCACCACACACTGTAAGTATGGTACAGGATCACGGGTCGCGCCAAATTGTCCCATTGGCGGTTCATTGTTGGGACACTCTGCCGGGGAAATATCCCACATTGTTATACTGTAAATGGTCAACCTTTATTTCGTATGCCAACTACTGTCTGGCTTTCAAATTGACTGTAATTTAGGATCGGTTTGATTTTATATGCAGAGAAGCTAGCTTGCTCGGAGAATAGAATAGAATTATTTCAGTTTTTTTTTTTTCCTTTTTTGGGACCTGCTGATTATGCAGAGATTTATAAATTTTGCTCGATTTTCGTCTTGACTGGCCTGTTGGTCTAGTGGTTAGTGGCCCTGACTTCTATGCCGAAGGTCGTGAGTTCGTTTCCCACCCAGGACAAATGTTTGTGTGATGAGCACAATCATTTGTTCTGTGTCTGGGTGTAATTTATCTATAGTTAGAAATATTTAAGTATGTTTATCAGTTGTCTAGTACTCATAACACAAGCTCTGCTTAGCTTGGGACTAGATGGTGTTGTGTGAATATTATTATGATTATTTTTATGCATTTATATATCTCAGAACCCTGAGGTCCTGGACCTTTGGAAGGCATACGAGGGGCCGAAGCCAACTCGCAGAGGCCTTTAGATAATTTTAATGGAACGTGATACCAACCGACGATTGTCCCTGTGCTAGTGCACCCAAGGACAACCCCCGGTTGGTGGGAAACTATTTCGACATATGAAAAACAAAGATAATAGGGCTATGGTTTTTGGAGTCTTAAGTGGACTGGTTCCCAGGAACTATGTTAAGGTATTATTATTATTATATTATTATTATTTCAAAGAACATTAATACGTATTACGTACGTATGTTTACGTATTCGTGTTCCACGCGCGGTTCAAAGAGCTGTCCGTAAAATTAACAGAGCCTGCTCTATTGCCGATGTCTGCCAAGGTTGTGAGGTTATTCAAAAAAGCTGACCTGGAACGCAAAGGGCAACTGTAAGAATACAGGTAGGGTTTAGTCAGCAAAAGTCTAACATGTGTAACAGTCTCGCTCCGCCCAAAGCGGGATAAGGCATTTAATTTCCCACCTAAAAACAAAAAAAAAATATGATTGTCATTAGTCATGGCTTACCAAGATCACCCACTAAATAACGAATAACCTTCGTGATAATAATATTTAAGTGGTTATACAATATAGCTAGGTACAGCCGAGTGTTTAAGACAGTGTGGTTATAAAATATACCTAGGTACAGTCAAATACTTCTTACTTTCAGCACAAACACAATTATATTTTCTAAAGTGAAGCAACATAAACATTTGTGGTTTGGTATCACCATGCTCCTTTTTGGTTCCGTACCTCAAAAGGAAAAAACGGAACCCTTAAAGGATCACTTTGTTGTCCGTCCGTCTGTCTGTCTGCCTGTTAAGACTCGGGAACGCGTAGCGGTAACGAGTTGAAATTAAAACCATATACTCAAGTCTGCGGTCCCTTGAAGCTGTCAAAAAAATCAAATTTCTGAGTTATTAAAAAACAGATACGGCCGTTTATATCATAAAAAACGTATATTTCGACACTCTCAAGGAAATCAAAATTCATGGGGTAGGTACTTCCCATTGACCTAGAATCCTGAAATTTGGCATGAAGCAAGGTCTCATAGCACAAGTATAGGAAAAAATCTGAAAACTGAAAATTTGTTGTTACGTTACAAAAAAAAAACTTTTTGTGATTCGGAAAAATCTTCGTAACTCAATTCAGGAATTAAACTGTTTTCATAGGTAAGCTTACAAGCTTACCTATGAAAACAGTTCAATTCCAAACTGATGGTTCCGTACACGGAACCATCAGTGCGCGAGTCCGACTCGCACTTGCCCTGTTTTTTTAAATGACTGCGATCCCACCTGATGGTAAGCAGTAATGCAATCGTTGGTAGTGAAGCACACTAGTTTATGAGCCTATTCTCTCTAGCCTTGAAGACACCTAAATTATAATCGGGCGGGAAGACCGCAGCAGCAGGTCTTGTATGCATAGATCTGTATTCTGCACATGGCACCAGTATCCATCACTTTGTTAACGCTAACTAATTCTACAAGCATAACCCAACAAGATTAACCCTCTTCACAACTCACAAATAAATATAAATACAGACTACAAACAATTTCCCTAGCGTGAAAACGCGTAAATGATACGCACTAACTGACTAAAACCCACCTGTGTTCCTTCACTTTGGACGATCAGACTGTAAGCTATCCATTGTGCGTCGTCTGCAAGCCTGAGCCTACGGTGGCCGGAAATGTCCCTTCGTAGTTTTTTTTTTTGGTTCTCTTTTGTTTGGACATGACTATTGTTTGTGTGCATTGCGTTGTGACAAAATAAATTCATTTTCTTTCTTTCTTTCCTTCGTGTACCAACGCCCGAGATATCTCCTGCGGTGGCTGGAGCCTGGGTAGATATCTTCCCCCTCACGGTTTCGGTCACCTCCTTTACTCGGATTAGTTACTATATAGCAGAAGGAGATGACTAAACGGTCATCTCCTTCTGCCAAGAGAATGACAAGCGCCATTCACTTTTGCTTCGGACCATGATATGAACCAGGGCAGGACGCGAAAGGTCGCCGCCACCGATTAGCTCCACGATATTTTTTTAGACAAAAGTATTAATCACACAAAAAAATCATGTTGATAATGTTGTACATGAATATATATGTCGCATCAAGGGTGGCCGAGATGCGAAACATCAGGTCTTCATCACGATCCGACATAGTTCTTGGTAAGTGTGGGCACTGACTTGGGTACTCGAACGAAAGATAATTTGAATCAGAATAATTTTATTTTGATAACGGTCTTACAAAAGGAAACAAACACGTGCGTTGGTACTGAGCGTATGCCGAGACTGTCCGAGGTAGAATGCCGCACTTCTCAGGCTTCCCTCCAGTCCTCGCTGCATCCCCTCTACCGACGATCGTGTCCAAGCGGTAGGGCGCCGCTTGCGTTTCCGATGACGATATTATTAGTTTACGGAACTAATTGTTAGATGGCGCTGTCCGTCGCACCCTTGCGCCATCAATCCACGACACGGCCATCCCTGACTAGCACCCGTCCTCGGGTGTAGTACCTGGGGACAAAATATGCTCAGAGAGTAAACTAGCTCGGCTATCCTGCCAATTGACACAAAGGTGGCTGATTCTCATTAGTACTTTATTTCTTCTAAATCTAAGTACAATAATCAACTTTCACAACTTAAAATGCCTCGTAATTAAGCTTACGTACACAGTGCTCCCTGCACACTATAATTCACTAGAAAAGATCCGACCACCAAGTTATAAGGAATAAACAAGGTAATTCTAACAATTCTGTTTCTTTACCATAATTCATAAGCAAAGCATACTCAACTCATTAACTTTCCCTACATTCTGTGCACCAACACAGACCCGAATCGCACCAACGATTCGTTACCGACCCATCGCCACATGTTACTCATGAGGTGCGGTCTAGAGTTTCGAGTATGAGTATACAAGCCATTCTTAATCATATTTGGTTTCACTACCACTGTCATCAACTATGACATCCAATTCTCGAGAAACTTGGTGATCGGGGATCTTCCTCGCACGATCATGGGGGTTTTTGTAAGTTCGCTTAGAGTCAAGCGCCCTTGGTAGGTATCTATCCCTGTCTAACACATCAATAATCTTAAATGGACTTTTGAATTTAGGATCTAATTTTGTTTGATTTCTTTCCTCATTTTCAATCGAAACATGATCATTAATAGCCAACTTAGAAACCTGAGCCTTTTTTTGATCAAATCGATTTTTATCATAATTTGCATTTTTCTCAATATTCTGTGTCGCTTGCTCTCTAATCTCATCTAAATTAACCTCTGTCACATCATTGTCGGCAGTCACTCATTTCGTTTACGCACCAACGTAAACGAGGATAACTCACTACAGGCGTCGCATCAACGACTCATCTCGTTTACGCAAGTAATCTGAACACACGAAACTAACCCTTCAATGTAACAACACTGTGTTTACGTTTGCCGTGAAATAGTGACTACAGACTCTAAAGTGAAAGAGAGACAACACTCAGCCCCAGTCGTTAATCATAACCTCAGATAAAATTTGTAGGGTACTTTGCAAACTAATATGGTCGAAACCTATCACGATGTTATTTACACTAAGCTTGCCACTAAGTTTTGACGCAACAAAATCTTTGATGAGAGAGCATTCGACACCAGAATCATAATAAAATGGACATGACTCACCAGATTCATCAGCGTATTGCTGGGATTGCCATTATAGCAAACTTCAACACGTCTCGTTGCGCTTTGCTGCCGCAGACGCTGCCCCAGAACTCCTCGGGCCTCCAGCCGTACCTCCATTGTTGCTTTATGGCATCAGGAACAGACGACGTCCGAAGGCTGCTTTGGTCTTGAAGAACTTCTTCCTTGGTCTCAAGTGGTAACATTGGTTGCCTTGCCCAAGGTGATGATCAAGGCACTTCCTTGAAGCGGTACCTCAGATAGGTACAGATCCGCTGTCGTATGCCGGGCACGTGCGTCTGCATCCGGCTTATCTGGATCAAATTCAGGCAAAGAAATACGCTTGGTACTTGCCGGGCCCTTGATGGATTCTATCAGGGACATCATATTCTGGTTTTGAGCAGCCAGCAGCGTGCGGAGTAAATTCTCGTTGCACCGTGACGTCATGGCTTCATTCTGCAATACTTCTTGAGTTTCTTTAGTTCGAGTGTATCCCACTTCTGATGTCGCATCAAGGGTGGCCGAGATGCGAAACATCGGGTCTTCATCACGATCCGACATAATTCTTGGTAGGTGTGGGCACTGACTTGGGTACTCGAACGAAAGATAATTTGAATCAGAATAATTTTATTTTGATAACGGTTTTACAAAAGGAAACAAACACGTGCGTTGGTACTGAGCGCATGCCGAGACTGTCCGAGGTAGAATGCCGCACTTCTCAGGCTTCCCTCCAGTCCTCGCTGCATCCCCTCTACCGACGATCGTGTCCAAGCGGTAGGGCGCCGCTTGCGTTTCCGATGACGATATTATTAGTTTACGGAACTAATTGTTAGATGGCGCTGTCCGTCGCACCCTTGCGCCATCAATCCACGACATATATATATTTTTCAAATCTATTAACCCAGCCGTTTTTTTTTTAATTGATATAAACAAGTGCTTGACTGCGATCCCACCTGATGGTAAGCAGTGATGCAATCATTGATGGTGAGGCGCACTAGTTTATTAAGAGCCTATTCACTCACTTCTTCTTTCTTTCTTAGCCTTGAAGTTACCGATGAGTAGGCTTCAGAAAGTCTGTAGTCTTCTGTTTTATGGCACTGCTCGGGTGCTAGGGCCTTAAGCTTTCAGTCTTTTGGCACAGTTCTAGTCAACCGCTAAGTGGAGGAAATTTTTGACATCAAATTTTAAAACATTTAGTTAGCAGTGTTTGTTTTAAGTATCTACCTACACTATACAATATTATTTTTAATATGCGAAACCCGAAACACGTGTCTAGGTATTTTTATCTAAAGAATCTGTGTACAAAATTTCATAATTGTACGATGAAAAATCACGAAGTTATAAGTTTGTTATGTTACCTGGTTGGCCGCACAAATACATGATCACCGGGCCACCAGGGGGACTGACGGGTGGTTTCACTCCCGCATCCAGCTGTGCGCTAGTGTCTAATGTCCGCTATGACCTGCAGTGATCTGTATTGAACTTAGTGTGGGTGGTATCCAACTTGTGATCTTTTTAAAATATTTTTAGAAATAATATAACATGGTGTAAAAATTATTGGAATCGATTCAGTTACTGATTCTGAACAAACTATATTCAGGTTTCGCATATACTTACTAAAAATAATGTTCTGTAGTATAGTTCGTTACGTTTTTTAGTAATGTGTTCATTAATCTGTAAAACAAATAATATTTTAACAGAGCACAATACATAATTATAAGAATATGTTGGACCCGATGGCGTAGAATAACCACTGCAATTTGCGTTGTTTTAACTTTGTCTTGAGCTGTAGACTAACCTAAGCTAACCGATAAATCCTCAAGCTACAGATGTCTAAACTTTTCAGTAGTTACCACACATATATATAGGTACACATACAGAAGCAGTAAACCATATTCGGAATATCAGCCGACATAGGATTTTCCAATGAATAAATTACGGTGTCAAGCCCTGGCACACTGGACATTTGCATCAAAGCAGTAAATTGAACAAATTTGAAATTCATCGATCCGACATAGTTTCAACACTTGTTGAATTAAACTCCCATAACATGGATTTATACATTCCCTTATTACCATTCGGATCTGGATATCAAAAATACAATATGTCGATTCTCTATGCTGACACAAAACAGGCTGAATACAATGTTTCCTTTCTCAATGTGAAATGCAGTTTAAAAAGTTCCGTTTTGAAATTAGAATTACAATTTGAAAAATGTTCTTAAGAAACAGCAGGACCGGCACTACGCGACGCGACGGTACTAATCGATAAATAAATCGGTGGGATAATCGTTCGGTACTAAAAATCAATTACTCTCTAATTGATTATCTCGCAAGTTTAGCATTCTCGGAATCTCTACAATGTCTATGAACCACTTAACGTTTTTTAAAAGCAAAGGCACAACAACTTTAGAGCATTATTAACAGGTTTTTTCATTGCACAAACAGCTTCATCCAGCTTCTACAAGATAGTAATTGCCATATAAGCCAGTTTACTTGATCCTAGAAAAAACTAAACATGACTCTTGCATTATTGCTGAATACGGAAAACTGTTGTTCTCTGCAGCATCGTTTTGAACTTTACTTTATATACGACAAGGTTTAATTTTAAATGACAGGATACTGAAATCATCCAATTTAATATTTAAATTGTGCCCGCTTCAGAAGTCAAATCAAGGTTTTAAAACATCCCTTTTTACTATAAACCAAGCAAGTACGGAGGAGACCTTCATTAAGAATAGAACGATGAGAAAACCAACAGGTTATTTTCTTTAAAAAAATTATTATAAAATTGCGAAAATATCGCATAAAAAGATTCAAAAACTTTCAGTCGAATTGAGAACATCTTCCATTTTTGAATTTAAAATTCATAATCCATAAACACAAAAATTCATAATCTTCATTTTTAGCGAATGTAAAATTGGTTATAACATTTTGAAAATAGAAGCTAGGAAATGAAATATTTTAACAAGGTGCACTGACATAACAAAGAGTAGCTCCGGGCGGTTTTCATTACGCCAGTGCAAGTATAATGACACAGCAGGGCCGACCTTTGGGCTCTGAGGAAATCCCTGGCTTGCAAATAATCGTTTTGTTATTAATAGTTAGCGGTAAAGATTGGATTGTAATGTTTATTGTGACCTGAATAGAGGTGGGAGTTACCTTCTGTGGTAATATGGAAAGCTTTTAAATTCTATGGAAATGTATATCAACAATATATTATAAACCCTTACGTACAAATATCAGCAAACCGTAGGAGCCCAGCAGGGCCTTTGCCTGCTAGTAACATTGGATTCTGGATGAGATGAAATGAGTAGGTATCTTCTGACGATCCTCTGATGACCATATGTAATAGATAGAGAAAATACGAGAATTTCAAAGATTTCTAACACTCGTGCGAATCTGTGGCGGGTCGCTCGGGAAAAATAAACGGAACAGGTAAACTTTGGTATACCTGTTCCGTTATATTTCTTATAGGACAGTCTCGACCTAAAGCCGGAAAAATTCTACCACGTTTATCCTCAGGGGACCGTAACTTCTTATTCATAGTGCAGTTAATTAATGCAGAGCTTAGATATGTGCCTTAAATACGGTTCTAAGCGAAGAATCTCCATCATACAGGTACTTAAGGCACGCATAGTTACCACGTAACTCTCACCGGGCCCGAGCGACCGATGACCGTTAGCAGACAGGGTAATTCTGGAATTATTTGCATAATGTTGCGCCTGAACCCTTATTACGTGTTCCCGGTAAACGATGACTGTTAGTTAACGTTATCTGATATTTTAACTATTCATTTGTTTTTTTTTTTAATTTTGTGCAGGGTTGGCTAGTTGAGATTTCATTTGGTTTTTTTTCTTTTTTTTATTATTGATAGGCTCGCGTTTGACCACTATCTCACTTGATGGTAAGCGATAATGTGGCCGACAATGGAGCACGCTTTCCTAGAAGTAACCTATTCACTCTTGACTTAAAGACCCCTAGGTTGTAGCTATCAGGAAACACAGACTCCGGCAGGGAATTCCACTCCATAGCTGTACGCATTATGAATGTGTTCCCAAAACGCTTTGTACGTATGGGTGGGATGTCCACCATGTACCGATGGCGCAACGCCGTACGTCTAGTGGTCTGATGATGGAACGGACTTGGTGGAATTAAATTGTGCAATTCCAACGCACACTCCCCGAAGGTTGGTTTTAGTATCTCAGTCGGCAAAAACGGAAGTTTGAAATTGGCGCCAGTGACTGAAAAGATCAAGAGAAATTGTTTGTCTTGGTATGGTCACGTAAAGAGGAGGAATGAAACGGATATTATTAAAAGAGTTAAGAGTATAGATGTTGATGAATGGAGAGGGAGAGGGAAGCCAAAGAAAAGATGGATGGTTTGTGTGAGGAGCAGAAAGAAAAGGGAGTTAGTGATAGCATGACGGGTAACAGGATAGAATAGAAGATAAAAACGTGTTGCGCCGACCCCAAATAATACGGGCAGAACCCATAGAGGATAACTGTGTTATGCGTCTGTTAAGACCTTTTTTCTGAGGAACACGTGGAGGTATCAAGCTGTAATTAGGGTATCAAGTCAGGCCACTTGGAGCAGTAGGAAAATTAATCTTCTAAGTCAACGCAATTTTAAGATAAGGCCTCCCCGCCAAGGATCGTTTATGCTACGCTTATAGTGCATATTTTGATGCTTCTTGTTGACCTAGAATCATAAAATTTGGCAAGAAGCAATGCCATGTAGCAGAAATAAAGGAAAAAAATCCAAAAACCGTTAATATTTACTTACTTTTTTACGCTTATTTTTGTAATTTTACATCATGTATCTTTTATCAGTTATAATGATTTTTCAATACACTTACTCGAAAACCCACTCTTATCCCACCGCTTTTCGATACGCAATAGACTGTTTTCCGCACTAGTGCAGAAAAGTGCGTGTGCTCTCCCCCGCCACAATTTTATTACATGTATCGTATCAGGCTGGGCGTGCGTCAACCCCCACGAGTCGCCGGTCAACCCTCTTTTATTCATTTCTTTGTAAGTTTATTGATAAAAGTCGTTTGATACACGTGCAAATTTGTCACTGCAGCACACACTTTATCATAAAGTCCGAAATGTAGGTATGGGGCTCACGTGCGCTATTGATATACCACGTGGTCAAAAGCCATATTTTGACTCGCTCTAACCTAGAGCGCGAGAACTGATTGGACGACTTCCCACCTCAAAAAAAAAACAACGGAACAGAATTACTGTATAAGGTATCCTTTTAACCAATAAGACTATAAATTTTTAAAGAATTGTTTTATATAACACTTATTTTCTTTTTTTACAGATTAAACGGTTTTCAAATGAGACGTATCACGTAACCTTAACGTTCATCAGTATCATACATAAAAATGGTAAGTCGCTAAGAAAATGATTACAGATACCGGCACGGATCTTGAGCGCTGACTTCTACAGTTCTACTTGCGCAGAAGCACGCAGAAGTGAAATATTGGGTCTCTTTAGTGGTATGAAAGGAGATGCGGGGGCGGGAAGTGTAATCCTTGTACAGTGATTGGCTCGCCGATGTTGTACGATGCGCAAAGCGATCCCCGCTCTTAAGCCGAGCGCTCAATTTAAGATTCATGCCGCTATCTGTACAATATGATTTTTTTCTCACAGCATCCAAAATATTGATTTGTAGGTTTTTCAAACATTTTGATGAATCCAATTTCCAATCGATCTCGAAACACCAATGATAGTGTTGTCAAAAGGGCTTGTCACCTTTTTCAGGTTTTTTTTTTTTTTTGGTGGGAAAATCATCTTATGATATCCCCCGCCCTTGGGCGGGGCGGGAGATAGTGTCAGACTTTTACTGACTAAAAACCCACTCCTGTTCCTTCATTGCCTTTCGTACCAGGGCCGAGTCTTCCTTTCAGAATCAGACCCTTGGCCCCAGTAGGCTTCGACCCTGCTAGGCCCCTACAGTTGCTGACATCTCCTTGAGGCGCGCGTGGAACAGCACGCGCCGTCGACGACTTGGGCTCGGTCCGGACGGTTACCGGACGGTCGGAAGGCGAGCCACCCATTGCTTGCCGTCCGCAAGCCCGCGCCTACGATGGCCGGAAATCGGGATCGGAATCCCGGCGGCGATTGGGGCGTGAGGACCGTTGCCTCACGCGATCGGCCGCCTCCTTTGCTAGCATTACTGCTTCGCAGCAGGAGGCGACCGCCTGCCACTCCTCCTCGCTCCGGACCATGGCCTGTACCAAGGCCCGGCGCGAGAGATCGCCGCCACCGATAGCCCCCACGAGGACACGGCGTTGCTCTGCCCAAGCGGGACACACCTCCACCGTGTGCTCCACCGTGTCCTCCGGGTGGTCCACACAATAGTGACACCCGGGCGTTTCTTCCGCACGAATCCGGTGCAGGAACCTCCCGAACACCTTTTTCAGGTAAGAAAACTATTTTATGCAGGTTTTTCCTATATTACTCACACATATAGTTTTGCCATTCCAGCCTAATCTCACAATTTTAGGCCTATTAGTAATAAGTTAATTTAAAAAATATTTTTCTTAATTTGAAACCACCAATTTATAATCCAATGATAAAATAGTCATTGTAAGAAATCAAAATGATGAATATGAGCGTGTTTTTGGCGTTACATCGCCAAACGTATCCTTCACATGTTATAAAACAAACTTTGGCACTGCATCTGTCTGTCTGTTCGCGACAAACTTAAAAACTACTGTACAGATTTTCATGCGGTTTGCACTAACAGACAGAGTGATTAATGAGGAAGGTTTAAGTGTATAATACCTACATGCATATTACAGTAGAAATTAGCCGACATTTCAAAGATACCTATGAAATAAATTCCTACTAATATAGGTACCTACACTTTTTTATTCGGTGGGAAAATCATCTAATGAGATCCCCGCTCTTGGGCGGAGCGGGAGATAGTGTCAGACTTTTACTGACTAAAAACCCACTCCAGTTCCTTCTTTGCCATCGTTCCAGGGCCCCGGGGTTCTCTTTCACATCACCCATGGCCCCAGTAGGTTTCGACCCTGCTGGGCCCCTACGGTTTTGCTGACATCTCCTTGAGGCGCGCGTGGAACACTACGCGCCGTCGACGACTTGGGCTCGGTCCGGATGGTTACCGGATGGTCGGACGGTGGGCTACCCATTGCTCGCCGTCCGCAAGCCAGCGCCTACGGTGGCTGGAAATCGGGATCGGGATCCCGGCGGCTGGGGCGTGAGGGCCGTTCTCTCGCGCGTGCGGCCGCCTCCTTTGCTAGCATTACTGCTTCGCAGAGTGAGGCGACTGCCTGCCACTCCTCACTTCGGACCATGGCCTGTACCAAGGCCCGGCGCGAGAGATCGCTGCCGCCGATCGCCCCCTATAGGTACCTACACTGTGTCACGGTTAGGACAATCTTCCTCAACTCTCACAACACAACACTTGTATAATATTTACAAAGTAACTTGTATAATTTGTTCTAATATTATAAAGAGAAAAGATTTATATATTTGAATTTTTGAACAAAAAATTCTTTGACCAATAGAAAGCCACTAAATCACTGAGTGACACAGGCTACATATTATCAAATTTTACCCGGACAAAGCCGCTGGCAGAATCTAGTAACTCATAAAATAACACTTAACACTTACAGACTACTGAAAATTGTCTCGAAGCTAATAACAGTGTCCTATTAAAAACAATAGATTTGCATGTGCAGCGGCAATTGGCTACTATTTGTTTATGGCGCGAAACGCAACAGATAAAATATTAAAATTAGAACGAGCCTATTAATTGCTACACACGGCCGTTCTGAATAGATGGCAAATTGAATGTTGCTAAAAATGGAGCCGTTATGTGATTGCATTGTTTAATGCAGTAAGATTCAATTTCTTTTTGTTTGATATGGAATCTAAAGTTATGGTAAGATCTTGGGCCAGACAATAATAAATAAACACTGCCAAAGATTACGATGTGAATCAGTTGATTGTTTTAAGATTTTGAAAATATAATAATTTCATTACTCTTCAATAATGAAATTACTCACACATGGAGAAACAGCCACCGAGGACCGGACTAAGCCCGAGTCGTCGACGGCGCGTAGTGTTCCAAGCGCAAGCGCGCGTTTGAAGCCAAATAGATGTCAGCAAAACCGTAGGAGCCCAGCAGGGCCGAAGCCCATTAGGGCCATGGGTAGACCAAAAGGGACCCCTGGAACGCAAGGCAACGAAGGAACATATGTGTGGTTTGCGTCAGTAAAAGTCTGACACGCCTTCCCGCACCAACCTAGGGCGAGAGGGAGAAGTCATTGGATTCCCACCTTATAAAAACTCATGGGGCAAATGTTAACCATATTTCAGTTATGTGCAACAATGGGTAATTCACAATAAATATCGGAAAAAGAACTGCCAATTTGGTATAACTATCAATTTGGCAAAACGTTTGTCGATTTTCTTTTTTCTCGACAACCTTACCGTCCGTATGTCACTAACAGCAGTAAAAATAATCGCACCACATACTGCTACCCTGCTACCATCTTGACGTATTATTTATCGATATTAGAATATCGCGATATTAGAGAATCGCGTGTGCTCCGCGCTTCCATCGCTGTTACAATTTATATTTAAGCGCTGCATCCGCTAACTGCTCAAACTACTAATGGTTATCACCGTATTTGGTGTATCGTGTTTGGGAGGGAAAGGTGATTAGGCAGGGGTGTTAAATCTGTTTGAAATCAACGAATTTATTAAGGAAATTGTTTTGTTCATAAGCAATATATCTTCTGTATATACAACACTATTTTTAGTATATGCGAAACCTGAATATAGTTTGGTCAGAATCAGTAACTGAATCGATTCCAATAATTTTTACACGATGTTATATTTTTTTTTGTTTTCGAAAAATATTTTAAAAAGGTCACAAGTTGGACACCACCGACACTAAGTATAACACAGGTCTCGGCAGATGCGGGAGTAAAACAACCCCTCAGTCGTCTAGGTGGCTCAGTGACCGTGTATTTGTGCGGCCAACCAGGTAACATTACAAGCTTATAACTTCGTGATTTTTAATCGTACAGTTATGAAATTTTGTACACAGATTCTATACATGAAAATGTGTGTTTACGTGTTTCGGGTTTCGCATATTCTAAAACTATTGTTGTATAGACGGCAAAGTTCTGACTTATTCACTGTCTCATCAACGCTTTGCCCAAACCCTAGGACCTAGAGCATTGAAGTTTTGCACAGAGGATCCTTTTATGATGTATACAAAGAATAAGAAAGAATTTACTAAAATTCTCCCCCTAAGGGATAAAACGGGGGTCCAAAGATGGCCGTGAACTTAGCAGATCATTTTCCAGCAGAGCATAAAAAAATTTGAGTTCTACTCGCATGCAGCATAGTTCTGGAGTTCCTGATACTTTTTATAAAAAGTTCTGGTGTTTTTCCTGGAAAAATATCAAATGAAAATATGATCTGCTAACTTCCGGTAGCAGACTATTTTTTCTAAAAGCAAAATTTTAAAGTGCTTTAGGTGCACAGAGGCGAGTTCTATAGTTCCTAATTACTTTTAGTAATAGTTCTGTCAATTAGAGCTCACAAAAAAAAACATATAAATCTAATATCAGGAAAAAAACAAATAATGATCATAAAACTGACGATAATTACGCAAAGTTTGTATAGAGAAACACGGGATATATAGCCTTTTCAGCCTATGTTGATTTTGCTACTGTAGCTTGTAACATGAATTTTACTATGCCATTATGGCGATGGATTGGCAAAAAAACATGCGAATTTTAGCCCACAGATAATAATTATGCATGTTGCTATTGAACTTTGATAGTTTTTCTTATGAAAGCTCTACAACTTGATACGTAGACTGGATGGGTATGGGCACAAAGGTTTTGAGAGGAACTAACACCTTTTTTTTGAAGTGGGAAATCATCTAATTACTTTTCACGCTCTGGATGGAGCGAGAGAGAGTGTCAGACATTTACTGACTAAAACCTACCTGTGTTCCCTTAGTTGCTCTTTACGTTCATGGGCCACGGTAACTCTTTCGAACAATCCCGTAGCCCTAGAACATCACATTCCGTTTCGAAGAGGATTTACAAAAACGTTACCCGACTGCAAGAAGCAGTCGGGTAAAAAGAGCAAAAATACAAAAGATTCCTCCCGATGTCTTGGAGTCACGTCAAGAACCCTGAGACTGACAGATTACATCATTCTAAGCTTAAAATTATCCCTCATAATCTAGAAAAAGTAAGAATTCTTCGCAACCATTAGAAATCATGTCCCATAAATAATATGATACATACTTAATGTGTATCAGTATCCCTCATTACCTATAATCTGTAATCATGAAGTTAAAATCCATAATTTCTTAACTCAGCCATTTAGTAACGGTAAAGCCATTTTGTTAAGTTGCCAGTAACTAACGGCCTGTTTTATTTTTCCCTCTGGCAACACTGTGATACGAAACACACAATTTAATGAGATGAAAATTCTAATTGAATTTGTGTTTTTGCATGAGATTTAATTTAAGTATGTAATTTAATATCTTTTTACATAATAAGATAATCACTGCCGGGCTTTTGCTTACATCTTGCAATCAAGATAGCGTTTATTTAATCTATGGTTTTAATTTAGATAAGTATCTTCGATATCTATGGTTACTAGTGATGTTCTGGTTAAGTATTCTTGCATTTATTTAATAAGTTAACTTTGTTTTAGATTTGTTTTTGTTTTTAACCGTTTAAGGAATTTTAAATGGCATTACGCTGTTCTTCATTAGTCTAGTAATATATTGCAATGTAACCAGATGAACTGGGCAAGTGGGCAGTTACATACTGCTCCGAAATCTGTACTTATACACGGTGTCTTTGACATCGACGCACAAACGAATACCACAGATCCAGTACATGATTCTGGACCCCCAGTGGTGGAATTTTTCGTCAGCATTTACTTAATATTATATTTTTAATTGATATAAACCAGTGCTTAACTAATTAAAACTATATATACACTAAAGGCAAAACTACTACCTAAAATATATAGATACTTATAGCGTCATAAAATTCCTCCGCATCGCTGTCAACTGGAAGTGTTACTTAATTCTTTAAAAAAAAACTGTACTTTTTTTTAAATTTAAACTGTGTAAAATCGTTATTCTAACCAATACCGATGATATTATTAGTAAAAAAAAATTAGTTAATTAAAAAGTCATCGGGGTAGATAAAATCATTATTCTAATCAATCCCGATGATATTTTTAATTTTTAAAAGCAATTCACATTCTCACGCACGTCACCTCTACTAGGCATCCGCATCACCTGCACAGAGTGAACAAGATGAACCCGCGCGGGCCGCTGAAAATGAAAATGCGCTTTTGCTCACTGTTTTGACGCTGAAAATCCTAAGCGAAACCCGGGGCCCTGGGACGAAGGCAAAGAAGGAACAGGAGTGGGTTTTTAGTCAGTAAAAGTCTGACACTACTTTCCGCTCCGCCCAAGAGCGGGATTTGTCATAAGATGATTTTCCCACCTAAAAAAAAAAAAAAAAAAAAAAAAAAAAAAAAAAAAAAAAAAAAACCGACGACACAATTTATAACTGTAGGCTAATATCTACACACTACGAGTATAAAACGCAGAAATGAAAATGAATGATGTGAATTCTTTATTTTATTTTTTCTGTTTTAAGTATCTGTTATTTGTTTATTGTGCAAACCTACCACAGTATTGTCTTTTTAACCCAAAGGTTGACTGGTAGAGAATGCCTTGTTGCATTAAGTCCGCCTATGTATCACTACTGTACATGAAGTTTAAATAAATGTAATATATTAGGCCCCTCGCCCACGGCGACTTTGTAGCGATGCTGTAGCGCGTTCGCATCGATACAGTCGCGATGCTGTAGCGCGTTAGTAGCGCGTTGGCATCTTTTCTATAGCGCTTGCAAAAAGTAGCCGTGGGCGAGGGGCCTGGTACTTAACTTGGTGCCATAATAACTTTAATTCAGCTCAAAAATACCTATCCAACGATGTCACAACAAAGCTATTGGAAGGTGGGGGCCTAGGATTTGCATCCTCCTTTGAATTTCGCGGGTTATCCTTTTTTTTTGAGTTAAGAATTCATCTAATAACTTCTCCCGCTCGCTCTAAGGAGGAGCGGAGGGCGTGTCAAACTTTTATTGACTTGCTTACCCTGACGCTCTAACTTTAAACAAAAGCTTGTAAAAACCTAGTAAATACATTCACAACCAGAAACATACGAGTACTTTCCATTTATCACATTCCCCAACCCTTCTTGATAACATGCCCCACCTATCGCTAAGATATGCTGCGATAACACGCGATATATGTAGATACGATGTAGATGCGATATAGATAGGATTTAGATGCGATACGATAACGCTACACGTGTGCGGTGCCTCGAATTAATTAAACTCTGAACAGCGCACGTTAACTAGTACCTATGTTTAGTTTTGATTCGGTTATCATGTTCCGGGATTGGTTAATAATGAGTTTAATGAAGGTTTTGTGTGGAGAGAGCTTGGCTTTAGTTCGTGCAGTCCTACGTTATCCAATACAGTGTAAAGCAAGATCTTTTCAAACAGAAGCGGTAGAAGTATGTTGTAGTGATGTTTATGACGCCACATAGTAACTAAAACTAAATGATGCCGGGGTTTCTGTGAAATCTGGGCCCACCTTCCAATAGCTATGTGTGTTATATCTTTGGATAGATAATTTTGAGCTGAATAAAAAACACATTAGCCTCCTGATGTGTAAATAAAAAAAAAGATGCGCGCGCTTATGAAAACAGATTTTTACCGCCATGTCACAAAAAAATTTACTAGTTTTACTATTGTTTTCTTCACAAGTGTATTGAAAAAAGGTCGTATGATACACGTGAGTAATTAATGATTACCGTCGAGGCGGTATTTAGACCCAAGCCGTGGCGTGGGTCTTAAGAGAGCCATGAACGGTAATCACTAACATTACACACTTGTATCATAATGTACTATTATTATTTTTTAAATGTCTCTTTTTAAAAAGTGGACTCGAATATAACGTTAGGTACGTTTGATTTCTTTTTAAATAGGAAAACATCAAATGCCTCTTCCTGTTCTGAGTGGAGCGGAAGTCAGACTTTTACTGACTAAAACCTACCTGTGTTTCTTCATTTGCCATACCAGGCTTACGGTAACTCTTTTGAACGACCATACAGCTCTGGCAGTATTATAGATATCTGGATAGGGATTTGATAACGAGAATTCATTTCAGCTTTCCACGCCAAATTTTGCAGGTAACTTAACCAGACTACCTGTACCATAATCTGGTTTTTTTTTATGGATTTCTAATCTGATCGAAGTCACGAATACCTTTGTCTCTAACTTGGTACTTTACAGTTACAAACAGAAAGATCTAAAATATATTCTATCAGATCGATTCGCCTGAGGTATCGTTATCGATAACTCGAACTAAGACGAGATTCGATTGTCGATAGCACACCGATCTGGGCGCGATAACGTCGCACGCTACATATGTTAGGCGCTGACATTATAAAGTAGCTTTTATACGATGCGCGTATCCGAACGCGTCTGGTTTATGGTTTGTCTGTTCGTGTACAAGGGTGTTGTAGAGTTGTTCGAAATTCAAAAATGTTTCCCGCTTCATGAAAGATAATATTGTTTGATTGTATTTTTTTTCTCCATAATTTCCGTAAACTTTTTTTTTTCTGAAACTGACTTTTTTGGCACAGTTCTAATTTCATTTTTATTTTAGTATAAAGAAGACTATAAAATAAAAAATCATTTATTAGTGACTCACACAGGAAACACAACAAAATGAAATAAATTATTTACAATTATATTTTTTTACTAACACTGACTAAAATAAAATACTATAAAAACATAAAAACGACCTATGCAAGGCCAAAAAAGTAATTTTTATTTCATATTTACTTTAGGACTAACATGGTCACAACACATAATAGGCCTCATCATCCGGCCTCATCTAGTTTAAAAATGACGGAAAAAAAATTGACGTGTAAAAGTGTTTTTTAAACCTATTTACAAAATAAATATCATTTATCATTTATTTATCATTATCATTTAATGTGGACCAATTGAGATATCTGTTAAAAAAAAAATTAAGTCTAATTTTTCCTCATTATGTTGGTCATAAAATTACTAAAAAAAAACCCAACCCACCATGTTTATTCATAACAAGTCGATATCATACAAGATAACCACTTTTCATTTTCCAACAAGGAACTCATAGATTAATTTATGTTACTATAATTACACAATTATCTCCACTTTACATCTAGCGTCCATTGGTTTAAATATTATTTGTACGAGACTGCATCGGTCGAGATTCGAACTGACTGACCACCGCTCCGGGCGCTCATTATGAGGCGGCACAATTTATAAGCGATACAGGTTTTAATTACGTGTTAATTAGTCATTTAGGACGTTGTGACACGATTTGTAACGATAATTGTACCAAAAATCTTGTTCGGTACATTTATAGAGTGAGCAAACATCGTTGAAATAGTATAATAGTAAAATATTAAAATAATTGCTATCGTATTTTTAGTTTCCGAATTCATCATACTTAAACTTACATAGTGTTATGTATGTAGTTCAATTATTTACATTATAGTCAGCCCATTTTTATTTATTTATACCTAAATACACACAGGACCGTTCATTGTGGCGACACTTGGGGGAGGCCTATGTCCAGCAGTGGACGTCTTTCGGCTGAAATGATGATGATGATGATACCTAAATAGTGTCCTATCCCTAAATAAATGCTCTCTATACGCCTTTTTCTCTTTCTAAATGAGCGGAGGTAGAATAGAATATTTTTTAACGGTTTGTGAGGAACTAATTAAAACGCGTGCGTTTATAATTGAATATTTACAGTAATGAGGATAAAACAAACTTCAAATTTGGCAAAAGGTCCTCCTCACTTCACTTCTTCTTCTTCTTCTTTTCGTGTCGATGTACTCCAACTAAATTTTATCTGACCAGTATTTGGCAACCTCTACGGCTCTGTTGTTGGCCTCGTATAGATCCTGAAAACTGCAGTTGGTTGTGCAGGATGGACAGCATAGCAGATGACGCATGTCCTGTACAGCGGCTCCACACTGGCACTGTGTTAGAGATGGGTCGAGGAAGCCCCATTTGGCTAAATTATTTTTACAGCGGCCAACCTGAGTCCGCAGTCGGTTAAGAGATTTCCAGATTGGCCACTGCAATTCGCGTCCAGGGGGGAGATGCTCTGACGGGGTGATAAAATGTGTAGGAGTTGGGTGCTTCTGCTTCCACAGCACGCATCTCTCGTCCTCTGCACTGTCTTTTGAAGAGGTCGTAAATCGCATAAAGCTTTTACGACTCTTTAGACGTGCAGGTATAAGTTGATGTTTATGCAGGGGGTGACGGCCGTCCCGTTCCTGTTTACTCTTCTCGATGCGGCTGGCTATCTCGCGGCAAACTTCTGGAGGAGCTATACCTGCTAGAGGGTACAACATTGCAAGAGGGGTAGGTTTTAAGCATCCCGTTACGATGCGGCAGGTATCGTTCAGCGCTATGTCCACTTCTCTAGCGTGAGCGGAACGATGCCACACTGGGCATGCAAACTCTCCTGCCGAAAAAGAAAGGCATAGGCCTGAAGTGCGAAGAACTTGTGGTGATGCTCCCCAGGTGCTGGATGTAAGGCGGCGAAGGATATTGTTTCTAGTCCCAACTTTTTGTTTTGTTTTTAGGCAGTGAGACTTAAATGTCAGGGACCTATCCAAAGTAATGCCCAAATATCGAGGTTGAGAGCAGTGCTCTATATCAACTCCTTGCCACCTTATACTTAAAACCCTGTTTGACTGACGGTTGCGAAGGTGAAAAACACAGGACTGGGTCTTGGAGGGGTTAGGTCGTAGTGCATTTTCATCATAGAATTTGCCAAGTGCTTCCAGAGCTTCCGTCAGTTTTTCTTCGGCTTCTTCGAAAGTAGGTGGCTAAACTTCACTCATGTTTCTATATTAACTTAAATATATGAATCCCTTTGCCGAGTCACACCGGAATGGCAGCGGCCGGCAACAATGCGGCGAGCACTTTCAGCGTGAAATAATTTTAAACTTTATCTACATAGTTAAAAGACCAGCCCCCCTAGCCAAGTTACAACCGTTTCGTGTCGATTCTCTAACGCCTCGAGTAGGCCATGCCTCCAATTCCTTTTTTCTGACGTCATCTCAACGCTCAGTCACGTGGTCAGAACAAAGGAATCGGAGGCGTGGCCTTCTCGAGGCGTTCGACGCTAGAGAAATCGAAACGAAACGGTCGTAACTTGGCTAGGAGGGTTGTATCTATGAAAAGCATGAAAAGATCGCGAGGCCGCCCGCGGTGCCGCAGACGGCCGAGCGCCGCGCCCGTCTTGTCGGTAGTTCTAGCCTAGCCAGCAGCTGCCAGCCTCTGCAATTCCTGTGTGACTCGGCCCATAGAGATTGAAGTCACATAATCTACTATTTTATCCCGAGAATATGTTCTTTTGCAACAAATATACTTTTACGCGGTCAAAGCCACTGGCAGCAGCATGTTGTGTTGTGTTGTTGATGTTGTTGTTGTGTTGTTGTTTTAGTTGTTGTTTTTAAATTATTTTATTATTGCCACCCGCTACCCTTCTAAGGCTTAGACTACACTATAAGTTAAAGTAGCCAGAGCGGCTGAGGTAGCAAGCAAGTGAGCAAGTAATCACGCACAGCAACGCTCGTCGCTCAGGGGTATGTGTACCGGCCTAATCATTACAACGTATACCTATTATCACGAGGAACAGTTTCTCGCAAACTACATCAAATGTTTACCTTTTGAGAAGTACGTGAAACTTGAATGGGTTTGGTTAAATTAATAGTGGTTCACTTAGTTTTATAGGTGATATAAAGAAGAATCTACAGTTTCTCAGAATCAATCAAGACCTTTATATCCGAGAAAAAGGGCTAACATGTGTGCAAGCGCTCCAGGTTTGCTAGCGATGCCGGATGGTTCGAGAGAGTTACCACTTACCACGGATTTGAAACGCAAAGAGCAATTGAAGATCAAATAAAACGACATTTTTATAATACAACATCTAAGTATGATTATACACTATTACGAAGGCATAAATAAACGGTTGCTGCCTGGCGACTCACGGGGGCGCATAGCGCCCAGCCTGAAACGATAAATACCATAAATTGTGGCGGGGGTGAGCTAGCGCACTTTTCCGCACTAGTGCGGTAAATATTAAATTACGTGCCTTAAAGTTGTAAGGATAGGAGCGGGTTTTCGAATAAGTGTATTGATTTTTCATTTACCCATTACATTTCCTTTTTTTACTGAGCTTTAGTCTTTCATTTTACAAACCTCCATAAACCACATACAGCCCTCTTTTATCACATTCAGTTAATAAATACACATTTTTATACCCGACTGCAAGAATTGTCAATTGCCAATTTACACAGCCGTTCACCCACATAACCATAGACATAATTTAATAAATTAAAAAAAAAAATCTTACATTTTATACTTTTTTGGTGTACTACAAAGTTGATTATATTCTAATACCACTGCTTTGCAACCATAAGTTAAATATCGCCTACTTCATCTGGACCCACTAATCCCGGTGACCTACGGGACCGGTATCTGCGAAGCGCACGTTATTGCAATCGACAGTTAAATTTAACCGGAGGTAATAAGATATAGATATCTGGGTGCTACTTTAAATTTATCCGGCCGGATAGTGTGACCACGTAGTGTGGGGACTGATCATAAATTAGTGCTTTTTTTTTTAAGAAACGTTGCTTCTCACTTGAAATATCTTCTGTATCTTGGGTGCCTTCACAAACATGCAAAATCACATTACTTAGGGCATACTGAAAGTTTCTGGATTCTGATAAATAAGACTAGATATAAGACTTAGCATAATAATCAGCCTTTTAATGTTCCCACTGCTGGGACTCAGGCCTCCTCTCTAGGAGAGGGAATGGGCCGTAATCCATCACGCGGGCCCCGTGCGGGTTGGTGGATGTCACACGTCTTCGATTTTTTGGTTCCAGGACATGCCGGTTTCCTCACGATGTTTTCCATCACCGTTTTGAGAGCAGTGGTGATGAAATAAATCACACAAAGTAATGCGCCTGGCTGGGTTTGAAACCTACAATTCGTAAGTCGGGGCCGTTACCACTCGGCCACCACTGTTCTTACGATACATTGATATAAGATATAAGACTTACGATACATTTACTGTTTTTCAAAGTATATTCCCTCGCAATTAATGCATTTTTGCACCATTGTACAAGGCAGTTGGACTAGTCTTCTTTAGGGACCTCTTCAATGGCTTTATGGAACGCATTCACCATCGCTTCAGGGCAAGTTTGACTTTAATTTTTGGAAACAAATAGAAGTCGCAGGGTGCGAGGTTCGGACTGTAAGGCGGATGCGTTGTTCACACACATCTAAAGTCACATACACAAGATAGCCAGAACCAACTGTCTGTAAACCTTATACTTAAATATTTTTTTCATGCGGGAATCGATACCGCAACACGTAACGCAACAGCCAATCACTCAACCACTGCGCCAGCCATGACGTCATCTATTTTCTATCTATCTACTACCAGATATGGGCGTGGTTAACAATAGTTTAATTAGCGCCGATTCAACGCCTTTCAACCGCTATTGTTATAAACCATGGACTTATAAAAAATTCACTGGGTACGCTATTGTCTTTCCAACCACTTACTGCTATCTCTTTTTGTTCTTATGCTTTTATAAAGAATAGCAATATTATTATGTGATTGTAATTTGAGCGTGTGTTCATTCTTCAGTGTGATTCGGTTTTTTCATGTGGAGTTTCTCACCAGCAGCGATCTATGGTTACACACTCGCACTGCAAGCTGTGTTAAGTACTATATAATGCGCGGGAACGTTTGAAAGAGTTAACCACGATCCTGGAACGCAAATGACAGCTGCTGAAGGACACCATTAGATAAGTCTGACACCTCTCGCTCCACCTTAGAGTGGTAAAAGTCAATTAGTGTTTTACGGCCTCAAAAAAAAAGGACTTTATAATAACACAGTACCTACTTTAACATATCGCGCGAAAACTGAGATAATAAAATAGGCTAGAATAGGTTAATCTCTGTGGAACCCTCCTGGGAATACAGATGTCATTTTATATTGAGTTTGATTTTCTTCAACAATATTTTAAATCCACAAAAATTATTACCAAAAAAAACTATATTAGTGAGTGGTCACCCCATACGTCGATAATCAAGCTCTTAGCTGGCCGCCCATTAAGGGGAAGATAACTCTAACATCGCGAAATAAATAAACACAGCGCTTGTCACGACAGCATTAGCTTCCACTTAACTGGATTAGATTAAATGTTCGATTTTGTTAGCAATACTGCAGTTTATATTGGCAACACCGTTACTGAAGATCTGGATTTGATAGACCACTGTAATTGGCCATTTGGATGGTTAAAATCCATTACTGTAAACTGTAGTTCAAGGTCTACAGTTCTCAAGGAAACGCGGATGACAGAACTATCCAAGTGACTAATAGTCGACCAAAATTTGGGTCAAATCGACACGAAAGAATAAGAGGAAAAACGATTAAGACGAGGTCGCGGGAATCTGATGGATGTGAGACGCACAGAACCGGTCGTTTTGATGATACTTGATGGAAGGCTAAGTCCAAAAGTGGCTTTTCGGCTAAAATTTTGAATGAGTTCCAAAGGAATTGGATGTATATTATAAGCATTTTAGCTACAGTCATCCAATAAAGAATATACTATATGTCGGTGAAGTCAATAGTACGGAAGCTTGAGAACGAATGAACGAGCTAAGTGAAAAGTGACACATGTCACTTTGACAGAATCCGCGCTGACGTTTGCACGGACCGAGCAGATAAAAGTGCCGACCGCAGAGGTCCGGGGCTCTTTTCCTCTGTTGGCAGCCGTGCGTACAACGTCTAGTCTCGGGGACTGTCTCACGGCTCGTTATGTGAAGTGAATACCTAAAGCTTGCATCATAATAAATCAGTTGTGTGATCTGGAATAGTTTGTTTATGGCTCGATACCCAGCCATTGCCCACAAAACAGAGTACCTGGACAGAACTTCAATGATGATAGACATCCTCAGCCGACATATATATACTACCTGGTTACTGGCTATTGGTTGGTTGTTACTTGGCTGGTGCACGCGCTTGTTGCAATCTATTTTTTTCCACGAAGTTGAAGAGTGAAACTATTGTATTTTTCTCCATCACTTCTCTCGCAGTCAGCCTCGTATACCACAAAGGATTGGGTTCCTCGAGAAGTTTTTTGTTTCTCTGCTCTCATGCTGGCCTTATCTTACCTAAAATACCTTCACTTACTTAAGAGGGCCCTTCCCCACTCCTCTATCGTCAACGTGAGCATGGTTTAAAAGTTTGTGGTTTCATCCAACGAAATGTTTGAAGCAACGCGTAAACAGTGAGATATGTATGGTATCTGTTGGTATTCTGTGATTCCGTCATTTACTCGAATATTTTACAAAACTTGTTCCAGGAAATACGTGTTTTTCTAAAAAAAAAACAAAAGTTTTTAGAAAAAATTTTCGTCACTCAGAATCTCGATTAATTGAGCAATGTTTCTATAGGGTGACTGGCAATTAGTGTACGATACTTAAACACGTGATTGTGCTAATGATAACCAACAACTTTTACTATGGGAACAAACCTGAAATCGCGAAAAAAAAGCAGCTGTTCAGTACATTTATGTTTGCCTAATGTACTGAACAGCTGATATTATTTCGCGATTTCGGCTTTGCTCCCATAATAAAAATTGTTTGTTATCATGAGCACAATCACGTGTTTAAGTATCGTACACTAATTGCCAGTCACCCTATATACATACATTTTTTTTTAATGTTTTTATTTATGAGTAATATATGAAGGACCAAACTTCACACAAAATAGCAGATTTTTAGGGGTCTTTACTGGATTAGTTTTACACAAATTTATGTTTTGTTTTCAATAGAAACTTAGATAATATTCACTAGATATCCAAAATATATGGAGAAGTAACGTCACAATCACGTAAGAGCGGTTGTATGAAAATGTATCTCAAGTTGGCCGCTCTTAATTAAGGTAAGACCATAAAGATATCAAATAAATTAAGTGATAAATTGGTCTTATTTAGAAAATAGCTTCAGTTCAATCCGTAAATTGGTTTAAATCCTTTCATAATTATAATCTAAACAATAATCATTCCAGCTGTCTTCCAAATGATTATGACGCCTTCGCTTAATTAAGGTATCTAAGCCAAATAATATTTATGAAGATTATTATGTATCAGTTTATAAATATCCCTCACAAAGCAGGAGGGTCCAAGATTGCCATATCGCCCGTAACGAACTATGCTGCAGGGAACTGCGGTAATCAATGCTTGGGAGGTAAATTGCGATAGAGGACGATTGGACACTGCAGGTGGATGCTAGCTTAGATATCTTGGATTCCCAGGCGCCAATATATGTACTAGATTGTTAAATTTCTCACAACTGGTTCTGTAGTGCATCGGGGATGTTTGCGCTGTATCGGACGGATGGTTTTCATGCCGTCATTCGCATAAAAACTGTATCCCTGTTCTCCAAAATGCGTGGTAGCTGCAACCGAATTTTGAAGATTATGGCTGACAGGGTCTCTTCGCCACTATGGAGAGAATTTATTAGGCGAGTAATTTGATGTGTTTTAATTTAATTGTAGTTTGATTTTAATTTTAATTCAGATTTTAATTGTTTTGCATTTTATTTTAATTGTATTTTTTTTTTTCGGGTGGGAAAATCATGAGCGGGAGATAGTGTCAGACTTTTACTGACTAAAAACCCACTCCTGTTCCTTCTTTGCCATTTTTTTTTCCAGGGCCCCGGGGATCTCTTTCGCATCACCCATGGCCCCAGTAGGCTTCGACCCTGCTGGGCCCCTACGGTTGCTGACATGTCCTTGAGGCGCGCGTGGAACACTACGTGCCGTCGACGACTTGGGCTCGGTCCGGACGGTTACCGGACGATCGGACGGCGAGCCACCCATTGCTCACCGTCCGCAAGCCCGCGCCTACGGTGGCCGGAAATCGGGATCGGAATCCCGGCGGCGGTTGGGGCGTGAGGACCGTTGCCTCACGCGATCGGCCGCCTCCTTTGCTAGCATTACTGCTTCGCAGAAGGAGGCAACTGCCTGCCACTCCTCCTCGCTCTGGACCATGGCCTGTACCAAGGCCCGGCGCGAGAGATCGCTGCCACCGATCGCCCCCACGAGGACACGGCGGTGCTCTGCCCAAGCGGGGCACACCTCTACCGTATGATCCACCGTGTCCTCCGGGCAGTCCACACAATGTTGGCACCCGGGCGTCTCTTCTGCGCGAATCCGGTGCAGGAACCTCCCGAACTTACCATGTCCGGTGAGGACTTGTGTCATGCGGTAGGTAAGGACGCCGTGAGTCTTTCCAGCCACTCCTCAAAGAGGGGACTTATCGCCATACTTATGGCGTGCCCAGCACTGGGTTGCGACAGTGGTTGTCGCCATTCCACCATGAGATCGCGCCGGGAGTCTTTCCGCCATGCCGCGACTTGGCGCGGCACCGGAGTTTCCCCCCGGCGTTGCATCTCCATGCGCAGATCGTGCATGCGTGCGAGGTCTTTTGCCTCCAAATCCCACGGTAGTTGGCAAGCAAGGAGGCTCGCTGCTTCGCGGGAAATCGTGCGGTATCCCCACACCATCCGGATCGCCATGACCCTCTGGCTTGCGTTCAGCTTGGCCGCCGGTCGCTTTCGAAGCGACGGCGCCCATACCGGCGCCCCATAAAGGGCCATGGACCGAATGATTCCTGCATAGAGCCTCCGGCAGGAGGCGTCTGGACCCCCTATGTTGGGCAGGAGCCGCTTGAGGGCAGCCCCTGTACGATCCAGTTTGGGAGCCAAACGTCGGAAATGCTCCTCGAAATTCCATCGGCTGTCGAGGACAAGTCCAAGGTACTTCATCGTCGACTCGACGCCAATGTGAACTCCTCCTACCGTTATTTGGGAACCCGATGGTGGCGCGTTCCGAGGGCCGTGGAAGCACATGGCCTCGGACTTCTGCAATGCCACCTCGAGTCCCAACTCTTGGATCCTCTCCACGACTGTCGCAACCCCGCGTGTCACTAGTTCGATCGCTGCCTGGTACGACTCTCCCCGCGCCAGGACCAGCGTATCATCTGCGTAGCAGACCACGCTGACCCCGTCAGGGAGGTCACCGCGCAGCACGTAGTCGTAGCCGATGTTCCACAAGGGCGGTTAATTGTATTGACATTGATTTGATATCTTTGATTGTAATATGGATCAAGGTTATCTGAGTTAAATGTTTTTTTTTTTTAATTATAATAACAACTAGCTGCTAGCGGCTTCGCCCGCGTGATAGTAGAAAATTATCCCAAGTGAACATACTCCCGGGATAAAAAGTATCCTATGTGCTATTCCAGGACATGGTCTACCCGTGCGCTAAATTGCATCCAAATCCGTTCAGCCGTTTGAGCGTGAAGAAGTAACAAACATACACTTGCAATCATTCGCCTTTATGGTAATAAGATATTATTTTACTTTTTAGTACGTTGACTGGTTTACAGTATCCTGTCATCTTTCCTGTCATTCACTATCTTTAAATATATATTTATTAAAATGAATAGCTGTTCGTTAGTCTCGCTAAAACTCAAAAGCGGCTGGACCGATTTGGCCATGAAATATTCGAGATAGTCCAGGGAAGGTTTAAACGGTGAGAAAAAATCACGAAAAAAAATTCCAAATACAACGCCATCTCTAATTAAAATATCATTATAAAATGAATTATGATTTTCTGTTAATGCCAGTAGATGGCGGTATCCTTACTATTAGGCGGTACGAAGTTCGCCGGGTCAGCTAGTACAGTATATAATTCTTCAGTACGTGTGTTTGTCACCTAACTCACCCTAAACGGCTTAACCGATTTAGATGTAATTTTGTGTGTATATTTGAGTAGGTTCCTGGATTTATTTATTTATTTATTTTTATTTTTTTTATTTGCCAAAAACAATTAAAAATGGATGGTTTGATAATACAATTGAACCCAGTAGGTGGCGCTGCAATTGGGATCTTAATTTTTTTTCTGACCTTATGCCAGCTTTCAGACAAGACAACGTCTGCAACGATCGCAGGTTAATATGTAAATTTTTGGACATATGCCCGGTTGACCGCCACAGGCTCGCGTCCTAATATGAATAGGTAGTGTTGTCGTTATATTATGTCACGTTAAGCAACATTGATGCAGTCAAGCTCACGATGGGTGACGAACTATTTCAGAACCCGGAACTTAGTCAAATGCAACATGCATTTCTTTTAACATCTTTTTAGGGTTTCGTACCTCAAAAGGAAAAAACAGAACCCTTATAGGATCACTTTGTTGTCCGTCCGTCTGTCTGTCTGTCTGTCAAGACCCTTTATCTCGGAAGCGCGTGGAGGTATCGAGTTGAAAACCATATACACAGGTCTGCGGACTCTTGAAGCTGTAAAAAAATCTAATTTGTAAGTTAACGAGAAAAAAGATACTTCGGTTTAAGTGGCAAAAAACGTACATTTCGACACTCTTGAGGAAATCAAAATTCATAGGGTACTTCCCGTCTTCCACTTACAGCACAAGTATAGGAAAAAATCTGAAAACTCTAAATTTGTTGTTATGTCACAATTTTTTTTTTTGTGATTCGGAATAATCTTCCGAAACTCCATTCCGGAATTGAACTATTTACATAGGTAAGTTTCTACGGAACCCTCATGGCGCGAGTCCGACTCGCACTTGCCCAGATTTTTTTAATCATTGCCCCACACTAGAGTGCATTTTCAAACATTTAAACTCACATACACAAGCCAGCCAGACCCGAAACCACTATTTGTAGGCCATACAAATATTTGTTCCATGCGGGAGTCGAACCCAGGACAAGCAGCACAGCAGCCAACCGTGCTATCTTGTAACTGGTTTTTATACCGGACAGTAAACATATCCACTAACTCCAAAGTAATTACACCCTGATACCACCTGACACAGTGTCACCCATCCAATCAAAGGCGCAATATTACCCCGCGCCCAGACGGACGACACTCGGTATCGTCGCGTGCGCATGTGGGCGGGGCTAACGAGCTGTCAATGTCACCGCTAGCGACATATTGATTGATTTGACGCGTCGCGTCCTCCAACCAATTAAGTGTTTGTAATGAAGCGTTTACGAGATGTTAGTTGTCGTTGGATCTGCCATAAATGGTGTGACAACGCTTCCTGAAGTGTAGTTTGGCGGGTAGAATTCGCTAGGTGATATCACGGTTTCACCCGGTTTAATTTAGTTGGATTTCTTTAGCATGTTAAATGGCAAGCAGTCGCGTGTCAATTCAAATATCTTTTTTAAGATGGGAAATCATCTAATGACTTCTCCTGCTCTAGGGTGGAGCTCGAGGGCGTGTCAGACTTTTACTGACTAAAACCACATCTATGTTCCTTTTTGCCTTACGTTCCAGGACCCCGCGGTTCCCTTTCGGACTACTCATGGATTCAAATACCTATGACAAGGCATTTGAATCCATGACCTGACAGACGAATGAGATAATGAACACTATAAGAAGTTTCATTGTTATCTGTAGGTGCCTAACCTCTGATATTGAATCCGACTATTCAATTATTTTTGCAGCAGTGCGAACAATATAAGGTTTATTATGCAAACCTTCAAAATAGATTCATAAGCTACTTTGCGCGGGTCCTGTGAGACCACAGAAACGCAGCCACAGGATAAACCTAGTATGATCTAATGTGAAGCTTTGCATTGCGTGCTTTTCAAAGCGTATTGTCAGGGTATGTACACGGGAGCTTTGTGGATCAACTACACCAAAAGATAGCTGGATGGAGTGCGCCTCCATTTACTATTATATTTTAAAGAATGTTGTTGAGATTGCCACGGTTATGGAGAGCGTCGGAGGTGTTAATACAGAATCGAAATAACGGCTTCCATGCGGCCATTTGGGAGAGTTTTTGGCTGCCCGGACCAGTGGCAACAGCATTCTAAAAACAGTCGCGGAGAGTGTGCTTTCCACATTCTTTAGGTACTTTGTGGGGAAGATAAGCGATTTAGAAAGTTAGTCATCTTCTGTGCTAAAAGCTTTAATTACAATATGGTTCTAACACTAAGTTTAAGGCATTTTTTACTAACATTATGGATCTTTGTTATCCGTAGAATTTAAATAAGTAAAATGTAATGTAGATGCTGCTTCAATAAACGCAAACCTCCATAAAAAGCCTACATTAACAAAAGTCAATAAGTTGAACATTGAAGCAAAATATTGTTTTATAAATCGGCCACTTGACTTTTACAAATGGGTGATATAAAACGTAAAACTTTGCCATCAGTTCACGTCCTCGTTAGTAGTAATTGGAACTTCTTTGCACCCCCAGGGGAAACTTGGTCTGTTTACTATGTTCAAGCAAAGTTCAGTCGAGTTAAGTCAGATGAAATATTAATGACTAGCTGTCCCACGTGGTTTCACCTGTATCTTTGGTTACTGCTCCGCTCCCGAGGGTCACAGCGTGATGTTATACATTCAGTACATCTCACGCTTTATCATAAAAAGACCTAAGTCAAAAAGGATGTTTGAAAATTGAACCATTTATTATATTAGTTATGATTCAATTTTCAAGTACCAGTTTTTGACTTAGGTCTCTTTATGATCAACCGTGTCCCACCACTCGGGGTCATCATGATTCATGATGACCCCGAGTGGTGGGACTTTTCGTCGACGCTTTGCTAATTAAAAAAAACAAATCTGTACTTTTTTAGGGTTCCGTACCTCAAAAGGAAAAAACGGAACCCTTATAGGATCACTTTGTTGTCCGTCTGTCTATCTGTCAAGACCGTTTATCTTGGGAACGCGTGGAGATATCGAGTTGAACTTAAAACTATATACTCAAATCTAAGGTCCCTTGAAGCTGTGAAAAAATCAAACTTTTAAGTTAACGAAAAAAAAAAGATACGGCCGTTTATGTCGCAAAAAACATATATTTCGACACTCTTAAGGGTATCAAAATTCATAGGGTACTTCCCGTTGAACCAGAATCCTGAAATTTGGCATAAAGCATGGTCTTATAGCATAGGTATAGAAATAAATCTGAAAACAGTAATTTTGTTGTTATGTCAAAAAAATCTTCGAGAATTTAACTATTTACATAGGTGAGTTTGTACGGAACCCTCTAGGCGCGAGTCCGACTCGCACTTGCCCAGTTTTTTTTCTGTTCTTGTACTAATCAAAATTTATTTAAATATTTTGTTTGTGTCGATAGTTTAATCTATGAACTAATTACTGCTCTTATTTAAACAATAGTATATCTTTATAAGATTGTGTCTAATATTATAATTAATAATATTATAATTGATTATAATTTAGGTACGTGTGTTCAAGGTTACAGTGAATAGGCTCTTAATAAACTAGTGTGTCTCACTATCAACGATTCCATTACTGTAAGTACTAGTTTATATCAATTAAAATAATATATTTATAAGCTCGAATTCAACGTAAATCAAGTCGCTTGCTAGTAAAACTTAATTTTCAACATTTCATACGGGTAGCCATTTCATTAAAAATCATCTATTAATATTCTCGCTTCCAAACGAGACCTAAAACAAAGCACAAACAATCAATGAAACAAATATTTCCCCGACAATAGCAAGCAGTGTCAGAGTTGTACAGTCAGCAACACAATTACGCAGCGCGCGCTGCAGTTAATTGTGGCCGGTTAATTAGAGACGTGTCGCGTGGGCACGACGCCCCCGCGCCCGGCTTTTGTGCTGACCATACTGGTTGCAGAAAAGTTGGAAGTTGTTTTAGTATTAAATATAATAATATAATAACTTATACAGGTAGGTATGTTTTTTTCTGTAGGTGGGAAAATCATCCAATGACATCCCCCGCTCTTGAGCGGAGCGAGAGATAGTGTCAGACTTTTACTGACTAAAAATCCTTCGTTGTCTTTCGTACCAGGGCCGAGTCTTCCTTTCAGAATCAGACCTTTGGGCAGGCCTCTACAGTTTGCTAACAACTCCTTGAGGCGCGCGTGGAACACTACGTGCCGTCGACGACTTGGGCTCGGTCCGAACGAGCTACTCATTACTCGCCACGCTCGCCTCGCTACGCATTACTCGTATGTAGAATAGGAGAAACTGATTGATAAATCAACGCACAGCCTAAACTACTGGGTCTAGGAACATGAAATGCGCTTAGTTTCTTTATATCATGTAGTCATCCAACCAATCCTTGTATCATGTGATGTAGGCTATTTTCGGAAATATCCGATTTTTAGGGCTCTGTAGCTCAAAAGGAACCCTTATAGGATCACTTTGTTGTCCGTCTGTCGGTCTGTCTGTCTGTCAAGACCCTTTATGCTGCTGCGCTGTGGAAAAATTAAACTTCTGAGTTAACGAAAAAAAAGAAACGGCCGTTTACGTTGCAAAAAACGTGTATTTCGACACTCTCAAGGGAATCAAAATTCATAGGGTACTTCCCGTTGACCTAGAAACCTGAAATTTGGCATGAAGCAAGGTCATCAAGGCAGCACAAGTATATGAAAAAATCAGAAAACTGTAAATTTGTAGTTACGTCACAAAAACAAAAACTTTTTGCGATTCAGATAAATCTTTGTAATTCAATTCGGGAATTGAACTGTTTTCATAAGTAAGTTTGTACGGAACC
Source organism: Mythimna impura (assembly GCA_905147345.3). Taxonomy (NCBI): domain Eukaryota; kingdom Metazoa; phylum Arthropoda; class Insecta; order Lepidoptera; family Noctuidae; genus Mythimna; species Mythimna impura. Next base: position 25,580,318 of record LR990346.1, on the reverse strand, counting down.
CTTAGTGCGCGAGTCCGACTCGTTTTTGCCCAGTGTTTTTTTTTTTGGGTTAAAAGAAGATTTTCTCTTGAAAACAAAATCTTATTCCTAGAACCAAAATCTTTGAAACTTGCCACAAAGACAATAAAAGTTGTCGTTATTCGTTTTACAAAACTACTAAGTATAAAAAGATAATTAAAGGGTGTTAAAGATTGTATGGAAGACCCTTATTCCTGGGCTAAAAAAACTTGAAATTTGGCTAAAATACTTACCTAAATGAATAATAAACCTGGTCATCACTAGTTTTTCAAAACCACCATCAAAAAACGGTTTAGGAAGTGTTGAGTTTTAAAAAATAATCTTATTCCTTGTCTTAAAAAACTTTATATGATTACCTACTGACCTTAATACATAAAAAATACACTCGAATGAAGTCGCGGGCTACATGCTAGTATATTATACTAAGAAGCACTAAGTAAGTCGTCAAGAATTGTTCAGTAGCTCATGGGTATAATAGTAACAGCTGCACGGGGTCGATTTCTAAGGTTAAGCAACGCCGCCGATGTCAGTCTGTAGATGGATGACCATCTTAACATACCGATACCCTTTCGTGCCTCGGGAATCACGTTAAACTGTTGGTCTCGGTTGTCATTTGTCAGATTTGGAAGATCAGAATAGGAAATCTAACACCAGTCTTACCAAGGGATATCGTAATACACAATTACTGGGTTGTGGAGATCGATCGATCGATTGAGCTGCATACAGTTTGACTGAAAGCCTAGCTATTTTTTTATTCTTAATAGGTTCGCGCTTGACCGCTATCTCACCTGATGGAAAGCGACGATGCGGTCGACGATGGAGCGCGCTTACCTAGAAGTTAACCTATTATATATATATACACTCTTAACTTAAAGATTCCCGGGTTGTAGCCATCAGGAAACACAGATACCGGCGAGGAACTTAGCTGTACGCACAATGAATGTGTTCCCAAAACGTTTTGTGCGTATAGGTGGGATGTCCACCATGTACCGGTGGCGCATTGCCGTACGCCTGGTGGTCCGATGATAGAACGGGCTAGGCGGAATTAGGTTATGCAATTCCGACGCACACTCCCCGAAATGCAACCGGTAGAAAACCGACAGGCTAGCAACTCGGCGTCGATGCTCAAGACTTTGAAGCCTCGACTCAACGAGTGCATCATTGCCAATGATCCTCCTGGCTCGCCTCAAGTGCATCAAGCTGGTATCGGGCAGATCTGTCCCAAAGATGAGAGCAGTACTCCATACACGAAATTCCGTTAAGAAAAGGCTGAGAAGATTGATTGAATTTGTCAGTAGCTGACCGGAATTATCGATTGAAACAATACCATGCTACGAAGAATTTCTTAGATTGTTTAGATTATTTCCCTATCGCTACATAATAATGAATTTTAGCTTAATTTCTGTGCGATGTGTACGCGTGCCAGGCCGCGTGTATGAAATACTACGCGCTGCCATTGTACATATTATACAATACACTACAAGGCACACGGATACGAATCTTACATCAGAATACAATCCTATAAAGTACTGATAGAGTAACAAACGTACACGTATACATAAAGTAAACTTTTACCTTTCTAATATTGGTGTGTTAACTATTAGGTCCTTAAAAAAATAAAAAACAAGCCTTGTCGTTGAGACTGAGCCTTTTTAGACGTGATCCTTCTTCGCTTGAAGTTATAATCGTGGCATTTACACCTCAAAATTACTGGCATAATTTCTAAGCAAGCCCCATTTTCTCTAACCATACATATCCCAGCTTAATTCTAGCGCGATGTAAACGCATTTATGAAATACTCGGCACTCGCATTGTGCGGGATGGCTACACGGACCGCGCGACGATACCTACTGGATATGGTAGCTGAGCTCATCTTGAACAACACAGCGATATCTACTGGATATGGTAGGTGTTATAGAGCATAGAATCGTCGGCGTCGCCGCCCTGTGGATAGCTGCATCTATACCACCACATTAGAACTACAAAAATAGACCTGCGCGCAATCAAGGCGAAAACACCAGGGCAGTCCACGAAATTTGAACTTTTCTTAAGTTTTTTTGCATTTTTCAGGTCTGAATCAAGATTTATGTTGATTAAAATGATTCACAGGTGTAATATGTATTTATTTACGGAATTATCTATATATATAAATATAAAAGGAAAATCTGACTGACGACTGACATAGAATAGAATATATTTTATTGTATCATACATATCAACACACTGCTGAAACTACTGGGACTAGGAGCATAAATTTTGCACAAGGTTTCCTTTTATGACGTAGGCGAGCATTAAGAGAGGATTTTCTAAAATTCACGGCCTAAGGAGATGAAACAGGGTTCTAAAGTTTGTATGGAGAAACCTACTTCCACGCGGGTGAGGTCGCTGGCACAAGCTAATAATCATTATAATCATCATAATATTCGTGATAACGCAATATACATTGATCATAATCATCATAATATTCATGATAACGCAATGTACACTGATTATAAGTTTCCGTTGTCACAGTCAAAATCATCACTGACTGAAATTTTTTCTCAGTAAATTATGATTCTCACTGACACGTTTGACTTCTGTGGCTTTGACCTCTGGACTTTGCTTCAATGTTACTTCTCACAATAATCAGCTAGAAAATAAATACCTCATCATCAATATCATCATCATTTCAGCCGAAGGACGTCCACTGTTGGACATAGGCCTCCCCCATTGTCGCCACGGTGAACGGTCCTGTGCGTCTCGCATCCACCGCATTCCCGCGACTCTCACCTGGTCATTGGTCCACCTTGTGGAGGCCTTCCAACGCCTCATGATCTTGTATAATTCAACACAAAAATCGACCAGTGAAACTGTTATTTTAACCTATTTGCAAAATAAATATGTTTGTATAAATAATTTTTGTGTACAAATGTTGATCATCTAACCACTCTTAAACAGCTTAACTGATTTAGATGAAATTTTGTGTGTATATTTTAGTAGGTCTCTAGATGGTTTAAATTTATATCATTGATCCGATAACTTGGTGTTGCAATGGGGTTCTTAATTTCTTTTTTTCTGTAGAAAAGCCAGCTTTCAGGCAGAACAACGTTTATCAGGGCCACTAGTCGTTAATAAAAAATTTGACGATGCCATCTCCAGCTTTTTCTTGCTCTATGGTAACTATGCTCATCTTAGAAACACAATGATGTGTTGTTTCGTATTTGGACTATTTATGTAGCTCTTATCCGACAAGCTGGGGTTTAAGTAGGAAATGAGGTTGCTGGTGACTGTTATTATTGGCATTGTGTTTCGCTGCTGTGAGATTTCAAAGACTGGTAGACTGTATAGGTACTGTAGTTACTTCGAAAATAAAAAATAATAATATGAGCCTCACAAGAAATAATTGAAACTAAAAATATATATTTTTAAAATTAAAAAATCTTCGCGATGCTATTTTGGCATATTTCGATATTAAAAACAAAAATTAACGCAGCGCTGGTATTCTGTTAGGACCCACTATGATTCTACGGACTCTCACGATAAGTTGTAGACTAAGTAAGTTACAGGCTTTGTCTCAAAATTTGATAAATATTGATGTCTTATCGGTGACTTTTGGCAGCTGGAACCTGCTGATCAGAAGCCAAATGTGTCCCCAATAGGCAAAGTGTCTGGCTGTCTGCTAAGCTTTTAGAAATGTTTCCATAAAAAGTCCGACATTCGAAAGGAAAATATCATTTCATTTCTAATAATAATAATTAGAAAAGAATTTAATTGTATGCGTTTCGCACCAGTCAGAAGCAGCCGTTAATATTTTGGCAGCCATTTACACTACAAATACCAGGACGTGTTACTATCACCACACTTCTTGCACCCAGGGAATCCACTTCCTTCAAAGATATAAACAATACCATTCTAGAATAAATATCTCCAATTCCACCTACACCACGTTATGCAATCCCCCAACAAATCCTATTTGCGAAAAGAACCATCAGATTAATAGCTAGAAATAAAATCAAGCCATTCGACGTATTAGAAATTCCTGCAAAGTCGTGACCGGCCCATCGCGAACAAAAGACGGCCGGAATGAAACCGGACAATAAATCGTACCGGACTGTACAGAGAATCAATTGAGCTTTTGAATCTGGTGCTACTTTGTCGTATCCCCCTCCCCCCCTTTCATATTACTGTTTGTTTAAAACCCCCGTTTGTTTAAGTTGGCGCACGAGCGAATTGCTATGTTGATGTGTACTACTTGACATCTTATTTTAAGTTGCAATTACAGAAACGTTGAGGTAACTGTGAAATAACTTTTATTTAAGAATTGCTACATTTTTTTTTTCGGTGCTATAATCATCCAATGACATCCCCTGCTCTTGGGCGGAGCGGGAGATAGTGTCAGACTTACTGACTAAAAACCCACTCCTGTTCTTTTGTTGCCTTTCGTACCAGGGCTGAGTCTTCCTTTCGACTTCGACCCTGCTGGGTCCCTACGGTTTGCTGACATCTCCTTGAAGCGCGCGTGTAACAGTACGCGCCGTCGACGACTTGGACTCAGTCCGGACGGTTACCGGACGGTCGGACGGCGAGGTATCCATTGCTCGCCAGATCTTGATAAAATTTACCTGAGAATGTAATTGTAATATGACTACCTCAGCGAAGCTTGTCGAGAAGGCTGACTCGATACATTTGCGGCCAAATACTGTAAAAATAGGGGGCTCCAGACAAAGTGCTATTCTACTTGCCATAATGATTGTTAAAAGTCTATTATACTTTGTATATTTCGTGATATTTCGGCAGCTCATAAATATCAATCACATACATTTTGAACAATCTTTTTAATAGAATGATGGCATGTTTGGTGCAGTGTTAGCAATTGGCTGCTACGCGATGTCTTGTAGGTTCAATTCCCGCACGAAACCCATATTTACAAGTAATAGGTATTCTGGGTCTAAGTGTTTTGTGCATAATAATATTCACACAACTATCACACAACGCCATCTAGTCCCAAACTAAACAGAACTTGTGCTATGAGTACTAGATAACTGTTAAACATACTTATATATTTCTAAATACATACATAATATAGATAAATGACACCCATACATAGAACAGATGATTGTCCTTATCATGCAAACATTTGTCCTGGGTGGGAATCGAACCCACAACGTCCGGCTTAGCAAGTCAGGGCCACTAACCACTTGACCAAGAGGCCAGTAAAAAAAAAGATATTTAAGAATAGATACACCCACGATACAGAAGGTATTACTTGTGTAGGAAGCCATAAAAAAGGTAGCTTTGTGTAAACTCTAAAACACTCTTCGTCTCTATTGAGCTCAAATATTCTTTTATAAAAATAAATGAGGATCAAGATGCTTATATTAATCGAAAATCAGCATACAAAGAGCAAAATGAATTTTAACCGCAAACGACCATCTCAAATCCATCAATTTACCCCTTAGCCGTAAAGCAGGAACCATAGATAAAATGGCTCGTTCCCCGGTTCTTCTTGCGATGTGGTCATAGATAACAGAGCACGGAGCACACCTGTTTCCTAGGCCGACGGGACGGTTCGCGCACAGGAACTGAGGTCGCGTCGCTTCGGGCTTAACACTGATTTATATTAATAACTATGTAGCTTTGTGAAAAACAGTTTGGTTATGTTATGGAGAATCGTAAACTAAGTTATGTTAATATTTGTGCTTCGGAATATTGATCCTCCGAAATTTGCCTGTTGATCTAGTGGTTAGTGGCCCTGACTGCTATGCTGAATCCAGAACAAATATTTGTGTGATAAGCAGATCATTTGTTCTGTGTCTGGGTGTAATTTATTTATAATACTTATGTATGTATTTAGAAATATATAAATATGTTTATCAGTTGTCTAGTACTCATAACATAATATTAAGCTCACCTTAGGACTAGACGACGTTGTGTGATAGTTGTAGAATATTATTATTATATTATTATTATTATCCACTCAAATCTGTGAGGTTGTTTCCTCAAAAGACCATGTCAGTCACTAATCTGCATGGTTCTCATTTGATTTGACTATTGCATATTGGTTGTATGGACTTTAAAAGAGACTTTGACCCCTGAGTTTGTTTCGGCGTTTCTTCTCAGGGTAGTCAGCTAGGAAATACCGGCCTCATCTAGTTTAAACTGACAAAAAAATTGAGGTGTAACAGTGTTTTTAAAAATATAATTTATCATTGTGACAGATAATAGTACATTTTGATAAAAGTGCAGAAAGTTTGTCATTGAGACCGAGTCGGAATTCGCACGAGTCGTAGGCGAGTGTGTTATGGAGCCGAGTGCTGCAGTAACAAATTTGCACGTGTATCAAACGACTTTTTCAATACACTTACGAAGAAATGAATAAACGGGGGTTGACCGGCGACTCATGGGTGTCGACGAGCGCACAGCCTGATACGATAAATGTAATAACATTGTGGCGGGGATAGCACACTTTTCAGCACTAGTGTGGAAAACAGTCTATTGCGTGCCTAAAAGCGGTGGGATAAGAGCGGCTTTTCGAGTAAGTGTATTGAAAATGAATTATCAACATCTGTTTAAAAGGCAAAGTTATGTTTCACTCATGGAACGCTGAAAATTTATTCAGAGGTTCTTTTTATGATGCAAAGAACAAGAAACAAAGAGTAAGAAAGGATTTTCCAAAATTCAACCCCTGGGAGGTGAAAAGGGGTTCAACGTTTGTATGGGGAAACTAACCTAACGTTCACGCGGGTGAAGCTAGTATAAAATAAAAGGAATAACTTTCTCATAATAAATTCAATTGAATATATGCATCCAGTTATAGAATTGGTATAGATCTACTCATTACTTTGACGCCATATTTTAGGTAAGAGTTATTGTGTATATATTATGTAATTTTAATTAGTTAGGTAAGTGTTTTTATTTTTCTTGTCTTGTCTATATCGTATGATCAAAATAAAATATTATTACCCTTAATATAACATTATAAAATTACTTTAATGTTAGTGATTGATTCCATTTTTTTTTTCTTTTTGTTTTGATGCTTAGTTTTATAAGAGAATTGTGCTTTTGTATATTCTCTATTTATTTTTCTGTTTTTTTTTATCAAATATGTTTTCTATCTATATCTATCTATTTACGTATCTAGAAAAAATAACATTAATGCTGAAAGTTAACCAGAAGGACTTTGGCAGATAGATCTGATTTTCGTCAGCATGCACCAGCCCATGCAAATGCGTTCATTATTATTTCTAAACGTGTGTTGACATTGTGATTTGACTATATAAATTTTGTATTTGTTCTGTGTTGACATTATCATTTAGTATCAATCTCTGACATATATTATGTACTTACCTTACTCACAAAATGTTTTTTTGAATTTACTATAATTTTGCATGCCTAATTTGGTAAAACACAATTAACTAGAGCATTCAAATGACATCCAGAAATGTATAATTTATTTTATTGTGTTCTGCAATAAAGATTTGACTTTGACTTTGACTTTAAAATAACAAAGAGTGAATCAACATTCTTCATGCAGATTTATTATTTATATATTTATACTTTAATGTACACCAAGATAACAAATAATATAATGGGAACCTCACACTAAAACACACACAATTGGCGACCTTTTCGCTTTTAGCGTTAAGACCGCCCATTGTTACCACCTATTAATTTTAAGCTCCTACTGCAATTTTTTATGGTGTACAATAAAGAGAATATCTGTCTATCTTATCTAAATTATCTACTCCGGCCTTTGCTTTATATTATTTCTTTACTGAATAAAATCAATGTTAAAAACGCTGATTGATGATCAAAGATTTTTCACTTTAATATTCTCACTTTTATTTCAAATTACTCTGGCCGACTGAAAGCTTCCAAGATCCAAAAAAACTAGTTTCACCAACCTCACCAAATCAACACAGATCCCACCCATCCTGCATCTAACCTTACCCAGCAAGAGTCGACCATTAGTATTGAAACAATGGCGGCCACGCTTTAAATAATATCAGCTAACTGGAAGGCCATGCTCGTTATCATTACTGCCCGTATCTGATGCATTATTTATAACTGATGTAACGGGTTCCTCTGAGGGGAGGGGAGGGAGAGTAATCTTCTAATGTAGAATGTATCTGGGCTGCGAGAGAGGGTTTTTCCTTGGCAATCTGCTTTTGTTTGCGTGGTTAACTGTTTCATTGAATTAATTTATCTATAGGTATTATTATTTATCTATAGAGCAGTGGTGGCCGAGTGGTAACGGCCTCGACTTACGATTTGTAGGTCGCGAGTTCAAACCCAGCCAGGCGCATTACTTTGTGTAATTTATTTCATCACCACTGCTCTCAAAACGGTGAAGGAAAACATCGTGAGGAAACCGGCATGTCCTAGAACCAAAAATTCAAAGACATGTGACATTCACCAATCCGCACTAGGCCCGCGTGGTGGATTACGGCCCATTCCCTCTCCTAGGGAGAGGAGGCCTGAGTCCCAACAGTGGGAACATTAAAAGGCTGATTATGCTATGCTATCTATAGGTATTTGTAATGTAAGATCCTTTATAAGACATAAGTCTTATACAGATAAAAACTAAGATGTTCCTCATATTTCGATATATGTTGCAATTAGTGATGGCACAGTTAGCGCAGTGGTTAACAATAATTGGTTGCTGCGCTGCGGGTCGCAGGTTCGATTCCCACACGGAACAAATAAGTATTTGTACAGCCTACAGATACGTATTCCGGGTCTGACTGTCTTGTATATGTGAGATGACATATTTGTGACGATTTAAAAAAAATCTTTCACTCCTACTATTTTTCAAGTATGCCAAAAAAAGTTGAAAAAATTATATCTTGAAGTACTAAAACGGTAGTAAATATTTACGAAAAGGTAAATTAGATGTGTTTGTCTCGAACTATGAAAAAAAAAATGTGGTCCAGACCTCCTGACGTCAGAATGTTTAACCGATATTTTTTAAATTGATTTAAACTAGTGCTTGATTGCGATCCCACCTGATGGTAAGCAGTGATGCAATCGTTGATGGTGAGGCCCACTAGTTTATTAAGAGCCTATTCACTCTAGCCTTGACGACACCCAAATTATAATCGGACGGAAAGACCACAACAGGCAAATTGTTCCAGTACTTTGAGGTATGCGGTATAAACGACGAGGCAAAACGCTTAGTCGGGACCGTAGAGGTTTCATCAATGTAAGGGTGGATACTTCCCGTACGTCGATGGTAGAAATGAGATGGCGGAATCAAGTCATGCAATTCCCGCGCACACTCCAAAATTTATCCTGTAAAATACCGAAAGGCTGGCTACACTACGCCTGTGCTCAAGGTTTTGTAGCCTTAACCAAATCTGGATCACCAATGAGCCTCTTCGCTTGCCCCAGTGTGAAGTACCGCTGGACTTTTGCAAGGACGCCGAGTTTCTTAGCAATTGCTTGGCTTTGGACTCGATGAACCGTCCAACTTTCTTTACGCATTTTCTCACTGTTAATAGAGGTACAAAATATTTGAAGTTATGTACCAAATATTAGCAAAAAGATAGTGAATTTTGATATTATTATTATTATTTATCATTTACTACACACTAATTTATACCTACATATAATTATATACATGTATTTATTTACTTCACACCAAACAAACTGAGTAACATCCGTAGACTCATAGCAAGGTTCAGTTGAAAACCAGCGTCAGGCAACTGCTACGTAGTGGCCTGGCATTATGCTGAGCTGGACCTATTTGGCGCAGTCGTGAGACACACAATGTTGATTTATTTTAAGTTTAAGTATTTAAGTTTCTATACTATAATTGCTACCTCATTGTGTGTACCGTGTGCCAAATAAAAGTGTTTTCTTTCTTTCTTTATATTTTGTAACATCAAATATTTCTAGTGATCCAGGCACTGACACTGGGCACGCTATAATCATGTCGGTAAGTCCCCTCTTTGAGGAGTGGCTGGAAAGACGTCACGCGCGTCTTTTAAAGAGATTTCAGCTAAGCCCAAGGTCCGAAAAGGGCCCAGCAGAGCCGAAGCCTACTAGGCCGGGACCAAGGGTTGGATGAAAGGGAAACCCAGGGTCCTGTAACACGAGGCAAAGAAAGAACATAGGAGTGGGCTTTAGTCACTAAACGTCTGACATGCCCTCTCGCTCTGACCTAGAGAGGAAGAAGTCATTGGATGATTTCCCACCAAAAAAAGGGGGTTTGACGCTTACAATATCTTTAGGGTTGTTAATGATTAAAAATTAGTTTAAGATGGCTTTGGAAGGGTTTGAGGGGCCCAGCATTGCCCAGCATTGGGAATAACACAGAATCATTTTATATAGCCTTCACGAGAATAACACTTAAAAACTACGTAGCTGTAATGCCGATTACTGCTTTTATAGAACCATTTAGGTTTTAATGCTCTTTAATTTTGAGATAAAACTCCATAAGGTTTTTTTTTTAGGTGGTAAAATCATCTTATGACAAATCCCGCTCTTGGGCGGAGCGGAAAATAGTGTCAGACTTTTACTGACTAAAAACCCACTCCTGTTCCTTCCTTGCCCTCGTCCCAGGGCCCCGGGTCAAAACTCCATAAGGTAGAATTACATTGATAATAAAATTCTATGCTCTTTTGCAAGTATACTTTGTTTCAAAACACAAATCACAAACGTGGGCAACTCAGCCGCTACACTAAAATTGCATTGGGCAGGCCATATCTGCCGCATGTCTCAACGAAATGGGGCGTACAAGTAGAAAATTGTCCCAAAGGAATATGTACCGGGATAAAAAGTAGTATATCCTATGACCTATTCCAAGACATATTTCACCCGTATTTCAAATTTCATCCAAATCCGTTCAGCCGTTCTAGCGCGAAGAGGTAATAAACATACACGTACACTTTCACCTTCATAATAATGAGTGTGATTGTTCAGGCAGGGGCCAGGGTCTTAAGATAATTCTTGGTAACCAGTCCACTGCTTATTTTTAGTATATGCGAAACCTGAATATAGTTTGTTCAGAATCAGTAACTGAATCGATTCCAATAATTTTTACACCATGTTATATTTATTTCCTAAAATATTTCAAAAAGGTCACAAGTTGGACACTACCGACACTAAGTTCAACACAGGTCACGGCAGGTTATAGCGGACATTAGACACCAGCGAACAGCTGGATGCGGGAGTAAAACAACCCGTCAGTCGCCCGGGTGGCCCGGTGATCATGTATTTGTGCGGCCAACCAGGTAACATTACAAGCTTATAACTTCGTGATTTTCCATCGTACAGTTATGAATTTTTTTTTTTTTTTTTTTTTTTAATTGTTATAAACTAGTGCTTGACTGCGATTCCACCTGATGGTAAGTGGTAATGCAATCGTTGATGGTGAGGCGCACTAATTTATTGAGAGCCTATTCACTCTAGCCTTGAAGAGACCCAAATTATAATCGGACGGGAAAATCGCAGCAGGCAAATTATTCCAGTCCCTCGATGTACGCGGTATAAACGACGAGGCAAAACGCTTGGTCCGGACCGTAGAGGTTTCAACAACGTAAGGGTGGATACTCGCCGTTCGTCGGCTTGTCCGATGGTAGAAATGAGATGGTGGAATCAAGTCATGCAATTCCTGCGCACACTCTCCAAAATGAATTCTGTAAAACACCGAAAGGCTGGCTACCCTACGTTTTGTACACAGATTCTTTACATGAAAATACTAGACGAATATTTCGGGTTTCGCATATACTAACACTAATAGTTGTATATTTGTTTTTCATATGTCGCAATAGTTTCCCACCAATCGTGGGTGTTCTTTAGACCAGGTGCAAGCTTGCATAGCATTGCATATAAATCCTATGAAAATTGTCTAAGGGACCTCTACGAGTTGGCTTCGGCCCCTCGTATGTCTGCCAAAGGGCCAAGATCCGAGCGTCCTGAGATAAATAAATACATTTTTTTTTTAATCTCAGAACGATCAAAAAGGTTTCCATAACCAACATCACTTTTATAAAAAAAAAAAACATACAGCCAAACATAGAACCTCTTTCTTTTTGAAGTCGGTTAATGAGAACCTAACTTGAATTACTAACTATGTGGAAGTGACACGGACATCGATTTGCAAAACATTATAAAAAAAAAGAAACTAGTCGAGACTTTCACAGATTTTTCTGAAAGTAGAACATGCCTTAAGCACGCTCAAACCCAATAGAAATGTGTACCTGACCTTACAAGCACCGCAAACTAGTACCTTGGAACAGACACCGTTAATATCCGTCCTTGTCCATTGTCCAGACATCCCATTTCGAAAATTGCAGCAATCACTTACCGGGGCGACCAACACGAGCCTCGTCCTCCATCGCCTCTATCGTCCTCAGGCCACTAACCAGCAAAACTGTTATTTCCCGATTAAATCAACAAACCCAGAAATAACAGATAACGATTCCATGAATAAATAATCGGATACGGTAAAACGGTATCGATTTACAAACAACAAAACCCACCTTTATTTATTTTCGCCCGAAGCGTCGCATTAGTTATAAACGAATAATCGATACAGCACTCAATTTCCCGTCAGCACTCGATATAATAACAAAACTATCGATAACTGAATCGCGAGCGACGTCTCGCGATTTCTATTATTCGAATGAATCGATTTGCCCGTGGCGAGTAACGATGCGACAGCCATTATTCGATTCCGATGGAATTATTTAAGACGAATTTATTATCGAAATGTAAATCTTATGATTTATACTTGAGGATAATGAAGGTGCTATTAGCTTCCTGAGCGGGACAATGGTACTGCCATAGGGTGTATTGTAACAATAATATATTGTTTCAAGATCACTGGTAGCGACTGCCGTGTAATTGCATTATGTAAATAAATAATTTTGTTCGACATTCACAGCCTATAATAGTTAAATCAAATAAACTATCTTGAAACAATCAAATATATATCATGGTTGGAATAAAATTACTACATCTACATATATATATAAAAAAAAAGTAAAAAACGAAAACCCGACTACGACAAAAAAAATGACGCTGAAAAAGTATGAAACAAGATTTTCAAGATGCTGAAATAGACAAGGTAACTGGAAAAACAAGAATAGAACAAAAAGAAAAGCCGTAGTCACACGCTATAGGTAGGTAATAATCGAAACACTTTAATAACGTGTGACTACGGCTTTTCTTTTTGTTCTATTCTTGTTTTTTCAGTTACCTTGTCTATTTCAGCATCTTGAAAATCTTGTTTCATACTTTTTCAGCGTCATTTTTTTTGTCGTAGTCGGGTTTTAGTTTTTTACTTTTTTTTTATTTAAAAGATTTTGGTGTTAAATCACTGTGCTTCTTTACTATTTATTTTGGTATGTACAAGTAAAGCCCTTTCAAATGATACGAAACACGACATATTTATCGTATTTTTTTAACACAATACTTTTTGTCTGCTAGAGGGCGCCACATTGAATTTTGATGATATTTTTTGATAAGTACTAGCGAAGCCCTTTCAAATGATATCAAACACGGTATATTTATCTTAATTTTTTTTTAAACATGACTTTTTGTCCGCTAGAGGGCGTCACTTTAAATTTGAGCAATATATTGGAAATGTACAAGTGAAGCCCTTTCAAATGATACCAAACACGGCGTATTTTACTCCATATTTATTTTTAACACATTACTTTTTGTCCGCTAGAGGGCGCCATATCAATTTTTGTGACACGTCACGTAGCCTATGTTCAGCGGACAATTAAGACGGTTCTAACGATACCTCATACGTCAAGTTCCGATAAGTAGATTAGGAGCTATGAGGGAACAGATGAACATACTCACATACATACATAGCCTGTCAAAATCATAACCCTCCGTAGTCGGGTAAAAAGAGAAATTGACTGACTGTCATATCAATGCACAACCGAAATTACTGTGACTAGGAGAGTGAAATTTGCACAAGGTTTCTTCTTATAACGTGGGCAAGCACTAAGAAAGGATTTTCCAAAATTTAGCCTGTACCCCCTGGTATCTAAAGTCTATATGGAGAAACTTACTTTCTTTACTTTCTTTTTACTACGCGAGCGAAACCGACGGCCGAAGCTAATTGACAATAAAATATCTGCCCACATGCAGTAATTTCAACCGAAAATGACTGTTCGTATAATTAGGCATACGTACGATTGTTCGAAAGAGCCACCACGACTCTGAAACGCAAAGGACAACTGAAAAAACACGGTGGGATTCAGTCTATAAAAATCTTGATACTCCTTCTCGGTTCACTCAGAGCAGAAAAAGATATATGATGATTTCCCAATTTAAAAAAAAACCGAGAAGTTAAATGATAATTTTCCAATTTAAAAAAGACTATTCCTCTTGAGTTTCCATTCATCTCATTTTAAGATGAACCCCAGTGATCTAAAGCTAATCAAAGTCACAAGCGGGCCTTGCTTGCTACGCTGAGTGACCTCTGTGTGCGTTGATGTCTTTCGGTAAAAGACGGTTTGTGTCTCAAGTATAAGACATCAACGCATAACTCTAATTGCACTGCAAGTATGTATGAAGTTACCATGGTCCAAGAACGCAAAGGGCAAATAAAGGAGCATAGGTGGGTCTTAGTCAGTAAAAGTCTGACACGCCCTCTCGCTCCACCCAGGGTGGGAGGAGTGATTTGATGATTTCCAACCTCAAAAAAAATAGCACTAATTGCGCTACTTCTTCCTAGCCTATTCATCAGTTCTATGGTTTTAAACCTAGAAAATGGATGGGCGGACGCTTCGGTTGACTGTTTTACAAGTATAATATTATCATTTCTTTTTTTTTTCATTTATAGAATAAAAAACTTTTTACAAAAAAAAAATAACCGACTTCACTAAAAAACACTAAAAGGATCAAAATAACTTTAATTTCGGAAGTTGGTGTTTCTCGGTATTATTTGTATCTTATTTAACACCGACTTCCGAAATTAAAGTTATTTTGATCCTTTTAGTGTTTTTTAGTGAAGTCGGTTATTTTTTTTTTGTAAAAAGTTTTTTATTTCACACTTTTTAGTTGCGATACACTTATAAGCAGAGTGCCTATTTCTCATGATAATTCCATTTAACTCAAACACTGCTAGATTACATTGTTTTATTATGAAGTTCCTGGTCTTCTTCGTCAGTTCCACTTCATCAAATGTTACTTTTTGACTGTAAATGCTTAAGTTCACGATGAAAATACATAAATCACTATATGATTGCCTATAATATTTGAGGAGTTCCCTCGATTTCGCCAAGATTCCATCATCAGATCCCGATTTGGTGACTATGGGACCATTTGGGAAGTATACCCTTTCCAATAAAAAAAGAATTTTTCAAATCGGTTGGCAAGCGACGAAGTTATCCGCGAACAAACATAAAAAAAAAAAAAAAAAATACAAACATCCGAATTGAGAACCTCCTCCTTTTTTAGAAGTCGGTTAAAAACGCTGCCCCACACTAGGATTTACTTCACATACACAAGACATCCAGACCCGAAACAAATATTTAATAATAATAATAATATTCACACAACTCCGTCTAGTCCCAAGCTAAGCATTGTGTTATGAGTACTAGACAACTGATAAACATACATAAATATTTCTAAATACATACATATCATAGATAAATTACACCCAGACACAGAACAAATGATCGACCAGGCCAGTCACCATCACAGTCATCATCTGTAGACCAGCTGTTTACGCGTGATGACGTGACCAAGGGAAATAGTGATTTTTTAATATACAATATATATAAAGATTAATTTAAGTAAATAGATTACAACTTACTGCCATATAATCCCTACACCATTTCTTTTTCTTTAAGGTGGGTATTCATCTAATGAGTTCTCCCGCTTTAGGGCGGTGCGTGAGGGCGTGTGGGCTGCCTTTTGCGTTCCAGGATCACAGGTTTCGGACGTCAACCCATTGCCCCAGTAGACTTCGGCCCAACTGGGCCCTTACGGTTTGGCAGACAATTCCTACACCATTGAAAACACAATATTAATTACTCATTATGAATTATGCAAATGAATAGTATTCAAACTGAAATCGCTACAGCTGAATACACAACATAAACTATAATTAATCCGGCCCACTGCAGCATAGACACGCACGACTGAAGGACTGCGACACTCAACGGCACTGTAGGAAAAATTGCTAAAACCTGGGCAAAAATATCATAATGGCCAAAATTGTCTGGTAATGAATTTTTTAATGTTTAGGAATAAAACATAATTATTGTGCAACTAAAAATACAAGTTTTATTTCACAATATTGTTTTTATATTTACATACTTACTAAAAAAAAAACTTAATTATAATGATAATTTCATTATAAAAATAAAATTAAATCTCTAAAAGTAATTTAAAGTACGGCGTCGAAAAACTCCTCCGCATCGCTGTCGACTGGTAATGTACACAAAAAACTGAGAGCATTGACACGCTGTATGGCAATGCTTATCGTCTGTCCAAGGTAAAAGCCAGCTCTTGGGTGGACGCAAAGTGTCAACAAGGCAAAGACAAGTATATCAGTAGTAGACTACGACGAACGAACGATGATTAATCCTGCAGACGTCGTCCGTGTTTGCTGATAGCTATAACCTGGGGGGGTCAACCATCTGCTGGATTACCGGTGTGCCCCGCTAAGGCAGAGCACCACCGTGTCCTCGTTTGAGCGATCGGCGGCAACGATCTCTCGTGCCGGTCCTTGGTACAGGCCATGGTCCAAAGCGAGGAGGAGTGGCAGACGGTCGCCTCACTCTGTGAAGCTGTAATGCTAGCAAAGGAGGAAGCCGCACGTGCACGAGTGAGGGAGTGGCCCTCACGCCCCAGCTGCTGGAGTCCCGATCCCAATTTCCGGCCACCGTAGGCGCGAGCTTGCGGACGGTGAGCAATGGGTAGCTCGCCGTCCGACCGTCCGGTAACCGTCCAGAACGAGCCCAAGTCGTCGACGGCGCGTACTGTTTATTCCACGCGCGCCTCAAGGAGACGTCAGCAAACCGTAAGGGCCCAGCAGGGTCGAAGCCTACTGCAGCCAAGGGTTTGCTTCTGAAAGGAACACTCGGCCCTGGTATGACAGGCAACGAAGGAACAGGGGTGGGTTTTTAGTCTTTAAGATTGACCTCGGTAAACGTTTCTTATAAGTATAAGCATAATCAGCCTTTTTTTTAAATGACTAGTGCTTGACGGCGATCTCACCTGATAGTAAGCAGTGATGCAATCGTTGATGGTGAGGCGCACTTTTTTTTTATTATAGGTAGGTTCGCGTTTGACCACTATCTCACCTGACGGTAAGCGATAATGTGGCCGACGATGTAGCATGCTTGCCTAAAAGCACGCTTGCCTTGACTTAAAGACTCCTGAGTTGGAGCTATCAGGAAACACAGGTTCCGGCAGGGAATTCCACTCCTTACCTGTACGCATTATAAATGTTTATTAAGAGCCTATTTACTCTAGCTTTGAAAACACCTAAATTATAATCTCTAGGAGAGAAAATGGGCCGAAATCCACTTTTCAATCTAAGTTTTTTTTTTCGTGGTAGCAAATCAACAAATACCTTCTCCCGCTTTAGGTGGGGCGAGAATGCGTGTCAGACGTTTACTGACTAAAACCAGCTGTGTTCTTTCAATTGCCCTTTGCGTTCTAGGGCCTCGGTAACCCTTTGGTACATACCCATAGTTACATATTATCAATCCGGGCAGCAGTTATTACATTGCTACTCGCTCCTCTCATGGCGGTGTGGTCGTATGCCGACGACAATAGCTATAATCGTACGTCTGAGTCGTGAGCGGTGTCTCATAGCGCGCGCGCACCGACTACCGTATTGCTTGTTTATTAAATAAGGCTTTTAAGGGAGATTTTAGGTTTTCGTTTTATTACTAAAGTAACTAGGTACTTACAGAATGTTATAGGTAATGGTTTTCAGAATGGATCTCGTTATCCACTTCGAAAAATCATGGTTGAAAACAGAATACTTATCCATAATGATTTTGCTAGTAATGGTCTCGGGTTATCTTTATGAGGAAAATAAAAGAGCGCCTCCTTTTACAATTGACATAATATTCAGTGTATATTGGTGTTTATTAGTATGTATTCTTTACTTTTATTAATTACACTTATTTATGCTTATATTGTACACTGAATCCTACCCTCGAATGTGACCTCTCTCTGTCACTGGTTTGCTGGGAGAAAACTTATTGTCGAGTTTAAACTCGTCTTTATACATGCATGGTCAAATCACTGTGTAAAATATAAGAAATGATAAATGATCCTCAATGATAAAGAAAACTTAAACTTTTAAAGCTCTGAAACAAATCAGCTTAGGCCCTCTCAGAAATGATAACAAGCATGTAATCTACCACCGTTTACTTCAATGCAGAACGATTTACACGACCCAAAAAAAAACAAACCAAAGTTGCCAAGCTTAAAAAGTTTAACACCATCTAGCGATTGTAAGGTAACAGGCACAGGTTCGCGTAGCCCTGGCACAGCGGCACAATCTGTAATCGTAGCCCCAGGGCAACACGCGAGCCATTCTTCACCTGCCGACGATGTGAGCTTGATTAATCGCTGGTGTGTAGATACCCTAACGCCTACGGAGAACACTAAGATACTATTGTAATATGCAACGAAATGTAAGTGTAAAACTTGCCGTTTGTATTATTTTAACTCTGATTCTGATGTTCCTGAGGCTATGAGCTTGTGGGCTGTCTATTTATGAGTGTTATAACCGAATGAGGGTCATCTAATGACTTCTCTCCTTCTAGGGTGGAGTAAGGCTTGTACTAACTTAAACCTGGACCAAGGTATCCCTTTCAGAAAGTCTCGTGATCCTAACGGACATCGGCCCTACTGAGCGCCTACGGTTTAACTGATATTTCTTTGAGGCACGCGTGGAACACTACGCGCCGTCGACGACTCAGGCTCGGTCCTTACCAGATGGCCGGACGACGAGCTACCCATTGCTTGTCGTCCGCAAGCTGCGCCTACGGCGGCTGGGAATTGGCCGAAAACAATTGTGGTCTGCAGAAACATTTGAAAGAGTTACCATAGCCCTATAACATAAAGGGCAAATGAAGGAACGTGGTGGGTTTTAGTCAGTAAAAATCTCACTCACGCTCTACTTAATGGATCCCGCCACAAAAAAAAAAATTCTCGCCAACGAAATCGTACACAAAGTGCTAGTTACCACAACTAAAACCAACCCGTTTTCCTTCAGTTGCCCTTTCCGTTTCAAGGCCGCGGTAAATATTGTATACTCCTACTAATCTTCATTATACTACGTCGGAGATAATTAGTAATAGACGCATACATAGATAACGAAAGGTATTCAAACAAAGTTTTTAATTAAGGGGATGCAACTCGACATACATTTTCACTGTTTTTCATACAACCGCTCTTACGCGATTATGACGTTATTACTAATTTTTCATTAGATATTTTGGAAACACTGTATCTTATGGATATTATCCAGGCTTCTATTGAAATCATTTCATAAATTTGTGTAAAACTAATCCAGTAAACCTCTGAAAATCTGCTATTTTGCATGAACTTTGACACTTCATTTACTCAAAAATTTAAAAAGTCCAAGAAATATAACAATAGAAGCCTTGCAAAAATCAAGATTCTGAATGACGACAATTTTTTTCAAAAACTTTTAAGGGTTTTAAAAAACACGTATTTCCTGGAACAAGTTTTGTAAAATATTCGAGTAAATCACGGAATTACCGAATGCTAACAGTTTTCAGGCGTTATCTCTCTTTTTTCGCGTTGGCTTTAAGTCAAACATCGCGTTGGATTGCGTTAGATGAAGTAACAAGCTTTTAAACCATGCTCGATGTTGACGATAGGCGAGTGAAAAAGGACCCTCTTAAGCTATTTAGAATTGTCAAGGAGTCGAGCAAGCAGAAAGAGGTGTGTTTACTGAGGGCGTTTATTTATTAATTTATTAAAACTTCATGCAACACAAACCTACAAAAGCGGACTTAATGTATTGCGCTTTTGTCATTGTGAAACATTGAAATGTTCACTACGCAGGTAGTCCACGTGTCAGCTGTCCAAAGTAATCAAGTAGTTACACGTAATTGACACTTGAATCTAAAGAACTAAAAGTCACATCAAAACAATTACTCGTAATCACATCGCTCATAACATAACAAGGCAAAAAATGGTTGATTTCGAACGGTTATTTCTATTATTGCGCATGCGCAAACAATAATTGTTTTTTAAATATGGCGGAAACTGCGGCAATCACTAAATTAGCAATAAAAACTGTAAACTAGGCTACTTGTCCTTTTCATTTCATTGCAGGCTATACTTATAATGATAGCAGAGACATTATATATTCATAGAAGAGGATTAAACGCAATGAAAAACTGTTACGGATGTGTAATTGTTTAATAGTAAGCTTGCATCTAACGAAGTCGATTTCAAAAGGTTGCCATTTGAGAAAATTGCTTACCTACTTAGTAGGTTGCCAGTTTGATTAACAAAAAAATGTATCATGTATGGCCAAAGCAATCGATGATGATGATGTTCAATTTAGTTAAGTTCATCCAACCATAGCTTTATATTTTTGTTGATATTTATTTTTTTGTTACAGGTACTTAATCAAGCTGGGTGATTGTAAGCGGAACGGCAGATATAAATACATAACTCACTCCTTTTTTCTCGCCGCCTTTTTTATATTTTATTTATTTATTAAAACTTCGTACAACACAAACGTTTAAAGGCGGACTTAATATCTTAGGCATTGTTGACCAGTCAACCAGAGGTGGTGGAGAGATAACATAGCAGATGCGTAATAAAAAACAAAATATTATTAAGAAAACAAGTGTACAAAAGTATATTTATTATATAGTTAAAATAAACATTAATAAATATTTAATATAATAAATACATATCTATATATTTTTATATATAGTAAATGAAAAGATATTTTTGAGACAGCTCTGTGTGTAGAAAATAATTCCGCAACTTGCGGAACGAAATCTAAAAAAATGGGTAAGTATAGACTTGATGAAACCGTCAACTTACATAACAATTTGTATTACTTAATCAGTATTTGCCTCAGAACCAGTGTGAAGACCTACAGGATCCTCGAAGACTCGTGTACGGTCCACCACGGCAAGGGTCTTGGCGGTCTGGTCGGTGTGCTATTCTTACTGGCCTGCTAAGTCCCAAGCTATGGTGGACTTTGTCTACGTTTAAGAAGATCATCATGAAGAAGAGGAATGCCACATACATTACTCGCTTATTACTTATTATTTTTCTTTTTATTATTATGCTCTCACTTGACTATTATGTCAGCTGATATAAGCGACGATATGGTCGACAATGGAGCACGTTTGCCTAGAAGTAACCTATTCACTCTTGACTTAGACCTCCAGGTTTTAACTATCAGGAAAAACAGACTCGGAAGAGAATGCCACTCCTTAGCTGTACGCAAAATAATAATGTTCTCAAAATATTTTATGCGTATGGGTGAAATGTCTTCTTTTACTGTCATGTAAAGTTAAAATAATAATAATTAATTACTTTAAAGGTTTATTGATGTTCTTGTAGTACCAGCTTATAACTACTAGTTATTTCATTATCATTATGGTCATCAGCCACAGCCCGGCTTCGCCCTCTGTTGGGCCTTTCGTTTTTGTAGCAATCACCACGCTACTGACTCGATCTCGTCCAGGTTCTCTCATTTCTTTTATCATGTAATGGACACTGTAGATCATCATTTGCCCAGCCTTTTCTGACCTATATTGGGTCAGCTTCTTGTTAACCGGATTCACCTGAATACCACTATTTTACTATTACCTATTTTAGGAGTTTCATTATATTGTAGGTACTCAAAAGTCCTCTGCAAATCGATTAGATGGTCGGTCGAGAAATGATGATTAAAGATGAGAATGGGCCTTCGCGCTGCCGATAATTCGTCCTTTTAGTTTTCGAGATTTTGATTCATCTAGGTAGTGAACTGTCGCACTTATAATTTATCGATTTCAAGTACCTACTGTCGAGTTAACGTTTTCGAGCTAGTCTTTAAGGCTAACGTCATTCGATTTCAAGAAGGGAACCCATTTCGTCCAGGTTTTAATCCGCAATGATACCTAAAAATATTGTTTTATCGATTTCAAGTACCTACTGTGGAGTTAGCGTTTTCGAGCTAGTGTTTAAAGCTAACGTCATTCGATTTCAAGAAGGGAATCCATCTCGTCTAGGTTTTAATCCGCTATGATAACAATATTGTTTGCCCACACTGCATCGCCGTCACCGTGCCACCGTCTATTCATTTAACCGTCCCTAAACATATCCTTGAATTTGTTCTTAATACAAATTCCCAAGCCAATCCATTTAGGCTTGCCAGCCCATAACTATTAATTGACCAAATACCCACCACGATATTTCGAACTAAGAACAAAACCCAACAATTGTGGCCAGCACTAATTGTGCCATACAATGTCACTTGTTAATTAAGAGGGTCCAGCTGATGCGGCTTTCAAGTAGCCGGCGATCGCATTGTATTGTAGATCACAGGTTCACGACACTGTCAGGAACTGGTGAGCTTGTTCGTCAAATGAAGCTGGGTGATTCTGTGTTGCCTAGTGTTGCCATTTACTGATGTTTAGTAGAATTAATAGTATTTAGTAGAATTAAAGTAAACAAATGTGTGTGTGCTGTCGGTATAAATAGTTGCCTATTTATACCGACAGCACACACACATTTGTCACACAAACCACCTGTGTATATGCCTACACAGGTGGTTTTAATGTATCGTCAATCCTTCAGAAGGTGAAACAATTCACAATTGTATAACATCGATTATCTTAAACTTAGATTCCGAAAAGCTAATCAAAGCTCAATTTGCCTGGCTAAGAAAAATAAACAATTTGGTAGCCTGATTTCAGTGTCGAAAAGTCTTACAGAAACCGGCTATTATACTGATTTAATATTGTGCTAAGATGTTATTGATTTCTGACCAAAATCTTCAGTGGGCTATTTTATATGTACCTACTACATTTTAATAAAATTACAAACCGATTTTAAGACTACAAAAGCTCAGTTATAGGACATTTAATTTAAGTACATCATACCATGCATCATACGTACAGGGTGTATTGGTAAGGTGAAGTCATCTTATATAAAATTGGTTCTGCCACCTCAATTTAATCGACAACTTGCTACAAAAAGTCATAGATAATAATTCTAAAAATAATGTCTACCAACCGCTCATACCATTAGGTGCAGCTGATGATAATGCTTTGTATGGAAAATACTATTCATTTTTTGGGAATTGTCTATGATTTTCTAAAGCAGGGTAACCTATATATCTCGGTTATATTAATATTAATCTTGCAAACAGTATTTACTTTTAGGCCAAGGGGACTATGGCACGAGGCGGCAAATATCTAGCTATATTATCAGCCCTGTACAGCCCTACTACATTCTATTTCCCTGTCGTCTAGTAACTTCTTGTTTGTCAAAAGAAAATCAAACATATTCGAAGCAGGTTGCTCAAGTTTTTGAGCTTACATCTCCAATTACCTACTCGATTTTTCAGCATAATTCAATTTTTTATTTTAATATTCATGGTACGAAAGAAAATCATATCGAACATCTTCGAAGCGTTGTGCTAAAATTGAGTTCACTTTTATTCTTATTGTTAAATTGATTTTGTACCTAATTGGCAGATCTTACAGAGTCTTGTTAGTAGATCGAAGGTCGAACCAAGTTGGCCACCCCTGTCCTAGAGGAAGGTTGTTCCTTTACATGGGCAGAAGCACTTTAAAATGTATGATAACACCTTACCGTTACAGACTGTAAATGAAACTATATCTATGTTATTATTTAATAACGTTACTAACAAAGTAAGTCGCCGTAGAGCTGGGGTTTCAAAGCGGCATGTGCCTCCCACTATGCAATGCCCTTGGAAATCCCAAACGTGCTGGCGACGACTACCCACACCGATGCAACGACGGACACTAAGAAGATTCACCATTGAAATAATTTGATATTGTTATTATGTGATATGTTTTGTTTATTTACATAAAGGTGGACCAGACGGTTGCTATTTAGCGTTCCAACCAAGGTCACTTTTGTTGGACCTTGGTTTGTGGCTTTGGTTTGTGTTGCGGCTACACGGATTTAATCCACGCGCCAACACGTTCGGAAATCAGGCACTGTGGTTGGGAAAACGCGCCTCTTAACTAAAGGTGTTGAAGGCCATGGATTACAACTGTTGTTTACACAGATTAAAATTAGCAAGGTCACCCCTGTTAGGACGCTGGTTTGCAACCGTCTGGTCTATGCTTTAGATGTTTCAACGAGACCCAGTGCTGACAAGTCTTGCGAGGAGTGACGGTGAGTGCTGACCCTTAATAATATAGTTAGTTGTGTAGTTTTATGTGTGTATAGTGTCTATGGGCCTTAGTAGCCTGAAAATAAAGAGTTATTATTATCCTTTATTTATTTTCTATACATATTTTGTACATTTTTAAATATTTCTTAAAATACTTACATATAAAAAAAAAACATAAAAAAATATAAAAAATAGTAGTCCGTCGGAGTCGGGAGCAGGGTTCAAGCTACCGGTGGTTAGGGCTCCAGAGACAGGAACCTCCTCACAATGCGAGCCGTATCGAGGAGTACTGCCTTCTGTATCATTATTATTATTATCCCCCGCTCTCTTAGAGGTGCCATCTGCTAGGACTAACCTCCTAAAGTTTGCCCCTTTGTCACGAGCCATACGTGTTATCAATAATATAGCACAATCGGAGGATATATTTGGCCAAACACTGCCGAAATTTTTAGAAGCAGCTCAAATAATTATTGAGAAAGGTCTGGACATTACATGACATCCTAATTAATTTAAGAATATCATAACCATGTAGGTACATATATTAAGGTGTTATAATGTAATAAATAAATAAATAAAAAAATATAAGAAAAGCCTTGGCAAGAGTGATGGGTAACTCCTTTTTAATGTACAATAAAATCTGTGTGTCAAATAGATAAAGTAATAACACAGTTCGACCTGGGGCTTTACCATAACGTGTTAAAATGTCAAGCGTGCGAGCGAGAACGAGATGGAGCTATACACCCTATATAGCTCCATCCCTTTAACAGTTCGGTTTAGATCGTAAAATGGATCGCACGTGGTAGGGGCTCTAAGAATAAGAAAAAAGGTTTATTTTGATCAACTCCTCCCGCTCTAAATGATGCGAGAAGTATTGGTAAACTTACTGACTAAAACCCACCTGTGTTCCTTTAGTTACCTTTTAAGTTCCAGGGCCATGGCACCTCTTTCGAACAATCCCGCAGCCTTGGAGAATCAAACCTGGGACCGGACTTCATGTTCTCAGTAGATGCACGATGCATTGCGACCACGAGACCACCGGAGCAGTTAAACTAAGCAAGGCTTGCTTGAACTAAAAGCTTAGTTCTCATATAACTTTCAAACATGTTAAACAATGCAGCAAGGTTTTGTTAATTTAATACGTTTCTGACTTAATATTGTGAGAACTGAGAATATCTTGGTATAGTTTAATTAGCAGAACAAGGGATATGACCTGCAGGTACTATTAGTTGATATCCGCATTTCGTATTTCTCTTTTTTCTAATTTTAATTGGATAGGTATGTTTAAAAACTAGTATTTGTAACAATTTTAAAAATTCTGTAGCTATCTGAAATAATTAAATAATTAATATACCTATATCATCATTACATATCATCATCTTCCCGTGTTTTTTGGGGTCCGCACAACACGTTTTTTTCTTCCATTCTGTCCTGTCACTCGTCATGCTATCACTTACTTCCTTTTCTTTCATATCACGTTTCACACAATCTATCCATCTTCTTTGGCCTCCCTCTCCCTCTCCATCCATCCACATGTAGGTATGCTCATAACTCTTTTATTAACATGCGTTTCATCCCTCCTCTTTACATGACCATACCAAGACAAACATCAAATCATTCCATATGTTAATGATAATTAATATACGGAACCACTTACAAATTTAAAAAATAGTAGCCCACCAGTATCAGAAACAAGAGCCGGCTATCTGTGACGGTGGTCAGGGCTCCACAGAGAGGAACCTTCTAACAATGCAAGACGTATCGAAGGGAGCCACTATGCAATTATGCATATATTAATTTCGCCTTGTTCACTTGATGACGTCATGGTTTCTTTTGATACAATACTTCAAAACCTTTAGATAAAATAAATGAAACAACCAAATACAACATCAACTTATTTATTCCCTAAACGTTCAGTCCCAACTATCGCTTTCCTTGAAAGCAGCCACACAGTTCGACTTAGCTTTGCTGTCAAACTTCTCAATTACTTTATCTTTTTTAGTATCTACATTTACGTTTATCTTTTCAATTTTTTCTTTTTTCTGTTCTGGGGTATCTTTTTTCTTAGTGACGGTCTCTTTTTTGCCAGAATCTGCGGTATCAGTCTTTTTGCGGCCGTTGGTTGGTTCGGCGCGCGTTCGCGTGACTTCGGCGCTTGTTCTTCGAGCTTCGGCGCTTGGTCGGGGGTTGTCGGGCGGGCTCGGGGAGATCTCTGACTTCTTGGCCAGAGGTTCCGATTCGTCAACCTGGTGAGAGTACCCAGTATTGGTAAATAAAATAATTATGTTATATAGGTGTAGGAAAGTTGTTAAAAGTTTAAAATGTTTCCGGATAATTATAACGAATTGTAAAATTTCCCTTAGCGCTTTCGAAACCCGGGGCCTGGGGATAAAGGCAAAGAAGGAACAGACGAAATTTTAAGACAAATGACTATCGTTTAAGTGATGACCTTTCTTCTGATCACTGAAATATAAGCACTACTAAGTAGCTATAATAAATAAATGATCTCCATTCACAACTTAATTTAGAGCAAAACAAGTTTACTGGGCAAGCGTTACTGTGAATCTGTAAATATACTCAGAGCCCAACTCTGCAGCAGAGAGCAAAGATAATCTCCACAGATGGGGGTTCATAGACCTCAAGCTTATATGAAGGGTAAAGACAAGAAAAGAAACTAACAGGGAACCTTCCTCATGAACAGATTCTGAGCAAAAACATTTAAAGATTTTTTTAAAGAAGTTTCATTTTTTTTATTGATTTAAAAAAGAGATGGCTAAACGACTGCCCCAGCATGAATAGGAATATCTCCCACGAATAGGAATTTCACACTAACCCTTAATATTTAAATATTCATTCATGAATTATTTAGTGTTTAATCATTTATTATAACTTTCGTGAATTATTAAACATAAAAAAGTTTCTTAATTGTTTTTATGCTTTGTTTTGGTTTGACATGACAAGAACAAGGAGTACTGCAAGCTAGGGAAAGGACGTCACATTTCCAGAATTTCGAATTGAAACTGTACCTACCTACTTATATCGATTATTAATAACAATTATCAAAACAATTTATATTCTGAAACTACATAATTGTGGCTAGACAAGCAGATTACTAACTTTTTTTCTTTCAACCCTTTCGATTAGTTTTATCGATTCTGTTTGAACTTGAAGTCCAATCCCTTTTCTACTCTATGAAAAAACAAACGTGAGACGTCGTTAAACGTTCTGCCGTTTACTTGTTCGTTTCCTTGGTTACTCAGTGCGTTCATAATCTAGTTTAGGTAGAATTGTTTACCTACCATAAATACAAAAATCCACAGATGTCTGGGTCAGTTAATCTTTAAAATCTTTTTCAAATACCTATTATTTCAACAATAATAATTATATTGTCTGTGAAAACTGTCTTTATTTCAACTCATTAGGTTTTACGACTGAATACTTATATTATTATGATTTTTACGAGGATTATACATCGAAAGTCCGTTGTATCAAGATTTTTTTGGCACAATCCCTTTTTAGATATTTATTTCAAGTACCTTAGTGCGAAATCGCTAGTCAAAAGCATAAATAAAAATAAAAATCGCAGCAGAAACATTTAAACGCCTACATAAAAGTTCATAGCAATGTCATTTGTTTGAAGTATTTTGTTCTTTTGTTGTAGGAGTTACCCGATTTTATTTTCAGGATTGTGCAGATATAAAAAGTTCCTGTACTTTTTAAATACGAAATACTAATATTCAGCTATTCAGCATTATATATTGCTAGGTACCATGTTTATACATGCGTTTACATTGCGGGAGCAGTCGTCTATACTTCCATTTAGCCATGTCCTTTACAGAACAGTGGTGGTCGAGTGGTAATGGCCCCAACCTACGAATTGTAGGTCGCGGGTTCAAACCCAGCCAGGCGCATTACTTTGTGTAATTTATTTCATCACCACTGCTCTCAAAACCGGTGAACGAAAACATCGTGAGGAAACCGGCATGTCCTAGAACCAAAAACTCGAAGATATGTGACATCCACCAACCCGCACTGGGCCCGCGTGGTGGATTACGGCCCATTCCCTCTCCTAGAGAGGAGGCCTGAGTCTCAGCAGTAGGAACATTATAAGGCCGACTATGCTATGCTAAAATTTACAGCAAAGTATTTTTAGCGTATAGAAAGAAAGAAGAAAGAAAGAAAAACATTTTATTTGCCGGAAAAGGCGCAAACGCGCGCCTATTGAGCGCCTTGCGCCTTGCTTGTGCCTTGCTTATTTGGCGCTTGATTGCCTTTTGCGGCGTATTGAGTTTTCGTGAAAACTAGTAGTTGAGAAAATACAAAAATTATACGTATGCAGCGTCTCTCCGCAGACCCACCGTCCATCTTCGCCGCATGCCACCTTTTGGCTCAAAGGTGGCAGGGCATGCGGCGAAGATGGACGGTGTAATATATGAACATATTTAATGACTTTTAGAATAGAATAAAGTTTATTTTAAACCAAAAAAGTAACACAACTTATACACAAACTGAAATCTATATGGATACAATGGCGGACAGCAATATCTACCAGAAAACCATTTATCATTTATCATTTATCATTTAAGTGACTTACTTGAAACACTCCCGACGAGGTCCTCTTCCTCGTAGCGACGGGCGGCGACGTCATCGACGTACTGTTCGAGCGGGTTCGGCTCACTTTCTGGGGTAGCGGCGACTGAGGCAGCTGGGGAGACGTCCAGGAACTGGTCAGGTTGCTCCTGGTCAACACTGTGCATACAAAACGATTCTTCAGAACAATAAGTATAAAAAAAACCGGCCAAGTGCAAATCGGACTCGCGCACGAAGGGTTATACATACCATCTATAATATAAAAATGAATCGCAAAATCTGTTGGTAAGCGCATAACTCAACAACGCCTGGACCAATTTGGCCAATTCTTTTTTTAAAATGTTTGTAGTAGTTCAAGGATGGTTTTTAAGTAGGGTAGAGTAGGGTAGAGTAGTCAGTTGACGGGAGCGAAGCCGCGGGCAAAAGCTAGTTATCTATAAAAACGGCAAAAAAAAATATAATGTCCATTGTATGGGAGCTCCACTTAAATATTTATTTTGTTTTTAAGTATTTGCTATTATAGCGGCAACAGAAATACATCATCTGTGAAAATTTCGACTAACTATCACGGATCATGAGATACAGCCTAGTGACAGACAGACAGACAGACGGACGGACAGCGGAGTCTTATTAATTGGGCCCCGTTTCACCCTTTGTATACGGAACCCTAAAAAGTTGATAATGTCAAAAACCCCGACAGCAAAAATGTTCGTAACAAAGAGACTTTAGGCAGTCTGATGCAGTTGGCAGTTGATGCAAATTTATTTTCGTTCAATCTTAGATTTGATGCCAACAACTGCATCAGACTGCTTAAAGTGCCTTGTTTCGAATTATTTAGTCGATTTTTATAGTGTTAACTTTTTTATTTCCTACATTTTAGTAACAGTAGGGGCGGTCAGATGGGGATTTTGCGCGAAACTCGAGCGCGTCAGAAAATCATATGGGGAGAACACTTGCCCTATAATGTACCCTTACCACTTATGAAGTCTTAATATAGCAGCCCGCCAGATTAGTAAAAAAAAAAATGATCCTCGGAAAAACTCGAGCGCATCAGATTAAGACAAGGTAAGTTATGTACATGCAGAAAAGTGTATATTTCAATAATCTGACAATTTGAGCGTGGCATAAGCAAATGGGCGAGTCATAAAGTTAGGTTATATGGTTCCTGTTAATATTTTGTTGATTAGTGCAATTTTTTTACCGCAGCTTGCTAAGATAATTTTGTTACGAACGTTAAAAATTACTATAAGTACAATGTTACACTTATCGATGGTTTTAGCTACATCGCCCCATGAAAACCGTCAGATTATAAATGTTTTTCGTAATCCTGATAGGATACCTTCAAAATAAAAAAAAATCTATCGCGCTCGAGTATTTCCAGGTGAAGTTTTTTTTTTTTCATTTTTGAAAATTCTTACACGCTCTCCCCCCACTAAAATGGAAACTTATCATAGACTTTTTTCGTTTTAGAATCTTATCTTCACAATCCAATAGGTCCCCATGATGCTTTAGTAACTGCAAATTTAGCATCCCCTACTATAAGTAATACTTTTGTGATCGTCTCTTTGAGCGTTTTATTTTTATAACCTACATTTCATTTCATTTCATTTAATCTTCATGCAACACAAAGTACAAAGGCGGACTTAATGCCTTAGGCATTCTCTACCAGTCAACCTAGGGTGGTGAAGAGACAATATGGTAGGTGCTTATATAGAGTAAAATTATACATATAGTTAGAATAAACACATATATATTTAATATAATATATATATAATATACTTATAATAATAATAACAAAAATCAATTCATAGAGAGAAAAATTTGCCACCACCGCACGGGCCCTTTTTTAAGGAAAAATGCATGGTTCATGTAGGATAGATCAAAGGAGTGCAAGTGTGGGGAAAAACCAGTAACATATAAAACTTCTCCAATTTGGTGCGAAAAATAATAAACAAATAACATACCTTGCCGCGGCTTCATATCCATCTTCGCTCTGAAACAGAAAATTATTGTTAGTAAAAGTCCAAACTTTGTGTTTTGTTGACTATATTTGAGATACTTGCTCATCAAATCTGATAACAGTCACAAATCTAACATGATTATTAACGAAATAACAGGATAGCCATTTAAAAAAAAAATATGAATATATAAAAAATAAAAAATATGTATGAATCAGATTGTTGTCCACTGTTCTTTACTGGTTCGTACAGGTTAGTTTGCCTCATTTAACATTTTCTTTTATTTCTATACCGATTATAAAAACTGCTTATGATTATTTAACAAAAATTAAACTATATATAGCTATTTAAAAAAAAAACACCTGATTACCGCCACAATTTTTTAATTTGAACAAGGAACGCTAAGTCTCTGGCACTTCTTTTTTTTCTGGCCAGAGCGAAGGCGCAGGACTTGTCGCCATGTCCGTTTAATTGGTATACGAACGCATCCGCTAATTGTGGTGAAGTATCGGGCGACACTAGCGCCGCGTCGCGCATTCACCTGTCGCCACGCGGGAACATGCCGCCGGCAAACCAAATTACTCGAACCCGGTCACGACTAACCAAAGTTCTTTATTTTTCAAAGAATTCTCGAAACTACTGTGTCCTGTTTTTTTAGAAATAAATGATCGCTTGAGACTGACTTGTACATTTACCAACTCTTCTCTCAGAGACAAAGTTTTAAGACAAGTAGAAAAGTCCTTAACAAAGAATTGAAATCCCTAAAAGGTTGTCATCCATTTTTATTTTCCGCAACGTCAAATTACAAGGAGCCTTGACGTGCATCAGAATCTATTGTTAACTTATAAAAATGTATTAGACGTTCACACTTTGAAGCGGACGTATTTTATATAGATTTATGTAATAGCCTACTTAAATCTAAGACGATCCTTATACCTTACTAAGAGACCTCTTCAATCTCCAACTAACATACGACCAGACATAAAATGTCGCAGTCCTCTTCATCCAACCCTCGCATAGGATATAAATTGACTTATTTAACTTTTATACTCGGTACTGGAGATCAATCAATTATATACGATGAGGCAAAACATAGTCCAATAAAAACTTATACGTGATAAGATTGGAAGTATTAGAGAGGAAGCCTTTGATATTTTTATATAAAAATGTTATTTATATGTTATAGTTGCGGACGTAAGGGAGTCAAAGCTGACGACGGTTCATCCATCAAACGTTTGACCGTATAAGGCGAGCGGCGCGCCTCGCAGATGACACACCAGAGACAACGTTTGATTGACTTGTTACTTTTTATTTTTTGTTGTAACGCTCGCTAATAAGCTATGTTCCCGCCGTTAAGGTAGCGTTCGGATACGCGGATGAACGGAACGTATCCTGGTGAATCGGGATTACATGTTTCTTTGGCATTTAATCGTGGAGAGCTGTGCGGCTGATTACAGGAGGTACTACCAGGCTCAAGTAGTCTTAAACACAACCACAGCTCCGATAAACAAGTAATGTACAAAGTAGAATTGAATTTATTGCAGTAAAACTAAGTTCTATTTGAAACAAGATAATGAAAACGTGCAATTGCAGGCAAGTAACATATTGTGCCATACCTACTATTACAAACTGACTTTCTTAAGTCGTCTAAATTCGACACATTTTTGATATTCAATAAAAACGCGATATGAAATATGAAAATTTCATCAGAAAACCTATCAATAGAGAGATTTACGTCCAAAAGTCCAGTTACCAATTTTTTGCAGCAAGAATTCACTTCGAATGATTTTAAAAATCGTCAACCCCGCTGTGCGAATTCGATCGTATTAAATTTAAAAACGTAAATATATCAAAATGGCAAGTCACGTAGGTACTTAACGGATGTTTTATTGAACTTTTCCAATTGGAAAGTAGGCTGTTGACTCTTTGTGATGCGACAGTGAAATAAGAAATTCTATTAAATTTATTTTCACATTTTTCAAATGAAATAATATGTAAAAAAGTTTTTTTCATAAATTGATTGAGTTGAAAAGCGACGGGTCGAACAAAACTTTTATCGAAAAATAAGACGAAATGTATTTTATTACGTATTCATATTGTACATCCAAAAAACCTATATGACACATTTTTTTTTATTAATATCCTTTTACTTATTGAAATAACCAATCGGACACTATCTTATTATTTACATAGAACTTCAAAACCTCATACCGTTAATCGATAATTTTTCACTTACGATTTTGTTCTTAGGACCCGTCGATTAAGATACATTTTTGAAGCTGCAGCAACTTTATTATTCAGTCAAGGTGTTCAGTAACTTGAAATATTTGATTTTATAAAAGCCCCTTAGAAAAACTGGTCCTTTCTCTCTCTTCATTACTAACTAATCCAGGTGCTTATGCTAATAGATACAATGATATCTTCCTCCATTAAACATCTGTCCATTATACTCTACCAACGTATGCGATGCGGCCCCCTATCCCATCCAAGACTGGAAGAACAAACCCTCAATTTGGCTCACATGATTTAAAACGCTCACACAATCCGATTCGGTCCGCCCAGACGTGTAACAGCGCAAATAACAGCCTTATACAGAGAAATGGGCGAGTTAGCAGGCCATATACCAGGCTAAGGACATATTGTTAGTGTTTGTATGATGGAGGCTCATCTGAAAACAAAGTGTAGGTCCGTCGGACCCGTGAGCATCCGCGTTGTACCTAACGAGCGTCAAATACATGCGATTTATGTATCTTTACGCATTTTGCCTTGTTGGGATGACTCGAGTTTCAGATGGACCATGTTAAGGCGTCAGTGTCACTTTGATTGGAGATTTTTGGACGCTGTGCCTTGTCATCTATTATGCAATTCAGATCTTTCTATCAGAACAGTCGATAATGGCTTCATTGCCATAAATGTTTTCTTTACAAAACATTTGATTGATTTTGGTTATCAGATTGTTTAACTTCTTCTCGAAAATTCTGTTTATTAAAATTCACTTAAATCGTATTAGTCCTGAGTTGAGCTATACGAATACTGACAAATGCTTGCACTGACTGGTCAGGTTCACTCAAATCTGTGTGGTTCTTGCCTCAAAGACCATCTAAGACACTAATCTGCATAGTTCTCATATGATTTGACCATTACATGTGTGCTGTAAGGACTTTCAAAGAAACTTTGACCCCTGAATTTGTTTCGGTGTTTCTTCTCCGGGTAGTCAGTTACGAAACACCAGGCTCATATAGTTTAAATGAATGATGTAACAATTGTCGTGTAAAAGTGTTTTTTTAAATCTATTTGCTAAATAAATATCAATATTTATAATAAACTGCTTCCTGAACGAACAAAGGTAATGATACAACTTTTCCCGATCCTAATTAGACAGACATACATACATATGTATTGATAGAATAACTTGCACCAAAAAGTGCATATACCACTACACATTTGAATCCTCGTTCTAAATTTCCTGCCAATCTTTTATAGATGATTAACACAGAATAAAATTTTAAATACGTTCATAATTTATGGTCCAAACAAGTGAGACCAACGAGAATTGACTTCGTCTCTATTTCAATTCAAAGTCTTACGCATGACGTGCAATTAACGCCGAATTTATTCAAAATTATTATTTCTGTCAGTGCACATTATGATTATTAGTTTTCACAGTAATTCTATGCGGCAGTGTTACAGGTCAATCCACATTTATTACACGAGAAATAGTCTCGCGTTGAATTAGTTGTTCAATTTCGCAAGATTCTGCGACAACCATGTTGGACTAAATCAGTGTTAATGATCTAGTAATCAAATGATTTCGGTATTCGATAGTGAGCCAATAAGCATCGAATTTAATTTCAGTTCGTTCGCTCCTATTTCTGTTTGAAAATAGTTCGTTACTTGGTTTCGTGATTGTGGCCGCTGCGGTGTTGTAAACCCTGTTTTTTTTTTTTGCAGAAGAAGTAAAAATTATTTTCTAGTTCTGTTGCGCTTTGAATAGATAACGTATGCTTTTTTCATTTAATTTTTTAGGTGGGAAATCATAGGGCAGAGCGAGAGGGCGTGTTAGATTTTTACTGACTAATACCCACTCCTATGTTCCTTTTTTGCTTTGCGTCCCAGGACCCCGGGGTTCCCTTTCGGATAACCCATGGCCCCAAGAGGCTTCGGCCCTGCTGGGCCACTATGGTTTTGCTGACATCTCTTAGAGGCGCGCGTGAAACACTACGCGCCTTCGACAACTTGGGCTCGATCCAGACGGCCGAAAGATAACGTATGCTGGATTTACCTCTAACAATCTCTCATTCACCTTGATCTGTCATCCAATTAAAAGTACAGCCCCAACTTCAGAATATCAACCAATTCTTAATACATTTTTGTCATATTCATACACTTCCAATTACTCTAATTGACGCCTTAAAGGCAATGGATGCCGAAGTGTTAGAGGCAGCAGCATACCGTTTTAAATAGATAATAAGGTCTCATTATTTCATAAGAAGCATATTCACACGAAGTGTCCACATTTTATTAGTAATATTCTATGAAATGATTACATTTTTATACCGGGAGGACTCGTCCCGGCGACTCAGCGTTCCCTTAGTTTTATGTTAATAGAATGTAAGGCACAAGGATGGGTGATTATCGCAGGCAGTAATCGTTCTTAGTGGGAACTATTTGGCGCGCAATCCACTCAGGGCTGACTTGTTTTTGGTTTAAGCTGTTGTCTATGGCGCTAGGGTTTCGTGCGTGTTTTGAATATTTAACTTGATTAACAGTTGTGCAATGTCTTGTTCAATTAACATCTCTCGGTGCTGGATAGTGACAGGTTACTAGCTTTTAGTTCAAGTTAAGTCACAAGCCACAAAATAAGCGGAGCTGGCATGTTCTTATTGAATTTATTTAATTTAAAAGTGCTATATTAAAATGGTAAGGAGAGAAGTGATGTTAAAGTTTCTAAGTAAATTACTACTTAAGTATCCCTAAAAATCAGAAGTTGATTCTCTAGAAGGTTTCAAAAAGAATGACAATCAAGTCAGAAATTTATAATATTTACGCACCCATCTACATTTTTACATAACAGACTTCTGCAAGCCAAGTAATTTAAAAACCTCGCACAGAAGCAGAAGTCGAAAAGTCATGCTTAATCTGGCAGTAATTTAGAACCAAAATAATCAAGTTGCTAATTTCCCTGCAACTGGCAACCCTGCGCGGTACACCTCGGGTGCGTGCGCGCACGCGCGTTACGGCGCCGTTTTGAGAGCCATTAACGCGATCACTGACTAATCGGCATTTACAGGAATTTCATGCGATTTGCCGCGCACTGTAACTGACACTTAACAGCGATACTTGAAAGTTCTGGAGATGTTATCGCGGAATTGATGTGGACACACGCAATTGGCGACACCTGATCTACTCGTGATTGGTTTACTGTGTGTATTCAATGTTTTAGTAACCGCATCTAGTTACATAGGATGTCAACTCGAACATATACCTAAAAATTTAGAGAGACCAAAATAGAGATAATAAGATTTTTACGACACAGTTGAAGATCAGGGAAAGATGGAAAAATGGTGCGGAAAAATGTCATCTCTTGAAAAGATGTAAAGTCGATCTCTAAGATCAAGTGATGTCAATGAACCAACAACGCTGATGCAGTAGGACCACAAAAATATTGTTTTATTTTTACGGAAGTCTTCATCAAGCAGACTTCCAGCAAACACGAGATAGGTCGAAGTGGAAACGCTCAGACCACATCCAACAATAGACATAATATTTCGGGTAAAATAATGATAATGATTTGTACACAAACAAATGAACTTTCTGTCTATCTAAGAAAAGATATTGCTACCAAAGAAAACAAACAGAAAACTGTGGATACTTCTAATGAAGTCAGCAACAACGAATGTCACAATTCTCACAAAACTCGATCGCACCTTATCGATTCCCTGAATTACAATATTGAAACGAGAAATGTTATTACATTTTACGGTGTTGACATTTACGCGAATAGGCAGGTGAAATCAAGAACTTATGATTCGAATAACTGTTTTAGGTTAGATATCTATGTAAATCTGTTACTAGAATTTGTGTACGGGTGTCTTGTTCCAAATGTAACCTTATGCTGTGTTGCAGAATCGGCACTATTGAGCTATATTGGCAATATTTCGTCATCAATTTGATTGCTAACTATGATAAAGTTTGTAGAAAATAACGCAGCAATGAGCTAAAAAAAATTTACTTTTTAATTAACTTCGATGGCTAGTCTCTGTAGATCCATAAAATTGGAGGTCCAGTAAGGGACTTAAAACAATTTCAGATCTATATCAAGGACTACCTAGAGGCCCCTCGATCTAAAGTCAAAGGTTTTAAGACACAGAATCTCTCGTAAGCACATTATACGGCTAATCTTTTGAAGCTACTATGGCGTGCCTTAAACACACCGCTTCAAAAACTCCAAACAACTTTTATCTAGACCAAAATAATTTCCGCACTTCAGTCTGACACTAAACTGCTACAAAAGCGAGCTCCTAAAGCTATCAAACGTAACCCTACACGTTCCTGTTCCGGATTAACGTTTAGGTCTCGTCTTTAAATCGCTACCAGTATTTATTAGTCATGTCGCTTAGCGAGGGGACAAGGGCGCACCTCGGGTAAATCACCTGCGAGCCGGCTAGGCCAGCTAGAGCCTCGTTTACATGCTACCGAAGCCACTTTTGGTGTGACCACCCATAAATGGTTTAACAAAGAAAAGGGATTGTTTTGGTGTAAGGTGACTGTTTTTTGGTCCCGTTTAGGCTGGGGTTAATGTTGCTAAACTGGTAAGAGTAGTTAATGGATGTCGGGGTGAGGCGGAAAAGGCTGGGAACAAAACAAAAGCTTGTTGTTGCATAAATGCTGACTTATAATTAATCGGAACTTAAATATCGGCATAAATCTGATATCAACTAGGACAATCGTCCTGATAGCACAAATTTGAGCGCAATTTATATTTAAATAGGAAAAACAAGCAAGCAGTATTCTCAATCACCATGCGTCTAGCACGCACTAACGAGGCCCGCTAATCGCACGTCAGAGCGACACATCGGTACGTCTCCGGGACGCATTCGATCACTGCCGCACCAATCCCGCATAGTTGGCGACTTAGCGCGCACTTTACTGCCAATGAACTGGGATTTAGATGGTTTTGACGCACTCTGTGGTATATTCATGACTAGTGATGGGGAAAAGGAACATTCTCAAAATGAGAATATTCTCGGAACGAGAATGTTCTAGAATATTCTCGTGAGCAGAGAACATACGAGAACTTATGAGAACTTAAGAGAACTTAAAGGGTATTTCTTAAAATCATTCCCAGAAAACACAAAAAAATAAAAGTGTTATTTTTATGTCGTCTTACGATGTAGATGTATAGTATATACCAAAAGCATATTTTTGATGTATATGGACACGCTTAATTACCTCCGGAAAGGTAATAAAAATGGGTAAAAAAACACGGCTGTGACAGAGTGTACCTCGGTTGTGACATTGCTGACCACGGCTGTGACACGGTATTACACTGATGTGACATTTACATTACATTGTTTTAATTATTAAAATTAATATGTATAATCTTATTTTAAAGTCATTTAAAAATGAATAAAACACGGATACAAGTTTAATCAAAAGTATTTATTTGGTATAATTCTATCTACTTTTTTTTTTTTTTAGGTGTGAAAATCATCTAATGACAAATCCCGCTCTTGGGTGGAGCAGGAGATAGTGTCAGACTTTTACTGACTAAAAACCCACTCCTGTTCCTTCGTTGCCTTCGTCCCAGGGCCCCGGGTTTCGTTTTCACACTACCCATGGCCCCAGTAAGCTTCGACCCTGCTGGGCCCCTACGATTTGCTGACATCTCCCTAAGGCGCGCGTGGAACAATACGCGCCGTCGACGACTTGGGCTCGGTCCGGACGGTTACCGGACGGTCGGACGGCGGGCTACCCATTGCTCGCCGTCCGCAAGCCCGCGCCTACGGTGGCCGGAAATCGGGATCGGAATCCCGGCGGCGGTTGGGGCGTGAGGACCGTTGCCTCACGCGATCGGCCGCCTCCTTTGCTAGCATTACTGCTTCGCAGAAGGAGGCGACCGCCTGCCACTCCTTCTCGCTCCGGACCATGGCCTGTACCAAAGCCCGGCGCGAGAGATCGCCGCCGCCGATCGCCCCCACGAGGACACGGCGTTGCTCTGCCCAAGCGGGGCACACCTCTACCGTGTGCTCCACCGTGTCCTCCAGGCGGTCCAAACAGTGGCGACACCCGGGCGTCGCTTCTGCACGAATCCGGTGCAGGAACTTCCCGAACTTACCGTGCAAACGGCAAAAACTTGCATAACTAACCTTCAATCTCGGATCTGATGCAGTATTGTACTTTTTGTGCAGATTTTCCATACTGTCAGTTATATACCTTTTCTGTTTTTTTATTTTTTGCCACGTTATTGTATCTTTCACTCCAGGACTTATCATTGAATTTTCTTCACTTTCTAGAAACCTTTGAACCGAAATTTTGCGTTGACGCCACGAATCTTTTAAATCTCTTTGCCTTTTTCTTGCTTGTATAGGCATTTCAGAAACCTTCTTAATAAGCCTGTTCATTTTTACTTGAAGATTATGTGTTGCCCTCTGCTGCGCTTTTATTTTAGCCTTCTGCTTCATTATTATAACATTGGTAAGTTTCCTGCGTTGTTTGTGTTCTTTTAACGCTTGACGCCTTTGCCTACTCATTACGCTTTCGCGAGAACTGGTGGAGGATGGAGTTTGACTTCGTGATAGAAATGGTGATACCGTAGGTGTATTATCTCTTTCAACGTCAGGTGTTGTATCACGGTGTATTATTGGAGAAGAAACTGTTGGACCTGGAGACAAGTTTTCATTCATATCCACTTCCGACGAGGGAGTATTATCCCTGATTAATTGTAACCCTGTTTCTCTGCATTTTTTTAATACTCGACTTTTTCTGGTTCGTTCACGCCATTTTTCTCGCTGTGCCTTCTGATCACGACGAGATAAATCTTTGATAGATAATATTTTATTTTGCTCCTTTCTTCGCTGGCGACGTGCTCGCTCTTTTTCTTTTGCTTCCTCATATTTAACAGGATCTGCTTTTATTATGGCACGGCTCTTCCTTTCGTATTCTCGTCTCGCTTTTTTTCTTGCCTCTATGTTGACAGTATTCTTCTTTCGTGGCATCTATGGAATCAGAAAAATAAAAAAGAAAAAAATTAAATAGGCAAAAGCGGGTGCTGTTAATTGCATAGCTATTCAATAAAATGATGAAATATACAATGTAACTCACTAAATTATTAACTTAACATAAGACGTCACAACCACGCATTTCATATGTCACGACCATGCACAAAAAAGTCCGCGGCTGTGACATTTTTTTCTTACCATGGATGTGACAATTTGAAACGTGTTTGATATAACCTTAAAGCTAGCCATGATTTTGCAAATCTTAAATAATCAACTGAAACTATAGTCTAAGAAGCACAAATTATGTTTCAAACAAAAGCGTGACACTGGTACTTACGATTAAATCTCGTACACGGCGTTGACGTGTTGAGGTTGTCCCTTTTTAAAAATAAATAAGAAAATATTTTTTGCAAGACACCCACTACATTCAGCCATTTGCAAAAATGACAAGAAGACAGTGTTGGCGCTTTAAAAAACGCCAGAAAAAGTTGCCAACGTCGGAAATAAATTTCTACTAAGTATTGTATTTTTATGTGATCGTGCACGGTTGTGACACAAAAACTACTCACAATCTTAATGATGTTCAAAATCATAAATATAAGCTATTATTTTTATTATTTTTTATGGACCTTAAAGAATATAAGTTGATCAAGCATAATTACTTTAGTATTTTACAATCTAACATGACATTTCTCTTGAAAAAATAAGTTTATTTTCAATTTCGGCAATCTCACACCACACGGTCCGTGACATTTTTGACTACAGATTTTTTTTTTATAATTTCCTAATGATTTTATAATAAAACATTTATTTACATATGAAAATAGAAGTAATTTGCTAAGCAAATCAATATATAGCCAATTGATTTTCGTTAAATATAAATGAAATTCTTACAAATCACATAAAAAAACGTAAGAATAAGAATAACCCTAAAACTTGTATGTGCTCCTTCCAATTTTAACATGAAAAAGATAATTATGATGATTTAATTTACATTGTAGTCTATAAATAGGACAGTGGTGCCATAACTAGCAGCTATGCTAGACTTAATTACTTATTGATCCTGAAACATAAAATGTTTTCATTTTTAAATAATACTAAGAAAAATAATACCTTTCTAAATTACAATAGTGTATTAGAAAATAATAACCAAAAATTACATTGCATGCGCACGCGGTTGCTGCTCCACCCCGCCCGCTACCCCCCCTGTTGCACTTCGCTGTGTTTAGTACTGAATAAGCGGTCGAAGTGCATTCACGTCAGTTTGCGTTGTGCCGCGTGTGTGGTTTCGTCGGTCGTTTGCTTTCAAAGTACATAATGAAACCAAAAGGAAAAGTTTACGAATTTTACAGAGAAATATTAGAGAATAGAAAATCTGTATTTTTGTGTAAGTTTTGTGGTCAAAGTTATAAGAATAGAAATGCTACCCGGATGACCAAGCATTTGATAGACAACTGCAAGAAATGCCCTGCAATTGTGAAGTCGAATTTAAAAGCCAAATCGGCTCTAACAGATGTTACTAACAGCAACAGTAATATCAATTCGGCAAATTCGATCTTTTCAAATATCGAATCACCAAATTCAACACTAAGTTCGAATGATAAACGTCTGGAACCCTTTGATGAAGTAAGTTTGTTTAGATATTTCATAACCAAATGAACTGAATTTATTACGTTTGATAGGTTTTTACTTTCGATTGTTTTTCATTCGATGTTATCTGTTATTTTCAGAAAAATGCACAGCGCGCTCTTGCACGGGCAATCTACGTATCTGGACAGCCGTTGGCCCTAGTGGAACATCCACTATGGAAACAATTTTTCAAAATTTTAAATCCGACATTTAATCCACCCGATAGAAAAGCTTTATCCACAACATTTCTGAAAGAAGAGTATGTAAAAATCAAGGATAAAATTGATGCAGACATCAAAGAAGCCAAAGTTGTGCACATTGCATTGGATGGTTGGACAAACATTAGGAATGAGCCAATAATAAACATTATTATATATACACCTACGCCGTACTTTTACAAATTCATTGAAACCAAAGAAAACAGACACACTGCTGATTACCTATTTGAAGAAGTATGCAAAATAATAGATGAAATCGGAAGTAATAAAATAATGCTGGTCATAACGGATAATGCTTCTAATATGGTCAAATGTGGAGAATTTCGAAAGTGATGGAATTTCTTCTGATCCTATTCCAAGTACATCTAGTGGAAATGGAGACCCAAATCAGGTAAACTATAGTCAAACAATGACTCAAACTAATAATTTTGAAGAAAGTGACGTCGAGTCAGAGTCGGAGGATATGGTACTCGTATATGATTCAGTAGCAGAAGATATGGAAAGTGAAGAGGAAGAAGTATATGAGCCATTGAACTTCAGCAATGATGAGAACAATGATCCACTAAACATGGACATATAAAAAAACAGCCTGAAAATGATTATCTAGTCTTTAATAAATAATCAATATAAACCAAAGTGATTTAATTAAGAACAGTAATTAAGTAGATATTTTAATTGTACTTTAGCAAGGATTACAGAATCAATGAGTAATTACCTCCTATTTTAAGTGCTATGTATATGTGGTTTTATAAGATAAATACCTGTTTATTGTTTTGTTCTAATAATGAGAGAGTTGTTATTTAAAGAAATAATAATCATCTACCAGCTTATTTTGATTTAGTCGAGAGAAATTAATATGACTTTCCTATTTTTATTTTATTTTGCCAAAATTACGAGAATAAAGATGATTTGGTTATCAATTTATACTGTATTTCATTTCGAAAATCCGCAAAAGTAGTTTGTTTCACAAAACGTTTCAAAATATAAAATAACACACTATTATATTTCATCTATCATTCAAATTTTAAAAAGGTATTAAATGAAGTTTAGGTTTCGTTACTCAGTTTTTAAGTTCTCGTAAATTCTCTGCTCGGAGAACATTCTCGAGAACATATCCGCAAAGTTCTCGCTAAAAGAATGTTCTCGGGAATTTCCCATCACCATTCATGACTATCATTATCTGCCTAACCTTTTCACTTCAACCACATTGGGGTCGAATTCTAACTGGATGCTGCTGGGTACCAGTGTTTTACGTGGAGCAACTGCCTTTCTAAGCTCCATCCCCTTGGTAAGACTGGCCGTCTGACTTCCGGGTTTCTATCTACCAGTAACGACTGACAAAGAACCTAAGATTGACAACCGGGACCAATAGCTTAACGTGTCTTCCAGTGCAGGGAGCGATCTTGGTATAGCGTCGTTAATCTTAGTATGACGTAGCCCATAAGTTAATCTAAGTTCTCTCATATACAATACCAGTCGTTCAATAAAGCTCCAACTGAGAATAAACTCTTTCAATTACCAATCCTTCGGAAAACAGTAACATCAACACCTTAACGGCAAATTAGTATGAAATTAATTGATGGGTCCTTCATCCATGGACAGTTTCGTGAAATGAGGCTTGACCTTAATCGCCTGTCTTTTACTGAGCCTGATGCTTTACTTTATCGCTGTTCTTTTCTTATTCCTTTCGTGGCGGGATCCAAGCCAATTCAATCATTTCTTCGGAACTCGGACTTCGATCGGACTCTATTGCCTTTTTGGTGTTCACCCCTGCTGATTCTGGCTTTCAAAAGTTACAGAAGTCTGAAGCCTCTTCTGATTATCATCATCATCATTTCAGCCTAAAGACGTCTACTGTCGAACACGGTGACCAGGTGACCCAGGCGTCGCCACATCGACCAAGCTATGCTTCTCGCATCAAGTGGATTGTGGGCCTTAAGTTACCTAAAGGGAGGAGAGGAATTTCCTTACGGGACCAAATCAGAAATGAAGAAGTCCGCCGGAGAACCCAAGATACAGCCCGAAAAATCGCAAAACTTCTGACTGATATTGAATGAAAATTATACAAAATTCTACCGTCATGTACACCAAGCATGCACTAACAAGGCGCGCTAATCGGGCGTCGGAGCGACACATCGGCCGTCGCGTGCGCACGGTCGATCACTGCCGCACAAATCTTACATTGTTAGTGCGCATTTTTAGTTCGAAGCGACGAAGATGCATCTTCGTTGGTGCTAGTTGACCCTTATTTGTATGTAACGATGTTTCGTTGATGGTAAATAGGAGCAGTATTAGAAATTTTGTGAGAAAATAATTAGGGAATTTTTTAAACCTTATGTGACAATTCAAAAACTTGCTTTTAAGGGTATTATGGAACCACCTTTTTTTGGTGGTAAATCATGAAATAACTTCTCTCGCTCTACGTGGAGCAGCTTGTCAGAATTTTACTGAAAACCTACCTGTATTCCCTCAGTTGCCCTTTGCGTTCCAAGACCACGGGAACTCTTTTGAACAATGCTGCGGCTCTGGAACCCCACAGCCTTGGAATATGGGACCACTTGACTTTAAAACTTGGGATGACCGTATTACAGACTGGGCGCCGTATTGGCCGCTCCCTTTTGAGTCACAGAATCACTCTTACCATTTGAAATCTTCAAACACGATCCACAAATCACATTCAAACGACATTCACACTCG
This sequence comes from Mythimna impura, assembly GCA_905147345.3. Classification (NCBI taxonomy): domain Eukaryota; kingdom Metazoa; phylum Arthropoda; class Insecta; order Lepidoptera; family Noctuidae; genus Mythimna; species Mythimna impura. The sequence goes on along the minus strand of LR990346.1, from coordinate 25,535,665 downwards.
AAGAGCCAACATTCGTTCGACCCCTCGACCACAGCAACCGCAGTAATTGACGACCATTTGACAAGCGTTGTCGCGCCCAAAGCGGGCCCAAATAGGTAAAACTCGAAATGTCAGTGACAAAACGGCCCGGACACGTCGCTCAACTTAATTGGCTATTAGCTAATGAGATTGTAAGATAGTTATCTGGTCGGCGACGCAAAGCGAATATCGCGTATATATCGAAAGCGCCCCGTTAGGTGCCTGGCGATGACAGCCGGCAGGCGACAAGACGAAAGGGATTTACCGAGATACGATGTGCGAATGTACCTATCGGGAGGTTGATAACAGTTCCTTGTAAGGGCCAGACGGAGGATGAGAGGTCACGCATTTCTAGATGGTGGTAGTAAATTATAATAACGGTTTATCGTTTGAATTCTTGTTGATTAACATGGCTGTCTTTGGTCCTATCAAAGTCAGTTAGCTATAGGAACTATATATAATGGTCCTATGGTTTTCATTTTAATCGGAAGCACAGTTTTATAACAAAATACCCCATTTATAAAAAAATTACGCTCATTCAATGCATTCAAGAACCAACTAGCCCAATGTGTAAGAAACAATTATAAAATATCTACTTAAAGACTAAATGCATTGGATGAGTTTAACAACCTACGTACGCGGTGACGAACCCTTGTTATATACTAATTTAGTATAAGGAAAAATTGTTCTCAAGTAAGTGACTTTGTGTCTTTTTTGAGAATAAATATCTTTAAACCTAATCTCTGACTATGGGTAAAGTGTGTTAGAATGTAGATAACTCAAATACCTACTAAACTGAACGCGTTGCCAGTTTAAATAGTTCCCACTAGGACCACAATGAATTTCTGAAAAGGAAATCCGTGGTCCTAGAACGCAAAGGGCAACTGAAGGGTAAAGGTGTGATTTTAGTCAGCAAAAGTCTGACTCGGCCCCACCCTAGTCATCAGACGATTTCCCACCTAAAAAAAACAAGTCTTAATAGTTGCAATCAACACTTCGGCAGTCTCAAACTAACGTCGAATCCAACACAGAGAAAATATCTCAATTTACAAAATGAAAGCATTGTTCGTTTTCTATTACCATTAGGTGCTCACTTAATGAACTGTAAGCACAATCCCCGGTTAATCTCGAGCGTAAAATGGCCCGTGTAAAGAAATCCGTACACGTTCGAGCGACCTGTCTCTTGAACCCGGGAACTCGGGCCCTTTCGAGCGAAGCGTTAATTTCGCAGCAACGGTCGGTTACATGTCGCTATGACCTTTAGAGGTAGGCCAGAAGATGGGTTGTGGCATTTTTCGACAGTCACCGCGGTGCTGGAACGCAAATGGCAACTGAAGAAACACGAGTGGTTTTTATGTTCCTAGAGCGATAGAAGTTATTTGAAGATTACACATCCTCAAAAAAAAAGTTACACAGAAAATTTAGCGGTATTTATTTTTCAATACACTTACTCGAAAATTCGCTCTTATCACACCGCTTTTAGGCACGCAATAGACCGTTTTCCGCACTAGTGCAGAAAAGTGCGCGAGCTCTCCCCCGCCACAATTTTATTACATGTATCGTATCAGGTTGGTCGCGCGTCGTCCCCCACGAGTCGCCGGTCAACCCCCGTTTATTCAATTCTTTGTAAGTGTATTGAAAAAAGTCGTTTGATATACGTGCAAATTTATCACTGCAGCCCTCGGCTTCATAACACACTCGCCTACGGCTCGTGCGAATTCCGCCTCGGTCGCAATGACAAACTTTCTGCACTTGTATCAAAATGTACTATTGTGCATTGCCCCTACCCTTTCTTTGGGGTTTATTGATATTTTTAGTCGTCTCGATAGCCAGGCTCTAATTATTATGTATATTATGACGGAGAAGCAATGAGCTTGCCATTTTAAGGGTTTCATACCCAAAGGGTAAAAGAGGACCCTATTACTAAGACTCCGCTGTCCTTCCGTCTGTCTGTCTGTCTGCCGTTGGTCACCAGGCTGTATCTCATGAACCATGATAGTTAGACAGTTGAAATTTTCACAGATGTTGTATATCTGTTGCCGTAATACTAAAAATAAATATTTAAGGGGAGTCTCATACGACAAACGTGATTGTTTTTTCTGTTTTTATAGATAGTGGTACGGAACCCTTCGTGCGCGAATCCGACTCGCGCTTGGCCGGTTTTTATAGTGTTTGTTAGACGTTAGCGGGAGGCATTTCATCCGCTGTTATGCAAATTTAAAAAAAAGTAATTTATTATTATTATCTTTTGAGTAGGTATTATTTTACTAATAACCTTAAAATAAAAACGAAAATTCAACAGCAATATAGATACGATATTAACATCATTTCAAGGGAACAATCGATTAACGGTAAAAAAGAACACGTCCACACTATACTAAACGCGAACAAGTAACAAGCCAATACTTGAGTAGATATAACTTTTTCATGCAAGATTTTCATTTACAATACAAATCTCTAAGCAGTTAAACCAAAAAGCAAATTAAAAGCAGTCTCGCATTCAACTACACAAAATATCTCCCTCCACATAAAAGCACATTGAAACTGTTCACAAATGAATCTCTTACATCCAAACAGGAGTCTAAATTTAAAAGCAAGTGGTTCTTATGATATTAGTCAGGGAACGAACTCCTGCGCACGTGGCATAGAGACAAAAGGAGAATGATAGCGGCAATAGCGGCGCAAGCGCAGGCTATCAACCACTGCGGGATACACACGGGGTGATTTGTGATTGTGAATACGGTGGCAGTAATAAACATGGGGCCTTTACTGTCTCGAGGGCTTTTGAGCGCAGCGGGAGGACTTTGTGTTCTTTGTACAGGAGCCAGTGTGCGATGCAGAGCTGTGTTGCTATCAAAACATGATATCGCGATGATAACCATTGTTCTTTCTACAAAGAGCTACATAATAAGACTTATGTTTGCAGAACTACAAATTTAGGAATATACGTCTTCACAGTATTCGTCGTTTACGTCGTTTTAGCTTTGTCAAAGCAAAAGTACGAACATTACGAGGACCAAATTGTGTTCTAGATTTGATAACGTATTTTCGTGAAGTTTTCAATAAATGTGTATTTTAGTCTAGATACCTACTTTTTATGGGATGATGAAGTTCGTCTGTCAAGATTTTTTTTAATGATGTCGGTAAGCAAACTAGTGCTTGACTGCGATCCCATCTGATAGTAAGCAGTGATGAAATCGTTGATGGTGAGGCGCACTAGTTTATTAAGAGCCTATTCACTCTAGTTTTTAAAACACCTAAATTACAATCTGACGGAAAGAATAGAATTGAAGGAAAATTTGCCTGCTGCGAAGGCAAATTTTCCATCAATTTATTTAAAATATCATGCAACATTCACGCACGATATGTAAGTAGATAGATAACCTATGAGTAGAGACTGCGGAATGCTGCTGCAAATATCATCCAGTGTGTTCCTCCCTTTATTCGCTGACGTGATACTAATGGCACCACCCGACGATGCCCGCGATTTATTGTCGCGAACACCGCCGTCGGCTCAGCGAGTCCTCATGTTTCAGTCCTTACTTCCTTACAAAGTGTAGATTAAGCTTTAGAATGGAAATGCGCGGGAGTGCGGTTGAGGCACTTAATTTATGACGACTTTGGTTCGTTTCTAAGTGATCCAGGCCTGTGGAGCAGACTTCTTATCGTTATAGGAGCAAAAATGCCTTATCAGAATTTTAAAAGCCATACATACGTAATTTTTTTTTTAACGTTGCTCGGCCACTCTGGGAATTACTCCTGTATTATGGGAGCGTTCACAAATATGTAAAGTCACTTACACAAGACACCCAGAACCAACTGTCTGTATACCATATATAAATATTTGTTCCGGGCGGGAATCGAATCCGCTACATGAAGGGCAGCAGCAAATCGCAAAACCACAGCGCCAACCATATCGTCCCACATAAATGTTCCTCTCGTGATCAATCATCTTAAATCGGGCGAGAAACACAATGTTAGTAATCGAGAATCGGATAGTCGACAAGCAAATGCTATCGAGTTTGAGAGCTCTAAAAACACTATTACGCGTCATTTTTTTTCGTCAATTTAAACAGGTTCACGACACTGTCAGAAACTGGTGAACTTATTCATCAAATGACGCCCAGCTTCCTTTAATGAACAAGCTCACCAGTTCCCATTCTGTGTTGCCTAGTGTTGCCATTTAGGTACTGATGTTTGGTAGGAATAGTATTCAACCAGCAAACTACAGCATTTTTTAAATGATATTTATTTTGTAAATAGGTTTTTTAAAATACTTTTTGTCAGTTTAAACTAGATGAGGCCGGTGTTTCCTAGCTGACAACACTGAGAAGAAACGCCGCAAAAATTCAGTGGTCAAAGTCTCTTATAAAGTCCATACAGCAAACATGTAATGGTCAAATTATATGAGGAAGATTGGTGTCTGAGATGGTCTTTTAAGGAAATAACCACACAGATTTGAGTGGACCCGTCCAATCAGTGCAAGCATTAGTCAATATTCGTATAGCTCAACTCAGGCCTGCTAAAGAGCTTAACGACTTGAACCATACGCAAAAAAGGACATTTATGTACGCCGCACAAAGTACTCAAAACTGCCAGACATTATGTTAAAAATTAAAGAAAAGGAAACCGTAATCCATGTACCCCCATACATAATATTATAATAAAATTTGCGATAATTATTCCAAAAAAATAATAATTGCAAATTAAAAGCTAGGCACAGCACTTAATTTCACTCAAATTCCGTACAATTTCCACCTAAACTATGCGCGAACAAACCTTCCCTTTTCTTAAAACAAACAATAAATTCAATTCACACAATTATCGCGTGATCGACCGTTGTTCTAAGACATTAGCATGTGGCCACATCACGAACTATTAAATCAGGCACAATGTGCAACTACCGTCATCGCTATCTGCGGCGAGGCGCGAACGACCCAGTTCGGCGCGTGCGCACCATAGATCAACTGATTAATGAGAGACCACCGGGTGGCGAATTTTGTTGCTGGATTTATAATTGGCGAGTTATTCAGCGACTGTGGATGCAAAATGAAACGTTTTGACCGAGGTTATTGGCCTCTCATAGGTTAATCCATCCATCCATACTATAGGTACTAAGTACTAGTATATGCTATACTATCCATATTAATCTTGTAGATGTAAAATTAACTCCGACTGTCTGTTACCTCTATACGTCTCAACGGCTGAGCGAATTTGGATGAAACTTGAAGACGAGTTGACCATGTTCTAGAATAGGACATAGGATACCTTCTATCCCAGGAATATGTATATTTGGGATCATTTTCAATTATCATGCGAGTGAAGTCGGTAGCACAGGCTAGTTACATTGTAAAAAAGATCTGTATGTCTCGGATCATGCTCAGATCACATCGAACTATGCGAGAGACGAGACCCTTGAGTACCTAAATGACGCGAGATATTGAAATAAATGTATTATCGTAGCAATAGTCCTCTCCTTACATTATGGACCCATAACATCGCCATTCCTTGTGAGTTTAGATTCATCTTTCCGACTTCCTCCTACTAGAATGCAAGCAATTCGTGCCAGTTCTATCAGAAGCTGCCACCTCCAGTAGCTTCGTATTTATTAATAACGACGAAAAGCATTGTCTGTTCATCTTTAGTCGTATCAGTACTGCTCCTACCTACCAAAGATGATCGATACGTCGTTTCTGCGTAGTCAGCTAATCTTTGGCTCACGACGTAAGTCAGCGAGTCCGATAGGATCGGCACGAGCGATGCATCGCCACAGTTTACGAGCCTACCGGCCAGATTGCGGCCTCGGGGCTTTTTATAAAACCAGCATTTGAGACTCTTTATCTATGCACTTGTCCATTTCTATGGATTCCTGGTAGCGATTCTCTGCAGCCCTTAATGGTTTGGCGTATGCTTCAGATGTGGTATAATGATTTTTGTTTTGATATTTATCCCGGTTATGGTCGGGAGTTATGTGCAAAAATAATCTTGTATTGTGGAACGAATCCTGACTTTGTGGAGCTTCTTAGACTAGTTTATACCAGTTAACTTAGAATTACCGTTGATAGAGTGCTTGATAGAGTGGTTTTTGGGCTGCAGCCCAGGACCCCCGAGTGTTAGCGGTTTCCCACAGTTTTGGCAGTGTCGGTAGACGGCAGAAAATTGTTATTAATATCACCGGGCTTGATTGAAGGTTTATTGTAATATTTTTTAATGTTCTATTTATCGTTGATACGCTAAGAAGGTCAAGTAATACAAGGATGAGAGCAGGACTATCCAATCATAAAAAAAAAAATGTTCTATGTTCTTTGCAACCGAGCCCAAACCACAGTTCTGTCACTGCCAATACGCATTTGAAGTCTATTTAAAGCAGCCAACCCGAGGTACATTTTCATACGACCGCTCTTACGTGATTAGGATGATATTACACATCTTTCTCCAGATATTTTGGATACACAGATATCTTGTGGATATTATCTAGGCTTCTATAGAAATCAAAACACAAATTTGTGTAAAACTAATCCAGTAAAGACCTCTGAAAATCTGCTATTTTACGTGAACCTTGGCCCTCCATAATGTGCTCATATATTAAAAATATAAAAAACATAACCCTTCATGCAGTCGGGTAAAAAGTACATCTATGGAAGCCTTGCACATTTAATCGAGATTCTGAATGACGACAATTTTCCTGAAAAACTTTTAAGGGTTTTAAAAAAAGCACGTATTTCCTGGAACAAGTTTTGTTAAATATTTGCGCCAATATCCTCTTCTCTGCAAATATTCGCGCAAATAGCCGCCGCGGCTGAGGCTGGCCTGCTCCTCAGCTCGCGGGCCGCCCTACTCCTACGCGTCTACGCGGGCTTGAATTACACTCTAGGGGTAGAGCAGACAAGACTGTGTGAATTGCAGCAATTCATTTCTGTCACTAAATTTTGCAGCACAAGATATTGACTTTTAATGACACTTTCATAAAAAGTCAATATGTTCATTTCTCGATCCCCTATGTTGTCGCCGACCGTCAAAAGGACAGGTCGCCGGAGCCCAGCTTCGCGGGGCTCCTACTTCTGGGTGGTTAAAAAAAACCACGAAGGAGATGACGGGGTCCCCCAAGTCCCGAGCTCGCTTCGCTCGCTTTTGCATCTTTAGTTCTCTGTGCCTTTTTACTAAGTGGATGAGTGTCGGGAATAATAGCGGCAGCGTTGACAAACATTGAATGACATGAGACAAAAAAAACACTCGGTTCCGGATAGCCTACTAAAAATATACAAAACGTTATATATTCCAAACGTTGATGGAGTATTTTTATTAAGTTACAACTTTTTTGACATTACGAGCATGGCAGTTAAAAGTTTGTCATGCTCACTCAAATGTCTCGCTGATGGTGGCAAGTGTTATTGGGTCATTCAGTTCCCTTCAAAATGATTGAGCTGAGTGGGGCTGATGCACGCGTCATGCTCGTGAACGGATGCCGTCAGTTGAGACTGGTCATCTCGACTCGGCTTAATTTAATTTCTATCTTTTAATTAGTTTTTTTTTTATTACTTATCTACATTGCGCTCACATGAAGCAACATGAAATATGTAACCGAAGATTATATGTAACTCATAATATGATTTAAAAGAGTATCCATGGAGTTTCTTGCACGTTATTCTCCATAGAGATCTACGCTTTGAAACGTGCAAATTTAGCTTCACTTTTTTTTTGGACTAACCGACATTTGACTACTCAAAAGTGCCCGTAAATGGTCTATTTGAAATTAATGCTTTTGATTTGATTTGATTTGGTTGTTTTATGAGATAAAATGAATACAAATGAATCGTTTGTCAAACGACACGTTATTAAACAAAAGTTTATCTGGTGATTTGTTTGTAAAGTAAATTATTTGGTAAACTTGTTGTATAATGATGAAACAACAAAACATATTTTTGTCAATCGTTGGTTATCAAGTGAAAATTTGTAAATCAATTTTTGGTAAACAGACAGGATACCTTGGAAAACATTCAACGCTGTAATGATACTTCTGCCAACTGCACTGTTGCCGAGAGATATGTGGCTGACGCACGCGCTAGTGGGTCACAGATCCAGTCATCCCGAGAGGCTATGGTTGAACGCTTAAACTCGTCCTTGAAGGCGGTCTCCGATTGGGGCGATGCCAATCTGGTCAAGTTCAATGCAACTAAAACCCAAGCGTGTCTTTTTTCCGCTAAACGGAGTCAATTCCACCCGGCTCCATCTTTCCGAGGTGTGACCGTGCCAATAACCGACCATCTTGATCTTCTTGGCGTTACGCTGACGTCAACTCTCAACTTTGGGCCATACATCGAAGCAAAGGCTCAACTGGCAGCAAAAAAGCTGGGAATCCTCGCGAAGGTCAGACGGTACTTCACGCCGGAACAGCTGCTAAAACTTTATCAAGCGCAAGTTCGATCGTGTATGGAGTACTGCTCTCATCTTTGGGACGGGTCTGCCAAATACCAGCTTGATGCGATAGAGTCAATTGAGAGGCGAGCCAAGAGGATCATTGGCAATGATGCACTTGTTGAGTCGAAGCTCCAAAGCCTTGGACATCGCCGCCGAGTTGCTGGCCTGTCGGTTTTCTATCGTTTACATTTCGGGGAGTGTGCACTGGAATTGCACAATCTAATTCCGCCAAGTCCGTTCCATCATCGGACCACTAGACGTACGGCGTTGCGCCACCGGTACATGGTGGACATCCCACCCATACGCACAAAACGTTTTAAGAACACATTTATTATGCGTACAGCCAAGGAGTGGAATTCCTTGCCGGAGTCTGTGTTTCCTGATAGCTACAACTTAGGGGTCTTTAAGTCAAGAGTGAATAGGCTACTTCTAGGCAAGCGTGCTCCATCGTCGACCACATCATCGCTTACCATCAGGTGATATGGTGGTCAAACGCGAGCCTATCATTAATAAAAAAAAAAAAAAAAAAAACTTCTTACGAATTAGCTCGCGAAATTTAGTTTTGAATGTAACCAACTCTAAAAAAAAACCTATCACTTTTACGAACGATAAAACCGCACACAAAATTTTGCATAGGTACGTGGGTATGCAGAACTTTGTTCATCCCACACAAAAAGATCAAAGGTAAACATCAAAGTCGGCGTAATTTCGGTAGCAAACATGCATACACCATTTGAGGAAGCTCAATTTCAGTACAAACACTATAAAAGGCAGCAAAAGATTTGCCAAATAGACAGAACAGGCATAAAGCTAGCGGAGGTGGGCGGAAATCTCCGAATCTCCGCTGTAAGGCGCATGCAAATAGCTGTACGACAGTATTTATGAACTGTGTGGCTAAATGTTAATAGGAGTTGACATGCTTAGATATGGACTGGTGAAATAATGAGCTGTTTTTGCTATTGGCCATACAAACAGCAATTTTTGTAGGTTCGCTTTTTGATATGCTATTGCAATAAATTTTGATGTAGATACGTTAGCTGTAGCTTTAAAGCAACACATACGCTGTTAATATGGTTTTTTCCATTTAGATCTGAAACCCAGCATACATAGTTTTAGATTTAGACTTGATAGTCAAGGACTAAGCATGAACACCAGTCAACAATACTGCCCCCGATAATAAGAAAGACGTATCTAATAAAAATTAAATATAAAGAAAAAATATTTTAAAGTTGAAAACGGAAAAACACGGGCTGTGATTTAGTGATTCCAGTTATGAAAATTCATTAGCTACGTACAACAACAACTCGGGAAGCGGGTTGTGAACACGAGAACAATTTATTTTACCTATGTTCTTTCCACCGAAAATATCAAGGCATATTTATGAAAGCTAGTAGAAAACTAACAGAAGTCTGTACCTATATACCTAGCAGCTCGCTGTCTGGTATCCAATAAAGTTCGTTCTTCTAAAGCTAGCTACATATTTAGGTCTAGCATTTCTCCTGAAACTTACTTTAAAAGTAAAGACTGTGAAGACTAAATGAAACCAGTTCAGTCTGATAGGCTATGAGATCTTCGAATGTAGAAATCGTTAGTGTTTACCATCCCGTAAGAAAAAAGAGTGCGAAATTCAGCTAGTTATCCTACTTTCTCAAATACCTGTAAAAGATATCCTCACCAATATCCAATCCAATCTAAACAAATGTGCACCACCACTAAAGCACAATTCAAAACAATGAAATCCAAACATTCTACCACTACCACTACGAACCAAACAAACCAACATAGAAAGTTCCATTTAAGTAAATAAGTAAACTAAATGAGAATAAAATATCATCGCACACGTCTTAGGTATGCAAATGGGCCGGTGCGCGGGCGCATTAAAATGCAAGATGGCGGAAGCGCGCACGCGAGGTCGCGGGGTCGCCGGTATCGCCACGCGCCATTGTCCAGGCTACTGAGTAGGGCAGCATCAATTACTGTGATACCAGGATATATCGTACTTAATATTATAAGCGTAAGTTTTTATGTTTGTTACTTAGTTAAATTTAACACATAGATATTTTATAACCTTTTTTTTAATGGTATAAACTAGTGCTTGACTGCGATCCCGCGTGAATCGCACTAGTTTATTAAGAGTCTGTACAGGCTCTTAATAAACTAGTGCGATTACTCTAGCTTTGAAGACACCTAAAGTATAACCTGATTTAATACATAGAATACTTTTTGTCCCGGTAAATGATATAGTTTACCGGAGACTGTGGAGGAAGCAGAAGCTCGGAGAAGGCGTGAAGGAGCGGTAAAGACTCACAAACTAGAACAAGACCAGAATCATAAAGAAGTCTAATTTCCGGGGTCGAAACCATGAGCTGTAGACTTAAAATCTACCAAGACTAGGTGCCTTACTATAACGTGTTAAATTGTCAGGCGTGAGAGCAAAAAAGAGGTATGGAGCTACACACCCTATATAGCTCCATCCCTTTAACAGTTCAGTTTAGGTCGTAAAATGGATCGCTTTAAGAGCTCGAGGTAGGACCTCAGAACCATGAAGAAGTAGAATGTCCGACACACGCGCAGGTGGAGCCGTTAGCAATAGCTAGTAAGGATTTATTTTATTATGCGATAGTAGCAACCAATTTGTACGCGCCAATGAGGAATGAAATGTTATCACTCAATCGGATTGTATAGTGTGTGGTCTTGGTTATAAATGGGACCATTCCATCATTTGGAGAGTTGATTACTGAAGCTATGAGTATCAGTATTAACAGTAGGTATCATAGTTCTAACGCTGAGTTATTTAGATTAAGTTTAGGGCAGACCTGAACACCAAGCAGATCTTATGGAGGACTACAGCACAGATGGATGACAGGGCTAATTTAATTTGATTTCACATTGGCCTAAATAGGCACTTATAAAACGTCAGAAGCTAGTGCACGGTTCCAATTGGTTGTTTCCTATGGAGAAAAACCGGCAAAAAACTCAATGGTTACCCTTTTAATTTACCCTTTTTTTTTGTTTCGGACGCATCGTGTTTAGACGTATTTAATTTCACGAAAGAGAAGAATTTCGGAAAGAATTTCTTGCTCTTACGCTCCATCCATCTTATTATATTAATTACTAGTCTTTTGCCTCTTTTATTGCTCTTTCTATTAGTGGACACCGCATCAAAATCCGTTGTGTAGTTTAGGAGTTTGTGCGTAAATAAACGCGGAAAATGACTTTGCCTTATTTATACCATTTTAAAATTATTATGAAGTTTCACTTCTGCTTCTGCTGTTTTACGTGTGCAGCACTTTTGTTTCGGTCTATATATCCTATACAAATAATAAAGAAATACTTTTTTGCTCTTTCTATTAGAGAGGTTTGATTCCGATTGTTAAAGTTCGGAACTTTCGATTGATGTATATGACCGACTGACCCTCAATTCCGATATTTTTTTATCGGAACTTATATCGGAGGTACAAAAAAGTTTATAATACTTACGCGGGGAACCTCCCTCCCCCCGTACCTTCTATCGATTACTCTTTCACTTGTTTTGTTTCGTATTTGGAATGTGGAGTCTTCATTTATACTTATCAGAGTTTTTGATTAGATTTAGAAGTCTTTCATTGGACCCTTCTGCATCCACCTCCGGCTCTGATTCGACTCTGTCGACGAAATGGCAACCTCATGCCCGCTTCGTCGTCAGACAGTTTCATAGTTTTGTATACAACATTATTTTTAGTATATCCAAAACTAAATATAGTTTGATCAGAATCAGTAAATGAATCGTTTCCAAAGATTTTTACACCATGTTATATTTTCTACCAAAATTATTTATAAAAGGTCAATAAAGTTTATTATTATTATTATTAAGTACAACACAGGTGACGGCATATCATAGCGGGCATTAGGCGCCAGCGCACAATTAGGTGCGGGAGCAAAACCACCGCTCAGTCGCCCAGATGGCCCGGTAACCATGTATTTAAGCGGACAACCAAGTAACATAACAAGCTTATACCTCTGATTTTTCATGATACAGTTATGTAATTTTGTACATAGATTCTTTAGATAAAAATACTAGACACGTGTTTCGGGTTTCGCATATACTAAAAAAAATTTGTATAAGCTTCACGCAGGCGTACACCAAGCGTATAATAACGAAAACGCGTCCATGAAGCTATGCGTCCGTGGACAGTAGCCCCTACTAATATCGGACAGTCCTAGTTCCTACAAACTCCTATCCCCACTAGTGATATCTTCTCACGATCCGCTAAATCGCGTCGTACAATAGCGGTGGAGCAGTGCGCTTAAAACAAAGTAGATTCACAGCTTCCACAATGTGTGGCGAACAGTTAGAAGATTATTTATGGACCATTTATATAGGTCGGTTACTTGCTGTCCTGCCTGTATTGGTCGGTTTTCTAGTAAAATCTTTAAAACGAGTTTACGAAGACTACAAGATTTAAGATTTACTCAGGCTATACTTGTCGCCGACAAATTGTAAACTCCGTCAGATTGTAATCAATTTTGGAATGTATGAAAGTCTCAACATCTGGTGAATAGATCAATTCAAATACAATAAAACCCAAAAAAAAATGATATTTTGATATTTTACGAGATTTATCGTCGGATTCTGCAATGACCTAAAGGACTGACTGAGAAAAAAAACCCTTTATATTCTTTAGTCACACTAACATTGTAAAGGCGAAAGTTTGTGAGTGTGTATGTTTGTTACTTCTTCACGCTCGAACAGCTGAACGGATTTGGATAAAATTTGGCACACGGGTAGATGTCCTGGAGTAGCACAGGATAAGTATATTTTTATCCCGGCAGTATGTTTCTTGGCGTCAATTTTCTACTTTCACGCGAGCGAAGCCGCTGGCGGCAACTAGTTATAATATATGGATGATTCTTCAAGTCAGCCAGTTCTGTTCTTCTTTCAGATACCGGTTTAAGATCATCAAGAAATCCGCACTATTTTAATTTAAAATGTAAATTTGTTTCATGGTTTACGTTTTTTAAACGCGTTTTTTTCTCAAAATCAAAGCTGTATGGGATGACATGTGATTACTTATTTCTTGTCTGCGTTCACTTATAATCAGAGGTCGGAATAGGTAGATTGATTTTATATACTTGCGTCAAGATATTATAATATGGACAAGCCATTTTATCCATAATGTGCGGGAAGGCCCTGTCTAAGTTTTGTCTCATACTGTCAAGCGTCATTTCTGATTCAACAGTAAGGGACAAAATACGGCGTAACTATTCCAAGATATTTTTGTATAAAATAAAATACTGATTTCTTTCACCATTAGCTAACACTGGCAGCGTAGATTGATATTATTAATACGTTTTTCACCTTAAACACAAATTCGTGCTAATTTCAAAATTCCGGAACAAATATCACAACAAATATGAAGTTCCGGTATTTTGGAGGCATATCCATATTATCCTCTACGTTTGACGTCAACGACCTTAAATCAATCTACCTATTCCGACCTCTGGTTATAATCTATAAATCTGTATCAGTCCATTTAATTTATACTGTTCTTGAAGATACAGGATTGTTTCCTAGTTCAGAGGATAGCCTAGTGGTCTTATTTATGAGAAATTGCCACTCTCATTTTTGGTGTTTCATCACTGCACTCACGCAAAATGATTAGCCTATAAGTAACTCCTATAAGCTAATCTTTTTTCGCAATAAATGATCACTTACTTACTTATAGGAACTTATGTGCCCTCAAGTTTTACTAGAACTACTGGCTGCTTTATTTGCTAGTAATTTGTGTTTTAACTTTTTTTCAGGTTTTTCAGAGAAAACAGGCCTTGACTAAGAGACGCAAATACACAGACACAGTTACTGATGCAGCCTATGTAGTGAGGTGCCTACGGAACTTCAAAAATGGAATCACAGGATGAGAAACAAGAAATAAAGCATTCAGAATTTATTGAACTATCCTAGGTACAAACAACTACTCTAACTACAGCTTATAAAATAAAAATGTCACATGTACTGCGCTTAGTATACCACAATTCTAACAGGATTTTCAATAGCAATCACAAATAAAATAAAACAAAACAAAATAGAGGTGCCTACTAGGCTCCATTTTGAATCAATTTCTCTCATTACGCTCAAAATTGCACATTTATTCTGTTCATATGCAAAAGCATCGTGACAAAACTGTACCCCAACTGCGTAATACATATTCTATCACAATACGAAGGCTTTTAAAGAAAATTCCCAATCAATTGTTTCATGTGCGTGAAATTCGTATGCTAGACAACGTATCTTGCTCCACACGCTTGGCAAACGGCAAACAGCAAACGCCAAACAAGAAACACGAACATGTGGTTGGGTGTTCGATTATATTTGGCGGTTTTTGTTTGTGTTCGCCACTGTTCGGCGTCGGTGTCAGTTTTTCTTGAAAAGGATGTTCGGCAAACAGTTTGCGATGTATCCAAACGCTTGGCAATCAGCATGCGCTCACGCTTGCGGGCAGCGGAAGGATTTCTGTGAATTTTAATCATCCACCATCGTCTGCAATTTCTTCGTTTTCTTTAAACGTCGCCCGACATGTTTGCCTGTCAAGAGTAGTCTAACGCATTTGCTAAGCTTGGGATACCTATTTCTGGCCTAGCACGCACCACGATAAAAAAATCGTTGCGAAAAAATGACGTAGGTCTGTAAACAACAAAAATACACTTAAATCCGCGCACTGCGAAATTTTTTCGATTTAAAATAGAAGATGCGAAATCTTACATATATTTTGTATCCTAAGATGCGGTACCGAGAACCGCGCATTGCGGATAAAATCGCAAGCACAGCGGTCAGTCGACTTGCTATATTTACAAATACGTGCAAAATTAAGTACTATAATTATAATAGTTAGTCTTTCGCGGTGGCACGGCTAAAACTGTCTTTGGCATCCAGTATTTCGCAGGCGACAATAAATGGTAGTGCGCGTAGAAATTATTGTCGTTTGCGATTTTATATCGCTCATTAAAAATTGCAACGATTAAATTTCATAGTGCGCGCTTAACTTTAGTTGGCTGAATATGATCGGTGTTGGGCACTTTTTGGCGTGTTTGATATTTGCGGCTAACACCAAGCGTGCGGAGACCGCTTTAAGAACGAAACGAATACACACATTGGTTCCATTTATTGTGAACTAGCTGGCTCCGCCCTCATGAAATTAGTACTTCCTACCTTCAAAAGACAATTCTCACACAAAATTACTAATTTAGAATTTTTCATTTGTTTTTATTGGTGATCCCTAAATTTCTTTTAAAACAGTATTAGAGCGAACGAAACAAAAAAAATCAAATCGGTCAGCTATTTTTTAGTTTTAATGAGACTAACGAACAGCAATTGAAGATAGATAGCTGTGTAATGTATTACGCAATTACCCCGCAGTACTTGATAATGATTAAAGTAAATGAAGGCTCGAGTGTGGTTATATTTTCGTTAGATGGCGCTGAACTCAACATTTTTAGTTCATTTTGTTTTTAGTGTATCGGAGCATTATTATGTCCATGAAATGGTATTTGCGAAAATCAGGCGTTCCCCTTTATTAAAATTAGTGCCTCAAAATCGCCAAAAACTAAAAAATTTTGCTTACCAAACAAACGGATTTATTTTCAAGGTTAAGCAACGCTGGGCGAGGTGGGGCGATGGATGGGTCTGGCCATCCAGTATTATATATACTGAGACCCCTTCGTGCCTTGGAAAGCACCTTAAGTTGTTGGCCCTAAGTAATTAATCTTTAGCTGTCATTTGTCGATTTTTGACAATCTTTATGGGTAAAAATAATTAATTCGTCAAAAATACCTAAACTACCATCCGACTCTAACTATAGTGCTTGAGTATTGTCGAATGTTAGTTTAAGTATTTTAAGTTCAATAAATTGGAATGTTCGATTTTAGCAAAAATGCTGCCATACACTAAAACCAAAAAAAAACCTGTTTATTTTCTAAAATATCTAGGGTAAAAACCAACCATACGTGCCCCAGTCAATAACATGCCCCGCTTGCAAAACTAAAAGATTTAAAATTACTTAAACTATACAACGCAAGTTAAATGTTGTATAGTCTACATCGTCGTCATACTTATAAACTAACCAGATCGGCTCGAATTAGCACCAAATTTTAAATGCGTGTATTAGGCTCCTCGCCAACGGCGACTTTTTGTAGCGATGCTGTCGCGCGTTTCGTTAGCGCGCGGCAGCATCGCTACTAAGGGCCTGCACACACTTGAGACAAGACTGTATAGCGGCGTACGCCCAGTGTTACCAACTTGTGGATTTTCCACTAAAACTGGTGGTTTTAGCCCCCATTCAGTTGCGAAATATTGGTTTTAGTGGCTAGTGGATTTTTCTAGTGCTTCAGTAAAATTCAATGTCTTACTAAAAAATGCGATCACTCGGGTGTAAATTAGCACCATAGAATCCATTTGCAAGCGCTATAGAAAAGATGCCAACGCGCTACTAACGCGGTACAGCAACGCTACAAAAAGTCGCCGTGGGCGAGGGGCCTTAGTTTTGCAAGTGGGCCACATTACCGACTGGGGCATGTTTGGATTACCATATGCTCACTTTGACCTCACTGCACTTTCTTCGCAAGATCCTATAGGCACCTCTACCTTTATTTAAATAATTGGAGACAGAACACAATCATCAACATGGAAGCGTAAACGTTCACCGCGAAACATAAGCTGGATAAACACTACAATATATACATAAAAAAGTTGTTAAAAAAACATTAACATACACATGCAAATTGTTCCCTGGTAAGTCATTCTTAAAATGGTCCAGAATATGACCCTTACTGTGAGTATCATATGGAAATATTTTTATTAAAAAAAACTCAAAATAATACTGTCACAAAATATTTGAGAATTAAATTATTATTTAAAAAAATTCGTAATAATGCAGTGTCCCTAAATAATAAGTATTTCGAAGACATTTTGGAAGCTTTAGTAACTAACATTCGCACTCTTTTCCTTTCAGGGTATCATTTCAGCATAGATTCATAACATACACCACTGAGATCATCGGTGCTCGAAAAGAGTTTTTGTCATGTGGCAACCCCATAACGGGTCTAGTTCATAATATCGACAGTCACTACATCGATGGTCGCTGTATCGAAAACGTTCCATCGACGGGCTAATGTATCGACAGTACCCCAAATCGATGGTACCGAAAAATCGAAGCACCAAATATATAAATATTATAATATAAATAGTCGATGGAACGTTTTCGATACAGCGACCATCGATGTAGTGACTGTCGATATTATGAACTAGACCCCCCATAACTGTGGTGGAGCGAACAAAAGAAGGTTTTACCCCCATTTATCCTTTCTCATTTCTTTGACACAAAAAATACAGCCTCATTAATCAGTACTATAATATCTATGAAACCACTTCGTGGCGAATAATTTAGCTTTTACAATACTATACTCCATTCGCAATAAGACATTTAAACAAACATTTTTCACTGTCCATTCAACCGATTTTGACTTCTATATCGTAGGCATAAGGATGGAATTCAAAGTAAAAAGAGTTTCTATTTTTTGTACCACTTTTCTTTTTATGCCATCCTTATGCCTACGGTATAGAAGTCAAAATCGGTTGAACGGACAGTGTAAAAGGTTTGTTAAAATGTCTAAACTTATTGCGAATGGAGTATCAAAGCTTACTAAAATCACTGAAGAACGCCAGTGTAAAAAAGATGGCGTGTACTTTTAAAAGCACATGACAGAAGTGAAAACTTCATCAAGGCGAGGTTAATAATACAACATCGTAATCCTTCGGGTAAAGTCGTCCGACTGGAGCCGATCTTACCCGAACGAGCGCTACATACCCGAGAGAGATAGCTCAGACTCATAAACTAAAGTACTCAGCGCGCTTAAAGAAAAGAAGCTTTCACTTCTAAAAGTGAACGTTAAGGTTAGGTAACTAAAGTTCTTTTTCGTCTGGAAACACAACGATTGTGTCTACATTATCGTTGAGCACATTGGAATTTAAGTAGCTACAGAAGTTGAACAAAACTATGAGCGCTATAGAAGAGATGAACACAAATACGAACATTAGTTTATACGTATCCGATTTGGCCCGCTCGCTCCGTAACGCCATCTGGGGACAAGTTATGGCAACATTAAAATACTTCAAAAATAAATTAATCACAGCTTCCACTCCAATTTTCAAGACAGGCATGCAACAGGCTCAGTTTCAGGAAGCAATTTATCTGCTCAATTATTTCAAAAATAATTTTAAAAAATGAGCGATCCAAACACGATTTTCGTTAATCACTTATACTATTTGCTGAATTTATTAAATTCAACAGACAAAATATACCAGCACCACCAAAACCAATACCTTTGTACAAATTTTTGTATTGAGATACCTATCTTCTTCTGTATATTTGTGTGTACATAAATAATTACCATCTTTGTCTTATATTTATACAATACTTAACCAACTGTAATAGGGAACGCTTGCATTTTTTTTTTATTTTCTAGATTAAATACTTTTCAGCTCTGGTAAACAAAAAAGGAAAACAATATTTTCTACTACAACGAAGTTACATAGTCTTTGACGTCAAAACCACACGTACAGCTGCCATAGAAAACGGCGTCGTGGCAAGAGAAAGACAGATATATCTGTTTCAAATCGATTGCTTTTCTTAAATAATATAATTATATAAATAATATATAATGAATTATATAGATCAATAATTTATTCATTTTATATACATTTAAATCTAATAATAACGTAATTAAAACTAACTTACAAAATAAAAATAAAAGCCATAAAGTACTAAAAAAAGCAATCTAAAGTACGGCGTCGAAAAACTCCTCCACATCCACATCGCTGTCGACTGGTAATGTACCCAAAAGACTGGCGGCATTGCCACGCTGAATGGCAATGCTTATCCTTTGTCCGAAGTAAAAGCCAGCCCTTGGGTCATGCGAAGTGTCAACAAGGCGTTTTAAAAGTTCTTTAAATATATAATTTGTGAGCACTCGGACCCCACGAATGAATTATAAAGATAAATATAATTATTGTTTTCACAATTAGTATTCTATTTTTGTATATTTATTTAGAAACTGGTTAGATAGCAAATATTTTTTTCATGCATAATCCCTATTATATACAAAAAATCCCCCGTAACTAAAACTAATTAAAATACAGCATCGAAAAACCCGTCCGCATCGCTATCCACTTCTAATGTGCCCAAAAGACTGGCGGCAAGGCAACGCCACACGGCAATGCTCATCCTTTCCACAGACAAATCAATTGCATCATGAAAATGAGTCCTGTTATTTACGCCGCATATTTGCTATTTGTAAAACGTGCAACAGAAGGGAGTTCTGACGTTACGCTACTTATCATTTCAGTAACAATTCATTCCGTACGTTCAAGACACACGAACTTACGGTGTCTACATGTCTTGTTTTTCCAACTCTCTTTTCGTAGGAAGAGATTTCTTCAGAAATAAGCATCAAGCAATCTTTGTACCTACTTTCTGTTTATATACTTATATGTGTACAAAACGATGCAAAATGACGACTGTAAATTAAATAAATTGAGACAAGAGCAACAAGATGATACAAGACATTATTTATTTTTTGTTTTATACTTTGTGCAATTGTAACTGGTGCACAATTATGTCAACATGTGATAGGACTTGCATTTCCAATTAAAATGTTAATAGATAGATAGAGATATACTCTTTAATGTACACCAAAAATAAAATTCCACTAGGAACTGGTAACGTTACATTATTTACGATAGGTACGTAACGTCAAAACTTCGTGAGCCCATGTTAAGATCCTTATTACATTTTTAATAAAAAATAAATCTGCCTTCCAAAATCAGAAAACTGCAAAATTTTTGTTTACATAATAACTTGATTCAGTGAACAATAAAATGTAATAACGACCTTAGTCCAAACTAAAAAAATGCATTTTAACATCTCTCCCTAAAAAGTATCAAGACCTTTTAACTACACATAAAATTTTGCTAACTAAGTTCATATATCGTTTGCTTAAGATATACTATTCATTTTTCCAAAAAAATCAAGTGTAATTGAAATGACTGTAAACCTGGAAATGGGTCGTCTCATCATTATGAAAAACTTTTACAATGGAACTAACTCTTAAATCGCATATAACACCTGTAATGTTCTAATGTAATGTCATTCTACCAGATGCTATGGATTGACCTCCTCTTACTTGAAGTTCACTTCAATTAAGTTTTCAAGGTGAGATTTTCACAGCTACGTCTATTTTGCGGAGTTACGCAAACAAAGAGATATGTGTTTTGTTAAAAGTTGTTTATATTGATAAGAATATAATTCATCACACATTTATATAACAATTTTTTTTGTTTTTATTGGTGTTTATTTAAACACCAATAATTCAAGACGAGTTTTTAGGACTGTTTTCATTTTATAAATATAATACGTAACTAGCTTCTGCCAGCGGTTTCACCCGCGTAAAAGTTGGTTTCTCCAAACAAACTTCCAATTCCCGTTTTACCCCCTTAGGGTTTTTTTTTTAGGTGGGAAAATCATCTATGACAAATCCCGCTCTTGGGCGGTGCGAGTGATAGTGTCAGACTTTTACTGACTAAAAACCCACTCCTGTTCCTTCTTTGCCTTCGTCCCAGGGTTTCACTTTCACACTAGGGGGTGGAGTTTCGTAAAATCCGCGGATAACCCCATAAGGAACCTACCAGCCAAATTTTAAGTTTGCAGGTGTTATAGTTTCTGAGATATCTAGATTAATTAGTGAGTGGTATTTCGCTTTTATATATTATATAGATTACTACGATGAACCAATTTTAAAAATATATGAATTTATTTCAAATCAAACAAATACATTTCAGATTTTTATTAGGTATATCATTATTCAAATCTCGCGCTTAAAAGCTCCAAGCTGGCACGTGATCTCGATTACGTCACAATGTGATAAATAAACAAACTAATGTCAAACTGTCAGTCAAAGGCGTAGAACAAAGATCAATCCAAGATTGGCAAAATTCACGTCTAGTTTGACAAGTTGTCTTGCGGATTTTCTCAGACCGTGACGTACTGCGTTCCGAGTAGCGTTAATTTGCACTCACGTTGCTGTCAACGTTGCTTAATGTAAATACGCTTATTTACACGTAATTATTATTTACAGCATTCTAATATTCCCTTTTATAGTATAAACATATCTTCTGTATTATTTAGAAGGAAAAGTAGTGAGTAGTCCTGACTCACCAATCAACGCCCAGACTAAATCCTTCGACCTAGAACGCTGACATTTTTCTCAGAGATTCTTTCTATGATCATACCTCGTGGTCAGATCTTAAAATTGATCACTTCATGATATGATCGACCATATCATGAAATGGTGGCATTTCATGATATAGAACCTTGTCCGCTGGCCAAATCATGATATGGGCAAGCCAAATCAATGATCACTGCTATTAACTATATGAACAGCTAAACGCATGATTATTTCAAACATGGCTGATCATATCGTAAAATAGTTATATTGTCCACCTGTAGAGGCTGATTTCGCTTTGTTTTCGTTACGTAATATGGCGACAAACATTTTTTACTAAAACCGAATAATATAATATAATGAAGTACAATTACGATACAAAGCTGCGTAATTTGATTTAACTAATACGAGCCTGCAGTCAATTAGCAGTTTGAATAAAGTATGGTACAGTTTTGCCAACGACATTATATACGATTGTAATTTGGGTTCGCTCGCTCACTAGACCCCGTCATCTCCTTCTAACCTAACCTGTCAGAGTCGAGGTGCTCCAAGTCCCTTAATAATTGTAAAAAGTCCATTAATCCTAAATTAATGATATGGCCAAACGTGGATCGAAATATCATCAAACGTTGACGGTTAAACGATCTGGCCAGTTTTAGTTGGCCATATCATGAAATACAACCATTTCATGATATGGCCGGTCACACCATGAAGTGATCAATTCTAAGATCTGGCCACGACATATACAAAGAATAAGATAGGATTTTCGATAATTCAATTAAAACGAGGTTCCTAAGTTCGTATGGAGAAACCTACTTTGACGGGCGAAGCCGCTGGCAAAAGTCAGTTTTATGTATTTGCAATTCATGTCAACATCCTATTCAAGTTTTAAGATAAATAAAGATAATAATATTGTCAGAGAATTAGGAAAGCTTTCAGGGTGAAAGACCCGTGTTTGAGGCCTGCAATGTTTGTATGTATGTATGAATAGCATAAATAAATTAATGGTTGGGGCGAAACTAGCAAATGGATTTTGAAACAATTACCCGTTTCCGATCGAACTGAAATTCGGTATACCTATGTAACTTGGATGACAATGCATTAATACGATACCATGGAGCTGGACTGATGATGGAGTCGGATAGTGGCCATAGGAACTACTGAGCGCAACATGGTAACCCGCATCATGTTTGAGCTCTTTGCAATGGTCTTGCTCAGTACTATACCGATTAAAGATTGTTATGAAAAGCTGTTTTTTATTGAAAGCTTATTTATGACAATGTAAAAGAGTAGTTTTATAGGAATAAATCCTACGTTCAAACGCTTAAACCCTCTTTTTATTATCTCCGATGCCTACAGTACAATGACGCCAGTTCAGGTTTTAAGTTATTCTATTTACACCGTATGTATAAATGACTTGTGAGCTAAAATGCAGTTATAAGTACATTCTGATAATATTACAATTAATTAAATAGATATTTTTGGAAAAATGAAAATGTATTCATACTTACATGATCTCAGCCAGCCCAGGATGGGGCAAAGAGGAGAAAAAAACCAATTCGAATACATTCGCCACCAATCACATAGGACTTAATACTGTCATCGACTTACTTGCTGTTACATTTTGTCAGACGCTTTAGAAATAACATCACATTCATCGATCGAACTCTCAACAATCACTTGAACCTGCAATATAATGATATCGGAGGTTCAAATGACACTGGAGGTTCAAATAGCATTGAAAGTTCAAATGACACTGAAGGTTCACATTTTGAACCGCCAATGTCATTTGACCCTCCTTTGACCTTGGCGGATAAACCGACATTGGAGGTTCAAATGACATTGGCGGATTAACCGACGTAGGTTCAAATGACATTTAATGTCTATATAAAATTTGAGGCTCAAATGGCATTTAAGGATTAAACATTGCCTGTCCCTTCCAAAGAGTAAAACAAAGGTGAACAGAGAATATTGCCAATGATGGTATATTGATCCCATGGGATAGGATTTGTCTGGCGACTTTCATAGGACATAGCACCCTAAACTAAAATAAAAAGCAATTTCTATAAATTCAATACTATTAACTAAATAGAACTCATTATACACATAACTTTTTAATCAATTTTAAAGCAACTAAAAAAACTGTTCAGGGCAGTTTCTTAAAAACTTGTTGAAACACATAATCAGTCTGGTTCTGTCTATTCCAGACCCTTGATTGTCCTACGTATGTACACGAAAATTGAGCCCTAAAGACACAAAACACAGACATGTGTGAACAAGTTCATAAAAAATTGGTTAAAGCAATCTTGTTCTCTTCCCTGAGCTCTAAAAATAACATGATATGGATAAACCCCTAGGCCGAGATTTATCAACGATACTTAGCAAGTACTTTGACTCAAGCTACGGGCCCGAACGTGGCCATGTTCGTGATAGATGGGCGCTGAACTCAACATTTTAAGTTTATTTTGTCTCTAACTATAGTGCTAAGTATAATGCTATACTAACGGACTATAGTTTGAGTCATGAGTCAGAATCAGGCGGATATTGAGGTAATAATTTGGCTAAGTTCAATAAAGTGAAATGTCCGATTTTCGCAAATACCTTTTCCTTTACTTACAAGTATCTAATAATGCTCCCAAAAACTAAAACCATGACCTTAGTCAATTTAATCATCTTCCTGTCCTTGTCCCATTATGTTGTCCATATTTAGGGTCGGCGCAACACGTTTTTTAACCGGACATGTTGCAAAAAGAATTGGCTAGATTATTACAGTCGGCCGCCCACCTCATACTAATAATAAAAATAATGTCAAAATATTACCTCAAAATCCACATAGTTATGACTATTCATATTAGAGTCATGACTTTAACTACAGAGCTTAAGTATAGCTCTATACTTGACCACTATAGTTAGAGACGAAATAAAATAAAAATGTTGACTTCAGCGCCATCTAGCGAAAACAAGGTCGGAGCTTTCACCTTAAGCCAGTTTAGACCAAGAGCGAAGCTAACAAGGTTCCGGTTCTTTTCTACTGACAATTGCTTATCCCGTCAAAAAAAAAACGTGTTTACTTTTGATTTGTTTAAATTCCGCAATTCTCTTTTATGGTTATTAGTAAAATACATACTATTATTAAAAAGTTTCAAATTGGAAAACCATCATATTATTTTGTACTGATTGTTTGTCGATAGAAAAGGAAGTCCTACCCGACCTCGAACTTTGTAAAGTAACCTGATGATACAGGAAAAATAAATCAGCTATGCAAGCGATGGTAAAGTAAATTAGCTTAGCAAAACTAATTTATAAAGCTAAGTTCATGGTCTGCAAATGGTTTTAGAAATGTTACCGTCTACTATAGAACTAAAGTGGTGTAAAACTGACAGGAACAACGCTTGCTATGTTACGATTATAGATTTGGCAATCAAACCCCTCTTTATTAACACTGTAGGACACCTCAATGGAAGACCACTGGGCACTGGTGGACTTTCAACACTCGGAATAGCAACGGGAGTTTACAAGAGCGAAATCGGATCGTTCGAAAGAATTACTGTGGCCTTGGAACGCAAAGGGTAACTGAAGATACACCGGTGGGTTTCAATCAGTAAGTCTGACACTTCCTCTCGATCCACCCTGAACGGGAGGAGTTATTTCATGACTTGCCAGCAATAAAGAAAAAGCGTCGGGAATTAAATATGTGAACAGTGAAATAAAATTCAGCTTTTAAGTATGTTTGTCAGTAGTCTAGTACTCATAACACAATCTCTGCTTAGCTTGGGACTAGATGGCGTTGTGTGATAGTTGTGTGAATATTATATTATTATAATTATATCCAATTGCCCTTTTTTTAAGGTTGGGAAATCTTACGACTATATTATTATATTTATGTAGTTTATTAATTTGAGAATAATATATTATATAATTGTATTATATTTATGGTATATTACCATATCTGTTCTTATATTAACCTTTACTCTTTCTTTTATTGCACTTACCACTATTATTCACTGCCTTACCCAAAGGTTGAATGGTAGAAAATGCCGCGCCTCTGTACTTTTGTGTGCATAAAGTATTTAATAAATAAATAAATTATCAAATAAGTTCTGCTGCTCTGGGTGGAGCGAGAGAGAGTGTCGTACTTTTACTGACTAAGGGTCAGTTCACACCGAGACGCGATGCGACGCGTAGCTGCGCGAAGAGCGACTCAAAATTTAACTTTATTTACTACAATAAACGATACACATTTCAGATTGCCTCGCGGCTCAGCGCTGCGTGGTGCAACGTATTCTGAATTCTCACAATGATACACATTTCATTGTGTCTTCTCAATTTTTCATGTAGTAAATAAAGTTATATTTTGAGACGCTCTTCGCGCAGCGTCGCGTCGCATCGCGTCTCGGTGTGAACTGACCGTAGCACCCACTTGTGTTCCTTAACTTGCCCTTTGCATTCCAGGACCAATCCCGCAAAATTTTCAATTACCTAGCTTTAGTTTAGTGAAAACTGACACAATATTTTTTTTAACTTATGAAAATTATAAATCTATCCCTGACTAAGCTATTGCATACTTTACAAGTGAGACCTAAGTAAACAAATCGTACGTACCTCTCCATCTCCGCTGCCGTAGCTCTTGTATTTATTGTAGGGCGTGAGTGTGACGCGTGTGTTCTTGGCGAGCGCGCGCATGACGTCAGCGGCCTGCTCGCGGCGCTCGAGCCCGATGTATGCAGACGTCTCGTCGAGGAAGTGGACCGTTATGGCTCCTGTAAGACGAAATGTAACTTAGAAACCTCATTATAGGGTATTACACTTATTTTTGAAAAATGTCTCAATTAGATTCTATAGTGGTAATAAACCACTAAAAAAAATACAACATTTTTATTCAGTCGCTAAGTACCCTAAAAATGCATTTAAAATTTACATTTTCAAATTTCGCGCGTAATTTGAAGAAAATGCAGAACGCAGTGGACGCCATATTTACTCTGTGGTCGTGACGTCAGTAGGCTGTGTAAACAAATGCGCTGATATTCACTCAGTTTGGCCGATCAGCCAACCTAGCCCAGTCACAAACGATAAACGTAAACTCTCAGTAGTCTTTAATAGATTTTCAACTTAATAGATTTTCAACTTTATGTTATATATAAAGTTGAAAATCTATTGTAGATTACATAGTGTTTTCGTTCGTTCCGGTCGCTAACGCTCAGTAGTCTTTAATAGATTTTCAACTTTATGCTCTTAGGTATAAAGTTGAAAATCTATTGGAGATTACTAAGCGTTCACGTTTATCGTTTGCAACTTGGCTAGGGGGGCAGTTGACAGTTGATAGCTGTCACTTTATTTTACACAGCCGAATGACGTAATAACATGGTGGCTACGCTACTATTTCATAGTGATACAGAACAGATAAAAAAAAAACTGAAAACTTTGAATCGAATTTTAAAATTTATTTTGTTGTTTTATGAACTAAAACTAACACTTACTGACTGCTTTTTGCCTAAGCTATCTTAATAATATATTTTTAGATTTTTTCTCATATTGAGTAAAATACCCTATTAATAAAACCTCGAAACCGAAACCGGACGGGCAGACGGGCGGACAGACGGATAAGCGGGCGGACAGCGGAGGCTTAGTAATAGGGTCCCGTTGGACCCTTCGGGAACAGAACCCTGAAAAGCGTCTCTTACGCCAACTAAGACTTTAGCTTCTATCACAAAAAGATGGAAAGACAATACATATCTCACCGAAAGGACTGAACAGTTGGTTGAGGTCGTTCCTCTGCCACTCCTTGGGGAACACAAGATGGAAGACGTGGTCTCTGGACGGTGACGCTGAAACAAATATAGCTGATTTAGAACAGTATCTAGGTGTATAGGTTGAAGTTTGTAAAATAATTTCTGGGTTCTAATACTAGGCATGCCTTTTAAGTTCTGTCGTTTCCATATTTCCCGGCAATTTTGAATTTGGAACTGTTCTATATTCGAATGTGTTTATTTTTAATCTCAAAACAGTTGAAAGTATTAGGATTAATGCTATTGTTTAGTCACAGCGTCGACGGGAATCTGTCAGGTTACGTACGAAAATGAATCTTTCTACTGAAAATGTTCGTGCAATAATTTTCTACAACCTCTTTTTAGAAGAGGCCTGACACGGCTTCAGTGTTTTGAAGAGCTAACATCTGTGTTCAGTGATGAAGCCCCATGTCTGCGGACTGTCGTACGCTGGTATTTAGAATTCCAGCGTGGACATACTAGTGTTAGTGACAAATCTCGCGAAGGACGCCCAAAATCCGCCTTCACTGAAGATAACATCATTGCTGTGAGAACAACTAATTCTCGAAGATCGTCATGTGACGTATCTCTCGAACTATGTAATACATAGGTCAAGTGATGTATTTTTAGGGGTATGTGGAACAGAGAGTAAAGCCCCACATACCTCCGTTGAAAAGGGAGGATCCTCCAACCAGACGGGTGTTATGTCTGGTGGGCTACTGCCCAATAGATAATTTCGGGCTGTTCTATATGTTCCAATCGCGCGGAGAACTTTGATTGCGCGATGCAGGATTAGTTCTTATGTGACGCCATAGATGTCGCTACATCACTCCCCTCCGGAGATCGGAGATCGATGGTTCTTGATGCTTCTTGATGCGTGCCAGGCCAGTGGTAGGTTGGTTCCAGTGGGTCGGAACCGAATGCCGCATAGTTCTCGGTGAGTCGGAACTGTCTGCGGTGATGCCCCAGTGAGTCGGGGTGGTGCTATCCCAGTGAGTCGGGATGATGCTGCAGGCTCCAGTGAGTCGGAGTACTGCTGCTGGCTCCAGTGAGTCGGAGCGGTGCTGTGCGACGTAGTGGCTTGACTGCTGGCGTCGACCAGGAGAGGTTCTTCGTGGCTCTTCATGTGACTGGCCGAAGGTGCGGTGTGCTTAGCCAAGATCGCTGATGAGGCTGAGGGTGATGACCAGGTATGACCAGGTAGGCATACTGGTGGTCAGGATACCCTTTATAGCCGTGGGTGCTGGCTGTATGGCTCGCTGCTCGAAAGCTTGAGGAAGTGATGATGACGTCACGAAGTAGTGGCTGCACGAAGGCTGCGCTGACGTTCTTTGTCGAGGGTCACCATTTTAGGGGTATGTGGAACAGAGAGTAAAGTCCCGCAAACCTCCGTTGAAAAGGGAGGATCCTCCAACCAGACGGGATGTTATGTCTGGCGGGCTACTGCCCGATAGATGATTTCGGGCTGTTCTATATGTTCCAATCGCGCGGAGAACTTTGATTGCGCGATGCAGGATTAGTTCTTATGTGACGCCATAGACGTCGCTACATATTGTTTAACCGGTCAGAAAGCAAGACAAAGCCACGTTGCAATGAAGATTCCCTTGACGATACCTGTGCGGCCATTCCCGGGTGAGCGTTGTGCTATATTATCTTCTCCTACCGGCCTCACCAAGGAAACTCGTTATAAAATAAAAGGCCCGTTTTGACATTCGAGAAAAACCCTAGAATGTAACTTGGAACGAAACTGAAAGAAACAATAAAATAATAATTAGGAGTCAAACTTCAAGGTTCTGGAATGGAGAGGGCTAGGCTTTAATGTCAATGGCGAGTACATCACTCACCTTCGATTTGCCGACGACATAGTAGTCATGGCTGAGACTACGGAGGAGCTCAGTACAATGCTTGGTGACCTCAGTAGAGCATCCGGAAAGAGTTGGGACTTGAAATGAACATGGACAAAACCAAAGTCATGGTAAACAGCCATGTAGCACCCACTCCTATCAAGATCGTACACTCGAAGTTGTGGACGACTACGTTTACCTGGGACAGACGGTCCAGTTGGGAAGGTCTAACTACGAGAAAGAGATCATTCGCCGAATCCGACTCGGCTGGGCAGCGTTCGGGAAGCTGCGCGGTGTCTTCTCGTCCAATATACCACAGTGTCTCAAGACGAAAGTCTATGACCAGTGCGTGTTGCCAGTGATGACATATGGCTCCGAAACGTGGTCGCTTACAATGGGCCTCATTAGAAGGCTTAAAGTCACTCAAAGGGCAATGGAAAGGGCTATGTTAACAGTTTCCTTGCGTGATTACATCAGAAATGAAGATATCCGCAGGAGAACCAAGATTACAGACATAGCAGGAAGAATCGCCAATATTAAGTGGCAGTGGGCAGGACATTGCTCGCAGAACAGATGGTCGATGGGGACGAAAGGTTCTGGAATGGCGACCACGTACCGGAAGACGCAGCGTTGGAAGGCCTCCCACAAGGTGGACCGATGACCTGGTGAGGGTCGCGGGAATCCGAAGGATGCGAGACACACAGGACCGGTCATTATGGCGACACTTGGGGGAAGCCTATGTCCAAAAATGGACGTCTTTCGGCTGAAATGATGATGAGTAGTTTTTTTGTTTTTTTTTTTCGGTGGGAAAATCATCTTATGACATCCCCCGCCCTTGGGCGGGGCGGGAGATAGTGTCAGACTTTTACTGACTAAAAACCCACTCCTGTTCCTTCGTTGCCTTTCGTACCTGGGCCGAGTCTTCCTTTCAGAATCAGACCCTTGGCCCCAGTAGGCTTCGACCCTGCTAGGCCCCTACAGTTGCTGACATCTCCTTGAGGCGCGCGTGGAACAGCACGCGCCGTCGACGACTTGGGCTCGGTCCGGACGGTTACCGGACGGTCGGACGGCGAGCCACCCATTGCTCGCCGTCCGCAAGCCTGCGCCTACGATGGCCGGAAATCGGGATCGGAATCCCGGCGGCGACTGGGGCGTGAGGACCGTTGCCTCACGCGATCGGCCGCCTCCTTTGCTAGCATTACTGCTTCGCAGAAGGAGGCGACCGCCTGCCACTCCTCCTCGCTCCGGACCATGGCCTGTACCAAGGCCCGGCGCGAGAGATCGCCGCCGCCGATCGCCCTCACGAGGACACGGCGTTGCTCTGCCCAAGCGGGACACACCTCCACCGTGTGCTCCACCGTGTCCTCCGGGTGGTCCACACAATAGTGACACCCGGGCGTTTCTTCCGCACGAATCCGGTGCAGGAACCTCCCGAACTTACCATGTCCGGTGAGGACCTGCGTCATGCGGAAGGTAAGGACGCCGTGTTGCCTTTCCAGCCACTCCTCAAAGAGGGGACTTACCGCCATAATTATGGCGTGCCCAATGATGAGTAGTAGCTACAATAAACCGGACAAACCGCTAGGTAGTCAAAACACAAATGTCAAAACGGGCCTATTATTTTTTGACAACTTTAGTAATCCTATTTTACTCATCGCTCGTCCTCAGATTCGAAATATACCTGTATTTGTAGGATGGGAGGGGGCAACTATTAGGCTACGAATCTTTTCTTTTAGCCGTAAAACACACATAGTTTTGAAAATAATACCGTTAGTTTTCTGAGAATTATGCTGCGAGTATGAGTACTCCAGGGTTAAACAGGTATACCTGAATATGCTTAGTTACGCTTTCACAAGAATATAATGTACTTACGATCAGCGTCCATCATCATCTTCCTGCCCTGGTCCCGTTTTATTTGGGGTCGGCGCAACACGTTTTTTTTTCCATTCTGGCCTGTCACTCGTCAAGCTATCACTAACTTCCTTTTCTTTCATATCACTCTTCACACAATCCATCCATCTTTTCTTTAGCCTCCCTCTCCCTCTCCATCCATCCACATGTATGCTCATAACTCTTTTAGTAACATGCGTTTCATCCCTCCTCTTTACATGACCATACCAAGACAAACGATTCCCCTTCAACTTTTCAGTCACTGGCGCCACTTTCAAACTTCCTCTAATATAGATTTAAGATTTTAGACTTACGATCAGCGCCCGTCAGATTGATATACGGGCTATCCTGCCTCGCGGTCTTCGCCAAGAACAGCTTGTTCAAGAAAGGCTTCAGCGTCGCCGACTGCGGCGCCAGGCGCTCCGAGTCCTCGCCGCGCATGCGCGACAGGTGCGCGTGCATCGCCAGGAAGCACAGCCCCGTGATGTAGGCGTCGTAGCCGGCCTCGTGCTGCTTGTCTTTGAGATTAGCGTAGCCGCGCCCATCTTGACAACCTGGTTACAAAATTAAAGGGTTTCTTAGGCTGCTGATGCATGCAGAACTGGATCTTTATGTGACTATTCGAAAGTAAACCTTATTAGCACAGGTTAAGGTTCAATTTGGACTATTTAACTAGCTGTATATGCAAAGCTGGGCTCCAAAGGCCTCCCTCTTCCTTTTCCACACAATTCTATTAGTTGCTAGTGCACCAAGTACCTCTACCGCGCCTGCGCAATAGGCGCGTATACATCGGAAGGAAACAGCCCGTTGACGTAGGCGTCGTAGTTGTGCGGAATTGTTCGAAAGGGTTACCGTGGGCCCTGGAACGCAAAGAGCAACTGAAGAAACACAAGTGAGTTTCAGTAAGTAAAGTCTGACGCTCCCTTACGCTCCACCCAGAGCGGGAGGAGTAATTTGATGATATTCCACCTCAAAAAAGGCGTTCTTCTAGTTAATTTATTTTTTGCTTGAGTATATTTAGTTTTTTTACGATTAACCTAATAAAAAAAATATGTTCTACAAATCAATAAAAACTAAAATAATAAGTGTGAACCTACCAACTTTAGGTATCGAGAAGGGTGGCTCGGCGAGCGTGGACAAAAGTTCTGTGAGCACACTGGAGCCGAGCTTGTCTTTGAACGGCGGCAAACTCGACATGTACTTTGTGTCTAACAGTCTGGAAATAACGAGTGGCGTATCAACATGACATTTTGTAACAATCATCTTTATACATATTATATTACCAGCGATCATGCACCACCTACCGGGTCCAATTTTATTTACAAACCATCCGTAATGGGTACAAACCCACTCAAATATACACAATAAGTTTCATCCATATCGGTCAAGCCGTTTGGGACAAACACACGTACAGAAGAATTATATACATAAAGATAAAACAAAATCCCCTACCGCGTTTGTCTATTCGCGATGAACTCGAAACTACTGAACCATTTTTTGCTTTGAAATGTTATTATATCTTTGGATTGACTTGGAATTACAAGTTCTTCTTTTTTCGAAATTAAGTATTTATTGGTATCTTTGTGTTTTGTATTTCCTGTAATATCGAAGTAGATACTTATAACCATTTTTGTATGAAATCTAAGAAAATTCGCATTATTTTGTAATATGAGTTCTACCGTGGAAACAATGTGTCTCAAGCGGTATGCAATATTGATGATGTATACGGACTTAAAACTGCTAATGAATAGGATGTCTATTTTTGTTTTAATCACTTTCATCTAGTAAATTTTATCTCACGAATAACTTTTCTTCTCAGTGCGGCTACAAGACAAAATTTCCAAAACGAAAGCTATTATACCAAGAATGCAGAGTTCTTTTGTTACAAGAATATCGATATTGCTTGCCCTTTGAAATGCATAGTTTCTATGTTGGAACTATTAATATGAAAAAAACTGGGCAAGTGCGAGTCGGACTCGCGCACTGAGGGTTCCGTACAAACTTACCTATGAAAACAGTTCAATTCCCGCATTGAATTACGAAGGTTTTTCCGAAACGCATTTTTTTTTTATTGTACCTTTACGCGTTCCCGAGATAAAGGGTCTTGACAGACAGACAGACGGACGGACAACAACGTGATCCTATAAGGGTTCCGTTTTTTCCTTTTGAGGTATGGAACCCTAAAAAACGTTTTTTATTAGCTTTCATGGTTATGAGTACTGCAATATTACAGAAAATACAAAACACCAAGAAACCAATAAATACCTAATTTAGAAAAAAGAATAGCGTACCTTTAATTAAAAGTTTATTCAAGTCAATCCAAAGATATAACACTTCAAAGCAAACCGTTTTATTTTAAAACGGCAATTTCGTAGGTCCTATTATATTAAGGCAAAATTAATTTTGCATGAAAATTTACAAAATTACATGACATCTTGTGAAAATAATTTGTTATCACTTCCCTGACATTGTTAAATATAATCATCATTTTGCTTCCATTCTGTCCTGTCATCCGTCACGCTATCACTAACTCTCTTTTCTTTCACTCAATCCATCCATTTTTTTATTGGCCTCCCTCTCCCTCTCCATCCGTCCACATGTATATGTCGTGACCAGATCTTAGAAATTGATCTTTTCATGATATGGCCCAATAAAACTGGCCAGATCGTTTTAAACGTTACAGTTTGATGATATTTCAATCCTCGTTTGGCCTACTTTCTTTAGACCATTTATTATTAAAGAAATTCTACATCACGATATGGTAAAACGTAGATTGACATATCATCAAATGTTAACGTTTAAACGATCTGGCCAATTTTAGTTGGCCATATCTTGAAGTGATAAATTCAAAGATCTGGCCACGACATATACATAGATACATATCTCTTTCTGATCTAATCGCGATACTTAAAATTAATATCTTATAAAGCTTTTGACATAACTTCTATTTGCTTACTAAAATAAAATAAAGAATATGTCTTACTTGGGGAACATACAATGTGTGAACTCTTTAAAGGAGGCGTAGTCACCGGGCAGCTGTTGGAAGAAGTGGCCCAGAGTGTGGAGGATATCCAGGAGCATGTTGTGGCCAACCACTAGTTTTTCCTATGATCAAAACAATTATTTTCTACATTTATGTAACCAAATAACTCCATATGGGGACAGTTGGGGAAGCCTATGTCCAACAGTGGACGTTTTTCTGAAATGATGATGATCATTATGGTGATGATGATGATGATGAAGCAAACAACTTCAGCAACTACCCATGAAGTTTGGTCAATATCAAAATGATCACACTCAAAAAAATGTAGCTTTCCTTATTAGTTTCACAGATAACCTAGATGTTTAGGATGTCTCATAGAAGTCATCCTTGCGACAGACTGGAGGCACGCGCCCAGCCTGATTCGACAAATGTAATAAAATTGCGGTGGGGGCGAGCACGCGCACTTTACCGCACTAGTGTGAGAAACAGTAAGATGAGCGGGTTTTCGAGTAAAAGTATTGAAAAAAATATTAACAGGTTTCTACGTCATTTCGTGTTTTATTTTCTAAAACTGTCAGTGTGAACCCCATAAATATTGAACTCACCGACTGACTGATCATCTTGGCCACTTTGGAGAAGCCTACTGCTTCTTCTAGCTCATCCCATTCTCTTTTCTTCCTTATAGAGTCTTGATCTGCCATGCCAGCCGTTTTACGTATCACTTTGAGCACTCTGAAAGATACATTTTATATTTATAAGTTTTGAGCTCTGTAATTGCAGGCAAGCATTTTGGGCTATTAGCCATTGCGCCTATTAGTCTATTGACATTAAGAGTTGTCAAATTAAGACTCAGAGCAAAGGGCAAGTGAAGGAACACAGGTAAAACCCACCTGTGTTCCTTGGTCAATAGAAATCTGACACTTCCTCTCGCTCCGACCAGAGCAGGAGATTACAAGATAATTTCTCATTAAAAAAAGGGTTGCTACAGATTATTTTCAAATTACTTCTCATAGTTATGTCATAGCCTTACCGTATAACACGCCGTATTACAAGTAGGTGGCAATTATTGGAACTAAAACTTATGGCTGTGACAGTTATATACAGCTTCAAATGAATAAATATCATATAAAATAAAACATTCTGATACATATAAGTTTGCCTCAGGCTTAACCCCAAATACTCAATCTACTTGTTATTATATTCACCTTCAGTAGTGGATGAAGGGCAAGGTGTATTCGCTCGCTCATTGTCTTTCTATTGTGTCTCTAATTACGGTAGAAGGTACTCAAAAGGTTTATCAATGAGTGGTATTTCGCTTTTATATATCGTCGGCTTACTGCAAGAACTCATTAACTGACAATATAAAACTTTGAATACAGTCACTTTTAATAACTAAAAGTTTCTTTATTCAAGGTTTCACGTATATACCGTCAACTGCCAGTTACTTACTCACTAACTGACAAAAACAAAACTTTGAGTAAAGCTTTATTTAAAGTTTTGTATTTGTCAGTTAATGAGTTCTTGCAATAAGCCGACGTTATATAGATTTGGATGATTTGTAGAACATGGGTAGACCTTGGTCTATGTAATGCAGTAGTATGTCTCGGTAGTAAAAATTCGGGAGAGGCCACTGTAAACAGGAGGTAGAAAACATACCTGGTCTTATTTTCTAATATCTTGGTATCCACCGTAATATCGTCCTTGAACCTGATCCGAAGCTCTTGAAAGAGCAACATCCTTATAAATGAGTTACATTTGTCAATTTCCATCTCCTTGTCTGTTGTGTTGTCAATGAAATTCTTCACTTTTTTACTGTAAAAAAAAAAATAGAAAATTCACATATTTGATTTATTTATTACTGCTTCCATTCCATTTCTGTAAGGTCGTAAATATGCTTAATGCATTCATCTATATTAAATCAGCTTATAAATAAAGCCACTTTTCGTTACTAAGTGGCTTTATTCAAAGTTTTGTAATAGTCAGTTAACCTGTTGTATGCTGGAAGCAAATGTACACGGGACACAATGGCTTTTTAATTGTGTCTCTAATACGAAAGGGTAATGAGTTTTTGCAGTAAGCCGAAAATATATAAGAGAAACTAAGTGACTGTCATATAAACAGTCAAAACTACTGGGACTATAGAGCGTAAAATTTTTCACAAGGTTTCCTTGTATATGATGTAGGTGAGCTCTAAGAAAGGATTTTCTAAAATTCATCCCCCAAGGGGATTAAACGGGAGTCTACAGTTTGTATGCAGTAACCTATTTTCAAACGGGCGAAGCCGCTAGCAGAAGCTAGTCTATACATATAAATAAAATGTAAATGTTTACGTAAGCCTTGCAAAAAACAATATTTCCAGGAGTTCAATATCTGAAGTTATTAAGTTTCTTACTACAACAGCAATTGGTGCAACAAAAAGGCCAGAGTTTAGGTAAGCATAATAAATTAATACACAATTACCAAATGTCTTCAATTTGCTGTTTGTTTTCATCAGGTATTCTCACTGGGTCCTTTTCCCTGGTATATGACTGTTGCCTTTCAGTCAAGGATTCTCGTAGCTTCGTCTCAGTCAGAGCAGTCATATATGAGATACCTATAATAATTAAAGAAATTTAGTCTGAAGAATCAGATAACCTCCATTGTTTTGTTTATGTCTCAGGTTTTATATATCATCCACCTTTCATTTTTGCAAGGAATAGTTGGAAAAATCAAGAATACAAATTTTTTGTTACCCACCTTCTTTTATAAGCTTGTTGAAGTTAAATCCATTTGAAGCCAAGAAATCTAAGCTGGAGCTCTGACAAAGGAACATTCTGTCCGGGCCAGGCCGGCCGCGCGGGTACAAGTAGAAGTTATAAGTGTCATTCATGTAGTGCTTCTCCTTCTCGTCCCAATAAAACGCGCTCAACCCAAATTGTATCAATAGAAACTCACAAGAGCCATTCATACAACGAATATAATAATCCTCCGGAGAATCGAAAACAGACACGTCTCGCCCATTCATAAGCCCTGTAAACTCCGTATCTATTGATAAAAAGTCCGCTTTCTCTATAGAATCACTTATTAAGGGCAATTTGTCCTTAAAATCTGAAAAATAATGAAAAATCAATGCGTGTTTGCCGCGTTTATGGTACCCCCAAAATAAATTGTAATTTCTACTCACTCCTGCGAACAACCTCCATTATTTATTTATAATTAAATTGACTGATTAATGTAATAACATTTAGAAATAGAATTGTAAAAGATTTTTATTTATTTATTTAATTAATAAATAAAGTGGACAAACACGACAACATAAAAAAACTGCACGGCTGCGACAAACGACAAGCAAACGCCGCGTTCTGATTTACGCACAGGATTGAGGATTCACGTCAAATAAAATTGTTCACAGACTAGAGGGACACAGACTACCGAATTTTTTTTTTTTTTGTATTTTTGTTTTTTTTTTGTTTGATCTTAGAATCTGAAAAAAACAAAAAAAGAAGAAATGCGGATTAATTTTTGGAAAAGAGTAATGTCGACGTTAAGAATTCACAAAACCTGAAGAAAACGTCTACTTTCTTGAGAAGTTTTATTATTCTCAAATAATAATCGAACTAATATTATATTTTATGACTAGCTTCGGCAAGCGGCTTTGTCCACGTGAAAAATATATATCGGATATAAAATTTCAGGATATTTTCTCCTTACCAAATTCCATCCAAATCTGATCAGCTGTTTCAAGTATGACGAAGTAACAATCGCCTGCTAGCGCTATAATAATATTGTGTGACTCGGAACGTACTCAAAGATATACCGCGCGGCCTATACCTTTACATACTCTTAACCACAGAGTACTTTGGTAATATCTCTTAACTTTTTGAGTGCGTAATTAGAGACACAATAGTAAGACAATGGCGCGTGAACGCCGGCGTTAATGCGGGGATCAACAGCTTAAAGGGCCTATTACACTACGCGATATTCAGCACACGATATTCAGACTGTCTTATTTTTTGTTCCGAGTTAGACCGGTCTTACTCGGAACAAAAAATAAGACAGTCTGAATATCGTGTGCTGAATATCGCGTAGTGTAATAGGCCCTTTTTATCTGGATTGATTACGTCAACCTCAAAAACGTACCGAAGAGTACGATACAAAAGAAAGGGTATGTTATCTCTTTCTCCTAGTGTGTCCATAGACTCGTTCGTACTAAGGACTTTCTGTTCTAAAGAAGTTCATGATATTACTAATACATTATATAATATAATGTATTAGTAATATCATGAACTTCTTAATATTAAGTATATGTCGAGTTGTCAACCGTGAAATATCAGTATCTCCTAAATATAATTTACGAGAAAATCATAATTTACCGCTATGAATTTAAAAGGATTATTCCGCATGTCTTAGTAAAATCTCCGAAGTGAAGTTTTTGTTGCAAATGTATTAAAATGTGGAAATACCTCCTAAAATTGTCAAAAAATAAAAGGTCCGTTTTGACATCTAAACGAATACTTAAATACGCAAAAATTATTTAACATGCCAAAAAAATGTATGTATTTTTTTAAAACACTTTATAGTTAATTAATATTTTATTGTTTCATTCAGTTTCGTTTCAAGTTACATTTTAGGGTATTTCTCAAATGTCAAAACGGGCCTTTTATTTTTTAACGAGTTTAACTAAACCAACGTGTCTATTTCATGTTTACCTTCTAAACATAGGATTATTACACTGCTTTATAAAATTTAATATAGTAAAACACTATAGTAAAATATGTTAAAACAGTACAATAAATAACCAGAAGTTATTATTATTCTCAATAAATTAATTCATTACAAATTGACTTCTCAATCTCAGACCAATAAAAAAATATAGACGGAGCCGTCGTAAACAAAAGCGACGAAATAAGTGAGGACTAGTTTTGGCTTTGTGTGCATAACTTAGTGTATGACATCGTAGATTTGCACATGTGTGCTAGAGAAAAAATGTTGCAAGCGTTGCGCTGCGACTCCCAAGTGCAAGAGATATATTTTGGTTAAGTTTTATTATTGTATATATATGTAGTATAGTGTTTATCTTGGTTGTATGAAATGAAAGATAATTTCATTTAATGAAAATCATTTATTTTCATATTAAGTGAAATTATTAATTTTAAAATCACACAAAACTTACATATAATAATAATAATATATATCCAACGACTATCGGATTAGGTGCGGGTCATTCAGCGTAACCGTATGTTGGATGACGCCGTACTTGTAAATAAAAAAACACTTTGTTGTAGTGTCCGTAAAAAAATACGACTTCCCTTATTTTCGGGAAAAACTAATGTTCTTAACTTGCAACACCGACACAATGGCGTGTTCCGAGAA
This sequence comes from Mythimna impura, assembly GCA_905147345.3. NCBI lineage: Eukaryota > Metazoa > Arthropoda > Insecta > Lepidoptera > Noctuidae > Mythimna > Mythimna impura. The sequence continues at coordinate 25,496,144 of LR990346.1, read as the reverse complement.
ATTATTTCAGATATTTTTACGATTTTATTTAATTTATATAGCAAAAACGTTATTTACTTGTGAAAAGTAGTCCCAGAAGCGTTTTTTGGAAAAAGGAATTGTTCTTGCAGCAGTTTATTATACAAAGGACGGCATAATTTCGTAATTATTATCTCAACAAAACAACGTCACGCTCTCTCGCTTCCTAGCGGCAGACTACCGAGCAGCCGGCTTCATATTGCCGATCAGCTTCATATTACGTGCCTCACTTTTAGGAGCGCAATGTTCTGTCTATACTTTTTTATTGGTCAATAAATTAAACTATTTTTTCAGGTTTCACAGATAATCAATTAGGAGTTACTAGTACTTTGCCATCGATATATAGAAATCTGCAGCATAAATTAATAAAAAACTGGGCACGTGCGAGTCGGACTCACGCCCTGAGGGTTCCATACAAACTTACATAAGTAAACAGTTCAATTCCCGAATGGAGTCTTGAAGATATTACCAAATCGCAAAAAAAATTGTTGTGACATAACAACAAATTTACAGTTTTCAGATTTATTCCCATATCTGTGCTTCAAGACCTTGCTTTATGCCAAATTTCAGGATTCTGGGTCAGCGGGAAGTACTCTATGAATTTTGATTCCCTTGAGAGTGTCGAAATGTACGTTTTTTGCGTTTGTATCTCTTTATTCAGTTAACTTAGAAATCTGATTTTTTTTTCAGCCTCAATAGACCGCAGACTTGAGTATATGGTTTTAATTTCAAGTCGATACCTCCACACGTTCCCGAGATAAAGGGTCTTAACAGACAGACAGACAGACAGACGGACGGACAACAAAGTGATCCTATAAAGGTTCCGTTTTTCCTTTTGACGTACAGAACCCTAAAAACACTGCAGTGACATAAATAATAACAATTAATTTGCTTAAATAGTAAATTTATGGTTACCCTACTTAAAGATAGAGGTAAGAAAGGGACATACTAGCTCTTTGTCGTTGTCTTGCTCGGTACATTTTTCCCTTTTTGCTGGTCGTAAAAAATATGAACTAAATGAAAATTAAGTACACTTTAGAGTTGGGGGCCTCGTCTTAATCCTGGAAGGTTCAAATTATTGTGCAGGACGGGCAGCATTGGAAGTGACGCGTATCCAAAGACATTAAATATATAATATCAACGCGTATTGTATCCTATGAAATGGCTTCACACTGACACCAAAGAGTATGTAAAGCTAACGCTTTAACTGACACTGTGACAGTCATAATTTTGACTACCTACATTTTGATGTTCATCAAATATTAACCGAATCAAATACAAGTCATGCTCCCCAGACACCCCATCATCTACTTTGCTGTTTATAAATTCATATCACAATTGTACACTATGTGTACCGAATTAGCACATACTTAAAAAATAAATACTTAACAGGGTAAAAGTAGCCATAACCAGCAAATCGAGTGGTAACACTTAAATAAGGCCGCGTTCCCACTATGCAGTCGTAAGTGTCTATTTATTTATTCAAATTTTACTTGGGGTTGCTGTGGAGATTCTCTACAGCAGACCATAATTCAGTTGCTTGTATTTGTTACCCTGTTAAGATCCTTTATAGGGTTCCGTACCTCAAAATTAATAAACGGAACCCTTATAGGATCACTTTGTTGTCCGTCCGTCTGTCTGTCTGTCAAGACTTTATATCTCAGAAACGCGTGAAGGTATCGAGTCGAAATTAACACCATATACTCAGGTCTGCGGTCCCTTGAAGCTGTGAAAAAATCAAACTTCTCAGTTAACGAAAAAAAAAGATACGGTCTTTTATGTCGCAAAAAACGTATATTTTGACATTCTCAAGGAAATCAAAATTCATAGGGTACTTCCCGTTGACCTGAAGCAAGGTCATATAGCATAAGTACCTATAGGAAAAAATCTGAAAACTGTAAATTTATAGTTACGTCACAAAATCAATTCGGTTGTATATTTTTTTTTTTTTTTTTTTTTATCATCATTTTTTTTTTTTTTTTTTTTATGTTTGTTACCTCAGAACTCCGTCGTTTATGGACCGATTTGCAAAATTTTTTTTTCCCCTTATAGGATATGCTTCCAGATTGGTCCCATTTTTTTCAAAATCCAGTTCTGATGATGGAATCCATGAGGAATCGAGGGAACTCCTCAAAAATTATAGGCAACCCTATGGTAATTTTAGTATTATCATCAAGAACTTAAGCATTTACAGTCAAAAAGTAACACTTGATGAAGTGGAACTGATGAAGAAGACCAGAAATGGTCAACGGAACTTCATACTCAAATAGATATCACATTGAAGATATAGTTAAGCGACTATGACAATACAAATAAATGAATGATTCTGAATAGTTACGTTGAAAATGGTATCATCGAAGTGATCTGATGATGATGATGGAGCCGGAAGGTAGGCACTGGAACTCCGTAATTAATCAATGTAACCTAGCCGTGTTTGGACTCATTAGAATTGTCATGAGATGCACTTTGGCTATAAGGTACTATCGAACTGATCTGATGATGGAGCCGGAAGGTAGGCACAGGAACTCCGTAATTAATCAATGTATCCTAGCCGTGTTTGGGCTTATTAGAATTGTCGTGAGATGCTCTTTGGCTATAAGGTACTATCGAACTGATCTGATGATGGAGCCGGAAGGAGGAAGGTAGGCACAGCAACTTTATAATAAAAAAACAATGTAACCTAGCAGTATTTGGGTTAATTGGAATTGTCATTAGAAATAGGCACTCTGTTTATAAGTGTATCGCAGCTAAAAAGTGTGAAATAAAAACTTTTTAGAAAAAAAAAAATAACCGACTTCACTAAAAAAAACACTAAAAGGATCAAAATAACTTTAATTTCGGAAGTCGGTGTTAAATAAGAAACAAACAATACCGAGAAACACCGACATCCGAAATTAAAGTTATTTTGATCCTTTTAGTGTTTTTTTTAGTGAAGTCGGTTATTTTTTTTTTTCTAAAAAGTTTTTCATAGGTAAGTTTGTACGAAACCCTCTGTGCGCGAGTCCGACTCGCAGTCTCGCACTTGTTTTTTTAAGTAGGTATGCACTAATTCGGTACACATTGCGTGCAAATATTAATTTGTGATATGAATTTATTAACAGCAAAATATATTATGGGCTGCATGGGGAACATAACGTAATTATACAGCTTTCGTTTTTATTTTCTTTTATCTATTTCCTTCTTTCTATTCATAGTTTTTTCCGAGCGCATATGTACCTACTATTCCCACAAAAAATCTCTTAAAAACAAAACTTTAACTACCTATTTCTTCAGTTAGAGATATCAAAATGAATACACTGTAGTGTTATTTAATTTTTATTGCACATAAATCAAGCATTTGCACATCAAGTGAACACTCTTTCGTTAACTAAATAAAATTAAACTATTCAATACCACCATTATTAAAATTAAAACTATGATAAAGACACATTTCATAAATAATATTACAGTACATAAAGTTTGAATAAACTAAGTATCGGACTAGATAGTTAGCCGTACTATTTTAAGACGCTTGCATGCTTCAATAAATTAGAACAAAACGGCCTGATTAACAAAAAGTTTAAGCAGATTATTATTGGTAACTTGATAATGAACTAACGGTTATGAATCATAGGGTTCAAAATAGCGTGCAAGATGATCGTAAACGGTGGGTGGCGCACAAGCTCGTTCACATTCTTACCCAAAAGTTAATAGGGATAGGGCTTCTCTGTGTGCGTTGACCCGATGGTACTTTTTATTTTTATTTTTTTATCCTTGATAGGTTCGCGCTTGACCACTATCTCACCTGATGGAAAGCGACGATGCGGTCGACGATGGAGCGCGCTTACCTAGAAGTAACCTATTCACTCTTTACTTAAAGATTGCCGGGTTGTAGCCATCAAGAATGAGGAAACACAGATTCCGGCAAGGAATTCCACTCCTTACTTAGCTGCACGCACAATGAATGTGTTCCCAAAACATTTTGTGCGTATAAGTGGGTTGTCCACCATATACCGGTGGCGCATTGCCGTACGCCTGGTGATCCGATGAAGAACGGGCGCGGGCGGAATTAGGTTATGCAATTCCGACGCACACTCCCCGAAATACAACCGGTAGAAAACTGTTACAATAATACTAAACATAATGAGCAAAAGTACTATTTTAAATATCGCCGACAGTGTAATTTTTTCGTCTTAACAACTTATTATTTTTTCAAGGTGACTAGACAATTTTTCGTATGCAGTTTTATTTCTGTAAAGATGTATGTTTGATTTAACTTTTTTCATAAGAGTCCGCGGGTCGATGTCGCTTAACTTCATCAGCGCCTCTGAAATACACAAATAATGTAAATATTTATCGACTTATTTTTTTTTAGGTAATAGATTGTATCCATGTGCAGGGGCGCCGGCTTTTAGAAAACCTCAAGGGTGCTCATGCTCATTTGATGACTCGAAAAAGTGGCGAAGTGTGAGAAGAGAAATGAAGACTGATCGACCGACAAATAAATAAATGTCCTACTTACATACTGCGGAATAATGCGGTTAGTTTTGAAATGTTTTGTTTCCGTTCTATTGGTTAGTGCAAAGCAAAGGTTACATCTTGAGCTGGCTCTATCTAACAACAATTGTCAAAAGTAAAATAGCTAAATATCTACCCGCAATGGGCTAGCTCTCAGAACGGAAACCCGATTCCCTGAACCCCAGCAGTGAGAACACTATTGGCTGATTATGTGAGTATGACATCCCTCAAAAGCCCAGAGTCCAAACTTACCAAGCATCTGTTTTCTAAAGGCTTCTTCACTATCATCCAAGTGTATGAGCATGGCACTATAAAGTGCATCGATGTGAGCACCATACAAGGTCGTGTCGTAGGGATCCGGACGGTTGGAGAATAATGTAACTAAAGTCTGGACGGCGTAGGAACGAACTTTGTCGCTGCTGTCGTCTAGGCGTTTGATGACCACTGGGAAAAAAAGAAATTTTGTTTGGTGACAATAAAAGTAATGAAGCTGTAAATCACATTTACCAAGACTAATATGCAACTATACTCCAATCTCTTTCACTGTCCGTTCAACCTATTTTGACTTCTATTGCGTTGGTCGCATGACAAATGGTAGGTGCAGTAAAAAGTTTGTATTGTAACGATCACGCATCGCATCTTTTTGAAATTTTTAATTTTCATTTCCGTAGAAACACTCGTCACAATGGCGTAGCGTCATAGCATTCCATCTATAAAATATTACTCTATGCGCCATAGCATGCATCATATCCTTTACACTCTTTATTTACGTCATCGCCGTAATATATACAATGTAAACAGAATCGCGTCCTTTGGCACAGACGCAACGTAATGTTGCCATTTTATACATAATATGATATCGTATTTCCTCTTTATTTATTCATTGTTTTTTCTTTCTTTCCCTAAAATTTATTTTTATTTATCTATCTTATTCAAATCTATTAGCACACAATACCGTGCCGACGTCTTTATGTCGATACCGTAACCGGCCCATGCTGAAAACCAGCGCCGTAGACTCATAGCATTTTGCGTGTAGTCATGGCATTATGCCGAGCATTCGGCCGTTTTGTGCGGATGTGGCGCATATTTTTCACACAATATACTTATAATTTGTTAGTTCTAAATTTGCGCCTTATTCCGCCAAATAAAATGTTTTTCTTTCTTTCTAACCACTTTTTTTGATTTGAATGCCATCCTTATACCTACGGAATAGAAGTCAAAATCGATTAAACGAACAGTGAAAACGGTTTGCTTAAATGTTTAATCTTATTGCGAATGGAGTATAGTACTCCTAACCTATTATCTGTATACGAAGCAGCGTATCCTGATTGTTATTAATCACCAATTCTAGCGATAGCACTTAAAGTGAAAGCTACGCCATATAGGGTTACTGGTAATTAGTGATCGATACTTAAACACGTGATTGTCCTCATGATTACAAACAACTTTCCCAAAGAAACGTTTTTATATACTCATTAGTTTTATGACAATAACAAAACAGCTGTTTGAAATTCGCGCGTGCTCGGGAAAGGGCAATGTACTAGTAGAGCGCCTCACGAGTCACGTTCCCCCCCTCCCCCGTCCGCACCGCTCCCTTTGCCGTGCAGTAGTGACGTAGATAATAATAACAGTCACCCCTGAAAGCGCGTCGCATGCACTTGCATATGTTACGTTTTGTTTTTGACGCCCGCGCACACGGTGCCATACAATTACACAGCGAGTTAGTACAGTGACATGGTGATGTCAGTGATGTGTTGCTACTCGGAAGGGGGTAATGGTGAAGCAGCAAGGCTATTGTACCAACTCTTGTACCCAAGAAGGATGGGAAACTTGAAATAACTTGAACAATGCCCAGTGTCAAGTAGGTATCGAGTCAGTTAATAACGTAGTGGTGCCTTATAAGTCGCTTCTAAACATCGTAGATAAGTAACAAAACAAACGCAATTAACACTAGCAATAACTCCTGTATCGTGGGTGCGATAACTAACATTAATACTCACATAAACAAGACACCCAGACCCGGGACACTTATATGTAGACCATACAGGAATCGAACTGCGCCAAACTAGTCGTCATATAACTTTCACAACAGATAACTTTCATTTCCCACTTACCAAAATACAGCTTGTGCAGTATCTCCCCCGTGAAGCAGCCGCGTTGTCGCGCGAGTACAGCGAAGCAGCACACAGCTCGCAGCGTGTGCTGGCGCGTCAACGTCGAGTTGTCATCAGCTAAGCTCACCAGGAGAGGCACCATTTTGTCCAAGAACGGTTCCAGAGACTCCTTGGATGGGAAGAGGTTTACTTCCTGCCCGATAAATATATTATTATCTAGCTGACCCCGCAAATGTTGTTCTATCATATAAATTATTATTAGAAATCGAACGTAAAGGGGTGACCAGATGGTTGAAAACCAACGTCCCAACCAAGGTGACCTTGCCAGTTTCAATCCGAGTAGACAGCAGTTGTAATCCATGTCCTTCAACGCCCTTGGTTGGGAGGCGCGTTTGCCCAACCACCGAACGTGTTGGCGCGTGGTTTGCATCCATGTAGCCGCAACACAAACCAAACACACCACAAGGTCGCCTTGGTTGAAACGCTAGTTTGCAACCGTCTTGTCACCCCTTAAGTGTTAAGTATAAATTGAAACAAAAATACTAAAATCGCAATTGAAAAATGGGGGGTAGGAAGGTGAAAAATACTTTCCGAACAATTTTTATACCTACCAAATATGTACAACAAAAAGAAAATTCTTTTTGGAGTTTTTTTTTAAGTTGGGAAATCTTCTAAAGACTTCTCACGCCCTATGGTGGAATGCGAGGGCTTGTCAGACTTTTACAGACTAAAACTACACCTGTTCCTACAGTTGCGCTTTGCGTACCAGGGTTACCCTTTCAGAAGTCAACCCATGGGCCCCAGTAGGCTTCGGCCCTGTTGGGCCCCTAAGTTTTTGCTGACATCTCTTTGAGGCTCGCGTGCAATACTACGCGCCGTCGACTACTCGAGCTCACTGCATTTCCATTTTCTTGTCCAGTTAGGGTAGCTTTTTGGGGATATGGCGTTTTCTTTTGTCAGTTCACAAAAGCCTAATTTAAAAGATCTTTGCTGTCGTTTTTACCTTATCCCCCGTATCACCATCCCCGCCCTTGCCCTCCGACATGAGGTTTTCATTGTAGGGGTTCTCCTGCAGGGCGGAGCACAAGCAGGCCACGGCGGCGGTGCGGATGGCCTCGGCTGTACGGCCCGCGCACCACACTAGGTTCGGCATTATCACTTCTGTAAACAAGAAGATGTATCTGTAACCTCCAGATCAGTGATTCCTAACCTTTTTGATCTTGTCACCCCTGTTACGAATGAATATATAGCACAACACTAGCGAGCTAGATTCGTTCTAATTTTTAGGGTTCTGTACCTCAAAAAACGGAACTCTTATAGGATCACTTTGTTGTCCGTCCGTCCGTCTGTCTATATGTCTGTCAAGACCCTTTATCTCGGGAACGCGTGGAGGTATCGAGTTGAAATTAGAAGCCTTGAAGCTGTGAAAAAAATCAAACTACAGAGTTAACGAAAGAAAAAGATACGGCCGTTTATATCGCAAAAAACGTATATGTCGACACTCTCAAGGGAATCAAAATTCATAGGGTACTTCCCGTTGATCTAGACTCCTGAAATTTGGCATGAAGCAAGGTCTCATAGCACAAGTATAGGTAAATAAATCTGAAAACTGTAAATTTGTAGTTACGTCACAAAAAAAAACTTGTTTTGCGATTCCGAAAAATATTTTTGTAAATCAATCCGGTAATTGAACTATTTTCAAGTTTGTACGGAACCCTCAGTGCGTGAGTCCGACTTGTTTTTTTACTAGCTTATTACCCGCGCAGACTACCAGTTTTATTCCCGCAGCGGTAATTAACCCCAGGTTAGGAACCGTGGCTCTAGATAATCACGAGCTTTCAAAAAGCCACCATGGTCCTGGAAATCAAAGGTCAACTTAAGGACACAGATGGATTTCAGTCACTAAAAAAGAAAGGCATAGCCTCAGTTTCCAACACTAGATAACTACCTTCGATAACAATGTTAAGAAAAGCCTCCAGCTTATCAGTGTCGCACTTGCTGAAGTTGACGTCCCTCTTCAGCAGCACCGTGGATAATGTGGTGAAGATCTTCAGCTTCACCTCAGGGTCTACTTTGGGAGTCGCCAGGCATTCCCTCAGGAGTGGGGCTATGAGGTGCAACTGGTTACCCATTGCGGAACCTATGAAAGGGGAGATACTTCAAACATTTGTAAAAAGTCTAACTACATTTAGATGGCTGAACACAAATTATAATTTCGAGATGGATTATGTGCCCTTGTAGCGACATCTATGGCGCCGCATATAATATGAGCTAAACTAAGAAATCCTGCATCGCGCAATTAGAGTTCTCTTCACGATTTGAACATATACAACAGCCCGAAATCATCTCTCGGGTTCCCAGATCAGACAAAACATCCGTCTGGTCGGAGAATCCTCCCTTTTCAACGGAGGTTTGCGGGACTTTACACTGTGTTTAGCATACCTCCAAACCCTGTTTAACGGCAAAACTTACATTAGCAATAAATCAAAATGAGCGGTATAACATAAAATTGTCTTTTGACCACACTTGAAAATGGTCTAACTCTGAACTAGAGGACCGTAACGTTTGGTGTTTTGCTAAATCTCAGCCCAATATAAGTAAATAATATTTTTTCATTTTGTTATCAAAGTGTGTACACATTCTAATTATGAGGATCTTACCAGAGTGCAGCATGACGCACTCCAGCAGACACTTGTCAGGTGACAACTGCGTCCACGTCAGCGCGTCGCTGGTGATGTCAGCCAGCAGTCTGCCGATATGTTTCTCATAGAGACTCGTCAGGGTTTTCCCACACTTCTCCGCGTAACGCAGCTTGTCTAGGTTAGCTGAGAAATAAAAACACAATTATCTGATAAGCCGAGATAGGACAGATTCGCAACTTGGTAAGATACATAGATGGGATCGAATTTGAAGGGTATGTTTCCACTGAAGCGGGGCTGAGGTCCTACCGCGAGCCCCTTGACGACCTACACTGAACTGTTAAAGGGATGGAGCTATATGGAGGGTATAGCTCCATCCCTCTTTGACATTTTAACACGTCTTGGTAAAGCACTTGGGTGGAATGGAGAATAGAATAGAATAAAACTTTATTGTACACCAAAATAACAACAATTACACAGAAACTTAAATCTATGGGTAAAATGATGGTCTTATCGCTGACAGCGATATCTACCAGACAACCTCAGGAGAGACTATAAGAACTAACTAAAAAAAGAGGTAGTCTGCAGTGTACTGCAAGCAAATATTAATCAAAAATATTAAGGAAAAAAAAAAGCTACGATTATAGATAAAAAATAATACATAAGCATTGAAGCGAGAAGCAGTGAAAAGTGGCAAGTGTTGCCATTGAAGCGCTGCGGGCGAAGTGATTTGAGCTGCCCTCCGCTTCGTGCTCTCCGCTCGATAACCGACTCCGATCATCCGGCTCGAGGCCGCGTATGCATCTTGTTTTATTTGAAAGTCCGTTTCCACTAACGCGGAGTGGAGGTTTCGTTACTGTGATTAGCCAATTCACGTTCCGCTCCTCTCTACTTCGCCCAGCTCCAGGCAATGGAAACGCGCCCGAAAAGATAGATCGAAATAGGCGTTTTAGTTTGAAAAAAAGGCGACTCGAACTCGCTCACTAAAGCGTTCACTAAAATATTAATATTTGTTTGCCAAAACACCTGTGAAAGAACGAAGACTACGGCTCGTAACTAAAGACAGACATGGTTAGATGGTTTAGGTCTAGTACAGACTCAATAAGTCAAGAACAATAAATAAGAGTAGAAGCTGGAAAAAGTAAGGTGTATCCTTACATATTATAAGACAAAGATACCCCTGTGTCTATCTGTCTGTTCGCGATAAATTAAAAAACTACAGAACGGATTTACATGCAGTTTTCGCCAATGGACAAAATTATTCATAAGGAAGGTTTAAATGTTACAATACATGCATATTAAAGTAGAGAAACGCCGAGTTTTTCTAAGATTTGTAATTGTGTTATTTTAACTCACGCACGAACTTGGTATGACGGATTTGGTCCGACCGTACCAAGGTAAACTGAACGTAATTAGTATTAAAAAACGCTCGAAATTGGTACGACCGACGGACCAAATTCACACTGAGTAACACTCGACCATGATACGGTCGGACCAAATCTGTCGTACCAAGTTGAAATGTGTGTTAACACTATTACACCCGTGCGAAGCTTGTTCACAATAAAATCAAGATCAACTTACAAAGCGCCATGAATTGTATAGTATTATCCACCGGCATGGCGTACACGGTGAAGTTGATGGTGAACAGATCCTCTGCCACTGTGGCACACGCCTCACCACACACGTCCAGCAGGGCCTCGCACATGTACAGTAGATTCGTTTGGTATTTTGGCTGGAAAGATATAATTTTTAAAATAGACGAATTTTGGAGGACTTGATAAAATAAAAAAAAGAACATTTATTTCAGGTAAAAACTCATACTTATAAGAAATCATCCATTAAAAAGATATTTGCTTAAAATACAAAATTCAATAAATTAAAACATTACAATGAGCAACACAACATTAATAACAACAATGAACAACACTATCAAAGGAACAACATATAACATTAATGAGAACATGAACATTAATGAGTTCCACCGAAAGATAGAAAGAAAAACATTTTATTTGGCGGACAAAACACAATCTTCGGAATAACTTACAAATACACCGATGCTGCAGTTTGTAACGACATCTATGGCGTCACATAAGAACTAACCCTGCATCGCGCAATTAAAGTTCTCCGCGCGATTTGAACAGAACAGCCCGAAATCATCTATGGGGCAGTTGCCCACCAGACATACCACCCTTCTGGCTGGAGGATCCTCCCTTTTCAACGGAGGTTTGCGGGACTTTACTCTCTGTTCCGCTTATCTCCAAACTACAACGCTAATGTAGCCACCTTCTGGCCCAATAAGTTTAAGGAGTTTACCATCGATTCGAAAAAGAGATCTGGTAATTTTAGCATAAAAATGTAGAAAACGGAATAATATTGTGCAGTTTTGGTTAGAACTCGAAACTAACGTTTCTTAAATTCTGAATTCTGAAACTATTTGTGAAATAAGTTTACCAGAAACAACTTTACATGGGTATGGGTCTACCTCCGAAGTTCTTCATCAGATCTTCACTAAATTGAAAAGGGACCACCTCGGGAAAATACTTCATCTAACTAAATCTTGCCCAGCAGTGGAAAATTATAAGGTAAATAAAAAACTATATCTCAAAATGAGTCCACAATTGTCGGAGAAATCGGTAAACATAAATTAAAAAAAAAAATTAAAAAAAACACAGTTGCAAACTTACTGACCTGCAGAATGCAAATAACTTAAGAAAATTTGAATTTCGCGGGCTACCATAGAGCATTCATCTTACTTTTATTGTACTCGTAGTAAATTATCATCATTTCAGCCGAAATACGTCAACTATTGAACATAGGCCTCCCCCAAGTGTCGCCATAATGACCGGTCCTGTGCGTCTCACATCCATCAGATTCCCGCGACCGTCAACAGATTATCGGTCCACCTTGTGGGAGGCCTTCCAACGCTGCGCGCGTATCAATTTTTTTTTCCCTCTATTACTCTCGTGAACCGAGCGGCAGTAGTGACCTCAATGTGATTAACTCGGGTAGTGCCGCGAAAAACGAACTAAAAAGCGAGGGTTCTTGGAAGTTGGGAACTAGTTCGCGTACCTTCCTAGTTCTGCATCTATCAGGATCAGCAGCCTCCCTGGTCAGTTCTTCCAGCACCTTCTCCTGAAGCAGTTCTGAGCGGGAACCCTTGATGATGTTGGTAATGACCAGGAGAGCAGCCCAGGAGTCTACTTCGGCCTCTAGCAGTGGCCACCAGGTTGTAGGTTCCATGAAGTAGCCAAATAACTCGGCGGCACGTTTTATCTATGGAAATCAAGTTTTAATGCTTTTCAGACGGTGATCTGTTAATGAAAATTAAAGTAGGAAAGCATTTGTGACATTCACGAATATGTGGGTTGTGGCAGGCAGTACAGTAAAACGGGGTGAATAGGAACGCAGGGGTGTATAGGAACCAAAAATTGGAAAGGAATTTTCGCAATGTTGAACAATTTTTATCAGCATATAAGTACTCATATTTATTCATTAATTGTAACAAAAATCAATGCTTTGATAATCCAAATAAAAGTTTTGTTCCTATTCACCCCAGCGTTCTTATTCACCTCGTTTGACTGTAGCTAAAAGTCAGCGAAAGGCAGGCAAGTTCTTCCACATCAAAAATGAAGGTTTTCTATACAATGCGGGATTGTTCGTTTCACCCAGACCGGAGAGCTTTATTTCGCACCAAAAAAATAAAAACTAAAGAAGTTTTCTATACAAAAACCGCTGCGTCTACTCTATTCTACTTAATATTCCAAAAAGGTCGATGCCAGGAGCCGGGAGGGATCTTCCCTGCGTCATATTCCTTATAACAATTATCAAGTGCTCTTACCTCAATTATAACTCTAGGGTCTTCATCAGTGGCGCCGCGAAGCATAGCTTTGACGATAGAATGGGCGTGTTGCGTGGCACCCTCTTCAGCGCATAAGATCAACCAGCATAGCAGCTGAGATACACGCATTCTCGCGTCTGCTTGCCAGCCTTCCATTTCTGGGAGAAAAAGAAGACGTTTAATAATTTACATTTTGACCTTTTGAAAGAAAAAGGCCATCTAATATCTTCTTTTTTACCGTAGATTCAAAGATTCAAATAAAATTCCGACAATCCTTTGTCCCCTCGAAAATAATGTAAGCGGTAGTATACGCTTGAATTTTTGTTTAGTACGAAAATTTCTCAACTCTTCTCCGCTATATTGTGGAGGGAGTGGGCGTCTCAGACCTTTACGGATACCGGGCCCAAGATACCAAGGTACAGGCCATGGTCCGGAGTGAAGAGGAATGGCAGGCGGTCGCCTCCTTCTGCAAAGCAAAATACCTAATGCTAGCGAAGGAGGCGGCCAGACGCGTGAGGGAACGGCCCTCACGCCTCAGTCGCCGGGATCCCGACCCCGATTTTTAGCCACCGTAGGCGTGGGCTTGCGGACGGTGAGAAATAGGTAGATCGCCGTCCGGCCGCCCGGTAATCGTCTGGACCGAGCCCGAGTCCACGCGCGCCACAAGGAGATGTCAGCAAAACCGTAGGGCCCCAGCAGGGCCAATGTCTGCTGGGACCGCGGGGATTTTCTGAAATGGAAACCCGTAGTCCTAGAACGCACAGGGTAACTGAAAGAGACGGGTGTAGTTTTAGTCAGTAAAAGTCTGACACGAAGACTGGTGTAGGAGTCATTGGATGATTTCCCGCCTCAAAAAAATATTGCGTTCACTTGTGCAAAGACCTGACTGGCCTGTTCACTGGAAAATCATCCAATGACATCTCCCGCCCTTATGCCGAAGGGGTTCGATTCCCACCCAAGACAAATGTTTGTGTGATGAGCACGACCATTTTTTCTATGTCTGGGTGTAATTTATATATAATATGTATGTATTTAGGAATATATATGTATGTTTATCAGTTATCTAGTACTCATAGCACAAGCTCTGCTTAGTTTGGGACTAGATGGCGTTGTGTGAAAGTTGTGGAATTTTATTATTATTAAAGGTACAGCAACGTACCAGTAAAAAAAAATGATTAAGGATTACCTTACCTCGAATAATAGCTGGTATTATCTTGCCTACATTGCTTTGCACAAGCATCCTGCAGCCAAAGTTGGGTCTCTTAACGTCAGGGTAGTGTGTCGGCACGTCCTTGAGGAAGTCCGTCTTCTTCTTGAAGTCCTCCTCATTCTCCTCCATGTATTGAAGACCTATGTCGTTCCAGAACGTACTGGCGGTCTCTCTTACTTCATCCATTACGTCACTTAGACTGAAAGAAGAATTTCAGAAGTATTCTAAACTAATATCTTGAAAGGGCCTATTACACTACTCGATATTCAGACAGTCTTAGTCGATGTCGCGTAGTGTAATAAGAGTTAGACCGGTCTTACTCGGAACAAAAAATAAGTCTGAATATCGTGTGCTGAATATCGCGTAGTGGCCCAAGCCTCGTCGAGCCCGATTTTGCCGTCGGAATTCAGAGTAAGACAGTCTTACCCTTATTACACTACGCGATATAGACTAAGACTGTCTGAATAACGCGTAGTGTAATAGGCCCTTAAGTGGTAAATCAGACTGGACTAGCGAGTGCGGGGGCGGGCACGGGCGAAGTGGTCTTAGCGTCTGCATGTTCAAAGTGCCGAACGACCTACGAGTCTTGATATCTATGACGACGCTTCGGCGGGTGAATGGTGTAGAACCAAACGCTTAGTCACCTAACAGACGCTATATCACTGTGAACGATACGGGCGGACTGAGTCATTAGAGCCACCCACGCCCGCGCCCACCTCAAGCAGACGTGCGGCCCGCGGGAGCACGTGAAAGAAGAGTAGGTACCTACCAACATCTCTAGTTTTCGCCATCTTCTTACCTTGTCAGTAGTAAAGGTAACATGCGATGCCAGAAGGAGTATCGGTCTCTATAAGAAAGCATCCAGTTGCCGACCTCCAGTGTGACCTGCATCCGAACCTGCATGTTCTCGTCAAAGAGTTTCTCTGCCATTGGACTGATGGACAACTCAAAGCATTTTACATTGCCTGCCAGTACTACTGCTCCTGTAACAATTGCAAATTAATTTTGGATATTTCTTTACTCATGAAATGTAATATTTCTTTAATCATAGAAGAATTTAGTAAGATCGTAAGCATATCTATATATGATAGTGGCTGCGGACGAACTCAAGTTGCCAGGCACTATACATTCAACTGGAATACAAAATGCTGCATCAGCGTCATTGCTCTGTTTACCATGTCTTGGTCCAAATATATCATTAAGTCGGTTAGTACTAAATTTTGACATTACACTGTATTCTTCCAAGCAAGTAATACATAGTAGGAAGGATAGGATAAGATTAGACAAAAAGTGTTACCAATAGCTTTGATGGAAGCAACTCGAACTCTAAAATGTTGATGTGCAAAGTTTGATAGCAGTGGCTTCACATAACTCTCTGACTGGAAGTGAAAGTCCCTCTGTAGTGATTTGGTTACCATGATTATACACTCGCAAGCCTCAAGCTTCACACTGGGGAAGGGATCAGCAACCGTTTTAGTGAGGATGCTAGTCAAGTCATTGATGAATGGACTTAAAAGATAAGACACCCTGTACTTCTCCAATATCTTCCGTACTAGCTGCATGAGCACCAAACGGAGTTCCTCAGACTCTTCCACGATTTCAGGGCAACCAATACGACGGACTATCACCGGCAGTATGTATGTCAAATAGTAGTCGTTCAATGGGAGTTTTTCAATAAAGTTCGATACAATTAAAGCTGCTGTTTCTCTACATCCCTCGGAGGCATCAGAGAAGCTCTTCAAGACGTAAGCGTACACTTCTGGAAAGATAACAGTGAGGTCGCAGTCCTTGTTAACCGGGTTTTCAAATATCTCTTCATTTATTTTCAGCAGTGCCTGCTTGCGAGCCATTTTTGACTCGCTTTGTAATGTTGTGATATAGGTCTCCAACGCAGCGCGAGGATTATCCATCAGAGGAGAATTCGAGTCACACATTTTGGGATACCAATAATTCGACGATAGTCAAATCAAAATTATCGACAAAACAAAAACATTTCATAAACAAAATCAGTTTCCATGACGACTGCTTGCTACAGGCACCATTGAGATAGGTTTCTAAGTCAATGACAGGCACACACAGATGACCAGATGACATTGACAATGACAACGTCACTTAATGACAGAAACCCTGCAGGCCTGCGTTCCGAGAACAACAGCGGATTCTCGCCACGAGTTTCTTGGATAGCACGTGTGTTTTGAGAGTTTTGATCGTTCTCGAGTGATTCTTTTGTGAATTGTTTTATAAATTGTGTTGTCCTTGTGTGTGTACAGGTTTGTACTGTGATTGTCTCAAGTAGCTAGACTAAACGTCAAAGATGGATAAAAATAAACCCCCAGATCCCCCCGACATTCCAGCTTCCCCAAACCTTCTGTCCCAAAACCCACTTTCTCAATTTGCCGACGTTGTTTGTAGCGTATCAGAAATGGATGTGACCCAAAGCTCACGTAAACGCCCCAGTGGCGAAGAAACGCTTGCACCCACCCCACCAAATAAACAACCCAAGAGCCAAATCGGCCGGGTAAAATATTCAGCTTTGGATAAGGGCCCCTATATCGTTCATGTTGCTAGAATCGAAGCTACACCAAATGCAGGCACCACACTACACCCTGTAAACTTCGGTAAATTTTTAATTTCCAACAACATTGCAAATGTTCTACGGGATGGTGTTAAAAGAGTTGTCCGTAATCGTGTATCCGTAGAGTTCACTTCCCCTCAGGACGCTAATGCGTTTCTAGTTAATAACCTTCTTACGAAATATAGCTATACAGCCTCAATTCCCACTTTCAATATCACAAGGATGGGTGTGATCACAGGTGTACCAACTGATATTTCGGAAGAAGAAGCCCTTACCTTTTTGTCGGTGCCTTCTGGATGTGGGCAAATTCTTAAAGTCCGCCGCATTAACAGGAAAGTACAAAGAGACGGTGCAAATGAGTGGAAACCCACGGAAACTTGTGTCATCACCTTTGATGGCCAAGTGCTACCACTTACGAGTCTTTTGCTGTTACACATCCCTTCTCGTAGAACAGTATATCTACCCTACTATACAATGTCGTAAGTGTTGTAGGTTTGGACATGTGGCTAACCTGTGCAGATCTAAGCCACGCTGCAGTAAGTGCGGCCACGATCACCCCGGTGATGGTTGCAGCATTGCTGAAGGCGAGGCTTTTTGTGTGCTCTGCTCGGGGAATCACTTTGCCAACAGCAGGTCATGCCCCGAGCATGGTAGACAGAAGGCCATCAAGACAGTTATGGCCGAAAAATCCATCCCTTATGTAGAGGCCAGCAAACTTGTACCTATACCTTCCCGTAATTATGCCAACGCTACCAAAACGCAATCTTACCATAAAACTGTTGCACTAAAGCCCAAGACCCATGCCCCTCTCCCCATCCTATAACAAAACTGCTCATCAGGAAATAGTTAGCTCCCCTCAACCCACACAACCTAATGGCTGTGCTCTTAATTATAATAATGTCTCTACTAAAAACACAGTTTCCATAATTGATTTTCTTATCCAACTTCTACCTACTATTATCCCTACTCTTCCTTCAAATTCCCAGTTACCGTCCAACGTTGCCGATAAACTTATACAAACCCTTTTAGAGATTAAAAATGGCGTCCAGCCAAACATTCTTACAGTGGAATGTGAGGAGCGTGTGGCATAAAAAGCACGACCTCATATTCCTCCTCAACAAATACCAACCTCTAGCTTGCTCAATAGCTGAGACTTGGCTCACCCCAAGTCTTAGTTTCCGTATTCCACACTATAACATTATCCGTTGTGACAGATCTGACGGCTATGGAGGGTCGGCTCTCCTCGTCAACAACCGAGTCCCACTTTCGCCTTTATCTTTGCCTCCTCTTACAGGTGACATGAGCATTGTATCTGGAAGGATAGAAGGCATCACTGTATTTTCTATATATATTGCTCACCCTAATCATAATTTTCTAGGAATTTTAAGAAACATTCTCTCCAATGTTCGGGGTACAATACTGGTCATGGGCGACTTTAACTGTCACCATTACAGATGGGGGTCTGAGCGTTGTGATGCGTTTGGAGTAGCTCTGGTTGAGATTTTGGATGACATGGACCTCTGCATACTAAATAATGGTTGCCCAACACGCAGGTCACCTCCTGGTCAACAGAAGAGTTGCGTTGATTTAACGTTTTGCTCTGCTGAATTAGCTTCTTCAACTCATTGGGAATGCACATCCTTGTCGCATGGTAGTGATCATTACCCAATTGTTATTTCTTTGATTAACAGAACCTATTTAGAAAAAACTTCTCCTCCACTTTTGAAGTACAACTTATCCAAACCAGATTGGTCAAAGTTTGCTTCATTACTGGATCAGAAAATTGATGCTCTTCCAAATTTAAAATCAACTTTATCCGACCCTTCTGATCACCGCCATGCCAAGAGCTGCTATGAGGGCTTTGTTGAAGCTGTTACCTCAAGTGCAGACTCTTGTTTCCCTTTAAAAAACAGTGCCCGGAACAAAATTCCCTCTCCTCCATGGTGGGACCAAGAATGCACTTCAGTTATCAAGTTGAGGAACCAGGCCGAGATGCACTATAATAGGGACATGACCACTCAGAATTTGTTGGCCTATTTGCAAGTTAATGCACAATCAAAACGTCTTCTCCGCAGGAAGAAACGTGCAGGTTGGGTTATGTTCTGCACCTCTCTTTCCCCCTCCACCCCAATCTCAGTTGTATGGAAGAATATCAACAGGTTTAGACGTGGTTGCTCTCCATCATTATCTTCACCAATCACCAGGGAAACCGCTGAACTTTTCTTTGATAAAATAGCTCCTCCTTATGTCCCACTTCCTTCTGAATGTATCCCAAATAGTACCCCTTCAAATAGTGTATCTAGTGACCCTTTTGATGCGCCATTTTCTTTGAAAGAATTGAACTTGGTGCTCAGTCATGTCCGGGACTCAGCACCTGGTATTGACGGAGTGCCCTTCTCCTTTATAACCCATTCTGGAGATAAAACCAAACAGTATTTTTTAAACTTAATTAACTTCTGCTATACCAATGGTTGGGCCCCAGATCAATGGAAACTACAACAATTGTAATCCCACTGTTAAAACCCGGCAAACATGTGGATGATCCGAACGGTCTCAGGCCTATTGCTCTGTCCTCAGTTTTAACCAAATTAATGGAACATCTCATTAAAAATCGTCTAGAGTGGATAGTTGAGTCGAAAGGTTTACTGCCGAACTACCAATTTGGCTTCAGAAAAGGGCTCAGCACAATGGACAGTGTTGGGGTTTTAGTTACGGATATCCACTTAGCCTTTTCTAAAAACGAGTCCGTGGTTGCTGCCTTCTTAGACATCTCCTCCGCATACGACAACGTCCTTCTTCCCGTCCTCAGGCAGAAATTGCAACAGCTGAGCATCCCGGTCAAGATGATCGATTGTATATGTGGAATACTTTATTGTCGCTCATTGGTTCTGAGAGTCCAGGGTGAGGATTTTGATAAAAGGCAGACCTGGAAAGGACTCCCTCAGTGCTTTGTCCTCAGTCCGCTACTTTATAATCTGTATACAATCGATATTGGCTCCTGCCTAAACAATAATTGTCACATCCTACAGTACGCTGATGACTTAGTCCTTTATGTGTCAGATTCCTCCATCGCTGACGCTGCATCATCTCTACGCCAGCTCTCTCTGGACTCTTTGAACCATTGGCTGTTAAACCATGGTTTGTCTCTATCTGCACCGAAAAGTTCGGCAGTAATCTTTTCTCGCAAAAGAATAATCCCTCCCATCACAGTGGACATCTCAGGGAAAAATATTCCGTTAGCAAGAAAAGCGAAATTTCTAGGCGTTATTCTAGACTCAAAGTTAACAGGTAAGTATCACACAAATTTCCTTATACAAAAATGCGAAAGAGTTATTTCCATTTTAAAAGTTTTGACGGGTGTCTGGTGGGGAGCCCACCCCTACACCATGAAATTGGTTTATAATGCCTTATTCCGGAGTATACTAGATTATGGTATGTTCCATCTGATTCCATGTAATAGAGGTGCCTTGGCTAGAATGGATAAGCTTCAGTCTAAGTGTCTTCGGATCATCTCTGGGTGTATGAAACCCTCTCCTGTCAACGCTTTGCAGGTCGAGTGTGCCGAACCTCCTCTAGCCCTGAGACGACAATATTTAGCCTCCCGAATTCTGTCCAGGGCAATATGTAGATCTTCACATCCTCTCATTGCAAAATTGAATGAGCTGGATATCATATGCAGAACTTCAAATTATTGGAAACATAAAGAAATTCCTCTAATCCTAAAATATTTTTGTACAACACAAAATTTAGAATGCCCGATCGTCCAGTATCCCAAATTACCCCACTTTAACTTTGAATATGAAGCCCTATGTTTCACCCCAAAAATTGTGTTTAATATCGGTATATCTAAAAATTCCCCCTCGGCGAACTTGACTTTCAATGCGGTGGTGGACGAGCGTTGGAACGGGTTTCAAATGTTTTTCACCGATGCTTCCAAATCCACTGACTCCAGTCATACTGGAGCGGCAGTGTATTACCAAAGCTCCAGTATCATTCTTCAATTTAAATGTCCCAAGGAGTCCTCTGTGTTCACAGGCGAGTGTGTGGCTATATTAGAACCTTGTCTTTTTATAGAGTCACACCATAATATCGACAAAGCCGTAATCTTACAGACTCTCTTAGCTGTCTACAAGCCTTAGTCCAGAATCCCTTCAAAAGTAAATTGCACAGCTCAATTCTCTTAAAAATTAAAAAATCTCTATTGTCATGTGCTAACAGTCAAAGGGAAGTTCAGTTAGTTTGGATACCTAGTCATTGTGGCATCAAGGGCAATGAACATGCTGATGCTTTGGCCAAAGATGCTTGTTCGTCAACTGCAGCTGACCTCTCACATAATTCTATCCAGGGGTATGACTTACTGAACCTGCCAAAAGCAAGTCTTCAATGTGCATGGCAGGAGCAGTGGAATACCACTGGTAAAAAGAAAGGTAAATTCTTTTACGCAGTTCAACCAACCATAAAATCAAAACCTTGGTTCTCCACGTACAAAAAAGTGTCCAAAACTGTTATTTCCGTCCTCTGCAGAATACGCTTAGGTTTCTGTTACTCACCTGTTTTTTTGGAAAAAAATCCGTGTTCGCGACTCCTCTTTATGCGAGTGCGGTTTGGAGGAAGGCACACTGGAGCACATATTTTTTGAATGCTCAAACAACGTCCCACATTTAGACTTATACAGCCGCCTCCCGAAATTTAAGATCCCTCTCCCAATCAATGTCCCTGCCCTCTTAACATATCCCTCTCCAGAATTGCTTGTGGCGATGATGATCTTCATCCGCCTTCATCAACTTTATCAACCGAAGAATTTGGGTCTACAGTTACAGTCCCTTTCCATTTTCTGAAATAATAAAAATAAGTGTGGCACTCGGGGACTGCCGCGGTAAAGCTATTGCATAGCATTTTGTATCAACTTATGCAATTATAATTATTTTTTTTTTTTTTTTATGCAGTATTTCTTTTTCTTTGATATTAATTCAAGTTACACTTTTTGAGCGTGGTGACCGATATGAAAACAATTTTTTTTCTTTTATTAAATAAATAAACGAGCTTCGTAGAGTCGTACAATACGGCTAGTTGCACGCACACAAACAATACGGCTAGTTGCACGCACACAAACACCCTTCAAGCCACACCTCCGTAACCGTCGGAGTGGGGAGCGTGAGGTTTTTTTCGTTACGGAATTTCTGGATTCGGTCCCCGCGCTCAAGGCCCTCGATAGAAGCTATGCAATAGCTTAATAATATACACGCTTGCTTTTCCAATTTACTTTAGTTATTGGCAGAATAGTCGACATCGGCTCTACTTGCCATTATTTAAGAATAGAATAGAGAACAACAGCGATAATATCTCGATTCCAACCAACGCGCAACGTCACAATTAGCACTTATTAGCCCTTTTATATTGTGACTACTATATTTGGTCATTTTGGTCGGATTCGTGATACAATCGCTTTTATCGCAATTCGGAACGCTGGGAAAATGATATTCGCCGCATTCGCGACGCTTGATTCGATTCATACTTCAGACTCTACTATATAGTACTAATTTTTACTAATTAATACTCGAATCAAGAAGAATCTATTGTGTAATCGCCGCCGCGCCAACTCAATTTTATTATCAGATTCGAGTGGTTTTCAAGTTACATTGCCTCACTCGTACTGTAGTACGGGCGCCAGCTTTTAGAAAACCTTATGGGTGCTCATGCAGATGCTCATTTGATGACTTGGAAAAGTGGCGAAATATAAGAAGACATACTGATCGACCGACAAATAAATAAATGTCCTGCTTACATACTACGAAACTAGTTTTCATTATCAAGAATGTAGGGATTGTCCCTACATTCTTCGTTTATATGTGTGACGAGATATAAGGGTGTAAGTGTGCTCGCATAGTATAGATGTGTAGAGGCGGCTGCGCCCACCACGTAAGCTCAGTCGCAATTAAACGCAGTCTACGAGAACACGTATTACTTTTATTATTTGTATCTCTGATACAGTAAGTGACCTCCACTCTAACCCTCACCATAATTCCCTAAAGTGGTGACCCCGCGTAAACTGTGTGGTAAATAATTAAAACTTTTAGTTTAAAAATATTTTTGTATAATTTTAGTTTAAAAACATGTTTCGGTTTAAAGGGGGGAATGGTGTAGGGACAATGTTTATATGTGTGACGAGATATAAGGGTGTAAGTGTGCGCGCATAGTATAGGTGTGTAGAGGCGGCTGCGCCCGTCACGTAAGCTCAGTCCACAGAGTACATTAAATACAGGGGTAGCTCAGTCGCAATTAAACGCAGTCTACGAGAACACGTATTACTTTTATTATTTGTATCTCTGATACAGTAGGTGACCTCCACTCTAACCCTCACCATAATTCCCTAAAAAGAAATATTATTTAATTATATTTAATAAGTAAAAAAATATATATGTATTATTTAATTTATACGTAACCTAAAAGGCGATTACTGATCTGTTTCTTAATGTCTATTTTCCGGGGGTGCTCGGCACCCAATTTTTATTTCTCATGGGTGCTCGAGCCCCCGAGCACCCATGGAGTCGGCGCCCCTGATTAGTACTACTACTACCTAAAGCAGTTTTAGTTTTGAGACAGCTTTTAAAACAACAAAATTTTTATGTGTGTGTTTCGAATTTTCGATTCGATTCAGCGTATGTCTAATATTTTGCGTAACTACACATTACTTTAAATTATGATTTAAATACCACATTCGTGTTCGCCATTCGCCTCGTCATACGACAAAACATTAGTTTAATAAAAAGTGCATTTACTTAAGGGCCTATTCCACTACGCCGTACGCGATATTCAGCACACGATATTCAGACAGCCTTATTTTTTATTCCGAGTAAGACCAGTCTAACCCTTATTACACTACGCGTCATCGACTAAAACTGTCTGAATATATCGAATAGTGTAATACGCCCCTTAGTGCAGACAAATAGCGAATGCACTGTTTATGCCACATTTTACACATTCGCGTGAGTGGACATATGCTAAATTAAATTAAAAATACACTGTGTAATTTATTTACCATTTGTATGTAACTTATTCGGGCTCGCCATTTGCTCAAGTAATTACCAATCCTGCGAATGTGTAAATACAGCTTAAAATAATCGACTAAAAATTACCATTGTCTTTAAGCGATAAGTTTTGAATAAAAGACGTGTACGTCTCCAGCTTTTCACGACGTGCACCAATCACAGCTCGCCAAGTAAAGCTGTCAACGTTTTCATTTCCATGAATGGACGAGATTTTTCTATCACTAATTTCGTACTATTTCTATTTATTCTGTAACAAGTAGCGGTATACGTAGCAGCTGTCGTTAAATTTAGCATAGGACGTTATCAAAGATTAGTTCAAAATGTATAAATTAAATGTGTTTCATTTATTATTCTTGGCGACAATCGTGCAAGTATCGCTCGCACTGAAGGAAGGCGACTGTGAAGTTTGTATTAAAACCTTGGAGAAATTCGCGGCCACGTTATCAGATGATGTCAAGAAGGACCCTAAATCAATCGAGAATGAGTTCAAGAAGTTCTGTAAAGGTTCCAAGAATAAAGAGAACAGGTTTTGTTACTATTTAGGCGGTCTTGAAGAATCCGCCACCGGTATCCTGGGCGAGATGTCGAAGCCTCTTAGTTGGTCGATGCCTGCTGACAAAATCTGTGAGAAGTTAAAGAAGAAGGACGCACAGATCTGCGACCTCAGATTCGACAAGCAGATCGACCTAAACAACGTTGATTTGAAGAAACTCAAAGTGCGAGATCTGAAGAAGATTCTTAATGACTGGGATGAGGTCTGTGACGGCTGCATCGAGAAGACAGACTTTATCAAGAGAATAGAAGAGCTAAAGCCGAAATATATGGGCAAATCTGAATTGTAGAATAGCTCAATTTATAATTTTTAGGTAAGGTTATATTCTGCAAAGGTTTCTAACATATTGCAAATATTTAAAAAGCCATAATAATCTGCTCACAGCATATCTAATTGGTTAATATATCATAGCAACAAACCAGTACATTCTAAAGTGTGAGTCACACACTAGAAAACTATAGTGTTTGTGATGCAATTTAAATTGTGTCAATATGTCTATGAATATAAAGGTCAATAACCTTTAGTACCAATCTTATAAGAGTTCTTATTGGAAGACAACTGCTATCTGCAGTTTTAAGCTGTTGATCCCCGCATTAACGCCGGCGTTCACGCGCCATTGTCTTTCTATTGTGTCTCTAATTATGCACTCAAAAGGTTAAATAAAGTATAAACAAAAAAAAATGTCTCAAATGCTTCACTATCACGCTAATGTACAACAAAACTTAAAAAAAAAAGTGAAATAGGTTGAAAAATTAAATTTTTCAAAATATTTGCAGTAAGGTTGCAATAATACATTATTAGACATATAATTTAGGATTTATTTCAGATATTCCCACCAGTCGGAATTGTTATTTCTTTTTCCAGAAATCCCGAAAAACAGTTGACCTGTTTATATCCATTTTCCTGGTTTATTTCTTGTTGAAATGTAAATCATTTAATTTTAAAATTGATAAACTGGGCTATACATATAAAATATTTATAATCCACAATTTGCAACTGATTTGTGTGGTTTTTTATATTAACCTTTGTTAAATACATTTTTTCTTACTAAATATCAACTTGATTTTGATTATTCCACATAAAAGTTATATTATTGCCCTTGAGCTGGCCACAAGACTGTACTCTTCTTCACCCATCTCAAACTCAGGAATTATCCCACATGATGCACTGGGATTTCATATGTACAAATCCAGAAAGTTTTTACAAGTGGGTAGATCATGGTCTACCCACTTTTAAAAACTTTCACCAGAAAACAAAAATATATGCGGACTTAAATTTTCATAATAATTATCTGGTTTGATTCATGCCATGCATGGAATGTGTATTGCCTCTTTTTTTTTATAACAAATTTTTTTTTTTTGTGTTTTAGGACCTGTATAATTCAAGCAGAAAAGGGTTAAGTTTCATCTGTTTAGCAGTTAAGGTGGACTAGATTAACTAACATCCAAACATGTGAAGTTTCATACTTATGTTCTTTATTTGTTACAGAATAATTCATGGGACACTTATGTGATATCACATCTCAGCAACAAGCCCTGATGTGCAGTGGTAGCGGCGGTCCTAGTGATCAACAAACTAGTGCATTTGATGAACTGTTTGCAGGCGTGTGTGGAGAATGCATGTGTTGAATAAATTATTATTGCTATTAAGTAATTAAAATATTTTTTTGAAGTTACACGTTTTATTCACTTTGGATGTTAGTATTTTAAAATATACAATAATAGTTCATGCCAGTGGCTTCACCCACATAGAAGTAGAAAATGTACAGACTATGTCACTCAGTGATAAAGTAGCATTCTACTGGTGGAAGAATTTTTAAAATTGGTTCAGAAATTTTCGAGTTTAATCATTACAAACAAAATTACAAATCTTTTCTTTTTATAATATTAATAATATCAATAAGTGATACAAGCTACCTCTTCATTACTTGGGGTAACCAGATTGTATTCAATTATTAAAACGAAAAACTCAATCTCAACTGGATCCTGATCCAGTTGAGATTGAGTTGCAGTCTCAGTGGAGTCAGTGGTGACAATACCTCCAAAAGTCCGAGCGGGAATCGAACCCGCGATACGCAGTGCAGCAGCCAATCGCTCAACCACTGAGCCAACAGTGCCTATATTTGCTATACGCACAATATGGACAGATTTATAGGGCTCTAACCTACTAGGTACCGTTCATGTTCACACTGCTTAGGATCAGTTCACTGAAACTGGCAATGCTGCATGGAATCCCAGAACAGCCATGTCATGGGGTGTATTTCAATCATCTCACAACTTTTTGGGTAGTAAACTGAGTTTTTTATTCACCTTAGGTACGTCGAGTCGTGACTCAGTAGGTATATATTTGACTAAAGGATTAAATATGGAAAACAATAAAACAGAAGCAGCTAGGTTCACACTAATAACAGCTTTATTGCAAGTATGCTCGATCTAGTACATACAGATTCAGATAACTGATTGAATACATAAATAACATGCATTAATGACACATTGAGGGATCCCGGTTAGTGGTACTTGTAGTTCCTGTGGTGCTCTGAAAAATAAAAAGGAATTATTTGAAAAAAGCTGTCATACCAAATTAAAAGTTTTAAAATATAATAATCATCATCATCATCATCATTTCAGCCGAAAGACGTCCACTGCTGGACATAGGCCTCCCCCAAGCGAAAACAAAAAAAATAATAATAATAAAGAAAAAAAAAAATTAAATATTAAAAAAAAATATATATATTATTTAAATTTTAATATTAAATATAATAATAAAGAATATAATAGTCAATGAGGCTCAAAAGGCCGCCCAACTAAAATGGGACTGGGCAGGACAAATCTGCCACATGCCCAACAAACTGGGCCAAAGTAGCACAAAGTTGGTGCCCTGAAACAGTGCGAAGGGGTCGCGGCTGACCACGAAGGAGATGGCGCGACAAACTAGACAGATTCCGCCAGAACTGGAAGCTCCCAGAAGATGGAAGGAGTGGAGGGCGGCCTTTGCCCAGGAGTGGCTAGCAAAAAAAAATAAATAATAATAACAATGGGGTGAATAGGTTTTTAAGTAGATTTTTCGCTTTCATACCAGACTATTAGTTTCTAACAAAGAATTATTTTTTTTACAAATCTTTGCCCCTTACTAGGAATAACTCCTGTATTGTACACCTGGGTGTCCACCTGACACCTGGAACACTTATCTGTAGGTCATACAAATATTAGTTCCATGCGGGGATCAAACGCGCAACGCAGCAGCCAATCGCTCAACCGCTGCGCCTAACATGCCGTCGTTTTAAAATTACAATATATTAAGAGCACATGGCACATGCAAACAATATTAAAATAACAAGAAATTATCCTTCAAAGTTTTGTCCCTATTACCTGCATACACTAACTAAAAACAAATGTTTGAGATAGAGATTAGTGTGTCTTTAGATTTATAAATTGTTTCAATGCAATCCATGGTCTTCTTCCCAAAAATGCGAGTTTTGCGATCGAAAATATGTATGTAGAAAATTTGCTTTATAAAAAAAGAAAAGTAGAGAAACAAAAAAAAATAATTTTTAAAAAACCTTAACTTTTTTTTTTAGAGGTTCTTACTGCCAACCAACAATAATTTCTGCCTCTTCATGATTTGCTTAACATTAATTTAGATGATCCTGAGCTGTCAATGCTTTCCACAGACTCCACCATTTACAATAACAAGCCTATACTATTTTCGTAAAGAAAAAGCCTCTATTGAAATTCAAGTCATATTTTTACTTAAATGACACTAAAATCAACAATCGTACAATGATGTATTTGAATTCTATGTTCTTAGGATGAAAGAACATTCAAAACCTTTTACAAGAAACCACTACAACAATCAATTCAGATCTCAGATCCATTATTGATTGGTGTTGTATTCAATTAACTCCAGTAATGTGATAATACATCCTACTAATATTATAAACATGAAAGTTTGTATTATGGATGTTTTTTACTCTTAAACTACTTAATGAATTTCAACGAAACTTGGTACACGGGTAGACCATATCCACAAATAGCTCATAGGAACCTTTAGAGCTGCTAGTCTTTAATAAATAGTATAGTGATTTTATTCACAGTCAATGGTCAAATGGCAAGGATGGATAATTAAATGCATGCCTGTCAATGATAATAATGCTTCTTAGTTAAAAAACAAGACAAAATTATTCCTTACTCATCTTTCCGTAGTTAATAACATAGAAGAAAGTCATGCTGCCGGCCAGCAGCTGGAAGAAGGGGGCAATGCCCACCTTCTTGGGCTGCATGTATTTGTGCTGCCACCTCCACCAGGCTGCAATGTTGAATAATTGTGATCAAAAATAAATATCATAGGTCAAACTTTGTAACATTTTATAAACTACAAAAGTACTAGAATACTTTAATTGGCAAAACAGGGTTTTGAGCCATAGGAAACTGAACCAATTTAATTCATTAACGCTCAGGCGGTAGCCGGCGCCCGGAAGCCATTGTCTTACTATTGTGTCTCTAATTACGCACGTCAAAAGGTTAAATTAGGATACTTAGGCCTGAGTGCCTATATGGTTTATTAGCAAATTAAGTACCTTGAGTCGAGTAAGGTTTACAGACGTCTGATTGGCGACTATTAGGTTTGTTGCTAGTAGTACTTTATTCAAGATGAAAAAACGAAGTACCATCTAAAGATAAACGTTCAATACATTTATAACCTCAAACTTTATAAAAAAATGAAATAAAATGATTTGTTACCTCGACTGAAAACACCAGCGACGGCCTGGGGCGACTTATTCCTGCGTGCGAACCATGAGCCGAGCTCACTGATTTTCACCTGTCCGAAGGGAGTATCGGCTGAAAACGAGATTGAAAATTACATAATCAAAAATGGTAAACCGAAGGGCGATATGATATGAAGTGAATTCATACTTACGCTTGCCATAAAAGCGGGCTGGGTCATAAGGCCCATGTACCGAGGGGTTGTATTCCTTAGGGTAATCACCGAAACCCATGATTACTGGGATTACACAAAATTTTTATGGAACGAAATAAATTGACCTCGGATTTCGGTATTTAGTCAATCTGTCAAATAGTAAACCATAGCCAATATTTGTGTTTTTCTGAAATCGATAATCTTAGCAGATGAAATTGATTTCAGTTATTAAAGTCTTTTCAACATAAATTAATGGGTATCTATGTAGTAGTTTATTCATAGCAAGAAAGAAAAGAACTATTAATACTAAATATACATGGAAAAATCAATAGACAATTTGATATATTATCTGTGCACTTCGCTCTACATTTCAAAATCCAAAATCTTGCAGTCTATGATTATACAGCAGATTTCATTCTTTGTGAGGTGTTCGCAATTTGTTTATTTCCTAAATAGTCTCTGAATAATCAAGCAAAATGGTCTTGGAAAGTACTATGATTTGTGTGGATAATAGTGATTATATGAGAAATGGAGATTTCCTGCCGACAAGACTGCAGGCACAGCAAGATGCCGTAAACCTGGTATGTCATTCTAAAACACGGTCAAATCCTGAAAATAATGTCGGTTTATTGACGCTAGCTAATGTAGAGGTGTTGGCCACATTAACCAGTGATGTTGGGCGCATAATGTCAAAGTTGCACCGTGTTCAGCCTAACGGTAATATCAATCTTCTGACTGGTATCAGAATCGCTCACTTGGCGCTGAAGCATCGTCAGGGCAAGAACCATAAGATGCGTATTGTTGTGTTCGTCGGCTCTCCAGTGGAGCTCGATGAGAAAGAATTAGTCAAACTAGCTAAGAGGCTGAAGAAAGAGAAGGTAAATTGCGATGTTGTCTCGTTTGGCGAGGATGCAGACAATAACCCTCTTCTGACAACATTCGTTAACACTTTGAATGGTAAAGACAGCAACACGGGAGGCAGCCATCTAGTATCTGTTCCAGCTGGTGGCTGTGTTGTTCTCTCTGAAGCACTGATTTCCAGCCCCTTGATTGGTGGTGATGGAGCCGGTCCATCTGGCTCAGGCTTGTCTCCGTTCGAATTTGGAGTTGATCCTAATGAAGACCCCGAGCTGGCACTTGCTCTGCGTGTATCTATGGAGGAGCAGAGGCAGCGCCAGGAAGAGGAGTCCCGCCGTCAACAAACTACTACTGAAGGAGGAGAGACAGGCAAGACTGGGGAACCTCAGAACACTGGTATGGAGCGGGCTCTAGCTATGTCACTAGGTCATGAAGCTATGGAACTGTCTGAAGAAGAGCAGATTGCTCTTGCTATGCAGATGAGTATGCAACAAGAAGCGCCAGCTGCTGAAGAGAACATGGATGTGTCAGAGGAGTATGCTGAAGTCATGAATGATCCAGCATTCCTTCAGAGTGTACTGGAAAATCTCCCAGGCGTTGATCCTCAGAGTGAAGCTATCCGCAATGCCATGTCCACCATTAAAAAGGATAAGGATGAGAAAGATGATAAGGAACAAAAAGATAAGGATGGCAAGGGTTCCGGCTCCAGCACTTCTAAGTAAACACAGCATTATTATTCAATTTTTTTAATTGATACATATTGCTCGTAAACTTTAACATTAGACACACACTGCAGTGTTACTACCAATATAAATTTATAAAAAATACAGATTGTTTATAATTTAAACTTGTGTTTATTTCCATGTGATCCAATTCAGGCCTTCGATTTTTTCAAACCCTGAAAACATTTTTTATTGTTAATACACTGAATAAATTAAGAATATTATATATAATGGAGTTAATTATTTAATACTATACATTTTCAAATTGTCTTTAAACTTACTTGAATCTTCAAAGAACTTGTTACTTTGAAATTTCTTTTTACATTCTATCAACTTGTGTCTTCTTATATCTTCATTAAATTGGTTTACTATGTGTGATACTTTGTATGCTATTTTACCTAAAAGAAAGAAAAGTAATTAGATGTATAAAACTTGGCATATAAAATTATATTAGACAGTTCTATTACCTTGTGTGCAATTGGACTGGATTCCTTTTAGTTATTAACATCCCGTATACTATAATCAGTCACTCTTGAAAATGAATAGGAATGCAGACCAATCACTAAAATAATAGAAATAATGTTACAAATGGAAATATTCAAGAAATCAGAATTAGGCACATTGGGCAAAGCAAAAGTGTACTAAACCACATTTAAATACATGACCTCTTACACTTTAAAGAAATCATTGAATCCAAATTATAAGCAATATTTTCTAAATTCATAAATTAAACTGACGGTCCTTCTTACCTAGAAATGAATAAATCCAAGGTGTAATTTAGCCACAAATGAAAATACATAAAAATGTGGGTTGGGCCACTTTTGTGTGAAGCCCCATTTATTGATCAAACTAGTGAAATTAAATTAATTGGATTGAATTTGTGTACCGGCTTTAGTAACCGTTTTCGCGCTATCCTGGGAAATTTTGTTTAACAATAAATAAGAGCTCTTTATATCTTCTAACTGGGGTTTGAAACTTCTATTGCTGTGGCCAGGTGCTGAAAAATCGTAAAACATTAAAAGTAGGAATTTTCATAATTATGTTGTGCCAATAAAACGAAAAATATACTTTACTATTTCAAAAAGGCCTTCAAATAAGAAAATACATATATAACGCAAAACTTGACTATTGATTTATGAAACATCTGCCTACAGACTTGTAACCCCCTCCCCTCACTTGAGTAAAGCCAATTCTGATTTCTGAATACCACCATTCTATAAGTCGATTCAAAATTAACGGCGGCTGCGAAGTTTGCCACATGACTGCGCAGTACGCTACCGCTCACTGTCGCTGTCACATGAATTTACCACTGCGCAGCGTTTTCCGTGCCGCCATTAAGTGAACCTTCCTGTACGTGCAAGACTCGTTAACTAGGGGGACTACAGTCATATAGTTCAAATATAAATGCACCCATCTTTTTTTTAAGGTGGGAAATTAAATATCTGCTCTCGGTCTAGGCTGAGCAAAACGGAGTGTCAGATTTTTACTGACTGAAACTCACCTGTGTTCTTTCAGTTGTCCTTTGCAAATTAGGATCACCTGTTTCGAACAATCCCGTAGCCCTAGCAAGCATCTTTGTTTAACGAGCTCAACTAGTTCTTTGAGTTCTACTACTACTACTTACGATTTGGTCTAGTCAGGGGAGGGGACGATGTTTCTTTATTTGACGCCTGAAAAACTAAGTTTTCTTCTTTGTTCGATGTTGGCGATTTCCTTTTTACTTCTAAAAGGGAAACATATATTTATTGTATTGTAATTCTTTTTCTCGTTCACATAGATATTTTGATTGATATAGAACAAGGCAGCAGTTTTTGTTTTATTATGTCAAGATAGTATCGATTCCTGTCAGGTCTTTCGAAAGTTATTTACCCTTTTTTAGTAGAAAATCGTCATATAATTCCTCCCGCTCTGGGTGGCGCAACAGTGAGTGTCAGACTTTTACTGACTATAATCCACCTGTGTTCGTTTTGTTGCCCTTTGCGTTCAAGGGTCGCTGACAGTCTAGAGTCTAGATATCAGCCCTAACGGCCCCTGTCAATCCTGCTGACGTGCAATTCCGACGCACGTCGCATTCACCGGATTTGGACCTTACTGGACAGTGAGATGAACATTTATCCAGTCTATTCTATTAAGAAATAGCCTCGTTCTCTGGGCAGAATAGAATTTAAGTTACGTATCTTTGACTATTTTTATGCCACGCTCGGACTATCAACTTTCAAACTTTCACCCAATATCGTAAATTCAACAAATAACTATAACTTTAAATTGATCGAGTTTTATTGTTACCAGTTGACATTCTGTTCGGCATTGGGGATCTACCTCTATACGGAGATCGTGGGGGCGTTTTCATCCGATCTGAAAATACAACGGCGTTCTAAATTTTATTTCACATAGGCCTACATGAACACTTATAAAACGTCAGAAGCTAGTACACGGTTCCAATTGGTCGTTTGCTGGAGGAAACCCGGCAAAAAAGACGATCTCTTTTTTTTTTTTTAAAGTTTGATATTAACTTTGAATACGTTTTTATTATATATAAACAATCTCTTACATAAAATAAATAAATATTAACTAAACTATACTAAAACCTGAAAAAAAATGTACATAAATATAATACAAAAACACAAAGTACAAACAAACTTTGAATACCTAGTTCGTAAGCATCAATCTATCGTAATTTGTTATGTGACTAACACTGGCATAGCTACAATCAGGGATTTTAATTTAGTCGGGCATTACTTTAGAAGATATAATGAGATAAATTTTGAAGAGTTTACGAAATATTGTCCAAAAAAAAACTATTATTATTTGTAATTTTTTTGTATTATCAAAATTAAAATCCGTGATCCAGGAAGTCATGTCAGTGGCAGTCACACCTTTTGTCGCAGTTATGCTAAAATGTTCCAACCCACAGAATCTTAACAACTCAGTTCCCAATTTTACGTCTTCCGTGTAGCGTAACGTGAAGATTTCTTTAAAAACCGACCAAATGTGAATCGCACTCGCTTACCTATCTACGAGTACCTATTAATGTCTTGTCTTGTCAATCCTTATAAAAATTGAGCTTAGATTTATAATTAATCACTGCAATTTGTATCTATGTATTTTAAATAACGAATCGTAAAATAGTTGTCTATTTTGTGTGGGTTGGCACGGTTTTTGGTTATCTGGGTCTATTAAAGAAAGAATTGTTCTCGTCTACCTGCAGTCCAATGTTTTATTTCGGCTGGATCATGGTTGTCCAGCTTCAACTTATATGTAGGAGTGTTCATGTTATCTAGAAAAAAGATTCATTAGATAAACTTCTAGTGACTGACGTTACCTACTTCGTGTGGAACTAGCTTATAAGCAATAGGTACTAATATTTATGATAGAGGCTTTTGCTCAGAGTTTCCTTGTGTAATCGAATCAGAAATGAAGATAACCGACGAAGCACTAAGGTTACGGACATAGTCCGAATAAACTCCAAACGTAAGTGGCAGTGGGCCAGCCCCCCTAGCCAAGTTGCAAACGGTAAACGTGAACGCTTAGTAATCTCCAATAGATTTTCAACTTTATACCTAAGATCATAAAGTTGAAAATCTATTAAAGACTACTGAGCGTTAGCGACCGGAACGAACGAAAACACTATGTAATCTTCAATAGATTTTCAACTTTATATCTAATAACATAAAGTTGAAACTCTATTAAAGACTACTGAGAGTTTACGTTTATCGTCTGTGACTTGGCTAGGGGGGCAGGGTACATTGTTCGCAAAACAGACGTTCTATGAAACATGATGATGAAGAGATAGACACAGTGTTGGAAGTTCTCCTACAAGGTGGACAGAAGACAGATGACAGGACCGGTCATTGTGGCGGCACTTAGAGGAGAGGCCATGTCCAGTACGCAGTGGATGTCTAAATGATAGCCTCAAGTTAAGGCTGAGCGCACACTTGAGATAAGACATTCTTTAGACTGACTTGTCTCACATATACAGGTATCGGCACGGATCCTGAGCGCTCGGCGAAAGAGTGGGGATCGCTTTGCGTACGCGTTTTTTTTTTTTAATGAACACCTATTTAATTTTTCTTTTACCTACTAGGTACTAGGTAAAAGAAAAAAATGCGCATACATATAAAAGGGAAGCCGAGTCTCGTCAGGCGTCCATTACACGGTCATGCAAGCGTCAATCAAAACCATCAATCATGAATGATGTTTGAATGACGGAATTTTATCGCCATACGTTTTTCGTCATGCAAACGTCAATCACCGCATTACACGGTAGGTTTAACATCAGTCAAAATATTTGACTGTGGCAAAACTGACAGCAAAACCTATCGTGTAATGGACGCCTTAGACAGACTTGTCGCTGTGCAGTTTTTATTGTTGTTAGACAATTTTATCTATGAGACGTCTTGTCTCAAGTGTACAGTCAGCCTAAAGGGCCTATTACACTACGCGATATTCAGCACACGATATTCAGACTGTCTTATTTTTTGTTCCGAGTAAGACCGGTCTAACTCTTATTACACTACGCGATATGTCCAATCATAGACTAAAACTGTCTGAATATCGAATGGTAATAGGCCCTTAAGTGTAGTGACATTTTTTTAGGGTGGCTAGTAGCTCCTGGGCAGTCCTGGGTAACGTTCAAATTTAATGTGCGTGATTGAAGAGGCCTATGTAGGCGGATGATGGTGAAGGATGACTTATCATTACAATGATGACCAGCTCAATAGGTACCTCGACTTCTATCCGTAGATTTCTGCTGCCTTAGCGGACTTCTGCTATTAGATCTTTTTCCATGTATAGATGAGACAGGCCGCAATGCTGGAAAATCAAACCATGCTGAGAAACTAAAGATGGCTTAGTTAAAATATTTTTCTCTTCTCAAATCTTTGAGATAGAATTTTCGTTCATGCGTTGTAGGATGATGAGGATATTTTACATTTAATGAAATTTCAACATTTCACAAATTAAAGGTATACTGGGTCAGGAGTCACTATGATGAACAATGCGAAAAGAGTAATTTATCAGTGACATCGACTAACAGGTACAAGATCCGAAAGCCAAGAGAAGCAAGACTTTTTTCGCTATGAATATCTACCTACTTACAGTTCATTGGACAAATACACTCACATCTAGGGCCAAGATTCGCTCTCAGGACGGGAATTTTAGTATCCGGAAAGACATTGGGACTAGTATTCGACTCCCGTAACTTGTTTCCGGATACAGTGACCTTCGTAGCTGTCCAAAACAAAACGGCAAATACTATTATAGTGACAATCAAAATCCCTCCGCTACCCCCGTGCGGATAGATGTAGGTAGTGATACGAGCCACGCGCCAAAATATTAAGTGTCCGAGCACGCTCGTGACAACGTCAAATCTATGAAGCCTTACTGAAATAGAACCGTTGAAAAGTCGCCTGTTAAACTAGCAACTAAAACATGCTGTCGAGTAGCAACTGTATAACATAAACACTAAAGAGTCGAACAACTGCAAGTGCAACATACGCGAAGCAGGGACCGAAAAAGAGGGATGGAGCTATATACCCTATATAGTTCCATCCCTTTAACAGTTCAGTTTAGGTCGTCAAGTAGATTGCGTTAAGAGCTCGTGGTAAAGCCTCAGTTACTCGACAAACGTGCAGCAGCTAGTTCACTAAAGCGCTATAGTCGGGCAATATGACAGCGATGCGTAGACTTCTGTCTTTGAGACAAATCGAGGCGAATTTCTCTGTCTGAGCAAGTCGTTATAGGTCGTACATACGAGTACGACCTAAGCGTGATCGTACTCGTATGCGTGATGGACAGCTCAGATCAAGAATTGTTTTTTATCCTAAATGTTTTTTGATAAATAAAACGAGAATAGGATAAAAAATGTGTGCTTAAAATATTGGGTACCGCCGCTAACGGATGCAGTTCGAATTTCTGCGATTCGATTCGATTTGGCTCGGTGCGCCTGATTTGACGGGAGTCTTAAATGGTACCTAATGGTAACCGTCGATAAAAAAGAGTCGCACAACTACTCAAAGTGTAAAGTCAGCAAAAGCGAGTTTAAAGAAAGCTGTTACTCACGTATTTTGGTGCTGATCAACTTTGGCCGCTGAAGAGAGGCATTTTGGGAGGGAGATTCTTTTTTTTCCGCTTGAAAAAATATTCCATTAATCAACAGAAATACGTGGCATTGTCAAATGTCTTTATAGAGTATTTCAACGGCAGTTAGGACGAAGTGTTCAAGAATTAGAAAAAATGTATTTTTAGAACTCTTTCCTTATGTTTCCATGCGGTTTTTTCTGTATGGAAAATAACTAAACTTGTGATTTGATATGCGCTTCACTTAGCAATAAAACTATCCAATACCCATCATAGGTACGTGCGTTTCACTGGCGAGCACTAGACAGCGAAAGGATCGAAATTGTTACATGTGAGGAGTTGTCCTAGCTCGACTAGCTGGTGTAACACAAAGTAAAAATAATCACTTTAACATACCTTTCCGACTGGGAGTTTTCAAGACGCTACCTTTGGGTGGTGTGACCTTTTCTGTGCCCTCTATAGAAATATAATTAAGTTTAATTGCTAAAAATATCTATAACACTCCAAGTAACTGTACACGCGGAAAATTGCGGTCATATTCTTAATTCTACTTCTGACCATTAAAATGAACAACAAAATTGACTATTACTTCTTTAAAGTCAAAAGTATTTGCATGATAACTCACTAGCACTGTCATACGGCCATGGCTGGTCTCTTCTGATGGTCAACCTTTTGTTGACTGGCGTCACCAGTGGCTTTCCATATCCTTTGCTTTCTACGGCCTTACCGGCTCCAGGACCTGTAAGCAACAGTCATAGAAGGGACAGCTACAGCTTTCAGCTGTGCTAACAAAAAAAGAACCTTTTCACTTGACCTGTCATTTTCTACTGTCAGAAGCTGCGTGATGAGTTAGACTACTACCCAAAAGATTGGCCAGATATAGCTAAGGACAGAGAAAAGTGGAAGAAAGGAAGAGAGGCCTTTAACTTGCAGAGCTGCCTGAACCTCATCGTCATCATTTCAGCCGAAAGACGTCCACTGCTGGACATAGGTCTCCCCAAATGTTGCTACAACGACTGGTTCTGTGCGTCTCGCATCCATCGGATTCCCGCGACTCTCGCCAAGTCGTCGGTCCACCTTGTGGGAGGCCCTCCAACCACTCCAGAACCTTTCGACCTCATTAACCCACTGTTCTGCGAGCAAGTGCCCTGCCCACTGCCACTTAAGTTTGGCGATTCTTCGGGCTATATTTGTAGCATTGGTTGTCCTGCGGATATGTTCATTTCTGATCCGATCACGTAAGGAAACTCCTGGCATACTACCAGCAGGTTCCATAATAAAGAGCTGCAAAACTGTGTAATCTATCTGAATGATAATCAAATTCAAAATGTTTTTATTTCACATAGGCCTACATGGGCACTTATAAAATGTAAGAAGCTATGTGCACGGCTCCAATTCCTCATTTCCCATGGAGAAGGACCGGCAAGAAACTCCATGGTTACTCTTTATTCTACAAATACCTACGAATGTTTTTATCTCGAGATTTAGTATGGTGCAAGACATCCATCAATTCGTCGGCAGTGGGCGGATGTCCTGGATTCACATTGTTTACTGTTTTTGAACGTGCTGTAAATAAAAAAAATTGATTTACTATTTTCTTAGATTAGGCATTCGTTATGTGTGGTCAGAGACAGAGCTCTAGAATTCTTAACCATCAAAATACCTATAGATTTTTTTTTCAAGATAAAAATTCATCTATTATGACTTCTACCACCCAGAAGCGAGTGGGAGTGTCGGACTTTACTGAAAAAAAAACCCACAGTGTTCCTTCATTTAGTTCAGTTCCCAAGCAGCACGACAGGCTGTATAGAAGCTGTATTTTAGTTTTATTGTATTCCACAGGCTATATAGTGAGGCTGTACAAGGGCTGTATAAGCGCTTATACAACCTCTATAAGTAAAAATTGGGCCCCTTGTTATACAGCCTTATGCATTATTATAGCTGTATAGTTGCTGTATAGCTAAAAAATAGGCTGTACTAATAGCTGTATAAGAGCTGTAGTATGGTGTTGAAGAAAACCATAGTCATATAGTTATTCTCTTATAAGTTTCTTAAAAAGATAATAGTTCTGCATTGGTTTTTTATGAGAATTACAATGTGAAATTTATGAAAACAACCGCTTATTCTTTTTAGTTAGATATGGTGGGCCGCCAATTTACTGTGAAGTTATAAGTCAAGATAAATGTTGGACTTTAGGTAGTGATAATTGTAGATTCAACGTGCCGATTTATTTTTACTGTGAAATAGTGCATAGTTTTGTGGAAAAATATTCACGCGCCCGCGAAATACTGAAGAATTCACGAGGAATATTACCAAAACAAGTAAGTAAGTTTATGGTTTTGAGGTTAGAATCATAAGATTGTTAAATAATACTGTACAACAGGTATCACTTATGATTTATTTATCTGAAAATCATAACTATAACTTCAGCAATACTCAAAATAATGTAAGAAGTCATATTTTCTTTTGTTGTTATTTGTTCGAAAATGGCGACAGATTTTATACAGCGTATAAGATATCTGGAGAGTATTATAGATTCCGTGGTTTTACTACGCACTTTCTGGATTCCATTACACAGCTTTTACCCTTTAATAGCCGTTATAATATAATATTTTTATTATATAGGCTGTACATCAGTTTTCAGCAAATAAATTATACAGCCTTTTAGGGTTATGTGTTAAAAATGAAAAACCCTTTAGCATATTTCATATCAATAAGTTTTGCAAACAAGTGACGCTTATTTGAACTATTCTCAACTTAAAATTTCCGTTAAACTTATAAAAATATAAATTTGTTTATTTCGACTTGTATACATGTTTTATCCCACGAGTGCGTCTGGGCCATCATGATTGTGTGCGTAGTGTGTACATACACAATCATGGTCTAGACGCACTCGTGCTCGTTACAAGCACTTATACCGAGTGTGTTAGATAAAGACAGCAAGCAGCGTCCGCATCGCAATGAACGCAACGTGATTAGTTTAGTTGAGAGAAAGTTCCAGGGACGCAAGCACGCATTTATTTGTCCTTTTCGCTCGTTCACCGTATCACGGAACTCGTAGGTATAGTCAAAACGAAACAAAAGCAGTTAGATACCTATTAAATAATTTAATACCTATGTGCAGTAGTGTAAGATAGACAGATAGAAACTAGTGTTTTGTGTTGTGTGCGTATATATCAAATGTGTTGCACTTTTTTTTCAGGAAAATGACTTTCAAAATAATTGAAACAATTGAAAAAGGCCAAAAACGACTATGCATTGAACCGAGTTTTTGGGAGTCTAATGGTATTTTAAGATGGCCAAGAAAGCGACTAGATGTCAACAAATTAGTCAAGGACGAGAATTCGCGGCCTCTAGAAAATTGGTCTACCTCTCGTTGCTGTCTAAAAAGACAATTACTACCATCATACGAAGAAGCAACACAAGAACTAAATCTCATGTTACAAAATAGCGACACCGAAATTGATAATGAGACAGAATTAATCACAACAAACAGTGCTAATAATAACTTCAGTTACAACACTTTAGCTGGTCAATTGGTAAGCATATTTTTTTTAAATATTATTAGCTCATCCCGCATGTATAATTATTGACGTATCTTCTTGGGTTTATAAGTAGTGTATACTAGCATATTAGCATGGGTATCACCGCTATTGCGCCGCTGCGCTGATTTGAAATCACCCGTGCTGGCAGTGCTAGCATCTCTCACCTCCACGAGTTTGACGCGCTGCGCGGTGGCGTTCGAAGAGATTCGCCATGCGCCATTAATGCCTAAAACATGCTTCAGATTACACCTACTTGGCCTTTCGGTTACTTATGTTTGTTTAGATAGGTACCTACTTAATAATATTATATTGCGCTATTGTAACTGAAGAATATGGACGTACCTACATTGCCTTTTTTTCGATTTGATGATTTCAATTTAGCAAGAATGTTTGGCGAAGGAAAAAATGTATGGTGTAGTCTGGAGGATTACTAGAGTAAAATATATAACTGTTGTTAATAATGATTATGACAAAAATGGCTGGTGTGTAGGTAGCCGGTGGACGTTAGTAATATTACCTATATATTCTGTGGCGGTAGTGGCAAGTCGTTACATGTGATCTATGCGTGAGAAATGGCGTGTTTGTACATCTCTCTTATCGTGAAAGTTTTACTCGGTCAGACCAATTGTGGTATAAGTTTTTAAACTGCTTAATTGTATTTTGACATAAGAATCTTGTATAAGAACCGGAACAGCAACCGAGTCCGATGTACTATACCTACCTTTAGTTCAGAATATCAGAATCACCAGACTACGGTCCTGTGATTTCAATGTAGGTCCGTGATCAAGTTTTGTACATAACTATTGACAAATATCTCATTAATTAATTTTATATGTGATTTCAGGCATTCAGTCAACCAGAAAAGCCGTCAACTTCATCTACAGCAACGTCAGCAACAACATCCACACCAGTAGTTCCAACATCTGCAGCACAATACGTCATTCAATATGTGGATGAATCTGATGTGGCAGCAACGGTTCCACAGCAAAACACTGATGTAAATGAAATTGAAAATTATCTAAAATTGATTTTAGACAGTCAAATTAATATGACACAAACAATAAATGTTCTAATGGACAACCAGAAAAAAATGTTACATAAACTTGCAAGTCTATCTGTGCAGATAGAATACGAATTTTCCAAGTGTGACAATACCAAAAATACAGATGTGGTTGCACTGGGTAAATCCAGCAATCCAATCGAAAATGAAGCTTTTGTCATAAAACCAATTGATTCAGTTAAAGAGCTAGAGGAACTGGAATCACGTTTAAGTGACAAGCAGCAAAAAATTCAACTGCTGAAGCAATATTCTTTTATATGTTCACAATCAGATGGAAAAGGTGCAACATGTGCATACAAAATATTAGACATGTTTTTTACTCGTGATTTTTTATGCAAGTGTTCCTGGACAGGAGGCGGTAGAAAGAGTGAGGACATAAAAGTCCCTCTAAAGGCTTTTAAAAATGTCCTCAATTTCTTCCACCAACTAATACGTATCTGGGACCAAACTTATACCGTTGAAAGCAATGAAAACTTTTTCAAAACTGTGCTTAAAAATTCAGTAAAGAGAAAACACAGCAAGAATGAACGAGCATCAACAAAACGTAGGAGAACAAAAAAAGTTAAACTTATTAATCAAAATGAATCTAACACCAATCAAATTGATAATGTGGTGGTCATAGTAAACGACGCTGCAAATGAAACAGTAAACACCAACGAAGATGCTACGAATGAAAGAAAAGAACAAGAGGAAGAGGTCATAGTAGACGTCGCTGCAAATAAAACAATAAACACCAACGAAGATGCTGCGAATGAAAGAAAAGAACAAGAGGAAGAGGAGGAAGAGGAATAGAGTATGTTAAAGTAGGAATTTCTCTTCAGAAAAATGAGAACTACACATGGTATAATGTAAATTGCGGATAAATCAATAAGTACTTATAAGAAGTAATTCTACGTTATACTGAACGACTTTCCCATGAAAAAAGCGGAAGTTGTTCAACATAATTAGTAGGATTACTTACCCCTGTTTATACGTATTATCCGCGATTTCCGTTACGCCATGTTTAGTTCTTTTTTCCTGATGAGTGATCTCGTTATATAATACAGGGTATAACGGAAAGGGTGTATCAAGCCGAATAGACACGAATCTACCCATGATATCGAACAATTTTCCCCAAGGAACATGGGTCGAAATATGAAAAAAATATTTTATCATTCCATGCTAATTGGGCGCGCAGCTGATTGATTTAGTATGGGGAGGCTAATTTTTTTTATATTTCGACCCATGTTCCCTGGAAAATAGATTCGTGTCGTTTCGGCTTGATACACCCTTTCCGATACATCCTGATTTTAGTTACCTAGCTTAGTCATAATTTATAAAAACACGTAATCTCGTGACTGTGATTGTCTTTAAGAAAACACGTAATTATCGTGACTGTGATTGTAGTTTAAGACACAAAATTATGTAACTGTTTTTCTTGTGTATCTAGTAAATAAGTAACTCTTAGATTATTTTTAATTACTTAAGATATCCACTGATGGATATTTCTATTATGTTTGAAGTGCCTATACGGGTTTTTCAATGAATAAAAATACATTTTCTCAATGACAAGGTTTTTTATTTCTCGTTTAAACTGTATGTAAAAGGGGTACGAAGTATAAGTAATTTTTGTGATCAGTACATACTAGTTTTGTTTTTATATCTTTGGGACTAACTATGGTCTCTGTCCGCCTGGTAGTAGGTAATTTGGCTTTAAATATGTTCAAAAACGATGATTTAATGGGTAGTTCAAAAACATCGGATATGTCAGTAATTTTATAACATGTAATCTTTATTTCACTGTTAACAGCGGTTTCTATTTTTGTCACTTCCAAAATGTCATTATTGTTGCATAATACATATTTATCTTGAGGCTTTACAGAAATTTTAAAATCTCTAAAATTTAGTGCATTTATTTTTCTGCTATTGGTCGTAACAAAGGGTTCCACATATGCGATTTGCCGACTTTCTCTGCCCTTACTCATTTCTGATGCTGAATCTTCACTAAATCTCTTTGCCACTTGAGCAAGAGGTTTGTTGCCATGTCTTAGCATTCTTTTTATTAAATACAATTTATTCTCAAAAGGATAAGCGCTAAATGTATATA
Organism: Mythimna impura; assembly: GCA_905147345.3. NCBI lineage: Eukaryota > Metazoa > Arthropoda > Insecta > Lepidoptera > Noctuidae > Mythimna > Mythimna impura. Next base: position 25,452,385 of record LR990346.1, on the reverse strand, counting down.
GCGGGCCAAATCGTTGCACTTCGTCTGTGAGATGCACTACATTATGAACATTGCTGGTTATATAATCTGGCCCATAAAAGTCTTTATAATGCTCAACAAAATATTGTAGGAGCTCTTTTGCCAAAGGAAGAAAATGACTATAGTTTTTACAAGAGCATATTGTTATACCACAAAAAAATGCCAGAAAATGTGAAAATGCGTCATGTTGTAATACTTCTGGAAGTATGACAATGCTCAAATATAGTAAAAATGATCGATATTCGGAAGCTTTCCAGTGAGAAAGACAGTCTAGTCCTCTCACTGATCTGTGAATTTCAGATGGCAATTTTCGTTTTACAAGGAAATTCGAAACTGTTTCAGAATTTCTGGCACTCCATTTGGTAATGTATTTTCCGAAATTACCGTTGCGCCAACCAACTAAGAGCCGCTTCATGATTCCTAAATCAACAAGGTGTAGAGAATCTGCTATCGGAAAGTCTTGTATCATGTCAACAACAACCTCAGTATAGGAGCATCTTTTTTATGGTGAGGCCCATATTTTTTATCACGAAATTCTTGATCTGTTCTAGGGCGGCAATTGGTTTCAGGAAATGTCACTGTATGTGATAAGTGTGAATATTCCCCTACAGTAACACATTTCAGACAACCGTGTTTTGCATTAAAATTACATACGCCTGAGAATTAAATAATACAAGAATTATTATTGATACCACAGTCGAAATTTTAATTAAACAAAACTACGAATTAAGCTGCGTATATAATTTTACATAACTACGTTTTGGATACTTTATAATATCTAGTAGCTAGCTTAATCTGTAATTTGTTATAAGATTATATACTTTGGGTACCTTTAATGTAAGCTCTCGCTGGAGAATCACATATAAAACATCTGATTTCAATGGATACTATTTTATTTGGTTTTTCGATATAAATTCCTTCTTTTATTAAATTTCCTATTTCTTTTACAAAATCATCTAAATATTGATCAATATCTTTTGGTTTTCCAACACCAAAATAGATACCAATAACAAATGGATCTATGTCAGGTCTTTCATAGATATTGCATAATATTGGCCAAAATTCTTTATTGGAGCTTTTAAATATTGGGAGACCGTCAAAATTAAAATTTAATTTCACTTTGTTTGGAACATCAACCCAGTTTTCCAATGTTTTACGTAGACATTTAGTTAGACCATTATGCCAATATTCTCCATTTTCTATAGTCTTTATATGTATTTGTTTGACAGTACCTAAAATTGTTCTGGCGTCCTTTGGTAAAATTCCCGGAAATCTGCAATTTAAAATTGTAGCTAAGTCGCTAAGAGCTATTTGAGATATATTTCTTTCAATAGCCCATTCCTTAATTTGACGACGGAATGTTAAATTTTTTGAAAAATCATCATCATTATTTGAACTTGCACTGCTGCATGAATCTAAATCACTATCAAGTTCCGGAGGCTTTTCTAAATCCTCACTTATATTATCGTATGCCGTTTTTGCTACGGAACCTTCATTAGACGTTGACTGAACTCGCGCTTGACTATCGATTGTTCGATCAATGAATTTGTTCTTTTCAATGTCTTCACATGACGGCTCAGTATCACTGGTTTTGTTTGGTTGATAATTAGTAATATTTTGATATTCTCTTTTAATTTTCCTTTTTACTCCACCACATGTTTTTCTTTTTTTCCACATATTTCTATTCACCACACAACGTTTTTACAAATCAAGGACAACTGTCAGTAATACAGATTAAAGCTGTATTACAGAATTCATTTATTATTATAGTTCTATAAAATCATATTTGACAGAAGTTATGAAACTATTACACTGACAAGAGTGTACAGTTACGCATTAATAATAAGCTTTAGAAAGTAGTTTTAATATACCATTATACAGAAACAAGTATAAAGTGATACCATTTTATAACTTATAGCTGTAGTAAGTAAGTGATCACATGCAAAATACAGCCTCTATGCAGCTTGAAGGATAACATTAGATTGAAGTGTCAAAAAATGCTTAGGGTTTTAAAGTGGAGTTCAAATATTCTGTTTTAAAGCCTTAAGTTTACACGGAGTATTTTATAAAAACTTAGTACAGCTTTAGCTGTATAATAACGGTTTAATCACTTTTATAAGTAAATAATCTATTCTTGACACCTTTATGGGTCACCAGTAGAACTCTAAGTTCTAATAGTGCTGTATATTTGATGTCGGCAACGCTTGCGTGCTGCTTGGGTTAACTACCCTTTGCGAGGGCCACGGCAACTTTTTCGAGCAATCTGCAGCGAATCAATGTTGTGAATTGCTGCGAGTGCTTCACATATTTATTTATCTCGTTAGTATTACCTATATTGCTTTAAAATTCGTAATAAACGAAAGTGAGCAATATGCGTTACCAGCTAGGATATAAGGGTTTACCAGCACATCTGCGGTACCTACCCCTTTAGCGCATACTGGCGTGATGTTGTTATGAAATGGTGTTAATAATAAAATACATGCGATTGCAACAATCTCAGAAGATTTCCTATTATTTATTGAAGTGTTTCATGGTCTATCTCCGAAGTTATTCATCAGATATTCACCAAATTTAAATGTGAACACCTGGCAGACAAACTCTTCGAAGCAAAAAAAAAAAACCATCAAAATCGGTTCACATTTGGCGAAGATAGAGACGACTTGAGAATCTCCTTCTTTTTGGAAGTCGGTAAAAAATTGGCAAACTGTTACGAAACAGTTGCGTGTTTGTTCACCCATGCTTATTTCTCTTATTGCATGCTTTTATACACACTCTGTGATTCGCCGCCCGCAAGCCCGTGACTACGGCGGTGGCCGAAAATCGGGATCGGGATCCCGGCGGCTGGGGCGAGAGGACCGTCACCTCGCGCATGCGGCCGCCTCCTTTGCTAGCATTACTGCTTTTCAGAAGGAGGCGACCGCCTGCCACTCCTCCTCGCTTCGGACCATGGCCTGTACCAAGGCCCAGCGCGAGAGATCGTTGCCGCCGATCTCCCGAGCTGCCTACCCCCACGAGGACACGGGCGGTGCTCTGCCCATGCGGGGCACAATTCTTTTGTACGTGTATTTGTCACCGAACTCCTCCTAAACTGCTTAACCAATTCGGATGAAATTTATTGTGTGTAAATTTGAGTGTAATTGAACCCGGTAGGTGGCGCTGCATTATTGTTCTCAATTTTTTTATAATGAAAACCCATCTTTTGGACAGGACAACGTCTATCGGGCCTGCTAGTATTAGTGTAGATAGGTAAACGATGATCTTTATATACTTACTATCCACACACGCATGCCCCGAGGGGCAGTTAGTGGGCGGCTTGGATGCTAAGGTTTCCTTGATCGGGATTTCACTTGCAGAGCGAGCTGTAAGGATACCTTTTATAAGCGTCAGAGACTCGATAAATATCTATATTTTTACCGTAGTTATCAAGATAAGTAGGAATGAGTAGGTACAAGCTACAGGGCCCTGCATGCATGACAAGTTAAAATGTCAGGCATGCGAGCTAGAAAAAGGGATGGAGCTATACCACAGTATAGATATGTGGAACAGTACGGAAACTACCTACAAATATTCGAAACGGCTCACTCACACAAACATACGCATCGACAAGACTCCTAAGCGTTTCTCGCGGTCCTGTCAGTAGCGAATGCCGCTTAGGAGCATTGACCTTAAGAGTCTGGTCGATGCGTATGTTTGTGTGAGTGAGCCGTTTCGAACATTTGTAGGTAGTTTCCGTACTGTTCCACATATCTATACTGTGGCTACACGGAACAGATAAATAAGGTATAGCTCCATCCTTTCAACAGTTCAGTTAAGGTCGTAAAATGGATCACGTTAACCTCTTGCGCGTGGGGGAGGGGGGTATTGTTATTATGTAATTGCGCGTTTTTACGTAAATCACCAAAAAAAAAATAAACAAAAAAACTTTTCCGGATTTTTCAAGGAAAAACAAAGATATAGAAACAAAAAAAAAAAACGTATGTACAAAACGACAATTAAGCGTTTTTCAAGGTCATTCAAGTTGTACAGACGTATGTACAATCGGCGCGAGGTCGTGAAAGGGTCTCTGTTCTGTGGGCACGAGATCACTCAAGAAGTAGCTATTCATAAGTATTCACAGACCTTTAATTTAATGAAATAATATTAGTATCGTAAAGAAATATTTACGTCGTGGTGAACCATTTGTTCCCTGAAGGTTGTCCTTCTCCACTGCTGCCTCTTGCTTCGCCTTCCCAATAATTTGGTCTTTACTTCGCTCCTTGCTTGGTTGCCCTACGTATACATGCGAAATAAATTACATCTATGTTAAAGAGAAAAACAGAAAAAGCTCTAAAGTTGCCTTTTGACAGCTATTTCCGAAGCAACAATGGAGCGGAAGAACTCGCCAGAAGGGATTGGAGTGTGGCTGCGATAGCCAGGCATAGATATCCGTAGGGCTAGGGGACACCATGATGTGTTATTAAGTGTATAAAGCGTTCGATTGAGAGAGATGGAGCTATACACCCTTCAACAGTTCAGTAAGTCGTGAAATGGATCGCGTTCAGAGCTCGTGGTAGCACTCTTGAACCCATTGTTTCGCTCCCCTTCGGATATCTATGCAATAAAGAAATTCACCAGAGATCTACATCAAAAGCTACGGGTAGACTATACTGAACGCAGCCCTGCGTTCAAAAATGAGATCGTGCGAGCGAAAAAGAGAGATGGGGGTATACGCTCTATAAAGCTCCATCCCTTTAACAGTTCAGTTTAGGTCGTTAAATGGATCGTGTTAAGAACTCGCGGCCTAAGGCTCTTTTTTCTGGGATTTGAAATCAGCTAATAACATGGCTTTTCTCTCTTGGGGTAAAGCTCGCGAGAGAGCGTCAGAATTAACCTTCGGCCATTTCTTTCCGCCGAATCCGGAACAGGAACCTCCCGAAACAACCATGTCCGAGGAGGACCTACGTCAGGTGGCAAGTAAGGACGCCGTGGCGCCTCCCTAACAACTCGTCATTTATTATCACGGTTGTGGCGTGCCCGTATCTGAATAGGCTTAAATTGTAAGTAACAACTTAATCAAACCAAAATGGAAGACAAATAGGGCAGTTGGATTCAAGGGTTTGATCCAGAAAGCAGTACCTACCCATGGACACGGCGCGTATTGTTAAGAGATTCCTCTCTCAGAAGCCCTGACCACCGTTAGCTTGGACCTTGTTCCCGATGTCGGTGGGTTACTTTTTATTATTTTTTTATGTTTTTCTTTTTAATATTTGATAATTTATATTATATCTATGGTACTGTAGCGCGTAGGCACAATAGCCATAGTTAGTCTTAGGCACATTAGGTTAAGTTACTGTTTAAGTTAAGCACACTGGAGTCAGTCAGTCGTCTAATAAACCTCAAACCAAGAACACGCGTATCATTTTGCCGCCCTTCTGTCAACACACACACACCCACCTTATCGGCAAAGTGGTGACCCGACGTTTGCGCGCGCGCCTCTTAATACTGTCACATACCGTAACCGTACTTTAACCGCGCGCAATGAACGACCCGCGATACCAAGTCCCTGCTCAACCACAGCCTGCAGCCATGTCTACAGCCGCACCACCAACCCTAGAGCAGCCACAGCAGATGACGGCAGTTACCATCACACCGAGAATACCGGACTTCTGGCGAGACCGGCCGAGACTCTGGTTCCACCAATTCAGCGCCATCGTGGACCCTCAAAAGGCAAGTGATCTTCACAAAAGTCAACTTTTAATAGCTAGGCTAAAACAGAGCGAATTAAGTGACATTAGTGATATTTTAGAAAACATGCCCGAATCAAATAAATTCGAAACGCTGAAAAATAGACTAATTTCCGTTTACGAAGAGTCGGAAACTAAACAATTAAACCAACTCTTAAACGAGATAGAGCTCGGGGATCAAAAGCCGACACAGCTACTTAGACGAATGCAAAATCTAGGAAAAAACCGAATTCCAGACGAAACTTTAAAATTATTGTGGGCCGGGCGCCTACCACATTCCGTTAGAGCCGTCTTAACGGCATGCGACACAGGCGAAGTAAAATTAGATAGTTTAGCCAAAATCGCTGATAAAATCATGGAAAATACCAAACCGTCTGAGATAGCTCCCGTTTCGAAGCCGTCTCAGAGTTCAGAAAATAATACTTGCGAAATTTTAAACGAACTAAACAAAATGAAAGCGAAAATTTCGGCATTAAATAACAAACTAAGCGACAGCAATAGAAATAATCACCACGAACCGCGAGGACGAGCCCGACATGCCTCCGGCCCATCTCGATCGCGTTCCAAAAGTCGCGAAATTGCACAAAAAAACAGAGAAAAGTTTTTAAACCAGTCTGCGAAACCTGGCGACTCAAATTTTCTGTGTTTTTATCACTACATCTACGGCAATAATGCGCGCAAATGCGGAGATCTCACTAATTGCCGCAAACATTCTACACAAAATTCGGGAAACTAATTCAGACACCGGCACGAATAAACAACGTCGCCGGTGTCGAACATTCATATCGTTTGTGCGTAACAGACATTACAACAGGTGTGCGATATTTAATCGACACAGGTGCTGACATCTCCGTATTAGCCGCAAATAAGCAAAACGCCTGTAGGACGTCAGACTATATATAAAAACGGCACAAAAATAAAGACATACGGTGAAAAAACCATTACGGTTAATTTAGGGTTACGCCGTACATTCAGATGGAAATTTATATTAGCCGACGTACATACTTCGATTATAGGCGCTGATTTCCTAGCCGCAAACAAACTCATGGTAGATTTACATGGTAGGAAATTAGTCGACAAAATCACATTGTTATCGCGCAACACAAACGTCATAACCTCTGACGAACCGAGTATCCGTTCAATAGATATCAATGACGAATACCATCTTACCTTACAGAAGTTTCCTAGCATCACCAAACTAGAAAATTTTATGATAGACCCCAAACATGACGTACAACACCACATTTATACCACCGGTCCCCCGGTTCATGAAAAAGTACGTCCGCTCGATCCGAAGAAATACAAAATAGCGAAAGCTGAATTCGAACGAATGATGCAATTAGGTATTTGTAGACCTTCTAATAGTCCTTGGGCTAACCCACTCGTATGTGTTACTAAAAAAGATGGGGAAATAAGACCATGCGGAGATTATCGTAGACTCAACGCGCAAACTATACCTGACCGTTACCCATTACCGCGACTACTTGATTTCACTTACCTACTCAGAGGGAAAACCATATTTTCTAAAATTGACGTGCGAAAAGCCTATTTTAATATTCGCATGGCACCCGAAGACATTCCTAAGACTGCAGTCATAACTCCATTCGGTTTATTCGAATTTACCAGAATGAACTTTGGATTACGTAACGCAGCACAAGACTTCCAAAGATTAATAAATACAGCACTGGAAGGTCTGGATTTCGCATTTCCGTATTTAGATGACATCATTATCGGATCAGAATCAAAACCTATGCATTTACAACATCTAAAAACAATATTAAATCGCTTAAATAACTATGGTTTAACAATCAACACAAATAAGTGTGAATTTGGCAAATCCGAACTAGATTTTCTCGGTTACCATATCGATTCGCAGGGCGTAAAACCGAGTGCGGAAAAAACCCAACTTATTAATAACTATCCGCAACCAAAAACCATTGAGGAACTTCGACGTTTTCTCGGCATGATGAATTTCTACAGGCAAAGCATTCCAAAAGCCGCAGAGACTCAAGCACCACTTAACGCGTACTTACATAACTCAAAAAAACGCGACAAAACTGAAATTATATGGAACGAAAGCGCATTAAAAGCGTTCAGTCAATGTAAACAACTTATCAACAATGCAGTCATGCTAGCCCACCCGGACGCAACCGCACCCTTAGTATTAATGACAGACGCTTCTGGTAGTTGCGTAGGCGCAGCTTTAAATCAGAAAGTCGACGGAAAATTACAATCCCTCGGATTTTATTCAAAAAAGCTGACGGATACCCAAGCAAGATACAGTACCTACGACAGGGAACTTCTAGCTATATACATGTCAATTAAACATTTCCGTCATATGATAGAAGGTAGAGAACTAACCGTGTTAACAGATCATAAACCATTGACTTTCGCACTAACAAAAAAAGTTTCACCTTCAGATTCACCACGGCGTTTGAGGCAATTAGATTTCATCTCTCAATTTTGCGATAACATTAAATATATAGAAGGCGATAAAAATACAGTAGCCGACGCATTATCTAGAATTGAAGAGATTACTATGCCATCTTTATTCGATTACCAAAAATTATCCGAGTTACAAAAAAGCGATTGTGAATTAGAAAGTCTACGAAAACGTGACAATCTTCGATTTAAACTAATTACTGTTGGCGATCGCTGTGCTGTGTAAGGGTGATGTCACCGGATTGGCATCACAGTCAGCGTCGCCGTTGGAGTGCTGGGTGACGTCACGGGACCGGCGGTCGCCGCGGTGGCGGTGTTGAAGTACTCGTGCTGCGCCACCCCGAACCCAGACGTAAACATCCGATTATCTCAAGTGCCATGGGAATGCTAGCGCGACCAGCGTCCCTCACCAATATAGAGACATTATTCGGCCAGTTTTTAACTAACCTTGGTGTAAGACAGTCATTGTAATTTGTGTTAATATAGTCGTGTTCATGACTCAAGTCGTTTTACTATACACAGTTAAAGTATTAGATAAAATCAGAAGTGGCACAAGATACCCACACACAGCTATGGGTAAACAAAATAAATCATAATCAACGCCTTAAACGCATAAAATATAAATTTTCGCGGTTAAAATCTAGCAGCAGCAGCAGCAGTAATACCAGGAGTCAGCTCGCCGGGAAAGGAAACAGGTATCACGTAAGGTTGATACCTCAAACTGTGAGTAAAAACTTATATTCTTATTTTCCGCTAGTGTGACGATCAGATAGTTATTATATATGTATGTATAGTTGTACCATGATTCCAGATTCCGTATAAGTTGATACAATTTATTGTCCAATAAAAACCGTCACAACAAATACATTTGTACACTAAAATAAATAGCAAAGAAGAAGTATACATTTATCTCGTTACGAGTAGGTATATATTTTAAACGATTGTTAAATACAAAATATGGTTCATGTTTGGAATTTTTGGATGAACATATAATATCATCAGTCTCGATTGTTGTTGGTGATACAAAAAAAAAAACAACAATGTAATATGTAAGCACTTCGATAGAAACGTATAACTTTGCTATTTAGCTAGCTTGCTTTCTACAAGGGCAAAATAATAGTAATATATATATATATATATATAGATAAATAAGTAAAATAAAAAAGATAAACACAAATCAAAAAGTGTGGACACAGGCGATTGCCAGATAAAACTAGTTCGAATCGAATGCGTAGGCCAAACTCAAGCTCCGATCAACCGATCAATTAAGCGGTGGTTACCAGTTTACCACAAAGAAAGTTATGTGACTCAAATATTTGTGATTATTGTGGCAAGTGAGATACGAGTAATTTGAATAAATAAAGTACATAATTTCTGACAAGAATATGCTTAGAACAAATGGGTTTCAAACTTTGAACCTTTTAATGCGAATTTATTTCGATAAAATAATTTATATCGAGATAAGAAATGGGTCCTTGATTTTCTGTTTTGTAGTCAAAATAAATATAAGTACTCAAAAAACATTTTCAAACATCATAATATATTATTTAAATAAATAAAAAAATATTCTGGAAAAGATTAAGCAATATAAGCGATACCTATTGCAATATTTCTCAATAAAAAAAATTAAAGATACGATTGATCTTTAAATCAATTATATCTGACTCAGGTTGATTTATATCTCGGTAATAATGGACAACCTGGCAGATGGTGAAATATTGATAGGAATAAACGTGTTGAGGCAGTGTGATCGGCTGATAGCTGTGGTCTGACATAGTGACAATCTGAAGAGTCTTCATCTTTTGTGTCGATCTGACTGAAGTCTTGTCCGACCAATATTTAACCACGTGGTTAGCTCTGTCGTTGGCCTTATATGAGCCGCGGAAGGTGTAGGTGGTTGAGAGTGCTGTGCAGGAAAAGAGGTTACGCTTATACTGTGAAGGGGCTCCGCACTGGTCCTGTGTTTGCGATGAGTCAAGTATACCCCATTTACCAGATTATCTCTGCAGTGGTCAACCTGAGCCCACAATTGGTTCAGGGACAGCCAGATTGGCCACTGCAGTTCGTGTCCCGGTGGCAGATGTTTAGCCGAAGAGATGAAATTTTGAGGAACGGGATATCCTTCCTCCACAATTCGCGTCTTGGAATGTCTAGGCGAATAGATACATTTATATAGAGTTTCGTAACATAATTAATAAAAATATATAGTGCTTATCATCAGATTGAATTCATATTTATATTGCATTATTGATTATTTTTAATAAAATCTGAATAAAAAATAATATATAATCAAAGAACTACAAAAAAAAAAACAACGATTACGAAATTATGATAATAACGTATTTTAATCAACTTAAGTTAGAGACCTTTGGCTCTTTTGGGTCTTTTTACGCAGATAGAAATATACCCAAATCGTGAAATAATGAATGACTTTTGAGGAAATTTAGCCTTGTAACGGCTCATAAGAAGGATGGTGAAATAATGCAGTATTGTTTGTTGTCAAGTGCTAAATAAGATAATAGTTAAATTGATTAGTGATGATTGAAGAGGATCTAATAATTAATAGAAAGATTTCGGGATCATAAATACTGTACAATTTGAGAAGCAAATTATAATTAACAACTATTAATACGAACACAATCTTTTGACGATAAGATGGCCATGAAAGACGATTCCAATATCTAGAAGCACCATTTGGTTACTAACAAAAACGATTTGCAAGATACTAGATTTTTACGTTCGAGAATTTAAACGTTGTAATGACTGAAACGGTTGAGGAAAGTTTAAATAATTGTAATAGAGCTAAAAAAAAAAGGAATGCAATTGAATGTAACCAAACATTGGTTCGAAAATAACTTTTATTGATACCAATTAGCCCATACAAAAGGCTATTCTAAATTACCCCGTTCGCAAAATAGTACATCAACACTTACAAACTATCTAAGGAAATGAATATAAAAAGCTGCTTTAGCACAGTGCTGTTACTGATATGGACTATTTATGGGAATGGTGGTGTATTTGAAGATGCATTTCAGTTTGTCCTTTATTGACCCGAATAAAAGCAGAAATTTAACGTATTTTTAAATAAGAGGTAATTAATGTTGTCGGTAAACTTATGCAAGGCGCCGACGAAAGTGGATAAATCTGACCGTTTAATAATGGTCTAACACATATAATTAGTAGACAAACTACGGAAGATGAGATGAGTATCTCGCGCTGAAAATTGATTTATTGGGGACTATTGGTCTGATGCAGAAGTTCCTATTATAGTTTATAGGGTAATCGTTTATCAACTAGAGCCTGTACCTAATCGTACTATTATTGTTAAAGTTAAATGTTGCTGAAATGTTAATATTTTGAGTAAAATAGATTCCATGCATTTTTATAAAGTTGATTGATTTCCAATTGATCGAACTCCTATCAAGTGGTCTATTTTTAGAATCAGGAGAGGCCGACGAAAATAAAGATAGTTTTAACAAATAATATGTTGTCTTTGGCGGCAATTGGTGAAGGAACATTTCAGTGGATGATCGCAAACATATCGTAATTTCATCAACATTCAGTAAATAAAGGTTTCCATAACGATCAAACAAAACCTCTTGTTGTGTGCAATAGCGACTATCATAAAGAGATAAATTGTCATATATTTATTAAAAACTAAATGAGTTCAAGATCGTTGTTAAATATATTAACAAAAATAACTGTAAGATAACTTAAAGCGAAAGGTCCTAAGTCTTGATCTAAAAGCATTCAATTTTAATACAAGAGTCTGATCATAATGACAGAAATGAGTACTAAGTACGGATCTTAGAAAATTCATCCTCTAATGCGGTTAGTAGAGGAAAAGTTGGTTGTTATACTTTTACAGGTAGTAAAAGTTAGTGGTTGAAGTATCGTTTCTTTTGGATACTTATCCCGTTGTGCTGGGAAAATTATATGGTAAATCCTATCAGGCACATGAGTTATTGTATATTTTAAAAGCAAAGGCGGTCCAAAGGGATGCCAATTCTTAATAGCAACATGACACTATGATTGATGATTGAGAGACAAACCAACTTTAATCATACCTGCCCGTGTTGGCGATAGTTTGTGGTTTATCTTAGGCTTATGTGCGAGTCAACATAAAATACTTGAATTAGTTGAATGTCCTGTACCATAAACTAAATATTTAAAAAAAAGGCCGAGTGGTAGGTTCAAATGGAAAACTGATTTAGAACGCTCAACTGTGGTGAATTCCCTTTGAGTGCGGTTTGGTCTAGGGCGAACTTGGTACGCTCAACTGAGGTGAATTCCCTTTGAGTGCAAGTGGCTCTAGATACAATTCCCTTTGAGTCCGGTTTGGTCTAGGGCGAACTTGGTACGCTCAACTGAGGTGAATTCCCTTTGAGTGCAAGTGGTCCTAGATACAATTCCCTTTGTGTACGGTTTGGTCTAGGGCGAACATGGTACGCTCAATTGAGGTGAATTCCCTTTGAGTGCAAGTGGTCCTAGATACAATACCGATTTTAGCGCATGTGTAATGTTTCAGGGACGAACTTGGTACGCTTAAGTGTGGCGAGTACCCTCTAAGTGCAAGTGGTTTCTGGATACAACACCGATTTTTGCTCTTGATTTAATTCATTTGAACCTAGCCTCGGATACACTGATAGAATAATAAATGATGAAAGGTGATAGTTGAGATTCTAGAACCCCTGATACACAATCAAGGTGTGTGCAGCAGGTAAACTAACAGGTGCAATATTTGTGTTTCAGCATTTTATCTGGACTCGTGGGGTACCTGATGGGACAGGCACCTTGCAGGACGGCCGTGTTGGCGATCGCTGTGCTGTGTAAGGGTGATGTCACCGGATTGGCATCACAGTCAGCGTCGCCGTTGGAGTGCTGGGTGACGTCACGGGACCGGCGGTCGCCGCGGTGGCGGTGTTGAAGTACTCGTGCTGCGCCACCCCGAACCCAGACGTAAACATCCGATTATCTCAAGTGCCATGGGAATGCTAGCGCGACCAGCGTCCCTCACCAATATAGAGACATTATTCGGCCAGTTTTTAACTAACCTTGGTGTAAGACAGTCATTGTAATTTGTGTTAATATAGTCGTGTTCATGACTCAAGTCGTTTTACTATACACAGTTAAAGTATTAGATAAAATTACTATGCCTAACACCGAGATAAAAATAGCATGCGAAACCTCTACGAACGATATACGTCCTTATCTACCTAAGCAATTCCGAGAACTCGCGATCAAAACACTGCACAACGTGAGTCATCCCGGTGTCGCGACTACGAAACGTTTAGTTAAATCTAGATATTTTTGGAGTAATATGAATACCGATGTCAAAAACTTCGTTAAAACGTGTATTCCATGTCAAAAAAGTAAAATTCAACGCCACACAATAACTCCGTTAGGCGAATTTAACACAGGAAATCGTTTCGAACAAATTCATATCGACATCATTGGCCCCTTGCCCCCTGTTGAGGATTTCAAATATTGCGTCACTATTATAGACAGGGTGACGAAATGGCCTGAAGTTATACCAGTAAAGGAAATAACAGCTGAAACAGTTGCTAGGGTGTTCGTTGAACATTGGATCGCTCGCTTCGGTTGTCCAGTAAGAATAACTTCAGACCAAGGTCGTCAATTTGAATCTGATTTGTTTCGACAATTATTGAAAATACTCGGTATCGAACGCATCCGTACGACAGCGTACAATCCAAAAGCAAACGGTATGGTCGAACGACTACATCGCACTTTAAAAGCCGCTATTATGGCAAAATGCTTAGAAAACAAATCATGGGTACATGAATTGCCTATAATACTCTTAGGTTTACGTACAGCGATTAAAATAGACTTAGGATATAGCCCATCACAATTTTTGTATGGTAGTAGTATTAGACTTCCAGGCGATCTATTCCAATCTAAACCTAAATCCAATATTAACGATCGCGAATTTATAAAACAATTGACGCAATCTTTGTCATCGGTCCCAAATCTTAGTATTTCAAGCTCACATAGCAACACGAACAATAACGTATTCATTCACAAAGATTTATCAGCTTGCTCTCATGTGTTTATGAGAAACGAGGCAAGGCGAGCCTTAGTACCACCGTATGAGGGCCCGTTCAAAGTCTTATCGCGCCATAATAAATTCTATACGTTAGACTGTAATGGTAAACAAACCACGGTGTCACTTGATCGCTTGAAACCAGCCTATTTATTAAGGTATGATGATGTGTTGGTCCCACGCCCGGAGAGAACAGCGACCACTTATAACGACGCGCCACATCCGCCGAGCGATAAGACGCCACTCAACACCGTACCACAGCCGCCAAGCGATACGACGTCATCCGACACCGCAAAGCCCGCCTCTCAGCAAGTTACAAGATCAGGCCGCATCGTTAAGAAGACCGTGAGATTCGACATGTGAACTGTTATTTCGTCGTCAACTACAGCCCACATCGGTACTTCGCTGCCACACGACAACAAGCACGCATCACCCAAGTCAAAGCACCTTGACTCTACAATATGGGTCAACCAGCCAGCAAAATGACCATCGTAGCACAAAACAGCGCAGCTGCGAGCAACAAAGCCAGGATTGAGGACGAGAACCTCAGCAGCACCTTCAAGATGTCCTTGGCCGCAGTCATCGTAGTCAGCACAGCCGTAACCCTCTGCATACTCTACGTGGGGTGGCGATACTGCAAACGTCGCATCGAAACCGCCGTAGAGACAAGAATCAGCCGCGCTATCACACAGCATGCCTGCATCGCACCGCCCATCATGCAGACAAACCTACCGAGCGTCAACCTTAAACCGACATATAGTGTGGCATAAACAGGGAGAAGTGAGAAGTGCGCGCTAAAAGTGTCCGACAACCGTAGCGTTAAGTACTTTTATTTCCGTAGTTATAGTATTGTACTTATAGTTATAATGTCGTATTGGGGTTAGTAACAATAAAATTAAGCTTCAACTAAGGGGGGAGGACTGTAGCGCGTAGGCACAATAGCCATAGTTAGTCTTAGGCACATTAGGTTAAGTTACTGTTTAAGTTAAGCACACTGGAGTCAGTCAGTCGTCTAATAAACCTCAAACCAAGAACACGCGTATCATTTTGCCGCCCTTCTGTCAACACACACACACCCACCTTATCGGCAAAGTACTTTATTAGTTTTTCAGATAATTTTACAATAATTTTGATTGATGAAATGACGTCAGTTTCTGAAGTTGCTGTCTTTGTTTTTGTAACAATAAAACTATCTAGGTACCTACTAACCTATTTTTTTGAAATCGGTCATTGTTAAACAATTTACTTACGAGACATGTTTCGTGGCGTCGCGTTCTTCGGAGTAGCGTCCCGTGAGGTGGTCTTCTTTGAGCCAGGTGACCCTGACTCGGATGCGGAATTACTTCTGCTGCTTGCACTTCGCGGTTTTCCGAGCGCGCCAGATATTGTCATACCCTTGATCTCCTGTCGGAGCCCTGAACGAAACATAACTTTTTGCAGACATTGCTACAGCCAGAAGATCTCTTTCACGCTACTTCTGTACTCTGCAGCTGTTCTGTGTGTGAGTAACTCTTCAACGGTTCATTACTACCACATCATCACTTACTATCAGGTGAGATAGTGGTCAAGTGCAAACATATGAATAAAAAAAACTGGACAAGTGCGAGTCGGACTCCCGCACTGAAGGTTCCGTACAAACTAACCTATGACAACAGTTCAATTTCCGAATTGAGTTACGAAGATTTTTCCGAATCGTTTTTTTTTTGTGACGTAACTACAAATTTACAGTTTTCAGATTTTTCCTATATTTGTGTTATGAGACGTTGCTTCATGCCAAATTACAGGATTCTAGATCAACGGGAAGTACCCTATGAATTTTAATTTCCTTGAGTGTCGAAAAATATGTTTTTAGAAACATAAACGGCCGTATCTTTTTTTCCATTAATTTAGAGGCTTAATTTTTTCACAGTTTCAAGGGACCGCAGATTGGAGTATATGGTTTTAATTTCAACTCGATACCTCCACGCGTTCCCGAGATAAATGGTCTTGACAGACAGACAGACAGACGGAAGGACAACAAAGTGATCCTATAAGGGTACCGTTTTGTCCTTTTGAGTTACGGAACCCTAAAAAAAAAACAGATAAATAAGCTAATTAGCGCGTTACAAAGACACAACCACGACGACCATACGGTCATACGATACGTCGCAATAATCACCATAGAATCACTTACCAAGAGCAAAAATACCCGCGACTAATCCGCATTTCTAATCGACAAATCAACAGTACCACGACATATCATTTTAAGGACGAACAAATCAACAGTAAAAGTCGAGCAATAGTTGCCAGGTAAGCAGTGCCGGATTAAGCCAGTGTAGGGCCTGTAGAAAATTTTACCGAGGTGCACCCTAAATCTTTACAATTGATAACAAATTAAAACTTCTAGTTATTTTTCAATTACTCGAAAACCCACTCTTATCCTACCGCTTTTATGCACGCAATAGACTGTTTTCCGCACTGGTGCAGAAAAGTGCGTGTGCTCTCCCCCGCCACAATGTTATTACATGTATCGTATCGGGCTGGGCGCGCGTCGACCCTCACAAGTCGCCGGTCAACCCCCGTTAATTCATTTCGTAAGTGTATTAAAAAAAGTCGTTTGATACACGTGCAAATATGTCACTGCAGCCCTAGGCTCCATAACACACTCGCCTACGACTCGTGCACTGCACTCTGCACTTCTATCAAAATGTACTATTTCTGACAGGCCAAGGGGCCCTTTTATAGCGATGTGTCAATGCGTAATTGGTTAAATTTCATATGACACTGGTATCTTGACTTGTTTTTGTATGCCCAAGCGGGGCCCACTCCTATGCGCGGGGCCCGTAGCTTCTGCTACTCATGCTACGTGGTTGATCCGGCACTGCAGGTAAGGCGCAACTTACTTGATGCGTTACTCTCTCGGTACCGCGCACGCTGGAGTGGTGCGGCTGCGGCGGCGCAGCACGCGGCTGCTCGCCGGCGGTTCTGCGAGGGTTTGGACTCTAGAATAGGCATATAATAATATAATATAAATATAATATTCCACAACTATCACACAACGCCGTCTAGTCCCAAGCTAAGCAGAGCTTGTGTTATGGGTACTAGACAACTGATAAACATACTTAAATACATACATACAGGGTGACTGGCAATTAGTGTACGATACTTAAACACGTGATTGTGCTCATGATAACAAACAATTTTTATTATGAGAGCAAAGCCGAAATCGGGAAAAAAATATCAGCTGTTCAGTACATTAGACAAACATAAATGTACTGAACAGCTAATTTTTTTTCGCGATTTCAGGTTTGTTCCCATTGTAAAAGTTGTTGGTTATCATGAGCACAATCACGTGTTTAAGTATCGTATACTAATTACCAGTCACCCTATATATAGATAAATTACACCCAGACACAGAACAAATAATCGTGCTCATCATACAAACATTTGTCCTGGGTGGGAATCGAACCCACGACCTCCGGCATAGCAGTCAGGGCCACTAACCACTAGACCAACAGGCCAGGCATGATTGTTAATCTATGGTGTGTTTGTATATTTTAAGTAAATCTTTATAATTATATATGAATAGTTATTCTGTATAATTGTTTGTCACCTAACTCCTCCTAAACGGCTTGACCGAATTGGATAAAATTTTGTGTATATTTGAGTGGATCCCTGGATGGCTTGAAAATACAATTTGACCCGGTAGGTGGCACTGCAATCGGGTTCTCAATTTTTTACTGACGAAAAGATAGCTTTCGGGCAGTACAACGTCTGCCGGGACCACTAGTAAGTAATATAAAACTCACTCGGTACACAATCACAATACGAGCAATACTTACTTATTTGAAATGGAATTGGTACACAGTTAGGCTCAACTCACACTCGCGTAGCCGAACGTCGCGTCGCATCCAGTTTTTCAACAAAAACTCATGAAAACGCGCGTCGTCGTGCGACTACGCTCGCATTGGCGCGCTCTGATCACAGTGCAGGACTAATTCAGAGACTTTTGAACGTTCATGAATACCGCCCGCGCTGGACAGCTAACGCGTCATTGCGCGCGAGTAACGCTCAGCGACGCATGAAACCGCCGACTAACCAAGCGTCAACGTGCAATATTCGCAAACACAAATTTGTACCTTAAAACTTGGAAAATAGAGATGAATATGCTATAGGCGAAAAATATGACCGCGATGCTTCGACTCTGCAAATGAATTTGCACTCTGCACCAGTGCCAATGTGAGTTGAGCCTTACGCTGAAATGAATCACCTCACAAAGAATTGTGGGTTGGCTCACTGTTACAGTTTATGGATGGGTGACCATACGAGACGTATCAAGATTTCTCCGTGACTCAGAAAGTACGATAAGCCAATTAGTCCCGGCTGTCATAGTCGTTATGAATAATCAAGCCAGGAAAGCTAGTCCAGTCAAGCTAAGTGGTGATAATACGTTACCCATTTGCAAGGTTGTGATTGATTAATTTGAATAATCAATCGTCACGAAGTAAGAATTTTAGTCATTTTAAGGCCGAACGCTGCGTTACGCGGGCGCCCGCGCGGCCCCATACAAAAGTGTTCCGTCCGGGCAGCCGCGCCCGTTTTGCTATATAATAACACATTAAAGTTCTCCATCGACACGACTACATGCACACCGTTAAGTTGAACTAGCGACATTGCGCAGGTAATATTCTGGTTTCCGCTACAGGGGCCGCCGCACACGATACACGCGCATAGTCACGCGACGGGTGACGCGCGGGCACCCGCTTAACGCAGCGCTGGCCCTTAATCAATTTTTATACTTAAGTATTTTGATTGAGGTGTGGATTCAATAGGAAACGAGTTGATGTATTGTCTATATCTACATATACGGGCTGACGTCGTAGTGTGTGTCACGCCTTAGTGACATTTAATGTACCTACTACATACACACATAACATCTCTTTTGCTTTAGGGGTAGGCAGTAAATAAAAATTCAAGATTCGGACATACTTAGAAGGCAGTATACTACACAAATCTTACAGCTTATGGGAACAAAAGGGTGAAATTAATGAAACCAAAATTACATGACAATATTTATTATATTATCCATAATAACAACAACGTAACTAGACGTACTTTATACAAAACTAATGCATTCTATGCGAAGTGACAGTCTATCATTTGCAATAACTTAATTAAGGGCAACTGCTACAAGACTACTAGGATTGAAGTTTGATACACACAGTCACCAAAGAAGTTTTGTCGCAGTCTTTAGTCGTTTCAAATCGTGATGGCGCGAGAGATAAATCTAATAGTGCGTTCCAAGTCACAACAATATTGATATTAACGACCACGGCGTGTTCATGTCTTTCATATAATACGACCAGGCGGAACGATTTCGGAAGTTCCTAGAACTTTCATTTAAGACGAAACCATTAACCGTCGGTTATCCGACATTTCTAGAAGGAAATCAATTTTAATGCTAAATTAAACCAGCTAAACAATTCAATTTCGACATAAACAAACCAAATTATTAAATGATTGTGAAACTTTTGACAGGTCGCTTACTGTAATAACTTGGGGTGTTATTAATGTTATTGTAAAGGTGGGTCTACACTAGAGGGGCCGAGCACGAGTGACACTACACAAATTTGAGCTCGGCTCGTGCTCGGCTCCTATAGTGTAGACCCCCTAAGGGCCGAATTCACCAATAAAACTAATCGCGTTTTAACGTTTGGCTCGCATAATCGCGTTTAGCCGCTGTCACAGTGTCACTTGTCTGTATTTTTACAAGTGACGCTAGTGACAGCGGCTAAACGCGATTATGCGAGCCTAACGTTAAAACGCGATTAGTTTTATTTGTGAATTCCACCCTAAGATGGCGTTGATGATGACGTCAAGAAGTCGTTAACAGTCACTCGGAACGACGCGACACGCTAATAGCGATTTTGACGTGACTCAGAACGCGGCGTAAAATGAACCTTATTTCAAAGAGTCAAAACAAATTAAATGTAATTTTACAATCGTGAAATACAATAACTATAATGTATTAAAATTGAGCGTGTCCAGTTTTTATTTTAAAACATTCTTTTATTTTCATTTTTGATGCTTAGAAGCAGTAAAATCTTATATTATCGAAACTGGGAATTTCGATAGATATTTTAAGAATATAATCATAAGCGATTAATATCTAATAAATAAATACCCAACTAGGTATATCAAATCAACTGGGTTCAAACCCGATTACTGAGTTAAACCCATCTCCACTCACTCACTAACTCATTACAAACTAGACACGCCCGACATGCTCCACTGAAAATGGAAAAATAAAAAGAAAACGGCGTGTGCCTAAGGTGAAAGGTTTGGACTCGAGCGTGGCCATGCACCCGCTAGATAACGTTGAACTCAACATTTTAGCTTATTTTGTTCATAGTGCATGGGGGCACTTTAGTCTAATTATTGCCTCAAAATCTACCTAATTTTAACTGTTCATGACGAACTATAACGCTAACTAAAAATATTGAGTTCAGCGCTATCTAGTGAGAATATGGCTACGCCCAGGTCCGAAACTTTCACGCTAAGACCACACGACAGAAGTGAAAACTTCATCAAGGCGAGGTTAATAACACAAAATCGTAATCGTTCGAGTAAAGTCGGCCGACTCGAGCCGATCTTACCCGAACGAGCGTTACATAGCCGAGCGTGACGCTCAGTCTTATTCAACACCCACAAAATAACGTGCCCAGCACGCCTAAAGACGTTGCGACGTCACTTCTACAAACAAAAAATACATTTGCTAGACTACTGCTTTGACTTTTTTTTTCCTAACTAGTCGTTACTTCATCTGTACAAGTGTTTGTGTTATCCTGTTCCATACAATCATTACTCTTACTATCACCCGTTATCACACATTCCGTGCTAAACTTCCGCGCATGTACCGGTGAGACTGTTTCACTACTTTTCGATGCCCGTTTAATCTTACCACCAAGACCCGGCAAGCTACTCTCCTCTTCAGGAGAACCCTCATCAGTTTTGTTACTTTTTACGTTTTTAAGGTTGCGGGAGCGTTTAGGTGCCTCATCGGAGAGACTGGACGCGCTACTATCGTTACGGGATCGTTTACCGATGTTAGGTGTGGAGGCGCGACGTTCCCGTACGCGTTGCCTCTGTGCTGCCTTGAGTTCCATCTCGACGCAATGTTCCGCGAACATCAGTTGGAGCGGTGCGTACATGTGGGGGAGGAGTTCTAGGTCGCTCATTGTGATCTGAGGACCAAAGTAATATAGAAATTAGTATCTACTTACTTATTTCCAAATTATTCTTTAAATGGATGCTGCAAATATTTTCATAACATTTTATTAACCTGGTATGCAGATATAGAAGCTTCTTTGTCGACCTACGTGTAAAAGATTGAGAGTCAAAGCAAACACGAACATTTTAGTACACAGCATTGGATAGCTAAATGTTCTTTTACAGTTTATTATACATAGAAGATATTTGATCGCCTTACTCATAAAAATCTCGATGTAATAAAATCGAACTCGGAATTGGAGTCCAAATTTCTTTTGACTGACAAGAGGTTACAGGGGAAGGGGGGAGGCGGCTAGAAAGGTCCTAGTAATACTTATCTGAACAAAATTCGCAGGTTGCTAGGTCAACTCTCACCGCCCTTCGACGTTGTCGCCCCAAATAATAGCCCTTTTGGGGCCTTTGAGTTGACGTTAGGCATGTGCCTCACTGGGACGCCAAGGCGATGCGGTCAGTTCGCGCAGCCAAGACAATGCATACCACTGGTGTGTACCTCACCTGGCCGCTGTTGGTCATGCAGTCATACATTTTTTTGACGTCACGACATGGCTACGTCGCCATGGTGTCACAGCGAATCACGGCCCTTAATCTACTGGCAATACGGTCGAGAACTCTGGCAGGTATACACTGACATACCTGCATGTTGTCGAAGGCGATGCCGACGCTGTTGTTGTCGTTGAGTATGTGCGCGTTGAGGCGCGGCAGACGCGCGTACCGCTGGCTGAAGTGCGTGAGCACGGTGTAGCGCGCGCACATGCGCCGCCCGATGTCGATCGCTTGCGTCGTCGTCGAGTGCATTTTTGTTCTCGCTTCGTCTGCTAGTTCGTCCTCCATTGTCGCTTCGTGGATTAAAAGAGTTGAGTTTTGGCCTGAAATTGAAGATTTTCAGTTGATGCTGATGTAAGGTTTGGCTTATTTATTTATTTATTTAGTACATGGAGGACTTACAGCTAATAAAACCACACAAAAAAAGGAAACCATAATCATTAGAAAGTCAATCACAAGTCCTCACGTTCATTAGAATAAACTAAAAATGGTGTGAGCACAAAAACAAAATAGCTTCGCTTTTTAGTTAAGTAGGATACAGCATAGATCCTTGTTTTGCACTTAAATAACTAATAAACAATTTATTAAACCTAAACCTAATGCTACTTGAAGAATTTTTGGCTTAAACACTTTCTGGCTGAGTTTACACTAATTGTGAATGGATCCCAATCATATTCCTTGCATTGTCATTGAAATTACGGCTTGCACACACGATATAACTGTTCCGCCTTATCTTCTATAAATAGTATCTAATTATCACTCGGAGACAGGTCGCTATGCAGTTGACAGTGCAGAGTGCAGGCGTCAATGGGTTTGAGCGCCAGCAGTAGCAGAACGTTTGAAAGAATTACCGTGGCCCTGGTACACAAAGGGCTGAATGACTCGGGTGGGTTTTAGTCAGCAAGTCCGACACGACCTCTCGCTACACCCTACAGTGGGAGAAGTCATTTGATAATTTCCCACCTCAAAAAAAAAATGCAGTAGTAGAACATGAATCCTAGATTATTTTTAACCGACTTTAAAAAAAGGAGGAAGTTATCAATTCGGTTGTATTTTTTTTGTTACCTGTGAACTCCATCGTTTATGAACCGATTTGCAATTTTTTTTTTCCCCTTATAGGGTATGGTCCCAAATTGGTCCCATTATTTTTTCAAAATCCAGTTCTGATGATGGGATCCATGAGGAATCGAGGGAACTCCTCAAATATTATAAGAAACCATATAGTGATTTTGGTAATTTCATCGAGAACTTAATCATTTACAGTCAAAAGTAACATTTGACGAAGTAGAACTGATGAAGAAGACCAGAAATGGTCAACGGAACTTCATACTCACATAGATATCACAACGAAGATAGCATTTGGGGGATGAACTGCTTGCGTCCGTAGGATTTACTTAGTTCTGAACACCCTACACGTGTCCCCTGGGTAGTGCTAAACGAGCAGTAAAGACGGTGGTAGGCCACAGCATCGGCTGCCGGCTTAAAGGTTACCACCCATCAGACAAAGCCATGCCGCCAAGCGATCCGTCGTGTTCCGGCGTGATGTCTGGTGAAGCCGTATGGTGGAAGATGGGTCTGAGCAGTTGTGTTGCGACGTATACCGGGTATGATGCGCCAGCTGTTGTTGTGTCGACCGTTTGATCGTGGAGGGTAGCGGGATCCGAAGCACGGTGCTCCGCTGGCCGACCGTAGGTAGTTGGGGGCCCAAGTAGTGTGCCAGCCACACACGAAAGGCTGCCCCGACAACTGCGAAAAATCCCAGGGTGGCCCCATCGTGCCGGTTGGCGACCGGGCGAGAGGACCCGATGGCGATCCCTGGGGGGGTTCGGGCGTCCCCGCAGTCTCCAGATCAACCCTCCATTGGCACAGCAACTCTGGTTGTGTTGTTGGGTTCAACATCGCATCACCTCGCTCAACTGCCATCTTTCATCTCTCCTATTCACTCCACAAAAAAAAATGAAAGTTAAAAAGAAAGGCAAGTGTCAACAGCGGATGCACGTCCTCTCATTTCAAGTGCAGTTCTCAAATATTAGAGGGCTGCACTCCAATCTCGTTGCGGTCCACCACCATCTTGAGACTGACAAGCCACACTTGCTTTTCTTGACGGAGACCCAAATTAGATGTCCGTCAGATACGGCGTACCTCAACTACCCGGGATACTCACTGGAGCATCATTTCCTGCAGCGTGCCGGGGTCTGTGTGTACGTCCGTAATGACATCTGCTGCCAGCGTCTCCGTCACCTTGAAGACCCTAATTTGTCTACGCTATGGCTGTTGGTGGACACTGGTATGGACAAAATTGTTTATGCCTGTGTCTACCGTTCGCACAGCGGTGATCAGGAGACGACTCGGTTGTTCGACCACCTCAGTGAGGCTGCCGATAAGGCTCTGCATCGGCACCCTGATGCGCAGCTCGTCGCTCTGGGGGACTTTAACGCCTGCCACCAAGACTGGCTGTTCCCATACCAGAGGACCGACCACGCTGGGAGAGAAGCGCGAAACTTTGCAATATCGATGGGCCTTTCCCAGCTGGTCAAGCAAGCGACTAGGGTGCCTGATGTAGTTGGTCATACCGCCAATTGTCTGGACCTTCTGCTGACCACCGATCCGGACAGATGTATCGTAACAGTTTCTTCACCACTTGGAACTTCAGATCACTGTCTGGTGAAGTCTGTTTCGTCCTTCTCTCCACCTGACTGCGACTCACGCGGTGAACGGCGAATGTGGCGTTACAGGTCAGCAGATTGGGATGAGATACGGCATTTCTTTGCATCTTATCCTTGGCAGCAGGTCTGCTTCTCTTCTGAGAGTCCGTCAAGCTGTGCGGATGCTATATCCGATGTGATACGTCAAGCTATGGAGTTTTTCATCCCTTATAGTGACGTACCCATCGGAGGCTCAGCTCACCCATGGTTCAACGCCGATTGCGTTCAAGCTGAAGAGCGTAAGCATTCGGCGTTTCTCGCCTGGGTTGACGCTCGTGACCGCAAAGCTCCGGATTTGAGCTCAAAGAAGAGAGCTTTCAACCGTGCTGCCAAGTCCTACAAAAAAGCACTGAAGAAGGCTCGGTTCGACCGAATTACCCATATTGGCACAAAGCTCTCTGCACAGCCATCTGGAAGCAGAGCATTCTGGTCCCTTGCCAAGTCGGTCGAAGCGAACTTCTGTAGGCCCGCATTGCCTCCGCTGGTTAAACCTGATGGAACACTGGCTCACTCGGCGAGAGAGAAAGCAGGTCTCTTTGCATCTCTCTTCGCCCATAATTCTCGTCTTGATACTAGCAGTGCTACTCCACCGACTCTACCTCACTGCAACACCTCGATGCCTGAGGTTCGCATAAGAAATAAAGAAGTTTTGAGAGCACTGTGTCGTCTAGACGTGAATAAAGCTAGTGGACCAGATGGTATACCAGCAATAGTTCTCAAGGCATGTGCGCCCGAGTTGTCTCCTGTATTAATATTAGATATTACTACATTATAGACGCGCTTGTACCGCCTCTCATTTAGGACTGGTATAGTGCCCAAGTCCTGGAAGCTTGCCAACGTGCAACCCGTGCCCAAAAAGGGCAGTCGTACCGATCCTGCCAACTATCGGCCGATTTCAATAACCTCCATACTCTGCAAGATTATGGAGCGTGTATTGAACTCGCGCCTCATGGCATACCTGGAAGGTAACGATCTCCTCAGTGACCGACAGTACGGGTTTCGCCACAATCGGTCTACTGGGGACCTACTAGTGTATACCACTCACATGTGGGGCGAGGCCCTCGAGAAGAATGGAGAAGCGATTGCTGTCTCCTTAGACGTCTCGAAGGCCTTCGACAGGGTATGGCACGCCAGCCTTCTGAGTAAGCTTCCAGCGTACGGCATTTCCCCTGGTCTGATTAACTGGGTAAAAGACTTCCTGAGTGAACGGTCTCTCCGAGTTGTTGTCGATGGATGCTCATCAGAGCCCATGACCACTAATGCCGGAGTTCCTCAGGGGTCAGTTCTCTCTGCAACTCTTTTTCTGCTGCATATTAACGATCTGCTGATGCCCGGTATATATGGGTATGCAGATGATAGCACAGTTGTAGAGAGATACCTTCCAGGTGCTCGGGCTAGTAAGGAACTAATCCGGTCCGAACGAGAGGCTATGGTAGAGCGTACGAATGTCTCACTTCAGGCAGTCTCCAAGTGGGGCGAAACCAATCTGGTAGAATTCAACGCCACCAAAACACAAGCGTGTCTGTTCACCGCCAAAAGGAGCCCGTTCACCTTGGCTCCTGCTTTTCGGAATGTATCCTTGGAGTGCACCGACCGCCTTCAGCTCTTGGGAGTTGAAATTACCTCTGACCTAAATTTTGGCCAGTTCATTGAGTCCAAAGCCAAGGTAGCTGCTAGAAAACTAGGCGTTCTTGCAAAGGTCCGACGGTACTTCACACCGGGACAGCTTCTAATGTTTTACAAAGCACAGGTCCGATCGTGTGTGGAGTACTGCAGTCACATATGGGCTGGTGCTGCAAAATGCCATCTAGCAGCTTTGGACTCAGTGGAAAGGCGTGCGAAGAGGCTAATTGGGGATCCAGATTTGGTTAAGTCCAATCTACAAAACCTCGAGCACAGGCGCAGGGTAGCCAGCCTATCGGTATTCTACAGGTTGCATTTTGGAGAGTGTGCGCGGGAATTGCATGACTTGATTCCGCCATCTCATTTCTACCATCGGACAACCCGACGTACGGCGAGTATCCACCCTTACATTGTTGAAACTTCAACGGTCCGGACTAAGCGTTTCGCTTCGTCGTTTATACCGCGTACATCGAAGGACTGGAACAATTTGCCTGCTGCGGTCTTCCCGTCCAACTATAATTTAGGTGCCTTCAAGGCTAGAGTGAATAGGCTCTTAATAAACTAGTGCGCCTCACCATCAATGATTGCATCACTGCTTACCATCAGGTGGGATCGCAGTCAAGCACTGGTTTATATCAATTAAAAAAAAAAAAAAAGCAACTACGACAATACAAATAAATAAATGGTTTTAAATAGTTATGTTGAAAATGGTATCATCGAAGTGATGATGACGTTGGAGCCGGAAGATAGGCACCACTTCATGATATGGCCAACTAAAACTGGTCAGATCCAGTTTTAGTTGACCATATCATGAAGTGATCAATTCTAAGATCTGGCCACGACATACACACCTCTATGGTCACTCCGAAGGCCCTTGAATATAGACAAAAGACAGTGATCATACACAAAACTTACCGATCGTAACGAGCTCCTCACAAGGCAGCGTGTCGCCGGAGTAGGTGAGTTTGTATTTGCCATCTACCTCCACGGCCACTCCGAAGGCGTTCGGGCAGTGTGACACGAGACAAGTCGTCATTGCTTGAACTCCGATAGCGGCTAGGACAGCTGACGTCACATCTGTGTGCTGAGGGTG
Source organism: Mythimna impura (assembly GCA_905147345.3). Classification (NCBI taxonomy): domain Eukaryota; kingdom Metazoa; phylum Arthropoda; class Insecta; order Lepidoptera; family Noctuidae; genus Mythimna; species Mythimna impura. Next base: position 25,424,908 of record LR990346.1, on the reverse strand, counting down.
ATCGTGTAACTGGAAAAAAAAAACAAGATTAATTTGTTTCAGAAATCAATCTGCTTACCCTTTTCCTAATTTTTCATGGAGCGACTTTCTGTCTGACCTTCGCAACCTAGTCACTAAAGTGCGTTTTTTAATCCCAGATAATGATTTGACAAGTCCAAATGTCAAACTCCAGAAATATGTTGCCTGCTTTTTGATACAAGTGATGTCTCCAAATTAGATTTTTTTATACCGGTTCTTTTAATAATACAACCTCTAAGGAAAGTAGGCCCAAAATACGATAGTGTTTGTTTATAGCAAAGTCTAATATGAATTGAAGATTGAAATAATTAGAAATATTCAAAAATATTACCATATTTTTTTACACTCGGACTTTTACTTATACTGAGAACTCACAAAACCGTTTTTACCCGCATCCGCTGCGGTTGCGGGCCCGCAGCTTCTGTAGAATGCTAGAGATATATGTATCCCGCTCCCCGCTGCACCGGCGGCAACTAGTAGAATGGTGTGGGCCACGGTCACCCGCAGACTCTGCAGGTTGCGCCCGCACTCTCTGCGGTCGGTTAACACCCGTAGTGGCCTTCAGGGGTAGAAAAATCTGATACGAAATCCGAAAATCGATTGATGCACCCAGAACTTTATAGGCCTTCTTTTTTAATTTTTCTGTGAAGTAAGTATAACGCAACAGCTCGTTTCTGGTGTATGTCCACGGTGGTCTGGAGCTCAATTGATAATGAACCGCCCGTCTTGCGATTGTCATCTGCCAAGTTTTCAAGCGATAACCCCAACTGCGACGGCTGTATAACCACACAAAACTCCGGTCTTGTGAGTTTAGAAATAAACTAGCTCCACCGTGGCGGGCGTGGTTGAAAACCGGTTGAAAATCATGAATTCTTAGCTACTTTCTTTTACCAGGGAGCTCCAGTCACAACACAATTTTATATCCGGTTTACAAGAGCGGAACAAGACAGTCTCAGTTTATGCTTTAGAATTAAAAAAGTTATCATTATTGGTCGTCAATATTTTTTCAAGATGGGAATTCATCCAATGACTTCTCCCGGTATGGGCGGGGCAGGAGGGCGTGTCAGACTTTTACTGCCTAAAACCAGATCGGCTCTACTGAGCTCCTACGGTTTGCTGACATCTCTTTGAAGAGCGAGTGGATTACTAAGCGCTGTCGACGAATGGGGCTCAGTCCCGGCAATTACCGGACTGCTGGACGGCAAGCTACCCATTGCTCGACGTTGGTATTGACATTGTGGTAGTCGGGATTGGGGTCTCGGCGACTGGAGCGAAAAGATGTTCGTTCCCTCACTCGTGCAGCCTCCTCCTTCGCTAGCATTACTGTTTCGCAGAAGGAGGCGACCCCCTTCCATTCCTCCTCGCTCTGGACCTTGGCCTGTACTAGAACCTGACCATGTCCGGTGAGGACTTGGTTCATGCGGAAGATGAGGACACCGTGACGCCTCTCCAGCCACTCCTCAAAGAGGGGACTGACCGTCATGATTATGGCGTGCCCATTAGTCGTCAAGCTGTGAATTCACATGACTGCATTACAAGAAACGGACACTTGATTCGTTTATCGCAACAATTTTATAAGAGATCCATGCGAAAATAGTACAAAAAGAGGACTTATGATTGTTTAATTTTAACTATTATTAGTTTTCAAACCGAAGTACTATCATTACCTATTATTAAAGTTGTAATAAAATGTCAGCAAAAATATCACTGAGTAATTCTATATTTTTGTCTGGGTTTGGTGATAACAAATCGAGACGAAAAAATAAAATGACGCAGCTTTTGCTAGTCTATAATTCTTAGGCATGCCATTAATGAAGAGTTGAAGTTGAAGTTAATTCTTAGGCTTAAATTATATTTTATTTTATGAGTTAGACATTTGCATCTTTCAAATTACCTTCAGAAAATACAAAAACTTACCATAATTAGTTGCATTTTAAAATGAAACTATTTTTACGAATATTTTCGGTTTTTTTTTCAATATCGGTTGCGGTACCTCACTATTTATGAAATGGAAAAAACATGCAACATTCGAATTGTCAAATCATTATCTTTGCGCGTGGTACAGAGTGAGCCACGTGACGATTGGTCCGAGCTCTAGCAGGTGCAGCAGGGCGGTGCCTTGCGGCCTGTTTACGATTTCGGTTTTAGAAGCGAGCGAGGCGGCATCGGTACGCGGGCGTGGGGCGCTATGAATGGCGTCTTGTGGCGTGCTTCAAACATGTTCATACTTTTTATCGCTCGCCGCCCCGCGCTTAGCTACCGCTCACAGCGGCAAGGTCGTGAACCGGGCCGTTAGGCTTGCGCAAGCTACATGTGTAGTTTTTTTTTTTTAAATTGATATAAACCAGTGCTTGACTGCGATCCCACCTGATGGTAAGCAGTGATGCAATCATTGATGGTGAGGCGCACTAGTTTATTAAGTACTCACCAGGTTTTGGTTGGGTATGAGCGTGTAGTCGCCCCGCAGCCTCTCGAACTGCGCGTGGTACAAAGTGAGCCACGTGACGATCTGCCCGGGTGCTAGCAAGTACAGTGGAGGCGGCGGGGCTGCACCCTCGGCCTGAGGTATTTCCTTCATGGCTTCACGACGAGCTTGGATCACGCCGATTAAGCCTGTAGAAAGATTTATTTGTATTGAACTACTTTTTCGCATAACTTAGGTACACTATTACATAACAAAATCATCGTCATTTCAGCCAAAAGACGTCCACTGTTGGACATAGGCCTCCCCCAAATGTCGCCACAACGTATGGCCCGGTGCGTCTCGCATTCCCGCGACTCTTACCAGGTCATCGGTTCACTTGTGGGAGGCCTTCCAACGCTGCATCTTCCGGTGCGCGGTCGCCACTCTAGAACTTTTCGGGCCCACCGACCATTCGTTCTACGAGCAATTAAATAGCAACCGGCAAAAATCCTAAATGTGACTAAGGTGAAGGCTACGGCCCAAGCGTGGCCAAGTTCTCGCTAGATGGCGCTGATCTCAACATTTTTAGTTTATTTTGTTTTTAGTTTACAGGACCCATCCATAATATTAATACCCTGCTGGAGTCTGTGTTTCCTGATAGCTATAACCTAGGGGTCGTGAATAGGTTGCTTCTAGGCAAGCGTGCTCCATCGTCGGCCATATCATCACTTTCCATCAGGTGGTCAAACACGAGCCTATCCATAAAAAAAAATTACAAGTCAATGAAATGGTATTTGCAAAAATCGGACATTCCACTTAATTCTGACTGTGTATGTCTCTAACTATAGTCATTAAGTATAGCCACTATAGTTAGAGACATGAACAACAATGATTATCACAAGGAAGGAACAATGTCGTAAAGCGCGTCGAACGCGCGGACGCCATGTGATGTCCTCAAGAAATCTTTCACGTCTTCTAACCGAGGACTATTGGCTCGCAATACTCGAAATGTTGTTTAGCAGTCGGAAAAGGAACAAGAGCATCATGGTCAAGTGTAAATATAATTGACAGCACGGTTCGCTCAGTGATTAGCTGCTGGATCGCATGTCGCTGGTTGAATTTCCGCACGGAACAAATGGCCTACAGATAGGTGTTCCGGGTCTGGGTGGCTTGTGTATATTACTGTTTCGACGAACGTGAGTAATTAAATGCCAGTTTACTAGCAGAGAACTTTAGTCACCACAAACAGTAACAAATTTGTCCAAATCACAATGAACACTAGAGTTCCATGTTAGTGTCGCTTAGGTCGTTAGGTAAGAGATCACTTCACACACTTAGGTATCGCTCTTGTTTCGCAGTCGTAAACAAAGCGACTCACTTCCGGTCGGGAGCTCGTATTTATATGCGAAGCTAAGAAAATTCTAGATACTGTGGCGACCATGGAGGTCACATTAATACTACTAACTTGCAAACTGGCAAGATATACTTTTAAGGTTTATGTTTTAAAAAGTTTAGAATTGATTGAGTTAGGGGATGTAAATAAAAATCTAGACGTAATTTTATATATAAAATGAATTAGAAAGTGCTTCATACAATATAATAACAGTATAATTGAACCAGAAGCTTTTTCATTTGCGTCTCCCCTATCACAATATCGATGTTTCAAGGCCATTCCAGAACAATATAGTCGCATCGCGGGGCCATAAATCATTTTTATTGCAAACATGTACCTCCCTCCATTCACGCGAATTTCGACTCTATTGTTAATTAAAGAAGGAACGAATTCCTTTATCAATTACCTGCTAAACCTGACTTAATAATAATAGTGGTAGGTACTTTATGGCGGACTTTTCTAGAACTTGCCAGGCCTGGGTACGTACTTCCATTCTAGAAGTTTCGTACAGCAATGCGTTTTAATTATTTGATGCTACTCTTGATTTCATCGAAGTTATGGAGTGTTCAAGTTTCAAGCGTAACATTACGTTACATGTTCATGAACGCACCCACGATACAGGAGTAACTCCTAGTGTGGGGTGACTTTTTAATCTAAAAAGAAAAATTGGCACTCGTGATCACTCGTCATCTTCCTAGCCTTGTCCAATATTACTTGCGGTCGACTTAACTTTTTTTGTCAACCGCACATACGATCCATCTTTTCTTTGGCCTCCCTCTCCCTCTCCATCTATCCATACATATTCATAACTCTTTTAGTAACATATGTTTCTTGCCTTCTCTTCTATTGCCAGAAATGGAACGATATAAGGTAAAAAATGATTGTGTATAAACACTTACCAATATGATGATCAGCGTGCAAATGCGAGATGTATATCGCATTCAATGTTCTAAGGAAGGCGTTCACTTTCTTGGGTCCATAAAAACGGACCAGCTGGCCAAAGGTGCCTTCTCCACAGTCCAATAACATTGAATGATTTTCACTACGAAAAAAAAACTAATCTCAAACAATAATAAAAAAAAAACCGGTAAAAAGGAATTCGGAATGAATAATTTTTTTAAGCATGTCATTTTAAAATCATTTACTACTTAAACTGTAATCTATAAGTAATGAACTATTAAACTAATATATGATATAATATAAATTTTCGATGTTTTTTATTATTATTTGAAGCGTAGAAGTTTCGGAAAGGGGGGAACGGTTAACAAATAAAATAAAAACTATTTGTCGCCCCCAGACTTAGATCTTTCATTTGTTCGTGATCATGTCGTATGGTACACTTGATTAAATTTTCTAACTTGGGACAAGTAACCAAAAGTAATCAATATTCTTAATATGTATATTTATTTATTTACGTTGGCGTCTGTGTTTAGGTCACAGAAGTTCATATGTATCCCCAACTGAATTGGTTCAGAAGATTCAGAGTAAATCGGCTTTGACAGATAAACGAACAAAAGACACACGAAATAAAATAAAATATATGAAAAATACACGTACTGTGATTTTTTATGAACGTACGATGTTAGATGCGAAAATATTCCATTAAAACACTTACTCAATTTGCAGAACAATAGCACTAGTATTCCTGGTCTTGCTAGGTATGCAGGAGCCAGTACCCAAGAACACAACCTTTGGGAACTCCTTCGAGTCACATCTCGCGTATCTCATGCTGTCGACGAGGCGACGGAACTGCTCCAGGCTGCCGACGAAGCCGTCTACGTCCATCGTCTCTTGGATGTAGTCTTGAATGTGCAGCTTCGGTTCTGCTGATCTGAGGTAAGGAATTGGGAAAGTTGTTTGTGATTGAAGAAATGGAACGCTTTGGCGAAATCGTTATATAAAAATTTATTTGATACGGATATTATAAACAAGCGTTATGGTGGCTCTAAGTCTAGAAAAGCTTTTCTGAATCTATGCTTTTTATAGCTGCTCCTAGAGTAACCAGGAATAAAACTTCAATGAAACAGCGTATGAGACCATACCCTGGCTACAATTTTGCATATAAAAATTCAATTTAGGTACTTAAATTACATTTTTATTTAACAGCAGTTGACGTGAGATACTTTATTTCAATTTCACTACATGAGTTAAAATAAACTATTTGATTATGGCTTTAACCTTCTCTGACGCGTCCGGGCGCCGGCGTTCGGGCGTGACGTCAACGCGCCATTTGGTCAAAAGTCAACCGAACGCCGGCGCCCGCTCTCTCCCACTTCATTGTAGGCCCTATTTTCAATATTTAGAGACTACTTTTGTATGAACAAGTTTGATTACTTACGTTCTTGGATAAATTTCCTATAAATTGAACGCAATAATATTTTATAGTCTATGCTCTGCTTTTTTTTTTTCGGTTTGACATTCACCCCGAAATTGTTAGTGCGTGCGTGATAGCGGCGATTGTTTTTTTCGTATTTTGCTCAAGTACGTATTGTTTGTTATTATAAAGTTATTATTTAGCTTATAATGATTCTATTTAGAGTATAAGTTGTACGAAATATATTGTTATAACTATTAAATAAAGCCGTTATAGTGTGTGAACATTTTTTCTGATTTCCGTGTAAATTATGATGATGTTTAGCAGTAAATGCAATGAAACTATTATAAAAAGTAAGTAGAATCATTTATACAGCGATATAATAACGTTTTTGTTCAATTTCAGTGAAATAAAAGAAAACTTGACAAAAAGCACGAGTAACGGTCGTTTTGCCTTTCAAAATCCAGCAAGCCATTTTGGCCCTTATTTGTATCTTACGAAGGACAAAGTTTGTTTGAAACTTTTTTTTAATGCTTAGTCGGGTTCAATTTCAAGTGGTGTTTTTGTAAACATCTCAAGTTTTTTTTGTCAAATTGTTTACATAATTAGATAACACAGGCCCTTGTTCTTCGGATTTTGTTTATGTATTCATATATTTCTTCAAAACTACTCGACAGCCTGGTTTCTAAATTTTGAACTTGTAGAGCAAGTATTCTGTATTGATGATCATTTGATTTTGATGCCTGGTAGATAAGAAATATATCAATTAGTACAATATCGTTTACAGAATGATAAAATATCGTTTTATAATACAGTTATAATTTTTTTTGTAAAAAGTAATATTTCCGCCGCCATCTTGTTTATGGCGCCCCTGCAGTCGCTAACTTTTTGACAGTTCGCATCCTCCCCAGAAAGGTCAAGAAATACCAATGTTTTTGCTAAATAAACAAATGATAAAAAATCTTACCTATCCAGCTGTTTCTTGGGCCTCAAATGGTACATAGTGAGCGTCCTCCCTGCCAGGAGTTCCAGTTTAGTCACAGAGTCACACTCGTCCATCTCAGGAGGATGCCCGTCGCCCTTAGCCGACCCCTCCAAGTTTATAATGTTCTGGAACTGCGCGAGCGCTATCTACAAATGATTGTATGTGATCGCACCTTCACCGCATGCATCTAACTACGAATAAAAAGGAAATCGTAGGCAAAGGAAGAGGGAGAGCTTCGTCCAGCAGTAGGCATAAATAAGCATAATCAGCCTTGTAATGTTTCCACTGGAGAAACGGGCCGCAATACACCACGCGGGCCAAGTGCCGGCTGGTGGAAGTCATATGTCTTCTTGGAGATGCTGGTTTCCTCATGATATATTTTTTTCACGGTTTTGAGAACGGTGGTGATGAAGTAATTACACAAACTAATGCGCCTGGCTGGGTTTGAACCCACGACCTACAACTGTCGGTTACTTCTTCTGTGGTAATTGTAACCATGGGCCACACTTCTGGCCTTCGTAAGAATCTGTCTATTGCTGTGAGGCAATAAACAAATCCTTTAGACATTGGCAAAGGACCGATGATGTCTAAATGCACGTGGCACAGGCTCAATTTGTGTTGTCGCATATAACGGCTGATGACACAAAATATTATTATGTGGTCTCACAGGTCGACTCCAACTTATGCAGAGACGTCGAAGACCTACTGATCAATCCTCTATCTACAGAACGTTACGAACGGATAAAGAGTGAAATTATAAAACGTTTTACAATATCAGAGCTCAAAGGATCCGTCAATTAATATCAGGAGAGGAACTGGGGGACAGAACGGCCTCACATTTCCTACGTCACCTGCGTTTATTGGCCGGGTCTTTGAATGACGAAAAGATACTGCGGGAACTCTTTTTGCAACTTTTATTAAACGTGCAGATAATTCTTAGCACGCAAATAGACATGCCCTTAAACAATGTAGCCGAATTAGCAGAAAACATACTAGAGGTCTCACTTATATCAGTTTGCTCCATCCAACATGCACCAACCGTTTCTACCATTGACAGTTTATCGTCTCAATTACAGGAACTATCAAAGTTAAGTTGCAGCACTAACACTAATGAGTCAGTCGGACATACAGGGAATTAGATAACATTGAATTGGAGAGTATTCACTCAATAATTTAGAAAATAATTGGGTTAAGGTTAAGATCTTGCGTCACTTGTAAACACGGTTTGATTTTGTTGGGTAGGTCTGAACAAGCAATATATTTATAATTTATTTGATCACAGCGTTTTCTCTCAAACCAAAGGGTTGTGTTAAATACCGATACCAGAAGCAGGGAAAATAATATATAAAAAGTTAGCTATGATAATTTTGGGCATTCACTTACAAAAAACACACAGACAAAGCACCAATAACCAGCTCCCGTCACCAAAATCTCGTTCAAAAATTAAAGGATATGAGACAATTATAAGCAACTTTATTATAGAAATCCGAAAATATAATCATATTGAAAGCAAAGCAAGACAGATTTCTTTCAAATTTATAATATTATATCATATTATAGTCTATTCGTGTTAAGAAAATAGTGACGTCATCAGTGTTTGTACCAATAAATATTATTTCTTTCTTTCTTTCTTTTCTTTCTTTGCTACTGCAAAGTAAAAGTTTATTGATACTGGGGTAAAAATGAAACCATAAATTTTAAATCAAGCTTTTTACTACTCATTTTACATTAAGTAATTATTTTAAAATTTAATCAGAATTGTCAGAATTTTTACTTTTATTTTTATGAATAGAGGTATTCATTTTTAAAATTGACAAAACCGCTTCCCTACTGTGAAAAGGTCGGACTTCAACTGGCCAATGTGAACACGGCTTTCTTATTTACTATGATTTAATTGGTTAAAGGGCGTGGCTAAGCTGAGTGGCAACGATGAGTCACTATTTTCTTAAAGCGAGTACACTATAGTACGAATAGTATGGATTGAGAGACGATGTCATGTGATCCGTGTAAGACATTGTAAAAGTAAGCTTCACACAAATACAACACAACAAGCCTACATACCTTATTCTTCAGTTCTTCCAGCCCCTTCAGCCTCACAGGACTATTGGTCTTAGGCACGGGGGGATGTGCATTCCATACCGCGGGCACACTAACATCTCGAAGTAGGGGGAATATGTCTGGGTCGAGCAGGTGCAGCTTATGTTGGGTCCGGTGGACTGCTTCAGAGCCTAGGCAGGAGTTCTGCGAGTTGAGTACCAGGTGGCGGGGTAGAGGACCGAAGAGAGACATGAAGGAGCGGTACCTAGGAAAATAATGTAAGGATAGTTCATCATTACCACCATTAAGGTTAAGCTCACACTTCGAATTTTGATCCTCGCGGATAATAATCGCAATCTGAGAAAAAATCTTTTCCGTTATCGTTTGTTTCATCGCATTTAAAACATATACATGTCGATTTCTATGTCTGTTTAAATCTATCCATCGATTTGGACAGAGATCTGTCGAGAGAGCCTCATATCGTTTTAGCAGGTACATACGTTTATAGCGGCATCAGTGGCGTTAATTAGGCCTTCAATTGTAATGGATGGACACTTGGGGGACTCGCAAAGTAAGGTATTTTTTTGACCAAAATTTATTTATTTAAATTATTTTATTCAAAAAGTGATCTCACTGTGGGTGATGAAACACTTCAGGTGGAGTGAAGTGTACGATGATTGCAGGAATGTTCTCCGGCGGATTGATGCCGTTGTCGAAGTGAGCTGCGAACTCCGATTCCTTTAGGTACGACAGTTCTGGCACATCTAGTACTGCAAATTGAGATAACAATTACAATATATTAAAAACAATTTAATATCACATTTATATTATTAAGGTGAAATTTTGTATTATTATATATGTGTGTTTGTTTGTTACTAAATGAAATTCGACATATAGGTAGACTATGGCCTGGAATAGCACATAGAAGAATGAGTTTTTCACTTGAGTTTTTGCACAATCTGGTAAGGAAACGCACCAGAGATCTAGATACTATGGGTAGACCATAGTGAGTGCTGGCAGGCCAAGGAGGCACTTCCCTCCATTGATTGCCGCTTCACGAAACAGGCCCTACGACTGACTAAACCTCAGTTGCGCAAAGTGACTTCCGTTACAACTAACCACGGGACTTTTAATTAGCACCTCTCTGTCAAAGGAGTCACAGACAGCCCACTCTGCAGAGCCTGCACGAAGGTGAACGACACAGCAGCTCATCTGCTTCTAAGATGCCCAGTGGACACTGGATACAGGGCAAAGTACTTCAGAAAAACCCGGGTACCTGGGTTTTTCGTGAAATAGTCAGTAACACTACCCTTGAGGGCTGGTGCATCAATCGGTGAATGACACATTTGTCCCACCCATACGCAAAATACGCGCTTTAGTTGTGGAGTTGCGTACACTAACCCGAAATACAATACAATAGCACATAGGAGAGTTTTTACACTGGCTAAGCAGTAGACCAGGGTTCACCCTTGAATAAGGTTTAAAATATTTACCAATAAACACAGGTCCAGGATCGTCAGGCGTTTTAACATCTTTGGACAGCACCAGGGTGCCATCAGGCAGCACTACGTCCAAGCCACTCTTCAATTGGCCCAGCAGTGGACCAGGCTTCACTCCTCTGTCCACACACTTGGCTAGGTCAAGGGTACCTAGTCGTTTCTGTGGAGAAATTGAGTTTCAGGATATTTTGGTAATATAAAATAATATTAATGAATTTCTGTGCGTTTTTGTGTCCTGTGAACCGGTCAATAAATATTACTAATTTTATAAATGTGAAAGTGTGTGTGTCTGTTTGTTTGTCCGTCTTTCACGGCAAAACGGAGCGACGAATTGACGTGATTTTTTAAGTGGAGACAGTTGAAGGGATGGAGAGTGACATAGGCTACTTTTTGTTTCTTTCTAACCCCCCACTCCCCTAAAGTGGGGGGTGGAAGTTCGTATGGAAAAAGCTACTTTTACGCGGGCGAAGCCGCTGGCAGACACTAGTATAGTATATAGTTATGATATTTTAATGTAAAGGTATAAAATGCAAGATACTTTTATAAATATTTAAACCTATTACAAATCAAACAAACTTTGGCCCTTTTGCAGACTGCAGTGAGGGAGAGACTTTGAAAGAAGCGTTCTACATCACAAGTCATAAACCAACTTTGCCTATTACTGGGAATGGGCTACTCTTTTTAACCAACTTCAAAACGGAGGAGGTTATCGTCTCATATATAGGGTGACTGGTAATTAGTGACCGATACTTAAACACATGATTGTACTCATGATCACAAACAACTTTCCTAAAGAAACTTTTATAGAAACTTTTATATTCTCATTAGTTTTATAATCACAATATTAAAAGAGCTGTTTAAATACGCGCGCGCGCCTGCGACCGGCGACCGCTCAGCTGTTAGGCGCGTGACGCCGTCGTACCTACAATAGTGATAGAACACCCGCGCGGTTTGCAAACCCATAGGTGTACGTACCTAATCAGTGAATGTACCTACAAACTAGTGAGTATGTAAAAAAAGTTTCTTTGGGAAAGTTGTTTGTAATCATGAGTACAATCACGTGTTTAAGTATCGGTCACTAATTACCAGTCACCCTATATATAAAAAAAACACAATGAAATGAAGCATAGGTTTAAACCAAAAACTATAAAATTTGGAGTCCCACAAAGTACTGTTCTGGGCCTCTTACTGTTTTTGATATACATCACTGAGCTATAAGCTTACCTTTAATGTACAGATGTAAGCAACAGAGCAATTGGATTTCTTCTGCAGCTCATGTAGAACCTTGTCAGTCTTTTTCTTCATAGCATCTGTGGAATAAAGTGCAGATGTCTTATTTGTATTTTTTTTTGTTTGTGGTGTAGTGACTAAAACCCAGTGTTACTTCTGTTGCTCTTTGCGAAAACCACGGTAACTTTTTCGAACAATCCGTGGCCCTGAGGAATGTGCAGATACTAAGACCCCCCTTTTTGTATAGGCCATCTATATATATAAAAGAAAGTCGTGTTAGTTACACTATTTATAACTCAAGAACGGCTGAACCGATTTGGCTGAAAGTTGGTGGGGAGGTAGCTTAGAACCAGGAGATGGACATAGGATTTTTTTTTTTTTGTGTAGTGTAGAGTAGGGTAGAGTTGGGTAGAGTAGGATATAGTAGTCAGTTGACGGGAGCGAAGCCGCGGGCAAAAGCTCTATAAGAACAAGAACAATAAATTATTTTACATTACTTTTACATAATAATATCATAGAATTATTTATTTACTCGAGAAATTTCTCCTGAAAGCTGATATAGAAAATGGCGAATAAAGTTCAGCAAAATCATTGAAGCAAAAGTACTTTTCTAAGTTTATCCAGGACATTAATGTCACCCTGTGCCTCGGAAAGTACGTAAAGCTGTTCACCCCGGTTGTCATTACAGTCAGTCGCCAGAAAGTTTGATAGCAATGGCGTAAATATAGAATAGAATAGAATAAAACTTTATTGTACACCAAAATAGTAACAAAAACTTATGCATCAAACAGGTTTGAGCAAGAACTCACGAGAGACCAAAATTGCTGGTAATTTTTGACGGAAAGCTTCCAAAGGTATTTCGAATGTTTTAAAACTAACTTAATCTATGGGTACAATGGCGGTCTTATCGCTAACAGCGATTTCTACCAGACAACCTTAGGATGGACTGTAAGAACTTGACATAAAAAAGGGGGTAAACTGCGGTGTACTGCAAATTAAATTAGCTAATAATAAAAATAATAATTATTATTATTTGCTATAGGGTGGCAAGGTTGGCAAAATGCCACGGACCCCCGTTCTGAGAGGCCGCGAGCTCAGAACTAAATCAAATTTATAAAAAAAATCATTTCTCTATCTAACGAATTTGCCACGAGCCTCAGATGATATAGTTACGCCACTGTCTGATCATCAGTATATCCAAGGAGTTTTGTGTTGCCCAGTAACTGCGTTTTGGCGATCTGCCCCCCTAGCCAAGTCACAAACGATAAACGTAAACTCTCAGTAGTCTTTAATAGATTTTCAACTTTATGTTATTGGAAATAAAGTTGAAAATCTATTGAAGATTACATAGTGTTTTCGTTCGTTCCGGTCGCTAACGCTCAGTAGTCTTTAATAGATTTTCAACTTTATGCTCTTAGGTATAAAGTTGAAAATCTATTGGAGATTACTAAGCGTTCATGTTTATCGTTTGCAACTTGGCTAGGGGGGCTGATAGGCAGTCGCTCCATGTAAATCACGGGTATTCAGCCACATCCGGTTACACTGGAAGCCGACACCAAGCTAGTTGGGAAAAGGTTAGGGAAGTGAGACAAGATGAAAATCATTGAAGTAAAAGCAAAACTCACTGTCCACTACAGGAGGTTTTAGTTTAGGCTTCTCTTTAGGTACGTCTTTCCCATTCTTGGATTTCGGAGACGGATCCATATTCCGTTGCTCAGGCTTATAATAGTCAGTCTCGTCGTGAACAAACTCTTCGTACTCTTTTTCCAAGTGTGCGTCTAATTTTGGTTTCTTGGCCAACGGTTTATCTTTTCCTGTTAATATATTGTCGTGTGGGCCTCTGAAACAATAAGTTAAACGTTTCTAGTAGGGATGTAACGAAAGTGGTTATATCGAAATTTTATCGGAAGCTCGAAACTTTCGGAATCGGAATCGGACCTTCGTAATATCTCTAGTTTCCACCAGTGGTTTCACCCGCGTGTAAGTGGAAATTAATATAATGTGGGATCTGGGATGTCCCTCCCCTTTTTTTGGTAGGTTTTCAAATAACTTTTCCAACAGCTCTGGATGGAGCGCGAGGGAGTGCCACACTTTTATGAATTAATTGAATCTTTGAATCGTGGCAACTCTTTCGAACAATTCTGAAGTCCTGCAGGACATGGTCTACCCATGTACCAGGTTTCATATAATTCTGTTAAGACGTGAAACATTTTCCATTGGGTGGATGTAGGAAACAATAAAAAATAGTGACATGTTAAGCCATTGGACTCTCCACTCCAGCCTTGCTGTCCTATGTACAGTCAAAAGAGCAGTTGCACTTTACCAATGCTAAAATGCCTAAAATTTCTGTATAGTAGACGTTCAATGATCCATAAGTCGTTTATTCAATACTTTAGATGCTACGCTACAAATTAAATAATTCATAAACCATTGACACTCTTCTATAAAGAGATGTTAGTCACTTTAGCATTAGTAGAGTGCAACTGCACTTTGGACCCCTTTACTGAACATCACTCGCAGGCAATAGGAGTGAGTGACAATAGGAGTTACCTAATTGAAATAGTTTGTCCCTCCAAAATCCGATTTGATTCAAAGGAAAGGTAAGATTGAATCAACAATTTTTGAAAATCTATTTGACTAGGCATATGATGATTATAGTGTGGTGTCTATCTTTCGAATTGCCTTTTCTAAACAAAAGTTCAGATATCCCTGAAGAGATATAATGGTGAAACTTCAAGAATTAGTGACTATCAGAAACATTGTAAAATAATTATTCTACGGTCTAAAGAATAAACGCTCATCTATTTTTTTTTCTCAGCTTTGTGTTTTGGTCAGATGCGCATTTTTACCAAGTACAGTAGAGAATAATAAATATTTTCAAACTCACAGTAATACATATTTGACGCTCATAACATTGTCATCAAAGTCTTCGCAGGGGCTGCACTTTGCCATTGTTACTTGCATTTCCTTCATTATAACAAACCTCTTTGTGGCTGCATATAACTCGTCCTAGAACAATTCAAGGATTACACTTTAATCAGTACTCTTAAACAGCTTTCATCTTGTTTAACTCATCAGTTTCCATAGGTAACAGAAGAAATGATGAGGTGGAGTATTTGGTCATAAATATATGACCCCAGCAAAATAAACACGAAAATATTTGTAGTATTAATCCAACGAAAGCAATTGAAGAGTTCATTGTTCTGCTCATTGTTGGACAGACTGCAATATGTATTATGTTTGCTGTTTTTTTTTATGTCTTGTGCTGTCATCAGCACTATCATATAATGAATTTATATTTGCCATAATTAAAGATTTAATTTAAGTTTTATTATATTATGGAATATGGTTAAAGTTCTATTGTATTTTAATAATTCTTGCCAGTTTTTTTCCATAGGAAATGCCAGAAGCTACTGCACAGTTTCAATTGATGTAATCATGCTCTAACTTCTGGCTTTTTTATAAGGTACTTATGTCATACAAAATATTTTTGGATTGACAGTGTTTTTTACAACTGGGTTCAAAAGAATGGTTTATCTGCTTCAGAAGTGTATAATATAAAGTAACATACCAAGCCATCAGGTCCATGCAATGTTATGTTTGGTACTCCAACATCCTGCAGGGTGAGTGACAGTCCTGGCAGGCCTCCGATGTTTCTCCATGTTTTGCTAGTGATGAATATGTGGTCGAGCCGGGAAAGTTTTACTTTGTGTTCATGGGCGAGCCGCTGTGTGCACTCACCACAGTTGAATAGATATCTGAAAGATGATTGAGGCATGATTAAAATTATTTCATAGCAATAACGTTTTTATGTTTATTAAAAAACATGTTAAAAATTACAAAACAAAAAATCTTTTATTCTTTGGTTATATCGCATGTTTAAAACAAAAGTGGCACTATACTGAACTTGTTTTTTAATTGCTATTTTTAGGTAAACCTAAAAACTACCTAACCTAACCTAACACTGACTCTGATAGTTAAAGTCTTTGTTCCAATAAGTTGATTTTCCTCAATAATTGATTCACAACTTCTTATTGAGTAAATAAGTACATTGAAAACTTTATGACTGCTGAAAAATCACCTTTTTGTTATAATTCCACTTTTGTTTTAAGGGTGCTTATATGTATTCTGTAGGAATTTGTCCTGCTTTTTATAGTGTAGTTTTACAGTAAAAAAAATACCACATGATATCAAGTTATGATTCATTTAACTCATAAAAGAAAGTATGATGCAAAGATATTTAAGTTGTGAAATAAATTGTTTCCAAGTTGCATCATATTTAGTTGTAATTGCATTGATTTCATAGTCAATCTTTTTAATTCCTCCTTTTGAATACTGTAATTAGAGACACAATAGAAAGACAATGAGAGAGTGAATGCCGGCGTTCGCTTGGGCTTTAATGAATTAATAATATTAATAAAACCTATGAGAGAGAATATTATTCTAAGAGTAAGATTGAAAGATCTTAGACTTAGATGGCTCTTATGTGACTGAGAAGATCATTGTTGTACTTGATGAGGACATGGAATAATTTAGTTATTCAAATTTAAATTATTCCAACAATATTGTGCATGGCATGGTTGATGATAACATAAGGCGAGTTTCTATGAATCAATTTATGATGATCCTCAAATACATACAGCTATCGTTACAGGACGAGAAAGAAGCTCAGACAAAAAGTAAACAAAGTCCTCTGAAACCAAAACTCTTCAGTTTACGAAGCTGTGGAAGGTGTCTTACCGTTTTTGGTCCGTGAAGAGGTACAGTGTGTTGGGCGCCCCCCTTGCACCCGAACCAAGCACCTGGAGGTACACAGTACTAGGTGCATACTTCTCACTCTTCTTCGATATCTGATGTCTTTGACGTTGTGCCTCTGCGATTCTTGACGAAGTCGCTTTCGGCATATCGGCTAAAAATTCCAATAGCTTCTTAGTACTATCAGACGAATACGAGCGTATGCTACGTTTGCTAACTACACGAGAACTAAACAATACACTTAGACCGTACATGTGTGTTTGAGGTTATTGATATTCCAAGACCGAGTTTACGAGCATTCGTTCAAGATTTTTAGTTGCAATTATTATTTTTGGCATAATTCATTTCATAATTATTTACTTATTGGTTTTCATGACAAATTTTCAGATTTGGAACAGAGTTTTCCTCTGCGACATTCAACATTTTCTGAATTTTCCGTATTTTTTTGACAGTTCAATTTGACGTTTTTCTTCGCCGGCATTTGATTCGCGACCTTCGCGACACAATTGACCAAAAACCAGTAAATAAAAAAAATCTCTGATTTTCTATTAAATTAAATTAACGGAATAATAATTGTGAAAAGTAACAGAATTTTTATTCAATTTCAGTAGTCGGCTAAATAATCTTTGTGTTGCTATTCTATCACAGACTACAATTGTATTCTATTAAAAACAGTTACAAAAAATGTTGCCCACGTTGCATAGGAAGTGACAATAGTAGAAAATTTAATATATGTATAGCAACACTGATTTAGAAAAATGGCGTTCTATACAGCTGCGGGTTGCGCAATTTTTATGTAAATGTGCACGAAATTTATTAGAAAATTAAGTTTTAAGTGCAACAAATACTTCAGACTGGGGGCATGATCAATTTATATAATTTATAGAGTAAAAAACGAATAGTGTAATAATATTTTAGTTCAGTGCAATCCTGTCATGGACCGTGTATTTTTTGTGTTGTGATGTATGAAAACGATAAATAATGAAACGGAAAATAATGCGGCTGTGCAAATAATGTGACAATGATGAGTATGATATGGGTGGTGTTATTGGTGGCCTTGACCGGCTCACACTTGGGACACTGTTCGCCTCTCCGATCAACGCCGCAAACCTACCCTCATGGTGAGTCATTTTGTCGAAAAATGCATGTTTTACATTAATTAAATAAGTATTTATCTGTCTGTGCATCGCCTACGGGTGTAAGTGAAAGGAAAATGTACAACTTTTTTATTTTTCATCACTTACATTTTGTCTACAAAAGGTAACATCTGTTCAGATTACAAAAGTATATCAGTTCATTGTTAAAAAGGAAGTGATACAGATTTCCGTAAAAAATAAGAGCTTATAATTATAAATGTTTTAAATTCAAAGCATCCACAGTTCATAACTGCCAGCACTTTGTTTAGTAGTCAAAGACTGTCCTTGTTCATACATATAAACCTGTATGTTTACATATGTATACAAATGAAATGCTTAGAGCTACATCAAATCTATAGTTCAACAATCACTGACATGGTTTATAGCTTAAAAATATTAACCGAACAATACATAAATAAGATGTGTATATAATTATTTTTACATAAAATTAACTAAACTTCACCTATGTATTATTAGTACTTACACACATGTATAGAAGTAAATAAACAGTGCTTATCTCAGGCTTTGTTATCTAAACACTGTTATCACTATTATTATTGTTTGGGTATTATAATAATAGTATTTATCACATTATGATAAGGAAACACCTGTAGGCCTCCATTAAAAGAAGATTGATATCTTGATTACTATTTATTTCCTGTGTTTAATTTATCCTCATGAATTATAGATATTTCTCATAAATATAAGTTCAATGGTTTGTTGTTGTAGTTTAGAATAATTTAAAAAACAAAAACAAATGAGTAGATAGTCACCCTCAAAGGCAACTTATCCAATTGTTCCAATATCCCATTCAAAGCTATCAAAACTTATGAATAAAATTCTTGCAACACTCTATAAACAAATACTCAATATATTTCTATAGAAGAATATATTTCTTCATAGTTACAAATCTCTAAAGTTTAGAATTTAGCCTTGATAAAATAAATTGCAACTAAACAGATTCTAATTAGATTCCAGTATTATTCTATCTTGTATACATAGTTCAATTTTGTGTATTCCAATTCCAAATAATCCTTTTGTACTCGTATGAGTGAACCAAATTCCTTAATACATATTTAGGACCAAGTTGGCCCTTATTGATGAGTATCCACTATAATATGTAGTGGTATTTTTTCCAAGTTCACTGGCCTGTTGGTCTAGTGTTTAGTGGCCCTGACTGCTATGCCGGAGGTCATGGGTACAATTCCCACCCAAAACTAATGTTTGTGTGATGAGCATGATCATTTGTTCTGTGTCTGAATGTATTTAGAAATATATAAGTATGTTTATTAGTTGTTGAACTAGTACCCATAGCACAAGCTCTGCTTAGTTTGGGGAGAGATGGAATTGTGTGAAGGTTGTCGAAAAAGAATAAATCCATGAATAAATATAAATAAAATATTATGGGTAACAATATTATGCATTGTAGCAAATAACTATTAAATTGGACCTTGCTTTCAATTGGTCCTACTTCATTGCATCCATTGGTCAATTTACAATAAATTGCAGTTTATTTTTATCCTAGTTGTTAAGTAAACAAATAAATATTGACATTGAGTAGTAGTACATGTAAAGTCATTCAAAAAATATGTTTGTTTGTATATCGGGACAATGTGTGATCCCATAGACTAAAACTGTTATGGACAATTGACTATTTTTTTTTTACAAGTAATTTTTTGATACAAACAGTGTATCAAAAAATAAATATATCAAAAATCTCAAATTAAAAGAATTTTTCAAATCTGATCCATAATAAGGTAAGAAACAATTCAAATCTGGTGGAAGAGGAAATTCAATTCAAGCCTACTATTAGGTTGTGTGCACAAAAAAAACAGCGAGATGTCCCTACCATGTAAGTAAGTAAGTAAGTAAAAATTTATTTGCATAGATTGTAGGTACATGAGATAAGTTGGAACAATAATTAAGTGGGCCTTGTACAATCTACCTTATATTAGGCATGCAAACCTTAATGAGGTTGTTAACAATATTGAGAAACAATCATAACTTTAAAATTTACTTAGTATATACTTGGAATAAAATAAATCAAATAAATTAAAATCAATTAAATCAGAAAAAATTAAATCATTATGTAATATAAGAATAATAATAATAAAAAATAATAATCATTAGTCATAGAAAAAAAATTAATCATTATGCTTGATTGCACATGCTCCTACTCATTCTCATATCAATAATTAATATGGACATTTATCTACACTAATATCATAAAGAGGTCAAGTTTGTTTTTTTTGTTTGTAGGAGTTAATCTCTGAAAGTACTGGTCCAATTGCTAAAATTTTTTCACCAATAGAAAGCTGCTTTATTCCTGAGTGACTTGTGCTATATTTACGTACAGTCAGGGATCAAAAGTGCACTCAGAAATGTCTACCTATATATATAAAAAAAGTCTACCTATATATCTTCTTGATTCTCTTGACATTGATTATTTTTAGGGTTCTATACCCCAAAAGGAAAAAAACGGAACCCTTATAGGATCACTCTGTTGTTCATCTGTCTGTCTGTCAAGATCCTTTATCTTGGGAACGTGGATTTATCGAGTTGAAATTAAAACCATATACTCAGGTCTGCAGTCTCTTGAAGCTGTGAATGCAGTTGCACTCTACCAATGCTAAAGTGTCTAAATAAAAATAAAATTTCTTTGTTGTAGAAGTTCAATAGTCCACAACTAGTTTATTCAATACTTTAGATTCTATGCTACCAATTAAATCAGTCATGAACCATTGACCCTCTTCTACAAAGAAATTTTAGACATTTTAGCTTTGGTAAGGTGAAACTGCACTTTTGACCCCTGACTGTACCTATGCGGGAGTAGCTGCGGGCAAAAGCTAGTATAATATATGTATAAGAGGAGAAATTGACTGACATCAATGTATACGAGGACTAATAGTATGAAATATTGTACAAGGTTGCCTTTTATGACCTAGGCAAGCTCTAAGAAAGTATTTTCCAAAATTTAGGCCTTAAGGGGATGAAAAGCGAGTCTAAAGTTTATGAGGAGAAACCTACTGTCACTTGGGTGAAACCACTGGCAGAAGCTAGTTCAAGTAGTCTTCAGAAAAAGATTTCTTTTTGTATTTATCAGAAATCAGAAACGTTTATTTCAAATAGACCAATTACAGGCACTTTTGAATTGTCAAAAAGTCGGTCAGTCAAAAAAAGAAAAGAAGTGAAGCTAAATTGCACATTTTACACATTATTATTTGTTGTTTATAAAGTATTATACAAAAATAAATACAGGCAAATACCCAGTTGTATGCCACACTAGCTTTTTCCCGCAGCTTTACTCCAATGACCTAACCTACAGGAAACATGCATTTTTTGGGTTAAAAAGTACCAATGAAAGAAATTTTATATCTGGCACAGTACTTCCTGGATTTATATTATAACTCACATGCATAGAATTAGTACTTCACCCCATTATAAATTATAGCCTGTGTTTTTCTGATGTATAAACTATTTCTGTAAAGTTTCATCAAAATCTGTCCAGTAGTTTTTGCATGAAAGAGTAACAAACATCCATACATCCATCCCCACAAACTTTCATATTTATGTTATTATTATGTAGTAGGAAAAAATTCAAGATGTAAATAAACTTCACTGTTGGACACAGGCCTCCCCCAAGCGTCGCCATAACGATCGGTCCTGTGCGTCTCGCACTCGTATCCATCGGATTCCCGCGACCATCACCAGGTCATCGGTCCAGCTTTCCAACGCTGCGTCTTCCAGTATGCAGTTGCCACTCCAGAACCTTTCGTCCCCATCGACCATCTGTTCTGCGTGCAAGTTTGGCGATTCTTCGAGCTATGTCGGTCGGCTTGGTTGTCCAACAGTGGATGTCTTTCGGCCGAAATGATGATGACGATGATGATGAAATAAACTTCCCAGACATAGGTTCTAAGTTTCATGCAAACAAGGTTTATCTATATTTCTATAGCATCCTAACACACCTGTCATCCGCAGATGCAAGTGCCCAGTCCCGGTTGGAAGGCTGGGGCTCCCAGGGCAGCATGTACGCGGCGGTGCCTGCGCTGGCGCTTCTCATCACCGCTGTCGGTCTGCTCCTCGGGTGCACCTGGTGCTACCGGCATAAGGACTGCAAGGTATGTTACTGATAAAGAGGTGATGATACTGAGTTGAGTGTGCATGATAAATTGCGGCTGGTTTTTGATAGGAAAGGCAAAAACATGTTTTTCGCAGCCCTGTCACTAAAATGTAACATAATTAACGTTTTTACCCAACTGCAAGAAGGGTTATGTATATTTTTTGTATAGAGCGGCAGCTATGCAAGTGACTAATATGATGTTTGTTTAGGCCTAATACTGTCAAATTACATTAAATGAACTAGCATGAAAATAAGCTAAGTAAGGGGGCAATTAAATTCTGCATTCAAAACTATAGTTGAAAATACGTATCTTAGAAATCAGTGCTCTTCAGATAACATTTAGGTGTAGGTATGAAGGAAGGAGAGTGATTATAAATAGCCAAATGGGTCTTCCTCAATCCATCTCAAACGCAGTACCAGTGTGAAGTCGCTTAACAGGACATGTGTCACCTATTATGCTTCCCATCCTGCATAACTACTTGCAACTTTCTGGATTTATATGAGGCCAACAGCAGAGCTTTACCAATTACTGGTCAGAATAAAATAATAATTCGAGTCCCATCAAAACAAAAAGAAAAATTGATTATAAATCACTCTCCTTTGTTTATTGTGGATCATTATAGAGATCACATTTCACATATAAAAAATCCCAATTGCAATGGAAGATCCATTGCAATTGGAATTTTTTATATGTGAAATATAGGAGGCTCCTATATTATCCTAGCTCCTATTAGGAGCTCTGTATTGTGTGTTAATTGTTGTATGAAAAATGTTTACACTGATATTCCATACAATATTTATTATGTGTGTTTGTTTGTCTCAAATACAGTGTCAAACAACAATGTTGGTGGCCTACTTGATTCTTAACTCATTATGTTGTATGTAGATAATTAATATTGAAGTAATTAGTATCCTGTTGTGCTGCTTAGGTATGCTTTAAATAATTATGGGCATTTAAAAGGGCTACAGATTGCGATTAGATGTGATAAAATTTTAGGATAATACCTGTTAAAAGTACATAAGAGAAACGAAACAGACATAAATTATTTTAGAGAGCTCAAAAATGGTAAGTTCATGATTCAAGATAATATTGCCTCTGTTATGTGGTTATTGACCATATCCTCCATCTACTTATCCTCCTTACCTACAAAGACCCTCACCGCGTCTGTGTGTCTGTCTACTATAAACTCATAAACTACTAACCGGATTTTCATACGGTTTTCAGCAATAGACAGAGTAATTCATGAGGAAGTTTTATATGTTTGAGAACTACACTTACAACCTAGGGGGTCTTTAAGTTACGACCACATTATCGCTTACCAGTTACCATCAGGTGCGATCAAGCGGTCAAGCGCGAGCCTAACAATAAAAAAGAAGCGAAAAAAAATGGTATCACCCGTGCGAATCGGGGACGGGTCGCGTAGTTTAGAGTTTAATAAAGTGGAAGAGTTTTTTTTTATTAAACCAGCTTATCTCTGAGATAGCCAGATTCATGACGAATAATATAGGCTATATATATCTTCACGCTAAAATCCAAGGAAGCATCCAATGGATGGAGAGGGTGAGGGAGGCCAAAGAAAGTATCCAAGGAAGCATCCAATGGATGGAGAGGGTGAAGGAGGCCAAAGAAAATATGGATGGATCGTGTGTAGAGTGATATGAATGAAAACGGAGTTAGTAATAGAATGACGGACAGAATATGGTCACCCGTAATATGGGACAAGTTCAGGGGGATACTGATGCTTCGATCCACGGAAGCGGATCAGTATCCAAAGAAGCGGGGGATTCCGCGGGGGTCAGCAAGTGTGTTACAGCTCAGATTATAGGGCCTATAATCTGAGCTGTCGTAATTTCCTTATATATTATTACTATAATAAGACATACATAGCCTATTAATAATAGGCTATAAATAAATAGCTGGTGCAGTAGAAAATAATAGCTATTTCCCACATCAATCTTTTTAAACTTTAATTCAACTTTCTCTTACTGTTCTCTTAATTAAAAAAAAAAAAAAAACTAATTTCGCACTGAACATTGTCAGGCTGAATAAATTTGATTCTTAATCAGATTAAACTGTAATAAATGTTAATTTTTAGGCGAGTATGGTCTATCGTTAACCACGTCATAATTTACCATTAGATGAAATAGCGGACAAACGCGGGCCTAACGATTAAAAAAAAACTTACTGCCG
The DNA here is from genome assembly GCA_905147345.3 of Mythimna impura. NCBI lineage: Eukaryota > Metazoa > Arthropoda > Insecta > Lepidoptera > Noctuidae > Mythimna > Mythimna impura. The sequence continues at coordinate 25,400,823 of LR990346.1, read as the reverse complement.
TTTCTTCTATACATAATGGAACTAGCCGTGTTCTTCTAAACTAACTTCCCGTAAACACACTACTTCATTGATTATTATATTTATTACCTAGTATTTCTTGTTACTCAGAAGTCTAACTTCCGCCACCAATGGGAGGGTATATCCGTAGCATTTTATCTGTGCGTACCATTGATATCCGGTGCGTACGTACAAACCTAATTATTGCTATGATACATGGCGTCAATAGCGTGACACCCACGAGATGAAACAATGTCCTATTCTTAGCCAATTATTGGTGACACGAAAAGATTTGTGATACATACCACATAAAAGAGTTCAAAGTAGATGTATATCGGGTTGGTGTCCGCATGGCCACGTCCAAGCGCGTATTTTGAGTATGAATGGAATATTATATAAGTATATATATTTTTTTTAAATCACACAACGCCGTCTAGTCTCAAGCTAAGCAGAGCTTGTGTTATGACTTGAGTACTAGCATCTGATAAACATACTTATATATTTCGAAATAAATACATATTGTAGATAAATTACACCCAGACACAGAACAAATGATCGTGCTCATCACACAAACATTTGTCATGGGTCGGAATCGAACCCACGACCTCCGACATAACAGTCAGGGCCACTAACCATTAGAACAACAGGCCAGTCAGAAAAAAAAATTGATCATTCGATCCAGCTCCTCAAGAAAACCTGCAACTCCCTTGCCTGGTAGTACTATGTTACTACCTGAGTTACTTTGCCCTGTATCCTTCGACCATTTGGCTGCTTGGGAGCAGATGAGCTGGCGTCCCGTCCTTCTTTATAAAGACTCTTTAGAGTGGAGTGTCTATAATTCCTATGAGAAAGAGGTGTTTATTAAAAAAGGACCCGTTTCAAATGTAATGTCTGTGACTGTACGCAACAAGTTAGATACAGTAAAGCTGGGTTACTTTGGATTAAGCTTCATCTGCACGGTTTCGCCCGCTTGAAAATGGATTACTTTTCTCCGTACAAACTTTATACCTCCGTTTCATCCCCTTGGGAGATGAATTTTGAAAAATCCTTCCTTAACGCATGCCTATGTCATAAAACAACTATCTGCGTGCCACATCACAGTCTGTTCAGTGGTTTCAGCTGTTTGTTGATAGATCAGGAAGTCAGTAACGGTTGCCTTTTATATGAAAATGAATCACTATTTCCCTTGGTCATTTCATAACGCCTGTACGGCTGGACCAATTTCGCTAATTCTTTTTTGCTGTATTTGTTAAAAAAGTAAATTGCGCAGAACACAAAATGTAATGAGTAATTAACGTTCCAATATTTGACTGTTCATAGTTAAGACAGGACAACGTCTGTCGAGTCAGCTAGTAATTATATAAATATGAACACAGGCCACTATGTTTACTGTGCTCCTATTGGTTAACGAGCTCGAGCCAAAGTTTTACCTCAGGGCCAAAGTAACCTCACTTAACGGTATACAAATATATCTCGTATGCCCACTTACATAAGGCACGACATTCTTATCGATTAGTACCTAAACAGGGACGGAAAGTATCAGCTGTCACTTCCCATGCAGCAAGTGAGAAGTCAGCTAAGGTCACCATTGTGTGCAGGTGAGGGGTTAATAACTTGTCACAGTTTACACGTCGTTGCAGTATTTTAATCTACTACCTGGTATCTTTGTCGGGTTTTGTTGTTACACGAGTATTTGTTTCGAAATGTTGGTAGTATTTTTATTTTTTGTCTAGATTTTCTGGAATATTTTTGAGCTGTCAGGAGTGCTGATCGCCAGGGTTGCGAGGTTGTTCGAAAGAGTACTCATGGCCCTGGATCGTAAAGGGCAAGTGAACGAACGATTTTTTTTTAGGTGGAAAAACATCTAATGACAAATTCCACTTTTGGGCGGAGCGAGATATAGTGCCAGACTTTAACTGACTAAAAACCCACTCCTGTTTCTTCGTTGGCTTCGCCAGGGCCCCGGGTTTCTTTTTCACACTACCCATGGCCCCAGTAGGCTTCGACCCTGATTCAATGGGCCCCTACGATTTGCTGACATCTCCCTGAGGCGCGCGTGGAACAATACGCGCCGTCGACGACTTGGGCTCGGTCCGGACGGTTACCGGACGGTCGGACGGCGGGCTATCCATTGCTCGCCGTCGATACGGTGGTCGGAAATCGGGATCGGAATCCCGGCGGCGGTTGGGGCGTGAGGACCGTTGCCTCACGCGATTGGCCGCTTCCTTTGCTAGCATTACTGCTTCGCAGAAGGAGGCGACCGCCTGCCACTCCTCTTCGCTCCGGACCATGACCTGTACCAAGGCCCGGCACGAGAGATCGCCGCCGCCGATCGCCCCCACGAGGACACGGCGTTGCTCTGCCCAAGCGAGACACACCTCCACCGTGTGCTCCACCGTGTCCTCTGGGCGGTCCACATAGTGGCGACACCCGGGCGTCGCTTTCGCACGAATCCGGTGTAGGAACTTCCCGAACTTACCGTGTTCGGTGAGAACCTGCGTCATGCGGAAGGTGAGGACGCGGTGAGGTCTTTCCAAGCACGCCTTAAAGAAGGGGACTTACCGCCATAATTGTGGCGTGCCCGTCAAGACGGGTTAGATTTTATGGCTTCTGACTCTCCGAACGACTGTCAAAAATCTACAAGTAACAGCCGCGACCAACGGCTTAATTTTAACTTTCTGTGCTATGGACATGAAGCAAATGCTTCATGGCTACAGAGGATGTTATGTTAAGAACTTAAGATGGTCACCCATCCACAGAACGACCTTGGTTGGAGCGTTGCTACTAAACTAAAACTAATGACAGTAGAATAATAAATCATAATTTCTACCTTTATAATTTACTCTCTGCTGCCAGCGGCTTCGTCTGCCGCCCTTCGTTCCTTCGTCCTTAAGGGATAATCTTATCCCATATTCGCGGAATGTCATGGGCTACTCGTGTACCAAATTACACCGAAAACCGTCAAGACATTCCAGCGTGAAGAAGTAACAAATATACACACACACACACATCGCTTTTATAATATTAGTACGATTTGGGGTAGGCACAGCATCTCTATAATCGATCCTCCGAACCCAACAGAAGCGAAACTTCCAATACTTCTTTATCACATACCATTTCGATTTTCACATAACATTTTCATGCTGGCCGTACCACCATCTTTTTACATAGTACATAAAAATAAGTATCAAGATCAACATGTAAACAGGTGTTTTACAGCCCACTTAAAATTCAACTACATTTAATTTGCCTCATAAACATTGCAATAAGAAAGTAGTAGAATACTCGACTTCGTTCTTTTCTTTAGGTATTCCGTTTATGACCCAATAAAAGCAATTGGACCAAACTTAGATATTGTTGGTCCAAATGTAGGTCAGTGAACTTTATCAGTTTGTATACAAAAGCTATCTGCTTTTTAGCTCAACAGACCGATTGTGTATACAATAAGTGTTTCGATTTTATAGGAGTATCTACAGTTTAATGAATAACTAAAAATCTACCCCTGCTTCGCAAGGATGTTACAAATCTTTGAAATTCTCGGCTTTTCTCTACTATAATATACATGTCTTATACACCTAAATTTCTTCATGAATCACTCTGTCTATTGGTGAAAACCGCATAAAAATCCGTTCAGTAGTTTTTAAGTTTATCGCGAAAAGGCAGACAAATGCTATTGGGGGATTTTGTATGATTTACTAAATAAGGATTTCTCTGTACAATCTTGAAATCTGGCTTCTCAATATTAATTATGAGGGACAGAGCAGTGTTTAAATATATCTAAAAACCTATGTTCTCATTTAAGTAAATTAATTAAAAGATTAATTAATTTTAAAGGTCAACCACAAATTACAAGATCACCAGTTTCAATTAATAAAATATGAATTAATTGTTTAACCTAATTTTTTACTTCTAGATGGTTCCAGATATTAATTCAAATTCCTACTTTAAAACTGATGAGTTTATCTGAACATGAATGAACAAACCGACGCTCTTTATTAAGTTATTAGAATGGATAACACATAGGCACTAACATACATAATTGATCATTGTGTCGGGCGTCATAATCTCGCTCCCATATGTAGTGTCTAATAAAAGTTGCAGTTGTGTATGTAATCAGTGACCGACAGACGGGGTCAACGCTCCCGGCACGCCCTCCAACAATACGCGGGCAAGACAATAGTGCAGATCCCGTGCGCCCTCAGAATCAACATCTCGACGGGACAAAAGTGGAAAAAGTTATCTAATATAGTTAGATTTTCTGATCGCAGATTTTACTTCTTCTTTTCTTTTCGAATCGATGATTTTCTTATCCCTCAAAGTATTTTGGCCCAGTAGGTTGCCATGTTTATAGTGGAGTCAGTGGCGTTTAAGGTTCTCCAAATTACAGATGTAGGGACACTTTGGGCACTCAGTAACTTACTAAAGAATTAAAGATATCATATTCCAAAACATTTACAGATATCGCCATAATTTTTGTACTAGCACTTTAAAGATTTACCATGTTGTGGAATATTATATTTCTGTTCCACTAAATATACGCGGACCCAAAAAAAAGAACTGCCAAGAGAAAATGCCATACATTTTCGTAGGTTTAACATGCGAGGTTGGTTTCAACCAAAATCAAGGCTGTGTATCTAGTACAAAGAAAGCAAGGAAATCAGGTCTTTTACAGCATTGTGTGCTTGAATTCCACCGCATGTGAATTACTTACTTTTGTACCGTATTTCCTAAATTAAACTTCTATTCTGTCCCTCGTGATGCTTTTGTGGCCGGAATAGCGTATTGTGTCGCGAGAGATTTGATAAAATATCCGCAAACGTTCCGAGAAAAGTGCGATTTCGTGTGACGGACAAAGATTTTGTTAAGAGCCCCTTCAGAGTAATGGGAGACGATAACTGTTTATTTTTGCGTGGGTCGAATGACGTCATAGTTACGCTATTGTCGGCCTTCCAAGTCTTCTAACTGTCCCTTTCATGACGTAATTTTCTTGTATACTGTACGCCGTTTAGACAAAATTATGCGCACTTAGCTATAAGTTCATACCTATCACATTTTATTGTATGAATGAGGTAAGCTGTGTGCGGACATTTGTGTATAAATTGTTATTTATATTTCTTATTGAGAGAATGAGGTAATCCTTATAAAAAAGAAACCGCAAAACGAATACGGACTAGTAGTGTAGTAGGACAGCGTAATACTTACTTGTATAACAACAAACCACACGCACAAGCTCTTGCAGTTACAACAGTATTAAACGATTTGAGAGCATTTCGTAAAGGCTAAACCGAAAGCATTTGTCGGTATGTTCGCTCAAGTCACCCATCAAGCTGCCATTTTAACCCCTCAATCATAGTTGTACTGCTAGCGATCTCTCCGCTATATGCGTATTTGTCGAAGAGGCAAACCCGCAAGACTACAGATTCAACCACTTGATGCATTAGTCTAAAGGATAGCCGAACCTACAACAAAGTAGAACAGACAGGTTATATACAAGGCGGAAGAAAAGTGGGATGAGTACGAAAGGTATTATATTGTGATAAATAGAAACTCCATAGCAAGATTGGCGTATAATTCCGATGGACTGTAGGCCAGAGAATACATTCAAAATAGACTACTGGCACAGCTAAATAACTCAGAAGACCATAGATGTGGGCGATGTGGCCAAAGCTTATAATGCGCTAGATTTGGATCAATAAGCCTCAATCATAGGGGAACGCCTGCGCTTAGTGAGATGTCAGCCAAACGGTAACAGTAGACGCATGCGGGTCTACCCGATACTTAGTCAGTCGTTGGCACCGGTATTGTTCTATTCCACGCGATGATGCGTCTACACACATCAAGCAGGCATGTGTACAGTTATTAGTCACAGTGTTTATTTCTGGTATTTATTGCCGCCGATATTGATCTGCATCTGATATCTTGGATTGTTGTTGCATGAGACTTGTCTGTGATAGGTAAGAGATAGCTATTTGTGCGGTGTTCCGGTCTGGATGTATGCAGCGGATCACTGCTTGCGTTTGTGAGTTACTGCTTGGACTTAATCCATGCAGATTATTACGACGGCACTTAAAACATGCACGCTAAATGACCTCACTTATTGTATTGCGTACAATGAATTAGCAGATGTATCACGCGTCCATTAATGGATGCATGGATGCCCATTAGCAACACAACTCATTCTACAATCGTTGTAGATATGACTGGTTTGTTTTCTTTCAATTCTCTTCAAAATGCATCTCATAATTAGGAGCATGGGGTTTAGGATTGATCGTTAAAGTTACCGTAGCCTTGGACCGCAAAGAGCAACTGGAGAAACAGGCGGTTTTTAGACAGTAAAAGTCTGACACTGCCTACAGCTCCACCAAGAGCGGAAGGAGTCATTTGATGATTTCCCACTGAACAAAAAAGAATTAGGAACATGGTTATTTTTAGTTTTAAATAAATCTAGCTCACTTTGGAATATGCATATGTACATATATGCTCCATAACAGAGCATTGCATCTGTCAGCGACTTCGACCTAGTCTGAATAATCCAAAACACTATCTGGCAAAAGCTTTGGAGTGTTAACCGTGCCAAATTTCACCCAGTTTTCGTTAGCCCAAACAAATATTGAGGAACTTATATTTACACATACGCATGTAGTAATGATTGAGCTGTCTCGTTTCTCGTGTGGTATACATATCTTGTTTCTTTCATGACTATTAACAAAATTTATAATTAATTCCCTTTTTTTCGTAGACAGGAAAACTGTGTTCAGTCTTCATAACTAGCCAGACTGTTTATTTTACACATACCTGCTATGCCAATGACTTGTCGATATACCTGGTTTAACAATAGACAGATCTGTATCTGCTAACTATACTTCTCACTGAGCATGGCTGGAATTAATAAAATTATTATGTTCCACGTTGTAGTTTATTTATGTAGAATGTTCCACGTCAGAAGTTAGCAGTCTACACGTGGTTTTCATATCTCTAGGGTCTCCTATCCTCGAGGATTATCAATTGAGGGTGAGTCCCAAAGGAAACTTTAAAAACGCACTACTCCGAAAAGCGACCTTTTTAGAAGGGAAATAGTTTCTCCTTTATAATTCACTCAAGGGAAAAGTATGGAATTGCGGTTGCCCGAAACAAAAATTGTATATTAATATTCCATTTCGGGAGTTGCCTTGAGGATCTATCACGAATTCATGATGTGGAGTTAGTTGCTTCCGGCTTTGTTTGGGCAGCGCCCAATTTGATTTACGTATTTGTCTTACTGCTGTCCAACTAAGGGCGGAATTCGCCAATAAAACCAATCGCGTTTAGCCGCTGTCACTAGTGTCACTTGCAAAAATACAACAAAAGAAAAATACAGACAAGTGACACTAGTGACAGCGGCTAAACGCGATTATGCGAGCCCAACGTTAAAACGCGATTAGTTTTATTGGTGAATTCCGCCCTAATACATCAAGTCTCATATTTATCTACAGCACCTGAATTGAGAGTATTTGTCTTAAGTTGTTCTGACTGCATCAAGACCTTCCTTATCTTTATGAACCCTTATTAATAGTCCGTACTAACATCAACAGACCGATCCTGTTTTATTTATAGTCCTGTAATTAAACTTCAATCGCCCCTTAGTCCTCGAAAACTAATTTGTCAATCTGGATCAATGTATCCAAGCTGAAAGTGCCCATAGAATTTTATCACAGCACTTATTGTAATTAAGTGATTAAATTAAGTGTTACAAAGTAGAGCTTGTGTTGTGGCGCCGTTCTTGGACGGAGTTCGATTGATTTTGTGAACTTCGGACTTACCTGGAGGTATAGACATTTCTTTATTTTCTTCTTCTCTCTGAAATAGACGTGTGCAAAGTAAATAAAGCTATCTGCAACTTTGAGATTTTCTGATCCTGACAGTAATTTACTAAAATGATTATTTTTTACAGATTGCCAAATTTTTTGCAATTTTAAGACGTGGTAAAAGATTGCCCATATTGTGCAATATAATATTTTTAGTAACTAAGTTGTTGAAATTTTTAAAAGAAAATTGCGAAACTGTAGATAACTTTATTACTTTGCACTCGTTGTATGCTAGCTAGAATATTTGGTGGCCGGAAACATTTATTTCACAGTATGACACCCGATATTGAAGTAAATATTGTTTGGGCAACGGTATGACGTAAACTTGCCATTTCTAGGGAGGGGGGGGGGACAGTCGTAAACAACTTTATGAGGACAAAGGCCACAAAGGACGACCATGGTCAAAATATTGAAAGACTATAAAAATATATTACTGGAAATATACATATTCCATTCGAATGACTACAAGCCCTTTTTGTCTGAAATTAAATGTTTTAATAACTTGGGACATTATTGTGATATCCCAAGGGAGTTCCAATATTTCGTGGAAGCAAATAATTTATATTAAAAACAACAAGCCAGACTTTGCGACCATTGTGAGCCAATTAGCGAAATGGAATTGGAATCACTAAAAAAATAATACTGTTTCTCTATTACCCACGACCATTGACTTATAATAAACTATGCTTTAGTGGACTGTAATTCGTATTTTTCGATTTCGCATTCCGCAGCATTTTTTGAAAAGCCATTTAGTTAAAATTCAGTGTGTAAATGAAGCAATGAACTCAAGATTTTCATATAAGTCAAATATTGCTTGTAGAAATTGAGAAAGATTTTCTAAAGTTAATTTAACAAGCGGAATTTCCGAAGACTTGATTTTCTAAATCGAAATAGAGATAAAGGCTAAATCGTGCCAAATTCCTGCCCAGTTTCCTCTGAGTTATAGCCTTTGGTTGTCCGAATTTCCTGCGGTTCCATTTCCTGATAAGATGCACTATAACAAAGGACATTTTGTTCAAACAATTGATATCTTTAGTCGAGACAATGAAACATTAATGAAACACTTTTCTGTGTATATGAGTACTCATTCATTTTTCTCTATTACGAATTTATCTTCTTTCATCTCCAACGAGTAATCAGCTATTGAGAACGAATCTATTTGTTCGTACACTGGAAGGCATGAACGATACGCTGAGATGTCGGTAGTATTATTGGGGGCACTAAGTACACTCATCGTTGACCTTGTAGGAAGCCTCAATTGCAGCGCCCCAGATTACACGCTGGCGCTTGTAAACAGTGTTATTCACACTTATAATTGTCTAAAAACAATGCGATAATCGTTATCTGTGAGTCAGCATGCTCGCCCACCTGTCCTGACAACGCACTACTAACGTAAACATGTGTGACATGCTTTTTGTGCACTTTGTTCTTCTAATTCGCATTGATAAACTCGTCTCGTTTTTTCTTGTCACGATTTTCGCTAAGATCAAATATATTATTTTTGTGTACTTCATTTATTTAAACCACATAAACAGAGCGTGGGTTTCCGTGGCCTCAGGCGAGACTGATATTAAGCATGTTCATTTCAACGTACATAGCTGGTTTTATACTCTGTATTAAGACCAAAATTACAACAGAAAAGTATCTTATTTTTTAGGGTTCCGTTCCTCAAAAAAGAAAAAATGGAACCCTTATAGGATCATATTGTTGTCCGTCTGTCTGTCTGTCTATCTCGAGAACGAATGGAGGTATTGAGTTGAAATTAAAACCATATGCTCAGATTTGCGGTCCCTTAAAGCTGTGAAAAAATCTAACTTGTAATTTAACAAAAAAAAAAAGATACAGCCGTTTATGTTGCGAATATTTCGACACTTGCTAGGGAATCAAAATTCATAGGATACTTCCTGTTGACCCAGAATCCTGAAATTTGGCACAAATCAAGCTCTTATAGCACAGATCTAGCAATAAATCTGAAAATAGTAAATTTGTTGTTACGTCACAAAAAAAAAACTTTTTTGCGATTCTGAAAAATCTTCGAGACTCCGGGAATTGAACTATTTACATAATGTAAGTTTGTACAGAACCCTCAGTGCGCGAGTCCGACTCGCATTTGCCCAGTTTTTTATAATTTTCCAAATATGTTTTGACAGAAATTATCAACAATGTACGACATAAATTTCGTCGAGCAATAAACCTTACTCATGGTTATTAAATAACTCTCTTGATGCTATCAAGCTCAAGGAAAAAAGACAAAAGGGGGCTCCAAAAATACACAGCAACGTTTCTCACAATACGCTAAAACAATCCGTCGCGAATTCTTTGCACGGCGGACTTTGAGATACTTCACATAAAAACCCTAGACTACGCGCGAGACATTCACACGACGAAACAACAATCTGATATTTTTCATCCATCAAAATATAAAATGAACCGTATGTGTGAAAGATTAAGATTGGAAGTAGATGTAGTGAGTGCAATATAATGCCAGTCATCTGACGATGCAGTGGCGCTAATACTTGGCATAGAGCCCGCGGCGGGCACACCCCATAGTCGTGCCCCTCCCACGCTGTCATCGCTTCACACCTCCCCCATCGCTGCTCTGATTCATATACTGAAATATGAAGCGGCTATAAAACCGGCAATGTACTGTCATGACAGTAAAATGCGATGGAGATCATCTGCAGAGTAATGCGAGTACCTGAGTGACGTTCGTCACGTGCCAGCAGCGGTATTGTTATAGCTCTGCTCACCAGATCTGTCCGAATTGTATTTATGGCAACGCTAGACGAGATCTGTCTTAATTCCACTACAGCATCTCCTCAATGAAACACGATTTTAGGACGGAGTTTTCTCCAAAATATGTGCTTGACCAATCCAGATTTTCAGCTGCTGAACTGCTAATCTCTGTAAGTTTTCTCGTTTCCCCAGCATGGGTGTCTTCGTCAGAAGTATTTTATTGTGATAATCACCTCCTTTATAACTAAAAAAATTAGCAAATATTGATCTCTACCACAAATTCCTTGTGACCAAATTCCCAGAACTAATGATTTTTAAAGTATTGTTTTCGTCTAAATGTCGTGTCACAGTTTTAACTTTGAAGTAGCAAACATCCTTCGTTAAAAGGACATCTATTATAAAACAAGATTTACACGCTGAGTCAGCCATTATAGTCACAAATCAAATACCTTGACGGGTTAATCAAAGTCAAACCTAGCTTCATGGGGCTTCACATCAGCGCGTTGAGGCAGGTCTCACAAAATTAACTTTTCATATTTGTCATAATGTAAGCTGAAGTTTTTGTATGTAATGCAAATATGTATTTTTTAAAAGATGAACGTAAATGCAGAGCAAATGAGATGTCGCAGAACGAATGTTTATTTTGTGTTTGTTTAAATCATTACTCTGAACTGAATGTCCTGTTTCATAGTATTACTGTTGTAAGAGATCATTACATTACAAGAAGTGCTATAAATTGGAACTTGTAGTTTGGAATCGAGCTTTAACACCTACACCACCAGAATTTATAGTCCTTGTGGCATTCCGGTTCCGAATTGTCTCTTAGTTTAGTTCAAATCCTGGTTGTTGCGTTATACTTATACATATTTGTGCAGAAACACAAGTAAACAAAGCTTCCCACATACATATTATAGAGTCGTACAATTGTCGTTTGCTTTTAGCAAAGATGTCAAGAGCTCTTTAGTAAGCCTGGGGCTGTAAATACGGCATACAGCAGCATGCACCATTGTGTAACCCTTTTGAATTATAATCCCGCTCCGATGAATATTTTATATCAGCTGCATACGATTTACAAGTTTAATATGTTTACCCTTGCCTACATTTGCAGTATACGTCATCTTCCCAACATAGATCTGTTCCGTAATAATATTAGTGTAGCACTTCGTCTTTAGTATTTTGTTTGTCCTATTTTAAAACTCGAACTCTCAACACTTCTTCCTATATTTTTAGGGTTTCGTACCTCAGAAGGAAAAAACGGAACCCTTATAGGATCACTTTGTTGTCCGTCTGTCTGTCTGTCGGTTTGTCAAGGCTCTTTATCTCGTGAACGAATGGAGGCATCGAGTTGAAATTAAAACCATATACTCAGGTCTGCGGTCCCTTGAAACTGTGAAAAAATCAAACTTCTGAGTTAACGAAAAACAAAGATACGGCCGTTTATGTCTTTAAAAACGTATATTTCGACACTCTGATGGGAATCAAAGTTCATAGGGTACTCCCGTTGACCTAGAATCCTGAAATTTGGCATGAAGCAAGGTCTCATAGCACAAGTATAGAAAAAAATCTGAAAACTGTTTTGTAGTTACGTCACAAAAAGAACTGGCCACGGTAACTCTTTCGAACAATCCGTAGTCTTGGCAGGAATAGCTGAGTTATAGCAGTTAATCCTGCTGAGGGACTTACCTGCAATGGCAGAAGACAGACGTGTGTCGAAAGAGGAGAGTGAGGCCTTCGCCCAGCAGTGGGACTTAATAGACTTATTAGATTAGATGGCAGCTAAGTTCTGATCTTTATTTTTTCACCTTACAAACAAAGACTTGAGACAGTTACCTACCTTCAGAAGTTCGATTAAATTCATTGGTTTTACCCATCAAGAAATAACTTGATTTTAAAACTTTTCACATAAATGATCCCAAGAATTTCTAAGAAGACTTTGTAGTTTCTGCGTGCCGTAGTTCCCATAAATTTCCTGTTAGGCGACCACAGGCCGCTACCGTGTTGTGGTCGCTTGCCGGATACGCAGCTCTAACGACACAAAAGCCGAACCTCTAAAAGCCCATCGCCATCGCTGTAATGCAGTGTAATGGCCAATTAATTGTGTCAATGTAATGCGATCGCTCCGCTCCTTGGTTATCATTGTTTCCGGAATGGCGCGGATTTTTGGCTCTTTATGCTAATGGAACGGGAGTTTCTCTTTTAAGTGTTTAGTGGTGTCTATTATTTTGGTGAATCATTTGTAATCTACTATATAAAAATAAGTCGGGTTTTCCTTCCTGACGCTATAACTCCAGAATGCACGAACCGATTTCCACGGTTTTGCATTCGTTGGAAAGGTCTCGGGCTCCGTGAGGTTTATAGTAGGGTAGAGTAAGGTAGAGTAGGATAGGCGGTACGAAGTTCGCCGGGTCAGCTAGTTGTTTTATATATTATACTGTCGCAATGAAACTGGACTGTAAAGCGATGGCCTGAAACACAGGTATTTTACTTTTATTAACCTAGATCGGGCAGTCCACTATCAAACATTGCAATTCCGAACCACGATTAATTGGACCTTTAATAATATTTTAGTTTTAGTATATTTTTAGGCACTATAATTGTATGGGAAATCTTATTACTGTTGGCTTAATGTTAATTTTTTGTAAACGTTAATTGAATAAAATTTTATTTTATTTTTATTTTTTTATTATTAAGGTAAAAGCGCTGGGGTAGCCCGTGAAATTCAAATTTTCTTAAGTTTTTGGCATTTTACTGGTCAGATTCAAGTTGTATGATCTTGATCTTTGTAAATAAATGATTCTGATTCTGACGTCTCAGCTCATGTATTGAATCACTTTTTCATAAAAAACCCATTCAATAGGGTAAGATGAAGTTTTGTATTATAAAGGTTTTATCATATTTTAGCCAAGAAATTGATTGACTTACTAAATGCAAAAAACTTAGAAAAAAAACTTTTGAGCATCTTAAATGCTTTCGGAGGAATAGAATTAATGTAACTACAAATATTTTCACCTTGACTTGCCCTGCACTCGAAACCACTCAGCAAATTATTCTCTAAGGGCCCACTTCCCATGCAGATTTCTCAGTGTGTATTCTTTCTACGTCGGTCGCTTTTATGAGGATCGTGCATATCACTAAAAATAAAATGCAAACCGCTTGGATATGTGTAAGTGCATCTGATGTATAATGACGTTGGTAGTTTATCAGTGCAGTGATTCAGTTGACGGAAATAGATCATTAGGAGATCTACGCAGAAAAATGTCGGTACTCAAGTATATACTAACCGTTTTGCTAAGGGGCCATTCAAGTTATTATAAGTAAATTGATTTTTAGTTTGTTTTTACGCTTTCCCCCCACCTCTCTCCCTTGACAGCAAAAGTAAGCAAAGTCACGCTTACGTAAATTTTAATACTAATGAGCAGTAGTTATCAAAACGAGAGATAATAAATTTTATGCAATTTGCAGAAAATCAGAAAAAAGGGAAAAACTTATTGCTTACGTAACATCATATAAAGCAAAGACCCCTCCCCCACCCCCATTTAATGCTTACGTAAAACTAATATAAATAAATGGCCCCTAAGTTATGTCTCTACTAGGCTCTTTAGTACCCATTAACATTTAAATCCGTCTGTTAGACAGTTACACAGATTTACGTCTTCGTTCTTTTATTTATACTCTGTCATTGTTAAAGTTATGTCTATCGTTCGCAAGAGTTTTCCAAACAACTCTATCCGTCTACTATGAGGCGACGACACACGCAAGATAAAAGCGAATGTATTTTATATGCGCGGGCGCATCACCGCGAGTGCGGGTGACTCATGCGCACGCTAATTACAATGTACAGAGCACGTGTTCGCCTTGAAACGGCCCGTTTATTGATAACTCTTAGTTAATGAATGTCCTTCTGTTTAATAAACTGATCCTTGTCTGTTTGATAAAGTTCTTTGGAAAAGTTAATTATGATTAGGTGGTTGGGTAGAAATATAATCTTTTCTCGGAACAAAATAGAGCTGTTTGTCACTCGTATCATGTTCCACTTTCTATTCTTCTCAGAATTTTGGCTAACTCCAAAGCTTTTAGCATTGTTGTGTCATAAGTTTGTTAGCCAAAAAACTTGGCGAAAGTTTACCACGCTAATGGCAATGAAAAAAGATATCGACATTGTTCACACCGTATTTCTGTCATTTCACGCAGCTACTATGACAGAATAGATTTATTTTACCGGCCATTAAATATATCAGTCATCTGATCAGTACATAATCTATATTTTTATCGAAACACTTTTTTCTGAAATTTTATTTCAAAGAATGTCAATGCCCACACCGCTATTCCAATTATTTTGGCACCAACGCGGTGTCATTCATTTTAAATCTATTTTTGTTTGGAATTCACAATGTGTACATCAAATGAGAAATGCATGTGGTCATGTAAAATGTAATTTTCCTGTTATATTTTTTGTGTACCTAGTCATCGTTGCAATTTGGCGGGACATTTGGGGGTAATTTACGAAAAAAAATATGATTTTCAGCTCGATAATAGTAAAGACTAGCTTTTTCATATTATTTTTCCTTTCATGTCAAAAAATTAGAACGTATTTATCGTCTGTCCAGTTATAAAAAGTGGACAACATTAATCAAGGCAGTTGATTAAAGTCATGTGTTTGATTTCCTCTAATTTTAATTTACAATTTGAAGGAAGTCATTGAGCGAGCAATAAAGAAAAAGTAGCCAGTTCTCTTCAAGCTATTAACTTTCTTTGCTGTGGCGGCGTCTTGCATGCCCAGGAAGTGAGCAATTAATGTACCAACAAGGATACTTACACGCACGACTGACCGATAATTAATATACTTAACAATGTACTGTCGGGCACACAGGGGCTATGAATATGAAAATGCAGCCTGAAACATATTACAAAGTTTTACTACTGTCAGACAAACAATATCTCGGGTAATTTCGTTTTCTATCACAAAAGGGTTTATGTTATGCCCAGAACACATTTGTGATGCAGATTCATCGTTTCACATTCTGTGAAACAAACAATTCTGAGACGTATTTTATTCCTTCTAATCTAATCTGTGCGAAGGCCTTCCTCTCCCTTTTCCACACGTCACAGTCGAAACTGTCTTCGGTCATTGCGGGCCAGTCCCTCCGATAAGAGTCAAGATCATCTCTCCACCTTCGTCTTGGTCAAACGCGTGCAAAAGAATAGCCCATAAGGAGCAGTTCAGAAAATACAAAGATTTTAAACTAAACCAGCAAAACAATCAATAAAGCAATTATTTTTATCAGCTACCATCCGATACAGAATTCCATTAAGATTAGTCTGCTATTGCTACGCAGTTTTACTCAGAAGAACCTTGTTTACGTACTATTCTTATAATAATATGTCAGATTCCTTTTCCTCATCTCGACTCGGCTACACTCTTGTTGACTTGACGTTGTAATATTTCATTTTAAGACAGTTCCACTCGAAAGGATTAAAGTTTCTATTAGATTTCCTTATTGACACACGGGGTACCTGTTTTGATAGATTGATCCTGAAATTGGGTTGCTCCTGATCCTGATTTGTAGGAAAACTTCCTGGTTGTCCCTCTTCATCCTTTTGACGTTTTCTGGAAAGTTGGAAAAGCTTCCCGTGTATAATAATCTTATTCTGATAAAATAGATTAAGGTAAATCAGTGTTAGATATGGAACGCCCAGCGTGTCCAAAATAACGAAATAACAAGGTTGCAGAACATAATTCATACATCCACTCCAAAGATTGTATTCGTCCATAGTTTTAATCCGCCATAAAATCGTACATTTCGATTTTATAACATTCGGACACGCGACATCGGTTACGACGATGCTGGTCGGTGTTACGTTTAATCTAGTTTCGTAAAATTTATCTCGTGAGGAAATATTTTACTCAATAATGTTATATATTTGCATATGCAACTGTTGTAACAATCCGCGTCATAAATTCACACAATTATCACGCTTCAGTGCAGTATTATCGTTGTGTAGTATGCGAATGGCTCTTCAGAGAATTATGTATTGTAAATCAGTCAATTCTGCGTAATGAAGCCGATTTCAAAACGACATTGACACATATTAGCACCAAAATGTAAACGACCGGCCCTTATAAGCGATTTAGACATTTTTACAAGACCTTGTATTGTCTTGCGAATTGCGAATACGTTAATAGTTTATTAGAGCAGTTTTTGCATTTTAGTAATTGAATTGGCTCGTCTACGAATATGACCTTCGCGGAGGGTCGTCGGTCCCACCAGCGTTATAATGACGTCAGGCTGATCCTTTGTCCTATTTACTGAAACATCCACAATTTGCTTAGTTGCTCGGGCTAAGTAATTAGAGAGGGTGGGATATTAATTAAGTTTTCCACTTTGCTTTACGCACGGTTAATTTCTTTTCATTTTCGGGTTCACCGGCGGTATTACAAAGTTGTAATTTTTTAAAAGCTTTTATCCAATTTTGTGGTTTACAAATAGGCGTAGAATTAAATAAAATGTATCCAAGTCATTTGCACGTTCTGTGAAACCTAACCTAATAAATTCGTGAACGATCCGATTTTGCGCATTTAAAAATTTATCGGTATAATTTCTGCTTGGACTATGAATCAATGACACATCGACGTTCATTTAACAGCTAAGAAATAGATCAACACTGACTTTCATAAATACTTAAATAGTCGTGGGATGCAAATTACGAGTGACATGGACTTGACGGATTGCAGAATTCATCAGATTACTAGCATAGACTTGTTGTTAAGCGTTGGAGAAAGTCAATTAATAGACTTACTGATAGAGTTTCAGTGAAACTTGTAAGGAAATCCAAGAACCGTCATTATATTAGGAGGAACTTAACTCAAGCAAAGATAACCCCAATCTATGACCGGATAAACACTAGTGGAGTACTTAGTGTTTATCCAACTAAGGGCAACAAAAAGCGAAATTCAATGACCAGAAGTTGTTTTTTACCAACAAAACAAGGAAGCAACGGATTGATCCGACGTGGATCCGATCATCCAAAGCCGACTGGTCACAGTCAAGTAGTCGTCCTACATTTGTACACCGTTATCATTCACTATTTCACTTTCCTTAATAAGGCTCGGATCAAACAATGTGTGGAGCTGTGGACTCGACAATAAACTTTATAACTTCATTGTGTGGGACTCGTGTTCTTATGTATTGTCGCCTATTGTTGCCAGCGTTGCCACAGCGACAGGGGAACGGTTTTTATATGCATTATTATGCTCTGTATTGCGCAATTGTGTTTCCTTGAATGGGTTGTTCTTGTTTTTTTCGATAAGTGATTGATCTTTGGCTGCAAAGAATTTTCAAGAAAGTGTATATTTTTTATTGCCACTAGAGGAATTGGAAAGGCTACCAAGTCATGTCATCTACTTTTCGCACACTTCTTTTTAGTTTCGAAACTACTTTCTCGTAATAAAATTATCTCAAAGCAGATCTATCACTTAGCATTCTGCACACTTGTGGCCGAAGTTAAAAATAAACCATTCACTATAATAATGGCAACAATGTCCGGAAATAGACCGATGAACAGTGAGTGCGAATTAAAAATAAATGGTCGTTGCAAACCTTGACGTAACCTGCGATGAACTGCATAACGAATCGTAATACGATCCGATGTCGAATACATTGGTCACGCACACAGACACGGACAATTATCTTGTTAACAGCTCGCGTAAGTCTTAATGCGTTACGTCATTCATCGTAATTAAACGCAGGTGTCGCTATGGACTCAGGACGAATTGATGCCGGCAAAAACGATCCGATCTACGGAAATAATATGTATATTGTGGTATTTCGGAATATTTTCATGAGATATACCATACCAAGAAGGCATAAGGATCCAGGGCCGCGAGGTTGTTTGAAAGTGTCACCGCGGCCCTGGAAAGCAAAGGGCAACTGAAGCGACACGGGTGAGTTTTAGTCAGTAAATGTCTGACACTCCCTCTCGCACCATCCAGAGCGGAAAGAAAGAAGGCATAACGATCAAGGAATGCGTCCCGAGAACAGCAGAGAATCTGCCTTGTAATCTGTTCAATACAAGAACACAGTGGTGTAGTGGCATGGGTTGTGTGAAAGTGTACCCCGGGGCCCTGGAACGAAGGCAAAGAAGGAACAGGAGTGGGTTTTAGTCAGTAAAAGTCTGACACGCCCTCCCGATCTGCCCAAGAGCGCGAGAAGACATTGGATAATGTCCCATAAAAAAAAAATGGTGTAGTGTGTTTTGCCACTTCTAATAAAAGGGGAGACTCGGATTGATGTCTGTAACTGTAAAGAATTTTAGACATGATAACTCAATTAAATAAATCATAACCAATTTCTATTCTCACTGACAGAACCAATTTCTTATTCTGTGACAGAACTTAATTTGGCTATAAACACCATAAAAAACGAAATTCCACCTAGTGATTACAAGTAACTCTCAACGTTCGTGCCAGTTCACACGATTCGTTGCGTGTGACACCTCGAGAGATGCAACACGATTGCCATAATGAAAACCTTGCTTTCCAAGTATTGACGGCGTACCGCGTAATGGACAAGTAATTTTGTCTCCGAATGAACCTAACTCTACATAGGCTATGGACATAGAACACGCCTATGTAAAGACAAAGTTTATTCAATTATACCATCAATGTCAGAACGTTCTTGTGCGGAAAAATACTTGTAATATGTGTCGTCAATGTCTGAAAACCTCTCCTATTTTTGTTTTCGATATCTTTTGTTTTAGTCTTTCTTTTAAAATTGTCCATAAAAGAATTACCTACTCTTCTATTATGTATGCATTCACAAATATTTAAATTTACGTGAAAAATAATAATCACACTAATATTATAAAGGCGACAATTTGTGAGTGTGTGTGTATATGTTTACTAGCTTCAGCCAGCGACTTCGCCCGCCTGAAAGTAGGTTTCTCCATACAAACTTTAGACCCCCGTTCCATGCCCTTAGGGGGTGAATTTTGGAAAATCCTCTCTTAGTGCTCGCCTACATCATGAAGGAAAGCTTTGTGCAAAATGTCACGTTCCTAGTCCCTGTAGTTTCGGCTGTTCGTTGATATGTCAGTCAGTCAGTTTCTCCTTTTATATAGGGTGACTGGCAATTAGTGTACGATACTTAAACACGTGATTGTGCTCATGATAACAAACAATTTTTATTATGGAAGCAAAGCCGAAATCGCGAAAAAAATATCAGCTGTTCAGTACATTAGGCAAACATAAATGTACTGAACAGCTGATTTTATTTCGCGATTTTAGGTTTGTTTCTATAGTAAAAGTTGTTAGTTATCATGAGCACAATCACGTGTTTAAGTATCGTACACTAATTACCAGTCACCCTATATAGATTACTTCTTCACCCTCGAACGGCTGAAGTATGGCACGCGGGTAGACCACGTCCTGGAATAGCACATAGGATACTTTTTATCCCGGGAGTATGTTCTCTTGGGACAATTTTCTACTTTCACGAGGGCCAAAGTTTAGCCCTCTTGAAAGTAGCCGAACCACTAGCAAAAACTAGTAAATAATAAAGGTATCTGAATATTCGTAACTTATTTACAGCCAATCCCATTTTAATTAAACTTCAGATCCTAGATATCCCAGAAATGTTGACCCAGATAGCGTAATGTATCGGCGTCCTATAAAAATGCAGGGGTCCGAGTCGATCCGACGCACAAGCGGCTTGAATCAATCCTATCAAACTAGGGAGGCCCGTGTTCTACAATGAACATCATCCGGCTTCAATGATTTGTGATGATAAATCTTTATGCTATGATGCCTTTGTCCTAGTTTTAAGAGACACTCGGACTAAAATGTGAGCTGTTGGGCACTAGTTCTGTTTGGGTTCATCGTTTCTTTTTCTAACCAAATCTCATGTTAACTTGAACAAAATAAAACAACCAAGTAATACATGTTTGCATGAGATTTGACAACATCTTGCAAAGTATTTCGTATACGATCCTCACAACGAAGTTGTCGTTTTGTCCACCTGGCACCTGCTTTAAATTCGTTTGTCACGACATCCACCGGAAGAGATAAAATCTTTTTCAGTTCAGTGCAATGCACCTGCAGCAGCTTCCCGAAATGCATGTTTAATGGATTCGTAATTTCGTTGCAAATAAGGAATACGCGTGAATTTTTAGTTCTAATAAACAAATATGAAAGCATTTTATATATATTCTCATCAACAACGAAGTTATAAAGCATCAAAGCTTCTAATAAGAAAGAGAGGTGCGACATGGTCTCTGACGTCAAAGTCTATGGCGCCTGGTACGGCCACCAAAAAAAAACAGCGTCTTGGCGAGACAGACAGATTTATTTGTTTAAAATTTTTATATCTTGTTTATTTTTCTACCAATTTTGATATTATTTTCACAGTTAGTATACCCGCCTGACTGTGGCTTATTGGTTATTCTTAGTGGCTTGTTTTTATCTATTTATTGATAAACTGGTTAGATAACATTTATATTATATTCTATTGTGTGGTTTATTAAATCATGTCTACTAAGTAAATCCGTTAAACATTCCAATTTATGTTTAGCCTCATTCATACCATTTATTGTCAAAAAGCCTTCGGATTGGCTGCATTGGCTGAATACCTCTTTGTGACAAAGTATCCCACAGTCAATGGGCTCGGCAGTACATGAATAGAGCGCCAATCAAGGCCGTACAATTATTGTTAGAGGTTTTTTTTGCTTTTCGCACATAAATAAAATTTATATTCTTTCTAGGCGTATAATTTGGTCGGATAATGCTGACCTAGTAATCAGCAGATATAGCTGTTAACGCTTGAAAAATTGAACCGCAACCTAGTTTCCCTGAAGGTGTGGTTAGACAGAATTGATTTGCATAACTATAATAGCTCGTCATCTGTGAAATGGCTGAAAGGATTACATGTATAATGCTTCCTATTTGCCTAAAGGTAGCACGATCATATTTTGTACAGAAAACTTAGAAAAATAATAATAATAACCTTATTATAGAAAAGCTTTAGTACAAGACTTGTTGACTTCACGGATTATGAAATACTGGGACAAAACTACGAACAGCATCTACTGGCGAACTAGGTAGGACCTGTGTTTCAGCATATGGCGCCACTCCTCTGCGAAGTTAATAATTAAACTAGTCTATTCCATTACATTGATCAAAATAAGCTTTATTAGGCTGAGTTTTATAAACTAAACTCTGTAAAAGAACCTCTCTCACTGTACGAGTATGTGCGTGGTTTTAATATTAAAATTTTATTTTTAAGTTAATTTAACATTTAATTATAGTTTATCTTTCCGATTCATGATAATCTAGAACTTGCAACCAGGAAGCAACTTTTCTTTTACTTTCATTAATTTCTATTGAGGCTATAGATTGGAATCTATCACAAATACTCCAAACATTCTTAAAACACGTACACACGTAGTTCGTAAGGCTTACTACTAATGACCTAGTTATCTAAAGCAGCACATATCATTATACACTAGTAGTTATCCTTTGTGAAAGCGAACAAGCGCTATTTTCTTGTAGCTCTCGTATTCACAGACAGTAATTGACCAATTATGTTCGTATGTAAAAGCGAGGATTGCTAGTGAGTACTGCTCGACTTTTCTGGCGAAGTATCTAAGTATTCTAAAGACCAATAATAAGCATGCTTATTATCCCCTTTGCCTTGGTGCACTTGAGTTTTTCGCCATGTTTTATTGAGGTCTAGGTAGTACCAGCTTTTTTGGGATGTGAGATTGTTCGAAAGAGTTACTCTGACCCTAGCATGTCAAAGAACTCAGGTGGGTTTTATTCAGTAAGTAGTCTGACACACCCTCTCGCTCCGCCCTGAACGGGAGAAGTCATTTGATGATTTCTCTCGTAAAATCCAAACTTATTTTAGACGGCTTTCTGAATTGAGTATTTTGAGTTCACATCTCAAACCCTACTTTAAAGCCAATTTTTGACAGGTGTTCAGGTTAAAGCAGAGTTTGAAAAATACTCAACTTCAAATGCTTAAATCAGAAATTACAGAATGTAGTTAATATAAAAATCTATAGTTTAGTCATAAAATACCTAGTTGACCCTGGCCAATAGAAACGCCGATCGTACACAATAAGTACCAGTAATTCGCTTGGATGAGCTAATCCGGGGGGCGACGCTTGCAGATAGATCGCGTTAGCCAATTAGACGTGACAGAAGTATGCCATTGGACAATGTACAGTCATAGTTGCATACTAGTCTAACGCATTGTATTGTATGTATGTAGTGATAGACCGAAACACGATTTGAAACCGAAACCGTAACCGAATTTTCGGCTTCTCTTCCAGTTTCGGCCGTAATCGATTACCACTGACAAACAACTGGTAACAGAAAAACTGACAAAAACTAAAATAATATTTCGTACAGATTATATAAAAAATAAATAGGATAAAATGATTGACATAAAAACATATTATAATGTACAAAAAGAGTAGGACCTTGACTCCTGAGCTAGGTGGGAACACTGTGTTACAGGAATCAGTGTCTTCGCTCAAATATTCGGTGCATACAACATAAATATAAAATTTCATTAAAAATTGAATTAAATACATTGACTAGAATACATTATTTTACAGTAAACATTTAAATAGCAATATTAGATTAGAAATATAACGCACATAGACGAACGAGTCAGTCAGATTTTAGGTAACTATCACAACATTCACAACCATTAATCAGCTTAAAGACGAGCCAAATATTCGGCAATTTTTTGGCCGAAACCGATACCGAAACTTCGGTCGGTCTCTAATACTAATTGTATGTTATAGAGATTGGCCATTTACTCCCTTATTATCAATAGAGGCGACAAATTATTTTAGAGCTAAAAATTACTAGGCGCTTTAAAAATGAGTTGTTTTTGAACTTTCTGTGTAACAAAAAAAGAGAAATAAAGGACCAGTCGTGGGTACCGTGACCTTGAAACACAAAGGCCAACCGAAGGAACAAAGGTGGGTTTTAGTTAGTAATGACACACTCGCTTCACCAAGAGCTCAGGCGTTATTTAATCATTTTGAACTCAAAAAAAAGGCCAAGAGCGTAGTCACTGTGACATAGTACCTAAACAAAGACACTGCTTCACTAAAATCTGGAGCACAACCATCTAGCGTCATCCCTCCAGTCCGCAATATCACGTAACCTCACTTAGTGCTTAGGTCCTTGTGCGAACAATACAAAATATAACTCTGTATGAACAAGATCAAATGTCTGATGCATTGTTTTCTCTTGTCGCCAGCCGAACGAAGGAGCGGACAATCAGGTACTTAGTAGATGACATAGCTGTGTGTCCCATTGTGACGTTTAGTTATCGCTTTTAATTCTGTGTTTTGTAGATTTCTGGTGGAGGTTTTAATTTTATATATTTTTTAAACACCCCATACTAGGAATTACTCCTGTATCGTGGGTGCGTTCACAAACATGTTAAATATCATACACATAACACCCAGACCCTAGCCCATACAAATGTAGCGTGCCGTCAATTGAAATTCAAATGAAAATTTGAAAACGTACCGTAAACGTACGTTTCGGACTTTCAGAACATTTTATATCAAATCATTGTAATGATTTAAATACTTTGTCTCTTTTCTTAAAAGAAAAACACTATCAAACGATTCTGAATTTTTATTTGGCCATTTGAACTCACAATTTATGTTTTATGTGACGTCATGTTCTGTTGTGTCTGCATGAAATGTTATTGTGATTGAATACAATTAGAATCCTTTTATGTTTAGCATGAACTGATCACTAACTTCAAACTTAGTATTCACCCCATCCCACATTATTATAATATACAACACATCAACATCATCTTAACTCCATACTTCAAAAATTAAAGTGGGAACCTACATTAGACCGACGCACACGTGGACCATGCCTGATTTGTACGCAAGTCGCGTCGCGTGGCGTGGATATAATGTGGCTCTACAAGTCTAGTTACCATATAAAATATATGGAAACCGACGCGCCCAGATTGGCGTACGTAGCCCAAGTGTGCCCAATATAGTTCTACCTTAATTCTTCCAAATCTCCCACAGTTGTTTACCGCGAGCGCGACCCACCTCCACGATGGTCGTCGGGCCCATCCGCCTGATTCGGGCTTCGTGGAGCCCGTCAACAACAACATCAGTGAAGACAACAACAACGGGCCGATCTCGCTGCGCGAGATGCAGAACATTGCCAACAATAATGCGGCCGCGTACATCGTGAGTGAGAACGAGGAACGGAACAGAGTCAGCAGGGAGTCTGTGGTGGAGTTTGAGCCTTTGCCGACGGGAATTAGAGTTGCTGATCCTTTGGAGCATTGCGCTGATTGGTTCGGTGAGTATTCACAGTTATTACGTTGACTTAAAGGCTATTTTGAAATTGACAGTATGTTAATGTCCCCACGCAGTGCACTAGGCCGCTTCTCATGCTGAGAATTCACGACCCTTAATCACCAAGCTTGTTCGAGGTGAGTTGGCGATTACCATCATCATCATTTCAGCCGAAAGATTTCCACTGTTGGACGTAGGTCTCCCCCAAATGTCGACACAACGACCGGTCTTGTGTTGGTTCCGCAACCCTCACGAGATCATCGGTCCACCTTGTGGGGGCTTACCGGCGCTGCGTCTTCAAGTACACGGTTGCCCCTCTAGAACCTTTCGGCCCCATCGACCATCTCTTCTGCGAGCAATGTAGGGATTACGGTAAACATTAATACACTTTTCAATCCAGTCCAGTCATCCAGTACCCAGCGCTAAAAGCAGTCGTTAATTGTAGATACCAGTATCAACCTACGTCTACGGTTGAAACGCTCAATTAAAATGCTGGTTTAATGTAAATTGACGAACTCTGAAATAACAACTTCGACGGTGACCTTGACTACTACCGGCTGACTCTTTCCTTCGAAATTAAATGTAGCATAACGATCAATATATGAAATATCGACAGTACTGGCCCACCCTTCCTTTTGTGTACCTGTGAATCTTTATTCACCCAGTTCTCGTCGTCACTTCCTTCCTGTGACGCGTTTCCGGTCGTTAAGGAGTACCTATGAGGTTTACCTTTATGATGGTTGAAGGACGGCGACCGCATGTTGTTTGAATAAGTTCGTACTCACGATAATTTATTGCTTATATTGACAGTAAAGACCAGTAGTAGTAAGCTCTCTATCCTCAACTCCAAATGCCTACAAGGCATTGCTCGATTTGTATAAAGTATGTATTAGACATTTGCAGCTTCCAGAATGTAAACCCGTAGAGCGCGATAGCTTTAGGCGACCCGGGCCGTAAAATAAATCATTGTAACCAAATGGTGCGCCACAAAAGTCGTGGGTAAAGACCTCGTAAAAGATAAGGACTACGGTTTATCCAACCCTCGCTCGGATTTAATCTTTAAAAGAAATAAGTTGAGATAAAACGACATTTAATTCACTTTAAGTATCCACAAAGCGTCAAAAATTGTCATCCATCCTCGTCTCGAGGGAAATGAATTGGCAAGTTAAAAAGCCTTTAATATTGGGGACCAAGTCCCGTAAATCAGTGGCTAAACCTTACTTAAAATATCCAACTCTTTATATCAGATAATCAACCTTACGTTATCAGGAATTAGATCAGTTTTCGATTGACACATTACACAGACGTAAGACCTTTCAGAGTTTCTAGCGGACACCATTGTTATCGTTCGACCATTACAAAGTTCCCATGACCGATGACTATCACTGCTTAGCTTACTATAAAATATACGAACAATAGAATTCGGGTGCAGGCACGCCGCCGCCAGTTTTGGTATTTTTTTTATGTCCTTGTCTTCATTCAGAGACTATTTATGAATAAGTATTCCTGTTGAGACCTGATGTCATGTGATGGATGCATGAAGCGCGGGACCGGTTGTTGTGGCCATGTTTTGTGCAGGCCATTGTTCACCAATGGACGTCTTTCGGCTGAAATTTTGATTATGTTATTGATGTCTTCACGGTTTTTTTCTTACAATTGATTGTCAACAAATGTCGTGATGACCCTCTCGTTAAGGCATCAGTCTCTCATGGGTTCAAACCGGGCGAGATGTGAATTTTTCAATTCATATGTACTTTTTCTAAGTTTATCTAGGGCAGTACTGTCATGCCGTGCCTTGGAAAGCACGTAAGGCCGTTGGTTTCGGTTGTGATTCGTAGATCTATGAGAGTCGTTACCAGAAAGTCTGACCATCAGTCTTTCTAAGGAGTATTGTGATGCCTAGTGACTGGGTTGCTCCATGTAAAACACGGGTATTCAGCCGCTTCCAGTTGGACTGGAAGCCGACACCAAGCTGGTTGGGAAAAAGGCTAGGGAGATGATGATGGTTGGCAACAAATAGGAAACATGCAGTTTAAGTTTTCAAACATTACAGCAGTACAGTGTTATGTTGGTACTGCAAAATTCAAACAATGTTTTATCATTTTAATAGTTTTTAACTTGTACTTGTCTTTTACATCGCAGCCGCACCTACTTTAAACCAGTATGTTTCCATACAAACTTGCATATACAAAGAGACATGCAGCAAATTGATTTTAAATGTACCTATATTACCATACTTGGTTACAGGCGATGAAGATTTCCCGCGTAATCGATTGCAGTATCTTCGAGAGATCGGCAGAGGATGGTTTGGAAGAGTAAGTAATACATAGGTACAATAACAATACACATGCCCGTTTTCAGTAACACTGAAAAGGCACGCCTAAATATTATTGCATTATTGGATTTTCAATTCTCGATGCTGTGCAAAGAGTTGAAAATCTAAAGTGCTTTTCTAGTGTTAGTGAAAATGGACAACAGGGTCGCGAGTATCTGTAGATGTATGAAGCAATGAAGTGATAGTTGTGGCAATACTTAATGAGACCTCACCCAACCTAACCTTAAGAATGGATAAAACATTATCACTAAAGATGCATAATATAATTGGCATTTCCCAAACATAAAACCGGCTCTATCTTTCTGAGGTGTGATGCGCTACCGGTACATGGTGGACAATCCCACCCATACGCAAAAAATGTTTTGGAAACATTCATCGTGCGTACAGCTAAGTCTGTGGACTTTCTGTTTCTTGATAGCTACAACCTAGGGAGTCTTTATATTATGAGTGCATAGATTACTTCTAGGCAAGCGTGCTCCATCATCGACCACATCACCGCTTACCATCAGGTGAGATAGTGGTCAAACGCGGGCCTACACGTATATAAAAAAACATATTTTATCAAGTCACAGGAAACATTATGAAACTAAGTACTGAATGTTTAATTAAATCTTGTATTGATGTCGTAATCAATAGTGATGGCAAACGTGATGATAAATAATTACTTTTCGAGGTACATTTTCATACAACCGCTCTTACGTGATTATGATGTTATTACACATCTTTCTCTAGATATTTTGGATACACAGATATTTTGTGGATATTATCTAGGCTTCTATAGAAATCAAAACATAAATTTATGTAAAACTAATCTAGTAAAGACCTCTGAAAATCTGTTATTTTACGTGAACTTTGGCCCTCCATAATGTACCCATATATTAAAAATATAAAAAAGTACATCAATAATAAAAAGTGCACATTTAATCGAGATTCTGAATGAAGACAATTTTTCTGAAAAACTTAAGGGTTTTTAAAAAACACGTATTTCCTGTAACAAGTTTTGTGAAATGTTCGAGTAAATCACGGAATTACCGAATACCAACAGTTTTCAGGCGTTATCTCTGTTTTTTTCCATTGCCTCTTCATCAAACATCGCGTTGGATTGCGTTAGATGAAGCAACAAACTTTTAAACCGTGCTCGATGTTGACGATAGGCGAGTGGAAAAGGACCCTCTTAAATAACGTTACGCGATAATATTGATGATTGCGCTGGACAGTAATGGTCTTTACACGTGAATGCTTTACAGAATATTCCTTGACTATACCATTCATCATTAGGTGGTCTTTGGTCCAATAGCGAACAGGGGCCTTCCCTGACGTGTTAAAATGTCAATAGTGCGAAAGAAGTATGGAGCTATACACCCTATATAGCTCCATCTCTTTAACAGTTCAGTTTAGGTCGTGAAACAGATTGCGTTAAGAGCTAGGGCCTTAGGTACCACTGATGCAAAACTTGGAGGATGTGCCACCAAATTTATATAAAAAAATATGGTCTTGACGTGCCGCCAATGAATCTTGACTTTGTATTTTATGGACAAAAAGTTAAACTAGACGCTATTAACTCTTCATTTGCAAATTGAAATTTATATATATCGTAATGTATACAGATGTTTGTTCATTTAATTAAATAAAAGAGAAAGTTGATATGGTAGTGCTGCTACTATGATTACCTAGATGTTAAACGTTTTTAACTGCCGTGTCCGAATTATTTTACTGCGTACCATAGACCCGCCATCCCTGGCGTAGACTTTTTAGAAAGTTGTCTTGATCTCTCACTTTTGTTAAAAGGCTAGATTGTAATAAAAAATATGGCCCATCCTTTAGATGTACTTACTCTAGGATCAGGAAAAAAAGAACTCATTGCTGAATTAAAAACGGGTAGTTCCCGTATACCTACACTACCTTCCAAAAGTTTGGAACAACATCTGTTATTTCTAACGAAACTAAACATCCGCGAGAATATGCAATAAAAAAAATATGTTTTACGACCTTTTACGATTGTTTACACACAAGCAAAAGATCGTCCCACATCAACTTACAACTTGACACTGAATGCAAAAAACTTAAGAAAATTCTTTGAATTCTTGGGCTACCCTGGTGCTTTCATCTTAAGGACTAAGTGTGAACCATTGTACGTGTGAGCCATGGCGGCTGTAATTCCATCCAGCCTACCTCCCTCCAGAAGAAGATTTGGCCCTCCAACTAATTTAAGATGTCTGTAAGAGAACTTAAAGACCTGTGGGTTTGTGTTCGTACACCTTGAGCTTTATAGTAATGTTCCTTCTACAGGTGGTGGAAGGCGAGGTAGAAGACAACGGCTCCACGAGCACTGTGGCAGTAAAGATCCTCAATCAGAACGCAAGCCTAGAAGACAAGGCGCGTTTC
This sequence comes from Mythimna impura, assembly GCA_905147345.3. Lineage (NCBI taxonomy): Eukaryota > Metazoa > Arthropoda > Insecta > Lepidoptera > Noctuidae > Mythimna > Mythimna impura. The sequence continues at coordinate 25,371,177 of LR990346.1, read as the reverse complement.
CTGGACGAGGCCAGAATGTACCGCGACGTGCGCCATGAGAACGTACTGGCGTTCGTCACCAAGTGCCTGCAGGAGGATCCCTGGATACTGATATTTGAACTTTGTTCTATGGTAAGCATAAAGACATTTAGCTTTTTTTTAGGTTGGGAAATGAAAATCGACAAATAACTTCTCCCTCTCTAAGTGGAGCGAAAGGAAGTGTCAGTGGCTAAAACCCACCCGTGTTTCTTCAGTTGTCCTTTTGATTCCAGGGTCGCGGTAACTCTTTCGAACAACCCCGCAGTCCTGGCAGACAAGGACATTTAGCTGAAGCATTTATTTAGTAGATTCTTTTTAGAAGTTTTTTTCTACTTAGATACACACTGAAGTGTGAAGGAAAAGCGCTATTTTTATGGGCTGGGGCTTAAAGAGTGGAGCCCAGTTGTAAGTACATGGTGGAGAAAAATCTGTCATTTGGAAAAATAAAATCTTCTGATTTTATCATAGAACCACCCACTGGTGCTTATCAGTTACTACAACCCAGTAACTGATTGGTAGCCTATGAAACTTTATTTCGAAACCATAAAAAAAATCTTTTGTAAAATCTGTGTTTTAATTCTAGGACCTCCAGCAGTACCTGGTAGTGAACCGTCCTAAGATGGCCATCCTGAACGAGGGCGGAGTGCCGCTGCGGCTCATGTGCGATGTCAGCGCTGCACTAGCTCACTTGCACTCACGCGGCTATCTGTATGGGTAAGTAGTATTAATTTGTCCTTCCTTACATTTTATAAAACAAAGTCCCCTATTACATCTGTCTAACTGTATGAACTCGATAAACTGGATTCAACACAATGCAAATTGTTTATGAATAAATGAAATGAAAAAAAAAAAAAATGACTCAAAAACTACTGAACGGATTTTCCTGCAGTTTTTACCAATAGACAAAGCTGGAACGGAATGGGCCGTAATCCACCACGCGGGCCCAGCGCGGGTTGGTGGATGTCACATGTCTTCGAATTTTTGGTTCTAGGACATGCCGGTTTCCTCTCGATGTTTTCCTTCACCGTTTTGAGAGCAGTAATGATGAAACAAATTACTCAAACTAATGCACCTGGCCGGGTTTTGAACCCGCGACCTACAACTCGTAAGTCGGGGCCGTTACCAATCGGCCAATATAGTCTATTCGCGTTAGTAAAATAGTGACTCATCATTATAGATCTTGGACTCAAATTCTAATCTGGGAGGTTCCACTTCGTGTGATTTATTTCATTATCACCCATAATATCAGTCAAAGTCAAATCTTTATTCCAGAACACAATACAATAAATTATACATTTCTGGATGTCATTTGAATGCTCTAGTTAATTGTGTTTTACCAAATTAGGCATGCAAAATTATAGTAAATTCAAAAAACATTTTGTGAGTAAGGTACATAATATATGTCAGAGATTGATACTAAATGATAATGTCAACACAGAACAAATACAAAATTTATATAGTCAAATCACAATGTCAACACAAAATAAAAATAAATAGATTCAGTAAAGTAAATCGGACTTAGAAAGAAGTAACCATTATCATAATTGTACACACAGTGCTGTATTGATTTGTGCTTACTTACATATATGTCGTGTTTTGTTTCACAGCAACGTGTGGTGTGGCTCGGTATTGGTGCGCGGCACGGCGGACGACGCTCGCGCCGTGCTCGGAAGATACGTGTCAGCTGAGCCGCCCTACGACTTGTCTGCGCCAGAAACTCGCACGCATCCGCCCGTATACACGGTATGTAAATTTTTTCTTTTGCTTTGGATATCGCACGTGTTAAAATATATTTTTTCTATCGTAATCCAAATGATAAATAAAATATTTTTAGGTGGTTAATATTAACGAGTCTATTTAGATTTTTGACATGATGAATGTGAAATGCTTTCTCGCTACTGCTGCTCTACAGGGTACTATTTTGCAGACTCTGTCTGAAAGGCGTCTGGTAGTACTAAAATGTGGATCATAGGGTACAAGGTTGTGTTTTTTCAGCATAGTCTTCAGTAAGAATATTTTCTTAATAAACATGTAAGCTATTATTTTTGAGCTAAGTAGGGTTAGTTGACATAGTTCGTTCAAATAAATGAAGAAAAGGGTTGGTCCTAATACACTACCCTGAGGCACACCAAAAGTTAATTATTTTCTCTGCTGGTGTAATTTTGAATTTTTACCACCTGCTCACACTTTCCTTGGTAGCTGCGAAAGATATCGTGAGCAACACCAAGAATTCCTATCCTCTCTAGCTTTCTGTGCAATCTGGAGAAAGAAACCGTGTCAAAGGCTTTGGAAAGGTCCAGGAAGATGCAAAGCTCTTTTGTTTATTATTTATGTGAAATGGAATGAGAATGCGAGGAACCGTGACCGTTGGAAAGAATGGAGGGAGGTTTTTGTCCAGCAGTGGGACAATACGGGCTGACTATAATAATAATATGTTTGTTATTGTATCTGTGTAAGGTCCAAAACTGCATGGTCAATTGCCACAAAAACTGCGGTCGCCCAATGTTTGATTAAAATTTGTTAGCGGGTACACCACAGACTACCCAGTTTATTATTTTTTTTGTTCTCACGATCTATCTAAAGGTTATCTGGTACATATCGCCGTCAGCAATAAGACCCTGACAGCGATTGAACCCATAGGATCGAAGATTATTATATTCTGTTATTTTGGTTTCATTTTTTTTATTATTTACCGACTTTAATAAAAAACTTTTTACAAAAAAAATACAACCGACTTCAATGTAAAAAAAACACTGAAAAGTGCAAAATAACTTTAATTTCGGAAGTCGGTGTTTCTATAATAGTTTTGTCTCTTCGTTATTTAACACCGACTTCCGAAATTAAAGTTATTTTGCACTTTTCAGTGTTTTTTTTACATTGAAGTCGGTTGTATTTTTTTTGTAAAAAGTTTTTTATTTTTCACTTTTTAGTTATGGTACCACCACTAAAAAGTACCCCTTAGCCATACTTAAATACCTTATAGCCAGAGTGCATCGTATGACAATTTTATTCTAATAATACCAAACACGGTTAGATTAAATTAATTTATTACAGAGTTGCGGTGCCTAATTTCAGGCTTCATCATCAGATCAGTTCGATATATTACCCCTCTTCTTTCAGTCAGTCATCAACTACACATATAAACAAAGCAATTTTACTTGTTACGACAGTTCTGCTGTGATCCCATGAGGAGTTCTGTTCCATATCTACGAAGTTCATGATCAGATCATAACAATATTTCTATGGGACCAACTTGGAAGCATAACCTTTCAATCAAAAAAAAAATTTTCAAAATCGGTCCACAATTGACCGAGAAATCGGTGAACATACATAAAAAAAAAAAATAAAAAACATACATTCAACCGAACATATAACCTCCTCCTTTTTGAAGTCGGTTAAAAAGGAGGAGGTTCTCGTTTTGTCGGTGTGTGTGTATTAAGGTGTACTTGAGTGTAATAAGGTATATTTGGTGCGGCAGGGTCGCAGCGAGTCGTGGGCGCTGGGCACGCTGGTGTGGCAGGTGTGCGCCTGGGGCGCCGCGCCCGCCGCGCTGCCGCCGCCCCTGCCCGACCTGCCCTGCCCTTACCGGAACCATCTGTGAGTAGCTACATTAACTTACTGCTTTTTTTTTGTGTGGGGATATCTTCATGAATCTTATAGAGTATTCTGTGGAAATGGTGGGTTATGACGAACTTCTACCGCAACCGGGGGGCAAGGGATACAAAATCGGCGCGCACCGAACTTGACTAGCATATTTATAATATAAAGGCGTATTAATGTACATGTTTGTTAATTCTTCACGCTCGAACAGGTGAACAAATTTGGATACCGGGAATATGATCCCATGAATACGACTGGGAATATTATTATTATAATTTTGTAATTTCTCGCAGTCGGAGCCCCATATAAATAACACGTTTATATTGTTCCAGCTACCAAGTAATGCAGCTATGTTGGAGCCCCAACCCCGAAGGGCGGCCGAGCGCGTTGCAAGTGCACGCCCTCATCAACCACCTGTACACGTCGCACCGCGACGCGTCGCAGCGCAGCGCGCCCGACGACGGCTACAGCAGCGCCGACTTCGAAGAGCGCTGGCAGCGGCTCAAGCCCAACAGCATTCCCAAGCTCGACGAGCACCGAGCCATCGTCCATGCACCGTCAACCTCCATGGCCTCACACTTCACCACCTCAGAACAAGAGCTCAATACTCACATACAGGACTCACTCAGCGTCGATATGGACACCGCCGTCTCGCGCTCCAGCAGTATCATGTCAGACAAAGACATGTCCGTACAAATCAAGTCAGAAAGCTTAACGAACCTCCACGGTTCCTTAGAAGACGTACGGAACATCTACCTCACACACAATGAGACAGCGGCGCTTGAATGCCATCAAGGTAATATCAGTCTCGAAGACGCCAGAGAAAAAGAACAGGATAGATCTGACGCCTCTATGGATCCCTGGTTAAAGGACATCATCGCTGGCAGCACCGATGACGTCAGCTACTACAAAGATGTCAGCGACGTCATCAAAAATCTCGATAATATACTGAACTCCGAAAAGACTTCGAGTTCTGAATCCAGTCACCAGGCCAGTCCCTCTAGAGACAATCTGAGCTTAGACTGCAAGAAGGATTACCCCATGCAATCCAGTATGGTCAAGTCGCCTGGTATTACGAATTTCCAGAATATTTTAGATACGGGTTTCAGTTCTAAGTCTGAAGATGCTGAGACTGGCGAGGAGGATGACCTCGACAGAGATACTATTGGTACTCTGAGCCACTCGTTCGAACGCCACAGTGAGGTCGACACTACCAGTCAGCACACACTCGAAAACCTCACCCCAGATACGCCAATCAAAGACGTAGATGTAGTCACGAGAATTGAAATACAAGTTCAAGTTGAAAGAGATCTTACACCCGATATTATAGTTGATAACAAAACACACACTGAATTGCCAAATGAAAACAAAATAGTGAGTAGTGATAGTGAAGTACCCAAGCTGAAGGAATTATGTGTAGCGTCGATACCTAGTGCTAGTGAAAACGAACAATTGAACGTTAGAAAAGACTGTCGAACATCATGTGATAGTAACTTAAAGGAAATAAGTACTGATATTAAGAATGAAACTAAGTCAATAGAAGATGTAGGGAAGCTGAATGAAGGTACGCCTCATAAACTAGAGAGTAAGGATTCTTTAGATAAGAGTGAACTTGAACAAATGGTAGATGATATATTCTTGCCTATAATGGTGCATGGAATGTCAACTAGTAAAATAGATCAATCAAGTGAGGAATTGTCTGAAGAGAAGCAAGGAGAGAAAAGTGTTGAAGATTTAATATCTGATACGAACGTCGGAAGTGATATTGAAGAAGTCCTAGTTAGTGATCTCATAAAAGTAACGGAAAGTTCGAAATCCCTTGAAGAATCGAAAGAGGATAGTTTAGGAGATCTGAGTGACTTAGAAACCTCAGATCCCCTCTCTCCCGAACAGACGCCTGAGCCAGTACAAAGTATGAATATTATTGAAACTTCTAACTTGAATGAAACAAAAGAGACTGAAATACCAACAATTGTTATAGAGGAAGTGAAATCTCCATCGCCAGAATTGCCACCTGAAATAGTACAAAATATTTTTAAGGATGAAAATGTAAAAGAAAGTGCCACAGTAGAAGAACAAATTGAAAATGCAATGATAGAAGATGAAGAGTCTGTTGTCAGTGGAATAGAGGTGGACGAAAAACAATCTGCCACAGTTACAGAAGAGAGTACTAAAGAACAAGAAATGAATGATACTTCTGAATCAATACATAAAACTACTTGTCCAGAGATTCCAACAGAAACTGTTCAACACACAGAAATGTATTCCAATTTTGTTTCGAAACCTGAAACAAATATTTCAAGAGAAGTTATAGATTTTATCATGGAAGAAAGGAAGATTGCGTCATTACATGAAGTAAAGAATGTATCTAATGCGGAAGTAACTTTGCCAAAAGACTTTGATATAATGGAGAAAGACTTTGATGTTATTACTGAAAAAGAACTAGAATGTAATAACGTGATGCCGCAAGATGAAAACTTTGTTGCAGTAGAAGAACCAAAAGTGGAATGTGGTGTGGATGCAAATGTTAATGAAGTATCAAAAGTCATTGATGAAGTTGTCCCTTTAGTTCAAGATGAAACATCCACTACTGAACCTAAAGAAATTCAAAATGCAGAACTGATTGAAGTTTCTAATAAGACATTTATTGTATCTGAAGAAAATCTACATAAAGATCTCCCTTTAGTTACTGACGAAGAGAAAAGCAATGCAGATACGTCAGCCATTAACAAAATGGAAATGGGTGAATTTAACATCTCCCAAGACGAAATAAAAAATGTCTCTGAAGAATCTGTATCAAAAATAGAAGAGACAGTACATGAAAATTTTCCTATTCTTAAAACAGATCATAATGAAGAGGCTTTGATATCTGTCATTGCAAATATAAGCGTGGAACCGGCAAAATTTGAAGAAGTAATTGATGAAGAGGTTACTTTGAAATCAGTTGAAACTGTCGAAGAATCTATGAGCTCTGTTGAAAATGTCAAAGCAACACCTAAAATCGAAAATACTGTTACTAGTATGATTATTTCTGAAGAGAATGATAAGAAAACAGCTGATGATAATATCACTAGATCTGTTAATCATGACGTTAGAGCAGGACCCAGCACTGTATACATGGATCTCATTAACGATACTAATAACGAACTAATACTAAACGACAACGCCTTAGATAATAATGTACGAAACGTCATTAAATCCTGTCTCGAAGATCCTACCACAGGCAACTCGTGTACTATTATTAGAAATGAATCCACTGAATATCTAGATCTGCCCAGTTTTGGGGTAAAGGAGGTTGATAACTTCTTACACATGGAAAGAGTATTCAACTCTCAAAATGCTGAAGTTGTATCAAGTACACCTTTAGCAAGCGATAGCTCCTACGACGTAAACAGTACTATTGAGAACTCCGTCAAAGAAACTCAAATAATGTCAGAAACCAAGGTACCTGCAGATTATGGAATGGGAACATCTTTTACTAAGTTAGAGCAGAAATATGTCCCTGATAGCTTAAGCCCATTTGAATCTCCGACTAAAAGTCATCACACTGATACTTATGATGAAAATAGCTCAGTAGTTCTAGGACCCTTTGAGAACTGTACCTTAGAACTGTTCAAAGGAGTGAAGTCAACCGAACTTGTAGATTTACCAAAAGAGGAACTGCTAGCATTCTCCTCAAACTTCAGTGAGATGAATCTCGAAACCCCATCTCCATTACGCGACGGGAATTTTCTAAACGAAGTACCAGACATAATGCATGATGATCTTCAGTTCGATGATATACAGAGTCTGAGCGAAAAGCAATCAGATCCTCAAACAGAAACCGATAGCGGAAACTCGGGTACTGAGAAACGAATTTCGCCCTTAACACCTCCAAATTCCCCTGGAGTATTCTTAGCTTCCACATCCCAGCAGAAATATGTGGTCGATATAGATCTAACTCCTGAAGCAGCACCGGTTGAACCAGACTTGTCATTACAGAAAGAGATAGAACTTAACCAGATAGAGTTACAGATAACTTCGAAACTAGCAATGGCCGAGAACGAAAATAACATGAATATTGAATACTCCGGCCCTCTGACGGTTGAAGGTCTGGTGTCCGATGAAGAGATGATGATGAGGGAAAGTGATGCGTTGCCCGAATCTTACTTGGCGGGTAATGGCGGCTCCGTGGAGGATCTGAGAGAAGACTTGACGCTTGATGAGGAGTGTGTCAAGGCGTTGAGGAATGAACTCGAACTGAAGTTACCTTTGGCTCAGGTGAGTTTTATTTTAATAAGCAAAAAAAACTAACACCTGGTTTCTCAGTTCATTAGCTATCACAATTTGCTAACAGAAACTCACGTTATGCAGGTTATGCATACTGAAACGAATGAATAAAACAACTCATTTTAGTATAAAATAATATATTTAGTGCTGTATCACAGTTATAACAGTACAGTTTACACAACTAGAAAAGATATTTTAATTTTAAATTCTAATAAAAACAATGTTAGCTGACTAATGGTGCGTCCGATCACAAAGAACATACTGTTTTAAAATCCGCCGCCCGCCTTTACACTACACACCACACCACCGATACGAATATTTCGGCGTTGCTAGCACAATGGGGTATTTTTTGTGTTTGCTTTTGTACAGTATGAAACAACTAGACACTACAATTAAATCTTTTTCTTAAAATAGTATGAATATTAGTTTATAATTGAAGCAGCAATTAGCATTACTTGCGATTTTTGATAAAGTTAATTTCTGAGAGAAATTATAAAAAAAAAAACTGGGCAAGTGCGAGTCGGACTCGCGCACTGAGGGTTCCGTACAAACTTGAAAGGCAAATTGCGGTTTACGATTTATGACGTATTAAAAAAAAACTACTTACTAGATCTCGTTCAAACCAATTTTCGGTGGAAGTTTATAAGGTAATGTACATCATATATTTTTTTTAGTTTTATCATTCTCTTATTTTAGAAGTTACGGGGGGGGGGACACACACTTTACCACTTTGGAAGTGTTTCGCACAAACTACTCAGTATATAAAAAAATGATATTAGAAACCTCAATATCATTTTTGAAGACCTATCCATAGATAGATACCCCACACGTATAGGTTTGATGAAAAAAAATATTTTGAGTTTCATTTCTAAGTATGGGGAACCCCCAAAATTTATTGTTTTTTTTTCTATTTTTTGTGAAAATCTTAATGCGGTTCACAGAATACATCTACTTACCAAGTTTCAACAGTATAGCTCTTATAGTTTCGGAAAAAAGAGGCTGTGACATACGGACGGACAGACAGACACATGACGAATCTATCCGAAGGGTTCCGTTTTTTGCCATTTGGCTACGGAACCCTAAAAATCAAAAGAAGTACTCAATTGGACAATTGAAATAAATAATTGAATACAAAATATGTAAATGGAATATTCTTCTTGATCAAAAAAGGCTGTATCTGTATAATATTAATTTAATAAAGCGAAAGAGAAAGAAAGAAAGAAGAAAGAAGAAAGAAAAACTGTTTATTCGCGCGAAATGACACAATCTGAAAGAGATTTTTTATTTGTTTGAACGCGCTCATCTATATATCGGATTGGAAAAAAACTATCTGTATAGGATGACCATGTTCATGACGAATCTGATTTCATATCAAAACATAACACTCATGATTCATCCATCCAGACAAACGTGAGGACATGCTCCATGTGCACCGTGTCAAGTTCCATTCCTTTATCTTTTGGTTTACCGCTTTTTGATATTTTATAGCGATAAGTTTCGAAATAGGTATATTTTGAGTCATAGAATCGGATTTTTTTTACATGTTATTGAAACAAAGTATCGCGTCTGTCTGTCTGATAAACTCAAAAATATGATGTAGAAATACATGCTTAGTATCGTTATTTTGAAACTAAGCCCCCCACCGCGTCTATCTCTCTGTATGAACTGCTGACCGAATTTTATGCAGTTTTCAATGGACAGAGTGATTCATGAACAAGGTTTATGTGTATAATACATGCATATTATAGTAATCTATAGATAAAAACCGTGAATTTCAATGATTTGTAACACCCCTGCAAAACTGGTGTGGGTTGCTGGTGCAAAATATTTTTAAATGAAAAAAATATCTAATCCATTTTGCTTGTATTTAATTATTTTTTTAAAACACATTTTTGCATAAATCGTATCTTTGATAGACACAATTTAAAAAATGACGATTAAAAAAATTCGGGTGGTTTAAACCCAAAAAAGGGTGTTTTTTGTGTTCTCACGCTATTATTTTTGCATAAATATTGTAAAGAAAAAAGTCACACTTATAATAAATGGGCGGCAGTTTGTATGTATTTTATGTATGTGCGTTTGTTTGTTACTCTTTCACGCTCAAAATCTCAAACGGTTGAACGGATTTACGTACAATTTGGCACACGGGTAGACCGTGTCCTGGAATAGCATTGTAAGACAGCTTTTATCCAGGGAGTATGTCCCTTTGGCATATTATTTACTTTCATGAGAGCCAAGCTGCTGCCAAAGCTAAGTAAGAATATAAATAATAATCCTTATCTGGGATTAAGAGTAATCGATCAGTAAAAGACAGCGTATCGCGCGGTAGCAATCAATTGCAAGAAACAGTTACCTTACTTTTTATCCTTAAGTGGTAATAGCCCTGACTTATATCATGTTTTTCAACAATAACACTACACTTTTACTCGTATCTACTTCCTATGTAATTAAGGGGATTTTTTATTATTTTGATTGGTTATTGTTATGTGAGTCATCGGCAAATTTTGGATTTTTTGGGAGACGATTTGAAACAGGTATTTATTTATTTGCATGTACATGGTGCCTACTTCATTGTGTGTTTATTATAAAACAGCTTTTGTCAGTGGTTCGCCCGCGTGAAAGTAGGAATCTCCATACAAACTTTGAACCACCATTTCCTACCGTTAGGCAGTGAATTTTGGAAAATCCTCTCTTAGTACTCGCCTACGTCATAAAAGGAAACCTTGTGCAAAATTTCACGCTTCTAGTCCCAATAGTTTTGGCTGTGCGTTGATATGTGAGTCAGTCGATTTCTCCTTTTATATATATATCTATATTTGTAAAACACACGAAACCTCTCAGGACTATGTTACACTAACATCATAAACAACAAATTTTATTCTATGACTTAAAAAATTATCATATTTTAGTTCATCATTCATTTTTGTATGAAAATCTTTTCGTACAAAAATAAAAATATTTAAATTGAACGTTCTAAATATTACGAAGTCTATGCGAAGCAAGCGATAGTACAATAGTGGAGGGGAGCGGGCGGCGGGGGTGCTTGATGCGCTTTCGTCGCGTCATACAGACGCTGGTAGGTACAGCAAAATACAGAATTGAAATGGGTTAGATAGAACAACGAAATTTTGAAGGTTGGTTTTTGTTAGATGAATTATGTTTTGTAAAAAGTCATAGAACAAAAGTTGTTGTTTATGATGTTAGTAATACAGTCCTTTAAGGTTGTTAGTGTTTTACAAATAACCCTGTATAGATGATATTTATTTTGCAAATAGGTTTTTAAAAACACTTTTACACGTCAATTTTTTTTCGTATGTTTAAACTAAATGATGCCGGTGTTTTCTAGTCAGCTGGTACCCTGGAAGGAACACCGAAACAAACTCAGGGGTCAAAGTCTCTTTTAAAGTCCATACAGTAAACATGTGATGGTCAAATTATATGAGAACTATGCAGATTAGTGCCTCAAATGGTCTTTTAAGAAAAGAACCACACAGATTTGAGTGGACTCGTCCAGTCAGTGCAAGCATTTGGCAGTATTCGTGTAGCTCAGCTCGGGACTACTAAGGAGCTAAACGATTTGACGAACAATACCAAAGAATCCAATTTAAATCCATTTGCAGTTTCCTTTATTTATGATCTAGTGTTAATAAATAAACGAAATACAAAATCTATATATGTATGTAAAAGCGAAATACCACTCACTGATTAATAACGAAATCTGAGAAACTATAACACCTACAAACTTAAAATTTCGCAGGTAGGTTCCGTTGTAGACATCCGCTAAAATCCGGATTTTACGAATCACCACCCCTAAGGGGGTAAAAAGGGGGTTGGAAGTTTGTATGGAGAAACCTATTTTCACGCGGGTGAAGCTGCTGACAGAAGTTAATACCAAATATAGCATACTAGCTGAACCGGCAAATTTTGGTTCTACCATAAAAAATTTCAAAAAAAAAAATGAAGCTAGAACTACATTAGACCGACGCACACGTGTAACACGCCTGATTTGTACGTAGAACGACGTCGCGTGGCGTGGACCAAGTGTAGCTCTACAAGTCTAGTTTCCATATAAAATGTATGGAGACCGACGCGCCTAGATCGGCGTGTGTGGCACACGTGCGCGCAGTGTAGTTCTAGTTTAACCTACAACCTATTCTCAGACCTACTAAATATACACAAAAAGTATATTTATTTGCATTAATATGGTACATTTCACAGACAGACATCAATATTATATCAAACCTTTTTAAAATGAATTTCTTTCTAATTTATTTATTTACAGTTATGTCGGAGTAAAATCATTACAATACAACAACTCTCAGTTATACATTCCTTGTCGATTAAAAAGGCTCGTGTATATAATTTACCTGCGTAATACACTAGTCTAAAATCCCTGAAGTACGCGTTTTCTTACCGATATAACTTTATACAAGTTCTTATTTACCTCACAGGTAGCCGCAATAGAACCTCCGTGCGAACAAGAACAAGAATGGTCAGCCGAGTTGCCGCCCCCGCCTGAACTTATCGTGAACTATCCCGGAGCGCTCAGTCCCATCGCCGAGGAGACCGGCCAGCAACTGTCAGCTTACGAGAACGATTTGAATTGTAAGTTTATCATTATTTTATTATTGACATAATATATGATCAGGGGCTTTACCATGACTTGTTAAAATGTCAGTCGTGCAAGCGAGAGAGAGGGATGAAGCTATACACCCTATATAGCTCCATCCCTTTAACAGTTCAGTTTAGGTCGTCAAATGGATCGCGTTAAGAGTTCGTGGTAGGGCCTCGGTGGTTGCAGGATAGTTGTGAAACGCTGTGAATAGTAATTGTTTTGTTCTCATTTAGAGGGCAGGAAGATGGATGATGATGTTAAGTCTTAATTTTAGCTAAAAAATCTTTATTTTCAATACTAAATCTAACCTTCTCTTCCAGGGAACCTATCAACCCGCACAGAATCTTCAGAGAGCTACCCCGAGCCTTGCAACAACAGCACGGATGACGTCACGGAGCTCCCGACGGGCGCGCAGAGCGGGACACACGACCACTCCACCTACACCATACAATCGCGTGATCCGTCTCGGGTACAATCTCGGGACAACACGTACACGCTGCACAGGGATCTCGACCTAGTTAGCAGTAGAGAGTAAGTATTTATAACACGTAACTGGAATAATGCACCCAATATACCCCAATAGGAAATATGCATGAAAAAAATTTTTTGGTATCTTACCAATTTATCAATAAACTGGCTTCGTTCGCAGGATACAGGTTTCTCTATACAAACTTTGGACCCTCGTTTCATCCCTTTACAGGGTGAATTTTGGAAAATCCTCTCTTAGTGCTCGCCTACGCCAAAAAGAAACCTTGTGCAAAATTTCACGCACTAATCTCTAGTAGTTTCGGCTGCGCGTTGATATGTCAGTCAGTCAGTCTTTCCTTTTGTATAAGAAGATATACAAAATAGAATACTAACTGTGAAAACAATATTAAAATCGGCAAAAAAGCAAACGAGATATAACAATTTTAAACAAATATATCAGTCTCTCTCGTCAAGACGCCGTTTTGTATGGCGGCCGTACGGGCTTGATGGACTTTAACGTCAAAGTACATATCTATCATCTGTCTTATCAGCAACTTTGAAGCTTTATAACTTCGTTGTTGATAAAAATATTTTGAGCAGTATGCGAGTATATATTTGTAGAAAACGAGGAAGCTGTAATTGTAACTTTCAGTTTAGCAACTTGCTACATATGGAGGTTAGAGGATGTTTATTGTTGATCGGTGAATTGTAGTTACAGTCATTTCTAGTTGCGCTTTTGAACGCAGCGGTCGCTTTAATGGACCCTGAATTTTTCAATAAATAAAATCTATTTGTTCTAGGTCTTCTCGTATAGTCAAAGTTCGAGTTTTATATGATTATATCAGTTAACTTTTTTTTAACTGAGCATCATAAGATTTATGTCACATGAAATTTAAATCAAATTTTATTGATGTGCAATAAACTTTGAAAACCCATTTTTTAGAGGTTGGGAAATCATCAAATAATTATTCCCGATCTGGGTGGAGTGAGAGGGTATGTCAGACTTTTACTGACTATAACCCACCCGTTTTCCTTCATTTGCCCTGGGCCGCTATAACTCTTTCAAACAATACTATCTCTAATATATAAAATTCTCGTGTCACGGTGTTCGAACTTGAACTCCTCCGAAACGGCTCGACCGATTCTCATGAAATTTTGTGAGCATATTGAGTAGGTCTGAGAATCGGCCAACATCTATTTTTTTTATTTTTTTATTTATATGGCAGAACAACGTTTGCCGGCTCAGCTAGTCTAATATATAAAATTCTCGTGTCACGGTGTTCGAACTTGAACTCCTCCGAAACGGCTCGACCGATTCTCATGAAATTTTGTGAGCATATTGAGTAGGTCTGAGAATCGGCCAACATCTATTCTTTTTTTTTTTTTTTTTTTTATTTATATGGCAGAACAACGTTTGCCGGCTCAGCTAGTAAATATATAATATTTCAAGACTACCCTGACCCTGCCATGGAATGTATAATTAAATCATATCGAAAGCGAGCGATCATAAACGTCGTTATCCAATAGGTTATTTAAATCGACTCATATTGAATACCGGCACGCTAACTCAAGCTATTCGATTACGAAATTATGCGGTGCTAATTAAAACGTTTAATACTTGTAACATCGCAATTAGTACAACACGTCATTCGAAACTACAGAGCTTATAGTACAGGTGTGTCAAAAATCTAATCTTTAAATTATATCAATTTACAGAATTACGATGAGCGCAGACAGCTTGAACGCCAGCCCTTTTAAGAAACACATACCCGATACCGACGTCGAATCTCCAATCGACGACAAAACGTACACGAAGGAAGAAGAGAAAGAATCATTAGAACGGATATCACAAGTGTCGCCCTTTCTCCTGAGCCCCACCACCGACTCGTCCGCCCCAGAAACCGACAACCTCGACAATGCCACGGGAGTGTCGACCTTATCGAAAACTACCCTCCCCACAGACGCGAAGCTGTCTAAACCGTCCGAAACTCAGTGCCTGTCCAAAGCCACCAGCATAGACTCGTGGTGCTCCAACGACACTTTGTACAACGTCGAGGAGAATTTTGATGACCTTGTCATGGACCCGGAGGACGTGCCAGAATTCGAACCAGAAAAGGAGGAAGGAAACAGTGAAAGTACAGACACGCTGACCCATAATGAAGACGAGAAAGAAGCCAGTCATTGTTCCACCTACATCATACACGACAGCAAGTCTGATGCCTGCGAGACTTTCTCCCCGGACTCGATCACCGCCAACGATAACTATACGTATACGAAAGTAAAGACTGAGAACGCTGGTACGACGCCGTCCGTTTTAACCAAGTCCGACCTGAACGATTCTACGAAGAACACAACTAAAGACTTGGCTTATGGTACACTCATGTCAGGAATGCCGTCATACTCTAATTGTACTACGGAGGTTGCGTCAGGATTCGATGATTGGAAGGTGGCACAGCCAGAGTTGGTCAGAAAGTCTCCCATGCCTGGAGATGCTGACATGACACCACCAAATCCAGCAGAAGACAAAATAGTCGATGTAACGAGCCCGCAGCTTGTAACTGAACCTTGTCTCAAGAAAATGGAAAGTGTCGACATATCCTGCCTTCAAGACAATCTGATAGACAGCCAGAATAGGACAGAAATCCCTGAAACTGAAGTCCTAATAGTTCAAACTGAGAGTCCGAACTACAACTACAAAAATATGGAGCCTTCAGTAACAAGCACGCCTTTGACCGACCTCCTTGATGACGCTAACAACGTTGAAGGGATACCCATGAGATTACCTCAAAGTAACACGGAATCTCCCGAAGATAGCGTCAATTTTCAGACCTTCCTACAATCCGCTGAAGTCAGACCACAAGATCTCTCCTCCAACGCCAGCAATGAAGGCGTCAAAAATGATACAGAAGTACTGCTAGAGGGAGACAGCAAGACTCTAAGCAAAAACAGCAACAGAGACAGCCTCGCCGTGTCCGAACGCACGCCGACGTACTCTGACTTCGAAAACTCGGCGGTATCGAAACCACAAGACGTAAACTCGAGAGATAAGTCTAGTCAGAGCATGGAGAGCGGAATCAGTTCGGAGGATTTTCAGAGGTTTGAGACTTCAGTGCGGAGCCGTCCACAAGACCTGTCGTCGTTAATCGACGCCAGCTCCCTGCTACTCAAGAGTGAGAGGATGTCGAGTGAACTCGCCATGGGTTCCCTGGCCACAGACTTTGATCAGACTAGTCATTCAGAAAGTCGAGAAATCGCGAACGAGCCGCAATCTCAAACGAGTCCGCCTATCGTTACGAATTTAAATGAATCTCACAGCTTAGTTAATTTTAGAGAACCCAATTTTTTAATAAATTTCGATGCTGACGATGAGACCGAACAACCGCATTCGATTATCATAACCGAAACTACGATGGATGCGTTCAAAGAGAGTCCTAACAGGAGTTACGACTCTTCGGATGTGAGAATCCTAGAATTGAATCATTCCTATGATCCCCACACTAGTAGATTTCAAGCGCACGACGATTTCGAGAAACTGCTAGAAAACAAGATTAATGGGGAATTAGATTTAAACGAAGAAGAGAATTTAATGAACTCTGAGCATTTATCGCCGAAAGTCGAAACCGTATCAGAGAAGACGGATACGACTGTGAACAGTATATTTCTAACGGAAATACACAGAGCGTCTCCAAACACTTCGAAATCGAGCGACAAGCGTCTTAAAGTGAACGAAGTCAATTGCAATGGTGGTAGCGAGAAATTCGCTACAGTCAACTTCCTAAACGAGACCTTCGAAGAATTGATCGAGAGTAACGTAGATGATGATACAAAAGATTTGAAGACTGAAGAACCACCAAGCGAAGAAGTCGCTCCAAAATCTTCTGAAACTCCTTTAATGGAAGAAATAGAAGTACTGGATAGTCCTAAGGAGTCGAAGAGTATAAAGGATGAACTGCAAGAGATAGGTGAGCTAACGAATGGAGTCGCAGACGAGAATGATAGGATGACAGTAGTGACAGAAGACTTCCTGCAGAATGAGAAGAAATTCTGTACGCTGGATTCATATTTTCCGATGCTGAGCGATATTAGATTCACTGGTAAGTTAATTAAATATTTTATACTTGTTGTGGCCAGATCATAGAAATTGATCACTTCATGATATGGCGATCCTCGTTTGGCCTCATCATTGTTGTAGGATTTCTATAATAGTAAAAAATCTAAAGAAAATGGGCCAAACGAGGATTGAAATATCGTCAAACCTTATGATCTGGCCACGACATACTGATGTCGCTTGTTATGAACGTCTGTCGATCATTCTAATTTTATTTATCCCAGAGAATATCGTAAGGTAATAAATGACGTGCGCTCATATATTACCTTTGGTTTATACGTAGTTTTTTCTTGCTCTGCAAGCAATATATCAACCATTTTCAGGAAGAACATCGTCTGTAAAGCGACAGCTCGCGGTTTTGTAAGAATAGGTCTTCTCTTCCATAACTTAAAAGTATCATATATCCACGGAAAAATTGTCTGTAATAAATCACTTTCAGCGATAGATTAAACCGCCCATTGCCACACAGTAATAATTTTAAGCTCCTACTGAATTTTTTGAGTGGCGACCGCGTACCGGAAGACGAAGCATTGGAAGGCTTCCTACAAGGTGTACTGATGACCTAGTAAGGGTTGCGGGAATACGATGAATGAGAGACGCACAGAAATTCCTTGCCGGAATCTGTGTTTCCTGATGGCTACAACCCGGGAATCTTTAAGTCAAGAGTGAATAGGTTACTTCTAGGTAAGCGCGCTCCATCGTCGACCGCATCGTCGCTTTTCATCAGGTGAGATAGCGGTCAAGCGCGAACCTATCAAGAATAAAAATAAAGGACCGTTCATTGTTGACTTGGGGAGGCCTTTGTCCAACAGCGGACATCTTTCACCTAAAATGATGATGATGACAGAATTTTTTATGCTATACAATAAAGTAAAGAGTATATCTATCTAAGCTCCTTTACCCCCTTTCCCCAGGCCCAGCAACAGAAATAATGAGCACATCGTTCACTCAAGACTCCCCCACGGAGCCCACCCCCCCGGAGAGCTCCGACAAGCGCGACACGGCGGCCGAGCTGCTGAAGGAGTGGGACAGCGACTCCGACTCGCACACCAGCAACTCCAGCAGCGGCGAGTTTATTTGGAAGGTTGGTTGCGTAGCTGTGTGAGTGTGGCTGTGACGTCGGCTGGGTGTGACTTGGTTCAATGTTTATGTGGGAATTAGTTAGTGCAGCTCTAAAGTAATCGCCTTGTGAGTTGACTATGGGTAATTGTCTACCTAAGGCCGCGTTCCCACTATGCCGTAACGGTTAATTTATCGTCGGACGACTATCGTCTCTAGCTGTTCCCATTACAACAACTGTTTTTCGTGGCCACGACATATAGTCGTGACAACGACACATTATTTACCATCACTGTTTAGTTGTGACAAATTTTATATTTTTACGACTATCGTGCTAGCCGTTCCCACTGACATGACAATCTGTTGTCACCGCTTTTAATTCATTAACGCTCAGGCGGTAGCCGGCGCCCGCAAGCCATTGTCTTACTATTGTGTCTCTAATTACGCACGTCAAAAGGTTAAAGTATTAGACGACAGTTACTCGTGTCGTACTATTTGTAAACACATCCATTTAAATATACAAACCACGACACTAAAAACTACACGATTATCTGTCGTCACGACAAAGAGGGAATGCGGCCTAAGAGATGTGAGGTCTTACAATGTCGTTTTAAAATGTCAAGCGTGCGAGTGAAAAGGAGGGATGAAGCTATACACCCTATATAGCACCATCCCTTTAACAATTCAGTTTAGGTCGTCGAATGGGAACTAAGAGCTCGTGGTAGGGCCTCAGAGTAAGCAATATGCTTATACAAAATTTCTTAGTCTATTTTTCATGTTGACTTAGTAAAATGGCTTACATGTCCAAACATTACAGCTGAAAAAGCCAAATAAGCAGTATTTTTTTATTAAATTGCTTTAGGGCCGATTTTTCAATCCTCAGTTAAGTCGTCGAATAGCTATCTGGCCAGTAAAATTATCTGACTGTTTATCAGGCGAATAAATCTTTTCTGTTTTTCAATCGTGTAATAACTAGAGAATAGCTATCTGTGGTTTATGCTAGCCAACTTCACACTATTTATGTGCAAGCGAGACGCACAGATACAGTATTTAACGTGTTAGACAAGAACAGCAACGCAACACATCTGGTTATTGTGCTCTATGCAACACATTTTTTTTACGTTTGATTTTTTACGTTTGTTGCAATAAAAAACCTAACTTATAGTTCGCCGAATTTGTCGCTTTCTTACAATCCATACCCTGCTATTTATCGTAAAATATATTTAATTTGTGTTCTTTTGTGGTATAAATCTCACATCATTAAAATGATGAAATTAGAAAGCAAAAATTATATCAACTGATTCTCAACACAATGCAGCAAAAACATTGAAATGATTAAAATTTAAACGCGCCATACTTTATTTATATGTAAATATTATGATATGATAAAATAAACTTAATTTATATTATTGTAATTATGTTTATTTTACTTTTTTACAAAAATAGCTAGTTTTAAAATATTCTAATATTGTTTTCGGTGTTGAGTTTCTTCGTGCCTACTTAATTTCTCAGGTAATAAAGTAATTACTGACCTGGTGAAATTATCCTGATGATTTTATCCTCAATCAATAAAAGCAAGTAAGCTACGGTATCTTTTTTCAACCGTAATCTTCTCCAAAATTCGTCGTCGTCCCATGTTATTCCCAAATTATCAGGCCCTTCTCGTAAAACTCGGGTTTTTCTCTCAGGCAGGTTTAAATAATTACCTAAATATTTCATGTTCTTGTTCAATAGTTTTGTCATTAATTGTTTCAAACACGTCCATAATAATTATCTACAAATTACAGTACTAACCTACCTACATCGTAATACTAAAACGCACAAAATGAATGTAAATTGTCAAACATAACCAAAAACTTCATACATAACGGAGAGATAAAACCCTAACTGGCCCTTAAAGTAGCAGATAACTATATTCCTCCGTTAGGGACTTTATTCGACAGTTAACTACTATCTGATCATTGAAAAACTCAAAATCTTGCTATCCATCGAATAAAGACTATCTGGTTGTTTATCTGAGGATTGAAAAATCGGCCCTTAATTATTTATAGATAAATTCAGATAGACAGCTTCGGAAAGCGACTTTGTTTTATAACCATGTGAAGATTACATTGTGGATCTCTCGACAAAAAAAGCCATTTTTTTAAACCGACTATCAGTTACTGAGCTCAAGAATATCAAACAACCTCACAAGCATTGTAACCAAGTCGTGCTTAACCAAACAGTTTCTCTTAAAACTAAGCCGGTGTGAGATTTCGCGGGCTACTGTGACTAAAGCGATGCTAAACAAAATGTGATTAATGTAATGGTGTGGATACTCTGTAGTTTACCTCCCTGCTTTCTGTTGATCACTACCATATACCTAGATATGTGATGACGTTTAACTTGACAGCTGTGACAAAAAATAGTTATTGTCTAGGGTTGCCATAGACAAATTAGATGAACTTGTAAATATTGTGCTGAAGTATTTCGAAAACTGAAGACGCAAGTGTGTAAAAAAATTGTAATTATAATTGACAGAGCTGTCGAGTTAAGATTATGTATAAACAACTTGAGGCATAATTCACAGACTGTACTATGACTTTGATTTGCTGAGTAAAGTTAGCTTTTCATACAAATAAAAATAACTTTAACATTACTATGAGCTAATGTAAGTGTTTCATACTAATACGAGAGTTATTCCAGATCAATGATAATGCTATTTCAATAAAACGCTTAACAGTCAAACAGAGTGTTTCGCCTTTTACTCTACCCTAAATGGTACTAGGATAGAGCCCTAGTACCATTTTTTTTTTTCTTAATCCTGACAATAACAAACACAACAAAAAATAAATTATTAAAATCGGTATAGCCGTTCACGCGTGATGGCATGACCAAGGGAAAAAGGGATTAATTTTTATATATATAAATTTGCGTGTCATGTTGGGGGACCTTTTGTCCCCTAATGTATCTGAGGCTAAAAATGGCGGTTTGAAGCGTTTTCAATACAAAAGCTGTCAAACCACAAATTTTACTCTTGAAAATAAAGTTAATTTGTTGATTATGAAAAATCGATCCTTAGCAAAATTAAGTCAAATTGTGGTCTGCAAATTGCGCCCTTGTAATGCATTTCCAAATATAATTAAGTCCCTCGCTTATCTGAACTATAAAGTTTAGCTCCCCGTAATTTATTTATAAACATGTACACAAAGCCATTGCTATGCCCCGATATGGTCGCTTGTGTTGCCTATGGGAGAATGACGTCAGTAAATTGAGTATATGGGAGAATGACGTCAGTAAACAACAAATAACACAATAAATAAATCTTTTTCTGAAAACATCATGATGTGGAAAAGTGGGGGCGCGGTGGGAACATCTCGCCATCTCACATCATCTAATGGTGGTGACGTCACATTTTATTTTCTACATCCTTATTCTGTGTGTACTTGACAGTTTTCTCTTCCACCAGATATGAAAAGTTTCTTACTTAACATTGACTGACTGATTTGAAAAAAAAAAGATGAGTCAAGTACCTACTCAATTATATAACTATATTTGGCAAAACTGTGGTTAAAGCGAATATTACCCTCAACAAAGGGAATAGGCTAGGCTGATTGATTTTTTTTTAATCATAAATCAACAGTAATTGTTTTGCGAACTGTAAATCTAAAACTTCCTTTTAATTGTGTTGTAGAAATAAATAATAATTTGATAGCATAGTGACGTGACTCTCCCACAAAGCTTACAAGTCGTACATGTATATAAATATGGGTGTCGGTGCATGTGACGTGACTTGTGTGTGCTAGGACGGCGAGGGCCACGAGACCGCGGTCGTGCCGTCCACGCACTTCGACCACGTAAGTCTTTACCTCCTTTGTGTTTATGTATGCCTGCTGGTTTTTGATGCTTGCTTGCTTTTGGAAGGCTGGTTAAGTTATGGTTTTTTGGGGGCGAAAATCACTTTTTTCTTCTTCTTTTTCTAAGTTATTTTTTTTGTAACGTTTTGTTATCAGATTTGTCAGTGTAGATAGTTAATAATTATTTAATCAGCATTTCAACCATCATTCAGTTTTTTTCATTAAAATCTCCAAACGGTTTAGAAGATTCTTGTTTCTAATTCTCTATAAAGTATTTTGCTAATCAATTATTTATCAACTTAAAACCAACACATACAGAGAATTAACAACAATATATATCGACCCTTTTTAGGAAGAACATCATTAGCGACAGTTTGCGTTTTTAGCAGAAATCGGTTTTCTCTTTCCTAATTAAAAAATATTAAAATCAATGATTTGTTATTCGTACATCTACTGATCTATTACAATAATTCCAATTAACATCTTCTAATATATTAAATTTCATATCACAGTATTTGTTATAGAACTCTTCTGAAACGGCATAACCGATCTTTATAAAAATTTGTGTATTTGTGTGAGTGGTATTCTTTTACCCTTCTACCCCCACCTCCCATTTTTTTCTTTGTTAATTTATATGGCAGAACAACGTTTGCCGTGTCAGCTAGTATTATTATAAATACTTTTTAATTATGAATGGAAAAAAACCCTTTTGCAAAAAGCGCAAACTTTCGCTTACGATGTTTTTCCTTAAAAGGCTTGATATATATTATTAAATTAAAATTCGAATAAAAATTACATGAAACAACAAAAGGAAAAATAGAAACAATACAATAATTACCTACCCAGTTCAAAGATTTTTTGACTAAGACTTTTTTTATGTTTAAATATCATTTTGGTTTTGCACCATTCTGTAATGCGACGTGCTTCTAGTTATTTAGAAAACATTTGTATAGTGTAAAATATCTTCCTTTAGTAGTAGTATCCATTACAAGTTACAACACATTATCAACTCATGAACTTTCGTTTGCAAGTCGTATCTCAAAGCGGGCATCATTGTAATGTTCAGTTTGAATCATAATAATTTCTTATTGCAATAGTTATCATCACTAAAGATATCATGTTAGGTTTGTCGTTTAGTCTCATTGCAGCTAAAAAACTATTGTCGTTTAAGGTGTCCCCATACTTATCAACGACTCAAATTTTACCCATCTATCTGGTATAAACGTGAAACCGACGTCATTTTTGTTGTCTCAGATCGGAAGAACTGACGCGATATCATGCTATTGGCGATAAAGTAAAAGTGTTTCAGTCCCCCTTGAGATTTAAGCCTATTGTCCACGGTTGCGTAGCTTCATAGAAGCGTATTCGTCATTATACGCTTGGTGTACGCCTGCATGAAACTTACATACAAAACTATGGCCTACTGTCCAAGGACGCATAGCTTCATAGACGTTACACAACGGCACGACACTGCCGCTACGTCGATAGTTTCAAAGTTTTGTATGTAAGCTTCACGCAGGCGTACACCAAGCGTATAATGACGAATACGCGTCTATGAAGCTACGCGTCCGTGAGCAGTAGCCCTTATAGTGTCGATAAGTATGGTGATACCCATATCACTACGATTTAACTTAGAAGAGCTCATTCCACTCGCAGCAGCGTACAGGCGAGTCTCGCAACAACAGCAGCGGCGGCGACCGTCACGGCTCTCCTCCGGAAGGCTCGGCGGGGTCGGGCGCCTCGGACGCGTCCGCAGACTCCGGCTCGGGCTCCGAAGGTGACGAGGTCGAGTTCGTGCCCTCCTCGTGGGACTGCCGCGCAGCACCCGCCAAGTCTTCGTTGAGGAGCTTGGAGGCTACACCCGTATGTATTCGTGATAATTTGTTTAGAGCTATTTTTACCCGGGAATATGTGCCTTTGATATAATTTTAGAAATCGCCGGCAGAAACTAGTCTTATAAACGCCATGATTTAGGTTAAAGTCAAAACGTTTATTGCAAACCAAGTGTACAATGTTGATATTGTATTATTTTGGTGACTTAGCAGCCTTTTTCAAGCATTGCAATTATTATCATTTGTCTTCTCTTATCATCTCAAATTAGCAAGTATTCAACATTACCTATTTTTACTTAATTATTTTATATTACTACAATTAAATTTAAAAAATATAGTTATGTCAAAATTAAATACCATAAATAATGGGTTTAATACATTATTCATCACAATTAACGTCATTGAAATTATAGTTAATATGACCAAAAAGGTCATGAACTGTGTTAGGTGTCTAACTAAAGCACAGTCAAAAATAAGGAAGGAAACATGTGGGTTTATATTATTTATAACCAATGATCCGTTATGTGTTATAGTGTGATGTAAGCAACAGTGTGACAGTGAAGAGAAGTTTTGTAATTGCTGGTACGTTTTGGCTATCATTGAATAATTGTAACTATTGTATTCATAGTGAGGTAAGTGTGCTGCATCGGACGCCACGAGTTTGTTTAGTGTTACAGCCGACAATTGCGAATCCATAACCACTGAGACCAAGTAGAGAACGTTGTCTTCTGACGTGGTAATGTGTTGCAAATTCATTATTATTTACTAGCTTCTGCCAGCGGCTTCGCCCGTCGTGGAAGTAGGTCTCTATACAAACTTTGAACCCCTGTTTCACCCCCTGGGGGTAAATTTTGGAAGATCCTCTCTTAGTGCTCGCCAATGTCATAAAAGATTTTTTTTGAGGTAAATACAACTAAATAAGATTTATCTGTGTTATTTTTTTTTAGATACGGCAAAACAAATTCAATTGCGTGTTTGCGGCTTTATGTAGCAATTTTTTTTAACTTCGTATATTTGTTCATAAATTGAGTTTAGCGTGAATTGAAATAGAAAATTAAACGGCGAAAAAAATTGATTATGAAATAAAAAAAATGTTACAAATGTTGGCCAGACCAGTAATTGTTCCGTGTGGGAATAAAACCCGCATCACGCAGCTCAGCAATGAATCGCTCAACCACTGCGCCAATCGTGCCATTCTCAGCTAGACCTAAACCTCTCCAAACCATCACCATAACAGCCCGTCTTATGGCAAGTATGTTTCTCCTAACAGACTCTTCTTTCCTCAGGAAAACAAGAAACGCGTGGTGTTCAAGCGCCAGAAGTACCATTGCGTGTACGAATACCCGCGAGAAGTGGCCGACATTGAGGCGCATTCACCAGCCGCCTACCTGCCCGACCTGTCTACGTACTCAGGTATATTGGATATTGTACTTTAACAACTATTTCTTTAGGTGATTTCGGTGCGGTGTTTATAAGAGGGTATTTGTAACTGGATCTGTCTAATTACTTACGTATTATATCTCTTATTGGATCATCATCTTCCTGCCCTTGTCCCGTTTTATTTGGGGTCGGCACAACACGTTTTTTTTTCCTCCATTCTGTCCTGTCACTCGTCACGCTATCACTAATACACTATGAAAGCCTGGGAGAAAGTTATTGAAAAGCGACTGAGAGAAGAGAGCGAAATTTCACAGAACCAATTCGGTTTTATGCCGGGTCGGGGGACAGCGGATGCCATTTTTTGGCGTATAGCAAAAAATACAGAGGTGCGCTTAAAAAGAGCGACTATAAAAACTTGCACATGGTATTCGTTGACCTCGAAAAGGCATACGACCGGGTACCTCGTGAGGTTCTGTGGTGGGCCCTTAAAGAGAAAGGTGTGCCTGGGAAGTATGTGCAGTTGATCCGATCGATGGAATGATGGATATGGAATTTAAATTTTATTTGCTAAGATAAAAGATCATGAGGCCTTACCACGACCTCTTAAGGCAATCCATTTGACGACCTAAACTGAACTGTGAAAGGGATGGAGCTATATAGGGTGTATAGCTCCATTACTCTTTCTCGCTCCCACACTAGACATTTTAGTACTTCATGGTAAGGCCCTGTTCTCACTAGATGGAGCTGAACTCAATATTTTTAGTTTGTGTTTTTATATAGCATATATAACTTAAGCACTATAGCTAAACTACATGAGCAGTCAAAATTAGGTGGATTTTGAGGCGATAATTTGACTCAAGGTCAATAAAGTTTAATGTCCGTTATATGTACTTTAAGGGCGGAATTCACCAATAAAACTAATCGTGTTTTAACGTTTGGCTCGCATAATCGCGTTTAGACGCTGTTACTAGTGTCACTTATAAAAATACTTACAACAAAAGAAAAATACAGACAAGTGACACTAGTGACAGCGGCTAAACGCGATTATGCAAGCCAAACGTTAAAACGCGATTAGTTGTATTGGTGAATTCCGCCCTAAGTCAGAAAGGATTAAACTAAGGTTCGATTCAGTTTAGGCAGTAATTCCATTTTCTACTTCAAAGTATGAGAGTATGTATAGTAAAGTGTGTCAATAGAGTATAAGGTGCAATGGGGTTGACATATCCGTGTGGTTAAAAACCTCTTATTAATAAAGAATAAAAAAAGGGTTCGCTGTACATTTCTAGCTCATATTGAGGTAAAATTATCATCTAGTGAAATTATCAGTTTAATTTTGTGAGCAAAACACAAACGTGTATAGACATATGCCTTTTTCTCAATAGGATAGCCAG
The DNA here is from genome assembly GCA_905147345.3 of Mythimna impura. Taxonomy (NCBI): domain Eukaryota; kingdom Metazoa; phylum Arthropoda; class Insecta; order Lepidoptera; family Noctuidae; genus Mythimna; species Mythimna impura. Next base: position 25,344,601 of record LR990346.1, on the reverse strand, counting down.
ATACTACAGAAAACTTATCTAATAGGTACCTCTAGTTGATTAACTCAAAATGTCAAGATCTGTGAATTTGATAAGTTGTTGTTATGTTGTAGAATGGGACCCAACTAGTGTGGAGGAAGCTGAGCTCGGCTACGGCCAGCTGTTCGGCGCGCCCAGCCCGCTCGACCTGTACCCGCTGCGAGCCGGCATCGCGTTTGGAGCTGGTGCGTAATACATTACATTCATACTATAATAATGATAGGATTGCATACACTCGTCTATCGACGGCGTCGTATTATAATTTTTCCTAAATAATCTCGATGAATTTTATTATTATAATTACCATTATGTTGTAAGTACTACATTTTCCCTGTGCTCTCGCCCCGTAATCATGTACATTACCCGTACATTTTCTCCGTAGTTTTCCATAAGTATAAAATGTTTGTAATAGTCAATACTTCCAGAGATTTCTTCTTTATAATATTAGTTTTGGTGTTGAAGTCTACGAGTGGCCCAAGATTTAGCTATTTTCTCTGTCAGCTTTTTTGCAAAAATCGTCACTCCTTCGAAAGAACGATAGTAGTAGCCTGACAAAATATCGAAGTTCTGAATGACCACCAAGCTAATGTAACACTAACCATTCTCCACAGATTACGACGAAGACTTCTTCATATCGTCATCAGCGCGGCCCTTCGAGAGCCTGGGCCTCATGTCGACCACCAGCCAGTTCTTCCCCGGCAAGCACGTGAAGCCGTCTCTGCTCGAGCGAGACCTCTCCGACGACCTCACAGAGGACTTCCCGCCGCCGCCCTCTCCGCTACCAACCACGACCTTGATGCAGACACGCACACCCTCGCTAGACTTCACTACACCGGATTCTGGAGTCGAAGACATCACACCAGGCTCCACTACAGATGAAGATTTCAAAAAGAAACTTCCAGAAACTGAACTCACTTGGAGACCTGTTGACAGCGCCAGCTCCAGTGAATCTGTCAGCCCGAGCTCTCCCGGGGGCGAAGCGCTCGGAGGTCTCCGGCATACGAGGGATAAGTTAAAGCTGGACCTACCGCCCAGCCCCCACATACCCTCACCACGACACAACAGAGTCTTCAACTTCGTTCTCGACAAACCGAAACGACGAGAAGACAGGCCAGCTGAGATCGGATCAACACCTCTCGTCATGACGGACGACACGCCAATAGTCACCACGTCCTTACCATTACAGAAGGATTGCGAAGACCTCCCAGTGCCAGAACCGACATTCTCGACCTTCGGAAAGAGCCCGCCCAAAGTCGAGCCCGAACAGAAACTTATACTCACCGACGAGGTCGAAGAAAATAATTCGGAAGTGAAGGACGAGAGTCCCAAGGTTGTTGAAGCCGTGAAAGGTGAAGGGACCGTCCTCGACAGTGGCGACGAAGACTCCGGCATCGAGAGCAGCTCCAAGGCCACCCTCGAGCGAAACAAGACGAACGTCTCGTAATTAGAACAAAGTAGCAGTAGATTTGTATAAATAGGTACTGAACCATAGATCTGAGTAACTGAAACTTTGTTAACAGAATAAAGTTGTTGTAGGTTACGTTAGAAGAGGAAGGAATACGATAGTTTGGATTAAACTAGACATCAGTTGGTGTGAACGTTAATCAATTTATTAAGATTAAATGTTTTAGTAGTTTTCATTTTCTGAATGTACCTTCTTTTAGTACTAAGTTACTGGTTCTAATTCAAACTAACTATTTCGTTTCTCGTGGAGGTTTCAGCCCCACATCAACGCGTCAAACTCAAGTTGACGAACTATTGCCATTATTATAAAATAGTATTACAATCAGCAAAAAAAGTATTAAATGCTGGACATAAACTTGATATACATATCGGAATTATGGACATCGATGTTTTATAGCCAATCATTGCAGAATTGTCGAGTTGGGAAACCTGCCGTGTTACAAACATTTTTCATTATCATAATCTTTTTGAAAATTCAAATTTTACAAACATTCGCTTCGCCTATGAACGAAAAATGCCTTTTAAAATTAGATGCGGAAGTCTATATTCTCAAAATATCAAAGACTCATTACCAAAATCATGTAAATAAGCCATGTTTGGGTTTTCTAACTCGACTTCATACACAATACACACAGAACTGCTGTATTGTTTGCCCAGACGGGCGACTTCAATAGTCAATGCAAGAGCGGACGCAGTTCCGGTGATCACACGAAGGTACAAATCGCCATGAAATATATCTATAGTGTATCGCTTTCGTAAGTTAAGGCTTTGATACTTTTTACACAAGCAACAGCCTAATTTTATGAGATCAGTCGCGTCCGGCATGTTTTAAGACATGTTTTCGTAGATCTTAAGTCGCGTGCGAGATGATTTTGTTTGATGCGCATAGAATTGTTAATTTGATAAAATTGTTTAATATAATATTTATCGTTTGCCAACGTGTATTCGGAAATCTGCATGCCATGCCGCTGTATCTCTGCACGCGGCCAATCCGACTTTACACTCGTTGGTAGCTCCAGCCTACCATAGAATAACTCTGTGAATTACATCCAACTAATAACATAATTCTCAATCATTTTATATTTGTAATGAATGAAGTTTAGAGGCCTTGCCATCACATTGGTCTACTATGGAGGCAGCCGATCGTCGTCGTACTTGTTAGAAATTTTCATACGTAACGTTTTTTACTCTTATTTCGTATGTTGTAGTGATAGATTACGCTCGCGTTGCGTTCGAGGTACACGTCCACTAAAATTATATGTTTTATGTATAGTATTGTACGATTCCCACCAAAATTACTTTTTATTATTTTGATACGTGAACAAATATGTTGTGGCGTTGTGTGGCGTCCCCGGCGTGTGCCCGAGCGCAACTAATATATCAATGTCTAAATTACATGTTATTTGTGACGACCTATTACTTTACGCACAAGTGAGTATGCATCTTCCATCTTTTAAACCTCAAAAATATCTAAATTAAAGCGTTTCGGTCTACGATTGAGGTTAAAAAGCCAATTCTTAGTTAAGTAAAAGTTTATATTAGATAAGTGTAGTGTTAGATGTAACAAGTTGTGGTGATAGAACGACATTGCGTATTACGTACACTCAGCAACAGAACGTTTAGCTTAGTCGTTAAATTCCCAGTTATTATTTATTATGATTGAAGTGTAACGTAGTGGTGTCCCGTGTCTCGATACATAATGTCGATAACGCTGTTGCTGACTGTACCACGAAGTGTGCCACTATATTAATTAAAACGTCATCACTATTGTATGCAATACGTCCAAGTGTGAACCTAATGTGCAATTCTTCTCATTTCCATATCATCGCGTTTTAGTTGTTTAGTTACTGTTGTAAATATAATTTAATGTTATTATGTATTGAAGGAAATAATCTTTTTGAATATGAAAATTTATTGATTGTATTAATTGTACTACACGTTTATTGTTCTGAACATTATTTTTTACAGTTTTAGAATGTTTTCGTTAATGTACAGATGTAAATAAGTGATAGATGTTCATTTTGTTACGATGCGTATGCGTAGGGCGAGTAAGATGCGCTGTTGACTGTGAGCCGAACAAGACAACGTTAACATTAGCTCCGAGTAGTGTAACCTATATATTTCTATTCGTTTGTAGAAAATCTTACTCAGCAGATTAGTTTACTTCAAGCTTATGATATATAAAAAAATAAGGAATTTATTTGAATGAATTGTCCAGTTTAATTATGGTATTTATTGATCGTAAGTTGTTATTGATTTGTATGAGTTGTCGGCAGTATTTAGTGAATGTGAACGCATTGGAAGTCTTTTCATATTGTGACTTTGTCGAGTCTTTTAAAAGTATTTCTATGAAAAAAATAATAATTAAATAAAACTTGTGACTCAATATAAGCCTTTTATTTACACAAAACAAAACTTTTTTTTTATGTGTCAAAACATCCAATGACTTACTTAATCACGCATGGAATGTAAATATATTCTTATAACTATATAATACTATAACATCAGATCTGACTCATAAATTGAAGCGAGGGAGGTCAACTCCTCCTCCAGATGATGACCAGGCCGGTGACATCACTCGTGGCCAGCAGGCTCTCGTCGTAGCTGAAGCTCACGCCGATGACCGGGGATGCGTGGCCTGGGGACGGTGATAAAACCATCATAACAACAACTCTTTTGGGCAGAGTACAACAATTGAAAAGCCTGCGGATCAGCGTTTTTTTTTCGGTTCGCAATCTTCAAATGATTTCTGATCTAGGGTGGACGAGAGGGCCTGTGGGCAACGCAAGGGGCAAATGAAGTACAGGTGGGGCACCATCGCTCTTTCAAACGTTCCCGCAGACTTTGGGTCAGCGTACAAACACTAATATTATAAACGCGGAAGTTTGTATGTATGGATGTTTGTTACTCTTTCACGCAAAAACTACTAAACTGATTTCGATGAAACTTGGTACACATATAGACCATGTCCTAAAATAGCACATTTTTTATCCCGGCTACTGTCACGCGGGTGAAGCCACTGGCAGCAGCTAAGTTTTAAATAATATGTGAACATTGCTTAATATTTTTCCTCCTTATGGATCAATAGAGTCGTAAATCTTACCTTGTAGTTTATTAACAACGGGATGTTCGGCATGTCCCTCGATGTCCAGGAAGTAGACGCAGGAGTCCTCGCTGCCGCTGACGACGCACACGCCGCGCCGGAACGACATGATGGGACAGAAGGTGGACTTGACGCTGTGCTGGTTGTGCAGCACGTCAAAACGCTTCTTTAGTTGCAGGTTGCCTTCGCGGTCGACGATCCTGTAAGTTATAGGAAGGCTAGAGTATTAACTTCGCAAAGCAGGACCGTCCTTTTGTAGGGTTCCGTACCCAGAAGGTAAAACGGGACCCTATAACTAAGATTCCACTGTCCGTCTGTCTATCTGTCTGTCCGTCTGTCACCAGGCTGAATCTCATGAACCGTGATAGCTAGACAGTTGTAATTTTCACAGATGATGTATTTCTGTTGCCGCTATAATAACAAAATACTATAAACGGAATAAAATAAATATTTAAGTGATACACCAAACGTGGTTTTTTTTTGCCCTTCTTTGCTACGGACGGTAGAGATCTCTTCGTGCGTGTGTCCGACTCGCACTTGACTGATTTTTTCTTTTTTGTTATGGCTTCGTAAAAGCATTTAGCCATTCACACGGTGTCAAGTTTAGAATGTATTTTCTTTTTGAAACAGTATCTATACAGTCACTTTGTCTTCCACTACAATATGATTGTAACACATTCTAATGCTTTTACTGTATTTGACAGCAAATGTATCAAGTTGGCCTTCTTGGCAAGCTTCGCTGTAACAGTAAGTAGTCGATAATAAAATTCTCATCTCTTTCACCGTGATCGCGCCTGTTTCGATGATTCCACATATTGTACCTACACTTGAGATAGAAAATTACACTAATTTTACATCACATTATCCACCTCAGACCAATAAAAAAGTAAAGACGGAGCCGTCGTAAACAAAATCGACGAAATAAGTGAGGACTAGTTTTGGCTTTGTGTGCGTAACTTAGTGTATGACATCGTAGATTTGCACATGTGTGCTAGAGAAAAAATGTTGTAAGCGTTGCGCTGCGACTCCTAAGTACGAGAGATATACTTTGGTTAAGTTTTATTATTGTGTAGGTAGTATAGTGTTTATCTTGGTTATATGAAATAAAAGATAATTTCATTTAATGAAAATCATTTATTTTCATATTAAGTGAAATTAATAATTTTAAAAACACACAAAACTTACATATAAAAATAATAATAATTATATATCCAACGACTATCGGATTAGGTGCGGGTCATCCAGCGTAACCGTATGTTGGATGACGCCGTACTTGTAAATAAAAAAAACACTTTGTTGTAATGTCCGTAAAAATTACGACTTCCCTTATTTTTGGGAAAAAATAATATTCTTAACTTGCAACACCGACAAAATGGCGTGTTCCGAGAAATTATTTCAGATATTTTTACGATTTTATTTAATTTATACAGCAAAAACGTTACTTGTGAAAAGTAATCCCAGAAGCCTTTTTTTGCAAACTGGAATTGTTTTTGCTGCAGTTTATGACACAGGACGGCATAATTTCGTAATTATTGTGTCAACAAAAAAACGTCTCACGCACTCGCTTGCTAGCGGTAGACTACCGAGCGGCCGGCTTCATATTGCCGATTGGCTTCATATTACGTGTCTCACTTTTAGGAGCGCAATGTTCTGTCTATACTTTTTTATTAGTCTGAGTTATCCACTATGAATAAAATTGAGAATAATTAAAACAGCCTCCGTCCTGCTCCAGCATAAGTCATGTTACCGTCACATCACCGATCAGTCACATAAAAAAATACACAACTTAAGGGCAGCGATGGTCATCATGTATAAGTCCACTTATAGAAAACAGGAACCTGTTCAGTATGGGTTTGCTTAGCTGGAAACCGGGAACGTTAAACTATTCGCTTGGTAACAGTAAATAGGTTAGGTAGTTTCATAGATGTCGTAGGACATTGGCTCCACAAGTTAGTCACGTCTCGGCCTGCGCGTCTCAGACATTCACATGCAGTCAGTGACTATGTGTGTATTTATTTATTTATTTATTAAAACTTCATGCAAAATAAAGGTACAAAGGCGGACTTAATGCCTTAGGCATTCTCTACCAGTCAACCAAGGGTAGTGAAGAGAAAACATGGTAGGTGCATAAAAATAAAAAAAAGAATAATACGAAAACAAGGGATCAAATGTATAAATACATAAAATAAACATAGGTACACAAATATTTAATATAATATAAACCTACATAAATAGTATATGCAAAAATATATATTATTTATATAAGGAAAAATGAAAGGATTTTTGAGACTACTCCGCTATTTGTGTAGAAAATAAAGCCGCAATTTCCGCTTAAATGCATATTGACTGGTGGCCGTCCTGATGTCAAGAGGAAGCGCATTCCACAGAAGTATGGACTGTATATGAAAGGAAGAATGAACAAAGTCAGAAGTATGAGAAGGACAAAGCAGTAGAAGATTGTTAGAAGAACGCAGATTCTTAGCATGGGAAGAAGATAGATATTGAAAGTGTGATATGAGATAAGAAGGAGGGGTGGGAGAGTTGAGCAGAGAGAAAAGTGTAGTCAGTGCGCGCAAACCTCTTCTCTGGCGAATGTGCAACCATTTGAGCTCGGATCTATAACTAGAAATATGGTCATATTTTCTTAAGTTAAATACAAACCGGATGCAGTTGTTGAGGAGCCTGTCAATTCTAAATAAAAATCTAACTAAAAAATAGAGAATCTTACCAATATGGGCCGGCTGCGTGTGGGTCCTCTGCTTGACGTCCCCAGTCTATGACATACCTTGATTGATGAAGCGGTGATGTCACGCAGTGCCAGTTTATTGTGAAGCAAGAGTCTCACAATCCTCCTTGTCTGCTTCAGCATATCCGGTGATGATGAGAGCTTTGCGTCGGGTATATGTTTCCAACCCATCAACAACTCTGGAACACTCCGTGATCTGTTTCCGCAGGAGACCCAGCATACCAAACATTAGTTCCCTGAATGAGCGGAACTCTTCTCGAATCTTGGCAACTGTGTCCTTGGCAGGTCCTGCACATTGGATTTGCACCTCAAGCTCGTCCATCTTCTTAATGAAGCACTCCTCCAGGTTCTTCTGAGCGGATTGGATATCATCCAGGGTAGACATAATGTAGGATATTATCTTGCAGTACTTCTTGTAGTGAGTAGAAAAACTAGTGAGAGCTGGCAGGTGGTGTATTTTAAGTACTATGTTACATGGATTGTTTTCCCAATGTAAGTACAACAGATTTGGTTGTTGATATAACTATTATAATTATCTAAATATCACTATTTTTAAATGTATTTTTCTGCTGACAAATAAAATACGCGTCTAATCTTTTTCACACCTACCGCCGAAAAAAAAAAATGTATGTACGGCGACCTGCGAAAGTGCCTGTATAGTACAGAAATAAAATCGTGTGAAGCGAGAAATGACGCCATCTAGCGTAAAATCAGATTTAAAATGTTGTTATCGACAACATTACATTATACTGTTAATAGATGGCTTTGCTGTGCTTCAAATGTTTATGTTATGCTAATGCTTATTTTTGTTATTTCTTTTTGTTTCTTCAAACATTAAAATAATTTATAGTTTATTTTAAAGAGATGAAGATATTAAAATTGAATATAAATTTATAAATATATATCTATTATCTATGTGTTAGTTTTCAAACTTAAGAGGGAAGGTTGAATATGGATTTATAAATAATAATTTGAAGGTAGTCTAAACAATACTTAAACCGAAGATTGTGACTAAGCTTAATTGATTGTTCGCTAAGTTCATTTCGGTTACCTCGTTCGCGCTCCTTTCGTTCAATTTTATTTTTAATCAGGAGAATGTATCTACTTGTTTTATCAAAATGAGTACGAATTATTGTAATATCGATTTAGTAACAAGAGCTCAAATAATTGCTTTGCATAATCAAGGTAAAAACTTGTCAGAAATAGCCAGGGAGACCGGTGTAAACGTAAGTAATTTTATTTATACTCTTATATAACAATAAACCCACTATATAATAATCATAATTTTGGGTATTATATATTTTTGTTTTATTGTTGCAGAGAAAAACAGTTGTTCTATGGGTACGACGATTTGAAGAAGAGGGTTCTTTGAACCACCGTCAAAGAACTGGTAGACCAAAACTCATAAACATGTTTCATCGTCAAACCATGGTAAGGGAGTACGAAGAAAATGGATTTCTGCCGACGAATCACTATGCTGGTTTATTTGACACAAGTGTTGACACTGTCCGTCGTGCATAGCGAAGGGCTGCATTATCGAAGGCATGCTGTGAAACCCTTGCTTACGGAAAACCATAAAAGAGCAAGATTGCAGTTTGCTATGGATCACATAAACTTTGATTGGAGTAATGTCATCTTTACTGATGAAAAAACTTTTAAGTCCAGCGAACACGGACGCTTATGTTTGTGGCGTCGAGATAATACGCGATACACAAGTGGTCATGTAGTGCCAATATGCAATCTGGTCATATAACTGTGAACATGTGGGGATGGATGAGTGCAGCCGATCCGGGAGAACTTGTCAGAATACCTAGTCGAGCAAATAGTGCAAATTATATAGAAGTGCTGGAGGAGATCATGTTGCCTACAGTTTGAAATGTGTATCCAAGAGAAGAATTACCACAGATAAAATTTGTACAGGATAATTGTCCAATACACCGTTCTCACAGTGTGCAGGCTTGGTTTCGTCAGCATAATGACATTTGCAGTATTCCTTGGCCTGCTAGATCACCGGATTTAAATCCAATTGAAAATTTATGGGGTGTCATTGTTCAACGGTGGAATAATCAAAATGAGCGTACTCCAGATGCGTTAGAGGCTCATTGTTTACAAATATGGGAGAGTATTCGTGGTTCAGATTTGTGTAAAAATTTGATTAATTCAATGCGTTCCCGAATGCAAGCTGTTATTGACCAAAATGGTGGTTACACGAGCTATTAAATAATTTATACTTAATTTATTAATATTATTTACTCAGTACTTATTCTCTATACTAACTGAAGATCTCGTTATGTGTGTTTAACCTAATACTTGTAAATATTTAAAATAACTTAAAAAAGTTATGAACACTTCAAGTTAAAACACAACATATTTTTTTATTTTTTTTTATGTTACCTACTAACCATTTGATATTTCGTTGTGCAATTTTGTATTTTTTAGCCTATATTTAATCCTTTTGACCTTTGTGATAAAATTATCTAGTTTTGTGTTTGTTTTTGTTAAGGTTACATACGCTTCAATCCTCTTTCAAATTTGGGAAACGAATATTTAAGCTATGGCCTCAAAAATAAATTATATATAATATTATAATGTTATTCGATGATTAATAAACTGACAGTTAAAGGAGACAATTTTTTTTGGGCCCACTATTAAACGGTTATGTTTATTAATAATATTACACATGGAAAAAGCGATCATCTTATTATAATTAACAGACCAAAAATTATATAGAAATCTAACCGGAATAATGAAATAATAGTAAAAAAGTGTTACGGCAAAAAATGCTTGTTTAGGAGCGTTTTCAAGTTTATTTTAACGTGAAAAAAAAAATGTTACTATAGTGCGCAGCGGTGACATCGGATTTAAATGCGTTTCAAGAGATAATAATTAATTGGTCCAGCGAACTTGTTTTTAATGCTGTTATTAACGGTTAACACAAATATCAAGTAACGTACTTTAAAAATCAACGTGGAACGAAACGTAATTAATAGCCCGTTGCAGATGCTCTGTGGTCCAGTTTCAATCAGTTTGACACTGACAGTCAACTAGTGGTGGGTCGTTGTCGAATTTTAGACGGACGAGACGTAACCGTTTTGGCGACGACATAAACGGTTGCAGAAAACGGTCGTCGTCGCAACTGGTTTGAAGACGAAACTATCGTTGAGTGAAGTAGTTGCAGAAAACGTTCGTTGTCGCAACTAGTTTGAGCACGGTAATAAATTCTGTACTCGTTGCGTCGTCGTTTCAAAACCAGTTATTACAATGAAAAATGAACTTTATGACTATAAACATAAAATTCATTTTTCATTGCAATAACTGGTTTTAAAAACGACGACGCGACGAGTGTGATAGTTGAAGCAATGGATTTTCGACCTTATATTCTTAACAGTAAGATAACAATTCGCATACAGTAATTCGAAGACTGGTTTATGCAACGAAGACTGTTTGGTCTCAGGATGGAAAACGGTTGTTACGTTGCAGAACAAAAAACGGTCTTTGAAAACTGTTCGTCGTTGAAACCCCCACCGCTACAGACAACATTATTATTGTTTCCGATTACTAGATAGCATGTTTCTTCTGTTCTTTTCGTATTTTTATTCGAAAGATTTTATGAAAATGGCATCTGTAGATACATGCATAATCCACAAAGCCGTTGTATCAATTGTGCAGCACGATTTCAACGGAATGTTGAATACTGCTCTTGCTGGATACTGTTGTAATTGTTTAGTGGGCAGACGCACTGTTGGCTGCTGGTGATGTGTACCTATAGTGTGGTTTTTATCTTGGGCGCGGCATCAAGGTGAGGTTGAGCCACCTGCATCTTTTTTAGATGAAATACTGCTTTTAAGAGATGACTTTGAAAATGATGATGATGAACAGTAATAAATACTTGTGATGTTATAATGTGTTTTTTTTTCTCCTTACACAACCAGCATAAAACACATCACCTTATTATTTTAGATCTACAGTCAATGGCCGACAAAAGCCGCGCTATTTCGAAATGAATACATCTACGCATTTTCATGAATAAGTCTATCAAATCGTGTAAATCACATCAAAGTCTGTCACGTAGTACAGACGTGACTTTGTTTTATACTGTATATTATTGAACAGTGCACTATTTTAACTTAAAACACCAAGGAGACCTATCCACTCATTAGACAATCGCTCTTGTGAGATTTTAGGTTATTATGAGAGTCATGTTTTGACTGTCGTATTTCACGGTACTCCAGTTAGATAAAGTTTTGCCAATATTACCAATGTAATCTAGAGATTATAAGTTATAAACTAACGTGCATTTCATTGCTATACGCCACAATTTGTGGTGGGCCTATTCCCCAAACAAAAAAAATTGTCTCCTTTGAATAATAAACTGTAAGAAATAAACATCTATATTTTTTCAATAGTCCCTTTTTGTTTGGTGAGCCTGTTTACCTGCTCTTTTATCATTTTGATGATTAACTACCGACTTGAATATTATATTACAAATAAATATCCACTTGTTAGCTTTGATATAATTCCTACCGATTTCTTTTGTTATTCATAACTTACAAAAAGTGTAAAGTACTACGTGAGCACGGCTCACTGATTCACGCATCGATCTGCACATGCTTAACCGCTAGGCCATCATGACTCTAATTTTAGTGATGAAATTATGAACTACAATCAGTTGTTGACAACAATGATGATGCTTGTGTCTATTTTCTGTCAAACTAAAAGTCAAGTTTATACTTTGTGAGATTGGCTTTGTTGCTCGCCACTTAGCTGTGAAGAAACCAACGCCATCTAGTTTAATTTTCGAAAACTTGAACTTTAACGTGCAAGGGAAAATAGGCGTTAAGGTATCCAACCACTTTTGCAGGCGTCTGTACCTATTTAAAACTTACCTGAACAAATACAGCGAGTTATCCGCCGCGCTGACGAGGAGAGCGGGGTGGCGCGCCAGCCAGGGGCTCCAGCTGAGGCACGTGATGGCTCCGCCCACGATACAGCGGCGCAGCTTGCTCAGCCCGCCGCCCATCGCGTCCATGCGGTAGCTTACTATCACGCCCTGGATTAAAGAGCACAGTTATTTTGATGAAAATGTTACAGAAAACCATCATAATCACGATTTTAGCCTTAAATCATCCATGGCTGGGTCTGCCCTTTTTTAGGGTACCGTACAAAAAGCTTGCCAACGAGACCTTCGCTGTCCGTCCGTCTGTCTGTCAGCGGGTTGTATCTCATAAACCGTAAGAGGTACAGAGTTGAAATTTTCACAGAATATGTATTTCTATTGCCGCTACAACAACAAATAATAGAATTAAAATAAAGTTAAAAATTAAAAGGGTAGGGCCATACAAGATACGTTTTTTTTTTTTTTTTTTTTTTTTAGGTGGGAAAATCATCTTATGACAAATCCCGCTCTTGGGCGGAGCGGAAAGTAGTGTCAGACTTTTACTGACTAAAAACCCACTCCTGTTCCTTCTTTGCCTTCGTCCCAGGGCCCCGGGTTTCGCTTTCACACTACCCGTGGCCCCAGTAGGCTTCGACCCTGTTGGGCCCCTACGATTTGCTGACATCTCCATGAGGCGCGCGTGGAACAATACGCGCCGTCGACGACTTGGGCTTGGTCCGGACGGTTACCGGACGATCGGACGGCGAGCCACCCATTGCTCGCCGTCCGCAAGCCCTCGCCTACGGTGGCCGGAAATCGGGATCGGAATCCCGGCGGCGGTTGGGGCGTGAGGACCGTTGCCTCACGCGATCGGCCGCCTCCTTTGCTAGCATTACTGCTTCGCAGAAGGAGGCGACCGCCTGCCACTCTTCCTCGCTCCGGACCATGGCCTGTACCAAGGCCCGGCGCGAGAGATCGCCGCCGCCGATCGCCCCCACGAGGACACGGCGTTGCTCTGCCCAAGCGGGGCACACCTCCACCGTGTGCTCCACCGTGTCCTCCGGGCGGTCCGCACAGTGGCGACACCCGGGCGTCTCTTCCGCACGAATTCGGTGCAGGAACTTCCCGAACTTACCGTGTTCGGTGAGAACCTGCGTCATGCGGAAGGTGAGGACGCCGTGAGGTCTTTCCAACCACGCCTCAAAGAGGGGACTTACCGCCATAATTGTGGCGTGCCCAGCACTGGGTCGCGACAGTCGCTGTCGCCATTTCTCCATGAGAACCCGCCAGAGCATACAAGAGACGTGCTTTTTATTTGTGCTTTTTGATTGAAGACGTGCTTTTTATTTGTGCTTTTTGATTGAATTTAATGTTGTAGTACCCTTCGTATACTGAAAAAAACTGGCTAAGTACGATTCAGACTCGCACGTACTACACTCGCTATGTATAGGGCTGCCATCTGTCCGGGTTTCCCCGGATTTGTCTTAGTTTGAAGGGCGTCCGCCGGGTGGGGTTTATAAGTGTCCCAGTGGAAACCCACTTTTTTATACTAGCAGGACACTTTCGGCAATGCGCTTGCGTCGCGTCATACAGACGCAGGTAGGTATAGCAAAATACAGAGTTGAAATGTGTTAGATAAAACAACGAAATTTTAAAGGTTTGTTTTTGAAAAATGAAATATGTTTTGTAAAAAGTCATAGAACAAAAGTTGTTGTTTATGATGTTAGTAATCGTGTTAGTAATAATACAGTCCTGCAAGGTTGTTAGTGTTTTACAAATAACTCTGTATACAGTGTTTAATTTTATAACTAAAAATGTCTATTAATTGTTGCGGTTACATACGTACCTAATTCGTTTTTATTAACAATCTGTATAAATTAATAAAAATTAAAAAATATAGCTATGCTTTTATTTTTGTTGCAATTAATTTTTTCCGACGTGTCCGGGGAAAAAACCATATTTCGCCCAAATCTCCGAGATTTTTTCCGTGTTTGTCCAGCGTCGGAAAATTAGGTGATGGCAGCCCTAGCTATGTATCCCTCATTGAGGTATTTCCTGCGACTTTGATGATATCGTCAACCCTACGCGCTTTTGAACGGCCGTGGTTTCTTGCGGAAAACATGTTGCAGCCAAAAACTATTGAATATCACAGAGTTGCTAGCATATAATCGTAAAGTCTCGTATCAGGCTTGTATTCTAGTAAATAGAGCCGCGCAGCATTGTTTCCGGGAAATCTGATGTTGCCAGGGACAAAAATACTAAACAACTTCTTGTGAAAGGATGTGAGTCAACGAACAGATAAGTACTAAAAATGAGAAATTTATTTCACACGCGTGGTGCTTCCGTGTGAAATAGATTGATGAAGATATCTGCGTAAACCCTTAGATGATTTATGTGCACGTAAAATAGGACTATAATTTGCTGAGAGGAAACACAGCGTTTCCTACATCTACTCATCCTGATTAAAATAATGAGAAACAAAAGATGCAAGTAGTTACGCAAATCATCGTATTTCACTTTAGGTATTTGTTTGTTTTATTTATAGTTCCAATTACTTGAGAATGTTTGCAATAAACATTAGATTCCACTGATAAATACCACAAACAAATTCTGTAAACTACAAACTATTCTTGGTACAATATGCAGCGTGTTATGACTTCTGAGTATTTTAGTTTAAAATTAGTGTTTAGCGGAAAACGCTCGTACTTTGTCATTGGCTGCCCAGAACATGCGGCCGCTGGACTCGCAAGCTATAGAGAGCACTCTGCCTCCCAGGATACTGCTGCCACCTACACAAAGAAACACATCATATTATATTTTAGTACTTTTTTTGGAAAGCTTTTGCGAAATGGGGTTTCATAGACCCGTCGGATACTCAGTGTGAGTGTGGTGCCCTTGTTTAGAACATGAGCCACACGTTGGAGTGTCCCAACTGCCCATACACCTGAACTTTGAAGGACTCAATAAGTGCCACTATTACTGCATTTAACATAGCCACTTACTTAGCCCAAACAGTTTAACGACTTTACCATTGATTCGAAAATAAGAAGTACTTTTGTGAAGTGAAAATTCATTTAGGCTCGCTGAGCACTTTATATTGTGGGTATTGAATGAAACTGTACCGTCACGCTCAGCTGTGTAACGCTCTTTCGGGTATTTCCGAACGATTTAACCTTGATTTTGTATTATTAATTTAGCCTTGATGAAGTTTTCACTTTTGTTATGTGGTCTTAAACACACAGCGTTTTTATTTTTAAGTATGTAGATTTGACTGATCTCCCGTTTTTCCTTCCTTTTTTTTTAGTTGGGAAAATCATCTAATGACAAATCCTTGGGAGGAGCGGGAGACAGTGTCAGACTCTTACTGACTAAAAATCACTCCTGTTCCTTCTTTGCCTTCGTCCCAGGGCCCCGGGTTTCATCATCTTCCTGCCCTTGTCCCGTGTTATTTAGGGTCGGCGCAACACGTTTTTTTTCCATTCAGTCTTTCAGCCGTCACACTATCACTGACTCCCTTTTTTCATATCACTCCTCACACAATCCACACATTTTTTTTATGGCATCCTTCTCCCTCTCCATCCATACCTACATATATTATATACATATAACTCTTTTAGCAACCTGCGTTTTATTCTTTTTCTCCACATGTCAAGACAAACGATCCCCGCTTTTGCAGCTTTTGCCAATCTAACTAAAATAGGTAATAAGGACACCCGTATGGTAGCAGTAGGTTCACCTTAATTATGCGTAGGGTGTTGCAACCTCTCTGGTCTTAACCGTCGCCCGTGTTTTAGAACATGCTCTTCTGTCTTCTTATATGTTATATGTAAATAAACGTTGCGTTCACAAACATGTAAACTCACATACACAAGACACCCAGACCTAGAACAAGTATCTGTAGGTTATACAGAACCCGCGACACGTAGCGCAAGTCTCGTAAAAAGTATTTAGAGTCAGAAGATCAACAAGTCTCACAAAAAGTAGTTAGAGTCAGAAGACCAACAAGTCTCACAAAAAGTAGTTAGAGTCAGAAGACTAACAAGTGTCGCAAAAAGTATTTAAAGTCAGAAGACCAAAAAGCCTCGCAAAAACTATTTAGAATCAGAAGACCAACAAATTTCGCAAAAAGGAAGGTATAGGTTTACTCATTTTACTTGAGTTTTGCATAACTTATAATAATGCCTACTTAAATTATATTATTCATCATCGAGGAACAAAACCACGTGTTTGCTTGCCTTATTCGCCTATTTTCCTAGACCTATATTGAACTTTATTTGTACCACAAATGACGAATGTGCATGACATTCATGCCTCATATCTTTTGTTTGCATTATCAATAAATAAAATTGTCAAAAAAGATATTATTATTTACTTATCACACTATTTAAA
Organism: Mythimna impura; assembly: GCA_905147345.3. Classification (NCBI taxonomy): domain Eukaryota; kingdom Metazoa; phylum Arthropoda; class Insecta; order Lepidoptera; family Noctuidae; genus Mythimna; species Mythimna impura. The sequence continues at coordinate 25,328,005 of LR990346.1, read as the reverse complement.
GTCGAAACCTCACCTCTAGGATAGATTCCAGTTGATATGTTAAGTACTTCCACCATTCCCCTTGCGTTTCCAGCCTGAGCTTACTTATAAGGACAATATTTGTTTTTATACTTTTAAAAGACAGTAAAACATCTTATTTCTCGTTAGGAAAACAATATTGGTTTCTTTGAAACCACAGTGAAAAACCAGTTATTATTTGCAGAACAGCAATGCCGAATAGGTAGATAATTCAATGTGCTAGTTATTTAACTTGGTTTTTCCCACTTGTTCAGGTTATAGGATTGTCTCAAGAAGACAAGTTTATTTGAAAGATGAGTTTAAAAAAAAATGTTTATTTGTACCACAAGAGCTTCCACTATATCACCTGTGTAGTCTGGACTGGATTGAGAGACCATGGTTTGACTTTTGATTTGCTAAGCAAAGTTTGCATTTTATACATTATTTTTAGTATATACGAAACCCGAAACACGTGTTTAGTATTTTTATGTAAATAATCTATGTACAAAATTTCATAACTCCATTATGAAAAATCACAAAGTTATAAGCTTGTAATGTTTCCTGATTGTGCACACAAATACATGGCCACCGGGCCATCCGGGCATCTGAGGGGTTGTTTTGCTCCCATCCCGCACCCAGCTGTGCACTAGCTACTAATGCCCGCTATGACCTGCCGTGACCTGTGTTTTACTGTCGGTGGTGTCCAACTTGTGACGATTTTTAAATATTTTTGGGAAAAAATTATTGGAATCGTATAATAATCGAGTAACTGAAATACTGATTCTGAACAAAATATATTCAGGTTTCACATACACTAAAAATAAGATTGTATAAATTAGTTTAGTTAGCATTCGCTTTTACGAATATGAACAAACATCACAAAAGTTATAATTTTTCGCGGCAAATTAAGACGAAGATGGAGAGCTGAGCTTGACTCTTACCGGAGGGACTGGCCCGCAATGACCGAATCTGACGTATGTGGAAAATTGAGAGGGAGGCCTTCGTCCAGAAGTGGGACGTAATAGGCTAGATAGAAATAGAGAATAGAAGGTTCAAGTGCGATCTATCATCGGTTAGGTTGGCTAAAGGTGGATCTACGTTAGAGGAGCCGTGCACGAGCCGAACTCAAATTGGTGTAGTGTCGCTCCTGCTCGGTTCCTCTAGAGTCGGTCCACACTACATGAATTTGAGCTCGGCTCCTCTATCGTAGACCTATCTTAAGATACGTACAACGTACCAATACAAAAGTAGACGTACATTGTTGTATGCAAAGGATACAATAACCATATTATTATTAGCGGGCTGGAAGACGCAGCACAGCAGCGGCGCGCCCAGCTGGTCGGGCACGGCGCGCAGGCGGCGGCGCGCGCTCACCTCCCACAGGCACAGCGCGCCGTCCAGCGCGCACGTCACCAGCAGCTCGTTGGACGCTGACCAGTCGCAACCTGGACCATGGGAAACGAACGAAGGCGTGTTACAATCTAATATGTAAAACTCCTCCGAAACGACTTGACTGATTTTTATGAAATTATTCGTGTATAATTGATAGGTGTCAGAATAGTGCCTTCCCCCCCCTATTTATAAATGGCAATATTTCTTTAATAATCTGTATGGCAGAACCACATATCTGGTGAGCTAGTAATATTGTAATAATTATTCAAACTAAGAGTGGCAAAGTCATTATGAATATATATTATATATTAAAGTAATGAGATCAAGCTAACTGCTATTTACCGGGCATAAGTCGAGATACTCCAAGATTAAACTACACTTTGCTTTACCCAGGAATCTGACCTCGGCTAGCTTTATGCGACAGTTACGATCGCAAGACCAATAGGGCAATTATTTCGATAGATACATAATGCACACTATGCTTTTAATTAATATTTATTCTAATTTCTCGATATAATTATTATGAAAAAATCGTTTTATATACGATAAACCACAACCAAATTCATTAGTTTCCAACATAACCGTGTCTTATTCAGAAAAAATACTCTTGTGATATTTTATAACGGCGTTTGCAATTTTCCGTAGACATATACAAATTGTCTCTTCCCCCTCCTACCTACCTAAGCTTTTACTAATATAGAGCATTACACTATATTAGTCTAAGTGTAAACCTATATGTCAAAGTATTTTTAATTTCATAAAATATTTCTTATAGTAGGAAATTGATATCTACATACTATCGATATCCTACACATTTCCAACGTATTCATAAAATTCTAAGAACCGCAGGAAACTTTATATCTTTTACTGATATTAAAATAGATATAATTATAATAAAAAATATTGCGTTACATTGTCAAGGTCAGCTGCAGAAGTACGAGTACTTATCAGATATATTTTCGACTGGCTTCTGTCTCTGTCAAGTGTTTTCTTATTCCAAAGGAACATACTAATAGGGTTTTTTTTATTAGGTGGGAAAATCATCTTATGACAAATCCCGTCCTTGGGCGGAGCGGGAAATAGTGTCAGACTTTTACTGACTAAAAACCAACTCCTGTTCCTTCTTTGCCTTCGTCCCAGGGCCCCGGGTTTCACTTTCACACTACCCGTGGATACTAATAGGGTACAAATTATCTACTTCCGTTCAGCGGTTGAGTCGTGATTGATCAGAGAACTTACAAAACTTTTACATCTTTGTCATCATAGTATAAAAAAATCGCATTCCGTATCTATCATTCCGTATTAATCCGCCACCTACTCCTAAATCACGAAACGGACTTTAAACCGGTTTTCACTAATTGAATGGTTAAAAATCACACATTATCTTTAAATATAAAAGGAGAAACTGACTGACTGACATATCAACGCACAGCTAAAACTACTGGGACTAGGAGTGTGAAATTTGGCACAAGGCTTTCTTTTATGACGTAAGCGAGCACTAAGAGAGGATTTTTCAAAATTCGCTTTCTAAAGGGATGAAAGGGGGTCCAAAGTTTGTATGGAGAAACCGACTTTCACGCGGGCGAAGCCGCTGGCAGAAACTAGTTATACATATAGGCGAATGTTTCAGTATGTGTATGTTTGTTACTTCTTCACGCTCAACAGCTGAGCGGATTTAAATGAAATGTGGCACACGATTAGACCATGTCCTGGAATAAAAAGTTATCATATGGGTCATGAATAGGATACTTTTTATCCCGGGACTATTTTGTACTTTCACGCGAGCGAATCCGCTGGCAACAACTAATACAATAAAAAATCTGTCTGTCTGTCTGTTACACTTTCAAGCCTAAACCACTGAACCGATTGTCCTGAAATTTGGTAAAGAAATAGAAGACAGACCCAGACCTTTAAGAAGAACATAGGCTACTTTTGTCGCGACAAAAGATCTATATACGGGTTGAGAGTTTGTATGGGAATCCGTCATTATTGGAGATAAAACAATGAAACATTTGTATTGAAACACTTGATAAGACATAAATCTTAAAATCAAAAAGGCTGCATTAAGTAACTGTTCCACGTGGATGAAGTCGCAGGCAAAAGCTAGTATGTATGTATATATATATATCATTATCAGTCAGTGGCCATATACCGGTGACAGGCTTGGTGTGTCCATCGAGGATGAAGGACACACGCGGAGGCGTGGCGGTGACATCACAGATAGACACCGTGCCGTCGTCGGAGCCGCAGCACAGCTTCGAACGATCGTTGTTTGCGAACTTCACTACGCTGACTTGTTCAGTGTGCTGGAAACATTTTTAATTTAGTTTTTAGTGAGGGCAGATAGTAAGATAGATATATTCTTTACATCAGAAAAAGGTATGAAGGGTATCCTGTAATGAGAAAATCAGTGTCACTAATATCAGGGTATCCTGTATGTAGAGGTAGTCAGTGTCACTAGTATCAGGGTATCCTGTATGCAGGGGTAGTCAGTGTCACTAGTAACAGGGTATCCTGTGTTTAGAGGTAGTCAGTGTCATTAGTAACAGGGTATCCTGTATGTAGAGATAGTCAGTGTTACTAGTATCAGGGTATCCTGTGTGTGGAGAAAGTCAGTGTTACTAGTATCAGGGTAGCTTGTGTAAAGGCAGTCAGTATCACTAGTATCAGGGTATCCTGTGTAGAAGTAATCAGTGTCACTATAATCATGGTATCCTCTGTAGAGGTAGTCAGAGTCACTTGTATCAGGGTATCCTGTGTAGAGGTAGTCAGAGTCACTTGTATCAGGGTATCCTGTGTATAGGTAGTCAATGTCACTAGTATCAGGCTATAACAGTGTATCTAATTTGATCCTCAATTACTTTTAATCAGTCAACACGCCTAGGTTGCTGAAAATATTATGATTAATAGCCTCCTCTAGTAGCTAAACTTAAGTTTGAGCAATAGCCTCTGCTGCCACTATGCCAACTGGTTAATACTTTGCCACAGCCTGAGTAATTCTTTTACTGTTATTGAAAGAATAGCAGATAGATGCTATCAGGAAATCAAAAGAAAATAGGTTAAGTATAAATGAAGTCTATCAACTATCTTCTAATGTAGTAGACTACCAATACTTAATTAATTTTAAACATTTACCTGATCAAAAATGTGATGAACACCTGAGAATGCATAGTTCTCTGATATAGTCATGTCATTCTTCTTTTTTGAGTGTGCACCTGAAGGAATCTCATCCGCCAGGATACTTGCCTAAAAGATATATATACAATAATAGTTTTACACTACAATTTCCAATACAATATTTTTAATATTCCCATAAATTATGTTTCAATTCAATTTCAATTTCAATAGCCCTTGTATCCTGCCTGAAGACTCCTTTGTTGTTTAAATTTTTGATGTTGATTTTATATTTGATTTGGGTTATAAAATGTCCCGGAGTTTAGTGTGCCTTTTGTCAAAGGCCTCCTCTAACTTCTTCCACTGTACTCTGTCCTTTGCAACTCTTCGCCAGTTTGGACCTGCTCAGTTTAAGTTCATTCTCCCATTTTATGTGGTCGACCTTTATTTCTTTTACCGTTTCTAGGGTAGCATTCTGATTGATATTGAAATTGTGTTTAGCCACTTCAAAAGCATAAATAAAATAAAAATTAAGAATACTGCTCATAGAGAGAAGAATTTAGGAATAAAACTGGTTACTCAGTCTTATCAAGTTTTTATCTATATGAGTTTCATTCACAAGATGAATTTTAGTTATTTAGTCATTTTGAAATAAGTCATAAAGAAGTTAGAAGAACTTACCTTGCTGCTAGACCTGGGTCGGGAGCAAGAAGAACTAATAGAGATATTGTCCTGCACCCCATAGCGACGCTGCAGCAACTGACTCCTCACATTTATGTACTTCTTTATAGTTTCTATGTCCTACAATCAATATACCAAATATTAAGTACTCACAAAATAAGTTCAACACTATTGAAAGCATTGAGTATTTAATGTTAGGTACCTTAAATTTTGCATTTTCCCTTAGAAGCTGGCTTCGGCGACGTATGTACAGAGTTTCTATAGAACAATAAAAAAAAAACTAGTTTATGCTACCACATATTGTCCTTTTTTGTACATTACATTCATTCCTAACAATGTTTGTTTTCCATGAGTTAATTCGTTTTGCGCTAGTTTTTAAACGCTTTGAATTGTTAATTACTAATTTTTTTGTGCTATTTTATTGTAAAGACTATGATATTGATAAACAAACTGTTATTATAAAACATTAAATAAGCAATACTTACTGAAATTGGGATTGTTAGGTGCCCTGTACGCATTGAACCGCGCATCCAATGCGAATATTTGTTGCTGAAACGCCGCCGCCATTGTTTTATTAGCATTTATTGTAGATAGGTACACACTACTACACACCTTTCCCCACTTAATTTATCTTGTATTTACTGTTCACGTAAAATAATTCACGAGAACGAAAACAAAACATTCTTGTGATTATTTGGCACTTGTCAACATCAACTTTGACATTCGTTTGACACTCAGCTGTGATTTGCATTTACGGGGATAGCTAACAAAATTTATCAAGATCATTAAAATATTATAATTATTGTGTTCAATCTTATTTACTACGAATTTGGTAGGAATATTTACGATTGCAACAACTTTCATAGATGTATTTATTTGTCTGAATATGATCAAGTTTGTCCGTACAGGCTAAACCATGCAGCATTCTCCTTCTATCAGAATGTTTAGAATAATAATACAAGCGCCCATCGTATCATATCATTGAACTTAAATTGTTATGGATGTTTATGAACAAATTACGTAGATAATTTATTTAAATCTTGACCTTAGTCAATTACATTGGATTGTTATAGCGGTCGGAGTGTCGGCCGAAACCTAAAGACCATTTCACACCCACCCATACACGAGCAGGCGCAGGCGGGTTCGTCGCGCGTCCTCCAAGCGCGGCTCGCGGCCGGCAGAGGCCAGCGATTTCCTAGAATCCTTATTTCCGATCCGAAATACTCGGCGCTGTGTTACCAGGAAATCTTGCCGGCGTTATTCTGGGGCAATGCCGTGTAAAACCCGAAACACGTAGCTTTCTAGCGAGGTGGCTCTGCCCGCCGCTATAAATAATCAGAATGCGTAAAAAGGAGTCGGTGACCCTCAATTACACACTCATCATTTCTTGTACCGAGAAACATCTTTTCTTACACTTATATTTTTCAGATGAACCGTTTCCCCAGGGGATTCAAAATAAAACTGCGTAAATAGTTGTAGATATTTTAAATTTCGTTATATATAATTAATGAATGAACATACAATACATCGTAACATGTAAAATCCATCATACAACAAACATACGTATAAATGACAACGTGATACAATCCAGTGAACAGTTACATATCGATACCAGAAGTACGAATTAACGTAAGGGACATTATTACGTTTTGCGTAAAATACCCTTACATCAACCATCGTAAGGGACTTTCTTACATTTTAGGTAAAAGTCCCTTACGTTAATTCATACTTCTGATATCGATATACCGGCTTTATATTTACAAATTACAACTATGAGACGGATTAGTGCTTTACATGGATTCGGTTCAGGACAAATACGATTATTTCTATAGTAAAAGACGTCTCTATCTACTGTAAATGTTCGCTGCAAATAAATTAATGACTTACACATCGTTATCTTAAAATCATAAACAAATTACACTAATCCATCTTAAAAATATGTAGTTGACTATTGTTTGTACCTAAATAGTTAAAAAAGAAAATATTTGCATTGACTTAAAAGAAATGCATGGAGTGTAAAAAAGTCACTATAAACTATAACACGTGAACATTTAAATCAATCAGTCAAAACTTAAATAAAACTATGAAGGCAAGTATCACTAAGAACCGCACTGAACACTGAGACGTATCAATCATAAAAACCTCGAGGATTTCATTAACACGAATTTATAACAGAACGCCTCAATGTACAATGACGCCGTACTATTTAACATACACTAACAGTTTTTATACAATTAAAAACGTCTACATTAAGTTCTATGTACCTATATACATAATTTCGTTAAATTCATTATAATATCAACATAGTTTTAATTTATTTTCGCCGATAAGCTACAGACAGTTAGTCGGAATTCATTCAAACTTAATAACTATTCAGATTTCTTTCAGCGCTTGCTTACAAGCGGGCCGCATGATGCACTTAAACTTAACCCGTACCTACGTTTAAATCTTGATTTGAAATAATTACATCATTTTGAAATAACATTAGTTATCTGTGGTTTCAGTCTTGTGCACACTCCTCTCTGTCAAATGCCGTTAGTAAGTCAGATTAAAATAAAAATGATTTGTTTGAAGGCCTCTGAAGGTTAGATACTAATATTATGCTCATAAATAGAGACTTTGTACCCGTTGTTAATTAAATTCTGGTTTATAAAGACCTTTCCGAATATTCTCTATTTAGCGAAAATTTATAAGCTGATTAGCTTAGAACAATTCATGGAATTTTTTGCTTCTACAGAGGCAGTCTAAATAAAAGGCATTAAATGTGTTACTAACGACATCAGACGTGGAACGCAAGTGTACCCATTCAGTGAAACACGCCAGTCTGACGCGTCCACAGGCATGACAATTACGATTATCACTTCAATACAAAAATTCAATAATAAAATTCATGTTAGATTATTTTTACATTTGTTTAATCACGGCGCAATGTATCAAGTAATACAAGCCCCTCAGCTTGCATGGCATGCAATATTACAATATCATTATAAAATTGGCGGATTTAAAACTTAACTTTTAATATATTAACAGCTAAAACAATGGCATTACGTAAAGCACCCAAACACGGACAGCTGTGTTTATACTTTTTTTACATAATCTCTAACGTAACTGTGCCATTCTGCCTAAATTAAAGGACTTTCCGTTTTGCAGAGAATCAATACGAACTGAACAGAGTTATCAAGTAGATTCACTTAATTTTCTAGTAACATTCAATAAATCTTGCACCAGCGCAGCGCGTCGTTTTTCAATGCAAGAATTTGAAACACGCGCCGACTACTTTGAAAAGCTGGCTCGTAAAGTTTCAGTTCGCCTCGACTCTACTCCAAAGTAAGAAAAGCAATTTCCGGTTTTAAACTTACATAGCTAATTTACAACTAGAGGAAATCGCACAGAACGATAGCTTTTTGAGGTCTGACGTGTTACAGGCAAGACCCGGCTTCTGAGCTATTGCGGAAATATTGCGACGTTTATTCGAAATGCTTCACGCGACGATATTGAAAAACTTAAGGAGAACACGCATAAATATGTGAATTTACGACAAATCTTCCTATTCAAGATAGCATAAATGACAGGACAAGAAACAGTTATTTGTAAGCTAATTCTTATTCAGAAAACACATCACATATTCAAACACGAATCTGTCACTCGGACAGCTTCATAAATTTTCGAGTAGTGTTTCTAACAAAGCTCCAATGACGTAAACTGTTGTTTTCCATTGTGATTTTAGTACCTCATGTTGTACAGTTTAGACAATACTTCTATTATTTTCATATTCCAACGGCTCAAGCGGAACATTAATTTCAATGGAACTCATAACCCGTCTAATTCCCACATAGAAGTTATTCTACACTGACTTGTTACAGACATAAGGTTCAAATTCTAATACTTATAACACATGAATTATTCCAAGCATGCCGTCAATTTAAAATAACAGAGGGATTATTGCTTAAAGGTATTAAGGTCGCCGATATTAATTATTTGCAAAAGGATGTTGAGAACAGTTATAAGCTTTTCAGCAAAACCATTGTTTTTGGTTTATGGTAGGTATAATTATATTAATATCGCCGCGTGATCCCGGAAAACAACAATTCAATAGTCTATTTCACGCTCACTGATAACTACTAATTAATTGATTTACTGTAATTAGGAAACTTAACAACTGTTGTTGAAAACATTTGCATATAAATAGAAATTCTCGTTCAAACATTACACTTATAATAATTTAATTAAACACGACAATTAGACCTTATTCTTAGACATATAGAATCGTTATTTGTATAAGTAACATTAAGACATCAATATTAAACATCTAAAAACAAGCTTATCGAAGAAGTTAGCAAACAGTATCTGTCCCTAATCCGTCCTCGTAACAAAACGAAGCGGACAGCTACTTCACGCGAGTAACTGTCGGCAGCACGCGTCACCACCGCATACTGATGACCCAAAACAAAAAAATTGACACAGCACGCCATTTTACCTAATTCTCAGGTAATGAAACCTCCTCACGTGCACAGATGCGGCACATGTGTTGATCACGCGAATTATCATAGACTTACAGCCTAAATTGTCTACGTGTTATGACTGTATTCCGAGTTCATTTTTACGTTTCTATAGTTTTCATTATGTATAGTTTAAGGCTCCTCCAGACTTACTCGTACTTTGAAAATCACGTATAAGTTTTTTATAAAATTTATATCTTCATAGGGATGATGAAACGCATGTTACTAAAAGAGTTATGAGTTTACATGTGGATGGATGGAAAGGGAGACCAAAGAAAAGATGGATGGATTGTGTGAGAAGTGATATGAAAGAAAAGGGAGTTAGTGATAGCGTGACGAGTGACAGGGCAGAATGGAAGAAAAAAACGTGTTGCGCCGACCCCAAATAAAACGGGACAAGGGCAGGAAGATGATGATATGTTCATATAAAACGCTCCATAATTTCTGGTGAAATCAATAAAATTATTGAAATAGGCTTTAATGACGAATGAATCGTGTTCTGTGAAAAGAGTGGTCAGCTAGATTTGAGAGTTTTTATTTGAAAATACCGCGAATAAATTACGTAAGCTTTACGTGGGTTTTTCTTAATAACTTGAATGTTAACTAGTACGTAGATTATTGAGCAGCCTCACCCTTAGCTAAACTTTACAAAACACGTGGTCCATGCACTATACTACACACAGTGCTAAACATTAATTTATTCTCTTATCAAAACATTTATTTATTAAACATTTAATCTAAACGAATAATTGATTTGTAATTGCGCATAAAATTTGAACAATGTTTCAACAATATAAAGAAATTCTACGTATAGTGACGCACTGCACCAGACAGCTTACGGCCAAGCGTGATCACTTGCAAGCAACGAACATAATGCGTAATATCATTCATTGCCAGTTATACGGCGCCGTGTGTGAAATACCGCTGACTACGTCAACGTCACACTTCCCAACGAGTTCTCTATCATAACCAGTCTTGCTTGACCTTACACTTATCTCTCGCTATGCAGTTACATTTTAGATTGGGCACCGAAGCTTTTCAACTGAGAATTCTTTGTTATATCGTTTATGTATTTAGCACCTGTCGCACTGTAGGCACGATCATCACAAGCTCTTAACAACCTAGATTCCATCTTGTTTACTACGCTTGCTGAATGTTAATTTTGGAACACATCTAACACTATTCTTAATGACGTTCGCGATGTATATTCTATTCATTCGTACAATATCAACTCTATTCAGATCAACGAAATATAATTCACTTTCCTTACGTATTAGGCCTAATGTATCGTCTATTATTTGTCTCATCAATGTCTCTTCGATTAGAAATAGTCCTCCGATTATATCGAGAACTGGATCGTTCTCGGTGACAGCTTTTTCTCAATTCTGGAAATGCTAATCAGCCGAACCAGTTGATAGTTTGCGGGGAACACTGTTAATGTGGCCGAGCACCTTCCCAGAAACGAAAGCGAGATAGTCACTAGTGAGAAATACGATTATCGTAATAACCTCCCGGAACGAGAGCCCTTTTCCAATCTCTGTTTGTAAATAGAACTCGACTATTAAAAACTTCACGGAATACTACCGACGACTCAAATTGGATTGTTTTTGTAATTCGCTTTAATTATTTTGTTGATTTAACAATGTTACGTTTTTTTTTTTTAATTTCTATTTCATTTGTAAATACAATATAAATATTTTTGTTCATTCATATTATTTTCTGATTCAAATTACATAATTAATACAAATTCAATATAATTAACTAGGTAAATCCCAATGTACCTAACTATATAAACTGTAACAAGTATGCGTCAGTGACGTTTGCCTGACGTAACGCTAATATACTTGTTGACACTATCTGTGACGTAGCCATACGTTTTCTAATGAATCGATAACCCGGAAATTCGAGTGATTTACCTCGTAGAGTACCTTTCATATCATTTCAGTTTGCCGTATTGTTTTTTTCGTATTTGTTACTTTAAAAAATTAGGAACCTGATGAAGTATTCTTTCAACCAATCAACTCAGCCTTTTGCAGTCCATCGTTGGACATAACATACGTCCACATATAATTGTGGATATCAAAATTTTTGTTAATTTCCCCAGTAATTTAGTAGCCAGCTATATAAAACATCGATACTAGCGACAGTTTAATTAGTCCTACACTAATTGAAATTCAATTATAGTAAAACATCAACAACTATCCTAGAACAAGGAAAACATTTCCTAAATCTTGTCCATTATTTTACATAGCTTTCGGACACCGAGCAACAGACCAAGATATTTGTGAACGTACCGAGAATTGAGGAAAATCGTAGGAAACGACCAACACTTGGAATAAACACAACTCATGTGTAATCTGACAGTTTTTTTGTTTCATGATATGAATAAAAAATTTGATTAGACGAAAATTAGACCGTTCTAAGTATTCGGAAGCGGACGAGTTACAAGGTGAACTTTAATCGATTGACAATGATATGTCCCAGTTCGCTTCCCAGAAGGTATGGAAGATTACATAAAGACTTAATGCGGAATGATCATAAATATACCTATTATACGAGCAACAATCGATAACGAGTTTTCGGAGAACAAATTAATGTGTTTTTACTTAGAACATACGGATGGTAGTACCAGGAAAATTATCTTTAGAGAACCTCTTAATTGGAGACCGAGGAAGAAATAATGCGCATTTGAGCAGCAGCAGAAATGCAAGCAGCAATTCTGACAAATATTCGTTTTTTTGTATAAAAATGTACATTATTTCGGTTTTACTTTACGATTTTACTTCAAAATAATGTATACTTTTCCATAATTTAACACATAATACATACTTAAAAATTTTCATGTGTAATATTATTATTGTCGAGCTATGCCCGGAGGAAATATTGTTCATTTTCGTCCGTGAACTCAGAAGACCTGCACTTTATAACGACTGTATATTTCTGTAACGACTTTATTTAAAGAATTAATACTCACTGACACTACGGCGCCCTCACTATGAATAAATCGTGTGAGAAGGACAATTTTCTTTTTGTCTCTCTCTCTCGTCTTTGCTTTTGTTTGTGACAGATTTTTTTTATAAACTGTAGGTACCCTTAGTTAACATTTTCTGCTAAATATTAACATTGATATACTTAAGACTGGTGATAGAAAACAAGGTAAATACAGTGAAACCTGGATAACTGAGATCTTACAAGACCTAGGATTTTCAATTACAGATTACCAACTAGCTAGTTTAAAGTGATGTTGTCTCATTTACAGTGGGCACTATTCAAAATAATAAATGATTAAATAATGATCTTACTTTCTGAGCCTATTGAGTTAGAAAAGTATCAAGTATAGAGGTTCAGTAACAAAGGGGTTTTAGAGCAAAAGTGTCTAGAGCTCATTGGAATTAGTAGTAGCAGAGGTTTCTCACATACCCAGGGCCTTCTTATCCAGGTTTCACTGAATTTTTCCAAATTTTTCTTCTAAAACAATGCGTTTAACACTGTTTCATATTGATTTCATTTGCACAGAACGAGCACCTTACAGTCCTAAGCCACTTACGCATAATTAAAAGGTATATCTATAAATCTTCTGTTTGTTACGTCCAAAGGTTAGTCCCAGTCGTCTTCGCTCGAAGATCGTTGTGGCGAGGACTGGTCGGGCTCCGGGATAACGCTGGCCAGGGTATGGAGCACTGAGCCTCCGGATCGTTCAGCTCCGGAGATGCCTCGCCGTCGCATCGACAGCTTCGCGTGGAGGTCAGCCATCAGGTCGCCGCCGCTAGATTTGGAACCGCCCTGTGGACAAAGAAAAGGAATTGAGTAAAGAACGACAATGAGAAAAAGTAGGTTGAAGTCTTAAGAGACATTTTCTTGAGATGTTGCTTTCTAAATTACGACAACCCTTATTATTGCAATACTACACAACCCATTTACACACATCGCAGTTTTCGTCAGAAATTCTGAAAGCTTAATAAATCTTAAAGGAAGGCTAAGTGATCCGAGATGTTTCCGCGCAGTTCGGCCCAGTTCTACTACAGATTTAGTCACTTAGTTCACATTAAATCTTCAAACTGTTAAAAGCTTATAATACTAAGCCTGGCTGTTATAAGGTACATACTAAGGTAGGTACATCAACATAAATATTAGATCGTCATTAATTGATACCTTGACACGTTAAAAGGCGCGTCGTTTCGGGGAATCGTAACCGAATTGTGTTACTAATTTGCGATGTCTAAAAGGTATGTAGATATATATTACAATTGAGAACTAGGCCAAGTGCTCTAAATAGTTTAACGACAATTAACAATGACGGTACGTCACCTGCCTTCTGGGAATAGACCACATAATCATATTTGCCTTCAATTATTTTAATACATGAGGCAGAGCAAAACAATCGTAAAATTTCCCAGTTCAATTTCATGTACTTATCGCAATTTATAAAAAAAAAAACTGTCATCGCAAAAAAGCGGGTACTAAGATAAAAACGCAGTTTAATTTTTATTTTGATTCTCTAGCGATCAATAGAAGCGTCACATAACTCTGGAATGAATAGTTGACAAATTATTGCGGACCTAAGTTAACAGAAATGAAGAAGATGTGCGATATATCATTGTAGAGGCGCTCAAGAAATAATAGTTGTAAATTAAATGTGTGTAGGTACACAAATGTCGGCAGTTCATCGAATGGGCCAGCATAGCCGATTGTCAGTGGGCGATGGCCCATGGTGGCAATAACCTCGGCTTCAGAGGCGGCTGCCAAACAAAACAATGAGCTGACATGTAACACGATAAACACACATAATAGACCTTCGTGCATAGACCTCTTGGAAATTCAGAAGTTTTTAGGACCCTAATTAAAACCGCTCTAGGGCGGAGCTGGCGTGCCATTACTGACTAAAACCTATGTTCCTTCTTTGCCTTGCGATGCCCAAGTGATCTGGGTGGATTTCTTGTTACAAAACTATAGGAAAGTCAATTATATAAAACATAAAAAATGATTCAATATAATGTAAGTAATGCTGTTCTTTGTGTTGTTGTTAGTTTCTACCTATTGGCTTTATAGACTTTGAAACCATCCATCCGACGCGACGTGCCCCAAACCGGTTTCATTAGAAAGGCATTAATGGTTTTAAACCATTAAAATGATTAACACAATGCATTTAAAAACAAACTAATTGTATCTTTTTAGAGTAACAAATTTTTAAATAGGTGTTTATTATATTTAGTTTTCTAACAGAGTAATGTAGGCATAACTATGTTTACATTGGGTGCAATATAAATAAACAAATAATTTCGCCAAATCACCTACATAAAACATTTTGGCACGAACCATAAAGATACAACAATACGGTTTTTACGTGGGATTAGAATAAATTGCGAGTTAGGTAAGTTTTGAATAAAATATTCTACAGAAATATTGATCATTTCTCGTTAAAAAGGATCAGTTCACCAAATAAGTATATTATTTAAAGGTACTTCACAATAAGGAAACCATAATATCCCGATGATTTCACAGAAACAGATTTGAACATCCTGTTCGAAAGAAAATAAACGTTTTACCGTTGAATTCAAGAGATAGTTTTAGAGGGAAAAGTATCTAAGTGCCAATAATGTCACGGGTGGACTTGGGTGTGTTAGCTTCGTTAACAGAAACCTAGCCACATAAACTAGTGAAAGTAGAAATCGGTTCTATAGATTCTGATTTTCCTGTTCGGGTTATCAGAATACCAGCACTGCGTTTTTGTTTAAATATGGCAGCATAATGCTAATGTTGAGATAGGAGCCTTTTGGTCTCGCACAGGTTATTTTTTTAAATCTTTTTAATGTTGTTTTTTTTTTAAGTTAAGTATAAAGAGATTTATTACTTTTTATTTTATTGTTGTTTGTCCTATACGAGTCACAAATAAATGTTTTTATTTCTTTTTTTTCTGTTGCTATATAAATTTTATTGTGATTGTATTTTAGATTTAAGTCCTGCAGCGTAATTGTAAAGTACACAATGCTTTCATTTTGACAGCTCAGCTGTGCTTGTTTTGTTATTTCGCCAACATGTTTTAAACATCCGTGTTTTCAACGCACAACGTAATGCATATTGTTTGTGTCTAAATTAAAGCAATTGTGCTTACGTCACGCTTTCCCCAAAGGGAACGTGGAATGCGGGATTGATCGAAAGTTACAAGTTGTACCGCAAAGCAAAGGGCAACTGAAGGAACTCAAGTGGGTTTTAGTCAGTCAAATTCTGGAACGTTCTCTCGCCAGAACGGGAAAAGTTACGTGATGATTTCCCACCTCAAAAAAAAGTGTAATTGTAAAAGAAAAGTACACAAAGCTTTCATTTTGACAGGCCAGCTTTGTTTCGCCGCCATGTTTTGCATATTCGTGTTTTCGACACACAACGTTATGCGTTTTGTTTGTATCTAAATTGTGTCTATGCACGTATTACCTCACAAAGTCACAAGGCATGGGATCAGCATAAATCCTCTTTTCGTGGACCAGAAGTAGAAAGAATGAAAAATAAAAATAACTAGGGGCAGTGGGGGTACAATGGTACACGGGGTACAATGAAACGAAGTCGGTAATTATTCAAACTCAAACGAAAGCACGCGCTTTCATTTCTGCCAATTACTGCGTTGCATGTGATAAGTAATGTTACAGCAAATTATGACCAGGCTGTGACGACCAAGTCTTGAACGTGTACAATGTTTTCTGAAGTGAAACGATTGATTTTCGTTTCTAAGAGAACTTTCGTTTTTGCAAAAAATATAGTTATAGTTAAGTATGTGTCTAACATTTATTTCATAAATCTTTATCATTTTAACGATTCAATGCAGATAATTGTGAAATGGAAAATGTAATGAAACATTTTTAAATTAGTGGTTGCAATTTCAAAAATATGTGTATATATTATGTATTTACTGAAAAGTGGAACTATTGACAGATGTTAACGAGGACAACGAATATATGAATTAAAATTCTAATTTTTTTTATATAGCTTCTATTTTCACCTGGTACCAGATATAATCAGTTGTACCAGTCCTAGACATAGAATTGTTGCGACTAAATTGACGCTTGGCTTGCAAAATATATAATTTTCATATACCTTTCACGATTTATTAGTGATGTTTCAATGTACCCCAGATACTGTTTCATTGTACCTCATAGCTAGAGCACGCTGGAACAAAGGAAGTATTGTGCAAAACTTCAAAGTTTATTTAGCTTGCTTTTTTTAATTCTTGATTTTTTAAAACAAAAATTGTTGAAATAAATTACTTGTTTATTAAAAGACAAAAAACCAACTTTCCACACCTTTTCTTACTCTTTTGTAAATAAAAAATTCATAATGTTATTAGGTTTTCAAAAGGGTTTTCAATAACGTAATTTTCTTAGCGTTTCTCAGAAAATATACCTAGTTACTTATACGTGCTTACTTTTCAGATGAATTGAATTATTGATGACGTAGGCAACACTACGCACGCAAATATTATGATTAGTTTACGTAAAAATAATTAAAACAGTAACGACTAACTTTTATCACTTTTGTATGTTTAGATTGATTTTATTCAATTAAACTAGATTGGCTAAATTAATTGGTTAGTTAGGCAAAGAGGAAAACTTACAAGTTTTTTCCTGGTTACATAAACGTTGTACATTTTTGATAGGTTCAAAATTGGTAGTTTCCCGAATGTATTTGCTAATCAAATTCTACCGCCATATACAATACATACGTTTTTGGGTGGGAAAATCATCTAATGACATCCCCCGCTCTTGGGCGGGTCGGGAGATAGTGTCAGACTTTTAGTAACTAAAAACCCACTCCTGTTCCTTCTTTGCCATTTTTCCAGGGCTCCGGGGATCTCTTTCGCATCACCCAAGGCCCCAGTAGGCTTCGACCCTGGCGAGCCCCTACGGTTGCTGACATCTCCTTGAGTGGAAAACTACGCGCCGTCGACGACTTGGGCTCGGTCCGGACGGTTACCGGACGATCGGACGGCGAGCTACCCATTGTTCGCCGTCCGCAAGCCCGGGCCTACGGTGGCCGGAAATCGGGATCGGAATCCCGGCTAGGGCGCGAGGGCCATTGCCTCGCACGTCCACGTGCAGCCTCCTCCTTTGCTAGCATTACTGCTTCGCAGAAGAAGGCGACCGCCTGCCACTCCGCCTCGCTCCGGACCATGGCCTGTACCAAGGCCCAGCGATACATAGGTATAGGTAGAGTTAGATATGACATAATTTATAACAACGGGCTTTTTTATTGAGGTTGGAAATTATCAAAACTCCTCCCGCTTTGGGTGGAGCAAGAGAGAGTGACTAAAATCAACCTGTTTCTTCTGTTGCTCTGTGCGTTCCAGGTCCGCGGTAACTCTTTCGATCAATACCGCAGCCCCGGCAAAAAACAATAGGCGTGACGACTTTTTTTTTAGGTGGGAAATCATCCAATGACTTCCGAGAGAAGTCTAGGGCGGAGTGGGAGGGCGTGTCAGACTTTTTATGACTAAAACCCACTCCTATGTTCCTTTTTTGCCTTGCGTCCCAGAATCCCGGGTTTCCCTTTCGGAAGTTAACCCATGGTCCCAGAAGGCGTGACAGCTGACTTACGTATTTAGTTAACTATTTTAACTAAGTAAGAAGTATTGTTTTAGCTGTACACAATGGACAGCTAAAACTACAGAGTAAAAAGGGCCTGAAAGACAAAAAAAGAGTAGGCAGACCGAAGAAAAGGTGGACTGAAGATATTTATCTGATACAGCAGGACATCGATTGGCAGAATATTGCAAGTGACAGGGACAAATGGAAGAAACTGGAGGAGGCCTTCACCCGTGGAGGGGCCCATATCCCAAAGAACATACTAACTTAGATTTTAAGAAAAATCAAAACTAAAACTACTAACAAATCCTACTAATATTATAAACGTGATAGTTTTGTACGGATGTTTGTTACTCTTTCACGCAAAAACTACTGAATGGATTTCAATGAAACTTGGTACACGGGTAGACCATGTCCTGGAATAGCACATGGGATACTTCTTATCCCGTTAATATGTTCCCTTGGGATAATTATCTACGCGGGCGAAGCCGCTGGCAGCTCGTTAGAAATAAGGTAATGTTTAAAATTTAGATTTAAAATGTTACTTTAAAAGGATGGCAGCTCAACATACATTTTCACTGTTTTTCATACAACCGCTGTTACGCGATTATGACGTTATTCACACATTTATCATTAGATATTTTGGAAACACAGTATCTTGTGGATATTATCTAGGCTACTATTGAAATCAATTTATAAATTTGTGTAAAACTAATCCAGTAAAGAACCTCTGAAAATCTGCTATTTTGCATGAACTTTGACCCTTCATAATTTATTAAAAAATTAAAAAAGTATAACAATAGAAATCTTGCAAATTTAATCAAGATTCTGAATGACGACAATTTATTTCAAAAACTTTTAAGGGTTTAAAAAAAAACACGTATTTCCTGGAACAAGTTTTGTAAAATATTCCAGTAAATAAAAAAAAAATGAATTCCCGAATGCTAACAGTTTTTAGGCGTCTCTCTTCTTTCTTTTTTCTCGTCCTCTCTTTTTTCGCGTTGCCTTTTCGTCAAAATCGCGTTTTATTGCGTTTGATGAAGGAACTAGCTTTTAAAGCATGCTCTATGTTGACGATAGGCGAGTGAAAAAGGATTCTCTTAAGGGTAATGAGAAATAAAGACAGTTTTATTTTTCATATTCAGTTAGAAGATGATTATGATGATGAACCTTGATTCCTCCTAACCGATTCACTTCCGACAACACGTATTCTCGTAAGCGCCGCGGGCCTCGCTGATAAACATTCATAATTAAAGCGTCGAATGATAAGTCGGAACTGGCGCTGCGTGTGCGCAATCATTGCTTTACGAAGAAGCGCGTATCTATGAAACAAACTTATCGCGCTGACAAGTAAAGGTCAATGGCACCAATTATCTGCAACCGTCCTACTAGAAAATGAAAAATGATAACGTTCATTCTTTTTAATTTATCATTTATCGGAATTCATCCGTAGACTGGCTTGTTGGTCTACTGGTTAGTGGCCCTGACTGCAGTGCTAGAGGTCGTGATGAGCAAGATCATTTGTTCTGTGTCAGGGTGTACTTAATCTACAATATGTATTTATGTATGTACTTAGAAGTATATAAGTATGTTTATCAGACATCTAGTACTCATACCACAAGCTTTGTGCCATCTAGCCCCAAGCTAATTTGGGACTAGATGGCGTTGTGTGAAGTCGTGGAACGTTATTATTATTATTACGTAACCCACGATACTTTTGTCCAGTTTTTAAAACAGACAGATATTAATATACAGATAAATTATGCACATATTTTTTCCAAAGAAATACCTAAATAAATTAATCTGTTTTTTAGGACTTCCATGGAATTTCACAGTAAAAAAAGCCTGTTCGTCAGAGTTTTATTATGGCGACGACTCGTCTTGTTCGGAGAAGTAAGATGTACGATATAAATAAATTATGTAAACCGAACAAGGTCGACGAATGCAAAATACCGAAAGACTAATTTAAAAAACCGCAGAAATATTCACTAAGACGAAATTTTAAATCAGTCCTAACCTCTAATACAGACAAATGCTGTATTAGTCTAAAGAGGCGAAAGTTTGTGTGTATATTGTATTTGTATGTTTGTTACTTCTTTACGCTCGAACGGCTGAACGGACGTCGTTGAAACTTGGCGTAGGTACGGTACTTTTTATCCTGGGAGTATGTTCCCTAGGGATTATTTTCTACTATCACTACTATCACGTGGGCAAGCAATAACACTTAAAGTATAAAACAAACTCGTTTGCAACGTCAGCCTGTATATCGACTAACTCCTCCTAACTTAATTTTAAGACCACAGTCCTCCACATTTTGTACCTAGTAGGATAGAATAACTAGCAGGGGATTACATTAACAGACTTGAGTATTCAGCAAAACCAAGAGCATTATTAATCACCACCTAAATTAATGCATTCGCTCATTTTCAGACTCAAAATAAGTGCTCCACCATCTAATGTGCAAGAAAGTATAGATCCGAAGTGTGGAAGTGGCGCATCTGCACCATTACGCCAGCCGGAGCCTCGCGCTGACAGATATATTATGACCTTATATCACTCATTACATTACCTTAACGGAGACCACTTCGAAGAAACCATCTCCTTTCTCGTAGCATTGTCAACCTTGCCGGGATATTTTACGAGGAAAAAATTCATGAGTCGGAATGTGCTGAATACATTTGTAGCTGGCAACACAGTTACACATGCTGGTCTTCGTATCCTGTACAAAGTGACATATGAACGAGAAGCTATTTGCGCTTTTTGATGTTTGGAATGTTGACAAATTAGACAAGGCAACGGTATTCAAATAATAGGGACTGCACGTCTCACTAAAGACAATGGAAGCTAGATATTGTTCAAGTTTTCTGTCTGTCAAAGACTTCAAACGTTAGGGAAACCCCATTATGTTTCAGTAAGTTATATTTAGCGCCGATTGTGTTCTGTAGACCTTTGAACATTCATTAATTTAAATAGTGTACACACTAATTAATTGTGGACATTTTTCGTTCAATTGGGTATTTTCCTACGTTTTTTTTTAATAAGTATTTCAAACTGAACAACAAATTAATCATAACACTAAAAATAAATCTATATCAGAAAACAGCATCAAAATTGGTTTATAAATGAAGCAATAATTAGCTTTTCAAATTGAGAATAAGTGGGGGCCGCGTGGTGGGAACATCTCGCTATCACTTTTGCACAAACGTCACATATTGGATGTGACGTCACATTTCAGTGTGCATCCTTATTCTGTTACTTAACAGCTTCCCCTTCCACCAGATTAGAAAGGTCTAACTTGCTTAATATTGATCGGATTTGCAAAATTCTTTCTATTTGCAATTTTGGATAAAGTTACATTTTGATACAAATAATTTTAAAATCAAGTCAGAGCAGATATAAACGTCCTATTCGCGGAGATTTTTTCGCCAACATTAACAATTTCAATTGGTAGGAACTATTTTTCAAATGCCTAGGTTAGGTTTTCACTACACACGAAACAATTTGACCATCAAAGATTCCAAAACTAAAATCTGCAAACATAACAAGTAGCATGCTAGAAAACCACCGTCAAATTCTATGCGATGTGTTATCGAACAATAAGGTGAAATTCTAAAACTAAATTCCGAAAACTGGCTGGAAATTAGTAACAAGGCTTGGTGTAGAAGGCCGCAGGGGGCAGCCGCAACCAATCGGCCATTGTGGATCACAATGGACACGTCCCAGTTCTAATCCTGCGCCCGAATCCAAGGAGTGCCAGTCCATTGTCATTACTGTGAAGTCACAACGACTGCGTTTGATGGACGGAGAAAATACAGCGTGTTATTTATTATTTTTGCCGTTATGTTAGTTTAACATGACGAAAGTCAACAAAAAAAAATTGCCTGTTGCACACCAGGAATTGCACCGAGTAAAAAATAGAAAAAAGAGAAAAGTGAGAAAGTGATCTGAGTAGTAGGTACTGAACTACTGAGAGTTTCTGAAAGTTACTATTTTGGTGTACTTACAATAAATTTTATTCTATTCTCCTGATTGCTCGAAACCACACTGCTTTGGCATTTTTTGTATGGGCCTGTAGCACAAATCACTTAACATTTCCTTTTTCGATTTTAGGTAAAATAAATTCATTTGGAAAACTTTTGGACAAAAAGGCGTAAAATAAATTATTGTTATACCCGCACCCACTCATCATACATAAGTCTGTCATACGACGCCTACAATTCTCGCAATTTAGTATTTATTTGTTTGCAGTATCGAATTCAAATTCTACAAATCGTTATATGCAATAAGGAACTTACAACTTTTATGCCCAAATATTTGAAAGCGGTTACGAAAATAAGAGCGACATTCAAGAAACATAATTATAATATTTCTGATCAATAACCACCTACGTACGACATCGAATTTCTGCGAAATAAGGATCAATTATTCTGAATAGTTTCTGCGTCCCTCGTTTGTAAAACCACTGGCTGTATAAGCATAAAATAAGGGCCAATTTGTATTGTGTTCTTAAGTCCTTATAAGTAAAGTATAAAGGGAATAATAAGTCCGTCACGATACGTCGTAGATCCCTATTTGTTCCGCGCTGGCCGGACCGTGGCAAATCAAACATCTGAAATGTGGCGTATAATTGGCCCGGTCGGCCGGAATGCAGTCTGCCCGACCACTACGGAATGGCGACAAATACGATTATAATAAAGCATTCGTTGTATAATTTGGTATTTGTTGGGCCGTATGAGAAGAACAAGCAAGCGCAGGCTTTGTTTAGTTGCCTAGATTAAATACATCAGCGAACAATGTCGCTCAGGTAGGTACACTATCCAACTTCAAAATTAATATTTGCACCAAAGAGCCTCTTAAATAATTCCAACCTTAAAGTAAATAATAATTCATATTTAAGTACCTAGGACAGGTACAGAACAAACGGCGTCTGAAGTCTAGACAAATCGATCCAAACGGGATTAGGTTTAAATAAGACCTAAGCTTTCTGGAACTATCGTGCTCCCAAAAAACTTATTATTAAATTAAACAAACAACTAGCAAACATTGTGCTGCTATATTTATTATCAAAAAAATCGAATGTAAGTAATTAATTAATTAATAAAAAACTACCTACATTTATATGTGTGCAACGTATTATAGTAATAGAAAGTCCTTTTTGTTTCTTCGTTATTAACACCGACTTCCGAAATTAAAGTAATTTTGCACTTTTTAGGTTTTTTTTTACATTGAAGTTGGTTGTATTTTTTTTTTGTAAAAAGTTTTTTTTAATACTTTTTAGTTGTGGTACCACCACTGAAAAGTACCCCTCAACCAAACTTAAATAGTATGCAAATTCTATATAAGGTACTTAAGGAATTTAATCATTAAAACATTGCATAACAATTTATTATTCCAATAAGTCAAACCCAGGCCTACTTTCCGGCTTCATCATACGATCAGTTTGATATCCCCCCCCCTCTTCTTTCAGTCAGTCATCGAATACACGTAAGAATAAACAAACCAATTTTAGTTGTTACGACAGTTCTATTATGACCCCATGAAGAGTTCCGTTCCATATCTTCGAATTTCATCATCAGATCATAACAATATTTCTATGGGATCATCTTGGAAGCTTATCCTTTCAAATAAAAAAATAATTTTCAAAATCGGTTCACAATTAACACAAACATACATAAAAAAAAATACATTCAGCCGAACATAGAACCTCCTTCTTTTTGAAGTCGGTTAATAAATAGTTCTAAACAAGACACTGTTTATGCAAAACCTTGATTTCGAGAAATTATTGGCACCAATAAGAGTCGCTAATGTGACACGATACAACTGGAATTGACATTTCAACAAGTATAAACGACATAAATATTTTGACTGCTACACTTGGGATTTCGCTGAAATAACCCATGTTTGGCTCGGGTTTAGTTTTTATTATTAGGCGTTTAGTAGTAATTGTAGATCCGATAGTATTTTCTTAGAATCCGTGACGACTTTGACCGATCGCATCCTCGTGAAGATCTTTGGCGCCCACTAGACGTTAGATCACTAATAATATCGTACCGAGATCTTTAAATAGATGGACATTTGTCACGGTACGAGGCGCCAACTGGCAACAGCTATTGTAAACTCGTTTAATTAGAGCGCACAGTCAAACTGTCCTATGTTTTAAGTCACTTGTAGGTAGTGTTAAAAAAGCTCGATTGAAATAATTACGTTTTATAGTACCCTTTTTTTTCAGAAAGGTGGTCTCGCTGTAAGTACTGACCCTCTTTATAGGACTTCAATCTAGTCTCGGCAATAAAAACCCACGTTATTTTCTGCGGATCACACAGTTCATCTTGTAATCTATTCGCACTGTTATAATAACTAAAACATCCCGCGCTCGGAGCACCTATGACGGTGGCTCACAAAAAAATCCCGAACGATACATAATTGTGAACACAAAAACTATACTTAGAAATCAGCAATTCTTCTAGGAACCTGTTCATATGTACGACGGTAGATGTTAAAAAATGCGTTACTGTACCTCGCATGGACGGTAGTTAAACAAAAACTGTTTATTAACCGATTTAGTCATCCATGCTACGAGGTCAGTGCTAAATGTCAACTTGTGACGTCACATCTGCCCCTTCAGCTAAGCCCCCAACGGAATTATATCGAACGTGCGGCGGGAGTTAATATAAACTGACCATTCAGTTATTCTGTGTGTTCACGTAAACGTACATTCAGACCCACGCGTTAATAATAAATTGTGAGCGAGTGTATGCTCCCAGAATGATGATAAGTGAGCCCGTTTGTTGGAAACTACCAGCAGGACGTGGATACAATAGTACCGGGGAGCGATAAGTCCTTTAAAGCCGAGAAGCAATCTTGTGAACATTGTACGTGTGGGGGAAATATTAAGAAATGTTGTTTCACGCCATCTTTGCTCGTCTTGGTCATCGATTACTTAACAATTACTAACAACTCGTGGATTTGGCACCTACGATGGTGCTAGATATTGGCAAATAGACGTGGTCATGATTTTAATATTTATTAGAAATATTGTATCTCTGGGAAATTACATACATTAATCTGCTTACATTTTTTGACGTGTATTCAAATTACGTGTATTAAAATTACTCATAAATTGTGGTTAAGCTTTGTAACTATGTATGTGGGTATTACAAAATTATTTCAACATTAGCCGTAGTAAGCCCACGCACGTCCGCACCGTTTTACTAAATATTAAACTTACCTTATTTTAACATTGCTATCACAAAGGCATGTTTTTGTCCATTGCCTAACATATCTAATACAAATTATTCAATTCACAGAATAATGGTCGCACAAAAAACATTGAATTCATAGAATTATGTTCTTGTTCCGCATTCCCTAAGTACAGTATGTTCAGAGATTTAAGGCCCAATTTGAATATACGGACAAATCACATGGAGCCATGGAGGTAGAGAGATGCATACATGCATGCGGTAGCTGGAAGCATGCACGATGTTAGCTGGAAACGCACAACAAAGTGGAATGATGAGAAGCGCGGATTCCGTTAAACTGTAAGACGATCGATACCACACGACGCGCGCTAAATAAATGTTTGGGAAGACATTTTATTGCTGTCTTTGTACCCTCACCGTTGCTTGCCGTAACGGCGTCAGTAGAACTTCAAAAGGGACTGTGTTGATGGTCCCCGAAGCGGTCAATTGCGATTGAGAATATATTAACGTAAAAAATAATGAAGATGTATTTTTATCCACAATCTTTTAAAGTAAACGATCAATTTTAGCAAAAATGGGCGTCAATTACGTAAATATTGATTTTGTAATTGACCGTTTTTTTATTGTAATTGACCTTTTTTGACCGGGGACCCTTGAGTTACGTTCCGCCAAACAAAACTGTGTGCAGTCTATGGTTTAAAAAAAAAACCATATTCTGCACACAGTTTTCTACAGGGTTCTATTCGAATATTTTATTTTAGGGAAATGAAGAAGATGAAATTAATTATTCTGCTTCTGTGATGTATATCCGTCTTCCATACATATAAAACAAAGTCCCCTACTTCGTCTGTCTATCTGTATGGTCGCGATAAACTAAAAAAAAATTGAATAGATTTTCATCAATAAACAGCGATTCATGGGGAAGGTTTAGGTGTATATCATAGTAGAAGTAATACGAGAAATCAAAGATTTCGCTAGTTAAACAAACAAACTGACCAATTATTAGCAAAAATGATACTTAAAATAAAATTTGTATGAACGACTCGGCCTTTTTAGTAAGTACCTAATATTAATAATTCCTCGGTACTACTGCACTTTAGGTATAATAATCAACTGATAAATACAATATAATGACGTTCGCAGTCGTCTATCAATCTGTCACTACTAAACAACTATCGCAATCTCTAAAGGCGATAAATTACACCTATTCACACGTCCAAGTGTAATTTAAAGAGTAACTAGTGTCCGACCAAGTCGCGATGTTATCACCTCTCCGAAAGGAAAAAACATCTGATACATACTCAATTAACACGCTTTTTAGCATTGGAAAAACGCATTCAAATTCCAAGTAATTCAGGAGCATATAAATATCACTGCAAGATTACAAGGTACCAGGAAAGTCCCAAGAGAATGACTGAAAAAAAAAAAATGCGGATCACGATCGAATATAAAAAATAGAATGAATCAAAATGATGAGTCAGATGCAAAACAAAAAAGTTTTATGAATCAAAACTTATCTTGTACAATCAGCGACAAAATTACGGATAAGATTGTCGCTACAACCCACGTTGGGACAATGTCTTCTCGTCTGTACCCGATAATAACTGCATTTACGACGCTCTTAGCTCTTATGCAAGACGTACGTACGCCTTTGAAATAACAATGTGCTTTTAGTATGCATGACTTTTAGAAATATACTGTAACACAGTTATGGGGTTTTGTTTGTCAATACATGACTATGTTAACTAGTGACCCGTCTCGGCTTTGCATGGATGCAAATCTATATACTCGTATATAAAAGGAGAAACTGACTGACTGACATATCAACGCACAGTCCAAACTACTAGGACTAGGAACTTGAAATTTTGCCCAAAGCTATCTTTTATGACGTACTAAGAAGGGGTTTTTGGAAATTCAATCTTTAAGGGAGTTTAAACGCACTCATGCCGTGAGTCAACATACTTGAAAGTTAGCACAAATAATAATTAACCTAAGTACTTAAATAATAAAGCTTGTCATTTTTTGTTTTTCAGAACTACCCTTAGAACAATTATTTAGGATAATTTAAAGATTCTGAGTATGGTGGATTTATATTTCTTGGGTTAATACACTTGAAACTTGGTAAAAATTCTAATCAAAATGAACAATAAAGATTGACATTATTAGTTTTTCAAAACTACCTTCAAAACGGTTTAAGGGGTGTTGAAAGTTTCTTGTGAAATTCAAACATTCTCGCGAACGAAAAGGAAACGAAAGTGCTAGTCATATAATAAAAACTTTTCTCGTTTATTGCTCTTTCTATTAGTTATACTCCGTCGTATCAAAATCCGTTGTTTGGTTTAGGAGGAATTAGCGGATAAAAGGTTACGAGCTTAGTGATGTGCCATCCACTCATCTTTCAGTGTTGTGACAACTGTGTACGGAGTTCACGTCATTATTACGTTTACAGTGAATTCCCCTTTCATTAGAAATATGTGCATACTTTTTTATATTCTACAACTTTCATACAACGTCATCTAGTCCCAAACTAAGCAATTAAGCAGAGTTTGTGCTATGAGTACTAGACAACTGATAAGCATAATAAATACATACACATTATAGATAAATTACAACCAGACAGAACAACTGATTGTGCTCATCACACAAACATTTGTCTTGGGTAGGAATCGAACCCACGACCTTCAGCAGTCAGGGCCACTAACCACTAGACCAACATTCCAGTCTATGGATGAATTCCGATACAGTTTTGCTTGGCAATAAGACTAGTTTCTCACCGAGCATATTTGACTCGGTACGTATGTACATGCTAGATTTACAGTGAGAATTTCCAAGATGGTTGCGATCCAACATGGACTATTTAAATATACATATACAAGCAAGGTCCCTTTAGAGATTTGTGTGAATTCCGTTGTACTAAATTCAAGTCACATTTACTAGTTTAGTTCAGTTTATGTTAAATCAACCCTAGTTCTATTTGATCATGATGGATGCAACAAGCACACAAGTTTGTTGACCAGTAAATACACATAAATGTTCTGATTTCAAGTAAAATCGAAATACGTCAATGTTGCCATCATAAATCGCCAATGTTTACATTAGCAAAAAACCGTCTGTTCATTCACAATGTGCTGTGTTTACACATGCGCCAACGCTAAATCGAGTTTAATTTTAACTGGTCAGCGGAATCTCAAGCTTAGTCAAGGTCCGGAACAAAAATGCGCACAATCTGCAGACGTCATTAAAAGATGAAGAAAAAAAGAAAAAATATAGTAAACAACAATGCAGTAACCACGTGGAGACGCTCACAATGGGTGCTGATACTATTATCGTAGCGTTATCATGCGCTATAATGGCCTTTCTTAGAAGCGAAATAGCCTGGCGTACAATTATCGCTGCTTCTGTGAAACGTCAGTCTGTGCTCGTAATTATGTGGGTGTACCGACGACCAAGGTTTCGTTGTTTTACTTACAAAAATTGAAACTATTATATAGATGGTTAGGTAAGAAAACAATAGATTACGTGGAAGCATGTGTAACGCGACACGAGGCAGGGACGTCGGGAGCGAAGCTTGCGTTTAGATAATATGATAAATATGTAGCTATACTATGTCATTACGTCATTATTAGAACTATAAGAACATATCACACATCAGCTTTATACAATCTATAAAAAAAAAAGGGAATGCCCCATAAACACACATGCAAACTATTTAGTGAATTACAGCTGATACTCATTTCTTTGGAAGGCTAGACATTGTCTCAAAGTTTAATTTACAAGAAAATCTGGAAACCCACACAACGAATCGCTCGTAAAAGTCAATGTGTCATCCAAGTTCAAATTACAGCTAGCTGCCAAGTGTCTATGGCCCAGACATAAACAACAAATGTTTTCTGTCAACAGTCGAAGCCAAAGATAATATTACCGTGCAAAGAGTCTGTATTATGTCTAACATTTCAATTTGTTATGAATACATTTATTAATTAAGTATTCAAAAGAAAATGCTAGTATAATGTAACATAAAAGACAAAAAGAAATGGAATTACGTAATATTTTTTACATATTAATAAAATAAAAAATATAAACTACGAAAACGTTAGCTATTTCTTAAATGCGTAAAGTGACGGTAGTTGAAAAATTGTTCGGCATGTAACTCGAAAACTAGACGTAATGGATACCACAACTGTTTGAGACTTTTTCTCTACTACCCATTTAGTTATTTATTTCACCTATCAGTTAAACGAGTACTAAAACCCGTTCACGTGGTGTAATTAGTATTTTAATGATTCTGCTATAATTATAACATCTTATGTAAAGATCAAACTAACCCAAATTGTTTACAAAATTTAGTTTACTCTAATTAGTGAAGTGTCTAGACATGCCAATATTACAAAATAAATTCTCTTCCAAATTGAATTAATTCATAGAATACGTTAATTACTGGGCAAAAACAAAGATCTTCAACAGATCCATCAAGATTTGCCCTTGTTAATAAATTTTTTATCGTTCGAGTTTAACAATCTCAGAGATAAAATATATTTCTAAATTTTCTGACGATTTTGTAATAAGAATTACAAAGATTTTTGTAAGGTAATTAACGAATGTGTATGATGTAATACTACAAATGCCAGCGAAGATTTTCATATCAAACTTACATACTCGTATTAGATAGAAGGTACATCTTGTTTTACTCGTAACAAAAATTAAATCAGTTATATATGAGTACCTTTCGTTTTAATTACAATTCACTCATTATCGGAGTGATTTCTCGTTGATTATACGCATCGGATGGGCGCATCGTAAAATCTTAATTGCTCATCAATGGCTGACATTACTATTTCTTCGAACCGTAAGATTTACGCGTTACTTCTTTATTTATTTTTTGTGCATGTACAGTCATGATCATAAATATGTAGGTAGAAATTCAAAAGGGATTTTAAGAATCGATTATATTAAATTGATATATTCGAACTCACGTTTGGACCTAACCTGTGATCTCATTTAATTTCAGTCGAAAAAATCGCTTAAGTGTGCACAGGTACATATTTTTGCTTACGGTTGCGACTGTACACGGTCGCTTTATATCTAAATACTACATTCTACGATTACTGAGAACACATGTGTAAATGGAAACGTACATAAAATGTTTGTTGTTGATTATACATTTTTATTTTATTTCTTTTGTAAATCATCTGTTTGATGTTTCTTTTATATCTTCTGGGCAATGTAGGTAGGTGATATTATCTCATCATCATCTTCCTGCCCTTGTCCCGTGTTATTTGGGGTCGGCGCAACACGTTTTTTTCTTCCATTCTGCCCTGTCACTCGTCATACTATCACTAACTTCCTTTTCTTTCATATCACTCTTCACACAATCCATCCATCTTTTTTTATCCATCCATCTTTTGTAGGTGATATTATCTAATATGTAAAAATCTCGTGTGTTGTCGAACTCCTCAAAAACGGCTTGACTGCTTTTTAAGATTGTTTTTCTCCTACCCCCACTCCCCATTTCTTTTCTTTGATAATTTATATGGCAGAACAACGTTAGCCGGGTCAGCTAGTAATATTAGAAAATCTAGTTTGCAATATCGAAGTGCTTATTATCTCAAAGGTCTTGACCGGTTATTTATTTATTAATGCAATGCGGGGTCGACTATTTCGAAGATAAACTTGTTATTGTATTTATAAAGATAAATTCATAGAATTGGGAATATTCAATTAATTGTATTGTTTATTTTACGACACTTAGATAAGTTAACCTTTTGACACCAGTTTATGCTAATTTTATTCTCAATGTCTTTTCTCATTAATAATTTACGGAAAATCATTCATATTTATTATTTCGTCAGCTAATAAGTTTTTTGTCAAGTCATCTTTATTATTTTCTGTTCTTCGATAAAGCAGCCACTGACTTTATTTGTACTTACTAGCGCTGCTGCCACTGGTTTCGCCTGCGTGGTATAGAAAATTATCCCATGGGACTATGTTCCCGGGATAAAAAAGTATCCTATGTAGGTACTATTCCAGGACCGAGCGTGAAGAAGTAACAAACATACAAAAATACACACAAACTTTCTCATTTAAAAAAACTTTTTACAAAAAAATACAACCGACTTCAAAGTAAAAAAAAACACTGAAAAGTGCAAAATAACTTTAATTTCGGAAGTCGGTGTTTCTATAATAGTTTTGTCTCTTCGTTATTTAACACCGACTTCCGAAATTAAAGTTATTTTGCACTTTTCAGTGTTTTTTTTTACTTTGAAGTCGGTTGTATTATTTTGTAAAAAGTTTTTTATTTTACACTTTTTAGTTATGGTACCACCACTAAAAAGTACCACTCAGCCAAACTTAAATACCTTATAGCCAGAGTGCATCTCATGACAATTCTAATATTCCCAAACACGGTTAGATTACATTAATTTATTACAGAGTTCCGGTGCCTAACTTCAGGCTTCATCATCAGATTAGTTCGATATATTCCCCCTCTACTTTCAGTCATCGACTACACGTATAAACAAAGCGATTTTACTTGTTACGACGGTTCTGCTGTGATCCTATGAGGAGTTCTGTTCCATATCTTCGAAGTTCATGATCAGATCATAACAATATTTCTATGGGACCAACTCGGAAGCATAACCTTTCAATCAAAAATTTTTTTCAAAATCGGTCCACAATTGACCGAGAAATCGGTGAACATACATAAAAAAAAAAAAACATACATTCAACCGAACATATAACCTCCTCCTTTTTGAATTCGGTTAAAAAGTATTCTATGTGCTATTACAGAACATGATCTAACCGTGTACCAAGTTTCATCGAAATCCATTCAGTAGTTTTTGCTTGAAAGAGTAACAAACATCTATACATACCCTTCACGTTAATAATATTATAGTAGGATCGAAAGTAAGGACTCATACACACGTATTTTACAGCTCCATAAAATGCATTAAAGCAGCCTGAATATATAAAAGTAAATCCTCAAGCTGCAGCACAGAGAGCCCTGACTGACAAACCAGAATACGAAATGACCTGACGACGGGAGAAGCTTTATACCAACCCTGTTTAATGCAGTAGAAAATGCTCAAAGCATTTCCAAAATCCATGTTGCATTAAGTCGTAGGTACATAAATAAACAGCTTTGTGTGTGTTGTGCTAGAATATTTCTGTTTGGGCTGAGAATTTTCGAAAGTAAGTAAATGGCAACTGAAGGAAAATGGGTAGGTTGTAGACAATAAAAGTCTGACACTCCCTCTCGTTCTACCCTAAAGTGGGAGAAGTGTTGTAAAATAAAGGAACCACCTGTATCACAATACAATACATTCCTTAACTACTTTGTGAATAGATAAGTCACCAATGCAGATGTACACTCGTCGGTGTTGCGTTGTATTTACTTATTAAATACCCTCCTCCTCCTCAGATGTGTTTTTGTTCTGTGATTTTTTTGTATGTTTTAGTTAGGCTAAATTTTTGTGTCCATGATTATGATGCACGGTAAAACTCTAATGGGTTTATGATTTGCATCATTTTTCATTATTACTTGTATAAGTTCAGCAAATAAATAAAAAAAGTCTTTGGTTGATTCCCAGCTCAAAAAAATAATTGGGAAAAGGCCAGGCAATTCCTTTTTTTTAATGATATAATCAAGTGCTTGACTGCGATCCCACCTGATGGTAAGCAGTGATGCATTACTATTCATTCATTTTTTAACCGACTTCAAAAAGGAGGAGGTTATATGTTCGGTTGAATGTATGTTTTTTTTTTTTTTTTTTATGTATGTTCACCGATTTCTCGGTCAACTGTGGACCGAATAAATAAAATTTTTTTTTGGTTGAAAGGTTATGCTTCCGAGTTGGTCCCATAGAAATATTGTTATGATCTGATCATGAACTTCGAAGATATGGAACAGAACTCCTCATAGGATTACAGCAGAACCGTCGTAAAAAGTAAAATTGCTTTGTTTGTACGTGTAGTCGATGACTGACTGAAAGTAGAGGAGGAATATATCGAACTGATCTGATGATGAAGCCTAAAGTTAGGCACCGGAACTCTGTAATAAATTAATGTAATATAACCGTGTTTGGGATTATTAGAATTGTCATGAGATGCACTCTGGCTATAAGGTATTTAAGTTTAGCTGAAGGGTACTTTTTAGTGGTGGTACCATAACTAAAAAGTGCAAAATAAAAACTTTTTACAAAAAAAATATAACCGACTTCCGAAATTAAAGTTATTTTGCACTTTTCAGTGTTTTTTTTTGCTTTGAAGTCGGTTATATTTTTTTTGTAAAAAGTTTTTATTGTCACCAACAGTTAATTCTTACTTATTGTATTTACCATTTCAAGCTATTGTAGGGTAGGTTATCAGCTTAAAAAAGTTTTTTTTTATAATTGTTCTGTGTTTCGTGTTTGACCACTATTTCACCTGATGGTAAGCGACGATGTGGTTGAACACTGGGTTGCGACAGTTGCTGTCTTGTTTTCAAATTTAGGAAAGAAAATTCTTACCATCAGGTGAGATGGTGGTCAAACGCAAGCCTATCATTAATAATAAAAAAAATAAAGAAAATGGCTTCGTTGATGCTCTTTCGCCCACGTCTAAATTAGTCCACGCTACGTCCCTGTTAAAAAAAATATTTTTACTTATTTATAATTTGTCTTACCTTCTGTGGTGTGGACTCGGCAGCCGAGCGGAGCTTGGCGCGGCCAGCTCCGCCCGCTTGGCGGATGGCGGCCATGAGGCTCGAGTGCGCGTCGCCAACAGGCGCGGGCGGTGGAGCAGGTGTCGACGATGCAGCCTTCACCTCTCTGTTGACAACAGATAAAGAATATTTTTAAAACCTTAGCTGACTCGGTAAATATTGTTCTGCCATATAAGTGACTAGCTTCTGCCCGCATGAATGTTGGTTATTGCAGACACGAAGTCAAGGATTACTAAAAAAAGCCTATGTCCAGTGGCGTAACTATAGGGTGGCAAGGCTCCCCCAACCCCAGCCCGCCCCGGTCTTAGGGGCCGCGAGCTCAGAAAAAGTAACCAAACATATTTGAAAAAAAAAAATTACAACGTGACGTGATTTTTCGGGGGCCCCATCTAATGAATTTTCCTCGGGCCTCAGATGATATAGTTACGCCACTGCCTATGTCCATCCTTAGAGTTCAAGTTTCCTCCATAGCAAATTTCATCAAAATCCGTTCAGTAGTTTATTTAACAGAAAACGTAACAGACAGACAGAGTTACTTTCACATTTATAATATTAAGTATGGTTTAAAGAAAAATATTATGTTCCAAGGACTACACAAAGTTTCATCCAAATCGTTAAAAAGTTTTGGAGGAGTTAGATGGCAAACACATGTACAGAAGAGTTTTAATAGACAAAGATTGTCCACAATACATACTATGTAAGTGGACAACAAAGATAAAGGTGCAAAACAATGTTGAAGCAAATCATAATAGCGGAAGACAAATTGTTTTAATGTTGCATTTTTTCCTAATCGCAGACTGACAGCGATACTGATGATAGAGACCGTGAGAAATAACATTCAGAACAATTAAAAGATTACCTACTACTTATTACTAAGGATTCTCTCCGCAAAATCCTCTCAGTTCGCATAAATAATTAAATTAAACATCCATTAATTTGTTTACTGGATCCTTGTGTGTTTCTTAGTAAAACATCATTAACTACACCTACCTATATCAACATCAGAATCGCGATATTAATTTAAGATAGATAAACACCTGCGTTCATATACCATGACTTGATGATTCCTCCCCTATCTCGGAACAAAATCGAGTATATACATAGTAAAATTAAAGGCAGATGTGTCGGTCCTAAGCGTTACAAGCAACATTTTGTGGGCTGTAAAACCCTCGTGAGGTAATAACGTGGTACTTAGAAACACGAGTAATAAAATGTAGCCATTATGTAGATGTGATGACGAATGCAAAGGGCACCTTGGATAAGACTAGGTTCAGAATCAGAGATGTTATGGAGCTACGTAACCGTAGGTAACCGAAACTATCGGATATCCAAAATAAAAAAAATATCCGGAACGGATATAAGTTTCTGAAAAAGACGGCGGCTAAATGACAATTACAACAGGTTTTGGTTTTTATTGCCCGGCCAAATAAATGATAATCTAGACTAGAAAAAAGTCAAAACTTGCATTTTGTATTTTTACTTTAATAATTTACAAACTCACAACGTAAGTCTACACAATAGGAGCCAAGCACGAGCCGAGCTCAAATTCGTGTAGTGTGGACCGACTTTAGAAGAGACGAGTACGATCGACACTATACGAATTTGAGCTCAGCTCATGCTCGGCTCCTCTAGCGAAGACCCACCATAACCGAAACTATTCGAAACTAGTGGATAACTGGAAATAATTTCATATCCGTAACCGTATTCTAAAACCGGTAAACCGGTATTTTATACCTGTATTCGTATCCGTATATCCGAAATTTCATTTCCGTAACATCCCTATTTAGAATCAGATCGGTCGACGTATATACAAAATGAAATACTAGTCGACTCAATGAGATATAGGTGACCATGACACAATATTAACTTTCACATCTCTAAAGCCCAGGGTTTATGAAGCGGGCCTCAACATTGAGAGAGAACCAAGAGATTTCAGCAAGATTGATGGAGCCCGTCAGGGTTAATGCCTGCCAGGCAGTGCCAGGTACGCTGTAACTCAAAACATGACAGCTGACAACCCTTGATGCAAAGACTTGGTACATCACTGTCAAAGATCACTGTAAAGCTAGCCTTTAAGTCGCCACAAGGGGCAAACACACAATTACACGTTTATATGTGTTACGTACAACAAAACAAGTTTCAATATGTTACTCTGTGTGTTAGTTTTATACTGCAAAATTAAATTAATCCTGACCTTCCCAGGGGCAAGTATCGATTCGGCTAGACTCGCTCGTACGGTCTAGACTCCTCTAGCTTCTGAAGTTATTACGTCATACTAATTAAATACTACGTTTTAGAACCAAAGGGCTATTGAGGCGACATCTGAAGTTTCTATTGAACAGGCTTCATTAAAATAAACGAGTACTTTGGGGCTTTGATCCTGAAATCTGTTAGATATTAGGATTTGATATTTGACTTTCAAACGGGCAGATTCAGCTACGTATATGATTTTACATGTCTCTTTCATTTGTATATGTCGTAGCCACATCTTAGAATTGATCAATTAATGGTATGGCCAACTAAAACTGGCCCGATCGTTTAAACGTTAACATTTGTTGATATGTCAATCCTCGTTTGGCCATATCATTGATGTAGGATTTCAATGATAATAAAAGGTCTAAAAAAAGAAGGCCAAACGAAGAATGAAATATCATCAAACTTTAACGTTTAAAACGATCTGGCCAGTTTTACTTGGCCATAATATCATGAAGTGATCAATTTCTAAGATCTGGCCACGACAATCCTTATGATTAAGGAATTCGGTCCAAGGAGACTTAAGAGTTTCATCTGGCCACACCGAATCGCACTTTCCTACGCTTCTATCCGTTTTCTATCACTTAGAACCGTCATTTACTAGAGCGAGAAAGAGAATGGGAGTGCGATTGCATGCGGTGGAATCGACGAAATGGTCTGGCAGCGCGGTGCGGGGAGCGCCCCGGGTTCAGGGACAGGGTTTCCGCTTGGCGTCCGCGCACTCACTATAACCCTATATAATTTTCATTTAGGTAAGTTTTAGTGCCAAATTTCACTTAAGCTAAGCGTCTTCCGTACAATCTTTAAATCTTGTAGGGTAGTTTTGAAAAACAAATAACGATAACTTTTATTTACTAAGGTCACCGTTCGTGGTCTGTTTTGAGGATGTGGGCTCGATAAATAAGCTTTTGAGTACAAAAGACATCTCCCCTTTTCACTCCCATAAAATTTGCATTTCCAAAAATCCCTTTGTAGTGCTCGCCTTCATAAAAGGAAGTCTTGTGAAAAAATTTACGTTCGTAGTCCCAATAGTTCGGCTGTGTTGATAACGTCAGTCAGTTTCTTCTTTAGTATACCTATGTCACACTAATATTACAAAGGCGAAAGTTTGTGAGCATGTGAGTGTGTATGTTTGTTACTTCTTCACGCTCGAACGATTGAACCGATTTCGATGAAATTTGGCACTCGGGTAGACCTTGTCCTGGAATACATCTAGGCTCTTTTTATCCTGGGAGTATGTTCCCTTGGGATAACTTTCTACTATCACGCAGGCAGCAGCTGGTGGATAATAAACAGACCAATCAAATTAAACTGCGACATTATCAGTGATTTAACTCCTGCATATTAAATTTTGCAGAATCCCACTTCCCAACAGGCTGAATTGTCCATAATTTTACCAACAAGCGGGTGTCAGGCACAGCCCTCAACGCGAATTAACAGTACATTGATACCGACACAAATAAGTATCGTGGTCATTTTCAAATCATATTGTGAACAGTTAAACTCGTTACGTCCGCTGCAGGTCAATAGCTCGCACTTCTCAACATAATCATTCGTGAAGTTATCATACTCCGATCAATAATTTACGATTACTTTTATTCATTGGCCCGATTCGCCAGCAAAAAACTAGTAAGGGGGCGGGGCGTTCATTAATTACGTGAGGGGGGGGGGTCGAGGCGGATTTTATCTAATTTCACGTGGCGGAGAGGAAAATCCGAAAATACAGAAAAAAAAAACAGTGTAATATCTCGAAAAGTTCTAAACGGAATTTAACTAAAATTTAGCCAGTTCTAAACAATCTCACGTAGGATTAAGAGGGGAGGGAGGAGTAAAAAAATCTCTCGTAATTAATGGTACCTTTCACGTACACCTTTTTTACAATTTTTTTTTTATTTGCAATATTTGTATGTAAATGTATGTGTTGAAAAGTAGTGGTGGCCTAGTGATAACAGTCCCGACTTACGAGTTGTACATCGTGGGTTCAAACCCAGGCAAGCGCTTTACTTTGTGTAGTTTATTTCATCACTACTACTCTCAAAATGATGATGTTTCTAGAGCCGAAAATTCATAACCATGTGACATCCATCAAGGCATCAACCCGCACTGAGCTCGCCTAATAGATTACGGCCCATTCCTCCTCGTAGAGAGAAGGCATTAGTCCCAGGGAGTATGGTCAGCAAAATAAAACGCTTATTACTCTCACATAAATTTATCAATAATATATCATAATTATACAGGTTAATAACAGCATTATTTATTAGTTATTGTTCTTCTAATAAAAAAGTTTTGTGTATTCAACTTGTTTGTGCTTTTTTTGTTAACCAATCATTATGATCAATTGGTACCTCGACCCTATCATCATTTTGACTTTGTTGGTAGCGCGAGTGTTGAGTCATGCTCACCAGTACAATAATTTATTGTATTTGTTTTTATATATGACTAAAACGACGAAAAGAAACACGACAACTTTGCCCACTAGAACGTATTGTTCCTGTGTATAACTGGTTTAGTGACTGTGGTATCCGCGTTTCATCCCCTTACCAACCGCGTTGTACCTAGTAGTAGTAGTTCACCTATGTTTTCGCGTGAAGCAAACACGTCAGGAGGGAGAGTAAATATTAAAAAAAAAAACAATTTTATACTTAAACGATGGCAAAAATTTTATAAGTAGTCTTTAACGACCTTAGAACAGTCATCATACGTACGCGGTTCTAACCCCTTAGGCTCATCGATTTGGCAACGTCACATACCATGCATGTATAACGCTACAAGCACAGTAAGGTAACAGTCTAGTGGGCATAGTCTTATACGAACAATTACGAAGTTTTTTTTTTTGCCTGACACGCTCTTATCACGATCATAGTATTATTATGGTATGAGGTGAAGTGCGCTGTGCGCAGACTCATTACATATTATTTAAAACAGTAGCATAACTTTCTATAGAGCTTTCGAACTAGTTCTAACAACAAATACCACTTGTGTCACTGAATAACTAATCACTATCGAGCGAAGGCCTTTCTCACGTAACAAACTTATCGACCTGTGTACTCCTACCTCTAGTGTGTCCCACGCAAATAAACCGACAATCCGCTTTATATTTTACGTTCCAATTTTTTATGAGAATAGTCGAGGCGCGTTTTCTAGTCTAAATCGAACTAATCTGGCTTAAAAGATATTTTTGTACTTTCATGTCAGGAGCTAACGTTGAACAGATAGTAATGAATTCTAGTTTAGAATTTTCCAAAGCATTTGTTACTTTAATTCGTGTTTAGTAGAATTACGGATAAAAGATTTCTTTGGTATCCATCGCGTTTTATTGGCGTGCCTATTTCTCTATTAAGTCTGATGTCCGTCTTACAATAGGCCGTATCATTGATGACGCATTGCGGTGTGCTCGTCCTATATAAGAAAAAACGTCAGTTGCAGGTCTTTATCAGAGTATACTTAGTGTTCGGCCAGACTGAAAAGAGAGGTGCGGGGCGGGCGTGGTAATCTCAAACATAAGAACTTTATTTGGGTGTCCATAGTGGGCACCTGGGCGCGGGATGCTCAACGCGCGACACCCGCGGGCAAATCTCGCCAGAGCTCTTTCAAATAACAGTTCAATCTATATACTTATATAAAAGCGAAATACCACTCACTGATTAATCACGAAATCTCAGAAACTATAACACCTACTAAATTAAAATTTGGCAGAGAGGTTCCTTATAGGGTGTAGACATCTGCTAAGAACGGATTTTCCGAAATTCACCCCCTAAGGGGATGAAAGAGGGGTCCAAAGTTTGTATGGAGAAACCGACTTTCACGCGGGCGAAGCCGCTGTCAGAAGCTAGTGATTTATAAAATAATCGTATTCCTGGTGTTAATAAACTTGACATTGAACACTTACTAACCCAAATAATTTAAAAAAAAATTCACGCGACCGAAGTCGTGGGCAAAGTCCTAGTCTGTTAATTATTTCGTCGTTTTGTTGATTTTATTTCGTCGCTTATCTTTGTTTATACGTTTACTTGTTATGATTTTGAATTTGTTCGTTACTTGCTTAGGGACATCAAAACTAATATAACTTAATAGGTATATTATCATCATCTTCCTGCCCTTGTCCCGTTTTATTTGGGGTCGGCGTAACACGTTTTTTTCTTCCATTCTGTCACTCGTCCCGCTATCTATCAACTAACTCCCTTTTATTTCATATCACTTCTCACACAATCCATCCATCTTTTCTTTGGCCTCCCTCTCCCTCTCCATCCATCCACATGTAAATTCATAACTCTTTTAGCAACATGCGCTTCATCCCTCCACTTCACATGACCATACCAAGATAAAAGATTCCCTTTCAACTTTTCAGTCACTGGCGCCACTTATACAAACTAAAAATAATATTTACAGACGGGTAGAAAAAGAAATTATTGGGCATCAAAAAATTTTGGCAGTATTGCCACGTTGGATAGCAATGCTGATTCGTTGTCCGAAGAAAAGCGCAGCCCTCTGGAACGTAAACGTTACGTTAACTTGTTTACTTACCTTGACAGTTGAAACCGTGTATCGAACAAACTTTACAACGTCCATTTTTTTTAATCAACCCTCAAAACATATTATGATAATAAATACATCCAACGAATTTTTGATTTATGTCTAGTTTTTGATATTCTCATGTAAGTGAATATAAAAAAACTACAACATAGATTTAGATGCAGAGACAGCGAAAGAAATTGAGTACATTAGAAATTCGGAACGCTATACACAAGCTAGATTACTACAAAAAATAACCTGTTCAGGAGCAAGACAGATTGGACGCTTAGAAGAAGACGGTCAATGGAATTTAATTCAGCATTCGTATTAATAATACAGGTTGACAAGCAACCGAGCTAGACTGATTAAAATAGTGCGTGTATTCCCGGCCTTAGGAAAAACTGATCTGGCGCTAAGTATTACATAAAAAAAAATTGGATTCAAAACCCAGCTCATCATAAAACTGTTTTCAAGACATAATTATCTCTCACTCTAATAATTGGAGTTAGCAACGTATAAATTCTCTGCTTACGACTAATATTCACAGCACCTTCAGAGCACTTAAATTATAATAACAGCAAAAAATAATAGTACTTAGCTCTCAGTGTTTATATACAGAGACATGTACGCAATTTATTATCCCCATCTACAACTGAAGAAAAATAATTATGATTCCACGTTTGGCATAATTGCTTTCCATTCCGAATTAGTCTGAGTCCGAAGCAAATACTCGACAGTGCAACATCGGAATGGGAACGTTAAACAGCTTCACACTCAATCCTACTACCCTATTTTATATTTTTTTCCATATTCATATTTTTATCGTCTGCAGTTGAGCAATTAGAAACTTTAATACCGTTCGCGAAACTGCCAAATTCGGTCGGTACGTTTGTGGCAGTACCTCTGAGGACGAAACCAAACAAGACATTCCAGTCTGGTTATCGTTCCAAGTAACTTGATGAGATCAAATTCGCAAAAAGTGCAATAAAGTAATTCAGTTGAATTCTCATTCTGGCCTGAACAAAATGTTGTTATTACAATAATCATGAATTAAACATAATAATGTGATTGATGGATGACACGTTGTAGTACGATAAAGGGGAGCGGCGTTCATCGTCGATTAATGTTTTACTAATAATAGAATAATAGGTATCGACCGTTCCATCAAAAGCGGAAAATCAATATTCAACTAGCCCGACTGAGCGTTAGTTAATTTTATGTAGTGCGAACTATTGCCTGTGAGTGATATTTAAACAGGAAAATATACCAAATATAATGGAAACCATTATTTATTGTTTACGTGACCATTTGACCTATCTTTTATAATTAAAACTATACGTTTCCCTCTAAGTTATTCGTGAGGATATACAAATAATAAATAGTTGCGAAATCATAAATTTATGCAACATTATTTTTAGTACCTATATGCGAAACGATACAGTTTGTTCAGAATCAGTAACTGAATCGATTCGAATAATTTTTACACCATGTTACTTATATTTTTTCCCAAAAATATTTAAAAAGGTCACAAATTGGACACTATCGACACTGAGTACAACACAGGTCACAGCAGGTCATAGCGGTTATTAGGCGCCAGCGCACATCTGAGTGCGGGAGCAAAACAACCCCTCAGTGGCCCGCTGACCTTATATTTGTGTTGACAGCCAGGTAAGATAACATTTAAACAAGCTTATAACTTTGCGATTTTTCATGATACAGTTATGTAGTCTTGTACATAGATTCTTTACATAAAAATACTAGACACGTGTTTTGGGTTTCGTATATATTAAAACTAATGATAGTATGTTAGTTAGTGATAGTATGACGAGTGACAGGGCAGAATGGAAGAAAAAAACATGTTGCGCCGACCCCAAATAACACGGGACAAGGGCAGGAAGATGATGATATATTAAAACTAATGTTGTATAGATGATATTCTCAGTTTTAAGTCATGGATTATATTAGATAGGTAACTGTTTAAAAATATACAGTGACCACTGCCAGTCTCCACAATATGGATGCCTGGGTATGGACAACGCCATCAAAACTGACTTGAGAAGTGGTGAGAGGACCTGTATACTACGCCTACCGCAAGAGCTGGATCGAAGTGGCTCAAGAAAAAAAACTGGGCAAGTGCGAGTCGGACTCGCGCACTGAGGGATCTGCACAAACTTACATAAGAAAACAGTTCAATTCCCGAATTGAGTTACGAAATTTTTTCTGAATCGTAAAAAAAGTATTTTTTTTGTGTCGCGTAACAACAAATTTACAGTTTTCAGATTTTTTTACCTATACTTGTGCTGTGAGACCTTGCTTCGATATAAAGGATCTTGACAAACAGACAGACGGACCACAAAGTGATCCTGTATGGGTTCCGTTTTTTCCTTTTGAGGAACCTTAAAATACTTGGAAGGATTTGAGAGAGGCCTTTGCACAGCAGCAGTATGATGGGTTAAATAAAAAAAAAACCATTGTTACCTAACCGGGTTTCCCATTCCACACAAAACTTCTGTGGGCTCTGAATTCACTTTCGTAGAAAACGACTCGTACATAATAGAACAGGCTGTTACAGAAATAGATATTCTCGGTACATAGTGTACATAAAAAGACTTTATATATATTTCAATGTATGTAAAAATGAGTGAGATGACTCTGAATAAAACCCGCATATTATGTTGGCAAGGCAATGATATATAAATAC
This sequence comes from Mythimna impura, assembly GCA_905147345.3. Taxonomy (NCBI): domain Eukaryota; kingdom Metazoa; phylum Arthropoda; class Insecta; order Lepidoptera; family Noctuidae; genus Mythimna; species Mythimna impura. The sequence goes on along the minus strand of LR990346.1, from coordinate 25,284,389 downwards.
GTCATTGTGGCAAGGTCTTTCAGCTACCGAACACGAAAAAAAATTACTCAATATACCTACTCAATTACTTTCAGATGAAATGAATGAGCGAACAAATGTTATGTTGAATAAATGTTATCAACAACTTTATGAAAAAGAATATAAAGGATCTAATTGTTCAATAAATCCACCGCTAAACAGCTGATAATAAATCGATCAAAGGGAAAGAAAGAAAAATAAGGTACTTAGGCGTGCTGATAGATAATCATCTAAGTTGGTATAACCACATAGATAGCCAAATAGTCCGTACACGAAAATTAATCTACATCTTCAAAAAACTTCGAGACTCGGCCGATCAAGATACTCTTATGTTGGTGTACTTCTCACTTTGCCAGTCCCTTTTCCTATATTGCTTGCCGGCCTGGGGCGGAGCTTGTAAAACTCATCTACTGAAATTAGAGAGAGCTCAGAGAGCCGTTCTCAAGGTTATGTTTTACAAGCCTTTCAGGTACCCCACAGTGGAACTTTATAGGGATTCCAAGGTATTATCGGTGAGAGGACTGTATGTACTACAATGCGTTTTGAGAAAACATCGACAAGTACCACCCCATTTAAGTTCCAAACGTCGCGCCGATATTGTTTTTCCTCCGGTAAGACATAGTACCGCCTTTGCAAAACGTCAATTTACATATCTTAGCTATCTTTTATACAATAAAGTTAATAAATTACTCCAGATATACAAATTAAATTCTCATCACTGCAAAAGTACATTGAGAAAGTGGCTTTTGACACAAACATACGATGAAACAGAAAAATTACTTCTGACTTTAACTTAAAGTAGGTATCACCAAAACACACACTTACATACACCGTCACACATCACACACGCACACACACGCTCACTAACACATCCACACTACACACAATCCCTTTTCCCTAACTTGTTATTTACCATTTTTCTTTTTTAATATTTAATTTCCAAATTTTGTCGCTATACTGCTAATAAAGATAAAAATAAAACTTGTTGGTGAACACACAAAGTTATTGTTGAGTACCTACCTAATCTTAACTTCTTGAGTAGCGTAATTAGAGACACAATAGTAAGACAATAGCGCACGACCGCCGGCGTTCGTGCGGGGATCAACAGCTTACTGAACGTATAACTGACTCCCAAGTCACAGGCTATAAACCTAGTTTGGGAGCCAGTAGTTAATTACTATGTCCTCATTTATGTACCAATAATTATGTACCTACTTGTTTTTGTCACCATTTTATTTTTGGAAATAAATATTATTATTATTATTATTATTATTATAATAAGTTTATTTGAAAATAGGGTTTTTTTTTTTGTCTGCACCGTCAAAGTTGATGTGTTTGCATCAACTTTGACGGTGCAGACAAAAAAAAAATAAATAAAATATATTAACGACAACAAAAAATACTAAAGATACCTCTGAATAGAGATTGAATTCAATCGAATAACTAACCATAATCAATATCACTTAAAAGGCCTTTGACATATTAGAAAAGGAATGATTACTTACATGCAAATTACTCTACAAATTATAATAAACGGCAATCTCGTAAATATCAGAACATGGTTCATGATTGCAACCTGTCAAACTCAACTGCAACGAGTAATAGACTTTAGATTAATTTAGAGACCGACGCGACCGAAGGTTTGGTTTCGGCTTCGGCCAAAAAGAGGCCGAATATTCGGCTTGACCGAAACTAGCGCCTTTGAGCTGACGGTTGCTTTAAAAATTGATTGACTCGTTCGTCTATGTACGTTATAATTTTTATTATTCGATTGTTTAGTATTTGAAATTTATAGGTTTTTTTTTTAATACTTAATAGGTTCGCGTTTGACCACCATCTCACCTGATGGTAAGCGATGATGTGGTCGACGATGGAGCACGCTTGCCTAGAAGTAACCTATTCACTCTTGACTTAAAGACCCCTAAGTTGTAGCCATCAGGAAACATAGACTTCGGCTGGGAATTCCACTCCTTGGCTGCACGCACAATAAATGTGTTCTCCTAGGTATATATTTAATCATAACTATATCGATATATAGTTAGAATTAACTGTTTCGAAATATAATTTTGTTTTTTTGCCACGTCAGTTTCGGTTTTGGCAGAAACTGGAAGAAAAACCGAACATTCGGTTACGGTTTCGGTTGCAAATCGTGTTTCGGTTGGTTACTACATCAATTTGATCCAACATTATCCGAGCCCTATCTATAATTAATCACATAATTTTAGCTCAAGGCTCCTAGTGAAAGGTTTAACAGTAAATATTATGGAAACAGGTCATAATAATCCTAAAATATTGACAACAAGATTGGATATAATTTCATATAATGGATAAATCTGTTCAAATTGCGTTCTGAAACGCGCTGGCGAACTTACACTTACGTAAGAAAGACCTACTTGAGCGAATTACACGCGAACCTCTATATTCATTTAATTACATATTATCGCGAACACGCAACGCCATATCAATGTTTGCTACTAAATGAATAATATGCTCGGAAATTCTATATAAATTAATATATATGTAGTATGATGCGTCGGTACAAATCCTTTTCATGAGAAAAGGGACTAGCACCGCATACATTCCTAGTATAGGATATAACCACAGTCCACGAAAGTATACAACAAACGAAGGTCAGTAGGTACATTTTACTAAAGTAAACAAAACTGTTTGTATTCAGGGGTAATAGCACTATAAATCGGTACTTTATTAAAGGAGGTGGGAAATCATCAAAATATACTCCTTACTCTCTGGAGTCTGGACGGAGCGAAAGGGAGTGTATGATTCATACTGACTATACTTCCGGAAGCATTGGTAGGCATTGGCTCTAGCAGGTCCTATCAATTATGCTGACAGCTCTTTGATGCTCTATTAACTCGTTGAGTAGTGTAATTAGAGACACAATAGTAAGACAATGGCGCACGAAAGCCGGCGTTCGTGCGGGGATCAACAGCTTAAGGTTTAGATAGTGCCTCCAAAAATTAAGGGTCATCATTAATCAATTTTTAATTTAATTTGGCGAAAACCAAATTTCTAAACACTGAGTAAATTATTTCTACAGAATTTAGGCTCCGAAATCCGAATATCTACATAATTATTTGAAACAGACAGAAATTATAAAAACTTAATAATAAAAATAATCCTTTATTATCAGGCAAATAAGGCCCATAGATAAAATACACAAATAATCTTACAAAATAATAAACTAATACTTAAAAAAGATACTTACTATATTTCTTATTCTGTGCTATAAGTAATTATTATTATTATTAAAACGGTAATGGTTTCCTAGTACGATGAGTAGTGACGTAAGCAATAATAAACACAATATATACCTATTTATTTTTAGTTCATACATAAAATTATTTATTGATATTATTGTGTGGGTGAACAACAGCATAATGAGAATTTAAGTTATTATTAGCTACTTGGTGATTATGCCCTACTTCTAAGAAATTCTGCAGCGTATCTTCACGAGTAAATCGACCGGTCATGACATTGGAAACGTCAATGTCAAGTAAGAAACCTGTCAGTCAAATGTCAGGAGAAAAACCTCTACATAAGGTCAGCGAACTGACGAGATTTACCCATTAATGATAGAAGACCCGTCTCATGACGTAATCAGGGAATCCCACTTCTTATTATGCAACTTTGGTCACGTGGGTCATTTAAACCTGACGCTTTGGCTATCCTCCAGTACTTGTTTATGGTCGACGCTGATGATAATAGGTTCGCGAAATCCTTTAGTCTATGAATAACAAAGTCGAGAGCCGTACGTTCGGCGAAATCACACGTGGTGACTATTGGTGTATGGCAACGATATGGTTTGCCATAGGTCAGGTGTGGCCAATCGGTCGATCGCGATCTCGACAAGCAGTAGCGTATTTACGTGTAGGCCAAGGCCCAAGAGGACCATGGGACGTGGCGGCAGATAGCCAACTATCGGCCCTACTACATTATATGTATTACCTTGTCGCCCACCCACATAACTTCTTGTTTATCAAAAGAAAACCGAACGTATTCGAGGTAGGTTGCTCAAATTTTTAAGCTCACCTCGCTTGTTCTACCGTCTTTGATTACCCGATTTTTCAGCATAATTCGTCAAAGTTTTTTTAACATTGATGATAAGGAAGTTTATCATATTGAACCTCTGTTTTAGCTCGCTTGCACTTTTATTGGTAAATTGATTTTGTGATTGGTAGATGTCACAGTCTTATTAGTAAATAGGAGATCATGTGTGAATCAAGTTGATCACGCCAGCTATAAGGTAAAGGCGTCATACTATGTCTGTAACCAATAAAAATTAAAATATCAAGCCCAATATAATGGAACTATAAAACTGTCATTAAAATCTCTCCAATCAAGTGTTTCGCCATAACAAGGTAGTCGAAACATATTTTTACAGAACAATACATAATTTGCATGCATGCGATAATACAATTTGCGCGCGCGCGTGTTTATTTGTGCGTGTTAATGATTTGGGATCCGGTGCCTTTTAAGTAAAACAGTACAATGGATTGTATGAAACAGGACCAGTTTATTTGACTTACAATGTACGATTTTTCGGAATTTAAGTAGACGTCATCAGGATAAGTACCTAGTGGTTGGATCTCGTATTTATTACGATTACCTTTCGTAAAACCAAATAATATGTTCTGCTGAACCACGCTGAACTATAGGTAGGTACTTATATAAAATGTTAGCAGCTAAATGGCAATCTGATATTGTTTTCTTAGAAAGCGTTGTTTATTATCATGGACAGGATAACCAGAAATCTCCCTCCAAAACTACCTGTCAATTGACTTTCACCCTCAAACAACGTCAATTAATTTTTTGATCCAATTTCAAATGAAATGACGTTAACAAAATGACGAATAATTAATAGGAAATTAATACGGTTAATCCTTGAAGCTTAACCACAATATTTATTAGCAATTACGATGAAAGTGTAGGTACGTCACTACTGGATAGTGTTTAGAATGCATGAGACGAGCGTTCATCAATCAGTATTCGATGGCTCGATCATCGAACACTTTGCTAATCGAACGATGACGATATAATGACACGAGCTAAGTACATGTGCTCTAAAACACCATACACAAAGATATTCTATGTTACCGATACACAGTCATTTATAAATGCGAAACCATCAGAATTAATTTACATGTATTGAAAATAAATCACTTGTAAAGTCGACCAAAGGATGGTATTGAATCGATACTCAGTGCATTAAGGCTTTCGGTTTTACTATCGGAAAAAAGATTTTAACTAATAAACAAACTTTTTCTCTTATTTCATTTTGACTGTATACGCTGTACTTAATGACTTTTTCTCGTTCGCAAAAATGTATTTTAAAATACTGCGAATGATAACAAAAACCTGCGTATTTAAGTTTGTTAAATGTTTACAACTCAGACCAGTCTACATAATAGACTATGCTATTAATAACAGTGCCTCGCGATTCCAACCTTATCTTTGGTTAGTGCTCCGTCCTCGACAAATCGGCTATTCAACACTAAAATATTTTTTCAATTCGAATCCTTAGTATTAGTGCATTAAAACAAACTCTTCAGCTTTATAATTTCAGTTAAGATTCGCAGACCAGAGGGTCAATTCTAATTGAATATTGCACGCACATACGAGGCGAGACATTCGTAGTACACTTTCCACCTGCGGCGAAGATAGAAAGCGACTAATTAAGTCCTCAAGTTCATAAGAAATGTATAAATAGACTGCAGGTACTTTGTAGCTGTGGATTTAACAGCATTTATTTAAGTGTACTGTAGTATGACGAGTGACAGGGCAGAATGGAAGAAAAAAACATGTTGCGCCGACCCCAAATAACACGGGACAAGGGCAGGAAGATGATGATATTTAAGTGTACTACTACTACGCATTTTAAGTCCTCTTTTGAGATTATAATGGTCTTAAAAAGAAAACACACCATATAATTTTTATTTTCACGTGGGTGAAGCCGCAGGCAAAAGTTAGTTATTATAATATACTGAATTTTAAAGGGTGAACACATTTTATATGAGAAAAAATGTTAGACAGTTATTATTGGCTTGGTACAATTAAAACGAATTTAAAATACCACCTATTGAATATCTGACGTATGAATTTGTAAAGGCTTGGTGGAATGCATCAGCTTGCATATTTCAAGTAAAAATAGAAGTTACAACGTTAAATGAGTAATTAAGTGTTCTGGTTAAATGGGATGGGACATAATTATATTATTACGAATTCACATTCTGCAAAAGCCAAAGACCTTTTAAAAGTTAACGAAATTCCGATAAATAAATAAAAAAAAACTTAACAATATTTAATTACCTTCTAGTTAAAACTGAAAACAGATACTTAGATTAATTTTTATTATCTAGTTTCTGTCAGAATTTTATCAAAAAGTAACTTTAATTATACGAAATTGCAAATGGAAGGATTTTTGAAATCCTTTCAAAACGATGTAATTTAGAAACCTTTCAACTGCCAAGTGACAGAAAAAGGACGCACAAACTGTACATTGTAACGTTCCCACCACGCGCCCCACTCTTTCTCAAACAAACATTGGCAATTCTAATTGCAGCTTTCAGGTTTTAACAAATATTGATGCGGTTTTCAGGTTTTATTTTTAATGTTATTTGTTGTTCAATATAAAATATTGCACCTATTAAAATAAACACTCTGGTACCGAATGTTATAGACACAGCTTTAAAACATTCTTAGCTAAAGCTCATCCATTGGCTTAATGTTACTGGTACCCTAAGTACAAACAACTAAAGATGCTTCATACATAAATGTAATACACATAATGTAACATTAAATATTCAGTTATGGGCACGCCCATATAGGACAACTCATTAGCATAGCCGAGAGACAATGCAGTCCGGCAAGGACGTTTGCATAAACAATTTCAGCACGAACGATGATTTATCTTCTTTTGCGGACCGTACCACCAATATGGCATCAATTTTTTGAATGTCAGACTACTCGGAAGACACATTAACGATATTCTGATAAGTAATAAAAACGAATTCGTAGTATGAAGATGTAAATTAGCACTTGAGAGTGCTTATTTCGAAGACCGTTTAAAAAGGAACCCTAATTGCAGATCCTTGACCTTGACAAATGGCCCATTGACACACTGGTTTAAAAAACTTTCTTGCGGATAGCTGCATCTTTACAGCACATCTAAGGGCCTGCGCACACTTGAGACAAGACTGTCTTAGACAGACTTGTCTACGAAGTCGCAGACTTGGCTAAGACACCGCAGACTTGTCTGCGACAAGACTGTTTTGAGACGTCGAGTGTCGCCAACAGTTACACTAACTTACCACTAGAGTCAACTTTTAAAATCACCAGAAAACCACTAACAAAAAATTATCCCACACACAAAATCTGTGTTGTACAAAATAAAATAAGTAGGCATATAGGTTATTAGTTTCCTTTAATAATAAGTGATAATAATTAACGATCAGTTGATCAAAATACCATTTGTGGGTAAATTAACATTAGTAGGTAAATCAACATACAAATTATTAAATAACAGCTATGTATTCATTAATTTTTGTTTGCACCATCATCATCGGTATCAGATTGATAATTATGGATTCTATGGTGCTGGTTTACAGCCGAGTGATGGCATTTTTAGTAAGAAATTGAATTTTACTAAAGCATTATAAAAATCCACTAGCCACTAAAACCAATATTTCGCAACTAAATGGGGGGTTAAAACCACCAGTTTTATTGGCAAATCCACTAAGTTGGCAACACCGCCGTACGCCGCGCCGCAAGACTGTTTTATCTTGATAGTGGCGCCGCCGTATCGTAGACAAAACAGTCTTGTCGCAGACAAGTCTGCGACGTCGCATCGTAGACAAGTCTGTGTAAGACAGTCTTGTCTTAAGTGTGCGCAGGCCCTAAACTAATCCTTTTTTATGTGTGCTGTACTCAACGTGACACTGGCAGAATAGTCGTAATCGGCTCAATTGCCATAAAAAAAGTGTGCCGAGTTATTTGATGATTTCAAATAACTTCTCCCACTCTGGGTGGAACGAGAAGCAGTGTCCAGACTTTTACTGACTAAAACCCCGGTAACTTCAGAAGATTCGAACCTTCCCACAACCCACGTCTGTCTTACTAACCCTACGTCATCGTAATAGAATTTTGCAACAAATTGCGAGACACTGAACAACGTTGCAACGTCACGTAGATAAGGGGACAAAATGTACCCCAACATGATGCGCAACGCTCACGCATCATGTTGGGGTACATTTTGTCCCCTTATGTATCTAAGGCTTTATGTACCTTCAACTCAACATTTGTCCATGCCTTTCGATGAAACCCTAACTTTCCGTACAACTTAACATCAATATTAAAATCTCGGAGATCGTGATCAAAAAGAGTTGAAAGGTTTCCTGAGGCCATTATTTTATGAGTTATTAATGATCCTTGAAAATTAATTTGTTCCCCGATTGTGCCTCGATTTGAGTTACCTACGTCACGGTAATATTATATATACAGTATTCCAACTTCATACAAACGGTCGAAACGCGAGCTATACCTACGCGCCTCGATCTCGAGGTGCGCTCGGGATGCAGACAGTCGCGTCTGTGCCGCGCGATTTTTTCAATAAAAATAAGTTCAAGTACATATTTATATATTTAATAGGACGAGTAGGATATATTGTGCTGTTTTTGGTTGCATGAATTCTTCATTTAAAACCAAACATCTAAATTGTAAAGTAGCTGCAGGTATCTATAACCAAGTAAAAGATATTCCTTTTTCTCCACCTTGTCCATGTTTCCCAAAACAATTTTTAATTAAGCTTTAGAATGCGGATTTTTGTACTTTAAAATTTAATAATATAGCATTTCGTAGGTACGTCTCAGTCGAGGCGCAAATATTTTTCGGTCGCAAATATTGAGCACTTCCTATTCAATTCACAAAGTATTTTATTTGTTTATATAAAAAAAGTATATTTACAATCACAAAACTAAATGGAAACACAAAGTAGGCAAATGTAATTAAAATGGTGGAGGCGGGCAGCCATAGTGCGGGCAGCCCTATCGCATGTTTACGTTCCGCGCGGCTGTAGGCATTTATTTCAAAGATACGGCCGAGTTACAATACTGTATAGATAATATTACCGTGCCTACGTTGTTTTGTTTATTTGATGCAGAGTCCAGACGAAGCTAAATTATAGTTACTATAACAACAATATTCTACAACTTTCACACAGTGCCATCTAGTCCCAAAGTAAGCAGAGCTTATGCTGTGAGTACAAGACAACTGATGATAAACATACTTATATATTTCTAAATACATACATATTTTAGATAAATAACGCTCAGACACAGAACAAATGATCGTGCTCATCACACAAACATGTCTTGGGTGGGAATCGACCCCACGACCTCCGGCATAAATCACGACAACTAACCACTAAACCAACAGACCAGTCGCAAATCTATGCAAATCTAAACCCGAAAGTATGCCATTCTAGATGTAACCAAATCTAATTCAAATGTAATCTAATCTGAATATAATTTGCTTGGAGCGAATAAATAAATGAATGTTGAGATATAATCAGCATTCGAATTATGTACTCCTATTTCTGTGTCGTGTGGCAACAAACCTATTGTCATTTTGTGGTCACCAGGCCAGTCGCTATTCATACTATATCATACATCAATATCAATTGAGAGGGTTATTTCGCATCATAAGTTACATCATCAATACATACTATGTAAATCTAAAATCTATACATATAAAAGGTAAAATTGACTGACTGACATAGTAGTAGTAGTAGTAGTAGTAGTATCTTTATTCATAACAACATAATTGTGTCGAACAGATTGATAAATATAAATTTTATATGTCCTTAAAACTAGATTAATTCAAATTCTAAAACAAATAAAATCATCACATTGTCATAATTATTACAAATACAATAATAATAATAAAAGATTTTCATATCTACGCATAGCCGAAACTACTGGGATTAGCAACGTGGAATTTTGCACAAAAGTTTCCTTTTATAACATAAGCGAGCACTGAGGGAGATTTTTTCAGAATTCACCCCTTAAGAAGATGAAACAGGGGTTCAAAGTTTCTATGGAGAAACCTGCTGGGTGAAGCCGCTGGCAGAAGCTAGTATAAATATAAAAAAATTATAAATAAAAAAGTCAGCTACAATGAAAAATGTATAATTGCTATCGACTTGCCTTCAAGAAACGATACGTAATGAGTTCACTAATACAACTAATAATTATGTACTTTTTTCTTGTTACCCTCATGCATGACATTGTAAAATTTTTGTGTTTAGTTACTACTTACTAGTTTATTTGAGTACCTACATTTCTTATGTCAACGTATTTAATATTTAAGAATAACTTTTATTTCTCATATTAAGTGAATTGTTTTCTTTTTGAGAAATAAATGTCTTAAAGCGTATGTATTTTTTGACTTCAATGTAATGTATTTATGACTTGTATGAATCCCCTACCAATGAAAATGACTACTAAAAAAATGTCGGGTTTTCTCGTGTGTCTGTCTGTCTGTCGATAAACGAGTGGTGTATGTAATTTACACTCGTGCGAAGAGGGTCTCTGATTGATAAGATTCAGTGCTAAAGCGAATTAGGAGTTTTTTCTCTGGTACTAACGAAACGATATACGTCACCCACCGCGTGTCTATAAATCTGTCCGCGATGAACTCAAAAACTACTGAACGGATTTTCATGTGGTTATTATATCACCAATAGACAGAGTGATTGATAAGGAACGTTTAGGTGTATAATACATGCATATAAGGCCGAGAATGTCAAACATTTCCAAAGCTGGAACTACATTAAACCGACGCACACGTGGACCACAATATAACACATACAATACCTGACCAATAATGACTTCGCGTGGCGTGGATCTAATGTAGCTCTACAAGTCTAATTACCATATAAAATGTAGATATGGAGACCGTGCGCCCAGATCGGCCATACGTGGCCCACGTGTGCGCAATGTAATTCTACTTTAGCACTCGTGCGAAGCTGGAGCTGGTTTCTAGTCTATATGTATATTATATAAAAGCAAAATACCACTCACTGATTAATCACGAAATCTCAGAAACTATAACACCTACAAACTTAAAATTTGGCAGGAAGGTTCCTTATAGAGTGTAGACATCCGCTTAGAACGGATTTTACGAAACTCCACCCTAAAAGGGGTAAAACGGGGGTTGAAAGTTTGTATGGAGAAATCGACTTTTACGCGGGCGAAGCCGCTGGCAGAAGCTAGTGTGATATAAGTATAACGTTACGATAAAAAGTAAAATATCAGATATAACGAAACACACAGAAATTAAGTAGGTAAGTAAGTACAGCGATACCTTTTCATTAGAATTTTATTAGCCCTCGATAAGGATTTAAAGGTTTTAGGTAATTTCTGGGAAGACATCGATATAATCGATATATTGTGTTGCTTAAATAGGTAATCGATAGGATTAGTAGAGGAATCGCCAGTAACTGCGCGCTAGATAGATAAAATCGTAAACATAGATAAACAAACCAAAAACACATTACAAATTATATTTATCAACTTTTTTTATGCGGATGCGGACAGTACATTGATTTTAGCTTAGTTCCTACAAATTCATCATCACCATTTCAGACGCAAGACGTTCATTGCTGGACACAGGCCTCCCCCAAGTGTCGCCATAACTACCGGTCGTGTGGCTCTCGCATCTATCGGATTCCCGCGACCCTCACTAGGTCATCGGTGGAATTAGCTAAACACATTACAAATATGAACACATTTATCAGCCTTTTTGATGCTGACACAACATAGATTTTAGTAAAATTCCTAGCAATTAGCTAATAGGTTTTCGGAATCAACAATTTTGAACTAAATATTGTTTAAAAACAATTTTTATTTCGAAACTTGGATTCTTGGCAGTGCAAAACGGTGGGCTGTTTAACGATGGAGAAATAAAACGCGTCAGATGTTTTTTGACTCGTTTTCCTTGTCTGTTCATTGATAACTATTGCAGATATGAGATAACCTTAGCTCGTGGTAATAAAATATTCATTGAATATGAATTGTTCGCTGTAGCTGTGTTGTCTGAAACGCAGTATGTCGGGTATCCGAGTCTCAGATATCTATGTATAAAACCGGACAAATACGAGTCGGATTCGCGCACGAAAGGTTCCGTACCGTCCGCGCGTCCGGACCGAGCCCAAGTCGTCGACGGCGCGTACTGTTTCACGCGCGCCTCAAGGAGATGTCAGCAACTGTAGGGGCCCATCAGGGTCGAAGCCTATTGGGGCCAAGGGTCTGATTCTGAAAGGAAGACTCGGCCCTGGTACGAAAGGCAACGAAGGAACAGGAGTGGGTTTTTAGTCAGTAAAAGTTTGACACTATCTCTCGCTCCGCCCAAGAGCGCGAGATGTCATAAGACGATTATCCCACCGAACAAAAAAAAAAAACCGCCCGTAGCAAAAAAGCGGCAAAAAATCACGTATTTTGAATTTGGGAGCCCCATTTAAATATAACAAAAAATACTAAAAACAGAATGAAATAAATTCTATTTTTAGGTTATAGCGGCAACAGAAATACTTCACATCTGTGAAAATGTCAACTGTCTAGCTATCACGGTTCATGAGATTCCGCCTGGTAGCAGACAGGTCCCATCCCTTTTGTTACTTTGCTTGGCATCGTGTCTTCTCCATAATATTTCTTTTACACACTCCTTGGTTTAAAAGCCTTTTTCGTTTATTCTCTCTCATGGTGAAAGCAGCCCGCAAAATTAAAATTTTCGGTCAAATGAACTAACAAGGTCGTATTTATGATTTTAATGACGAATTTCGAATATAAGTACTTACATGTTTACGCTCGCAAATCATACTTTAATCAATCATACGTAATGAACAACAACTTGACATCTGACCTACAAATTGCAAAAAACCTTTCAAAATTTTGAATTTCGCGGGCCAAATATTTCTGTTAAAAACTTCCTAGAATATGAGCAAGTGAAAGTAAAAAAAAAACTGATTCACGTCCATCACAACACCACATCTTATTTATCTATATTTAAAAGAAGAAACTGACTGACTAACATATCAACGCACAGCCGAAACTACTGGGACTAAGAGCGTGAAATTTTGTTTGATGTTTCCTCAGAGTTCAGACCAATATTGGTCTGAGGATGTTTCCTTATATGACGCAGACGAGCACTAGAAGGATTTTTAAAAATTCGCCCCCCAATGGGATGAAAACCAACCAAACCAAACCAAACCAACCAAACCACAAAGCCAAAACCAAAGTTTGTATGGAGAAATCTATTTTCACGCGAGCGAAGCTGCTGGCAGAAGCTAGTTCTTTACAAAAACGTTGTCAACTTAGTTGTGAAGCTCTGTGACTGTTCACTTAACATAGGAAGCCGCTAGTTACTGGCAGTGAATGTAACAACGAAACATTTTATATGTTGATCGAGTCATCGTACTCTTGACTGCTCCAATTGATAAATCCGTTCTATAGACGGTAGAAGGAAATCTACCAAACGTTTCGCCGAATAGCTACGTACAGAGTTATAACAACGAATTTCGATTAGAAGGTTGACACTCAAAGGAAGCGACTGCCTGACTTGTGAGCTTAGTAAGGATGCAATAAGGTTAAGCTTGTAATATGGATGAGGCTATGTAGATTGGCTCGTGCATACATAAGTGCTACTGCATTAATTAGGAGGTTCACTCGTACACAGTAACGCTTAACTAGCCAGGTATCGTTGGGCTGCCGGATTGTTCGAAAGAGTCGGAAAGAGGCACCACAGCCCTGAGATGTCAAGAAAACCAACCTTAGGGGCCCAGCAGAGTCGAACCCTACTAGGGCCATGGGTTGTCCGAAAGGGAACCCCATGGTCCTGGAACGCAAGACGAAGAAACATAGGAGTGGGTTTTAGTCACTAAAAGTCTGACACGCTCTCCCACCCCGCCCGTGAAGAAGAGAAGTCATTAGATGATTTCCCACCAAAAAAAAAGTCCTGAAACGCAAAGGGCAACTAACTGGGTTTTAGTCAGTATAAGTCTGAGACGCCTTCTCGTTCCACTCAGAGCTGGAAAAGAAAAACAGCCGTCGTACATAACTGAATGATTCGCAAAGTCTTGCTTGTATTCAGTCCTAACAAAAAATACTCCCAACAATTTTATCACAATAATCAATTTGCAATACCTTCTCGTTCAACAGGGCAGATCTAAATACTCAAACACGATGCCATTGAAAACTAATTTTAAAATCTTTAAGTTTTTTGTTACAGCCATTACTGAGCAAAATAATAAAACGCGAAATCAAAGCTAATCACTATTGTTCTGATTGTTCCAGCAGCGTACCTTGCTTTACTCAGAAATGTGTAATATAGAAATGGTAAGAGAATTTATAATTAGCAGCTGCGAATGCTGGGTTTAACAGAACTACGGGGTGTATTGTTCTCCAAATATTTTGGTGCGAGCGTTTCTGTTTGAAAACCGAATCCAACACTACACAAATTACGCTGCTATAATTTGCTGCAACCAACTGCAGTTTGAGAGTTATTTCTGAAAACTATACTGTTGTTTTCGCTCGCTAATTAGCTTGCTTGTTTGCAATGTAACTATTACTTTGTGCTAAGCATTTTGTTCCATTAAAGAGAATAACATATCATTTTATCAGAGCCGAATTAAGCTGCGTGGGGTCCGCAGCAAGTTTTACCAAGGGACCCTAAACTTTTTTTCAAATGATAACGAGTAACGAGATTCTTTTAATTAATTATTGACTGACCTGTTGGTGTGGTTAGTGACCCTGACTGCTATGCCGGAGGCCTTGGGTGGCAATTCCCACCCAAGACCAATGTTTGTGTGATGAGCACGATCATTTGTTATGTGTCTGGATGTAATTATAGGCTAAATTATAGATTAAAAGAGGCTACGATGGAGCACGCTTGCCTAGAAGGCAAGCGTGCTTCATCGTCGACCACATCATCGCTTACCATCAGGTGAGATGGTGGTCAATCGCGAGCCTACCATTAATAAAAAAAAAAATATCTATAATAATATGTATGAATTTAGAAATACATATATAAGTATGTTTATCAGTTGTCTAGTACTTATAGCACAAACTCTGTCACCTTAGTTTGCTACTAGATCGTGTTGTGATAGTTGTGGAATATTATTATTAAACGGGCACCAGAGCCCCTACGTAGCTAAATGGTCCCACAGGTAGTTGCCTGCATTGTCTTGGTGGAAAATCCATAAGTGGTATGAATTTAATGTCACAGGTATTCGGCTAGTCTTTTTGTCAACCAAGCGGGACAGCATTTACTACTCTTGCTTCGCGGCTAATCCAGCATTGAATACTTATTGCGTATCATACATCAGTTGATCTGTTCCAACTCCTAATATAGGATCATCATTATAGAAAACAGAAATCAATAAATCGTTTTGGCAAGCAGAAATCTATTTTGAAAGTTGGAGTTAATTTAGTTCTAGTCGTCGAATGACTTGGTACAGATAGCTGCATTAATTGGGTACCCCTCTTACAATAAAATACCTTATAAAAGGAGGTGACCAGTTGTTGACGTTGTCTGTCTGTACCTATCAATAAACACTCGAGCGCTTATCTCCTTATACAAAACGCGAAAATACATGGTATTTTGAACCTATGTAAATACGAAACTACGGTGCTTATGAAACTACGGTGTTCGACAGATATTTCGAGCATTATCCCATATAAACCGATGTCTAAGCTGCTTCTATTACCGAAAAAAGTTCCAACAGAACCGCATTAAGCTCAACCATACGGTGCGAGTTTACTATATTCTATACAAGAGTCGCATTAGCGATTTTTATCAGCCGGCCCGGAATGTTTTTCACACAATTTATAGCGACTGAAAATAACTTTAATGCGCTCCTTGCTTCACTATAGCGTTCTGGTAATAACTAATTAATTAAATGGCACGAAGTGGAAATTAGTCCAATAGAATGCCTCGGCCTTCCTTCTAGCGATCGATTCGCGTAAAAGAAACGAGAGCAGAGCATTTTAAAAGCAGTATCGTTTACATTATTTACACCGCGTGACTAAAATCAAATTAAAGTACCACCTTTGAAATATTTACAAAGATGCATACTTACTTATTTTCTTCCAATTACGTCTCATTATCTTTCCCTGAGAATATATCAAACAATGCTAAAAATTGAAACACTCAAATATCGAATTATAAAAAAGAAAATGAAATCAAGTACTTATTTACTATATTTACAAAAATTAAGTTTATTTTAGTTACTAAACCAAATAAAACAATAAAAAAAAACTTCTAAAACGTCAACTTTTACTTATATGCGTAAAGTGACGGTAGTTGAAGAATTTATCGGCATAAATTTAAATCGAAACCCCCATCAGCTATTCATTAATTTCACCTATAAGTTAGACGGGTACCAAAATCGTGTCATGCGGAGTTATTTTGAAAAGATCTTATAAAAAATAAACTGCTCCATTTCACACTGAACAAATTATTTCCATTTCAACGGAACCAAACAAATTGGGACAAGAAATGATCTAATTCGCCCAACAATACATAACAGGAATCACAAGAAATTCCTAGACTGCCCACATAACACCCATTTTACTGAACATAACAATACTAAACATACACGGAATGCAACAGGACTTGTTACAGTTAAGAATCGTATTGCAACTTTCTATGAATGCGCACATTTCACTAATACCAACACTATTCTCCAGAACTACACATAACGGGTCACAGAAAAACTGCGATACCTCCCAAAGTACTTACAGAGGTCGCTCGTATATTTATAAGCAAACTAGCTTCTGCCAGCGGCTTCGACCGCGTGAAAATAGGTTTCTCTATACAAACTTTGGACCCCGTTTCATCCCCTTAGGGTGTACATTTTGGAAAATCCTCTCTTAGTGCTCGCCTACGTCATAAAAGGAAACCTTGTGCAAAATTTCACGCTCCTACTCCCAGTAGTTTCTGTTGTGCGTTGATATGTCAGTCAGTCAGTTTCTCGTTTTATATAGTATATATAGATTAGTAATTCTTACTACAAATCACAAAAGGAGTTTCATTTGTACTGTGTACAGCTTACAATATTGATATTTTCTAAATTAAAAATTTATTATTATTATTTAGTTTTTTTTTTCATATCGAGCTTTATAAACAATTTCTTGAATTTGTCACAGTATTCAGTGATTGTTATGTATAGCGATACCGTGTTTCCACACATCAAGTTTAGACCATCAGAAAATCTGTTTATTAAACTGTAGGTTGTACAAATGGAACCTCTTTTGAGGTTTGTAATAAAAAATACATAAGCCATTAGTAGTACATAATTATTATTTATAAGAACGATTCAATATGTAGGTAGGTACATAACTTTGAGAAATATCACAGTTTTTCTACGCGACCCGTTATTTTTTGCTGCCCAGTTTAGTTCAAGATTGATGGCTGAATAGGCTTCGTAAAAGCAAAAACTAAAAATCTATTTATTTTCTCTTATAAGTGGATTTATCAACAAGTGGGTACATTAATTGGTGTTACACGGCTCACAAGTGACGTTCAGTTTCACAGACGTGTGTTTCACATACATTATGCGGATTACTAATTGGATATCCAATCGGAACTGACATCCTAGCTGGACGCCTTAGGCTCCTGGCTACATTACGCCGCATCGTGGTAATGTTCCCAGGCCTAAAGCAGTCAGGCTAGTTTGTTAACAGTGTCCGGAACGACTGCTGCTTGCTTTCAGGTTCAATATCTAATTGAAATGGAAATAGGCAATTCAATCAGACACACTGCAGACACGGTAATATTATCTATTATTACCGTGCTGCAGAGTTGTTTATGACCATGTATTCAAAAAAACTTCTACAATTGCTTATATATAAAAACCGGGCAAGTGTGAGTCGGACTCGCGCACGACCGGTTCCATACCGTCCGTATCAAAAAACGGCAAATAAATCACGATTGTTGTATGGCAGCCACCCTTAAATATTTAATTTATTCTATTTTTAATATTTGTTGTTATAGCGGCAACAGAAATACATCATCTGTGAAAGTTTCAACTGTCTAGCTATCACGGTTCATGAGATACAACCACAACTATCCTTTGGATACGGAACCCTAAAAATCTCGTGTCACAGTGTTTGTTCTCGAACTCCTCCGAAACGGTTTGACTGATTTTTATGTTTGTGTATATTTGGTAGGTCTGAGAATAGATCATACG
This sequence comes from Mythimna impura, assembly GCA_905147345.3. Classification (NCBI taxonomy): domain Eukaryota; kingdom Metazoa; phylum Arthropoda; class Insecta; order Lepidoptera; family Noctuidae; genus Mythimna; species Mythimna impura. The sequence goes on along the minus strand of LR990346.1, from coordinate 25,266,109 downwards.
CTAATTTTTACTCTTCTACCCCCACCTCCCATTTTTTTCTTTAATCATTTTCATAGCAGAACAACGTTTGCTGGATCAGCTTGTAGACTTTAAAGGGGTGACTAGATAGTTGCAAACCAACGTCCCAACCATGGTGATCTTGTTAGTTTCAATCCACATAAACAAGGTCACCTTGGTTGGAACGCTAGTTTGCAACCGTCTGGTCACCCCTTAACAGTTTTTGGGACGACAAAGATTGACTGTTCTCTCAAAAGGAGGAGAAAACGATTTGAAAAACAGCTGATCAACAATTCGTCGCCGATAACCGTAGAAACGTAAGTAAGTACTTAAACATGAATACTATTTGTACAATACATCGTTCTGAGGAACACACGCCGGTTGTTTTCAAAACGACTGTTTCCACTTAAGAACACGGTACCGGGAACACTTCGCGGTTTGTAAATATTATAGTCCTCTTACTCTAGAACATTCAAAAGTCTAATGCTTCAATACTTCTATAGTAATTGGCGAGGGCATGAGCGTGGTCATATACCACCACCAACCCGCAACCAGTGCGGATTGGTCTCAGCATTGGCCCAGTGCGGATGGGACTCGGGCCTCTTAGACAGAATTGGCCGTAATCCCGTTATCGATAAAACATAGGAACGTTCGTTGTTCTCGAAGGCTTACAACAACGTTCATATTAAAATGATCAAAAAGTGTTTTTTTCTGAAGTCTAAAAGGGTAGTCAAATTTTGGATTAGGGCCAATTCTGTCTTCTATAGAAGAGGCTAGTTTATTGCTAAATAATCGTCATAATCTTCCTGCCCTTGTCTCATATTATTTGTGGTCAGCGGAAAACGTTTATTTCTTCCATTCTGACATGTCACTCGTCACGCTATCAGTAATATAAGATTGATTACGCTTATGATTAATTGGTGAAAACCCTATTTGCGTCTGTGTATCTAAATTGAAGATAAATATTTATTATTTTCCGTTTACGTGAAGCGCGGAGTTTAAATATAACTCTATAGCAAATGAAAGAGAAAATGGTTGCTTGTTTTTGTTTCGATACACGCAGACTCGTATATTAGATAGATTGCTACGAAAACATTTACATTTCACACTATTATTATATAAGGGCGAAAGTTAGTAAGTATGTAAGTACGTGTTTTTTTTTATTATTGGGTAGGAAAATCATCTTATGACAAATCCCGCTCTTGGGCGGAGCGCGAAATAGTGTCAGACTTTTACTGACTAAAAACTCACACACACACCCTGTAAAATAAATGTGTGTACGTTTTTTAGTCGTTGACGCTCAAACAGCTGAACGGATTTGAATGAAACTTGGCACACGGGTAGATCATATCTTGGAATAGCACATAGGATTTTATATAGAGTTCTTATCCTGGGAGTGTTTTACTTGAGATAAATTTCTAGTGCTTAATAAAACCAAATCATATTTCGTGGCCAGATCTTAGAATTTGATGACTTCATGTTATGACCAAGTAAAACTGGCCAGATCGTTTTAAACGTTAAAGTTTGATGTTTCAATCTTCGTTTGGCCTACTTTCTTTAGACCTTTTATTATCATTGAAATCCTACATCAATGATATGGCCAAACGAGGATTGACATAAGTATCATCAAATGTTAACGTTTAAACGATCTGGCCAGTTTTAGTTGGCTATATCATGAAGTGATCAATTCTAAGATCTGGCCACGATATACCACAAAATGTTCTGAAAGAACATTTTATCTTCGATGTTTTTAGCATGACATAACAAAGTACTAGAAAGCAATCATGCTCATAGATAACACATTAGATTAAAAAGAGTTTAACAACGTTGCACACACGATAGATATCGGTTTTCACGTTTATCCCATAAGCTATATTACAAAAACACGATAAGATTCTCTTTTTCCCACCTATGAGGTATGAATGATGCGTGAATACATATAAATATAATACGAGAATAACATACGCATGTAAACATATTAATTAATGAAGGATCGGTTCGTAATCACACTCATATTATAAAGGCGAAAGTTTAAGTGTTTTTAATAAAGGTGGGAAATCATCTAATGACTTCGCACGCTCTAGGGCGGAGCCAGAGGGCATGGCAGACTTTTACTGACTAAAACCACACCTATGTTCTTTGTTTGCCCTTTGCGTTCCAGGAACACGGGTTTTTCTTTCGGAAGTCAACCTATAGCCCCAGTAGGCTTCAGCCCTGCTGGGCACCTACGTCAGAGTGTGCATATTATGTTTATTACTTCTTCACACTCGAACGGCTTAACAGAATAGATCGTTGGTCCTGTAAGGGCTATATTTCACCGGGACACCATGGCAGTGCGACTGTTGGGCCGCCATGGTGTCCGTAAGCTACCAAGCTAGACACCATAGTCGCTACACCACACTGAGACAGTATCAAAATGGACCTTAAGTGCTCCGCGTCCGAGCTGGTCGCGCCGCTAAATTGGTTGCGCATTCACACGGACACCGGGTTAGTAACTCTCTATAGAGCTGTATACATTTTGTTGGTAGCGGCGACTGGTCGCGCCGCCATGGTGTCCCGGTGAAACACAGCCCTTATAGCACATAAGACACTTTTTATCCCGCGAGAAAGTTCCCTTAAGATAATTATCTACTATAACGCGGGCGAAGCCGCTGGCAGAAGCTAGCATATACTATATACGAAATCTATGCACAATAACGTGACTATTTACTATTTTTGTAGCCACTTCTATACATCTAGTTCCTTATCTATGAATCAGTTTAGTAATCTATTTAGCAGGAAATTCTTACTGGTCCTTCAATTAAAAGAGACGTTTCTTCGGAAGCACGACAGCGTTGACAACTCAAGATAAATTACTTTTACGTACTTTAGTTATTTTCATCATATTTCTAGCCTTTTCCTTACTTTGTTGGAGTTAGCTTCGAGTCTAACTAAATGTGGCCTTTTTTTTTAGGTGGGAAAATCATCTAATGACAAATCCCGCACTTGGGCGGAGCGTGAGATAGTGTCAGACTTTTACTGACTAAAAACCCACTCCTGTTCCTTCGTTGCCTTCGTCCCAGGGCCCCGGGTTTCGTTTTCACACTACCCATGGTAACTAAATGTGGTCTGGTAATTTCCTGTCATTATGTTATGTTCCAAAGAAGAAAATTAGTCAAAATAACTCTTTTACTAACTAGAAGACTGATTTAACGTACCTATTTATATTAACAGGTTATTAGCCAAGGCTAGATTCGATAACTTGTTAAAAAAAAGCAACTAGCAGAAAGAAAGCAAGGCTCTAAAGCAGTGATCCACAAAAGTCAAAATATGGTCCGCAAAATCAGTAAAAGTTGAAAATTTCCAACTGAAACCTTATTTTGATGCGAACTAAGTAATTTGTTTTAAGTTATTTAGTTATTAAGTTTCTATGAGAAATTTTATGTTTTCTATGACATTTCTCGTCACTTTTGATTTCAAACTATGCGTGATCAAAGTTTTGAATTAATAATACTTATAATGTATGTTTAGGTAGAAGCGTGTAGCAGTACACGCTACCACTTACAGAGTTTCGAATAATAAACGATCGGATCACTAATCACCACATAGCCCATATATGCATCACCTAGTCAGCCTAATTAGCTACCCATTTCTTTCACTATAATATAATTATTATGCATGGAATTATTTTTTAATTCAAAACGACTAATTAATTAGATTCATGAAGAACAATCTTAAATTAAAATCTTTAATTAAATAAATACCAAAGGCTGTTGGTCAATGCAAATGATTCCGTTTTTCTTACTACCCGCATTGTCTTGAAAAAGTGGTCGACGGTTAGGAATACGTGGGAGCATTCATTAAACCTAATCCTATGCCTTTTTTGTGTACGGGTTAAGCAAGCTTCTTGTTCCATTTCATATCATCATTGGAGATGGCGACGGATATCCCTAGACTCTTGCATTAATTAATTTGCACTTCTATTAGTAGGACACCATTAACAGGGTCTGTCTCCCTAACAGGGGCGGCTGTACCTTAAGTGCACTCGTGCGCCGAACTACCAGATCTTAATAGGTTCTGAATACACCTAAAATGCTTAATGTACGTACCTGATTAACTTTCTATTCATTATTCTATTAGCAAAATTATGACGAAACAATTTCAACTCTTTACTAAAGTCTTTTAGACTTATTTTTGCAGTAAAGAATATTTCTCGTGCGCTAGCCAAAACGCACGGCGAATGCTCATACAACTTCTATGAAATACGAACTAAAACGCCTGGCGCGTGAGACAGAGATAGTTTAATAGAAAATGTACTGCAAAATAAGACCGTTCTCGTGCGCCGCTCGCGCTCGAGCGAGCCGAAGGTTACCGAGAGCGCACGACGAGGCTTGACGAAGTTCGCCGAGCCGGCCGTCACATCGAGGTAGGGTTGCCAACTGATTTTGGAAAATAACGTATCATATTTTTTAGTAGGAAAAAAGTATTTGTATTTTTTTTAAATTTTATTTATTTGTTTGTTTCTTCTCTTGGAGACAATTTTTATGTGCTTCTAGAATACACTAACAGTTTTCCATGAGGTATCCTTACATTTTTGGAAACGTATTCGTGTTTCAAGGTAGAAGCATCGATAAATAGTTCAGTAATTATTCATGTCAGTGTTTCATTTCATGCATTACAGTAAAGATTTAAAATAAAGTATTTTCATATGCTTTATTTTTATGCAAAATTAGAAAGTCTAATTACCAAAAATTTAAATTATTATAAAGTATGGTTGGCAACCCTTCAACGCGGACGCGCGTTTTTGTGTTTGTTTACATTTTGCAAGGATTTACTTACTCTGTGTTGTGAGAGTGTGTAAATACTAAAAAGCTGTGAAAATGAGCATTAACTTTAATTTGAAACAAGAGTCTAGATCGAAAAACAAATCATTTACCTACGCGGAGTATTAAAAGTGAAATGCATGTACAATAAAAACAAATGGTTCTGTGGATGTGAGCGGCTCAATACATTATTTTGCTTTCCTTGCATTGTTTTTGGCGGTGAATCGATTTGGACGGAAACAGGAATTAGCGCTGAGTATAATAATATAGTATACGGTATTAGCGATTTGACGCATTACCTTACCATTTATTACATCTACAAGTAAGTTTTTTTTTGTAAACCAACCAAATATAATGAGTTTGTCTGTTTTAGACATGGTGGCATGGTGTTTCTCAGAAACACCATGTCCCAGGACCGGTTAATTAATGCACTTTCTGTGCTTACGAATGAAAAAATTAAAATGTAGGAAAATAATCGAACATTTCGCTTCGGAAAAAAGTCGGTGATCGATTTAATTTATAAAAATAAAAATATTGACAACCTAACGTTTTTTGGTTTTGCAACTGTGAATTCGAATACTTAGTATGATTGTAAAGTGCACCACCACTTCTATGACCCACCAGCCGCCACTGCTCCCTAACCACATACATGATTCAGGACACGTCTTGTCTTTAAACGAAAACCCGACCATAGCCGATGAAGTGTTTTCAGATCCATTATCTAGATCAGTTTCAAGTAAATATTTAGGTAATTAAAACAAAGCCCGCGGACCTATTCCACTTGTCATGTAAGCTCACATCGCGTATAAAACAAACATTTTATGAAGCTCTTTATAACGCAGTGGAGCGTATTTATACAACTTTAGAGCTATTTAATATTCCATTGATGGAGTAAACAGGGGTCAAGTGACCCATAACTCTAATCCGGAGGTGGAAAATACAGCGATTTACATTTTTCTACGAAACCGTATCTATTACAACGCCTTTCTTTTGTAGCGAAGGTGCTTACGATTCATGTAATTCAATGCATCTACTGGGAACCGCGGGCCGGCGGCAACCGCTGAAGTGGCGGCACACTCGCCGCGCTACCGGGAACTATGGGAATCACTCCGGATTTATACTAATTTACGATTTTCAATTTGAATATTCCCACATTATTATCGTGAGAAGTAGCTGCATTTAATTCTGTTAAAATCCATTACAGATTCAAGACTGCCCGCGACTTCGTTCGCGAGTGTTTTCATTACATTACAGTCACCGTATTTTGAGGGTAGTTTTGTAAAACTAATAATGACAATCTTTATTACTCACTTTGGTTAGAATTTTTTCCAAGTTTATTTTTAGTTATATTTTTTCGGATAATAAACTTATTATTATCCGAAAAAATATAAATCGTCCACACAATCTTTAACACTCCCGCCGTATGGGAGTAGTTTGGAAACAGGAAAAATGTCAAATTTAGGATACTATTCGTACTAAGTTTCAAATACCTACTTATGACTCACGGAATTTTGATTTGATTGATTTGGTTTGCTTTTTGCAAAATTTCACATTCCTAGTTCCATCTACATATTTCGGCTGTGCGTTTATATGTTAGTCAAATATTTTTAAGAGTATTAGAACAAGTCCCTACGTTTCCTACAGCTGTATTCTCAAGGGTCTCAAAACATGAACATTATCAGGTAATAAAATGAATTAATTGAGCAATTGATGTCTACCTCACAGAAGTTCTGATATAAATAGCTAAAGTAATTAGTAGCAGAGATGATGCATGCTCCAAACGACTTTTTTAGATTGAATCTATTATGAACTTTTAATTACACAAAATCCCATAGTCAAACACTGGATACGTCCAGTGTCTTAGCATTAATGTTTAATGCATACAGCGGGTTTGACGTGCACCTTTATTAACTTTAGAGCTATTTATCTAGGGTAGAAAAAAAATCTGTTCGCACCGCATATGGCGCAGGGAAGGACACAAAAAAATCAGGTAAAGATATATGATAAGGCTAATATGGGTCTTGATGGGTAAAAAATAAACACGTGTTGAAACTAAGGAATTCGGTATTTGTTTTTTGTTGTAAGTAATCTATTTCGCGAATGTTCTAAGAATGCAGTAATATCTAATGAGGGAGTAGAAAACAAACAAGTTTCCGATGATAATTACGTAACCTAACAATAGGAAGAAAATGAATAATGGAGATGAAAAGCCTATTATGATCGGTGAATACATGCACAGTTTGATACAATGACGACATGATCTGCACGCCGTGATGATGTGATAGAAGATCGTTTGTTTGTTTTGAACGTCTTTTGAATTTGATCAGCCCCTAGTTGTCAAAAGCGTATGATCGAGAATTTAGTTTTAATATAAAAAATCTGTCAAATTATGCATATGCCAAATCTCCCCACTGTACTATATTAGGATGCAAACCTTCCCAGGAAATTCGCAAATATTCGGCACATGGCTAATGTGTTAGTGTGAGTCATCCGTTCAAATCAATCTGCGATCAGACTGATTGGCGTACTTTACTCGTTTTGTTTTTACAACACGTTTTGTCACAATGTAAAAAAATCTTCTAGCCGATAGTAGTGTTCAATACGTAACCAAAAAAAAAAACATTTAGTGTGACTCGCTAAGATCCGCCGTGACGAAAACGAATGCTAAGTATGCACGTAACACATCGACAAACAAAAACAGAATACGTCATTAAAAAACCATCAACAACTGATCAATTTTGTACTAATCCCAAACATCCTGTCCCTAGGTAAATCGACAAACAGAAAGTATAAACAGTTATGTTTTTATTACTAAAGAGCCCGCTCGTTATGTCGAAGCAAGTGAGATCAGAAGATCTCTCTCAAAACACTTACCGTTTGGTTTCGACGGGTGGTGCGACGTCCATTGGTGGTGGTGGCGGCGGCGGCGGTGGCGGCGGTGGTGGAGGGGGGAGCATCTGCGTGGGCGGCGGAGGCGGCGCATCTGGTATATCAGGCACTACTACCGACACAGGCACTTCCTCTTCCTTAGCCAAGTTAACGTCCGGCAGTTCTTTCAAATCCGGCAGTTCTAACTCCGGCACAGCCATCACAGGTGCCACTGGTGATGTGACGACTGAGGGTGCAATAGAGCCGTCAGTCGTGTTGGAGAACTGAACGTCACCCGCTATACCTGGCAGGTGCGGTAGGTCCAGTGGCATCTCTAGCTCTGGGACCTGTTGACGATTGATGGTGATGAGTTAAAGAATCTTTGAAGATCATTTATAGGCTGAATTATAGACACTTTTCGTGATCAAATAATACGTACCATGCCCATGCCGGGTGCGTACAGATATTCATCCGCATCACGCTTCAGAACATCTCTATTGAGGATAGAACTAGGCGCCGCTTCCAGGAGACTCTTGCTCTCGACCTTCGAGGTCACTACCGGCACGTATGCCGAGGCTGGCCGCGTGGTACCCAGATAAGGACTCTCATCGGTATTAAAGATCAACAGGTCACCAACACTCGATAGCTTATCAATCATAGTGTTCAAATTGAAATCCTGTTTGGGCTTCGCGCTTCTGGGTTCTACCACTTTCACGTGGTAGAAATGTAGTTTCTCCTAAAAAATAATAAACAAATCACTATTTTGTCGTCCGTTTATAGGGCGTAATAGTAGGTACATAATGTTCAGATATTGCCAAGGGGCTAAATTGTGACAAATGGTTCGTTCAATCTACTCTTGCACAGCAACTAACTGCTGCAAATTGTGAACGGTTAGCTGAGAGACTGAGTATGTAATCGTACGTACGCACGGATATCTATCATATGTACGTACGTATAAATATAATACGCGACTCTTTTAGGAAAAAACAAAATTGTTTTTTGAGAAAGGAAGATTCAATAAATTATTCTTAATGGCCTATGCGAGTGAGATATGATGGCTGTAACCAAGTCATAATAAAACTAGCTGACTCGGCTTACGTTGTTCTGCGTATAAATTATGAAAGAAAAAAATGGGAGGTGGGGGTAGAAGAGTAAAAATAGCCAAACCTACCAAATATACACAAAAGAAAACATAAAAATCGGTCAAGCCGTTTCGGAGGAGTTCGATAACAAACACTGAGACGAGATTTTCATATATTAGATAAATAGAACTTGGATCATGTCTAATGAACCGCTAAAGGGCCAATGTAGAGATAGAAATGACCGCAAAATTGAAAACTTTTAAAATTCGTCTCCAAAGCCAATTTAAACAGATTTTATCATTGCTTATTTCCCCATGCACATTGCAAGGTGCTGATAACAAGTTTACATATTGTTTATACAAAATTGGCTTGCGAAACAGTGTAATAACATCAACTTAATTACTGCTTACCTGTAATCCCTTTTCGTTCGACTGCCCCTGAGTCTTCCCACTCAGAGTAACCTTTTTCGGCTTGTGTTGATATCCATCCGCATCAAAAGCTGATTGGTAATGTTCATGGGTTATCGACGCCGGGTACTTCGCACTCGAGAACACCTTGATCGCCTTCTGCATTCCAGTCAGTTTTTCTACTTTAGATCTAGATAACTCTATTCTGTTATTGAGTTTTATTGTCTTGTCCATGTTCTGCTTGATTCTTGTCGTCAGGCGCGTAAACACATCATCTACGATGCCGTTGAGATTATCTAAAGTGTCCGCAATCTGCAGTATCGTCTCCTCAACGCTCAGATCACTTGGTACTAAATTAATTCTATATATACCCTCCATATTTAACCCCTTTTATGCGCGTATTTTAATTTCTGTAACAAACATCTTGTGTTGTAACGCTTGCCGAGGGGTAATAATTTTGAAATAATGCGAATAAACAAATTCTTCTACGAATTTCAAGGTTTCTACATTATTAAAGCTGCGGAGGAAATCTTACCTACTAAGCTTCTTAAAAATGACCTAAAATAAATTAATAAGGCACAAGAATTATCACTAGACAACACATCCACATTCTTGTGTGTAATTATATTATGTCCAATAATTTTATAGCACTTCATAAAGCTCCTAAAGTTCATTATTTACAACTCAGTCACTTAAAGTCTATTTTATCAGTACTGTGTCACTTATACGCTATATTTTTCGGCTCAATTTTTCGACAAGTTCAACGTATGGGAGTCGGTGAGTAACGAGTGAAGATTATCGTTCGCAGGGTCAGTGCTCCAAGAGAACCGGCAGTACGCGTCGGGTGACATGGTCGGGTCGAGTATCGCTGACTCCTCGAGCTGTCCGCCCGACAACATGTTGTTGAGGTGCTTATTTATGACTGCGTCTCCAGGGCTCACGTAGCCGCTAGACGCTGGCGGCTTCAACGGCGCAGCGTTACGTACGGGTTGCTTATGACTAGGCAGGGCGTCCAAAGACTGCAACTGAATATAGCTGCTGTCGGCGCCGTTCTTAATTGGCTGTGGCAAGGAAGGCATAATCGGCAAGCTCTCAGAACCGAAAATTTTTGTTGGCGACGGTCCTAATTTGGGGAAGTTCATCATGGACTTCGCTTGAGCATCTTCAGGCAACACGTAACCCGAAGAGGCTGGGGGTTGACTTGGGACGCTAGGTGGCGCGACTCCTGTCGTGAATATCGGTGGGGCCAGGGCAGCCATAACGTAACTCGAGCTGGCTGGCTGCGCTGCCGGTTTTGCAATGGGACTTGCATGGGGTGCAGGGGCAGATTGTACGTAGCCGCTGACCGGGTTCACTACAGGTTGTTGTACATAACCACTAGGATTTTTCTTGAATGCTTTTTCACTAAAATAGGGTGAATTTTCTCTAGAGTTATCAGTTTCGGAGTTTGAGGAATCTTCATCCTGTGTTGCATTAGTATCGTCGGCCCTCACGGTTTCAACTTCTAGGTGTAAGGACGAGTCGGAGCCGTCGTCTGAAGTGGAGGCTTGTCTCTCCACGGCTCCGCGCGACGTGTCCGACAACGCGGTGCTGTCTGTGTGGTCACTAGAGCCGCAATTGTTTTCCGTATTCAGTTTGGCTTCTGGAGTAGACACGGTAGTTCTACTATTAGGTAGCAATAACATCTCATCCGATGATGGTTTATCGTCCTTATTTGTGGGATTCCATCCCCCAAAAGCATACTTAGAAATATCTTTCTCAGGTATACCTAAGCCACTTGGTAAGACTGGTTTTATGTCTTCCATTTTCCTATACTTTTTGTATAGTTTAATTGAAGCATACATCATGCCTATTATTGCACAAATCGCAAGAAGGATTAGAATCATAGTTAGGCCATCCTTGCTTCTACAAGCTACCGAGCTTGGGGGACTCCATGGACCAGGGTACTCAAGAAGTTTTTTGTTTGGTTCTGAAGGAAGCTTTACTTCTGGTCTATCTGCTAACATGCCATGGTAAGGATCTTCATCATAATTCACAGCTCTGACTTGATAAGTTTCACTTTCATCTACACCTTCACAATGAATCAAGGAAAATGACAAATTAGTTGTATTCAGTATCTCTATTTTAGGCGAAGTGCTCTCATCTTTTACTCTTCTTATTTGATAAAGATCCACAGTGCCCCCAGGCTTATCAGGACTTTCCCATGTCAAGTAATCTGGATTATTTTTTACCGTGGGAGCCTTCAATATACTGGGGGGGCCAATCCTTGTCCTGACAAAGATACCATTGTCAGGACTGGGCTTAGAACAACTTCTAATAGCGGAATTGCAAGCCCTAACAGTAAATGTATAATTGTGAAATCCTTCTAGGCCTGTCAGTTTATACTCCATTCTTGTAGTATTCTTTCTCTTTTCATCTTTGTCATGCAGTTTTTCAACCACTTTTTCGACTTTCCAATACTCCGGATCTCCTTCTTTATTGTTTGAAATGACATATTTACCTATAATGCCATTTTTCTGAATTGGTGGATCCCATGAAATTATTAATGAATCACTCAGCACATCAGAAATAACAACATTTCTTGGACTGGTTGGTGTATCTTCAATAGTGGTCACTCCTGTGGAAGCATTTTCAATTGTTTTCAAGCCATAAGTAGTGTTCAGTGCCAGGAAAAACTGATAAGTTGTGTAAGGTTTCAGATCAGTTATGTTTACTTCCATCTGTTTTGGATTAGAGACATAATATGTAGATTTATTTTCAGAAGTAGTGTCACACACAATGCTTGTGGCTAAGACAGGGCAGTATGTTATTTGATATCCTTTTATAATACCTTCTTGTAGAGTACAGGACATGGTCCATGTGATTTTGACAAATGATTTTCCTGGAGCATCATGGTTCACTTTTACGGGAAACCCATACATTGGGATCCCATCTTTAGAAATATCACAAGATGCCCATGTCATACCACTTGTTTTGGATCCATTATTAGCTGATATTGCAAACTGATATCTGCTGTCTCTTGGCAAATCTATGACATGGGTGTTCTGATTAGGATCCAAAACAGTGAAGTTCATGCGTCCAGTACAAATCTGACTAGTATTGTGTTGACACCAGAACAGTGTGTAGTTGTCAATATGCTTGATGCCAACCCATGACAATTTGTATGTGCCGTTTTCATAGGCTAATTTAGTAAAAGATGGTACATTTAGTGCTTCAGTATCTTCTTTTGATGGAATGTAAAGGTGACTGCTATTAACAGATGAGCCAATCGCATTATTGGACCATATAAAGACATCAATTGCTTCAAAATTTGTATCAGTCAGTTCAACATAACTTAAGCTTTTGTTTTTATCCGGTAGCAATGTCTGTGGCTTAGAGCCTTTCATTGCAACCACTTTGTAGGTGAAGTTTGCACCAGCCTCCTCATACTCCTCAAGTTGTTGCCAGTACACATATATGACTCTTTTATCTTCATAGATAGATTGGTCAAATGCTCCAGCAATAGTGTCAGGTGGTCGCTGGGGTTTCTCACTAGCAGTTGTGAACAACACATAAGAGAAATCAGACCAGAATTTATCTTCAGTAGCTAATTTTGATTTTATATATATCCTGACCTCATATGACATGTGTGCATATGGTAGGTTTGAGAGCAAGAAGGTATATGTCTTGTTTTTTGCTGGCAAGTAGGAAGCATCAACACTGCGGAAGTAAGCTGTGTTATCAATTTTAGCAATTTGGTACTCTATCCTATGCACAATAGGGCATGGCAAAAAGTCAACTATATTGTTTGGGATCTTCCATTGAAGCAGCACACTGTGAGAGTCATTACTCAACACTTTCAACTGCTCCGGTGGATCAGGCTTCACAATAGAGAAATGATCAATTGTAAAATTCTGTGTAATACTACCAAAATAATTGCGAGCTGTCAAAACAAAATAGTAATGATCTTCCATCTGTTTATACCTGGGCTGGCTGGTGGAACTCCAGTGACACCATCTTAAATCACCATTCCTGGTAGCATTACAAGGCTTTACCGGGTTTCCATTTGCCAAAAATGTTAATTGGTAGCTGGTTACACTGATGTTGTTTGGGTATGTCCAGGTGCAATTCAGCTCATCAAGGTTCTTAGATATGCATCCAAAGTCAGTGACATTGGAGGGAGGCCCGTCCACCAGCACTCGACTGGTGCATTGCTTGTTAGTCAATTTATTTCTGCAATAGTAAGTCACAAGCTGTTTCTTAAGATTTGTAAGATTCAACAATCTAGTAGTCTCATTAACTTTTATAGATTCAACAGGTTTTCCACCAAGATAAAACTCCAAATTATCAGCGCTGTCTTTGTCGGCCACACAGAAGATCTCCAAAGGCTGTCCATAATGTATTCTGATCATACCCTCAGGGTACACAGAAACTGAAATGTCTACTCCTTGACACTTTGAAATTATGCACGGTAAACTGATCAAACATTTGATTACAATACACCACATCCATAGTCCGAACGGCGGCCCCCTTCGGAACCCTTTGCACTTTCTTCGGGTATTAGTAAATATATTTGCCATAACTGCTGCGTTAATCTGTCACTCCATCACGAACTTGTCCTCTCGTTCCAACTAAACCGATCGCGGCGATGGACACATTCCTTGTTTTTTTTTTTTTATCGCGAGCTAAATGGCGCACTGATGGTCCCGTCCCGACACGATGACACACACTGACTGAGTACCGTCACTATAAGCACACCACATTTATTTATCAAACTCTACTATTATCCGGGATCGAGTACTCGATAAAAGACGTAAGCGCGGGACCCGGACTCGTCTAATTGTTCTGCATTGAAAATTTTGTAACGCTTGCAGTACAGTACTTACATAAAATAGAAGAAAACTTTGGAAGTATTGAAATTCTCAGAAAAGACAACTTCAGTTCGGTTCGTGCATTGCAGCAATGATTGACAGCGATGTTGCAAGATTTAATAGTTGAATTGCCTATTGACAACAATTCATCAGTTTCAAGAAAAGATATGATTGATACCTTAACAAGAAAGAAAAACAAGAAATATACGAAGTACCTAATAAATCTTATTACTTGTTTGCACGCCTTGCAAGTATAAAGACTAATTACACCTCATAAAATAAATATGTTTATTTCGTTTAATAGATGCCCGTTGGTCTAAATATACGACAAATAATCATAGGTTTCTCATGAGTCATTAATCAGGAACTAACCAGTAAATAAATTAAAACAGTAATAAGTTGTACTGTCGATAGAGTGATGACTACAACAATTACCGTTGGCAACATTTTAGTTGACAGCGACTGAAGTTAGCAGCATGCAGTCGAATAAATGTTGAAAACAAATCAATATTAAACTGGAAAATATTGCCACTCCGATTTCATTCCCTAAAACTAGGGAAAAATAATAGAAGGCAAGTTTCGATTGTATATTGGACTTGTCAAGATAAAATAGATAAACCTATATCTCTATGTAGTCTGTGTGATAGCATCCGTTGCCGTCCGTTGGCCACGAACTGTTTTTTGTTTCCGGCCTCTATGATATAGGCGCCACCTAGTTTGGGGACCAATGTATGCTTCATATTAATTACCTTACCACAATCCTGATGGATTTAAATTGAAAAGTGTGTTTGAACAATGCTTATATGCTTATAACAATAGTTTTGATAAGTTATTCTTATTAATAAAGAAAAATATTCAGGTGTTTATCCGATCACAATTATTCTACCTAAACTTCCCCTTATATTTACTACAATGCGTTCCAACTAAGAATAGGATCGATTGCCATGTTGTGACGTCACGTCATACTGTCAAATCGCAAGAAATTGGGCAAAATTGAAGAACTCTGAGATGAGCAAAATTGAAGAACTGGATTCTGATTAAACTTTTTTCGTTCACAGTTCGTAAATAAATTAAATTTTAAAAATTTCTTGTTTTGCTTACCATAATAATTCTTCGATTTGACAGTATGACGTGACGTCACAACATGGCAATCGATCCTATTCTTATTTGGAACGCATTGTATACTCACCTAAACGTACTAAACAAACATGTGACTTTGACAAGTTAGACATTACTAGTGGTGAGCGCTTCGACGATAAACAGTTTTCAAAGACCGTTTTACGTTCTGCGATTGTGAAACCGGTTTTACGTTATGCGACTTGTCTTCGTTGCATAAACTAGTCTGCGAATCACATAATGTGATTTTTTATTTCACGTCTAAGAAAATAAGCTTGAAAACCCATTGATTTAACTATCAGTCTCTCCGCGTCGTCGTTCTTATCGTTTCCAAAACAGTTCTCCCAATGAAATGTTCATTATTGTGCCAATGAAAAACTATCGTTATGACAACTCGTTAGTGCTGTCGTTCGTGACGAAACAGTCAAACCCATACAAGCTTACGGTCCTAAACTTGGGTTCCTTCTATTTAGCAGAATCTTGATAGGTACTCCGAAATTTATTTGGCATAACACACTTGGCATAATCTTCTTTAAAAGAATATTTTTAAGGCATAAAAATTATTTAGCATAACTATTATTTGGCAGAATGTTTACTTGTCCGAATTTACAACGGCATACTTTTAATATGGCAGAATTTAGTATAGCTGCTTTCTTCTTAGTGTGCGTGTGCAAATTTTAAGTGTGTGTCGTAAATACACTATTGGTCAATCTGGTAATTATTTTAGTGGGAGATAAGCGGCGTCACTAGGACTCCTTTGAAGGCATATCTCCGGATATCTATGGTTCAAACCATCTGCGACGATAAGCTCGCGTAGGGCTGCCCAAGCCCAGCAGTGCCGAAACCGTGACAGAAACAATGCTTGCTGCATACTACATGCCTGCTTGCATGCTGCGTGCCTAATTGCATACTGCATGCCTGCTTGCATGCTGCATGCCAGATTGCATGCTGCATGGCTTCTTGCATGCTGCATGGTTTCTTGCATGCTGCACGTCTACTTGCATACTACATGCCTGCTTGAAGGCGGGAGCTTCGCTCCGATCCGCTCCGCTCCACTCCGCTCCCACTTTAGTCATCGTGGTTATTTTTTTAAACCACCCAGAAATAGCAGGTCACCGCAAGGGGCCTTCGTCGACCCTATTCTAGCCGACAGTGTTTTGTAATTAGGTTACCGTTTTGATATTACTTCCACCGCAACTGATGACTATCGATATAAAATATATGCCAAAAGACGTTTCTGATTGTGAATTTTTTGCGATGAGATGGTTCTGCTTTTTAATTATTATGAATATGAAATTTATGCCTACAGATGATTCTGACTAACAAAATTATGAGTTTAGAAATTTATGACAAATGAGTGTATGCGAAACGATTTTCTACGAAATGAAGTTTATGCTAACCGTTGTTATGCAAAATAATATTATGACATAAAAAGTTCTCCTTTAAAAGGTAGACCCCGTTAACTTAGGTGAAAATTGCATTGCATACAATTTATTATGCTAATGAAGGTAAATAGGAATAAAAATAAGAGGTATTTACTCTATATATAAGGTATGTATGATATGTATCTATGCAGCTATGGGCCAAGATGCCTGATAATAAATGATTTATTATTATTATTTTAATAAATTTCTTGGAGTTCGAGATGGTGAGCGGGTCGCATAGATCTTATTTGTTTGCATTTTTTTTTTTTTGGCCAGTTTAATATTGTAATTATACTTGCACAAAGATACTACTACCACCGTTTTCGTAATCAAAAGAACGATTATGTTTGGTCCATCAAAAATCCGATAACGACCCACCACTAGTTACCACAGATAATCATACTGCACATATTCGAAGATTTGGTCAACTCTCTGTCATTTATTTTTCCAAATAATTCGATTTTTTTTTTTTTTTGTTCTCTAATATTTATTCGAAACAGTTCGATAATAACAATTACATTAAAAATAGTCACATTTATTTTAATCGCGATTTAAAATTGTATATTGATAACGTAATAAATAAAGTAGCTACTGAACACAGACGTTTAAACTACTGAACTTAGTTTTGTCATAAAAATTATGTAATAAATACGATACTTTCAGAACGAAACTGAAACCTTCAGCAGTGTTGATAATAATAATTTAGTTTTTATTTCGTACATTTTGGGTGTAATATTTAAAGAAACAATTATGTGAATTGCATATGATACAATGGATGATAGTAACTTACACTCTTTGGGATATACAACGAAAACAGCGCTCATAAAACTCCGTGATGATATACGAAATGTTATAGAAGAGCATGAAAAGAAAAATCCAACCGGGTATGTTAGTGTTTTACTTTTCTGTGATTGCAAGTCGTCCATAGAATGAACTCTTGGCCACTGTGATGAAAGATAATGCGAAAATATTTGTTTACCTCCAATATTATAGCAAAAGCAGAAATTAGAATTCATTTTAATCTTTTAAATATATTTCAGATTGGGGTTGGTACGGAATATTATTTCGTTTTCTTCAGAGAAAGTTCTGTTGTCAGGTGTCGCCTATACAATAACATTAGTGTACATAGTTTGCTTGATACTGACATACCTTTTAGGCGAATCTGTACAAGCCCATGCCTATTTACTATGGGAAGCATTTTTCTTAATTGTAATCTTATTGGTAAACTTCTTAGTAGCATTCAAAGAAGAGTATTTATACAGAAATGAAATACCTCATAGAGTAAGGAAAGTTTTAGGTAAGTGTACAAGTTATTTATTTGTATTTATTTTGTAACTGTGTTTATTGACATTATTTGGGTCATTTAGAAGTGGTTCACAATCAATTTAACAATCATCTTATTCTGATTTTTACAGTCAAAGGTCACTGACAATCTGTCTGTTTGTAAATAACATAATTGAAAGTTAGCTCATTTATGTAGAATATTCATATCTTTTTTATTTTATACATTACTATCTAGATGAAGTTTGTTTTGAAGTCATTGGCATTTGTCCAGGAGTGAACGCACTTGTGAATATAAACAACTTCAAACACACCACAATAAATGTGTTCTGTCATACAAAAGTACAATAATAGCCTAACCTATATTTGAATTCAGATTTCGAGACAATTTTCAAATTTTGGAATAAAAATCTCTAAATTATATACAGCAAAGTTCAAATTCCATTGCCACTCAACTTTATTGGGACCTTTAATATACAAACTGCCATTTATAATAATATAAATAAAATAATAGTACTATAATTAATAATGCTAAATTAGCTCCTTAGGTTGGTATGGTGGCTATGGTTGAAATTTACCTGCAATTTTAAATTCAAGTACAATTCCACTCCACTTGCTCCACTTTGTCACATAAACCTCAGACAAGTGTTATGTTTGTAATCAGTGTAAACTAAAAGTATTGATCAATAAAATAAAAAAGAACTAAAAAACTCTTTCAGTATTGTTCATAGGTATTCTGCTTTTCACAAATACTTTCTCTCCTCCCCCTGGTTAAGAGAATTAGTCAGCTAGTATAATTTTTTGTATCCATAATACCTACTTAGTATTGAATAAAAGCTTTGCAAGAGTTTTGTAAAGCAACTGGATAAACAAAAAGGCCATTGCCCTGCAGTGGGACACAACAGGCTCGTAATAATAATTAAAAAAAAAAATATTTCTGAGACAGCTATTAGTCTCCGTTTATGTAGTATGACATTATTCTTTGTTTTGTAAATTACAGAAACTTTAGATGAAGCCATAGAGAGTTCGAAATGGAAGGAGAATCATTATCCTCATTTGTGTGCCCCATATTCCCCATGTGTGATCCTGCAGTGGACTTATCGAGACTGTAAGAACCTTTCAAGTTATAGATAAAATCTAGTCTTATATCTACACTATAATATTATAAAGAGGTAAAGTTTGTTTTTGTTTGTAGGAGGTTACCTCTGAAAGTATTGGTCCGATTGCAAAAACTTTTTCACGGATAGAAAGCTGCTTTATTCCTGAGTGACATAGGCTATATTTTATGTATGCACGGGCAAAAGCTAGCACATTATAAAGGCATAAATTCAAATATTCTAACATTTGTTTGAAGACTTTGCATGATGTTAACATCCAAACACAATGGGTCTGATTTACAAAAATCTTTGAACTAATTAGCAGGTGCAAATACAAATTCAGTATAGAAAATTGTAATTATTAACAATCTGCTAATAAATTGCTAAACAGTTCAGATTTCTGTATAAAATGGTGTTAATGTTAAAATTTATAAATGCTTTAATAAATTTATACATGCACATTTTATGTAAGGTAATTAAAAGGAAGGAAAAGCGGAGAATTTCAAAGATTACTAAATCCATGAGAAGCTGGGCCGGGTCTGAGTTAGGATATGCCTAAACTTTATTTAAAAAGGTGGTGTTATTTCAGCAACCATAGTAAATCTGCCCTGGGCATTGTTGGTGGAAGGAGATGTGATAGTGCTGAGGCCAGGTCAGGAGGTGCCCGGCCACTGCCGAGGGTTGCAGCCAGAGGACCCAGAGCAGTTCTTTGGGCAGATCTTTCAGCCTACTACACCGGTAATCCAAATGTTTATTTCATGAATACCTGCTCATTTATCCAAGATCACAAGTAGAAATATAATACTAACGAATATAATTATAATTATACTTGTTTTAGTGTTATTCCATTTGTTTAGTATAAAAAATACATAGGAAAATACCCAATCTGAATCTTATTTCAATGATTGAAAAGTTTGATTTGCAACGAATATGCATTTATGCAATGATAACATAGATCAGTTTTATGTTTGTTCCATTAACAGACATAAAACTAAAGCCTATTTGCGTTAAGAAAATAGTGACGTCATCGTTGTTATTCAACTAAGCCACGCCCCTTGACCAATCAGATCGTAGTATATTAGAAACCCATGTTTACACTGACCAGGTGAAGTAAAAGTGATTACCTCACCTCAAATCGATATTTAAACTTATAAAAACTTTTTACAAATAAGAAACAAACAATACCGAGAAACACCGACTTCCGAAATTAAAGTTATTTTGATCCTTTTAGTGTTTTTTTTTTAGTGAAGTCGGTTATTATTTTTTTGTAAAAAGTTTTTATTTCACACTTTTTAGTTGCGATACACTTATAAACAGAGTGCCTATTTCTCATGACAATTCCAATTAACCCAAATACTGCTAAGTTACATTGTTTTATTATAAAGTTCCTGTGTCTACCTTCCTCCTTCCGGCTCCATCATCAGATCAGTTCGATAGTACCTTATAGCCAAAGAGCATCTCACGACAATTCTAATAAGCCCAAACACGGCTAGGTTACATTGATTAATTACGGAGTTCCAGTGCCTACCTTCTGGCTCCATCATCATCATCAGATCACTTCGATGATTAGGTATCCATTTTCAACGTAACTATTCAGAATCATTCATTTATTTGTATTGTCATAGTCGCTTAACTATGTATATCTTCATTGTAATATCTATTTGTGTATGAAGTTCCGTTGACCATTTCTGGTCTTCTTCATCAGTTTCACTTCATCAAATGTTACTTTTTGACTGTAAATGCTTAAGTTCTTGATGAAAATACTAAAATTACCATAGGGTTGCCTATAATTTTTGAGGAGTTCCCTCGATTCCTCATGGATTCCATCATCAGAACTAGATTTTGAGAAAATTGGGACCAATCTGGAAGCATATCCTATAAAGGGAAAAAAAAATTTTGCAAATCGGTCCATAAACGACGCAGTTCTGTGGTAAGAAACATAAAAAAATTAAAAAAAAAATATGATAAAAAAAAAATACAACCGAATTGATAACCCCCTCCTTTTTTTTGAAGTCGGTTAAAAATGTAGAACAGCTATTTTATGACACATTAGCAACAATAGATTCAAACAAATGGGAGAAATTCTGTGACAATGTGGTTAGTGAAGAAAAAAAATCTCGTGGAACTTAGATGTTATTGAACTCGCGGAACAGAGTTCTTTTATATTATAATCTATATATATAAAAATTGATCCCTATTTCCCTTGGTCACGCCATCACGCGTGAACGGCTGGACCGATTTCACTATTTTTTTTTTTTATTGTTTATTATTGTCAGGAGAAGGATCTTATGAAAGAAAAAATTAAAAAAAATGTAGGGTTGAGTAGGGTACAGTAGAGTAGAGTTGGATAGAGCAGAATAGAGTAGTCAGTTGATGGGAGCGAAGCCGCGGGCGAAAGCTAGTAATATATAAATATTTATTTTTAGCAAAAAGACAACTTCAGCACTCCCCGCATTCGAACACCGCATCGTAACAAGGCCTATAGAATGTGCGAGACTCCCTATCTGAAGAACCTGAAGTTAGCTCTGGAACAGGCTACCATCAGGCCTGTGACAATCTTTGAGAAACAGAGATATCTGGTAAGCAACCTTTGACTAATATAAACTGGATTTTACTCCCGAAATACATCGTAAATAATATCTTGTATTGTTTTTATTTTTTCTTATACTATACAAAGATAGGTACTCTTTATTTTACGCCATAAAAAATACAGTAGGAGCGTAAAATTGCTGTGGATTTTTTTTTAAAGAGTTAGGAAAACCGCGTTTTTGTTAGTAAAAGTGAAATACCCTCTCGCTCCGCCCTAGAGCGAGATAAGTCATTAGATGATTCATCATCTCAAAAACAAAAGTCTATCCAATATATGATCATAATTTCTTTAGGATCTAAACAGTTTATTATTCTGCAGTGCACAGTTAAAATAATGGAAGGCATCGTGCTGCCCGTCGTCATATCGCTAGTGGTGATAGCAAGCTTCGTCCGCCACGTTTACCACCTACCAGGCGTTACGCATTGGACGGAGATCTACTTTCTACAAACCATTGCGGCCTCGCTGCCGTTACTTCAGATCGTGTTCCCCATTGCCTGGGTCACTTTGAACTGCTATGGGTTAGCTAGGTAAGTGGACTTTGCTAAGGTGTAACTTGGTATTTAACCCTTGAATTTAGGGTAAATCAATTTGCCTAGCCTTTTCTAACTATACTCTAAATGAACCAAAGTCACAGACAGCTCCAATCGAACTTTTATGTTCATGTTGTAATCGTGCAAGCATAATAATGTTTGTAATACGGTTTAAATTCCGGTTTCCGGTTTCGGTTTCGGTTTCTTAGTAGATTTAGTCCATTTTTATAAAAGGATTATTCTTAATTAAAAGTACTTATAAAATCTTATGACTTATTGTGTAGTGCCTATTAATATTATAAATACTTTTTGATGAGGCAACAAAAAAAACCTTTCTTGTAAATAGTGCAAATAGTGGCTTACGATGATTTTCCTCAAAGGGCTCGATGTCTAATTCTATCATATATATCTCGAGACTAATGTCAGATTTCGTGACTTCTGTCTCCCCGTAACGACTATTGATGGTGTTCAGCTGCAACTCGTTAAACCGAAGTGAAACCGATCACAACATAGTTGGGAAAAGGCTAGACATATAGTGACATCTAGGTCTTCAACTTCATCAACTATCGGGTAGTTACCCAGACCAGACACAACACCCGTCTTGTCGGAGGATCCTCTCTTTTTAACTGAGGTTTGCGGGGCTTTATAACCTGTTCCACAGCACACACCTCTAAAAACAGATTGAAAAACGACCATTTATGAATGAAAGTGAGTTTTTCTTTAATTACATTTCCAGATTTAAACTCCTATCGGAAACTCGCCAAAAATACGTCCGTCCGAAGTCGTGTTCAATATCGGAAGATGCGAGAGACCCCCTGATCCAAGCGATGAGCGAGTCCAACCTGCAGCCCGAGAGCCTCAAGTCTTTGGGCAAGACGTTTTTAAACATCCTCACGGGCAGGGAGGACATGGTCTGCAGAACTGCGAATATTGTACATGTGCTGGGCTCGCTGTCAGTGAGTGATTTTTACTTAGCTATGGCACAGAACTCATTTTTGCAGCATAAATTTTCACTCTTATGAATTTAAAAATACCAGTGCTTGTTGCCATTGATGAGATATGGCTCTGAAACGTGGTCGTTTACAATGGCTTAAGATTACCCAACGGGAGAAAGGGCTATGCTCGGAGTTTCCTTACGTGATCGCATCAGGAATGATGATATCCGCAGGAGAACCAAGGTTGCCGACATAGCCCGAACAATCGCCAAACTTAAGTGGCCGGAAGACGCAGCGTTGGAAGGTTTCCCACAAGGTGAACCGATCACCTGGTGAGAGTCGCAGGAATCAGATGGATGCGAGACGGACAGGACCGTTCGTTGTGGTGGCATTTGGGGGAGGCTTATGTCCAACAGTGGACGTCTTTGGGCTGAAATAATGATGAGGATGATACTCATAAATAGTCTTAACACAAAACGGTTTTGGAACCTGACATTAGGGTCATTAGAGACCAAACTCTTGCAGTTGAACTTTCTATAGAAAATGAATGTTCGCTCTCTTGGTCTACCTAAACTTGACCATCGATGTCACTTTCAAGCTTAACTTTCTTTTTTGCGTATGTGTTTCAAGACATTAACATTTTTTTTTTTCCAAGACTTTGAACACATTCAATCTGTTTCATACTGTTATTTCTTAGGCACTTAGCTGCGTAGACAAAAAAGGCATCCTATCCTGGCCGAATCCGACGGCAGAGAAAGTGTTCTTCCTGCGCAACTCCAGCCCTTCGTCGCACAATTCCAGCAAGACTAGCCTGGTGGGGTCTATGGGGCACCAGAGCGACGAACACATTGACACGCCACTTGATGGCACTAATACCGCTGAACCATCTACTATTGTTGAGGTTAGTTAAATCTTCATGTTTCTTTTAGACTTCTGTGTTTTGAAGTATAACGAGATTACGAACTGAAACGGTAATTGAATTACATTAAATTGATGCCTTCTGTTTGGGTGTCTTACACTTGGATTGTTAGAAAATAAAAAGCAAATTTTTGAAATTATCGTCTTTTCTCTATGCATATTATAGCATCTAAAGTTTAGATGATGTGATTCAGGAGGAAAGTTACGATTTTAAACCTTCCTCATGAATCACTGTCTATTGATAAAAACTAAAAAAAAGCATAAAATTTATTTGGGTACATGAATTCAGAAGTTTTTTAAGTTCACTTCGAACAGATGCGATGGGGAACTTTGTTTTATAATATGTAAGAAGGATAAGGACATGCATATGTATGCATGTATTAATTGAATGATTAAAATCTCAGGTATTGGATCTAACACACGACCAGAACGCACCATTCTGCGTGGAATTCGATGATCAGCGCTGGAGGCAGCACCTCGCGCGCCTCAAGCCGCTCGGCCTGGCCGCGCTGCTCAACACGTGCGCGCCCGCTCCCAGGCACACGTACGCGCACTTCTGCGCACACCTCACGTGCGAGGCGCAGTACAGGTATACTATAACAGCGCTGGAGGCAGCACCTCGCGCGCCTCAAGCCGCTCGGCCTGGCCGCGCTGCTCAACACGTGCGCGCCCGCTCCCAGGCACACGTACGCGCACTTCTGCGCACACCTCACGTGCGAGGCGCAGTACAGGTATACTATAACAGCGCTGGAGGCAGCACCTCGCGCGCCTCAAGCCGCTCGGCCTGGCCGCGCTGCTCAACACGTGCGCGCCCGCTCCCAGGCACACGTACGCGCACTTCTGCGCACACCTCACGTGCGAGGCGCAGTACAGGTATACTATAACAGCGCTGGAGGCAGCACCTCGCGCGCCTCAAGCCGCTCGGCCTGGCCGCGCTGCTCAACACGTGCGCGCCCGCTCCCAGGCACACGTACGCGCACTTCTGCGCACACCTCACGTGCGAGGCGCAGTACAGGTATACTATAACAGCGCTGGAGGCAGCACCTCGCGCGCCTCAAGCCGCTCGGCCTGGCCGCGCTGCTCAACACGTGCGCGCCCGCTCCCAGGCACACGTACGCGCACTTCTGCGCACACCTCACGTGCGAGGCGCAGTACAGGTATACTATAACAGCGCTGGAGGCAGCACCTCGCGCGCCTCAAGCCGCTCGGCCTGGCCGCGCTGCTCAACACGTGCGCGCCCGCTCCCAGGCACACGTACGCGCACTTCTGCGCACACCTCACGTGCGAGGCGCAGTACAGGTATACTATAACAGCGCTGGAGGCAGCACCTCGCGCGCCTCAAGCCGCTCGGCCTGGCCGCGCTGCTCAACACGTGCGCGCCCGCTCCCAGGCACACGTACGCGCACTTCTGCGCACACCTCACGTGCGAGGCGCAGTACAGGTATACTATAACAGCGCTGGAGGCAGCACCTCGCGCGCCTCAAGCCGCTCGGCCTGGCCGCGCTGCTCAACACGTGCGCGCCCGCTCCCAGGCACACGTACGCGCACTTCTGCGCACACCTCACGTGCGAGGCGCAGTACAGGTATACTATAACAGCGCTGGAGGCAGCACCTCGCGCGCCTCAAGCCGCTCGGCCTGGCCGCGCTGCTCAACACGTGCGCGCCCGCTCCCAGGCACACGTACGCGCACTTCTGCGCACACCTCACGTGCGAGGCGCAGTACAGGTATACTATAACAGCGCTGGAGGCAGCACCTCGCGCGCCTCAAGCCGCTCGGCCTGGCCGCGCTGCTCAACACGTGCGCGCCCGCTCCCAGGCACACGTACGCGCACTTCTGCGCACACCTCACGTGCGAGGCGCAGTACAGGTATACTATAACAGCGCTGGAGGCAGCACCTCGCGCGCCTCAAGCCGCTCGGCCTGGCCGCGCTGCTCAACACGTGCGCGCCCGCTCCCAGGCACACGTACGCGCACTTCTGCGCACACCTCACGTGCGAGGCGCAGTACAGGTATACTATAACAGCGCTGGTGTAATTTAAATTTAAGCCCATACCATACCAGAAATATCAATCATTCCAAGAAATTGCAGATGCATTGCCATCCCAGAGAAAATTATAATGTCTCATGTGCCTGTTATTACACCGGCATCTTATCCTTGTGCACTGGGATTTATCGAAGCGTCATAATAGCCCTGGAACGCAAAGGACAACTGAAGCAACACAGGTGGGTTTTGGTCAGTAAAAGTCTGGCACTCCCTTTCGCTTCACCGCCATCGGTAGGAGTTATTCGAAAATTTCATCTGGACAGTATTAAGGCAATTAAGGTAATATTTTCCCCGGACATGATCTTTCACAAAGTTCTCTACTATGTGTGTAATGTAAACGTAACGAAGATTCTGGATCTCCCGACTGGACTGAGAGACTAATCTTAGTGAGAAATCCCGGAATTCAAATTTAAATGGTATTTTTAGGCTACTTCTTAAGGTGGTGCCATAAGAAGTAGCCTAGAACCGGGAACTATGGAAGGAGTGGAGAAAAGCCTTTTCTCAGCAGTTGGATTGTACAAGTTAGATATATTTGTTAACAAATCTTCGTAATGTCGGTTACAGTGAAGATCTAGTCCCCGTGACGAACAGACGATGCCTGTGCGAGTTGGCCAAGCAGATCGGATTCACGGATGCCGTCTCCGAGTCCTACCACGTCCAGGAGTGCCTTGCGATATTCAGACAACTGGTAAGTGGTCTTGTTGTTGTCTCATTTTGGAAAAAAAATTCCCTTCACTCCATTCTTTTCTCTTCTCTCGGCTGTAGTTGTTAGCGTGCCTCGTGAACTTATGAAGTCTTTAACATGAATGAATGCCAACTTCGAGATATCTCGTAGACGATTTCTTCTCAAATGCCAAATATGAGACACTAGCACGTTGTCAGCGTCTTCATTTACGAGAATAATCTCATGAAAACTTGAACACCCCATATACCGTATTTTGGGTCTGTTTCAGTTGACGATACGCGTAATATAGCCACAGACATAAGATATAGCACTGTTGAACTTGTCGCGTACGTGAGAAATTACTTAATAAATTCGCTTAAATTTCGCTTTCGCAGATAATTTGATGTAGCCGATGCTATGATTACAGTACTGTTGTTACTAGCGATATTTGGCGTACAGTGTAGCCATAAACGTGAATTTCGATTATTTGTTTTAATTCCTCATGTATTGCCGGTCGCATCGCTGTCTAGTGTAGCCTCAGCCTAATAGAGCCATACAAGATTTCGTAGTTTTAGTTCCTATGTTGCGTCATAGATGTCGGTACATCACTTCCACCTCCGGAGATCGGATATCGATGGTAGTGGAAGGAAGGTTCCAGTGGGTCGGAACCGGAAGCCGCATAGCTCTCGGTGTGTCGAAACACTCGAAACTGTCTGCGGTGATGCCTTAGTGAGTCGGGGTGGTGCTGTCCCAGTGAGTCGAGATGATGCACCAGAGAGTCGGGATGATGCCCCAGTGAGTCGGGATGACGCCCCAGTGAGTCAGGATGATGCCCCAGTGAGTCAGGATGATGCCCCAGTGAGTCAGGATGATGCCCTAGTGAGTCGGGGTGGTGATGTCCCGGTGAGTCGGGGTGTTGCCCCAGAGAGTCGGGGTGATGATGTCCCAGTGAGTCGGGCTGATGCCCCAGTGAGTCAGGATGATGCCCCAGTGAGTCGGGATGATGCCCTAGTGAGTCGGGGTCGTGATGTCCCGGTGAGTCGGGATGTTGCCCCAGTGAGTCAGGATGATGCCCCAGTGAGTCAGGATGATGCCCTAGTGAGTCGGGGTGGTGATGTCCCGGTGAGTCGGGGTGTTGCCCCAGTGAGTCGGGGTGATGATGTCCCAGTGAGTCGGGCTGATGCCCCAGTGAGTCAAGATGATGCCCCAGTGAGTCAAGATGATGCCCCAGTGAGTCGGGATGATGCCCTAGTGAGTCGGGGTCGTGATGTCCCGGTGAGTCGGGATGTTGCCTCAGTGAGTCTGGGTGATGATGTCCCAGTGAGTCGGGCTGATGCCCCAGTGATTCGGGGTGGTGATGTCCCAGTGAGTCGGGATGTTGCCCCAGTGAGTCTGGGTGATGATGTCCCAGTGAGTCGGGCTGATGCCCCAGTGATTCGGGGTGGTGATGTCCCAGTGAGTCGGGATGTTGCCCCAGTGACTCGGGGTGATGATGTCCCAGTGAGTTATGTTACTAAAAAAGTTTTAAGTATACATGTGTGTGGACGGAGAGGGATAAGCAAAAGATGGATAGATTGTGTGAGGAGTGATATGAAAGAAAAGGGATTTAGTAATAGCGTGACGGTTGACTTGCATGGACAAGTGTAAAAATTCATGTTCCTCTCTTTGGTAGATAAAAAAAAGAAAAAATAAATTGGACGATACTGGCCTCTATCCGCGGATGAGACGTATGTTGACACATGACTGCATGACTTCTAGGTACAACTGTACTTTCTTCTGTCACCAATTTATAATTGTTCTTTTTTATTGTACACAGCAAGCAGACACAATACGTCGTGAAACCCGCTTCGTTCGTTCTCTACAATTAAGCACGAAAGTCAAAGTTCCTTTACCTCATATGTTGGCTGTGGTCGTCAAGGATCAAGCCAACCAGTTACAGATGCTCACACAGGTAATTTAACACTGCTCTTATGAACATAGATCTATGGTTTATGTTTGTATGATTTACGCTCGTTCCTAGTACGTGTAAAATTTATCACAAGTACACGCCATTATGGCTCTTCAGTACAGTACGGCCGACATATCTTGGCGAGCCCGAACTTTGCGCAGAAAGCTGCGCACGAACGTTTTTTAGGAACCAAATGGTGGCATGAAACGACGACGTGGGCGGGGCGGAGGTCTAGGCGACGAGATTGACTCTATGTAAACACAATCGACCCTTTATTCAATCAAATATCGCAATCGATTTTTATCTATTTGAAATTTATAAATTTTTGTTTATATGAGATACTAGCTTCTGCCAGCAGCTTCGCCTGCGTGACACCTACTGTTACGTTTAATTCCCTTAGATGATGAATTTTGGAAAATCCTCTCTTAGTACTCACTTACGTCATAAAAGGAAACCTTTTGCAAAATTTCACGTTCCTAGTCCAGTAGTAGTAGTAGTTTCGGCTGTGCGTTGATATGTCAGTCAGTCAGTTTCTCCTTTTATATATATAATATAGATTAAACGAAATAGATTTAACAACACCCTCAGACACGCGTATTTGACATCCCTGTTAGGTAACTTCGTAAAGCTTCTAGTGCGCAAACACTCATTCACGCACAAAATTGGCGAATGACTGCCACCGCACACATAGATCTCTTTGACTCGGCATTTGTACTGCTGCGCAATTACTCCTGCACAACGATCTCCTACGCATGATTTGTACTGTTTGTCCAATTCGTGTTTTTTTACATTATTTACACTTTGACAGTTAGGTTAGTGAAAAACTAAATGACACAGGTGGGTTTTAGTCAGTAAAAGTCTGACACGCTCTCTCGCCCCACCCTAGAGCGGGAGAAGTCATTTGATGATTTCACACACCAAAAAAAGGTTAGTGTAATTGAAGTTGCTTTGAGAATGGCTAGTATTGTCGATATTTTTTTTGGTTGAGGAATCATCTAGTAACTTTTCCCGCTCTGAGTGGACCGAGAGGGCGAAACCCACCTGTGTAACTTCAGCTGCCATTTCCGTTCCAGGGTCGAGGTTACTCTTTCGAACATTCCCGCATCCCAATCATTGCTTTACTTGATATAATTTGAGTAATATTCTATTTGACTGATTTTTGGAATCGATTTCATATTATTAAGTATTGTTAAAAGAGTCCAGAAAAAGTGTTTTATTTCAATTCTTGTAAATATTAACATAAAAAATAGCATATAAAGTTGTATTATTCAAATAAGCTGCCAAAACGCCATATTTGACAATACGCGTCAAATTGTATTCGTAGACGTCACACGCCAGTAAATAAACATTGCAGTGAACTAGTTGACTTAGTATTTTGCTGTTTGTGTTCATTTTAACAGTGAGTTCCCCCAAAAATGAGTTTTAAATGGTGTGTAGTGCCAGCGTGTACAAACACGTCGATAAAAACGCCGGAAAAACAATTTGTATGTGTTCCGAAAATGTCAAAATGCGCAAAAAGTGGTTGCAACTGGCTCGCAAGTTAACACGTGAGTTGATAAGGGGTACTTACATTGCTGTCTTCATATTTCTAAGCTCGGCGGCATAAAAATCGGGGTTATTCTTAAAGAAATCACCGACCATATGAACATCAACATCAAAAAGTGCCTGTAAATGGATTATTTGAAATAAAATGCTTTGTTTTTTTGTCTGTTTTAATGTAGTTGCTCTCCATTATATAGTATTACCTATATATTTGGTATCTAAATATAATATCCAATATAATATAAAGTTTATTTCGTATTTTTTTTTATAAATAATCCATTATTTTTTAGATATATTGGTACAAATCGTTTTTGAAACCCATAATCTATGCGGATGGCAATAAATATGAACTTATTTTTCGTACTGTCAAATAGCCTATTGTGTTTTATGACGTTATTTTCAGTTAAACAAATACCAACTTAAGGTAAATGTAAATAAAGTTGCTTTGAGAATGGCAAGTATTATTGAAATTGTGTCGTAACGGAAACTCAACTTTACGTGTAGGCATTAAAGTAATTATTACCAAAATCAGTTTACTCACTACGCTTTGCTTCTGCAGGGCACAGCCGATATTATCCTAGACTCTTGCGTGGACTACTGGAACGGGAAGGATCTCACGCAGATCTCTCCAGCAGACAGAAAGAAGATTATCGACTTCTACCAGAGAAACTCGCTCACCGCCTATTGTACCGCCTTCGCTTATAAGTATGTAGTTGTTGTTTTGTTGTTTACACATTTCTTATAGTGTTTTATGTATTTTTCCCGCTTCCTATAAATAGTTTTAATAGGGTATTTTACTCTATATAAGAAAAAGTCTAAAAATATATTATTAATATAGCTTAGGTAAAATGTAATCGGTGTTGGTTTTAGTTTATAAAATAACAAAATAAATTTTAAAATTCAATTCAAAGTTTTCTGTTTTTATTATCTGTTCTTTATCACCGAAATAGTAGCCATCGTGTTATTACGTCATTCGGCTGTGTAAAATAAAGTGACAGCTGTCAACTGTTAACTGATCGGCCATACTGAGCGCATTTGTTTACACAGCTAACAGACGTCACGAGTCACGACCGCACAGTAAATATGACTTTCACTGCTTTCCACATTTTCGTCAAATACGCGCGAAATTTGAAAATGTAAATTTTAAGTGCATTTTTAGGGTACTTAGCGACTGAATAAAAATTTTGTGTTTTTTTTTTGTGGTTTACTAGCACTATGGAATCTAATTTAAGACACTTTTCAAAAATGAGTTTAATACCCTATTATATAAGTGTTGAACTTATTAGTTCTTGTAAATAAGATAGATAAAACATTTATATTTATTAGTTTTAAAATAATTATGAAAGGTGTTTTAAAATAACTTCATGAGTGACGGAGCTAGATTATAGAAAGAGAAGCTTCGTAACCGCGAGAGGGACTGATATATTTATTTAAAATTGTAATACTAACCACCATCTGGTCTGGACCTTTTTTAATTATAAGTTTCTAAATGTTGTTTCTACATTTGTATGCCAATCTTTCTTCTTTCTTTCTAATACAGAAGAATCTGACTAATCCGGCACTATTAAAAACCAGAGGGTGCCGGATTATTGGAATGTTTGGATTATTGGATTATGTAGCTAAAATCTGTTTTGAGGTTAGACTGCTACACGATGACAGAGCGCATAAACTGCGCGTGGCGTAGGGAGGGCAGAGGGAGGCGCGCGTGGAGGGTGCCGGATTATTGGATGTGTCGGTCTATCGAAATGCCGGATTAGTGAGATTCTACTGTACTTTGTTTGTTTTTCGATTTTTTTTTGTATTTATCTGACATCATCAAATTTGAGACGATGTTGTATGGACAGCTCCATAACTTTCTTTACTGACTGTTTCTCCCAGGCCCCTGACACGCGGCATATCATCAGCCTTAGCATCGATGTACTTAGAACTGCCGGCAGACAGCAGAAAACTGTACGCACCACTGTCAAACCACTGGGCTGACGCGCCAGCACTGCACTTTCATTCGACGGGTAACATTTACTATTCTTCTTTTTTGTTTAGCCTAAGCTATGTGCCACTGTTAGGCAAAGGCCTCCCACTTCCAAACCTCTTTGTCCTGGGTAACCTCTAGCCAAGGATGGTCCGCGAACATGATCCTCGACGGCGAGGTCCTTACATTGTAGATTGCCTACTTCTATAGGCATACCAGATTTTTAATGGCTGTATCACACTAGCGGTTTGCGAGCGGCTGCGGGGCGGGGCGGGCGTGCAGCGA
This sequence comes from Mythimna impura, assembly GCA_905147345.3. Lineage (NCBI taxonomy): Eukaryota > Metazoa > Arthropoda > Insecta > Lepidoptera > Noctuidae > Mythimna > Mythimna impura. Next base: position 25,233,760 of record LR990346.1, on the reverse strand, counting down.
AGACGTCGAGGACGCGTGACAAATTCGCAACGTTTTCAACGCGTGTTTGTAGCAAGTTAACGACGTACAATACACTCAGTAACAAAATGGAGACGAGGAGACACTGCTGTTGGCTTTGTTACTTTAAAGACGCCGGAGACACGCACCTCGTTGCCGGATCTCGTATCGCGTCCGCAACAAATGCGCAACGCATGCGCGGCGTGTTCGTTGCGCGCCCGTAACGTATTCGTTGCGCACCCGCTCCGCTTTGAGGACGCTCGCAATCCGCTAGTATGATAAAGCCCTTAAAGCATAACTTTGTACTGTGCAGCTCGTCTAACCTTATATTTGCACACACCAATTTATAGCATTATTACATGAATGGTTGAATTGAACAGTTCTCTTTTATTTTGCCTACATCACTCCAATTCATGGGCGACCCTTAGCCAGCAGTTTAAATTATCCAACATTCATAGAAAACAAAAGTAGCTGAATAAATTATGAAGATATACAGATTGTGAAAACGAACAATAAGAAGAAAAAAAGGAAAGAAAAACAACTAACTGCCAACTGTCTCCCGTGGTTTCACCCGTATCTTTTTGTTACTGCTCTGTATCCGTGTGGTCTAACTCAGGGTTTTTCAACCTTATTCATACCACGGCCCTTTTAGTATGAAGAAATATGTCGCGACCCCCCTACCCGTTGTCTTTTTATCATCAAAACAACTTAGATTCATTTTCTGCGACACAGTCTTTCATTGAAGAAGTCGGATGTGAGATAAACATCAAGGAATTTATACCTGGTATGATAATGGTGATGGAAAAGTTAAAAGAAGAACTGTGTCGTTATTTCTTATTGCAAGAGATATCGAAAAATACTGGACAAAGGTGGAGTTTAAATCCGTTTTTAGTTGCATGTATAAATGAGGCAAATTTGACAACTAAGCTCAAAGAAAAATTGCTTGATTTATCTGCCGATGGGATGCTGGAGTTGGAATTTAAATCTGTCAATTTGGATACCTTTTGGTTAAAAAGGAAAACCGAGTACCCAGAATTAACAACAGAAGCTTTGAAGTGTTTGATTCCATTTGCCACCTCGTACTTGTGCGAGTTGACATTTTCGTCAATGGCCCAAATAAAAAGCAAGGATAGAAATCGGTTAAATTTGGAAAACGATTTAATTCTGAATGTAGCAAAAACGGATCCACGATGGGAGAAATTGGTGAATGAAAAACAAGCGCAACCGTCGCATTAACGGTCCTCATAAGTTTATTTTTATTTTTTGATTAATGATAGATAAAAAATTATGATAGAAAAGATCTCAGAAGTTATTATTATTTTTTGTTTATTTCATACAAATGATTAAGCATGTCTTTCAGTTAACATTTTTCCTAATAAATCTTTATAAATGTTATTGTTTCTTTTTTACTGCTGTAGCTTTCCCAACCTTTAGCAACTCCACTATATAAGCTTCGCGACCCCCCTGGAGAAGCATCGCGACCCCCCTGGGGGTCGCGACCCACAGGTTGAAAAACCCTGGTCTAACTTATACTATTCGACATGAATCTGGCTATTCTATACAGAAAGATTTTTCCAATCGCGACTGGTAGTACCACAGATACGTTGCCAGATATATTAAAACAGATTTGAAAACTTAATTAATTTTTTGTTATTTCAGACTCTTTGTTGTTCAACGAGGTGACTGATGACGACGTGAAAGATGCTGAGGGATTCTTTGACATGCAATGTAACCAGGTATAAACAATTAACTAGCCTAGAATAAATATCCTTACTAATTACTCGATTACGCCAGAAGGAGGGTTGTGTTTTTCGAGTGTATGTATGTATATTACTTTAGCACGCCCTAGAATCTAAACGGCTTGTTGCATTTTGGTTTGAGCAGTGTCGATAAATTTATCTTAATTGTGAGAGTGACACTCAAAAGCTCACTCAAGTATATCAAAGTCATAAAGGCTGATTTATGATGCTAAATTTTATTATATAATTTCAAAAATATTGATTTTTCGTAACATCCAGTGTGAGTCTTTATAATGTGTACATATCGATATGAGGGAATCTATGCATCGACGGCAAAAATATTTAAAAAAATCTAAATATTTATTTATATTTAATACAAATTAAAAAAAAGTCTGCTTTTGTGACCCCAGTGCAGTGTATACAAAACTGTGTAACTTTTAAACTAAATGATCTATCAAGATGAAATGTGGTGAAATGGTGTCGTCATAAAATGAAAATTGTGGAAAAAAAATAGCCTCAATTAAAAATAAACATTTTTTTTTTGGCAAAAAAAAATTGGAAAAAATTGGTAAAATAATTGGAAAATTTCTCAGTAACACGTCCACATCACCTACCTTATTTATTACTTTAAGTTATTCTTCATTGTATTAGGAACCTAACGGTAAAATTTGCATGTTTTTAACTCAACCCCAACATTTTTTAACAACTGTCAAAGAAAGCAAAAAAACCGACGAAAAATACCACCACTGGGGTTCCAGAATCATGTACTGGATTCATGGTATTCGTTTTTGCGTCGATGTTAAAGACACCCTCTATAAGTATAGATTACCTGTAAAAAAAAATTATTATATGTAACATATCGCTCCAAACTCCGCAGGTATTCATAGGCATGGTAACAATGCAGTACCAAGCCCAAAGTGACATGGTGGAACTAATAGAACGCCTCGAACGCGCCTGCATACGCTTCGTGCACTTCAGCAAAGAAAACGAACTCAGGTCCAGGGTCTTCAGTGAGAAGATGGGCCTGGAGTCGGGCTGGAACTGCCACATATCACTTATAAGTGAAGAGAATGCGAGGTAATGTAGACTTTGTAGTAAGAATAAGAAAGTTATGGAAATACTTTTTGATTTTAAATGTTTGTTTTTACAATATTATTTTTTCGTAGATTTTTGTGTCAATGAAGAGATAAATGCTCTATCTAGAGAACAAATATATCAAACAAATTAATATAATTATAGCTATAATAGTGTTGGACATTGGCTTCACCAATCACAATTCGATCCTCGATCTTAGCTGCTCTGAACATTGACCAATTCTTTATTGTGTTGCCTAGATAGAAAATTTAACTCTAAAATGGACAAAACAGTCGACAATTTGTCTCTAAATGTAATGTGAAATATAATTAAACAAGACATTTTCATACATTGTTATAACATCAAAACAAAAAAACGTGGGTATTTTTCAAAAGGGATTAAAGTTACTTTTTTTTTTCAATAACTTTGTAAATACACTAAAAAGCCATTCACTAAAACAAGCGAAATCATAAGGCACCTATTGCATAAGCGGCACTGGCCACTATGTACAGGGGGTAACAAAAAGACGCGTTATACAAGGTGCTACTAACAAGGGTGTTAAAAATTAATTTTGTGTCACAATAACTCAGCTTGAATTGGCTATTAATGTCGAGTAATTAATTTGGCATAATTTTAACATTCACATAATGATCACTACAGCAGATACACAGCACAAGTGTAGAAGTTTCTTCTATCTTTAATTTAACTTTTTGATGTTAAATTGATGTTATACAGAGTGGTTGGGTACAGAATAGAAAAATAGCAAAAAAAAAAAAATCCTTTATTTTTTTCTAAATGTTTTGAGCAAAGGTAGCCAACTCTCTTTAGAAATTGATGTTGTCTTTTTAAACCCCTTTCTTAGAAAAAAATCCTGAAGATAGATTTCAATGTCTTTAAATTCTAAATGTTAGTGTTTTTTTCTATAGTTGAATGTGATGAACTACAGCCTAATACATGAAATAGTTCCGCCTTAGAAAAGGGACCAAAATGTTACAAAAAAAAAGAAATAATTACAAGTTAGATTCATAAACACTGACTTTACTTTGCTAAGTAAATTGAATGTCTCATTCGAATATAGACTTTAATGTCATTTCTTAGATGAGGACATTATGTATATCAAAATACCTGTTAAGGCTGCGGGATTGTTTGAAAGTGTTACCGTGGCCCTGTAACGCGAAGGGCAACTGAAGGAACACTGGTGGGTTTTAGTCAGTAAAAGTCTGACACTCCCTCTCACCCCGCCCAGAGCTGGAGAAGTTATTTGATCGTTTCATACATCAAAATAAGTGTCATATTTCTATGAATACCTTAGCAAAGCAAAGACAAAACCAGTGTAACTAAAAGACTCCTTCAAACCTTATTCGCAACCTTTACAATAGTGTTGCCACACACAAAATGATTTTTCTACCGCCTGAAAACTACAGAATCAAAGTGATTTCCTACGCGCAGGCTGTGGTCCGTCACTGTTACCGTCACACATTGTTGACAGCAAAAGCGCGTCGCCCTTATCGTCGCAAACCTTGGCCCAGGGCAAGGAGCGGCCGTCGGCGCGGCTCAATAGGCACATCGACGCCTATGACACTGCCGCGCTCGGCTTGTACTATAGGTTTGTTCTCTCAGCTCTATCGCGCTTGCCTTGTTATCTCACGTCTTGAAAGCACAGTCAAGTCGTATTATAATACTTTGGCTCTGGATTATAACTTTGGCCCAAGTTTATTAACTAACTTGCTGCCGCCAGCGACTTCGCCCGCGTGAAAGTGAGTTTCTCCACACAAACTTTGGACTCCCGTTTTATCTCCTTAGGATGCGAATTTTGGAAAATTCCGTCTTAGTGCTCGCTTACATCATGGAGGGACGCTTTGTGCAAAATTTCACAGTCCTAGTCCCAGTAGTTTCGGCTGTGCGTTGATATGTCAGTCAGTCAGTTTCTCCTTTTATATATTATTATAGATAGGAACACGAGACATTGTGTTTACTGTGTTTCTATTCGTTGATGAGCTTGGGCCAAAGTTATACTCCAGAGCCAAAGTAAGACGACTTTACTGTAGCGGTTTTTAGCACGGTTTTCAGTTTTTGTCAAAGTCATCTGGAGTTGGCGTCTGACATTTATGCCATTACACTATCTCCTTATGACCGTAACTCTAACACCAGTGCTTCCACAGAACAATAATTTTGATATAATTTGATATAATTATGGCTATAAACATCGCACCGAATCATCACCGAATTCAACTCCTGCACATCTCAATATGAGATGTTCAAAGATAAGTATGATGATATCATAAATAGAATAATACTATTAAATATAAAATAATGAATACTCATGTTAGGGAAACATAACTGATATCTGGGCGTGACATAACAATGCTGCATTAGTATTTAATCCTAATTTATGATTTTGTTCATATTTTCAAGTACTTTAAAAACAGACTTTATTTTTAAAGAAATAGTTATCATTATTGCATAAAGTTCTTTTTAGAATAATGTGAACAAAATCATTTAACATTATTTTAAGTTCCGCTTCGCACTTAAGCTTGAGCTAACCTGACTTCAGCACTTAATCCCCATTTTGTTATTACATATTATAACCACCACATATACACTGCATTCATAACATACAATGCTTATACAAGACGAATAAAAATAGGTATACCTTAAGACCAAGCATGTATATTTGGACAAAGTAAGTCTTAATAGACTATTGCGCTTCACCATCAACGATTGCATCACTGCTTACCATCAGGTGGAATCGCAGGCAAGCACTAGTATTTATCAAATAATAAAAAAGTCTGAGATCAAACATCTTGAGTATCTTTGTGTTAGAGAACTAAAAAAGAACTTTCACTTATGGTGAAAACTTCGGATCCATGCGTGATTATATTCTCGCTAGATGGCGCTGATCCCAATATTTTTGTTTATTTTGTTTTTAGTGTATGATAGCAAACAATGCTGAATGATAAAGTGAAGGAAATGTAATTTGCTAAAATTGGACATTCCACTTTTTATGAAGGGTTATGATTTTCAAGCGCATGTTTGTATGTATGTATATTTCTTTGGCACGACCCAGAGCCTAAACGGCTGGTTGCATTTTAGGGGTATCATGATGGCATGAAAAAGACTGATGAAAAAAGATTGCATGTAGCGGAGATGAGAATGTTGAGATGGATGTGTGGTATGACGAGAATAGATAAAGTGAGAAATGAGTATATTAGAGGAAGTTTGAAAGTGGCGCCAGTGACTGAAAAGTTGAAGGGGAATCGTTTGTCTTGGTATGGTAATGTAAAGAAGAGGGATGAAACGCATGTTACTAAAAGAGTTATGAGCATACATGTGGATGGATGGAGAGGGAGAGGGAGGCCAAAGAAAAGATGGATTGTGTGAAGAGTGATATGAAAGAAAAGGAAGTTAGTGATAGCATGACGAGTGACAGGGCAGAATGGAAGAAAAAAACGTGTTGCGCCGACCCCAAATAACACGGAACAAGGGCAGGAAGATGATGTTGAGGTGTCATGATGGCGTCAAATCTATTATTGAATTAAAATAAATTCCACCGTTTTTTGCGATCGGGTATTCTGATACTGTCAACTTTTTTTTTAACTCACTATCAACTTAATTCTGACTGTTCATGAAGTATAGGTATGAAGAGAATAATATTGAATTCAGCGCCATCTAGTGAGAACTTGGCCACGCTTGTACCCGTAGCTTTCACCATAAAGACCCTAAATTGAACTTCTATATTTATTTTTAATTATTAATGGGCTCAACGCTTGACCACTATCTTACCTGAGGCTCTACCACGAGCTATTAACGTGATCCACTTTACGACCTAAACTGAACTGTTAATAGGATAGACCTATGTATATAGTGTGTATAGCTCCAACCCTGTATCTCGCTCGCACGACTGTCATTTTAACACGTCATGATAAGGCACCTGATGGTAAGCAACGATGTGGTCGGGGATGGAGCATGCTTACCTAGAAGTAACCTACATACTCTTGATTTAAAAACCTATACCCTATTCAGGGAGCTGTGAGATAAAAGGTAAACAAACAATTTATAATACTACTAAATTATAGACCACAAATACTGCAAAAATTTTAATAAAAATGTGATGTTTTGTCATCGGGCGGGTTATAATCCGCCATCTTTTTCACTATCAATCAGCTTGTTGATACGAGATATTTTCGTTGAATTCTTGTTATTTGCCGATTAAAAAGCGTGCAAAGAAAACGCCAATGCATTCAACAGAAAAGGAAATTGATTAATGTATTCAAACACGTCGAAGAAACTTGGTCGAAGGTAGCTACGTTGTTTTCTTTGTTTACATTTTGTCTCAAGCCCAGATGAATAGGGTAAGTATAGACTTTTTGTTCAAACATACATCCTATAATTCTTGTATAATATTAAACGCTATGCAGGGTGTCTGGTGAGTATGCGTATTGAATCTTGAAACTTATCCGTGCCATTAAAGCTATTATCAATTCTTGTATGGGATACGTGTACCCACCAGTTAACGTATGATTTTTTATCGATATGTCATGACTAGATACTACCACAACTTCCATTTTGCAGTTGACTTGGCTTTTGTAATAATGGCACATTTTGTTTAACACATCGGTTTAAATGATACTGATAAATAATTGGATGGAACTCGTTAAAATGTACACCATTTTTGATTAATAGAACTAATACATTACCAGAAATTAAATAGGAATTGATAGTGGTGTACAGTTGGGTCGAAATATCTTGGCCGCTCGAACTTCGAACAATTGGCTACGCAGTAATTCATTTTAAGAATCTTATTATGGCGAATGCGTATTGCGTATTTTGCGTATATATTCCGAAACGCCAAGTTCAGAGTGGTCAGCATTTTTAGACACTAATACATCCACTAGTCGGTAAAACCTGTGAGAATCTAATGGAATTAAGTTGAAATAAGAATATATATAAAAGGAAATAAAGAGAGTAAGCAATCGTAATGTTACTGCGTGAATTTAACATCAGTTAACTGTAAAGTAGTAACTTGTGTGTAGTTTGTATATAATCTACAATAGGAATATACATTTTTAGAAAACGTTTAGGTTAGTTGAATGATCACATAATATATATGTACGTTTATGGTGAAAGTTGATAAGACATAATATTATTAAACTCCTCAAAATGAACAACTTTACCTTTATAAAGGTGGATAAAATAACATACTATTTAACATGAAGTTCACAATTCATGACATTAACGCTGTGTCCTAAGAGTGTTTTTAATATCGTGCGGATTTCATCATGCATGCGGGATAACCCTTAGTAAGCGATTAAACACGACAGCGATGCGGTGCGGTGGCTTACGTAACCAAACGCACGTTAGAGCGGTGCGGTGCCGACCGAAGAGACGCAGACGCGATCAGTTGGTTTGATATTTTCGCGCGAACTCTTGCAGTGCGGTGACTTGTTTTATATCAAAGGTGGCTAAAGCGGCGACTTCGCCTGCACGTAGGGCAAAGACGCCGCATCGCGTTGATTCGTCTGAACCGTATCGGATCGCCCACATAGGACGCCGCGTTAGATAACATTTTCTTCCCCGCCTACGGTTTAAGTGGTTCATTTTGTCGGTGCACTACTACCAACATAAGTTTACCCTCGATAATCATCCTACATGTCTGCCAACCGCCGCAGTACCAACATGGCGACTTCGAAAGCCTTGTCTATGTCTGCGCCGGGAGCCATCAACCTGGATCACAGCACCGTCAAGTTTGACAACGAGATCAAGAAGGCGAGGCATTCTATCACTACGCATACTAATTTGAAGGTACTTTTTAGGATTTTTCTGTTTCATTACCAATTGCCTAGTGGTTTGCGTGCCTTCGTGTACAAAGTGATTCTATATAGGTACCGTTTTATCCTTTTGAGGCACGGAACCCTAAAAACGCGCTAAGTACACTACCTCAAAGGTGGCGTGAAAACGGGTGCATATTATGACCTCTTTCAACTTTTTGAACCATTATATCTCAAAAACGGTGGCTCTTAGGAAAAAAAATGTTGTGTTTTGAACAATCCTACCAATTTTCAGCTGGGTGCGACTTATTGTAACCGTACCACTATTTTTTGGTCTAATTTGACTGGACTAATTAAAATATTTTTTCTTAGTCTTAAGTAGTACCGAAACAGTTTTAAGGCTAACCCTGTTACATTCACAGTTCCAACGCAGCAGCATATCAACCAGCCATCCTTCAGCGGACGCCGACTCTCTTCTGGACGACGACGAAGATGACGAAGCGGGCTCCCCCGCCGACGCGTGTCGATCTCTGTCCTGTCTCACAGACTCAACCGACCACTCTGCGCCCGTCAACTTTGACATGAGCAATAGAGTAAGTGTTGCAGTGTTCATACAGTTAGGAACTGATGATGAGGGCGGCTCCCCCGCCGATTCTTGTCGCCCTCTGTCTTGTCTCATAGACTCAACCGACCACTCCGCGCCCGTCAACTTTGACATGAGCAATAGAGTAAGTGTTGCAGTGTTCATACAGTTAGGAACTGATGACGAGGGCGGCTCCCCCGCCGATTCTTGTCGCCCTCTGTCTTGTCTCATAGACTCAACCGACCACTCCGCGCCCGTCAACTTTGACATGAGCAATAGAGTAAGTGTTGCAGTGTTCATACAGTTAGGAACTAATGACGAGGGCGGCTCCACCTCCGATTCTTGTCGCTCTCTGTCTTGTCTCATAGACTCAACCGACCACTCCGCGCCCGTCAACTTTGACATGAGCAATAGAGTAAGTGTTGCAGTGTTCATACAGTTAGGAACTGATGACGAGGGCGGCTCCCCCGCCGTTTCTTGTCGCTCTCTGTCTTGTCTCATAGACTCAACCGACCACTCCGCGCCCGTCAACTTTGACATGAGCAAAGAGTAAGTGTTGCAGTGTTCATACAGTTAGGGACTGATGACGAGGGCGGCTCCCCCGCCGATTCTTGTCGCTCTCTGTCTTGTCTCATAGACTCAACCGACCACTCCGCGCCCGTCAACTTTGACATGAGCAATAGAGTGAGTGTTGCAGTGTTCATACAGTTAGGAACTAATGACGAGGGCGGCTCCCCCTCCGATTCTTGTCGCTCTCTGTCTTGTCTCATAGACTCAACCGACCACTCCGCGCCCGTTAACTTTGACATGAGCAATAGAGTAAGTGTTGCAGTGTTCATACAGTTAGGGACTGATGACGAGGGCGGCTCCCCCGCCGATTCTTGTCGCTCTCTGTCTTGTCTCATAGACTCAACCGACCACTCCGCGCCCGTCAACTTTGACATGAGCAATAGAGTGAGTGTTGCAGTGTTCATACAGTTAGGAACTAATGACGAGGGCGGCTCCCCCGCCGATTCTTGTCGCTCTCTGTCTTGTCTCATAGACTCAACCGACCACTCCGCGCCCGTCAACTTTGACATGAGCAATAGAGTGAGTGTTGCAGTGTTCATACAGTTAGGAACTAATGACGAGGGCGGCTCCCCCGCCGATTCTTGTCGCTCTCTGTCTTGTCTCATAGACTCAACCGACCACTCCGCGCCCGTCAACTTTGACATGAGCAATAGAGTGAGTGTTGCAGTGTTCATACAGTTAGGAACTAATGACGAGGGCGGCTCCCCCGCCGATTCTTGTCGCTCTCTGTCTTGTCTCATAGACTCAACCGACCACTCCGCGCCCGTCAACTTTGACATGAGCAATAGAGTGAGTGTTGCAGTGTTCATACAGTTAGGAACTAATGACGAGGGCGGCTCCCCCGCCGATTCTTGTCGCTCTCTGTCTTGTCTCATAGACTCAACCGACCACTCCGCGCCCGTCAACTTTGACATGAGCAATAGAGTGAGTGTTGCAGTGTTCATACAGTTAGGAACTAATGACGAGGGCGGCTCCCCCTCCGATTCTTGTCGCTCTCTGTCTTGTCTCACAGACTCAACCGACCACTCCGCGCCCGTCAACTTTGACATGAGCAATAGAGTGAGTGTTGCAGTGTTCATACAGTTAGGAACTAATGACGAGGGCGGCTCCCCCGCCGATTCTTGTCGCTCTCTGTCTTGTCTCACAGACTCAACCGACCACTCCGCGCCCGTCAACTTGGATATGAGCAGTAGAGCAAATGTTGCATGTGCAGTAACGCTAAGGTTTCCTAACGGTGCCTTAAAGCACCCGAAATATGTCGTAATGACAAAATGAAGAACGTCTCTGGCGTTACAGGTTTCAAAAATACTCGCTGGGAAAGGACGTCTTCCTATAACTGTGAGCAACCTTTTTAGCCGTCATTAGAGGCTTCAATTTTAACCGTCTTTGAGGCGATACTGCTGCTACCCTGTGTCCTAGTGCCCTATCAGAACCATTAGGGCTTTGCTTCTTTACATTCATTATGCCACATTGTGAATATCCCTGAATGGTCTCTCTGAATGAGTGAACTTGCTGTACGTGATTTAATTAAGATATGATATGGGCTTGTAAAGCTTAATGAGTGTTTTGATCCTGTAATACATGCAAAAATCCCTTTGGTTGATTATATTTGTGTGGGTGAGTTTTTCTTCTTTGAGCTTATTACTATTCCTATTTTTCTTTAATCCAGGCAAAGCTTCCCCGTGGCATCGAGAACATTCGTCCGCACATCGAACAAGTGGACAACGTACCTCTCCTGGTATCTCTCTTCACCGACTGCTCCGCGCACTCCGTGCTGCAGATGATACAGATCATGCAGGACTACGGCGAGGTGGTGTGTGTTATGGGCTCGGCCGCCAACTGTCTCAACATGGAGATCTTCATGCAGGCTGATGCGAGGTGCGTCATTTTTACTATATACCATTATCACTAAGAGCGAAGAAGAGAGACCCTATAGTCTCTCTTCACTTCTCTTCACCGACTGCTCATCGCGCTCCATGCAACAGATTATGTAGGTGTATCCATTCTACCCCATACAAAAAGTTCATTGGGTATTTCCATTAGGAATTTCTCTGCAGCAGCCTGGAGTTTTGAAGTTAGTGGTAAGACACCCCCCATGCCTTGGAAAGCACGTAAAACCGAATTCCTCGGGAAGGTGATCATTTTCCTGCCCTTGTCCTATCTTACTTGGGGTCGACGCAACACGTTTTTTTCTTCCATTCTATGCTGTCAGCAGTCACGTGATAGCGTGACTCTTTTTTCTTTCAAATCACTCCTCCCTCACACTCTCCATCCATTAACATGTGATTTTATTACTCTTTTAGTAACATCCGTTTCACATCTCCTCTTCACATGACCATACCAAGACAAACGATTCCCTTTCAACTTTTCAGTCACTGGCGCCACTTTCAAACATCCTCTAACGTGCTCATTTCTTACTTTCTCCATTCTCATATTAATCTTTTTTCATCTGTCTTTTTCACAGCCCAACATTCTGACCCATACAGCATGAATTATTATTATTTATATATAGGGTGACTGGTAAATTAGTGACCGATACTTAAACACGTGATTGTACTCATGATCACAAACAACTTTCCCAAAAACCCTTTTTTTTAGAATCATTAGTTTTATGACAATTACAAAACAGCTGTAGCCGCGTTAGGCCGTTGTCTCATGTACTTTTTGTACCTTACCTACAATAGTTATAGAGCACCCGCGCGACTTGTAAACCCATCGGTGTACGTAATCAGTGTAGGTACCTACATGTTTCGGTTAAATAATACCCAACTAGGAACCGTGAGCCTTTAAATGCCTAATCCTGAGCCACGGAACATAGACCTACGGTGCATATGTGACCCCGGCCGCCGCGTGGCCATTTAAGTACACAGTGTTATACCTACATAAAGTTTCTCTGTTTATGACACGGTGAGGAGATTAAAATAAATTATCTAGTATTTTAGTACTTTACGTGCGCGCGCTACAATAAATAAACCCATAATCTCTCTAAACAAACATCAGGAATTGTGTTTGTTTTGTTACTTATCTACGAAATTTAGAAGCGACTTATAAAATACTACTACATTATTAACTGACTCGATACCTATTTGACACTGGGCATTGTTCAAGTTATTTCAAGTTTCCCCATCCTTCTTGGGCACAAGAGTTAGTACATTAGCTTTGCTGCTTCGCCATTACCCCCTTCCGAGTAGCAACACATCACTGACAACACCATGTCACTGTACTCACTCGCTGTGTAATTGTATGGCACCGTGGGCGCGGGCGTCAAAAAGTGCATGCGACCAGCGACGCGCTTTCCGGTGTAACTGATATTATTACCTACGTCACTACTGCACGGCAAAAGGAGCGGTGGGGAGGGGGGAACGTGACTCGTGAGGCGCTCTACTTGCCCTTTCCCGAGCGCGCGCGAATTTCAAACAGCTATTTTGTTATTGTCAAAAAACTAATGAGTATATAAAAAAGTTCCTTTGGGAAAGTTGTTTGTAATCATGAGGACGATCACGTGTTTAAGTATCGGTCACTAATTACCAGTCACCCTATATTTTTTTTTATTTGTCACATCTTTGACTGGTGTTCATCCTATTCTAGCATCGCAGTAGAGCCTCTGTATCCGGTGCTGTGCCAAAAGATGCCGCCATATCAGGTGCCAGAGTCATGCGTCGGACCCATAGACCTGGCCAGAGCGCTCAACTCCGTTCCTTGTTCACTATCGGTAAGTTGCGGAGACCCTTCTAGACCAACCTTTTTTTTATGAGCGTTCTGATGCGCACTCAACATCAGATAGCATGCATATAATTATGAAAAGCATTAAAAGTAAATATTCCTTTACTGCTTCTGCCAGCGGTTTCGCCCGCGTGAAAGTAAAAAATTATCCCGAGGCAACCTACTTCCGGGATAAAAAGTATAATTTTAGTAAAATATCATATCCTGGAATAGCAACTCCAGGGTATGGTCTACCCATGGACCAAATTTATCATTTAGTAAAGTATCATATCCTGTAGTAGCAACTCCAGGGTATGGTCTACCCATGAACCAAATTTATCATTTAGTAAAGTATCATATCCTGTAGTAGCAACTCCGGGGTATGGTCTACCCATGAACCAAATTTATCATTTAGTAAAGTATCATATCCTGTAGTAGCAACTCCAGGGTATGGTCTAGCCATGGACCAAATTTATCATTTAGTAAAGTATCATATCCTGTAGTAGCAACTCCAGGGTATGGTCTACCCATGTGCCAAATTTATCATTTAGTAAAGTATCATATCCTGTAGTAGCAACTCCAGGGTATGGTCTACCCATGGACCAAATTTATCATTTAGTAAAGTATCATATCCTGTAGTAGCAACTCCAGGGTATGGTCTACCCATGAACCAAATTTATCATTTAGTAAAGTATCATATCCTGTAGTAGCAACTCCAGGGTATGGTCTACCCATGGACCAAATTTATCATTTAGTAAAGTATCATATCCTGTAGTAGCAACTCCAGGGTATGGTCTACCCATGGACCAAATTTATCATTTAGTAAAGTATCATATCCTGTAGTAGCAACTCCAGGGTATGGTCTACCCATGAACCAAATTTATCATTTAGTAAAGTATCATATCCTGTAGTAGCAACTCCAGGGTATGGTCTACCCATGTGCCAAATTTATCATTTAGTAAAGTATCATATCCTGTAGTAGCAACTCCAGGGTATGGTCTACCCATGGACCAAATTTATCATTTAGTAATGTATCTTATCCTGGAGTAGCAACTCCAGGGTATGGTCTACCCATGTGCCAAATTTCATTCATCTGTTTAGCCGTTTTAGCGTGAAGCTATAAGCGTCATGTCCGTGAACGGACTAATGATTCTGATTTAAGAAGTAACACAATACACATACATTAAAAAAAAACGACTATAATAGGTATTAGTGTGATCATAGCTATGTGTCTCTAGATTATTTGTTCTATTTCAATGCTAATTCCAATGCTTTTCACGCTGCTCAGTTACAAAATAAATGGCAGGATCAGCCATTCTCTAACTACTGTAGCCAAAAGGTATGTATTCATAGTATATATTGTTACCCGAACATTTCAATAATTTCGTTGAAAATTCTGACACAGTAGATTTTTTTTTAATTGATATAAACTAGTGCTTGACTGCGATCCCACCTGATGGTAAGCAGTGATGCAATCGTTGATGGTGAGGCGCACTAGTTTATTAAGAACCTATTCTATCTAGCCTTGAAGACACCTAAATTATAATTGGACGAAAAGACCGCAGCAGGCGGTGTTATTTTATTACATAAAACACGTGTGATTTTACAGGAATTCCGACTGATAATAACTTAGATACTCAAAAACTATATTAGAAAAATATGATATATTTTAATTTAAATCCACGTGTAAATGAGTATAAAGGTTGGTTTCAAAATGACAATGAGGATCAATCACATAATAGCAAATCCGATTTTTACTAAGTACATCATATGTGTAATAATTTACTGAGCATTTATTTTTTTAAATTATTAACATCCGTCAAGAAATGGTGGATTTATTAAAGTTTTTCTGGACGGCTACTTGGAAACGCGCGCTCTCGCTAGACTGTTTACGATGACGTCATCTGTCATGATCCGTGCGACGAACGGCTTGATCGTATGCATTCGCCGGTGGAGACCGATCATGACAGATGACGTCACAGCGAGTAGCTTCATTCTCGGGCGCGTTTCTGGAACTAATACACTAAAATTGCTGTGTCTTCGTCATTTTTGGTCCGATTTAAATAATTTCTTCACGGTATTTACTGTTTTTTTTTTGATGCTACAAGTCTGCATACTCCACAAAAATCACGACTGATCCACAGCAAACTCACCATTATACGATATTCCTACAGATGACCCGAGACGCTGACGTGTCACTATTTACCCTTATAACGATGTCGAGACACTACATGACGTGTTTGTGGAACAGCACGCAATTCTGGATTTGTAGCGTGTGCTTCATAGCTTTGTTGCAGGTACGTGGAATAATAGATAATACTAATAATACCAGTATCCCGTAAATTATATCTTTTAAACTCAGATCGGATGTTGTATGTTTTCCTTGTAAGTTTCCAAAATATGTTCTTAAAACAGTATACTTTTGGACAACCTATACATACAATTTTTGTCTGTGTTTATTTTTGTACAACATTTTAGGACTATCCTAAATATTTAAATTATTTTAACGAGTGAATATAAAAAATTAAAGGTGTTAAAAATACTGAATATGACTTACTGAAATATTAAGAGGGCGAAAGACTAGGCGTGAGACGCGAAACTCTTCAGAAATTCAGTAGTTGATACCCGAATTTTTCTTTACCAGTAAACGTTTTAGAAGAAAGAAAGAAAACATGTTTATTTGTCACACAATGAACAAACAAGTATTGAATACTTAATTTAAAAGTAAAAAATAAAATAGAAACAACAACATCAATGTGGCTCACGGCTGCGCCAAATGGTTCAGTTCAGCATAATGCCAGACAACTACGTAGCAGTTGCCTGACCTAAAACCAGCTTAGGTCGTTTTGATTCTAGTATTGACTTCGTATATCTTAGTCGAGTCATAAGTTCTGTCAAAAACTTATTATTATTTCCTTAATTATTATTATGTGTCAATATATCTCAGAACTCTGAGGTCCTGGACCTTTGGAAGGCGTATTAGGAGCCGAAACCAACTCGCAGAGGCCCTTTAGATACTTTTAATGGAACGTGGTACCAGCTACCAACCGACAATTATCCCTGTATGCGCTATGCTAGTCAAGTGCACCCGAGGACAACCCCCCGGTTAGTGAAAAACTATGTGTGCTCTGTTCCTCGTCAGTGTTCACTACGGCCGGCCAATAAAGGCAAGCCGTAGATGAGGAACAAGATTTCTCCCGGGAGATTGGGTCCGTGGGGTCGCTAATGCCCATCAGTTCGCCACAAAACTGCCCTGCGGATTGTATCTCTTTTAGTCTGGCCCCTCACCCTAGGTATGTTACGGCAAAGCAAACTCTACCGGGGTACAAACCTAGGATTTATAGAAGCACGCAAGCCCCACCACGACGTCAACGTAGAGATACGACGATGGGGTTATTATTATTATTACTTATTTAACTTATATCACTGTGGTTCCACGCCAACAGAGTTTTACAATATTCTGCAAAAATGGAAATTAATACTATGGTTTGTTTATCGCACTGTTTAACAATATGAACGAAACGATTTTTAACAGAATTTCTAAGCTGATTAAATATGTGGGTGTATTGTGTATACCAGGTAGGTTCCCTGTGCGCGTTCGTGCCGCTGTCGCTGAGCGTGGGCGGCGCCGTGTGGGGCGGCGCGTGCGTGGTGCCCGCGCTGGCGGCCGCGCTCGCCTTCGCGCCGCTCGACACTGCGCTCATGCAGCGCGCTGCTACGCGCCCGCAGCTGCTTATGAATGCTAAGGTAATTCAAAGACAAACACATATCATTTACGTGCAGCCTATGGGTTTCCTACACAAGAGCGGCTTACTGTCCCCTCCGTATCCAGTATAACAAGGCGTACAGGGTGGTATTGGGGCTGACCCGATTGAGCAGAGCCTCAGGCATGTTATATAAGCGCGTACCGAGTGTTTCCATAGCAACTTGCACAAGCGGTGCGCGTCCCTGGTGCACAGGGTGCGGGGCAGCTTCAATACAGTTCTGGCACGGTACTATTATCTATACAGTATTGTAACTCGGCCGTATCTTTGAAATAAATGCCTACAGCCGCGCGGTACGTAAACATGCGATAGGGCTGCCCGCACTATGGCTGCCCGCCTCCACCATTTTAATTACATTTGCCTACTTTGTGTTTTAATTTAGTTTTGTGATTGTAAATATACTTTTTTTATATATAAAATACTTTGTGAATTGAATAGGAAGTGCTCAATATTTGCGACCGAAAAATATTTGCGCCTCGACTGAAACGTATCTACGAAATGCTATATTATTAAATTTTAAAGTACAAAAATCCGCATTCTAAAGCTTAATTAAAAATTGTTTTGGGAAACAAGGACAAGGTGGAGAAAAAGGAATATCTTTTACTTGGTTATAGATACCTGCAGCTACTTTACAATTTATATGTTTGGTTTTAAATGAAGAATTCATGCAACCAAAAACAGCACAATATATCCTACTCGTCATATTAAATATATAAATATGTACTTGAACTTATTTTTATTGAAAAAATCGCGCGGCACAGACGCGACTGTCTGCATCCCGAGCGCACCTCGAGATCGAGGCGCGTAGGTATAGCTCGCGTTTCGACCGTTTGTATGAAGTTGGAATACTGTATAGATAATATTACCGTGGTTCTGGTGTTGTTTGCCGGCAGATTGGATTGCCCTTATATCGGACATTGCTGTAGCGAACATGTTTTTGGCGATGTCCGACAGTATATAGTTATTTTATTTATGTGTTCTGTTAAATAAATGTGTGTTTTCCTAAGCTACGCTGAGCGAGGGCAGTCCGTGGGTGGGTGAATATCCATTACATAATTACCGAGTTTTTTCGTGCCTCCGAAAGCACGGTGGTCCCGGCTATCATTTGAACATCTTTAACAGTCGTTACAGATAGTGAAAAACAGAAAATCGAACAACAGTTTTGCCAAGGAGTATGGTATAACCCAGTTTAGGGGTATGTGGAACAGAGAGTAAAGTCCCACATACCTCCGTTGAAAAGGTAGGATCCTCCGACCAGACGGGTGTTATGTCTGGTGGGCAGCTGCCCGATAGATGATTTCGGGCTGTTCTATATGTTCTAATCGCGCAGAGAACTTTAATTGCGCGATGCAGGATTAGTTCTTATGTGACGCCATAGATGTCGCTACACCCAGTTACTGAGTTGTGGAAGTCGCTCTATGTAAATACTGGTATTTAACTGCATTTATTCAGTTAAACTGGAAACCGGTTTCAGCATAGTTTGGAAAAGGCTAAACAGATTGATGTCGAAAACTAAGTTTGATACTTGCCCGTTATTATTTTATACAATATTTTGTACCAAACAACAAATAACAGTAAAACAAAATATCATTTTTTCTGAAAACCGCATCAAAATTGGTTATAAAATAAAGCAGCAATTAGCATTTCAAATGTTTGTATGAGGGAGAGATCTTACTATATCTTTTCTTCGCATCTTCCTAATGGCTGTAGTTTGTGCATTCTTTTTTTTTCTGTTACTTGACAGTTTCCTGTTCCACCACGTTTGAAGGGTTTCTGACGTAACTTAATTTTGAATGGATTTGATAAATTCTGTTTGCGATTTTGGATAAAGTTACTTTTTGATACGAATAATAAAATGAGTCTATAGTGCATTCGCATAACGCGTTAAGAAAATAGTGACTCATCGTTGTCTCTCAGCTTAGCCACGCCTCTTGACCAATTAGAATTAATAAATTTGAAAACCGTATTCACAATTTCACATTAGTTGAAGTAAACCCTTCAGAAAAAAAGTGTCGATGTTATTGTATCCCTATAAAAAAAAATATAGATGCGTCACCTATTCTTAAAAATAAAAGTGAAAATTCTAACGATTATGATTAAATTCTAAAATGATTTCTGAATATTTGAAACTACTATGTTATTAAAAGTTTGCTTTAATATTAATATAATGTAATTTATTTCATCACCACTGCTCTCAAAAACGGTGAAGGAAAACATCGTGAGGAAACCGCATGTCTTAGAACCAAAAACTCTAAAACATGTGACATTCACCAATCCGCACTGAGCCCGCGTTTGGATTACGGCCCATTCCCTCTTCTAGAGAGGAGGCCTGAGTCCCAGCAGTGTTTATGCTATGCTATATGCTATGAATACGCCTTTACTTTGCAGTTGCACTGATGACGTCACTATTTTCTTAACGTAAATAGACCTAATTAATAATAATAATTTTATTAAGACAGTCATCACAATGTTTTTAAAACTAGATAAATATTTTTTCTTCCCACAGATGGCAGTCTTCGTATTCTGGTGCTACGCCCTAAAGTTCGTACCGGCCGTGTTATCGGTTCTAGTCCTGTACGCGTTTACCTTGCGCGCGTTCTGCGAGCAGCTGGCGCAGGCGACCAACGTCACCGCGTGCTGGATAGTGTACCCCATCAACGTGGCTCAGTTTAACGAGACACATGACCTCTCCCTGAAGAGCTGGCACGGTTGGGGAGACGACTTCTATGACGGGTTCTATTTAGCACAACATATTACTCTCGCATTGATTACCTTGCATTTAAGTAAGTATTTGAAACTTAATACAAGCCTTTTATTTTTTAAGTGTTTTTTTTTTGTGGTGTGATATCATCAAATAACTTCATTCGTTGTGGATGGAGCGAGAGGGAGAATCAGATTTTTACTGACTAAAACTCACCTATGTTCCTTCAGTTGTCTTTCACGTTCCAGGGTAACGGTAAGTTTTTTAACCGACTTCAAAAAGGAGGAGGCTATATGTTCGGTTGAATGTGTTTTTTTTTTTATGTATGTTCACCGATTTCTCAGTCAATTGTGGACCGATTTTGAATTTTTTTTATTTTTTATTTAATCGTTATGCTTCCGAGTTGGTCCCATAGAAATATTGTTATGATCTGATCATGAACTTCGAAGATATGGAACAGAACTCCTCATAGGATCACAGCAGAACCGTCGTAACAAGTAAAATTGCTTGGTTTATACGTGTAGTCGATGACTGACTGAAAGTAGAGGGGGAATATATCGAACTGATCTGATGGTTACAGGTTGCTTTTTGGAGAGTGTGCGCGGGAATTACATGACTTGATTCCGCCATCTCCTTTCTACCATCGGACAACCCGACGTACGGCGGGTATCCACACTTACGTTGTTGAAACTTCAACGGTCCGGATTAAGCGTTTCGCTTCGGCGTTTATACCGCGTACTTCGAAGAACTGGAACAATTTGCCTGCTGCGGTCTGACTATAATATATATACCGACTAACTATAATATATATATTTAAATATATGTGTGGGTATCTATATCAATTTAAAGAAAAACAATAGAATTAAAAAGAAATTAAGTTTTTAAAATCAAAAGTTCAGTTCTACTAGATAGAGCTTCCGAAATAACTCTTTTCTATATCTACCCTATAAGCCCTTGCATTTGTGCACTCTTTGAAGAGTGGCTGAAAAGGCGTCACGGTGGCGTTCTCACTTTCAGCATGACACAGGTTCTCACCGGACATGGTAAATTCGAGAGGTTCCTGCACCGGATTCGTGCAGAAGAAACGCCCGGGGTCACCATTGTGTGGACCGCCCGGAGGACACGTTGTAGCATATGGTGGAGGTGTGCCCTGCTTGGACGGAACACCGCCGTGACCTCGTGGGGGCGATCGATGGCAACGACCTCTTGCATCGGGCCGTGTTACAAGCCATGGTCCGGAGCGAGGAGGAATGGCAGACGGCCGCCTCTTTCTGCGAAGCCGAATGCTAACGAAGGAGGCGGCCGCACGCGTGAGGGAACGGACTTCCTCACGCCCCAGCCGCCGAGATCTCGACCCCGATTTCCAGCCACCGTAGGCGTGGGCTTGCGGACAGCGAGCAATTGGTAGCCAACGGCGCGTAGTAATCCACGAAGGAGATGTCAGCAAAACCGTAGGGGCTCAGCAGGGTCGAAGCCTACTGGGTCCATGGGTTCTGCGAAAAAGAACCCCCGGGGTCCTGGAACGAAGGCAAAGAAGGAACATAGGAGTGGGTTTTAGTCAGTAAAAGTCTGACACGCACTCCCGCTCCGCCCTAGAGCGAGAACCTAAAAAATGCCGTTGCGCAACTTTTTTTTTTCTTTTGGAAATCGTCTAATAAATAACCAGTCCTGCTCTGGGTGGAACAAGGAGATAGATAGATAGATAGATATATTCTTTATTGTACACCAAAAATACAAATTACATTAGGAACTTAAAATTAATAGGGTGTCACAATGGGCGGTCTTATCGCTAAAAGCTGCCAGCGTCGTAGGAGTGTCCATATAGGCCCATATATTTTTATGTTAACTTTACCACCTTTTAGAAATCTGGTGTAGGATATCCTTGAATTAATTATTTGTCTTATCTACTTTCATATAATATATATATGTATGTAAATATACATATTATTTGTATTAAATGTATGTACATTATTAGTTATGTATTGTATATAAGTAAATAGTAAACTACAGACTACCTGATTTCTTATCTCCTTAGTCAAATCCATCCAAAAGTTGTCTGTAAAATAAGTCGCTTTTAGCGATAAGACCGCCCTTTGTTTCCCCCATTTTTTGGGTACTCATTTAATTATGCTATTCTCAAAATAATGTCCTTTTAGTTTCAAAGTAAAAGGTGGGCAAGTACAATAGGCTCCAAGTCAGTGGTTAGAAAAACTTGTATAAGTTGACCTCTTTCTTTTAAGCTCTTACTGTATGTTTTATGGTATACAAGAAAGAGTATATCTATCTATTTATATTAGTATCATCAAAAAATTCCATAAAAAAAACATTTTGATCATAACATGTAATCTAATTAACCTTTTGAGTGCGTAATTAGAGACACAATAGTAAGACAATGGCGCGTGAACGCCGGCGTTAATGCGGGGATCAACAGCTTAAGCTGTTCTGCCCCACTGCTGGATGAAGGCCTCCCTCTCCCTTTTCCACACAAGTCTGCCTTCGATCATTGTAGGCCAGTTCCTCCGGTAAGAGCAAGTTCTTCTCTCCACCCTCGTCTTGGTCTGACGCAATCATAGCATAAGCATAGCGTAATTAGCCTTGTAATGATCCCACTGCTGGGACTCATGCCTCCTCTCTAGGAAAGGTCGGTGGTGGTCGTAAACCACCACATTTAAATCCACAGATTAAATGATAACATGATATAATATTTGTTCGTTTCCAGTCGTGATATCATTGTCATTCGTTCACCGTCAGTCTTCTATATGGCAGAAAGGGTTCTGGGCCAACAGAGTGTGGTCAGTCACTGTGCTCATTTTGTAAGTATGCATTCATTTTATTACAATCTTTTCTTTGTTACTAACAGTGTGTTTCAAGATGCTAATCTAATTAAATTGAATTTTGTAGAATATGTATAAGGATTTAAATATTCAAAGCATTTTATTTCAAATAGAGTGAATAGGCTCTTAATAAGCTAGTGCGCCTCACCATCAACGACTGCATCACTACTTACCATCAGGAGGGATCGCAGTCAAGCATTAGTTTATATCAATTAAAAAAAAAACATTTACAGGCACTTTTGAAATGTCAAGAAGTCAGTCAGAAAAATGATGCTAATTGCACATTCCAAAGCTTAGATCTCTATGGAGAAGAATGTGCAAGAAACTCCATGGACACTCTTCTATAGAAAATTCAGATGATATAATTATTTCCAAACTAAACTGCCTCCTGATAAGTGACATTTTGAGGGTATTTGTTTTTTGATGCCACAGCTGCACGGTAATAAACCAAAAATATTTTTTCTTTGCTTTAGTCTGATATTTTTTACCGTGTGTCAGACATTGACATACAAATGTGTACCTGATCCAGTACATGATTCACAAAGAAATTATAGTTTACTAGCTTCGGCCAGCGGCTTCGTCTGCGTGCGTGTCGGTTTTTGTGGACGCGAAGTCGAAGATGGATAAAAAGTACTTAGTCTATGTCCATCCTTGGAGTTCAAGCTTCCTCCGTACCTAATTTCATCAAAATCGGTTCAGTAGTTTAACCGTGAAAGCGTAACAGACAGAGTTGCTGTCACATTTAGAATATTAGAATGGAATTTTATTTTAAAATGTATAAATTCATTATTCTAATCAACACCAACGACATTTTTGATTAAAAAGTAATTAAATCACTTTTTTCACCTGAGCAACAGGAGCTTTATGCTCAGATGCTGCAGCTGAGCCCAGGTGGCTCAGCGGAGCAGTTAGCTCCTGCTAGATTTATTTCCATTGTGATTTTAATGAATAAAGTGACTTAATTACTTTTTAATAGATTCAAAAAAATGTCTTTGAGCTTGATTAGGATAACGATTTCATGCAGTTTAAAATTAAAAAAGTAAAAAATTCCACCCACCACCGAGGTGTATGCTTTTTAGCTCAGTATGGTAGTATTGCTGATGTCTGGTCAATTGTGACCAATGTTTTCTACACGTCGTTTAGTCGATGCATCACAACTAAGTAATGCATATGCACTTCAAGCACGGTAATATTATCTATACGAGGTATTCCATGAAGCACACCCAAACGAAGCACACCCAGACGAAGCACACCTAAAGTATTCCACTTAGCACACCCGTAGGTGGGCTTCAAATAAAAAATTAAAATAATTAATTTTCTATTCCACGAAGCACACCTACGAATATCACTCGCATAGTGCGGGGACTAAGAAATAAAAATGTCGATAGAAGAAAATATTTATTATTTAAAAGATTAACTTAAATTTCTACCAGCTCGTTGCAAATTCAAGTAAATTTTTTCATAAGCGATTTTGAGGAAGCTGCCTGCTGCAGGAGTTTTACAGCAGTATTTCATATCGCACAGATAATGGGATGCTATTTTCATTATGAAAAAGCAATAAAAAAAATCTAGGGACTTAGGTTTAGATAAGAATAGCATACATAGAAAACATGTTGCTTTATGTACGGTTTTGCCACATTTACCGCTGGAAGACTTGGATGAGGCCTGGCTCTACATCATGAGCGAATGTCCTCAAGGGTATTTCTAGATTTAACGATTACATTGTAACTCAGTGGCTCGAACATAAGTTATGGCACGACAAATGGTCGTGTTGTAACGTAAAAAATACAACTAATAATTATACAGTCTCTCAGAGTCTTTCAGAGTACTCTGAAATAAATAAAATTTTCAACAAAAACAGAGCCATAAATATGGCAAAACTTTTAGATTGCTTCCAAAAAAATTGCAATAATTATGCCGAAATTAGAGTAAAAATGGGTTATTCAAATCATCAAAAACATGCTGAAATAAAAAATAATATAATCGAAAACACAATAAAAGATTTTAAAAATGGCTTAATTTCAGTTGAACATTGTCTAGAGAAATTAAGATTCTGATTAATAATAATTTATTTAATTGATAAGTTTAGATACTAAATTGCCCATTTCTTCAAGATTATTTAAGAATCTTAAAGATTGTGATTTGTGATTTTAAACAGTCTGTGATTTTACATAAAACTAGAGTATTTTTATTATTAGTATCTCTATGTAAAAAATATTTACTTACAATGTTTTTGATATTTGTCCAAGTTTTTATTGTAATTATGAAACAATCTGTGATTTTATTGAGAGCACAAAAAAGGAAAATAATAGAAAACTAGTTAAAAAATAATTATTTTTTGGAAAGATAATTATGAAACAATCTGTTATTTTAAATAGTAAGATTACAAAAATGACAAATATTGTGTCACATTATTATAATGAAACTGAATGATGTTAGAAATTTAAGTTAGTCTTTTAAATAATAAATATTTTCTTCTATCGACATTTTTATTTCTTAGTCCCCGCACTATGCGAGTGATATTCGTAGGTGTGCTTCGTGGAATAGGAAATTAATTATTTTAAATTTTTATTTGAAGCCCACCTACGGGTGTGCTAAGTGGAATACTTTAGGTGTGCTTCGTCTGGGTGTGCTTCTTTTGGGTGTGCTTCACGGAATACCTCATCTATACAGTATTGTAACTCGGCCGTATCTTTGAAATAAATGCCTACAGCCGCGCGGTACGTAAACATGCGATAGGGCTGCCCGCACTATGGCTGCCCGCCTCCAGCATTTTAATTACATTTGCCTACTTTGTGTTTCCATTTAGTTTTGTGATTGTAAATATACTTTTTTATATAAACAAATAAAATACTTTGTGAATTAAATGGGAAGTGTTCAATATTTGCGACCGAAAAATATTTGCGCCTCGACTGAGACGTACCTACGAAATGCTTTATTATTAAATTTTAAAGTACAAAAATCCGCATTCTAAAGCTTAATTAAAAATTGTTTTGGGAAACATGGACAAGGTGGAGAAAAAGGAATATCTTTTACTTGGTTATAGATACCTGCAGCTACTTTACAATTTATATGTTTGGTTTTAAATGAAGCAATATTTATGTGAATGAAAAACAGCACAATATATCCTACTCGTCATATTAAATATATAAATATGTACTTGAACTTATTTTTATTGAAAATATCGCGCGGCACAGACGCGACTGTCTGCATCCCGAGCGCACCTCGAGATCGAGGCGCGTAGGTATAGCTCGCGTTTCGTCCGTTTGTATGAAGTTGGAATACTGTATAGATAATATTACCGTGCTTTAAGATTTCACAAGTCCCATAGTTACACTGGGTTTGTGTACCACTTCCCTAAGTGGGACACAATTCTGCGGCAAGCATAGACGTGTTAACGTGCCCCGAATATAATTTCACTATAACTTTTCAGAATCCTGGTGCAGTTAGCATTTAGCGGCATCATGTTGAGCAGCAGTTACGGTTTCTGCGAGAAATGGGGGGTGTGCAATCTGCAGTACTATGTTCCTTGGCCGCTCGCTGTGGGGTACGCCGCCTCACTGTTCCTCGTGTTCGCTCTCAACGAGCTTATCAAGTGGCAGGAGATCAAGTAAGTTTGCATATAGAGTTTGAAGTAATCTTCTGACAAATCTGTGTGATTTGATTGGTTAAAGGTACAAATATCGTCACTCGGTAGTGAAAACTCAATTTCTTCAAATATATACATGCTTAGACATGAAAAACTCGCTTAAGATTTCAAGAAAAATTTTGCAAATCAAAAATCACCAATCTTTCATTTTTTTTTTTTTTTTGCAGGAGGTAGGTTTTTCTTTCTTTGGTAAAATTTTGTGATTATGTTCTTATGTTTTCGAGGATATCTATAGGGAAGCGGAACAGAGTATAAAGTCCCGCAACCTCCATTAAGGCATAGGCATAGTGCCTACATAGTTCTAGACAAGGAGACAAAGTCAGTCTTAGAATTCAGAAAATTAAGGCCACAGGACAGGTATATTCTGAACAGGAAACCCGTGGTCCTAGAACGTATAGATAGGGCAACTGAAGGTCACAAGTTTTGTTTTAGTCAGCAAAAGTCTAACACCCCCTCCCACTCCACCCTTGAGCGAGAGAATTCATTGGATGATTTCCCACCTCAAAAAAACTTTCAAAACATTAATTTAATAAAAATAAAGTACAAAAACCGCCTTGAAGGTTTAGAACTCTTAATGTAGTTATACTGATTTTTCTACACTTCACCAATTTTTTAGTCGTCAATGCAACTTCATATTGTGCTATACTCATGTATTCTAACATTCCCTTCCCCCGCAGGGCTGACGGCCGCAACCAGCGTCGCGCGCGCCTGGACTTCGGCACCAAGCTGGGGATGAACTCGCCCTTCTAAACCAAGTCTAGTCAATTACGCTTTAGTTGTTATCGTGAATAAAATCGTATCGAAGCCGTATGGTGTTTATTTTGTAAGAGAAATGTGACATGTACTTAGTACTATTTTGTACTTACTTTATTTATATGATGTTTTGATGATTTTAAATAAATTTCATAAAATAAGTTGTTTTTTTTTGTCATTGTGATACCTTTTTTTTTAGGTGAGAAAATCATCTGGGCGGTGCGGGAGATAGTGTCAGACTTTTACTGACTAAAAACCCACTCCTGTTCCTTCTTTGCCTTCGTCCCAGGACCCCGGGTTTCACTTTCACACTACCCGTGGCCCCTGTAGGCTTCGACCCTGCTGGGCCCCTAAGATTTTCTGACATCTCCCTGAGGCGCGCGTGGAACAGTACGCGCCGTCGACGACTTGGGCTCGGTCCGGATGGTTACCGGACGATCGGACGGCGAGCCACCCATTGCTCGCCGTCCGCAAGCCCGCGCCTACGGTGAGGCGTGAGGACCGTTGCGTCACGAGATCGGCCGCCTCCTTTGCTAGCATTACTGCTTCGCAGAAGGAGGCGACCGCCTGTCACTCCTCCTCGCTCCGGACCAGAGGCGCGAGAGATCGCCGCCGCCGATCGCGCCCACGAGGACACGGCGTTGCTCTGCCCAAGCGGGGCACACCTCCACCGTGTGCTCCGGGCGGTCCACACAGTGGCGACACCCGGGCGTCGCTTCCGCACGAATCCGGTACAGGAACTTCCCGAACTTACCGTGTTCGGTGAGAACCTGCGTCATGCGGAAGGTGAGGACGCCGTGAGGTCTTTCCAACCACGCTTCAAAGAGGGGACTTACCGCCATAATTGTGGCGTGCCCAGTCATTGTGATACCTGGGCTTATTACTAGGCAATGGCCGTAATGGGTTGCGGGATTGTTTGATATAGTTACCGTGGCCCTGGGTAGTTTATATATCCCTCTCTTTATATGTAGGTACACTTCTATAAACATACAGTACGGTCAAAATATTTGTGTTGACCACTCTGAATTTAGGCGTTCCGAACTATTGCGCATAGGTACTCGAATAAATACGCATTCGCCCTATGAATTATCTTAAAAAGAATTACTGCAGTTATTTCGGCTGTACTGTAAATATTTATGAAAGTATACTTAACCATAGAATGGCGCTAGCGGCGGCGATTTGCGGCTCAATACCAGCGTTAGCCAGTCTGCCGTCTAGAGTAGGTATGCGACGATTTAAAGTGCCGTAAGTAAGTAATGTGTTACTTTCACAACTCGACCCCGGCAACTCTTGAACAGGAACTTACGTACTTCAACACGGACAGGTTAGGTTCGAAGAGGATGTCGGGAGCTAAAACGACCAAGTGAAAAAAATAACGTTAAACCCTGCAGACAAAGGAGCCCCGTAACGTTATTAGTTCATAACGTTTTTTAAAATAGTATCGAATTTGAAGCCCACGAAAGAATAGTAAGAAATAATAATTATCTAGACTTCGATTGCAGTGTCAAGCATCTTCAGGAATTTATGTAGCCTAAAGCTGCTGATGAGAGTAGAGGTGGACCAGTAGTAACGGACGTGACTTTGAGCAGTACGTCCTGGGTTTAAAGTTCAAACCCAGGTAGGTCTTTGTGTAATTTATTTCGTCGCCACTGCCACACTAGCTTTCAAAACAGTGAAGGAAAATATCTAGAGGAAACCGAAATGTCTTGGAAACAACCATTCGAAGACATGTGACATCCACCAATTATATTATATTATTACATTGTAAAGCCAATTATGCAAAAACGAGAATGTTTATATATACATATACAGCTCTGCTGCATGTTCGAATTACTTCGAATAGTGAAGGGTATGAGGTAAAAATAAAGAAACTACATGAATGAAAACAAATATTTTTTATTTAAAACTAAATTATGATAATTTTGTGATGCTTATTAAATGTTGCCAGTCATTATTTTGTTATACCAATTCCTTTGTTCGCTCTGAGGTCAAGTTAACGGACTACAAGTTCATAAAACCATGTTATTCTTACTTCTCACTACCCTCTTCCTACCACTACATTACTAAATTGACATTGTTCCACTTACACAAGACTTGATTACTTCACGTAGTAAACACTAAATCATCTTTGAAAACAAACATTTAAAATCGCCGCGTACGCCGATTGCGATCGGCACTATAAAGAATACATAATTTAATTTTTTTTTATGGTTAATAACATTATTTTATATCTTTTCAATTATTAAACTACATTAAGGTTAGTCGGTAAACGCTTGTACTTAATAGGTACGTAAATAATATATCCTATCACTAGGATTCATCTGGTAAGTCTAATATTTCTTGAACGAACGACGCCACGTCAATCTCCTGACTGTGATCCAGACAGAAGGGGTGTATCAGCAGCGCGTCGTAGTTAGGTCTCTGTTTATAGTCTTTCTGCAGACATTGGACGATGAGGTCCTCAAACTGTGCAGAGAACTGTCCAGCTGGTAGTCTCGGGGGGTCGTCCTTCACGACTTGCTTGAGCTGTTCGAAGGGCGTGCCCCACGTGTTGTAGGGGAAGGTGCCGGTGGCCAGTTCGATAAGCGAGATACCGAGCGACCACACGTCACTGCGGATGTCGTACTGGCCCGGGTTGCCGCTGGGGTCGATCCTCTCGGGCGCCATGTACGGCTTGCAGCCCGCGTCAATAGTCTTAGCCACTGAGTCCACCAAGTATCCTGATATTCCAAAGTCACACATTTTCACCTCTCCTTTCCTGTTGATCAGGATATTAGATGGCTTTACATCTCTGTGAATTACTCTGAGCTTAGAATACAAGTAGTGTAAAGCGCTGACCACAGAAAATGTGATTTTTCCTAGGATATTTTCAGGGATGGTTCGTTTGTTGTGGTAGACTTTCATATAAAATTTGTCAAGGCTCATGTCCATGACCTCCATGCAGATCCAGACATCTCCCTCGCGGAACATGGCACCGTAGAAGTGCACTGTGTAGGGACAGGCACTGGCTCTCATGGACACATCCAGGTCCATGAGCAAACGCTTCAATTCTGTTGACTGACTGTTGAATGATGCTGTGATTCTCTGTGAGAAGAAAATGAAAATATTAGTTACTACACCGTTTGGGGAGATTTGATGAACAGAATGTATAGCCTTGCCAAGACTTTTGTGGGGATTTGCTGTTGTAAAAAATACAAATAAGACATCTAATAGGTACCCAATAAGGAAGCCTGTTTTTTACCATGTGACCAATCAACGGTTTAAGTTTAATATTTGTGCTGATAATAATAGAAAATCTTACCTTGACTGCCATAGTGGTATCACTAGGAATATGCTTCATCTTCTCCACAATACCATAGGCTCCGCGACCCAGGTCACAAATCTTGATCAGGTCATCTGCGTGGACCGTGAATGTTCTGTCATCAACTGTGATGGTCGTCTGCTTGTCCAAGTTTCTTGGAGGTGTTCTGAGGAGTAATATGAAATTTTATAGATTATGAATAAACAAACAAATGTTTTATGAGAGCAGTGGTGGCCGAGTGGTAACAGCCCCGACTTACGAGTTGTAGGTCGCGGGTTCAAACCCAGCCAGGCGCATTACTTTGTGTAATTTATTTCATCACCACTGCTCTCAAAACGGTGAAGGAAAACATCGTGAGGAAACAGGCATGTCCTAGAACCAAAAATTCGAAGACATGTGACATCGACCAACCCGCACTGGGCCCATTCCCTCTCCTAGAGAGGAGGCCTGAGTCCCAACAGTGGGAACATTATAAGGCCGACTATGCTAAACAAATGTTTAAAATATCCATATTGCACTCTTTATCCACCCTTTTCATCTATAGGAGGCAGGCAGAAACTACAAAACCACTCATACTCATTTTGCAATATCTATTTACATGAACCTAGCTTCTTGACAATGGCTTTACCCAAATTTGGAGATTATACCCAGGGAATATAGGCCCAGGATAAAATTCCAGGACTTTGTCTACCCCTGTGTTAAGTTTCATCCGAATCAATCATATCAACTGTTAAGATATGAAGAGTGAACAAACAGACAGAATCACTTTTGTATTTATAATGTTTAGGACTAGCAACTGCCAGTGGCTTCGCTTATGTGAAAAGTTAAAATGTTCCAAGGAAACATATTTCCATGATGAAAAGTATCCTATGTCCTATTTCTGAACATGGTCTTGTGAATTTCACCTAAATCCATTCAGCTGTTAAGAAACGAAGAGGTAACAGACAAACAATTACTTTTGCATTTGTAATGTTTGTATGGATTATCTAAATCTCAATAAAATCAAGCTTGATGTCTAAACATGACCTCCATAATCAACTATCTTTTAGACACAAACTATTATTATCATTGACAGTCATTATCTATCTAGTTTTACCCTCCTACATGGCATGGTGGCATGCTTATCAATTTCCTCCTTTCAGAAAGGTAACTAACATACGCCTAGTAAGGCTTAGGTTAGTATTATTGGTAGTTATTAGTATCTAAAACCAACTGAATATAACAGATGTTACAAATTTAGCTCCTATTAGTTTCCAAGTGATAACACCACTATTATGGAAACTTAGATGTAAAATATATTATCAGAGGCCATTATCATATCAAAACAGACAGGTATTCCCTAATTTGGGTATAAAGAATTTCTGCATTAGCATAAACATAATTATATTTTTATTTCGATGTAAATATAGAACAAAAGTTTTAGCCAATGGATGTCAGGCAGACAGATTGGTCCAGGTTGACACTCACACGACCTGCTCCTCTGGAGGCTTGAAGTTGAAGCCCGGCGGCGGTAATTTTCTTCTCGACATATCGCCGACGTCTTCCCAGCAAGAACTGAGCCAAAAACTTCAAATCCTATCAGAACTTCACCAAATCCCTCCACGATACGCTTCAGATCAAACTGTTGACTTAGCGTTATAAAACTCAAAGTTTACATCTAAATCACACAAACATTTCACAAGGCAATATTAGGCGCAAGCTCTATAATAGTTTAACGCAAAATATAAAACAATATTCAATTATTACTAAAAATTATGCACTCGGAAGGCAGCTAGGTTTTGACATTTGAAATATTGTGTTGCCATAATTTAACTTATCGCACCAAGCCAACTGCTTGATATTCTAGATAGGCTTAATGATGTTTATACCATTTTGAAAAATAGAATAGCAGATATTCTAATAACTACCCAAAATCGTCCCAACATACATCACAGAAATAATTTTGTAAGCTTTAACCCACTAGCATGAAAACCGCACATAGTATAAGCATAGCAACAAACAAAATTCAAAATTATTTATAGAAATTAGGGAATTAGAAAAAAAAAAATTATGTTCAACAAAAAGTACAATATAATTATTTTTCTTACATTCTATAAACAATCACCCATAATCCTAGATTAGTAATGGATGGACAGTTTCACTTGGAAGAAAATCTAATAGCTCTAACAGCATCCTTAGCTTTTTTTACTGCTTCTTCTTTGATTCTGTGTCGTTTCTCTTTTTCAGCTAGCCCCACAACTACATCATGCTGCAATGCACTCTTAACGTTAGCTTTAGCAAACAGTTTACTTAACACATAATCATCATCATTTTTTTGTTTTTCTCTCTCTTTATCTTTTTTATGCTTCCTCTTTTTAACTCTTTTTACTGCAATTACATTGTCTACCTCCATTTCTGGATCTGTGGCATGTTTTCTTTTATGTGGTTTTTTTATTCCTTTTTGTGTAGCAAGCTTATCTAGTGCTTTATCTCTTTCAGGTGTTTTTTCTCTTATTAGCTTTTCTTTACAATTATTGTCATGTGTTCTGCCATCTTTTTCTTTTTTAATTTCTGGATTTTCTTCTTCACCATGATCACTTTCTTCTTTTTCTGCATTTTCTTGGCTTTTTAGAACATTTTTTAGTAAATTCTCCTCATAGTCCTTTTTCACATGCATATTTACTATATCCAATTCAGATAGAATGTTTTCAAATGGAACATTAGTAACTTGATCATCAACTATATTTATTTCAGGTACTTCAACTTTAGGTGGGTTCAGTAGCAACTCCCTTTTCTTTTTGTACTCTTCTCTGGGGTCTTTTTCTTCTTTATTTTCTTCCATATCCTTAGAAATCTTTTTACTTATTTCTCTAGCCATTTTTTTCATAGCTTCAATCTTTTTCTTTGAAAATGTGGTACTTCCAGTGGAATGTTTATCATCAATTTTCTTACCTTTTGAATTATGATCAACATTTATTTTGGTATGTTTGAAAAGAGATGCAGTTTCAGTGTCACCATCGCAGTTCAGCTCCTCAAGAGTGAAAAGGCCTTGTAGTGTACTAGTGGTTAAAACATTCTTTTGATTAGGGTCTATTAATATTTTGTTACTGAGGAAATGCTTGAATATTTGCCTCTGATAAATCTTTTCTTCAATAGTTCCAGCTGATAGTAATCTGTAAACTGTTACATTTCTTTGCTGACCTATTCTCCAAGCTCTTTCTTTAGCTTGATCATCAGTAGCTGGGTTCCAATCAGGGTCATATATTATGACTCTATCAGCACCTGTAAGATTGACCCCCAAACCTCCAACTCTAGTTGTTGCTAAAAACACCAAGTATTCAGGATTCTCATTAAAAGTTTTGATCATATTCTGTCTCTGTCCCACATTCACTGAGCCATCCATTCGCAAGTACTTAAATTCTTGAACTTGTAAATACTGCTCTAGTAAACACAGCATTCCTCTCGACTGAGAGAATATTAAGGCTCTGTGACCTTGCTTTTGCCAAATTTTTAATAAAGAATTAACAACAGTCATTTTTCCAGATCTTTTGTAGTTGCCAAATCTTTCTGGGTCTATGTCATCACAATCTTCATGAGCCTCATAGAGATACAAGTCTGGATGATTACATATCTTTCTCAAAGTACATAGAGCAACCAATATTCTTGCTCTCAAAGGGTCACCATATTTATTGTCTTTGTCTAAAATACTTCTTACAGTGTTACCAGTGAGGTAGCCTATATACAGATCTTTTTGTTCCTGACTCAGAGCACAGAATAACACCTGCTCGTTCTTCTCCGGTAGTTTTATATGGCTTTGGACCTCAGCCTTTGTCCGTCTCAACATGTATGGTGTGATTATTAACTTCAAGGCCTTTGCTATTTCTAAAGCAGTTGCCTCCTGGTATTCGGTAGCATTAGCATATCCTCCCTGAGTAATGGGCATGGCAAAATGATCCATAAATGCTGTGTAAGTGCCTAAAAGTCCTGGTCTCATAAAGTCAAACAAAGACCACAATTCCTGTAAGCTGTTCTGCATGGGAGAACCTGTAATGAGTAACTTATGAGGTGTCTGAAATTTCTTGACAAGTTTACTGACCTGGGTGTCAGGATTTCTGATTTTGTGGCCCTCATCTAATATTATGTAATGCCATTTCCGAGCTATCAGATCTTTAGTGTACTTTACAACACCAGCATAGGTGATCAACAGGATCCCATGTGCAGCATGTAGGTCCCTGATAAGTTGATTGTGATTTCCTGCATGGGAGCCTGTGTGGTGAAGAACAGCTACTCTTAAGTGTGGGCACCAGAAGTGAAAATGAGAGACCCACTGGTAAATAACAGTTGCTGGAGCCACAATAATGGTTGGACCAAGTCCTCCCCAGGCTCCTAAGTCGCTTTTAGATAAACCTGCCAAAAATGCAATTACCTGGATTGTTTTTCCTAGACCCATTTCATCTCCTAACAATCCTCCAGATTCTACCTGGTGTAGTTCCCACAACCACTTGACTCCAATTTTTTGGAACTTGTATAGCTGCCTCCAAATAAAGTTGGGAACACACAAACCATTCTGCAGTTCATGGGGTTCTTCTGGGTCCTTGTTGCCCTCTAATACATATTGCACATCAGCTGTCATAGTTCCACCATCATAGTTGCTTGATTTAGCTGCTGCTAAATTTTTCTTCCAGTTTTCTATTCTTTCATTGTAACTGGTAGTGTCACCATCATCTACAATTCTTTTTAAATTATGTTTTGTTCGAGTTGTGAAGGTTGAGGTAGAAGGTCCAGCAGCTGCAGCAGCTATGTTAATTATATCATCCGGCTCTTCTTCAGAAGGTAAATACTCATCGTCCGAATCTTTGTCTGAAGAAACTGTCGATGTTCTCGTTCTGGAACTGGTCGGCACAGGCGTGTCTTTGAGATCCTCTTTCGGCGAATGTTTTCCAAACTGTTTCGATTGTTTTTTAGATATAATTTCAGCAGCGTCTTTACTTTTCTGCGAAACATTGTCCTTTTTACCTTTAATTGCCATTCTTTGTTTTGCAAGTGCCAGTTGGCTCTCCAAATATTTATTTATATCAACCATTCTCCATTTAAGATTTTTTCTTTTTAAACATTAGTTTTATTTCATACATAATAATATGAATTTTTTGCACGAAATGCTGAACAAGTTTGGTCTGTATATTACCAAAGTACTCTGTGAGTTTGGTCTTGCGAGTTTTTTTTTGTTTGTTTGACATTAACACTTATATTTATGAAGTCACTCTTGATTTATAAATAAATGCTTGTGCTGAGTATTAATTCTTGTTTGATCTTTATTTTAATTTTATATTTGTAATACAAGGAACTTTTTAGTTCGACTCATTGACTTATAAAACTTTTATGCTAAATATGTATCATAATCCAAAAACACATTAATGTCCAAAGACTACTATAGTATACTTGAGTATACTGCCCTGCGTTCAAAAATGAGATTAGAGTTAACTCTAATGACGTCATCGGGTAGATACTCTAAGCTCGCATTTTTGAACGCGTACCTAGTAGACCGCTTACCCTGCTCGGAGTTAGAGTTAGTTGGGTTAACTCTAGGGTAGCTACTCGAGTTATAAAAGAACGATTCTGGGTTGCAACTCGAAGCTACTCGGGTTATTTTTGAACGCAGGGCTGGCTACTAATGTCAATGTCAAAAAATCAGCAGTGTCAATATTGTTATCAATAATTATTAATTGCACGTGTGGGATAAAACGTTAAAGCACGGCTTTATTTAAAGGAATATTAGTTAATGTGTTAATTTGAATAGCAGCCAATAACTGAAAAACTTGTATACCGACTTAGTTACTTGTTAAGAGCATCAACGTTTACTTGAATACTTAATTCTGGAATTTGAATTTCATAACCTCGTGCATTATTTGTGTAATTCGTTGAAAATGCAGAAAGTTAAAAGAAAATTTAATGAAGACGATGTAAGTTCACCGAAAAAGAAAAAGGTGATCTCAGACAATGCTGAAGGCAAGCCGACGCAAGCTGATAAAGTGAAAAACAATAAATTCAAAAAGGATTTCAAGAAGGATGGGGTGAAAGGTCCAAACAAGTTCGGAAAGCCAAAATTCAACAAAGATGGGAAAGGAAAGCCAGGGTTTGGAAAAGATCAAGGTAAATTTGGTAAGGGAAAGCCTAATTTCGGCAAAGATGGCAAAGGAAAGCTGAACGTTTCGAAAGATCAAGCAAATGGTGAGAAACCTAAGTGGTCTGAGATGAAGAAGGAGAAGAAAGAACTGAGGCTAGTCAGGCGTAAGGCCAAGGCTACGGCTGAAGTGTTTGAGGTGTCACACAAGGCTAAGTTACTGGCTGCACAGATTCAAAGGTAACCTTTTTAACCAGTAAGTGGTTTGTGGATGTCAAATAGACATTGGCAACTTGTAATTCACTGGCATTTGGGTCAACTGTAGCCAGCCCCTAAATAATTGCCAAATTAGCAGATAGTAAATCCATATTCAGCTTAATGTTAACACTAGCTTCTGCAAGTCGCTTCGCTCACATGAAAGTAGAAAATATATAGCCTGCCATCCAGTGATAAAGTAGCATTTCACTGATAAAAGAATTTTAAAATTGGGCTAGTAGTTTTTGAGTTCATTAAAAGTACAAACGCAAATAGAAATCTTTTCTCTTTATTATTTTTATTTATTTTACTATTAAGTTAGGCATACATGTTAGCGTGTATCTGACTGGTTTGCCTGCACAGTTATACCTGTCAGGTAAGCTTGTGTGGAAACCTGCACAGTTGTGCAACATACATGTTCCGGTTTACTTCTAAAACTCAACTGTACAGATAAACCTGTCAGGTACACGCTAACGTGTATGTCTACCTTAACCTTTCAAATCTCATATCATGTATGGCTACCTTAAATGTACACTCAAAAAACTGAAAAAGATAAAACATAATAGGTACAAAGGTACTATTTCCAAAAAAAATTCTAGCAGATCTGCAAAAGGAGATATTAAAAGAAATCTAGGCAATAGTGTGTAGGAAGCAAGAGAAGAAGAGTATGTGAGATCTCAATCTTAAGTATCAAATAACACATTTAAATTAAATATTAATAAAAAAAACATTTACATAATATGTGTACTTTTTTTTTAAATGATAAAAACTAGTGCTTGACTGTGATCCCACCTGATAGTAAGCAGTGATGCAATCGTTGATGGTGAGGCGTTTTTGGTGGTGGTGTGGTTGGTGGTGACTCTAGCCTTGAAGACACCTCAATTATAATTGTACAGGAAGACCGCAGCTAGCAAATATGTACTATAAATAGATATTATCTAACAGATATATATAATTATAGATTTTTGAAGACTATATTACATATATTAATAAAAACAGATGTATAAGGTTTTTGTAGACAAATACTAATCCACATCAATTTTTCAGGAAAGTTGTTAAACAGGACTTCAGAATAAACTCCTGTAAAGAGCTGCATTGTCTGCTAAAAGGTCACTACAAATCCATAGCCCTAACACATGACCTCAGCCGCGTCATTCAAGTATTACTTAAATATGGTCCTGATGACATTAAGAACGAAATAACTGAAGAATTATTAGACATAATGGTTCAAATGGTCCAGTCTAAGTATGGGCAGCATGCGGTCAAACGCATCTTGAAGTATGGTACGGAGTTTATACGGCATGAGGTACTGAAGAAGTTCTTTGGTCATATCGTATCAATTGCTACTCACTCAATAAGTGCTCCGGTATTGGATTATGCTTATGGTGAGTTTGCAACGAAGAAAGAAAAGTGTCATATGCAGCAGGAGTTTTATGGAGACATTTATAAAAATGTAAGTAATCTATTATTGTTTCTGATAATCTAATAACAAATCTTTATATAGAATGTACTGCTATTCTAAAACCTTATGTATGCTTAGATAACTTTTCTTTCTAATTAAAATTATAACTAAATAAATAAAATAACAAATAACAATATCTAATTATTTCTTTAATAAATTAAAAAGCTGCTTTTCCCAGAAATTTCATTACCACTATCTTCCTATTTCAAAATGCCTAAAGTGTCATTTTCAACCTAAAGCTTATGAGACTGCAGTGTTTGACTGAGATTTCAAGCATTTTCTCTTTTGAACCTATACAATATTATGAAAAGTTTACCATCCTTACTTTAGACACATATTTCTTTTGGAATTGTATTTATATTTTCTACTTATTCCTTGCAGTCAAAAGACGACAAAGTGAAGACAATCACTGACACATACAAGGACAGCCCTGAGATGAAGACGGCCATCCTGCAGGCGTGCAAAGCAAACATACAGAAGATTCTAGACAAAAATCTTCATGATGGAGAGTATGTATTTAATTTCATAAATGATATTTTTCCAGCTGTGCAAATATACATATAAATAAACTGGCCATTTTCCAGTTCAACCAACCGTTGTGTGTATTATCAATGACACCACTGATCCACACCATGGGGTGTCTTCCACATTAAATAAAAAAAACAAATATTTTTTTTTTTTTGTTATACCTACAATTATTATGTTTTAAGAATTTGTTGTGAACTCGGCCAATATCAGCATTATTATCATTAAAAATTAAAAAGTTTTATTACACTTTGTACATCACTAGTTGGCAGAGTATGGTCACCATAAAAAGATTTTAAATGACACCCCAGTAAAACCAATCATGCATGGTTCTTATGTTACGTATGCAGTGATTTTAACACAAAACTTGATTTTAAAACTGTTTATCTCTGCATCACCTTAAAGTGGACTGGTATAAAATGCCTATGGCATTAAGTCCGCCGCTCTACTTTTGTGCATAAAGTGTTTAAAGTTAATTTGTTATCAATTCAGGTTATTCCACTCAATCCTGTACGACTATATTCGCGAATGCAGCGCTGAAGATCGTGCAGAACTGATCTCGACACTCAGCCCTCTCATAGTGCCTATCAGTAACTCACTGCCAGGCGCTAATGCAGCCTCCATCTGTGTGTGGCAGGGCACTAATAAGGATAAGAAGGTGAGAAATTTTAGCATCTACATACTTATAAAAAGAACTAGCTGACCCGGCAAAATTCGTACCGCCTAATGATAAGGATAACGCCATC
The DNA here is from genome assembly GCA_905147345.3 of Mythimna impura. Lineage (NCBI taxonomy): Eukaryota > Metazoa > Arthropoda > Insecta > Lepidoptera > Noctuidae > Mythimna > Mythimna impura. The sequence goes on along the minus strand of LR990346.1, from coordinate 25,194,237 downwards.
TACTGGCATTACCAGAACAGGATAATTCATTTTATAATGACATTTTAATTAGAGATGGCGTTGTTTTCGGATTTTTTATATTTTCTCACCGTTTAAACCTCCCCTGGACTATCACAAATATTTCAAGATCAAAATTAGCCAAATCGGTCCAGCCGTTCTCGAGTTTTAGCGAGACTAACGAACAGCTATTCATTTTTAAATGGAAGAGAAGATATAGAAGAACTGTTACAGAATGCATGACCAAATATCACTAGGTTTTTGTTATTTACTGTAAAAACATTACAGCAAGACTGATCACGACTAACACAAAAAAAAAAACACCATCTCCCTGCCCTTGCCCCGTGTTATTTCGATTCGGCGCAACATGTTTTTTTTCTTCCATTATGTTCTATCACCCGTCACGCTATCACTAAGTTCCTTTTCTTTCATATCACTCCTCAACAACCAACATCTATCTTATTTTCGACCTCCCTCTTCATTTACACGAACAAAAAATCTGGGCAAGTGCGAGTTCGACTCGCGCGCTGAGGGTTCCGTACAAACTTACACATAACACCTCGATTCGGGACTACATTCGGGAATTGAACTATTATTGAAAGTAGTCTCAAAGATTTTTCCGAATCGCAAAAAAAGTCTTTTTTTATGACGTAACAACTTTACTGTTTTCAGATTTATTCCTACACCTGTGCTATAAAACCTCGCTATAAGCCAAATCTCAGGATTTTGGGTCATCGTTTTGTGACTTAACTTGAGAAGTTTGATTTTTTCACAGTTTCAAGAGACCACAAACCTCAGTATATGGTTTTAATTTCAACTCGATATCTCCATTCATTCCCGAGATAAAGGTTAATGATAGACAGATAGACGGACAACCAAGTAACCCTAGAAGGGTTCCGTTTTTTCCTTTTGAGTTACAGAACTCTAAACATAAACAGAAAAAATATTACTGAACATTTTTGTTCTGCTGGCATCTATCTCACCTAATTTCAAGTGGTGATGTACTTGAAGATGGAGTATGCTTACCTAGAAATCGCCTCTTCACTCCAGTATTTAGAGACTCTAATTAAACTGTTTATTTCATTAACTTACAGACTATTTTGAAAGTGGTGAAGGAACACGCAGTAGCACTCAGCAAACACAAGACTGGTTACCGCCTGCTCATCGCCATATTCGATTCCGTTGACGACACGGTTCTAGTCAAGAAAGCGATTGTATCAACTTTAGCAAGCAACTTGAAAGACATTGCTAAAGACCATTGGGGTAACATGGTAAGTTTTAAATGTAATCCTATAATACTGTATAGATCAGAATCTTTGGCTGTGAAAAAGACTGATGAAAAAAGATTGCATGTAGCAGAGATGAGAATGTTGAGATGGATGTATGGAGTAACGAGCATGGATAAAATGAGTATTATAGAAAAAGTTGACACGAGTGACTGAAAAGTTAAAAGGGAAATGGTTTGTCTTGGTATGGTCGTGTGAAGGAGAGGGATGAAACGCTTCTTATGAAAAAAGTTATGAGTATACATAAAAATGGATGGAGAGGGGACTGGGTAAAAAGGGTGGATGGATTGTTGGAAGAGTTTGCTGACCCCAAGTGACATGGAGGGTAAGAAGATCCGAGGATGATGGTAAGTTTTATAATTCAAATGGAAACAATATCCAGTAGTGTTGAAAGAAAGAAAGAAAAGGAATTTATTTGGTACAGCACAAGGCACAAACACAATATATGGTAAACACGAAACAAAAATAAAAAAGAAGCTAAAATGTAGTTGTGTGCCTCACGGCTGCACCAAAATAGGTCCAGTTCAGCATGAATGTCAGACAACTAGTGCCTGACGCTGGATTTCAACTGAACCTGTGGTTGTGACGCAACGGACACGCATAGTAGTTCGCGTTTGAAGAGCATCAGTAGGTCAAAGGTGCAAATTGTTGCAGTGACCTTGCAGAGTTGATGGTCTGGACATTGGAGTGTGCATACAGAAAACAAAAGCACTATATTATAACATTTAGTTTATACTAGGGTATTGAAGATAAATAATTAGCAAAAGAGCAGAGATAGACGATGGGGCTGAAAGGTTCTGGAGTGGTGACCACGTACTGGAAGACGCAGCGTTGGTAGACCTCGCACAAGGTCGACCGATGGTCTGGTGAGGCTCGCTGGATTCTGATGGATGCGAGGCGCACAGGACCAGTCGCTTTGGTAACACTTGGGGCGGGAGAAGGCTTGTGGCCAGCAGTGGACATCTTTTGGCTGAAATGATGATGATGATGATTCAGCCGAATGTTAACAATGCTCCTTTTCAGACACTACACTGGCTAGTAAAACCCAAGGACTCAGGGGCGTTCCACCCCAGTTTCATCAAGTTCCTGGAAGAGGGCGCCAAGAGCGGCACGTCCAAGAAGGATGCCGAGCTCCGAGTGTCAGAACTCAGGGAGGCTATCCTGCCCGCTTTGAAGAAGGATATGGAAGAAGACCCTGGTTTCTGGCTCAGTAGTAAGACGAATATGCTGTTGGCTATTGCCGTTCTATCTATAGGTATGTGTAAGCTTAAATACCTTTTAAAAAGTTAAAGATTGATTATTCACTGGGTCAGTATTAACGGACCTAATAAAGTATCTTTTTGTGTCTAAGTACTATGCATTCCAAATAAGAATAGGAAAGTCAATAACCTCGTTCTGTCAAATGTTGAGTGAAAAGTACGGTTTGCAAAGAAAACTTATTTGCATATCAATAAAGGGCTTTTTTTTTGCTTTGTATTAGGTACTAAGTGTGAGTTAAATCTAGGTGAAGTAAAAACGTTATTGTTTCATATAAATTAGCTAAATATGTATATTGTTTTAAGTCATAATTAGTAAAAAAAAGCTATTTTCTTTCTTATTTCCATTGTTAGGAACAATTCGCCTTCTTTTTCCATTTGCCACTACTCAGACACTTCACACAGTGACGCAGAGATAAGCTAAATTGAAGAACTAGATTCTGATTAAACTTTTTTCGTTCACGATTCGTAAATAAATTAAATTTTATTGTTTTGCTCACCCTACCCAATTTCTTCGATTTGACAGTATGTCGTGACGTCACAACATGGCAATCGATCCTATTCTTATTTGGAACGCATTGTAACTTGATAAATCTTGATAAATATTTATTTATTTATATATACAAATAGCTTCTGTCAGCGGCTTCGCCCGCGTGAAAAACGAAAAAAAAAAATGAATAGGATTCGCCATACAAACTTCCAATCCCCGTTTTACCCCCTCAGGGGTGGAGTTTCGTAAAATCCGTTCTTGGCAGATGTCTACACCCTATAAGGAACCTACCTGCCAAATTTTAAGTTTGTAGATGTTATAGTTTCTGAGATTTCGTGATTAATCAGTGATTGGTATTTCGCTTTTATATATATATAGAAGATAGATAGATTTGCCATATCTCTTCCGCGATTTCTCCCAGGCAGCCTGAAATGGACTTGGATTCGCAATTTAATTTTTCGAAATGTGACTAATACGTCACAGTATAGCTACCAGTCTCCGGTTTTTGAACAGAGGATAAATAGCAGTTTTCCACTTCGTATTCCTTATTCAGAAACCGATTTAATTTTACTTTAGTTATTTACTGCACCAAAGAGTAAAATGCTGAAAAGTTGTATAGCCTTAAATATTTTGTCTATTACAGAATCAACAAAAGAAATCCTGGAAGGTTTAGCTAAAGTGATCTGCCAACCTGAATGGCGCATCACCGCTGATGACAAGGACCTACTGGCGGTGGAGGATGCTGGCATCCACATGTGTCTCAAGAAGCTGGCAACACTTGATAAAGATAAGGATGGCAACACCTTGGGTGAAGCCATTGCTGAACACTTGGAAGGTGATACTGTGAGTGTAACATTTCAGTTTTTGTTACAAAGACTTCTTCATGAATAGTAAAATTCCTAAAATAGTATCAAATTAACTAGTCGTCTATATTTACCTTTCCTTTTACTAAAAGAGTTATGAGCATACATGTGGATGGATGGAGAGGGAGAGCCCAAAGAAAAGATGGATGGATTGTGTGAAGAGTGATATGGAAGAAAAAAACGTGTTGCGCCGACCCCAAATAACACGGGACAAGGGCAGGAAGATGATGATGTTTATATTTACCTTTCATTTGTTGTGGAATTGATGTTTCTGGCTATTTGAAGCCACGGTTGGCGCAGTGGTTGAGCGATTGGCTGCTGCTCTGCGGATCGCGGGTTCGATTCCCGCACGGAATAAATATTTGTATGATCTACAGATAAGTGTTCCAAGTCTGGGTCTCTTGTGTAAGTGTGTTTACATGTTTGTGAGCGCACCCGATACAAGAGTAATTCCTAGTGTGGGGCGAAGTTTAAAAAAAAAAATAGAAATGAAAGAAAAGATAACAAAATGTTATTCAGATTGCCACTCTGAAACTCGGCTAGGTAGGTATAAAACATAGAATTCAGAAGAATATTGTTTAGAACAAACTGGATTCAATAGATAGAAAAAATCACATGAAAGTAGAATATTATGTTAATGTTCGGGCGCCTCCTGCCACTCGGCAATCTTCGGCTGTTGTCGTTAGACCGCGGGAGTGCGGCGTGCGGGACGCGGGCTATCGGACCACTTCTAGATTGGTAATCTCTAATAACGGCACACGCACTCTGTACGCTTCCCAACATCGATGTTACTATTGTATTTTAGCTAGGTCCCTAACGGTTAACAAGGATACTTTCTTTCCGTCTCTTTAATATTTCTTTCTTTTTTCAGATAAAACTGTGGCTTCCAACCAACAGAGGATGTTTCTTCCTCCTGAAATTAATTGAAAGTAACACAAGTGCTGTTGCCAACGCTTTGAAAAAGAAAATTAAGCCTCATGTAAATATCCTGAAACAACAGACTTCGGAAGGAGCAAAACACTTGTTACAGATTGTACAGAAAAAATAAACTAGTATTTTTATATTTGTTTTTTTTTTGTCTAATAAGCCATAACGCACGCTCTCAATATTCAAACAGCCCCCGCTTCGCATGGTTGAAAATTATACAGCATCCCACGACTGCCACATAGAGGGAAAGTACCATAGATAGACAAATTTACTGAATAAAAAAAGCATTTCTATTTTAAAAACAGCAGGAACTACATTCAAAGAATTTTAAATAGTCTTTGAACGTAGTTCTTATTGAATTTTTAATAATCTAAACCTGGACATCCACTAAATGTGAAAAAAAACCTCAATTACAAATAAAAATGGGTGCGTTCACGAACATGGAAACTCGCATACTGTATGGATCGAAAATTCCCTAAGATACTCTTACAATATTAGCTGTCTACCAGTGAAAGTCGGTTTGGCCGTTTCGAAGATCAACCGGAACAAACAAGACAGACAGACGAACAAATAAAAAGACTTGCATTTTTGTTATAGGTATCAAATATACTTTCACACAGGGCTGGGCAAAATACATGCTTTGCTTTAATTGAAATACAAATTACAAAATACAGTATTTTAGCTATTTTTAATTGAAATACAAAATATAAATTACTTATTACAAAATAAGTAATCTAGACTAGCATGGCTAAAAGTAGAGGAAAACAAGATTAATTAATCAGTAAAACCAGAGTTTCCTTTCATGAACACTAGATTTTTAAATGTACTGTCAGACAAACAGCCTCTTGTTGGAGAGTGAGTAAAACCTGCTAAAGAAAACAATCTTTCTACAGGTCCTGATGAGCACAAACTTGTGTTATATTGTATGAAAACATTTTTTATATTTGGATAGCGCTCAAGAATTGAAAACTCTACTTCTATCATTTAGGAAGCTGACCAATAATTCTAACTCCATTTTAGATGTCTGTGGTTGATCACTGTCTCTGTTCTCAAAAACAATAAAATCATCATCTTCTTTACTAGTGGAGCTACTCCTGCTGCTTCTATCCATTATTTCATGCTTTTTGTTATTTGTCTCTAAGGCATGAATGGCAAGATTTTGAATTCTTTGCCTCTCATCTACTGTGATGCTTTCTGGCAACCGACGCATTTTATAACGAGGGTGGTAGCATGACGCCATTTATCATCATCATCATACATTGTTTTGCGTTTCTTTGGCCAATTTTGACGTACAGTCATAGCGTACAGTGTACATTGGTGTATAACAGGTGCAGTGTTGCCAACTCTAATAGCTGCCTTACCATCATTGCACTCTCGCCTCGCACTCACACTCACGATTGTAAATGAAGGTTAAAATTTAACCTTCATTTAAAATACATTTTAACATTAAAATACATTTAATGTATTTTAATGTTAAAATGTATTTTGAAGCTTCAAGTATTTGAAATACTAATTACAAAATACTTCACCGTCAGGTATTTGAAATACAAATTACATTTTAAGGGAGTAATTGAAATAAAAATACCAAATACGTATTTGTATTTCAATTACGTATTTTAATTACAAGTAATTCAAATACTGCCCAACCCTGCTTTCACATGCATTTATAAAAAAAAATAGTAAGTCATTATAAATTACAAACAGACATCAATTTTCTTCATATGTATAGAAATACACTACCTACCTTATAACTGTCTCACACTTCATAAGTGAAATAATCGTTTCGCTTCGTCGTTTATACCGCGTGCATCGAAGGACTGGAACAATTTGCCTGCTGCGGTCTTCCCGTCCAACTATAATTTAGGTGTCTTCAAGGCTAGAGTCACAGAGTACCTTTTGGCTAGAGTGAATAGGCTCTTAATAAACTAGTGCGCCTCACCATCAATGATTGCATCACTGCTTACAGTCAAACGGGGTGAATAGGACTGCAGGGGTGAATAGGAACAAAACTTTGAAGGGGATCTTCGCGTTAATTATCAATTTTTCCCAGCATTTAAGTACTCCTATTTATTAACTAATTGTAATAAAAACGGATGCTTTGATAGAAATCAATTATAGAAATATATACCAATGTGAAAAACCTAACCAAAGTGTAGTTCCTATTCACCCCTGCAGTCCTATTCACCCCGTTTGACGGTACCTGCTTACCATCAGGTGGGATCGCAGTCAAGCACTGGTTTATATCAATTAAAAAAAAGAGCTGTCAGATAACATCAATAAATGAATCTTCGTTCATGTTTGTAAACTCTTTAAACAACTGCCTGCTACAACCCGTGATGTACTGCCGTGGCCACCAGACTGTGCTCGCACCTACCGAAGGCGCCGCGTGATCACTCTTGCACCGGCTGACCAGCACTCAGGCTTCTAAGCAACATTTTTCCACTTGTCTTGACTGGCCTGTTGGTTTAGTAGATAGTGGCCCTGACTGCTATGTCGAAGTTTGTGTTCGATTCCCACCCAAGACAAATGTTTGTGCGATGAGTACGATCATTTGTTCTGTGTCTGGGCGTATTTTTTTTTCTCATAGCACAAGCTCTACTTAGTTTGGGACTAGATGGCCTGGTGTGAAAGTTGTGGAATTTTATTACTTCTAATGTGGATGCAGTCACTCCACACTAAAAATACTGGCATTTAGTTGCATCCGACTGCAAAGTCAGCACTAAAATATTTTGGAATGGGCTAGGTATAAAGTTATAAACTAAGTAACAAGTCAGAGCTCAGCTAGAACATAAACAAAAAAACACTAATTAATCCAAGTTTGTTTATTGTACTTCCAGAAAAATTATCTCCTATTTACACATTGAATAGATAAACAATTTCATTTCTTAATAATTTATTTATATATATACGCATGTATATATTTCACTAAAAAAATATATACCTACGGCGTTATTCTCACAGCAGATCAAAAATAACTTTTACTATTTATTTTTAAGTTTGAATGTTTTTGGCATAAAAGCAATAATAATAACAATGAAAATATGTTGTGCAACAAATGCCCATTTTCACTAGACACCAAAATTAATACTTAAATATCACTGCACTGTTTAAATTTATTTAGATGTCGCCTAGTGTTAGTAAAAATAGGCATATATTCTGTATACTCATCAGCAGGACAAATGTATTTTGTGCAAGTAATGTGCATTTGCTAGGATGCGCTTGTATAGGGCGTTTCTTGACGTCACGTAGAGGCTGCTTTAACGCGGCGTTTGCGCAGCTTATACGTTCGATGAACGTCTACGCATGAAGGTTGCTTAAGACTAACACAGATCTCAACTTATTTAAAATATTCAGAAGCCGAAGCCAGCAGAGTCACGAGCCTCAAGGTAATGTCAGCAAACCGTAGGGGCCCAACAGGGTCGAAGCCTACTGGGGCCGCGGTCAGTGTGAAAGTGAGACCCAGGGCCCTGTGACGAAGGCAAAGAAGGAACAGGAGTGGGTTTTTTAGCAGTCAAAATAAAATTTGAATATGTTATGATTTTGTACTACCTATGATAATTATAGACAGACTGTCTACACTTACTTATTTTCTTATTTATTGCAAATTACCTAGATTCGATGTCAATTAAACTAGTAAACACCACTTAAAAAAATACTTATTTGTAAAATGCTTATAAAATATGTTTCGCTATTATTATATTAGGATCCATTTCAATTATAAAATAAAAATACATAGTCAATTAACTTACAAGTTAATCAGTTTAGAAAGAGGTATTTCTAGCTGCAGAATGAGGTCAAAAATAAAATATTAAATTAACTTCACCCTCAAAAACATTCATAACAGGGCCGGAGTCAGTTAAAATGTCAAATGTGCCTGCAATTCTACAGACAGTCATACCCGGTCCTACCTATGACGTGCTAATGTCATTATTATTCCATTGGGGGCAAGATAGCATTGCACAGAGCAAAATTGATGCCCGCGCATTGTACACTAATTTCAGCAGTCATATGCATATTTACAATTGCCGCAGTCCGTTCTATGCACGGAATAAAGAAAAGTAGGGGAAGTGCCCCTCAGATATCGCACGCGTGTCAACATTAAGCACAGCTGTGCAAGAGTTAGCTTATTCGCCGTCAGATACTTGTCGCGATTGGTTGTCTCAGAAATACCCAAAAAATTACAAATTATGCCTTATTGTGCGGATTTGACCTGCAAAAACGAAAGCAGAAAAAAAATGTATCTTGTGGAGGTGTATCGTATCATCGGTAAATACTAAACTTTGTTAATTTTTAATATAGTTGATTTTAATGACAATACCACATTTTATGACTTCAATGCAAACTATAAACAACCTTATGTTCATTGTCACAAAGTCTAAATGCGTAAGGTCGTCATCTGGAAAATCATAACATAAATTCTAGTAACTTCGACGCTACTCAATTAGGGATGGGACACATCCGTAAAGTAGATCGGTATCGATAATTTTTATTTATTTCTAACTCTTCATTTCATGGCTGGCACCATCATCCAAAATTTGTGTCGGACGGTTCATGTGTAATAATTTATAAATATTTAACTAAGATTGCACAGAAATCTCGAGGTTTTAACAACACGTAACTTGCATCCGTCCGAAGTAGGTGCGGGTTTGCTAATCACTTTCTTTTACTTCTTCACGTTCGAAAGGCTGAACGGATTTCAATAAAACTTGGTACATGGGTAGACCACGTCACAAAAGTATGTTCCCTCGGGATAACTTTCTACTTTCAGGCGGATGAAGTCGCTGGCAGCAGTTAATAGTTAATGAAGATAATATTACATAATATTAATCGTAATACATTAACTTCTATATAGATAGACCTCAAAAAAATAAATTAGCTGCGAAATAAATATATTGTTTTAAGTCATCATTAGTTAAAAAAATACTGTTTTCTTTCTTATTTTCATTGTTAGGAATAATTCGCCTTCTTCCATTTTCCACTACTCAGACACTTCACACGGACGCAGAGATGAGCAAAATTGAAGGACTGGATTCTGATTAAACCTTTTTCGTTCACAATTCGTAAATAAATTTAATTTTAAATAATTCTTGTTTTGCTCACCATACCCAATTTCTTCGATTTGACAGTATGACATGACGTCACAAAATGGCAATCGATCCTATTCTTATTTGGAACGCATTGTACTTGATTATATGAAATTAAGATTACCCCCTAGCCCTCCATACAAATATGCAAATACCTCTTTAACATTGATATTTTAAAGATAATCAACCTTTTCCATTATTAATTTGTATGATGTTAACAAATTTTTACATTGCTCTCCCGAATAAATTACGTAACATCAATATTAAAATATCGATATATATCTACATCTCTAATTGAGTAGCAAATGAGATTACATGTGCATGGGAATATGACATCTATTTCAAACAACCTAGCGTTCTGAATAGCATGAATTGGTTACGGCGCCATCTAGCGTTGAGTAGCTGAACTTGTTGTAAACTTGACTATTTAAAGTTGTTAGACGAAAAACGTCATTATTGTTTTTGTCATATCAAATAATAACAACTTTCACTCGTTGTAATAAGACTTAATTTTTGAAAGCAATAAGAAGATGATTTGTAAAAGTTGCGTTTGTAATTTGTAGCCAATCAAATCACTGTTTTTTATGTGTGTTATAGATAATTTGATATGCAAATGTGTGAGTTTGACGACACTGGTTCCCGTGCTTAGCCAGTTTAAGGGCACTTCTATGTATTTTTTGTTCTGTGGTTCTATGAGTAGACGGTAAGGAAGGTCGATTTTTGAGTTGCTTGTGCGGCAGTAGGATTAGTAGATTTTTAAATAATTATTATTAACCCTTTAGTTATATCCATTGGACTGCTGTTGTCATTTAAATAAATTTTATTATTATTATTATGTAAGTAAGGTTGCAGTACTTCCCAGTTTATAGTCATTTCCATTCATCTCAATAGATTGTCAACTTATCTGGACAGTTCAGTCTTACTTACTAAACACAACACTGAATATTCATCTCTGAATATCATAATCCTAGAATTCATAGTAATTAAATTGACATACATATGTACAACATACTACGTTTTCTTACATATCAAGTCATTCTTTGGTCCAAAGCTTTCCTATATTTTTATCAGTAACATCATTTACAACATTTAGTGACCTTTTCAGTAAGTCTTCTTGGATGGAATCAATTGACCTGAAAGAAAATAGAATAAAAAATGATTAAAAACTTATATTTATTGAGTTCTCAAAGGAAAGCTTGGTATAGTCGCGTCTTTACAAAATGTGTAGGAAATATTTCTTTTTAAATCCTTCGGGACATGACACTGGATCACCAGTGCTAGCCAATATCACCAAAGCACTTGCTCAAGCAATGTCTTCGTGTTCAATAGTAATAAGCTTTTAATATGATACAGTGCCTGCAGCGTGTAAGTGTTCTCCTGTCTGACACTAGTGGCTTAAGTACACCAGCTAAGGGGTCTATTGATGCGCTAGCCTAAATCCTTTACATCAGTGTTAAATGGAACGACCATACCTACTGACGAACAGAAGAGGAAGTAAAGTTGTGCCATCTACTTTAACTATGTTTTGATGACTCCTACTGATGATCGCCCGACTTTTTTTGGAGTATACAGAACAATTTTTTTACAGCCATTAAGTTCCCGTTAATTTGTCGATCGCATTAGCAGGTGAATCGCTGGCTTTTCCTTGGCAGTACAGTTGCAGATCATCTGCATACAGATACACCGAAGTTCGGATATAATGAGATAAATTAAAATTAAAAAAAAAAAACAGAAGAGGGCAAAGTATGCCGCCTTGTGGCACGCCTATTTCTAAATCACACCAGCGAGATAAAGAGTTGCTAACGTGAACCAACTGCTGACATTCCTGAATGTAGGAGATGAATGATTCCAGTGCTTCGAGAGACACCATCACAGACATAATGGTTAACAGAATGTCGTGATTAATGGTATCGAAAGCGTTCGAGAAGTCAACCAACACTAGTACAGTGACTTAGGTCACTTCCAATCCTGTCCTTATAATACCAATCACTATAAGGAGGGAAGACACAGTGCTGTCCACACATAACCCAGATTGAAAAGGGCTTATGAGCAGAGGTCGGAATTAGGTAGAGTTATTCATGTACTTGCATCGAAATGTTGATATTAATATGGATCTTCCCGGGATTTCTAAACAAAAATCCCGTGTGGCCAACAATATTACAAATAAATAATAATAAAAACCCTAGAGATAGACAAGACAAATAAAACAAAGATACTAATAGAAATTAACATACAATTTTTATTTGTATTTTTGGTTGAAAAAGATCGCTCTAAGTCAACTGAGGTCAAACCTCACCTCAGTTGACTTAGAGCGATCTTTTTACACTTCCTATTTCTCGTCGTTAATGCAGGACGAAATTTTTTCTGTTATATTTCTGACAGTGCCATAAAAAAAATCTGCTCTTTAAAATTAATCTCGGGATTTGAGACATATGCACTGTATTCTTTCGCTGTATGAAATCAGTATAAGTACTTAAATAACTCTACCTAATTCCGACCTCTGCTTATGAGTGATTTACACTGCAATTTTGAAAGATGATTATGGGCACAGACAAGGTCTATTTACCTGTTAGCATCCAATACTTCCCAATTATCTTCTTTTAACTTGGAATATATTTCTGAAACTTTCTTCTGGAAATTCAGTACTTCATACCTGTAAAGAAAAAAATCCTGGTAATTAATTTAATTAATGTAAATCGATATTTGTGAGTATTGTTTGTTACTCTATGAGCCATTATTTCTCGTAAAAAGTAAAGGATACAAAATGGTTATTGTGGGTTATGATAGAGATAGACATATGCCATCGCGGACTTTTTTGTAGACCTTTTAAGGTTTTGGTCAGTGTTTTTGTAGGTGTACATTATTTTGATCTATCTCTTAGGGTTCAGCTAGCATTTGCAATGTAAGCGCAAAAAATGTGTTTATTTGCGACATCACATTAGAAACCTTTAAAATTACCAGTGTTTCTCTACTATATTATGCATGTATTATACATATAAACCTACCTTTTGAATCACTTTATCTATTAAAACAAACTGCATCAAAATCAGTTGCGTAGTTTTAAAGATCTAAGCATACATAGAGACAGACAGCGGCAAGTGACTTTGTTTTATACTATGTAGCCCATTCATTGGTTTACGAAGACCTTAAAATTACTTCTTTTCATTAAACTTCTAGTAGTTATAATATAAGTTTTATTTGGATGCAAATCCAACCGCGGGCAACATTTACGCCGCATTTTGTCACGTCAAAATCGCTCTTAGCTTCACAAATGTCACATGATACTGGACCACATTAATATTATAATGGCAAAAGTTTGTGAGTATGCTGCTGAAGGGATCTGGATGAAATTTGGCACACGGGTAGACTATGTCCTAATAGCACATAGCGATATTGTCTGTGACTCTGTGAGGCAGCTGCACAGGTATTAGAATCATGTGAAAACGCTGAATAGAAGTCATGAATCAATCATAAAGCTGGACTGGACACTAAGCAAACTTCTATCTCGAGTCCGTCGCAACTTACAGTTTTGGCAATGTCAAAAGTCGTGTAAGCACGTACGGACACGAACATGGCGAACACAAACATCAAACTTGAACATTTGTTTTGTTCGTATGGACGGCATATTCGAACACGAACATAGTTCGATTCGAGTTCGCGCACAACAGTCGTGAACTCTCATAATAGCCATGGCGGCGTCGTTGGAAGTGGTCGATTGTAAAGTAGCGAAAAGTTTTTGGTATTCGCATTGATTCATGAAGAACACCGTCCATACAGAACATACTAATAGAATCGTCGCAAACATGTTTGACAAATAGAATGTTCGGTGTTCGTTAGTGGTACACACGTGCGAACCAAGTTGTTGCGTATCACGCAACGCAACAAATTTGTTCGTACGTGCGTAAGCGGCTAAAGTGTTTTAAGTCAACATTAAACAGTTTCAGAAAAACTGTGTTTCAAACTGATAACTCTACTTCACTGACCTTTCTGTTCCAAATCCGTTTCTTTGTTTGATTGACTCGATGGGCATTGTAAGGAAGAACACCTTATCTGGTTTAGGCAGGCCTACATCTGGAGACTTGCACCAATTTAGGTCTAAACCTGAAATATATTATTCTTATTAGGCAAAAATATCGCATTTGTTGTATGGGAACCACCCTCCTATATTTATTTTATTTTAATTATTTATTTTAAAGTAAATATAAAATTAAATATTCTGTGAATATTTCAAGCGTCTACCTGTTGCCGTTATTAATATCAAGCAAAAATAAATAGCAAAAAAAAAAAATCACGTTTCTTGTATGGGAACCCCACTAAAATATTTATTTTATTCTGCTTTTAGTATTTGTTGTTAGTGGTAACAGAAATACATTATCCGTGAAAATTTTCAACTGTCTAGCTATCACGGTTCATGAGATACAGCGTGCTGATAGACAGACAAAATAGGGTCTCGTTGTCACCCTTTGAATAAGGAACCCTAAAAAGGCTAACTATCGCGCACGATATTCTTCCTAAAAATGGTCGATATATTCAAAAGATCCTTAGCAGTGGCGGTACCTTCATACAAGCAGAAAAGCCAGGCATGCCTTACTAAAATGCTCGATAGAGAATCAATATCAAACCCGAACTATTTAAAAGTTCGCGCGCTTTAATTCTTATCAAAATAACACAAAGTATCTACCTATGCCACACTACACACAGCGCGCGCAGAGTTTCGCATTGGCAGCATCTACGCGAGAGCTATATCTATCTCGCTTACACGTACCGGCTTTTACCGGGCTTTCAAATACTATCTCTGTCACTTTCGCACTTATAGCGATGTGCCGTATAACGAGTTAGAACTTTATGCGACTACAAATCGATCAGTATGGAAGATTTAAGCCGGGCATTCGTATGAAGTTGCATTCGTATGAAGTTGCTCGCGTATGCGTGACTTTGTCACCTTGCCAACTCTGCAGTGTTGCCGTTTTAGCGACGTTGTGAGATCTTGGAGATTTTTAACGAGTTTGGAAACTTTTTTTAAGATTTAGCAACAATAAAAACTAGCGACTTTTTAAAATAACGAAATTAAATATTCAAAAATAAAGGCAATTTTTTAGAACTGGTCTCGTTAATTTCAAAATACGATGTCGTTTTAGAAAAGCATATGCAGCATTAGAAAAGTGACAAACCGGGGCCGAGTTATTTATCTAACAAAATTCAAAACGATATTATTCATTCCGTAGCCGATGTGATGCAAACTTGCATCGATTACGAAGTTAGGCAAACAAAATTTGTTTCAATTATTATTGACGAAACCCCCGATGTTAGTCATAGAAAACAACTGTGCTTGATTCTCAGATATAATTATAAATGAAATTCATGACTGTTTTTTGGGCTTTTAATTTATTGTACCTAATCAGTAGTTTGTGAGAAAATTGCGATGATACATACGTAGGTACCTACAGTCGAAAACTGAACTTTCTTTTTTTGAAATCGGTTAAAATTTTATTGGGCTTGCCTTATTTTGAAACCCTAGGCACGCCACTGATCCTTAGCCTACCTTTAGCAGCTGAGAATGCTACACCAGAGTAACAATATCGGTCTACAATCAATGTGGTGCCGGATTCTAATTTCTTTATAATGTTCTTGGCTCTCTCCCATCTGTTAGCCGAGAACAGCAGGTGAATTACTTCATCTGATAGGTCGTTCTGGAACATTAACATGAAATATTTTTATTAGGAATTTGTATACAATAGCAGAGAGGGAGAGCTTCAACAGTTAGATAATAGAAAAGGACTTTTTGTTGAAGGATCCAAAGCGAAAAAAAAAAATCTACAATTAGATTTTTTCCTGTGCTGTTAATCTTGTAAGAAAGAAAAAAAAAATTATTTGCAGGAAATGACGTAATAGGACTAGTTTACAGATTATAAACATTCTTTATGGAAAATATGGACCACGTCCGCGCCGAACGGCCGAACGCTCAGTATAATGCGGTGGCCTCACGCATAGTGCGACGTGTCCACAGCGCTGGTTTTCAGCGTGGGACGATGACGGTGTCGCCACAAAGACGTCGAGATTTGAATATTATTATATTATTTTACACAATATATAATTTCTAAACAATATTTTAAATTAAATAACAAATAATACTAAACATAAATCTTTTTTTTCTGAAACCACCATCCATTATATCCGGTTATTAAAGGATGCATCCTTAATCCAATATTTATTCAATATTTTTATATCCTTATACCAATATTTGCATTAGCATTGCAAATATTGGTATGAGGAATACTATGGACGAGGCGAGAACATCTCGCTATCTACTTTGTACGTGTGTAAAAGTCACATTTCAGTATGTTCATTCTAATTCTGTTAGTTGACAGTTTCCGCTTTTACGAGATTTGAAAGGTTTGTAACTTACATAATATTGAATGGACTTCATTTTTTTTTCTATTTGCCTTTTTGGATTGTTACATTTTGATACAAATTATTAAAAAAAATAAAAAAAAAGGAAAAAGGCTAAGGAAATGGTGAATTAAAAAAATAGTCACAAAATAAAAAAAAAAAAGAAAAAGTCAATAGATTTTTCGTTGTTATCCTTAGAGGCTTGTGACCTGGATCTCTTAACAAAACACTAATGGAGAAAGAGCATGAGACCGGATTTATAAAAAAAACTAGGTTTTTCCAGCGGCTTCGCCCGTGTGAGGATTCTCCATACAAACTTTGGACTCCCGTTTTATCCCTTTAGGGGGTTAATTTTGGAAAATCCTCTCTTAGTGGTTGCTTACGTCATAAAAGAAAGCCTTGTGCAAAATTTCATGTTCCTAGACCCCTCAGTTTCGGCTGTGCGTTGATATGTCAGTTGTTGTGTTTCTCCTTTTATATATATGTATAGATAGATAAATTGAATAAATTTAATCATCAATATATCAGCAGATCAATAAATAATCAGTGCTGAACATAAGCCTCTCCTTGGAAAAGATTATTTAGTAGGCATTTAAATATGTTTATTCATTCAATGGACAGATAAGATACTTGCAGTTATCTTTATTAAAATTATACAATCTCAAAAATAAACTGTTATACTTATACAAAACTGGCAGAGAAGACTTTAGTATATTTGTTTTAAATTAGATGAGATAGTGAATTGTAGCTTTCAGAGTAAATTCCCACATGGGATGATCTTTATCACTAATTCCTGCTTGGTACCGGTATTAATTAATTACATTTGTCTTGATTCTGAAGTTGTTTGTACTGGAATAGTATAAAAAAAATCTGTGTTACTTTAATGAATTTTGTTTGAAAGGAAATTAATTTTGCAATTTCTTTAATTTAATTTATAAAATTTGTAGTTTCAATTTGTTCTTGTTCAGTTTTTAATTTTTCTTGTTTTAGCATTTCTTGCTCCCTTGCTCTTGGAGCCGCAGAATGGACATATTCATAGTATGTTCTTCATCAGCATGCTCATTTGTTTTTAGCAGCTGATCCGCTGCGCGTTTAGGCTTTCACACCCTTCTCGGTTGCGCCTTAAAATTGGCCTTCTGCAAGAGAATGGATTGTTTTGTAAAAAGTTACCTATTCCCAATTAATGTTGGTTTTGCGCTATCTGTTCACTTTTAGCCTTCTTCTTTATATTCTCTCAGCGGTTTTTTCCATACAATCCATTCTCTTGGATGAATTGGGATATAGGGAAACTACGTTAAATTGTTCAGCGATTTTTTGCCATTCCAGGTTTCTATTTTTTTGCTCTCCTCAATGGCAAAGTGTTTTCCCACTAGATCCACTAATGCCATTTTTTCGCTGGCGACAAATTAATGTCGGGTCTCGCTTCCGTTTCGACCCGTCCATTTTGTTGGAAGTCATAACGTGTATCAGCGCTTGGGCTAAGTCTTTTGGCCTGCAGATCAACCCAACTAAATCACAGGCCATGATCATAGGCAGTAGATTCGTTCGCAATGCGGCTGTGGTTTCTTCTCTGCAGCCTTTAGTTCTTGATGGTGTATGTATTGACTACGCCGAAACTGCAAAAGATCTGGGTGTCATTATTGACTCCAATCTTTCGTGGCGTGCGCAGGTCAATGAAGTCAGTCGGAAGGTAAATTTCTCCTTTCATTCACTAAAATGCCTCCAGGGTCTCTTGCCTTTGAAAACGAAAATCTCTTTGGCCCAAACACTTATTCAGCCGATTATAGATTATGCCGATGCCTGCTACCTGGATGCTACTGAGGAGCTGTTAAACAAGCTTGAGCGACTGCAAAACTTATGCATTCGGTTTGTTTTTGGTCTACGAAAGTATGATCATGTCTCTCATCTTCGCAAGGAACTCAAGTGGCTCCCTATCCGTCTTCGCAGGAACACTCGGATTTTATGTCTCCTCTTCAACATCCTACACAATCCATCTTATCCCTCCTACCTGCGCGACCGATTTTCTTACGCGCGCCCTAGCGACGCACCGTGCAGATCACATCTAAGATCCCTTCTTAAATCCCCTCCTCATAAAACCAGCTACTATTACTACTCTTTCTCTGTCCATGCAGTAAGGCTGTGGAACTCTCTTCCGCCTAGCATTCGTGATTTGAAAACTATCTCACTCTTTAAGACTCAAGTAAAAGAGCACTATCTTTCCTCTCTTGTGTGATATGTTAATATATATATATATATATATATATATATTATGTATTTATTTTTAGTGTAAGGTATTTATAGTTATATAAGTATTTATTAGTTTAATTTAAGATTTCACAAACTCTTCTTTCCTTATTTTCTACACACTATAGTCTACATCTCTTCTAATCTCTCCTTTCGCAGGTCTGCTGGAAGAAATTTCTTTTTGAAATAAGCAGTACCTTTGTACAAACTTTATATTAAGATACCTATCTTCTTCTGTATATTTGTGTGTACATGAATTATAAAATAAATAAATAAACGTTAGAAGCCAACAAATAAACTCGTAAAAAACAAAAATGGGAAGTCTGTAGCTGTGGTCATGTTAAAGCAAGAATCTAGTCCGATAAGACAAGCAATGGTTGTCTTAGCAGCTAACATACACAATAGTCCAAAAAGAAAAGCTGGGTCACGGAAATTGCATATAGTATCCTATGTCCGTCTCCTGGTTCTAAGCTACCTCCCCATCCATGTTCAGCCAAATCGAATCAGCCGTTTTGAAAATGGTCTATAGAGATTGTCTCACAGGGGATTTTACTCTGAAAGCTACAAGTCCCCCTAT
The DNA here is from genome assembly GCA_905147345.3 of Mythimna impura. Lineage (NCBI taxonomy): Eukaryota > Metazoa > Arthropoda > Insecta > Lepidoptera > Noctuidae > Mythimna > Mythimna impura. The sequence goes on along the minus strand of LR990346.1, from coordinate 25,175,123 downwards.
GGTGAAAGCACCAGGATAACCCATGAAATTTAAATTTTCCAAATCGTTTTGCATTTTGCAGATCAGTGTCAATTTGTATGTAGATTAGAATATAATAAAAATACATTTATTTTTATTTATATGATTTGCTACTGTAACTGAAAATTTAAATGTTGCAGTTTACCATGGTGCTTTCTCCTAAATCTCAGCTGCTTTCTAATGAGTGATTGCAAGATAATATTTAAAAAAAAATTAAAGTCCTGTCTGCAAGTTTTGTAAGCCTATAACAAATTACTAATTTTGAGATATTATAGGCATATGCAAGTATCTTAGCTGCCCATTGTATAATACAAATAAAAATGTACCTTAAACCAAGGACAGAAACACCAAACACAAACTAACAATTAAGGGCCGAAATCACCAATAAAACTAATCGCATTTTAACGTTTGGCTCGCATAATCGCGTTAAGCCTTTTTACAAGTTTCTTTTGTTGTATTTTTACAAGTGACACTAGTGACAGTGGCTAAACGCGATTATGCGAGCCAGACCTTAAAACGCGATTAGTTTTATTAGTGAATTCTGCCCTTTATTTGTGTTATTTATGTGGCTTTCACCTCAAAAAAAGTTCAAAATTAATATTAAAAATACCTTCAGTTGTAAATAACTGTTTATAATTTTCCCAACATCTGTTTCTCGAGCCGGGAAATTTGTGTATTCCGCATGAATATTTTTCTTGTTTAGATTTTCAACTGAAAGAAAAAGAACATCAGAGTTATTACAAGAAGTGTTTGAAAGAATACCTCAGCTTTTCGGTTTCTAAATTAGATCAAATCTAAGTAAGCGAAAGCATAGCTGTGATTATTATAACTAGACTGTTTGTACGGAAGGTGGATTGGACAGGTTTTGGAAGAGTTTCTGGTTATTCCAAATTATTTTAAGGACAATAAATTCTCGTACTTGTGGCATCTTGGGCGACTTATTGGAAAGCTGGCTACAAGTAAAGTAAAAAATTGTATAAGTAAATTATACTTACCAAGTGTTCTGGCTTGTGTCGACTTTCCAGTCCTATCCACTCCCTCAATGACAATTAGGGCACCACGTTTCATTTTCAAATGATTATGACGTCCCAATTATAAATCTCCTTCAACCTACGAACAAAATAATCAAATATTAGAACTCGTTTACAAGATTTTTATCTCCGTTTTAGTGAAAACAGCGAGATTATAATTGGAACTGATAAACATAATAGAATACCCGAAATCCAAATTATTATTATTAAAACACGTTACAGCAAACTCTTCAGTTAATTTTACGAAAGAATATGTAAAGCTAATTTTAAAATTTAATTACAGATTTGGTTAGAAAATCCAATTTCCAAGTCACTTCACTGGTTTTGACAGCAAAACATTAAAACTGGCGGGAATAAAAAAATTAGAGCAGTGAGTGATGGCTTTGCCTCAGTTCTCGGATCTAGTAGAGTAGTGAACTACTCTACTAGGACCCGTTCGGCACTTTTTTCTATACGATTTTTTCAGCATCTTGAAACCATGTAATTTATATTCTACATCTATAATGTACATCATTTAACATCAAATTATCAAAATATATTGACTATGATTCTGAAGAGATATTTCGGCCGAGTGTAAATATTTCAACAGGGGCGGCAGATTATTGCGAGGCCCTTGTCCTTTTGCAAATTATGTGAATTAAAACTTGGTATTTCTTACGATAGATGAGAAATGTAAAATTTATAAAATGGTACTTCATGAATTCTGAGTTAAATAATAATATGTTATAAAATTTATAAAAATGAATAGGTAATATAATCAACGACTTCAACCATAAACCTAGGTAGCAAATGCCTGATATTATTATTAAAAACCAAAATTATTAGTAAACTTACTGTTTACAAACAGTAAGTTTACTGGTTTTTAATAATCTAGTAAATGATGATGTTGATGTTGTTTTGATGGTTTGTCCTTATTTTTGTTTATGTGGTGTACAATAAAGAATATAATAAATAATAATAATGATCTACGTCATTTTCATTTGATAAATAGCAAGAAAGAACTGACAACCGATTTTATGTCATCGAATTTCAGAAATAAAAAACCTACTATTATAAACTTTACTACACGAACTACTTCGTAATCTTGTATGAAAGGTCTATGTACGATAAAATTAAAAACGATACTAGTGCAGTGCAATGACATCATTAAGTACTCTAGCTTACGATACAAATTACTAGTACGACATTTGTATTACGATATTACGTTTTGTTTCGAATTATACTATAGAGCTAAAATCTGCTCATAGTTGGCATTGGCTGTAATGGAAAGATAATTGGGAGAAAAAGCGTGTTAACAAGAGTGTTTGGATGGTGACTAGCACAGAATACTTTGTAATACAGGATGAGCCAGAAAGAATTGCGAATTTGAAAAAATCATTAAAAAAAAACTTAGTACAATTCACATACAAATTTTTATTTCTATAAAAAATGACATCTAGGAAATTCATTTCCTAAAAATAACGTCATCCAGGTGTGCACCATCCCGCTGCAAACATTCTTCGAATCTGAACCTCAAATTGGTAAAAACTCGCTGGCACATTGCACGGGGAATAGCTGCCATTTCTTCCCGGATATTGGTCTTCAACTGGTTAATCGTGGCTGGGTTATTGGAATAGACTCTACTTTTTAGGTATCCCCACAAAAAAAAGTCCGGTGGCGCCAAAGAGGCATTAGCTGTATGGCACACAGAACAAAAAAATGGCATGTCGCGCCATCTTGTTGAAACCATGTCGCACGATTATAGGCTTCAAATTGTTGCAGTTGTGGAAAGAAAAAATCCCTTAACATGGCTATGTATCGGTCAGAATTTACAGTGACAGATTGGCCTTGTCGATTTTCAAAGAAGTAGGGTCCGATAATTCCGTGCGCTGACATGGCCGCCCAAACGGTTACTTTCGGCGAATGCAGAGGCTTTTGATGTTTTGCACGTGGGTTCTCTGCAGCCCAGTAACGGCAATTCTGTTTATTCACATGCCCATTTATGTGATAATGGGCTCCGTCGGAGAGCAGAATATTGTTGAAACTCTGAAAGCGTTCCAACATTGTTTCAATAAAAGCTCGTCGTAAAATTGGATCATTTGGCTGTAATTCCTGCACAAGTTGGATTTTATACGGGTGCAATTTCAGATCTTTCAACAAAATGCGACGCAAAGATGTTCTGGATACCACAAGTTCGGCTAAACGCTTTCGAGTCGATAGAGCAGGATTACGTTGAACTGAAGCTCTAACTTGTTCAATTGTTTCTTCCGTTCTTGTTGACCTTGGGCATCCCGCAGGCTTCTGTTTGAGAGTCGAACCAGTATCTTCGAACTTTCTGACCCACGATCGAATCACACTTTCTTTCGGACACTGATTTAGGTCATGTAAGTAATCCAAACTCACGCCGAAATAAACGCCGAACAATAGCGCACGAATCGCGATTTTTGTAATAATGTTTAACGCAGAATGCACCTCTCTACATAGTTATTGTACTCTGTGGATCCATCGCGACCATCGCGACTCGAGAACCGAGCTACTTAACCCCACCACCCGCGCAGTCCCCTCTCTAAAGCTTCAAACGCAAGAGTGTTTTTAAAATCGTACGCCTTTCTGGCCCACCCTGTATAAGGCTCTACTAAGCTGCTACCTATATTTACTATACTTTTTGGCCTGTATTTCGTTAGGGAGTCGAATATAGGAGTGAAGTTGCCAGATTTAGAATTATTCCAAATAAACTGGTAAATTTCGTGAACATCTTTTGAATTTTATTAGTAAAATATTTTAAGTCTGAGATAAAAACTATCTATGGCTTACAGATGTTAGCTACAGAAGAGAAGGCAGAAATATTCCTAGACAATGACAACAAATGTTGGAAATTATAACGCCAGCTAATGGCAGCCCTCTTATCAAATGTCACTTTAGAATCAAAGTGCGCTGCAATCTCACGTTCGGCCGTTGGATTTCTTTGTTTTTATTTTGATTAATAAATGTAACATAAATTGTGAAACAATTTTATTTTAATCATGAAAAAGGGATACAAAGTGACGGATGTAAAGAGGGAGAAGAAAATAGGGGTTGCTGCCGAAAATCTGGAAGAGTTGATAGAGAAATCATGCAATAAGTTAGGCGTAAGTAGATATTACTTTGTTTGTGTGATATATCGTGTGTAAAATGTAGTTTGTTTATGATTTTGATGATTTTTGAGTCTAGTTTTAGTCATGATTAGCTGTGTTTATCGTTGTGGGAAATGGGTCAGGGTGAAGCCTTGACCGGTATTCGTGTACCTTGACCTAATTCCGCGGCTCGGTATTTCCAGTTCAATGTCAGTTGCGCAGAGTGCCGGCTATGCGTGGCGGAGGACGGGACGCAGGTGGACGACGACGAGTACCTGGCCACGCTGCCCTCGCAAACACTCTTCATATTACTGAAGAATACAGAGAAAATGGTCACTGGTATGCTTTGTTACAGATATTTGAACTGTCGCCTTGTCGTCGAAAGTATTACGATGTGGATAGGTGAAACTTTGTTTAAAAAGCAGTTCCAAACTCTTTCAAACTCAGATCATCTTAGGGGAAGACTAGTGGATCAGTTTTATGAAATACTAGATTTATCCTGCAACTTTGTGTCCATGGGATAGTTAGTTTGGGCAGCCTTTTTTGAAATTTATTTCTTATTTTTATTAAATCCCATAATACAAAGGTTCATGGTTTGATCTTTATTAAAATCTTGAATAATGATGGACTCTCATAGAAACTACCATTTCCAATTTCAACCCCTTTAAGCCTTATTTACACGACAAAAGGCTAACGTTCTTTCCTAAATCTAATCTATCTCTGTACCAAATTTCATCAGTATTGGTTCAGCAGTTTAGGCGTAAAAGTGTAACAGACAAAGTTACTTTCGCATTTTTAATATTGGTAAGGATGTTTATAATATTTACATTAAAGTATGTATATGTAAAAAATGCACATTTTTTCTAGATTTTGACTACTACTATGATCTGATTCGGTCCCAGAAGAAGGACTACATAGACACTGGAGCTGCAGCTAAGGAGTTCCTTAGCACCAACATCAAGGAGAAGTTCAAAGTGTTCCAGAAGTACATTGCAGCTGCTGATGATGCCAGGACAATGCTTAGTGAGAGGACTCAAGATCCAGGCTGGTTTGAAGGTTAGAATGCCTTCATTTACATTATGTCGTTACATTTTCATCAGGTGGCGTTGGGTATGCAGTTTTTTTTTTATTATGATCCCCCCCCCCAAATTGATAATGTTTTTAGAAAATGGAGAACCTTTATAACTATATTATACTCTAGTAGGATTAGGGCTGGTAGGACAATGATGTATCTGCCCAATTTTTTTTTTAGTTGGGATATCGTCTTATATCTTCTCCCGCGCTTGGCTGGTGCGAAAGGGCGTGTCTGATTTTCACTGACTAAAACTGTATTTTTTCAGTTGCTCTTTACGAGGGTCTGCAGCCTTGGCAGATATCGACCGAATATGGTCAATCTTGGTGACATCTTATTGTGTCGCGCGAGGAACACGACGCGCCTTCGACAAGGGCTTGGTCCTTGCCAGACAGCAAAATCCCTAATACTTACGCTATTGAAAAGAAAAGTTAGAAAGAAAAGTTTAAAAAGCGTCAATTCCTAGCATTCACATAAAACGATATTTATTTAATAATAAAATAAATCGATAATCGATAATTATTTATAATATAATTTAAGTACATTATGATATGTGTTAACAGGTTTAGAACCATCGGAAAAGACAAAAGAGCAATCAATGGCGAAACGCGTAAAGGATCGGATGCGAGGGTATTACTACAAAACAAAGTCTGCTCTCCAGGCATCCGACGTCTACATACACTCGAAGAACGGGCGAGGTAAGAAACTCATAGACCAGTTCTTGACAGACCTACGAAACATACTCGAATCTTACAAGTACAACGAGACATACTTCAACCGCAAAGCGAACAAAAGCGCCCGCATCTGCGACGAGAGCGGTCTGTTCCAATGTGGAGGCCTATGGAGCAGCGACAAGTGTCTCTACGAAGGCGAACACGTCATCAACCCTTACCGCAGCCGCGAAGAACGAATCATATTCCAAACCTGGAATCTCGACCACAAAATCGAACTGTCAAGGTCTATCATCCCGAAAATTCTACAAGCAATCGATGGGTTGTACAACAGTGATATTAAATGTATGTTATGTGATAAGGATTCGAAGGTGGGTGGCATCGAAGCCGACAGGTATTACTTGCAAATATTCACGCGGGAGAACCTAAAGCTGGTGCACATCGTGTGCCATTACAAAGGTAAACACGACGCCGAGTCGGGCGTGTACACTCTGTGCCAGAAATGTTATGGTGGACAGAGTTATAAGTAAAATGTTAATAAAAAATTATATACAATATGTTCAGCACAGATTCAGAATTTTAGGGTATTCATCGATGTTGCCATTGCCAATGATGCCACTTAATAAAGCGTACTTTGGAAATCGCCTTTTGGGTGATTAAATCCCGAAATGACAGATGTACAAGGTGCAGTATTGAATCTGCTAAAAATTTCAGGAGGCAATTATATTAGTGATTCAACAATAAAATGGATAGGTATTTTTTTAAATTTTATTCTCATTTACGGAAATCTGTAAAAGCGTTTCGTAGAGTAAGTGGGTGGAGCCTCGTACAGGCTGTCGCACTCACGCACACAGTGTCGTGACGCGCGATAAATAGCAACGGGTGATTCTGTTTTTTTTTTGAAGAGGTTTATTAAGAGAGTTATTCTGAATAATACACAAAATTTAAAATAACAAGTATTATTGATTATTGGTACCAGGTATCGTATTTTTATATGAATTATTTATGAGTTAGTAACAACCTTCTGAAATTTTGTGCAGATTCAGAATTGCACCTTGTATATTTTTGACTCCTAGACACCTATTTCCTTTCACTCTGATTATATTTCAAACAAAGTTGAATCCCCTAGGATACTGAATCTGGGTTTTGAATGTATCTGCAATATATTAGCGAACAAAGTATATTTCTATACAAAATAATATATACGTTATGTTTTCTGCTATATTACACGCTATATTTTTAACGACCTGTGATAGGTGGTAAATGAATGGATCTTGTTGCGTTGTTATATATTTTTTATTAACGACAAAGAATGAGATATGAGAACTGTACTTATATTTTATTTTAAGTTTAGATAAGTACTACTGTTTTACAAGTTTATTTATTTAAAAGAAATTAAGTACCAAATATGAAATAAATGATTTTAATATATTATATTATACATCCTTAAAACAAAAGTGATACAACTGAGGGCCGCTACGCTACTTGTAGTTACGCACACAAGCGCGCGTGTCTATACGCGCTTCAACTACAACTATGGCTCACCCGCGCTCGTGAGATAAAAGAACTGTACCAGGAGCACTTAATGCGATCTATTTGACTACCTAAACTGAACTGTTAAGGGATAGAGCTATATAGGGTGTATAGCTCCATCCCTCTATCTCGCTCGTACGCTTGACATTTTAATACGCCATGGTAAAGGTCCCTGATCTTTTTTTAGATTGTGTGTTTTAAATTGGCAATCCTTTAACTTTTTAATCTAGCCAAAATAACCCATATGTAATCCGATTGTCAAAATCTTTGTTCCAATAGTCGTTATTTCTCAGTATACAACGTTCCAAATAAGAATAGGATCGATTGCCATGTTGTGACGTCACGTCATACTGTCAAATTGTAAGAAATCGGGCAAAATTGAAGAACTCAGAGATGAGTAAAATTGAAGAACTGGATTCTGATTAAACTATTTTCGTTCACAGTTCGTAAGTAATTAAATTTAAAAAAAATCTTGTTTTGCTCACCCTATTAATTCCTCGATTTGACAGTATGACGTGACGTCACAACATGGCAATCGATCCTATTCTTATTTGGAACGCATTGTAATTGATTTGTGACTTATTATCGAACTAGCTTCTACCAGCGGCTTCGCCCGCATGAAAGTAGATTTCTCCATACAAACTTTGGACCCCGTCTCATCCCGTTAGGAGGTGAATTTTGGAGAACCCTCTCTTAGTGCTCGCCTACGTCATAAAAGGAAGCTTTGTGCAATTTCACGCTGCTAGTCCCAGTAGTTTCAGCTGTGCGTCAGTCAGTATCTCCTTTTATATAGATAGATAAATAAGTACATTGAAAACATTATGATGCTCTTCTGAAAAATGGCTTTTTTACATCGAGATATAAGTACTAACGTACTAGAGCAGACACCGTAAATTCCTACTTTGTCTCGTTCAACTGCGGCGTTCGCGCCGCACCGCACGAAGAAAATGCGTAAGTGCCGTGATTTACATGGCGCTTAAGACCTTTTGCCGAGAATAAATACACTTCCGCAGCAAATCTAGCGCTGTGGTAAATTAGTTACGGTTTAGACGAATTGTTATTATTTTAGCGCTGTAGCGAACTAAAGATTCAAATTACGAAGAATAGGACAATTCAGTTATTTGACGTAGCTTCTCTAGTACGTTAGTACTTATATCTCGATGCTTTTTTATATACTTAGTAGTGCCACTTTTGTTTTAAGGTCACGAAAAATTTACTCTTTTTTTTTTTTTGCTACGTTTTATATTATATTTTATAACGGTTTACTCGTCGTGTCTGTACGATCTTATTATTCAGTACTGTATCAAATCTGAAAAGCAATTTAAACTTTTCATTCGGAATTTGTATTCCTATACAGCCCCCGCAATACTCCGTGGCTTAAACTTCGGGCGTCATTAGCATACACAAATTGATCTACTTCGTTAAATTATCTTGGACTTGCAAATCAGATGCTTTCGAATACTTTGTTTAAGTAGATGTTTTTTTACTCAACTTACAAGAAATATTCCTGAAGATATCAAGCGCGGATCCACCGTTATGGGCTCGATGGGCATGTCCACAGTGACAACATCTTTTTACGGTCATGCTGTTGATGCTATTTTTATCATTTCGATGACAGGATAAACTAACATTCTACGGGTTTATTAATGTAAGTACTAGCGTTTGCCGCACGGCTTTGCCCACGTGGATACAATTATAAAGTGTACAAAATTTTTGCCAGGACGTCATATTTTTTCAAACATCTCCTTTATAGGAATGTACTGTAGGTATCCATAATAAGCGTGTCATTTATTCGGCTTGCACTCTCTGTAAGCCGTGACCGTAACTATTTTTAGGGCTGGATCCGCGCTTGGAATATATCGCTCATTTGGAGTGAAGTGACATAACTACAATTGAACTAACATTGCAGTTATGTCATTAGTGCTTCATATTATGTCATTAGCGATATTTTTATATATGATCTTTATTTAGCAATGGAACGGCTATGTTCTCTAGAAATCATTATGAAATCGTCTTTATACATACTAGTTGTTCGTTTTATAACGATTTAAAACTTTTTATTGTTAATATTTAACCACAGTAGGCATTTCTATTCCTTAAATTGATCTCCTGACCCTTCATGACATAGTATAAGAGTTATACCTGTATAATACACTTATTAATTTTACTTAATTTTATTCTAAGTACCCTCATAAAGATGTATGGATTGCTGTTGAGGCCAAGGGATATATGTTTCTATTATATATTGCATAAGGTACGAAATCGTTTGAGTTCTAAAATGGTAAAGATTCAGAGTTAAGGCTACTTAAAATAGTATTGTTAAAAAAATAATCGCCATAGTTTGGTTTTTAATGATATTATAATAGACAGCTTTTAAGTACCCACTTTTAGAACACAGACCTTCTATCTGTAAGTGGGGGAGGGGGGCTAACCCAGAACCACTTATGCAAAAGATTAATATTATTTTTACAAAAAAAAGCTGTCGTATTGAGATTTTTTTATTCGTTATAAATACAGGATTTTAACATGAAACCTCATTATTGATACAGGGTTGTTAGATAGCCATAAACAATATGTTTGTGTAACGAAATAAAAATAAAATACAGATCAATGACACATTGACACATTAAAATGAAAAATAAATATTAATATTTGGACTAAAACCTTTGGCTTGAGCTTAACATAATAATGATAAAATAAGGCATCTATCACACAAACTTTTTGCTTTCGTTTGTCTGAGGGCTTCGTGCGATTTTTTTTTTAAGTGAAAGCGCCAGTATTGCCCGCGAAATCTAAATTTTCATAGGTTTTTTGCATTTTTGAAGTCGGTATCGAGTTGTATGTTGATTAAAATATTCATTGATAAGGTCATTCAGTAGGGTTAGTTGAACTGAGTGGGTTGTATTGATGAAGATATTAATAATTATAATTCCGTGAATAAATACGCGTTACGGGTACTATTACTTATTCTGTGATACGGTCGCAAATCATATTATAATTAACACACAAATTATCACTGATCTCCAAAATGCAAAAACTCGAAAATAAATTTCACGGGTTACTTTGGACACAGAATTTAAGCACAAATTGACGTAGAAAACTCTCACAGAGGCCACACACACCACACACACAGCCATTCCCTTCAGCAAAACGTATGTGTGATAGTGCCCATCAAATTTAAATCTTTCCAATTATAAACTTTTTAAGATGGTATGTCCAAGTGGCTTTGAAAAGAAGGATCCATAAATTATTCTATAAAACATAAAGTTGTTTATTTATTTAAGGCAAAGCACAATTCGTTTTAAAAACGGCAAATGTTATCTAGATCAGTTTCCTATCAAGATTGAGAAGGAACCTTTTGTGGTCATAGACTTTAGGATTGCAAATGGACAAACTGGTCTAGAATTTAGACACGTGTAACAAACAGATGAGACTTCAATGTTTAGAGATATATATTTATTTTACTGTTAATTCACGCTAAATACTGTCCAGCGTTTGATGGTCTATTTACTCGAGCATTTTGCTCTATCTGCGTTGACCCTAACGCGCGTATGCTAACACGTGAAGTCTGCAAACAAATCGTAAGTGGTCCACCATATTTATTTATAAGGAGCCAGTTTGCATGTGTTATTGGCAAAATTGTGGTGTCTTTTCCACAAATGCCATTACCTAATGAAGAGTTGAAGTTGAGAATTGTCCGTTGCTTTGTGACTAGCCAAATTATTTTTACTTAATTATTATGTAATTATTTATTGACTGATTAGGTACCTGGTACCAAACTATCGAATTTTTTAGAACATTTTTGTATTTCATATATGATTCTCATTTGTGAGTTTGGTATGATTTAGATTTCAATATATGTAATTGTAATCTTAGATAGGATTTATGAAATGGAACGAGGGGCTTTTCCACAGGCTTATGAATCAACCGATTTATTAGCAGTAGTTATTTACTACAAATAGTGTATCATACTAATAATTTATAATCATTGAAACTGACAAAAAAAAAACAATTATTATTTAACAACAAACTTCGAATTCTCAAAATCCACAGACTGACCCGAAATTTTGGGTATGTATGAGGAGCATCAGGCAGGAACCTTTGAAATGGCCAGCACCTCAGTCACAGACGATGGACTGCCTCCATAAAGCATGTCTCCTTTAAAAACCAGGTCGATCAGAAAGCTGTCACGCCAGTCTGAGGACATAGATAGAAGCCAGCCAAAAATATGCCCAGAGAATGTGAAGATAACAAAGATTATAAAATATACACGAGACCGAATCTTCAATGCTAAAACTGATCAAAGATTTAAATTATGAACAGGACTGTGTAAAGTCGCTGGTTGCTGCGAAGATGATTCATACGGTCATACGGTGACGTAGATTTCCACAGTAACGTCAGGATGGGGTATCTTAAGATGAGGGAATGGGCTCCTCGTAACACAGGCGCCCCTCGCGTCCACGGTCTCTTTGAGTAAAATGCCATACTCTGGCCTTGGCCATCGACAAGATAACTAAGGAAAAATGTGAAAAAGATCTTTAATTTTACCTGGTCGGTTCTGAATATGTAAGCGTGATGTGGAAAGGACTCTCATGGTTGTGTACAGAGTACTGTGTCGAATTTTTCATATTAATTTATTCTAAGTACTGTCCTCTTTATTATTGAGACAGCTCTATTTACCTTTCCTATTGTAACATTATTTAAGCTAAAAATATTCTTCATTAACTACTTTAATGCCAAAATGGTCTGCAACACAATCGTCAAAAGTTTCAACGTAAAAAATATTTGGAAATCTTTTTACCAGACTGCGGACGGTGTAGGCCAGAAGGGGGGGTTTTGTGGGCTCTGAATGGACGAGAGGGAGTGTCAAACTTTTGCTGACTAATACCCACCCTTGTTTCTTAAGTAGCCCTTTCCGGTTTAGGGTCGCGGTAACTCTTTCGAATTATCCTGCAACCCTAGCAGGAATGGTAATGTTTTCTCTGATGATTGTGTTGCTGACCGTTGTATAAATATAAGTATATTAATAATATCAGAAATCCTATTTTGTGACAATCGTTTACCAACTTGTTTAGATAGAGATTAGTGAATAGCGATGAATAGCAATATTAATGTGTAAGATAGTAGGACCGCGTTGATTTGAAGTAGATGGTTAAAAATAGAGTGAGGAAATAAAATGCAGATAAAAACAAGGAAAAATACATGTCACTAACGTTTTAAAAATCATAACTTTTTTTTCATGGGAGTAGTTGTATCACATATAAAAAAAAAAGCTTACTTACCGATTCTCAGTATAGAGTAGAAAATTCATAATTTTGCAATCCTGAAAACCACCGCGTAACGTACATATACTTTGGCACTGAAAAAACAAGTCCTTCATGCATAAACCAGTTAGCCTTTATCGCAGATAAATTATTATCTATTTTGCGATAAAGTGAAACTGGTTTGTGCATGAATGCACCATGTTAATCACTGAGATATGCATAATGCATCTTGGATACAGTAAAGTCGTACGTATTTGGCCCAAGCTCTATAACTAATATAAACACTGTGTCTCGTGTTCCTATTGGTATTAAATAAGCTTGGGCCAAAGTCTTACGAGGGCAGTGGTGGCCGAGTGGTAACGGCCCCGACTTACGAGTTGTAGGTTGCGGGTTCAAACCCAGCCAGGCGCATTACTTTGTGTAATTTATTTCATCACCACTGCTCTCAAAACCGGTGAAGGAAAACATCGTGAGGAAACCGGCATGTCCTAGAACCAAAAATTCGAAGACATGTGACATCCACCAACCCGTACTGGGCCCGCGTGGTGGATTACGGCCCATTCCCTCTTCTAGAGAGGAGGCCTGAGTCCCAGCAGTGGGAACATTATAAGGCCGACTATGCTATGCTAAAATCTTACAACGTTACTTACGGCACTTATATATTACCTACCTATACACCCACACACACACATTTCGCACATCGGTACGAAGAAATACATGTTTTATAAGAAGTAAATTATCCCAAGGGAATATACTCCAGGGATAAAATATCCTATGTGATATTCCATAATATGGTTTACCTACCCTCGGGTGCCAAACTTAAACATCCTAATCCGTTTGAGCGTCCTTCAGACTAACAAACAAACACACACACATACAAATTTTCGCCTTTATTGTGCGATTAAAGTATCAAATCCTTTGAAAGTAATTTAAAATATCAAGACCGTTCCGTTTCAAATCAACGTGGTTAATAAATGTAAATAATAAAAAAAGAAAGTCTAATCTTACTCCATATAGTAAATCGAACAAGCGTTTTCGCTGAAGAGTTATGGCTGGACTTGCAGTCTGATAATGTTGGGTGTCCCGACAGTCGCGAGCTGCCTTATTGTAACAAGGTACCTGAAAAATGACGGCATAGTTCGGAGGCCGTATTGTAAAAAGGGATAAACAATTTTATGGTATAGTTCTACCTTAATCCCCGTAATACCGTATTACATGGTCCTTTTGTTCCCAACTAAATCAGAACAACGTTGTTTTGATAATGGCTCGTCGCTTTTGATTTAAAAAAAATAGGTGTTCTCAAAATTTTGAATTTATAAGTTTTTTTTTATTAAGGTAAAAGTTTTTTTTTTGGGCTACTGGTCCCTGCTAACAACAAAGAAACCAAAGTGGTCCCTGGTCATAGAAACCCAAGTGGTCCTAAGTCATGAAACCAAAGTGGCTCTTGGTCAACGAAACCAAAGTGGGCCCTAGTCATACAAAGTGGTCCTTGGTCAAAAAAAGTTTGGGAATCACGGACTACGGCTCTGAATGCAGTCGAAAACATTTACGAGCTCTGTATTATTACTATATGGGATAAGAATAAACTGTGGTAGAAGCTTCCATGTAGCTTTTAGTAAAGTTGTTTGCGTAGCGTAGCATGTTGTGTAGACTTCTCGATATACAGTATTAATCAATATACCTTCTCCTTTGCCTAAATAGATGTAAACGTAGAAGTAAGAAAGATATCATTATATTTAAATACGTAGCACACTGGTACAAAAATGTAGAAACTAATACTGCACATGTTGAATTTAGAACTGGGGCCCTACCACGAGCTCTCACGCGATTTATTTTACGACCTAAACTGAACTGTTAAAGGGATGGAGCTATATATATATATAGGGTGACTGGTAATTAGTGACCGATACTTAAACACGTGATTGTCCTCATGATTACAAACAACTTTCCTAAAGAAACTTTTTTATATACTCATGAGACAACGGCTTAACTCGGCTAACAGCTGAGTGGTCGCAAGCGCGCGCACGCGAATTTCAAACAGCTGTTTTGTTATTGTCATAAAACTAATGAGTCTAAAAAAAAGTTTCCTTGGGAAAGTTGTTAGTGATCATGAGTACAATCACGTGTTTAAGTATCGGTCACTAATTACCAGTCACCCTATATATGGTGTATAGCTCCATCTCTTTCGCTCGACATTTTAACGTGTCCTGCTAAGGCCCCTGGTGAACTAGAGTAGTTTGAATTTTGATTTATGTGTTCATGTAACACAGGTGCAATACAGTAATGTAAGTACGGATATTTCTAGGGTACCTACTGTCAGTGGTGGAACTATAGGGTGGCTAGACTGGCAAAATACCACGGGCCCCCACGGTTCAACGGGGCCCCCGGTCTGAGAGGCCGCGAGCTCAGAAGAAGTAACCAAACCTACCAACCTACAATCACAACATGATATTTTAATTTCAAGGGCCCCATCCCATGAATTTTCCACGGGCCTCTGATGATATAGTTACGCCACTGCCTACAGTAAATCAAAAATGCTAACATAGAGAAAATGTCGATGGCGCAATATGTGCAATGTATTTTTTTCTAACAAATTATTATAATGATGATATTTACTCGATCATTGATCTTGATCATTTTTATCTGAACGAAATTCTTTAAATATCCGCACAATAATTTCAAATTATTTATGTAACATAGGAAAATATTACCAATAGCAAACCTTTTTGTAATACTATAACCCTAGACTCAGTGTGCATATCCATAGATTGCTCTCCCCATAGCCAAATAATTTATATTTAAGTGTTGCCAGACTTATAAAGATTATTTAAACAGAATTTGAACAGAATCGATTCAGTAGTTTTTGCGCCAATTGAGGACATCGCTCATTTCTACTACAGTCAAACGGGGTGAATAGGAACAATAGTTTGAAGGGGATCTACGCGTTAATTAACAATTTTTCCCAGCATTTAAATACTCCTATTTATTCATTAATTGTAATAAAAGCATCTTCTATCAAAGCATCCATTGCTTTGATAGAAATCAATTATATAAATATATACCGATGTGAAAAACCTAACCAAAGTTTTGTTCCTATTCACCCCGTTTGACGGTATTTCACTATTGCATAATTATATAGTATAGATGCCAAAATGTCCGACCATATACTCCATTCGCATTAGGATTAGACATAATACCTTTTTCACTGTCATGTCCGTTCAACAGATTTTGACTTTTATTGAATTGGTGCCATGGTAAATGGCGACTGCAGTAAATAGTTGGTATTGTAACCACTTTTTGCTTTTTTATCCATCCTTATTATTACGGAATAGAAGTCATAATCGGTTGAACGGAAAGGAAAAAAGATTTGTTTAAATGTCTAATATTATTGCGAATGGAGTACGGGTATTTATTTTTTTACAGTTGAGATGTTTCAATATGTATAATTATGTTTCTCATACCTGTTTACCAGAGACTATTAAATGTTTGTAACTGTATTTTCACATTCACATGTGCAGTCTAATGTAGGTTGTCTAACACATTAAGAACTTTTTTAAAAGAATTGTAAAACATTACTTCACGATAGCAAAAAATGTTGAGGGAAATAAAATAAGTTATAAAAGGTTTGCGTTGTTTTATTACATTAAATAACAGTATTGAAACGTATTTTAATTATAATTAAAATTATTTTACATAGAAAGGCGGAATTACGCGCTTTTTCAACAGAAGTTTTTTCCAATTTTTTTTTTTATGAATTACTTTAGCAAAGAAAATGTATAGTGTGACATCACACACTAGACCATCCGTTGGAACTGCTGGTTCAATCCTTTCGACTGTCAAGTGAACAATAATGGCTCACTTTAGAAAACGCCTCTGCATTTAATCTTCTCACAAGACCTTTTAAACGCCTATCTCGAATATATCCGATAAACGCTCGCTTTTATTCCGCCAGGGTCGCACATCAACGACCAAATACTCCATCTCGTCAGCTCTTCTGTCTCCTATGAGGATTGAAGAGCTAACGAGATGAAGTACCCAGTCGCAAACACGAACCTGGCGAATAGGACGCGAAACCACTCGTCGGACCATTTCGACGCAAAATTTTAATATGTTTTTTTGAAAATGTTGAAAGCAGTCGAAAGGTTATATAAACATACACAAAAAATTAAAATGCATTTTCTAGAGCATAACAATGCAAAAAAAATGCATTTCAGGAAGATTGTTGACATTTAGTACTTGCAAGAATGTACTATTTAGCTTAAAATTACCTCTAAAAATATTAAATACAAGTTTATCTAATGTATGCTGTCAAAATCCTTATCTTCTCTTCCTGCCGCCCGCCTTTTTACCAGGATTCCTCTCTCCTTTGCCGGCTTTAGGTTTCTTAGCTGTGAAGTTTGTGGGGTTGCTACCCTTCGTCTTGGTTTTAAAGTTACGCTTGCCTTTGGTTGGTTTTGTGTTTTGCTTTTCGTCTGATCGGCTGCAAAGAAAAAAAATATAAGATACAAGTTTGTTATTGTGGAACCGATTCTAGATAACTCTAGAAATGAGTTGTCAAAAGAGTGTAAGGTTAGGATCTACCTAGTTGTCCAATTTATGTTTGGTACCTATTATCGTAACTATTGTCATGAATGTGAAGTGGCGGGAAGAGAGGAACAGGGCTTCATTGAAATTGATTAAAAATGAGCTTCTAAACTGTTTTATGTAAACTTAAAATAAGAATGTTTGAAGTCATACAATTCTTTTAAAAAACAATGAAAAATTGTTATGTGCTGCAAAAAGTACCTACCAAACAATACCTTTTTAAATAAAAATTTTAATCCAAAAGTTGG
Source organism: Mythimna impura (assembly GCA_905147345.3). NCBI lineage: Eukaryota > Metazoa > Arthropoda > Insecta > Lepidoptera > Noctuidae > Mythimna > Mythimna impura. Next base: position 25,157,610 of record LR990346.1, on the reverse strand, counting down.
CAACCCTACGTATATCGCGTTATTACAGCATAATAGTTATTATTCACTCGGTGCAGAGTGGCATTTGCAAGCAGGCAGTCTTCATGGAAACCGCGTGGTATGACAGATATAGCGACTGTACGGTTAAAGAGAGGTAGACATATGTTTGTATATAATGCCAATAAATGGGTATGAATGTTGTTAGTAAATAGAAAACACATTCGCCATCAACAAACGAAGCACTGAGACTGCATGAACATCGCGCGGCGACCCGCAAGGCGACTTTAGCGTCATCGTCAAACCAGCAGAAGGCTTTTTTACAAGTGTGTAAATGCACTCATGATACAGCAGTAATTCCTAGTGTATGTGAGTATATTATGGTATTAAAAGAAAGAAAAATACTTACTTCACTTGCTCATCACGTATGTGCTTAGCTACTGCCTTATCCATGTCAATTTTAGGTCTCTTGTTAAGAATGTCATCAAGCATATTCAAATTATTCTCCCTCTCTTGTGCTGGTGTTGGTATTGGCAGTTTGCGTTTCCTTTCTTTGCCCGGGATGAGCTCATGAATGCCTTTACCTCTAGCTTCTTTCTCTTTGGGCAATTTGTCTTGGAACTTGCCAAGTGATGCTGTTGAAGCCTTGGCTATGGTTGCTGCTGTGTCTAACTGGAAATTTAAAAGTAATATAGGTTAAAAACTGAATTTTGGTTGAACAATTTGCCTGCAGCAATCTTCCTGTCCAATTACAATTTATGTGTCTTCAAGGCCAGAGTGAATAGGCTCTATTAAACTATTGCGCTTCACCATCAACAATCAAGCACTAGTTTATATCAATAATAAAAAATGCTTTACAAAGAGTATTATTAAAAGTTTATTAGAGTTTTAGAGTAAACTTGCTTCTGCCAGGGGCTTCATCCTTTCTTGGGGTTTAAACTTACTCCATACCAAATTTCATCAAAATTGGTTCATTAGATTCACCATAAAAGCGTAACACACAGACAGAATTACTTTCACATTTATAATATTAGTACCTATGCATATATTTTTAATATTTGTTCTGGGTAAAAATGTTTATTACAGATTATTTACATTTACGTTATTTCCTGTTCAACCTATACTGAACCACTGCTAAAAATCTTTTTCTATAGATACATCAATAATACAACATAATTTATTATAAAATTAATACAAAGTAGATAAAACAGAATTTTATAGAACTTATGTTACCTGTGTAGCTGAAGCTTTATCAGAAGTGACAGGCAGCCCAACCCTGGGTATCTTGACCTTCTTGGCCCTGGCAATGTTCTTGAGCCTCTGCAACTCATTCTTAGCAACTTTCTCCGACTTCTCACTGGCTTTCTTCTCAAACATGTCTGTCATTGGGTCCAGGTTCTGCGGCACCTCTATCAACCAATTCTTCTCTTTTTCTGCAGCAGCTTTCTTGAAACTAGAATGTATATTAAAAAAGAAATGTAAATATGACAAAAAAAAATTACTAGGTCTATTGTGGGTGTGTTCTGCTACTAGGCACAAAATATTGTAGGGATTTGAGATAATAAAAAGGCTTATTTGAGTATTAGACTGGGATTTATTTCTATGAAATTACTCATAGTGCCTATTGTGGTCTAACAACCATCTTTATTGTCTGATCTGCTCATCTTTTTTATTTTAAAACTCAAAGTAGTGTTTATATTGTTTACAACTGGTTTGCCAGCGGCTTGGCCTGCATGAAACTAGGTTTCTTTAACTTTGGATGCCCATTTCAAAAAAATTTTTAGCATATGCCTATATCTAATAACTATCTGCCAAATTTCAGCACAATATCACATTTCAGCACATCCAGTAGTTCCAGCTGTGATGGATCAGCTGTTGATCAGTAAAGGATCCCTTTTATACATATATAGATGAGCTAAACCATCTAAAGAGGTCCTGCTGAAAGTCTCTATACTATCAAGCTTTTTATAAACATGGAAGGTTTTATTGCAGGGCAAAATTATAGAAATCAACTTACCCATACAAAGGCACCCATTTCTGCAGTTGTTCATCCCATTGTAACTTATCTTTCTTCTTCTTTGTGATACCTTTAGCTTTAGCAAACTCTTGCCATTTGGTGAGAGTTTTGGGTTTAGGACAGGGCTTGGCTCTTGGGATCACAGTCTTGGGTTCAGGCAACCGGACAACAATTGCCTCGTCAACCCGCTCTGTGGGAAGCTCCCATATTTTGTTTAGAAGCAACTGTGTGTTATCACGGGTTAAAGACGTTAAATAGTCATCTTTGCTGGTCCTGAAAAAAAAAACATGATTGTGTGATATGTCGTTAGTACACCGAGTGTTGTATTAATGACGCAGTTTATTTTCAGCGGTTTTTTAATATTGATGTAATTCCTATATATTATATGCATAAATACAACCGAAATAAGGACGAATTCATAATAAAATAGTAAAAATAAACCCACTGTAATAATTTTAAGTCCAAGTCGTTGGTGTCCGACGCAAGTAAAGAGCCTATATCAAGATCTACATCTAAATGCTTTTCTACTGTGATAGGCTTATATTTCTCAGATTTTTTCTGTTCTTTTTCAAGTATTTCATTAACGATATCCATTATTATTTAATTTTATAAATTAACACATTCCCTTTTGAACACGAATAACCTCAAACTTATTTGACGTTTTAATTTCACTCTTGGTGCAATCCACGTGCGACAATGGATGTCTTCGTAAACTTTTTAATTATATTCGAGATTTTATCAGGATTTTATCATCAATATTTATTCAGAAAAAAGAATTATTACTTAAACACTCTTTTTTAAAGTTGGATAAAAATATACAGTTTTATGAATTTTTTCCTTTAAAACTTTTGAATAATTGAGTGCGTGTGTTACTATCTTCACAAACTCAAGCCAAGTTAGGTTGTGGATTGACCATAGCGATTGGCGAACTCGCATATTCGTTGGACAACATGAGTTAATCGAGTTGGTATGGTTGCTGTCGCGAGCAGCCGATTCAACTCTTTCCGTCCGCTAAGTCAACACAGTCCGCCTACTCTACTCGTTTCGTGTGTTCGTGAGTTTTAACGCACGTGGCCGGCTGCACCTAGTTAACAACCCCGCCTGCGCCTGCGCTGTGCTGCCTGTTGCAGTCAGCATAGCCTGTTAGTGCTGTATATAATTTTCCCATATTCATTTCTGTTAGTTTAGCTAAGCAAAGGTAGGTTTTCTTTTGCTTCAGAAAAGATTGTGCTGATTTTAGCGTCGATCATTGTCATCATTAGTTGATGACGCATTACTATACTCAGTGGGGATAAGAGCCTTAATTCCATTTGCTTTTTTGATCAATGACAATTGCTTCGCTCTCCTTTACATTGCTTCCAAAAATAGCAACCAAGCTTGATTTGTTACGCTTTATAGTAGGATCGATAAATATATAACCGAGAAAATGTTTTAATTCCGCGTATTCCAATTATTCCGACCGATTTGCCATTTCAGTTTAAAAGAGTACAGTTTCCCCTCAAAGCAGCATTCGCAATAACAATTAATAAAGCCCAAGGACAGACGCTTAAAGTTGCAGGTGTACCTACATTTGGAAAAAAACTGTTTTTCTCATGGGCAACTCTATGTCGCATGCTCACGAGTATCAAACCCGCAAAATATTGATGGTAAAACTAAAAACATAGGTAGTATAAAAAAATGAAATATTAAAAAAAAAATCTCCGACTGAAGTTCTCACAAAAATAAAAAAAACCGGGCCAGTATATATCATCAGTATATATCGAGTCAGACTCGCGCACTGAGGGTTCCGTACAAACTTACCTAAGCACACAGTTCAATTCCCGAATTTTATTGAGTTACTTACGACGATTTTTCCAAATCCCAAAAAAGTTTTTTTTTTGTGATGTAACTACGAATTTACATTTTTTAGATTTTTCCATATACTGTATACATATTATTTTTTCTATACAGACAGACAGACAGACAAAAAAACAGACAGATGGACAACAAAGTGATTCTATAAGGGTCCCGTTTTTTCCTTTTGAGGTATGGAACACTAAAAATTAAAAGTTTTAAGTCATTATATGCAGTACACTACAGCAGTGTGTGTATTATTTGTAAAAATAGAATCCTAAAAAAAAACTGCCTAAAGTAACTATTCCACGCGGACGAAGTCGCGGGCAAAAGCTAGTATATGATAAATGTGAGTTACCAACCGAGTTAACTCGAGTTGAAGGAAAAGCAACTTTAATAGACTCGTTTGTGGTTTGATTCGAGTAATAACTCGACTTGCCCATCGCTAATTCGTTTGTGTTTGTGACAGCTGACAGCTGATAAGCTGACAGTTTCAGACTTCCAGTTTGTTTTCCGTTTCACGTTTTTGCGAGATTTATAGTTGTAAATTGAAGAAGTTGTTTGATTAACTTGTGTAATTTATCGAGATTATCGTGGTATCATGACTGGTGATTCGGAGAAAACATATTGTTTCAAAAATGAAAACAAATTTGTCGTCAAAAGTGGATGTAAAAAACGTATGTGGAGGTCCCTGAAGCAAATATTAACGGCTGAAAGAACCTTACCCTGGCCCAACGAAGCCGTTTTATGTAAGGATTAATTTCATTACTTGAGCTTTATATCCAAACCTGAAATGATTATAGTATGATAACCTCACTTTTTGTTTCAGATTACTCTATCAACGCTCCGCCTACTTTTAAACCAACTAAAAAGTATTCAGATATATCTGGCCTCCCTGCTCCGTATATAGATCGTCATTCCAAGCTATTTTACAGCAATGCAGAAGAGTTTGCTACTGTCAGAAGTTTACCTATGGACATCACCGCAGGATACTTACAACTGAGAGGCGCTAATGCAATAGTAGGGTGAAAGATAATTAATGATCCTGACTATAAATATTGTTGTAACCTACTTGTCCAAAATTGGGATGGTGTTTTGGGCTATATATAAATAGCTGGTTATTGATGTGCAACCTGTGCAACAAAAAGAATCAAGTTATTAACACAGCCATGGTAGTAGGAATTATGTCTATTTATTAGCAATGCTCTGAGGATTGGATAGAACTGAATAATGATTATACCTTTATTCTGAATAAATGAAGCCACAAGTTACTGTTTGAGTGTTTATAATTCCACTTTAAAATACGCGGGTATACCACCTTTTTACTTTACAAACTTGGTTGATACAACTGTAGTTTATCTAGATTAATAATTGGCTTATTTGGAACCCTTAGCGTAATCAGCCTTTTAATGTTCCCCCTGCTAGGACTCAGGCCTCCCTAGGAGAGGGAATGTCATGTCTTCGAATTTTTTGCTTCTAGGATATGCCGGTTTCTTCACGATGTTTTCCTTCACCGTTTTGAGAGCAGTGGTGATGAAATAAATTACACAAAGTAATGCGCCTGGTTGAGTTTGAACTCGCGACCTACAACTCGGTAAGTCGGGGCCGTTACCACTCGGCCACCACTGCTCTCCCTACTGGAACCCTGAGTATAATAAATAAACAAACAATTTAAAAAAGGTTGAACGTAAATACCGTTGTTACCGACGAGAGCCCCGGGCTTGGCCCACTCACCCCACAGCACCCCTAGTGGATATTGTGTTGTAAAATTGGTAGTTTTGTATCTCAAGTATCTGCAACTGCAACACTGGATTGACAATCATAGAAACAGGCGCAATCTCGGTAAAATGGAGCTGAGAATTTTATTATAGTAACTACGTCAGCGAAGCTTGCCGAGAAGGTTGACTGAATGTGGATACATTTGGTACCACATAATACTACAAAACATTAGACTAGCATAATCGTCAAAATTAACTATTTCTAAAAGGACTTAGTATCCAAGTAGTATCATAGTCTGTGATTTAGCCACTCTGTAGCTTTTCGGGGTACCTATATATTTTCATACAACCACTCTTACGTGATTATGTTGTTTTACACATCTTTCTCTAGATATTTTGGATACACAGCTATCTTGTGGATATTATCTCGTTTTCTATAGAAATCAATACATTTTGTGTAAAACTAATCTAGTAAAGACCTAAAAATCTGCTATTTTACGTGAACTTTGGCCCTCCATAATGTACTCGTTAAAAAATTTAATAAAGCACATCAATAGAAGCTCTGCACATTTAATCGAGATTCTGAAAGACGACAATTTTCCTGAAAAACTTTTAACGGTTTAAAAAAAACGTATTTCCTGGAACACGTTTTGTGAAATATTCGAGTAAATCACGGAATTACCTAAAGCCAACAGTTTTCAGGCGTTATCTCTCTTTTTTGCATTGCCTCTTCATCAAACATCGCGTTGGGTTGCGTTAGATGAAGCAACAAGCTTTTAAACCGTACTCGATGTTGACGATAGGCGAGCACCCTGTTTTTGTTTGCCGCCGCCCAAGCTAAGCAGAGCTGGTGTTATGAGTACTAGACAACTGACAAACATACTTATTTATACATATTTCTAAATACATACATATTATAGATAAATTACACCCAGACACAGAAACAGAACAAATGATCGTGTTCATCACACAAACATTTGTCCTGGGTGGGAATCGAACCCACGATCTCCGGCATGGCAGTCAGGGCCACTAACCACTAGACCAACAGGCCAGTCAATACCCTCCAAAAATACTAATATATTTTAAAATTTAATATAGGATAGGATGGATAATATAATTAAATAGGATCAATATAATAAAAATGGTGAAGATAAAGTGAAAAATGAGCAAATTACATTGAAAAAAATTATTATTGAATGAAATTGATGATTGAGACATTTCTGAACCAACCTAACCAGAGTAGAGTAGATTCACTACTCCCCAACCGTTCAAAAATGCTTCTTGTTGCAACCCAGGGTCGTTATTTTATAAGTCGAGTAGCTACCCTAGAGTTAACCCAACCTAACTCTAATAACTCCAAGCAGGATAGGTTGGTGTAAGCGACCATAAATTACACTTGCTTGACTTTGATAGTTGAATGAACTCTACGTTCGCATTCAAAAATGCGAGCGCAGAGTATGTACACTGATGACGTCATTAGAGTTAATCTCATTTTTGAACGAAGGGCTGTTATCAAAAAAGATACTCTGTGGCTGTTATTGATATGTTTAGCTGTCAGTGTCACATCGAAAGACCAACGTGCATTGCATGCTTATCCAAAACTTATTTAACAATTTGATCAGATTTTTGTAATAAAGCTAGAGTTTTATTTGTAAAAATGTCTTCGTCGTTCTTTTTAAAAGGTAAATCTAGACAAGTTCAAAAAAGAAAAGGCGAGAAAGTAAAGAAAAAGAATCCTAAAAAACAATACACGCCTAACCTAGAAAATGGTCAGGAATCTTCAGATAGTGAACTAGATTTACGGAAGTTTTCTGACGCGGAAGAATCAGAAAGTGATCATGAAACGGCTGAGCAGAAGAAGTTACGACTAGCTAAGAAATATCTGGAAGAAATCGAGAAAGAGGAGGCAAAGCGAGCTGAGCTCAAAGAAGTTGACGATGCCATTGAAAATCGTTTGAAGAAAGATTATTTGGAACAGAAAGGGAAATTGAAGATTGAAGTTGCCGAAAAGTACGTAGAACCAAGTGAAACTGACCTCAGACTCATTCGTGCGAAGGAACACCGTTTAACACTAACATGTGTGTGCATCAGCAGTGATAACAACTTTGCGTTCACTGGAAGTAAATGTGGATCAATTATCAAATGGGGCATTAAAGAGAAAAGAAAACTCGGTAGTTTAACATATAAAACTCATTCCAGTTTTATAAAAGGTGATGTAAAATCTCTTGCTATATCTACTGATGGTAAATATTTAGTGTCATCTGATGACTCTCCACATATCGTAGTTTGGGATCCATACACACTCAAACACATTCATACATTCAAAGGCCATAAAGATGTTGTAACAGGACTTGTTTTTAGGAAGAATACACATGATTTATACTCTGCAAGTAAAGACAGATCAGTGAAAATATGGTCATTAGACGAGATGGCCTATGTTGAAACTCTGTTTGGACACCAGTCACCCATTACTTCCATTGATGCATTAACAAGAGAAAGAGCACTAACAGCTGGAGGGAGAGACACTACGGTGAGGATATGGAAAATAGCAGAAGAATCACAATTGATATATAATGGACCTGTGGGAAGTCTGGATGAGGTGAAGCTTTTAGATGAAGAACATTTTGTGTCGGGCAGTGACAATGGCTCATTATGCATATGGAGTGTGATGAAAAAGAAACCTTTGTGTGTAGTTACAGAAGCCCATGGCTCTGAAAATGAAGTACCGAGGTGGATCACTAGTCTAGCAACTTTATTGAACTCTGATGTTTTTGCATCAGGTTCCTATGATCTTAATATTAAGCTATGGAAAGTTTGTGACCAATATAGGAAAGTTTTACCTATGTTTAGTGTACAAGTGTGTGGGTTCGCAAACTCAATGCAGTTTACGAGTGACGGTAAACAGTTGTATGTGGCTGTCGGCCAAGAACATAAAGCTGGCAGATGGTTTAAGTTAGGAGGTGCCAAAAATGGACTATTAGTTATTAATTTTACTATTAAGTAATATATTGTATTAAATAATCTTAATTTTATTTAGTTGTTTCATTCTTATTTGAACATGGACAAAACCAGTCATGGTAAATATCCATGTAGCACCCACTCCCATCCAGATCGGAGGCTCTACACTCGAAGTTGTAGACGATTATGTTTCCTGATGGCTACAACCCGGGAATCTTTAAGTCAAGAGTGAATAGGTTACTTCTAGGTAAGCGCGCTCCATCGTCGACCGCATCGTCGCTTTCCATCAGGTGAGTTAGCGGTCAAGTGCGAACCTATCAAGAATAAAAAAAAAACCTGGGACAGACAATCCAGTTGGCTAGGTCTAACTTTGAGAAAGAGGTCAATCATCGAATCCGACTCAGTTCAGCAAGCTGCGCGGTATTTTCTCGTCCAACATACCACAGTGTCTCAAGAATAAAAGTCTATGACCAGTGCGTGTAGCTAGTGATGACTTATGGCACTGAAACATGGTCGCTTACAATGGGCCTCATCAGAAGGCTTACAGTCACCCAAAGGGCTATGCTCGGAGTTTCCTTGCGTGATCGCATAAGGAATGAAGATATCCGCAGGAGAACCAAGGTCGCTAACATAGCCCGAAGAATTGCCAAACTAAAGTGTCAGTGGGCAGGGCACATTGCTCGTAGAACGGATGGTCGATGGGGCCTTCTAGAGTGGCGACCACGCACCGGAAACCGACAACCTGGTGAGAATTGCGGGAATGCGGTGGATACGAGACGCCCAGGATCGGTCGCTCTGGAGACGCTTGGGGGAGGCCTATGTCCAACAGTGAACATCTTTCGTTTGAAAAATGATGATTTTCATTTTATAGCATGCTGGCACGGTTGTCGTAGTGGTTGTCTGCTGCACTACATGTTCGCCTACGTCATAAAAGGAATCCATGCGCAAAATTTCACGCTCCTAGTCCCAGTAGTTACGGCTGTGCGTTGATATGTCAGTCAGTCAGTTTCTCCTTTTATAATAAGTATATAGATTAGATAATTATCCCAAGGAAACATACTCTCGGGATAATAATTATCGTATGTGCTATTCTAGTATATTTATGGTCTACCCATGTCCATGTAGGTACTAAGTTTTATCGAAATCCTTTCAGTCAATCGAACATGAAGAAATAACAAACACAAAAACTTTCGCTTTTATATTTTTGTGCGATAAATAATCTTTTTACTCTCTATTCTAAAACCCGATATAAGAGTGGGTTTTCGAATAAGTGTTCCCTACTGCTTTTGGACACTCAATTTGCTGTTTTTACACAAGTGCGGAAAAGTGCGCGAGCTATGCACGTATGCAGCATGCAGCAATTAATATTGTGGCGGGGCCCCGCCACAATATTAAATTTATTGTATCAGGCTGGGCGCTAAACGACCCACACGAGTCGAGCGTCAACCCCCATTTATTTAATATCTTCGTAAGTGTATTAAAAAACGTCATTTAAGTATTTTTACGCCCACGTGTGAGTGCAATTAAAATAGTGATGCAACAAAAGGTCAATATTAGTGTTTAGCATTTATATGCCGACGGATGCCGTATGTAATTTGGCGGATTTCACGGACGTCCTTAGTGCGGTGAGTGCTATCATTGATTCTAATAGTACTGAGTGCGTTTATATACTGGGGGATTTTAACGCTCACCCAACTGAGCGTTTTTATGATGAGCTGATGGGTTTCTGTAGTGAACAGGACTGGTTGTGTATTGACACTGATCGTTTAGGTGTAGCGTCTAACATACACGTTTATAAGTCAGGCTCACGGGTCGTCGAGGTGGCTTGACCACTGTTTGGTTACCAGGGCTTCGGCTCAAACTGTAAAAAGGGTGTTTGTTCAATATGATGTTGTGTGGTCTGACCACTTTCCGTTGATTATTGAATGTGATTTGGATGTAATTGTACCAAAGAGATATGTATCGAGTCTAAATTTAAATAACGGGATTATGTGGGGTGAGCGGGACTTGGCGCAAATTAGATTGTACAATACTGAGTGTCATAAACGTCTGAGATTAATAGATTTTCCGGAGCAATTCCGCGATTGTTGTGATCATATGTGCACTGATTTAAATCACAGACGTCTTATCGATACATTGTATGGGCAAATTATTGGGGCTTTATGTGAGTCATCGATGGTTTGCCGACATAGTAAGAAGCGCAAAAGAAAAGTTGTTATTGGATGGAACAAACATGTTGCCGACGCGCACAGGTTTGCTAAGGATAAATTTATTTTGTGGTCATGCTACGGTAAGCCTACTTCTGGCCGTTATTATGAAGAGATGTGTGAGTCAAAACGGATATTTAAATCTCGGTTGAAATGGTGCCAGAGTCAAGAGGATAAGATAAAAATGGATATCCTGGCATCAAATCATTTAAATAAGGATTTCCGTGGGTTTTGGAAAAACACAAACAAACTCAATCATAAGCCTAGCGTGCCTGTGTGCGTCGACGGTGTGAGTGATGCACGGGGGATAGCTGAACTGTTTAAAGCTAAGTTTGAGGTACAGTCGTCTTTAGGACCATCGTGGGCGGTGATCGATGTTGAGCCCAAAGGGAAATTAGGAGTCAGAGTCACTGCCAGGGACATTGCGTCTATCGTCCAGTCAATGTCAAGGGGGAAATCTCCTGGCCATGATGGGCTCAGCATCGAGCATCTTCGATATGCGGGCCCTCACTTGACGCGTGTCTTAGCTTAGACAAAAGTTGTACAGTAAATGTACAACTTTTGTCTGAGTCATGCGTACCTACCTACGGATATGTTGAAAACAGTTGTAATGCCTATAGTCAAAAATAAAACTGGGCTATTGACTGATAGGAATAACTATAGACCTATTTCACTTGCTACAGTTGTGTCTAAAGTATTGGACAGTGTGCTTAATGCACAATTGAATAAATATGTTAAATTGCATGACAACCAGTTTGGGTTTCGACCTGGGTTGTCTACCGATAGTGCTATTTTGAGCGTTAAGCACACTGTGGAGTACTATACACGTCGTAGCACCGCGGTTTATGCCTGTTTCCTCGACCTGTCGAGTGCTTTTGATCTGGTTTCGTACGACACCCTTTGGAAAAAGCTTAATGATGCGAAGCTACCGGCTGAAATTATAAATATTTTTAAGTTTTGGTACGGGAACCAGGTTAACTGTGTTAGGTGGGACGGGGAATTCTCGAGTCCCTATGGTCTTGAATCAGGTGTGAGGCAGGGGGGTCTGAGTTCTCCTACACTGTTCAACCTGTACATGGACCAGTTGATTGTGGAGCTGAGCAGCACCAGAGTCGGATGTTATATTGATGGTGTATGTGTCAACAACATTAGTTATGCATATGACATGGTGCTCCTCAGTGCCTCTGTTTGTGGCCTAAGGAAACTTATGGGTGTATGTGAGAGGTATGCTAGTGCTCACGGCCTAGTGTACAATGTGAAAAAGAGTGTTGTGATGGTGTTTGGGGCTGGTGGAAAGTGTCCAGTTAAGGTACCTCCGTTAAAGATTAATGGTGTGCCCTTGTCGAGAGTGGACTCTTTTAAGTACCTTGGGCATATCCTGACTGCTAGCCTTAGGGACGATGACGACATTGAGAGAGAGCGGAGGGCACTGTCGGTCAGAGCGAACATGATTGCCCGCAGGTTTAAGCGTGCTTCTACGGAGGTTAAGAAAACACTTTTTAGAACCTTCTGTTCATCCTTCTACACCTGTAGCCTGTGGGTACGTTTTACGCAAAAATCGTACAGTGCCCTTCGTGTGCAGTATAATAATGCTTTCAGGGTGTTGATGGGGCTGCCTCGCTTCTGTAGCGCATCAGGGATGTTAGCGGAAATGCGAGTTGATTGCTTTTATGCATTAATGCGTAAAAGATGTGCATCCCTGGTGCGCAGGGTACGAGCCAGTCCCAGCGGCATCTTGGGCATGATTGCTGACAGACTGGACTGCTGTATTTTAAATCGTTGCTCCAGTATCTCTGCTGGGGTGCTGAAGCAATGATTGTTTTATTGTGAGTGTGTATGTAATTTTTTTTTTTTTTTTAGTTGTATTTGTCACTAACATAGTTGTAAGTTTGTTTTGTTTTTTACTAACACAAAATGAGTCTTGTTGCTCGAAATAAAGTATATTATTATTTAATACATTTGGAAAGTTACTGCAGCAGCAGTTTCTTAACACCCTCGCCTACGGTTCGGATGAATTCCGCCTCGGTCGCTATGACAAACTTTCTCCTCTTGTATCGTAATGTACCTACCAGGGGCTATAATCTCAGTACAAAAAACTGGGAACAGCGATGGGTACAATGATACAAAATTACGAAGTATATATAGCCCCTGCACAAAATAGGTAACAGTGTGTTTTTTAATTTTACCGGATAATAATCGTACTTAGTACATACACCAATTATCAGGTGGCAGTTTTGACGCCATGTTCACAAAAACTAGAATAGATGGCGTTAAACAAAATCTATCATATGTGCATAAAATTTTGAAATTAATTTATCATCGATGGATTTTCATTACATTTATCATATTGTTTTTGAAAGTTTGAATAAATTTAGTTAGCAAATATCACTGGGCTGGTAGTAGAATTGGTAGAATTCACTTGGTGGTTTTATTACCAATAAACGGGTAACCCCATCACATATTTACAAATATCTGCAAATGGCTGACATTTGTGCCGGTTATTGCGATATTTTGTTTATTTTGTGATCTTTCTGTGTTGTTATGCGTTGATTGCTGAGTTGAGCGAAAGTTCTTCGCAACCAAACCATATTTGTGACCAGAAAGTTCCAGAAAGTTATTTTGTGAAGTGTTAAAAGATTTTGAGACAGGACTTGTGTAGTGATAAGTTTGAGATAGGACTTCTTTAGTGCATCATGCCATCGGATAGGCTTTGCTGTGTTCCTGGGTGCAAGAACAGCAGAGGTATGTAATATTATCAGAGCCAGATCATCCAATATAGGTTTTCTTTAGTCAGTCTAGCTCAACGACCATACAGCCCATAAACGCCTCATAACAGGCGACCGATGTCTCAACACATATGACTTATAGGTTTTATACAGGTCGCCGCACTACAATTTCTATTAGATTCTACCACTTTTGTGAGCCATAAACACCTCCGCGTTAGTCAATATAAAATAAGACAATAAATATAATAATGGCCCCCTGTTCAATATGTTGGTGTGATATCTTCAGCCAGACTTCGACTAGATCGATCCGAAAAGATGGCATGGTATTGTATAAACAAGTTAAAATTTACATACATCATATTTCATTAATTTTCTGATATTTTTGTCAGAGTTCATAATAACTGGTCATAAAGGAAGGCCTGTGAGTGATGTCTTGTTTGCATCTCTTTCTTCTGTAAGTAATTTTTTCACTTTCTCTTTTCCTCTATTATTTGGTAAACATAAATAATGATGTACTATTTAACCTTTCGAATAGCGAACGCCGGCGTTCACTTGGGGTTTAATGAATTAAAATGACCGTTTCTATGTATGTTTAAACAAAATATGAGGATCTTTTTTTACTAACTAGAATTTAATTGTGCATCGGTTGTTGATTATGGAATAATTTTTTTTCACATTTCATGTTATCACTTACAATTTATTAATATGTTTAAACAGTATCAAGAAATAGGAAGGTCAAAAAGAGCATACATGTGAATGGATGGAGAGGGAGAGGAAGGCGAAAGAAAAGATGGATGGATTGTGTGAAGAGTGATATGAAAGAAAAGGAAGTTAGTGATAGTATGACGAGTGACAGGGCAGATTGGAAGAAAAAAACGTATTGAAACGGCAGGAAGGTCAAAAAGCCAATTAATAATTGTAAGAATCAATAAAAAAATATCAATACTTTCAAGATTTATTTAAACCTGTATCATCTCTAATGTGCCGTAATGACCTTGGTAGGGCCAAACGGAATGCTGTACCCCACTTCCTCAGATAGTGAACGAATTGTTTTGGTGCATTCAATCAAACATAGGGTGTCTATAGGCTGTATGATTGTTGGTCTAGCTAGTCCAATACTTTTTTTTTCCTTACTCCTTGTTTTTACCAACCACCAAGTAAAGTAAAGTGGTTTTGTAAGTACCATTTTGTAGAATCTGTGCAGTTTTAGAAAAACTAAAGCTGAAGAGATTCTATAAAATAAATCAATTTATTTCAAAATCTTTATGAAATGTTTATAACCTACTATTAACTTAATATTTATTTATAATATGTACTCTCAAAGAGTAGTAAGTACTCCACACTCAATTTACTTGGGTACTTAAAACCCCATGTCTCTTACACTATGATAGAGCAATCAAAAAGTTGATAATGTGGCAGATAGCTATATTTTTTTTATTGTTTTGATTAATTTAACAATATTACAGAATGGAAATATGAAATATTATCTATAGCGCACCAAAATATTGACGTATGAATTGCAATAATTAATATTGCTAAATATTTAGTTGTATGTGTAAATCAAACATATGGAAACATTCCATTTAACATTATGTACATTTTTGTGTGAGTTGGATAATCCTTGCCAACAATGTAATAGCAAGTGCGGTAATATTGACAAATTAATGAAAACATCAAAATCACAGAGTACTATTTTATAGCTGAAAATCAAGATGTTTGAAAGCTATTTGTCAAACTGCTACAATATTGTATATACCTTGAAGAAATTTTTGTTAGTTAACTTATCCAAAAGCCTGTCAGTGGGTACATTTCTTAATTCTTAGTTTGTCTTTTTCAGTTAAACTTCTGTTTATCTTCAGAGTATTCTAACATTGTAAATTCATTACCTAATATAGGAAAGGTAATAGGAATATATTGCATAATAAATGCATGATAATTGTTTTAGACAAGCATGGAGTTCTTCATAAATTCCCAATTCCTGAAAAAGATAGAGTACAATTCAATACCTGGCTGTACTCTATTGGAGGTGATATTTTGGGACTTGAAAATGCACACTTATTAAAAAACCGTCGAGTGTGTTCCCTACACTTTCAGGATAAATATATGTGTCGCAACAACAGACTAAGCAATATTGCAGTTCCAACATTAAATTTACCAGGTTAGTTGATTACATTTATGTTTTTGTATATTACAATAAAATTTACTGACATTGGTTGACTGGTAGAGAATGCTTTGTTTCATTAAGCCCACCTATGTACCACTACTGTATATGAAGTTTAAATAAATAAAATTAAATACTGATATTGAAATTTGACTGAAATTTTAAATTAATTGAAACAAACCACCCAAATTGTTCATATAAATACTTACATCTCATAAAAACAGTAGTTATTTAAAATTATACTAGTTTTTAATCAATTCCTTGATTAAATTGTCATAATCTTTCATAATCATAACTGAAAATGAATGTGATTCATTCAATAGTAAAATTGCATAAATAAAGTTATATGAGCAAAATAAGTTTTCGATATAAGTACCTAATTCAATTTTTATAATTTTTTCAGGACTTAATTTAGTAACAGTAAGAAAACGATTGTGAGGACTGAAAATCTGCCAATGCCATTAACATCTACAGGTATTTAGATAAATAGAATAATCATTCTGATTTGAAAATTAACTTCCCATGAGGCAATTAACTCACGCTTCTTCATATTTTATTTTAGCTCCTGAATCACTTCAGCAGTTAATGTATGTGACATCTACCAACCTTACAGAAGAAACAATTGTAGAAGAAAATATTGGTAAGTAGTTTTTGGTTAATTATAGATATCGTTGCTGACTTCTTTGTGCTCATGAAAAAGCTCAAAACTTGATACTACAGTTATTAAACCCATATCTACACTAATATTATAAAGAGGTAAAGTTTGTTTTTTTGTTTGTAGGAGGTAATCTCTAAAGGTACTGGTCCGATTGCTAATATTTTTTCACCAATAGAAAACTGCTTTATTCCTGAGTGACATAGGCTATATTTTATGTATGCGGGCGAAGCCGCGGGCAAAAGCTAGTGTCATATATAGTCAGGACTCGAATCTTCATTGAGTGATAATCATTTATTAATATTTTAACTCCAGAAACAGTTGCATGTGAGCAAGTACCACCTGCTTCTCAAAGTACTGCAGACACAATATGCCAGAATAAGTCACAAACTCCTCATGAACCCAAGAAGATTATTCAGAAAACTTAGGTAAGCTTTTTATCTTTTTATGTTAGAAAATTTATTTCAAAAAAGATCTTAAGTACCTATATGAATATATAACATTTAAATGTAAATGTACAGCTAATAGCAGAAGTGTGGCTACGCGTAGTTTAAGCCGGCTACACCTAGTTTTAGTCTGCTACAACTAGGTGCAGCTGGCCTCATGTGGTTTAGCATTTTGGTTTTGTTTTGAGATTCTTATCTTGCGATTCCCGATTAATACGTGGCCTATTGTCCACTTGTTTTAGAAATTTTTTTAGTTAAGTTTGTCCTGTGTTAAGGTGTGCAATAAAGTATTTAATAATAATAGTGCTCGGGTGAAGTATGTATAATCCAGTAGTAGGGCTCTTGACCTTATTACCTGGATGGTCCTGATAGCCGTGGTATACTTTCTACTCCTCAAACACCTCAGGATATGTTGCCCTCTTGTTGCTACGTCATTTTGTGCTAGCGACCGTTTTTGGGGACCCATTTATTGACCCCCTGCATTTTTGTTATTGTTGTCTATTAATAATATTGTTCAGGCAGTGGCCAGAGTCTTAACATACTTCTTGGTAACCAGTCCACTTAAGGCTTTTGGGAGTCATAGCCTTTTATATCTTTATTTTCCATAAATCGCAATAGTTTCCCACCAACTGAGAATTGTACTTTGGTGCACTAGCATAGAACGTAATGGGATAAAACCACACTAGGAATTACTCGTGTATCGTGGGTGCCTTCACAAACATGTAAACTCACATACACAAGACACCCAGACCCAGGGCACCTATTTGTAGGCCATACAAATATTTGTTCCGTGCGGGAATTTAACCCGTAACACGCAGCACAGCAGCCAATCGCTCAACCACTGCGCCAACCGTGCAGTCAGTTGGTATCACATTCCATGAAAATTGTATAAAGGGCCTCTGCGAGTTGGCTTCGGCCGCTCATACACCTCAATAAGGTCTAGGACAGTAGGACCTCAGGGTCCTGAGATAAATAAATGCATGAAATAATAATATTAGATTTAAGGTTTTTAGGGTTCCGTACCTCAAAAGGAAAAACGGAACCCTTATAGGATCAGTTTGTTGTCCGACTGTCTGTCTATCAAGACATGCCTTTATATCGGGAATGCGTGAAGCTATCGAGTTGAAATTAAACCCACATTTTTTTTAAATGAAATGAATGGTTTTAAAACATCAAGTTAACGAAAAAAATAGGATACGGCCTTTTATGTCCCAAAAAACTTATATTTCGACACTCTCAAGGGAATCAAAATTCATAGGGTACTTTCCGTTGACGCATCCTGAAAGTTGGCATAAAGCAAGGTCTTATAGGACAGGTATAGGAATAAATCTGAAAACAGTAAATTTGTTGTTACATCACAAAAAAAACTTTTTTGCGATTTGGAGAAAGTACATAGATGTATATATTATGTTCATTCACAAGCAAAAAAATTTAGTGAGACTCAACTGACTTCATTTCATTTTCTATTTTTCAGGCAGAAAAGTATCTGTTAGGACACTAGGGCTCTCCAGTGCCGATAGAAAATTTCAACATCAATTAATGACTGCCAAAAGGAAAATAAATAAATTGAAAAACAAAGTCCGAAAGCAGATGGCAGAAATAAAGGCAAAAAAGAAGACAAAGAAAAGGTTAAAGGGCGCCGATTCACACTTCAAGAAAAAATTGCTGCACTTTCTATTTTGAAACAGAGTCCAAAGGCATATAGATTTTTAAGGAAGATATTTATATTGCCCGCAACTCAAACACTTTCAAAAGTAATTCAGAAATGCAACCTGCGACCTGGACTGAATAAAAATATATTTTTGCAGTTAAAAAAGAAAGCTGAAAAGATGAAAATTACAGACCGATTGTGTGTTTTGCTGTTTGATGAAATATCATTACAAGCACAAATAACATATAGTGAAAAGAAAACTATCTAAAACATTAAATTATGAAAAAGATGGTGTGAAGAAAACAGCTAAATGGTCTCACTTATTACAACTCCTTAAAGAAAACCCTGGTTATAAAGGTATAAGATTAATACGAAAACTTACTGAATACCACATAAACCCCGAAAAAATTAATAAAATGAAAGTGAAATTCGCATCTCGGGTCTTTAGTCGCACTGTGGCATCCAATATGGGATACCTAGCAGGTAATTTACATTTTGCTATTTTTTTTTTCCATTGATAATTGTTGTACAGTACAGACTAGTTGCTGGGAAGTTTTTTTTATCATGGAATATTTACTTTGTACCCTAGATGAGTCCTGAACGAATGAATAACATATTTTCTTTTCCTTTTCAGATAAAGGAATTCTACCCAAAGAATGCCGAGAAACTGCAGATCTGCTGTTGTTTATGGACAAAGTTTTCGACAGTATATTGTTAAGATTTTAAATTCCACAATTTCGGTTTTCAAGATCCTATGTCCGACGGCTTCTATGGGGACGAACTATCGTCTCCGATATGTTCCCACTTGTTCAACTAAAGACTTCTATAATGCAACTAATGGGATTTTTTTCTCAATATTCCTATGATATAAGGTATTACAAAATAGTAAAACTATTGGGAGTCTTTATTTCCACTCGTTCTATTTGATCTATTCCACGGTTTTACGATCGAACTAATGAGAATTTTCGTTTCGTTTCATTTGGATTATATCCAGAATAGTAGAAAAGTGAAACTTTAGTTCCAAGTGGTTCTACTCTAAGAAATAATATTTTAGTTAACAGTAAATCAGATAAAATAAGGCTTAACTAGTATATGAGTATTTAGTAATAGATTTCTTAGAGTAGAAACTACCTGGAACTAAAATTTCACTAGTTCTACTATTCTAGAATAAATCGAAATGTAGTAGGTACTAGTGACAATGAAAATTCCCATTAGTTCGATCGTAGAACTGTTTAATAGAATAAGTTAGAACGAGTGGAAATAAAGACTTATAGTTCTACTACACTCGCGAGCTACCAAATCAACTCAATATACAAGTGTACACTTGCAGACGTGATCTTTAAAGAATACTGAATTGTTTAAAAAAAGCTGATATAGGTACCGTTGGAAAAGCTAAAAGTTCGGCTTTATATTGGTATCATTATTATGAAAATTGATTCAGGGTTTTTTTATTAATTAATTTCGTTGGGCGTATAAGAAAATGTACTCACTACGGTACCTACGAGTTGTGGCCAAACTACTTCATAAAAACCCTACGCAATCGTTTCTCCTTATTAATCGCTTATCAGAAGTTGACCTGTACATATCTTCGTAAATACAATTCATTATTTTGTTGAAATTATGGATAGGACACCAGAAAAAGCCGCTCAAGTTGATGCTCTACTGCAACAGGGACTTCGTCGTCGGATAAGCGATTAATAAGGAGAAACGATTGCGTAGAATTTGTATAAGTGTAGTTTGTGCCCCTATTTATAGGTACCATAGTAAGCAAATTTTCTTGTACGCCCAATAATAAATAATTATAAAAAAGTAATTTCCAGAATAATGATACCAATTTAAAGCTGAAGTTTTAGGCTTTCTAACTGTATGTGCGTTTTTTTTTAAACAGTTCAGTATTCTTTTGAGGAAAGTGCACACTTGTAAATTGAGTCGATTTTGTTGCTCGCAAGTGTAGTTTTGTAAATACCTTATACTGTAGTATTATTGAGAGATGAAATCCCATTAGTTCTACCATAGAACTGCTTTATAGAACAAGTGGAAACAAATCGGCCATTGGCTAGTTTTTACCTAATGACCTCTATCCTAATAGCCCAAGGGCCCACAACTGCCAGATCTTCGTTATTTTATAAAAGCTGACAGTTTCTCAGCGCAGGCTTACAACAGGTAGGAATGATGGCCTACTATGAAGTTTGGGTCATCGTTGTTTTAGCAGGTAATCCTATATGCTTGTCTGACCAAGTGTTAGAACTATCAAAACTGTCTGGCTACTGGAGGAACATCTTCTAATAGCAAAACTTCTAATAACTCAAGTAAAATGTATAAAATTCTGATTTTATACTGTAACGCAAGTAAAGTTACGATTTATTTAAGTTTGATGAACTGAAACTTTAATCCAAATATTTTATTAAAGTGCCAGTTCATTAAACTAATATATTATAACTATAGTTACGTTAGTATAAAAACTGACTTTTATATAAGTTACTTGAGTAATATACCATTAGAAGATGTTCTCCCAGTAGCCAGACAGTTTTGACAGTTGTAAAATCTGACCAGACAAGCATATAGGGTTACCTGCCAACGTCCCGATGACCCAAACTTCATAGTAGGCCATCATTCCTGTTTTTTTGAAGGGTGGAAATCATCCAATGGTATCTCCCGCTCTGGGTGGAGCGAGAGGGCGTGTCAGGCTTTTACTGACTAAAACCACACCTGTGTCCTTCAGTTGCCCCTTGAGTTCTAGGACTACGGGTTTCCTTTCCAGAAATTCCCCGCGGTCCTAGCTAGCGGGTATCGGCCCTGCTGGGCCCCTACACTTTGCTGACATCTTTTTGAGGAGCGCGTGGATAGCTACGCGCTGTTGACGACTGGGCTCGGTCCGGTTAATTAGGACGGCCGGACGGCGAGCTACCCATTGCTCGACGTCAGCAAGCCCGCGTCTACCGTGGCCGGTAGTCAGGGTCGGAATTTCGGCGGCTGGGGCGTGAGGACTTTCGTTCCCTCACGCGTGCGACCTCCTCCTTCGCTAGCATTACTGCTTCGCAGAAGGAGGTGGCCGCCTGCCATTCCTCTTCGCTCCGGACTATAACCCGAACCAGAGATCGCTGCCGCCAATTACCTCCACGAGGATACGGCGGTGCTCCCTAGCGGGGCACATCTCCACCGTGCTCCACCGTGTCCTCCGGGCGGTCCACGCAATGGTGACACCCGGGCGTTTCTTCCGCCTGAATCCGATGCAGGAGCCTTTCGAACTTGCCATGTCCGGTGAGGACCTGCGTCATGCGGAAGCTGAGGATGCCGTTTTTGTCGCTCCAGCCACTCAAAGAGAGGACTTACCGCCGTGATTATGGCGTGCCCAATTCCTACGTGTTGTTGGAAGCATGCACTGAGAAACTGTCAGCTATCATAAAATAACGAAGATCTGTTAGTCGCGGGCTCTTGATCTATAAGTGTTACGGTAATAGAGATATTGTCCCTTTATTTTTTTTATAATTATCTAAAATCTCGCCTTGTAAGTTACAATTGTTTTGTTTGTGGTTGTTATTGCACTAAATAACTTCTTGTATTTTGGAATGTATCTTGCTACTAAATGAATTAATCTGAAAGAAAAAAGAAATAAATTAAACTGAGTTCTAGTTTTTTATACCCTTTCCAACGGTATGCTAAATGTCCTAGAAGTCACATTATGTACTTAAATTACGAGGTGTGATGTAGTCCGGATAAAAAAGACATTTGTGTTTAAGATTTTTAGTTACCTACAAATCTCGCTCAAATTAACTTCCTATTTAGCTATCATCAGTTTTTAAAATCTGATAACAAAACGGGAAAGTAGGCACTGGAACTCTAAAACACATAATATGTCCTTTCTTACCCCCAACTACGTCATGTCTCGTATTTTGACCACTTAATCACTTCTACGACATTAATATACTTTACATACTTATGAAAATACTTAGTGATAAACGCATAATAAGCTTGTAAAAAGTAGAATTTCTTTTAGTTTTTTGTACATTCTGTAAACCAGTTTCCATATCCGGCTTAAGAGTGGCTTTTCAAAAACCTATTGATATAGTTATTCTCAAAATCGGGCTCATTGTTTTTTTCCTCTAATTTTGTACTACAAATGAATTATAAAATGTCTAACCACAATATCTCAGTACCCAATCATGTAATAAACATAATTTTATAAATAAACAGTAAAGATAACTAAATTGTATTTCATTAATTCTACCATGCCTACAAAATAAAGAATAATAATAATTTTTATATAGCTACAGCAGTACCTACACGCACGCACACATGCACACATACACGCACACACGTACTACAGGTATCCGTAGCAAAGATTTAGTTTTTAAACCGTCTTTCAGATGGCGCTAGTTTCTGTGATCCGTTCTTACCATAGAAGATTGTTCTCTATTCCTGTATATTACCAAAGTACTCTGTGGTACCTACTATAACCTTCCTCTAACCAGCTGCTGCGAGGGGCTCCACCTGCGTGATATAGTAGACAATTATCCCAGAGATAAAAAGTATCCTGTGCTATTCCAGGTCATGTGTACCAAGCTTCATCGAAATCAATTCAGTAGTTTTTGCGTGAAAGAGTAACAAGCATCCATACAAACATTCGCGTTTATAATATTATAGTAGGATTGGCAAACTATCTTGTCCGGTGCCTTCTGCAATGTTATTTTCGTAACTATGAGGGAATATTGAAAACTCGGAGTCTTGGGCCCGAATATGATTACTTATACTAAAACCGCATCATTTGATTTTTGAAAAATCGATATAACGTAACCAGGAATTGAACCTGCTAATTCCTCGCCTTTTGTATGACACAGGTCTTCACCAGACGTGGCTAGTTCGGGGTTTCCTGTTTCGGATTCAGGTGGAATAAACGCCCGTTTTATCACCATCGCCCAGAGGACACAGTGGAGGTGTGCCCCGCTTGGGCGGAGCATTGCAGTGTCCTCTTGGAAGCGATTGGCACTCACGCCGGGCCGGCCCTGAATGCTCTGGCCCACCGACGCTACTGGGAATTCCTGAAAGAGACAGGTCCTAGAAATTTGAAGGGCAATTGAAGGACGCAGGTGTGGTTTTAGTAAGTCTGACACGCCCTTTGATGATTTCCCACCACAAAAAAACCCGCCCGGAGGCCGGGAGCCCGTGACATTTTGCCCTCTCTGTCATCCTATTATCATCACGATACTGGTTTAAAAGTAGATTACAAAATTTATAGGTATCTTAAAAATCGTCGACCGCATCGTCGCTTTCCATCAGGTGAGTTAGCGGTCAAGCGCAAACCTATCAAGAATAAAAAAAAAAAAAAAAAAAAAAAAAAAAAAAAAAATAAGTCTAGCGGTCGCCCATTTGCGCCCTGCCTTGCGACGATATTCGGAGGATGCTTACTGGATTACTTACCTATCAGCAGGAATACTAAGGGTCGAAACTCCGGTGTGCTTAGTGCTCCGTTGCGATGACCAGCGCGGGCATCCAGGTTCCGCGCGTTGTTACGTTCTCAATCGACACGACTACATGCACACCGTTAAAGTTGAACTAGCGACAACAAAGATAGTCAAGGTAGCCAGGCGGTGAAAAAATGGAGTCTCTTGTGATTCCACCGACATTGGTCGTGGAGTTTGTGCGGTGAGAGAATACGTAAAGATCATTATGAGCGACAACTTGGTAATAAATATTTATTTAGAACGAGTCCTTAATTTTTTTTTTGGTCACATGTCGCCGTGAGGAGGTGGCTATTGGGCGACTTGTGGTCCAAAGCCACACAAGAGAGTACTAGGCCATGAGTTAGACTGACCAGATAAAAGCGGCAGTAAATAGCTCATAATCACTACATGAATGCACGAGGAAGGCGGCAATCACCCTGCTCTTTTCTGTCATAGCACCAGATATCTTAGAACCATTGTTATAAGTCGAATCAAGAAGACCAGTTAGTTTCAATGTAATGTACCCTACCTAAAGAGTAAATTAGGCATGTGTAACACACGCCTACTGAACCGACTCAGGCCTCTTGTACACACACGGTTTTTCGCCGTGAAAACCTACGGTTAATTCGCCGTGTCTAGGCACGGTCGTCAGTGTTGTATGGATCACTATGGAAGCTTGTACACGTGCACGGCGGCGCCCAAAGTACTCTGTGGCGGCGCCACGGCACGGCTCCGCCGCCGTGTGCGCCGTGTCTGCCCCTCGTCTACGCACGGCGTGATTTTCAAGTGTTGTATGGCAGTCGTGATTATATACTCTCTGTGGCAGTCTATAGGAGTGTGTAGATGACGCCGGACCTACGCACGGCTTCGTGACGGTTTACGTACGTTGATTCCCGATTTTGTTATAAAATGAGCATAAATCAAGAATTATTAATTACACTGATTCAGGAAAGGCCTATAATATGGGATAAGACGATAGTCTTATCCCATATTATAGGCCTTTAGTTAACAGACAAGGAACGTGTTGATAAATAAATAACCAAAATACATTCTTAATTAATTTATTTCTGACAAAACCTACTTAAAATCCGGTACCAGGTGGTGTCTTCATCTGTGACGATCTTCATCAAGCTTCCAGTTATCAAAGTTACAATCAACTATTCCTTTAGAATAGTAACGAGTGATCCTATTACTAAATAAAATAAAAAAAATATTAAGCCGCGTCATGTACTTAGATCGCTCGTTAATTGGAGAGGCAGGGAGGGCGTTCCATTTACCAATAAACCTAGCCGAATCTGCAAATCAGCACAGGATACTGCCACAGCAAACAGGCCAGCGTGCAGCACCGGCCTGCCAAACAAACGAGTATATTAGTTCGCAGTCTGCTGGTCTGCCGGCCGCCACCTACGACACGCGCTCGCTTCTTAATACTTGGTGGTTGTTTGCGACGCTTCTATCTTGATACCCCTGATAATACTTGAGACATTGTATCGAGCGATGTATTTTGAGACAGTACTAAAGACTTGTGGACAGTGAAATGAAGTTTAGTGATGTGCGCGATGTATCGCCCTATGTGCCGGGTTTATATAGAATAACAACAATTACTAGTGTCGCGAAAAAACGTCGAGTTTACCTACTTTATGCGTGTCTCGGTTTGTCAATAAATATAAAAGTTTACTCATAACTTATGTACGGCAACAACAGCAATTCAGCAGTTGTCAGCAAACAGCAAACCCCCCCTCCCCGCATACAGCCTCGCTCCCCGCGTACTCCACGCCCTGAGCATACCAACATTTCGATTAATATTACAGAATCAGTTATAACTAAAATATTTGCAAACAAATGCTGTACTTAAAGTAAATGTCGTAAGTAATAGGCCGCATGCTCTATATCGTTGGTTATAATCATGTCTCTACTAAGCCACCTAAACCTTTCCATCACTGAAGCAGGCTCCAGAGAATGCAACTCTGATTGTAAGTAAGCTACCATACAGGATTTGGTGATTTAAAGGTTCAGGTTAAAGCAAAGGCCTACTACTTAAGATAATATTGACAATGTTATACATAAAAGTTTTAAAGAAACTAAAGAGTCCAGGCATCACATTCTTAAAGATTTATTTACCAAGAATCATGAATGTTGATGTCCCACATTAATGCCCAATTTAGCCCAATAATCACTTGTGGTGGTAGGTACATGATCTTCCAGTTATTTTGTTATATTAAACCTGAAATAATATCTAAGACCACATTGGCCTTACACCTAATGCTGATTAATTACATACATTAATTAATCTAGTACAATATGAACATGAAGACTCAAATACAAGTGACTGAATAGTCGGTTGAAGAATTCCCTAAACTAAGTAAAAAAAGATACAATTAACTAAACTAAAAGTATTTCAGCAAATGAAATAAACTCAATTCAGTATATTGTATTCAATAATTCATATTATAAGATATGTTTGAGAATTTCATGAAAGTTCTATATAAACAAAAAATAAAGTATGAAAATCTCTAGAGATACAATTCTTACATTATGCAGTTAGCCTATGTTAAAGTTAGGGGAACTTAAAATATAATTTGTTACGTTGCATGTTTTGCCACTATGTTGATCATAGTTAGGTCTGTGGATGGCTTATGAGTAACGGATGAGTTTTAGTACCTTGGCTGAAGCCTGCTCAGAGAGTCATGCAGTACTGTGGTACATACAGCACTTCAGCTCACAGCTGGTACTATCAACCTGCATAAGAAAAAAAAAACACTAGTTAGCTTACATTGTTATCATGACCACTCAGGAATAGAAGCACCAACATTATAATTATGCTGATAAAACAGTCAAATTGTTTTTTTAGTTTTAAATAGGTTTTTTAGTTTTAAATGTTTTTTTTTAGCCTACATTATTATCTTGCGACTTCCTATAATAATAGGATAGAGATAAGAAAGTTTTAGGGGATTAATTTCAATATTAATTTTTAAGTTGCTATCAATAAACTCTATGTTAAATTATGAAATTATCTTCATCATTCAATCAACCGAATATTATATAGTTTTAACAAACTTGTTGTCATTAACCTTGTTCTTTAGGAGACCAAAACAATGTATACTCACTCAGCACTTCAATGCCTGGAGCGAGATCGTGAACGGGAACGGCTGCGAGTGCGGCCCCGGGAGCTCTTGGAGTCCGAGCGGCTACGTGAGCGGGATCGGCTGCGGCTATACGAGCGCGACCGCCTTCGGGAACGGGAACGAGACCTGGATCGACGACGTGAACGAGACCGTGAACGCGAGTTGCTAAAAGAATAACCACCACACAACACATATGAATACATCCTCTGCTCAAGCCAGTGACGCAAGCGCCCCTTCCTGATGTGATAAACGCTACTGGAGACGTTGGAGCTACACAATTGCAACATGTACCACCTCCGTCTGTGCGAGCTGAACAGTACAAATGGCATGATAAGTTTAGTAAACTAGCTGACCACAACATTTCATTATAAACAATCTATATAATAATCTTTCTTTCTTTCATTCTGCAAACAAATTTTTCAATTCAATTAGTAGGTAAACAATTTAGAGCAGCTTTCTGAACAGTTGATTGAAAATATAATTCGTCAGTAGAATTTTGGCGCTAATGGTCAGCTAGCGCTGCGGAATGCGTCCCGACGAAAGAAGACAATGCATCTATGTTACCTGCGGCGACGGTCGTAGCGGCTTCGGTATGGAGACGAGGGACGCCCATAACGCGCCATCTGTACACGGAGCTCCCTGCCATCCAGCATTCGACCGTCCAGAGAGTCGAGGGCTTCCTCGGCATCGCGGCGATCGTAGAATCTAGCATTGTGGAAAGGAAAATAATATTACAAAAAAAAACTAATGACAATGGAAATCGACTATAGATTTGAAAGAATCATTGAGAAAAACATTGCAGTTTTTAATTTACATGCATGTGAATTTCATACAGATTCATGGCAATTAGGGCCATATTGGGACTTGGAAATAATGCCGCGCTCGGGTAGGGCAGGTGGTATTTTCTCGGCAACGGCTTATGACGTGCAAGGTATATTACTGGTTTATAAGGTGTATTACTTATAGATTCATGGTAATTAGGTCATATGGTTAGATTGGAACTTAGAAATAATGCCGTAATCGGGTAGGGCTCGTGGTATTTTACCGGCATAGGCTTATGACGTCATTGAAGTAGATAGGTAGATAGTAGAAAAGTAAATTACCTGACGAAAGCGAATCCTCTGCTTTCTCTGGTGTACCGGTCTCTGGGTATATAAATATCACCTACTTCACCACATCTTTCGAACACACGACGCAAATCCTCAGGCGTTGTGCGGTATGTTAAATTGTCCACTTTCAACGACACCATGCCGTCAATACGCGGTGGCGGCCTTCCGTAACTCATCTTATATGATATTCCCACAACTACACCGTATAAAATGAATATGTTTCACCGTTGGGTACAACAATTAAAATAAAATGGCGTCACAAAACTTATCGGGTCGCAGACGACCACCGCGTGCAAGCGCAAAACGAAATATGGCTACCGGATGACGGGAGAATTTTTATAAGAGCGAGCGTTCGCAGCGTCGATGCCAAAAGCGGAAGTAGTTATAATGTTGCCATTTAAAAAATATAATTATGTAGCTATGACAAAAAATCTTGTCGTAAAATATTTATTTACTTTATTTACTAATTATATTCTATAATCTGATGATTTGAATGTGATGATTGAAAATTTTAAGTGTCACACTTAAAATTTTATTATATTAGCAGAAAATTACAGTTTGGGAACAATGACAACACACCAAGCAACACACAAACAAAATATTTTCTATGAAGGTACGCAACAGTACGCAATATCCGTGGCGTTGCGTGCAGTATGTGTTACAATTACAAAATACTCTGTGGTTGCGTGTTGCCATGGAGTTATTTTGAATAATGTCAAAAAATCCATTGTTCTGCTAAACTAGATTAAAATTTTTAGAAATTCGTTTTGGATTTAATCAAAACTCCGCAGTGTAGCATACATTAACTTTTGATAAAAAATGACTGGGCTCAAACAAGTTAGAAATAAAACTCTTCTTCCTGATCTGAGGAAGGAGGGCGAACTTAGCAAAGACATTTTGCTTACAACTCAAAATAAACATGTTGGCTCAACTGGGTCTAGACTGTACTCGCATCATACACTTGCAAGTGTAAGGAAGCTAAGTTTTTATCATCCTTTCTAGTAAGTATATGTCGAAATTGAGGTAAAATAAAAAAAAAAAACGATTCCTAGTTTGGTTTACACTGCACAGTGCACATCGTTGCATCCACCACATCCTACAATATAGATGCCTTCTGCTCAGATTTGTCTGTGCCCTCATTTTTTTTAATGCCATAGTGTAGCAAACAAGCATGCAGCCCAACTGAGGCTAAGTGTTCCATGGTGATCTGCAATACCAGGGGTACCACATCTGACCAAAAGCCCCTAATTGCATTCAGCTACTGTCGTACATATAGCTACAGATACGACCGACCTCGGCAGTGCCGCCCATCTTTAGGTACCCTATGGATTTTTTTCAGACGCCGGTCACTATGTATACGGTTGTTGTTACTTGTTACCTTTCCCGTTCAATTCAATTTTAGAGTTGAATTTATGACAATTTTTTTGACGAGCGCGAATTTCTTGCATGAAAATGTGGAATTGATAACTCGAACCAATGAAAATGTAACGTATTTCGGCGAATTTATGCCTGGCCCTACCTGAAGTCTTTGATTAGGTATAGCTCTATTAATTCATTTTATCATTTTAGCTTGCCGAAAGACAGTTTGGATTTAGTCCTAACTACGACCTACAATCAGTCGACAGAGACGTTTGCAGATAAAGAAGACATATACTTACAAGCTGAAACTATTGGGTGCGATACTTGGCGGCGACTGCGAAACACCTTTGACAAAAAACCACCTGTCTATATACCTATGGTAAGTTATCCAAAAAACTATTTGATACTTCCTCTAACATGAGAAGTTTGGTCACAGCATTGCAACATGTGATAAAATGCATCGTCGCGGTTAATGACTTCAAAATCTATGTTAATATTTTGTAAATAACATAACTTGTCTATATTTTAGGGGCATCCGATGAAACGCGGTGGAATCAAGGAACGCAAATCTCCATTCAGTGTGAAGCTCATGAACTCCGGAGTTCATTCTTCGCAGACCAACCCTGGCTACAGCCGGCAGCCGGCTGGTGGCGCCATTTTCTTCTATTAATGTTCTTACGAAAGCCTATGCCCCAGTTACATTATCTAAATAATTTCTCTATTCAATTTCGCTCAGCGAATAATGCAGTTGATTATAATAATAGGACCTAGACCTACCAACATAATTTTGTCTACAGGCAACCCGGTAATGTTTGTCTTTCAAGTTAAACAAACTCTAACTTGGTCCTTGGAGGAAAGGCTCTTTCGACTGCCCATAATAGATCTAGCACGACGAAAAATTGCGCAAAATGTCAGAACAACAAGGCCTCCTTGCTTCCGCACAAGATATAGTTTCCTCTCGGGCCGATTTTGTGCTTGTTTCTCACAGACCAAGAGGTCAATCTCGCATCCATTAATGCGTCTATTCCACATGTCTACTACATAAATAATGTATGTGGATGTCATAGTGGCAGGTCCAGACATAGACACTCCTCCATCATGGTGTTTTTACCAAACTCCCACCCCCCAAAGGGAGGACAATTATAATTTCTGTATCAAAAGTAGCAATGAGTGTAGTGATCAATTGCCGCGTTTTTAACGATGGCTAGAGTTAGCTAATCATTCAATTTGATGTATGTACGTAATTAAATTAAGATAATTTTAGGCCTTTATTGGGCCTGTGGTAATTTAAATTACCTATCTTTTTCTATAAATTATTACACTGCTAACCAGTAATCAGGCTGTAAATAAGGCCAGTCAAGCCAGCCATTAAGTTATAATGTGTGGAAGACACATTACAGTTTTAGTATCATACTAAAACTTCATTGGACCATATAAACGCCCTTAAGTACATAAATATTATTGCCTTTTAATTAATTTTGGTACAAATTAGTTTTTACAAGAGTAAGTGTTTTTTTTTATTAACCGATATCAAAAAGGAGGAGGTTCTCAATTCGGTTGTATTTTTTATGTTACGTCAGAATCTCGCACAGAGTACCTGAATCTCGTTTAGGAACTGATTTGGAAAATTCTTTTTTTCTATCGGTGTTTGGTTGTAAAAAAAGATAATTACACTAGTCTACAGTCAAAATGCAACAGAGTGGCTATTAAGGTTTTAATATTAAAAAATAAGCTAAACACGATCAATTTCAAATTTAATATCAGTACGATATGTAAGGCTAGATATTTTTCTTACTATTTTTTAAGATGCAAGTGAAAATCTACACGTGATGGAACGTTTCTACTATCAAATTCGAATTATGGAGCCTTCAAGTATAACGAATATCTTAACATCATCTGTTGCATTTAAAAAGTAAGAAATTGTAGACTAGTGTTATTATTATGGTTTCCTTTGTTTGCTATTCTAATGTCGTGTGGCCTATTAAATATTTTCGTCTATTTTAAGTGTTTCATTGTATTTTATTGATAGACACACCTTGGTACTCTACCTATATCCATTGACTGACATGAACGAGTCGCACAGTGGGCTGAAAATAGACTAATGACATCTGAATTAATTCAGCAAAAACAAAAAAAAAAAAAAAATACGGAATTATATGAAGCTAGGTATTATGAAAACTCCAGGCAAGGAAAACCATAATATCCTTACATGTGGTTAATTATTATTACCTACCTAATAATTATTTATGATTAATAAGTAATTATTAGCCTTTTGCTGTAATACACGACAATTTGTTTAATACCCTCATCACAGAGCTTTAAAAATGTGCTAATGAAAATTAATTATCGTCAAAAACATTTCTTACTTACTCATAGCTTACCTAACTAATTAACAAATTATTTTAATGGTGGAAAAAGGTTAATTTAGTCCATAGATGATATTGCAAATATCTATATACACTCATTAGAAGACTAATAATTGTAATTACTTAATAACATAGACTCATTAAATAAACAATTGTTATTTGGTATTTTAATTGTTTGCAAAATGTGTTGAAATTGGACATCAAATGACATGTTGTAAGAGACGTTTTGATAAGTTACATACACAGAGTACTTTGGTAATATACAGTTAGGTACATATCTAGCTCAAAAATGCTACTATTAGCTGTCGATGTGTAGGTGTGCTATAAATCTCTGCATAAGCTTTCGGGGATAGAGGCGTGATGCTGTTTGAGGCTAAGAGAAGCAGAGTAGCTTAAATCACTTTTTCAATACCGACTTTATTTGAAAAAAGAAGTTTTGTTATTTCAAATAAAATAATGTCTTAAAAAATGACAGTTGGGCCACTGTGGCTCTCATGACCTCAGAGCCAGAATGGCTTAACTTCATTTTTTCGATACGGAATTTATTTACATACAGTTAGGCCAATATGGCTCTCTTGTGTTCATTTTATGTTACATGTTTGTAAAAGTCTGTGCTCCTTAATCTATATAGTAAAAGGAATCGTTTCATATTGAAAAATAAATACTTAGGTAAGTAAATAATTCAAGAGTTAAAAAAAAATGGCATCAATAACCGTTATAAGGAGTTCGTAAAAAAAAAAAATAGTAAGTTCTTTATCGCCTGTAAGGATAAGGATATTAGAATTTTCTTTATTGTATTTGAGATGCTTCATGCTTAAATTGTTCATGTATTGCTGACCGTCTCGTCGATTCTGCCACGTGCGATCGCATCATCGCATTCCCGCTCTCTTTCTTGCTCTAAATAGTAATATTCTAAGTACACTGACCTCTGTCTAAGTGACAGACAAGGGCGGATCCAGGGGGGGGGGTCATGGGGGTCATGACCCCCCCCTGGGCTGGGTCCAGGACCTAAGTGGACCACTGATTAAAATTGTTAAACATATTTTTTTATGTAATTTTTTCTCACAATATAGATTTTATGCAAGCACCTTCAATTTTAATTAATTTAAGAGCGGCCAACCCGAGATACATTTTCTATCTCCAGATATTTTGGATACACAGATATCTTGTGGATATTATCTAGGCATCTATAAAAATCAAAACATAAACTTGTGTAAAACTAATCTAATAAAGACCTCTGAAAATCTGCTAATAACGTGAATTTTAACTGCAGATTGGTTTGGGAAGCGTTTATTAGATTCTACACGAGCACCTTCATGTGAGAAGGATAGTTTGCCGCTGGGTGTCGCACAACCTCACCGAAGCTCAGAAGCAGGCCCGTATGGAAAGGTGCCGTAATATGATTCAAAAATTTGAAGCAGGCTCGTCTCGGCGCGTTTACGACATTGTGACAGGTGACGAATCCTGGATTTATCAATACGATCCAGAAACAAAGCGTCAGTTGACAGTTTGGCTGTTTCAAAACGAAACAACGCCTACGAAAGTAAAGCGATCGAGAAGCGCAGGAAAAAATTTGATCACTTTGACGGGGTATCTGATTTCAATTCCATTACGAGACCAAAGGCTGCTTTGGTCTCGTAATGGAATTGAAATCAGATGCTGATCAACGCCGAATGGTATACCACAAAATGCCTGCCAGAAGTTTTGTCTGCAATGAGCAACAAGCGACCGAATACCGGGCTCCGCGGGGTACTGCTTCACCATGACAACGCGCCCGCGCACTTAGCGTTCAAAACGAGGGACTTCCTGGACACCGCACCGGTCAGA
The DNA here is from genome assembly GCA_905147345.3 of Mythimna impura. Taxonomy (NCBI): domain Eukaryota; kingdom Metazoa; phylum Arthropoda; class Insecta; order Lepidoptera; family Noctuidae; genus Mythimna; species Mythimna impura. Next base: position 25,124,035 of record LR990346.1, on the reverse strand, counting down.
GTCTTGGGGCACCCTCCTTACAGTCCTGATCTGGCACCGTGTGACTTTTATTTATTCTCTAAAATAAAAAAATCTGCCGAAATGGATACAGTTTTCATCGCCGGAAGACGCGCTAGCAGCGTTAAATCAAATTATGGCTAGAAGCTTCAATGGTCGAATGTCTAACCGGACTGGCACTTCTCCATGTCCATAAAAACGTAGCGTGTCGTACGTTCTTAGCGTGTCGATGATAAAACTAATTAAATGCCTGTTCCAGTATTCATAACAAGTAACAGGGCACGTCTTGCAGGATGGAAGGTGGGACAGTCTGTGGAGAGACGCTGCACAAACACTGAAGGTCGGAAACGTTCAGGAATCCCCATCTGTGGAGATTGTCTTTGCTGCGCCCAACCTGTGTACGGAGTCTGTTTAGAGTTTTCCAGATTGGCCATGGCAACTCGTGTCCAGGAAAGAGCATCACTCCCATCTCAAAGTAAAACCATACGGTTTAACTTGGAGATACTCGTAGGCTCACGCTTACAACAAAATTTTTACGACTTTTAAGTCTCAGGGGCACCGAGCTGTAATAGTGCATTGAATGGCGAGGGTCGTTTTGTTGTTTCGTTCTTTCTATGTGGCTAGCCAGCCAGTCCTGCGAATTTCTGGGGTGCAATGCCGATTAGTGGATACAACATTCGTACCGGAGTCGGCATAAGCAACCAGTGGCAATTTGGCACGTCTTATTAAGTGCTGTATCCACTATGTTAGAGTGGGTGGAGCGGCTCCATACTGGACAGGCATATTCACCAGCGGAGAAGCGGAGCGCCATTCCAGTTGTTAGCAGAACTTGGGGAGACGCCCCCATCTAGTGGATGTTAGGCGACGTAGCAGGTTGTTTCTCGTATACACCTTCCGCTTAACGTTCTCGCAATTATTTCTGTAGTTGAGAGACCTATCCAGAGTGATGAAGAGATATCTTGGATGGGGGTTATGAATGATTGGTACCTCCTGCCATGAGATATTGAGCATTCAACCCGCTTGTCTGTTACAAAGGTGAAAGACGCACATTTTTGAGGGATTTGCTTTAAATGCATTAGCAGTATAATACTGGCTAAGATCTGAGAGAGCTGTGGTAAGGTTGGCCTCAATCTCCTCAAAATCAGTGGATTGGCAAGTTAATGCCAGTTCGTCTGCATACAGAAAGCGGGTTGTGTTAGGGCTCACCGGTTGGTCATTGGTGTAAACGTTAAACAGCAAGGGGGCTAGAATACTACCTTGTGGCAGTCCATTTTTTTGAGTTTGCCACTAGCTTTTCTCGTTACCATTGAAGTAGATGGAGTGCTTAACGCGTTTCGGGAGAAGTCGTAAAAGAAAAATTGATTTTTTTATCTAAATATAGGTATTTTTAAGAACAGTACATACATCGATAAAATAGTAGGTATTTTATTGATGTATGTTTTACCCGTGTCTTTATTATCAAAATTAAATCATAACTTCTTATGACTTGACCATGACTATGTGACCCCCCCCTGGCGCCAAAGCTGGATCCGCCCTTGGTGACAGAAAAGTATAAAAGCACAGGAAAGTGCCATTCGGTGCTGTCAGATGTAGCTCAACCCAGCTTTTATCGCGCAGTGCCTATTTAATAAACTCATCAAGACAATTCCAAAGAGCACAAACACGATGGGGTTATCTTGTTCAGTAGTTCCTTTGGCAACTATCCGACTTTATCATCAGACCAGCTCCATGGTATGGTATGGTACCATGAAGCTTAATGCATTGTCATCTATGTTACATAGGTAGGTATATCAAATATCAGCTGGATCGGCTTTAGAGGTAACTAGGGTCTTACCAGTAGTGCTAGCGAGAAAGTGCATTCGGTTCAATTTAAGTCGTAAAATGGATCACAAAACAGACGGCCTGTTTCAAAATCGATTTGCAAGGTTTGCCCTAAACAAAGATACTTACAAATATTTCAAGTTAAATAAAGGCTTGTAAAAATTGATATTGGCATTCAAAACACACAAAAGATTGTAACTTTGTAGGTAAATTGTTTTATAATGACTTTTCAACCAAATAATGGAATGAAGAACAAAACGAATACGGATAAGGTACTGTTCCGAGAAATGTGTACCTACTTAAGTACCTAGTTAATGTAATGGAACCGACGAGCATTATATGAGTCACTATCCATACTAATCACACGAATATTTTAAAGGCGAATGTTTGTATGTATGTGTGTTGATGTGTGTGTGTTACTCCTTCACACACAAACGGCTAAACGGATTTCATCATCATCATCATTTCAGCCGAAAGACGTCCACTGTTGGACATAGGCCTCTGTGCGTCTCGCAACCATCGGATTACCGCGATTAAACGGATTTACTTACATGTAATTTTGCACACGGGTAGACAATCTCCAAGAATCATTTATATATTTTTTTTTTTTTTGGGTTCATACAATATACATAATATATATATGAATACTATCATCTTCTACACCGCGTTAACAACATTCAATAACATTCGTACTCGCCACTTAATTGGCATTTCGCGCAAATGTGTAAATGCGGCTTTATACAGACGTTGTTGGCTGTTATTTTATAATGCTCTCTGGATTTTCTAAAATCCACAATTACGTAGTTAGCTAGAAAATTTGTGTGATATTATAAAATAAAGTCCCCCCCATGCCCCCATAGCATTTGTCTGTCTATCTGTTCGCGATAAACTGAAAAACCAACACGTGCTCCATTGTCGACGGCATCGTCGCTTTCCATCAGGTAAGATAGCGGTCAAGCGCGAACCTATCAACAATAAAAAAAAAACAGATTTTCATGCGGTGGCTTCCAAAAGACTGGATGATTCATGAGGAAGGTGCAGATTTGCAATACCTACATGAATATTAGACGTAACGTAAGACAATAAGTCCCCCAAACGCTTCTACCTGTCTTGATTGCTAACATTCGAACAGACAGACGTCTATTCCCGAAACACTTAAAAACAATTGAACGAATTTTCATGCGGGTTGCTAGATTGGTTCTAGATTATAGGTGCATATGTAGGTACCTATTCATAAATCTACTAGTAATTTGTATAGGTATCTACTTAAGTACTTCCACATAAATTTAGAATGCAGACGTGGTATTTTTTGGTCAGTGATTTTTAAATGGCAAAGGCAATCCCTATTATAATAGATTTCTCCTAAAAATAGCCAGACAGACAAAGATACGGACGTAACAATGAGTTAAATTACTCTCATTGTTCTTTGGATTTTACAACTGAGAACTTTTGTTGTTGGGTTCTTAGAAAAAGTTAAGTTTCTACAGGTTTAAACCTTGAGTAAAGATGTAGACAATAACAGTACTTAATAGAAAGAGATTAACTTTGATAAGGTAGTACCTGAGTGAAGCTTACCCATTAAGCTAACATAATGTACTTATAGGTAAACCCTACTATTAGTAATAAAAATAACGGTATTCATGCGGACGAAGTCGCTGGTTTATTTATTTATTTAAACTTCATGTACAGTAGTGGTGGTACATAGGCGGACTTAACGCAACGAGGCATTCTCTACCAGTCAACCTTTGGATTAAAAAAGACACACTGTAATAGGTTTGCAAAATAAACAAATAACAGATACTTCAAACCGAAGAAAAAAAGTTATTTATAATAATAAAATACATACAATGCTAAAATTACAAACTAATAAATACTATGAAAAATATCAAATCATTAATAGTACATTATGATATAAGTGTGTAATGTTAATGATTACCGTCGAGGCGGTATTTAGACTCGAGCCGTGGCGAGGGTCTTAAGAGAGCCAAGAACGGTAATCATTAATTACTCACGTGTGTCATACGACGTTTTTCAATACACTTGTGAAGAAAACAACAGTAAAACTAAAAATTTTCTGTGACATGGCGGTAAAAATCTGTTTTCATAAGCGAGCGTATAGTTTTTTTTTATTTACCCTTAGACGAAGGCTAAGGTATTTTGATCATACTACCTAGTCTTACGTGTTTTCTTGCGTGAAAAGTTTTTATTATAATGTCTTTCGTAGTGACAATAGAATATGGATGTAACATTTTCTAATGATTTTGTAGTATTTAATTTTATTTAATTAATACAGCCACTGAACATCACTGGAATAAAAAAAAAAACAATCCAAAAACCGCGCGCATCTTAAAATGGCGGCCAGAGACCACAAAAAAAAAACAAATTTAATTTGAATGTACGATTTATTTACTAAATGTTTTTTTATTAAATAAATCGTTTGTACAAGTTAAATTTGTCCATTTTAACTTGTAAATTGGATGGAATAAGTAAGACAATAATTTATATACTATTGAACGCAATAACTTAGAGGAAATTTTATTCGAATTCAAAATTTGTTTTGCGAACAAAGAGGTTGAACAAAAAGGTTTTAACTACATTATAGCACTAGTGCGTAATGGTAATCAAAATGTCACAGTTTGGTAACGAGTGCCATTATATACCTAAGTGCAGTGCAATAAGAGTCACTTTCTGAGCAAGTGTGTTGAAAAAGAACTTAATAACAATTCTATTAACTAAGGTTGAGAGGACTTCAAGTAGTAGTTCCGAATTTTACGCTTGAAGGAAAATTTAGTTTCAGCTTTTTTGATGTCAAGGGGAAGCACATTCCAAAGTTTTATGGTGGAAACAGCGTATGAATTGGATATAAAGCCAGTACGGTGAGAAGGAATATGAAGGAGCATGTTTTTGGATGCACGAATGTTAAGATTATGAGAACTGCCCAACACTTTAAAATATTGTATATTGTTTTAAATAATCAGGAGCACAAGGATCATTGGACAGGCACGTTGGCAACGCAAGGAAAGCGTGCGAGCAACGGGTGACCGCCGAGAGGTCCACTCACCATCCGCCCGTGGCATGATATCCGTGGCCCGTGGTAAGCCCGCGGGTGAGGCACTCCGGAGTGGATGTAGTGAGTGTATATCCATAGTACTTTATACAAAGAATACCTACTAACCACTCGAGGCGAGGTGGTGCTGCACGGGTGTCGGGTGGCTCTAATGAGCAACCTTTAAAAATCAACCCCAGAAAAATCACGAATATAGCTTTGTAACTGGCAGGTGATTTTTTTCCAATTCTTTTTATTCCTAGCACATTATACGTCTGTATGTCAAAATCAATTAAACAAGATTTGGTAACTTCTGGTCTGGCAGGAAAAGCACTGAAACCCCATTTACGATATAACCAAATACATTAGAAATTTTGTTAAAATTTGCTTGAACTATGTAAACCCCATACACAACGCGTCTCAGTCTAAAAAAAACTCAAATATTTGCTCTTATCGTGATATGGAGTTTTTGGATTCCCTTGGTAAGTGTCACAATGGTGTCTCGTCTTTTTCTTTCGTGCCAAAAATTTAGATTTTTTATCTGCTATTTCAAAAAATGACGAAGCGTGCGTTAGTACTAATTTTATGTAATTAACTTTTAGATCTGGATACAATAGACAAAAAATCGCACCGGGTGCGATCTTGGTATTTATACGAGCAGTATAAATCCCTTGAAAGAAGCCAGTTGGATGCTGCCCAGAAACTGAAAGATCGCTCCTATCAGGAAAGGATTTTGCGCCAAGAATTATCAGAAAGAAGAGCTAGGCGCAAACTGTATGATCAATTCGGACTATGCCAAAGCGAGTCCAGATTAAAAAGAGATGAAAGCAAAAGTAACTACAGATCGACAGCGAGTACGAGCGACGATGACTTCTTTGAGAGTTTGTACCTAATGCAAGAGGAGGAGCGAGTCACGCAGGTCACCGGGGGCAACGAGTTCAGTGGCGACGGTGACACATTCAGTCAGGGCGGCTTGTCCGTAAGCCAATGCTGCATACCGAACTATCCAAGCGTTGAAGAACATAAGGAAGACAACGGCAGCTATGCCGGCAGCGTCACCAGCGTGGTGGAGAATTTAAAACCATGTAATGACGAGTTTTCACCACCAATAGAAATGGGATTTACGCTAAATTCCATAAACGATGATATAAAAAACTCTATAGCCGAAGATATAAACATGCAGCTTGACTCAGTCAAAGAGGATATTGAGTGTTTGGAAAAGATAGCTGAACTTGAAGATGTCGATAAAATTTCTGAAGTAGACAAAATCTCAGATAGCTTCAACAAAGTCGCCCTGCAAGAGCGGAAGCATGCGAAGGTTAGCAAAAAAGTTGACCAGGAATGTAATGTAATCGCGATGTGGTCCCGGCTAGTCTCGTTCGCATATCAAGTTGTGCGACTGAACCATGGTGATTGTTTTAACGTTTATTACTTAGATTTGGAGTAGCTGTTAAGTGACAATGTAATGTATAAAATGTTTGTTGTAGGTAACTGCTACTGTGACTACAGCTCACAGTTTATGACGGCGGTGCTCGCGTGTGATGTCCTGCGCAGAGGCGTCAACCGAATGTGTGAGTAATATCGTTTTAAATGCGGCTGGGTCAAGTCGAGAAGGTCATTGATATTGTTTTTTTTCAGTTTTTGAAACTTTTCTATGGGTACTTTATGAAGCCGCCGATATTCTTTAATCGATAGGTCAGTTGATTGCTTAGTAATTTGGTACCAGATTTGATAGAGATCGCACCGTCCGTACCTATACTAATTTGAAGAAGTTTTAATTTTAGGTCATATTTTGCAGCCTTACGTCTCTCCAATAGAGTCTGTTAGAGACGAATCAGACGTGTCCGAGACAGGTCCAAATTTAAAAGATAAACAGAAAAAATTGGTACAATTTAAAAAATGCAGGAAAATATGTGAAATAAAGGTACCTAATTTTTCTGTTAAAATTCGATTTATCACAGTACTCATCTATCAGATGATAATGATATAGGTATATAGAAAGTTAATATTTTGCAGCCATTGTCACGCAAGAAAGCAAAAGAGTTGATTAAAACGAGACGTTCGGCGGAAAGAAAATATTCAGGTAGACACTGTTCACAAGATTGGAAGCCCTTTTGTACAGAATCGCACGCCAGTGGGACTGACACTGCTTCGAGACACAGCCGCGCGATCGAAACACGGCGCCGCTCTGCCAAGATATTTCATTACAGAGAAGAAATTAGCCCGAGGTCTTCATCAAGTGAAAATATTTGGTCAGACCTTTCGAAAGAAAAGCCGAAGGTATCAAGACGTCAACGGTATTCTTATACATATCGCAATAGGGCCTTGAATCCAATGCTGAAAATAGCTCATTGTATTGATAGCATATTAAAGGACATTGATGACTCTCAGCAGGATATGTAGATAAAATTGTTGTAACACATTAAAAAGTAATAAAAACATGTTTTCTTTGTAATTTGACGGACCAATACGGGTGCCCGATTCTACCTCAACATAATTATCATAATACAACGCAATACTTCTATGCATATATTACAAAAATACTCCTCCTTCGAAATACTCCTCCACATCGCTGTCGTCTGGAAATGTGCCCAGAAGGCGGCTGGCAGCATGACCAAGTTGAATGGCAATGCTAATTTTTTGTTCGAAGAACGAGCCAGCAAGTAGTGTTGATCAGTCGGCCTTGAAAAAGAGACGCACTTGTTTTTTTTCATCTAATGACAAATCCCGATCTTGGGCGGAGCGGGAGATAGTGTACGACTTTACTGACTAAAAATCCACTCCTGTTCCTTCTTTGCCTTCGTCCCAGGGCCCCGGGTACACGTTTCACTTTCACACTACCCGTGACCCCAGTAGGCTTCGACCCTGCTGAGCCCCTACGATTGCTGACATCTCCCTGAGGCGCGCGTGGAACAGTAGGTACGCGCCGTCGACGACTTGGGCTCGGTCCGGATGGTTACCGGACGGTCGGACGACGAGCCACCCATTACTCGCCGTCCACAAGCCCGCGCCTACGGTGGACGGAAATCGGGATCGGAATCCCGGCGGCGGTTGGGGCACATGAGTATCTACTATCTACTCATGTGATTGGGGCGTGAAGACCGTTGCCTCACGCGATCGGCCGCCTCCTTTACTAGCATTACTGCTTCGCAGAATGAGGCGACCGCCTGCCACTCCTCCTCGCTCCGGACCAAGGCCCGGCGCGAGAGATCGCCGTCGCCGACCGCCCCCAAGAGGACACGGCGTTGCTCTGCCCAAGCGGGGCACACCTCCACTGTGTCGACACCCGGGCGTCGCTTCCGTACGAATCCGGTGCAGGAACTTCCCGAACTTGAGTTGAAAACCAGCGTCAGGCACTAGTTGTCTGACATTCATGCTGAACTGGACCTATTTTGGTGCAGCCGTGAGGCACACAACTACATTTTTTTGCTTCTTGTTTTTATTTTTGTTTCGTGTTTACCTATATTGTGTTTGTGCCTTGTGCTGTACCAAATAAATTCTTTTTCTTTCTTTTCTTTAACTTACCGTGATCGGTACCTCCTGTAGAACCTCGGTAGAACCTGCGTCATGCGGAAGGTGAGGACGCCGTGAGGTCTTTCCAACCACGTCTAAAAGAGGGGACTTACCGTCATAATTGGGGCGTGCCCGGCACTGGGTCGCGACTGTCGCTGTCGCCATTTCACCATGAGATCCCGCCGGAGCTCTGTCCGCCATGCTGCGACTTGTCGCGGCAGCGGAGTTTCGCCCCGCGGCGTTGCATCTCCATGCGCAGATCGTGCATGCCTGTAAGGACTGTTGCCTCGAGATCCCATGGTGGCTGGCCAGCAAGGAGGCTCGCCGCTTCGCGGGAAATCGTTTGGTATCCTCGCACCATCCGTATGGCCATGACCCTCTGGCATGCGTTCAGCCGGGCCGTCGGTTGCTTCCGCAGCGCCGGCGCCCTCACCGGTGCGGCATAAAGGGCCATGGACCGAACGATTCCCGCGTAGAAAAGAAACAAAACTTTGGTTTGGTTTTTCACTTTGATACCATATTATCGGCTTCTAACAAACTGGTTTGGAACGCTAGTTTGCAACCGTCTGGTCACCCCTTTACTTGCTGTGGTTTTTGAAGAGCACGAAGGAGAGGGTCAGCTCAACTACGCTTCGTCCCCTCCGGGCGGTGCGCGAGGGAGTGTCCGACTATTGTTGACAAAAACCCACCCGTGTTTCATCAGTAGCGGTTAAGGGTCGCGACGTCTTTTTCGAAAAATCCCGCAGCCCGTGAGGTGCCTATAAATCAGTGGCGTAGTTAGTCCCCTTTATCAAACATTTTTGATAGCTGTTTTTTTTTTAATTTTAGTAAATAGACACTATTAGCGCAATACTACTGCCCTGAGACAGAGCTAGACGGAGTCGCGATAGGCCACGAAGGAGATGGTTAGACTAACTGCATTGGTTACGTTCGTACTGATTAATAAGCTCGATTATAAATCAGTACGAACTTAACCCATCCAGGGTCCTTAAATTATGGAAGAAGTGATTTTGTCATCATTTATGACCAATTTCTAAAATGGAATTACTAAAATAGGGACAGGACAACACTTGATTAAAAATGAGATCGTTTATTGGAACAATCTGGACTAGGGTAGATTAAGATTTTATTGTGATATTATGTAGATATAAAATTAGAACCTATCGTATAGTAATTATTTTTTTTTAACTATGACCCCTTTATCAATAAGAGAATTAAAGATTGTGGATAACATTTTACGAATTTTTGCACACGCCGGGGCCCCTGTAGCCCCGGGGCCCCATATCATTGATACGGCGGTAGCTACGCCACTGCTGTAAGTATGCCTTAAAAATCATTTGATAGACTGAATTGGTTTCGCAAAAATATATGAGGCAATGCGTACAGTGTTTTGGAAACACATTCATTATGCGTACAGCTAAGGAGTGGAATTCCCAGCCGGAGGAGTCTGTTTCCTGATAGCTATAACCTAAGGTTAAAGCTATCACTCCTTAATTCCAATATCCTTAGCTGTGTCTTTAAGTCAAGAGTGAATAGGTTACTTCTAGGCAAGCGTGCTCCATCGTCGGCCACATCATCGCTTACCATCAGGTGAGATAGTGGTCAACGCGAGATTAAAAAAAAAAAAACTATCAAATAACACTACGATAAGTACCTGTTATTTTGATAAATTCTGTCGGTTGTTGGTATATAAAAATGTGGGAGTGAAATTAAAACAGATATAACAAGTATGTAACACTTTAATACACTTGTCGCCTGTACAACAGCGAATTTAAGTTAGTTACAATATTTTGTTTTAGTTTCTACATAGAAGTTACATCGAAAATGTTTCATAAGAACGCATCCCCTTCACCTTTTATATCGTATCAAAAACAAGCCAGTTTCACAGAAAGTGTTACAAGAAATAAAAAAAGAACCCAGAATTTTATTATTACTTAAAATACAAAATTTATATTGCCCATAAATTTAATTTTATAAGTTATATCTTTTGAAAGTTGTTTTCCTGAATTTGTTTGCCTCATTTTATAACGTGTAGTTTGGTCACAGAAACTAAAAATAGGGACCCATCAAAACTATAATCCATCCTTGGCTTCAAAAGAACTACAAAATTAAAATAAAAACTCTTGGGCAAAATATTTTCACAATACAATCCATACTAATATTACTTATAAATATGAACGCCAAGGAAGGACATAAGTTTTTTTATCTGGCTTCAACTTCACGTTCATTGTTATAACCGACATTCATGCAAACGAAGTCTTGGGCAAAAGCTAGTAACAAATAATTTTAATACTAATTTCGCCTTGGCCTATAAATATTTAAACATTAGAAATATATTATCGTCAAATTGGTATAAAAATAAATCGTAACTGGTAACACTACTATCTGAGCCATCCCAAAAAAAAAGTTTAACATTTCTCGTTTGTAAAACTGTATAGGTACATTTTGTTTTGGATTAAAGTATAATCTGGCTTGAAACATTTTATTAAGGAAAGTAATATGACAATTAATTTTGAAATATATCTAAACAATTTAATAACAAAACGTTTAATTATGTAAGGTCTGATTTTTCAATAGTCTAAAACTGTCAAGGAGCGTGTAATAAGGCGATTCGACATAATATTTTCTATACAAAAACTGTCAAACCGCCATTTTTATTTCTGAGTTAAAAAATATCTGACTATTGAAAAATTTCCCCTAAGCTTGATATAACAACTTTCAGGGTAATCTATAATCATTTAAGTGGTAAATTGGTGTTTTATAAATATCTTATTACATTTATTAGACATAAACTGTAACAAAGTAGAATTTTTATTTTTTGTGAATATTGTAACACTGGGTAGTGCCACCAGTGTATCTATGGTAGTTAAGTTGATCTTCAATAACTCAAATATTTTTATACACTGTGTGCCACATATTAACGGTACATTAGGCACTTATACCCGACTACGGAGCAACCACTAGGTGTGGTCCGCCATTCATCTATGTCCCGAGAAAGCCCGTCTGGTTTCCGTGAGGTCCGCCAACCACGCAACAACAGGAGAGTAGTATTGTATACCATAAAAACCTCATTATTGCCTGTTTAAAAACCAGTTGGGTTTTTGTGAGCTATAATAAATAAGAATTTAGATTTAATTATCTTAACTATGGAAGTATACGAGAAATTATTCTGATAATGATGCATGCGATACTATAATAATTTTACTGGTGCACAAGTTTTTTCATGTAACTTCTACATATTATTAATATCGTAAAAAAAAAATCAGTGTCACCATAGTCGGGTAAAAGATAGTTCTGTAATACAACAAATCAATACGATTACTATTTTCTAAACATTCATGTTTCGTGTGACTGTAAATATAAGGCGTGCACTATTGTACGCAGCCTGCGTGTATCAATTCACTAAAATGTTTCATAAAAATATCTATTTAATAAAGCGCGCTAAGTTATGATGGGTAAAGGGGCTAGTTATAATATTAGGTGCTTCACATTTGTGCTAGATTTTTTTTAGAGTTCCTTTATACATTGGCACACCCTGGTCCTATTAACTCGTTGAGTAGTGTAATTAGAGACACAATAGTAAGACAATGGCGCCCGAGAGCCGGCGTTCGTGCGGGGATCAACAGCTTAAAATGTCAGTTGATTTAGTTAGATTAGAAACAACAGTGAACTTTGTAACACTGTGCAATCCATGACCATATTTGCCTGTTTACTAATTTGGTGATGTGACTTTAACTATAAAGTATTTATTTTACTTTTAACGACACGTCACTAAATTACTGACTTGGCAACACTTTCCGTTTCGAGCTTCGAGCTATGTGATCATTTTTTTCACACAAAATATAAGTTTTCTGTAATAATTCACATGCAGTTTTTATTCTATATAATCAAGATTCCGCCATGCAGTCAGTTTATTCACCACTGTATAAAGGAGTTATTACGATTTTGAGATTATTAATTTATTTTTAATTTTATTATGCAAAAAGCAGACTTTTTTCCGCTGTGCAATAAATCCATACAATACGCCGAATATAGGTTGCCCCTCCATTAGAAAATTCTATACATTAACTATTGATATTTTGATTTAGTGTATAATACGTTACAATAAGAATAGTAAACAATTATAAAATTGACTCTATTGTCTGTTGATGTACACTCAGTGCATTAAAAATAAATAAATAAAAAAAAAACTGTGCAAACATAAATTTAATCGCAATTAAAATACATACTTGGGAATTCAACAAACAAGGAACTTATACGAGTAGTAATTAGTATTGTTTCTTGCTCATCCCGAATGTATAATTTAGTGATTATTTTTTTCAAATTGATGGTACAATTTAATTGACAATAATCAAAATAAAATGTAAATTCTCCAAACTAATCAAACATCCCTACGTCGAAATCCAGTTTAACTCATGCAACCTTTAATAAATTTCATTTGTTGCAACACAGCCACCTGGTGAAGGTTTTTTTATCAATTCTCTTATTCCCATACGCAAGCTTACTTTACATCCTCTAAACAAAAATGGTATCAGACCAGAATAAAAGTATAAATAACGTTTACCACGTAATATAATATGCACTGAGTGTACGCACCTACGCTACAATTTGAGCTAGTCGCCTAGTTGTCGGGCGGGTTGTCGAAATAGTCGATTTTCTCGGCCGCTGGTTGCTGTTGCGGCTGTGCGGGCTTCGGCTGGCTGCGGGCGGCCCAGGCGTTCGTTGAGGTGAGGGTTGCCCAACCTGATCTGTGGAAGAATTAAGGGTAGAATATAGTGGGTGTTAGCGATTGTTTTTCGATGAAACTTGTTATTGGAGACTTTTCGATGAGGATAATTGTGAGAAACATATAGTAAGTATTAGGTCTTTACCAATGAAGTTGCCATTTCTACAAGCCTTATTTAACTTGCAATATTTTAATGCTAGTTTAGGTCAAATTGCGAATGAATCTTAAAACATTACTCCTAGCCGATTGAGCTGAATTGCAGACATAAACAGCTAACGCATGCATTGTCATCAGTTTGGATGACAATGCATGCGTTAGCAACACATGCATGCAGTGCCGTCATTTTATATTCAATATGGCGGACCCCTGAAGATAGCGGACTAGTGTTTTCTTGTTAAGAAAATAGTGACTCATGGTTGTCACTCGCAGGCGAAACATAGACGGATATATGTAAATAGGGATAGTACCCATATAACTTTTTGTATAGGTAGCGAGCAAATTTGCGTTGAACCCGTTCTACCATCAGCTTAGGGTAGGTTCAGATGACAAGCGCTCAGCGCGCGTTGAACGCGCGTTGAATTTTTGTATAGTGTTCACATGGTGCGCGCTTGTCAGGCGTTAAACGCGCGTTGTTGCGGCCAGTTTGAGTTCTACATTTGTCGAAGATGGACGTAGAAACAGTTTTATCGGTGATTTTATACAGACGGCAGAAACGACACAACAGAAGACGGAGATATTGGGTTCACCCAATTTTGTCAACCAGGCTGACTGAAAGTCAGTACATTATTTTATATCCTAAGTTAAGGCAATTTGAGCCCAAATTCTTTAACTACTTCAGAATGTCCATCAAGTCATTTGATGACTTACTGACTCTCATAAACGATGAATTCGTAGCAGATAAAAACGCTGTGCGATATAGCATTTCACCGGAAGAAAAACTCATAATTACATTGAGGTAAGTTTTTTAATAATCAACATAATCTATAAATCAAATAAATCAAATCAACTTGTTTAGGAACAATTTTTTTAAAGAAAAAATAACATTTTGTTACTCGCAGAATAACTCTAACTCTGATTCATTGCTGACATTAGTTGGTGCTGGCGATGGAGTAGGTGTTACTGGCGATGGAGACCCCATTGCTGTAGTATAACCATAATGTGCAAAATTATTTGACACACTAGACTGCTGTGATCTATAATAACGAAAGCCTTCAACAGAAGCTGATGACTGATGACGCTGCTCTTGTGATGAATAATTTCTTCGTTGTGATACCGGGTAATTTTGATTTTCATATGTCTGTTGTTGTGGTCCTTGAAATTCATTTTGGTTTTGCAAAATTAAATTATAAATGGCAATTTTAGTTTGAAGTCGCCTATATTCCGGAATTTTTTAAATCTCTTTAACGAGTGACAAACAAAACAGCTTGTCTTCATCGTCATCTTCTTTTGGATGAGACACATTTTTCTGTGCTAAACTCTGCTCTAATATGTTTGCAAATCTTTCATCAGCAGGATTTAATTTTTGTTTTTTTCTTGAAGTAGATTTAGGACTCTTAAAGCCAGAACTTATTTCTACTTCAGCAACCTCTGACGAAGTTGATGCATTATCTGCATCGAAACTACTTTCTGTATCTTTGTTGGCAATTGATGCCTGTAGAAATCGTAGTCTATTATAATGAATATATGTCGAAGTTTTGGAAGCTCCTGATCCAGATTTGACAGTCTTTATTTTCTTCACCTCTCTCTTATAATTATCCCGTAAACTCTTCCACTTTTTTTGCAGGGATGACGCTGAAAAAAAAAAACAGTATTTAGTAATAGTTTATGTTTGTTTCCAGATATTTGGCCATTGGATGTTCATTTGGGACATAAAGCTACGACTATAGAATTGGCAAATCTACTGTGGCTACTATAATACCACATGTATGTGAAACTATTTGGAAAAAATTAAGGCCCGTTGTTATGAGTGAACCAACGAAAGAAAAGTGGTGTGAAATATCCACGATATTTGAAAAGAACTCAAAGTTTCCCAATTGTTTGGGAGCCTTGGACGGGAAACATATACGGTTAATCCAGCCTGAACACACGGGTTCTATGTATTATAACTATAAAAATTATTTTTCGCTAGTTTTATTGGCGCTAGCGGATGCAAACTATTGTTTTGTGTGGGTTGACATAGGTGCCTACGGTAAAAACAGTGACTCAGGTATATTCAAGAATTCTTCATTGTACAAAAAGCTGACAGAAAGGTCATTAGATCTACCTGAGCCAAAGGCATTGTTAATACAAAATAGACCGACAACGTTGCCATATGTGATAGTGGCTGATGAAGCTTTTGGCATGATGGAGAATTTAATGCGTCCATATGGGGGAAGGTCACTAACTTATGCTAAAAAAATATTTAATTACCGTTTGTCATTAGCACGCCGGTATGTTGAATGTACTTTTGGCATAATGTGCAATAAATGGCGCATTTTACACAGGCCGTTAGATGTTAACATCGGTTTTGCAGAAAAGATCGTAAAAGCGATATGTACACTAAATAATTATGTCAGAATCAGGGATGGCTACAATTTTGAAGACACACTTTATACGCCACCCCTGGAAAATCTAGCCTCACATTATACCGGACGTGCTGTGCGACAGGCGGATAATGTTCGAGTACATTTAACAAACTATTTCATTAATGAAGGAAAAGTAGATTGGCAGGATCGTTATATTTAACTTGTAACACAAACCGATTGTAAATGTAAATAAATATATATACTCACATAATATTTTCTTCTTTTCTTCATTGTCATGTCCTTCACAAAATATAAGGACGAGTTCTTCCCAAGCCCGTCTTCTCAAATTCTTATCTGAATAATCGCTACTTGTCATGTCCCATATCGCAGGACGTTTCTCTATTTCATCAATTAATAATTCCGTATTAAAAGCTTCGGTTTCCATTTCGGACGATTTTCGGACGAACTTGACGAACCCTAAAATACGTCTATCCGCGTCGAAAGCGCGCGCTCAACTGAACGGAAACATAGAAAACCAATGATCTCAAAGCGGCGTTGACGCGCGCTGACAACAGTCGAGCGCTAGCGCAGCGTTGAACGCGCGCGTTACTAAAACGCGCGTTAGCATGTGTACGGCCTGAATAAAATGTATGTAGTTGTAAACGCGCGTTATCAAAACGCGCGTTGAGCGCTTGTCATCTGAACCTACTCTTATATTTTTGCTCGTGCGGATCCCACACCAGCGAATTGTACTCAAGTTTGCTACGCACCAAGGAATAGTACAATGTCACGATAGCATTCCTGTCATTAAACCTACTAGCCTGCCTCATGACAAACCCGAGCGATTGGATGGCCTTGGTACAGCTAATGTTAATATGCTGATTAAAAGTCATATTTACATCCAAAGTCAGTCCCAGATCATTAATTTCGTTGACGCGCTCCAGAGGGACACCTAAAATGTGGTAGTTGTTATAAATGGGCGCTCGAGCTCGACTAAAAGTAATAGTCTTGCACTTAGAGACATTAAAATCCAAGTGATTGTCTTCACTCCATTTTGCCACCATATCGATATCCGTCTGCAGCGCCTCACAGTCTAATATTACAGTTACAGTCGCGGTAGGTAAAGATTACGATAATGTCGATAATGACGTATCATAATTATATTGCTTTGCAACAGTCTTTCGTAGTATAGGATTTGTAATGCTGACTATACGTATTCTGAAAAGTAACTGCGTATAAACGAATTTGAATATGGTGTACGACTCTACGTACTTGTTGTTGGAGCTGGCGCCTGGCTGCACGTTGTTGCTGTTGATGAGTGTGGCGCCCCCTAGAGCATGCGGCGGCGCGCGCAGCACGGGCCCGGGCACGCGCCGCTTGCCCGCCTCGCGCGCCAGCACCTCCAGCACGCTCATCGCCGGCAGCCACGACTGTGGGGGATATACTCTCACTCTACGTACTTGTTGTTGGAGCTGGCGCCTGGCTGCACGTTGTTGCTGTTGATGAGTGTGGCGCCCCCTAGAGCATGCGGCGGCGCGCGCAGCACGGGCCCGGGCACGCGCCGCTTGCCCGCCTCGCGCGCCAGCACCTCCAGCACGCTCATCGCCGGCAGCCACGACTGTGGGGGATATACTCTCACTCTACGTACTTGTTGTTGGAGCTGGCGCCTGGCTGCACGTTGTTGCTGTTGATGAGTGTGGCGCCCCCTAGAGCATGCGGCGGCGCGCGCAGCACGGGCCCGGGCACGCGCCGCTTGCCCGCCTCGCGCGCCAGCACCTCCAGCACGCTCATCGCCGGCAGCCACGACTGTGGGGGATATACTCTCACTCTACGTACTTGTTGTTGGAGCTGGCGCCTGGCTGCACGTTGTTGCTGTTGATGAGTGTGGCGCCCCCTAGAGCATGCGGCGGCGCGCGCAGCACGGGCCCGGGCACGCGCCGCTTGCCCGCCTCGCGCGCCAGCACCTCCAGCACGCTCATCGCCGGCAGCCACGACTGTGGGGGATATACTCTCACTCTACGTACTTGTTGTTGGAGCTGGCGCCTGGCTGCACGTTGTTGCTGTTGATGAGTGTGGCGCCCCCTAGAGCATGCGGCGGCGCGCGCAGCACGGGCCCGGGCACGCGCCGCTTGCCCGCCTCGCGCGCCAGCACCTCCAGCACGCTCATCGCCGGCAGCCACGACTGTGGGGGATATACTCTCACTCTACGTACTTGTTGTTGGAGCTGGCGCCTGGCTGCACGTTGTTGCTGTTGATGAGTGTGGCGCCCCCTAGAGCATGCGGCGGCGCGCGCAGCACGGGCCCGGGCACGCGCCGCTTGCCCGCCTCGCGCGCCAGCACCTCCAGCACGCTCATCGCCGGCAGCCACGACTGTGGGGGATATACTCTCACTCTACGTACTTGTTGTTGGAGCTGGCGCCTGGCTGCACGTTGTTGCTGTTGATGAGTGTGGCGCCCCCTAGAGCATGCGGCGGCGCGCGCAGCACGGGCCCGGGCACGCGCCGCTTGCCCGCCTCGCGCGCCAGCACCTCCAGCACGCTCATCGCCGGCAGCCACGACTGTGGGGGATATACTCTCACTCTACGTACTTGTTGTTGGAGCTGGCGCCTGGCTGCACGTTGTTGCTGTTGATGAGTGTGGCGCCCCCTAGAGCATGCGGCGGCGCGCGCAGCACGGGCCCGGGCACGCGCCGCTTGCCCGCCTCGCGCGCCAGCACCTCCAGCACGCTCATCGCCGGCAGCCACGACTGTGGGGGATATACTCTCACTCTACGTACTTGTTGTTGGAGCTGGCGCCTGGCTGCACGTTGTTGCTGTTGATGAGTGTGGCGCCCCCTAGAGCATGCGGCGGCGCGCGCAGCACGGGCCCGGGCACGCGCCGCTTGCCCGCCTCGCGCGCCAGCACCTCCAGCACGCTCATCGCCGGCAGCCACGACTGTGGGGGATATACTCTCACTCTACGTACTTGTTGTTGGAGCTGGCGCCTGGCTGCACGTTGTTGCTGTTGATGAGTGTGGCGCCCCCTAGAGCATGCGGCGGCGCGCGCAGCACGGGCCCGGGCACGCGCCGCTTGCCCGCCTCGCGCGCCAGCACCTCCAGCACGCTCATCGCCGGCAGCCACGACTGTGGGGGATATACTCTCACTCTACGTACTTGTTGTTGGAGCTGGCGCCTGGCTGCACGTTGTTGCTGTTGATGAGTGTGGCGCCCCCTAGAGCATGCGGCGGCGCGCGCAGCACGGGCCCGGGCACGCGCCGCTTGCCCGCCTCGCGCGCCAGCACCTCCAGCACGCTCATCGCCGGCAGCCACGACTGTGGGGGATATGCCGTCAGTTATACGAGGAACTGTTACCGTTCATAACCATTTCTGTCTGCAGCAACCCTAACTTACCGGGGTTAAAATTTATAAAAAAACAACATTTACTTATAAATCTCGCGTGTTATAAATTCGGTTGGTAGAGTGTAGTAAGGCTCAAAAAGTTGACAGATTAACAGCGTGTTTGCAGTGTAAATGTAACGCAACGTGCGACTTTAGTGCTAGGTCAGACTGGCGTGCCCACTATGGATGCTCAAACAAAAACTAATTCCATTCCCTAATGGCACATCATTTACCAAAATCAAATAATGGATTAAAGAGATTAGACTGAAATTAAATTTTAAACATATCAATATAGATAAAGTCATAACCATTCCTTGAGTAAAATTGTATTAAAAAAATAAAATAAATACAGCGTCTGGTATTGTGATCTTAAACTGATTATTGATTACATATTGCAAAAAAATCAGTTAAAAGTGTTTCACAAATGACTACAAAACAATTACAAAATCAACTCTCCTCAAAAATGCACTTTTTACCTTACGACCTTATACGTAGGAGGTATCGAAATATTCACCTTTTCTTTGTCTGCGGTGGCTACAACATTCCTGTTGGGTTCGGCGTCGTAAGCGACGCTCTCGCAGCCGAAGTGTTCGCACAACTCGTGTATGAACTGACGTTTCTGCCAGTTCATAGATGGAAACGAGTGCGCACGAGTCTTCTGTTTAGACTGTAAAGAAAATGATATTAAGATGTTATATTTAAAGAGTGACCGTGATTCTAGAACGCAAAGGGCGACTAAAGGACACAGGTGGAGTTTAGTCAGTAAAAGTCTGACACGCCGTCTTGCTCCACTCAGAAATCATTTGATGATTTCTGACCTCAAAAAAAAAGGTGGTTTATTTATTGTTATTATTACGTAGAAAATAGACTTAATCCCTCTTATTATAAAACGTGGTCTTAAAAAAGTACCGGGTTTAGTACTAGGTTTAAACCATGACCTTGAATAAACGTTATTATAAAAAGAAGTTTATCGCTAGTCCTAGAACTATCTATGGTACCAAAGTTAGACCATCGTGACCCCTAGTTTAACTATGGTACTAAATTGTTACACGTCAAATTCTTAATTTTGAGGTTAGCTTTCGGAAATTATTATTTTGTGATTTTAACCAAAAATGGATATTGACATGATTGATATAGTTGATTTGGAAGATTTGGAGTTGTGGGACACTTGAGAGTGCCCGGGGATGTAACAGAGTTCGCGTTCGAGTAGAATAAGCTGACGCAGTATATCCTAGAATGAAATTAATGGAAGTAGTGTGGCTTATGTACATAGTTTAGTGCATCAAAAAAACTGTGTGTACGTAATCTATGTCCGTTATCACTAACCTTTTCTTCTGGAGTCCAATTAACACCCCTTTTTTTCTTTGGTTGTTCCATTTTCTTAAAACGATGCACACACGATCTCACTCACCACAAAGTGCCCAAAGAACTGTGCCTTTATTTAGATTATTAATCTTGATGTGAAACCGGACATCTAGTTTACTTTTAAGTTGTAACATAAACATTTCGATAACATTACTCGAATTACGCGCGCTGTCAAGTTCACTTCGTTATACGGTTATCTCGATAGTTGATCCAAACCAGAACAATTAAATTGTGAACATGCATTCAAAAAATTGAAAGTCGGATTATTTAACTACCTTTAAATAGCAAAACTTTATATTTTACCACTACAAATAGCAATTTATTGAATATTTTTTCTTACAATTACGTAACAACATTTTGTAAAAAGGAACGGCGCATAGAACGCTGAACGAATGATTGAATAGTTTAAATATTTTGTTGCTTATAATCTGTGGATAATATTTAGACCAGGGACTATCTTTGGTACTAAGTAGTCCTTTGTTGGTCTACGATTTGTAATACGAATGACAGAATTAACGTTAGTACCGTAACAAACCTAGACCTTTTAGTCTTGGTTTAAACCTGGTACTTACGGAAGTTTTATAATAAGACGGAAGGAATTCTACAGCTATAATCAAACTAATATTGTAATGGCAAAGTTTTGTGAGTATGCGTCACTGCATCACACTGAAACTGCTGAAGGGATTTGAATAAAATTTGGTACACAGATCTTCTGAAATAGCACATAGGATACTTTTCATCTCGGGAGTATGTTGCCTTGGGACAATTTTTTAATTTTACGTGAGCGAAGCCACTAGCAGATTAGGAACCTTCTTAGCAAGCTGCACGAGCTCGGTGAGCTTGTCGTGTATCTGGTGTGCGAAGGCAGGCTCGCGCGCGGCCGTGGAGCGCACGTGGTCGCTGTAGCGCGGCGCCAGCTTGGCCGACACGTCGGGGTTGCGGATCTGCAGCGCTAGCGCCAGCTGCCGTGTGCGTGCTTCTACGCGGCACTCGTCATCGCATTCCAGGCTACAAAAGATGATTAAAATCTTGTACATATTTATGGAACTGTCTGCCATTGTCAAATGATAGGTGAAAAGGAAGCTAGCAGAATTAGTAAGTCATGTCTTATGGATTTAAAAACAAACAACACTTGAATTGATAAATAAACCATTAAAAATTTAACGAAACGTTTGACGCAGTGGTTGAGCGATTCGCTGTTGCGCTACATATCGCGGGTTTGATTCCCACACAGAACAAATAATTGTGTGGCCTACGCCCGCGATACAGAAGTAATTACTATAGTTCCTTCGCGTTAAGAAAATAGTGACTCACAACCAAATAGATCATAGTAAATTAGGAAGCCGTGTTGATGTAAAACCTTCAAACAGTACGGACGCATCTTTTGTCAACTTTAAAAATTAATAGTTCACCTATTCGTAAAAATTAAAGTGAAAAATCTAAAAAAAGAAATTTTAAGATGATTACTTAATATTAATATTTGAACATACTGTGTGATAAAAATCTTGCTTTAATATTAATGGTTTCATTTTTACCCCGGCCCAGTATGATGGTATTGCCTTTACTTTGCAGTTGCACTGATGCGTCACTATTTTCTTAACGCGAAAGGACTATAGCGTAGAGCAAACTAAAAAAAAAATGTAGTTGAATTCCTGTTCCATCTAGGACCAGGCCTTACCATGACGTGTTAAAAATGTCAAACGTGCGAGCGAAAAAGAGGGATGGAGCTTACACCCTATATAGCTCCATCCCTTTAACGGTTCAGTTTAGGTCGTCAAGTGGATTGCGTTAAGAGCTCGTGGTAGGGCCTCTATATTTTTGTTTCTTAAATCTAAGTTCTCAAGTAGAAAACCGGCTTATCTACACTAATATTTTTTTTTATGTTTCTTTTGTTTGTAGGAGATAATCTCTGGAAGTACTAGTCCGATTGCTAAAATTTTTTCACCGATAGAAAGCTGTTTTATTCCTGAGTGACATAGGCTATATTTTATGTACACGTGCGAAGCTGCAGACAAAAGCTAGTTATCTATATAATATATAAGAAACTGCCTGACTGACATATCAAAGCACAGCCGAAATTACAAGGACTAGGAACATGGCACAAGGCTTCCTTTTATTTCGTAGGCGAGCACTAAGAGAGAATTTTTCAAAATTCACCCCCTAAAGGAGTGAAACGGGGTTCCAAAGTTTGAATGGAGAAACCTACTTCCGCGTGGACGAAGCCGCTGGAAGTAATTTATTTATTTTACATCAATCAACATAACATAATATCATATTGAGAAAAACTTACGTTTTGAGCATACTGCCGGGGCGCTGTACCTCAGATAGGTCTACTGAACCACCTTCTGTCATCTTGGTGGCGGCTAGAGCGCTCATCATCCTGTTGAGAAAAGTTATGATTATAGATATGCGTCAGGACGACGAAGACGAATAGAACACTTACAACTTTACTGATCAATGTGCCCTTGCATATCCAAAATAATATAGACAATAATCATTATTGCTGTAAAAATATGTATTTAAAAAATTGTAAACACAGTTTGTAATAAATCTTGCGAGAGTGTAAACTCAAGGTATATTATGAATTTCAAATACAATTCATTACACCCAAATTGTATAATTTATATTGTAGTCTTGTTGAAAAAAGCCTTCACAATTTTACGTGATTTTATAACTATTACTATAAAGTGTAGGTTTTTATAACTAGGTATGCGGTAACACATTTAGCATTAGGTACAAATTGAAAAAAAATAAGGTTACAGTTAATGATGTATTTTAAAATAAGAAACTTAAAAAAATGATAAGTAACTTGTTCTTTGAAGCTTGATTTTGTTTTGTAATGTATCTTACTTTTGTTTCTTTTCTTTTGATGTTCCTGTGTTTAACGCTCACGCTGTTTATGCAGTTTTGTTAATTTTATTTTTAAGTTTATATAAGTGGAAACTTGTAATTGGCCTTCTTCTGCATGTAATGTTTTTTATTCTAAAATATTAGCTGTAAGTTTTCTTAAAATAAATAAATAAATTAAAATAATAAAAAATTATAAAATAAATGAAATTAAAAAAAAAAAACCGACCGCGTAATAAATAACTTTAGATAAAAACTGAAGAGAAAAAAACAAGTTCAATCCAATATCGTACAAACTAATTAAATTGAATTAATTTAATCACATAAAATAAAACTACTAATAAATTCTAATACGGAACATATTGACCGCAATAGTCGGGACCCATTAAAATAATCTAGACTAAAATCATTCTATTTAATGAGTAACTTAATCTACTCTTTACATTTCCGAGGAACGGGACGTCCAAAAGCCCGCGGATGGCCTGGACCATGGCCCAGCGCGAGAGGTCACCGCCGCCGATTGCCCCCACGAGGACACGGCGGTGCACCGACCGTGCGGGGCTCACTTCCACCGTAAGCTCCACCGTATCCTTCTGAAGGTCCGCACAATGGCGGTACCCCCGAGCGTTTTCTTCCGCCTGAATCCGGTGAAGGAACCTCCCGAACTTACCATCTCCGCCCGCGCCCGCCGCGCCCACGTGGTACTTACTTAGCATAGTCCCTGGCATTGTCGCAGCAAGGCCGGTCGGCGTGGCGGCGGCCGCAGGGGCACGTGGCGCGCACGCTGCGCCGGCACGCCGCGCTGCTGGGGCACGCCGCGCCCGCGCCCGCCGCGCCCACGTGGTACTTACTTAGCATAGTCCCTGGCATTGTCGCAGCAAGGCCGGTCGGCGTGGCGGCGGCCGCAGGGGCACGTGGCGCGCACGCTGCGCCGGCACGCCGCGCTGCTGGGGCACGCCGCGCCCGCGCCCGCCGCGCCCACGTGGTACTTACTTAGCATAGTCCCTGGCATTGTCGCAGCAAGGCCGGTCGGCGTGGCGGCGGCCGCAGGGGCACGTGGCGCGCACGCTGCGCCGGCACGCCGCGCTGCTGGGGCACGCCGCGCCCGCGCCCGCCGCGCCCACGTGGTACTTACTTAGCATAGTCCCTGGCATTGTCGCAGCAAGGCCGGTCGGCGTGGCGGCGGCCGCAGGGGCACGTGGCGCGCACGCTGCGCCGGCACGCCGCGCTGCTGGGGCACGCCGCGCCCGCGCCCGCCGCGCCCACGTGGTACTTACTTAGCATAGTCCCTGGCATTGTCGCAGCAAGGCCGGTCGGCGTGGCGGCGGCCGCAGGGGCACGTGGCGCGCACGCTGCGCCGGCACGCCGCGCTGCTGGGGCACGCCGCGCCCGCGCCCGCCGCGCCCACGTGGCACGCCGCCGCGCAAGGGTGCCCACATGACGGTCTCTTCTCCATGCACGGTTGGGTGCATCTGGAGAACGAAGAAAAAATGATATTCCCTCTTAATTTTTTTAAACCCTATTCGCGATAAGAAAACAGTGACGTCATCGATGCTACTGCAAAGTAAAGGCGTATTCATAGTGGGGTAAAAATGAAACCAATATAAAATTAAAGCAAAAAAATGCGTGGATAAGAAACTAGTGACGTCATCGTTGTCACTCGGTTAGAGTGACAACGATGACGTCACTAGTTTCTTATCGGGAATAGGCTATAAGAATGTGTAATGATCGTAGCAGGTAGCATACTGTAGTTTCCCACTACCTAAATAAGAAAAAACGCATGAGGCTGTAGATGTATCTTCATAAGCCTAAAAATACATAGGGATGGAAATAATAGTGAGCAATTGATCAACCAGCTACAGACTGAAAACACCATTGCAATCAGGGACGTGCGAGCAAAAGAAGTAAATAAGACCGGCTTTTATATGAGAATAAATGACATCTAACATCTAAATCATACAAAATAACAAACGAATTAAATTAAATAAAAACCTAAACTTTAAACTTCGCGCGACTTACGTCTAATTCTACCATGCGTACAACTAGTCGATGCAGTTGCCATTCTGTGTTCAATGAATTGCAGATTTATTCATAAGATACGATACACTATGACAATGGCGGTACCTTCATACAAGCAGAAAAGCCAGGCATACCTTACTAAAATGCTCGATAGAGAATCAATATCAAACCCGAACTATTTAAAAGTTCACGCGCTTTAATTCTTATCAAAATAACACAAAGTATACATATAATAACACTACCTATGCCACACTACTACACAGCGCGCGCAGAGTTTCGCATTTGCAGCATCTACGCGAGACATAGATATGCATGACGCGAGAGCTATATCTATCTCGCTTGCACGTACCGGCTTTTACCGGGCTTTCAAATACTATCTCTGTCACTTTCGCACTTATAGCGATGTGCCGTATAACGAGTTAGGACCTTTTGCGTCTACAAATCGATCAGTATGGAAGATTTAAGCCGGGCATTCGTATGAAGTTGCTCGCGTATGCGTGACCTTGTCACCTTGCCAACTCTGCAGTGTTGCCGTTTTAGCGATGTTGTGAGATCTTGGAGATTTTTAACTAGTTTGGAGACTTTTTTTAAGATTTAGCAACAATAAAAACTAGCGACTTTTTAAAATAACGAGCTTAAATATTCAAGCAATATCTTAAAAATTAAAAAATTGCGACATCTAGCTAGATTTTTCATATACCTGGCGACTTTTTTTGCCTAAATGACAACACTGCAACTCTGCGTAAGTAGTTTTTGACACCTGTTTGCAACTCACTTCATTTTCATTTGCTTGAGTGGGAAAAGTTAGTTTTTTGTGTGTTTTCTTAGATTTTCTCAGTGATACAATTGTTTTGGTGACTTACCTACAACAATGGAGGTAATTGTACCTTGTGAGGATTTAAAATGCGTTCTAGTTTTGATTGGCGAAGATAAGGTAAAATCTTTAAACTTTGCTTAGAAAAAACAGTTAATTTCTTCATTAAAACCGACGCCTAATCTGTGTATTTCTCAGACTAGTAAATCGCATAAACGAAAATTTAATAGATCAGTGTATAAAACTAGTTGGCTGTTCGCACACTAATAAGTTGTATTGCTGGTGCTGCATATTTTTTTCGAATGAAGATTCCGTTTGGAATACATCTGGTTATAATGATTTAAATAACATATCTGGCGCCATTAAAAGGCACGCAAATTCCCATAAACACCTGTGTGCAATGGTTTCTTTCGGTAATTTTGGTAAACAACGAATTGAGACATCTATATCACGCCAGTTATCTGAGGAAATTTCAAAATATAACACGCGCGTTGATAACAACCGTAGTGTATTTCAAAGATTAGTCGATATTGTTTGTCATTTAGCACAACAGGAACTTCCTTTAAGAGGACATGATGAGTCCAAAACTTCATTAAATAAAGGCAATTTTTTAGAACTGGTCTCGTTAATTTCAAAATACGATGTCGTTTTAGAAAAGCATATGCAGCATCAGGAAAGTGACAAACCGGGGCCGAGTTATTTATCTAACAAAATTCAAAACGATATTATTCATTCCGCTACGGAATGAATAATATCGATGTGATGCAAACTTGCATCGATTACAAAGTTAGGCAAACAAAATTTGTTTCAATTATTATTGACGAAACCCCCGATGTTAGTCATAGAGAACAACTGTGCTTGATTCTCAGATATAATTATAAAAATGAAATTCATGACTGTTTTTTGGGCTTTTAATTTATTGTAGGTACCTAATCAGTAGTTTATGAGAAAATTGCGATGATACATACGTAGGTACCTACATACTCAGTCGAAAACTGAACTTTCTTTTTTTGAAATCGGTTAAAATTTTATTGGGCTTGCCTTATTTTGAAACCCTAGGCACGCCACTGACACTATGATATCCATAATGCAGCGTTGCTGTTCTGCCACGCTCGCGCAATCTGCACGG
The DNA here is from genome assembly GCA_905147345.3 of Mythimna impura. Classification (NCBI taxonomy): domain Eukaryota; kingdom Metazoa; phylum Arthropoda; class Insecta; order Lepidoptera; family Noctuidae; genus Mythimna; species Mythimna impura. Next base: position 25,096,877 of record LR990346.1, on the reverse strand, counting down.
CTCTACGTAGAAATCTTTAGCTTACGTGATCTCCGACCTCACTCTAACACTTAGCAAAAAGAAAAACCGAGCAAGTGCGAGTCGGACTCGCGCACTAAGGGTTCCGTAAAAACTTGTGTTACAGCTGATACCTCCACGCGTTTCCGAGATAAAGGGTCTTGACAGACAGACGGACTAACAAACAGATAGACGAAAAACAAAGTGATCCTTTTAGGGTTCTGTTTTTTCCTTTTGAGGTACGGAACCCTAAAAATGAGATGAACACTAGTGTGTCGCTTTCAAAAACATTAATAGTGTCAGTAAAATTTGATAGTGTGAGTAAGTGCTCATTCGGGACTTCGTTCTAATATTATAACTGGCTTTGGAAGAAGTATGAATTAAATGAAATGATTCGCGTGTGTAAGTTTGTACTTCAAATAAGTTCGTGTTTGGAGCGGCTACTACTGTTTATAAGTGGTTTGATATTTTTTTTAGTTTTCAGTCATTTAAAGTTTTGTGATTAGTTATTGCTGTAAACTTACTTGGTTTTGTCTTTGAATTTTATCTTTGAAATGAATTCGGAAACGCATGCAATTGTTCCAGGTGAAGCATTGAAGCATGTGCAATCGTTACTTGGTAAGGTAAATACGTAAGTTTTAGAAATAAATATGATGTCTTAACTTCACCTAAACCTACCCCTGATTTGAACATTTCTCAGAAAACTAAATCACATAATAGGCAGTTTCATCGCTCACTTATTACTTATCAAATGTAAATATAGCAATTAAAAATCAGCATTACAGCAAGAAATTTTGCACTGATGATACGTGACGGCGAATTGACGCACGTTTTTTTTTTATTCAGAATATTAGGTAAGTAGTACATAGGTCAAGGTTTCTTGGTTTGCTCCCTATAAAGGCGTGCCAGATACGCCGCTGATTGCAATTGGGTACTTAACTGTGTTTATTTTAAATAATATATTGTATTAAATAACAAATAACATTAAAAATATATACTTTCCTGAAAACCAAATCAAAAATTGATTTTCAAATAGTATATCTATGAGGAAGAGTGGGCGCGTGGTGTCTCATTGCACATAATCTGGCCATAAATTTTGTTAGGCTAAGCCGGCACTACGTTTTTTCCCGCAAGCGGTAAACCGTCAAACCGCGAAACTATCCGAAACGCACCCACTACGGTTAAAAACCACGAAACTGGCCACGATTTTCAGTTTCAAGATAGCTGTTTGTGTTGTTGCTATAATACTAAGAAACAGAAACGCAAATATTGGGTCTATCCACTGACTAAGGTCTTTGTTACATAGCATGGGTAGGATGACAGCAGGACGAAAATACGCATCTTAGGATGAGAGAAAAGGAAAGGTAGCTACATTGTATGAATCCAACAGCCGTCACTTGCACCATCCTATAGTAATTGTAGTGTAGGCAAAGGTTTAAGAAAGATTTCTTTCATAAAAGTATCAAGATTTATGAAAACATCCTGAGAAAATTTTCAATTACTATCGGAAGTAGTATCGCAATGGAAGGAATTCGTGATCTCCTTGTTTCGAAACAGACTCCGATTCTGTTGACGACATAGTGACGACACGACAACAACAACACAACTACACTTCACAACGGTGTGCCGAATAATTACAGAACAACACGCCGATATCGTGTCAAATGTGTGCGCGCCAATATAAGTTCTATGGACTCAAAATAAAAACAACGCGGTCTTTTCCCGCTAGCCATTCTGTAACAAGTCGCGGTTTTAAAATCAGTCGTGGGTAATATTCGTCAGTGCGGCCGCTTCCATTAGTTTCCTTTACTCACAAAATAAGGCGGTTAAAATCCGCGGCGGTTTATCCGTAGTGCGGCCTAAGCCTTATACTTTAAAAAATTATCATGTTTCTTTTCTTTCGAAATTTAAATTTTGAATGAGGCTAATTCATAAAATTCGTAGATGGAGCCACTATCAGTGGTCCTACATCGTGCGAAAAATATTTGACAAGAAAGTTTACGTTTTTTTTTGTTTGCGTTAATTTCAAAGATTTATTACGGGAAACGAATATGAATTATAGAGAAACAAGGTAAAAATTTGTCGATTTTCTGTTTTGTTCTTCAGTACTTACTTGCCAGTGTCACAGGGCCCCTTGTGACAGGTCTTGATACAGGTGTGTTTGCCGCAAGGCAGCGGCTTCCCGCACGGAAGACCGCACGAGAACTCTTCTTGAGAGCACGGTATTGTTTTCCGCTCCTGATAAATAGAATTTTAATTACATTTAAAACATATTTTGTGTTTAATTTCTAATGATCCAAGTTCTGTCTAGTTTCGAGAACATTTCTAGTTTTAGTGTCTGGGGAATGTTTCCTGTAATTTTTGTGCAGTGCCACACCAAATTTTTTTGTCTATTATCACATCGATGGCCAGATCTATTTTTGGAGATATGAGGTGTACAGATATTTTCCTTTGCCCAAGGGTCGGGTGACAGGATCACTTACCTCGTGGTCACCATGACAACGCTTCGTAGTCAGCACTACACAGGGCGGACAGTCTCCAGAGTGACAGGAGTGGTGCGGGGGGTGCTTGCAGGGTCGTTGTCTGATGCAGGGCGCGCTACAGGCAGGAGGCCGGGCTCCACAGCGGACGGGAGGCAAAATCACTTCAGCTCCACATTCACAGGTCAGTTCGTCGAAACCTGGGACAAAAAGACTTTGTTAGAATGTGTTGTAATAGCTTCCATGCGTTGTGTTACTTATTTTAACGAGACTTATCATTTCCTCCATTTTCCAGGTAGCAATCAGAGTTTTCGTCATGGGCTTGTGAAGTATTACGCGGTGTCTTAAGTAGGCAATTCAACGAGAACGTGAAGCGATGCCGCGCGAATAGAACTAAAAAATTATACTCTATTGCTGTGGCAGCATGTACGTTACCAATCGCACGTGGGTGCAGTGCAGCGACAAGCGAAGCGATGCGGTCGCGATCAGTTTGTTTGATATTTTCGTACGAACTCTAGCGGTGTGGTGACTTGTTTTATATAAATAGTGGCAGAAGCGGAGACTTCGCGCGCACGTAGGAAACTGCCATCGCGTTGAATAATCAACATAGAACGCAGCGTTTTGACTAAATTCACACATTCCCTAGTGTGTAAATGTAGTCAATTTCGTAATAAATAAGTAGTATACTCACTGACGCGCGGGCAGGGCGCGCAGTGTCCGGTGTGACAGAACTCCTCGCAGCGATGCGTCTGGCAGGACAGCGTGCGGCCGCACACCACGGCGCAGCGGTGCGACGTCGCCGCGCAGCACACCGTGCGGCAGCGGTGACGACCGCACGACAGTTTCTGGTAAACAAACAAATAAGCTGGAACCAGTTGCACCGCAAGTCCAAGAGGCCTGGGCCCCAACACACGGGCCCAATGTGAGTTAGGTTTTCTTCCGATTACGGAATTCTCCTTCCTTCAGAGGGGAGAGGAGAGGAGTGCGTCTCAGAAGTTGAAACATTACAATTTGACCTGTAACGACGCTACGAAGAGTACATGTAGCAAGCAAAAATGTAGCCACTATGACAGATGGAGTCACCGTAGTCAGAACAACGTACGGCAAGTTTGTATAAAAAAAAGTGCCAGAAACCAGAAATCCGGTGTCAAAAACTGCAGACAAAAGCATAAATTGCACAATTTTGAGGCTCATTTATAACGGTATTTGTCTTAAAGATTAATAAAACTCTATAAAACTGTTCTAAGCAACACTTATATGTTTATATGGTCAGTTACGTAGTCTATAAATAAGTACAACAATGTAAATTGAAAGCACAGGTTATAGTTACCTTATTGCACTTCTTTTGGCACAGTACATTGTTGTACATCTCGGGCAAGTCGGCGCAGGGCACTTCGCGGCTAGAGTGGCCGCAGCGGCATTGGAGAACGGTTTTATCAGGACATTCTGGACACGGACCTGAACATAAAAATTATATTATCGTCATCATCTTTCTGCCCTTGTTCCATATTAAAGGCCATCAAATCTAAGAAATACCATACACACTTTTAAAGCCGAAATAACCTTTTTCAGAAATCTAATCGTTTTTTTTTTTGGTTATTTTACGTAAAAACGCGCAATTACGTAATAATAATACCCCCCCCCCCCACGAGGGGTTAAGTAATTATTTTATAATTTAATCAGAATCGTCAAAATTTTCATTAACATTTATAGTAAAAGAATTTTCCGCGAGTTTCATTCAACACTGTCTAAATCTTACATGTTATTTTCGTGACTAACCACATGGGCAAGGCATTTTTTTTTTAAATCTATTGTTGCTATTGTGTCATACAACAGCTTTTCTACATCCAAGTTTGAATGTTGAGTTAAGGCACATAATAAGAAATAGTAAAAGTACAGAAATTGCACTCCGTGATAGCAAACATATGAATTTAAACCTACTAACAATAGCGCTAATGTTTATAATACATTGCACGGCACGGACACGACCTTGATTTTATTAGCCTACCAGATCCAGCGGCGCTCGTAACGAATCAAAATGCACCGTAAGTCCGCGCAACGAGAGTCTCTTTTATTATGCCCGTTAGGCGTTTTTGAACAGGCCGCTCTTGTTATAGGGTTAGGACTTGTGTGTTTTTGAAAAATGTGAAATAGGTACTTACGTTTTATTACATAAAATATAATCAGATTTTCTAAAATTATATGGTAGATAGGTACCTAGTTGATTTCTACCAATTTACTTATATCCCTACTTTACAACATATTTTTAAAAAAGTCATCTCATAGAGTGTCAAGAGATTGTTTACATTTAGTTAGGTATCTAAACAAATGAAATAGGTAATTAAAATGAAGTGTATATAACTTTGTTGGTTTTGTATGTCGTTAGCTTTGCGTTCAATTGTAATTTTTAAAAGGTAGGTCGTTTAAGACTATATTATACATGATAATTAATATTTTGTAAGATATAATTCCAGTATATGTTGACCTTGCATTAGTAAGGTAGTCACTAGTACTGGGAGATCTTAGGTCTACTTATATTTAATGATCTTTAAGGTCATTGACTCGTTTACGTGAAAAATGTAGATAAAAACTCGATAGTATATTCGATAAAGAATTCGAAAATAATTTTTGTTAGCGCGAGTCAAGCGGAAAATCGAACACGCGTGTGCGGTGTGACACTCTACCGAATTTAGCCTCGCAAGTGAGGCCGCGGGCGTAGGCACATTTCTATACCTATAGTTAGGAGTGCGCCAGGCCTGGTTGTGGTGAGGTATTCATTGTTACTTCAACTAGTCTACAGATGGACATACACATAACGACTATAATCTTACCTTCATGACAATTAAGTTTGCAGAAGTGTTTGTCTCCGGCGGGGCCGCACTGCAGCGGTTTGGCACAGATGTTGCCGCACAAAGGGATCGGATCTGTGCACGTCTTACGCGAATCTTTCGCCAACCTGAAGGAAATTGGTAAAATAATGTTGTATGGTAGCTATAATCCAAGGACATTGTGACAGTCGTGTTGATTGTGGAATTTGTTAAAAAAAAACAACCTATACCTAGTTGTCGGGACAACTAGGTATAGGGTGTTGTCATCAATAACTTAAAAAACTAAGGTTAATTTTGGGCAATTCTTAATTTTGCCCTTTTATTGTTTTTTCCGTATTACTAGCCTACATAAGTACGTCCATAAAATAATGAATCGAATCTTAATGCAATGTTTTTGAGTAAATCAATAAAATCCTTTATCTTTTGCAATAAATCTGAAGAATTATGGTTGTTGAACATCTTTTTCTTGTCTATGCAGTCTGACAGTGACCGCACTTCAAGTCATGTCACGGCCTTAATTGGTCTCTTGATAGGAATGTACAACGCTGCGATATGCGATATCGGACACAAAATCTTATGAAAAACGCCTAGAATAGTTCTATAGCGGTAGTTTATACGTGTTCGGTAATGCCCGTAATACACATGCCTGTTACTTGCGCAAAAGTATGCAAGTAACTTGCATGCCATAGTGAGATACACCAATCAAAACTTGTTATGCCACAATGGCATACAAGGTACTTGAATACTTTAGTGCAAGTTATAGGCTATAGGGTATTTAGGGCTTTACAGTAGTACTCACCGCGTATTTCCACAAGGACAGCTCTGCACATACTGCGGCAGCAGCTGGCAGGGCTGGCAGGGCGGCGCGTGGCAGTGCGCGCGGCACACGTGCGCGCCGCACGCCAGCACGCGGCCGCACGTGTCGCCACATGACCACGTGGTGCACGTGCCAGTCTCGGCCGTGCAAGCTACTGAGCGAGACTTGGCGGCGGGGCAGTGGCATACTGGATATAGAAATAGAGGATGCAGAATGAAGATCAATCATGAATTCAAAATCTATGCATTGTTTTTCAAACCAGACAAATTGCTGGGAAATTTTATTTTTGTGACATTTTTTAGTGGTTACTGATGCCTAAAAATTAATCAAAATCCTACGATGGTGAACTACAAATTTTTGAGATAGGTATGGTTTCATGAAAGAAATTCGAATGAAAGGTTAGCAGACCAATTATACATTTTCAATCCTGAAACAGTAGACATCTTTCGGCTGAAATGATGAATCTAGACACAAGTACTTGAAATAATAAAAACATTGGCCGTCAAAACACACTCGACAGATGGAAAACATCCATGTTACACACGCGCACAAAAGGAAGTCGAGAGCGACCGCGTAGTTACCCCCACTACGCTGTCGCTCTCGACTTCCTTTTGTGCGCGTTTGCAGTCACGGCATTTGGGTCGGTTTTACTGCTAAAGCGTGCCAGCTATAAATGCAGATAGATGTTTAACATTAAAAAAAAAACACATATTTTAAACCTACTTTACACACAAAACTTTATTGGCTTTCAGTTATTAAAACTTATTTGTTCAGTTTGTTTTATCTGAAAGTATTCCATGTTCTAATAAATAAATAAATAAAATGGAGTCTCTCCCTACCTTGTTCGACGGTCTCAGCACAAATATCACAGGGGCCTTCGTGGCAGTCCTTGGCACAGTTGTGCACGCCACACAGTAGCGTACGTCCGCAGACGCGGCCACAGACTTGCGGCAGCTTGCTGCTGCAGAGAATCGAGCGGGTTTCTGCACCGCAACCACAATGCCTGCAAAGATATTAGATATATAGGGATACAATTTAGACCAGAGGTCCTACCTCGAGCTCTTAACGGGATCCATTTGAGGACATAACCTAAACTGTTAGAGGGTTGGAGCTATATGGGTGTAAAGCTCCATCCCTCTTTCTCATTCGATTTTTACACGTCATGGTAAGGCATTTCTTGTCAAAGTAAGTAGAAAGCTAATGATAAGTGTTCAGCTAGACTACAAACGCGGGCGCAGGGCTGGCGCGGCGCGGAAAATTCAAACATAGGAACTTCTTTGGAGTGTCCATAGTGGGCAAATGAGCGCGGGAAGCGGCGCGGGCTGCTCGACGTTGGACGCGCGCGGGCATTGTTCGTTGAGTGCGCGGGCGGCGAGCGGGAACTGCGCGGGAGCGGGCATCTCAAACTAGTTCGAGCTAACCGTGTGCGTTGTTATACTTGTTATGATGGCTCGACTGTCCGCGGCGCAAGGCGCGCGTTCCCATACCCGCGCCGCTCCCCGCACCGCGCTGCCAGTCTGGCTGAGCACTAAGTTTATGGAGTTGTGAATGATAAGTATAAATTTTGAGAATTTAATACTAGTACAGTTAAAATCCATTTTTCATTCACAGACTGTTCATAGCCACAATTGATATTTTGAAAATAATTAGATCAATTAGCATGAGGTGGAAAGTAGTCAATGATAACAAATGAATTATTAACAATGTATGTTTTGGTAAAGTACCCCTTTATTGAAGTGGGAAATTTTCAAATAACTTTTCTCTTTCAGAGTAAAGCAAGGCGTGTCAAACTTTCACTGATTAAAACCTGCCATGTTCTTTTAGTTGCCATTTGCGTTCCAGGGGCACGGCAACACTTTCGAACATCCCCGTAGCCTAAGTTTTATACCTCTAGTATTATGATTATTGTCCACCTGCACACCGTAACAAACTCCATCATACGGACTTGATAGTAGTTTGTAGCTGGACTCAGCGGGCACGGTCCATAATGACAGATGAATGACAGCTTCGCGCCTATAACATAATTACATCATACGTACTTGACAACAGTAGCCTGACAGGGCGGGCAGGGTCCAGGATGGCACAACAACGTGCAGGGATGCGGGCACGCCCTCGGGCGGCGACAGGCGCGGCCACAGGTATGTGCGCCCGTGGAGCCGCGCTGGTACTCAGGCGCGCGCATCGCCCCGCACATGCAGCGGTATTCAGTGGGGATGGCTTCGTTTGTGTTCTGGCAAGCTGGGCAGCGCCATTTGCCCTCTGAAATAAAAAAAAAAGAATTTTTTACACCACCTGCTTAATAATGCCCCTTTATATGTCATACAACCGTCACCTAAAGTAAGTCATTCTGTCCCTAGGGATTTAATGTAGTATGGGCGTTCCCTAGGGAATAATGAGATTTAAATTTGAAACGTAAAAACGATTAATTTGAAAAAAAAATACCATAAATATCAAAGAAGTTTATTCAAAAATGAAACTGGCCTCTAACAAAAAATAGAACTAAAAACTAACAAAGAATAGAATAAAATGTGGTTACTGACGAGTCTCTAAAAAAAATCATGAAAGGAGTGAGCAGGAGTGTTACAGAAAATTAAAACTATGGTTCAATCTTAGAGTAGTGAATATTGTTTGTTTCAAATCTCAAAACATGTCAAACATTAACTTTAAATAATAATAATTTTTTGTTTCAGTTTTTCTAATTATTGAAATAATTAGAAAAACTGATAACATATGGTGGAAAACATAACAGTATCCAACACGGGGATAAAGCTGTCTTTGCCTTGGGCGCCTTGAATTCCTCACATATGTCACGTTTCTATATTAATTCCCTCACAATGCACGGGAGTTAATTATATGTATGTATATCCCTCCCGGCGTTCGGGATTAATACTGAGCAACCTTCATTTTGTTCGGAATTCAACATGCCGCCCGCGACTTAAAGACACTACTTTATCCCCTAGTCACATACCTAATCAACTATTATTTTGCAAATTGATTAAAAATAACACATTTATCTTTTTTGACAATTTTAACAGGATAAGGCTGGTGTTTCCAAGCTGATTACGAATAAAATAGAAGACTTAAATTTTATTTATGTTTTACATTCATTTTAACTGTGATAAGTTTCTACTGGAAAAGGAAATATTTTGAGAGATTAGTGATTTTTTTTTTTCGATAAATGAGCTACTAAATTAAATACTAAAATATTTTTTAAATTCAAATCAGTAGTGTCTGACATTAGCATGTTCAACCAAACTCTTCAGTTTTATATTATTTAATAAGTATAGATGGGGAGGCCTATGTGTACTGTTGGAACAGTGGATGTCTCTCGGTTGAAATTATGAAGTATAAATGTTATTTGTTCAACAGATCAAAGAAAAAAGGTATTTTTTTTTTGTTGGTATTTGAAATTGGTTCAAGTTATTTGTACTTTATGGCCAAGTAACCTTTTTTGTTTCTTAGCCCACATCTTTTCCCTATATACTCACCAACCATACTGCTCATAGCCCACTTCCGGATGCACCTCAGATGCAGCACATGGTAACAGTTGCAGCAGGACCACACCTGGTCAAATTGTTTGACCCTGTCACAGCACACAAGGCATTCCAGTGTACCTTTGTCTAGTTGTTCAGTAAGACGCTCACGTTGGGTCATTTCTTTGGTCACTGAAATGATGTAACATATTTTATTAAAACAAGAAAACATATGAAAGATAAAATTCAAGTGAAGCAAGGTAGAATTCTTGTGTTACTAATTCTGTAGGCAATCTTTAGTATACAAGGTGAAAAATGGATGGTCATAGAACACTGCTTATACCTATTTCTATGGACACACCATAGATATGACCAGCGTTCCTAAAGAAAGTCATAGACAATTAGGAAAAGTGGACATCCCATATTAATTTAGATCAAGTGATGATAATTTTGTACAGAATAGTACATTTTGATAGAAGTGGAGAAAGTTTGTCCTTGCAATTTTTTGTCAAATTTCCACGTGTATCAAACGACGTTTTTCAATACACTTACGAAAATATAAATAAACGGAGGTTCGCACTAATGCGAAAAACAGTAAGTTGCGTACCTAAAAGCGGTAGAGATTAGAGCGAGTTTTCGAAAACATTTTGGAGTATATTTGAAGAAAGTTGGTCATTTCGATAGGCAGAAGCAGTATAATAATATGCCACCATTATTGTTACATCCTGTAGATAGATACTAAAGGGGAAATAACAAATTAATATCATCAATGTATTATTATGTATCAAATAAAATATATCTAGAAACTGGGTAGTAGTGGGCTTACTATTTTTAGCATAATGTGTGTTATGTTATGCCATCTACAGTTATGAATCATTCCATTCAGATCTATCACAATCAACAGGTTTAGATATAAGTGCTTATTTTTTTTTTTCCATCAGACAGAATAGGCAGTTTTTAATCTTAGCAACTTTAAGAATTTTTTCTGATCTCTGGATATATATATCAGTGAAAATGAAGTGGGGAATCTATCTTGTTGAATTAAAATGACATAATATAACCTGGTACAAACCTTGATCATTGCCATATTTAGTTTTATTTCGAGCAGGACTGGGTATGTTCTCAGACTTAATTGCTCTCTCCCTGTCTCTGGTATCCCTATCCCTCTCGCGAATATCACGGTTGCCTCTGTCCCTCTCACGAATATCTCGATTATCTCTATCAACATCCCGAACATCACGGTAATCTCTATCCATCTCACTGGTATCTCTGCTGTCTCTTTCCCTTTCACGGATGTCTCGGTAATCTCTATCCCTGTCACGGACATCACGGTAATCCCTACCTTTTTCACGGACATCACGGCTATCTCTATCCTTCTCACGGATGTCTCGGTTACCTCTATCTCTTTCACGAAATTCTCTATTATCTCTATCTGTCTCACGGACATCCCTGTAATCTCTTTCTTTTTCATAGGTATCTCGGCTATCTCTATGCTTGTCACGGGTATCCCTTCCTCTATCTGAGTCCCTCTCTCGGTATTCGGTGTCCCTGTCCCTGTTATCTCTTTCCACCTTTTCTTCTCTGTTTTGTAAGTATGTATTGGCATATTGTTCATCTTCCATGCTGTTTCGATCCATTGCTCTTAGCCGTGGTGTTCCAATCCAATTCTTTCCACGTCCTGAAGTTTCTCCTCTCCCATTCCTCACATCTTGACTGTCTTTACTAATTGCACTATTATAGAAGGTACGGGCATCATCTTTATTCTTTGACTTGTAATTTCCTTTTCCTTGGCCTCTTTTGTTACTTGAATCATAGTTACGGTTATTAGATTCATAGTTCCGACTGTTAGAATCATATTGGCGGTTATTTGATTCATATTGTCTACTATCTGATTCTTGATTGCGGTTGTTTGAATCCTGATTGCGGTTGGTCGAATCTTGATGGCGCCCATTAGATTCGTTATTGCGATAATTATTATCACGGTGTCGACCATTAGATTCTTGTTTTTTAGGGTGCTCCACTCTGGTATCAACGTCCCCATGTTGATATGATTCAGTTTTCTGGCTTGTTTCAGTACTTTGCTGTGAGCTCTGTGATCTTTCTCTCCAGTTTGTGTCTGATGAACTACCACTGGTATTTCTTGGTTCATTTACACTGTGGTAGTTATTTCGTGAATCATTCATATTACTATAATGGTTTCTAGGTTCATTAATATTACTATAATTATTTCTAGGTTCACCACTATCATCATTCACAGCACCAGAGTCAGGAATGTTCTGAGTGCTAGTTGAAGGTGTCATCAGAGAACCTTTTGGCACAAATTCAGTAGCTGTTGGAGTGAGATTAGATTTGAGTATCATTGCATTTGTATAAGCATTAGGATTGGGTGCTACTGGGTTGTATTGACTTTGAACATTCATTGGGTATGCCTCAGTGCCACTGGACACATTGCCAGTGGTTGCTGCATATCCATAACTGTCTAACTGGGGGTTTTGAGTAGTGGAGGGTACATTCTGGTAATTATATTGCCTAGCAGGATAGTTTTCATATTGTACATTACTATAGTTGCTAGCATTAGGCGCACCACTGTTTTGCATTTGAGAAAGAAACTCATTAAAGCTTACATACTGATTAGCTTGCTCTGGTCTGTTGGGGTAGTAGGCTTGGTTCACATATTGGACGTTAGGGTCGCCGTTCCAAGCTTGATACTGGTTGTTGTAAGAATATGTGTTGTTCCACTGAGACATGGATAACAGGATAACAAAATATATTGCGAAATTAACTGGAGGAAGTAAGGCAAACAATTTTGCGGATTATGCGAGTTTTTTTGTGGTTACGGTGATGTTATGACCGCAGGCCGAAGCCTGAGGTCTCGAGTTAACTGTGTAACTCTACCTGAAATTAATAAAATGGATAATTTGTCATCAAATTCGCGAGCAACCGACATGTGCCACTTTCTAAAATATAGGATTAATACTGTTGACTCACCACTTGCTAGTTTTGTCTACCGACACGCTTTTGTTAAAAATAACTATAAAGTAACGAAAACTAAACTAAAATAATTTAATAATTTACAAAATTGCAGTAACTATAACGATATGACAAGGATGATTCGGATTCGGAAGAAGGGTGAAGGGGGGGGAAGGTCGACGTTGACAATTTGACAGAAGGTTTTTTCGTTGCAACTCTGAACATTTATTTTGATCTATTTTATTTAATCTTTTCATGCAATATTTATGATAATGTGATATAAAAATATCTTTAAAGACTACACACTTTTGTATCAAATACCAATTATCTAAATTTACTCAAATATTTTTTTTTACTGAAATTTTAAGTATGTGACGATATTCTCGATATGCTTACTTATTCAAGAGCGGGAATTTTCGTTTTTTTTTCTCAGTATCTATTGCACAATTTTTTGTAAATTTTATTACGTCAGGCACTAGACGGTCAATAATATTGTGCAATAAGACGGTGTTTTTTTATCGAAGGGTTAATACTTTGATTATATACTTGTCGGTTAATACTTCTCTATGAAGATCGTTTGGATTACTTGGGTGATAATTTACTATATTGCACAATATTATTGTAACTGAGCCCGGCTTGTAAAATTAAAATTCACAGTTTATTTTCAAATAAGTACTAGCTAGCCTGGATATTTGGTCAATTTAAATGAAGAAAGAAAGAAATTATTATTATTAAGTATCACCCCTGTCAACTCTATTGGCAATTCCCGTGGGTGCCTAGGTTCACAGGCTACAGAGACTCAGAGAGATACTCCTAGGTTATGCTATTTTGATGACTGGCAAAGTGCGGGAAGAAAAAAAACAGTGCCTACCCACCCACCAACTGTATTAAAAATGTGGCGTCTCTAACCGATACGTCCGATAAAATGTTAAAGAAACCAACTGTTTCCGAACTTTTGGTGATATTTTTCGAGTGAAGTACAATATCAACTGAAATTGTTTAAATTATTCCCGTTGATATTGTGATGGAACATTGATGTAGTTTTGTATGTGTTACATTCGTAGGTATTCTAATTTGGGTTGTAACGAAGGCCATCTTAGCGGAGGCTAAGGCGGATGCGGAGGCGACGAGTTTTGCCTAACGGAGGAGGTGAAATTGGATGTCAATAATCTTTATTTTAAATACGTGCATTCATAGTACACTGAAATAAACATATACACTAGTAAAAATCTATTTTTTATATTCCCTTTTATAATCAATGATTAAGTTTTTACTAAATTGGGAGAGCCCCCACGAGAACACGGCGTTGCTCTGCCCAAGCGGGGCACACCTCCACCGTGTGCTCCACCGTGTCCTCCGGGCGGTCCACACAGTAGCGACACTCGGGCGTCGCTTCCGCACGAATCCGGTGCAGGAACTTCCCGAACTTACCGTGTTCGGTGAGAACCTGCGTCATGCGGAAGGTGAGGACGCCGTGAGGTCTTTCCAACCACGCCTCAAAGAGGGGACTTACCGCCATAATTGTGGCGTGCTCAGCACTGGGTCGGGACAGTCGCTGTCGCCATTTCTCCATGAGAACCCGCCGGAGCTCTCTCCGCCATGCTGCGATTTGTCCCGGCAGCGGAGTTTCGCCCTGGCGTTGCATCTCCATGCGCAGATCGTGCATGTGTGCAAGGACTGTTGCCTCCAGATCCCATGGTGGCTGGCCAGCAAGGAAGCTCGCCGCTTCGCGGGAGATCGTCCGGTATCCTCGCACCATCCGAATGGCCATGACCCTCTGATGAATATGACAAAAATAATACTCCGTTATAACTCCACATAAATTTTGCGGAGGCGGAGGCGGATGCGAAGATACGATATCTTGCGGAACTGCCGCAGTAACGGAAGCGGAGGCGAAGTTCCGCTACAACCCTATCTTATCTTATCTTTGTGGTCTGGTTTCCGCACTTAGTCCTTATCGGACCATTGTGCGTGGGCCATGGCGGCCTTTACTCCAACCAGCCCACCTCATTCCAGAAACAGATGAGTCTCTTCAGTTTGCTCAGGGCGTCCATAAGTGAATTCGGTGCTCCCAAGGTCCGAGTTCTTATCTCGCTGACGGCTGTGCACTCAAGGAGCACATGCGAAACAGTTTCTTCTGACTCCATGCATCCTCTGCACAGAGGGCTATCTGTGATATTCATCGTAAAAAAGTGTTTGTTCAGGGAGCAGTGTCCGGTGATGGATCCTGCCACCAGACGCAGGCTGCCTCTGTCCAGTCGCAGAAGGCTGCTGGTTAGGGTTCTATTTAAAGTTGGCATGGCTTCTTTAGCCTGCCTGCAGCCCGGTGCCAGGGACCACCACCTTCCCGCTTGTGCATTTGTGTGCACTCGTAGCCAACCACGCAGCTGACTAAAGGGTATTGGCACGATGGGCTCCGGTCCGAAGACCACCGTGTCAGACCCCCGCCTTGCCAGCTCATCAGCTGCGTCGTTGCCCAGTGAGCCGCTGTGTCCTTTTATCCACTGCAGTGTCACAGTGTTATTATTTAACACTGTGACACGTTCTAGTGCAGAGTGGCATTCTTGTATAAGTTTCGACGTTGTTGTGGGTTTTTCTAGCGATTGTAGTACTGAGGCACTGTCGGAAATTATGCGGATATGAGTATCCATAACTTTTCTGGCTTCTATAGCGTTGGCCGCTAGAGTGATGCCAACACATTCTGCCTGGTAGACCGAGTTGAGTGCTCCTAGCGGTTTGGATATCTTTATATTAAGGTCATTGGAGAAGACTCCGACTCCTGTTCCGGTGTTCGTCTTTGATCCGTCGGTGTAAATTCTCAGTTCCTTGGGGCCTGAGCAATCGTACGGTTCTTCTGCTAGTTGGATGCTGTAGTGTTTTTGGAATTGCATTGCTTTGGGGGCTTTGTCGTTGGGGGCCGTCATCATGGGCTGTCGCTTAATGGCATCATCCATAATGCGTGTATGTTTAATTCGAGAGTCTGTTTTCAGTGTACCCGATAGTTTAAGTCTGAATACTGCCAAGGCTGCCTCCTCCCGCACTATGAGATGCAGTGGAGGCAGTCCTAGCATAGCCTGTAGGGCGGCAGTGGGTGCCGTTCTCATGCTACTAGTGATTGCTACGCAGGCGTATCGCTGCAATTTTTCGAGTTCTTTTTGGGCTGTGCTCAAATCTGTCCTGGGCCACCAGACTAGGGAGCCATATGTTATGATTGGTCGGATGATTGTGGTATATAGCCAGTGGGTGACTTTTGGGCTTATACCCCAGTTTCGTCCTAACATGCGTCTGCATTGCCACATCGATATACTGGCTTTTTTGTTTGCGTAGTCCATGTGTTTTGCCCAATTCAACTGCTTGTCTAGGTAGACGCCCAAGTATTTGGCTTCAGTTGAAAGGCTTAGGGTAGTTCCAAAGAAGCGCGGAAGTCTTAGTACAGGTAGCTTCCTTTTTTTTGTGAAAAGAACTAGTTCGGTTTTGGTGGGGTTCACGGTTAGTTGGTATTCTTTGCACCAATCCTCTACTAACTTCAAAGCCTGGCTCATTAGGTTGCATAAAGTGTTTTCATGAGTGCCGTTTACTATTATGGTTATGTCGTCGGCGTACCCCACGGTAAAGTAACCTTTATCGTTGAGTTTCTTGACGAGGCTGTCTGCGACTAGGTTCCATAGCAAGGGTGATAAAACACCCCCTTGAGGGCAGCCCTTTGCTACAGTGGCCCTTGTTGTGCTATTTATGGTGACTTGCACTGCTCTTTGTTTGAGCATGTTCGTGATCCAGCCACTTAAGGTCGGATCTACGCCGTGCCTCCCAAGGGCTGTGCTGATACTTCGAAACATGGTTTTGTCAAAAGCTCCCTCGATGTCAATGAAAGCTACTAACGAGGAGCATTTGTGGTGTATTGCGCATTCTATTTTTGACACCACATTATGTAGTGCAGATTCTGTTGATTTGCCCGTGGAGTAGGCGTGTTGCTGCTTGTGAAGTGGTCTGTCTGAAAGAGGACCATCCCGGATGTGCCTATCACATAGCCTCTCCAGGGTCTTCAGCAGAAAAGATGTCAGGCTTATGGGTCTGTATGCTTTAGGTTGCGTGTAGTCAGTCTTGCCGGGTTTGGGAATGAAGATAACCTTCACCTCACGCCACGCAAGTGGTACATACTTCAGTGCTATGCAGGCTCGGTATATTACCAGCAGCCATGGTGTCAGAGAGTTTTCTCCCCATTGTAGAAGGGCTGGGAAAATTCCGTCTAGTCCGGCGGACTTATACGGCTGGAAAGTTTTAATTGCCCAGAGTATTCGGTCTTCTGTCACTATAGTCTGTGCTCTGGACCAGTCCAGATTGGTGGGAGTAGATACTGATTCGCATTCCCACGTTCTGTCCTCGAGGAGTTTGCAGTCCGGGAAATGCGTCTCCAGTAGGAGGTTGCTGGTCTCAAGATCTGTCCGTGTATAGCTGTTATCTGGTTTTTTCAGCACACCGAGAGTGCGATCTTGTTCCTTTGATAGGATCTTCCTCACTCGTGCGGCTTCATTGTTAGATTCTATGTTCCCACAGAAATTCTGCCAGGCAGTTTTCTTGGCAGTTCTGATTTCTCTCTTGTATGTGTATTGGGTTTCTTTGTATAGCTCCCAGTCCTCGGGGAGTCTTGAGTTTTTGGCTCTGTTAAATCGTTTACGTAGGGTGTCCCTAAGTTTACCAAGTTCCGCGTTCCACCAGGGGTTTTCTTTACTTTTGGTAGGTGGGGATCTTAGTTTACAGTGGGTGTGGTAAGCCTCAATTATGTTGTCTGTGATTTTTGTCACCATGTTGTTTAGTTGCTCGGGATTAGTTATATCAGTTATATTAGTTTGTCCCCTATTTAATAAAGATGCTAGAAGACATTTAAATTTAGGCACGTTTGTTCGACGTGGGTTACGCCGTGGCTCGGGTCTTTTGGTATTTGTTTTAAGTGTGAAGCATATGGTTCTGTGATCAGAACAGGATGGTTCATTGGAGACGTGCCAATTCGATATGAGATTGACCGCGCCTTCCGTGGCCAACGTTAGGTCTATAATCGTCTGACCTCGGACCGTGACCCAAGTGGGTTCCGTACCTCGGTTAACGATGTTAAGGTTAGTGGAGAATAAATAAGTGGATAGTGTCTCACCTCTGGTGTTTGATACTTCACTTCCCCATAGCGGGTGATGCGCGTTTGAGTCTGTGCAGATGATCAGGTCCAGGTTGGCGCTCTCGCAGTACTGGACCAAGTCTATCACTTCTTTTGGAGGGCAGTTCTCATCGTCGCCTGGCATGTACGACGAGGCTAGTACTAGTTCTGGGGCATCATTTTCGCACCGGAGCCTGATTGTTGTCAGGTCTCTGGAACAGAATTGAGTTAGTGGTGTGATAGGTAAGTCTTTGGGTATGTATATGCAAGTTCTTGGTGTTTCTGTATTTTGGGTACTGAATATTACATTACCTCCAATGCTTCCAAGTCCGCATATCTTGTTTTTCCTGACCCACGGCTCTTGGATCAGTGCGATTGTTCTGGGTTTCGTCTCCAGCACCCTGCGTAAGCTAGCCGTGGCAGTTTGGCTATGCTGGAGGTTTATCTGCACTATCAGGATGGGATTGGGTGTGGTTGTCGACGGCGCTGGGGCGGAGTTAGGATGAGACAGATCCATCGGAAAGCTTATCTCCATCCTCCGTCTGGCGCCAATCGTCACTGGGTGAGGATGTGAGCAGTTGCGCCGTCCATCCGGGTGATGCGGGTGCAGTTTCCGCGGCGGCATCAGCCATCGCTGCTCGAGCCATCTCTTCCTCTAACTGAGTCATGTCAGTGACAGTCGGTGTCGGATTCGGGGTCTCTGTATTGTCGGTCCTGACGTCTTGGGGATGTGTCATGGGGTAGAAGCGGACGTATATCGACCCAAGTAGGTACGCTATGCGCCGCTCCCGACCCATGACCTTGTCAACTTCGTCGGTCGGGATTCCCAGGGTCAAATATGTCCCATGGTTATCCCCACCGACGCTTGTTGCCCTGTACAGTGACCACCTACCAATGTCGTACCAAGCGTTCTGACGAATCAGAAGGCTCTGGAGCCGCGCTATGTCCCCATTGTACCTGGGAACAAATAGCGCCGCTCGGACACGGGTAGGGAGGTCAGACTGTCGCATGACGGTCAGTGTCGAGTCAGTGTCTGGGAGTTTTATTATTGGTACGTTTTGGGTCAGCCAGGTCAGGGAGTTCTCGTCCTCACACCACATCTGCACGGTGCCGTCCGTCACCCGAGGGTATCCACGGAAGGCCGGGAGCGATGTGAGGTCGGACTCCATGAGCAGTCGTTCCAGTTCGGTCTTGATCAGTGTCGATTCATGTATTGTCAAGTCTCTGGAGGGGGGAGGGAAACAGATCGCTACGGCGAACCGCGCCGGAATATCCTTCGTGGCTCTCGCATAAGTTTTCTGTTCCCCCGGAGCAGTCTGGGTCCTTACCCGCTTCGGGTCTCCCTGTAGCGCGCTCGGTGAAGCCGTGTCATCCGGGCGCACCCTCTTCGCCGCTCCCGAGCCGCTTGGCCCAGGTTGTGGTTCGGAGGTGCCCGGTGTAGCGCGTCCAGCAGGTACCCGAAACGGGCGCGGGCGCCCAGACCGTTTCCCCCTTATCTTGACGCTCTGTAAGTCCGTCGGGTCCTGGTTCAGACTCCTGACTTTGGTGAGTGCCTGCGCGCATGTTTCCGCGTCCGGCCCTTTTTCGTTCCGGGTTTCCCCTTCACGTACTTCGGGCTGGTCGCGTACTCCTCCTGTTTCCGCGTCCGGCCTTTTTTCGTTCCGGGTTTCCCCTTCACGTACTTCAGGCTGGTCGCGTACTCCTCCTGTTTCCGCGTCCGGCCTTTTTTCGTTCCGGGTTGCCCCTTCACGTACTTCAGGCTGGTCGCGTATTCCAGGTGTGGCTTCCGTTTGCACACCGCGTCGGCCTAAGCTTTCACGGATCTTGCGCATCCGGTCGCACAGTTCCCTCTCCCTGGCGCAGATTTTTTCGTGCTTTGTTACGAGCATACGTACTTCATCTACGGGGATTGGGGCAGGATCACTTAGGTCATCGGTCTTCCCCACACCTTGTTCTGGGTCAGCGTCCTTGAGTCTTGCCTCGGTTTTCCGGCGCTGCCGCGCTAAAGCACGGAGTTCCTTACCAAGACTAGTCAGGTGTGCCTCGTCAGTGTCATTGTCAGGGTTATTTGTTACACTCTTCCGAACGATGCTCTGTTGCCAGGCGCTCGTGGAAGGTGCAGTCTGTGTCAGTTTGGTGGTCACGTTCGTGACGTCTGGGTCAATTTCCATCGGCGAGCGAACTACAGCCGGAGTCAGGGTATCATCAGGCGCGTGAGCCGCAGCCTGGGTTGAGTTCGGGTCTGGTGCTATTATAGCAGAAGGCCGCGCAGAAGGCGCGGCTCCAATAGGCAGCTTAGTGCCCCCTCCCAGAATACGCTGGGGGCTGACCGATAAATCGGCATGGGATTCCCCGGCTTGGCCGGGACCCACCTGGGTAGTTATTTTTCTATTCTGCTTCATGGTAATGGGTTGGGTGGGCTTTTGGAGATTTGAGGTTACCCTTCCTCTGGACCGACGGGATAAGGGATGAAAGGAGGGAGGGATCTGGGCATTGGGGATCATGGGATTGGGGTGCTAGGTTATCCCTAGGCCTGGGGTTTGGCTTTGGGAAACTTCTCTTGTCCGGAGTCTCGCACGAGACACTTCGTCCAGGGAACCGACCTCAGGCAGTCAGGAGGCGGTCCCCAAGCCGGAGCTGGGCTATCCGCAACCTGCCCACCCGCTCGGTTGCATGAGAAGAAGTGCCTGGCGGTCCGTGCCGACCCACCACGTGGGCACGTGTGCCACCGTGTCGGATCGACGCAGCCAGCCCCGAGGCTACAACCCTAATTCTAATAGTAAAAAAAAGTGACTACCTATCAAAAATTAAATAATTTCTAAACTTCATAACTGGCTAACCTGCACAAACCACAACAACAAATAACACTAAATAGAAATCTTTCTCTGTAAACAACATCATCATTGGTTATTAAATGAAGCACAGTGTCACAGTATAATTATTGTACTCTGTGAGTCTCTGATGAGGCAGCAATTAACATTTCAAATATTGGTATAAGTAACATTTCCCTACTCTTGTGGGAACATCTCGCTATCTCTTTTGTACGAGCGTAACCTAATGACGGTGACGTCACATTTCAGTTTGTGCAGCCTTTTTCTGTGACTTGACAGTTTCCCCTTCCACCAGATTTGAAAGTTTTCTAACTTACTTATAAATATTTTTTTTTTTAATCTTTCCGTACCTAAAGGCAGAAAGAAGCCTTATAATGTTGAATGTTGTAGAATAAAAGGATGTCGATGTTCAATAAATAATACGGTTTTGCTGACATCTTGAGGCGCGCGTGGAACACTACGCGCCGTCGACCACTTGGGTTCGGTCCGGACGGCCTGGGCTGGAAATCGGGATCGGGATTCCGACAGCTGGGTCGTTAGGGCCGTTCTCTCGCACCTCCTTTGCTAGCATTACTGATTCGCAGAAGGAGGCGACCGCCTGAATAAATAATGTGTAATAATACATTTCACTAATTTAATGTTACTTAAAATGACTAAAAAATTATTTAGAAAATGTTTCTATTATTAATATGTAAAAAAATGTTGCGAGGGTTGGTACCAATCGCAAACGTACTACTGACGTATACCTACTTGTGTATTACGTATGCTTTTACCCGATTTGCAGTAATTGCTAACTAGTTCTTAAGTACAATGTACGGATTATATGTAGGTAGTGGTGCAGATGCTGACTTTCTATTTGCTATTTTGTATATAATATGGTGACTTTTTAAAATAAATAATTAAAAAAAAAAGAATGACTCACAATTCCACTATCATGGTTAGAATCAAATATGCGAGGCCTCCGTATATGGTGCAACTCATGCTATGTTTATGTTATGTGGTGATACCGTGATCGTGACTAATTATGTTACGTTCATGTAGGTATAAAGTAAGCTATGTAGATAAATAAGCCTTTGTTTTGGAACGCAAGGACGGCAGCTGTTGGAGGCAGCATATACCTACCTACTTACCAAGCGGTTAAGAGGAGTTCATGAGGTTCCGGGACGATCTTCGTACACTTAGTAGAGGCGGATGCCCTTTGAGTGCATGAGGTTCCGGGATGGACTTGTTACACTTAGTAGAGGCAGATGCCCTTTGAGTGCACGAGGTTCCGGGACGGACTTGTTACATTTAGTAGAGGCGGATGCCCTTTGAGTGCACGAGGTTCCGGGATGGACTTGTTACACTTAGTAGAGGCGGATGCCCTTTGAGTGCATGAGGTTCCGGGATGGACTTGTTACACTTAGTAGAGGCGGATGCCCTTTGAGTGCACGAGGTTCCGAGATGGACTTGATACACTTAGTAGAGGCGGATGCCCTTTGAGTGCATGAGGTTCCGAGATGGACTTGTTACACTTAGTAGAGGCGGATGCCCTTTGAGTGCATGAGGTTCCGGGATGGACTTGTTACACTTAGTAGAGGCGGATGCCCTTTGAGTGCACGAGGTTCCGGGATGGACTTGTTACACTTAGTAAAGGCGGATGCCCTTTGAGTGCACGAGGTTCGGGGATGGACTTGTTACACTTAGTAAAGGCGGATGCCCTTTGAGTGCATGAGGTTCCGGGATGGACTTGTTACACTTAGTAAAGGCGGATGCCCTTTGAGTGCACGAGGTTCAGGGATGGACTTGTTACACTTAGTAAAGGCGGATGCCCTTTGAGTGCACGAGGTTCGGGGATGGACTTGTTACACTTAGTAAAGGCGGATGCCCTTTGAGTGCATGAGGTTCCGGGATGGACTTGTTACACTTAGTAAAGGCGGATGCCCTTTGAGTGCACGAGGTTCGGGGATGGACTTGTTACACTTAGTAAAGGCGGATGCCCTTTGAGTGCACGAGGTTCCGGGATGGACTTGTTACACTTAGTAAAGGCGGATGCCCTTTGAGTGCACGAGGTTCCGGGATGGACTTGTTACACTTAGTAAAGGCGGATGCCCTTTGAGTGCACGAGGTTCGGGGATGGACTTGTTACACTTAGTAAAGGCGGATGCTTTTTAAGTGGAACTGGGCCATGGATACCTACAATGCCGATGATTCTCTGTTTATAGGGTATAGTCTATGGGTTAAACTACAGGAGATCGCATAATAACTTGAAGACACGTCGTCGTCGTCGTTGTTGTATGTGGTTGCGATTGTCAAAAGTGAATGAACGATGAATCGTCCAAAAATTTGTTGTTATTCTACTTCAATAATAACAAATTTTTGGACGATTCCCGGCCTCCACAGGCGTGGGCTTGTGGATGGCGAGCAATGGGTAGCTCGCCGTACGGTTGGCCATCTGGTAAGGACGGCGTTGTATTCCACGCGAGCCACAAAGAGTTGTCAGTAAAATTGACGGGGCCGATTCCTGCCAAGGGTGCGGATTGTTCAAAGGCTTTATTGAACAAGGGAAACCCTGAGGGTTTTAGTCAGTTAAATTCGGACACTCCCTCCCACGCTACGAAATAATTTCCCACGTAAAGAAAAGGTGTGAACAGCAATATAAAAAAAAGTAATACCACTTTTCACCCCCTTTACAAAGTACCGCCTTCAAATTTTCATACATCCACACAATTATTTAAAAAGCCCATATCACGGGCGGTACCGTGCGGCGAACGCTCTATTGTCTGTTGCTGATCCCTTTGAAAACCTAAAGAACATAGACTATTGGCCATTTCGTAGTAACCTTGGCCCGTTTACTTCCATTATTTGGTTTGGTACATAGAACCGTTGAAGACGTTTGCTAAGCAGTCTTGCTAGTTATGGTGTGCGCAGTGGGCATGGGGTGCATGGCGAGTTCGCAGAAAATTAGTGTGGCGGCTGTAAGTGATATCTACGTTTTATAATAATAATTTAATGAAAAAAGAAACTGACTGCTAAAAAATAACTTTAAATAAAAACTGAAAAAAAAAAACAAGTTCAGTCCAGTGGTGTATAAACCAATTCATTTGCATTAATTTACACCCAAAGTAAAACAATAAATTCTAATACGGAACATAATATTGAACATTTATTTTATTTATGTTTAACATTTATTTATTTATACGGTACAGTCGGGACCCATATTGGATGGAATGATTTTAGTCTAGATTATTTTAATGGGTCCCGACTGTTGCAGTCAATATTATATTATTGAACTTGTTTTTTTCTCTTCAGTTTTTATTTAAAGTAATTTTTTGGTAGTAGAGTTTTTTATTTTTTAATTATTTTCATTTTATACTTTTTAGTTATTATAATCTAATATCACTATTTATTCACAATAAGTTAGGCTTACATTTATCACTTGTAAAGTTCACAAACTCGCGTAGTTTTCCACCTCGCATATTTTGTAACTTAAAAAATAAAAAAATAAGTGTCTGTTTAAATAATAAAATAAGTGTCTGTTTGTAATATCAATAAAACATTAGTTCAGTAAATGTATAATAAAGTGTATTCGATACCTTTGACAAAACTGAATTTTGTTTTTTTTTTGTTCTGGCTAATAATCTAATATCCGAAACAGCTAGACCGATAATCACGGCACATTTAGTGACGGACAGCAAATATTACAAGCAGTAACTTGCGCTACTTTTCATTTTCCTGCGGGAACGGAATTTCAAAATATGGGATAAGACTTCGTAACGATCAATTTATTTTGAACATAGAACAAGAAAAAAAAAACTTAACTAATCAAAATTACATATACACAATAACTCCTTCCATATTTTATTCAAAAATGATTATTTATACATGAAAAATAAAAACACTTAAAAAACTAATTAAAATTACATAATATATACACAATAACTCCTATCTAAAATATGGCGTCAAAAAATTCTTTGTTAGTATGCATAGCTATACCTAGATTAAAATAAAGATAAAGCCAGATATTCCAAAAAAAAACCTTTTAATTGAGTTTAGACCTTCTTTCCATACTGTTTTAATCAGATGAACCTATTTTTAACCGACTATAAAAAAATTCGGTTGTATGCTTTTTATATTTTTTATGTGTGTTACCTCAGAACTCCATCGTATAAGGACCGATTTGCAAATTTTTTTTCCTCTTAGAGGATATGCTTTCCGATTGGTGGCATTTTTTCAGAATCAGGTTCTGATGATTGGATCCATGAGGAATCGAGAAAACTCCTCAAATATTATAGGCAACCATAAAGTGATTTTGGTATTTTCATCGAGAACTTAAGCACTTACAGTCAAAAAGTAACATTTGATGAAGTGGAACTGATGAAGAAGACTAGAAATGGCCAACGGAACTTCATGCTCACATAGATGTCACAATGAAGATAGTTAAGCGACTATAACAATACAAATAAATGAATGGTTCTGAATAGTTACGTAGAAAATGGTATCATCGAAGTGGTCTGATGATGATGTTCATTATCAGCCGGAAGGTAGGCACTGGAAATCCGTAATTAATCAATGTAACCTAGCCGTGTTTGGACTTATTTGAATTGTCATGAGATGTTCTTTGGCTACTACTACTACTCAATAACATTAATTTTGGAAGTCGGTGTTAAATAAGAAACAAAAAATTCTGAAAAAAAACACCGACTTCCGAAATTAAACAAATTTAAACGAACAGAGTTAAATAACTGCTATGAATAATTGTAACCCAATCATATATCGCGCAGTACTCCGAACCTTCCAAATCTTCGCTGAAGTCAACCAAATCTGAGACGGTGCTGTCGGCACTGACGAGGATCGACGATGAGATAGCCAAGAGTGAGAAGACTCATCCAGCAGCAAGGCTCGCAGTGGTCGCCATTGAGCTGGAGAGTATACAACAGGTATTTACCGAGATAGTAGCCTTGTATTGTCAATCTTGTGTGTTAGGCTGCCATCAGACGGACTGCATCGCAGCAACCGCCCGCAGTCGATATATTCAACTGCATGCAGTTATCTGCAGTCGGATCTGACTTTGCGAAGTTGACGCCACGCATCTAGCCCCGGACCTTAGACTATTGGGACTTTAATGTTGTTAATAATAGGAAGTTTACCATTAGAGTAGGTTTTGGCCCAGCCTTTGAAATACTTACTTGAAAGCGACGGCACATGTTCGTAAGCAGACTGCAGCGTCCACATCAGTTCTGTCTGCCTAGAGTGGCCTAGATACAATCTACGCTTCAATCCATAGGAATCTCAAAACTATGGCCACCAGTGTCAACTATGATAATAATATATCCACAGGGTAGTTTTGTGGCGAACTGTTGGGCAGTAGCAATCCCACAGACCCGATCTACCGGAATAATTCCTGTTCTTCGTCTCCGGCTTGTCTTTATTGGCCGGCCGTAGTAAACTGACTAGGAACAGAGTTCCCACCTCTCTCTTGCTTTTATTGACTGGCTTGAGTCGAGATTCGCATGAGCAAACGTGCTCGGGCATAGGATGTATAATCCAATATGCTAGGCTGTAGTGAGTGCTTGACACTAACGATCACAAAGAGGTATGGCAGAGTAAAGAAATTCACGGACGCTATTTTCAGGCCTGATGTAGATCAAATAGCATCCGTAGCTTGGCTACGTTTCGGTGACCTCCTTGGGGAAACTGAAGGTTTTGCCTGTGTGATTAATAAGGACGATGATATCAAGACGAAACCTGAGATTTATTATGACATGTTCCGATGAATTACTACTTTTGTACACTTTTAGGAAATCAAGACCTTTGAAGAGATTACTGCTACAGTAACTAAAGACACCTATGCCAAAACCATCCATCAGGTGAGTTAGCTATGCTTTTATGAATTTATTAAGCTATTGCATAGCTTCAATCAAGGGCCTTGAGCGCGGGGACCGAATCCAGAAATTCGGTAACGAAAAAAACCTCACGCTCCCCACTCCGACGGGCACGGAGGTGTGGCTTGAAGGCCGACAGAGACCGAACACCTATTTTAGAAAAGTCGTTAACGACCTGTGTGGCGCATTGGTACAGCGTTCTACCTATGTTATCATCGTGCCTCGAGTTCAAATCTCGGTCAAACAAAATAGTCTTTTAGTATTATAATAGATTATAGTAATGTTCTATGATAACAACTGAACATACTTGTAGCAATTTATGAAGTAAACAAGAAAGAAAAAAAATTGTTTTCTTATCGGTCACCACGCTCAAAAAGTGTAACTTGAATTAATATCAAAGAAAAAGAAATACTGCATAAATAAAATAAATAAATAATTATAATTGCATAAGTTGATACAAAATGCTATGCAATAGCTTTACCGCGGCAGTCCCCGAGTGCCACACTTATTTTTTTATTTGCCTGCGTTTATTTTAGTACAATATTTTATGGCAGACAACAAATAACATTTAAGAAAACCGCATCAGAATTGCTTCTTAAATGATGCAGTAATTAAAATTTTAAATATTGGTATGAGGTAGAGTGGCAGCGTGCTTCTTCTTCTTCTTCTTTTCGTGTCGATGTACTCTAACTAAATTTTATCTGACCAGTATTGGCAGCGTGCTGGGAATATGGGACATCTCGTTATCTCTTTGTACACACTTTAACCTATTGGCGGTGACGTCACATTTCATAATGTGTCATTTTTCTGTTACTTGACAGTTCCTCCTTCCACCAGATTTGAAAGGTTTCTAACTTATTTATTATTGAACGGATTTGAAAAATTCTATTTGCAATTTTGAATGTAAATATAAAAAATTGAGTCAATATCCCAAATGTAACAAGTTGTCCAATGCTAGTTTTATTTAGTGTCTAATTTTTTCGTTTAATTCTAGCTGTTCATAAGTCTAAACCTCTACAGGCGACCGATGTTAGCATCAGAAAATGAAGATTTCATTGCAAATGTTAATAGAAAGGTACGTTCGTTTATTTGGCAGTTAGTAAATAACTAAACTCATTACAGGACACAATAGTTTATTTTTGAGGAGCTCGTGTGAATCAATAACAAACGCATCGCACAAGGGTCGATTTTTAGGGTTCCGTACCTCAAAAGGAAAAATTGGAACCCTTATAGGATCACTTTGTTGTCCGTCCGTCTGTCTGTCTGTCTGTCAAACCCTTTATCTCGGGAACGCGTGGAGGTATTGAGTTGAAATTAAAACCATATACTAAAGTCTGCGGTCCCTTGAAGCTGTGCAAAAATCAAACATTTGAGTTAACGAAAAAAAAGATACGGTCGTTTATGTCGCAAAAAACGTGTTTTTCGACACTCTCAAGGGAATCAAAATTATAAGGTACTTCACATTGACCTAGAATCCTGAAATTTGGCATGAAGCAAGGTCTCTTCGCACAAATAAAATAAACTGAAAACTGTAAATTCGTAGCTACGTCACAAAAAAAAAAAAAATTTTTGCGATTCGGAAAAATCTTCGTAACTCGATTCGGGAATTGAACTGTTTTCAAAGGTAAGTTTGTACCACAGATATGTCAGTTTGTACGGAACCCTCAGTGCGCTGGTCCAACTTTCTCTTACCCAGTTTTTGAGATTAGGGAGCGCTTGCCGAAAACCATATCGTCCATTACTTATCGTTTTACAGGCGGGATGCCTGTCAGTCATTTGTAGATTTTTAACCGACGAAAATCTAACATCAGTCTGGTCATGGGGTATCACTGGACAGCAGTCAGTGGATATGAGTATCAGTGCCGTAACTAGGGCGGTTCCAGCGATGGCCAGTAGTACAGGGCGCAGTCCCTGGTGGGGCGCAAAATTATATCAAGTCCTTTTTGTTTGTATTGTAATTTTTCTTGGGGCGCAGTTATTGAGGCTCACACCGGTCATATAAAAGGCTAGGTACGGCACTGATGAGTATGTCGGCCAAGCCTACAGAAGCTTGAGAACAAGTCTAAAACGGTGATGGGACTGAGTTCGCGCGATTTGAGCAGATAAAAGTGGCTACCTTCTGGACGTGGCCCCTTTTTCTCTGTCAGCTGCCACGTGGGCAACACTGATCCAGAAACTGTCTCACGGCTCGTGGTAAATAGAATACTTAAAGCCTACATCATAATAAATCAGTTGCGTGATCTGGAATAGGTTACATCTAGGCAAGCGTGCTCCACCGTCGGCCATATCATCACTTACCATCAGGTGTGATAGTGTGGTCAAACGCGAGCCTATGCATAATAATAATAAAAAAACCAGGCAAGTGTGAGTCGGACTCGCGCACTGAGGGTTCCGTACAAACTTACCTATGAAAAAAGTTCAATTTCCGAATCGAGTCTCAAAGATTTTTTCGAATCGTAAAAATTACGCAAGCTACGGAACCGTAAAAAGATTGTTTATTGCTCGTTACCAATATGATTTCTGGAAGAGATTCCCACTCTGATCTGCTTCCTTGAACCGATAAGTATATTATTAAATAAAGTCCACCTGTCTGCAGGAAATGCGTCACCTAGAACTCAGCTGGCTTCGTACCCGTTACACGGAGCTGGTACGCGAGCGCCGCGTGCTGCACGCTCAGATCTTGCGCTCTCGCTCACTGTATGCACAGCTGCAGCACTTGTTGGGTGAGTACCTGCTGTATAGTGTTGCAACAGAACTCAGCTTCCGTTTCCGCTTCTGCAGAAGTTCCGCAAGCTTTTTTACTTCCGTTTCTGCTTCTGCTTTCGCAAAATTTATAACAGAACTCTAAACGGAAGAATACAGCTGGAAGCGCGGGGGTGGGGGGCGCGTGGAGCAGAGAACACATCGTAACATAACGAAAGAGGTGCGGGGGGGAGGGGCAGTACACAAACGTGTCGCGACGAGTTTCTTTATTATTATATTTTTTTGGTTCATTCTGCGCATCACCGCGCCTCGTAACGTGATTACGACGTAAACCTTCTGTTGTTTTAAAAAAATAAAATTGTGCATTTTCTTCATAGTTCACTTCCACTTCCGTTTCCGGTTCCCCATCCGAAAAGATTTACTTTTGACATCTGTTTCCGTTTCCGCTTCCGTTAAGACATTTCCATCAGTACTACTGTATAAGAGTTGCGGAACTGGTGCGCGAGCGCCGCGTGCTGCACGCTCAGCCCCCCTAGCCAAGTCACAAACGATAAACGTAAACTCTCAGTAGTCTTTAATAGATTTTCAACTGTGCCAGTGGTTGGTCTGCGTGTGCTGGGTCTGGTGTGTTGTGTAGTAGGGTCACTCGGATAAGAACTGATTGAAACTCTGGTGGGATGCTTTAGGATATTATGAATATATTATGAATGTGTACACAGTTATAACAGACCGAGCTCGGAGAGCGACTGCCCAAACATATTATATTATTCTAGACAACCAAATTAGGGTACAATAATGATGCAACTCTTATGCAACTAATCATGTGACAGAACGATATATGAGTAGGCACAATACTTCCCTTCCTTTTTTTTAAAAAAAAAATTACAGTAATAGAATTAATTAATTTACGATGATGCTGGAAGGCTTACAACATATTATAAGTATAAAATTAGCATGTAATATTAGGCAATATTCATTAAAAATAATGTATGATAAAATAGGACAATATTATGCGATTATAATGTCTTATTATCTAAACCATCACTTTACACTTAACCAACCACTACTTTCGTTCACATCACTTGTTGCACCGTTCACTTTAAACGCACATACTTCTTGCCGTTTGTGGTCAGGCTATAGAGTATGTTGGCACGGTGTGAGAGGGCTCGGGTACTCTGCGACTGGCCCTAGCTCCTTGCAGCTCTCGTCTCAGGTGTTTCGTATACTTTTTCGCACAAAATCTCCATATTATGTAGCCGATGGCAACAAGGAGAGTTGCTGTGATTGTGTAAGCTGTCATATTTAGCTTATCGTGAGTCATTTCGAGTTGCTGATTTGTGGTTGCTTGTTTTCCTCCTCCGCTTTGAGCAATGATCACCTCCTCTCGACTTTGTGTTTTTCCCATTATTGGTTTTAATTTACAAAAAAAAATGTTTTGTGGGTAAGCGGTGCGGTGGTGTACTACTAGTTAATTGAGGTAAGATTTTGAAATGAGTGAACAGTGTTCATGTAGGCTTAAATCGCACTGTCGGCTTAATAAGGCGTCCGGATCTGGTTTTGTGCTGATTGTTATCGTTGTCATGCTCATTCAAGTTGTTTCTAGGTGCTTCGGAATTTGTTGTACATTCTTTGGCCATTTCGGGCGGAGAGTATTGTATTTCCGAGTCATTGTGCACGAAGTAAGCTGGTTTTAATCTATCTATTGTAATTATTTTAATATTGTCTGATACCTTGACTTTGAAATATTTAGTGTGTCGTTCAATAACTTGATAGGGTCCAGAGTACGGAGGTGTCAAGGGTTTCCTAGTATGATCGCAGCGAATAAATACATGTGAACATGATGCCAAGGCCGGATGTACGAATATATTTGCTTGTCTATGTTGTCTTCGTGGAATTGCTGCTAATTTCCGAATACGTGTACGTAAGTCTTGTAAAAATGACAAATCATTTTCTGGAGAACACGGCGTTGACGGCTCAAAGAAATCTCCTGGAAGTTTTAATGTTGTACCATAGACTAACTCGGCAGCAGATACGCTAGTATCGTCGCGTAAACTAGCTCTCAAACCTAATAGAACGGTGGGCAGTTCGTTAACCCAGTCTTCGGTATTTCCGCGTGACATGAGTGCTGATTTGAGCGTTCTGTGTGCCCTCTCGATTTTCCCGTTGGCTTGTGGATGATATGCAGTGGTATGAATCTTTGTTATACCCAAACGCTTTGCCAGATTGCGGAACAGCTGTGACTCGAATTGACGGCCTTGATCTGTGGTGATTTTGGCTGGACATCCGAATCTTGTGATCCATTGTGTATACAATGCTTTTGAGACACTTTCAGCGGTGATATCTTTCAGGCATTTTATCTCTGGCCAGCCTGTTGCCCTGTCAATCATAGTCAAAATGTATCTGTACCCTTGACAATATGTTAATGGTCCCACAATGTCGATTTGGATTTGTTCGAAACGATTACATAAAGGAAATGAGCTGAGCGGTGATATTGTATGTCGTTGTATTTTGGATTTTTGGCAGTCTATACATGATCTAGTCCAGTTGTTGATATCAGTATTCATGGATTTCCAAAAATATCTATCCGTAATCATTCTCCTTGTGGCACGTGTACCGGTATGACTGATACCGTGAATTGCTTTGAAGGCTGTAACACGATACTCTTTCGGTAGGTACGGACGCGCGTGTTGTTTTGATATTTCACAATATATGGGCTCGTTGCTATGTGGATAAATGATAGTTTTAAAATTATTTTTCTTTGATTTCAGCAATTCTTTTAGTTCTTCGTCTTTTTGTTGAGCTTTGGATATAGCGGTGTAATCAAGTGGTGAGGGCACATCTATTTGTTCGATTCTGGAGAGAGTATCAGCTACGACGTTTTGTGAGCCGGGAATGTGCTCTATTGATGTGCAAAATTGACTTATAAAATCTAGGTGTCGAAGTCTTCTCGGTGTATCACTTCCACTCGTGGATTTTTTGTGAAGAGCATATACGAGTGGTTTGTGATCCGTGAATACAGTCACTTGTTGACCTTCAATCATATGCCGAAAATGCTTAACTGCCATGTATATAGAAAGTAGTTCCCTGTCGTAGGCACTGTAACGCTGCTGCGCTTCACTGAATTTGCACGAAAAGAAGGATAGCGGTTTCCAATTTTGATCTATTTTCTGTTGGAGTACTGCGCCAGCACAGGTGTTGGAAGCGTCCGTCATAATAGCTAATGGTGCACTGGCAACAGGGTATGATAACATGACAGCTTCATATAAGCTGCTTTTACATTTCTTAAACGCCTCTTCTGATTCCTTGTTCCATATGATTTTCGTTTTATCGTTGCTCTTGCTATTGTGTAAATATGCGTTCAAAATTGACTGGTATGTCGCTGCATGTGGTAAATGACTTCTATAGAAATTTATCATCCCCATAAAGCGACGTAGTTCCACTACCGTTTCTGGTTTCTTGTATTCTGAAATAACTTTGATTCGCTCGCTCAAGGGTCGTAGGCCTTCCTTTGATACGCGGTAACCCAAAAAGTCGATCTCTGATTTGCCAAGGTCACATTTAGCCAAGTTGATTGTTACGCCGTACTGGTTGAGACGTTTGAATACAGTTTCCAGATGTAGTCGATGTTCAGCTTCCGAATTTGAGAATATAATAGTGTCGTCGACAAAGTTAAAAAGGAAGTCTAGTCCTTGAAATACCACGTGGTTCATGAAACGCTGGAACGTCTGTGCTGCGTTTCTTAGGCCAAAGGTCATTCTTGGGAACTCGAATAGGCCAAACGGAGTTATAATAGCCGTTTTTTCGATGTCTTCCGGTGCAGTAGGAATAAAGTGATACGCGCGGTGTAAATCGATTCTTGAAAATATCTTTTTTCCAGCGAGCAGATAAGTAAAATCATGTATGCGCGGAATGGGATATCTATCCGGCTTAGTGATAGCGTTTAGGCTGCGAAAATCACCGCACGGTCTTATCTCTCCATTCTTTTTAGCGACGACATGGAGTGGGCTGGACCAGCAGCTCTTTGAAGGTCTGCATATGCCGATTTGTTGCATGTATTCAAATTCTTTCTTGACCTTCTGATATTTGTTTGGAGGAAGTGGTCTGGCGCGAGCAAATACTGGTGGGCCGGTAGTCTCGATGTGGTGCATAACGTTATGTTTGGGAGTGTCCTTGTAGCACAAAGGTTTGGTTATATCCGGATATGCTGATAACAAGTCATAGTACGGATTCGTAACATCTATTGTTTTGATTGTATCTTGACTGTAATTCACTATAGAACCAATAACGTTTAGATTCGTCACAGAATCAATAAGCCTATGACCGTTCACGTCCACTAAAAGTTTGTGATGCTTTAAAAAGTCGGCACCAAGGATTGGCTGTTTCACATCAGCTATTATAAATGTCCAAGAATGAGGTCGTCGTAATTTTAAGTTTAGAACTGATTTCTTGGTTCCATAAGTTCGTATTGCGCTTCCATTCGCGGCATAAAGTTTATAACTATCACAATCACTATTGCTGTATGGTTTTTTCACTACAGGTAAAACGGATACATTGGCTCCCGTATCCACCAAGAAACGTAGGCCACTGTTTAAGTCGGTCACGCAAAGGCGGTGGGATGGTGAGATGGTGCAGACATCCGCCGCTGACTGCACCAAATTTAGTTTTCCTGGTTCTGAGTGTTTTGTTGTTTCCATGTGCACGGCTCTGTACATTTGTAAGCTCTATGACGAAAACGAGCGTGATAATAACATAATCCGTCAGCGTCGTTTGACCCGCGCTGTATCATATTACGGCCACGGGATTTAGAGCGATAACGGTTGTAATTGCTACGACTTCGGCTCCTTTCTCTAGATCTTGGTGCGGTCTGAAGTGCCATCACTTGCAAAGTTAATTGGGCAATTTGCGCTTGTAATGTAGAAAAGTCTTGTGATGTCGACGGTTCACTGGTGACTTCAGCTACTTGCGGAGATCGGGTGGCTTCCAAAATTTTGTCTGCAATTGTTGACAAATTCTCAAGGTCCTTGACTTCGGTGACAGCAAGTACGGCACGCACTGGCGATGGTAAATGCCCTTGCCACATAATGTTAAGCGTTTCGTCGGGTATTTTGCCTCTAGCCAAATCTCGCATGCGCCTTAAAAGTTGCGAAGGCTTTTGGTCACCAAGGTCAATTTCGCTCAGAAGTTTTCGTAGTTGACGATCCTCCGATTCTTCATATACTGCTAACAATCTTTCTTTCAAGGTTTCATATTTCTTTGACTGTGGCTGCTGTAATAAAATGTCACTGACTTGTTGTATCACCTCTTTGCCCAATTTTGTGACGACAAGGTTAAATCTGGCTTCGTCGCTTAATTTCTGTGGTGTCAGTATTGCCTCAAATTGTACGAACCATAGCCGGGCTTGGTCACACCAAAATTCCGGAATTCTTGAGGAAACTGTGACGGTTGCTAGCTCGGATGCGGCGCTAGGAGCAGGTGTTTTGTTTTCACTGGTCATGATGCAGGAATCACGTCGGGGTCACCAAATGTGCCAGTGGTTGGTCTGCGTGTGCTGGGTCTGGTGTGTTGTGTAGTAGGGTCACTCGGATAAGAACTGATTGAAACTCTGGTGGGATGCTTTAGGATATTATGAATATATTATGAATGTGTACACAGTTATAACAGACCGAGCTCGGAGAGCGACTGCCCAAACATATTATATTATTCTAGACAACCAAATTAGGGTACAATAATGATGCAACTCTTATGCAACTAATCATGTGACAGAACGATATATGAGTAGGCACACAACTTTATGCTATTGGATATAAAGTTGAAAATCTATTGAAGATTACATAGTGTTTTCGTTCGTTCCGGTCGCTAACGCTCAGTAGTCTTTAATAGATTTTCAACTTTATGCTCTTAGGTATAAAGTTGAAAATCTATTGGAGATTACTAAGCGTTCACGTTTATCGTTTGCAACTTGGCTAGGGGGGCTGATCTTGCGCACTTGTTGGTTGAGTACCTTTGCAGGAAATTAGCTTT
This sequence comes from Mythimna impura, assembly GCA_905147345.3. Lineage (NCBI taxonomy): Eukaryota > Metazoa > Arthropoda > Insecta > Lepidoptera > Noctuidae > Mythimna > Mythimna impura. The sequence goes on along the minus strand of LR990346.1, from coordinate 25,061,747 downwards.
TGCCAGCGGCGTCGCTCGCGTGAAAATAGAAAATATAGGCCTATGTTACTCAGTGATGTAGGATGTAGTTTTTTTAGTTAAATCGTAACATATGAACAAACATACAAAAAATCAAATCATACCTCTTTATAATTTTAGTTTAGATAGATAGATATTATATTGTTTATTTTATTTACACCGAAAATAAAATTACAATAGGAACTTAAAATTAATAGGGTGTCACAATGGGCGGTCTTATCGCTAAAAGTGATTTTTTACAGACAACCTTTGGATGGATTTGTCAGAGAAGGTGAAAAAGATACGCAAGTAGTTCGTCGAGGGGATTTTCTGAAAAGGAAACTCGTAGGTAGTCCTAGAACGCAAAGGGCAACTGAAGACACAGACCCGTGGCTTATTGGTAGCTGTAGAAGATGCGTTGCCTCGAGTTGAGATGGCTATGCTTATGTAGCTGGTGAGCAGCTCTCACTCAGGCTGCAGTATGCACTAACAGCAGTGTTCGTGCAACAAACAAGTGCTCCTGTTTTCGCCTATAGGGTTTAAAGGGTGCCTAAACCTCCGTGACGGAGTGCCTTAAGCTGTTGATCCCCGCATTAACGCCGGCGTTCACGCGCTATTGTCTTACTATTGTGTCTCTAATTACGCACTCAAAAGGTTAAGAGGGTCCTTTTCCACTCGCCTATCGTCAACATCAAGCGTGGTTTAAAAGCTTGTTGCTTCATCTAACGCAATCCAACGCGATTTAAGATGAAGCGGCAATGCAAAAAAAGAGAGATAACGCCTGAAAACTCTGTTGGCGTTCGGTAATTTCGTGATTTACTCGAATATTTCACAAAACTTGTTCTCCTGGAACACGTATTTTTTTAAAACCCGTAATAGATTTTCAGAAAAATTGTCATCATTCACAATCTCGATTAAATGTGCAAGGCTTCTGTTGATGTACTTTTTATATTTTTAATAGTTTTTGAAAGTGAAAGTAGGTTTCTCCATACCAAGTTTGGAACCCCGCTTCATTCCTTTAGGGGCTGCATTTTGAAAAATCCTTTCTTAGTGCTCGCCTACGTCACAAAAGAAAACCTTGTGCAAAATTTCACGACCCTAGTTCCAGTAGTTTTGGTTGTGCATTGATACGAGGCATGCCTTTTAAGTTTTGTCGTTTGAAGAAAAAAACACAACTAAAACCTTAAAGTACTTTTTATTGTTTTTCAAAGTATTTACCACGTAGCTAAATACAATTTTCCATTCGTTCAATTCAGTATTTATAACATTTATTCCACTCTAAAGTGGGGGTGTTCAAAATGGCTGACTTGAAAGCGTCGACTGCTTCTTCACCAAACTGGAACCTTTGACAACGAAGACTTTTCTTAATTTTAGGAAATGTAAAGAAATCGTTAGGGCTTAGGTCAGGACTGTATGGAGGATGGTCAAGAATTTCTACTTTTTCCTGCTTCAAATACTCAATCGTTTGACGAGCGCTGTGTGAGCTTGCGTTGTCGTGGTGCAGGATGATGCGTCGCTTGAGTTAGATTTTCGAAGTTCGGCGATGACTTGTGGTAAACAAACTGTGTTATAACTCTGCGTTAACCGTTCTACGATCTTCAAGTGCAATAGTCGCAACATGGCCGGTTTTTCCAACGAACGTGGCCACCATCTTCTTTGAAGTGCTTCGAGAACGATCAACTTTAGTCAGCTTTGGCTCGTCTTGAAAGACCCAGATTGTAGATTGTTGTTTGGAATCAGGATCGTAGGCATAGATCCAAGATTCGTCACCACTGATGATGTCGTAGATGTGATTTGACTCTCCTCGGTTGAACCTTTGCAGAGTTTTCTTACACAATCTGACGCGGGCCGCCTTGTGATCGTCGGAAAGCAGATGCGGTATCCAACGGCAAACTAGCTTTCTCACACCAAGCGCTTCATGCAAGATCTTCTGAATGGTTGTCCCTGAGATGCCTAATAGAGCCTCTTTCTCTCGATACGTCACATGACGATCTTCGAGAATTAGTTGTCTCACAGCAATGATGTTATCTTCAGTGAAGGTGGATTTTGGGCGTCCTTCGCGAGATTTATCACTAACACTAGTGGTGAGGCGTGTAAATAGCCCCAACCTGAAAAAGGATGGTGTTTTAAGACTACCAATATGGCGGTGAAATTATGGTTGTATTACACAAAATTAAATCCCTGTTGACGATTCCCTGATGCACCGACCTCTACAACAACGATAGCAACTTATAACCCACGTACCTTGCTAATCCAGTGACCCCAACTCGTCGTCAGGAAAGCGCTTCATCCACGGACGCGTGGTCTGTCTGTGTGCTGCCGGCCGGCGAGCTAAATCTTCATCCATCCACCGGTGGGCTGGTCAGAACTCGTGAAACCAACACTGCACTTTATGGTCTTAATGTCTCACAGTAGCAGATACACTTATTACAGGAGAATTCTCAGGTTTTCAACAGATATGGGATTTTTACAGCGGAGCGGTTTTTATTCGACGCAATGTCGATTTGCGTAGCGGACACAACTGATTTGTTAGCGGGTTAGACGCCATCTAGCGGTCTTTAGCGAGCGTCTCAAGAAAGCATTCGATACGTCACCAGTGGGCGTTGCGGTCGTAGATATTGGTGAAGGAAATCGTCAACAGAGACTCAATTAACTTAGAGAATGCGGGAAAGATATCTAATTTATATTATTTATTCTCTAAAAATACATATACCTTAAGAAAAGGCATTGACGCTTCACCATGCTCCCCCCCTTGGAAGGACGCAAGTGCTTTCAAAGGGAAAGATTAAAATTGTAAAGATTTACTAACCTAGATCATGATCGGAAAGTCTAAGCTTTATGACTAAATGCGGAAAATAAAAATCATTTAGAATACTAATCCTAAAAATGCGGAAAATAAAAATCATTTAGAATACTAATCCTAAACCTTAAAAAACTACGAGTATCGTTAAAATGAAATTTTATTGCGTTGGAATAGGATATAGTTTTGTGACAGAGCGTTTAAAATGACCGAACCTTGTCCTCACCATTGCAACGCGAGCGACATTGTCAGTCCCTTTAGAAAGATGCGTTTTTAATGGTTTTACATTGGCTTCCCACATAACGCCAAAATGTGGGGAGCGAGGTGGAATCATTTTCCACTTAATGCGGCGAGTTGATAACTCATTTAAAAGAGACGAATTGAGGTTTGACCTCATTAAGAAATTATAAAGTTCATCTAGCTGAGCTTTAGCACCAACGAGATTGGTAGCGTTATCCGAATAGAGACAGGATACTGGCCCTCGACGCGAGATAAAACGCTCAAACGCGGATAAAAAGGCGTCGGTAGCAAGTTCAGAGACTAACTCTACATGGACAGCCTTGGTTACCAAGCACACAAACAAGCATATGTAAGCCTTCTGAGCGTGTTGACCTCTGCGACGAGAGAGAGTTATGCGTATGGGACCAGCATAATCCACTCCACTATGGACAAATGCCTTTGATTCCGATACACGGTATTCAGGAAGGTCCGCCATCATTGGAGTGGGATGCGTCGGATTAACTCTAAAGCATGTGTTGCATTGTCGCAACTTGGACCTAATGACAGTCCTGGCATCTAGTATCCAAAATCGCTGTCGTAAAATAGACATAAGTAGCCCTGGCCCAGTGTGACAATTCATCACATGGTAATGACGAATTATCAAATCCACAACAGGATCATGTTTGGGAAGTAAAAAAGGATGCTTAGCATCAAAGGGAAGGCATGACTTTGAAAGTCTTCCCCCAATGCGTAATATACCCTCTTCATCTAAAAAGACAGATAAACTGCCAAGTTTCTTTGGCAACAATTTACCACATATGATGAGCTCAATGTCATCTGCGAAATGAACAGATTGCACAGCACGGATCATAACTCGTTCCGCCGCTGACAATCCCTGCGGCGACCGGGGTTCACAATGAACCTTCGGTCTAGCGAATTTAAGTATATAATAATGCGGACTGTCCGAGGCCAGCTGTCGCACAGTGCGCATAGCTAAGTAAGGACTCGACTTCAGTCTAAAAGGTAAGCGGTTAAAAGCGAATGTCAACACAGGATCATTCTCACTGAATCGACACAAAATGCGTAGGTACTTACGCTGCTCAACAGGTACGCAAATTCGTAAGTACATCTGCTTAATATCAGAATTGATAGCGATAGAAAATAATCTAAAATTGATTAAAAGAAGAAACAAATCTGTTTGTAAATTCGGACCAATATGGAGTACATCATTTAAAGATAAACCGGTATGAATCCTGGCACTCGCATCCAATACGACGCGCGGCATCGGCTTGTCTGGCCGAACGACAGCGTGATGAGGGATGTAGTACCCGTCATCCGAAATGGCGGATTCGTCGACCGGACTTAAGTATCCATTATCTATGTACTCTTGGATCACTGCGTTATAATTTTCCCGCAACGTCGGCGATTGGCGGAGTTTTCTCTCCAGCGCAACCAGTCGACGGTACGCGGCGGTACGGGAGTTACCCAACTCGCTGGGATCCTTACTAAAGGGTAACGCGACAGTATAACGTCCCGCATCGCCACGTGACACGGTCGAGGAAAAAATATTCTCACATTCGGTTTCCTCAGGAGATAAAAAACGTTTATTTTCAACTTCTTCCAATTCCCAGAACTTTTGTAATGAATCATTAAGGGCTAATGCTGTGAAAGAAGAGCTAGGTAAATTTAAATTATCTTTACTAGGCGGAAAATCACCCATAAGGACATACCCGAATGTGGTCAATAATGCGGGTGGCGCATTTGAACCTAAGTCTACCCTATTCCCCAAATAAATATACGGACACAGTTGAGCGCCTAACACTATGTCAATATCTCCTGGAATATTCCAGCTTAAATCAGCGAGCGGAAGCGAGTGGAAGTCCACATGACAATCCCACTTAATATGGTGCGAAGGTAGCTGATCCGTAATGCAATCAACTACTAACGCGTAGATAGTATATTTTTGATGCGGGTATACGCGAGACTCGATATCTAGATTCACATAACCTATTATCGGCCGCGACACAGAACCAACTCCTTTGACAAAAGAATTATTCAAAGGAATTATTACTAAGTTGAGTTTTCTACAACAATCTGTAGTTATTAAATTATTTTGCGAACCATTGTCAATTAAGCACCTAACTATTGTTTTATGGCCCGAACTATTATTGTTAGCGCGCGCATAAACCTGAGCGGTCGACAACAAGACTGCCGACTTAGCCCTCGTATCTGCAGCCAATAATACGGCCGTGTTATGGGTCGGACATGTTTGAGCAACGTCACCCGAACCACAAGACGCCGCGCGAGGCGGGAGGAACGCGGGGGGCGCAGTGGCCAGCGGCACAGCCAGGCTGGACGCGACATGCGATTGTTTATTATTTTTCTCAAAATGTAATAAAGTATGATGGCGTTTTTTGCATACGTTACAGACTGAGGTCGACTTGCAATTACTCAAACCGTGCGACGTGCTCAGACAATTTACGCAACCATGTACGGATTTAATAAACTCAAACCTAGTTCTAGGAGTCAACGCGGATTGAAACTCAGCGCACTTATACAAATGAACATGAGCGTTATCTTTACAATACGCGCAGACGGAGCGGGGCGGAGCGGGAGGAGCTGTAGAATTAGGCGATACATTCACAACAAACGCTTTCGTTTGCGTGCGAGGCTCGCGAGATGCGGGACTATGAGGTTTATTATAATTATTTTTCACGTTCGAATGAGATAAATTCGAGCGTGCTAATATCTTAGCCTGATCTTGAACAAAGCTAATTAACAATTTAGTTGTAGGTATTTCAACATCGCGAACGGAAAGTTCAAACGATTGACCAGTCTGTGAATCTATTTTTCTCATAGCGCAATGCAAGAGAATAAAATCCGCAAGATCCGGAATACCAAGTTGTTTCAAGGCAGAAATACTTGCACTAAATGTTTCAATGAAAGAATCGAGACTATTTGCGTTACACAAACAACTTTTTAAATCTAATATATTATTTAAATAGTGTATACCTAATGTACGCTTATCCTGGTATTTATTAACTAAGCTGTCCCATAGAAAATGATAGGTATCAGCCGTAGGCACAATACCGGCTGTAATCTTTAACGCGTTATGTGTAAGTCTACCCACTAAATACTGCACACGCTGCGAGTCAGTCAGCTGATCATTGTCATGAATATTCGACTTGAACGACTCATAGAAAACAGGCCAATTCTCAGGTTTCCCGTCGAAAGATGGCAATGCAATCGGAGGCAGCTTTATTTTTAGTGGTTCAAAAGGCGTCTTCGAATTACTACATTGAGATAACTGAGATTGACTACTGTCGATTTTATTCCTAATACGCTTAATGCGAATAAACAAATCTTCAAAGGATTCTAAACAAGCATAGTCGGGACTCGAACCAGGTTTCAAATTAATGTTTATGTGGTTAATTTGATCGACATAAGATTCAAATTTGTCACGAATGTCGTCAATAGTCTCCGATTCAGTCATAAAACTTTCACTATTTCTCGTATCGAACGACGAAATATTTTTCGATAATTCATATAATCGATTAAGGCGTTTGAATAACAATCCTTTCTTCTCATGAAGGATAGTCAATAAATCTTCCGGCTTTAATTGTTTCTCAGTCATTTTGTTAAGTTAATATCAAGAGGAATATCTAAAAATATGCGCGGGTAAACTTATCAGGCGATTAGCAATCGTAAAGTATCCTCCCGCTCTGTGGCGGTATCTGAATAAAAATCACTAATACGCACAAAGCCGAAATGATGTGAAACTACCTCCTATCATATGTTATCAGAGTGAAATACGTAACTCATTAAATTCTATGAAACAATATTGACAGATTTACCAAAACCTACGTAGAATCTATTGTCAATTATGTTTATGTTATAGCGGAGAGCGGTTTATAGGCAAGAATAATTTACCAAAGGTTTACGTAAATATCTATAACCTATATATACCTATTATGATTTTCACCAAATATTACGTAAAAATCTAACTAGGGAGCGGTTACCTGGTTATCTATCCAGGCTCGAAAGGACCAAAAAATTATGGTGAGGCGTGTAAATAGCCCCAACCTGAAAAAGGATGGTGTTTTAAGACTACCAATATGGCGGTGAAATTATGGTTGTATTACACAAAATTAAATCCCTGTAGACGATTCCCTGATGCACCGACCTCTACAACAACGATAGCAACTTATAACCCACGTACCTTGCTAATCCAGTGACCCCAACTCGTCGTCAGGAAAGCGCTTCATCCACGGACGCGTGGTCTGTCTGTGTGCTGCCGGCCGGCGAGCTAAATCTTCATCCATCCACCGGTGGGCTGGTCAGAACTCGTGAAACCAACACTGCACTTTATGGTCTTAATGTCTCACAGTAGCAGATACACTTATTACAGGAGAATTCTCAGGTTTTCAACAGATATGGGATTTTTACAGCGGAGCGGTTTTTATTCGACGCAATGTCGATTTGCGTAGCGGACACAACTGATTTGTTAGCGGGTTAGACGCCATCTAGCGGTCTTTAGCGAGCGTCTCAAGAAAGCATTCTATACGTCACCAGTGGGCGTTGCGGTCGTAGATATTGGTGAAGGAAATCGTCAACAGAGACTCAATTAACTTAGAGAATGCGGGAAAGATAACTAATTTATATTATTTATTCTCTAAAAATACATATACCTTAAGAAAAGGCATTGACGCTTCACCAACTAGTATGTCCACGCTGAAATTCTAAATACCAGCGTTCGACAGTCCGCAGACATGGGGCTTCATCACTGAACACAGATGTTAGCTCTTCAAAACGCTGAAGCCGTGTCAGGCCTCTTCTAAAGTTGTAGAAAATTATTGCACGAACATTTTCCTTAAAAAGTTTCATTTTCGTTCGTAACCTGAAAGATTCCAATCGACGCTGTGACTAAACAATAGCATTAATCTTAATACTTTCAACTGTTTTGAGATTCAAAATTTAAACACATTCGAATATAGAACAGTTCCAAATTCAAAATTGCCAGGAAATATGGAAACGACAGAACTTAAAAGGCATGCCTAGTATGTTAGTCAGTTTCTCCTTTTATATAATATAGATTATAGAGGGCCAAAGTTCACGTAAAATAGCAGATGTTTAGAGGACTACTAGATTAGTTTTACACAAATTTATGTTTTGATTTCTATTGAAGCCTAGATAATATCCACAAGATAGCTGTGTATCCAAAATATCTAGAAAAGATGTGTAATAACGTCATAATCACGTAAGATCGGTTGTGTGAAAGTGTACCTCGAAAAGGACGTTCTTCTGAAACTCATTCTAGTTTTAAATATTTTTTAGACACAATCTGGTACACAGACGCGCGGCCCAGCAGTGCTCAAGAGAGTGCCTTCACGAGGGCTTCCTGGTTCGATGAAATTTTATATTTCATCGCACTTATCATTCATTATCTTTTTGAACTAGACTTTGTCTGGGGCACGCACGACTACTTGACCTAGGAGTGCTGAAGAGAGCGCGCTCACGAAGGCACTTGGGTTTCATACAATATATTTTATATATAATAATAACCTAAATAATTATCTATATACCTATATAAAAGGAGAAACTGACTGACTGACATATCAACGCACAGCCGAAACTACTGGGACTAGGAGCGTGAAATTTTGCACAAGGGTTCCTTTTATGACGTAGGCGAGCACAAAGAGAGGATTTTTCAAAATTCACCCCCTAAGGGGATGAAATGGGGGTCCAAAGTTTGCAAAGTTTGCATGGAGAAATCAATTTTCACGCGGGCAAAGCCGCTGGCAGAAGCTAGTTATATATAAAAGATTGGGAAATATTTGATTTCATTGTATTTGGAAGACACGCGTCAGACAGAATTTGTCTGGCATTATTACTTAAATTGACTTGTATGACGCAGCCGTGAGCTGCCTAATTGATCTCGTGGTTGACTGCTGAGCGTGAGTTCCTGGGTTCGACTCCGAGTTCGAGCAATAAGTGTCATTGAGTTTTTCTTTTAGGATTTACTCTATAACAGCCCAGAGTTTAGAAGTCGATGTTGTGACACCCCTGTGTCTCGGGAAGCACGTTAAGACGTCCTGTGCTTGATCTCTCCTCGGTCGTGTCGGATAGCCATTCCATCGAAGTATGAAAGCAAAGGAACAGAGTGCACCTGTGTTAGTGCACACACTTGTGCACTATAATTTCTCCTGTAGACAACGGATATTAACCCGTTGAGATTGGTTATCGTGATCGAAATTCGATCGGGAGGATATAATAATATGTTCATAATATATATTGTTTTTTTTCAAAATCGGTCCACAATTGACCGAGAAATCGGTGAAAATTCATAAAAAAAAACACATTCAGCCGAACATAGAACCTCCTCCTTTTTGAAGTCGGTTAATAATAGATTATCAGTTTCAATGAAATATATTGTGTGTAGCGACATTTATGACGTTATATACTTAGGAACTAAAATCCAAAATCTTACATCACGGTATCAGAGTTCTTCACTAGATTAGAACGCATACAACCGACCTAAATCTGTCTATCAACTATCGGGCCGTTGTCCGGATCAGACACAACGCACGTCTAGTCGGAGGATTCCCCTATCTCTAAATGTGTATGTACTTGATAAACTGATTCCATATTTTTTTGCACGTCTAGATTCAATCTGGGGCTCGACTGCTCGGCCAGGCACTGCGCAAGAAAGCGTGCTCACGAAGGCACTCGGGTTGCGCGACGCACTAGCGTCGGTGTCAGCACGACTGCGCGCAGCCGCCGAGTACGCGCATGCGGCCGTACGGCTACTGGACGACGCCATGCCGGCCTGGAAGATGATCACTGTTGGCAAGTCAGTGTTGGCTACTTGATGACAAGATTATTCCCGTGACTTTGCTCCCCCAGCTTTTTGCCCTTATTTTCTTGATTGGTGAACTATATCCAGGGATTAACTCCTACAGATAAACAATTTTATAATATTAGGCACTCAACGACTTACTGACTAAAACATAGACAAACAAAAAACACAGTTTTGGGCATAGTAAATTCGTCATCTACAGAGGTGCACAGCACTGACAAAAAACTTACCAATTAATTGATATGACAGAACACGTTAGCTTAAATATACATATACTATACATACAAGGTATATAGCAGTGGTGGTCCAGTGGTAATTGCCCCAGGTGCATTATTTTGTATAATTTATTTCGTGAGGAAACCGGCATGTCCTAGAAATAAAAAATATGGATGTGACATCCACCAACCCGCACTGGGCACGTGGTTGATTACGACCCATTCCTTCTACTAGAGAGGAGGCCTGAGTCCCAGCTGTGGGAACATTAAAAGGCTGATTATGGTTATGATTAGGTACATATATATAACCGAATCCACTAACTCATTTAAACACTAGAAGCGCAGGCGTTCCGACCCATTTCGATGTTCTTCTTGCTCTAGTTAATTTGCAATTTTTTATGAAATTTCGCGTAGATAATAATCATCATATTTGCGATTCTACGCACAATAAAACATTAACTAGAGCAGGTAGAAAATACGCCCGCGCTTCTAGTATACATATAATAAATCTGTAGGAGTTTTATTCGTACGCGCATCACGTAAAATGTACGAAATCGATGTAGATAACTTTTATACATTAAAATTGTGTGTAACTTGATATATTACTTAGACTTTATTTCATCGCAATCGGTTGACTATATCGAAAGATATACATACTACATTCATCGACTGTTTGGCGGTACGAAGTTTGCTGGGTCGGCTAGTGTTAAATATAATCGCGCGTTGACGCGTGTTAATGTGTTGCATGTGAATTTACACTACACCGCAGGAGCGGCTGGGAGCGATCAGCAACAGTAGCTGATGCGTGCGCGCTGCTGGTGGCTGCGCGCTGTGCCGAGAGGGGAGCACGCCGCGTGCTGGCTGCACCCGCCGCGCCGCGTGCAGCGCGTGCACTGAGGCTCGCGCTCGACTACGCCTTCACGGATGCCGTGCACGACCACAAGTAACTTGTACACCTTATTATATCTAAGCGTTTCGCCTCGTCGTTTATACCGCGTACATCGAAGGACTGAAACTATTTGACTGCTGCGGACTTCCCGTCCGATTATAATTTAGGTGTCTTCAAGGCTAGAGTGAATAGGCTCTTAATAAACTAGTGCGTCTTACCATCAACGATTGCATTATTGCTTACCATCAGGTGGGATCGCAGCCAAGCACTAGTTTTCTGGTTCTAATTGTGACAAACGGAGATGGAAGACAGATGAGTCGAGCATTACAAAAATCCCTTTACACCGATTTTCTATGAACTGCACACTATAAGGGCCTGTCCGCACAGCGGAATATAATACGCAAGAATTAAAACCTCGCGGTGAAATATCGCTGTGCGGACAGGCCCTAAACGGGTTGAATTTCAGTTTAAATTTTGTCATTCGTTGAGGTAAGTGGTAAAAAGTAAGTCCCCTGGACTTCGCGTTGCCCAAGGTTGTGCTAGCTGGTTTTCTTATTTTTAAATATTGTTAAGCTCGCACTTGACCACTATGTCACCTGATGGTAAGCGATGATGTGGTCAACGATGAAACTCGATTGCTTAGTAGTATTCACTGTTGAGTTTAAAATCTCCAGGTTGTAGCTATCAGGAAACCCAGACTCCGGTTCAGGGAAATCCACTTCTTAGCTATACGCACAATGAATGTGTTCTCAAAACTTTTGTGCGTATGATGGATGTCCACCATATACTAGTTGCGAGTCGCCGTACCTCTGGTGGACCGATCATGAAACGGGCTTGGCGGAATTAAGTCCTGCAATTCCGAAGCATACTCCTCGAAATACACCGGAAACAAAATTGATAGGCAAGCAATTCCGATTCGATGCTCAAGACTTATTTTTGTTATAAGTTTAATTGCCTTACTGTATCGTATGTTTCTGTTCAGGTACCAGAGAGCCACTGAAGTCTTCTTCCAGTTCAAAGATGCACTTGTGGTATTGATCGACTCAATTCATCAGGTATGTGGCTACAAATTATGTCAGTCTTAGTCCTAGCTCTTGGCCCTTTGTTACACGTTTATTTATATATTTAATAAATTAGCGGTCCCGACAAACGTTGTCCTGTGCAAAAAGTGGCTTTTTGTCAGAAAAAAAGGGGATCATTCAAATATACACACAAAGTTTCATCCAAATCGGTCAAGCGGTTTAGGAGTCAGGTGACAAACACACGTACAGAAAAAATATATGTATAATGTACTATTATTGTACACCTTATATACATTAATTGATTTAGGAGCTATCACTAAAAGACACACTAATACTAAACAGGCGAATGTTTGTGAGTGTGTATGTTTGTTACTCCATCACACTCGAATGGCCGAAAGGTTACTTGAGACATGGTTAGTAGAATATGTCCTGGAATATCATATATTCCAAGGGTATGTTCCTTTGGACAATTATCTATTTTCACGCAGCCGAGGCCGCTGGTAGCAACTAAAGAGAGAATGAGAAAGAAGTAATGCTCTTTCACAATTTAGACAGTCAGCAAGCAAGCAAGGCAATAGCCGTATTCATACAATATGGATAATCAGTGGTGGTGGCTTTTACACGTGTATTCCAGCAGATATTACTGAAGGGAACGTGGTGCCACCTGTTCAGCAAACAAAACTTGTGTCGAGCGTTTAGTTACAGGATATTTCATACAAACTCATCAACGTCATCTTCCTGCTGTTGTCTCGAGTTTTCTTCCATTATGTCCTGTCAACAGCTACGCTATCACTGACTCCCTTTTCTTTTATATCAGTCCTCACACAATCCATCCATCTTTTTTTTGTCGTACCCCTCTCCATCTACCAAAATGTTACTCATAACTCTTTTAGTAACATACATACATTTCATCCCAACTCTTGACATGATCATACAATATTTCATACAAACTTGCAAATCCTTAATCTTGGAAAATAGTGAACAGATTTTAATTACACACATTCTTAGTTGTTTGCGAACTTTTCAAACCTTTTTCAGAGAGAAAAGGATAGTGATTTTTCACTTTCTACATAGAAAACTTAAAATTGAACTCACTGAAAATGATTTACGTCCGTCACTTCACAACCTAAGGGCCAATTGAAAACCAGCGTTAGTTGTCTGGCATTCATGGTGAACTGGATCTATTTTGGCACAGCCGTGAGGCACACTATTAATGTTCCGTATCTGAAGAGTAAAAAAACTTTTTAGAAAAAAAAAATAACCGACTTCACTAAAAAAAACACTAAAAGGATCAAAATAACTTTAATTTCGGATGTCGGTGTTTCTCGGTATTGTTTGTTTCTTATTTAACACCGACTTCCGAAATTAAAGTTATTTTGATCCTTTTAGTGTTTTTTTTAGTGAAGTCGGTTATTTTTTTTTTCTAAAAAGTTTTTATTTCACACTTTTTAGTTGCGATACACTTATAAACAGAGTGCCTATTTCTAATGACAATTCCAATTAACCCAAATACTGCTAGGTTACATTGTTTTATTATAAAGTTGCTGTGCCTACCTTCCTCCTTCCGGCTCCATCATCAGATCAGTTCGATAGTACCTTATAGCCAAAGAGCATCTCACGACAATTCTAATAAGCCCAAACACGGCTAGGATACATTGATTAATTACGGAGTTCCTGTGCCTACCTTCCGGCTCCATCATCAGATCAGTTCGATAGTACCTTATAGCCAAAGTGCATCTCATGACAATTCTAATGAGTCCAAACACGGCTAGGTTACATTGATTAATTACGGAGTTCCAGTGCCTACCTTCCGGCTCCATCATCATCATCAGATCACTTCGATGATACCATTTTCAACGTAACTATTCAGAATCATTCATTTATTTGTATTGTCATAGTCGCTTAACTATATCTTCAATGTGATATCTATTTGAGTATGAAGTTCCGTTGACCATTTCTGGTCTTCTTCATCAGTTCCACTTCATCAAATGTTACTTTTTGACTGTAAATGCTTAAGTTCTTGATGAAAATACTAAAATTACCATAGGGTTGCCTATAATTTTTGAGGAGTTCCCTCGATTCCTCATGGATTCCATCATCAGAACTGGATTTTGAAAAAAATGGGACCAATCTGGAAGCATATCCTATAAAGGGAAAAAAAAATTTTGCAAATCGGTCCATAAACGACGGAGTTCTGAGGTAACACACATAAAAAAAAAAAAAAAAAAAATGATGATAAAAAAAGAAAAAAAAAAAAAATACAACCGAATTGATAACCTCCTCCTTTTTTTTGAAGTCGGTTAAAAACGGGACCCTATTGCTATCACTCCCCTCTCAGTCTATCTTGTATTGCCGTTTTAACAACAAATACTAAAAACAGAATAAAATAAATATTTCAGGGAGGGCTTCAATACTTACAACGACCGTGATTTTTTTGCTATTTTTTGCTACGGGCGGTACGTGCGCGAGTCCTTTGAAATTTGTGTTGTATGTCGAAGTCGTTAACAAGTTTGCCACAGTGGCAGGGATTAGGGGAAGAACGAGGGAACCGGATGGAAGGAGGAGACGTAGGGAAGCACTGAAGGGGACCGTAGTATCCCCAAACAATGTGCCTATGTTTGGCGACGGTACTAGTACGTCAAGCCAGAGATCCTACGTCTACCCATCCACAGTCAGTAGGCGCGCACGCTCAGTAGTAGCAGATGAAACAGATTGTCCTGAACTTACTCTGCGCGGCTCAATTTATCGTCTCTGGGACGATGAGTCGTCGGGCGAATTGGAATTAAAGCACGTAAATTATAGTTCTAAAAAAATTGTCTACTGAAGAGGTGAAACAAAAAAATCTAATTGTATTATTTTGTGCATGAAAACCACGGTAGATTTCCAACCTTATGCATGGCCATTAAAAAGCAAAAAAAAATACAGATGACATTAATCAATTTATAAGCTGACATTACTGTGACATTATATACCTACTTGTAAATCGTAGTAAATACATGGTGGACATTGTCAGTAATATTATTGGAAATGTTCAAAGCGCTTCCTATTCCTAGCGCATTATCAAAATGCCAAAACTTACGTTGGATCTTGCAAACGAGACTTGCTTCAAAAACTATACCGATGTCCATAAATGGCGTACCCATAGAAGTCCCTTCTTATTTTACGATTATGCAAGCTCTACGTAGAGAAAATGTGACCATCCCATCATTCTGCTTCCACGAACGTTTGTCGATAGCTGGCAACTGTCGAATGTGCCTGATCGAGATAGAGGGATGGATGAAACCACAAGTGGCTTGCGCTGTCCCTGTAACCAAAGGCATGAAGATCCGCACGAACTCACAGATGGTCACTAAAGCCCAAGAGGGAGTTTTAGAATTCTTACTTATCGATCACCCGTTAGATTGCCCAATATGTGATCAGGGCGGCGAGTGTGACCTTCAAGACTTATCTATGAGATATGGGAATGATCGTTCAAGATTCACAGACGTACATTTTGAGGGCAAAAGAGCCGTGGAAAGTAAAACATGGAGTCCTCTCATTCGTGCGAATATGAATCGCTGCATCCACTGTACAAGATGCATTCGCTTCGCATCTCAAGTGTGCGGTGTGGAAGTCTTAGGAACAACGGGTCGCGGTCACGACATGCTTGTTGGAACTTTTGTTCCCAAAGTTTTTTTATCTGAACTATCCGGAAATATAGTAGATTTATGTCCAGTAGGGGCATTGACTAACATCCCCTTCAGGTTTAAAGCTAGATCGTGGGAATTAAAGAAAGCCAACTCTATTGATGTGACAGACGCCACAGGCACAAATATAATATTAGATTATAGATTCGACCGAGTGCTTCGCGTTTTGCCTCGTGAACACGACGAAATAAATCAAGAATATGTATCTGATAAGGGTAGATGGGCAATAGATTCACTCGAGATGCAAAGACTGGTGACACCTATGAAAAGACTAAATGATTGTTGCTGTCCACTCGAATGGGATGCCGCCCTAGAAACGGCTTGTGAAATGCTTAGACAAGCCACTCCTGGTGAAGTAATGGCCATAGCTGGCCCATATACTAATGTCGAGACTTTGGTAACCTGTAAAGACGTACTTAACATGTTCGGATGTGAAAACACTTATATTGAACGAAACATAAGCTACTCGGGCTCTGGAGCTGACTTTAGAGCATCGTATTGTTTTAGTGTAAAAATGAAAGACATCGCACAAGCTGATAAAATTTTATTAGTCGGCACTAATCCTCGATTTGAAGCACCAATATTAAACATGTGGATTCGACAAGCTTATAGGAACAACGAAGCTGATATATATGTGATTGGTCAGGAATGTGATTACAATTACCACGTTGATTATTTAGGAAATAATGTTAAGGATTTATCGAAGGCTGAAGAGGCTTTATCGGAAGCCAAAAATCCACTCATTTTTGTCGGAATATCGCAACTAGAAGGTGAAACGGGGTCCACGATAATGAGTGCTTTATATAAAATGGCAAAGAAATTTAAAAAGAAAAATAATGACCTAATTAACATTGTTACTAGAGAGGCAAGTTTTAGCGGTGCTTTAGAGGCAGGATGGAAACCTGGAGCATTCTGTGAATTGGAGGAAAGGTGTCCAAAGGTAGTCATTTCTTTAGGAGCAGACAAGATATTCTATGACTGGGACCCGCCCTCGTTTTGTAAAATTATTTACGTAGGTTTTCAAGGAGATAAAGGTTCGGAACGTGCTACTTTGATTTTACCAGGAAGTGCATACTCAGAGTCAGGCGGACTGTATTTGAACATGGAGGGTAGATCGCAGTTCGCGTACCCTGCCGTCACTCCTCCAGGAAAAGCTAGACATGACTGGAAAATATTTCGTGCCCTAGCTGAGTACCTTAACCTTTGTTTATATTACAGTGATCATGATTCTCTTTGCACTCGAATGGCGCAAATTAGTCCTAATTTCACATGTTTGGGTATGTTCCAACCGAAGGTATTTGGTAGCTTGGTCGGAGATTTAGTAGAATCTACATCTGAGCCCGATCATAAGGAGTTGTGCGTAGATATGGCAGATCTTAAAGAATATTATTGTTCCGATGTCTTCACTTATAACTCGCCCACTATGATCAAGATGCAGAAAGCAGCAGTTGAATACGAAAGATCGCCCTATTTTTGTGATTATTAGTGTATTTTAACGTTTCTTATTATATTTAATTATATTACCTATCGTCTCGTATATTCCGATTTGAATAAATATTTTAATAAACCATTTCAATTGGTATTTTCTTGTCTCGAGAAACATCTATTATGGTCGAGGCATTTTGACACTGAGTCTACGCGCTTCGAGGCATTAATTTTAATATTTTCATAGCATATTGATCCCCATCTCCACAACGTAATGCATGAAGATATCATTAATTTTTGGACTTTATCATGAAAGTGATAAAGACAAGTTTATATGAAAGAATCCGTTATTCTTGTAATTTTATTTTTAACTTCTGTAACTTGTCGAGGACTAGCCCAGCCAGCTGGGTCGGTGTTAAATAACGAAGAGACAAAGCTATTATAGAAAGACCGACTTCCAAAATTAAAGTTCATTTGCACTATTTAGTGTTTTTTTTTTAACATTGAAGTCGGTTGTATTTTTTTGTAAAAAGTTTATTTTTATCTTTTATGTTATGCTTAAAAATGTGTTGACGCTGAATTATCTAAAGATGCGTGAATTCGGTGCAATGCGTCAGAATACACCTGTCTGTTTCCATCAAGAATGAATTAGTCCATAACTTGTTGTGAGACTTCTCAATTGAAATACTAAATAACACGTGGTGTTGGGCGCCGTTTCAGGAGACTCTCTTTTGTAGATTTTGACGATGCTGATTAATTTTAGCCTAATTTGGATTAATGAGAGCAGTTTTCCAGTGTTTAGAGTGGCGTGCCAAGTCCTTCCATCCCCTTCTTAACTTCTTCCACTCTGGTAAAAAGATACTACGTTTATGCCTAATCTAAACTAATATTATAGAGAGGAAAGATTTGTTTGTTTGTTTGTTACGATTTAACTCAAAAACTACAGGACCGATTTTCAAAATTCTTTCACCAGTAGAAAACTACTTCATCACTGAATAATATAGGCCTATATTTTATATTTTCACGCGGGCGATGCCGCTGGGGAAAGCTAGTATGAATTATAAGAGTTTGACTGTTTTTACGATTTTACTCTCGATTTCTGTGTCATGTCAGGTTCTTCTCAACAATCTGGAGAATTTATCGGCGGCTGAGAAGGACGTGGCTAGTTGCAGGAAGGAGCTGCGTGCGGCCAGGGTCAACGATATCGTGAAGAAAGGCCTGGCCGAGCTCAAGTACGAGCCAAAAGCTCTGACCAGCTTGAATGTGGAGATGAAATGACTAAAGCTGCGACTGTAATGGTTTCTTTAAAAAATAATAATTAAATTAAATTAAATTAAAATTTCTTTAATTCAGACCTAAAATATAAAAAGTAATTTACCTATTATTTGAAAAATGATGGCCTTTTTTTATTTCATTTTCAAGCACGTCCCTATTTCCTTAATAGTTCGTTTGTACCCGATAATATTTGTTAAAGGCATCCAACTCGACATACATTTTCACTGTTTTTCATACAGCCGTTCTTACGCGATTATGACGCTATTACACATTTTTCATTAGATATTTTGGAAACACAGTAACTTGTGGATATTATCTAGGCTTCTTTTGAAATCAATTTATAAATTTGTGTAAAACTAATGCAGTAAAGACCTCTGAAAATCTGCTAATTTGCATGAACTTTGACACTTCATAATTTAATACATAATTTAAAAAGTCAAAAATGTATAACAATGCCTTGCAAAGTTATTCAAGATTCTGAATGACGACAATTTTTTTTTAAGAACTTTTAATGTTTAAAAAATATTCATGTATTTCCTGAAACAAGTTTTGTAAAATATTCGAGTAAATCACGGAATTATCGAATGCTAACAGAGTTTTTAGTCGTTATCTCTCTTTTTTCGCGTTGCCTTTTCGTCAAACATAGCGTTGGATTGCGTTAGATGAAGTAGCCTAGCAAGCTTTTAAACCATGACTCAAAGTTGACTATAGGCGAGTAAAAAAGGATCCTCTTAACAGCCTAAATTCCAACAAGTCCACCTTAGTAGGTTAGTACTCCGCGCCAAGTCGCGGCATGGGGGAAAGACTTCTGGCGGATCTCATGGTGGAATGGCGACAGCGACTGTCACAACCCAGTGCTGGGCACGCCATAATTTTGGCGATAAGTCCTCTCTTTGAGGAGTGGCTGGGAAGACCTCACGGCGTCCTTACCTTCCGCATGACGCAGGTCCTCACCGGTCATGGTAAGTTCGGGAGGTTCCTGCACCGGATTCGTGCGGAAGAAACGCCTGGGTGCCACCATTGTGTGGACCGCCCGGAGGACACGGTGGAGCATATGGTAGAGGTGTGCCCCGTCTGGGCAGAGCACCGCCGTGTCCTCGTGGGGGCCTTGGTACCGACCATGGTCCGGAGCGAGGAGGAGTGGCAGGCGGTCGCCTCCTTCTGCGAAGCAGTAATGCTAGTAAAGGAGGCGGCCGATCGCGTGAGGCAAAGCTCCTCAAGCCCCAACCGCCGCCGGGATTCCGATACCGATTACCGGCCACCGTAGGCGCGGGCTTGCGGACGGCGAGCAATGGGTGGCTCGCCGTCCGATCGTCCGGTAACCGTCCGGACCGGGCCCAAGTCGTCGACGGCGCGTACTGTTCCACGCGCGCATCAAGGAGATGTCAGCAACCGTAGGGGCCCAGCAGGGTCGAAGCCTACTGGAGCGATGGGTGATGCGAAAGAGATCCCCGGGGCCCTGGAAAAGTGGCAAAGAAGAAACGAGTGGGTTTTTAGTCAGTAAAAGTCTGACACTATATCTCGCTCCGCCCAAGAGCGGGGGATGTCATTAGATGATTTTCCCACCCGAAAAAAAAAGTAGGTTAAGTACTCGAATAATCTAAGTACCAGAAAACTCTGCGGGAATGCTCTAAAGAGTTACCACGGCCCTGGAACGCAAATGATAACTGATGCAAAACAGATGGGTAGTCGGTAAATTTCTGCCACTCCCGCTTGCTCCTCCCAGGGCAGGAGAAGTTCTTTAGGGAGGGCTGCAGGGTTGTCTTGAACAGCCCGACTTCACCCACTAAGTTTAAATCTTGTGTCAATTCCAATCTCGATCCAATAAAATATTTCTAACTTTAAATAATTAATTACGTTTTCTTCTGCCTGATTCATCAATCTTAGTGATTCTGGTGACGTTTGTCCACTAAAAATATCTATAAAAGTTATGTTGAATCCTTCGGTATTTGCGGTTTATATTGTCTCATGGGGACCCTTTACAGTTATTTAGGGAATAACAGATAAATAAAAGTCAGATGTATAAAAACACAATCAAATTTTATTAAATATCAAATATTGTATTGTCTAACACGATTCCTTAACTATCATGTTTCACATCAATATCTCGTAATGGCATAATAATACGGTTACAAATACATTGGGTCGATAAAGTACTGACAGATCAAAAGATAGCAAAGGACAGAATCGAAAGTACAGAGAAGATGTCGTGACAGTAGATACAATTATATAATACGATATAAATAACATTTTTATCAATATTGTCATGAAGGAACAAGAAGTAGCCAAGGATAATAATTATATTATACTCGTGCATGAAAACTTAACAATACTTACACAAATACACAAACAATCTAATAGTTAAGTCGAAAATAATAAATAATTAGTTGAAGCTAATTAACGTCATGAAACACTAATCGTTACTGATACGTCTACAAGTTTCAAATACTGATACACAGCACTGAAAAGTAGGAGAAAGTATATCGACGAGACTTAGAACACACTCACATTATAAATACTTGTACACAATACATGGGCTTAAATGCAAAATCTACAAAAAAGTGTTATACACGATTATTATCTCAAAACGGTATGATCAGTTAATAATAGGTCTTATACACTATTCATATTAGGTAGTTGTTTGTGCGCCAAAGCTCTACTTGGATGATAGTAAGCGATATATAAAAAGTCTTCCGCACATGACTAGTATATTGGCGCATAAGATATTAAAATCTTCTAAATTCGCAATGTTTTTGCTGAGAAATGTTAAAATGGTTTGTTTGTGTTCATACGCAGAAGATATTTTATAGTAATTACGACAATTATTTAAATTTAACACTGATATGTGGCATGATGTGTCACGTCTCACTTGGTCAACATAAGTCTCCCGTCAGTACTCGCAGTCGTCTCGACATCTACTAATCTTACTGTATCGTTAGAATGCTTATCATAAAGTACTGTAAATTAACTAAGCATCGGAATTCCACTTAAAAATATGTTAGTATTTGTGCGAAAAAAGATTACTGTAAAAGTTTTGTTTTATAAAAATAGTCACTGAAAGAGTCATGAAAATAGATTTGCTGCTTTTGACGTGACAACGTCTTATAAATTGGTTTGCCGGGTGACACTTCAAGAAACTGCGTTACGCTCCGCTCACGTTATGCGCTCACAATGAGAGCGAGTGAGAGGCACGTTATTTCATCCTTCTTCCTACTATACGAATGAATATTCACATTAAAATTATTTTACCACTCAAAGTCGTTGTCACGTAAAACTTTCGCCCGTATACCGACTTTACAGGCAACCAATTTTTTTTGCGTATATTGCAAATGTAAAGAAATTAGCTGAATATTTTTTTTAAATATCGGTTAATAAACACTGCGAATAGTGTTACAACATTTAAATTTCCTAGCCAACTTATGTCGTCATCATTTCAAGTGTCGCTTTAAAAATGGACGGCTCTGTGTTAGTCACATTGCCTCAGTTTTTGACGGTTGGAAATTTATGGGAATCCTAAAAAGGGCTACTCCTTTATAACTTGAATAGAAGGCGTCCAACTTGTCTACCGAGACCGCTAGGGGCGACGGGTGGAGCTAGTATTACAGCTAACGAGTATATTGTCAATCAAAAAGCCCGACCAACGCTTCAGCTAATCGTTTAGCGTGGAGTTATAAAAACCGTCTAAAGCATTATTTTTATATACGTAGTAAAAACATGGAAGCACTCCTGCGGACAGACTCTTTGCTGGCTATCATTGTTATATTACTAATGTGTACAAACTGCCAGTAGTTGATGCGGGTACAGTTGTAGATAAAACTATTGTAGTAATGGTTAACATTTTACAATTCGCAAATAATCGACGCGAATTAAATGAGCAAACGTATGTGATAACATCAACACAGGTAATAGTCAAACTCAACAATAGAATTGCGAAATAGTAGAACAACGCAATGAAGATCACAAAACAGACAGACAACAGAACGAACGATGTCCATGTGAACGTGAAGGGCGGGACGATGACGTCACCGGCGAGCGAGTTGTCACAAATATTACTTGCTTCTGGCTTTACACTTTGGTGATGGTCTTCAGTTTTCTACTCCTCAAGCACCTGGAATAATAGAGGGCTCTTTGAAAATAATTGTAGGATATTTCAATACTGAAATCCCACGACTGTCGGGCTGAACATCAGAGATGGCGGGATGACTTAGATGTCTTCCTTAGGAATTCTCAAAAAGTGACGTAAAGCCTTTCCTTACTCAAAAAGTGACCCAAATCCTGGAATAATAGAAAAAATGGAGGCCTTTACAGTGGGACAGTACAGACTATATATATATATATTTATACATATATAGAGTCAGTTCTGCATCGCAGATTGAAACGTATAATGAATTCTTTACGTGAACAGGTATCTATCTTCTGGCTTCTGGCTTCCGCTTCTTCGACGGCAGACGTCATCCACTTACTAACAGGCTAGATCAAAGTTAAGAGCGGGCTCATCAAGAGTAAAAGAAAACTAATTCTAAGGAAAACAGCAGCCTTTAATTTTCTTATTGCTTGAGGAACATAAGGCCTCTTCCGTGTACCAACTACATAGGTTACCTGATAAAGCCGCGGTACAGCATGTAAGCTCCGTACACACTGAGCACGATGGTCGCCGTCCACACCACCGCCAGCACGGAACTGCTGCCCTCTGGAATCAATCACACAACATTAAATCAAATCCTAAAGAAGGTACTAATGGTCCACAAAGATCGACGGACAGTGGCAAACGTCTTGCATCCAGTTTTTCTGCCACCCTTTAGATGCGGACAGTGCAATACAAGTTGATTAGCGATGCTAGGATGGCATATTATTTAATAGCTGAACATTTATTTGATAAGAATATATTGAAAAACAAGTAAGTACCATGCAAATGCTATCTTGAAATGGTGGCTATGTAGGTAACTGTAAGCCACATCATATTTGAAACCTCATTTTTAGGGTTCCGTACCTCAAAAGGAAAAAACGGAACCCTTATAGGATCACTTTGTTGTCCGTCCGTCTGTCTGTCAAGACCCTTTATCTCGGGAACGCGTTGAGGTATCGAGTTGAAATTAAAACAATATACTCAAGTTTGCGGTCTCTTGAAGGTGTAAAAAAAAATCAGATTTCTAAGTTAACTGAAAAAAAAGATACGGCCGTTTATTTCGTAAAAAACGTATAATACGACACTCTCGAGGAAATCAAAATTCATAGGGTACTTCCCGTTGACCCAGAATCCTGAAATTTGGCATATAGCAAGGTCTCATAGCACAGATATGGGAATAAATTTGAAAACTGTAAATTTGTTGTTACGTCACAACAAAAAAAAATTGCGATTCGGAAAAATCTTCGTGACTCCATTCGGGAATTGAACTGTTAACTTATGTAAGTATGTACGGAACCGTCAGGGTGCGAGACCGACTCGCACTTGCCCAGTTTTGAGAGCTAGAGAGAGTGTCTGGCTTAAACCCACCTGTGTTCCTTCAGTTGCCCTTGGCGTTCCAGGGCCGCAGTAACTCTTTCGAACAGTCCTGAGTCCTATGCTTCACCTCTGACGTGCTCACCGTGCGATAGTACCATTACTTTAGAAGAGTTTTCTTAGGTTAATAGAGCTGTTTAGGCTTACACTGAAACTGGAAGCCACCTTCAAGTTTCGGAAAGAGATCAAGCAGAAAATGATGTAGTTACCGATATATCCGTCGTGGTAGATGTCCTGGTGGCGGTGCTTATCCTCGCGTGGCTCCACAGCCAGCAGGTCAGGGATCTCGTCCATCTCTCCGGTGCAGTTGGCCCATTCAATCGTTACGTATCTGATGTTATACAACAAAAGGGTTACATGGCCTGTGATATAAAACTTTTCCTATCAAGAAGAACAGTGTAGTCACTGTTCTGACGAAACTTCTAAGTTGGGTCTCCGTAATGTAATGTGACATCAGATTTGAATGGAAGGTTGCAAAAGAAGTCAAGTCAAGTGTATAAAAAAGAAACAGATTTGAAGAAATCCAAGAAAATATATCCTCTTAACGCAAAGAGAAACACTGTGTGGCCAGAGACTATTGCAAAACAATTTTAAAGACAGCCCCAGATGGGCTTGGTTATTCAAAATTAGACTGATAGTGATGATATACCTGGAAGGAGTGCTGCAAGCCCGTCGTGCTGGTACGAGCAGCTGCCGGGTGCGCGAGCGTGCTCCACTGCGGCACGGACCCCATGAGCCCCAGGGACCTGGTTGACCGGATTCCGACTGTTTGCATCCACACTCCACTTCACAAACTTCGTCCTCCTGTAAGATAGAGGTGGTTGGTATCCCACACCATGTCATAAGTCCACCTTATGGGACGCCTAATAACACTGCTTCTTCCGGTACGTGGTTGCCACTCCAGAATCTTTCGCCCATCGACCACCTGTAAGTTCTGTGAGCAATGTACCCTGCCCAGTAGTTGATATACTCGGTTATTATAACCGAATAACACTTGATCTTTATATTTGCTTGGTGACCGTTTACTGGAGGGTGCAAAAGGTAGACCAATCGATGAATTGGTGAAGGTCGCGTAAGTTTACTGAATGAGAAAATAGCGGTGGACTGTTCGCTGTTACGATACTTTTTTGAGGTGGGGAATCATCAAATGGCGCTCTAGGGTGCAGCGAGAGGCCGTTTCAGACTTTTACTGAACAAAACCCGTCTGGTGTCTTTAAATTGCCCTTTGTGTTGCAGGGCCATGGTCACTCTTTCAAACGTTCCCGCAGCCACTGTTACAATGCGTATGAAGGTTTGTGTCTAGTAGTCTCTTTCGGCTGACATGACAAAAAAAAAACTAACAACCAGATTTACTGAATAGTATCAGGTTTTCCAGGCACTGGAAAACCTGCCATAAGGAAGGTCAGGTAGACCGTCGCTCCTTGTAAAATATTGGTATTCAACTGTATCCGAGAAGGCTGGGAACCAAAAGCCAACCCCAAAGTCCTTGGCTTAGCAGATGATAAATCAGACCTGATAGTGCATCGGCGGTGCGACGATTCGGCCGGGAAGTACAGAGGCGCAGCGCCACGGCTGCAGGAACAGCTCGTTGGAGTCGTCAGCGCTCGTCAGCTCGCAGCGCGCGTGCGACACCTTCACTCCCCAACCGCAAGCACCTGCTGCTTCCGAACCAGTTGAAGTCTGAAAAGAAACGGAGTTAGGTTAGAAGATTCTGGATATTGTGCCTGAATGAATCCATTGGCTTAACTTTTGTTAACTTTGCAACAGAATTCTAATTTTAACTCTTAAAGCCTGTTGACATCATCTAAGTGTTGTGTTTAAATTTCTGATTGATGGTGAACTTCGATAGTGTCATCAAGAAGTGTTGTGTGAACATCCACTAACATTTAGAATCAGAATTACCACATTTGTAGAGGAGGCCAAGACCAAGACTTTAGAATAGGAAAAGTATATTTTAAACTGACAAAACGACGCATTAAACCTGGCCCAGCTCACGTCGACTCATTGAGTCGACGTACGCATGCGCGCTTTTTAGGGTTAAAAGCAAAAAACGGAACTCTTATAGGATCACTTCGTTATCCGCCTGTCTGTCTGCCTGTCAAGACCCTTTCTTGGGATCGCGTGGAGGTATCAAGTTGAAATTAAAACCATATAGGTACTCAAGTCTGCGGTCCCTTGAAGCTGTGAAAAAATCAAACTTCTGAGTTAAAAAAGATACGGCCGTTTATGTCGCTAAAAACGTGTATTTCTACACTCTCAAAGGAATCAAAATTCATAGGGTGCTTATGCTTATGCCAAGGTCTCATAGCACAAGTATGAGAAAAAATCTGGAAACCGTAAATTTTGTAGTTACGTCGATAAAAAAACTTTTTTTGCGATTCGGATAAATCTTCGTAACTTAATTCGGGAATTGAACTGTTTTGATAGGTAAGTTTGTACGGAACCCTCAGTGCGTGAGTCTGACTCGCACTTGCCCGGTTTGTTGACTTTGCAATGAGTCCGTATTACCGTTCAGAAGTCCTGCCCAAGTATTAATACATGTCGCTGCCCTAATGCTTGATTGACCAATCGACCAGTGAGCAAATTTTACAGGAGATATTTTTTTAAATAAACTTAAGGATATTATCAGAAGTTCATTAAAATCTTTCACAGAATAGAAACATGTAGTATTTCCTTATATATATCTGAACTAGCTGTTGCCCGCGACTTTGTCCGCAAATAACCATTATATTTCTAACACAATTTGTTTTTGCGGATAAATCATAAACCAAAACTTTACTTTTCTTATAAAACTTCTCTGTAAACCAAATTTCTAGTCCTACTTTCAGGAGCCGAAATGTACAGAGATTCAGGACTGGTGACGCGGGAGCGAGCGATATACAGCTATCCGTGTGAGAAGCAGCTGTCCTGAGATCAACACCTGCAGCCTTTAGATTATTATTATTGCGAAGCATACGCTTACAGGGAACTGCACACGCTTGAATTAGAAGGGGTAATTGTGAGAGATTAGTGGTATTCGGGGTTACTGTTTCCTCGACGCCACAACTCTTTAGAATTTCCACCTCAATAATATTTGAGAGACGACTTTGAGCTAGGTCCAGTTATATAGCTTAGGTGCAGTTAAATTTCGTAACAGCATGATCGGGACATCGACCTTCAGCTGGATAGTGTGCGCCGGAAGTCCACTTGCCGTTCCAATACAGAAACTCTACGGGATAATATATAGCGTCATCTTAGTATAGAAATACCACTTCGTTCGCATAAATTTGCGAGAGAACGCTTTCGTTAATTGCTGCAGCTTGATCATTTTTGGGTGTTAAAATGGCCCGTTCACACACCCAAGAATTCTCTTGTAGCGGTATTCGACCGACGTCCCCGTACACCAGACAAATTAGTTCTTCAATAGTGGGAACTACTTTGCTTAGAGTCTCTGGTAGGCGCACTTCAGAGCTCTCTTCTGGTAAGTTGCCTTCACCAAACTTTTAAAAGAACATCCAAGAATTCTTGAGTATATCCGCCCAACTGAGCTCGCATGTTAATGGTCAAGCGCAGTCTGTAAACTCGTGACCATAGATTCAATCGTTTCAACGAAGCATTCACCTCGTCAACCCTAATTTCTCGCGACACCACAGGCAAAGTTTGCCGAAAATCGCAGCTAAACAAAACAGTGACACCTCCCATCACATCTTGATTCCTGCGTATGTCCTGCAGGGTTCTGTTTACAGCCTTCACTACTTTTCTATTCGCCATAGTACATTCATCCCATACGATTAAAGAGCAATCCTTGAGTACCCAACCTTTGTCACAGTTGCGTGATAGCCCACACACTGGCATTTCGTTGCTCTCTAAATCGATGGGAATGTTAAACATTACGTGCGCTGTTTTGCCCCGTGGAAGCAGTGTGGCAGTAATTCCAGAAGAGGCAGTCGCAATCACTATTTTGCCTTGTCACCTTATTTCTGCAAGGATACCAGTGGCAATGAATGTTTTTCCTGTTCCACCTGGAGCATTAATGCAAAATATTTTACCCTGGCTGAGCCTAACGCGACGATGTTAAAAATGTAGGGACATTTATAGGGTTCTGAGGTATCATTTCATAGAGACAGAATCGTGACGAACAGAGTCGTGATCATTGACGATATCACCCCGATTTCCTCGACCTTGATATGCCAATGATTGCGGAGCCGGTAATCCATATTCGACCAGTCCAGTGGATTGCCACCGATGGAAATGACCATGTCTTGAAGTGAACCTAGACAACTATTCGAAACGCGTTCGTTGTTCTGTTCAATGTCAGCCTCAGTAGTACACCTTAAAGCACGTAAAAAGTCTTCGGACAGATGATGGCGATAATTTACCCACAACCGACCTTTTTTTTTCGGTGGGATAATCATCCAATGACATTCCCCGCTCTTGGGTGGAGCGTGAGATAGTGTCAGACTTTTACTGATTAAAAACCCACTCCTGTTCCTTTCCATGGCCCTTTATGGCGCACCGATATGGGCGCCGGCGCTGCGGAAGCAGCCGGCGGCCCGGCTGAACGCATGCCAGAGGGTCATGGCCATACGTATGGTGCGAGGATACCGGACGATTTCCCGCGAAGCGAGCGCGAGCCTCCTTGCTGGACAGCCACCATGGGATCTGGTAGCAACAGGTCTTGCTCACATGCACGATCTGCGCATGGAGATGCAACGCCGGGGCGAAACTCCGCTGCCGCGACAAGTCGCAGCATGGCGGACAGAGCTCCGGCGGGTTCTCATTGAGAAATGGCGACAGCGACTGTCGCGACCCAGTGCTGGGCACGCCACAATTATGGCGGTAAGTCCCTTCTTTGAGGCGTGGCTGGAAAGACCTCACGGCGTCCTCGCCTTCCACATGACGCAGGTTCTCACCGAACACGGGAAGTTCGGGAAGTTCCTGCACTTGATTCGTGCGGAAGCGACGCCCGGGTGTCGCCACTGTGTGGACCGCCCGGAGGACACGGTGGAGCACACGGTGGAAGTGTGCCCCGCTTGGGAAGAGCAACGCCGTGTCCTCGTGGGGGCGATCGGCGGCGGCGATCTCTCGCGCCGGGCCTTGGTACAGGTCATGGTCCGGAGCGAGGAGGAGTGGCAGGCGGTCGCCTCCTTCTGCGAAGCAGTAATGCTAGCAAAGGAGGCGGTCGATCGCGTGAGGCAACGGCAACGGTCCTCACGCCCCAACCGCCGCCGGGATTCCGATCCCGATTTCCGGCCACCGTAAGCGCGGGCTTGTGGACGGCGGGCAATAGGTGGCCCGCCGTCCGACCGTCCGGTAACCATCCGGACCGAGCCCAAGTCGTCGACGGCGCGTATTGCTCCGCGCGCGCCTCAGGGAGATGTCAGCAAATCGTAGGGGCCCAGCAGGGTCGAAGCCTACTGGGGCCATGGGTAGTGTGAAAACGAAACCGTGGCCCTGGGACGAAGGCAACGAAGGAACAGGAGTGGGTTTTTAGTCAGTAAAAGTCTGACACTATCTCTCGCTCCGCCCAAGAGCGGGATTTGTCATAAGATGATTTTCCCACCTATTAAAAAAAAAAAACTCCTGTTCCTTCTTTGCCTTCGTTCCAGGGCCCCGGGGTTCTCTTTCGCATCACATGGCCCCAGTAGGCTTCGACCCTGCTGGGCCCCTACGGTTTTGCTGACATCTCCTTGAGGCGCGCGTGGAACACTACGCGCCGTCGACAACTTGGGCTCGGTCCGGACGGTTACCGGAAGGTCGGATGGCGAGCTACCCATTGCTCGCCGTCCGCAAGCCATAGCCTACGGTGGCTGAAAATCGGGATCAGGACGGCGGCGGGGCGTGAAGGCCGTTCTCTCGCACGTGCGGCCGCCCCCTTTGCTAGCATTACTGCTTTGCAGAAGGAGGCGACCGCCTGCCACTCCTCCTCACTCCAGACCATACCTTGTACCAAGGCCCGGCGCGAGAGATCACTGACACCGGTCGCCCCCCCACGGGGACACGGCAGAGCTCTGCCCAGGCGGGGCACAACTCTACCGTATGCTCCAACGTGTCCTCCGGGCGGTCCACACAATGGTGGAACCCAGGCGTTTCTTCCGCACGAATCCGGTGCAGGAAGCTCCCAAACTTACCATGTCCGGTGAGGACCTGCGTCATGTGGAAGGTAAGGACGCCATGTGGTCTTTCCAGCCACTCCTCAAAGAGGGGATAATTGTGGCGAGCCCAGCACTGGGTTGCGACAGTCGCTGTTGCCATTCCACCATGAGGTGGGTCTCACCGACCTGGGTTTGTGACTCCACAAAATACTAAAATAATGGCAAACAAATGTCGCAGTCGTCTGGGGCTATCGGTGATGCTGACCTCCGTCACTGTCAGTGTCGTCCCAGTGGTGATTGTGATGACGTTGGGGCCCGTACAGTGTGAAGCAATCATCGCAAATAATGACACTATCCATTATTGGGATGAACGGTGTAAACCCTTCCCAATGCGCTGTCTTTAAAGTGATGATAGAAGTTCTGAAGTTAAATTTAAAAATAATAAGATGTAGTACTGTAAAAGAAATCAATGAACTTTTTAATTCGCTTTGATATTAATACGAATTGATTAATTTCTAGAGATACAAATAATACGTATAAAAACTTACTTCACAGATGAATTGTATTTATTCATTTTATATACATTTAAATCTAATAATAACGTAATTAAAACTAACTTACAAAATAAAAGCCCTAAAGTACTAAAAAAAAGCAATAATATAAATAAAAAATAAAAGAAAACAATCACAAAAATTACGCGAGGTTCGAACTCGCAACATAGCAAACGCGGATCCGTCACTTTATTACTGCGCCACGGTCCTTGCAGAATCTAGTTCTAAATAGCCGTTCTTAAATACACGTCATTGCTTGTCTGCTTGACTCCTTGTATAAAATAGCGTGATGATTTTCATTTTTGACCTTAAATTCCTAACCAAATTTTTAAAAAAAGTGTATTTTTTATCTCCGGTTCCATTTTAATATGAGTTTTGATGGGTTTTTACTGAAATATTTGGAAAAATATCGAATAAAAATGTCGATGGCAATTTAAAAATACATAAAAAGCCATTTTATTATTGTTCTGGAAATATCATTCCATATTATGTACAAAGAAACACTAAAACAATCACAAAAATATTAACTGTACCTGAGGATCGAACTTAGAGCGATTGTCGTTCAATTAGAACATTTTGGAATATTGCTCACCCCCCATAGCAAAAAGCGTGATAATATGTAGCCTAACAGTTGACCCGGCCTATAAGGATTATGTATGCAAAATTTGAACAGGATTGGTTCAGTAGTTTTTGCGCCAACTAATACCAACGCTCCACCATTTTACTGTTTTATTATATGTATAGATA
Source organism: Mythimna impura (assembly GCA_905147345.3). Lineage (NCBI taxonomy): Eukaryota > Metazoa > Arthropoda > Insecta > Lepidoptera > Noctuidae > Mythimna > Mythimna impura. The sequence goes on along the minus strand of LR990346.1, from coordinate 25,030,491 downwards.
ATAATTAAAAATAATAAACACTGCAGAGATTACTTGTTATAATTTGAAATAAAAAAGTCAATTTTGATAAAATTGGTCGGTGGGCCATTCAAGCAAATAACCATAAACCAAACCAAAAAACCATAAACCAAACCAAAAAACCATAACAGAAGTTGTTACCTCATTAACTACCTGTATGTGACATCCGAGCGAGGGTCTGGCGACGAGCTTGAGGCACGGCTCGCGCGGGCACGGCGCGCGCTGCTCCGTGGGGGGGCACGCGCGCCCCGGCCACACGGCAGCCGTCAGGTGCTGTCTGCAATCCCGCGGAAAGGAAATCAGGTCGTGTTGAAGCGAAGTTTCTTTTTTGAGGCGTGGAATCATGGTATGTCGACTATTACTGGCTGGACTAATAGTCTGGACTGCCAGACTATTACTGGCTATGGCCCACTTGTCCTTCAGTTGCCCTTTGCGTTCTAGGATCACGGTTTCCTTTTCAGAAAATCCGCGTGGCATTGATGAAGTGACGTGGGAGGTTGTGAAAGTTTTCGCTCTGTTTTGCTGGTTACAACCGAACGCACAAAACGTTTTGAGAACTCAGTCATTCGTTGTGCGTACAGCTAGTAGTAGAATTCGCTGCTGGAGTCTGTGTTTCCTGATAGCTACAACCTAAGGGTGATCAGGTTACTTCTAGGTAAGCGTGCTTAATCGTCGTCCGCATCACCGTTTACCATCAAGACATTGGTCAAATACGGTTTTTTTTTTAAATAATTTACTGAAATGCTGATAGCTTCAACCTAGGGGTGTTTAGGTCAAGTGTGCTTAATCGTCGGCCACAGCTTACCATCAGGTAAAATATTGGTCAAATACAGAAAAAAAAGTTTAAAATAATTGACTGAAAAGATTTTTTTTTTTAATGCCATAAATAGCGTTGGGCGAACGAAATGGATACAATAGTGTAATAGACGCGATAACTGAGTAACAATTACAAGCTGCTGGTAGCTGTCCTAAATATTCTGGAAAAAACAGAACCCTTATAGGATCACTTTGTTGTAATCATAGCACAAGTATAGGAAAAGAATGCGATTCGAAAAAATCTTCGTAACTCAATTCGGGAATTGAACTGTTTTCATAGGTAGGTAAGTTTGTACACCCTCAGTGCACGAGTCCGACTCGCACTTGCCCGGTTTTTTTTAGCAAGTCTTTCTTTTCTTCATAGCCGCTGACTTCATTCTTTTAGGATTAGCCTATGTCTAACTGTGAACTGTGACGTCATTTAAAGTCAAGTTATTACCTGGTACGTCGCATATGGCTGGCAGTGTTGGCATCGCCACAGGAGCAGGCGGATGCATCCCACGCCCCCCACTCGCTCAGCTCGCAGTCTACGCCACACGGCACGTAGCACCATGATTCTTTGGCTTCAGTGGCTGTTGTGTTCTGTTGAAAACATTCATTATCGGACTGTATATATATAACATTAAATATTTTTAGTCTATGCGAAACGTGTGGGTGTGGGGGAAAACAACCCCTCCGTCGCTTGGATGGCCCGGTGACCATGTATTTGTGCGGACAACCAGGTAACATTAACAAGCTTATAACTTTGTGATAAATTCTTTGCCTAAAAATACTAGACATGTGTTTCGTGTTTCGCATATACTAAAAATAATGTTGTTTAATATCACAAGGGAAAAAGTTTGAGAGTGTTTAATTGTGTGTATGTTTGTTAGTTCTTCACGCTCAAACGGCAGAACGGATTTGCATGAAATTTTGCACACAGATAGACCATGTCTTAGAATGGCACATGGGATACTTTTTATTCCGGGGGTATGTTCCCTTGGGACAATCTTCTACTATAACGCGGGCGAGGCCGCTGAAAGCAGCTAGGTTCTGTTAACATTCAAAGATATCTTTTCAAATGAATCTTGGGCATCCTTTACAGCTGTTTGCTTTTACTTACAGGGCAATACGAGTCGTTGACAAAAATTCCATCACTTCGCAGACACCTGACAGCTCGCTTCTTTGTGCCTTCACCACAAGGTGATCCTCCTGAAAAGGAAACATAACAATTGATTTTGTCATCGGCACACTTAACAAGAGTGCCTAGTGTGAGAACTACTAAAAAGGTATCTTTCTTAGATAACAAATACACAGCGTGTATAATTTAAAAAATAACAAGTTCTTCAATATAAAGAAAAGTATAATTCGTGTTAGTAAGAGATCTACTCAAACCCTAAGCGAACGCGCCGCGTTTGCGCGTGATTTCGCGCCATTTCGGTTAATCACTAAGCGAACGCATAGATTATAAAATATTGAGCGTTTTATTTATAGGGTAAAATATCGAAAGTAAGCTAACCTTTCCGTTATACCCATACCCTATAGATATCTATATCCAGGGGTAAAATAACGCTAATATACTTAAAAGCGAAAGTTTGTGAGTGTGTTTGTTACTTCTTCACGCTCGAATGGTAGAACGGATTTAGATGAAATTTGGCACACGGCTAGACTATGTTCTGGAATATCACATAGGATATTCATTTTTATCCCGGGAGTAAGTTCCTTTTCTACTTTCACGTGAGCGAAGTCGCTAGCAACAGCTAGTTACGTACCTAGAGGTTGGCAATCATCCCAGGGTGCAACATGCCAGGAGTATGCGTGCGGCGAGCAGGGCTCTGCGCCCACCAGGTGCGGGCAGGGGGAGCCGCCGTCGTCGGCGGGGCGGAGCACCACGCGGGTGCGGTCGCGGCGACCACCCCACTTCGTCTGGTGAACAAGCAACATTTACTTTAGCAAAATAGAAGAAGATGTAGATGATCTATTATACATGACATATAATAAAACAGTAAATTATTTTGCGATGGTATTAATTGGTGCAAAAACTACTGAACCGATTTTGTTCAAATTTTGCATATATAATCCTTATAGGTCAGGGCAACTTATAGGCTATAGAAAATATTACATGATAGATGGACACTAAGACAAATGCAGTAGGACAAGTTTCGTAAAAATACCTTCGTTGTTGCATTAAAAACCCGTCGTAGAAGACATGTCTTGAGAGAAATGTGTCCTATTGCGTGCTTGGCACTTGGCTTATCGTGAGGTAGGTAGTGGTCAAACGCGAAACTATAAAAAAAATAATCGGGCAAGTGCGAGCCGGATTCGCACACCGGGGTTTTCAAACAAACTTACCTATGTAAAGCGGGGACAGCTAGTTGTAAAGATAATTGGCGAGAGCTGACTTCTTCCACTTTTATATAAATACGCTTCATTGTCAGCTTAAAAGTGGTGGAAAAGTAGGCAAAATAGTTTTTTTTTTTAAAGTGTGTAGGAAAGAAGTTATGTATATAAGAACCTGTTCACACGGACTCCATTCAGACCAGGATGAGACGACACAGTCGTTGGGGCAGGGCGCGCGGCAGGCGGCGTCGCGCGCGGGCGCGGGCCCGGCGCCGGCCGCCTCGCACGTGGCGGCCTCCAGCACCTGGCCCTCGGCGTCCACGCAGCTGGAGGGGAGGCTCATCTAGATTAGTATTTGCGTATAACCTTAACATAACATATTTTGATTTTTCAAATCACATTTCATAATTCTGTTAATCGTTGACCTCCTTTTTCTATACTCCTTCAAAGGTATTATTATTGTAGTAATTTTTTTGTATTTTTTTACGTGGGAAATCATCAAATAAATTCTTCCACTCTGGATGGAGCAAGAGAGACATTTACCGACTAACAGCCAAAAGGTTCCTTCAGTTGCCCTTTTGCCAGAACCACGGTAACTCCTTCGAACAATCCGCAGGACTCGGCAGTTTGATCAAATTAGAACTTTCATAAGAATAATTTAAGAGGTAACTGGGCTGCGGGAATGTTCGAATTACCGTGACCCTAGAAAGCAAAGGGAAACTGAAGGAACACAACACGTGGGTCTTAGCCAATAAAAGGGAGATACTCTCTCGCGCTCCACCATGAGCGGTCTCCTGCTTATGGTGAGGGATTGTCTCTTCTCAGTCTTTGATGTTTTCCCACATTAAAAAAGGAAAAATGTCTTAGACACCAAAAACCGTGTGAAGCAATACTCACGTGACAGTCCTGTTGATGATGGCCCGACCGCACAGCGAGCGTGGCGGCGCGCAGACGCTCCACTCGCCGAGCGCCCAGCGCGGCTCCGACACTGCACATGTTGCACGTTGCAGAGTCGCACCACACTCGCGGCCTCCACCTGAACCTTCTTCTATCACCTCCCTGTGCGTTACAAGTAACACTGTTAGGCGCTTTTCCCACCGCCAACGATGAGCGAGAAGCGAACAGAGCTAGAAACTAGAAACGAGTAGGCGAGCAGCTAGAAGCGAGTGTGTAGTTCTGGTAGTTTTGTCGCTGGGCTATAAGCGAGTGTGCGAATCCAACGGGCGATTACTCGCATCACTCGTTCGGAGCAGCTAGTCCTGCGCAAAACTACATGCGGTACGCACGTGTTCAGCCCCCCTAGCCAAGTTACAACCGTTTCGTTTCGATTCTATTTTCGTTGATCGCCTCGTCGGCCACGCCTCCGATTCCTTTGTTCTGACGTCATCTCAACGCTGAGTCACGTGGTCAGAACAAAGGAATAGGAGGCGTGGCCGACTCGAGGCGATCGATGAAAAGAGAATCGAAACGAAACGGTCGTAACTTGGCTAGGGGGGCTGTTCTGACTGCAAAACGTGTATCGCTGAGCAAATTTCGCTTAGCGACAAACTAGTAGAGCAAGTTCTCGCCGGCAGGGTAAACAGTCAGCGATCAACTACCGAATGTATGTCTTATTGTACGTTTCTTGAGCGAGAAAATAGCCGATAGTTAGTCGCTTTCTCGCCGGTGGTGGGAAAACTGACTTAACTATGGAAAATTCTAGCAAAACACTGTTCTAAAGGGCTTTCGCCAGTCTGAATTGTACGTGATAGTGTTTTTTCTCGAACCAGTGTCTAAGAAATTATTGTTTTTTTTTTAGATCAAAAGCGGATTGTGTTAAGACTCATTTGAAATGGTTCTGCCCTCTTTTTAAATTAACAAATTAATATGATAATGTGAAGTGGTGCTTGCAAACTCTTTTTCAATACACTTACTCGAAAATCTGCTTTTATCCCTACCACTTCTAGGCACGCAATTTATTGTTTTACGCACTAGTGATACCTTCGTGATACCTTTGACTCGTTTATATCTTCGTAAGTGTATTTTGAAATCGTCGTTTGATACATGTGGAAATTTGTCACTCGGCTCCATAACACCACCGAATTCCGCCTCGGTCGCTATGACAAACTTTTTCCAATTGTATCAAAATGTACTATTCCAACTGATCGTTGCTCAGTTTAGATACAAGTTGAAGTTATTACTCATGAAAAAAACAAAGTATGTACGAGCTTTAGAGAAAGCGCACACGAGCAACTTTAATCTCCGCAACTAATGTATTTCTCACATCAAGTCTACGGGATTGTATAACGCGGCGCACATAAGATGTGGGCGATTCAGCGCGAATCCTTTTACGAAGCGATTCGATACGGTTCACAAAAGTTCAACGCGATGCGGGGACTCTGCTCTACGGGGCGCACAAAGTCGCCGTTTCAGCCACAATTTATTTTAAACAAGCCACCGCACGGCACGAGTTCGTGCGAAAATATCAAAATAACATTTGCGTCCGCATCGCTTCGCTTGTCGCTGCACCACACCCACGCACGGTTGGTCACGTGAGTCACCGCAATAAAGTATTGATCAATTGTTTGTTCCATTCGCGCCAATTCTATGTACACCAAGCCTACGTAGGACACCGACTAAGGGAGAGCGCACGAGCAACTTAGTTGCCCAGCAATTTGTTGTTGTCTCTATCGCACTTTCATGCAAACCAGTGTGGATGTGAGAACAAAATTAGTTGCGGAGACCAAAATTGCTTGTGTGTGTGCTATCTCTGAAAGTGCGCGTATGTAGTGATTCGACAGCTGAGAGACTTTTTTCGGCGAGTTGGGCGACAGGCCGAGGACGCAACTATTGGAACTAGCACCCTGTACTGGTAGTAAATTTTTACGAAAAAGTCGCATCGCTGTCGCTCCTGTGTGCGCATCTTCTAAGACTTTTGGTAATTTAAGAATTCTTGAATATTGGTATAAGAAATAAATAAACAAATATTTTTTTTTTATTGTAACCAACAGATTACTGTTACAAAACGCTTAGGTACAAAAGATAAGGCAAAAATTAGCCTAATTTTAAACAACGCTTGGACTTTTAAACTATATTCCTGTGGCTTAGGAGTCAAGGAATGCTTAGAATTCACGGTCCTACCTCGTCCGGAAACGGAAAGCCGCCCTAGATCCCGGCTCAGAGGCACACGGCCCCCACTCCCCCCACTCGCCGAGCGCACAGTCCCGCGCGCACCGCACACTGCACGCCCCACGAAGTAATGAAGGGAACTCAATGTCGTATGAGTAGCCGTCTGTTGACGCTTCACGCACGCGGCTTGGACCTGGAATGTGGAACAGAAGAAAGAGAATGAGAAGACGTTAAGGTGCGCGCCAGAGTAGGCGAAAATTCATTTTCTTTAATAAATAATAATAATAATAATAATTTAGTTTCTTTCTATTTTGCAAAATTTGATTGACTTATAGCCATTAAATATGGTTAGAGTCTAGCCGCTAGACGAACTAAGAGAATTTTAATGGTAATTTAATTTACCTAAATAAATATATGTGTTACGGTCGTTATCATATTTTAATCAACATTCAACTTGCCACTGACGTTAACTTGGTTAACTCTTCTTTTTTTTTATTCTTGGTAGGTTCGCGCTTGACCTCTATCTCACATGATGGAAAGCGACGATGCGGTCGACGATGGAGCGCGCTTACCTAGAAGTAACCTATTCACTCTTGACTTAACCTTTCGTATGCCGGCTATTAGAGACACAATTAAAAAACATTGTGTCTCGCGTGGATCTACGCTCCCGGCATTCAGACAGTTAAAGATTCCCGGGTTGTAGCCATCAGGAAACACAGATTCCGGCAAGGAATTCCACTCCTTAGCTGCACGCACAATGAACGTGTTCCCAAAACGTTTCGTGCTTATGGGCGAGATGTCCACCATGTACCGGTGGCGCATTGCCGTACGCTTGGTGGTCCGATGATGGAACGGGTGCGGGCGGAATTAGGTTATGCAATTCCGACGCACACTCTTCAATTCCCTTAGGTTTTTTAATACATCAAAAGATGTTTAATTGAAATTCCCTTAGGTGACAGAAGAGCTGATGAGTATTTGGTCGTGAATATACGACCCCGGTGAAAAGGACACGAAAATATCTGTCGGAATAATCCGAAGTAAGCGGTTAAATGGGACAATTTATTTGTGACAAAATTCCAGAAGATTATTACAAGAAGAGCAAAATTTTGTAAAGCATGGATACTGGTTTACGGTTTAGTGTTGCCGCACATAGGCCACATGCCACAACCACAAACGCCGCCACGAGTAGCTAGAAGCGGCCATAAGCCACTTGTTGCCGGTGGCTGCCGCTTTTTTTTAACCAAACGCGCAGTACAATAATGGACTCTGACAAATAAGGTTTAAATGCGCGAGTGGCGTGTGACGGCGTTTTGTATCGGCGATTAGCGGCGATTTGAAGCATGCGGCGGCCACCGGCGTCAAACGTGTGCGGCGAATCCATATAAAATGTATGAAACCTATAGGCAATATGGCGTGGCGGCATTTTGTGCTTGTGGCCGGTCGCTCGTGTGCGGCGACCCTTAAATTCATAGGTCGGTATTGTATAATTGGACACTTATAAAGATGATAGAATTTTAGTAGAAGATAAAGGCGTCTCCTGCTTCAAAAAAAAGTCTATGACGATAGGAAAATAAGCCTATTAATTAGAAAGAGTCTAAAAAAAGTCTATCTTTCTACTTTTACGGACTTTTTATGTGAAGAAGAACAACTATGTCAGATGCAAAAAGGGGGTCATACCAGTTAGCGGATGATATTTCTTGCAAACGTCCATTGGCACATCTCGTCCACCCACCATACATCTGGCGGCGCGAAGAGATCTGCCTTCTCCGCATTCCATTCTGAAATAAAGCTATTTATATGAGTCATCGATGAAAAACTTTTTGATAGGAAACCAGCGAAGGAGCAAGTTGGTATAATGTGTACATAAATCTATATATATAAAAAGGAGAAACTGACTGACATATCAGCGCATAGCCGAAACTGACTGACTGACATATCAGCGCATAGCCGAAACTGACTGACTGACTTATCAGCGCATAACCGAAACTGACTGACTGATATATCAGCGCATAGCCGAAACTACTGGGTCTACTGTCTAGGAACGTGAAATTTTGCTCACGGTTTTTTTTTTAACTGTTATGAACTAGTGCTTGACTGCGATCCCACCTGATGGTAAGTAGTAATGCAACCGTTGATGGTGAGGCGCACTAGTTTATTAAGAGCCTATTCACTCTAGCCTTGAAGACACCTACATTATAATCGGACGGGAAGTTCGCAGCAGGCCTTTTGTGGTGTAGGCGAGCACAAACAAGAGGTTTTCGTAAATTCAACTTATGGCTCCGTGCACAGAATTATCTCATTTTGAACCTTTTTGATCATGGTTTGTGAGAAAAGTAAGAAGAATTTAAACCTTATTTTTTAGGATTATGAAAGTCAAGTTCTTATTCTCTCAGTTGGCTTGACTATTTTTTTAAAATAATGTGTGTATTAATGGCAATTACCCATATTCAAAACCCTTTTCTCGCAAAAGTATCGATCGAGTGAAGTTTGGCTACGTTTTACACAAACTACAAATGATTTATAACATTAAAAAAAATATTAGTAACATCATTATATGGTCTACTCTCAGATGGGTTGAAAACATTATTGACTTCAATAGGAAATATAGCAGAAAAAAAATGTTGAAAAAACATAATTCTTGGAAAACATCTGTACAAATAAATATTTTTTTCTATACCTTAGAAACACTTTTAAGAAAATTTAAAAATTACACAATAATCTTAAGTTAATCTGTTAATAGAATCTAAAATTTATTTTATAAATAAACAATACCTTCATTTCGTAAATTACAAACAAATTGAACTATATTATCGACCGCGCAAACACGATCGCGTCAGTAACGATCGGGCACTCCCAGCGAGAACACGTACTACTTTGTTCCGGAGCCGCTCGCGAAATTCACGTGAATATATTCCCAAATTTGTACGCCGACTATCACGTTGTGATCCAGTAAGTATTATTTTTGATTTTATGTACTTTGTTTATTAAGCTGTTGATCCCCGCATTAACGCCGGCGTTCACGCGCCATTGTCTTTCTATTGTGTCTCTAATTACGCACTCAAAAGGTTAAGATTGTTTAAATTTCTTTCGACTTCAATAGTACTTAGAGGTAACTGTTGTATGTTTGTATGTAAAGGTTATCTGCGGAATTACTCTTACTACTACGATTAAATTACAATTCTTTCACTAATGCCATCTACAATGGTTAATGGCAGCTATATTACCATCCACAGAAAGTTGATATTTTTAACCGACTTAAAAAAAGGAGGAGGTTATCAATTCGGTTGTGTGTTTTTAATCATTTTTTTATGTTTGTTACCTCAGAACTCCGTCGTTAATGGACCGATTTTTTTGCAGATAATGAGTCGAAAGAAAAGGACGCATTATAAAGGCGTCACTAAAAGGAAAAAAAAAAACAAAATGTGGGGCTGATACGTGCAAGACAAGTTCTTAAAGAACGCAAGTCCAATGCACTGGCTACGGTTTCGTTTCCAGAACATGTAAGATTTCTTCGATCAGCAGTAGAAGTGAAATAGTACATTTTGATACAGTGGAGAAAGTTTGTCAATGCGACCGAGGACGAATTCACACGAGCCGTAGGCGAGTGTTTTATATGGATCTGAGTGCTGCTGATTGATACATTTTTACGTGATTGCTTAGCGCTCAGTCTGATACAATAAATGTAATAAAATATGGTGGCAACGAGCACGCGTACTTTTTCGCACTAGTGCGAAAAACAGTAAATAGTGTGCCTAAAAGCGGTAGGAATAAGAGCGGGTTTTCGAGTAAGTGTATTGAATTAGCATTTACCAGTACATACTAAATGACAATGTTGCTAATTTTTAGGAAATAGATGCTAATGAAAATTCTGAAACGACTATGGACACTAATAAAGTTGACAATATATGTCAACTTGAACTATTCATGGTAATTATAACCATTGTGTTACGTACAGGGTGTAAATAAATAAACGCAAGACCTACTTTTAGAAATTCATAACTTGTTTTAGTTGTACTATATATGGTGATCTAATTGTTTCAGTTTATATTGAAAGTCTCATATTTTTTCTCTAAACTTAACTCGTAAAGTGAAATTTTGTAAGTTCTTGGTCCGAGAGACCACACAGGATGTTTTGCGTTTATTATGTTATATCGTATAAAAATAAATAATGTACTTATAATATACCAACAATAATATATTCATTTACAGGGTTATTTGTAAAACACTAACAACCTGCTTACCATCAGGTGGGATCGCAGTCAAGCACTGGTTTATATCAATTAAAAAAAAAAAAAAAAAAAAAAAAACCTTGCAGGACTGTATTACTGACATCATAAATAACAATTTTTGTTCTATGACTTTTTACAAAACATAATTCATTTACCAAAAATAACCCTTCAAGTTTTCGTTGCTCTTTCTAACACACTTCAACTTTGTATTTTGCTATACCTACGTCTGTATGATGCGACGCAAGCGCATCAAGCACCCCCGCTGCCCGATCCCCGCTCCCCTCCGCTATTGTACTATCGCTTGCTTCGCATATACTTCGTAATGTTTAGAATGTTCAATTAAAATATTTTTATTTTTGTATGAAAATCTGATGAACTAAATTATGATAAATTTTCAAGATAAGATAATAGAAAATCCGTAGTCACACGTTATTAAAGTGTTTCGGTTGGTACCTACAACGTGTGACTACGGATTTTCTTTTTGTTCTGTTCTTGTTTCTCCATTTACCTTGTTTATTCCAGCATCCTTACAATCTTGTTTCATAATTTTTCAGCGTCGTTTTTTTTGTCGTTGTCGGGTTTTAGTTTTTAACTGTTTTTTATTTAAACAATTTTGGTGTTAAATTTAACACATGACTTTTGGTCCGCTAGAGGGCGTCGCTTTAAATTTGAGCAATATTTTGGAAATGTACAAGTGAAGCCCTTTCAAATGCTACCAAACACGGCGTAATTATCACCATTTTTATTTTTAACACATTACTTTTTGTCCGCTAGAGGGCGACATATCAAGTTTTGTGACACGTCACGTAGCCTATGTTCAGCGGACAATTAAGACGGTTCTAACAATACCTCATATGTCGAGTTCCGATAAGTAGATTAGGAGCTATGAGGGAACAGATGAACATACTCACATACATACATAGCCTGTCAAAATCATTACCCTCCTTTGGCTTTGCCGTAGTCGGGTAAAAAAAAAAACTAATTTGAAGGTAAAAGTGGCTGTGGCTGCGGAGCAGGACCGGCATTTAGCCAAGCGTTTTTATCAAGGATATAATCTTCCAGTTTATAATACGCTTGTCTACATAGTGTGCGTTTAATGCAACCTTTAAATTTGGACTCATTTAGTTGTAGAATCTTAACTGGTATTTTATTATAAAATTTTACACAGTACCCCATGAAAGAACTATGTACTTTAGCCAATCTGAACCGAGGTTGATCTAATTTGTTCCTATTCCTAGTATTAAAATTGTGCCTGTCACTTATCTTAGTAAAAAGATGAATATTTTTCCGAACATACATAATGTTTTCATAAATGTATTGACAAGGGACCGTCAGGATGTTTATTTCCTTAAATAGTTCCCTAAGAGAATCGCGTCTGCAAAGAGTATATATGGCTCTGATAGCTCTTTTCTGCAGAATAAAAATAGACTTTATATCTGCAGCCAGTCCCCATAGCAAAATACCGTAAGACATGATACTATGAAAGTAACTAAAATAAACTAGTCGCGCAGTATCCACATCAGTAAATTGACGGATTTTTCTGACAGCATATGCTGCTGAACTAAGCCGACTTGCCAGAGATGTTAAATGAGGACCCCATTGTAGCCTCGAGTCAAGCGTGATCCCTAGGAAAACCGTATTCTCGACGAATTCGAGTTTCTCCTTGTTCAATACTTGATATCTCGAAGGCTTTCGATAGGGTCTGGCACGAAAGCCTTATTGCTAAGCTTCCTTCCTTCGGTCTACCCACTGGTCTGTGTGATTGGATCGCAGACTTCTTGAGGGATCGATCCATCCGAGTGGTCGTTAATGGCTGCTCGTCCGGTCAAATGGATATTAATGCCGGGGTCCCTCAGGGGTCGGTACTCTCGGCAACACTGTTTTTGCTGCACATAAATGACTTACTTAAACCCGGTATCTTTGGGTATGCAGACGACAGCACTGTTGCCGAAAGATATGTGGCTGACGCACGCGCTAGTGGGTCACAGATCCAGTCATCCCGAGAGGCTATGGTTGAACGCTTGAACTCTCCTCGTCCTTGAAGGCGGTCCGATTGGGGCGATGCCAATCTGGTCAATTCAATGCAAGTAAAACCAAGCGTGTCTTTTTTCCGCTAAATGGAGTCAATTCCACCCGGCTCCATCTTTCTGAGGTGTGACCGTGCCAATAACCGACCATCTTGATCTTCTTGGCGTTACGCTGACGTCAACTCTCAACTTTGGGCCATACATCGAAGCAAAGGCTCAACTGGCAGCAAAAAAGCTGGGAATCCTCGCGAAGGTCAGACGGTACTTCACGCCGGAACAGCTGCTAAAACTTTATCAAGCGCAAGTTCGATCGTGTATGGAGTACTGCTCTCATCTTTGGGACGGGTCTGCCAAATACCAGCTTGATGCGCTAGAGTCGATTGAGAGGCGAGCCAAGAGGATCATTGGCAATGATGCACTTGTTGAGTCGAAGCTCCAAAGCCTTGGACATCGCCGCCGAGTTGCTGGCCTGTCGGTTTTCTATCGTTTACATTTCGGGGAGTGTGCACTGGAATTGCACAATCTAATTCCGCCAAGTCCGTTCCATCATCGGACCACTAGACGTACGGTGTTGCGCCACCGGTACATGGTGGACATCCCATCCATACGCACAAAACGTTTTGAGAACACATTTATTATGCATACAGCCAAGGAGTGGAATTCCTTGCCGGAGTCTGTGTTTCCTGATAGCTACAACTTAGGGGTCTTTAAGTCAAGAGTGAATAGGCTACTTCTAGGCAAGCGTGCTCCATCGTCGACCACATCATCGCTTGCCATCAGGTGAGATGGTGGTCAAACGCGAGCCTATCATTAATAAAAAAAAAAGAAGCTTTTATGGCTTTGGAAAGAGGTAGTGTGAGTCCATCAGGTATACCATCAATATCAGTAACAGCTGATGCTGCTTGCATACTTATTCTTCGGCCTATTTCCATCTTTTTGTTATCTCGTCGTGACATTTCGCGTACGTATTTTGTTTAATTATTGGTAAATCTATGGAAGTCAACAAACAAAATATTTCTGATTTCTGAACAATTCCTTTTAAATACGGGCAAATTTCAATAAAACTCAGTAATCGTCAATACGGCTTTCGCCGAAAAAGTTCAACTGGGGATCTTCTAGCGTATGCCATTCACATCTGGAGAGAGGCTATCGAGAAGTATGGAGAAGCACTTGCAGTCTCCCTTGATATCTCGAAGGCCTTCGACAAGGTCTGGAACAAAACCCTTATTGCTAAACTTCTTTCCTTCGGTCTACCCACTACTGGAGTCTGTCTGATTGGATAGCAGACTTCTTGAGGGGGTCGATCCATACGAGTGGTAATTGATGGCTGCTCGTCCGGTCAAATGGATATTAAAGCCGGGGTCCCTCAGGGGTCGGTACTCTCGGCAACACTGTTCTTGCTGCACATAAATGACCTACTTAAACCCGGTACCTTTGGGCATGCAGACCACAACACTGTTGCCAAGAGATACGTGTCTGACACACAGATCCAGTCTTTCCGAGAGACTATGGTTGAACGCTTGAACGCATGCATTAGCTTCTGACGTTTTATAAGTGCCCATGTAGGCCTATGTGAAATAAAAAACTTTTGACTGACTTTGACTTTGAACTGGTCCTTAGGCAGTATCTGATTGGGACGATGCCGATCTGGTCAAGTTCAATGCTGCTAAAACCCAGGCGTGTCTTTTTCTGCTAAACGGAGACAATTTAGCACGGCTCCATATTTCCGGGGTGTAACCGTGCCGATAACCGACCATCTTGAGCTTCTTGGGGTAACGTTGTCGTCTACCCTCAATTTTGGCTCTTATATCAAGGCAAAAGCTCAGCAGGCTGCCAAAAAATTGAAGATCTTAGCTGAGGTGATTCGGTACTTTACACCGGAACAGACAGCTGCTCCAACTTTATCAAGCACAAGTTCGATCGTGTATAGAGCTGTACTGATCTCATCTTTTAAATATTAAAAAAAAAAAATATATCTGTTTTTAAAAATACGGTGATGTTCTTATTTATTTTGTTTGCTTTCCTTTTTATTCCGATATTTTTGGTTCAATTCGAATACTTGACATTGATGAATATATTTTTTTACACCACCTGCTCGATAATGCCCTTTTATACGTCATACAACCATCACTTAAAACAAGTCATTATGTCCCTAGGGAGATAATGCAGTATGGGCGATCCCTAGGGAATAATGAGATTTGAATTTGGATCGTGAAAAACCGTCAGCATTATGTGAATTAAAATGTAGTGCATCAAACAAGTTTATTCAAATTTCAAACTGGCCACTAACAAAAAAAAACAGAATAAAAAACTTTCTAAAAAAAGTAACGAACAAGCGGGAGCGATAGAGAAAATTTAAATTATAGAATCTTTGAGTAGTGAATTTTGTTTGTTCCAAATCTCAAAACATTTTGAGTGATAGTTAAGATTAACTCGTAAATAATACTTACATATATTTCTCTATTATATGATTTGTTTTACTAAATTGTCTTTTAATTATCTCACAGATGGTGTAAAAAGTAGAGTATCCAACACAGGGATAAAGCTGTCTTTGTCTTGGGCGGCTTGAATTACTCAGTTCACTCAGGTTCACTCAGGTTCTTTATTAACTCCCTCGCAGTGCTCGGGAGTTAATTATATAAATCCCTCACTGACGTTCGGGATTAAAATTAGCAACCTTCGTTTTGTTCGGAATTCAACATGCCGCCCGCGACTTAAAGACACTGCTTTATCCCCTAGTCACATAATCTACTTTATGCAATAACGCAATGAAGTTTGTGAAATGTATTATTTTTATTGTATTTGCTGCGAATTTTTTGGTATATATGTAGGTCTTTTTATTTCCTTTTTTTACGTAGTTTTTAACGATGACCTCAACTTGGTATTGTTTTGTCAATTAATTAATTTCTGAGTTGAGCTATACGTTTACTGACAAATGCTTGCACTGACTGAACAGGTCATATTATCTATACAGTATTCCAACTTCATACAAACGGACGAAACGCGAGCTATACCTACGCGCCTCGATCTCGAGGTGCGCTCGGGATGCAGACAGTCGCGTCTGTGCCGCGCGATATTTTCAATAAAAATAAGTTCAAGTACATATTTATATATTTAATATGACGAGTAGGATATATTGTGCTGTTTTTCATTCACATAAATATTGCTTCATTTAAAACCAAACATATAAATTGTAAAGTAGCTGCAGGTATCTATAACCAAGTAAAAGATATTCCTTTTTCTCCACCTTGTCCATGTTTCCCAAAACAATTTTTAATTAAGCTTTAGAATGCGGATTTTTGTACTTTAAAATTTAATAATAAAGCATTTCGTAGGTACGTCTCAGTCGAGGCGCAAATATTTTTCGGTCGCAAATATTGAACACTTCCTACTCAATTCACAAAGTATTTTATTTGTTTATATAAAAAAAGTATATTTACAATCACAAAACTAAATGGAAACACAAAGTAGGCAAATGTAATTAAAATGCTGGAGGCGGGCAGCCATAGTGCGGGCAGCCCTATCGCATGTTTACGTACCGCGCGGCTGTAGGCATTTATTTCAAAGATACGGCCGAGTTACAATACTGTATAGATAATATTACCGTGACTCTAATCTGTATGGTTCCATCCTCAAAAGAACATCTCAGACACTAGTATACACTGTCCGCATACACCTTTACCGAGATTACATATCTGAATTTTAAAAGAGATATCTCGTAAACTTAATTTTTTTTTTGACACATGGAAAGTGTTTTTTTACAACTATTTTACTTAAATAAATATCATTGTATCATCGTTATGTATTTATCATTTAGTTAATTGTCTAAATGTATCAACATGCATCTAACACAAAATTGAATAATTTTGGTGTGAATTGTGACAAATATAAAATATATACACGTTCCAGATTTTTATTTACAAACCATACTTACTTTATAATTTTGTAACTCAGAAAAATATCATAGAGAGGATCAAAATTGTTTGAGCGGCCACCAAGCTCGATTTTTACGCGTGTGTGCGTGTAGCTGCATGCACGATGCACACAAACATAAAATTGCAGCGAATTTGCCTAAACTCTAGCGAGTGAATTTTCTGCACGGCCTCTTATGAGGGGGTAAAAAAGGGGCAATTCATGTGCAAAATTTTATTCCTTGGGTCAATATACTTGAAACTTAGCACAAAGTTTTGAATAACGAATATTATTGACTCAGGTTTCTATTGAGTCAATAATATTCGTTATTCAAAACTACCTCTATAAAACGATTTAGGGGATGTTAACCTTTTGAGTGCGTAATTAGAATAGAAATTTACAATAGAAAGACAATGGCGCGTGAACGCCGGCGTTAATGCGGGGATCAACAGCTTACGGGTTATATAGGAGAACCTTATTCTTTGGGTTAATAAACTTGAAAGTTCTTCCAAATTTTAATCAAGATGAATAAAAAGACTGTCATGATTAGTTCTTCAAAACTACCCTCAAAATACGATTTAAGGATTGTTAAAGTTTTTATGAAAATATACTCGCGAAGGTAGTGGCTGGCAAAGCGCTAGTTCTGCTATAAAATCTTCACAGACTATGAACAGGCACCATAGATGGGCTCGGGTACACTGCCGTCATTATTGAAAAGGGCACTTCTTACATTTTGTAAAAAGTTTAAAATATATTTTTGTTTTTTGGGAAAAAATGCTACAATATTTTATTTTGCAAATATGTATGAATGAAAATAATTGCATTTACTCGATTTCTATAAGATTATTGAATTAAAACTTATTAATTTATTGGCATTTATTTTCATATTTAATTATGTATCGACATGAGGTCGACCTGGGAAGAGGTGGCGAGACGATCTAGATGCCTACCGCAAAGACTGGTTCGAGGTGGCCCAAGAAAAGAATACCTGGAAGAAGTTGGGGGAGGCCTTTGCCCAGCAGTGGGACAGTATAGACAATTAAAAAAAAAAAAAATGTATATTATAACTCAATTTCGGAATAAAATGTTAGTTGTGCCCTTTTTCCTTATGACGACAGTACAGATATTCTTAAAACAAAAAACAATTATATTTCATACCCGGATGGAAGAATGCAGTCAGAGTCGGTCGGCAACAGCTCCAAGGATACGTTCTTGCAAACGCAGTTTGGAACATCAGGGTCCGAAGCATCTAGGAATCTGTAAACAAAATATTTTGGAAATCAGTTCAATATGGGGTCCGAGTAGGGATGCGGTATTGTTGTAAAGAGTCATTGTGGCTCTGGAATGCATAAGGCAACTGAAGGAACACAAGTGGGTTTTAGTCGGTTAAAGTCTGATCCCTCTCGCTCCACCAGGTTAAAAAGAAAATAACTGGGCAAGTGCGGAGCCGGACTCGCGCACTGAGTGCACCGCGGTTCCGTACAAACTTACCTATGTAAATAGTTCAAGTGATTGTGCAGGATGGGCAGCATAGCAGGTGACACATGTCTTGTGTAGCGGTTCCACACTGGCACTGTGTTACAAATGGGTCGAGGAAGTTGCATTTGACTAGACCGTTTTTGCAGCGGCTAACCTGGGTCCACAGTCGGTTAAGAAATTTCCAGATTCACCACTACAGATCGTGTCAATCCAAGTCCTCAAAAATAATGTACTTACTTGAGAGGGTCGCTGCATATGACGTTACAAGTGAGCGGCGTGATGTGCTCGCAGGTGACGCGGCAGGCAGCCACGCCCCGGGGTATCAGCTGACCGGCGCACGCTCCCGCTTCTACGCGGTGCGACTCAGAACCACACCATATACCTGGAACATTACAGAGTTTAAAAAAGAAGAAGAGAAGGGTGCTCACGGCACCAACGAGAAACTCGGCGATTTCATCCATTAACAATATTAAAAAAAATACTTACTTTCCTATAAGATTTATTAGCGTTTAGGTCTGACATGCAGTGCCAGATTAAGCCGGCGTGGGGCCTGAAGCAAATTCTATCAAGGGGCGCCCCTAAATCTTTATTAATGATTCATAATAATTTGTTTGCTAATATGGGTAATTACATACATTAACTTGTTAGAAATATAACAAAGTGACCTCAAATTAAATCTCCTTAAATAAAATTTTGAAACAGGCTTCAGGGCCCTTAAGTAGCGATAGCGATAGGCCCATAGGTAGTTGCAAATATTGCCTTTATGGAAAATCCAGAAGTATTTAGAATTCATATGCCACAGATATTTTGACTTGTTTTTTTTACGTTCAAGCGGGGCCCCCCAATGCGCGGGGCCCGTAGCACTTGCTTCTCTTGCTATGTGGCTATCTGGCATTGCTGTCATGTAGTCGTGACTGTGGCGTGCTGGACACATTTTGCTTTGTGTTTGACTGATGTGGCGTTTAAAAGTTGAAAGGTACACAATAAGTTTTCTGGACGTTAAAGATAGTTAACATGGGTTTTGTCAAGATGATGAACCTGAAAATATTTATTCTAAGAATCTTCAGACGGCTAGCCTGGTCTGTAAAACCAATACTATTCTCTACTTCTTGGTTCTGGGCAGATTAAATACACACACAAATGGGTCAGAGGGAGCTGTTATCTACATTTTTAATTGTTTTCCCTCGAAATCCTTGAATTTAAATTTTTGTGACAATAAATATAGAAAACGCACTTCCTGCATGACACCAAAATGCTGATAATGATATTTAGCTGTGCATCCAGTTGGGCTGCAAGCCATGGTTACGAACAGGCTGAGGAGATGGTGATTACTATGTTCTAAAATTTCATTAGGAAGGAACTAAACCTTCGAGAGTGACCAAGGTTATAATGGTGTCATCTAGATATGTGCTCTGTTGTCTACTCACTTCTGACTCTGTAGCCCACGCCGCAGCGCTGCATGGGCGGCAGGCGGCACGTGCTCCAGTCGCCCGCCACCCAGGCGGCGTCCCGCGCGCGACACGTGCGCGACACGGGGCAGTCGCGAGTTTCCATTCGAGATCCACAACTTGGGCCACCGTGGACGACTCGCACGCGGACTTGCTTGCCCGGCTCTGTGGAATAAAAAAAAACATTTATAGAAGTGACTACCAAAAGGTCGCAGCCTAAAAAGATGGGCAGATCAAGTCCGCTTACACTGGACACCTAATTGCTCTATGGCGAGACATCATCAGTATGAAGCTAATCCGACAGAAACTTCACGACCCTCAGTACTCAGGAATGGAATACGACGCGAGGAGGAGGATAGAAGTGACGGAGGAGAGAGAGGGAGACCAAAGAAAAGATAGATGGATTGTGTGAGGAAAACATGAAAGAAAAGGGAGTCAGTGATAGCGTGACAGTTGACTGGAAAAAATGGAAGAAAAAAACGGGTTGCACCAATCTCAAGTAGCATGGGACAAGGGCAAGCAGATGATGATGAGTGAGACGTAACGCTCATATTTAGAAATAGGGAACTTGTGTTACCTCTGTTCGAAAAAATGTAGGTATATAAATTACTAGATTAGAGATTTAAGAAGTTTTAAATTTAGTTATAGAAATTACTAGATTAGAGATTTAAGAAGTTTTAAATTGGTTTTTTTTCTGTTACGATAGAATGGTGAAAATACTTTACGAAATTGACTCAGAATTTTAAGGATCATCGTAGTTATTTGCTTATGGACTTACTTAGGGCTTAAACACTAAACAGTGATGCGACGTCCCATCTTAAAAATATACTAGCTCACACGATGCATCATAAGAACGTGTGAGTTGATTCGCATCGTATCGCATCTCATCGCCTATTTGAACCCTAGCATAGCATAGCGGCCTTATAATGTTCCCACTGTTGGGACTCAGGCCTACTCTCTAGGAGAGGGAATGGGCCGTAATCCACCAGTCACATGTCTTCGAATTTTTGGTTCTAGGACATGCCGGTTTCCTCACGATGTTTTCCTTCACCGTTTTGAGAGCAGTGGTGATAAAATAAATTACACAAAGTAATGCGCCTGGCTGGGTTTGAACCCGCAACCTACAACTCGTAAGTCCCCATTACCACTCGGCCACCACTGCTACATTTGAACCCTAAAACAGCATATTTACTAGAGGAACAAAACACTCACCACAAGTATTAGGGCAAGGTGACCAGGGCATCCAAGCCTCGACCCTGCATCCGCGGCGGCAGCGCACTGTGCACGCACGACGAGATGCTGGACGTCTTAGGGGAGCACATCTGAAAATGAAAAGGTTTCAATACTATAGAAATTGAAATGTACATATCAATCTGTCCATCTGTATGTTTATTTGTATGTTACGTTTTCATGCCTAAACCGCTGAACCATTTCTGATGAATATTAGTAGATATACATTTTGATTGGAAATGGAAACCCACATATTATGTTCCTTTTTATCGTGCGAAACATGTTACTGGTAGAAACTAAAACATTATAAATTAACGCGAATTGTCTGTTGAAATTTGGATAGAAGCCTTTGTATGTTTACAGAAACCTCAATGGCAGATAATACCTAATAATAAATAATAGTTTAATGCCACAAAGAAACATACAATAGTACACACTGGTTAACAAAAAGCTAACTATGCTGCTGAAGTTTGTATACAGATATTGAGCCCTGTCTCTTAAACTAGGATAACCAAGGCAGTATGCAGCTGTGCGGTTACTTAAGAA
The DNA here is from genome assembly GCA_905147345.3 of Mythimna impura. Taxonomy (NCBI): domain Eukaryota; kingdom Metazoa; phylum Arthropoda; class Insecta; order Lepidoptera; family Noctuidae; genus Mythimna; species Mythimna impura. The sequence goes on along the minus strand of LR990346.1, from coordinate 25,009,359 downwards.
TAAGAATAATTAAGGTTATTAAATACTTACAAAGCCTCCCGGACCACATCAGCATTGTTCTGGACACACATCACATCTCGCACCATTTCTCCTTCTTCAATGCACGGTTCTTCTTCGTCACTCTCGTTGTATGTTTCTCCATCCTACAATTAATTGAAATGGTTCATGAGAATAGTGATTCATTAAAAGAGGAAGGTATTACAGTTTTTTTTTAACCGTTGCCTTACACTGAGATTACTCCTGTGTTGTGGGTGCGTACACAAACACAAGTAAACTCACATACCTACACAAGACACTCAGACCCGGAACCCATATCTGTAGGCCATACAAATATTTGTTCCGCGCGGGAATCGAATCCTCGGTATGCTGTGCAGCAGCCAATCGCTCAACCACTGCGCTAACCGTGCAGTCTGTCTAATGAATGCTCCAGACTTTAGTTGTTTCAACAATACTTAATGAAAATGTTGTATGATGTGCATCATTTTCACATTAATTTTTTTGTGAAAAAAGTCAAGGGACGACCACCTGACTGAGCGTTGAGATGACGTCAGAATAAAGGAATCGGAGGCGTGGCCGACTCGAGGCGATCGACGAAAAGAGAATCGAAACGAAACGGTTGTAACTTGGCTAGGGGGGCAGTAATTGGGATGACATAGACATGATATTTTTTAGGATTTGATGTACGAGTCTAGATGCCTAGTAAGTTCATGATTTCATCATTGGGTGCATATAATTAAGAGTAACGTACCAGCAAGTCAGTATAGTTTGTAACAGGCAGGTAGTCCTGTCGTCTTCTCTCGCAGGGTCCCCACGGAGTAGCGAGCCAGGAGTAGGTGGCGCAAGCATGAGTGTTGCAGGTCTCGTTCTGAAGTAGTTGGTCTTCTGGGGGACATGGCCAGCCGTCTGAAAGAGAGTGTTTATTTGTTAGATTCTGGCTGAAGTTTCTTTATCTGTTTTACTTTGTATGTAGTACTAACCGAAAGCGGGCTTTTCGCTAGAAATAGTACATTTTGATACAAGTGGAGAAACTTTGGCAACGCGACCGAGACGGAATCCCGAGCCGCAGGCGAGGGTGATACGAAACCAAGTGCTGTAGTGACAAATTCAAATGACGTTTTTCAATACTCTTAGAAACAAACAAACGGGGACTGCCCGGCGACACGTGAAGGCTGCGCGGCGATCAACTCGATCTCTACATGTATTGTGGCGGGGGCGAGCTGGCGTATTTTACCGCACCAGTGCGAAAACAGTAAATTGCATGCCTAAAAGCGGGGTAAAAGGGATTTTTCGATTAATTGATTTGAAAAAAAAAATGAGAACCTGATTGCAGCGTCAGCTACCAGGTCCGGCGAGCTACCCATTGCTCATCGTCCGCAAGCCCACACCTACGGTGACTAGTCGGGATTGGGGTCTCGGGGGCTGGACCCCTACGTTACGCATGCGGCCGTCTCCTTCTCAGGATAAGACGACGCACTGGTCAGTGCAAGTGATGCGGACCCACTCTTTAACAAGGTAGGAGCGTAGGAGTATAAATGTACTTACTTGGAGCTGAATGAGCCAGTATATGCCGTCGCCTGGTTCTAGAAGGTCGTGGATGAGCAGCAGCAGCGCAAGGGGCTGAGCAATGACTCCAAGAAGCCCAGGATGACACGACGCAGTCGCCGGCGCAGGCGATGCGGCACCTCTCGCTGCGAGGGGGCGCACCAGTTCCACTGCACCAGGCGCGTTGAGCTTCTTTCTGTACAGTTATAGGAAAATTGGTTAGAACATTTTTGTAAGAAATTACAGCATACTACCGGTTACAACAGACGTTGTCCTGGAACGTTGACAGTTCGTCAGAAAAAAAATTTAGAACCCTAATTCAGCACTACCTACCGGGTCCAGTTGTATTTTAAAACCATCTAGAGACTCACTCAAATATACTAACATAAAATTTAATCCAAATCGGTCAAGCCGTTTAGGAGGTGTTAGGTGACAAACACACGTACTAGGAAACATACTCCCGGGACATAAAGTATCCCTATGTGCTATTCCAGGACACGGTCTACCCATGTACCAAGTTTCATCGAAATCAGTTGAGCCATTCGAGCGCTAAGAAGTAAACATAAACACATACAAACTTTCGCCTTTATAATATAAGTGAGATTACCCCATCATGTCCAACACATCTCAACTCCCGGCTCCTCTTGCCCGGGCCGCAGGTGGTGTGAGGCTGGTTCAGCACGCAGGGTCCCCAGGGCAGTGCCTTCCACGAGGCGCAGCGAGGAGTGCTACAGGTTCGCTTCTCTTCAAGAGGGGGGCAGGGCGCTCCGCCCCCTGAAGCTGCAGAGATTACGCGGCGGCGGCGGACGCTGTACCCTGGAAATGAGTAAGAAGTTGGCGTGTGTTAAGTCGTAATCACAGTTCTACTAGAAGTTTTTTAAAATTTATTTATAGGCAAGAAGGAGATGGCGGGCCGACTTATATCTCCTGATTTCTTAGAAATTGGTAAAAAGTGGCTCAGAACCGGGAACAATGGAAGAAATGGAGGGAGGCCTTTGCCCAGCAGTGGGACAGTATAGGCTAGATATAATAAATATGACATCAAAATTTATAGGCTTACGCTTGTCCACTATCTCACCTTATGGTAAGCGTTGATGTGATATACGGTGGAGCACGCTTGCCTAGAAGTAACCTATTCGCTCATGGTTTAAGGACCCCCATACTCCATTCGAAATAAGATTAGACATGTAAAAAAATCTTTTTTACAGTCCGTTCAATCGATTTTGACTTCTATTCCGCAAGTATAAGGATGTCATTAAAAGTAAAAAAGTGTATGCAGTACTTGGTATTGCACTACACTAATTGCTATAGTAAACTATAGCTGCCATTTATCATGCCTCCAACGCAATAAAAGTCAAAATCGGTTGAACGAACAGTAAAAAAGGTGTGTCTAAATGTCTTATCTTATTTCGAATGGAGTATAGGTTGTAACTATTTAGTTAGTTGATGAATGAATATTTTATCTATCTTTGCTTTGTCAGTGGGTATATTTTAAGGCTGTTATCCAAACTTACCAGTAGTAGTCAGTTGTTGTACAGGGAATAGCGGGCATCCATCAGTTGGCTGGCATGCTCCCCAGTCACCCCACTCGCCAACTTCACAGTCACGAGGGCAGGGCACCTGTAACAAGATGATTTATTATTAAAAAGACACAGCTGCAGCCTGTGGGTCGGGTATTCGCAGCGGGCATGTAGTGACCTGCTTGTCAAGGGCGGATCCAGGATTTTATTCTGGGAAGGGCTCAAGGTTTTTAATCATATATTTTAATTTTAACAACTCGAATAATTTGATTTGCTTCTAAGGGTTTCTTTTTAAATATCGTGCGAGTTTCGTCACGCATGCGGGAATGCCCTGCATGCAGAAAATTTGACGCAGCGTGAGACACGCTTGCCTACGATCACACCCCGTACTTGTATGAAAAGGACATTTGCAGGGATACGCATGCGGGGCAATCCCGCATGCGTGATCACAACCGCACGATATTCCCCCCCTTAAATCCGCCCTTGCAATATAACAATTCACTCAGAGTACTGTTAGGGCTGCCGTGGTGATGCAATGCGTCAGGGATGTTTACTGAGGCGCGGGTTGACTCACAGATCGGTGGGAGGCTCCCATGCTGCAAATATGGATGCGGCTTCATGTTGTAGTGTAGTTGTGTTTTTTTTTAATATTTTTAATATTTAGGGTCGCCGCACACGGGCCACCGGCCACAACCACAAAGCGTCGCCACCGGCATATTTCCTGTAGGTATTCATATATTTTTATTAAATATGATCAATGTTTGCCACACGCAACAAATCGCCGCTGCTCGCTTTTGTGGTCCGAACTGGCCACTAAACGTCGTCACACGTCACTCGCGCACAACCTTCTTCGTCAGAGTCCATTATGATACTGCGCGTATGGGTTAAAAAAGTAGCAGCCACCGGCCACAAGTGGCTGTCGCGCGCTTCAGTTTCCTTTGTGGCCGCTTCATGCTTCTCGTGGCGGCGTTTGTGGTTGTGGCATATGGCCCATGTGCGGCGACACTAAGGTTAAACATAACAAGGCCCAGATCGACGGCGTCTTATGTTATACGTGCACCTCAAAGAACCTCAAGTCGCATATTGTCGAGGTCAGCTAAAGCCGATGCCTGGAAGAGCTACGCGATTGTCCGAAAGAGTCACCGGTGTCCTATAACACAAAGGGAAACTGAAGGAACACGGGTGGGATCATTAAAAGTCTGACACTCCCTCTCGCTCCATCAACAACAGCAGAAAACGGTTAGAAATAGGCCTCCCCCAAGTATCGTCATCACGACCGTTCCTGTGTGTCTCTCATCCATCAAATTCCCGCGACTTACACCAGGTCATCGATCCACATTGTGTAAAACCTTCCAACGCTGCGTCTTCCGGTACATGGTCGCCACTCTAGAACTTTTCGTTCCCATCGACCATCTGTCATCTATTTCAACGGTGTTTGTGTCACGTAAAATGCTTCTAAAGATCCGAACAGCCCCGTAATAAATCTATAAATTCAGAATGACTCAGACATTATCATTGATAGGCCGTAAATTACTATTGTAAGTCACTAAACAGTCATGGTGTTTCTGTGAAATAAAATTTAATTGATAGTGTTGAAAATATGGCTGAGTGAGTCATGGAATCATTTTATTATTTAGTAGAAAAAGCTTTAATGCCATGGTATTATATTAGTCATTGTAGTGACTCATGTCTTCTTTCAGCCGACTAGAATTATGTTTTCCGATAATTCTATTATTTATTGATTAGACTTTTACAATGGCGATCATTTTTAAGCGACTTCAAAAAGGAGGAGGTTATATGTTCGGCTGAATGTATGTTTTTTTTATGTATGTTCACCGATTTCTCAGTTAATTGTAGACCGATTTTAAAATATATTTTTTTGATTAAAAGGTTATGCTTCCGAGTTGGTCCCATAGAAATATTGTTATGATCTGATCATGAACATCGAAGATATGGAACAGAACTCCTCATAGAATCACAGCAAAACAGTCGTAACAAGTATAACTGCTTTGTTTATACGAGTTGTTGATGACTGCCTGAAAGAAGAGGGGGAATATATCGAACTGATCTGATGATGAAGCCTAAAGTTAGGCACCGGAACTCTGTAATAAATTAATGTAATCTAACCGTGTTTGGGATTATTAGAATTGTCACTTTGGCTATAAGGTATTTAAGTTTGGCAGAGGGGTACTTTTTAGTGGTGTACCATAACTAAAAAGTGTAAAATAAAAAACTTTTTATAAAAAAAATCAACCGACTTCAAAGTAAAAAAAAACACTGAAAGTGCAAAATAACTTTAATTTCGGAAGTCGGTGTTAAAAAACGAAGACACAAAACTATTTTAGAAACACCGACTTCCGAAATTAAAGTTATTTTGCACTTTTCAGTGTTTTTTTTTACTTTGAAGTCGGTTGTATTTTTTATATAGCACTCTCTTTCTGAGTATTGAACAATTAATAAGCAAACTAGCTTACAGATATTGCACACTTGGATTTGTTTATATTTCAGAACTAAGCTTTCCTCTTGTACTACACCTACATCTTCTTCTTTTTTTCACTATCAACCTTCCTATCAACTCAAACACCCAAAACTTATTTTTAACCGACTTCAAAAAAAAGGAGGAGGTTATCAATTCGGTTGTATTTTTTTTTTTTTTTTTATCATCATTTTTTTTTTTTTTTTTTTTATGTTTGTTACCTCAGAACTCCGTCGTTTATGGACCGATTTGCATTTTTTTTTTCTCTTTATAGGATATGCTTCCAGATTGGTCCCATTTTTTTCAAAATCCAGTTCTGATGATGGATTCCATGAGGAATCGAGGGAACTCCTCAAAAATTATAGGCAACCCTATGGTAATTTTAGTATTTTCATCAAGAACTTAAGCACTTACAGTCAAAAAGTAACATTTGATGAAGTGGAACTGATGAAGAAGACCAGAAATGGTCAACGGAACTTCATACTCAAATAGATATCACAATGAAGATATAGTTAAGCGACTATGACAATACAAATAAATGAATGATTCTGAATAGTTACGTTGAAAATGGTATCATCGAAGTGATCTGATGATGATGATGGAGCCGGAAGGTAGGCACTGGAACTCCGTAATTAATCAATGTAACCTAGCCGTGTTTGGACTTATTAGAATTGTCATTAACGCGAAACTGGGCAAACGAGACGGTGACGAGCTGCGAGTGGGGCAATTTGGATTTGGACGTCGGAATCACCGGGGACACCTACTGGCTAGCTTTATGGAGAAGGAGGGCCTCTATATGATGAATTCCTTCTTCAAAAAGCGTGAGCATAGAAGGTGGACCTGGCAAAGTCCTGACGGTGCAACTAGAAATGAGATTGACTTCATCCTGTCGACGAAAAAGCAAATATTCAATGATGTCTCTGTGATCAGCGCGGTGAAAACTGGAAGTGATCACCGCGTCGTAAGAGGCACATTGAATATTAACATTAAGCTTGAAAGGTCTCGACTGATGAAGTCTACGCTCCGTCCAGCACAGATCCGGATCCAAAACCCCGAGAGCTTTCAGCTCGAACTCCACAATCGTTTCGAGTGCCTAGGAAGCTCCGTGGATGAATATAACGATGGGTTCGTGGAAACTGTCCATACGGTCGGGTCTAAGTTTTTCAAGACTCACCGTACAAATAAGAACAAGAAGCTCTCCGATCCGACCCTCGAGCTAATGAAGAAGAGGCGTGAGATGATTCTGCAGTCTTCAGACGATGCGTGCATATACCGGCAGCTCAATAGACAAATCTCGAAGTCCCTGAAACGTGACCTTCGCCGCTTTAATACCGCAAGGATTAAGGATGCGATTGAGCGGAATAAGGGCTCTAAAGTATTTGCACGAGATCTGTCTATTGGGCAAAGCCAGCTCACGAAACTGAAGACCGACGATGGCAGAGTCATATCCGCCAAATCGGAGCTTCTGGGAGAGATCGAGGCTTTTTATGGACAGTTATACACGTCTATCGCTAAACCCGCTGTAAATCTAGTAAACGACCCAAGAGCTAGATTGACTCGACACTATACCGAAGATATCCCAGACGTCAGCCTGTACGAGATTAGGATGGCTCTGAAGCAGCTGAAAAACAACAAGGCGTCGGGTGAGGACGGAATTACGGCCGAACTCCTGAAGGCGGGTGGAAAACCGGTCCTTAAGGCACTTCAGAAGCTATTTGATTCCGTCATACTCGAGGGAAAAACGCCACAGGCGTGGAGCAGAGGCGTGGTGGTACTCTTCTTTAAGAAGGGCGATAATGCCCTGCTTAAGAATTATAGGCCCATCTCGCTTCTGAGCCATGTCTACAAGCTGTTTTCCAGAGTCATCACGAATCGTCTCGCGCGCAGGTTCGACGACTTCCAGCCTCCCGAACAAGCCGGATTTCGAAAAGGCTTCAGCACCGTGGACCACATACATACGCTGCGGCAGGTTATACAGAAGACTGAGGAGTATAATCAGCCTCTCTGCTTAGCGTTTGTGGACTACGAGAAAGCCTTTGATTCGATTGAAACTTGGGCTGTACTGCAGTCTCTCCAACGGTGCCAAATTGACTATCGGTATATCGAAGTGCTGAAGTGTTTGTACAAAAACGCCACTATGTCAGTCCGACTACAAGACCAGACCTCGAAACCTATCCTCTTGCAGCGGGGTGTGAGGCAGGGAGACGTTATTTCTCCGAAACTGTTCACGGCAGCAATGGAGGATGTCTTCAAGGTTTTGGAATGGAGAGGGCTAGGCATTAATGTCAATGGCGAGTACATCACTCACCTTCGGTTTGCCGACGACATAGTAGTCATGGCTGAGACTACGGAGGAGCTCAGTACAATGCTTGGTGACCTCAGTAGAGCTTCCGAAAGAGTGGGACTTAAAATGAACATAGACAAAACCAAAGTCATGGTAAACAGCCATGTAGCACCCACTCCTGTCAAGGTCGGGGACTCTACACTCGAAGTTGTAGACGACTACGTTTACCTGGGACAGACGGTCCAGTTGGGAAGGTCTAACTTCGAGAAAGAGATCAATCGTCGAATCCGACTCGGCTGGGCAGCGTTCGGGAAGCTGCGCGGTGTCTTCTCGTCCAATATACCACAGTGTCTCAAGACGAAAGTCTATGACCAGTGCGTGTTGCCAGTGATGACATATGGCTCCGAAACGTGGTCGCTTACAATGGGCCTCATTAGAAGGCTTAAAGTCACCCAAAGGGCAATGGAGAGGGCTATGCTCGGAGTTTCCTTGCGTGATCGAATCAGGAATGAGGATATCCGCAGGAGAACCAAGGTTGCCGACATAGCACGAAGAATCGCCAAACTAAAGTGGCAATGGGCAGGGCACATTGCTCGCAGAACAGATGGCCGTTGGGGCCGAAAGGTTCTGGAATGGCGACCACGTACCGGAAGACGTAGCGTTGGAAGGCCTCCTACAAGGTGGACCGATGACTTGGTAATGGTTGCGGGAGTCCGATGGATGCGAGACGCACAGGACCGTTCGCTGTGGCGACGCTTGGGGGAGGCCTATGTCCAGCAGTGGACGTCTTTCGGCTGAAATGATGATGATGATGATGAGAATTGTCATGAGATGCACTTTGGCTATAAGGTACTATCGAACTGATCTGATGATGGAGCCGGAAGGTAGGCACAGGAACTCCGTAATTAATCAATGTATCCTAGCCGTGTTTGGGCTTATTAGAATTGTCGTGAGATGCTCTTCGGCTATAAGGTACTATCGAACTGATCTGATGATGGAGCCGGAAGGAGGAAGGTAGACACAGAAACTTTATAATAAAACAATGTAACCTAGCAGTATTTGGGTTAATTGGAATTGTCATGAGAAATAGGCACTCTGTTTATAAGTGTATCGTAACTAAAAAGTGTGAAATAAAAACTTTTTAGAAAAAAAAAATAACCGACTTCACTAAAACAAAAACACTAAAAGGATCAAAATAACTTTAATTTCGGAAGTCGGTGTTAAATAAGAAACAAACAATACCGAGAAACACCGACATCCGAAATTAAAGTTATTTTGATCCTTTTAGTGTTTTTGTTTTAGTGAAGTCGGTTATTTTTTTTTTCTAAAAAGTTTTTTGCATCACAAGTCACCGACGCATAGGCGCTATATGCAGTATGTGCAAGTAGATCCAGCCTGCCATCTGCTTGCACGCACGTAATGTGTCGTAATGTCCCTCCCGCAGTCTACATCCCTGGCTGCTTTCAAGTCATCTTCAATCAGTCAGTCAGTCTTCTCAGTATTATTGTCGGTGTCTTCGTTCACTGAATGGCTACAATAATCTGGTAATCTTACCTCACAAGGCTGCACAAGCGTCGGCATAGGCGCGTGTGCACACTGTACGGGATGCAAAGCTCTTCCGTCAGCGCGCACGCAGGTCGCATCTCGTCGCTGTACCCCTCCCCCGCAGCCTGCATCCCTTGCCGCTTTCCCTTCGTCTTCTCCATCATCATCATCATCATCGTCATCGTAGATCGCGTCATTATCATCGGCATCATCATCGTCATCTGTGTTGACTGGAAATAGAAAACAGAGGGTTTTTCTTTAAATTATATTTTGAACTGAAACTATTAGTACTGTTTAAATTGTATCGTATTTCAACACACTAATTTTATAAAGTTGTTACTTCTTCGCTACTGAACGGATTTAAATAATACTTTGTACACGGGTATACCATGTCCTGCGATAAGACATAAACTACTTTTTTTGCAGTGAGTATGTTCTCATGGGATAATTTTCAACTTTCACACGCTAGTTATTTATAGTAATATAATAATATAATATAATATAATATAATATAATATAATATAATATAATATAATATAATATAATATAATATAATATAATATAATATAATATAATATAATATAATATAATATAATATAATATAATATAATATAATATAATATAATATAATATAATATAATATAATATAATATAATATAATATAATATAATATAATATAATATAACATAATATAATATAATATAATATAATATAGCATAGCATAGCATAGCATAGTCGGCCCTATAATGTTCCCACTGTTGGGACTCAGGCCTCCTCTCTAAGAGAGGGAATGGGCTGTAATCCACCACGCGGGCCCAGTGCGGGTTGGTGGATGTCACATGTCTTCGAATTTTTGGTTCTCGGACATGCCGGTTTCCTCACGATGTTTTCCTTCACCGTTTTGAGAGCAGTGGTGATGAAATAAATTACACAAAGTAATGCGCCTGGCTGGGTTTGAACTCGCGACCTACAACTCGTAAGTCGGGGCCGTTACCACTGGGCCACCACTGCTCGATAATATAATATAATATAATATAATATAATATAATATAATATAATATAATATAATATAATATAATATAATATAATATAATATAATATAATATAATATAATATAATATAATATAATATAATATAATATAATATAATATAATATAATATAATATAATATAATATAATATAATATAATATAATATAATATAATATAATATAATATAATATAATATAATATAATATAATATAATATAATATAATATAATATAATGTAATATAATATAATATAGCAATACTTAGATAATGAGCAGGATGATATAGTTAAAATAATAGTTAGGCATGATAGAGATAAAGAGAAATACTCAATATATAAAGAATCTGGAGCAAATGCAGTGGAAATAGGATTAGCACAAAGCAATAAATACACAGATAAAGAGAAAAGCGGCAACTACACAAAAAGCGATAGAGAAATGGAGGGCCAGGCCGCTACATGGGCAGTTTTGTAAAGCAGTATTAGAAAAAGAAAATATAGATAGAAAATACTCTTTCGATTGGCTAAAAAAACAACCTATTTCATCAACATTAGAGTCCTCAATTTTTGCAATACAAGACCAAGCTTTTATGACTAAACAGTTTGAAAGAGACATTTTGAAAAGACCTATTGATGGCAAGTGTCGGCTATGTTTGTCGAAAGACGAGACCACACAACATATCATCTCTGGGTGTGAGAAACTTGCTGGCACTTACTACACCAAACGCCACAACAATATTGTACAGTATATTTTCTGGGCATTAGCAAAAAAACACAAATTCGAAGTTGCTAGTCTCTGGTGGCAGGAAGTCCTAACACAGCCACGGATAAAAGAAAATAAAACAGCAAAATTAATGTGGGAGATCCCAGTTCAGACAGATGTCACAGTTACACATAATAGACCAGATATAATATACGTAAATAAAACAGAAAATAAAACGTATTGAATAGACATAACAGTACCATCAGATTATAACATAGGGCCTAAAGAGATTGAAAAATTAAGCAAATACCATCTGCTTAAAACTGAAATAACGCGGTTGTGGCACACACCTACAGAAGTAATACCGATAGTAATAGGAACGACAGGAATAGTAGCAAAGAGCATACATAGATATTGTGATAAATTAGATTCAGGTATAAACATTCATATAATACAAAAGCAAGCAGCAATCCATACAGTTAATATTTTAAGTAAAGTACTGGGGGACACAGTATTTGTAACTATTTAGCAGGGGATCCGAACCTCCTTTTCCCTGAGGGTCTCAGGGCGGGAGCAAGGAAAAACCACCGGGAAAAAACCCGAGTAGAAAACACTTCTCAAAAAACCATAATATAATATAATATAATATAATATAATATAATATAATATAATATAATATAATATAATATAATATAATATAATATAATATAATATAATATAATATAATATAATATAATATAATATAATATAATATAATATAATATAATATAATATAATATAATATAATATAATATAATATAATATAATATAATATAATATAATATAATATAATACAATATAATATAATATAATATTCCCATAACTATCACACAACGCCGTCTAGTCTCAAGCTAAGCAGAGCTTGTGTTAAGAGTACTAGACAACTGATAAACATACTTATAAATTTATAAATACATACATATTATAGATAAATTACACCCAGACACAGAACAAATGATGGTGCTCATCACACAAACATTTGTCCTGGGTGGGAATCGAACCTACGACCTCCGGCATAGCAGTCAGGGCCACTAACCACTAGACCAACAGGCCAGTCAAATAGGAACTAGGAGGAGGAGGAGGTATTTTGTAGGAACCCAAGCCAAATAAATTGTAAATTTATTTTAAAAAATTGTGCATCTCGATAGAGGTCAATTTAGGACAGCTTAGAATTCAAGACACGAAAGTCTCAAATTAAAGATACAATTTTTTTTTAATCGTAAATCGCAATTGCCATGCTTAAGTCTCAGACCAACAAAGCTTAAGTAGCAATAGTAGATATAGGAGTACTTGTTTTGCCAGACATTTCAGAACATCAGGATTGGGGTCCTTTTTAGGAGTCAACGTTTAAATCAGAAAAACTGTAAAGGGTCCCTTTACAGTTTTTGTGATTTAATGTTTAAACAAAGTCTACCCAATCTGAGTACCCAATATATTGGGTAGACTTTGTTTAAACAGGAAATGCGACGTGTTATTGAAATCGATATGTGGGCAGCATAACTGACCGACCATTTAGTACTCGGCGCATTATTCATATGACTTCGATGGTGCTCCAAGTCCATTTCCAGTACCGACCCATTTACGCCCTTTCGAGTTGAGTACTCTCAGGCATTATCAATTCAACGGAAACTGGCTTACGCGAGTCGACTAGCTTTTTAAAATCTGCTCAGTTTACAGAACTAACTTGATTTCACCGCATCCTTCCTCAAGTCCTCATACAAATTCCATGAATATGTAGCAGCAGCTAAGTGATCAACGATGCAGCTTTAATACATGGCTCGCGTCCAAGCGCCATATTCATCACGTCAGCGAATACTATACAGTATCAAGATGAAATTAATGTTCAGCTCAGAACATCGCTTGTATTAATAAGTTACTCTGCTCTAGTAGATAATAATTTATATTCTTTATCTCTTGGGATTTTTGTTTGTTAATACACGGAATTCTGGAACTACCAATCGGATTGAAAAAATCTTTGTAAAAAAATCTTGTATATGATAGCCTACACATATATGAGGAATAGTACAAGCTTTAAATATAGTATCACACATGGAAGCGGAGCAGTAGCCAATGACGCGTGTGAAGCTGCAGGGGACAGCTAGTAGATTATATGTCAGAAACAATATTTTCTAATAAGATCTTCACTGACACCTCCTATATCTTCCAACCTATTAGGATACGGGCCTTCTCTTTGCATGGAATAGGCCCTAATCTACATTGGATGATGCTATACGCCATAGACTTGCGCTTAACCACAATCTCACCTGATGGAAAGCGACGATGTGGTCGTCAATGGAGCACGCTTTCCTAGAAGTAACCTATTCACTCTTGATTTAAATGACCATATTTGGATGCCCTTGCCAAGGATCCGAACAGATGTACAATCAAGATCAAAAACGTTATGTGTTATCTAATGTATACTAACAGTCGGAAATGTGTCCATGGATAGCTAAATGTACTGCTTACATTATGCAAATGCTTCTTCCGTCCAGGTTATCAACCCATATCTCTCTGAACACAAATTCCTGCAACAATTTGCAGCCAGTTTCGGCATAATTATCGTAACAAATCATGTCAGTTTATCAATTAATCTCGTTAGAACAATGGGTCAGTGGATGCGATTGTTCATTACTCATCAAAATTAACCTTATTATCATCGTGTTAGGGTTGGCACCTTTTTTTTTTTTTGCGAGAAATTTAGTATTTTTTATAAATCCTGGCAAATAATACAGTACTTTTAAATTTGTACAAATAAAGAAAAAAAAACCGGGTAAGTGCGACTCGGACTCGCGCACTGAGGGTTCCGAACAAACTTACCTATGAAAACAGTTCAATTCCCGAATTTTTTTCCGAATCGCAAAAAATGTATTTTTTTTGTGACGTAAGTACAAAACAGTTTTAATGATTTTTTTTCTATTTTATTACTTGTCCTATAAGACCTTGCTTCATGCCAAATTTCAGGATTCTAGGTCAACAGGAAGTACTTACACTATGAATTTTGATTCCTTTGAGAGGGTCGAGAAATGAACTTTCACGCGGGCATAACCGCTGGCAGAAGCTAGTGTTATATAATACAGGTGGCAACCCTAGCTCGCGTTCCTCTGACATAGCCATTACGATTAATCGGACAAAGGAACGATAATGATAGACGATGTTAAAGGAAATGAGATATTGTGTAGCGAGTAAATTAATTAGAGAGTAATCAATATGAATGCTTTAATTTGTTGCGATTAATAGGGAAGGAATATAATTAACGTTGTTAAAAATATATGAAGATTCTGTATTTAATAGAAGAATGTTGCGGTTTTTTAGGGTTCCGTACCCAAAGTGTAAAAACGGGACCCCTTTACGAAAACTCTACTGTCTTGAGAGCAGTGGTGATGCAATAAATTACACAAAGTAATGCGTCTGGCTGGGTTTGAACCTGCGACCTACAACTCGTAAGTCGGGGCCGTTACCACTCGGCCACCACTGCTCCCATGTATTTATTTATTTATTTTAATTAATTACAACGGTTAGACAACCAATTACAGTACCTAACTAAACAAAAACAAAATAAGTTATAAACAACATGAACATCAATCCCTCTCACAGTACTTCTGACATGCTAATAATCATCTTAAATTCATCCGCAAACAGATCGTTTGTTGGATAAGAATCCAAGAGATCATTTAGTGCAGCCAAAGTGCGAGGTATTGGAGTCTGAGCACGGGCAACAGTTTAGCTATCCTAAACCTAGACAGTTTTTTTTTTCGGTGGGAAAATCATCTAATGACAAATCCCGTTCTTGGGCGGAGCGGGAGATAGTGACTTTTACTGACTAAAAATCCACTCCTGTTCCTTCGTTGCCTTTCGTACCAGGGCCGAGTCTTCCTTTCAGAATCAGACCCTTGGCCCCAGTAGGCTTCGACCCTGCTAAGCCCTACAGTTGCTGACATCTCCTTGAGGCGGGCCGTCGGTCAACGACTTGGACTCGGTTCGGACGGTTAGTTGAAATTTTCTCAGATGATGTATTTCTGTTACCGCTATAAAAACAAATACTAAAAACAGAATAAAATAAATATTTAAGTAGGGTTTCCATACAACAAACGTGTTTTTTTATATTATGCATAGTACGGAACTCATCGTGTCCGATCCCGAATTGCGCTTGGCCAGGTTTTTACCGCAGTTTTCTAATACAAAGCTATTATTTCAGTACAGCAGGAGTTATGAAGGATGATGTCAAATGATGTTGGAGCGTTAGGCGTCAGTCGAAGGTTCATTATTTATTATTGTATGTTAGGTCATAAAGAAAAAAAAAATAACCGACTTCACTAAAAAAACACTAAAAGGATAAAAATAACTTTAATTTCTGAAGTCGGTGTTTCTCGGTATTATTTTCCCGCACAACCTCGTTAGAGAGAGTACGCATATAGACACGCTCGCAACGCTGAGACGACGTGCCGCGCAATTTTACAAGAAATATTAGTTATTGTAGAACTCTAAAACCGCTAACGCTTTGTGCTTGAGAACTGTGCAGTGTTCTGTGAGTGTTAAATCTCCTCGTCACTGGTCAAGGAGTCGCGAGATCCAGAGATCACCGGCCGTCTGACACATGGACACGTGGAGGTCAAGGTTAGTGCAATTTCCCTACCATATACGAGCTGTTTTTCTCTGCTTCCTAATCCTAAACGGCTCCAATAAGATCCATCTGCTGCAAGTTGTCAAAGTACATTATCTGAGAAACGTTAAACCGCAAAATACAGTCCACTTCCAATATCAGTAGTATACGCGCATCCATTTTCTTTGCTTATTTTCTTATTTAACACCGACTTTTAGTGAAGTTGGTTATTCTTCATTGTGATATCTGTGTGAGTATGAAGTTCCGTTGTCCATTTTTGGTCTTCTTTATTAGTTCCACTTCATCAAATGTTACTTTTTGACTGGAAATGCTTAAGTTCTCGATGAAAATACCAAAATCACTATATGGTTCCTATAATATTTGAGGAGTTCCCTCGATTCCGCATGGATGCCATCATGAGAACTGGATTTTGAAAAAAATGGTCCCAATCTATAGCATATCATTTAAAGGGAAAAAAATATTTTGTAAATTGGTCCATAAATGACGGAATTCTGAGGAAAAAAAAAATCAACCAAATTGATAATCTCCACCATTTTTTGAAGTCGGTTAAAAATGGTTGAGCTGAGTGGTGCTGATATGCGCGTCATATTAGTGAACAGACGCTGTCAGTTGAGACTGGTTATCTCTTAATTGCCAGTACCTTATCATAATTTTTATATTTTGAATTGTTGTTCGACTGACTTTTTCACAATTCAAATATGGGGTGTCGAATTACTTCCAATCAAATATACCTCTAAAATCCGATTGTGTGTCACTCATTTTTTTCTTTTTTCCTTTCTATGACACTAAAAAGCTTAAACAGATCTGACCAAACTGAAGATGCCGCCGGACAAAGGTTCTGTAAGAAGTCTGCCCTCCCCTCCTCTTTTTTTTACGTATTTCAGGATTTAATGACTGACAAGTTGTACATATAAACTGGTGAATCAGACTACTCAGATTCTCTCCCTTTAAGAGTTTCAAGGTAAAGGTACTGACCAGGTAAGGCAGTAGCGTGTCCAATCTCGATGGCTACGCGGCACTGTCCCCAGGGTCCCGGCGTCCAGTGCGCACTCGCTTCCAAGGCAGCAGGCCTGACTTCCTCCACAACCTCGCATTCCCTGCCCCCACCTGTGTACATAAAACATTTTCAGATATACAAAGGTTCTGCATTAGTAGATGTAACTTGCGTTAGTAGAAAATATGCATGTAATATTTCTATTTGCTAATTATATCTAGTAGATTATGTGACTAGGGGATAAAACAGTGTCTTAAAGTCGCGGGCGGCATGTTAAATTCCGAACGAAACGAAGGTTGCTAAGTTTTAATTTTGGATTTATATAATTAACTCCCGAGCAATGGCGAGGGAATTAATACAGAAACCTGAGTGAAGTGAGGAATTCAAGCCGCCCAATACAAAGACAGCCTTATCCCCGTGTTGAAAGACAATTTACTAAAACAAATTTTATATTAGAGAAATATAGGTAAGTATTATTTAAGTTAATTTTAACTATGGTTCTACACCATTGTGTACAAACCTTGCGGCAATCGTTTCAGTCTCCGTGTCCTCACTAGCGCACCATCTGGTCGCGGTCTCCATGGCAACCATTCAGCCAATACGCAATCTTCCCGGATTACACACACGCGAGCGGTTCCTATCTGTGCCAGTGTAGGACCGCAGTACCTAAGAAATAAGAAAAAATGAATTATTATTGTATTTATATTAAAACAAGAAAATAAAAACACTTAAAAAATTAAAACTTTTTATGCACTAAAGACAATAACGCTTGGCTAAAGTATGGCGTCAAAAAATTCCTCCGCATCGCTGTCGACTGGAAGTGTGCCCAAAAGACTGGCGGCATTGCCACGTTGTATGGCAAATGGCGGATTCCAAAAGAATTTCAGTGAAAATTTTGATTTAACTTATGACCCATGAATAAATGACTCCCGGTTACGTTAAAGTCAAAACACCAGGGTACCTAGCCTGCGAAATTCAAATTATTTTAACCCTATTGAATTACTATTTAATGGAAATGTCGTTCAATAGAGTTAACTGAACTGAGAACATCGACTTATAGTACGTAGTACATATATATCGATGACTGAGAAGATTGTATTGACGATTGAATATATAGGTGTTACGGCCGCAAACCATGCAAATCATATGTTTCTTAATAATTAACATACAACTTGAAATAAAAAACTGAAGAAAATTTGGATTTCGCGGGCTACCCTATTTTTTTATAGGTGGGAAATCATCTTAAGACTTCTCTCACTCTAGGGCGCAGCGAGAGGGCGTGTCAGACTTTTACTGACTAAAACCCACTCCTATGTTTCTTCTTTGCCTAGCGTTCCAGTACCCCAGGGTTCCCTTTCGGACGACCCATGGACCCAGTAGGCTTCGGCCCTGCTGGGACCCTACGGTTTTGCTGACATCTCTTTGAAGCGCGCGTGGAACACTACGCGCCGTCTACTACCTGGTGTTCTATTTTCACATCCGATATTTTACGGACATACTGGTTGAGGAGAAAACTTTGAATCAGGTCCTCAGAAAAGGCCATAATTTTGCAAAGAATGACGTGAAGCGATGGATTATATAATTTTAATGGGCAAGCTGGAGCGTTTTTATTCAGACACAGGAATATTCAAAGCCGATAATACTGATATAGCAATTCTTATGTGCCACCACGAATCCGACGAACCATCTTCAGCATAAATCAGCATTTTCGAAACATGATTTGTTCACGACGAAATTCGAGAAAGCATTTGTGAAACAAACGTCAGCGTAAACTCGAATAATGATCAGTAAAACTCTTTGCTTCGTACGTGACGAAAGATGAAAAATGCCATTATTCCACCATAACTTTTGCACATAAAGTTTTTATATGAGCAAGTGGCTTTAGATCAATAAGTGAGCGAATTGACCCAGTTTCTAAGTGTCGTAAGAATGCATGCCTTCAGCCACGAAACCAGACAACTTTGACGATATGAAATTTCTTTTACAACATGTGAATAATGAAACGTGTTTTGTCAGTTCGGTATGGAAGAGTTATTAATTTGTAGATGTTTAGCAGAGAATAAAGAATTTACAATGCGTTCCAAATAAGAATAGGAAGTCAATGACCTCGATCTGTCAAATCATTTTTCACACAACTATCACACAACGCCGTCTAGTCCCAAGCTAAGCAGAGCTTGTGTTATGAGTACTAAACAACTGATGAAACATACTTAAATATTTCTAAATAGATACATATTATAGATAATTTACACCCAGACACAGAACAAATGATTGTGCTCATCACACAAACATTTGTCCTGGGTGGGAATCGAACCCACGACCTCCGGCATAGCAGTCAGGGCACAGAGTACTTTGGTAATATACTGAAAAGTCAGGGCCACTAACCACTAGACCAACAGGCCAGTAAATGTTGATTGAAAAGTATGGTTTGCATAGAAAACTTATTAGCGTATCAAAAAACCCGTTAATGCTTAATTAATTTAAATTAGCTAAACATTGATAAAAATAATTATATAAAAAAACTCTTTTCTTTCTTATTTTCATTGTTAGCAACAATTCGCCTTCTTTTTCCATTTGCCACTACTCAGACACTTCACACAGTGACGCAGAAATGAGCAGAATTGAAGAATTGGATTCTGATTCAACTTTTTTCGTTCATGATTCGTAAATAAATTTAATTTTAAAAATTTCTTGTTTTGCTTACCCTATCCTATTTCGCTCAAAATCAATCCTATTCTTGTCTTAAACACATAGTATGATTTTTAACGTGCGACATGACTTACTCAGAATTTCCTGAATCAATTGCTAAAGAATATAAAAAAATTATTTTACTGTGTAGAAAAAAAACTTACATAGCTTCAACAAACTGTCCATCCTTCTTGCGACATTGCACCTGCCGACGTTGCAGACCAAGCCGGGGCGTGTGTACTAGCGAGTCCGTCTCCGTTCGCATGTACCTATAGAAATAATAATCATGTAAGCATGTTGAACATTCAAAAGCGTTTGTATGTATTTCCCTTTCAGTAATTTTTACATTTTATATAAATTACATTTTACACTAAATTTGTATGTATGTATGTGTGTTTATTTTATTTATATATACTTTTGTGACTTTGTTATTTAAATAATAAGTACTTTTTTATGCACCTGCAATATGTCTCTCCACCACCCTAGGTTGACTGGCTGTATCGTAGTTGTATGAAGATTATATAAATATTATTTTCTGTTCGGAAAAATTCTGAAGGAAAGAAAAGATACAAGAAACGTCCTAATAACATGAAGCCCAAGAAGGCCGAGAATATTTGAAACGTTATATTAAAGGAAGCATTTTTATCTTTATTTCCTTCGATCTGGATTAAAGGCCGAGATTGGAAATGCTTTTGTGTATACACCATCTTTGGCATCATCCATGGTATTTCATTGTTATGCAAGGTAAAATAGTTATGATTTACAACAGTAGGAAGCCATACAGGCATATAGGTATCTGATAATTACTACTTCATATTATATCCTACTAATTTAATGTACTTAAAAGTTTTTTTCGTTTAACAAACGCGATAATAATCAAACCTCATTGGCTGATTGGGTTTGAAAGCAAATTTAAACATGAGTCGATCATGGCGTAGATCAGCTCACGGGTCAACCATTTTGGATTAGAACATAGCTCACCAGTCCACCATAGTATGAATTAGAACATAGTTCACGGATTGAGCATGGCGTAGAAGAACATACCTAGTTCACGGGTTGACCATGGCGTAAATTAGAACATAAACTGTATTACATATAAGTTATTGTTATTTTCAAAATTTTAATATAATATTTATGTGCGAGTGTGATGGATCGACTGGCATGCAATTTGTCAAAATGTTAAGGGTTTTTCTTTTAATATTATTATGAAGTAATGTAATTAAGTCTATTTTGATCATGGTTAGGTTTTCATGGTGGATATTTATTAGTTTCAAAGTTAAATAATTGTTTTTGAAAAAGGCAACTGAAAGCTAGAAAAATAAAATGCATGGTATGCTTAAATAAATTATATAAAACCATCAATCATAGCATAAAAAATATTTACAAAAATGTTATCGCGCCTAAACCATGTTTTTTTTTACTGATGTTATAAATTGTTGTCAAAGCTAAAAGTAGAATGTGAGCTCGCCTACCTCTCTATGGTGCGTGCAGCGTGTTCCCCGGCGCCCAGGGGGTTACATTCAGTCCATTTGCCAACGTAGATAGAATATTCCGAGTCATTTGTCGATGGTTCTGTAACAAACAAATAAAAAATCGTTAAAAAAAGTTGATTGTGTATAAAAGCTTTTATAATAGCTAGATGTTTACTCCATATTTTATTTCAATACCTTTAATTATTTTTGCATTTAATTGCTGTATAAATAACTCACACGACACGAATTTAAAGGAAACAAAAGAATCAATAACGTATTGTTTTCTATGGATTCCAAGCGAAGCGGCCAGTATTTTTCAATTGACCTTTTAGAACAATAAAACCTTTTTGGAACAAAGATTTGAAAGAACTTATTCATGATGTTCTGAAAGGAGGTTAGTTCATGAACAACCCTTTTCGTACATAATGTTGATGAGTCAATTTAATCCAAAATATTTACTTCATTCTTATTTTACTTCACGCCCTGCATAGGCACTTAGACTCTTTGGGCACTTATAAAATTCTGATGTTTTATAAGTGCCCAAAGAGTCACGAATCCCATTAGTTGTTTCCATGGAAAAGAATTGGCAAGAAAGACCAAGGTTACTTATAGATATGAGAGGAGTGTAGACCAGTCAAAATGGTACCAAATAAGTAGATACTATTAAAAATATAAAATCAAAGTGGATAGAAATAGAAAATAATTTATGAGTCTGCGGAGTTTATTGTTTTCTCAGATTCACATTATAAAAAAAGAAAGATATAAAAATAAACATAATAACAAATGTCCTCATTATGATATACATGTGTTCGTAGCTAGGTTATAAATATTCGTGGTTAGTTTTAATATTTTTATTATTTATTTAATTTATTTATTTAAATGATCTGGAAGGCTTACAGCTAAATAAAATAGAGAAGGAACGTTAGTTGTTAGACTGACAGTCAATAACAAGACTTCACATAAAAAGTACCTCCCACCTAAAAAAAACATATAAAGTATCTATTTACAAAACAATAGATACTAAATTCTATAGACATTAGGTAAATAGATGATAATTCATTACAGATTCAATTTTCTTCCTAACCAAATTATTATATGCTTAAAAAATGACATGTTAAACCTATAATAAATTCACTAATGAAGTAATCAGTCCGTTGAAAATTTACATTTCAAATCAACTGTAAATGAATTCAAAACTGTTAACTAGCAAGACAGTTACTAAAATCTAGTCAAATTCCAAGGTAAATACACATCCGCCCAAAATAGTTGGCCACAGTGACTTAATTTTCCGAAATTTAAATTTTATCCGGTAAAGCTGGAAATGTAACAGTGTGAATTTGAATGTATGAGGCAGCTGGTGGACGGGCTTTGTGAGGTCCCAGCCAGTATCCGGATTGACAGTGTGTCAACATCACAGACGTGTAATTTTGTTCACATGGACTTTGCACAATGGTTTGTGTAGTTTTTAGTGTGTTTATTAGGAATTTTAAATGTATTTATCATTTGCATGTTCTCGTTTTAATTGTCTTGTCGACTCCATTTTGTATTTATCAACCTATAACTACTGACGTCGGCACTCTACACAGTTATTTTACAAACATGATTTACATCCTTACACTGAAGTGAGGCTCAGTTGAAAACCAGCATCAGGCAACTGCTACGTAGTTGTCTGTCATTATGCTCAACTGGACCTATTTGGCGCAGTCATGTGACAAACATGTTGTTGTTTTATTTAATTTAATTTTTTACATAAGTGAGTACTTGTTTCTTCATTATGTGTGTCTGTGTGGAAAATAAATGTATTTTCTTTCTTTCTCTCACACTGTTAAGTGTTTTAATTTAAAAACTTTAACATAAGGTAAAGCATTTACATTTTTAATTTATTTCACATTGCTCCACAGCAATGCAGCGTCACATCAACATTTCGCAGTCTAGCTTAATTTCAACCCGTTACAGAAACCACTTGACGTAACAGCTCAGTACATAATGAAGTTGGCAGCACATTAATCATGAGCGACACAGCTTACCTTAATAATACACGAGCCTAAACGTAGCGCTATTACAAAGCGCGGTACAGCCACGGAAAATGTTCTAGCTGGTAGGTAAACTGCTGGGTAGTTATTTATGAACTGACTTGTAAGACGCTTGGGGATTTTGATGAAAAAAATGGCAGATATACGCTTGGAACTTATGAATCTTTGTTGCTGTCTAGTAAAAAATTGCGAGATTTTCTAATAAGAAGAAAATGTGTATCGGACCTTTTTTCTGTGTAAAAAAACCAATTTAGTGCTTACACCCTCAGCTCTTAATCTATCTTGAGCAAAAAATATTACTGACTCAATATTTTCTTCATCCAATCCAATTTTGCGTCCCCTGTTTCGTGAAAATGTTACCTAATAAAAAACCTAGTTTGGAAAAACGTTAAGAAGCAGACAATGAACTTAAAATTCTTAGCGAACAACAGACTAATGAAAATCTTTACAATTACTGCAGACGTTGAAGGACCCTTTTTAAAATCTCGTCGTAATCTGATTAGATGTCAGAGTGGCACAAAACAGACGAGCTCAAAAGGGCCAGGATAAAATAAATCTCCCGACAAAATTTCGAACATGGCGGCCAATACGAAATATACATAAAATAAATTTTGCTATCTAACCAGCTTATCAATAAATATATAAAAATAGACTATTAATTGTGAAAACAATATAAAATTGGTAGAAAATCAAACGAGATATAACAGTTTTAAACAACTACATATCTGTCTCTCTCAAAAACCATGTCTCAAAGACCATGTCAGACTTTTCTTTCTTATTAGCAGCTTTGAAGCTTTATAACTTCATTGTTGATGAAGACATTCGATAAGAATTTAGAAAAAAATCTTTTACATTTGCCTAAAAAAAATGCATCCATATTCCCTATTCCAACCGAGATTAGCCAAGTACGCAGGAGATTTTATAGTGCACAAAAGTGTGTGCGCGATGGTACGGCAATCCGACTTTACTGGAGACTGATCAGGCGCAGGACCAAACGACTTTACGTGAAAAAAGACAAAAAAGTAAGACAAAGAAAAGAAGATAAAGAAAAGAAGATAAATAAAAGAAGATAAAGAAAAGAAGATAAATAAAAGAAGATAAAGAAAAAAGATAAAGAAAAGAAAATAAAAAAAGAAGGCAAAGAAAAGAAGACAAAGAAAAGAAGACAAAGAAAAGAAGATAAAGAAAAGAAGATAAAGCAAAGAATATAAAGAAAAGAAGACAAAAGAAGATTTACTCGGTGCCTCGTTCCAACTGGCAATACTGTCTCCCCTTCCATTTGATGAACGAAACGAGTAGTTCCCAGACGTGGCAGTTTTCACTCTGATTAATTAAGTGCACGATATCGAATTAGACTGGGGAGGACGATTTGTTTGCTCCCTAACCTTTAATGAGAGTACTTTAGCGTTAGAGTGGATGGCTCGTGTCGCGCTCTGTAACAGGGAGGTCGTGGTATGAATTGGTTTGTTGTCAGTTGCTTATTGTTTCATAAGGCTGTTGCTGCATTTGATATGAAAGGGGATGTATTTTCATTTGTAACTGAGGCTTAGAATTGTTACCCTGAATGTTATTAAATACGGCGGAGCTACGCTGTTATGCTATTTTACGGTACCAACAGCGCAGAGTGCGAAAGGTAAACTCAAAATTTAAATTCAAAACTCTAAATATTTCTTTCAAATTTGAATTTTGAATTGTCAAGAAGACGGTCAATTAGTTTCCTTGCATCAGAAATAAAGATATCCACAGGAGAACCAAGGTTACCGACATACCCCGAAAAATCGCCGAACTTTAGTGACAGTGGGCAGGGCATTTTGCTCGCAGATGGTCAATGGGGCCGAAAGATTCTGCAATGGCGACCACGTACTGGAAGACGCAGCGTTGGAAGGCCGATGACCTAGTGGGGGTCGAGGGATTCCGATGGATGCGAGACGCATAGGATCGGTAGTAATGGCGACACTTGGGGGAGGTCTATGTCCAACAGTGGACGTCTCACGGCTGACATGATGCTGATGATGATGCCGGTCAGTCAAAAAATTGTAGCTAATTGCACGTTCCAAAGCGTTGACCTCTATGGAGAAGAATGTGAGAAAACGTGTATTTGAGAGCTTCTTATTAAATCGATTTCATTTAATTTGGAACAGGATGTGTTTTCTTTAGTAATTAAGGCTTTAAAAGTACGCCGTAGCTTCTCTACTACGCCGTAGCTTCACTGCTACTTCGCAGCTTCTCTACTACGCCGTAGCTTCACTGCTAAGCCGCAGCTTCTCTACTACGCCGTAGCTTAACTGCTACGCTGCAGCTTCTCTACTAAGCCGTAGCTTCACTGCTACGCCGCAGCTTCTCTACTACGTTGTAGCTTCACTGCTACGTCGTAGCTTCTCTACTACATCGTAGCATCACTGCTACATCGTAACTTTGGTGCTACGCGTGCGACATAATACAAATGTTACGCTTCCTACACAATTGCTGTATGGCGTTACAATGTAATGGTATACTAATTAATAAATGATTTATTGTATGAAAAAAATAAATAAAAAGAAGAAGCATTTTTATTGGCGCTTTTTTTAAATGAACCTCGCTGTATAATTAGATACCGAAAACCTTTAATTTAATTCAAGACGTTCTTCCCATCTTCCCTTCCCATAAAAAGGTGAAGAGATGGTCCTCAGCATAATAGCGTGAACCAACAACCCAGCTAGGTCTGCTCTCTATTTCGCCATGATCAAAAGCATTTTAGTGACCTACTTTTTCGCAATATTTATTTTCTGTGGCCCGAGGGGCGATAGCATCTATTTATGCAGCCTTGTTATCTTTATTGTTGTTACATTGACACAAGAGTGGCTGTGTTGCCAGGGGCTTGTTATTTTTTATTTTATTGTCTACCCTAGTATATTTATTTTTAAGTTAGAGTCAGGATATTCCTAGTTTGACGGACTGTGATCAATTTTTTTTGAAAATGACAATTGAATTTTTTTTTCAATTGACTGGCCTGTTGGCCTAGTGTTTAGTGACCCTGACTGCTATGCCGGAGCTCGTGGGTCGATTCCTGCCCAGGACAAATGTTTGTGTGATGAGCACGATCATTCGTACTCATAACACTAACTCTGCTGTGAAATAATCTGTTGCTTAAATGTTAATTAATCTCTTTGCGAAAATAAGTGATTACTTTTTTTTAATGATATAAACTAATGCTTTACTGTGATCTCACCAGAAGGTAGGCAGTGATTACTTTCTTACTTATGTGTGATTGGGGATTGAGGCTGTGTTAAGAATATAATAGAATTGTTTATTTCTGAGTTCATGGTACATGAAGATCTTAATATTACGGAATCACATATACCACCTTTGACGGTGTAGAAATATTAAGCGAGTATCTAATTAACAAATTCATATATAGTTCATGCGTTCATGTTTATTGTTGGTACCATCTTTACTTTATAGATGTGGTAGGTGAATATTGTAATAGTAAAGTTAATTTTCTAGCGTTTTACCAGAAAACAAATATGTCAGTATTTATTTAGTTTTTAGTAGTAATAAATGGATTGAAAGTAACTTAGCTATAATATAGGAATAAATAAGGTACAGGGGCCCAAGTCTGCTATTTTTATAAATTCGTCATTCCAACATCCCATCCCATCCAATCCCATTGTCATTTTGCTAAAACTTCGTAATCTGCTAATTCATAATGATCGAACATTGATCGGTGAATGGTCTCGTAATAGAGTTGTGGTAGAATGACAATATCGAGTTTATTAAAAACAATGACTACACAAGGACGTTCTAATGGTAGGTCACTGATCAAAGAACTGAGTGAACGTTCTCTCCGAGTTGTTATCGATGGATGCTCATCAGAGCCCATGACGACTAATGCCGGAGTTCCTCAGGGGTCTGTTCTCTCTGCAACTCTCTTCCTGCTGCATATCAACGATCTGCTGATGCCCGGTATCTATGGGTATGCAGATGATAGCACAGTTGTAGAGAGATACCTGCCAGGTGCTCGAGCTAGTAAGGAGCTAATCCGGTCCGAAAGAGAGGCTATGGTAGAGCGTGCGAATATCTCACTTCAGGCAGTCTCCAAGTGGGGTGAAGCCAATCTGGTGGGATTCAACGCCGCCAAAACACAAGCGTGTCTATTCACCGCTAAAAGGAGCCCGTTCACCTTGGCTCCTGTTTTTCAGAATGTATCCCTGGAGTACACCGACCGCCTTCAGCTCTTGGGAGTTGAAATTTCTTCAGACCTTAACTTTGGACGGTTCATTGAGTCCAAAGCCAAGGTAGCTGCTAGGAAACTCGGCGTACTTGCAAAGGTCCGGCGGTACTTCACACCAGGGCAGCTTTTAATGTTATACAAAGCACAGGTCCGTTCGTGTGTAGAGTACTGCAGCCACATATGGGCTGGTGCTGCAAAATGCCACCTGGCAGCTTTGGACTCGGTGGAAAGGCGTGCAAAGAGGCTAATTGGTGATCCAGATCTGGTTAATTTCAATCTACAAAGTCTTGAGCACAGGCGTAGGGTAGCCAGCCTTTCGGTGTTTTACAGAATTCATTTTGGAGAGTGTGCGCAGGAATTGCATGACTTGATTCCGCCATCTCATTTCTACCATCGGACAAGCCGACGAACGGCGAGTATCCACCCTTACGTTGTTGAAACCTCTACGGTCCGGACCAAGCGTTTTGCCTCGTCGTTTATACCGCGTACATCGAGGGACTGGAATAATTTGCCTGCTGCGATTTTCCCGTCCGATTATAATTTGGGTCTCTTCAAGGCTAGAGTGAATAGGCTCTAAATAAATTAGTGCGCCTCACCATCAACGATTGCATTACCACTTACCATCAGGTGGAATCGCAGTCAAGCACTAGTTTATATCAATTAAAAAAAAAAAAAAAAAAAGAAACTGTCAAAATTTTAGCAGATTACCGCATACGTCAGACATTCATTTGTCAATTTATACGAGATTACCATTCTATGCCACTTCTTTCGATGGAGTGTCAGTGGTTGACCATTGGAATGTCATAATGATGCCATTATATTAGTAGATTACCAAACTTGTCAAAATCAACAATTATGAAATCAATGACAGACCATTCTGACACTATTGTAATAGCGGACTTGAGGCGCAGTTTATATGTGAGCCTTTAATTTCTGAGATTAATCAAGTCATTTTAAACGCAGGCAATATGGTTTTAAAACTGGCAGCTAACTAACCTAAAAATAAACTTAGATAAACTTGTTTATTCGGTGTTGCTAGATAAAAATAATCTACCAATTTGGTAGATTTCCTTTATCATCGTAAACCTGTCTCGCCAAGTAAATAATTGGCTTTATGTTGTTATAAATTCTATTTAGATAACTCGTTCGCAACTTTTTTGCTCAACAACCAAAGTTTGTATCGTGAGAAATTAAATTATTCCTAACTTTGCTAACTGATTGTTATTTATATTGTTAGTAGGGCTATTCAGCTTTTGTTAAATTGAAATAATCTTCTAAAATTATTTTAATACGCTTTACTTTGATTAAGTTTCGGTTTTTGTGGATTATATTACTTTTTGTATCCTGATATGAAATTAAATTGGTTTTTTCTTCAGTAGTGCTCTTAAAACTGCGAAGAAGTGTATTTTTTAAGGTGGGGTATCATCTAATGACATTACCTACTCTTGCATGTAGCGAGAGGGCGTGTCCGACTTTTACTGACTACACCTATGTCCTTCAGTTGCCTTTTGCGTAAACTTGCGTTGTATAGTTGACATTGCCGTCATACTTATAAACTAAGCGGATTAACTCAAATAAGCACAACATTTTATATGCGTGTCTTAGTTTTATGTACCTATGCCTGGTTTACCATAATAATAACCCTGTTCCCGATTCCGGTGGGATACTATTTTTTATATTTTTAAATGTTTTTATTTTTTATTGAAATATTTAAAAATATAATTTGTATGTTATATATAGCATAAACAACTCCCGGTTAATGAGAAACTATTGCGATATATAGAAAACTAAGATATAGGGCTATGGTTTTTTTAGTCTTAAGTGGACTGGTTACCAGGAACTATGTTAAGACTATAGCCCCTGCCTGAACAATGTTATTAATTTCCATCGATAAAAAGACAGGGGATGACTTGCACACTCAAAAATCGCACCCCAAAAACGGTCGCTAGCACGAAGTGACGTAGCAACAAGAAGGCAACATATCCTGAGGTACTTGAGGAGTGGAGAGGTATATCACGGCTATCAGGACAATCCCGGAAGTACGGTCAAGATCCCTACCAGCATCTTACTGGATTACACATCCTTCTCCCGAGCACATTTGCTCTTGCGAATCTCCACTCAAGCCAGCCAATAAAGGCAAGAGAGAGGTGGGAGCTCCGTTCCTCGTCAGTGTTCACTACGGCCGGCCAACAAAGGCAAGCCAAATTAATATGATTAGGTGCTATGGAATAAGTACTTGAGCATTAAAAAGTTCCACGGACACAGTATGATTAATAAAATTCCATAATTTAAAAACCAACGATAATTTACCGTGGGGCCAAAAGTCCGGAAAAATTATGATGAAAATTGTCTATAGGGTGGTTCTAAGGAAATTAACGAGTAAAATCATTTGCAGGGTTCCGTTTGGGTTTCATCAAATTAATGCCAGCACCGCACCGCCGTCAATAAAGTAATTTATTATAAGTGCTTGTAGATTGAAAACACTCATTTTGGAACATGTTTAATTAAGTTTAATATTCAATTTAATTTTAATTTGATTAAACTGGGGCACTGTTTACTTTTAGCCTTGTACTTATGTGTTCGAAAGTAATAATAAACTAGTAGGTTATTTTTTTTTTTTGAAGTGGGAAATCATCCAATGAGTTCTCACGCCTTTTGTGTCAGACTTTTACAGACTAAAACCCACTCATGTTCCTTTTTTACCTTCGTTCCAGGACCCCGGGGTTCTCTTTCGCACAACCCATGGCCCCAGTAGGCTTCGACCCTGCTAATAATAAACTATTAGGCATGTTTGTATGTTTTAGAAACTAATGAAATTATGTAGTTGCAATTATTCAGTGTAATTTTACCTAACTTTGGTGCTAGACGAATATTTTAAGCGTCTACATCGATTTAAAATAGTATTTATTTATTTATGTAAACACATCCAATATATGAAAATGTCGTGTCACAGTGTCTGTTATCGAACTCCTCCGAAACGGCTTGACCGATTTTTATGAAATTGGTAGGTCTCAGAAGGCTGAGCACGCCATAATTATGGCGGTAAGTCCCCTCTTTGAGGCGTGGATGGAAAGACCTCACGGCGTCCTCACCTTCCGCACGCACCGGGCCTTGGTACAGGCCATTGTCCGGAGCAAGGAGGAGTGGCAGGCGGTTGCCCCCTTCTGCGAAGTATCCTTTGCTCCTAGCAAAGGAGGAGACCGCACGTGCACGCGCGAGGCAATGGCCCTCGCACCCTAGCCGCCGGGATTCCGATCCCGATTTCCGGCCAGCATGGGCGCGGGCTCGCGGACTACGAGCAATGGGTAGCTTGCCGTCCGACCGTAGTGTTCCACGCACGCAAGGAGATGTCAGCAACCGTAGGGGCCCAGCAGGGTCGAAGCCTATTGAGGCCAAAGGTCTGCTTCTGAAAGGAACGGCCCTCGGCCCGTGTGTGAAAGGCGATGAAGGAACAGGAGTGGGTTTTTAGTCAGTAAAAGTCTGACACTATCTCCCGCCCCGCTCAAGAGCGGGGGATGTCATTGGATGATTTTCCCACCGAAAAAAAGGTCTCAGAAGGCTTTTTACTCTCCTACCCCTACTCTCGGCCATGGGTGATGCGAAAGTGACCCCCGGGGCCCTGGAAAAAAAAATGGCAAAGAAGGAACAGGAGTGGGTTTTTAGTCAGTAAAAGTCTGACACTATCTCCTGCTCCGCCCAAGAGCGGGGGATGTCATTAGATGATTTTCCCAACCGAAAAAAAAAAACCCCTACTCTCCATTTTGTTTTGTTTATTTATATGGCAAATCAACGTTTGCTTTCATATAAAAAGATTAGCACAAAAGTACTGCTTATTTAAAAAAAATGTCTTTGTGAATGATGTCTGTAGATAATTTAAGTATGTACCTAATATTATAAATAAAAATGTAAATATGCACATAGCTCTAGTAAATCTAGAACTCAACGCAAAATTGTGGGTGCTGCATTTAACACCAAAGGCGAATGCCCATATTACGCCCAATAACGTTACTTTGTATCTTTCACCACTGAGGCAAAAAACAAACAATCCAGAAACCACTCCCCCTAAAAACGATTCCCATTTCATTTTTCTTTTACAAAAACCTCCTTTAAAAAAATCGAGACGAGACAGTTAACTTTGATCAAGTTGAAAAATCGTTACCTAAGCCTTCAGACATTGATATACCACACTCCATCCAAGTTAGCTCCTAGACATATACCCCGGAGACATAGTAATATGTTGGAGGATCTTATAATCCTGTGTTTCGTGCGGGAGCCACCATGAAACGGCATTTGCATACAGATGGTGCGTTCAATCCAAGCTCGGTGATGTAATTTCTCTACAAGACAACGTCTTGAATATTCCTGCAGTGTATTAGTTTACATTTCCTTGTGATAGATAGAATGGGTTGTGTTGTTAGTTATAATGTGATTTAAAGCTTTTGCTCAAATGTGAGTGTTAATTTTAATGATGCTATTGTGGAGGATTCTGCAACAAATCTTCACGAGTATATATAAGTAGTGCTACCTCTTTTCTTATACAGTTTTCGATTTATATCTTTTTGTTAATAACACAACACTATTTTGATGGTTTATATTATTTAAGTATGCATCAACGATACATATATATTACACTCCAAAACTGTTTTACGTCCTTTGCGTCACAACCATAGGTTCCGTTGAAAACCAGCGTCAGGCACTAGTTGTCTGACATTCATGCTGAACTGGACCTATTTTGGTGAAGCCGAAAAAAAAAAATATGTAGTTGTGTGCCTCAACACAACAACATATATTTTTTTTTTTGCTTCTTTTTTATTTTTGTTTCGTGTTTACCCTTTATTGTGTTTGTGCCTTGTGCTGTACCAAATATTTTTTTTTCTTTCCTTTCTTTATTCTTTCATTCTTAATATTTTGTATCATAAGTCAGCAGTTGATGAAAAACAAGTTGTTTTTTACATTATAAAAATATTTTAAAATCAGTTGTTGTCATACTCCTTTTCATTTAAATACAGATTTCGGATGGAACCTCCCGAACCTCGGACACACGTCACTATAATAATGTTAATATAAGTTCGAACTTAATGCGATGGATTTGTAGAACGTTAAGGAAATTGCATATTGTATGCACCACTATCTAAAATTATACAGAAGTAATACTGTATGTTTCTATAAGGTGTTGATTCAATAAGGATGATTATTGTTATATTTTACTTATATATTATGTATTTATTTTTACGACGACTCTTGAACGTATGTTTCATTTTTACCAAGATTATAGATTATTTATATAATTATATTTTTTGTACGATTTATTACCTTGCTTCCATAATTATTTATTTAAGTGGTGTGTTGACTCAACTATCATTCGCTCTGACTCTATCATGCGTTCGATTACTTAAAAGGAGGGACACACGATTCTGGCTTGCAAGAGACGCCCCGGGCGTGGGCAGTCGTCGGGCGATTTCCGGCTACCGTAGGCGCGAAATTGCGGACGGCGATGAATGGGTAGCTCGCCGTCCAGCCGTCTAGTAAGGACAAGACCCGAAACGCCGGCGCGTTGTGATCTACGCGCGCCTCATAGAGATGTCAGCAAGATGGACGCGGCCCATTAGGGTCGATGCCTGCTAGGGTTGCTGGATTGTTCGATAGAGTCATCTTTGCCTTGGAACACAAACGGAACCCAGCTGCGTGGGAATTCAGCTAAAATCTAAAAAAAAAGTTCTAAACTAAAGTAAAGTAAGAAACCCACGAAACACTATTTGTTAAATAAAGTCAAAAATATTTATCTTCTGTGGTCATTGCATATGTAGCGACATCTATGGCGTCACATAAGAACTAATCCTGCATCGCGCAATCAAAGTACTCCGCGCGATTAGAACATATAGAACAACCCGAAATCAGACATGAGAGCCAAGAAATGCCACCAGACATAACACTCGTCTGGCCGGAGGATCCTCCCTTTTCAAAGGAGGTTTGCGGGACTTTACTCTCTGTTCCACATACATCCAAACATATATACACCCCTATTTTTTTAAATAGAACAAAAAAAAAATTGGTCTCTATCTGTACCCGTTACTGATCATATTTATGTAGTCAAAAGTAAAAAAAAAAACGAAATCCCAAAATTGTCCACGAAAATTTGTCATGATTGGTAAATTCATAATTGAATCAATTATTCATAACAATTGCTACTAGAAAATACTACGCGCAGTGTTTTTCCATTGTTTTTCATTCATAGTCCTGCCAATATTTCCACAAAATGAGTGATATTTTGGGATACAAACGCCAATAACTTTGAAGTTTATGAATATTATTTATTGAGACTTTACTTAAATAATAACAAGACCTTTTCTAATAAGTCCTTTATGTATTTGTCATCATCATCATCATCATCATTTCAGCCGAAAGACGTTAACTGTTGTTATACGTCGTAAACTGTTGGACATAGGCCTCCCCCAAATGTCACCACAATGACCGGTCCTGTCGTCTCGCATCCATCGCATTCCCGCGACTCTCACCAGGTCATCGATCCACCTTTTGGGAGGCCTTCCAACGCTGCGTCTTCCGGTACGTGGTCGCCATTCCAGAACCTTTCGTCCCCATCGACCATTTGTTCTGCGAGCAATGTGCCCTGCCCACTGCCACTTAAGTAAAGTATTTGTACTAATTAAAAACTAGTGGTATAGATGGGTTATAGTGTCTGTCGTGGAAAAATACCGACGTTATAACTACAACGATGTACCCTTGATCGCAGGATGAAGATAAATGGTGTATAAGGATCCGATGCATTAACGTCAACCGGACATCATAACGGGAAGGACGCCTAAATACCCTCGAATTAGGATACATAAATACAATAGCTTGTGGTATATACCCTTCAACGTTGTGTTATCCTCATGGGAAATGGTCTGAGTATATGTATGTATTGGTCATCTATCATTTTGTACGTATTTAATATTATATTATGAGGTATTGCCGATGGTGTGCGCGTTTTCCGGTAGCGTAAAGCATTTTTGAGCTTTCATTTTTGACTGATATTATTGTGTATAGTTGATGTATTCCACAAGTGTGAGTCAATTATTATAATTTTCATTTTAAGAATTATTTACTAAGGCCTGGTTGGTTGGAAGGCCTCCTACAAGGTGGACCGATGACTTGGTAACGGTTGCGAGAGTCCGATTGATGCGAGACGCACAGGACCGTTCATTGCGGCGACACTTGGGGGATGCCTATGTCCAGCAGTGGACGTCTTTCGGCTGAAATGATGATGATGATGATGAATTATTTACTCACTATAGTGACCCGTCCCAGTTTCGCACGGGTGTTAGAAATCTTTGAAATTCTCGACATTTATCTACTTTGATATTCATGTGTTATACACTTAAACCTTCCTCTTGAATCACTCTGTCTATTGGTAAAAATTCAGCGGTTTTTGAGTTTTCCATGTTCATACAGACAGATAGATATAATAGATAGATGCGGTGGAGAAGTTTGGTTTAGAATAAGGATAAAGAACAAGGTGTGCTTAAAATGAGTTTACATTAATATGTAAACGTGTGTAATACAAATTGGTGTCAGATGGGTATTTCTGAAGCGTCATACGTTGTATGGGAGCCTCACTTAAATACTTCTTTTATTCTGTTTTTAGTATTTAATGTTATAGCGGAAACAGAAATACATCATCTGTGAAAATTTCAACTGTCTAGCTATCACTGTTCATGAGATACAGCCGGTGACAGACAAACGGAAAGCGGAGTGATAGCAATAGGGTAGGGGGGGGGAATGGAAACATTTGGGTACGGAACCCTAAAAAAGACAATGAATAGGCTTGACGTACGTCAATAACAAACAAATAATAATAATAATTTGACATAGTCGGATGTTAGTTTAAGTATAATAGGTAACCTACCTAAGTTTAACGAACCTAAGTATAGGTAACCTACCTATATTAAACTAACATCCGTAAACTAAAAACTATTTTTAATTTTTATTTTTTTAATATTCCACAACTACCACACAACGCCGTCTAGTCCCAAGCTAAGCAGAGCTTGTGTTGTGGGTACTAGACAACTGATAAACATACTTACAAATTTCTAAATACATACATATATAGATAAATTACACCGAGACACAGAACAAATGATCGTGCTCATCACACAAACATTTGTCCTGGGTGGGAATCGAACCCACGACCTCCGGCATAGCAGTCAGGGCCACTAACCACTAGACCAACAGGCCAGTCAACTATGAAAGCTATCTAGCTTTCTCATAAGCTTTTCATCACCATCATCATTATCATCATCATCATCATCATCATTATCATCATCGTTTCAGCCGAAAGACGTCCACTGTTAGACATAGGCCTCCCCCAAGCGTCGCCATAACGACCGGTCCTGTGCGTCTCATAAGTTTTTACCATAATATAAATTTTCCGACCGTAAAATATTCTACACTTCTAGTCCGTACCCTAACATAGTACTCTCCATATTCTAAGCAATAGTGCTCCAATAACAAGGGCGTCTGGAAATAGGACAAGGTAAATATGTTTTCTTCAAATTTTACAGAATATTTAACCTGTTTATCATACAAACAAGAACATTTGGGAGGCATGTTCAACTTGAATTTTTACGTGTTATTCCACCGTGGTAAGCTGACTTGGTGTCATGTGTTCTTTACGTAATATGAATGAGTTTGTAACCAAGCAGCTTTGGACTCGGCGGAAAGGCGTGTGAAGAGCCTAATTGGTGATCTAGATTTGGTTAAGTCCAATCCTCAAAGCCTTGAGCATAGGCGTAGGTTAGCCAACCTTTCGATGTTTTACAGGTTGTTTTTTTGTGAGTGTGCGCGGGAATTGCATGACTTGATTCCGCCATCTCATATCTACCATCGGACAACCCAACGTACGGCGAATATAGGTGTCTTCAAGGTTAGAGTAAATAGGCTCTTAATAAATTAGTGCGCCTCACCATCAACAATTGCATCACTACTTACCATCAGGTGAGATCGCTGTCAAGCACTATTTAAAAAAAAAAAAACAGGAATCGTAAGAGAAATCTGATTCTAAATATTCTACTCCGATTATTGATTCATCATCACTAGCCATATTACAATCAATATCTGTTGTAGAACTATCATCATCTCAAGAGACAAGTGAGTGACTATTAAAATTCGCGTTGCCAGCAACAGATTTTTTATTTAATTAAAAATTCCCAAGCCTTTTGACTTTTTAGACAGACTCTACAAAACGTGCATTTCACTGATATCTGATCTACTAGTATTATTTTCACGTTGTACCACACAATTTTACACGAGAACGATCGGAATTACTGCTAACCAACGAATAATAATGGGAAATGTAGCAGACTATTTAAACAAGCTGTCATATTTGCTGAAAGCCTGCCGATACAATATCGATCATCACAACAAGGGCTATTGTTGTCTGACACGCACACCGCACATACTTACACCTACCACTACTTCCACCTACGTAATTTATGTAAAATCACCACACGATGCAATTTGCATGTAAAAGCTTTGAGATTGAAGTATTGTGTGCGGAAAGTACGAATTTTTAGTTTGTTGAAGAGACTTTTGAACCGTTATTAATGGTTAGGTTTAAATTTTTTGATTTATTGAGTGTATAGTGCTGCTGGATTTTATTGCTAATAAAGCTTTAGTTTGCTGTTTGAATTTTTATTGTATGCTTTTAATATGTTGAGTTTTTGTTGTTGTCTGTTTTAGAAATAAAGAACTAAGTTTATCGACATAGCCTGAAGAATCGCCAAACTTAAGGGGTAATGAGCAGGGCACATTGCTCGAAAAACTGATGGTCAATTGAGCAGAAGGTTCTAGAGTGGCGATTGCGTACCAGAAGACGCAGCGTTGGAAGGTTCTTACAAGATGAAACGTTGACCTGGTGATGGCTTCTTACAAGGTGGAATGTTGACCCTGTCTGGGTCGCGGGAATGCGATGGATGCGAGACGCACAAGACCGGTCGCTGGCGACTCTTGGGGAGGCTTATATCGAACAGTGGACGTTTTTCCGCTAAAATGATGATGATGATGATGATGATGTTGCCTGTTTTGTAGTGTTAGCTGACTTGTACTCATTTATTTCCAAAATGAGAGCACTGTAAGTTTTATGTTATGCATCCAAATATCACAGTAAGTAGATTGTAGTAAGTCCTGAACATTCTGAAGCTACTTTTCCAATGTTTCTCGTCTTCTGACGTTTTATAAGTGCCTACATGGGCACTCATGAAACTCAACTTCAAAAGCTATGTGCACGGTTCTAATTGGTCGTTTCCTATAGAAAAGAATCAGGAAGAACTCCCATAGCAACTCTTTTAAAAAAATTATTGGTTTTACAATAGGTATGAGAGGATAGTGTAGATCAGTCAATATTGTACCCAAAAGCATAATAAAAATAATAATAATTAAAAGTGAATCGACATAAAAAGCATTGTATGGATCCGCGGAGACTACAGTGTTCTCACATTTATATTATAAAAAGAGGCTATACAAAAATAAAAATAAACCTATCAATAAATGAGATGTTAATGTATTTCTTCAAATTATAAAAGTTCTTAGGTTACCGTAATTCTAATTCAAATTTGTAAACCTTTTCTTTCGTAGCAGCACTCAAATTAAAATAATTTATTCGCATAATATGGGTAGATAGATAGATAGTACCTACATGACTGTTATATTATACAATATAACGGTAAAGATCCTTATATTCACCGTTTCTGGTATGCGAAACTAAAAATAATAATTAAATGGAATGGTGAGGTACTTACGTCTATATATATAAAAGGAAAAACTGATTGACTAACTTATCACGCACAGCCGAAACTACTGAGACTAGGAGACTGAAATTTTGTGCCAGGGTTCCTTTTATAATATAATAACATTTATTTTTCAGACCACAGTGAATCCATAGAATAGTGTTAGTAAAAAAATTAAAATTAATGTTAGTATCTTTAAAAATATAATAATTATAAT
Source organism: Mythimna impura (assembly GCA_905147345.3). Taxonomy (NCBI): domain Eukaryota; kingdom Metazoa; phylum Arthropoda; class Insecta; order Lepidoptera; family Noctuidae; genus Mythimna; species Mythimna impura. The sequence goes on along the minus strand of LR990346.1, from coordinate 24,971,207 downwards.
GTAATACCTGCAATCGAACCTCACACTATCCACGCAGTATATAATACATAGGTATTCGTAGATGTATGAAGTCCGATCCAGTGACGCAGCATTGGGCAATCCCACCTACCGCACAACACGCTCAGCATGCCGTGATAGCCGATGTCGTTTTATGACATAGGCGAGCACAAAGAGAGGGTTTTCCAAAATTCATCCCCTAAGAGGATGAAACGAGGCTCGAAAGTTAGTATGAACAAACCTACTGTCACGCGAGCGAAGCCACAGTAAAACCTAGTAGGTACATACTCTTTTAACATCTAATTACATTATATTATATACTAACTTAACTGCCTATTATTGCATTGTCTAACTCTTAATTTGTTTCTTTGTTTCTGCAAATAAACTAACTTAGAAGCACTCGTGTGTATTGTGTATTTGTAATGTAATTGACAATAGACTGCCAATTGTCCTAAATTACGTAGAAAAACTCCTTGGCTTTTTTGTTCTCTATGAAAACGGCAGCCATATTACTTTCCATTCGTTTTCACAAACGGTCATTTAATTTTTCAGCCTTTGTTTACGCGTTTTTTGTGTCTGAAAATAAGCTCCGATTATCCCGACTTATAAAAAAGAAAACAACAAGGGCTTTTAAGGATACCCAACAAATTCTTCATTGTGTTTCTCTGTATTACTCAAGTATTTTTAAATTATTGAAGCTCATGGGATCAATTTTTGCGAACGTATAAAAGTTTATGCGGAGAATTCACTGTACCTACTTCTTATGTACGTAATGAGTACTAGACGACTGATAAACATACGTATATATTTCTAAATACATACATATCTATACATATAATAAAACAGTAAAATTATTTTGCGATGGTACGAGTATTAATTGGCGCAAAAACTACTGAACCAATCCTGTTCAAATTTTGCATACATAATCTTTATAGGTCAGGGTAACTTAAGCAAGTAACGCAAGAAAATTAATAAATTCGTTTTTGCTCTTCGAAAAGTTAAAGACGTAACAACGAGAGAAACATCTCTAATGGTGTATCATGCTTATGTTTGTTCTCTCATTCGTTATGGCATTGTAGTATGGGGTAACTCTTCAGAGGTAAACCGGGTTTTTATAGCGCAGAAAAAATGTATTCGTGCAATTTATGGTATGAAATGGTTTGATTCCTGTAAACCTATTTTTAAATAAAAAAAGCTATTAACTGTCCCTAGTCTTTATATCTACGAAGTCGCCAAATTTGTTAAGGCTCATCCATTCCTTTTCGAAGGTAATGACAATAAAAGTAAGCGGTTGTTAACGCGGTTACCTCTCCCCTAAATTAGAACTCTTTAGACGTAACTGTGCATATATGGCACCACTTATTTACAACTCCTTACCCAAATATATTTCCGAATTACCATACAACAAATTCTGTCGTATTTTACGGGACTGGTTGATAGAGGAAAGTTTTTATTCAGTAAAAGAGTTTTTGAAGAAAAGTTAATGTTGTTACAATTTTTTTAAGGATGCATAAATTTATTTCATGTTTTTTATTTTTTATTTTTGACATTACTTAATAAAATCCATAATGTAAACTTCAATAATAATTATATTATGTTAATCAATTTTCATTAATTCATGTATTTATAAATTTTATTTTTAAATATTTGCATACCTGTAACTTAGGTAAAATATGTCTCGGTCTATAACTGCCATTATAAAAACTCCTGTACCATATTTATAGCAAATAAATGAATGATTGATTGATTGCTTATAGGCTATAAATTATTACGCTATTTACTATGGGGGGTGAGCAATATTCCAAAATTTTGGTATTGAACGACATTTGCCGCGAGTTCGAATCCCAGGGTTCCACCCCCCTGGGTGTAATTATAGATCAATTACACCCAGACACAGAACAAATGATCGTGCTCATCACACAAACATTTGTCCTGGGTGGGAATCGAACCCACGACCTTCGGCATAGCAGTCAGGGCCACTAACCACTAGACTAACAGGTCAAGCCGTTTTTTAATAAGAAGAAGATAAGAAAACCCATTTACAATAGGATCAATCGAATAAAAAAAGGCTAATTTATAAAATCCATCAAAATGATTAGCTATTCAAAACTCAACTCATTGGCCAGGATTTACAACCTCATTCAGAATATTCATTGGACATCCAATAAGGCAGATAGGATCGACCTCTTAGTTCGTTGAACCGGTGTATATTAAGACAATTGAAGGCCTAATGGGGCAAAGGGGGATTATTGGGGTACAACTGGCCCTGTGGGTACATTTAGACCCCACAAAGCCCCGGCTTAGCATCTGGTTTGAGAACCGTTAATGTAATGCCGATGAGATGTTCAAACTATGTTGCTTAGGTTCCCAGCTGTGTGCTTAGGTACTTTCCTATGTGTATTGTACATGGTCTGAATTGCCAGATTTGCCTAATTTAATCTAAATCCCAATGCGGTATTGGTACGTGTGTGTGTTAATGTATATTACTCACTATCTCCTGTCGCGTGTTAGTAGATTTCTCCATACACACTTTGGACTCCCGTTCCCGTCGCCTACGTCATAAAAGAAAGCCTTGTACAAAACTTCACATTTCGTTTCAACTACAAGCATAGCTTGTAGTTTCGTCTGTGCGTGTGATATGTCAGTCAGTCAGTTTATCCTTTTCTACAAGGTGCAATTTGAATCAGCTAAAATTTCTGGAGGCAAGAATAATGTTAGTGATCTCGACCCGAATCAACAATAAAATGGGTAATTAAGAGAAAGATTATTACCTATTTTGAATAACACTCAAAATAAAAATTATAAAACTAAATTAACAAATATAATTGTTATTGTATTTTTATATGATTATTATTTACGTAAATTGCACGATTTTTGTTAATTTACGATTGTTGTAAAAAACAAAAAAAACTGCACCATGTCTATAAATAGATTACATATAGTGCGATGCGATGTGTACGATGATCACTCCTTCTGGCTATGAAGCACACGGTAGAGGTGTCCGTGTAAAGTAAAAGTCTGACACACTCTCGCGCTCCGCCCAAGAGCGGGGCATGTCATTGGATGATTTTACCACCGAAAAAAAAATGTGCTATAGGGAAGAGAAGAGAGCGTGTAATATACACGCTCTCTTCTCTTCATATACGTGTTTACGCACGAGCTGATGGCTAATCGCCGTGAAGGTTAGCCAACATAGGCGAAATTCGACCAGGAGGTGTATTATGTTGAGAAATGTGCAAAGAATTATAGACATTTTCATGTTAAACACGTGTTACAGAAAATCCGGCAGTGTGGAAATAATATGTGGAGAGGCTCGCCAAGCCCAGACATAATTTAGTGTACTTACCTACCTAAAAACGGTCAGACCCCGACAAGGTTAGGATTTTTTTATCACAAAAAAACCTTTATTCCCAGAAACGTGTGAGGGGGCGTAGTCTATAGCCGACTATCGGATATGGGTATCCGAAAATAGACGAATGACTACGCCTCCTATCGAACCGGGAGCGAATATCTATATACCTTCGTCAAACTATAACTTTTGACGCTTTTGCTAACAAATCCAACCAGAAATCAGTCTAATATTATAAAAGTGAAAGTTTGTGAGTGTGTGTCCGTATTTGTTTCTTCTTGACACTCTTAGGGTTAAGGGTTAAACAGATTTCGAGGAAACTTGGTACACGGGTAGACCATGTTCTGGAATAAATCATAGGATACTTATTATCCTGGGAGTATGTTCCTATGTTCCTCCCGCTGGCAGCAGATAGACTATATATATAAAAGGAGAAACTGACTGACATATCAACGCACAGCCGAAACTATTTGGTGGTTTTGGTTTTCTCTTATGACGTAGGCGAGCATTAATAGCGTCCTTTTCGAGGTACATTTTCATACAACCGCTCTTACGTGATTATGATGTTATTACACATCTTTCTCTAAATATTTTGGATACACAGCTATCTTGTGGATATTATCTAGGCTTCCATAGAATTCAAAACATAAATTTGTGTAAAACTAATCTAGAAAAGAACTGCTATTTTACGTGAACTTTGGCCCTCCTTAATGTACTCGTATATTAAAAATATAAAAAAGTACATGAATTAAAGCCTTGCAAATTTAATCGAGATTCTGAATGACGACAATTTTTCTGAAAAACTTTTAAGAGTTTAAAAAAAAACATGTATTTCCTGGAACAAGTTTTGTGAAATATTCGAGTAAATTTCGGAATTACCGAATGCCAATAGAGTTTTCAGGCGTTATCTCTCTTTTTTTGCATTGCCTCTTCATCAAACATCGCGTTGGGTTGCGTTAGATGAAGAAACAAGCTTTTAAACCATGCTTGATATTGACGATAGACGAGTCTTAAGAGAGGTTTTTTCCAAAATTCTGTCCTAAATGGACGAAACGGGGGTCCAAAGTTTGTATAGAGAAACGCGTGAATGTAGGTACAATCACGCGAGCGACGCCGCTAGCAGCAACTAGTCGTTCTATAAACGTAACGCTATTTTAAAACCACGGCTTATTTGAAATGCTGAAGTATTTTCGTGAAACATTTGGAATTCATACCACCCCTCCTCTAATAAGAGCTCCGGGGCTGTATGGAATACGGAAAGCGTTGAGAGCGGTGAGCGCGGTCGGAGCGGTGAGTGGTGGGAGCGATGGGAGCAGACTGACCGACGCTAATGCAATCGTGGGCTCCACACCTGCCGGGCATTTGGTTATCAACGTGTGCAATACTGTTGAGTGGTACAGATGGACGGTAAATATTATGATAGGGTTTAGGGAAGTTTGCATCAGTTGCCTCTTTGAAATTGAAAACAGAATTCAAAAATTTGCCCGAGTTGTATTCAGGAGATAGTCTTCGTACTTCGACTGACATATAATACAACGCACAGCTGAAACTACTAGGCCTAGGAACATGAAATTTTGCGCAAAGTTTCGTTTTATCATGCAGGCGAGCACTTAAAAAGGGTTTTCGTAAATTCAACTTTTAAGGGGGTGAAAGGAAGTTTGTTGCGTTCGTATGCAAAATTTCATTCTGTGTACCGATACACTTTAAAGTTAGCTTAAAAAGTAACCAACAAAGGTTATATTTATTTGATTTTAGAACTACCTCCAATAGAACAGTATAGGAGGTTGTAAAGATTGTATGGAGGATTCATATTTCTTGGATTAATAAACTTTTTTGAAAAAAAGAAAATGAATTTATTTTGTTACAACGCAAGGCACACAAACAATAGTTATGTAAACCAAACAAAAGAGAAGCGAAAAATATACAGTTGTGTGCCTCACGGCTGCGCCAAAATAGGTCCAGTTCAGTTCAGTTGCATGAATGCCAGACAACTAGTTTTTATTATTAATAAAGACTGTCATTATTGGTTTTTGGAAACTAAACTCAAAATACGATTTCAGGGGTGAAAAAATATTTTTGAAAACTTTCTCGCGAACGCGAACTAACACTTTGCCAGTAAGTCACTGGCAAAGTGTTAGTTAGGAGTAATTTAAGGAATTTTATTTTCGTTTTTAAGTGTTTGTGGGTAGGTATATAAATAAACTAGCTTCTGCCAGCGGCTTCGCCCGCGTGAAAGTTGGTTTCTCCATATAAATTTTGGACCCCCGTTTTATCCCCTTAGGGGGTGAATTTTGGAAAATCCTCTCTTAGTGCTCGCCTATGTTATAAAAGGAAACCTTGTGCAAAATTTCAAGATCTTAGGCTATTTAGTTTCGGCTGTGCTTTGATATGTCAGTCAGTCAGTTTCTCCTTTTATATATATAATAAAAGGAGAAACTGATAAGTAATTAAAAGATAAATAATTAAATTCAATACCAGAAAAGACCTAATAAAATATTTTATTTATCCCCTTCACAAATCACGATATCCACTTCTCAGTTGAACTCGAGTGAACTTAAAATAACGAGCTTCCAGTTCCACCTTTATTGGAAAATGGAAGATAATGCCCTATCTTTCCGTTTTCAATTTAATTTAATCCCCACCGTGATTAGTATAACTTGTGCCAATAATCTTTATTCATACTTAAAGACGCAATAGGCTGAGAATTGAGAAGAAACTTTTGTTTTTGGGTTCTGTACCCAAAGGGTAAAAACGGGACCCTATTGCTAAGACTCTGCTCTCCGTCTGTCTGTCACCGGGCTGTATCTCATGAACCGTGATAGCTAGACAATTGAAACTTTCACAGATGACGTATTTCTGTTGCCGCTATAACAATTATAAATACTAAAAACAGAATAAAATAAATATTTTGGTGGGGCTCCCATACAATGAACGTAATTGTTTTTTTTTTTTTTGCTACGAATGGTACGGAACCCTTCGTGCACGAGTCTGATTGGCATTTGACCGATTTATTTTATTTTATTTGGCTTCTCAACAATGGGTAGACTATTACATATATAGGAAAACATTTCAATCTTAAGAGCGGCCAACTCAAGGAGCTTTTTCATACAACCGCTCTTACGTGATTATGATGTTATTACACATCTTTCTCCAGATATTTTAAATACGTGGGACACTCAGAAAGTTTTGAGAAACTAAATAACTAACTTCTATGGATAAAATATTTTTATTAAATCTTTTTAAAGAACCACCAGTCTGTATACAAAGTTAAATGTCTGAAACAATTTTTGAAACATTTTTTCCAGTCCGCCACAGACACCTCTTCCACGGCCTTCTCGAACGCTGCTAGCACGTCTTTCGGCGATTAAAACTGTGTAGTGTGAAAACGAAACCCGGGGCCGTGGGACGAAGGCAACGAAGGAACAGGAGTGGGTTTTTAGTCAGTAAAAGTCTGACACTATCTCTCGCTCCGCCCAAGAGTGGGATATTTTTTATAGATGATTTTCCTACCTAAAAAAAAAAATCCTTTCAGCTGATTTTTTATTTTGGGGAATAAAAAGAAGTCACACGGTGCCAGATCAGGACTGTAATGAGGGTGCACCAAGACTCTGACCGGTGTGGTGTCCAGGAAGTCCCTCGTTCTGAGCGCTGAGTGAGCGGGCGCGTTGTCATGGTTAAGCAGTATCCCGGAGCCCGGTGTTCGGTCGCTTGTTGCTCATTGCAGACAAAACTTCTGATGACTGTCTTGTAAAGAGTCCTAGTACTCATAGCACAAGCTTTGCTTAGTTTGTGACTAGATGGCGTTATGTGATAGTTGTGGAATATTATGTTAAATATTAATCTATATATATAAAAGGAGAAACTGACTGACTGACATATCAACGCACAGCCAAAACTACTGGGACTAGGAGCGTGAAATTTTGCACAAGGTTTCCTTTTATGACGTAGGCGAGCACTAAGAGATTTCCCAAAATTCATACCCTAAGGGGATGAAAGGGGGTCCAAAGTTTGTATAGAGAAACCTATTTTCACGCGGGCGAAGCCGCAGGCAGAAGCTAGTTCTATATAATGTAAAAAGCATTCGATGGTTTCCAAGTAACACGATTCTTTTGAAAATCCTGAATCCTCATTGTTGGTTGTAAAACCAGCAGTCGCCTAGACCACTTACTAGACAACTTATTTATAACAGCACGAAATGTGAACTACTGAATATTATATAGGGCCTGTCTTTTTCCTGTTCTCGCCATAATATATTTAAAAGCAATGTTCACAAAAACTTGAACCTATATGTGTATATTGCGAATCCATTAAAACTTTTTGCAGCATCTCTATGATTTCTCACGAGAGACCGTTTACTGGAGCAAAGTTTTCCAATTTAGGTTAGGCTACCCCCAATTCCACATTTCCAGTTTGCCGAGGTCACTGACCTTTGTCAAAAGAGTACTTATTTACAAAGAACTTGGTGACGGGGCAGAGTGTTTATCTTTGTTGTCTCTGTCCCAAATATGGACCAATGTTGGATGTTTGCAAATTATATAAAGGATTTATTTAAATTCGCCTCTGAAGTTGGGATCATGTAAAATCTTTTTGACGAAGTTCCCGTTATGAAGGGTAATTTATTTAGCTCTGGCGGCTGGAGCGATTAAATCTTTAACCCGAGCGGCTTTTAGTGTTTATAATAAAAATTAAATGACGATTTTCTCCTTTTTGTATTATTTTGTTTTTTTTTTTTTATAGTAATTTCTTTACAGTTTAATTACGTTTGTATAATGTCACATTTGTAGGTTTATTCGAAAACGTTACTTTTTTTTCTGGTGGGAAAATCTTCTAATGACATCCCCCGCTTGGGCGGAGCGGGAGATAGTGTCAGACTTTTACTGACTAAAAACCCACTCCTGTTCCTTCCTTGCCATTGTTCCAGGGCCCCGGGGATCTCTTTCACATCACCAGTAGGCTTCGACCCTGCTGCGCCCCTACGGTTACTGACATCTCCTTGAGGCGCGCGTGGAATACTACGTCGGCGATTTGGGCTCGGTCCGAACGGTTACCGGACGGTCGGACGGCGAGCTACCCATTGCTCGCCGTCCACAAGCCCGCACCTGTGAACAAATGGCATCTGAAGGAACACAGGTGGGTTTTCATACTAATATTATAAAGGCGAAACTTTATTAGTGTGTTTATATTTGTTAATTTTTCACGCTCGAATGGTTAAACAGATTTGGATGAAAAAAGGAATGAAAAAAAGTGCCTATGTGTGTATTTAGCACACTTTTTATCCCGGGAGTATGTTGCCTTGGGACAATTTTCTATTTTTAAGCGGACGAAGCCACTGGCAGTAGCTAGTAGTCGAAAATTCTGAATTCTGAACTCTTTAGTAAAATTCCGACACTCCCTCTCGCTCCACCCAGAGCGGAAAAGTCCTTTGATAATTTTCCATAAAGAAATCAATTTCACATTAGGAAGACAATAATATCTAGAAAAATTGTGTTAGATGGTTGTCAGTATCCAAAGTTTGGCCCACATACAGCTGAACATTATCGCACAAAACACACGTAGATAACAGGTCATTAAACCCCGATGGCCGCGAAGTAAACCGGGGCAGACTGTTTTCGCACAGTTTGGTAAAAAATGGCCCCGACACGCACCAGATTTATTGTACCGACGCCATTTTAGTTTTCAGCGTTACGTGAAAGAGAAAAATCGAGTGTAAAGGGTGCTATATTTTCAGACGGGCCTTTTTTAGATACATAGGTTGCAATTTACATATTTATTTCGTTAGGTAGATTCCTTCTTAGGGTTCCTTACCTAGAAAGGAAAAAACGGAACCCTTATAGGATCACTTTGTTGTCCGTCTGTGTGTCTGTTTGTCAAGACCCATTATCTCGGGAACGCGTGGAGGTATAGAGTTGAAATTAAAACCATATAATCAAGTCTGCGGACCCTTGAAGCTGTGAAATAATCAAACTTCTGCGTTAACGAAAAAAAAGATGCGGCCGTTTATGTCGTAAAAAACGTATATTTCGACACTCTTAAGGGAATCAAAATTCATAGGGTACTTCCCGTTGGTCTAGAATCCTGAAACTTGGCATGAAGCAATCTCATACCACAAATATAGAAAAAAATCTGAAAACTAAATTTTTTTTTTGCTTTTTGGAAAAATCTTCGCAACTCAATTCGGGAATTGAACTGAGGTAAGTTTGTACGGAATCCAGTTTGTACGGCAGTGCACGAGTCTGACTCGCACTTGCCCGGTTTTAGTTCTGATGTAGGCTTAAATGACATCTGCATAAGTAGCATCTGTTTTTGGTAACGCCTTCATTGCTTATCGTAACCTGCTCTTATGGCGTGTTCACTGTTAGTAACACTTTATTAATAACATTTTTAATTACATAGATATATAGCTTGCAGCCTTTTCGGCAAGCTTCGCTGGGGTAGTCAATACCAGACAATAAATTCACAGCTTCATTTTACTTAGACCGCGCAATCCATATATTGTTCAGTTGAATAGACAGTTGAGATACAAAACGACACCAATTTTACATCACTATATCCACTAGGAATCGATTTGCGAATAATTGGAACATCCACTGACTCGGAAAAATCCCGCGAAAAATTTTGGCCCAAACTTCGCCAATTGGATGGAAAAATATGAATTTAAAACAAGAAGTAGATATTAGTTTTCATTCATGGACGTGTGTGCATTCTTCTACAAAAAAGTCAACGAACAATTAATAGAAAACGCCTCTATACAATATGTTTCCAATCAAATCGGCCAACATGGCGGAAGCTTGTATTGTCCGGTAGTTATTTTTGCAAATATTCATTTTGTTTTGATTGGACGTGATGAACGAATACCGGACGATATTGCGAATAACTAAATAATTAATCAAATTAATTCAGATTTCAGCTATGTTGAAATTTATTCGCAATTTTATTAAATGGATTTACAAAATATAATATTCTATGAATATCTGAAGTTATATACAACATTATTTTTAGTAAATACGATATCTGAATACAGTTTGTTCAGAATCAGTATTTGAATCGATTCCAATAATTTTTACACCATGTTATATTTTTTCCCAAAAATATTTAAAAAAGGTCACAAGTTGGACTCCACCAATACTAAGTACAACACCGTTCACGGCAGGTCATAGCAGGCATTAGGGTCGAGCTCACTGATTAATCACGAAATCTCAGAAACTATAATACCTACAAACATAAAATTTGGTAGCTAGGTTCCTAATAGGGTGTAGACATCCGCTAAGAACAGATTTTACGAAACTCCACCCTACCCCTAAAGGGGTAAAACGGGGGTTGGAAGTTTGAATGGACAAACCTATTTTCACGCGGGCGAAGCCACTGGCCGAAGCTAGTAATTTTATATAATAATGCTTCTAACAATAAACCAAGTAAATTGAAGAATAGTTCAACCGTTTCATTGCGTCTCCGCCCCCTTCAATATGTAGATACATGAATTCGTTTTTATAATCACAAAGCTATTTATAAATAAACTACTTATGTCCCTCCATATAACCCTATACAAAAAGAATTGGAGCACAAATGTCTTCCTACCGTGTTTTACTGCCAACGATTCGGTATGATTTATTCATTTGTCCATAAATTCGGTCATAAGCCGGACATATTTATTTTGTATGAAATATCGGTTTTACCCTTGGCCGGTAATGCGATATTTTCTCCCATTGTTATCCTCACATTCGGGCTTGCCCCTTGATATTTTGGCTATTATGTTCCGGGATTTTTTTGCTGGCGCTACGTTTTATGGTCACACTCGAAGTTACAAACTTGGAATACGTATGCGGAAATCTGTTGAGTGCTTCTTCTATTTTCCTCTCAACGCATAAATAGGGAAAAGAGCCTTTTATTAAGAAGCCTATTCAATATTTTTAATCTGTGCTTCGCTTAGAATGTTCGTTACTATGTTACGTTATGTATATTGAAATTGAATAGCGAAGGGAGCGTTTTCTTTTTTTATTTACAAATGTTTTCATCATATTTTTTTTTTCACTGCTATACACTAGGAATAACTCCTGTAAACTCACATGCACAAACCACTAACCCTCCAATAAGGTTCAGTTGAAAACCAGCGTCAGGAAACTACCACTGACTACCATGTAGTTGTCTGGCATTTTTGCTGAACTGGACCTATTTGGCGCAGCCGTGAGACATACATTGTGTCAGTGTTTTTTGCTTTCTTAGTTGTCTTACATTTTGTTTTTACAGTGTGTGTATCCACGTGTGCCAAATAAAATGTTTTTCTTTCTTTCTCTCTTTTCTTTTACTAACTAATATCCAATAACCAGTCCAATCGAACCCGCGACACGCAGTATAGCAGTCGATCGCTCAACCACTACGCCAATCGTGCCATTAAATATGATCAATTGATTTTAGATTTAAAAGTTTGCGTTGCGGGATTGTTCGAAAGAGGGCAACTGAATTGACACAGGTGGGTTTTAGCCAGTAAAAATGTGACACTCTCTTTCTCTCCACCTAGAGCGGGAGAACTTATTTTAAGATTGATTGAGAAAAAAATAATTAAACAAGATCAATTTGGATTCATAATTATGCGACACTTACCCACCAAACAAAGCTCTACTTTTGAGAGTGTTTAGGATACTAAACTTTTAACCCTCAGTAAAAGTCTGACACTATCTCTCGCTCCGCCCAAGAGCGGGATTTGTCATAAGATGATTTTCCCACCTATAAAAAAAAACCCTGTTTAATATTCTTGGCTGCGTACCTATTTAACACTTCAGCATGAAAACCTAGTGAATTTACGAGAACTTTCGTGCTCATGTACCGAAATAAAGTGCACTGGGTTATAGCCGGACTACAAGATAAAAAAATAAAAAATAAAGTGCATTCACTTACTTTAAAGTCGTTAAACTGCGCGGATTGACACTCAAAACACGTCGGTATTAACAATAAAATACTTCCGGAAATGGCGGAGTTGTTACGGTGGTTGAGCATTCAGGGCGAATCGTAAAAGTCGAGAAGTCAGAGGTTACCCAAGACTAATGGTGTATTTTTTTGTAAAAATCAATATGCTTGCTTATTACTTATTTATAAATAAAATTTGAAAAAGAAACGAAAAGATGAAAGAAAGAGAGAGAGAGAAAAAAGAAGACTGAAAGTGTACTTTTTTTATTACTTCCTTATTACATGTATTTAATAACTGCTACATACTATTTACATATAAAAAAAACACGTTACTAACTATGAATAATATTATTATGTCGTAGCCTTAGCATAGAATTGGCCATTTCATGATATAGTCGGCCATCTCACTTATGTGTCAACCGTAATTGGCTGGCCACTTCATGAACTAGCTACCTTAAATCTAACCTAATCAAACCTTGGCCATATCATAAAATGGCTAATTCTACACACAAAAACAACAAAAAGTTAGTCTAAAATATGGCGTCGAAAAACTTCTCCGCGACGCTGTCGAAGTGTTAACTCGAGTTATGCCTAAAATACTGCTAGCATTGCCACGCTGTATGGCAATATATTATCCTTTGTTAAAGATAAAAGACTGCTAGTATTGCCACGCTGTATGGCAATATATTATCCTTTGTCCAAGATAAAAGACTGCTAGCATTGCCACACTGCATATATAAAGCATAATCAGCCATTTAATGTTCCCACTGCTGGGACGCAGGCCTCCTCTCTAGGAGATGGAATGGGCCATAATCCACCACGCGGGCCCAGTGCGGGTTGCCACGCTGCATGGCAATATATTATCCTTTGTCCAAGGTAAAAACTAGCAGCGTGTGTGACGCGAAATATAAACAAAGTATTTACACAGATTAGAAGGTATTTATAAAATTTGTTAGCACTCGGACCCCATGATCCGAGAGTGTTTCTGCATTCTTTCAAGAACCCAAAAATTCTAAACGCTCTTACAAAGTGCGGTGAATAATGTCCATTCAAAGAAAGAGACAGACCGACAAATTAAATTATTTTAGGTAATTATACCTCAGTGTTGTTGCATTAAGGGACTCATTAAAGGCTCTGCTATTCAGCTTAAAATAACAACTCTTAACGTCAACAATTTGTTCTATTTCAGGAGTAAGCCGCTTACTCGTATAGCTCCGACAATTGCGCGTTTTCCTTAAAAAAGCCACACAATTTTACGTCCTACGCCTTTCGAAATAGCTTTGAAAATTGCCTGGGAAAAACATGTTTTCAGTCGGTATATTTTTTCAATTGTACTAAGTGAATGGTCCCACATAATATCCTTGGCTTGGCAAAGCTTTGAGATACACGTGTCTGTCGCCATTTGAACTGAAGCATTATTGTCAATTGACGTCGCTGATTGATGTTCGTGATCATGATAATAACGTATCATTTAATATTCGACGAGATGGCTTTATAATTATATTGAGTCGGATGTATTGCGTTTCGGTTTGTGTAATGTGTATGGAATTACCTACTCACTTCGACATCTGTATATATAAAAGGCAAAGTCCTCTAGGGCGAAGCGAGAGGGCGTGTCAGACTTTACTGACTAAAACTCACTCCAGTTCCTTTTTTGAATTTGTTCCAGGGCCCCGGGGTTCACTTTCACTTAATCTAGGGGTGAAAGTAACTTATTTAGTCCCGAAAAACAAAAGTTTGGCGTCCGAGCGTAGCGAAGTCGCCAATAGGTCGAGGGACTAAATAAGTCTTTAGCCCGAGGTAAACGCTGTGCTTTTCATTACGAATACAAGGAAAGTAAAAATAAAATAAAAAGCTTGTAAAACCTGAGTCGGCGTATGATTTTAGGTATCTTTCTTCTGATTTAGGCGGTAAAAGGTTTTCCACTACTGCTTTGGCCTCTACTCTTATGAAATCAGGCGTTAAATCCATATTTGAATTTGATGAACAATCTCTGCTGTACGGAAATGTAAACAAAACTCTACAACTCGAAAAAACAAATGAAGATCGGATTGCCGGATTGGCACTTTCCCGCCTATTTTGTTTTTTTTTCTGTGGCCGGCCAGCAACTCATGCGTTATTTTTCATTTTCATTATTAAACAAATAGTAAATATTTTTCCTAAACAAACTTAAAAAATAAAGTATTTAAAAAAATTTGTTGAATAAAATAAGTCATTTAAAAAAATATATTCTTTAATTAACACTTATCTTTAGGTTATTTCAATTTTACATCGTGCTGTAATTGACTGGCTGTATAGAAAGTTGGACTATGGTTCAATAGAAATGTGAAGATAAAACTAGTTCTTTTTTAATAATTTGACAGCTGTCAATTGAAAGCGATTCTCCCTAGGGATGAAAAGTACCTATTACAATACTTTCAACCCGCTCCTCAGGCAACTTCAAACCTACTTTCAGAGTATGAGTAATGAAAAACCTATTTCACCCTCACAAACTCCCATTTCCACGGACAATTTCTCAAAATTATCCAGAAATAGTTACAAGGAAGTAAGTGGAAAATACGGTGTCCCGTCGCCATGGAGATTACCGCCATAAATCAGGTAGTGGAACCACATTCATGCATACATCAGCACTGTATACGTGACTCCTGGTGTAATGGCCGTGTTCCGCTGTGTTGGGAGTATCGGTGGATATTTTTTCCTCTGACTTTGCGTAGGGAAATCTAATATAGTGTATGCTTGAGGTAGTTTTTTTTTAAACTAGGAAATACTTCTGTATCGTGGGTGTGTTTACAAATATTTAATTTAAAATGCAAAACACACCCTAACTCAGAACCACCTCTGGACCACGGGTTTCCTTTTCAGAACTTTCCCGTGGCCCTAGATAATACACACACACACTTCATACATACATACACACACTACATACATACACACACACACACACACTTCTGCCACACATACACACACACATACATACATACTTCAGCATCACACTCACACGTTCACTGTCACACTCACACGTTTTCTTGGCATACTTCTGTCTCTAGAACATTATTTGAATAAAAACTATTGCTGAAGGCCTGGATCATTTGTTTTCTTTTACGCTAAACTTAAATTTATTTTGCTTTGAAGTTATAGCCTGTATCTTGAACTATATACTTTATCATTCGTGTGATCTTTTGAATAATGTAAAGAATAATGGAATAGTATCTTGACACAATTGTTTGGAGTTTCTTTGTTGTAACTCTCCTTTATACTGATCGAATGGAGATAAGGTTATCTTGTCCCACATACATACAAAAAGATTTATGTATGTATACTGAATATAATATACGTAAGAGGAAAAGTAAATCTATTTTTATGGTTACCGTTGTTGCTGTGAGGTACGACTGCGTACAAGACGCTATGAATCTATGATTCAATTTCCACATAGATACAATACAAAAGTGTCACTATTCTGAACTGCTTTCAAATTGTTTTTTTTTCTATTGGTAATTTAAAAAAAAAAATTAAGATGGGAAATTATAAAGTTAGTTGATGATTATTTCGCTCTATGGTGGAGCGAGAGGGTATGTCAGACTTTTACTGATTAAAACCCACCAATATCCTTCAAAAGTCCTTTGCGTTCTAGGGTAACCGTAAATTATTTCGAAGATTCTTTCGAGTAAAGTTGGGGGAATATTTTGTAGGGGACAAAATATGTAGGTACGTCCGCATGGACGTACGTCCTTTACCTATTCGTGGTTAGGTAAAGTATTATGAGTTGTTTTTGTTGATGTTATTGTGCGTACGTTAACGAGACAATGAAGTAATGGCGACACACAGGAAATGCTTTACTTACGTAGTCAATCAGACTAATATAATATATCTAAGACTAGGAATTTCCTTTAAAATCCTTCGGTAGTCATTAATAAAAAACCTACATCAGGTGCAGGCTGCCTGCCACAAAACTATTTGAGACCAGATTTGAATGTCGTGCTCATCGGCTACTGTAGGTATTTTTAACAGTTACTTGTAACATCACCACTGCTCTCAAAACGGCGAAGGAAAAAATCAAAAATTCGAAGACATCCACCAACGGTGGATACGGCCCATTCCGGTTCCTAGAGAGGAGGCCTGAGTCCCAGCAGTGGGAACATTTTAAGGCTGATTATGCTATACTTATGCTATGTAAGATCGGCTTTGTATTGATCAGCACAACTCTTTACGGATCTATGTCTAAGCAAAAGTACCTACTGCGGAACCCAACGTGATGAATATAAATTGTAAGCGCCCACGTCTTTCAGAGAGCGATAAGTAGATCCCCTTGCTCAGAATACGCGCTTTTATGATGACTCGCATTATTGATGACAAGCTTTTATTATTCAAATGTCGCTCCACGGATTTCTATTCTTGTTTCTCGCAATTTTTGGGAATATCGCATTTAATCTTACACCTTCCCTGACAGTATCTTTTTTAGATAGAAATCAGCCATTGAATAACTCCTCTGGCTCTGGCTGGAGCGAGAGGGAGTGTCCTAAAGTAAAATTATATTTGTCTTTGTAACAAATATACACCCAATTTGTTAGTTAAATTAATTTAAATTAACAAATCATGCATAAAAAGTTGACTAAAATGAACAATTTATAATTGCTATCGACTTGCCTTCAAGAAATGATACGTAATGAGTTCACTAACACCACAAATATGTACATTTTCTTGTAACCCACGACATTGTATAATATTGTGCCCTACCTCTCCATCTACTACCTTCTAGTTTATTTGAGTGCCTACATTTTTCATGTCAACGAATGTAATATTTAACAATAACTTGTATTTCTCATAGTAAGTGAATTGTGTATTCTTACCGAGAGAGAGATTCTCTCTCGCTCTCCCAAGAGCTGGAGAAGATATTTGATGGTTACCCAACTCAGAAAAAAATTACAGTAAAATTCTTAATTTTCTGCCGTTTAAATGTTGGTTTTACGAAAGATTAGCGAACAATAAATTCGTGTAACAATATCGGGTAAACTGAAGCACACTCATACGTCTTCACAAGAAACGATTTTCCTAAATCTCCACTTGAGCTCTCGACACGACCTTCCCAGGAAATCCACGGCTAGAGCTAAGGGTCGCGACACATTTGCGAAACGTACGGCGCCGACACTTCAGCGACTGAAGTATCGGTCGTAGTATTTGGTTGGCATAAACGCGACAGCGTCGGCGCCGGCGGCGTTTAGTCAAGCTTAGTCGTCAGTCGGTGTCTTTGTGGTATGTGGTTGTGATGTGTTGAATTGCCCAGCATATTGGCTATTATAGAGGGCTTAAAAGAAGGAAAATGCGACAGTCATTCAACTTTCGGGCGCTGAACGCGTTGCCGAACTTTCGGTTGCGACGTATTGAGTGATGTGTCGCTTGCTCATAACCGCGACATAATTTCGGCCGAAGTGATATTGAAAAACACTGCAAGCATATTCAACAGAACGTTCGGCGCCGTACGTTCTGCAGATGTGTCACGACCCTAAGTCTTTGATTCAATGAGGTCAAGGTCCCCTGTGACGGATTCCCTAGCAAATTAACGACGACTTGCCAAGATCCGCCGAGATAGCTCCAGATCCGTCACCTTACAACAGATTCGGGACGAGATCCAGCTAATGAATTCCGACGATTTACCTTTGGCCTGCGACGGAATTTATCTCGTAGTCAAATCCTTACTTACTTTTCAAGAGTTTTTACTTAGGGATTATGCGTTCTTGGGAGGCTGAAAAAGTATCAGAATTTTGGTTATTTATTTGATTACTTATTATCAAGGAAAGGAAAATGAATTTAGTTTTCCTTTGGGGCTTCAATTGTGGAAATATCTAAAGGTTAGCGGTAAGAGATTGCCTCGCGCGATAAGACCGCCTATAAATTGAACACTTATTTTTTAATATTTGTCCTGTGTAATATAAGGTGTATAATATATTAAATTAAATAATATTCTGAAGGCGAAAGATTGGGAGTGTGTGTGTGAGTGTACTATATATATAAAAGCGAAATAGCACTCGCTGATTAATCACGAAATCTCAGAAACTATAACACCTAAAAACCTAAAATTTGACAGGTCGGTTCCTTATAGGGTGTAGACATCCACTAAGAACGGATTTTATAAAACTCTTCCCCTAAAGGGATGAAACGGGGGTGCAAAATTTGTATGGAAAAACTTACTTTCACGCGGGCGAAGCCGCTGGCAGAAGCTAGTGTTATAATATAAATAATGTTTAGTTTTGCCAAAAAGTTTTCCTCTAATAGTAGGCACTAACTTTAAATACCGTAGTCATATTCAATATTTAACAAAATAAAAACAAAGAAAATAAAAAGAGCATGTTAGTGTGTGTTTGTTACTTCTTCACGGTCGAACATGAACCCAATCCCGAGTTAATTTTCCTATCCAAAATGTTCCCCTCATTAATTTAAATTCACCGCCAACATTGACGGAGCAAAACTCGCGCGTACGGCTTTCCATTGGTCGACGCCCGCGCGCCAAAATAAAACATTCAAAAAATATACGCGTTATGGTCACCTCGTGCCCGTGAAAAAATAAATCTTTTCCCATGTAAAACTAATGCCTCGCTAGAAGTTTACTCACTTACGATTAATCCTGCGTGACCTGGTAAATAGTGGTGAAAATCTGTGAGTTCGTGGTAACAACTGGCCGGCCTGCACCAGTGTGCAACTGACGTGCTCCGTCGCCATCGTCGTGGTCAACTCCTGATTAACTCCAAGGTGAGTGTTTGTGCCTTTCCTACCGTTGAGGGTCACAGGGTTTTGTCTAAGTTAGTTTCAGGAAAATGAAGTGGCTTCTTCAGCAAGGCCTATACAAATGGATTTCGATGAAACTTGGCACACAGGTAGACCATGTCCTAGAATAGCAATTGCACTTTTTATCTCGGAAGTACGATTATGATTATGCTCGCATGAACATGCGAGCATAATCGTACGTCCTTTCTCATTATTATGTCGATTATTTAGTATTTACTATTCAGTAAACATAATATTTTGTAGTAAGTGGATCTTTTTGCTTCTTTAATATGCAAATAAAGCGTGGGCAGATAATACTTTTTTATCTGCGAGTTGACCTTTTCACCTACAAAGGGATGCCTCATCAAAAGCCTGACCTTTCTTTAAAAAAAAAAAAATTAAGACATAAAGCCATTTAAAAGAACTACGTACATCTGCCCTGACCTTTGAAAATATAAACCATTTGAATAGTTAAGGATTCAGCTGAATATATATCTCATATTCATTTAGTTCCACTGATGTTTACATGGGTTCAATGTTTTTATCATTCATATCACTTGATAATACTATTTACAGATATATAGATCATGGCAAAGCCACGAACAAAATTTTGCTGGCACTATTTTAGCGTATAGTGGTGAAAAATATACACAAGTATATAGCCATTAGCTTGATTTGATAATATTTAGTAAATTTTTTCGCCGGTATATCATAGTGACATAATATATATAGACACTTAATAATTTCATCAACTATTTCCTCGCCGTTGTTCTTTTAGTTGTTCCAAAAAGTTATAGTTTAAAAACAGGAGATAATAATAAGATTCAAAATTAAAATGAAAAATTAAATAATTACAGTTAATTGGTAGAAACGTACTATACGTGAGCAGAGAAAAAGATTTTTCGCAAATTGGTGAGTCCTGCTTCTTTTTTAAACTAGGGTCAAAGTTTCTGTTTGAATGGCTACAGTAGCATAAGCCTAAAATAAGGCTTATTTTGATAAAGAAGCCCAAACAAGGAATCAATATTACATAATATATGATGAGATACATTTTTTCCTCGTCGTATGAGTCAAAGAACTTGAAAGGAAAACTAACACTCAGAACTTAAAAAAACATCTCTCGAACTCAGCTCCTCTGCCAGGTTCGTGGATTGTTCGAAGGAGTTACTGTAGCCCTCGCAAAAAAGGGCAACTGAAGAAACACTGTTTCTTTTTAAAGTGGGAAATCATCCAATGACTTTTCTCTCTCTAGGTCCGGGAGGGAGAGCGTGTCAGACTTTTACTGACTAAAACCACACCTATGGGCCTTCTTTGTCAAGCGTTCCAGAACCCCGGATTTCCCTTTCAGAGGTCAACCCATGGCCCCAGTAGTCTTGGGCTCAGTTAGGCTCCTTGCTACATCTCTTTGCGGCGCGCGTGGAACACTACGCACCGTCGACGACTCGAGCTCGGTCCGGACGGTTACCGGACGGCTGGACGGCGAGCTGCCCATTGTTCATCGTCCGTAAGCCCGAGGAGGAACACTGTGAGTTTTAGTCAGCAAAACTCTGACACTCCCTCTCGCTCCACTAAGAGCGTGAAAAGTAACCTGAAGATTTCCAACTCTGAAAAAATAAGGTACTTTTTTATGAGATATTAACTCTCGACTTTAATTTGGGCGAAGCCGTTTTTAAAGCTGCTCTACATTTTATTTAAATAGAAAGAATTATTAATTACTCACGGCTATTTTCAGCAAGAAATTAAATATTCGCTTTAGTTTCCAGTTACCTAGCTAGAAGCTACCTGTCACGTCTTTGACCTGTACAAAGTTGAGAAGTGAGCTGGACGCCTGACCTCGTTGAGCCGTCGGTAAGTCTATGAAATATGAAGTTAGCAGCTAACTGACGTTAAAACGGTAGTGGAGATATTAATCCCAGCTTACTTGTAGGAAGAGGCTAACTACTTAATTTAATTTAGGTTTTTTATATGAACTGAAATGTATAGTATTTGTATACATAACTTGCCAACGACTTCGACCACAAGAAGGATTTAATTACAACTTTAACACCTCTTAAACCGTCTTTTGATTATAGTTTTGAAAAACTAATAATGACAGTCTTTCATAAATATTAAGATCGGTCTCTAGTTATCAGACACTCTTATAAAGGTCGATGTTTCCATATTTTACTTACTTTTATCTTAGTAATAAAAGTGGCGGTTTGGCATTTAAGATATCATACTTCACACCATAGTATTATAAAGAAAAACAGTTTGGATGTATGTTTATTATTCCTTAATGTTCAAATGGCTGAACGGATTTAGATGAAATTTGGCATACGGGTAGATTATGCCCTGGAACCTATTCCATTTAAAGGATACTTTATTTCCCGGGAGTATATCCCCTTTGCATAATATTCGAATTTAACGCGGGCGAAGCTTCAAGCAGAAGCTAAGTAACCCCTCGAACTCTTCATGGAATATACCTGTAATAAATTATAAATGCTTAATTATCTAGCAAATATGGCAGATGTCATAGCAAACATGTAACGAATAAATTATTTGATTCCTTTTTTATTCGTCTGAGGTTACATGTTTGCTTGCATGTTTGCCACACAGATTTGAGTAGACCTGTCCAGTCTCAGGACTACTCAGGAGCTCAACGACTTGACGAACAACACTAAAGAAATGACATCATACATAAGAATACCAGACGTTAGGTTTTTTTTTTTGACGCTGTCTCACCTGATGGAAAGCGACGACTGTATTGTACACCAAAATAGTAACAATTTTACAGAAACGTACGGCGAGTATCCACCCTTACGTTGTTGAAACCTCTACGGTTCAGACTAAGCGTTTCGCCTCGTCGTATATACCGCGTACATCGAAAGACTGGAACAATTTGCCTGCTGAGGTCTTCCCATCCGATTATAATTTGGGTGTCTTCAAGGCTAGAGTGAATAGGCTCTTAATAAACTAGTGCGCCTCACCATCAACGATTGCATCACTGCTTACCATCAGGTGGGATCGCAGTCAAGCACTAGTTTATATGAAATTAAAAAAAAAACTTAAATGTATGGATAAACTTAAATTTATGGCGGTCTTATCGCTATATATAAACATAAACACATGTCCCTTTACGACGTTCACTCAAATGGTTTTATTACCAAACAGTTTCACTATTGACCAAGTAGGTAATACAAAATGGCCGACTGCTACTGTTACCCGCTCGTGGCGGCTATTGCCTCTTTACGTCTCGATAAATGTCGCCAGTTCGGAAATAGAAATGTGACGAGATCGGTGTTGCTAGAAAATGTCGTTCGAACATAAATTGGCTGATAAAGTAATGTTTTGCTTGTTGGACTGAATTGTGAAACGAGGGCTTCGTATAAAAATACTTCACACCCGTTCACAATCTTGATCAGTTATAGTTGTAAAATGTTCTTGGAAATTACTTGAAAGACTAACTTTTTTCTAAAATATACAGCATCATTATTTTTTTTTCAAGGAGGGGAGGTTTCCAGCTCGGAGTAGGAGAGCGAGTCAGACTTTTATTGAGTAAAACCACACCTGTGTCTTTCAGTTGTTTTTTGCGTTCTAGGATCAAGGGTTTCCTTTTCAGAAATTCTCCGGGCATAGGCATTGCTGACATCTCTTTGAGGCGCGCGTGGAGCACTATGCGCCATACACATAAATATATGACGAAAAAATAGCTACATACTTAAATAATTATTTATTTGTTAATTTAAAACCTTCATAAATATTATATATTCCGTAATAATATATTTCATCCATACTAATCCATACTAATATTATAAATGCGAAAGTAACTCTGTCTGTCTGTCTGTCTGTCTGTCTGTCTGTCTGTTACGCTTTCACGCTTATACCGCTGACCCAATTTTGATGAAATTTGGTACAAAGATAGAATAGAGCTTGAGAAAGGACATAGGCTATAAATTATCATGCTATTTGCTATGGGGGGTGAGCAATATTCCAAAATGTCGGTATTTAACGATTTGCCGTGACTTCGATCCCCAGTTATAGTAATAATTTTTGTGAGTATTTTGTCGTCTTTTTTATATATAATATGCGATGGTACTTCGATTACAATAATAATAGGACTTTTAGCATATTTTTAACACATCTTAGACATTTTTACTCCATATTTTTGTAAAAAGTAATCAAACATGTAATAAAATCTAAGTGGAAAAACGAAAATAATATTTCTTTTTTTCATTTAGCTACGAATTTAATATCTGAGATGAAAATCATCACGCTATCATCGACAAAGGGTTAAGCAGACAATGATGACGTTTATATAAGAACACCTATTTTACGCAAAAGTCAACGAACACCGTAGTGCAGTCGTGGATTAGATCGGCACGTAAGGGGATAGTGGTTCAAAACTCAGTTTCTTTTTTGTGATAGTTTTGTTTTATTTTACTGTAAACAAGAAATTTTTACATATTTTTATTTATTTATTTATTTATTAATTCTTTATGCACACAAAAGTACAGAGGCGGACTTAATGCCTTAAGGCATTTTCTACCAGTCAACCTTTGGGTGATGCAGAGACAACTGGTGGTAGGTGCAATATTAAGCATTAGGTACATATTGCATATTTATTGTGGTTTGTATTTTGGTATATTTTTGCGTTCTTACTATTATTTTTATCGACAGTCTGGTTTCTACATCAGCACTTTCGAAGCAGTTTGGCAGATTATACTGACCTTCACTATACAAGACAGAAATCCAGCGGTTATGCATTCAAACGTCTACAAAGAGATCTAAAGAGATACAATAGAGCGGCTATCAGAAAAAATGTCTTAGAAAAACTGTCATCCTATGCCTCAGTGACGCCATCTGGCTTTGAATAGCAAACACACGAATTAAATTTGTCAAACTATTTATTTAACTATCGCTCGGTAGGTGGCCAGGGGCCTTACCATGATAATGTCAAAATGTCAGACGTACGAGCGAAAAAGAGTGATGGAGCTATACACCCTATATAGCTCCATCCCTTTAACAGTCCGGTTTAGGTCGTAAAATGGATCACGCTATGAGCTCGTGGTAGAGCCTCAGTGTGTGATAAAGGTAAGGTTAAGCTTTTCAGCAATAGATGGCGTTATCACGAAATCAGCAAATGTTTCTAGACCTATTTATAAAAATTATTGAATTCTAATTAATTGCTTCGTAAATGCCAAAAATATTTACGAAAATAAAACGCAGTTAGGTCCAGTCATTTTATCATAACAAGATTTGTAATAGCGTAAAGCGCGGTGGGCCTTGGGCGCGGTCGCCTTCTTCTGCGAAGCAGTAATGCTAGCAAAGGAGGCGGCCGCACGCGCGAGACAATAACCCTCGCGACCCAGCCGATCCGAACCGAGGGGTTCCGATCCCGATTTCCGGCCACCGTAGGCGCGGGCTTGTGGACGGCGAGCAATGGGTAGCTCACCGTCCGTCCGTCCGGTAACCGTCCGGACCGAGCCCAAGTCGTTGACGGCGCGTAGTGTTCCACGCGCGCCTCAAGGAGCTGTTAGCAACCATAAGGGCCCAGCAAGGTCGAAACCTATTGGGGCTATGGGTATACGAAAGAGATTCCCGGGGCCGTGGAACAATGGCAAAGAAGGAACAGGAGTGGGTTATATGTATGTTTCTTTCTGGTTTATGTTATGATAAAACAACGCTGTATGATTTTAAAATACTAAAAGTATATTATACCGTAGAATTATCTTTTTTACAACACTAAATAAATGTTATTTAACGTAGGCTATCAAAAAAAAAGTGGATAAAGTAGTTTTCAGTTGCCAAAATGTATAAATAGTCTGAGTCACGGAGTTGATACTGAGATACCCACAGTTTTTAGTGTGCCAAAATGTATAAAGAGTCTGTACGGATCTTGTTCTGAGGTCAATACCCACAGTTTTTAGTGTCTGCACGTTTTACTTTTAGGAAGAAAATCATCAAATACTTTCCCCCGCTCTGGGTAAAGCAAGAGGTAGTACCAGACTTTTACTGACTGAAACCCACCTGTGTTCCTTTAGTTGCCCTTAGCGTTCCAGGGCTATGGTAACTTGCACGCCACAATTGCGGCAGCAAATACCTTCTTTGAGGAAAGTCTAAAAAGGCTCTCTTTCCGCCTGACGCAGGTCTTCATCGAACGTAGATGTTTTGGAAGGACCCCCAAAAAACCAGCAAATATAGGTAGGTACTTAATCACAGAAAGATGCTTCTTGAGCAGTTCGTGAAGGTTACCAGTACTTCAAGTAGTCTCTCCCTCGGACTTGACCACAACCTACTGTTTGGAACAAGTACCTAATTTCAAAGATTCCAAAAATTGAAGATCATTAAGAATTTTCATGAAAAACCCATGAAGACATATATTTCACACAAGGCCCCGACGTGGTTTGCGTTCCTGAAGATAGTTTGATTACGTATGATGTATCCTACATTACTTGCAGCCTTAAGTCGACAACTCCTTAAGAGTGGTCAGTGAGTGGTGATCAACACTGGGACAATATTCTGACGGATGTCTGGCATCCGTCAGTCACAGCCCCAATTGGTTGCGACATGCTGTCATTTTATAGTTTTGTGGAGTCACAAACACGGAGTAATGAGGGCGTATTAGGGTGTTTCGAGAGGTTTCTGTTTCAAATTCGACGTGATGTAAGTCAACATCAAACTGCAACAATTTTTTCACAAATTCTTTATAAGTACAGTTGTGGAGCAAGATGACATCGTAGGTTACTCTGTAGTATTTTAATAATCGCTAGCAGTAGTGGACAATCAGTGCACGTTATCCAGCTGAAGATGGGCTGAAGCCGATTATGCTCCTTCGAAATTCACCTCCGCCAAAGTTGCATAACGGACCCGGCTAAAAGTCTGCAGAGAAATATCATCGAGGCAAATTCTTATGGGAGGTAATTCTTTCGAAAAATCTCATAGCTCTAGCAGGCATTGGCCCTAGAGATCTTCGTCAGGCGAAAAGAGAGGACGCTGTGGTGTCTTTAGAAAGACAGCACAGCGTCCTCTCTTTTCCTCAAAGAAGGAAGATTTGCTGCCGCGTGCAAGTTACCGTAGCTCTAGAACACTAAGGGCAATTAAAGGAACACAGGTCGGTTTCAGTCTGTAAAAGTCTGACACAAACTCTCGCTTTACCCAGAGCGGGGGAAGGTATTTGATGATTTTCTTCCTAAAAGTAAAACGTGCAGACACTAAAAACTGTGGGTATTGACCTCAGAACAAGATCCGTACAGACTCTTTATACATTTTGGCAACATTTAACATTTTGAAAACTACTTTATACACTTTTTTTATAGCCTACGTTAAATAACATTTATTTAGTGTTGTTAAAAGAAAACAACGGTTTAATACACTTTTAGTCTATTATAATGAACCAATCGTATTAAAATCATACAGCGTTGTTTCATCGTATAGTAAACCAAAAACAAACTTAAACTATCACCTTTTCCTTTTAGGGGTAGGCAGAACCATAGTTTATCAACTACTTCGACCTCAACATGTCTGTTTCTGTTAATTAATGATGATAAGTAATTTATTTGATGTATATCATGAACGAGTATTCTATTACTGGTGAGCCAAATAAATAAAATAAATTATATATCTGGACATAAGAAATACATTTTACATAATATATTTACTGAACTTAATTTCAGTTATTTGAATTAGATGTTTTTAGCACGAATCACAAGCACAGAATTATTAATTACGTTTGTGCATTTTTACTAACTTGACGCAGACAAAGTCGCGGGTAACAGCTAGTTGTAGATAAATAAACAGCTTCCATCGATTCCTTGTATTAATAAGAGTCATTAATCACTTTGTCTGTAGCGGCGAGTATCAATATTCATTATCTGATCAGACTAATTTGTTCCTACTGAATATTAATCGTCCGGTATCGTAATACTTCCAATTATTTAGTTGTCTTTAGCGTTTTACAGCTTAATACCAAAGAAAGAAAGATAGTATGTAACTGCATATAATTGATGTACTGTATGGAACTGATGTAGTGCATAAATAATAATAATAATATAATATAATATACCACAACTATCCCACAACGCCGTCTAGTCCCAAGCTAAGCAGAGCTTGTATTATGAGTACTAGACAACTGATAAACATACTTATATATTTCTAAATACATACATATTGTAGATAAATTATACCCAGACACAGAACAAATGATCGTGCTCATCACACAAACATTTGTCCTGGGTGGGAATCGAACCCACGACCTCCGGTATCGCAGTCAGGGCCACTAAGCACTAGACCAACAGGCCAGTCATAAAGCTGATGTACTCTTTTTATTATTCTTGATAGGTTCGCGCTTGATCGCTATCTCACCTGATGGAAAGCGACGATGCGGTCGACGATGGAGCGCGCTTACCTAGAAGCAACCTATTCACTCTTGACTTAAAGATTCCCGGGTTGTAGCCATCAGGAAACACAGATTCCGGCAAGGAATTCCACTCCTTAGCTGTACACCCAATGAATGTGTTCCCAAAACGTTTTTTACGTATAGGTGGGATGTCCACCATGTACCGTATCTATGTGTTTAAATTTAGCTTATTTTTATTTTTTTTAATTATATGAAAATATATTAAAGATGGTTTAATATTAAATTTAAAAGAAATTGATTTTATATAGGACTACCCCTACTCTACATGCAGAATCAATACATATTTGTAAGGAAAAGATGCTAGCTTAAGAAATTTCTATATCAATGGGTTCGACGAAGATGAAGATGTATAAATAGGTATACAACTGGCTCCATAATTTTGCCATTTTTACGTTTGAAACCATCAAATGTCTTTTCTCGCTCTGGGTAGAGTAAGAGGGCGTGTCAGACTTTTACTGACTAAAATGCAGAATGAACATCCTTCATTCCTGGCTATAATTACTTTTTAATATCGTCCTAAATAATTTTTTTTTCATTGTTACACTAACTTTAACCCCCCTGCAAATTACAAGGATATCTATCCGTAACAGAGAATTGCCAAAAGCTTGAAAGTCCCGCGATTAATTCTCAAAACTTTGAAAGCCATAACGTTCACTTTCCAACATTCCCACATCATTAATTCTACTCACACAAATCATCATTATCCTATCAACACCCTGTATATACATCTTCATCTATATTATACGTTTTAATCGGATTCTGACACAAACTTGAGTCTTGAGTAATACGCTTCAACTTAAGGCGAGGTTGTACTAATTTTGAACTTTTTTGAAATCTACAAATATAAAAGAGAACACCACAAAAAAATATATTAATAAAATTAACCATTATAATATGACCAACCGCTCTGGGTAAAAATCAAAACATAATGTAAATTAGTTGAGAAGATCTGTCCAAGGCCCAAAAAAATGGCCTACGTGTAATAATAAAGAATAACCTAATTCCGCCTAGCCTGTTCCATCATCGTACTACCAGGCGTACGACAATGCGCCACCGGTACACGGTGGACATCCCACCTATACGCACAAAACGTTTTGGGAACACATTGTGCGTACAGCTAAGGGGTGGAATTCCTTGCCGGAATCTGTGTTTCCTGATGGCTACAACCCGGGAATCTTTAAGTCTAGAGTGAATAGGTGTGCAGAGTAGACGCCCGGGTGCCAACATTGTGTGGACCGCCCGGAGGACACGGTGGAGCATACGGTAGAGGTGTGCCTGCTTGGGCAGAGCACCGCCGTGTCCTCGTGGAGGCGATCGGTGGCAGCGATCTCTCGCGCCTGGCCTTGGTACAGGCCATGGTCCGGAGCGAGGAGGAGTGGCAGGCAGTTGCCTCCTTCTGCGAAGCAGTAATGCTAGCAAAGGAGGCGGCCGATCGCGTGAGGTAACGGTCCTCACGCCCCAACCGCCGCCGGAATTCCGATCCCGACTTCCGGCCACCGTAGGCGCGGGCTTGCGGACGGTGAGCAATGGGTGGCTCGCCGTCCGATCGTCCGGTAACCGTCCGGACCGAGCCCAAGTCGTCGACGGCGCGTAGTGTTCCACGCGCGCCTCAAGGAGATGTCAGCAACCGTAGGGGCCCAGCAGGGTCGAAGCCTACTGAGGCCATGGGTGATGCGAAAGTGACCCCCGGGGCCCTGGAAAAAAATGGCAAAGAAGGAACAGGAGTGGGTTTTTAGTCAGTAAAAGTCTGACACTATCTCACGCTCCGCCCAAGAGCGGGGGATGTCATTAGATGATTTTCCCACCAGAAAAAAAAAAAAAGAAAGAGTGAATAGGTAGCTTCTAGGTAAGCGCGCTCTATCTTCGACCGCATCGTCGCTTACCATCAGGTGAGATAGTGGTCAAGCGCGAACCTATCAAGAATTAAAAAAAAATAAAGAAAATAAACTACATAGAGGGAAAACCAATCAATATGAATGACTACACTTTCAAACAACAACACCTAAGTTCAGTAATAGCAAAGGAAAATGATATTATGATATTCAACACTGACCAACTCTATCACCCAATCACGATGGAAGAAACTAAAAAAAATACGATTCGTAAACAGCGATTTAACATTTGAAATAGTATTTCAGAACATACAAAGTCTTAATAATAAACAGGACATACTTGAAGCATTAATTACAGAAAATTTATTCTATAAAGCTATCCTATCTGGAAGACATGGCTTTCACATAAAAGCTAGATTTGATCCATTTTAGTTTTTTTTTTGTATATTAATTCGTTTATTTTTGTACTTCAATAAAAACACTTAACTTATAAAAACTATATATACACTAAAGGCAAAAACTACTAGCTAAAATATGGCGTCCATTTTAGTGGATACAAATTTGCAGCATCTTACTGCCGCAAAAGTCGAACAGGCGGAAGAGTTTGTATATTAGCCCAAGAGCATATTGACTGCATACAAAGAAATGATATTACAGACATGTCTATAGAGTATGTATTAGAAATATGCGCAACTGAATTGCCAAACGAAAAATTACTAATCACTAGCTGACCCGGCGAACTTCGTACCGCCTATCCTACTCTACCCTACTCTACCCTACTCTACCCTACTCTACCCTACTCTACCCTACTCTACCCTACTCTACCCTACTCTACCCTACTCTACCCTACTCTAACCTACTCTACCCTACTCTACCCTACTCTACCCTACTCTAGCCTACTCTACCCTACTCTACCCTACTCTACCCTACTCTACCCTACTCTACCCTACTCTACCCTACTCTACCCTACTCTACCCTACTCTACCCTACTCTACCCTACTCTACCCTACTCTACCCTACTCTACCCTACTCTACCCTACTCTACCCTACTCTACCCTACTCTACCCTACTATAAACCTCACGGAGCCCAAAACCTTTCCAACGAATGCAAAACCGTGGAAATCGGTTCGTGCGTTCTGGAGTTATAGCGTCAGGAAGGAAAACCCGACTTATTTTTATATTACTAATCATAACTACGAGTATGTACTGGAATAGAAGAGAGGAAGAAATGGTTTTATAAAAAATTAAAGCAAATACTGAAATGTATACACATCAAGTACCCAAAACTAGATATTATCATAGGGGGCGATTTCAATATTGATACTTCATCTCATAACTTAAAAACAAACCGGCTATTAGATTTAATGCAGGAATATAAATTAAAACAACACATTAAAACACGCATCACACCAACAACGAAAACATGCTTAGATCTAATATTCACAAACTTCGAATATAATATTATGTACACAAAAGTAGAAAAACTGGAATTTTCAGACAGTACAATTTTACATTTAAATATACCCCTACAAACCAAACAAACAAACTGGTACACAAAAAAAAGACGTTTCAACGATAAAAATATACAATTGTTCAAAACTAAATTACAGGATATAAATTAGAACGAAATTATAACGCCTGAAAATAACATTAACAAAAATTATGAAACTTTCAACGACATACTAATAATTATTCTGAATCAATGCATACCATCACAAAAAATAATACGAATTATAATAAATATTCAAACGGAAATATTTGAAAGTTACATAAATTATAAAGCTTGTTTTTTAAAAGGGCCTGACAAAAACAAAATTTTGAAAAAAATCGCTGTTACAGGGCCGCGAAGTTGACATAGACCCGGGCGAGTACCTACAAAATACTCTGTGCTACAACCGGCTCGTAAGGTGGATATTATACATCAAAGACTTGAACAAATTAAAACCAGGACTTTTACCAAGTCCTTAAAAGTTACGCGAATCTGTGAAGAATGTTCCAGACGGGAAAGGGTTTCAAATTAAAAATGGCGGACTTAAAAATTGTTAAGTGGAGTACTACAAAGATGTTTAAATAAACATTTATTCGTACGAACATCTTGCAATAAACACGAAAGTAGTCAAAATATTTGTTTGAAAAAATTCTCTTTTACGAACGAAAATATTTTTACCGTTTTGCATAATTTCACATTTTTGTGGTTTTTCTTATGAAGTTTGTTTTAAGACGTCGACTTTGAGAGCCAGTTTGGGAAATGTTTACATTCTCATTAATAAAACAAGTGAAAACAACTCCGAGGTTTTAAAGTCTGATTATATAACGAGAGTTAGTTTTACTTGTTGAATACATTCGTTCGTATTTCAGAATAGAATAGAATCGTTTATTTCCGAGTATATGGTATATGAATATGGAATCTCATATACCACCCTTGCCGGTGCAGAAATATGAAGTGAGTATCTAATTAGGAAATTCACATATAGTTCATGCAATATTAAATAAAATTTAAAAAAGAATTAAAAGTGTTTTTTAAATGAACATGTGTAAATTTTGCAATAAAATAAATAAATCATGTAATATTTTAGTTCGTTTTTAGTTAGTTGTAATTAGTTTAGGGTTTTTTTTTTGTGATTTTACTGTAATTATAGTTCGTTCAAAATAAAATAATAAATAGTAATGAAAACATGTGTAACTTTTTGGACTACGTATTTCTTTATGCATACATTACATAATTAAAAATTAGATGTTTTCAATGTTTACTATTTTATATAATGTCAACATGCAAAAATAATTTAAAATTATTCAATGACGAACAATATTATAATAATGTCAAAAGGTATTCATAAAATGTCAACCGTAGAAACCGTATTTATTTACTAAACCTAGCCTCCATTTTATGTACCAAATACACAAATCATTTTCCCGTCTTCTTTCAAATCACATTTGAACCGTCACACCTCAATCCCCTGCCAGTTGAACACATTTATTTCAATACAGAGTCGACATCTCCTTAACACAGTATCCGACGAGAGTCGATCGATTATACAGGGTGATATGGGGGCGAGGGAAATACCCTCAGGGGTTGAAAAGGGGGGTGAAAGGGGGTGAATATCTGCTGCTATACAGGCGTGAGCGTCCACGGTGCGAACGATAAAATCCCGTCTGCCAGCACCAATACGTGGAGATGACTGTAAACAGAGGGACTGTGGATGGAAAAGGTTTATTTTTAGCGATGAAAAGAAATTTCTTTAGAATTTTGTTTTTTAATCGGCGCTCGTTAGGTAAATATACCTATGTGTAGTATACCATATTATAATATGTATCGTGTTTTTTGTGCTGTCTCAGATGTGGTTTTCATATATTTATTTAAACTGTATGTGCAATACATGGGTGGACTTAATGAAACCAACCTTTGGTTATAGTCTCTTATACTATTGTTCATCTTTTGTTATAGCTGTTGGTTCTCCTATGACTAAATAAATAAATAAAAGTATACACTGTGGTGGGTGTGCACAAAAAATAAATAATACTAAAAATATTATTAGGTATTTAACTAATAAATACAATGATAAATGTAAGATAACTGGAAATATAATATCATCATCTTCCTGCCCTTGTCCCGTTTTATTTGGGGTCGGCGCAACACGTTTTTTTCTTCCATTCTGTCCTGTCACCCGTCACGCTATCACCAACTCCCTTTTCTTTCATATCACTTCTCACATAATTCATCCATCTTTTCTTTGGCCTCCCTCTCCCTCTCCATCCATCCACATATATACTCATAACTCTTTTAGTAACATGCGTTTCATTCCTCTTCTTTACATGGCCATACCAAGACAAACGATTCTCTTTCAACTTTTCCGTCACTGGCGCCACTTTCAAACTTCCTCTAATATACTAATTTTTTAATTTATCCATTCTCGCCACACCACACATCCATCTTAACATTCTCATCTCCACTACATGTAATTTTTTTATCATCCGTCTTTTTCACAACCCAAAATTCTGATCCATACAGTATGATAGGACTTATGACGGACTTGTAGATTTTACCCTTCAACTTGGGGGGCCTCCGTGGGTCACAAGTTGTTCCCGTGACCTGTCGCCATTTCATGCATCCTGAGTTGATCAGATGAGTTACGTCTCGGTCTACCTCACCATCCCCTGGGATAAGCGACCCGAGGTACCAAAAGTCGGAACAGATTGGTATGGGCGTTCCGGCGAGAGCTGTGGGCACAGGACTGGAGAGAACACCGAAATCGCAGAACATGGAAATATAATAATTTTGGTAAAAAGCAAACTAAGTTAAAGAGCTTTGTGGTTTTTTAATGTTTTTATGCTAACGAAGCGGACATAAGGATACGAGATAGGGATGGAATTCCGCTCTTGAATTGTACGCACAATGAATTGGTTCCCAAAACGCTTTGGCCGTATGGGTAGAATGTCCACCATGTACCGTGGTAATGTACCACCACATGTGGCGCAGTACCTTACGTCTGGTGGTCCGATGATGGAACGGTCTTTTTTTTTTTTTAGGTGAGAAAATCATCTAATGACAAATCCCGCTCTTGGGCGGAGCGAGAGATAGTGTCAGACTTTTACTGACTAAAAACCCACTCCTGTTCCTTCTTTGCCTTCATCCCGGGGCCCCGGACTTCGCTTTCACACTACCCGTGGCCCCAGTAGGCTTCGGCCCTGCTGGGCCCCTACGATTTGCTGACATCTCCCTGAGGCGTGCGTGGAACAATACGCGCCGTCGACGACTTGGGCTCGGCCCGGACAGTTACCGGACGGTCGGACGGCGAGCCACCTGATGATGGAACGGACTGGGTGGCGGATTAGATTTTGCAATTCCAATGCACACTCCCCGAAATGTAAACGATAGAAAACCGAAGTCGATGTTCAAGACTTCGAAGTTTTGACTCGACGAGTGCATCATCGCCGATGATCGTTGTAGCTCGTTTTTTAATCGAGTTAAGTGCATCTAACTGATGCATAAAAAAGTGCACATTCATTTGACTTCATAATCTTCACGTTCTGAATTTGACAGTTAATGTCTGGCTTTTTGAATGGTTGAATACTCATGACATTAAAACTGAATGCTCAAACAGGTCGGATACAATAGAGCTCAGACCGGAACATCCGATAAGCGTACAGCAGCTGGTCACATCACTAGAGCCAGTCGGTCGCGGTGGTAAATACGAGAAATCTTTTTGCTATTTAATTTCAGGTCTT
Source organism: Mythimna impura (assembly GCA_905147345.3). Lineage (NCBI taxonomy): Eukaryota > Metazoa > Arthropoda > Insecta > Lepidoptera > Noctuidae > Mythimna > Mythimna impura. The sequence continues at coordinate 24,936,748 of LR990346.1, read as the reverse complement.
TATATGCGGAAAAACGTTCGCAAATTGGTTAATGGATTTTTGTAATGGTTTCGTAAACAATTTCGTGTCTATTGTATATTATAATGTGGAACAGCTTCTAAAGAGTATCGAGACATGGAACACATACTTAACACATTTTTTTAAGATGTAAAATCATCCAATAACGTCTTTCGCTCTACGGTAGTCCGAGAGGGCGTGTCGGACTTCTTTTATTTATTTATTTAAACTTCATGTACCGTGGTGGTACATAGGCGGACTTAATGCCACAAGGCATTCTCTACCAGTCAACCATTGGGTTAAAAAAGACAACACCGGGGTAGGATTGCACAATAAATAAATAACAGATATTTGAAATAGAATGTAGTATCGTTATATTTTATTAATAGTATAATAATAAAATACGTATGTATATAATAAACAAATAAATATTATGATAAATATGAAATCATTGTAAAAAGAGAACTTAAAATTTAATAATTATGACGAAGACCGGACTAAGGTTGAGAGGACTTCTTTTGACGAAAAATCACCTGAGTGCAGTTGCTCTTTGGACAGGGTCCAGGCATTCTAAGGCCAGGGTCATTCTTTAAACCGTACCCGCGGTCCTAGCAGGCATTGGCCCTGCTGGGCCCTTTCTGTTTTGCTAACATCTCTTTAAGGAACAAGTGGAATACTACACGCCGTCGATTTGGGCCTGGTCTTTACCACTTCAGTTTTGCTGATCTTTCTTTAAGGCGCGTGTGGAACACTACGCGCTGTCCAACCGGACAGCAAAATTCTGATCCCATAGAGTAGGTACTTATATCATTTTATCACATTAATATTGTAAAGGCGACAGTATGTATGTACGTTTGTTATTCCTTCACACTCAAACGGCTGAACGGTATTAGATCAAATTTGATACACTGACAGATCATGAATATGACATAGAATACATTTTATCCCAGGAGTATATTCTGTTGAGTTAATTTTCTACTTTTACACAGGCGAATCCGCTATCATTTGGTTAAACATAATTACTTTATTAAGAAACTAGGTTCCGTCAGCGGCTTCGCCCACGTAAAATTAGGTTTTTCCATACAAACTTTGCGACCCCCTTTTCATCCCCTTCACCCCGAATTTTATGAAATCCTCTCTTAGTACTCGCCTACCTCATAAAAGGAAACCTTGTGCAAAACTTCACGCTCGTAGGCCCAGTAGTTTTGGCTTTGCGTTGATATGTCAGTCGGTCAGTTTCTCCTTTTATATATATAGATACAAATGTAATGTCTTTTAATGAAGCTGCCTATGTACAGCTTCGTATATCTGTTAGTTCTGCCCAACCAAGAGCTCTTCCGCTCTTCTTGATGACCTAAACTGAACTGTTAAAGGGATGGAGCTACATATGGTGTACAGCTCCATCCCTCGTTTTTACTCGCACGCTTGACATATCTCACTCGCACGCTTGACATTTTTCACTCGCACGCTTGACATTTTTCACTCGCACGCTTGACATTTTAACATGTCATGTTAAGGCCTCAGGTCTTTGTTACCGTGTCGATACAGAGCTGCATTGGACAATCGCCTCCTTGCTGTTGGGATAGTGTGGTGTGTGACAACTTTTGCTGGATTTTGGTCGATTCTTTTATATCCCTTTTCCTGCATTAAAGTGGGCGAAGCCGGTGGCAGAAGCTAATAATTTATAAGAATAAAATTACGAGTATTTTTGGATATATGACAGTGATGGGTCGCGGGAATCCGATGTATGTGAGACGTACAAGACCGGTCATCATTTCGACACTTTTTTATTTTAGGTGGGAATCTCATCCAATGACATCTCCCGTTCTTGGGCGGGGCGAGAGGATATGGCGAGAGGGTGTGGCAAACTTTAACTGACTAAAAAACCCACTCCTGTTCTTTCGTTGCCTTTCATACCAGGGCCGAGTTTTCCTTTCAGAAACAAACCCTTGGCTCCAGTAGGCTGCGGCCCATTGTGACGATACTTGGGGGAGGCCTATGTAGGTCGCCCCAAGTCTGCTTCTGAACATTCAGCAGTGATGATAATGATCATGAATAATTTTGAAACCTAAACCCTGAATACATTCAACGTGGTAGCTTAATAAACGAAATTGCGGGAGACAGTTGGTATTTCATAAAATGCCTGTCGGTCTGTCGTTTGAAACTGTTTGCTCTGTTATCAAATAAACCTTTGAGTATTTTCGTCAAAAGGTCGGCTTATGGCACAGGATTAAAATTAGTGGTCTGCGGGTAATACCAATTGCGAAAATTAATAAAGTTGTGCGCACTGGAAATGTAACAACTCTCACTTTATTAAAGTATAGTTATCTTTTATTTTACGATATCTTTTATCTTAATTTAAGGAAACGTTTCACAGTAGCTCAGCTGCTGCGAAAGTTAACGTTTTTAGAATATTAATTAAAAATCCATCAACCCGCACTGAACCTTCATGGTGGTTTTTTTTTTTAAATTGTTATTAAGGAGCTTTGTCACAATATTGACTATGTCGCTCCATCATAGCCAAATTTTGAATTTTAAGTTATTTTAAATGATTGTTATATATTTTATATAGTACTTTTGCTTCGTCTGATGTAGCCTTAGCTAAGGCATTGTTGCAAATACCGATTTCAAACATATTTAGAGTGCTAAACAGATTTCTCCTGAGGCGTTCGCCCCTGGTGAGTTACAGCCCATCCTTAGAGAGGAGAACCTTATTGAGATGGGAAATCATCACATAACTCCTCACGCTTTGGGTGCAGCGACAGGGAGTGTCAGACTTTTATTCACTAAAATCGATCTGTATTCCTTCCTTCAGTTGCCCTTTGCGTCCAGAGTCACGATAACTCTTTCATACAATCCTGCTGTAGAGACGAGGCCTGAGTTCCAGCAGGAACATTATCATCTCCATCCATTTAACATAAACAGCCTTTTAATGTTCTTGAACTCTTTGGAAGAGGCAAGGGCCGCAATCCACCACGCGGGCGGGGGATGTCACATGTCTTCGAATTTTTGGTTCTAGGACATTTTCTTTACGATATTAATTTCGTTCACTATTTTGAGAGCAGTGATATGATAAATTAAACGCGCCTGGCTGGGTTTTAACTTGTGACCTACAACTCGTAAGACGGAGACGTTACCTCTGGGCCAGCATTGCTCTATCTATATAAAATACAAATATTGCTATACTAACCTACTATAAAATTAATATGGAATTAACTCATAGTCAGTGTTGACACACAAATTTTATTCTATGCATTCACAATACAATTATCTTCCAAAACAGACACACGTCTATTTCAGAGGCAATTTATAGCAACTAGAGCAAATACTAAATGTAAAGTGTACCTCTCGCTTCAAACAGACAGCTGTATCAATATTCACGTCTGTCTGCTTTCTATGTGGATATGAATATCGTTAGACATATGCCAGGTATGATTATGCTGGGTGGATGTATGTAGGTTACATAATATGCAGAAGTAGTGCGAGTTTAGTAAAAGTAATTCACGGGACTTGGTGATTGTATTTCGATTGTATACGACTGTTTTGGAGAAGGAAATGGTTTACTAAACCAAACTATGTGTAGGTATCTTCATATATACAAAAACAAAATATACTCAGGCAAAGTACTCCTACACATCGCTATTATCCGGAATGATGCCCAGAAGACTGGCAGCATTGCCATGTTGTTGGCAATGCTAATAGGGTAAATAACGAGACAGCCCTCAGGCCACGAAAAGTGACGAAAGTGCACGCGCACTCTGACCCCATTTTATTAAGCGTTTCGACCCCAAATGGCTTAAATTGTAACTACCAATAAGGTTACAGTATTTACGCTGTTTGATGGTCTCAGTCTTTGCCAGCACAGCAAACAGAAGGAAATCTGTTACCGATATCTGGGATTGTAGTAAGCTGATGACTCGTTAATAGTTTTGAGAGCACGTAGGTCGTAATGGTTGAGCTATAGGCAGGTACCCTGCATGTCGAGAGGGCGATTCCCGCACATGACAAATATTAGAGAATACAGATAGTTGTTCCGAGTCTGGGTGTCTTGTGAGTATACGTGTTTGAACGCATTCATCATATAGGAGTAATTTCTAGTATGGAGCAAAGATTATAAATAAATAATAAACAAAATATTTGCTACTAATGCGCAGGAGAACCAAGGTTGCCGACATAGCACGAAGAATCGCAAAACTTAAGTGGCAATGGGCAGGGCACATTGCTCGCTGAACAGATGGCCGTTGGGGCCGAAAGGTTCTGGAGTGGCGAACACGTACCGGAAGACGCAGTATTGGAAGGCCCCCTACTAGGTGGACCGATGACCTGGTGAAGGTTGCAGGAATCCGATGGATGCGAGACGCATAGGATCGTTCATTGTGGCGACATTTGGGGGAAGCCTTTGTCCAGCAGTGGACGTCTATCGGCTGAAATGATGATGATGATGATGATGATGATAACTTGCTACTTTCCGCAAAATTGTAAACCTTAGGTACCTTTTTAATACAATAAAATTGAATGGTATCATTATCGTTTAAACAAAATAGCCAAACCGCACTCATTTTGAAATGAGCATGACTTTTCATCGGTAATGGTGTTTGTCGGTAAACCCTGACCACACAGTATGATATCCAAAATGACCTTAATAATAATATAGCCATAGGTTCACAGGCAAAGAGTTTATAAAGACGGATTATTTATGTGAACAATGAAATGGCCAAAAGAGGTGACTATTTCTACTCCTTAGAGTATGTGAAAAACAGTAATTTTTTAAAAAATAAATGTTGCCATGTTGTTGTTGTTGTTTTTTGTTTTTGTTTGCTTCTTTTTTATTTTTGTTTCGTTTTACCCTTTATTGTGTTTGTGCCTTGTGCTGTACCAAATAAATTCTTTTTCTTTTTCTTTCCATGGACCCGTATTTGGTCACGGCAAAATCGCCCACTGACGCTGTCATTCGATCCTTACGTGAACATATAACAGGGGATGTGGTCCAAGATGGAACGTGGGACGTCGTCTGAGGAGAGATGCCGCACAAACACTGAAGATCAGAATTGGCCGACCACCCCCACTTCCCCCACCAGTGGAGATTGTCTCAGCTGCGGCCGACTTGAGTACGAAGTCTATTTAAAGTTTTGCAAGTTGGCTATAGTTATGGCAACGTGTGCCCGGGAGGAAGATTCTTAAACCTCCGGATAATTTCATCGCACCATCGGAGAGGTTTTCGCTTGGACACACGTTGCTATTGTCAAGCTGGGTGATTTTCCACCACGTTGCGTCGACCTCAAGTCAATTGGGAACTGCTAGATTATTCGAAGGAGTAACCGCGGATCTTGAACGCAAAGAGCAATTGAAGAAACACGGTTGGGTTTACGTCAGTAAAAATCGAACACTTCTTCTCGTTTTACCCAAAGTGAGGGAAGTTACTTTACGAAATAAAATCCAACTGAGAAAAGGGCAAGACATTGATGAGACTTTTGTTAAACGATGTTTGTAATCACAGAAAAAGCTGTACGAGTATAATCAAGTTAATGCTGATTATTACAATTGCTGTGTTCATTTGCAGTACACGGGTAATTGTTATTTAATGACAACGTTAATTATCTGGTTGTGAACGCACGTAATTATTTAGAGAGTCATTAGTTGGCGCTTGTTTGTCCATAATAAACGCATATCCAGGCACAAAATCACTTGAATATTTTATCAAATGTAATTTGAAAATCAAATCACGGTTGAAAACCAATTTTGGAAACAGTCGACTGAATTTCGACAATAGTTGTAACTTTACGCCGTTTAAGCTTCAAATAATTGCAATTAAAATCGGCTTGTACTTTGAATAAATTGTATTTGAAAATAGAAACTGTATTGTTTCCATAACAACAATGAAGATTGAGCTATATTGAAGCACTCAGGAGTATGGGTACTGTTGGAGAGCGAGGCAAGTAAGTGCTTACCCGAGTCGGCCGCTTTTGCACCGGCATGTAATGATGTTATCTCCTCTCTATTGTGAAGACACTCTTTGTGAGAAATGTTCCTAGTTTTCTATGAATTGACAACCGAATAATACAGATGGTACAGAATAGGAAGATTTGTTTGTTGTTAGAATGGAGTTGTGGAATAGAGAGCTGATTAGATTGTTGAGAAACTTTCACTTGTGCAGTTTTGTTTAGAATCTTAATATATAACAACAAGAGGAAATGTTTATTTGAATAATTCACGGAAAAGAGTGTCGCATTTTATTTCATGGGCATCAAATTAGATATATACCGGAAATTATCACTATCACTTTGATTTACAGTAGGTAGACTCGATTTGCTTTAGAACGGGAGAAGTCATTGGATGATTTCCCACCTTAAAAAAAAACCACATGACTTTTTTGTCTACATCTACACTAATATTATAGAGAAGAAAAATTTGTATTTTTGTGTGTGTGTATGTTTGTAATGAATAAACTCAAAAACTACTGTGCCGATTTCAAAAATTCTTTCACCATTGGAAAGCTACATTCACGCTGAGTAACATAGGCTATATTTATTGCCAGAAAAGATTAGGGATCCTTACTAAAACTTAAGTAACGTAACCCAAGGTGTAAAAAAGTGCCCTAAGTGGACGGGCCGCTAGTCTACAATAAAGAAAGAATTAAAGAAAAAGATTTTTTTTATCTTTTAAACCACTATATTATATTTATTGGTTTTGCTTAAAATGTGTCTTGATTTATGAATTTTATTTATGACTAGCTGACCTGACATACGTCGTTCTGACAATACCTATTTGACTGCGGCGCTCCTACAAACTTCAAAGAAGCCTACCCTAATATTGATAGCTAGCTAAACACGAGCCGTGTTCGACCTAGCTATCTATAATAAAAAAAAATAGAATGTATTACATTCTATTTTTTTTAAGAAAAATATTTTGTGGCTCATTTCCGTGCACTTTTTCCAATTTTCTTTTTATAAAAACTTTCCTTAATCTTTAAAAAAATAGTTGAAAAAAAGGTTCTTCCGAATTGGTCCAATCATTCTCGAGTTTTGTGCTAAGTAACATATTTAGTCATATCTACATTTTTAATTCTTTAGATATCATCATCTTACTGGCCTCGTCCCATATTACTTGGGGGCGGCGCAAGATGGTTTTTTTCTTCCATTCTGTCCAGCTAACCATCACGCTATCACTAACTCCCTTTTCTTTCATATCTCCTCACACCTTCCAATTTTTATTTATGTATGTAGATAAATAGATTATATCAATTCTCCTTTGACAAGTTTCTAGCTGATAGTCAAGTTCAAAGTAACTTGTCAGTGCAGTCGCTTTGTATGCCAGTCTCGAAGTCGTCACACAGGCCGTAGTGACTGGCATATCGATGAGTTCGAAGGGACCAGTTGACAGTTTGCAGTTCGAGCACACGAGAGTAATGGGGAACATACGCTTTTGTATTTCTTCATTTTCTTTTTTAGAATTTTCTTATAAAAGGAAAACGTGACTTGTTATTCATGAACTCCTGGGTATTAGGAATTTGGTATCAGGAATATCAAATACTGAATCGTGGACAGTTTTGGACAAAACAGGTTAAGCTAGGTTTCATTGCTATTATTAACTAGAGTTTTTTTTAATTAACTAGGTATACCTAGATTTTTTTACGGACTCTGATACAGTCTTTACGAAAATATTGTAGTATAAGTTTTATTTATTGACCAACTTTTTCTTGCGGTTTTACTATACATTACTCGTATCTTATTAATATTATAAACACGATTTTTTTTTTGTATGGATGTTTGTTACACTTTCACGCAAAAACTACTGAACGGATTTCGATGAAACTTGGCACACGGGTAGATCATGTCCTGGAATAGCACATAGGATATTTTTTTTATCCCGGGAGTGTGTTCCCTTGGGATAATTTTTATACTTTAACGCATGTGTTATATATAATGACGAATGTCATTATATATGACGTAGTTAAATCACGAATTTTAATATTTCACGAATATTGTTTGTTGTATTGTTTACATTGGTAACATTTATGCAGTTCAAATCAAATTTAAAAGTACCTACCAAGATTAATATTGTTGTGTTACATACAAATATAAAACTTGAAACTTAGACGTATTGATGATAGTCCTATAAATTATTTCGTAATTATTAATGATCATGAAGCTATATCTCTCATTTTAAATTGATATTTTATTGTAATAAGTTGTTTGAGTTGATTAGTATAGAACTGTCAATCGGTATTATCATCATCTTCCTGCCCTTGTCCCATCTTATTTGGGGTCGGCACAACATGTTTTTTTCTTCCATTCTATCCTGTCAACCGTCATGCTATCACTAACTTCCTTTTCTTTCATATCACTGTTCACACAATCCATCCATCTTTTCTTTGGCCTCCCTCTCCCTCTCCACCCATCCACATGTATACTCATAACTCTTTTAGTAACATGCGTTTCATCTCTCCTCTTTACATGACCATACCAAGACAAACGATTCCCTTTCAACTTTTCAGTCACTGGCGCCACTTTCAAACTTCCTCTAATGTACTCATTTCTCACTTTATCCATTCTCGTCACACCACACATCCATCTCAACATTCTCATCTCCGCTACATGCAATCTTTTTTCATCCGTCTTTTTCACAGCCCAACACTCTGATCCATACAGTATGACAGGTCTTATCACGGACTTGTAGATTTTACCCTTCAACTTGGGGGGCATCCGTGGGTCACAAATTGTTCCAGTGACCTGTCGCCATTTCATCCATCCTGAATTGATCCGATTTGATACGTCTCGGTCTACCTCGCCATCTCCTTGGATAAGCGACCCGAGGTACCGAAAGTCGGAGCAGATTGGTATGGGCGTTCCAGCGAGAGCTAAGGGCATAGGACCGGAGAGACCACCGAAATCACAGAACAAGTACTCGGTTTTCGTTCTGCTCAATTTTAAGCCAACACTCTCCAGTCTGTGCCACCACACCTCCAATTTGCTCTGGACCTCTAGGCCACTCTCGGCAACCAGCACAATGTCATCGGCAAACAGCATACACCAGGGAGCCTCTTCCTGGATGCCCGACGTCAGAGCGTCCATTATCATCAGGAAGAGGTAAGGGCTGAGGGCCGACCCTTGATGTAAGCCGACAGCCACACTGGTCAATCGGTATTATATTCTTTGAAATAAGAACTAAGAAATACAAATCAAGTGTTGTAAAATTGCTTAAATGATCTTATAATGTTTTATAACTGTTTAACTATGTAACAATTGTAATTAAAGACCTGTAAAATAAGTTAAATTACGGTAAACTGTGATTGGTGGAAAATGACGGGATATTATTATTTGACGTTTAAAAAAAGATGTCCATCCACCCGTCGACAGTTTACTATAAAAGGGTTTGTGACCTTTTGGTGAAATAATAGTTGTGATCCAGCAAAGCTCACGTAAGTTGATTATTATATCTTGATTATTGTTATTATTGTTGTTGTATTGATTCTGTGTATGTGTCTTATTATGGCTTTTGTTTCTAATTATGTTATACGGTATTTGAGAATACTTATTCAGCTTACTATTATGAAATGACCCAAGACATAGAACATAGAATTTCTTATAGATGTTATTGTGATAAACCATAATTAATGATGTTGTAAAATGTGCCTATAAAATACTAAAATTGAAGCTACCATGGGTTTTCTTGCTTGTTCTTTCCCATGACGACCTAGTTTTGGAACAAGCAACTAGTTATTCGATTAATTGACAAGCCTATTTTAAATAAATACTTAGTCTTGTCTTTCTGTGCTTTTCTTCATAAAACCCTTTCCCTACACACCAGTCATAGGAACTTTGATACACAGTAAATAACCGTTATCCATCTTGACAACTTAGCATGATATGTAGGTACATATAAAATATTAAATCAATGTAGTTATCTCCTTCCTCCTACATAATTCTAACACATGCGAAGTCGCTGGTAGCAGCTAGTAATCGATATTTATTTAGCAAATCGGTTTTTACAACACACTTTTATAAACCGATCACATTTACACATCAATTTAAACTAGATGAGGCTTTTACTGGCTTAGTATTTCTCGGGAACTACTTACTTTTTTTTAGGTTAAAGGTATCCTTTTCTATATCCTCTCCTGTTAGTTAAGGTGTGAAGCCGTAACAAAGAAACATACGTTAACATATCCATGTCTTCTTGTCGGTACTCCCTTTCTTCTCCTAAAATTGTTTGTCCGAAAATCATTATCCATAACAAGTTTGCTATAAACTTCAGTAACCATAATGTTCAAAATCCCGAAATTTTGTTTAACATAATTATCTTTAGTTCTAAAAGTATTCTGTCATAATATCGAGTACTATAATAATTGAATCTCCTAATTTTACATGACCTAAAGTCATATGTCCTAAGTTTTGTGTTAAATAATGTGTATTATTCCGAATGTTCATTTATAATATTTTTTTAGTCCTAAAACATTTGCTAAAAATTAGATTTTAGTGACAGAAACGAATCGCTGTAAATCCGACTCCACGCAGTCTTGTTTGCCCTACCCCTAGAGTGTAATTTAAAATCGCGTAGGCGCGGAGGGGCGAGGCGGCCCGCGATCGCCGGAGCCCCGCAGCGTTGCAGCCGTGACAGAAACCATGCCTGCTGCATGTTGCATGCTTGCTTGCATGCTGCATGCTTGCTTGCATTCTGCATGCTTGCTTGCATTCTGCATGCTTGCTTGCATGCTGCACGCTTACTTGCATGCTGCATGCTTGCTTGCTTACAAAAACCACATGTTCACAATCAACTGCTTTATTGAGTACATGTATAATATATTTATTTATGTATAATTTGTTCTAAGAATATTATTATTATAAATAAACATTACTTATGTAATTTGTATTTAGGACTTATAACTTCTATTGAAAACGGTTTTATGTCTTTTGTATATTATTGATTGTAATATATATGACAAACGGATTTAGGACATATTATATTTAGGGATTTCAATTTTATGGCATGTGATATTATGTGATTTTAAATTCAGGTAAGTTATCATTCGGACAAATGATGATTAGGACAAAAAAAGTTATGGCACTTTAAATTATGGATAAAAAATTTAGGTGACACAATAGAGAACCCTTCTTGTCTCGTGTGTTTCATGTCTTTTTTAACCTGGTAGAGAATGCCTTGTGGCATTAAGTCCGCCTATGTACCACCACTGTATATGAAGTTTAAATAAATAAACATAATTATAGTAACCATAGCCCTATCTTTGGTTTTCAGAAATCAGAAACGTTTATTTCAAATATACCAATTACTTAGGCACTTTTGAATTGTCAATGTCGGTTAGTCAAAAAAAACAAGTGAAGCTAAATTTTGTTTTCCTTATATCGTAATATTTTCCCACCAACCGAGGGTTGTCATTGGGTGCAGTTGTATACCGCGTACAGGGATAATCGTCGTTTGATACCACGTTCCATGAAAAGTGTCTAAAGAGTCTCTGTGTTCCCTCGTACGCCTTCCAAAGGTCCAGGGGCCCAGGGTGTAAGATAAATCTACCTATATATATAAAAGGAGAAACTGACTGACTGACATATCAACGTACAGCCGAAACTACTAGGACTAGGAGCGTGAAATGCACAAGGCTTCCTTTTGTCTTGTAGGCGAGCTCTAAGAAGGGGTTTTCGAAATTTCAACTTTTAAGGGATAAGACGGAAATTCATTTATATGCAAATTTTTTTTTCTTGGGCCCGTATACTTGAAACTTATTTAGTACTATTCCTTTTTCAAAACTACCCTTATAAAACGGTTTCGGGAGTGTTAAAAGTTGTAGGTGTGGGAGAATCTTATTCCTTGGGTTAATTAACTTGTAACTTGGCACCAATTCTAATTAAAATTAACAACAGAAACTGTCATTATTAGTTTTTCAAAACTACCTTCAAAATACAGTTTAGTGAATGTTAAAGTTTTTATGAAAACATTGTCGCGAACGAAGCTAGCAGAGTGCTAGTAAACCTATTTGGTACAGCCATGAGACACATTCTTATTGTTGTTTTTATTTTTAGGGTTCCGTACCTTAAAAGGAAAAAAATTAACCCCTATAGGATCACTTTGTTGTCCGTCTGTCTGTCTGTCAAGACCCGAGATCTATCGAAAATAATTATACAGCCGTTTATGTCGCACAAAACGTATACTTCGACACTCTCAGGAGAATCAAAATTCATAGGGTACTTCCCGTTGACTTACAATCTTGAAATTTGGCATGAAGCAAGGTCTCATAGCACAAGCATATTGAAAAATCTGAAAATTGTAAATTTGAAGCTAAGTCATAAAAAAAACTTCGTAACTCAATTTGGGAATTGAACTGTTTTCATTTTTAAGTTTGTTTGGAACCCTCACACATTCAGTTTTGTATGTTTAATTTAAGTTGTACATAAAACATGTTTATTTGGCACACAACTTTCTTTCTTTCTAGTAAATCATAAAAAAAGTTCATAGAAATAAAGGTTAGTTGGTTCAGACGCTATAGTCAATATATTTACTTCAGAAGTGTTGCTGAAGGTTACAAGTCCAAAAGGTACACCTCAATATTATAACAACAGATAAGTTGAAATGTATTCAATATGTAAATTATGACGAGCTAATTTTTTTTCACATTATGAAAATTAGATGCTGTGTTCAGAGTTGAAACAATTTGGTAGCGAAGTTTACAGTCTGGTGAGTTAGTTAAAATACGTATTTTGCGTTTAAAATTTATTGTAGGCATGTACTTGAAGATATGTATATGATTGTGTTATGAAAATATATATCATATTTAATCAGCCTTATAGTAGGGGAGGCCGGGATGCTAAATTTGCAGTTACTAAAGCGTCATGGGGACCTATTGGATTGTAAAGATTAGGTTCTAAAACGAAAAACAGTCTATGACAAGTTTCCATTTTAGTGCTCCCCCCCCCTTCACCGTTTTGAGAGCAGTGGTGAAGAAATAAATTGCATAAACTAATGCGCCAGACTGGGTTTAAACCCACGACCGTAATTCGTTAATTCGTTATTCGTAAATCGAGGCCGTTACCACCACTGCCCTAAACTTAATAACTTAACATATTATTAAATACTCTAAGTGGCATACTACTGTAGAACTGTAGAATAGTTGCCAGACTTGGACATAATAATAATAATAAATAATTTATTATCAGACATCTTGCCCCATAGATACATACCTTAGAGACTAACATATATAGAGTAAATACAATTTACCGTTAGTAAATAAGACTTAAGACTATGTTAGTAACACTTCGCATTGTACTATGTTCACTTCTTGCTGTTCTGTGGGAAGTGTCTGCGGAAGCGACGGAACACCACGCCCTGCGGCCAAAAGTCTTCCACCAGACCCAAGTCAAACAAAAGAAAGAAGTCTTCCAGTCTTTAATTTTGACAGCAGGATTAGCTTTCCAAGGTACGAAGGGGTCTCATTATGTTCGCTTTTTTTTTGAAATGGTAAATCATTAAATAAGTTCTCCCGCTCTGGGCAGAGAAAGAGGTAGTATCAGACTTTTAATGACTAAAACCCATCCGCATCTTTCAGTTGCTAGGCGTGCGGACAGCAAGCAATGGGTAGCTCGCCGTCCAACTGTCTGGTAACCGTACGTACCAAGTTCGAGTCATCGACGGCGCGTAGGGTTCCACGCACGCCTCCAAGAGATGCCAGCAAAACGTAGGGGCCATAAGGTTCGAAGCCTACTGGGGCCATAAGTTGTACGAAAGAGAAACCCGGGGCCCTGGAAAGAAGGCAAAGAAGGAACACAGGAGTAGGTTTTAGTCAGTAAAAGTCTGATATGAAAGGGCGCGAGAAGTCATTGGATGATTTCTCACGTTAACAAAAATCCTTCAGGTGCCCTTTGCGTTACAGGGCCTCGGTAACTCTTAATAATAACGTACGACGGTGTGACAAAAAACGGTATTCAATTTATTCTGTTATGTTGTTTCTGTAATACAGCTTATGTCGGCCGCTATTATTTAGCTGTCAGCGACAGGCAGTAATTCAGTCCGCTGAACACATATAAGTCACATTTAGTTAACCGACGCGACCGAACCTTGAACCAAATGGTACACATTATATATCAGGGTTTGTGTGATTCACTTTTGTGTTGAACCTAATTTAGTTCTTTTATGTGACGTAATTATTTCGATTTGTGGTGAAGGTGACTAATTTATTTGGGAAATTAGTAATTATGCTTAATTTCGTTTAGTGATAGCACGTACTGTCGACTTTTTTATTTGGGTCATCACGAACTTCTCTCGATCTGGGTGGGCGAGAGGGAATGTCAGACTTTTACTGACTAAAACCTATCTGTGTTCCTTCAGTTGCCCTTTGCGTTCCACGGCCATACTTACTCTGTTAAAGAAAGCTGCAGCTAATGTCATAATCTTCTTGCCTTTGTCTCGTATTATTCAGGGACGGCGCTACACGTATTTTTCTTTCATTTTGTCTAGACACCCGTCATGTTATCAATAACTCCCTTTTCTTTCATATTACTCCTCAAACAATCTATCCATCTTTTCTTTGGCCTGACTCTCCCTCTTCATCCACCCACAAGTATACTTTTGTCTGGCCTGTTGGTCTAGTGGTTAATGGCCCTGACTGCTATGCCGGAGGTTGTGGGTTCGATTCCCACCTAGGACAAATGTTTGTGTGATGAGCACGACCATTTGTTCTGTGTCTGGGTGTAATTTATCTATAATATGTTTGTATTTAGAAATATATAAGTATGTTTTTCAATTGTCTAGTATTCATAACACAAGCTCTGCTTAGCTTGGAACTAGACGGCGTTGTGTGATAGTTGTGGATTATTATTATTATATTATACTCATAATTTTTTTTATAACATGCGTTTCATCCCTTCTCCTCGCACGACCATACCTGGACAAACGATTCCCTTTCAACTTTTCAGTCACTGGCGCCACTTTCAAACTTTCTCTAATATATTCATTTCTCACTTTATCCATTCTCGTCACACCACACATCCATCTCAACATCATCTCCGTGACATGCAATCATTTTTTATCCGTCTTTTTCACCGCTCATACATATATTCTGAGCCACACATGCTGCAGCTCATGTAGTGATGCCACTAAGTTGGTTACGTGAATAAAATTTATGAAGTGCTACGATAGTGCTACGACAGCGATAGCGTAGCGATCGTAGCAATGCTACAGCTACGGCGTAGCCACTGAGTATTCGATGGAATTCAACGAATTGAATTGAATTGGTTGTTGATTGATTGAAGTAGTTACTTTTTATTTTATTGTTGTTTGTCCTGTGCGAGTCTCAAATAAATTTATTTATTTATTTATTTTATAATTTATGTACACACATATATACGAAAAAAAAAATAAAAAAAAATATGTATATATTGTTATTTTTTTTTTAAATATTTATTTATATAAATGTTTTCTTTCTTTCTTTCTTTTCTATAATTGTAATATCTTTACTGTACGTAGAAGTACTTGTAATCAATCATAAATAACTTTAACTCTGCCCAAAGTTATTTAAGATTGAGTAGGTACATATAACATCAAGACGGTTTTCCTTGAAGGGCACAGGTGATGTCTAGAAACCAACCATTTTTTTTGTCTGGTAAATCATCGAATGACTCATTCCACTCTGGGTGGAGCGCGAGGGAATGTCAGACTTTTACAGACTAAAACCACACCTGTTTCCTTCAGTTGCCCTTTGCGTGGCGAGAGGTAGTGTCAGACTTGGTGTGACTGCCTAAAACCACACCTGTTTTCTTCTGTTGCCTTTTGCATTTTAAGACGATGGGTTTCCTTTTTAGAAATTCCCTGTGGCTTGTGTAGATGATTGTTGAGGCTATGCTAATTTATGCCACTTTTTTTGGTTCACAGTATATTGGTTCCATTTTTTCTTACATTGATATGTCTGTCTTAAACTCGTATAATATTTGGTTTCAACTTATCCTTCTTATTAATACGAAATAAACCATTAGAAGTTTTAAATTCAAAATAAGGGTAAGTCCTTATTTCTTCAGTTGCCCTTTAATTTTCTAGTTATACCTGTACAATCAAGTATCAAAATCAAAGACAAAAAGCCGCCTCAAACAGCAGCAATTTATCTAACATGTAACTGTTCCATTACAGCTTTTTATGCACACTCCTTAGCCTTTAGTCCGATGATAGTGAAACAAGATTATCTGCAGCTCCTCGGGAAATCCATTCTTTTTAACAGCGCTCGTGTGCGCAGGCCTTATCAGGTAACGAGATTAATGTTCTGTTCCTCTGCCTTTTTAAACTGTTTTAAAAATAACCTCTGGTGATTCAAGTAACTTTTTTTAACTTGGTACAGTTGGCGACTAAATTCGATTAATGCTTAGAGCAAAGCTAATTAAACGGAGCGGGATTAGTTCACGCTTATGTGTGTTACTTTTTCACGCTCAATTGGCTTAACGGATTCGTATGGAATTTAGCACACGGATAGACCACGTACTGGTATATACGATAGTACATACGATAGTTTGTATCCCTGGAGTAAGTTTCCTTGGGATTGTTTCCAATTCTCAAAAAAACAAACATAAAAACATTTTACAAAAAATAATTATAAAAATCTGGACAAGTGCTAGTCGCGCACTGAAAGTTCCGCACAAACTTACCTATAAAAGAAGTTCAATTCCTGAATTGAGTTACAAAGATTTTTTTTATGATTTAGCTACAAATTTACAGTTTTCAGATTTTTCCCTATGCTTGTGCTATGAGACCTTACCTCATGCCAAATTTGAGAATTCTAGGTCAACAGGAAGTACCCTATGAATTTTGATTCCCTTGAGAGTCTCGAAATATACGTTTTTTGCGACATAAACGGGCGTATCGTTTTGCTACTCAGATGCTTGATTTTTTCACATCTTCAAGGGAGCGCAGGCTTGAGTATATGGTTTTAATTTCAACTCGATACCTTTGTTTTGTTGTCAGTTTTGGTTCATAGTTATTTAAGACGAACTTCCGAAGTTAAAGTTATCAAAATCGGTCCACAATTGACGGAGGAATCGGTAAAAATCTATATATATATATAAATGAATAGCTGTTCGTTAGTCTCGATAAAACTCAAAAACGGCTGGACCTATTTGGCTAATTTTGGTCTTGAAATATTCGAGATAGTCCAGGGAAGGTTTAAACGGTCAAATAAAAATGGAAAAAATCACGAAAAAAAAATCCGAATACAACGCCACCTCTAATTAAAATGTCATTATAAAATGAATTATGCTGTTCTGGTAATGCCAGTAGATGGCGTTATCCTTACTAGTAGGCGGTACGAAGTTAGCCGGGTCTAGCTGACCCGGCGAACTTCGTACCGTACATTATAAAAAATGCCTGTTGCAGATAACCTCCCCTTTTTTGAAGTCGCTTAGTTCAAAAGGCTGTTAGGTATGGAATAGTTTCGTGTCATAAATTGACAATATTTATTATGTAAAACTTCATAATCGTTTGTTCAATTTTGTTGCCAACTGTACTGTCCTGACTATACGACCTTTTCTGACCGAGGTCTCCTCTACAAGTGAAAATGTCTATTTTTAGAGCTGAAAAGCGAATGTTCGTTGATCGTAATTTAGTTAAGAAAATAATTAGTATTCACTCAATGTTTTTGATTAGATCTTATGATAACAGTCTGAAGTATTAGTAGTAGGTATTTTGTTGTTTCACCGTTATACGGATCGCCTGGAGGACAGGGTAGGGCATACGGTGCAGGTCTACCCCGCTTGGGTGGAGCACGGCGGCAATGGTGGCGGCGGTGGCCCTGGTCCAGGCCATGGTTTGAAGCGAGAAGTCCTGGGAACTTACCAGGACCTCTCACTGCAAACCGAAGGAGGCGACTGCTTCCCATTGGTAAGCAGTAAGTCGGGAGTCACAGGGCGATTTCTGGTCACTATAGGCTTGCGGGAAGCGAATAATGTGTAGCTTGCCGTTCAGTAAGGTCCAGTCCCGTGTCTTCGGTGAGTGGTGTTCCACGTGCACCTCATAGACATTTCAGTATAATTGATGATGTCTATCAGGGTTGTAGAATTGTTTGAAAGAGTCACCGCGGCTTTGCAACGCAAAAGGTAACTGAGGAATAAGTTTTAGTCGATAATAGTCTGACACTCCCTCTCGCCCCACCCAGAGCGGGAAGGGATAATTTGATGATTAAAAAAGAAGAATTGTTGGTAATAATCTTTATTGCGCAATAACTTTTTCTTCGTGTACAAAGCCGCCTGTTTAAATACTCGTATATCGTCAGAATTACGCTCATCATATTTTAAACCACATTTTCAAAGTATAAAATTATTTAATCCGATTTATTTTAACCAGGGCTTTAATTAAACTCATTCCACGACAAGTATCTGCGTAGCAAATATTTTAAATGTGAACACTTTTACAGACAAGGTAATGAGCGTAATTACGGTTATTTTTGTCGTTTAAAAATATATTTACGAAAAAATTAAGCTCAGATATTCTGACGATAAAATGGTAATTTTAAAATCTTGGATACTTGGCTTTTTAAAATTAAACTTCAGTAATGCTTCCCACATATGCAGAGATATTAGAAGTAACTGCAAATAATCATAGTTTCAGCTATTTGCTACATTTAGTCGAACAATGTGCATAATAAGTTCAGAATTAAACGAAATCTTCTAATTTATATAAAAATCTCTTGTCACTGTGTTGGTTACTGAACTCTTCCAAAACGGCTTGACCGATTTTTAAGAATTTTAAGCTGTTTATCCCCGCATTAACGCCGGCGTTCACGCGCCATTGTCTTACTATTGTGTCTCTAATTACCCACTCAAAAGGTTAATATATTTTTTTGTGTATATCAGATGTAGGTCTGAGAATAGTACGTAAAGTATTTTTCGCCCTCCTACCCCATCCCACATTTTTTAATCGCGATATTTCTTTGACCTATATAAATAAAAGGAGAAACTGACTGACTGACAGACATATTAACGCACAGCCGAAACTACTGGGACTAGAAGCGTGAAATTTTGCACAAGGTTTCCTTATATGACGTAGGCGAGTACTAAGAGAGAATTTTCCAAAATTCTCTTTGCATGGAGAAGCCTACTTTCAGGCGGGCGAAGCCGCTGGCAGAAGCTAGTAATCTATATGGCAAAACAATGTTTGCCAGGACAGCTAGTGATATAATAATAATCGTCCCGGCTGACTTTCGATCATGGTGGCCAATCTCATGGCGGTTCCACATTAGTGTCGTGAAGCTCCGTAAACAGGCGTGAACGTGAATATTGACGGTTTTCGCGGGGTTCACGCGCGTTCCACCCCTGTTCCCCGAGCAGAGTCGGTATTCATCAACGGAGGTTAGCCAAGTACGCAGGAGTTATTATAGTACCTACACAAGCGAGTGCGTAAACGTCTACTACGTTACCGGCCCACGCTGAAAACCAGCGCTGTGGACTCGTCGCATTTTATGTGTGGACACGGCATTATGCTGAGCGTACGGCCGTTTTGCTCGGACGTGGCGCATTTATATTGACTGGACTGTTGGTCTAGTGGTTAGTGGCCCTGACTGCTATGTCGGATGTCGTGGGTTCGATTCCCACCCAGGACAAATGTTTGTGTGATGAGCACTATCATTTGTTCTGTGTCTGGGTGTAATTTATCTATATATGTATGTATTTAGAAATATGTAAGTATGTTTATCAGTTGTCTAGTACCCATAACACAAGTTCTGCTTAGCTTGGGACTAGACGGCGTTGTGTGGTAGTTGTGGAATATTATTATATTATTATTATATATTATTTTTGACATGCAAAATGTTTGCAATATGTTAGTTTTAAGTTTGCGCCTTTTCCGGCAAAAAAAAGTTTTTCTTTCTTTCTTTCTTCTTTTTAAAAACAGGTGCACTCTCTGTTCCTTTACTCTCATAGTCTGATGGGACAATCCGACTCGTCCGGGGTGAGATCAGCCACAGGAAGCCGCAGGAAGGTGCCGTCGTTCCTACTTAAAGCCGTTGGACTTTAAGTGCTTTTGAACTTCAAATTCCGGGCAGCTATACAGTAATGGAAAAACACTACAATAGCACTATTTGTTCGACAGTCACGACCAATGGGACAGTTAAAAACCGTATATACGAGTCATAAAAAACCGATTTGGTTGATGTAGAAATAATAACAATCAGTCCCTTTTGCGTTTCACACATCTTGATAGTTTTTCAGTGATGATGTTTATCTAAATGTAGGTACTGGTATAAAATATACATGTATATTGACTTAGCATAATAGCATAATCAGCCTTTTAATGTTCCCACTGCTGGGACTCAGGCCTCCTCTCTAGGAGAGGGAATGGGCTGTAATCCACCACGCCGGTCCAGTGCGGATTGGTGAATGTCACATGTCTTCGAATTTTTGGTTCTAGGACATGCCGGTTTCCTCACGATGTTATATATTGACTTGTATATTGACTTAAATATTACTAACTACGAAAAACAACCTAACTAGTACGTAGTCAACAAAGGAGATAAGTAATCAAGGTCGTCAGATACAGTTGAAGTATTTATGGGAACCGATGAATAGATATGAATGAAACACAATTAAATTCATAGTAAACAAACAACTCACTAAAAAAAGCCTACTATTGATCTTAGTTGTAGGGCACGCTCAGCGTAATTTTACTATATAATTTATTGTCCCACGAGAACGTAAACGTACGCACGTACGTTTCGCAAGAACTTGGTAGATTCATCACACTCTTGATTTGTTGTACCTATTCGTTTTTTTCTCAATATCATTCTTTATTTGTATGTATGTATCTAATTATATATTTATTATTGTTCTTGTTTCCTCTCTGTCAGTATTCTATTAAGTTGCACCTGCCATGTTATGTCTCTGCACCACCCTAAGGTCGACTGGTAGAAAATGCCTAAGGCATTAAGTCTGCCTTTGTACAATGTTTCATTAGTGCATAAAGTTAAGTACTATTGGGTAAAATACCCAGACTACAAAAAAGACCGAAATACAATGAGTTTTCTGTTAGTGAAAAGTTTTAGCTAAGTATAAAATATATGGTAATGGCATTACCTACGGAGAAGTCAGGCGTTTCGCCTCGTCATATATACCGCGTACATCGAAGAACTTGAACAATTTGCCTGTTGAGGTCTTCCCATCCGATTATAATTTGGGTGTCTTCAAGGCTAGAATGAATGAGTCTTAATAAACTAGTGCGCCTCACCATCAACAATTGCATCACTGCTTACCATTAGGTGGTATCGCAGTCCAGCACTAGTTTATATATAAAAAAAAGTCACGTCATAAATGACATGTAATGTCATTGCCATACATCATGTATTTAGCATTTGGCGGGAACGGTAACAGTAAAGTTATTTGTCTAAGTCTTCACGGTCTACCTGTCTAAATTTGAATAGCCGATTTGGCATTATTGATTAACAAACGTACAGACTTACATTTATAATATCCGCGGGATTTCGATTTGCGGTTTAATTTCCGGTCCACATATTTCATCAAACAATTCTGATTATTGCATCAAAATAATACTGTTAGCGAAAATATTTCATACGAAATTCGTAGAATACCGACCAAATAAAAACTTTACCACGCTCCATTAAATATTTTATAAGAATGTCTACTTATTATTTGATTCTCGGAACAATTGCATGTTATTATGAGCAAATACTGAAACAACAATTATTACAACAAGGACTCACAAGTATTTGATTTGGAGAATCGACGTGTCCTCGGTGGCGGCGTTCTCTCGTGCCTTGCACTGGTTCAGGGCATGGTCCGGAGCAAGAGGAAATGGGAAAAGAAATTCTTCTGCGAAACAGTAATGTTAGCGGAGAAGAGAGCCGCAATCGTGAGAGAACGGATATTCTCACTCTCACACCCCAGTCGCCGCTACAGAAACACTCCAGGCGTCAGGAGTGTTTCTGTAGCGGCGACTGTGAGTGGCTGGGCAATTCCTAACCACCGCTGGCGCGGCTTTGGAGACGTCGAGCAATGGGTAGCCATCCAGCCGTCCGGTAACCGAGCTCCTTAGTAGTTCTGAGTTGAGCTATACGAATACTGACAAATGCTTGCACTGACTGGACAAGTCCGCTCAGAACTGTGTGGTTCTTTCTTCAAAAGACCATCTCAGACTCCAATCTGCATGGTTCTCATATGATTTGACCATTACATGTTTGCTGTATGGACTTTAAAAGAGACTTTGACTCCTGAGTTCGTTTCGGTGTTTCTTCTCAGGGTATTCAGCTAGGAAACACCTGCTTCATCTAGTTTAAATTGACCAAAAAAAATTACGTGTAAAAGTGTTTTTAAAAACCTATTTGCAAAATAAATATCATTTTTCATTTAACAGTTAGGACCGATTCCGAGTCATCGACGGTTCGTAGTTCTACGCACGCCTCAAAAAAATGTTAGCGAAACCGTAGGGCCCTAGCAGGGCCCTTACCTGCTAGGATCACGGGATTTTTTAAAATACTGTGGCGACCATGGAGGTCACATTAATACTACCAACTTGCAAACTGGCAAGATATACTTTTAAGGTTTATGTTTTAAAAAGTGTAGGATTGATAGATGAAAAAACTAGATAGGGGATGTCAATAAAAATCGAAACGAAATTTTTATATATAAAATGTATTAGAAAGTGCTTCATTCTATATAATAATAGTATAATTCAACCAGAGGCCTTTCATTTGCGTCTCCCCTATCACAATACTTACCGTGGCTCTAGAATGCAAAGGGCAATCAAGGATCCAGGTGGGTTTTAATCTCTACACTTTCACGCTCCACGGTCTCAGTGGTATACTGTATACTGTATATATCCCATTCTATATTTTGCGATTACTTTCTAAATAATATCACTTTTCGCTTCACTTTTTTTTTGACTGACCGACATTTTGTCAATTCAAAAGTGCCTGTAAAATATGGTCTATTTGAAATAAACGTTTCTGATTTCTGAATGCCTTTTTTGATTTTGGAATATCATCAGATAACTTTTTCCGCTCTGGGTGGAGCGAGGAGTATCTTGTCGACTTTTACCTACTGAAACCCACCCATATTCCTTAACTTGCGCCCTTTCCGTTCCAAAGCTGCCGTGACTCTTTCGAACATACCCATGGACATGTCAGGGAAAAAAATCAATGCTCTTCTTGCTGTCTCATTTTCCCAGAGATTGTCACATCACGATTACAGTTTCCACGCGCGCCTCAGGGAGTCAGCAAACGGTAGGGGCCCAGCAGGGTCGAAGCCTACTGGAGCCAAGGGTAGTGTGAAAGTGGAACCCGGGGCCCTGGGACGAAGGCAATGAAAGAACAGGAGTATGTTTTCAGTCAGTAAAAGTCTCACACTATCTCCCGCTACGCCCAAGGGCATGTCATTGGATGACTTTCCAACCGAAAAAAATAATCACGATTACGGCTAACTCAGCGCCTGGCAGTCCGGTAATCGACCGGACTGAGCCCCAGTCGTCGACAGCGCGTAGTGATTCACGCGCTCCTAAAATAGATGTCAGCAAACCTTAAGGGCCCAGCAGGGTCGATGCCCGCTCAGACCGCGGGGATTTTCTGAAATGGAAACCCGTAGTCCTAGAACGCAAAGAGCAACTGAAGGACACAGGTGTGGTTTTAGTCAGTAAAAGTATATGACACGCGCTGATTTCCTTTTTTTAAAAAAAAAACCGTATTCTTTTACTTACACGCTTTCCCCTCCCCGGGGCTGCGTTGTATCTTTCAAACAATCCCATGGCCTTGGCAGAAAAAAAAATCAATGCTCTTTTTGCTGTCCCTGCCGTTATTAGATCCATTTTCCCAGAGAATGTCACATCACGATTACAAAGCTAAGTACATAGGAACACGCAACGGGTTGAGCCGAGATTTTCTCAATTATTTCGGGTGAAATGACGCTCGGTATTTCGGTGAGCTATTTTGAAATTGCATTTTGTAGTGACAGGTTTCCGGTTCAATGCTTATCCGTGCGTGATTCAGTCGATTATTTAGTGTAATGAAATTTCCCATGGACGTGATGGTATGTTTTTTTTTATATTTAATTTTATATAAACTAGTGCTTGAATGCGATCCTACCTGATTGTAAGCAGTGATGCAATCGTTGATGGTGAGGTGTACTAGTTTATTAAGAGCCTAATTCACTCTAGCCTTGAAGACACCCAAGTTATAATAGGATGTGAAGACCGCAGCAGGCAAACTGTCCCAGTCCTTCGATGTACGCGGTGTAAACGACGAGGCGAAACAGCGTTATTTAGCGTGCTTTGTTAACAGTAGGAATATAATTAACTACGAGCAACGGGTAGCTAGCCGTCTGCTCGTCCGGTAAGGACCAAGCCTCAGTCGAAGGAACACTATGGGTTTTAGTCAGTATGAATCTGATACTCCTTCCCGCTCCACCCAGAGCGGGAGATGTCATTTCATGATATCCCATGTAAAAAAGCCCTGGTCTGTAATTGGTAACTAAAGGAACACGAGTAAATTTTAGTCATTGAAAGTCTGGTAGTCCCTCTTCCTACATAGGCCCCCAGCCCCTCTAGCCAAGTTACAACCGTTTCATTCCGATTCTCTTTTCGTTGATCGCCTCGAGTCGGCCACGCCTCCGATTCCTTTGTTCTGACGTCATCTCAACGCTCAGTCACGTGGTCAGAACAAAGGAATAGGAGGTGTGGCCGACTCGAGGCGATCAACGAAAAGAGAATCGAAACGAAACGGTTGTAACTTGGCTAGGGGGCAGATGTCGTAACAACGACCGGTCTTGTACGTCTAGCATCCATTGGAGTCCCGCGACCTTCGCCAGGTGCACGGTGGGACAGGCTTCCCACAAGGTGGACCTTGTGGCCTTCCAACGCTGCGAATTATAGTACGTGGTCACCACTCTAGATCTTTTCAGCTCTATTTACCATCTGTTCTGCGAGCATCTGTTACGTGATGTAGGACTACCTTAATTATGTATATTTGCACTTTGGAGACATAAAATGGCAGCCGGGTACATTATAGACGCTGTGAGACTTAAGTCATTAAACTGTCGTAAAATTAGAGTTACGACTACGCTAAGTACCAAATCCATGTAAAGCATCGGGTTATCTAACAGAATGACTTAAACCTTTTTAACCGACTTCAAAAAGGAGGAGGTTCTATGTTCGGTTGAATGTATGTTTTTTATTTTTATTTTTTATGTATGTTCACCGATTTCTCGGTCAATTGAGAACCGATTTTGAAAATTTTTTTTTGGTTGAAAGTATATGCTTCCGAATTGGACCCATAGAAATATTGTTATGATCTGATCATGAACTTCGAAGAAATGGAACAGAACTCCTCATAGGATCACAGCAGAACCGTCGTAACAAGTAAAATTGCTTTGTTTATACGTGTAGCCGATGACTGACTGAAAGTAGAGGGGGAATATATCGCACTGATCTGATGATGAAGCCTAAAGTTAGGCACCGGAACTCTGTAATAAATTACTGTAATCTAACCGTGTTTGGGATTATTAGAATTGTGATGAGATGCACTCTGGCTATAAGGTATTTAGGTTTGGCTGAGGGGTACTTTTTAGTGGTGGTACCATAACTAAAAAGTGTAAAATAAAAAACTTTTTACAAAAAAAATACAACCGACTTCAAAGTAAAAAAAAAACACTGAAAAGTGCAAAATAACTTTAATTTCGGAAGTCGGTGTTAAATAACGAAGAGACAAAACTATTATAGAAACACCGGCTTCCGAAATTAAAGTTATTTTGCACTTTTCAGTGTTTTTTTTTTTACTTTGAAGTCGGTTGTATTTTTTTTTGTAAAAAGTTTTTTTTGTAGTGGAAATCATCACTTAACTAATATATTTGACTTGCCTTTTGGTTTATTGGTTAGTGGCCCTGACTGTGGCCCTGATGCCGAAAGTCATGGGTTCAATTCCCACCACAAATGTTTGTGTGATGAAAATGATTATTGTTTAGTCTGGGTGTAATTTTAACTATAATATACGTATTTAAAATATATAAGTATGTTTATCAGTTGTCTAGTACTCATAGCATAAGTTCTGCTTAGTTTGGGACTAGATGGGGTTGTGTGAATGTTGTGGAATATTATTATTCTCTTTATTATTATTTAATTTGTCGCACTCTAGGGTGGAGAGAGTTCTTTTCTCTCCTTGCGGTTAGACTGGAAGCAGAATACAAAATCGCTGTGAAAAGGCTAAACTGATTCATTGAACATTTACATAATACCGTATTCATTATCTTATTTTAGACTAAGTTCTGCCTGCGGCTTAGCCCTCTTGAAAGTCGGTGTTAGGGCCTTGACACAAACTTGAAATAAAAGGCAGTGAACTGTAAAAATGACAAACGTATATCCAAAGAAATCGTACAGAAATAGAAATTATAAGGCGCGTGTGTGTCTCCGGTCAGGCCCGCGGCCCCGTTTATACCCGCGCAACAGCCCGACGAGTGACGAAGGTAGCCGACGATGCTCGAACAGTTGGAATACATATCCCAATAGAACGTATGCACTTCCAGGATAAGCTTCCCAGCCCCCCTAGCCAAGTTTCAATCCTTTCGTTCGCACCGAACGCCTCGAGTAGGCCACGCCTCCGATTCCTTTGTTCTGACCATGTGACTGAGCGTTGAGATAACGTCAGAACAAAAGAATCGGAGGCATGGCCTACTCGAGGCGTTCGGCGCAAACGATACGTTTGTAACTTGGCTAGGGGAGCAGGGTACCTTTCTCCAAGGTCCAATTTATCTCTACATTAGAATTTATCTAAACTAGTTTTAGACGTATTTTTTTAAGGTGGGAAATCATTAAATAATTCCTTTGGCTCTGGGTGAAGCTAGCTGGAGTGTCAGACTACACATATACATACATAAAGACTCACAACTACATATACAATTTGTATTCCCTCTTTATTTATTTATTATTTTATTTTTTCTTTTCATTTATGACTTTTTCCAATAATTTATACTATAACTACAAACTAGCTATAAACTAGCCTGTTGGTCTTTTGACTGGCCTGTTGGTCTAGTGGTTAGTAGCCCTGACTGCTATGCCGGAGGTCGTGGGTTCGATTCCCACCCAGGACAAATATTTGTGTGATGAGCATAATCATTTGTTCTGTGTCTGGGTGTAATTTATCTATAATATTTATGTATTTAGAAAATTATAATTATGTCTGTCAGTTGTCTCATACTCATAACACAAGCTCTGCTTAGCTTGAGACTAGATGGCGTTGTGTGATAGTTGTGGAATATTATATTATTATTATATTATAAACCCACCTTTTGTTTTTTGTTAAATAGGAAATCCTCCAATGACTTATCCCGCTCTTGGGTGGAGCCAGAGGGCGTGTGAGACTTGACAGACAAACCCACCTGTGTCCTTCAGATGCCTTTAGCCTTCAAGGACCTCGGTAACTCTTTCAAACGTTTTCACAAAAAACATTGGCCCTAAGAGTATTAAATTCCTTTTCAGGCAGTAAATAAAAATATCTCAGGTATAAAGTTCAAAGTGAGATTCCTTCACAAACAGTTCGCCGGCTTATCGTCCCGATCAAAATGCTTACGTTATCTCCCTCCCCCATCTTCCCTTGCAGGATTCGTCTGATATTTATTTCTATTTTAGATTTATTGCGAACTTTCACAATCTTGTCCTTTGGATATTAAAGACTATGATAGTGTGGATAAGGGAGAGGGCGGCCTTTGATAGGGTGTGCGAATACAGGCTAGGTACGTATAAGATTACGATAGCTCGTAGATAATCTTTCTTTCTTTTTATGTATACCTGTTTATACTCCATCGGTTTAGGTAGTTAACTAAACGTAAACAATCTTAATATGTCTTTTTATTAAAAAAAAAACGTATAAAAGACATACAAAGATTATTTAAATTTAGTTAGTTACCAAACATTGGTTCAGGTAAATAACAAATTGTAAAAATTTTTAGATAAAAATTATAGACAACTTTTAGATAAAAGACATGTCAAGATTGTTTACCTTTAGTTAATTACCTAAACAGATGGAGTATAGTTTTAGTTTTAAAAAAGAATAACGTTGGTACTTTTAATAGAAAATTTGAACTTATAATGCAAAGTCGATCCGTAGATAACACAGTTCAAAGTGTCTATATTGAAAGTGGTCTAATTGAAACGCACTAAAGGTAAAAAAACAACTACACTGCGCACACGTGTGCCACGTACGCGCCGATCTGGGCGCGTCAGTCTCCATACATTTTATATGGAAACTAGACTTGTAGAGCTACACTTGATCCACGCCACGCGACGTCGTTCTACGTACAAATCTGGCGTGTTATACGTGTGCGTCGATCTAATGTAGTTCTAGCTTTAATCGGTTGCGCACCCAGGTAGGCCGCTGCAAAGACAACTTGCCGAAATGGGGTTTTATAGACTTGTCGGATACTCAATGTGAGTGCGATGCCCTTGTTCAAAACATGAGCCACACGTTAGAGTGCTCTAAGTGCCCATACTCCTGTATTTTGGAGGATTTAATGATTACCATCGAAGCTGCAGTTAGCATAGTCGCCGACTGGGCCCATATAGTATGATGAGTTTACCATCGATTCGAAAAGATGAAGACAGTTCAAAGTAACCCGTTTCAAAAAACACTAATATCATAGTCAAGGACATAATATTTAATTTTGATTCAAAGTTCAAAGAAATTCAAATGTTTTTATTTCACATAGGCCTACATACACGAAGCTAGTGCATGGTTCCAAATTGGTCGTCTCCCATTGAGGAGAACCGACAAGAAACTCCATGGTTACTCTTTTAAAAAAAATTGTTTTTCTTAAAATATTTCCATATTACAGTATTAGTAGATATTATGTAAGGACAGTGAAGATCAGTCAATATTGTACTCAAAAGTACAATAAAAATAATCATAATAAAAAGTGAGTCGTAATAGCAAGTAATTTAAGAATTCGCGGAGTCTACAGTGTTGTCACATTCACATTATAAAAAAGAGGCTTTATAAAAAAAAAGGAAATAAATAAATAATTACAACTATCATTAAATGAGACGTTAACCAAATAAATTACTAACGAATTTATGGTGGTTGGGGTCTAATAATATAAGAAATATTGCAAAAATAACTACTACTAAAATACTCGGTGTTTAAGCCTCAAATTCTTCAAGTAACATTAGGTTTAATAGATTATTCATTAGTTATTTAAGTGTAAACCAAGGATTTATGCTGTATCCTACTTAACAAAAAAGCGAAGCTTTTTTGTTTTTGTGCTCACGCCATTTTTAATGTATTCTAATGTTTCTATGTGAGAACTTGTCATTGGCTTTCTAATGATTATGGTTTCCTTTTTTTGTCTGGTTTTATTAGCTGTAAGTCTCTCATGTACTAAATAAATAAATAAACAAATGTGGAGCGGTTAATAGACACATTTATATACAATATTATGAGTTTCCAGGGGGCCACATGTACAGAAGCAGTCATTGCTACTGATGACCAAAAATAACTTAAATTAAAAGAATTACCACTTCAAAACTATTTGAGACATATTTCAGTTACGTTACCGTAGTGTTAGCTTTAAATAACAGCAAGAATAAACATGGAAAACATTATCCTTATTCAATAAATAACCACGCACGTTATCCCTGCGTCTATTCTCCTGGCTGAACAATGTAATCAGCATAACTCATGTGTTCCCTGCGAGGCAGACGACCGCGAACTAATTCACAATGAGAATCTGAGCTCGCTGACATTTACACGCATATGAACTTGTATGTGATGCTACGGATTTTCTACCCCATCATATTATGCAATAAGGTTAATTTTATAACTGGGTAAAACTACATGAGGGTTTAGAGGAGAAGGGTTCCACATACCTCGGTTGTAAAGGGAGGATCCTCTGATCAGACGGGTTTTATATATCTGATCTAGGCAACTGCCCGATAGATGATTTCAGGCTGTTGGATATGTTCAAATCGCGCAGAGAATTTCATAGTTTAGTTCTTATGTGACGCCATAGATGTCGCTACAAGGGGAATATCTAAATACCATAAAACTATTTGAGTTCGATGCAAAATCAAGATGTAAATGGAGGTGAACAGCAGGAGCTGGTGACGCGGTAGACTCAGAAGAAGATGGCGTGACGAGTTAGACTCCTGCCTAAAGGATTGGCCAGATGAAGGGCCAGAAAAGAGTGGAAGAAAGGAGGGGTGGCCCTTGCCCTGCCGTGGGACATCACAGGCTCATTATATTAATAATAAACATTAGCGATCCAGCAGCAGAGCAGTGGTGGCCGAGTGGTAACGGCCCTGACTTACGAGTTGTAGGTCGCGGGTTCAAACCCAGCCAGGCGCATTACTTTGTGTAATTTATTTCATCACCACTGCTCTCAAAACGGTGAAGGAAAACATCGTGAGGAAACCGGCATGTCCTAGAACCAAAAATTCGAACACATGTGACATTCACCAATCCGCACTGGGCCCGCGTGGTGGATTATGGCCCATTCCCTCTCCTAGAGTGGAGGCCTGAGTCCCAGCAGTGGGAACATGAAAAGACTGATTAAGCTTTATGCTTAGCTATTCAGTGGTATAATTGAATTTTGGATGGAAATGATACATGATATTGTTATCATTCGTTTATTGATTACCTTCCACTATGATTCGTATTGATACGTTCGAGACGTGATGGTAGGCCTACTGTCTGCGGACTCCCTGAACTCAGTTGATGAAGCAGCAGCACCATGTGGTCGTGTCGTTGCCGCTTCGTTGACACAGTTTCATAGTTTTGTATATAAGCTTCACGCAGGCGTACACCAAGCGTATAATGTCGAATACGCGTCTATGAAGCTACGCGTCCGTATACAGTAGACCATAGTTTTGTATGTAAGCTTCACGCAGGTGTACACCAACCGTATAATGTCGAATACGCGTCTATGAAGCTACGCGCCCGTATACAGTAGACCATAGTTTTGTATGTAAGCTTCACGCAGGTGTACACCAACCGTATAATGTCGAATACGCGTCTATGAAGCTACGCGCCCGTGTACAGTAGCCCATAGTTTTGTTTTGTATGTAAGCTTCACGCAGGTGTACACCAACCGTATAATGTCGAATACGCGTCTATGAAGCTACGCGCCCGTGTACAGTAGACCATAGTTTTGTTTTGTATGTAAGCTTCACGCAGGTGTACACCAACCGTATAATGTCGAATACGCGTCTATGAAGCTACGCGCCCGTGTACAGTAGACCATAGTTTTGTTTTGTATGTAAGCTTCACGCAGGTGTACAACAAGCCTATAATGACGAATACGCGTCTATGAAGCTACGCGTCCGTATACAGTAGACCATAGTTTTGTATGTAAGCTTCACGCAGGCGTACAGTAAGCGTATAATGACGATTACGCGTCTATGAAGCTATGCGACCATAGTCAGTAGGCCTTTAACTATGTACCAGTCTAATAAAAAGTCACTGCCGCCATGGAACGCAAAGGGCATCTGATGGAACACAGGTGGGTTTAGTCAGTTTTTTGATACTCTCTCTCGCCCACCCAGAGTGGGAAACGTTACTCAATGATTCCCGACTCCAAAAAGGTGATCTGTTCATGCATAAAATAACGAAGAAAACTGTTTATTTATACCATTAACTGTTATCTACATTAATATTTTAAAAGAGGTAAAGTTTGTTTTTTTGTTTGTAGGAGGTAATCTCTGGAAGTACTGGTCCGATTGCTAAAATTTTTTCACCAGTAGAAAGCTGCTTTATTGCTAAGTGACATAGGCAATATTTTATGAACGCGGGCAAAGCCGCGGGCAAAAGCTAGTTTTTATATTGTCGGATCCAAATAAAAAAAATCATAATGATAGTTTTGTTATTTTTTAATACTGTTGTTATCTTATAGTTTAATTGTGGTTTCTAAGTGATATAAATAGATATATTTTTTTTATACTTTGCCTTTAACTTGAAATTACTCTCATGTCGTGAGTATGTTCAGAAACATGTAAACTAACAAGACAAGACACCCAGACCACGAATTCTGAAAGCCGTAATCCATACAAATATTTGTAACGAG
This sequence comes from Mythimna impura, assembly GCA_905147345.3. Classification (NCBI taxonomy): domain Eukaryota; kingdom Metazoa; phylum Arthropoda; class Insecta; order Lepidoptera; family Noctuidae; genus Mythimna; species Mythimna impura. The sequence continues at coordinate 24,904,727 of LR990346.1, read as the reverse complement.
CCAGCCCTCTCGTCACGCAAAGTGTCTTAACTTAGTGCTTTTTATAAGAAATATAATAATAATAAGAATAATAAAGTTTATTTGGAACACAACCATAATTCAAGTCTTAGTAAACTAGAACAGGAACAGTTAATTTAACAAAACATAGCCTGCTGTCTCCCAAACTAGGCAAAAACCTGTATCTTGGGAGGCAGTATATTAACAAATTATTCGTTCTCTGGTCCGTAGCCCATGTAAGACGACGTGAACATAAATGAAAAAATAAGTTAAAAAAAAAAAATGAAAAATAAACAAAAACAGAAAAAGTTTAAAGACCAAAAAAAAAACTTCATAAAGAAGAAAAACTAATTAATAATATTAAATAGATTGCCATTCATCTACTGGCATGATATGTACGTGTATATCGGCACGTGAGAGAATATATTACATTAACGCAAGTTTCCTTACCTGCATTCATTTTTCAATTAAGTTTACAACCGGCCTCAAACGAGCCTGTATACGAGCAAACATTTGCGCCAGACGGGGTTCTTCAAGCCAAACACTTTCCATAACAGGCAGGCAGCCGTCCGCGGTCCCCATTTGGTCCCCAGTCGGCCCCACTTGGGCCCAGTTGTGCCGGCAGCGCCCCCTAATGCACGCTAATGGAACCAATTTGCCGTGTTTTGCTCAACTACGGAGTGGGGAAGTAACGGGATTGTGGTTGGAGACGGGAAAAGGAGACACACTGCAATAACGAGTATACGTACATATATAAAGATGGAAACTGAAGTAGATAATAATGGCTCTTAAAGTAGATACCTATTTTAAAAAGCGCTACAATATATTTTTTTTGTGGTAGGAAATTATCCAATGACTTCTCTCACTCTAGAATGGACTGAGAGGGTTTGTCAGATTTTCACTGACGAAAACCCACCTGAGTCGTTTATTGCTTTTTGGGTTCTAGGGCGACGATCACTCTTTCAAAAAATCCCGTGACCCTAGTGGCCCCTACGGTTTTGTTGACATCTTTGTGAGGCGCGCGTGTACATGCTGTCGATGAATCGGTCTCGGTCCTCACCGGACGGCCGGACGGCGTCAATCAATTGCTTGTCGTCCGCAAAGCCGCGCCAGCAACTCATACATGATTATATAATATTTACAGCGTGATTTTTTAATCTAGGTGTGAATGACCAAGTCTGTAATTATGAGGAATATCTAAAAATACTCAAAGAAGTCTCGTAACCGATTGTGATGAAAACTAAAAATGTATCATTGTATTTTAGAAATATCAATGTTTTTAACCAGGAATCAAACACGATGATTATAGAAAAAAAAACATGTATTATTATACCATCCTGTAGCGTCATTAATAAAGATAAAATTCTAGGAAGTACCTTATGATACCTACATAAATGACTTTAAGAAATTTGGCGGCACCTTTGACTGGCCTGTTGGTCTAGTGGTTAGTGGCCCTGACGGCTATGCCGGAGGTCGTGGGTTCGATTCCCACCCAGGACAAATGTTTGTGTGATGAGCACAATCATTTGTCCTATGTCGAGTGTCATCTATAATATGTATGTATTTAGAAATATATAAGTATGTTTATCAGTTGTCTAGAACTCATAACACAAGCTCTGCTTAGCTTGGGACTAGACGGCGTTGTGTGAATATTATATTATATTTTTATTATATTATGCTATGCTTTGCTGGGCCGTATGAGTCATATCCACAAGATATCTCATAGTGCCATTTTATATCTAGCTGATACTGTCCACGGCTGGGCAAAGGCCTTCTTCCATTCCTTCCATTGTTCTCGGCTCTAAGCTACTTCTTGCTAATTCCTAAGGAAGACATCTAAGTCGTCCCACCATGCGCTGTCTCCTTCTTGGTCTGCCACGACGCCGACGTGCGATTTCAGGACACCAATTTTGAAATCAGAAATCAGAAACTTTTATTTCAAATAGACCAATTACAGGCACTTTTGAATTGTCAAAATGTCGGTCAGTCAAAAAAAAAAACTAGTGAAGGTAAATTGCACGTTCCAAAGCGTAGATCTCTATGGAGAAGAACGTGCAAGAAACTCCATGGACACTCTTTTAAATCATATTATGAGGTACATAAATCTTGGTTACATATTTCTTGTTGCTTCTAATATGTGAGCACAATGTAGATAATAGAAAAAAAAAACTAATTAAAAAATAGAAATTAAATTAGGTCAATGGCAGCTAAGAGATGACCAGTCTCAACTGATGGCACCCGTTTTTTTTTTTAAGGGTCCACTGCTCGATCGGTATGCGGCAGGCATATCTAGCCTAGTCCCACTTAAGCTCAGCAGCTTTCTGAGCCACGTCAACGATCGTTGTTTTAGCTGATATAGTAAAATAGCAATAAAAAAAAAATGAAGCGTCACCACAATGAGAGGAATAACACGATGAAAATTCGTTTCGCTTTTCCACGCTAATTTGTCCATAGCCTTAGGCCACAATCTCTCATTAAGCTACTCAAAAAGCAATTACAAACTCGGATTACCAATGCACACGGCAATTAGGATTACTAATCGTAGCGCAGTGTTTGGCTCACATTGATGTATGCGACCAAAAAGTTTGGTATACATTATAAATCTGAGTTGGAAATTAGATATTTAAAGAAAAGAAAAAAGTAAAACAATTTATTTACGCGTAATGACGCAATCTAGCATTACATATGTGATTGCAAACTGCATTTTTTTTTATTTATAGTTCTTTTATCTTTAGAATATTGTGTATAGGACAGGACAGCCTATAATGTTCTGTGTAACCTGTATTAGAGATGGGATCTTAGCCGTGATTGACACTTGAAAACTAGTTTCGATTTTTTTCTGTTTCGGTTACGGTAAAGATTATGTGTTTTAAAATGCGGAATGAGGTCATATTATTATTTACAATCAGTTGAAAGCAACCATTTTCCACAAATTGATTTTTATGTGAATTTTATGAACCCATTTACTTAATAGCCACTATCATCTTGTGATCTCTAACATGCTTTTCAGTATCAGAAGAGAAGCCAATGAATCGTTCTTTAAGGACTCGGTTTTTTAATAAATCCATTCGTTAAACTTTTATTTAAACAATATAAACTAGTGCTTGACTGCGATCCCACCTGATGGTAGGCTATGATGCAATCGTTGATGGTGAACCGCACTAATATATTAAGTCTATTCACTCTAGCCTTGAAGATATCTAATACATAATTACAAATTCGATTTCAATTGATTAAGAACCTTTTAGGAAAATAGCCATCCGTATGTCGTACATGAAATGCACGCGCCCAGTTTGCAAGCGGCTCGCGAACGAGTCGCGAGCGGTGCATTCGCCAGCCCCCCTAGCCAAGTTACAACCGTTTCGTTTCGGTTCTCTTTTCGTTGATCACCTCGAGTCGGCCACGCCTCCTATTTCTTTGTTCTGACCACGTGACTGAGTGTTGAGATGACGTCAGAATAAAGGAATAGGAGACGTGGCCTACTCGAGGCGATCGACGAAAAGAGAATCGAAACGAAAAGGTTGTAACTTGGCTAGGGGGGCAGGTCTGGACGTACCATTATACTATTCTGTCAAAAAAGATTCTCAAATAACTTGCCATCACAATTACGGTTCTACTGCTGGGCAAAGACCTCCCTCAAATCCACTTTGATAAAATTAACAAGTATAAATTGCGTCGCATGATTTGTCCTGAGTTGCAAAGATAATTTCTGCTAACATTAAAATACGACGAAGATCTCGTTATTGTCCACGGATTTTTATTCGCCCAAGGATAAAATAATAATTCGAATCGGAATTGAATTAAGCCTATCTTCGGCTTAAAATAAATTACCCTTTTTATTCCTTAGGGCGTCGTCAGATTGAAATTTTGATTTACATATCAGGGCCGAGGCTTTGGTTGGTAATGGAGTACGTCCGCTCTGCTCCCTGAGGCCGACCTCGATCCCAATCTGCCGGACAATCCTGACTTCTAACACCATCATCACGTAGGTAGCCTATCGAATTAGACTATAGATCTTTATATTAAAATTCTTCTGTATGTGTATTTGTCACTTAACTCCGGTTTGACCGATTTGGATGAAACTTTGTGTGTATATTTAAGTGGATCCCTGGATGGATTGAAAATAACATTAGACCCAGTACCTAGGTGGCGCTGCAATCGGATCTCTCAATTTTTTTTTCTGACGAAAAGTTAACTTTAGTGGAGGACAGCATCTGTCGGGACCACTATTATAGACAACATGTTAAGTAAACCTCGTCTATACCCGTATGGCAATGCTTAATCTCTGACCGAGGTAAAAGCCAGTCACCGGTCACACGAAGTGTTGACTAGGCATTTGGAGAAAAGCGCCGATTGTACATACGTCTGTACAATTTGAGTGACATTGAAAAACGCTTAATTTTTGTTTTGAATACACGGGTGTACGAAATTTATTCGGCCGAAAATTTTGTTCTCTATATCTTCGCTTTTTTATTATTAGTAGGCTCGCGTTTGACCATTATCTCACCTGATGGTAAGCGATGATGTAGCCGACGATGGAGCACGCTTGCCTATAAGTAACCTATTCACTCTTGACTTAAATACCCCTAGGTTGTAGCTATCATGAAACACAGACTCCGGCAGGGAAGTTTTTCCTAGAAAAATCAAGAAAAAGATTTTTCTTTGTGTTTATACGTAAAAACGCGCAATTACGTAATAATAATACCCCTATACGCGCGAGGGGTTAAATAGTGTATGAGCACTTAAACTCCACGACCCAAGAGTTTCGACCCCACATGTACAGGTGGCTAATTACCTAATTAAAGGTTATTTTTACCTAAATAAACAAGAACTTACCTAAATGGTATTGAACCGTTTTAGATCAGTTTTCGCATGTGCTGCAAAGATAAAAGGATCGAACGCTTGTGAAAAATGATGATAGGAAAATGGTAAAGGGTTAATAGTAGGAAGGTTAAGGAAGGAAATCTTCGACTGAATATTATGGGGAATTACCTAAATATTATTTAAATAATACTGGGCAGAAGGGATAGTATTATGAGTAACGTTATTTCTTATTATTGTTGACGATATGAAAGTGCATGGCATTGAAACCTGGATCAAACATTTTGTTTTTTTTTTTGCCTAAATTAGCGTTATATGGAACGCTAATTTAAGTAAGTTGGAAAAAAAAATTCGCCAAGTGCGAGTCGGACTCACACAAAAAAAAAAACTTTTGTTGCATGGGAACCACTTTAATTTTCAACTTTATTTTAATTTTATTCTTTGTTGTTTTAGCGGCAATAGAAATACAAATTCTGTGAACAACTCTCTACCTCTTACGGTTTATGAGATACAGCCCGCTGATAGACGGACTGACAGACGGACAACGGACGTTTAGTAATAGGGTCTCGTTGGCACCCTTCGTGTACGGAACCCTAAAAAAGGTGGGCTTTAGTCACTAAAAGGTGGGTTTTTGTCAGTAAAAGGTGGGCTTTAGACATTCCCTTTTGCTACGCCCTAAGCAGGATATGACAATTTCCCACTAAAAAAATGCCCTACACCAGGATTTACTCCTGTATCATCGGTGCTTTTATAAACACATAGGTAAACTCACATTCACATGCTAAATTACTAGTGTGCAAGTTATTTATTATTGGTTATACTGGCAGTGTTATTACTTATAACCAGAGGTCGGAATTAGGTAGAGTTATTTAAGTACTTATACTGATTTCATACAGCGAAAGAATAAAGTGGATATGACATGCCTCAAATCCCGAGATTAATTTTAAGAAGCAGATTTTTTTTATGTCACTATCAGAAATATAGCAGAAAAAATTTCTTCCTGCATTAATAATGAGAAGGAGGAAGTGTTTAACTTTAGTAATCTCACCTCAGTTGACGTAGAGAGAGAGATCTTTTTCAATGAAAAATACTAATAAAAATTGTGTGTTAATTATCTTTGTTTAATTTGTCTTGTCTATCTCTGAGGTTATTATTATTATTTATTTGTAATATTGTTGGCCACACGGGATTTTTCATTAGAAACCCCGGGAAGATCCATAATAAAACATTTCGATGCAAGTACATGAATAACTCTACCTGATTCCGACCTCTGCTTATAACTAACCATTTTTCAGTTACCGGGCTTCTAGATGACGTTATATCTCTCTCTGATCTTAAAGTCGCTTCAATATTAAAGCTTCTTAAGGTACTTTTAATTTAGTACAAAGGTTGTTTTAAGAATTTCTATTTAAACCACGAGCTTACCTAATCGAGCAAAAAATCACAAGTCGAATCATTTATTTATTTATTTATTATTTATTAAATACTTTATGCACGAACGTACAGCGGCGGACTTAATGCCTTAGGCATTTTCTACCAGTCAACCTTAGGGTGATGCAGAGATAAATAGTGGTAGGTGCAATAAAAGAGAGAGAAAAGGCGAATAGGTACAAGAAAAGATATACTAATAAACCATATATATCATACAATTATACAATACATAAACAAATTAATAAACTATCTACATATATATCTACACTAATAAAGTCAAACAATTAGTTCAAATCGACAATTTGAAAACATTAACGCTGTGATGACACTACTGCCAACTTCTTACGAATTAGCTCGCGAACTTTGGTTTTGAATTTTAATCGATTTGTTGGCATCCTAATCTCCTGGGGGAGCGCATTCCACAAAGAAATAGCTTGAACAAAGAAAGAACAGTGAAGACAGTCAGTACGATGAGTGGGACATTGAAGTAGGCCATCATCAGTAAGTAGGTCATCGAACCATTTGGCCACTTGCTACGAAAAAGTTTTCGTAGCACGTAGCGGCTACGGCATCGCATGGGCTACAGCGTAGGCTCAAAATATATATTCAACATAATTAAGCTGTTGATCCCCGTATTAACGCCGGCGTTCACGCGCCATTGTCTTACTATTGTGTCTCTAATTACGCACTCAAAAGGTTAAGAAATAAATTCCCGTCGTGACAAACATCTAAAATTCATGGTTTAAAAAGGGATGAAATTACAATGGAAGTTTCCCATGCAAGTCACTTTTGTCTAGGCACGCTAAATCCCATCGGATAAAATACACGGTTCTCTTAGAGCGAGCCGATGCTTGATAATTTTATTCTAGGATCATAAACAAAACCGCCAAAATCTTTACTCATAATATTTAGACCCACCAGGGTATTGGAAACCTCATCAATATCGTTTAAGCCACAACAATGGACTAGGATAACATGCCCGTATCCCCCTCACGTTGGCTCGAGTGCTCCGCCACCACACTAAGTAGAATTGGCAGGTGCTGTGAACAGGGTTGAAACGGAACCATATTTATTTGTTTTATTCATTTTCAGTCAATTATTGTATATCTGTTAACAATTTTTTATAACTTTTTATGTACTTAATTTATAATCCATACGGATCCATAAATATCTGTACTAATCCACTCTAATCCATACTAATCCACACTAATCAACACTAATCCACACCAATCCACACTAATCCACACTAATTCAAAGTAATCCATACTTCCATACTCCATACTTAATATTATGTGAAAGTAAGTCTGTCTGTCTGTTACGCTTTCACGGATAAACTACTGAACCGATTTTGATGATTATTTATTGTCTGGCTGCGACTTCAGCTTCGCGTTCGTAATAATCGACATTCACGTTTTTTTTTTTTTTTTTTAAGGTGGGAAATCATCCAAATGACTTCTCGCGCTCTGGGTAGAGCGCGAGGGCGTGTCAGACTTTTACTGACTAAAACCACACCTGTATCCTTCAATTACCCATTGCGTTCTAGGACTACGGGTTTCCCTTTCAGAAATTCTCCGCGGTTCTAGCTAGCGGGCATCGGCCCTGCTGGGCCCCTACGGTTTGCTGACATCTCTTTGAGGAGCGCGAGGATCACTACGCGCTGTTAACGACTGGGCTCGGTCCGGTTAAGTACCGAACAGCCGGACGACGAGCTACCCAGTGCTCGACGTCCGCAAGCCCGCGTCTACCGTGGCTGGTAGTCGGGGTCGGAATTACGGCGGCTAGGGCGTGAGGACCTTCGTTCCCTCACGCGTGCAGCCTCCTCCTTCGCTAGCATTACTGCTTCGCAGAAGGAGGCGACCGCCTGCCATTCCTCCTCGCTCCGGACCATAGCCTGAACCAGGGCCGGACGCGAAAGGTCGCTGCCGCCAATATCGACATTCACGTGGACGAAGCCTCTGGCAGAAGCTAGTATGCCTATAAAATTAACTAAAGTCAAATTGTTGAAGCTGTTACAGGTGTACAGACAGATTTTCGCAAAACTAAAGTACTGTAAGTATTATTAACCCTTTAACCGGATTGCATTTGTGGAAGGATAGTCGGATTGATCCCATCTTTCTCCTTTCGTTCAGTCCATCCAAAGTTTGTCTGTTAGAGACTGCCCTGTGCGACAAGACCGATAAGACCAACTATTTATCCTGTCCACATTATGAGGTGTACAATAATAGAGTATATTATAATAAATAATATTTTCGTGCCCATTTTGCCAGGGTCGTTTAGGGACTACCAAATACTTCATATCGTGAGCTGTTCTGTCACTTACGAGTGACACTGGAAATTGAAGAGATACTGTCACTGTTACACTGTTTCAAGTATTTTTAAGTTTTCTTGTTTTTCTTTTTGCCTTATCCCATATTACTTGGGGTCGGCGCAACACGTTTTTTCCTTCTATTCTGCCCTATCACCCGTCAAACTATCACTAACTCCCTTTTCTTTGATATCACTCCTCACACAATCCATCCATCTTTTCAAGTTTTGATACACTGATAATTTTTTGGTGTTTTATGTCCTTTCTATTGATTATATATTGATTTATTCACTTCGATTAATACTTTGACTACTTAATAATCGCTGCCTATTAAAATTTTAAAATATTTAATTACGCGGAGCTAGTTGTTGTGCGTAGCTGGTGCTGCCATCTCATGCCATCCTATCCATCCATCCATCCACCTCTCTCATCATGATAAAGGTCGATATTTCCTAAAATTTATTTCGTCTTTCGCCTCATTTAACGTCTGCCTCCGCAAAATGGCCTCCGCTACATCCCTGGTTGTGATGTACAGAGCATATGTGTGTGTATGTGTAGGTGTGGGCTAATCTGATTACTGGGTGAGCGGTTTATACGGGCGTCGGTACACGAGGCCGATGTTGTTGTAAAATTAACTTGTTGCTTTTTTATTACGAGACTAGACGAAGATAATAATCTACGAAAATATTTTTTAGGAGTGGATTATTTTTCTTTGTAGAACATTCAAGAATGTTGGATCATTATTAAAAATTCAATTTAAATAACAGCATCTTAGTCAATAAGCGCTCTATCTCTTCACCTTAATGCGGGAGAACACATTTGATGATTTCCGACCTAAAAAAGAACGACAATTATGTGCTGCGAGATTGCTCGTCACCGTAGCCCAGGAACGCAACTGATGGAACACCGATGGGTTTTATTGAGTAAAAGTTAAAAATTCCTTCTCATTCCAACCAGATTGATAGGAGTTATTTGATAAATTACAAAAAAAGAAACCTGCCACAATTTATCCCTGTACTTGACGTACCCTTAGTAATCTACTTGGTATAATATTGTACCTTTGGTTTGTGAGCCTTATTAGAATAGCTAGAGTAGTAAATACCTATAGAGTTGATCCTCACAAACAGTAAAACGAAAATTAAACACAGAGAACGAAATATTCACAAAAGTTTCGAACACAGCAGTAAAATTCAAATCAAGCCTAGGCAGCATGCTCTTTACTTCATAGCTAAAAAAGTAAATAAAACCTCTATGCCCCATAAAACACTGGCAACAAATATTCGTCTAAAGTGGATCTGTAAATAGATAAAACCACACACAGGCTGGCTTTCGCTCATCCTTATGAGCAGCTTTTGTTAGTCAGGTAAAAATATGAATTGTGTCAGAAACACGCGGTGAAATGATGGATGAGGGGCGAGCAGGCTTCGGGGGGATAGTTGTCCTATCCTTCGAAGGCAGTTTGGCTTCAGTCGTGTATGTAGATTCACATTTTTTAGGGTTCCGTATCTATTATAGAATCACTTTGTTGTCCGTCTGTCTGTCTGTCAAGACCTCTTATCTCGGGAACGAGTGGACATATTGAGTTGAAATTAAAACCATATACTCAAGTTTACAGTCCCTTGAAGCTGTGAAAAAATCAAACTTCTAAGTTAACGAAAAAAAAAAGATACGGGCGTTTATGGCGCAACTTAGGGGTCTTTAAGTCAAGAGTGAATAGGCTACTTCTAGGCAAGCGTGCTCCATCGTCGACCACATCATCGCTTACCATCAGGTGAGATGGTGGTCAAACGCGAGCAATTAATAAAAAAAAAAACGTGTATTTCGACATTCTCAAGGGAATCAAAATTCATAGGGTACTTCCAGTTGACCTAGGATCCTGAAATTTGGCATGAAGCAAGGTCTTATAGCACAAGTATAGAAAAAAAATTTAAAACTGTAAATTTGTAAGTTTGTACGGAACCGTCATTGCGCGAGTCCGACTCGCACTTGCCCAGTTAGTTTTTTTTTAATATTCATATGCTCGTGCTTGATCACTGTCTCACCTGATCGTAAGCGATGATGTGCATGTGTATGTGTGCGATGTGAATAAATATTATCGTCACATAATTTTTTTTTGTGTTCGTGAGCTGGGAGCGCTCAGAGTCAAAATAACGTGAATGGACATAAGACCAAACCGATTTCATCTGATAAAATAACTGTATCTACTGTCATGGTACTCAAAAGTACTTTGATTGTAATTTTGTAATCGCATACTTTTGTCTGAGAGCAGTGGTGGCCGAGTGGTAACGGCCCCGACTTACAAGTTGTAGGTTGCGGGTTCAAACCCAGCCAGACACATTACTTTGTGTAATTTATATCATCACCGCTGCTCTCAAAACGGTGGAGGAAAACATCGAGAGGAAACCGGCATGTCCTAGAACCAAAAATTCGAAAACATGCGACATCCACCAACCCGCACTGAGCCCGCGTGGTGGATTACCGCCCATTCCCTCTCCTAGAGAGGAGGCCTGAGTCCCAACAGTGGGAACATTATAAGGCCGACTATGCTATAGTTTTGTCTTATCATTTGCTATAAAAAAATCTTTACAACATAGACAGATATACACCCCTATTTTTAAATAGTACAAAAAAAATATAGGGCTCTATCCGTACCCGTTACTGAACATATTTTTGTAGTCAAATGCAAAAAAAAACGAAATCCCAATATTGTCTACGAAAATTTGTCATAATTGGTAAATTCTTAATAGAATCAATCATTCATAACAATTGCTACTAGAAAATACTACGCGCAGTGTTTTTCCATTTTGATCGTCATTTATTAATTCATAATCAATATAGCCTGTACAATAATATCCCTAAATTGATTGACATTTTGGGATATAAACAAACGCTACCTTTGCTGTTTATGAAAATTATTTATTGAGAAGTTACTTAAATAATAACAAGACCTTTTCTAATAAGCCCTTTAAGTATTTGTACTAATTAAAAATTTGTGGTGTATGTTAGCAGAATATTCTTATTATGTACACCGTTTGAAACACGGAAAATACTATTTTAGGATCCATTTCATTGGCAGCCATATCACAAAAACCAATGTTTTTAAAACAAACTTTGGATAGATTTAAAAGGGGGGAGTGAATATTTACTAAAAACAAGTTCTTATGAAAAAAAAATGGCGTTATTGTTATCTCTGTGTAGTACAGCCTGGCTTTCGTTCATCCATGAACAGGTTGCTCTATTGTCAGTTGGCAGGTAAAATATGAATGGGATCAAAAATACGCGGTGAAATGACGAATGAGGGGGGACAGGCTTTAGGGGTACTATTTTACTGCTCGAAATGATTTTAATTGTGACTAGTGAAAAGGGTTCATACTTTCTTTGACTTTAACTGTCAAAAATCTCCATGTACATTGTATTAGTTTTTTATGTTTAGACTAGCTTTTGCCCGCGACTTCGTCCGCGTAGTCAAAAAATTAAAATAATATTTAAAATAATAAAATTAAAAAGTCGAAAATGTTTCTAATAGGATTTTTATTTGTTTTTTTTACGTTATTAATTTTGTAATCTTGTTTTTCCTTCGGGTACTAGAATCACCAGGTTACTCTGTGCGCTTACTCTGGAGCATGCCATATACAACTGGCCGTGGGAGAAGCAGCTTTCTCCTCAAGTCCTCAAGTCTACTCCTGCTACTTTGAGAGTTTGACCTTGAACTTTGTTTATGGTTATCGCGAAGCAGACTTTGATGTGACTGCACTCTTTTGAATTTGAAGGGATAATTTGATGGTGTTAGGGGAATTCTAGGAATAAATACAGACTCTCCTCGAGAACAATCATGCATTTTAAATGGCGACTCGCATAAGGCTGCTTCCTCTAGGGCAGAATCCCAATGTTGTTTCATGCAAGCTAATTGAAAAATTGGTTGGAGGACACTGTTGACAGTTTTCAAGTCATCGAAGGATGATGGACCCCTGACCTCGTGTAGGAGTAAACGAAGATGCATCAGCGTTATTATCATTATCGGCGTCAGCGTAGGCATCAAAGTGACCATTAGAAAGATCTCGAGAAAAACCCAAGTTTCAGGCCTTTACGATCAGCAGTTTAGGCTGTGCGTTGATCCCTCAGTCATTCAGGACAAAGCATTTTATATATATGTATATAGATAAATAATCACAGTAATATTATAAATACTAAAGTTTATAAGTGTGTGTGTGCGTGTCTGTATGTTTGTTACTTCGTTATATTCGAATAGCTGTATGAATTTCTATAAAACTTGATATACGGATAGATAATGTCCTTTTTTATCCCGGGAGTATGTTCCCTTAGAACATTTTTTAACGTTCACGCGGGTGAATCAGCTGACAGCAGCTAGTGATATTGTAAATATAAAAAGAAGGAAAGCTGATGGTGTTATTTGGTTTGGCCATAGATATAAGAAAGATATTTCTATGGGTTTGTCCATCCGTCCGTCTCTCTACTCACAACAAAACGATTTAGGAACATATTCATTATGCGTATTGCTAAGGAGTAGAATTCTCTGCCAGAGTCGGTGTTTCTTAATAGCTACAACCTGGTGGTCTATAAGACAAGAGGTTACTGCAACGTCGATCACATCTTCGTTTACCATCAGCCCCCCTAGCCAAGTTACAACCGTTTCGTTTCGATTCTCTTTTCGTCGATCGCCTTGAGTAGGCCACGCCTCCGATTCCTTTATTCTGACGTCATCTCAACGCTCAGTCACGTGGTCAGAACAAAGGAACAGGAGGCGTGGCCGACTCGAGGCGATCAACGAACGAACAAAAATTGAATCGAAACGAAACGGTTGTAACTTGGCTAGGGGGGCTGGTGACATAGTGATCAATTAATAGTCTATACAAACGCAATTATTACTGACTAACGTTAACTTTAACTTTCACGAAATCTTTGAAATGTTTGGCTTTTTCAACAGTAGGTAATAACCATGTATCATGTAAACAGGAGAGATGAAACGCATGTTACTAAAAGAGTTATGAGTACTCATGTGGATGGGTGGAGAGGGAGAGGGAGGCCAAAGAAAAGATGGATAGATTGTGTGTAGAGTGATATGAAAGAAAAGGAAGTTAGTAATAGCATGATGGTTGACAGGATAGAATGGAAAAAAAACGTGTTGCGCCGACCCCAAATAAGACGGGACAAGGGCAGGAAGATGATGATGAATAAGCATATATTATAACCAAAACCTTACTCGTGAATCCATCTGTACATCGATGTAAATTACATGAAAATCTGGCCCGTAGTTTTGGAGTTATGACATACAAGGTTCAGAGAGACAGTATTATAATACACTTCTGGACACATCTATTGGCCCACCTTAGAGTTTAGGTTTCGATGGCCCCTACCGAAATATGATTGCTAGATTGAACAAAAACTGTTGATGCAGTTTTAAACCTGATACATTTTACCATCTTTTTCGATCGTATTGTTTTAAATTTGAATTCAGAATACCATACGACATGGAGCTACGCCTAACAAGTCGGATATGCGCCTTGTTAAAGGCAATTGATTTTTGAATAAAAAACATGTTTTATCAAATAAAGGTTTAATTTAATAACGCGTGTTGCCTCCATGGGCATCTACCACAGCTCTCATACGATTAGGCATAGAGTTTATCAACCGCTCTATGAAATTTTGAGGAATCATCTCCCATTCCTCTTCTATGGCAGTTTTCAACTCCTGCATCGTCTGGGCAACTGGCTGACGAGCCCTAACACGTCTTTTTAGCTCGTCCCACATGTGCTCAATGGGGTTCATGTCTGGGCTTCTGGCTGGCCAGTCTATAACTGTGATGTTCACATCCCGAAGATATTCCCTGACGATGCCGGCCGCATGGGCTCTTGCATTATCATGCATAAAAAGGAAATTTGGGCCCACATAGTCCGCGTATGGTATCACGTGAGGTTCTAAGCACTCACGAATGCACCTTTCAGCATTTAATGTTGGCAGCCGTGGTCCTGTAACAACCTCAAGTTGAGTTTTGCCGCTCGCAGATATACCGCCCCAGACAGTCCATGAGCCACCGCCATAAGCAACCCTCTCTTCAAAGCAGCATTGTGCGAAACGCTCTCCCTTACGTCGGTAAACCTTCTTCCTTCCATCATTGCCATGTAACACAATTTTAGACTCATCAGAAAAGAGTACACGGCTCCAATCTTGCTGTGTCCAATTTAAATGACTGCATGCGAAATGAAGGCGCGCTGTTCGGTGGGCTCGCGTTAGTTTAGGCCCATTAGCTGGCTTGTGTGGTACCATATCGCGTTCTTTTAACCTTCTCCGAACAGTTCGAGCGCTCACAGATACTCCGTGGAAGTCGCGAAGTTGGTTTTGTATCTCAATGGAGGTAAGGTGACGATTTCTCAAGCTGGTCGTCACGATGAATCGATCCTGCCTTTCAGTTGTGACCCGAGATCGTGGTCTTCCTTGGCGACGAACAAAGCCGCCAGTCTCTAGGTACCTCCGATAAACATTTCGGACCGCAGATCGACTTAAATTAAATTGAGCACTCACGTTTCTTTGGCTGTGTCCGGCCTGAATAAGTGCCACAGCTTGGGCGACGACTTCAGGTGAAGTATCCATAGATTATTGATAGAACCTCACCTTAATGTTAAGAATAAGTAATGTTTGTTGCAAAACCAAAGATATCAATCACTTTTTCAAGAATTAAATCCAAGTAAACCAATAAAACCAAGTTTTCTTAGTATTCGATTGTTTGATATCAACAAACAGGCTCCAAATTGTCTTTTGTTTCTTTAAATTCTGTGTTCGAAATTCAAAAAAAGACTATTGAATTAAATTGTGAATATGCCAGGTTCAAAACTGCATAAAAACTTTTTGCTCGACCTAATATAAAATTTTAGCTAGGACCAAACGAAACTGAAAATACAAGGTGGGCCAATAGATGTGTCCAGAAGTGTATATGAGGATGAGAACGAAAAAACATAATTTCGTTAAGTGACAACATTAAAATGGATAAATTTAAAATGGAGTTTCTGCGGAATTGTCCAACGGAACGTAATGATTTTAAAATGGACAATGTGTACGAATTGACCTGAATTTCAGTTATGACCGATTTTTGTGGCTGTCAATCAGATTGGGGACCGTTTGTGTATCTGACAAAGGTTCACGCGCCATTTGCTGGAGTCTGCGGCTGTTCACTTACATTGATGTTAAGTGTATATGGAAATGGGACTTTTGAATAGTTATTTTTTGATATTAACGTTTAGGTAAAAACAAAAAAAAAATTAAGGTGCATTTTGTAGCCCAGTATCGGATTAGTTGGTAACAAAATAGTACATTTTGATACAAGTGGAGAAAGTTTGTCATTGCGAAAAATTCGAGGGTGTTTTGGAGCGCGTGCTGCAGTGACAAATTTCCACGTGTCTCAAACGATGTTTTTCAATACACTTACGAAAAAATAAATAAACGGGGTTTGACTAGCGACTCGTGGTGGACGCTTAGTGCCCAGCCTGATACGATAAATACAATAAATTGTGGCAGGGGCGAGCTCGCGCATTTTTTCGCACTATTGCGGAAAACAGCAAATAGCGGGTTTTCGAGTAAGTATATTAAAAATAATATTTGTGGTAACGACATGTATGTGTTTACACGACTATACTCATTAAAACCATCATCATAACCTAAAGTACTCTCTGATCATAACTCTTTAACTTAGACTACAGTTAAATTGTGCCATTTTAATAAAAACTAAACCTTTTACTTTATCTCTTGTTTGAAATTAGATTTCTTGATAAATTTTACGAAATGCTTTCTAGTTTCTTAAGATTTATTAAATGAAGAACTTTCTGAACGTTTTCCTTTATTTAAAGTACCGTTTGAAAGTAATACTTTGAAGGGGGGATTTAAGCCCTTTATAATGTCAGTAAGTTAGCTAGAGGGGATGCTAAACGACTATTCGTTTAACAGACAGTTTATCTAAGCTAGACCTTGTAGAAATGCTGGAACTAGAACGAGGATACATTTTCGCTCATTTGTTGAGAAGCCAACGGGGCTTCTAAATATACTCTGATTTTAAACTTGTTAATTTATTTTATATTTAGTAGTTAAACTTTGGCAAAAACATTCATTCCATTGCCGATTATTTAGTTAAGTTGTTATTGCAAACATAGGTTAGGTTAGGATGCGGTTGACATGCTCTATGAGATAAAAGTCCCTAAAAAATAAAGTGTAACGCATGCCAAAAGATGTTGCCACTGTACTGAAAGCCAGCAAGCCAACGTCCCACCACGTGGTCAAAGTAGGGAGGTGCCAGTTACCGCCAAGCCAGCCAGCAAGCCATTATAAAAGCAAATAATGCCCTTGCATGTGGTTCATTACTATTTTGTAAAATAAAAAAAATATATTTGATTGCTGTTATCTACACTTTTATTTGAGCCACGCCTACCTAAGATCAACAAAAGGTTTAAAAAAAAACTAGCGAACCAGCTTCGCACGGGTTTTTCTCTTCTATAATATATATGTATTATACATTTAAACCTTCCTCATGAATCACTGTCTATTGGTGAAAACTGCATGAAAATCTGTTCAGTAGTTTTTGAGTTTATCGCGTTCATACGGACAAACGTGATGGGGGGGGGACTTTGTTTTATAATATGTGAGGATTAATTTAAGTTCTGTTATAGCTAAAGAAAAGCTAAGTTTTAATAGAACTAACAATATTTCCACAGCACGTAATTTGCGGGATTGTTCGAAAGAACAAACAAATACGCGTCTATGAAGCTACGCGTCGGTGGACAGTAGGCCTGAGCCTCGATCTCCTACGCTGAACATTTTTACCAAATTTGTTTATTTATTTACTTTATTTCCGTGGAAGATGAATAGGTCTTTTGTGTGGGACGCTATCTGTGTCGACACTGTTTACCGTAGCTAATTCTATATGTAGCTATCCTAGTAATGTATTCAAAACACAAGAGAACGTCGACGTCATCGGCGATGAGGTTGAGTGCGGAGCGCGCTAGTCAGCGGCGGCTTATTAAATTACGGAAAAGAAAACAAACATTTCACACAATTCATTTCCCAAGCCTGTTCGTGACGTAATATCTGCTCGTGAAATGTACATCTGTTCCTAATGTCAGCAGCATCGGAGCCGATATCCGCCCGGGCCGCTAGGTGTCGCTGCGGTCGCTGGCACGTCTTCATTTCCTCTGTTTCCGGTGCGGCCTCTACCGGAAGTGGACGCCTAACCGTGCAACCTAGTTTTTACAAGTACGTGACATATTTTCGTGAGATATTTTCCTCTAGTTATTCTTTTTAATTTAATAAATATATTTAATTGAATACAACTCAATAAAAACTAAATAAAAACTCGGCATGATCTCAATTTAATAGACTTAATGTAATACTAGTTTTTGCCAGAGACTGTTCGCCTATGTCGGTTATTGCGGACGCGAAGTCTAAGCCAGATAAGAGGTAGCCTATGACCTTCCGTGGAGCTCCAACTTACTTCGTACCAAACTTCATCGGAATTGGTTCAGTAGTTTAACCGTGAAATCATATCGAACCGACAGAGTCACTTTCACATTTATAATATTAGTATGGATTGGTATAACAAAATCGTTGTGTGTGAAAAATGTGATGTACTCGTAAATATAAATTACTTTGATTTGGGGGCAAACATCATCATCATCATCATTTCAGCCGAAAGACGTCCACTGTTGGACATAGGCCTCCCCCAAGCGTCTCCACAACGACCGATCCTGTGCGTCTCGCATCCACCGCATTCTCGCGACTCTCACCAGGTCTTCGGTTCACCTTGTGGGAGGCCTTCCAATGCTGCGTTTTCCGGTGCGCGGTCGCCACTCTAGAACCTTTCAGCCCCATTGATCCGTTCTACGAGCAATGTGCCCTGCCCACTGCCACTTCAGTTTGGCGATTCTTTGGGCTATGTCGGCGATCTTGGTTCTCCTGCGGATATCTTAATTCTTTATGCAATCTCGCAAGGAAACTCTGAGCACAAATCTTTCCATTGCCCTTTGGGTGACTGTAAGCATTCTGATGAGGCCCATTGTAAGCGACCATGTTTCAGTGCCATATGTCATCACTGGCAACACGCACTGGTCATAGAATTTCGTCTTGAGACACTGTAGTATGTTGGACTAGCTAGACTTTCGTGATTTGGGGGCAATAAAGTTATTATTTTAGAAACGAAACGTTCTATGTCTAATTTTACGAAGGTAGCTTTCACACATAGATATACACCACCATTTATTAATGAATACAAAAAAATACGGGGCACTATCCGTACCCGTTACTGATCATAATCGAGTAATCAAAAGTAAGAAAAACGAAATCCCAAAATTATCCACGATTTGTCATAATTAATAAATTCATTATTGAGGGAGGCAGGGCATGTTCGAGCGAGAGCACGTAAACGCAAGAGCGAGAGAATATTATTAACTAGCTTTTGCCCGCAGCTTCGCCCACGTACCTACATAAAATATAGCCTGTGTCACTCAGGAATAAAGCAGCTTTCTATCGGTGAAAAATTCTAGCAATCGGACAAGTACTTTCAGAGATCGGCATCCTACAAACAAAAAAATAAAAAAAAACAAACTTCACCTCTTTATAATATCAGTGTAAATGTATTGTTCTACTTAGAAGAGCCTGTACAATATTTCCATAAATTGAGTGACATTTTGGGTTTTAAACAAACGCTAATAACTTTGCTGTTTATGAATATTATTTACTGAGACTTTACTTAAATAATAACAAGACCTTTTCTAATAAGCATTTGCAATTCGCAATAATAAGTATTTGTACTAATTGAAAATTAGTCGTGTACAGTTTTAAATAATTCTATTTGCTGCTGAAAAGTCATTTTATAATTGAATACCTTCCAATAGAATTAATTTTCAAAATGACTAGACTGTTATTTTAATAAGGACCTTCTTACAAAGGTATTTTCAATAGTAATGAACTAAACTGTATGAACTAAATTTTTAAAGAACTATCCAAACGCTTAGTTGACACTTCGCGTGACCTAAGGGCTGCCTTTTACCTCGGTCAGAGATTAAGCATTGCCATACAACGTGGCAATGCCGTCAACCTTTTGGGCACACTCCCAGTCGACAGCGATGCGAAGGAGTTTTATGACGCCATATTATAGTTAGGAGTAGCCTTTAGTGTACATATAGTTTTAATTAGTTAAGTGTTTTTGAAATAATCGTGTACAACATATTGTACATAAATAAAACTGTTTGACATTATTTAAAATTCTTCAAACATTGAAACCATTCATATGATATCACTGCATAAGTACCATTGACATTTGCAAGATTCGAAACAGTCTCCACGGTCCTGGAACACAAAGGGCAACTGAAGGAAGACAGGTAGGACTTGCCCAGTTTTTTTTTAAGGTGGTAAATCATCCAATGACATCTCTTGCCCTTTCGTGTCAGACTTTTACTGACTGAAACCCACTCCGGTCCCTTCTTTGCCCTCGTTCCAGGGCCCCGGGGTTCTCTTTCGCATCACGCATGGCCCCAGTAGGCTGGCATCTGACTACCTGTAACGACTGTCAAAGATCTATGAACAACAACCGGGTCCTACGGTTATAAGTGCTTACCAAGGCACAGGGTGTCAGTAATATCCTAGATAAACTTAAAAAAAAGTATATACAACTGAGCCATCACGACTGTATTGGGTGATTGCATACCTCAACAAAATACAATTGACATACCTATGTCATGACATAGCCTGCTAACTAAACCAATCCTAACTCTCTCTAAATAACTTCCAAAGAAGGATTACACTAATTACTTTAATGTGCCTCTTGTCTATCGAGTGAACAGTCCATTATTACGTCCACAGACGGCTTATATACCCCGCCATATTGCCATCAATTGTACTAGGAGCGCAGGAAACAATAAGAGGTGAAGCCGCAATAATAACGGAAACTTGATGGAATTGCTCTTGAAACTATCAGATTTGTAGTTTGTATTGAAATGAGATAACATTACTGTACTTTGTAGTCGTTATTTTATCTTTGAATTATTTGCAACGCCCACAACATTTTCAAACTTATCCCAAAGAATCGGTCAATTCTTTTTTCAATATTAAACAGTTACCAGCGATATAGTTTAGCTTTTTATCGGTAAAACATAATCGTTATCCGTTCAGCCCCCCTAGCCAAGTTACAACCGTTTCCTTTCGATTCTCTTTTCGTTGATCGCCTCGAGTCGGCCACGCCTTCTATTCCTTTGTTATGACCACGTGACTGAGCGTTGAGATGACGTCAGAATAAAGGAATCGGAGGCGTGGCCTACTCGAGGCGATCGACGAAAAGAGAATCGAAACGAAACGGTTGTAACTTGGCTAGGGGGGCAGTGCTTTCATAGCTTACCTACATTTACAATTGTTGAAGAAACATACATATTTACCTCTTTATACTATCGCATAATGATAACATAGTCTTTTTCTTTTCGATAGGGAATCATTAAATAAGGTAGTGACTGATTTTTTTTTTTTTTTACTGACTTTAACCCACCTGTGTTGCTTCAGTTGTCCTTTGCTTTCTAGAGCCGCAGTAACTCTATAGATCAACAAAAACATTCTTTATTTTTTATTTTAGTTTATACGCTTGTGTGAGGCACGAATAAACGTTTTTTCTTTCTTTCTTTTCTTTTTCTTTCTATATCCCTGATTACAGCATCCTCTAACCCTTCTTGATAACGACTTTGGTATTGAAAACTAGATCTTGAATCTTTTGAAAATCCTTTATCGGCGGCGTCTGTATTCATTACTTCATTTATACAAATAACTGTCACAAAGATACTAGAATATACTGATTATAGTTCCTTTGTTACCAATTAGTAGTGAGGTCGTGAATATATATGGGCACAATATGGAGCCCATCTGTGTTCGACACAGTGCGACATAACTGCGCATAATATGACACAGTGCAACACAGTACGACTCAGTTCAGCACAGTGCTTCAGTGTGCGATACAGCCGCTTATCATGTGGGAGCAGGCGTTTTGATAAACATTCGTATACGAATTACGAATGCTATTACGTATGTTGGTGACATTTGTATGAGATGTTTGTATCTATGTGCCGAGTGCTAAATGATGTCGCGAGCTCAGGCGCGTTTGTTAGAAGATAATATGATTTGAACGTGATTGTTAGGTTAGATTTAAATATAAATACTTCTTATAAGGCTCCGAGGTAACTGTGGAAATCGTCCTATAAATACTCGTGTTGATAATTTGATTTTAAGAGCGCCCAACCCGTGATACCTCTTAAATAACAACCCTTACGTGATTATAGCGTTATTATAAATCTTTCTCAAGATATTTGTGAAATACCGATGTCTTGTGGTAAAATTAATCTAGTAAAGACCTCTGAAAATCTGCTATTATGCACAAATACGTGTTTATACAAAACAAAACACATCACAAAACACGCCAAAACGCTCCACGCTTTCTTTCTTAATAAATCATAGTAAATATTCAATAAAGATGATTACCTACTTCCTACTACATCACGAACTGAAATTGTTTATGTTTACCTGCGATCTAATGAAGATTTGGCAAAGGGAAAACTCTTGAGTCATCAAACTAAATGACCGAATTATTTTGTAATTTTTAGTGCGTGCTAAAAGCGTGTTTTTTAGTTTTTTAAACTATTATTTTTTTCGTAGCTTGTTCTGTCTCACACCTGGGCAAAGGCTTGTCTCTACTCCTACAACCTTTTACCTTCCAGTTCTGCGAAATCTGTCTAGTATGTCTGGCCATCTCTTTATAATTATTATTAAGAATAGGTAATATATTATTAATAATAGGACCTATGAAATTGCCGTCTATTAAAACGGGTTGCTTTGAAGTTATATCTTTGGATTGACTTGGAAATATAAGTTCAAATAAACTTTATATTAAAGATACGTTATTTTTTTTTCGAAATAGGACAAACATTTATAAAAATAAGTGTGCAATAGGCGATCTTATCGCACAGCGCATTTTTTACAGACCTCACTCTCTCTTGACACTTTTTAGTCTAAACTTTAAAAGCACAATTTTATCAGTATCTCACTTGTCTGTTCCCTCCATTTTCTGTAAAGTGCTGATACATCGACAGGTGTTAGACTAAGAGCCCACTCCTGGTACATCAGATCCATTTTCCTGTCTACAGTGCAAACATGTCTGTAATGTTCCACAATGTGCCACATACATTCCTCAGATGTGTGGGCTACATTCAGCAATGTACAAATAAAATGTAATGCATTGTATTTTGGACGTATAAAGAGGTGGCGTTCTTGGATTTTGTTTTGGTGAATACCATGCAGGAACCGGACTACCTTTTACTGTGAACGGATTTGTATTCCTACTAGCTAAAAGTAAAATTCAAAGATATATATCCCTATGTTAGGTATATCATTTCATACTCATGTCTTATAGCTAAGACGAGAGCACCCATTTGTCAGTATAATCATAGGATTATACTATCAAATGTGTGAACGTTAAATAGTCATTAAGATTTTTGTATTTTTTTTTAAATATTTTTTTCTTTGTGTTTATCAGTTACTTTTATTTTAATTTTTCTGATAAACACAACAAAAAAGAATTAGCGAAGTTAGTCCAGCCTTTTACGCGTGATGTCGTGACCAAGGGAAATAGGGAATCATTTTTATATATATTAGCGGTCCCGAAAGACGTCTGAAAAAAAAATTGAGTGTGTCACCTACCGGGCCTACGAGTATTTTCAAATCATCCAGGAACCCATTCAAACATACCCACAAAATTTCATTCAAATCGATAAAGCTGCTTAGGAGGAGTTAGGTGACAAGCACACGTACAGAAAAATGATGTATTCGTCACCGTAAAATTGTAAACACCGTTAGATTATAATCTATCTCCCGAGATTGTAAACTGTCGAAAGATTGTGAACCGTAATATACTCCACGGGTAGTGTGAAAGCGAAACCCCGGGCCCCGGGACGAAGGCAAAGAAGGAACAGGATAGCGGGATTTGTCATTAGATGATTTTCGCACCTAAAAAAGAAACCGTAATAAACTGCTTGCCATTCAATTTAACAGTCAAACTGTTAAATTGTGAAGTGGCATAGAGCGGAACCCATCTCGCGCGCTGATTGGTTGAACGTCATGTGCTCCGCGTCGCCATATTTGTTTGAAAAATCTAAACATTGTTTGTTGTCAAATGGAAACAAACAATGTTTTGTTGATTGTAAATTTATTTTGTATTAAATATAACTCACAGCTTTAGAATTAGTTACATAAAATTGTTGTGGAAGTAAAATAAATCTGTGATAATTAAAAAACTGCAGTTTGAATAATAAATAAGTTAGTGTTAGTCACCGAACATAGCCTCTATGGACACAGAACGGCTTACTGTAAGACCGACTAATCAGGGACAGCCTTCGGACAGTTGACAATTTACTACCCGATAGATTGTGATTTAACAGTTTTATTTCGATAGATAATAATTTACTGAAAAATAATACGTTAAATTGTAAGTAGTATTTTTTTTTTTATTTTTTTTTTTATTATTGATAGGCTCGCGTTTGACCACCATCTCACCTGTTGTGTTATGTTCACAATATTTCGACAGTTTACATTCTCGCAAGATAGATTATAACCTAACGGTATTTACAATTTTACAGTGACATAATATATAAAGATATAGTTTTCAATTACTCTTCTCCTGTGTGTACAAAAATAAAAATAAATAAATGAAGATATCACTATTTATTATAAGGCAGAAGAAAACTATCTTTTGACTTCACCCCTACTTGAAAGTGCTCGCCATACCTTTTTTCGATATAAAATATCCTCAATATAAAACCAGAACATTTATGAGTAAAGAAAATAATATAAACCTCTCCAATGTTTATTTAGGTCAGAGATCCCGTGCGAATAACTACTCACATTTAGCTATCGAAGGTTCTCGCCAATTTTTTATACACCATTTTGTGAAAATATTATATATTTATAGATAGGTATATTCTTCGGGGAAATTCGCCCTTTCATCTATCGTTTTTAGGGTTCTGTATCCAAAGGGTAAAAACGGGATCCTATTACTAAGACTCCACTTGACTGTCCGTCTGTCTGTCTGTCAGCAGCATGTATCTCATGAACCGTGAATGTTAGACAGTTGAAATTTTCACAGATGATGTATTTCTGTTGCCTCTATAACAACAAATGCTAAAAACAAAATAAAATAAATATTTAAGTGGGGCTCCCATATAAAATAAGTCATCTTTTTTGAAAAACTAAAAATGTTGTGTAGATAATGGGACGGAACACTTGGTGCACGAGTCCGACTCGCACTTGGCTGGTTTTTTATCATCTTCAGCTTCGCCTTGGGGTGGGATCGTGAAGGAAGAATTAATATTGGAATATACTCCCTATACATTTTCATTCTGTTTTTGTTAAGGATTGTGCAATCTTTTTCGATAAGACGTGCCTCGAAAAATATTTTCGGGAAACGAACCCTGCTTGGGACGTAACGGCATTATGTCTTCCTTTTCGTGACACGAGATCCAGTTTTTGGTTGAGGAAAAGTCATGTTGATTTTTCTGATTATATTATGTCGAGGAAGATGGCAGTTTACTTCGCTTATACGCGATATAATATCCCTAAAATCTCTTACAACACCATAAAAACTTAAACGTATGTGTTTAGACACTAAACTACCACAATAACCATTTTATTCCTTCAAAATAGAACCATATTCGACATCAAAATAGATTAAGTTTTAATAGTTAAATAATAAACGGAATGAAACTCGAAACGCTCCAGAATATCTCGTTGTAATACCAGCCTGCATCGTTGAAAACGTGTTAATATTGATTTAACGAAGTTAAACCCATCTGCGGGTACTGCCTATGTATCTGAACTGCGAAACATGGAGTAGATAGTACATGGAGTAGTTATTTGTGTGTTCAGACAACTGCTGAACTATAGAACATACAAAGTTTAATGTTTTGTTTACTGACTGTGGGCAAATTCACAGTTTTAGTTTATTGTTTTAAAGATTAACATCTTGAATCCGAATTGCCATATTACAGAAAACACTGGTTAATACTTTTTTCTGCGTTTTATATGCACCCTTTTCTTTTGTTTAAACATACTCACATTTTACAAGGGTTGCATATTGTTTGCCGGAAACCACACGGAAAATGAGTCTTTACATGTGTAAGTTATTTCAGCGATGGATTCATATTTCTTTAAACTGAAAAGGAAAGATGTCTTTGTTTTGAATTTGAGTAAATATGGCGAATATCATAAGTGAGTTTGGTCGACTATATCGGCTGGATAAAATAGCAGTAAAGAAAAAAGGCTGGACCCAAGAGTGAGGCATTCTAGGCTCATGACTATGATGATATTGATGATGAAGATAATGAACTGGAAAATGTGGGTGTACTGTTGGTACACCTGTACATGCTTTGGAGCATATAATAAGATGCTAAGCCCTGTTGAGCAAAAATCTTTTGTGTCGCTCTACCACCTGGGTACTCCATTTGCTTTCTACTCAGTGAAGCGTCCAAACTACATACGTAAGCCTGTTTGTAATGCTCGGGATCTGTTTACCGGACTGTTTATGTTGCGGCACGCGTGTTTGCTTGTGTGTACCGACTGGGAAATAGGATGTTGGTTTGTATATAGTTGTATTACATCATAAGTAGTATTCCTATATGGGTGTGTAGTTTAAACTCTGTTCGGGCCCTATTATTAAGGTAAGGAACTTGGATAGACTGTGTGAGCAATGATATGAAAGAATTCAGTCAATGATAGCGTGACAATTACATATCTCACACTCCACACATACACTCGCCCAAAAGCAGCTGAACCCTTTTTTGTCATTGACGTTAAATATATTTTTTTAATTTAATTCTTTATAATTATATCTCTTACTTTTTTTTCTTTATCTTATAATTTATATCTTACCTGTAAATTATTATTGTTATTTATTTTTCGTCCTCGGGAAGAGACTGGATCCCACGACACAGGGAATCCTAGTGTTGGGTCCAGGTAATTTGTAAAAAAACTAGAATTTAAGTGTATTGCATTATTGTATATTTATTGAACGTTGTCAAAATGAATCAAATAAAGCTTTTATTTATTTGTTTATTACAATTGACAAGACAGACTGGAAGAAAAAAAAACGTTTTGCGTCAATCCTAAATAACAAGAGACAAGGGCTGTAAGATGATGATCTGAGTCTACCTTTTTTTTGAGGTCGAAATTCATCATATAACTTCTCCTGCTCTGAGTAGAGTGAGAGGGCGTGTTAGACTTTTACTGATTAAAACCCACGTGCGTTCCTTCATTCGCCCTTTGCGTTCTAGGGCCTCGGTATCTCTTATGAACATTTCCGCAGCTTCAATAAGTACCTATT
Organism: Mythimna impura; assembly: GCA_905147345.3. Classification (NCBI taxonomy): domain Eukaryota; kingdom Metazoa; phylum Arthropoda; class Insecta; order Lepidoptera; family Noctuidae; genus Mythimna; species Mythimna impura. The sequence continues at coordinate 24,877,770 of LR990346.1, read as the reverse complement.
TTGCTGTTTTAACTTCCAGATACCACATTTCATGATAAACTAGCTACAACATTTTAGAGATAGCGCATACGAGCAACTTTTGACTCCGCTACTAATTTGTTTCTCACATCAAGTAACGGGTTTGTATGAAAATAAGACAGAGACAACAACAAATTGCTGGACAACTTAGTTGCACGTGGGGGTGCCCTCCCATATCATCCGTAAAACCAAAAGATAACTGCATATATCATTTTATTACGCAACCCTAAAACTTTCGTACATAATACGGAGCGACAGGATTTTATTTTATTTAGGTCGTAACATAAAGTGACGTGTCTGAGGCAAGGGAACGTACGCATTCTGCCTTCGTGCCCGGATCAAGTGAGATAGAATTTACGTGTTGCCCTTCTCTTTTGTGTATTAGTTTCATAGACAATATGTTGTGTAATATAGATCGTATCAACCTCCTTTTATTGGTTTTTCTGCTTTTATTGAGATAAATTGATTTATTTCTATAAATTTTTTGGCTTATGTTATGAATATGATTGGTTTTCTTGTATTCTTTTTTTTTAATGGCAACATGCGAAATGATTTTAAGCAAACGTAGCGTCGCCAAACTTTAATGGCAGTAGGCTGGGCACACTGCTCGCAGAACAGATAGTCGATGGGGCTGAAAGGTTCTGGAGTTGCCACCGCGTACCAGAAGATGCAGCGATGGAAGGCCTCATACAAGGGGACCGATGACCTGGTGAGGGTCGCGGAAATCCGATGGATGCGAGACGTACAGGACCAGATGATATAGCGGAGGCATAAGTCGTGGACGTCTTTCGACTGAATCGGTGATGATGAAATGCAGCGTATTTCATCTTGAAAGTTTCTGAGCAATTTATATTTAAATAATGTCTCATTCCATGTGTCTTTGTAGTAAATAAAGTAGCAAAATATGTTGGTTACAGCTACAAGTTCTTTAAATAATTTTATTTTAGTTTTGCACGGTGTATACGGGGAACGAAGCGATACATTCAACTGGCACTGCGATATACGATGTATCTACATGTTTATTAAATAAGACTGGCCATCCAAATTTAATCCTCGATGCGTGGTAGATATCGCTGTTAGCGATAAGACCGCCATTGTACCCATAGATTTAAGTTAGTTTAAAAGTTTTTGTTATTATTTTCGTGTACAATAAAGTTTCAAATTCTATTCTAATTACATTTTATATTTGGTTTGACTAATTTTAATTGCTGAGTTTATTTAAAGAGCATTTAAGCTAGAACTACAATTAGACCGACGCACACGTGTAACACGCTTGATTTATACGTAGAACGACGTCGCGTGGCGTGGATCAACTGTAGCTCTACAAATCTAGTTGCCATATAAAATGTATGGAGACCGAAGCGCCCAGATCGGTGTGCGCCATTTAGTTCTACCTTTACAAATTACAGACTTATGCTTTTACTGAATTATTTTAAATTTAAATTTACAATAGTATCCGATTGAATTTAATATGGAAATATATTTACACGATTATTTCAAAAACACTTAAATAATTAAAACTAAAGGCAATACACTAAAGGCTGCTTCCTAACTAAAATATGGATCTAAATATAATTTATAATAGTGCATTGTGTTTTAAATAATAACATGGACAAGCGGAAACAAAATATTATAAGACAAGAACGGACACAAAGCTACTGCGATTACTTCGCAGTCGCTAAACCAAAAAAAGGGTTCGTGTAATAAATGGCATAAATTAGCATAATCTTAACAACCACCTAAAGTATACATTTGCATTTCTTTTTGGGTTCCGTACCAAAAGGGTAAAAACGGAACCCTATTACTAAAATTCCACTGCCCGCCTGTCACCAGGAAGTATCTAATGAACCGTGATAGTTAGATAGTTAAAATTTTCACAGATGATGTATTTCTTGCCGCTATAACAAAAAATACTAAAAACATAATAATAAAAAAAAATATGTGGGGCTCACATATAACAAACGTCTTTTTTTGCCATTTTTTGCTCGATATTAATAACAGCTATAATATGGTGTCATGCGGATGTCCGACTTGCACTTGACCGGTTTTTTAAATACATGAACTAAAAATTGTGCGTACAGCTAAGGAATTCCCTGCCGGATTCCGTATTTCTCGATGGGGTATTTAAGTCAGCCAAGGCTACGAATTGATTGAAGGAGTTAGCGAAGCCCTCGCAAAAAGGGCAACTGAAGAAACACTGTGTGTTTTAGTCAGTAAAAGTCTGACACTCCCTACCGCTCAACCCAGAGTGGGAGAAGTAAAAAAGAGAGTCTTTAAGTCAAGAGTGAATAGGGTAACACACATCATAATTTACCATCAGGTCAGATTGCGGTTAAGCGTAAGCCAATCATCATCATCATCATCATTTCAGTCGATAGACGTCCACTTCTGGACATAGTCCTCCCCCAAATGTCGCCAAAATGAACGGTCCTGTGCGTCTCGCATCCATCGCCAATCACATTCATATTATAAAGGTGAAAGTTTGTGAGTGTTTGAGCATGAATAAAAAACTTTTTACAAAAAAAATACAACCGACTTCAAAGTAAAAAAAAAACACTGAAAAGTGCAAAATAATTTTAATTTCGGAAGTCGGTGTTTCTATAATAGTTTTGTCTCTTCGTTATTTAACACCGACTTCCGAAATTAAAATTATTTTGCACTTTTCAGTGTTTTTTTTTTACTTTGAAGTCGGTTGTATTTTTTTTTGTAAAAAGTTTTTTATTTTACACTTTTTAGTTATGGTACCACCACTAAAAAGTACCCCTCAGCCAAACTTAAATACCTTATAGCCAGAGTGCATCTCATGATAATTCTAATAATCCCAAACACGGTTAGATTACATTAATTTATTACAGATTTCCGGTGCCTAACTTCAGGCTTCATCATCACATCAGTTCGATATATTCCCCCTCTACTTTCAGTCAGTCATCGACTACACGTATAAACAAAGCAATTTTACTTGTTACGACGGTTCTGCTGTGATCCTATGAGGAGTTCTGTTCCATATCTTTGAAGTTCATGATCAGATCATAACAATATTTCTATGGGACCAACTCGGAAGTATAACGTACCAATAAAAAAAAAATTTTTCTAAATCGGTCCACAATTGACTGAGAAATCGGTGAACATACATAAAAAAAATAAATAAAAAACATACATTCAACCGAACATATAACCTCCTCCTTTTTGAACTCGGTTAAAAAGTAACAAACATATACTCATATTATGTTTGTTACTTTTCAATGCTCGAACGGCTGAACGAATTTCGATGAAACTTACACAGCTAGTAGGTTACTTCTAGGCAAGTGTGCTCCAACGTCGGCCACATCATCGCTTACCATCAGGTGAGATAGTGGTCAAACGCGAGCCTTTCAATAATAATAAAAAATAAAAATATGTTTTTTTAATTAATGTCTCAAGACGCAACATTACACACTTGTATATCTTTTAAAAACACCTTAAGAATACTATTACAATTATACAGAGTACAGATAAATATTTTTACAGACTTAATACTCTTATAGTCTCGAAGTACTCCAAACTAAACGATACGTGCAGACGTCATAAAATGAGAGTACCAAACATTGCTCCATTTACTGCTGTTTTATGGTATCCAGATACTTAGTAATAAGAATAATATGGATATTTTTGTAGAACTCCTAAATGTAAAGCTAGAACTACACTGCGCACACGTGTAACACACACGCTGATCTGGGCGCGTCGGTCTCCATACATTTTATATGGAAACTAGATTTGTAGAGCTACACTTGATCCACGCCACGCGACGTCGTTCTACGTACAAATCAGGCGTGTTACACGTGTGCGTCGGTCTAATGTAGTTCTAGCTTATGAGTATAGGCCAGTATACAGCGGTTTGTGCTAGGGTTTTTTTTGAGGTGGGAAATCAACCTATGACGTCTCCCGCTCTAAGGTGCAACGAAAGGGCGTGTCAGACTTTTACTGACTAAAACCCACCTGTGTCATTTTTACGGTTCCGTACCTCAGAAGGAAAAAACGGAACCCTTATAGGATCACTTTGTTGTCCGTCCGACTATCTGTCTGTCTGTCAAGACCCTTTATCTCAAGAACCCGTGGAGGTATCGAGTTGAAGTTAAAACCATATACTCAAATCTGCGGTCCCTTGAAGCTGTGAAAAAATCAAACAACTGAATTAACGAAAAAAAAAATATACGGCCGTTTATGTCGCAAAAAACGTGTATTTCGACACTCTCAAGGGAATCAAAATTCATAGGATACTTCCCGTTGATCTAGAATCCTGAAATTTGGCATGAAGCAAGGTCTCATAATACAAGTATAGGAAAACTGTAAATTTGTAGTTTCGTCACAAAAAAAACCTCTTTTTCGAAATTCGGAAAAATCTTCGTAACTCAACTCTGGAATTGAAATGTTTTCATATGTAAGTTTGCACGGAATCCTCAGTGCGCGAGTGAGACTCGCACTTGCCCAGTTTTTTATGGTTGATAGGCTCGCGCTTGACCGCTATCTCACCTGATGGTAAGCGACGATGTGGTCGACGACGGAGCACGCTTACCTAGAGGTAACCTAACCTATTCACTCTTGACTTAAAGATCCTCAGGTTGTAGCTATCAGGAAACACAGACCCCGGTCTGTGATGTATGTGAATTAAAGTATCTACAGAATATTAAGTTATGATCAGTATATGTGGGTAAGCCAACAAAATGTATTGTAGTTTGTTCAACCTTCAGTTTCTTTTTTTTAATTGTTATAATCTAGTGCTTGACTGCGATCCCACCTGATGGTAAGTAGTGATGCAATCGTTGATGGTGAGGAGCACTAGTTTATTAAGAGCCTATTCAATTTAGCCTTGAAGACACCTAAATTATAATCGTACGGGAAGACCGCAGCAGGCAAGTTGTTTCAGTCACTCGATGTTCGCGGTATAAACGACGAGGCGAAACGCTTGGTCCGGACTGTAGAGGTTTCAACAACGTAAGAGTGTATACACACCATTCGTCGGGTTGTCCAATGGTAGAAATGAGATGGTGGAATCTTAATATACGTATAATGGTGAACAGCTTTTATTCCTTGGCTTCGTATCCCGGCATTCCCAAGTGTTTCACGGTCCTTCAGTAGCTTCAGTTACTCTTTAGGTTTCAGGGTTGTGTTAAACGATCCCGCAGCCCTTGAAAGCATCGGCCTGAGAAGGTCACGTCAATTATGCCCCTTTCCTGTCGGGTTCTTTTCAGATATTTCTCATACTCGTAGTTGCCCTTTGCGTTAGAGCCGTGAGTCATTCGAACAATGCCGCAGAAATAAAATTATTTTATGCTCCAAAGCGTGTAGCGGTGTCCAATTACAAACCGAAATTACTGACGTAATCTCCTACAGAAAATGAATATTCATAACACACTTACTATATTATTATCTTCTCACATATACCCCTCATATGAAACACATAATAATATATTTCGTATCGCAACATTTTTTTCGTAACATTCATGAGTTTCTTCCGTATGCCGTGCCGGATACCGGGCGTGCCGGACCGGTTCGGACCGCGCCGTCCGGTCGCGATAAAACTATTTTTAATTAACAAACTGTTTAATATTCCCTGTGAAAAACTCTCTGCTTGGCAGTTTCCTCGAGTAATGCTTCGTAAACATTCTTGCTGGATTTAGATTAATTTTGTTGTGAATTTATTAAAGTTTAAGAGATTTTATGTTGAAGATGAGAAAGGAGTGTTGGATTACTGCTGGAAGTTTTAAAGGAAAAGTTACTTGACTTATCATAATATTAAAATAATTTCTTGAAAGTAGATGGGATTTAGTCAGTAAAAGTCTGACACTGCCTCTCGCTCCACCCGGAGCTAGAGAAGATATAGGATTTTCTACCCTAAAAAGAGGGATTTTATTTTTATTGTTATTCTAAATCCTTCCACGTTTATGTATTCTGGTAGTGGTAAGGCTGTTTTATTACTTGTTTTATACAGGGTATTGCAGAAATGTATGGTAATATTATAAATAGTGCGTCTGTCTATGGAAGTGAGCCACTCTATTCCAGGAAGGTATAGTTAATTCCTAAACTTAAGAAGATATCCGCAGGTGCAAACTTGGATAGGTTACCGACGTAGTCCGAAAAATTGCTAAACTTATGTGGCAGTGGGCAGGGTACTTTGCCCGCAGAATGGGATAGGTCGATGGGGCCGAAATAATCTGGAGTGACGACAATGTATCAGACGCAGTGATGGGAGGCCAAGATGGACCGTTGACCTGGCGAGCGTTGTCACATGGGATGCATGGGACCGGCCAGCCGGCAGTGACGTCAGAGCTTGTGGTATGAATACTAGACCACTGATAAACATACTTATATATTTCTAAACACATACATACATAGTGTAGATAAATTACACCCAGATACAGAACAAATGATCGTGCTCATTACAAAAATATTTGTCTTGGGTGAAAATCGAACCCACGACCTCCGGCTTAGCTGTCAGGGCTACTAACCACTAGACCAACAGGCCAGTCGAATAGATGAAATAGAACAGACTTATCATCAACCAAAAACATGAACGTTGAGTAATAATAACAAATACATGGAAGATAAGAAGATGCACTATATATTCCATAACTATACTTATAGAAAACATTGCTAATGACAGCCCATAAAAACTCTGCTGATACCCTCAAAAACCCATAAACACCCCATTAATAATACCTACATGCGTAAACCGATATAAAAAGTTATTTACATTAAGATTAAACGCGGTATCTCGTTACCCACTTTTATACGCATTTTTAAAGATGGCTGACTTCTTTCAGTTTATGGCTCAACTCACACCGGCGGCGAGGCGAAGCGTCGCGAGTCATCATGTTTTTCGCTTATAGCATATTCACATCTATTTTCTCAACGTTAAGGTACGAATTCGTATCGCAAATATTGCAAAACTGGCCTGTAGGTTTAGTGGTTAGTGGCCCTGACTGCTATACCGGTGGTCGTGGGTTCGATTACCACCCAAGACAAATGTTTGTGTGATGAGCATGATCATTTTTACTGTCTGGGTGTAATTTATCTATAACATGTATGTTTTTAGAATTATATAAGTATGTTTATCAGTTATGCACACAATATAGGTTTAGCTAAGAGGTACACAACTAAAATGTGTAAAACATATTTTTTTTTACAAAAAATACAACCTACTTCAATACAGTAGGTAAAAAGTGCAAAATAACTTTACATTTCGGAAGTCGGTGATTCTGGTTTTGTTTCTTCGTTTTTTAACACCAACTTCCAAAATTCAAAGTTATTTTGCACTTTTTTGTTTTTGTTTTGGTGAAAAAAAAATATTTATTCCGATCTTACCCACACAGAAGGAAAACTGTACATACAAACACACAACCATGATCCAACCGCCCCGGTGAGAAAGTAGTAGTATACTTGGAGAGTTATGTGCTACGCGGTGCTACGAGCGCTCGTAGAGGGTGCTACGCCGTAGTAATTAAGTTCGGTTTTATTGAGGAAGTAATCTTTGGATAGCATTTTCATGTGTTCCTTTTTTCATTTGCCGTTGTGGGCGTGTTTTCGTATCTTTTTAATGGTGCAGTTTGCAGTTGGGTTTAAGGAGGTAAATGCCAATTATGTTGGTAAATTAGTTTGATGTTTCCTTAGTAAATAATTACGGTTAATTTTCGTTTCTTGATAAAATTCGTTCTTCATTTTACTCTATAAAAGTCCTATTATTTTCCATTTTTGAGACACTTTTATGTTAACTTACTTTCATTGATCTTTCGAGCTGCTTATTAAAAAGCGCAAAAAAGAAATAAGGAATTTTGAATCTACTGCTTATGAGCATACGATGTTCGGCTGACATTTCGAGTGGTGTCTATTAAGAATGTAAGCGGTATCATGCTACATTTGAGGAGTTAAAAACTAGTTTTTATTCAAGTTAGCTTGTCCGTCTGTTTAAGGCCGAGCTCCCATTTTGTCGTTACGACAGATACTCGTGTAGTTTTAAGTGTAGTGGCTTATATATTTAAATGGAGGTGTTCAGATATAGGACGACACAATTAACTATAGTCTGCGACTGTTTGGGGGGTGACAGCAGATTGTTATGATAGTGGGAACGGCTAGCACCACAGTCGTAAAACGATAAAAAATTGTCAATATTAAACCGTGACGGTACATTATGTGACGTTGTTGCGACAAGCTGTCGTGGCTACGACAAACAGTTATTATAATGGGAACAGCTAGAGACGGTTAATTAACCATTACGACATAGTGGAAACGCGGCCTAAGGGTTTTCACGAAAGTTTTACGCAAATTTCAAAATGCAAAAACTTATCATATTTATATTTTATCCATAATGATCCATCGAGGACTAAGTGCGGAAACCAGTTCACAAAGATAAGGTAAGACTTGTCATATTCCACTTACCAGCAACGGGCTCCAGCAGCCCCTCAGGGTCGGAGGCCTCGTCAGCGGCGGCGGAGGCAAGCACCGCGGCCACCATCAGCCACCAGCCGCGACACATTGTACCTGCAACGAAGATAACTACTATTAAACACAATCTACACTAATATTATAAAGAGGTAAAGTTTGTTTTTTTGTTTCTAGGAGGGTAATCTCTGAAAGTACTGTTCCGTTTGCGAATTTTTTTCACCGATAGAAAGCTGCTATATTCCCGAGTGACATAGGCTATATTTTATGTATGCGGGCGAAGCTGCGGGCAAAAGCTGGTTAATAAATAATACCGACAAAATTTAGTCACCTTTGTCCAGATATGTTTATCAGCTGCCCTTTTTTTAAGGCTGGAAATCATCAAATGACTTTTTGCGCTCTAGGGCGGAGCGTGAGTACGTGTCAGACTTTTACTGGCTAAAAGCACACCTGTATTCCTTCAGTTGTCCTTTGCGTTGGACTACGGGTAACCTTTCTAGGACCACAGGTAAGCTAAAACCATTGACTGACCTGTTGGTCTAGTGGTTGGTGGCCCTGACTGCTATGCCGGAGATCGTGGGTTCGATTCCCACCCAGGACAAATGTTTGTGTGATGAGCACAATCATTTGTTCTGTGTCTGGGTGTAATTTATCTATAATATGAGTGTATTTATTAGAAATATTTAAGTATGTTTATCAGTTGTCTAGTACTCATAACTCTGCTTAGCTTGGGACTAGACGGCGTTGTGTGATAGTTGTGTGAATATTATTATATGTTATATTTGGTCGTTAAAGTGTGCTTATCGCTAGTCCTTACGAAAAAACAACGCGACTAACTGTCGCTGTGCACTCATAGCCACATAACTATTTACTAAATAAAAAATTGCAACTATAGAATTTTTTTTAAAGTTTATGGTATACTACTCTACTCTACATCAAAACTCAAAACCAAAAACTTTAAAACTACTACGACATTGGGGGGGAATTAAGAATTAATAAGAATTACCTTTTAAACTAAAATAAAACAATTATGTTATTGTCTACACATTAAATTATTTTCATTGCGTTATATAGTAAGTCCTAGATACAGGATTGATGCAGGCACAGATAAAGACAGAGTTACATTTACAGATATATAGTAGATTCAATTCAGTACATTGTGGTTCATTAGTGTCGGGATCGGAGCCAAAATGCAGGAAGTTAATTGCAATTATTCTGCCGGTTCAAACCTTTGTTCCTAGCAAATAAAGAAATCATTATAACATCGTTGGATTTTCCAAAGGTTCTCTGCTTACGTGACCATCGTTTAGGAGAGAAATATTCTATTGTTATGTGAACGTTTGCCACTCAACGATAGTGCAGCTTTCTGACTGTGTTGCAGGTAATTTTCCTGTGTTTATTTTTGTACAATCAAATCAAATCAATTTTATTTGTTAACACAGGTACTTAAATACAGATCTTATATTTGATAAACCGAGCGCTAATTTATGCCCGGAGGCATGCATACAAATATGGTGTCCATCTATCTCAAGATTAGAAATTAAAGTTTCTAAAACAAGTATTTGAAAATCATGAATAATTATGGTATTAAATTAGCAAAACCATTAAATTGTAAAATTACATCATAATATTATCTAACACTTGAATTATGTCAGACCTAAATGAGGAATTATTTTTAATAAATTATTAGTTACAAATGCTAAAAAAAAAATTACAAACTATATCTTTAAATATATATATCTTTATTTATATTAATACTAACAGTCCAGGCAGAGGTAGTCCAGCCCGAAAACTGTCTTTTCATTAGAAAAGAAAATTGAGAACCCGTTTGCAGCGCCACTTACCGGGTTCAATTGTATTTTAAAACCATCCAGGGACCCACTTATATTTGCATACAAAGTTTCATCGAAATCGGTCAAGCCGTTTAGGAAGAGTTAGGTGATAAACACACGTACAAAAGAATTATGTCTAAAAAGATTGATATGAGAAAATATTTGTATTTATTATATTATTTACAGCTTAATACCTTCACGCGTTCCTGAGAAAAAGGGTCTAGACAGAAGGATTTACGGACAAAAAAGTTATCCTATAAGGGTTCTGTTTTCATCGACTAAGATAGGGAACTCAAAAACGGTAGTTTTAGAGGTAACCTTCAACAAACTTATAAATAAACAAATATTGTGATCCGTTTAGATGAATAGCTTTTAGCAAAAATCACTAAATTATTATTATTATTTATTTTATTGCACAGTTTAACTTAAGACAGGACAAACATTTATAAAAATAAGTGTACAATATAATAGGTGCAGATTACCGCTAGAATTAAAAGCCTTAAGTTTTTCAGACATTTTGTTTTAAATGAAGTTACCACTGTTCTCAATTCACAATACTTATAGCGCTGATGAACTTACATATTCTGTAGCTATTCGTCTCAAACGAACTCAATCAGTCATAACAGTTATTTCAACGCCAAAAAGCGGTTTCAAATAACGCTTCGTCATTGGCTCTAACTCGCCCCATGTCAAGGATCCGTGATGCGGTTTTATGTGAGGAAGAGTGATCGTTTTCCTATGTGACCGGGGAAAAACGTTCTATGAAGTGGTTGAAGGGTTATTACTTGAAAAAATAACTGTTTATCTCGCGTATTTCTTAACTTATTGGTTGATGGTCATCTTACTTATAAGTAATGTTTTAGTTTGTGGGTTTATTAGTCTGTCACGCTCTACCGGCTGAACAGATTAGGAGGGAATTTGGCAAACGGGGAGTTCATGACTTTTAATTGAGACTCGCATAGGAACAACAACAGAATAAAAAAAATGTTAACTAGGACTTACTCGTAATAATATGTTTCCGTGGGATAGTTTATTAATTTTTAATAAATTTAATTTTAATAATTGAAAATATTTGTGAATATTTTAGACGTTAATTATATGTAACACCTTGTAACAACAGTGTTCTAAAAAATAAATTTATTATTACTATTATTTAAAAAATGATATTGATTATAAACAGTGATCGGAGTAGGTAGATTGAATTGGGGTCATTGATCCGACACGTATATATTAATATGGACATTTCTCCGGAATTGGTGCTTCGATCGGAAGTCGATTGTTTTTGTTATTCAACAGATAAATAATAAATTAATTTAGTTTTGATACCTTCCTTTCAATTTTTAATTGAGTAGTAATAATATCACTACCAACATTAACAATATGTAATTGAATCCGGAAATACCGGAATTACTTTCCGGAAAAATGGCTTATCCATGTTCTTCTTTCTGTGTGCATTTATGATACAAGTACCAAAAATCAATTTACCTACTCCGATCACTGATTATAAAGAAAGCGCGCGATACATAATAACTATTCCTGCATCTCGCAATCAAAGTTCTCCGCGCGATTTGAACATATAGAACAGCCCAAAATCATCTATTGGGCAGTTGCCCACCAGGCATAACATCGATCTGGTCGGAAGATCCTCCCTTTTCAACCGAGGTTTGCGGGACTTTACTCTCTGTTCCACATACTTCCAAACGCGGACCAGACATAACACCCGTCCGGTCAAAAGATCTTCCCTTTTCAGTACTCACATATGTAGGTCATTAAAATATCTCAAAGGAAAATGGCACATTACGTACATATAATGTTTGGGTTACAGATTATGAGTAACTTTGCCCTCCCGCTGAACTGGGATTTGAACAAAATTAAACTCCCGTCAGCGAGATTTAAACCTACGCGCGTCGGTTCTCATTTTGTCATTTAAATATTTAACCATGTCTGTTCTGACATCTGCTTGGCACAAGTATTTTTGACGTCGGTATGTCTTTATAATTGTTTCTAACCTAAGGCTTGTGAAGTACAGCTTGTAAGTGAACAAAGCGTTACTTCAGAACAAAGAGTATGAGTCGGACTCGCAAGTGGACTACAATATCTATTAATATCGATACTCTTGCGCCATCTCATCTTCCTAGCTCGTCGTGCTGTGCCGGTGTTGCCGCAGCGGCCACAGAGAACCTCAAGTGGCGGAAATATAATAACCTTTTTGGTAGTTATATTTTCGAGCCGTTTGGGGTTGAAACTCTTGGATCGTGGAGTCCGAGTGCTCACAAATTATTTAAAGCACTTTCAAAACGCCTTGTTGACATTTCGCGTGACCCAAGGGCTGGCTTTTACTTCGGACAAAGGATAAGCATTGCCATTCAGCGTGGCAATGCCGCCAGTCTTTTGGGTACATTACCAGTCGACAGCGATGCGGAAGAGTTTTTCGACGCCTTAGTTTAGATTGCTTTTTTAGTTCTTTAAGGCTTTTATTATTATTTTGTAAGTTAGTTTTAATTAGGTTAAGTTAAGCATATTAATGTATTAGTTATATGATAACTAAATAATATAATTCCTTAAGATATATCGTACCAAAAACTGCAAAAAGATTACGTTTGTTGTATGGACGTTAGTTTTAGTAGGTATTCGTTGTTATAGTGGCAACAGTAATACATCATCTGTGAAAATTTTAACTGTTTAGCTGTCACGGTTCATGATATACAGCCTGGTGACTGACAGACGGACAGTGGAGGTTAAGCAATAGGATCCCGTTTTTACCCTTTAGGTACGGAACCCTAATACCTATCTACCCTAGTGCGCTTGACCATCAACGATTGTATCACTGCATACAGGAGCGTGATTGCAGATAAGCACTAGTTCATATTATTAAAAAAAAAGAAGATAGCATTGTGTGAAAATTGTGGACTATTATTAACTATTGAACTGAATTTTACTTTGTATTATTATGACATCTAAATATTTTATAATTGTAAATTGAAATCTGTTAAGTATTCATTTATTTATTTGACATTTTTATTTTTAATGAACCGAATCTGATATTTTATTATATAAAGAACTGAATCTGACATTGTAATATCTATTATTTTGTTATTTATTGATCTAAATCTGACATTGTATTAACTATTGAACTGAATCTGACATCATATTATTATTATTCATTTTAAATTTTTCAAATTGTAATTGTAATGTAACTATGATAACTGAAATAAATCAATTTATTATTATTATTAAAACTGCGTATTTTCCTTCATCAGAAAATGTAATTTTCCACTCAAAAGCATTACTTGAATTCGGTCGACCCAGTCACAGATGGTTTTACAATTATTAACACATTTACAGAGAAACTCCAGAATAACTTAATCAAACGTAACTTGAACTTAACCGAAGCGAGGGTGTAAAGTTATGTGCAGTGACAACAGCGGCGGCCATTTTGGTTGACATTAGGGTTGACCTCTCCGTAAATCTTATACGACAAAGACATTATCTAATGTAATAAGGAACACTTTAATTGTTTAAATATAACACAACATTATGCTTTTAGAGGGGTCTTTATGGTGTTTATATATGAAAAATGTGTATATACTGATGTAAAATTCGTCAATTTTCTGCTAAACTTAGCACATATCAATGTAAAAATACATTAAAATCTGTATTATTTTTACAAAAGAACTCATTTCGGTCATGTCTTTAGTTTTAACCAAAAGAAACTAAAAATAACGTAAATATTAGGATGCGAAATATTACAATGTATGTCAACCGCCTGCTATTCCTCCTCGCTGAACCATGGCCTGTACCAGGGCCCAGCGCGTGAGGTCGCTGCCGCCGATCGCCTCCACGAGAACACGGCGGCGGGGCAAACCTCCATCTTGTTCTCCGGGCGGTTGACACAATGATGACAACCGGGCGTTTCTTCAACCTGAATCCGATGCAGAAACCTCCCGAACTTATATACCATATATTTGTCTCCCTTTACACTCAAATGTCTGAACGAATTTGTTTGATAGGGAAACGGGTAGACCATGTCCTGGAATAGCGCATAGGCTTTCTATCCCGTGAGTATGTTCCCTTGAGATAATTTTCTACTTTCACGCAGGCGAAGACGCTGGAAAAAACTAGTTATACTTATACAAAAGTGGGCAAGTGCGCGTCGGACTCGCGCACTGAGGGTTCAGTACCAACTCACCTATGATAACAGTTCAATTCCCGAATTGAGTTACGAAGATTTTTCCGAATCACAAAAAAAGTTTGTTTTTGGGACGTAACTACAAATTTATGGTTTTCAGATTTTTTCCTATACTTGTGCTATGAGACCTTGCTTCATATCAAATTTCAGGATTCTAGGTCAACGGTCCCTATGAATTTTGTTTTATTGAGAGTGTCGAAATACACATTTTTTGCGACATTACTTTTATTTTCGTTAACTTAGAAGTTTGATTATTTTACAGCTTCAAGGGACCGCAGACCTGAGTATATGGTTTTAACTTCTTGAGTAGCGTAATTAGAGACACAATAGTAAGACAATGGCGCACGACCGCCGGCGTTCGTGCGGGGATCAACAGCTTAATTTCAATTCGATACCTCCAAGCGTTCCCGAGATAAGGGGTCTTGACAAACAGACTGGCAGATGGACGGACAACAAAGTGATCCTATAAGGGTTCCGTTTTTTTTTACTTTTGAGGTACGGAACCCCAAAAAGGACTCACTGAGTCACTATAAAAACACTTCGATAAAATAAAAATTTTGTTCATTTACGAATATCTGAAAACCTAACAAATGTCCGGTGCAAACGAATAAAACAACTAAGAAAAAACCACATACATCTGTGTGAGCCAATCGGAAAAACTAGGATTCGCAACCTCTGCTGTTTTGATTACTTTTCCTAGTAATAAAAACTAAATGCAATTCCAGAGCAAAGTATTTTTGCTTTGGACGCGTTCACGATTTTTATAGTCTGTTACAGCGTACGGAAATAAAAGAAAAAAAACTAAAGAGAATCTTGCTTGCAAATGGCGTGCAGGTAAATTATGAAAAAGTGCGTTTAGTTTTATTTCTTCCTTTTTTGACACCGACTTTCAAAGTTAAAGTTATTTTGCGTTTTTCAATTTACTTTTGAAGTCGGTTGTAGTTTTTTGGCAAAAAGTTTTTTTATTTTTCATTGTTTACTTGTGGTGTTCCACAGTTAAAACTTTTGAAAGCATAGATGTTTTTTTTTGTTTTAAGGTGGGAAATCATCTAATTACTTCTCTCGCTGACTTTTATTGACTAAAACCACACTTATGTTCCTTCAGTTGCCCTTTGTGTTTAAGGACCACTTATAATAGGTCCTTACCCATGAAATTTCCGTTTTTTTTAAACGGGTTGCTTTAAAGTGTTATATCTTTGGATTGACTTGGAATTATAAGTTCAAATAAACTTTATATTAAAGGTACGTTTTTTTTTCGAAATTAGGTATTATTGGTTTCTTTGTGTTTTGTATTTTTTGTACATGTAGCAGTTATAAGTCCGTATACATCATCAATATTGCATACCGCTAGAGACACATTGTTTCCACGGTAGAAATCATATTACAAAATAATGCGATTTTTCTTAGATTTCATACAAAATGAAAAAAAAAAAGAAAAATACAGCGATATTACAGAAAATACAAAACACAAACAAACCTGAATTTTGTATGAAAAAAAAATTTTGCAAATACATGACGGAGTTATGCCCAAACATATATAAAAAATATAAACATCCGAATTGATAACCTCTTCCTTTATGAAGTCGGTTAAAAATTAAAATAAGCCACAGTAGATCTCATGCGTTACAAATCCAGAGAAGACTTATGTAGTTGAATGTACCTAACTCTTTTGAGGTTAGCCTACTTTCAAACAACGTGTTTCATTGTGCCGGGAGGCCGACGAAAGGGGGTGAGGACGCAAAGGGAGGTCACCTTTTATGTCCCAAGATGAACGGCTTTCATACGCCCCATGGTTTTACACAAAAATATTTAGATGTAAATACGTAATCGACGAATTCCTGGAAGATTTTATCCCTAGTGATTCCAAAGCAGATAAAAAACGTCTACCTAATTTTCTGAGAAGTTGATGTTCTCTGTTTTCCTTATATCGGATTTCTTATTTTTAGGGTTCTGTATATCAGTCGGTAAAAACGAAACCCTTACAGGATCACTTTGTTATCCGTCTATCGAGACCCAGTTATTTAAGAACGTTTGGGAGGTCCAAGGGTTAAGCTGGAATTAATATTAAATACTGAAGTTTGCTACCCTTTAGAGCAGTGGAAAAATCAGACTTCAAAGTCAATGCTATCTAAAAATAAGGTCGTTTATGCTCATTGCATTGCGTATATTTTCACGCTCGCAAGGGAATCAAAACCTTTAAGGGACCTAGAATCATATTTGGCAAGAAACAACACTAAGTAGAACAGATAATAAAGGAAAAAAATCGAAATCCATTTTGTAGTTATATCGTGGCCAGATCTTAGAATTGATCACTTCATGATATGGCCAACTAAAACTGGCCAGATCGTTGAAACCTTAACATTTGATGATATGTCAATCCTCGTTTGGCTATAACATTGATGAAGGATTTCTATGATAATAAAAGGTCTAATGAAAGTAGGCCTAACGAGGATTTACATATCATCAAACATTAACGTTTAAAACGATCTGACTAGTCCCCCTAGCCAAGTTACAACCGTTTCGTTTCAATTCTCTTTTCGTTGATCGCCTCGATTTGGCCACACCTCCTATTCCTTTGTTCTGACTACGTGACTGAGCGTTGAGATGACGTCATAATAAAGGAATCGAAGACGTGGCCGACTCGAGGCGATCAACGAAAAGAGAATCGAAACGAAATGGTTGTAACTTGGCTAGGGGGGCTGACCAGTTTTACTTGGCCATTTCATGAAGTGATCAATTTCTATGATCTGGCTACGACAGTTACATGACAAAATAATTGATTATGTTTTGCGATCCCAAGCTTCAATTTGTACGGAACTCTCAATGCGCGAGTCCTAATCGTTGTTTTTTCTATGTGCGCTTGTATCATTTATACTAATGTATACTTATACATTATACATAATACTAATAAGTAAATGACTGCCGTTCACTCTCAGTAAGGTTCAGTTGAAAACCAGCGTCAGGCAACTACCACTGACTACCATGTAGTTGTCTGGCATTTTTGCTGAACTGGATCTATTTGGTGCAGCCGTGAGTCACACATTGTGTCAGTTTTTTTTTCCTTTGTTGTCTTAAATTTTGTTTTTACAGTGTGTGTAATGCGTGCCAAATAAATTTTTATTTTTCTTTCTTTTTCTTTTTTTTTTCTTTCTTTCTTTTTCTTTCTTTCTTTCTTTCTTTTTTATTTAAATAGTTTGTTATAGCGCAGTTTTGATTGCTATTTGTTCACTGTAACGTGGAACTTTGTACCGCTGCTGCTTTGAGTAGGTTTAATTAAACAATCGCTCAAGAAAATAGAGCACCTCGCTTGAGTTCTAACTGGCTGCTCATTATTACGAGCTGAATGCAGCCGCAGGGTAGCTACATAGGATTTAGTATGAGATAGGAAGCTGCGCTACTTTAGTATTCACTGAACAGTAATATAAGAGAGAGCAGTGGTGGCCGAGTGGTAACGGGGGACTTACGAGTTGTAGGAAACCCAGCCAGGCGCATTACTTTGTGTAATTTATTTCATCAACACTGCTCTCAAAACGGTGAAGGAAAACATCGTGAGGAAGTCGGCATGTCCTAGAACCAAAAATTCGAAGACATGTGACATTCACCAATCCGCACTGGGCCCGCGTGGTGGATTACGGCCCATTCCCTCTTCTAGAGAGAGGAGGCCTGAGTCCCAGTAGTGGGAACATTAAAAAGGCTGATTATGCTTAATATAAGAGAATTAGTAATTTATGCTAGTGACTTCATTCGCGAAAATGTTTTCATAAAATTTCTACTATTGGACAACCCGACGAACGGCGAGTATCCACCCTTACGTTGTTAAAATCTCTACCGTCCGGACCAAGCGTTTCGCCTCGTCGTTTATACCGCGTACATCGAGGGACAACTTGCCTGCTGCGGTCTTCCCGTCTGATTATAATTTAGGTGTCTTCAAGGCTAGAGTAAATAGGCTTTTAATAAACTAGTGCGCCTCACCATCAACGATTGCATCACTACTTACCAGCAGGTGGGATCGCAGTCAAGCACTAGTTTATAACAATAAAAAAAAAACTTTAACACCCCTTAAACCGTATTTTGAGGATACTTTTGAAAAACTAATAATTTATTTATTTTACTATTTATGTAAACATAAAAAAAAAACAGAAAAAGATACATGTCATAATAGACATTAGTACAAAGTTACTGCTTATTTCCAAAGACAGTCAGACAATTATAACTATAGTCTTTATTATTAATTAATTCAGTTTGATTAGAATATGTGTTTTATAGGGGTAGTTTTGAAAAATGAATAATGAAAACCTTTTTTATTTACTTTGGTTTGGGTTGGGCTAAGTTTCAGAAATAGGGGTCCAAGGAATAAAATGTTGCATACAAACGAATTTCCTCCTTTACACCCCTTAAAAGTTTTTTTTTTAAACTCCTTCTTAGTACTCGCCTATAATATAAACGGAAGCCTTGCGCAAAATTTTACGGTTCTAGATCCATTAGTTTCGGCTGTGCGTTCATGATTATGTTAATCAGTCAGTTTCTCCTTTTATATAACTAGCTAGCTAGCTAGCTTCAAAAAGGAAGAGGTTATTTGTTCTGCTGTATATTTTTGAAGTGAAACTTCTTTATCGGGGTTGGAAAAAAATTTAGTGTAACATTTTTTCGTTACGCGTCACATTTTTCCGTTACGCGCCATCTTTTTCTTATCCCTACCACGCGTGATTCGAAGTATACTTTCTCCAGCGGAGTAGGGATTGGTAATTAATGAAATTCAATAATAATCTTTGTAGTAATAAGCTAAAATGAAATAATTGTAGAATTTGTATTTATGTCTATGATAATAAAAGCCTTTTATTAAACTTTATCTAATTTAACTTTATTTAACCAATTTCTGTAAAGTTGCATATAGTAAATTATTTTTTGAAAAATAACGTCATAAAGAAGTTTCACTTCTTACGAGTGTACGCTAGTACACGCACACATTTTTTTTTTTTATGGATTTTCACCAATTTCTCGTATGTCAATTGAGGACTTCGAAAATTATTTTTGTTTGATTGAAAGGTTATACTTTCGAATTGGTCCCATAGAAATATTGTTATGATCACTTCGAAGATATGGAACGGAACTTCTTATAGGATCATAGTAGAACTGTCGTAACAAATAAGATTGCTTAGTTTATACGTGTAGTCGATGACCGACTGAAGAAAGAGGGGGAGTGGATATATCGGTCTGATCTAATGATGAAGCCGGAAAGTAGGAACCGGAACTCTGTAATAAATCAATGTAACCTAGCCATGTTTGGGATTATTAAAATTATCATGCGATGCACTCTGGCTATAGAGTAGAGCTAATCTGATGATGAAAGGTAGTCACGAAAACTCCACAATAAAACAATGTATCCTAGCCAATGTATCCTGGCTTGGCTTATTGGAATTGTCGTGCAATGTTTTAATGATAAAATTCTATAGGTACCTTACTTTACAATTTGCATACTATATGAGTTTGGCTGAGGGGTGAAAACCCTCCCACCACCACCACTAAAAAGTGCAAAATAAAAAAACGTTTAAAAAAAAATACTACCGCGTTCAATGTAAAAAAAAAACACTAAAAGTGCAAAATAATTTTAATTTCGGTATTTCCATAATAATTTTGTCTCTTCGTTATTTAACACCAACTTTACCGAAATTACAGTTGTATAAATATAGATATAGAAGATAGACTTATTTGAATATACAATAAATATCTCAACGTCTCCTCATTCATCATGTACCCTAAAATTTTCAAAAAAAAATCCTATTTAAAATGCACGAGGCGCAAAATTTATAATTTATAACGTAAAAAGGGACGCTTCAGCCATCCCTCAGCGGCCATAGCTACTGACTCGACAGAATTTTCAATTCAACAGTTTTTCTACCATTCATTAACCAGCTCTGATGAATTCATCTTGTGCAACCGAGCTGTAGAGTTTTTGTAGCAAAAAGCAAGGAGCGAGTCCAAAAAAATCGCAACTCGCTAAGAATTTCTTGCTTTGATTTGATATTTCTGTTTAGTCTTCGCAACCAGTAAATGAAATTGATGGTACGGTTGGCGTACTGGTTAAGCGATTGAGTGCACTGCTTGTCGCGACTTCGATTCTCGCATAGAACATCTATATATATAAAAGCGAAATACCACTCACTGATTGATCACGAAATCTCAGAAACTATAACACCTATAAACTTAAAATTTGGCAGGTAGCTTCCTTATAGGGTGTCGACATCCGCTAAGAACGGATTTTAAGAAACTCCACCCGGGTAAAACGGGGGTTGCAAGTTTGTATGGAGCAACCTATTTGCACGCGGAGCCGCTGGCAGAAACTAGTACAATATGTTAGCTAATGTGTTAACTTTAGAGAAAGATTGGATAAGAAACTTATTTAGTGTACCTAGATAAGTGTAGCGGGAAGGTTTTTAAATAAAACGACCAAAACGGGTAACACACCCTCTATACTTTTGCCTTGACAGCACACAATTATTACAAATATCATAAATCAATACCATTTAAAATAATAATAATTATATAGTAGCACTTACTCTGAGATGTTGCTTACCCCAAAAATTGGAACAGAATGTGTCAGGACAGCGCAGCGCGTTATTTTATAACCTTGTCAACTGTCATAGCGCTGAGCTGTCAAATCGCATAACGTTCCAGTTGTCAGTGCAAAATAAATACATTTTAATGTTGCCAATACAGAAAACAATCATAGTGTATGTAACTAATCATAAAAATCGCTAACAGTCGGCCATCCGTATTACAAATACGACCTCGTATGTGAAAGAATAAATAAATTGGTTTTATACACAAAATAATGAGAGAAGAAAAAAAGAATAACAGCAATAAAGCAAACAGATATCTATTACAGTAGCGAATAAAACTTTAGATTATTCATACACTGGTTGCTGTACCTAGGAACGAGACTAAACATAATTATCAATTTACCAATTACTATTTAGACACAATTGATTGCATTATTTAGTTGTTATGTAAAAGTAGCTTATAAGCAATTGTGTATACATGATTTTACTTTGTTGCTCAATAAATATATATTATTATTATTCTTACTAATCATTATCTTATTCTTTATACAGTCATTCAAAAACAGGTCTCTAAAATGTCCTGCCTCTACTGATTCAAAGCATTTTATTTCAAATAAACAATTTACAGGCACTTTTGAGATGTCAAGAAGTCAAGTTACAAATCTATGTTACTTATTTCTTGTCGCTATCATGTAATGACAAACGTACAGGCCCCTCAAATATCCTGCCTCTAATGAAAAACAAACAGGCCCCTCAAATGTCTTGCCTCTAATGAAAAACAAACAGGCCCCTCAAATGTCCTGCCTCTGAAGAAAAACAGGCCTCTCAAATGTCCTGCCTCTAATATAAACAGACAGGTCCCTCAAATGTCCTGCCTGTAATGAAAAACAAACATTAGTAAATAAACAATTGCCTGATAAAGCCAATTGGTTTATCCTGAACAGGCCTCTCAATAGTCCTGAACAGGCCTCTCAATGGTCCTGAACAGGCCTCTCAATGGTCCTGAACAGGCCTCTCAATGGTCCTGAACAGGCCTCTCAATGGTCCTGAACAGGCCTCTCAATGGTCCTGAACAGGCCTCTCAATGGTCCTGAACAGGCCTCTCAATGGTCCTGAACAGGCCTCTCAATGGTCCTGAACAGGCCTCTCAATGGTCCTGAACAGGCCTCTCAATGGTCCTGAACAGGCCTCTCAATAGCCCTGAACAGATCCCTCAATGGTCCTGAACAGATCCCTCAATGGTCCTGAACAGATCCCTCAATGGTCCTGAACAGATCCCTCAATGGTCCTAAACAGATCCCTCAATAGTTTCTGTAAATACCCTTTTGATTTTGATATGGCCACTCAGGCCAGGTACATGATAAGTTTCAAGTGCATGTCACAATAACATCAATGATTTACCTCAACCACAAAATTTCACCCGTTATTTGTGAATCATTGACCAACAATGACTGTTTGTTTACATTTGATATCAGTTGTAATCACTGACCCGACTATAACGTGAGGGTATATATTTAATTTACTCTAGAGCCAAAGCTCTGATTAGTTTTTATTGAAACTCCAAATTTCGATACAATAACTAATCAAAATGCGAGATCACGAACTATGAAATTGTTTCGTCTATTTTATTTCATTCATTAACATTACCAACTATTAATTACCAGTAGGTACGCTGCAAATACCATCACTTTTAAGATACTCAAGGCAAATTCAGTCTAGACTACTTTCTCTTAATGTAAGAATAATAGGTTTTACGTTAACCACTTATTTCGTTAACATAATTTTAGATGTGGGAAGTCAGGTACACTTCCGTAAAAATAACCTCTGGTAATCAAAATATTCATAGACATTCTATACTAAATAAATTACAGTGAGACATCTTTTGGATGTTACCATTTTATTTTAAATAAATAAATCATTGTATCCCTCCATGTCCCTAGTGAACAAATTGGGAGTTATTGTATTATAAATATTTATCCACAATAACTCTTTACCATACCTAAAATACTCAACATTTACAGATATTTAGGTACATCCCCCTGATAAGACAAATCTCTAAAAACAAATCAAAAATGCCTACAAAAGGCTTACTGACTTTAGCAACTACTTTTTGCCGCACCATCTGATTTTCCATGAAAATTACTTCCTATAATTCAATCAATGCTAGCCCCTAAGTTGGTACACTAAAATTAGTAATTCATGAATATGATTTGGAAGTGCTCTGGGAGTCATTAAATAGAATTCACATTACATTGCAAATTCTGCGGGACTAAAGTCCAAATCAGACATTCGAGTTATTTACGAAGCTTAGCGATCATGTCCTCAGATGTCTCTGCACGAATTACAACCTTATACGAAAATTTATTACGCAGAAGGTATTGAAAATATACTTTCACTAAATCCATTTCGATAGTTATATTCAAAGTCAATCTTATTTATTTGGTCTTCTAACTTTATATAGAAGATAAAACCGTTATGAAGTTTCAAACTAATCTCAAAAGGCAAGTATCCAAGTTCGGTAAAATTCATGAAACGTTTGTTTGACGGCAGTGTTACGTCAGTGACATGAAACTGCTGTCATGTCACCACTTTTATTGTAGGTGAATATTAGGCGTGGAAAAAAGTGTGTCATCTTTGCGATTGGAACATATTATTTGGAACATTGGCTCAAAATATACACACTGAGTCGTGATCTGTTACGTTGCGTCATATACATTAAAAGTTTTATTTAATTGAATTTTGATTTGAGAATAATTTAAAGCAGAGGTTTTTAGTTCAGGTCATTAATTATATGTACGCCAATTACGTTATAATTTGAATTTTTAAAAGACTGCTGGTCACTTAAAGTAAAGAGTGTCTCAGAGTTCCAATTGTTCCAAATGATGCATTAAAATTTAAAACATTACTGATGTTCCAATCTTTCGAAACACTAAAATATTTCGGAACAGTGAGTCGGTTCAGTAAAGAGTTACACGCCTAGTCAACATTAATTTGTCCACAAATGCCATTTTATGAACAATGACTTCCGAGCATGAAAATAATGTTAAATTCTACAATGTTTCGTTCAGAAACGTGGTTTATTGAACAACATGAGCTACGGTGTTTTCCTGTTGAACTGTATATAAAATCACAACTTTTCATCAGTGTAGGTAGGTATACTTAAAAAAATAAATTGCGTTTGGCTATTCCCTTGAAAGTACACAGTACATACTCAGTATGTACTCCTTTTAAACCAAAGAGATTTAAAGAGATAATTATAATAGAGCGGCTATCAGAACAAATGTCTTAGAAAAACTGTCATCCTATGTCTCAGTGACGCCATCTGGCTTTGAATAGCAAACACGCGAATAAAATTTGTCGAAATTTATAATTATTTAACTATCGTTCGGTAGGTGGCCAGGGGCCTTACCATGATAATGTTAAAATGTCAGTCGTACGACCGAAAAAGAGTGATGGAGCCATACACCCTATTAGCTCCACCCCTTTAACAGCTCGGTTTAGGTCGTAAAATGGATCACATAATGAGCTCGTGGTAGAGCCTCAGTGTGTGATAAAGGTAAGATTAAGCTTTTCAGTAATAGATGGCATTATCACAAAATCAGCAAATGTTCTAGAACTATTTATAAAAATTATTGAATTTTAATTAATTAATTCGTAAATACAAAAAATATTTACGAAAATAAACAGAAGTTAGGTTCAGTCATTTTATCATAACAAGATTTGCAATAGCGTAATGGGCAGTTCGGCATATTTTCTCAGAAAATTATTTTCTTTTAGTGCATAGAGCGGATACAAACACGACTTGACGTGTAGGGGCGTCATACTAGACTGAGCGACTTATGACCACTAGGTAATGAGTATCGGATCACGATTTTGTTCGCTATGTCCTGTCTATTGGTAGTATATATTTAATGTCTTTGTTTTAAACCAAGAACAAACAAACTCTTGGTACCCTACATAGCACAATTGATAGATATTAATAATTGAACAAGAACTTCGTCTAAACCTAGTAGTTGTCAATAAGGAAGCTATCCCAACAGCATAACATGGCACTGTGCGCACTCGTGTCTCATTTGGTGTTGTATTTTGTAAGGGACCTTCTTTTAACCTATAGAGTATACGAGCCCCCTGGTACCACATAAAAATATTGTGTAATTACTTGTGTCACTTCTCCATTTCCATTGATACCCACATCACTTTACAAAATCAAAAATATTTTATCAACAACAAAGATGCATTAGGGTAATATTTGGACTCAACACTATCGACAACTGCCAACCATATTTTATTAAATATAATATTTTTATTCTGCCTTGCTTATTTAACTATGAGTATTATTATTTATTGTCACTGTTTCAATTGAGCCAACAGCGTTGATGCATATTTATGTATCATACGCCTGGCACCTATAATATTAAACAAAGTACTGAAACTTTTTTTACACTTTTTTTTTTTTGTATAGTAATTTAATTACTTGCTAGATTTCCTCTTACTGTGTGTTAACTCCTTCATTAGACAAAAATGTCATTTTGTCACAAACAGTTTCTTTTTTAACTATGTTAAACTATGTATTTGGCAACTACTTGTGTTCAATTGGATAATATGCAATTGTATATTCTTCGCACCACTACCTATGGCAAATTATATAGGCCATCACCTTAGACATAATGTTCTACTGTACTTACTATTCCGATTTGTACCAACTACAAGCTCATGTTTTACAGAATACCTATACACATTAAAAGGAGTTTCACGGAAACAAGATTTGACTATTAATATTTCTACATCTAGAGTTTTTCCAGTAAAGCGATTTACTCTGGTGATGTAATAAAATGTTATTATTAGCCTACCCTTCTGCCGCTTCTATTTCAGCATCATTAGGCATACTAGATACTCGTAATACTCTTCTTCACCTGGTTTCAGTTAAATGGGTAATACTAGTAGGTATGTAAAATCGCTTTAAACTGTAGTAAACAGTAAAGCATATACAACGCCAGTTCCAGCATATGTGAAGCCTGATACACGTGGGTAGCATTTTTATGTAAAGAAACTATGTACTAAATTTCAAACTGTATCATGTAAAATCACAAAGTTATAAGCTTGTTATGTTACTTGGTTGTCCGAAAAATACATGGTCACCGGGCCATCCAGGTGACTGAGGGGTTGTTTTGCTCCCGCACCCAGCTGTGCGCTGGTGCCTAATGCCCGCTATGACCTGTGTCGTTCTTAGTGTCGGTGGTGTCCAACTTTATACATTGGTGTAAAAATTGTTGGAATCGATTCAGTTACTAATTCTGAACAAACTATATTCAGCTTTCGCATATACCAAAAATAAAACTGTATACAGATACACCCTTTTGTTTTATTTGGAAATACCAAGAAGTTATATTTGCATTCAATGTTTGCATAAAACTCGGTAAAGTCACGTGGCCGCGTGTGACGTCATTTTACTACGATCCGCTCAGCCGCAATTCGCCAGCTGAAGTAGAACTTTACTCGCACAGTATTTCGTTTTATTTTATCATACAAGGATTCGAAAAAGGGACAATCAGATAACCTACCTAAAATACATTAGAATGGTTACTCATTATTTAGTGACAAATAATGTTTTCTTTGCCGTTGAAATGTAAATCTGTACATTTTGGCACAACGCATGATTTTCTAGTGTGAATATTAGATATTTAGGAAAAATAATAAATTTATAAGTTATAGTGAAACGCAAGCACAGAATATCTAATAACGCAAGGCAGTGGGAACGGACTGAGCGAGCGCTGCACTATGAAATCAAGGGTCAAATGATCGGTCATCGCATGCTCACTTTAAAAATCTATAACTTGGAATCTAAAGGTATCAAAATATTGATTGAATCTGAAAGTACTGGTCCGATTGCATTCACACATAGAAAGCCACTGTATCCCTGAGTGACCTAGGCTATATTAATATGTACGCGGGCGATGCCGCGGGCAAAAGCTAGGAGGCAAATGTAATAAATGTCAGACTATCTGTCAAAAGGCAATCCATATAATATTAATTTACCTAATTTTAATTTCATTGACTGTCCTCTTTAGTTGCATTTAGATTATTCCTAATCAAAAGTATTACTGGTCTGCTCATTTACTTTATAAGTAAGCTCAGAACGCAGGTCATGGTAACAACGATTCATAAGTTGGTAGATATGTTTGCTACGGTCATTTAACAGTGATCCAAAACCGGTCCCTAATCCATCTGAACACACCCTGAGTTGTCCTTAGGTATTCAATAGATTAACATACGTGTGGTATGGTAATACCTCCAGGGTGTAGCCCTGGCAAGGCACGTGTGGTGGTGTGGTAGTACCTCCAGGGTGTAGCCCTGGCAAGGCACGCGTGGTGGTGTGGTAGTACCTCCAGGGTGTAGCCCTGGCAAGGCACGCGTGGTGGTGTGGTAGTACCTCCAGAGTGTAGCCCTGGCAAGGCACGTGTGGTGGTGTGGTAGTACCTCCAGAGTGTAGCCCTGGCAAGGCACATGTGGTGGTGTGGTAGTACCTCCAGAGTGTAGCCCTGGCAAGGCACGTGTGGTGGTGTGGTAGTACCTCCAGAGTGTAGCCCTGGCAAGGCACGCGTGGTGGTGTGGTAGTACCTCCAGGGTGTAGCCCTGGCAAGGCACGCGTGGTGGTGTGGTAGTACCTCCAGGGTGTAGCCCTGGCAAGGCACGCGTGGTGGTGTGGTAGTACCTCCAGAGTGTAGCCCTGGCAAGGCACGTGTGGTGATGTGGTAGTACCTCCAGGGTGTAGCCCTGGCAAGGCACATGTGGTGGTGTGGTAGTACCTCCAGAGTGTAGCCCTGGCAAGGCACGTGTGGTGGTGTGGTAGTACCTCCAGAGTGTAGCCCTGGCAAGGCACGTGTGGTGGTGTGGTAGTACCTCCAGAGTGTAGCCCTGGCAAGGCACGTGTGGTGGTGTCAGAAGAAACTCATATTGAATAAGATAGTACAACAAAAGCGATAAGCCTGAATATTTTAAAGTTCACCATTTTAAAGTACACATCACTATGCCCGCTTAGATAGGTACTATTTTATCAACAACATTGTAACGGTGCCTACATACGTAGGTACTTTCAAAGCAAAAGTAGAAGATGCAGTTTAGGAAAAAAAATCGCTTGTGGGCGGGATAAACGAATGCATTTAAATAAACGACTCGTTTATCCCACTTCTGAATTGTTAGCTAATGTGTTAACTTTAGAGAAAGATTGGATAAGAAACTTATTTAGTGTACCTAGATAAGTGTAGCGGGAAGGTTTTTAAATAAAACGACCAAAACGGGTAACACACCCTCTATACTTTTGCCTTGACAGCACACAATTATTACAAATATCATAAATCAATACCATTTAAAATAATAATAATTATATAGTAGCACTTACTCTGAGATGTTGCTTACCCCAAAAATTGGAACAGAATGTGTCAGGACAGCGCAGCGCGTTATTTTATAACCTTGTCAACTGTCATAGCGCTGAGCTGTCAAATCGCATAACGTTCCAGTTGTCAGTGCAAAATAAATACATTTTAATGTTGCCAATACAGAAAACAATCATAGTGTATGTAACTAATCATAAAAATCGCTAACAAATATATCATCGACGCACTACATTGATAGCTCATCAGTATTGGTATTTACGCATGTACACACAAACACGCTTGTGGCTCAATTAAGATTTATCTTGAAACTAATTCTTGATTATTTTTTATTAAAAAAATACGGTATTTTAAAAATAGTCGAGATCGATTCAGAAGCAGATTCTGAACATACTACCTTCAGGATGTGCATATGTTAAATTGAACAACTTGCCCGCTGCGGTCTTCACGTCCGATTATAATTTAACCTTTTGACGTGCGTAATTAGAGACACAATAGTAAGACAATGGCTTCCGGGCGCCGGCTACCGCCTGAGCGTTAATGAATTAGGTGTCTTCAAGGCTAAAGTGAATAGGCTATTAATAAACTAGTACGCCTTACCATCAACGATTGCATCACTACTTACCATCAGGTGGGATCGCAGTCAAGCACTAGTTTATAACAATGAAAAAAAATACCTATACATCATGTATGTTACACAGGACCGTTCGATGTGGCGACACTTGAGGAGACCTATGTCCAGCAGTGTACGTCTTTTGGCTGAAATGATGATGATGATGTATGTTACATATTGTTTAGGTATTTGTATGGCTTGCAATAGTTGTTCTGGGTCTGGGTGTCACACGTTTATGAACACACTCACGATACAGGAGTAATTCCTTATTTGAAGCGACGTTTTTTTTTAATTCCTTTTTTTTTTTTTTTTTTTTTTTTATTCTTGATAGGTTCGCGCTTGACCGCTAACTCACCTGATGGAAAGCGACGATGCGGTCGACGATGGAACGCGCTTACCTAGAAGTAACCTATTCACTCTTGACTTAAAGATTCCCGGGTTGTAGCCATCAGGAAAAACAGATTCCGGCAAGGAATTCCACTCCTTAGCTGTACGCACTATGAATGTGTTCGCAAAACGTTTTGTGCGTATAGGTGGGATGTCCACCATGTACCGGTGGCGCATTGCCGTACGCCTGGTGGTCCGATGATGGAACGGGCTAGGCGGAATTAGGTTATGCAATTCCGACGCACACTCCCCGAAATGCAACCGGTAGAAAACCGACAGGCTAGCAACTCTGCGACGATGCTCAAGACTTTGAAGCCTCGACTCAACGAGTGCATCATTGCCAATGATCCTCTTGGCTCGCTTCTCAATTGCCTCAAGTGCATCAAGCTGGTATCGGGCAGATCCGTCCCAAAGATGAGAGCAGTACTCCATACACGATCGAACTTGCGCTTGATATAGTTTGAGCAGCTGTTCCGGCGTGAAGTACTGTCTGACCTTCGCGAGGATTCCCAGCTTTTTTGCTGCCAGTTGAGCCTTTGCTTCGATGTATGGCCCAAAGTTGAGTGTTGACGTTAGCGTAACACCAAGGAGATCAAGATGGTCGGTTATTGGCACGGTTACGCCCCGGAAAGTTGGAGCAGGGCTGAATTGGCTCCTTTTAGCGGAAAATAGACACGCCTGGGTTTTAGCAGCATTGAACTTGACCAAATTGGCATCGCCCCATTCAGAGACTGCCTCCAAGGACAAGTTCAAGCGCTCGACCATAGCCTCTCGGAGAGACTGGATCTGTGACCCACTAGCCTGCGCGCTGGATATGTAACTCTCAGCAACAGTGCTGTCGTCTGCATACCCAAAGGTACCGGGCTTAAGCAGATCATTTATGTGCAGCAAGAACAATGTTGCCGAGAGCACTGACCCCTGAGGGACCCCGGCATTAATGGCCATTTGACCGGACGAGCAACCATCGATGACCACTCGGATGGACCGGTCACTCAGGAAATCTGCAATCCAAGCACACAAACCAGCAGGTAATCCGAAAGAAGGAAGCTTGTTAATAAGGCTTTCGTGCCAGACCCTATCGAAAGCCTTCGAGATATCGAGGGAGACGGCAAGAGCTTCCCCATGTTTCTCGATGGCCTCACTCCAGATGTGGATGGCATACGCTAGAAGATCACCAGTTGACCGATTTCGGCGAAAGCCGTATTGTCGGTCACTTAGGATGTCATTAGCTTCTAGGTATGCCAGGAGCTTACTGTTGAGTACACGTTCCATTGTCTTACAGAGAATGGACGTTACTGAGATTGGCCTGTAGTTAGCTGGGTCAGCCCGACTACCCTTTTTGGGCACGGGCTGTACGTTAGCTTGCTTCCATGCAATCGGCACTTTTCCAGCCTCAAATGAAAGCCGAAATAGGCGTGTCAGGATCGGAGACAGTTCAGGCGCACACGTTCTTAGAACAATTGCCGGTATCCCGTCTGGACCGCTAGCCTTGTTCACGTCAAGGTTACGCAGCACCCTACAGACGTCCTTCTGATGGATGCGAAAATCCGACATACTCGTCTCGCAACCATCAGGATTAACAGGGGGCCGCGCGTCACCAGAATCTAGACGCGAAGATTCCGCGAAGAGAGAGGCAAACAAATTTGCTTTCTCCTCAGCGGTATGGGCCAGCGACCCGTCGGGTTTCAGCAGTGGCGGTAGTGAGGGACGGCAGAAGTTCGATTCAACCGACTTAGCCAGGGACCAAAACGCCTTACTACCAGCAGGGTATGATGCGAGTTTGTTCCCGATGCGGCTAATGTGGTCGAACCGAGACCTCCGCATCACCTTCTTGCAAGACTTGGCAGCTCTGTTGAAGGCTCTCTTCTTCTGACTCACGTCACTCGCCTTATGCATACGAGCGTCGGCCCATGCCCGGTATGCCGTGTGCTTAAGCGCGTTAGCGCGATCACGCTCCGCACCAAACCAAGGGCGAGCATGGCCAGACATTGTTACGTCAGAGAATGGAATGTAATACTCCATCCCCCGCCGCAAAACATCTGTCACAGCATCTGCGCACGACGATGGATCATCCGAAGAAAAGCAAGTAGGCAGCCAAGGATAACATGCGAAGAAAGATCGCATGCCATCCCAATCTGCTGACCTATATCGCCAAACCCGCCTGGTGCCTCTAAGGCAGGGATCAGGCGGAGAGTAGACTGATACAGATTTCACCAGACAGTGGTCGGAACTACCTAACGGTGATGATATCGACACTGAATAGCGGTCTGGATCTGTTGTCAGCAGAAGGTCCAAGCAGTTGGCCGTGTGCGAATCAACATCCGGCACCCTCGTAGCTCCCTGGACCAGCTGGGTGAGATTTAACGCTAGCGCAAGCTTTCGTATCTCTCGACCAGCATGGTCTGTGCACCGGTATGGGAAAAGCCACTCCTGATGGTGGGCATTAAAATCCCCCAGTAACACCAGTTGTGCGGAAGGGTACCTCTGCTGAGCCGCATCCGCCGCCTCACTAAGGTACTGTGTGAGCCTGGTCGTCTCCTGATCACCACTGTGCGAACGGTAGACACAAGCATAGATAATTTTATCCATGCCTGTGTCCACCAGAGCCCAAAGCGTTGAGAACCTGGTATCTTCAAGGTTACGGAGACGCCGATAGCAGATGTCGTCCCTGACGTACAAACACACACCAGCGTGTGGTTTAAAATTGTGCTCCAGGGTAAACCCTGGGTAAGACAGGTACGACACGTCTGACGGACTTCTTATCTGCGTCTCCGAAAGGAAAAAGAGGGAAGGTTTTTCAGTCTCCAGGTGATGATGGACTGCTGCGAGATTTGAGTGCAGACCTCTAATATTGCTGAGGTGCACTTTAAGTGAGAGGGAGTGCAGCCGCTGTTTAACTTTTCTCTTTTTCAACCTTGGCATATTATGAGTGAGGTAGGAGAGGAGAAGGAAGTGAAATGGAGTCCCATGCTGCTAACCTTCGTCACGCACTGGCAGGACAACATCATTGGGGCACTAGTCTGGAGACTGCGGGGACGCCCGAGCCCCCCCGGAAATGACCATCGGGCCCTCTCATCTGGTCGCCAACCAGCACGATGGTGCATTCCGGGATTTTTCGTCAGTTGGCGGGGCAGCCTTTCATGTGTGGCTAGCACATTACTTGGGCCCCCAACTAACTGCGGTCGGCCAGCGGTGCACCGTGCCTCGGATCCCGCTACCCTCCGCGACTAGTCTCCCGATATGTCAATACCAGCGCGGGTCCGGCTGGTCTGCATACATTAGAACCGCCACTTCGACCCAACTCCTCAAAATTGGCTACAGTGGGCATCGTATCGGAACACGGCTAGGCCGTTTGGCGGTACGTCTTTGCCCAGTGGGTGGTCACAAGCCATCGGTCGAAACCTACCACCAGTTAATGTCACCTGATTAGCACCACCCGGGGACCACGTGTAGGGCCTATCTATGGGTATTCTCCTACGGACGCGGGTGACTCAGCCCCCAAATTCCTATTTTGAGGCGACGAAACAAAAAATACAGGCTTTAAGGACGAGAAAAGTTATTCACCAGCCAGTATTTAAACTTGAGTAGCACCTAAATCATCAACGCTGAAAGCTATTTCGTCGCCTTTTGAAAAGTCAAACTTTTAAAGCGACATTATCGCCCCGCATTTTAGGGGTTGTTGCTAAGTGAAGACTTTTCTCCATCAGACCGTCCCCATTAAACTTGCAAATGCTTTCCCTACTAAAGGACATCATGAATGGAGCTAACGGAAATAGGTGGCTGAAATGAAAGAGATGGAAGACCGCTCTTGCTCTTTTCTTTCATTTTGGTTTTTCTCTACGACCGACGGGAAATGCATCATTTTTTGCCGCCACGCGAGAGCCTTGGACAATTGCTCATATAAATTATACCCACAGTTGTCTACTAGGTTTTATTACTGAGCAAAGTAAATATTCTGAGGTTGTTTAAAAAGGACGTTTTACATTTATTCGTCTTTGTTTAAGTTTGTCTTTTCACGATGCTCGAGCACGAAGAGATGTTACACAGTCTAAACGATATTTTATTTTGCGTCTTCAATATTCTAAACTAGTTTATAAATAGAATGTTTTGCTTTAAAAAGATTTGAGAGCAGTGGTGGCCGAGTGGTAACGGCCCCGACTTACGAGTTGTAGGTCGCCAGTTCAAACCCAGCCAGGCGCATTACTTTGTGTAATTTATTTCATCACCACTGCTCTCAAAACGGTGAAGGAAAACATCGTGAGGAAACCGGCATGTCCTAGAACCAAAAATTCGAAGACATGTGACATTCACCAACCCGCACTGGGCCCGCGTGGTGGATTACGGCCCATTCCCTCTCCTAGAGAGGAGGCCTGAGTCCCAGCAGTGGGAACATTAAAAGGCTGATAATGCTTATGCTATGCTATGTGAGCGAGCTTGCGAACGGCGAGCAATAATAACTCCACAACTTTCATATAACGTCACTTAGTCCCAAATTAAGCAAAGCTTAATCTGGGTGGTATGAGTACTACACAACTGATAAACATACTTATATATTTCTAAATATGGCGAGCAATGGGTAGCTCGCCATCCGACCGTCCGGTAACCGTCCGGACTGAGCCCAAGTCGTCGATGACGCGTACTGTTCCACGCGCGCCTCAAGGAGATGTCAGCAACTGTAGGGGCCCAGCAGGGTCGAAGCCTACTGGGGCCAAGGGTCTGATTCTGAAAGGAAGACTCGGCTCTGGTACGAAAGGCAACGAAGGAACAGGAGTGGATTTTTAGTCAGTAAAAGTCTGACACTATCTCCCTCTCCGCCCAAGAGCGGGGGATGTCATAAGATGATTTTCCCACCGAAAAAAAAATCACAAACATTTGTCCTGGGTGGAAATCGAACCCACAAACTCCGGCATAAAAGTCCGGGCCACTGACCACTAGGCCAACAGGCTTGTCAATGGGTAGCTCGCCGTCCACTAAAGACCAAGCGCAGGTCGACGACGCGTTGCGTTCCACGCGCGTCTCAAGGAGAGTTAGCAAAATTGATGCACCCAGTTAGGGACGATGCCTGCCTGGCTGGAACACTGGGTTTAAGTCACTAAAAGTCGTAGAGCGTCTCAGACTCTTGCTGACTAAAACCCACTTGTGTTCCTTCAGTTGTCCTTTGCGTTCCAGGGACGCAGAAAACTCATTCGAATATTCCCACAGAACGCTTTACGAGGCAAACGCTAACGACGGCGACGTCGCAAGTGACGTGGCAAAAAATTGGTCGAAACATATTTCATTTTTGAATCATTTCATTTCATTATTGTAGAATCTCACGGCTGCAACAAATAGGTCCAATCCTGTATTTGCCACGCAACTACGTGCTGGTTGATCTAAAACATTTTTTTCAATACTCTTACTCGAAAACCCGCTCTTATCCACCGCTTTTAGGTACGCAATAGACCGTTTTCCGCACTGTGCAGAAAAGTGTGCGTGCTCTCCCCCGCCCCATTTATTTATCGTATCAGGCTGGGCGCGCGTCGACACCCACGAGTCGCTGGTCAACCCCCGTTTATTCATTTATTTGCAAGTGTATTGAAAAAAGTCGTTTGACACACGTGCAACCCTCGGCTCCATAACACACTCGCCTACGGCTCGTGTGAATTCCGCCTCGGTCGCAATGACAAACTTTCTGCACTTGTATCAAAATGTACTGTACTATTTTAAGTTACCATACACTATTCATAGTCCGAGATTAAAAACTATTCTTCAAAGAATAAAAAGAAACGAACCCATCAAAAAGCTCACCTTTATTTGTACCCGCAATTATTTTCAATACCTCTTCTTTAAGAACAATCGAATAAAACTTCCTTTCCAGTAGAAGTTACGAAGTATTTTAAAATAAAATAAAACCGCGGGGTTGTCAGCAAGAAATTCTCGTTTTTTGCCGGCTGCTTGCAAGTGCAGGCACCTTACAAAGGCTGTGTAGCGGAGCAAGTCGAGTGTTCCAATGGTTAAGCAATTTCTGTTGTAGCTTTGATGTGGTTTGGAACACTACGGCATATGTGCGGGGAATAATATGAATAATATGCGATACCTTTTTTTAGTCTAAGTCTAACATACGATCAAACTAATCTTTATTAGTTTGATCGTATGTTAGACTTAGACTATAGTTTTGTAATCACACTAATATTATAGAATATTGTAGAGCAGTGGTGGCCGAGTAGTAACGGCCCCGACTTACGAGTTGTAGGTCGCGGGTTCAAAATTTCAAACCCAGCCAAGCGCATTACCTTGTGTCATGAATTTCATCACCACTGCTCTCAAAACGGTGAAGGAAAACATCGTGAGGAAACTGGCATGTCCTAGAACCAAAAATTCGAAGACATGTGATATCCACCAACCCGTACTGGGCCTGCGTGGTGGATTACGGCCCATTCCCTCTCCTAGAGAGGAGGCCTGAGTCCCAACAGTGGGAACATTATATAGTGAGCCCAAGTCGTCGACGGCGCGTGCTGTTCCACGCGCGCCTCAAGGAGATGTCAGCAACTGTAGGGGCCTAGCAGGGTCGAAGCCTACTGGGGCCAAGGGTCTGATTCTGAAAGGAAGACTCGGCCCTGGTACGAAAGGCAACGAAGGAACAGGAGTGGGTTTTTAGTCAGTAAAAGTCTGACACTATCTCCCGCCCCGCCCAAGGGCGGGGGATGTCATAAGATGATTTTCCCACCGAAAAAAAAAAAAAAAAAAAAAGGCCGACTATGCTAAATGCTAAGCTTTGGTAATATATAATAGTATAAGATAACTTGTCTACATTACAGATCTTTTACACATTTGTATTGTATTTACTATAGAATCCTTTTGATTATTTATTAAGTTTAATTATTTTAGCTCTTCTCGCCTGAAACACAGGATTTCCTAGTTCAGGCACGTAAGACTCAGAATTAAGATTTATATTTAAGAACGTATTAATTTATCCTGTAAACAATTTTCAATAAATATTATATTTATACATTCATTTGTCTCAGGACCCTGAGGTCCTGGACCTTTGGAAGGCGTACGAGGAGCCGAAACCAATTCGCAGAGGCCCTTTTAGACGCTTTTAATGGAAAGTGGTACAAACCGGTGATTATACCTGTACGTATTATGCTAGTGCATCCAAGGACAACCCCCGGTTGGTGGGAAACTATTGCGACATATGGAAAATTAAGATATAAGGCGAGATATAAGGGTTTTGAAGTCTTAAGTGGACTGGTTACCAGGAACTATGTTATTAATTTCCATAGATAAAAAGGCAGGAGGTGAATTGCACACTCAATTTCAATAAATATTATTATTATTACATTTTTATTATTAATTCTCAGATCTATCACTGACAACGGGGAATAAAGTCTCTATCTCCAAGGATAAATAAGAACTATCTCACAAAGAAACCTCTATCCAAAGTCACAAATAGGTACTCGTAGTTTATTAGCACAAATTCTTTATCCTTTTCAGTTCATTTATCATTATTACTATCAGCAAGTTTTATTATTTACTGTGTAAATGGTATATGGTGCGGGTAGGAGGTATTTAGGCAATTATTAACAGCTTGATAAGGGTAGACGTGACCACACTGTCCAACCTAATGTAGGCGTTGTGATATATCGCCCCCCGTCATAATGACTTTCCAGTTTGCTTTTTTACTTTGATATATTGTTTATTGATGTTTGTTTAAACAGGCGTGTTTATTGGCCTTGAAAATAGGGACTACATTTATCGCAAATTAATTAAAAGCACTTAGATCGAAATAAAATATGTGCTGCTAAAATTTTTTAATCATTTTTTACAAAGTATGGTAATTAAGTACCTACATTTTTATTTAAAATTTATAGATCCTTTTAGGCGAGAAATTTATATTAGCGAGGATGACCTTTAAAAATAAGAAAACCCTTTATATTGTAGAGCTTCTTTCATCAGTGCCTCTTTAAAGGATTTAGACCTGGCACATTATAAATAAAAAATATAAACATTAATTACGATATTCAAAAAAAGAATTTAATCGGCTGAGATTAAGACGGCTGTGAGTTTTTAGCGAGATTTCTCCGAGTGAAGTTTTGTGACAGTTTTAATTGTTCGCAAATTGATTCCTAGTGGATATTGTGATGTATAAAATTGGTGTAGTTTTGTATTTCAAGTGTAACTGTGTCACATTATGTGAAATCATGGAAATAGGTGCGATTTCGGTAAAATAGAGCTGAGAATTTAATATTGTAGCGTTGACTACCTCCGCAAAGTTTGCCGAGGAGAAGGTTAATTCATTCTCTGCCAAATACTACAAAAAACATTAGAATGTGTAACTATTTTCTAATGATAAATTTTTAAATTTTATGTTATTCAATATTAAATGTTTAAATTTTATGTTATTCCGACTGAAGGACTTTGTATCCATGGTCAAGAAATAAAAACAGCGGTCAGGTCGAAAGGTGCGCGTAATTTAGTTTTGTTTTTATAATTAATGTACGACAGTAGTATCTATGCATAAGCCTTTTTATTAACTCCAATCCTTATTACTACATGTTTCATAACACAGGTTATAATAAATTATGTATATTTTAACAATTTCGAAAAGCCCTATAAAAAATCCATGAATAAAAAAGTGAATGAGAAGAACTTGTCAGAAGCCTGTTCATCAGACGATCAGTGTCAATCTTCTGAGATTGACACTGATCTGATTGTCACTGATTTACTCTGGAAAAGTCGTGTCGTCACGAACTCTGCCAGCCCTTAGCCCGTGTACACACTGATTGACGTGCTTATGTTTTTGTTAGGTTGGTGCACGCCAGTCAGCTGTCACTGTAGCTGTCACATGTCACAAGTCACAGATCAGAGCAAGGAAAAACTGTTGCAATACTTGCCGCCATGTACGCTATTAAAAGAAATACAAAAAAAGGTTCTACAATTTGTATTTTTATGATTAATCCATACTTCCTCTAATAAGGAAATCAAAGGGCAACTGAAGGAACATTGGTAGGTCTGTAAAAGTCTGACACTCCATCTCGCTCCACCCTAAAGCGGGAGACGTCATAAGATGATTTTTCACCTCCCAAAAACCTTCACCGTTAAATTACTGAACCGATTTTAATGAAATTTGGCTTGGTGTAAATTTGAACATGGGCTAATTTTTATATCTGATATCGCAGTAACCGATATCCACGCAGACAAAGACGTGGACAAAAGCTAGTATTGGTATAAATAACTAGCTGTTTTTTTTTTTTTTTTTTCGGGTGGGAAAATCATCTAATGACATCCCGCGCTCTTGGGCGGAGCGTGAGATAGTGTCAGACTTTTACTGACTAAAAACCCACTCCTGTTCCTTCTTTGCCATTTTTTTTTCCAGGGCCCCGGGGGTCACTTTCGCATCACCCATGGCCCCAGTAGGCTTCGACCCTGCTGGGCCCCTACGGTTGCTGACATCTCCCTGAGGCGCGCGTGGAACACTACGCGCCGTCGACGTCTTGGGCTCGGTCCGGACAGTTACCGGACGATCGGACGGCGAGCCACCCATTGCTCGCCGTCCGCAAGCCCGCGCCTACGGTGGCCGGAAATCGGGATCGGAATCCCGGCGGCGGTTGGGGCGTGAGGACCGTTGCCTCACGCGATCGGCCGCCTCCTTTGCTAGCATTACTGCTTCGCAGAAGGAGGCAACCGCCTGCCACTCCTCCTCGCTCCGGACCATGGCCTGTACCAAGGCCCGGCGCGAGAGATCGCTGCCGCCGATCGCCCCCACGAGGACACGGCGGTGCTCTGCCCAAGCGGGGCATACCTCTACCGTATGCTCCACCGTGTCCTCCGGGCGGTCCACACAATGGTGGCACCCGGGCGTCTCTTCTGCACGAATCCGGTGCAGGAACCTCCCGAACTTACCATGTCCGGTGAGGACCTGCGTCATGCGGTAGGTAAGGACGCCGTGAGGTCTTTCCAGCCACAAATAACTAGCTGCTGCCATTGGCTTCACCCACGTGAAAGTAGGTTTCACCCAACGACCTTACAGCCACTAGACGCCTCATGCTTGAACTAGCGCACCAAAACAATTCTGTCAACTAGCCGATATACAGGGAGCGGGGTACTGCGTTCTGATTGGTCGAGACATCAGATCTATAATCATATGTGTTGACAGATATGCATCGCCTGTTATTGGACGTCTAGTGACTGTTACTTCGTTGGTTTCACCATATAAACTTTTCACCCCGTTTCTTACCCTTAGGGGGTGAATTTTGAAAAATCCTCTCTTAGTGCTCGCCTACATAATAAAAGGAAACTTTGTGCAAAATTTCACATTCCTAGACCCAATCATTTCGGCTGTGCTTTGATATGTCAGTCAGTCATTCTGTTTCTTCTTTTATACCTATACTAGCTTCTGCCAGCGGCTTCGCCTGCGTGTAAGTTGGTTTCTCCATACAAACTTTTGACCCCCTTTTATCTCCTTAGGGGGTTAATTTTGGAAAATCCTCTCACAGTGCTCGACTATGTCATAAAAGAAAACCTTGTGCAAAATTTGACGCTTCTAGTCCCAGAAGTTTTGGCTGTGCGTTAATATGTCAGTCAGTTTCTCCTATTATCAAAGACATTAAATATATACTGTTTAAATCTCTTTGCCTTTTATATATACATTCAGTCAGAAAGGAATCGGGAATGGATGGTTTGTTTATGGTTCCAAATTCAAATTTTTTTTTTTTGTTGTTGGTAGATTTGCACAACTGTTTTCCATTTTGACGCGGAGTTTGAGTTACATCTGTCATTTATATTAAATACAGTGCTGTTTTGTGCTAGTGTGTATTGCGAATTTCATAATGGACAAAAACATCGAACAAAGAGTTTGTTTTCAATTTTGCATCGCCAATGGAATTTCGTGTTCGGAGTCACTGAAAATGTTACAGAAGGCTTACGGTGAACCGACTTTATCAAAAACACATTATGAGTGGTACAAAGTGTTCAAAAGTGGTCGAGATGTGATGGAAGATTTGCCTCCTGTTTTTTTTATTATTATCGCGGTGTTGTGCACTCGGAATTCTTGCCGGAAGGTCAAACGGTATATAAAGAATATTATTTGAGCGTTATGCGGCATTTAAGAGAGCAAATTCGACGAAAAAGGCCAGATTTGTGGAAAGAAAATTCTTGGATTTTGCACCACGATAATGCGCCTTCGCACAAGGCTATCATTGTGAACGAATTTTTGACCAAACACTCAACAAATACCATCGAGCAACCACCATATTCACCAGATATAGTTCCAGCCGACATCTTTCTTTTTTCTAAACTCAAATTACCACTTCGTGGCACCCGTTTTCAATCGGTAGAAGACATAAAGGAGAATTCGCGGCGAGAACTGAACTCAATTTAGGAAACAGCTTTTAAAAAATGTTTTGATGATTGGATTATTCGTTGGCGTAAGTGTATCGTTTCTGAAGGAGCATACTTTGAAGGTGATAAAATAAATTTGGATGAATAACAAACATTTTGTGTATTATTGATCTTTTCCCGGTACTTTCTTGACAGAGGAGTACATAGGTACAGATATAGGTAAAGAATCTCTCTACTACTATTCTACGAGCTTGAACTAGTGTCAACGCAGCCTTATGTGCAGCATCACTTATTCAACGAATCTCGGCCAA
Organism: Mythimna impura; assembly: GCA_905147345.3. Lineage (NCBI taxonomy): Eukaryota > Metazoa > Arthropoda > Insecta > Lepidoptera > Noctuidae > Mythimna > Mythimna impura. Next base: position 24,836,735 of record LR990346.1, on the reverse strand, counting down.
GCATCTTTGCCAATTTTTACTACACTCGACCTACTTGGCTGGGATTCTTGAAATTACCTTTTGAGTTGTAATATGGCTATTACTGGTGCTATCAGACTAACTTTATGAACGCACAAATTATTGTTTGGCATGCAGTTGTTATGGGGCTTATTGTTAGCTAAATATTTTTAAAGAAAAGAAAAAAATAGTTTATTTGTTACAGGAAAAGTGTGCGTTTCATATTATAAACGGATTAACCTTTTGAGTGCGTAATTAGAGACACAATAGTAAGACAATGGCGCGTGAACGCCGGCGTTAATGCGGGGATCAACAGCTTACGACCAGAGAAGAAGTTTTACAAATAAAAAACAAATAAATAAACAATTACAAGTTTCATCGTTCTACTTATATCAGAAATGCGTATAAGTAGATATACCTACTTAACTTATGACAGTAAATGCACACAAAATCACATCACACTAATATCTATACTAGTCTATACTATACACAAAAAACATACGCATTGAATTACGAGTATATTTTAATCACTCCATTCACTCAATCCTCTATGGTGCAAAAAGGGGGAGTGTAGCTCACTACACAGTCTCTATCAGTGTTCCGCAAACTTTTTGTGTTCAAGGTACACCTAAGAAATCGAAAAATTTTGGAGGCACAACATAAATGAAAAATATTTTTTTATATAATTTATTAATCAACAAAATCCTAATTCACATACTTAGGTTCCTGCAAATGGTAAAAGTATTGCATTCCATTAAATTCTCATAGCCAAAAATGCTCTAAATGAGTTTCTGAAACTTTTAATTTTAATGTGCGGTCGGTTGTCATTTCCAACAGTTCTTCCTGCTCGTTGATCGGTAACGGCCTATTCATGACTTCGGTCTTAGCGGCGAGTGGCGCGGCGAGCGGGGCGGCATCGGTAAGAGGGCGCCGGACGCTATGAGCAGCGTTTCGTAGTGTGTATCACTTCGCTCGCCGTACGCGCTTAGCTACCGCTCACAGCGGCAAGGTCATGAATAGGCCGTAAGTATCCAAAAGGAAGCAGTCGATTTACATTTTTTAAATACTAATTTTATATACTATAATATCATAAAGAGGAAAGATTTGTATTTTTGTTTATAATCATTAAACTGGAAACTACTGGACCGATTATAAAAATTCTTTCACCAGTAGAATGCTACTTTATCACTGACTGACATAGGCATATATTTTCTACTTTCACGCGAACGAAACCATTGGCAGAAGCTAGTCATTATATAATTGGCGACAATGTGTATGTGTTTGTTACTTCTTCACGCTCTAACGGCTGATAGGATTTGGCACACGGATAGACCTTGTCCTGGATTAGGACATAGGCTAGGCTTTTTATCTTGCGAGTATGCTCCCTTGGGATGATTTTCTAATTTCACGATGCCAAAGTCGCCCCGGCAGAAAATAAATAATCGACGGGTGTTTTTTTTTTTTTTTATAGGTGGGAAAATCATCTTATGACAAATCCCGCTCTTGGGCGGAGCGCGAGATAGTGTCAGACTTTTACTGACTAAAAACCCACTCCTGTTCCTTCGTTGCCTTCGTCCCAGGGCCACGGTTTCGTTTTCACACTACCCATGGCCCCAGTAGGCTTCGACCCTGCTGGGTCCCTACGATTTGCTGACATCTCCCTGAGGCGCGCGCGGAACAATACGCGCCGTCGACGACTTGGGCTCGGTCCGGATGGTTACCGGACGGTCGGACGGCGAGCCACCCATTGCCCGCCGTCCGCAAGCCCGCGCCTACGGTGGCCGGAAATCGGGATCGGAATCCCGGCGGCGGTTGGGGCGTGAGGACCGTTGCCGTTGCCTCACGCGATCGGCCGCCTCTTTTGCTAGCATTACTGCTTCGCAGAAGGAGGCGACCGCCTGCCACTCCTCCTCGCTCCGGACCATGGCCTGTACCAAGGCCTGGCGCGAGAGATCGCCGCCGCCGATCGCCCCCACGAGGACACGGCATTGCTCTTCCCAAGCGGGGCACACTTCCACCGTATGAATCGACGGGTGTAAGAAATATATAAAAATAATCTATGACGGACAGCCTAATCTAATCTAATTAGTGGTTTACGTCTTACTGCTGGGCGAAGTTTCCCTTTCCCATTTCTACACTCATCAGTCCTCGGCCATTGAAGGTCAGTACCTCCGGTAAGAAGGAAGGTCAGTACCAATAGGAAGAATATAAAAAAACATAGCAATAATGATGTTAGTGATAGCATGACGGTTGACAGGATAGAATGGAAGCAAAAAAACGTGTTGCGCCGACCCCAAATAAGACGGGACAAGGGCAGGAAGATGATGATAGCATAAATAGCGTTTATAATGTTCCCACTGCTGGGACACAGGCCTTCTCTCTAGGAGAGTTAATCGTACGTAATCCACCATACGGGCCCAGTGCAGATTGGTGGAAGTCACATGTCTTCGAAGTTTTTGTTCTAGGACATGCTACTTTCCTCAACATGTTTTCCTTATCTGTTTTGAGAGTAGTGGTGATGAAATACATTATACAAAGTAATGCGCTTGGCTGGGTTCGAACCTGCCCCCCTTGCCAAGTTACAATCGTTTCGTTCGCGCCGAACGCCTCGAGTAGGCCACGCCTCCGATTCCTTTGTTCTGACCACGTGACTGAGCGTTGAAATGACGTCAGAACAAAGGAATCGGAGGCGTGGCCTACTCGAGGCGTTCGGCGCGAACGATACGATTGTAACTTGGCTAGGAGGGCTGGTATTTTCGATTCTTACAACTGGTAGTCGGGGCCGTTACCACTGAGCTGCCATAAATAATAACAATACATCAACTTTTCATGTCGATAAAACACGTAACCAAGTTATGCGTTTTACTCGCTCACTCCATACAATCTCTGAGAAAATCCAATTTGTTACTCACATCCTTGTAACGACGCAAAAGCACTTTGCATCTTTTGAACTAAATCCTCTGAACACAACAAGAAGCTGGCAGCACTCAGGCAGATAAACATGGAGATAGGAAAGCAAAGAGGTTGGTTTTCTTATAGGTTCCATAGAGGTTTGTATAGATTTATGAAGATCTTTACATACAACTAGTCTCAGCCAGGGGGCTTCGTTCGCGTAATAGTTCTCCATACAAACTTTGAAACCCCGTTTCATTCCATTAGAAACAAGTGAAGCTAAATTGCATGGAGAAGAACGTGCAAGAAACTCCATGGACACTCTTTTAAATCAAGTTACGGAGCGAATTTTTGAAAAACTTTTCTTATTCTTTGTATATGCTGTAAAAAGAACATACATAATCAGCTTTATAATGTTCCCACAGTTGGGACTCAGGCCTCCTATCTTCACGTAGCGGCGGCGGTCTTATAGCTGTCAGCGATAAGACCGCCTTTGTACTCATACATTTAAGTTAGTGTAAAAGTTTTGTTACTATTTTGATGTACAATAAAGTTTATTCTATTTTATTCTATTCTCCTCTCTAGAAGAAAGAATGGGTCGTAATCCAACAGGCGGGCCCAGTGCGGATAAGTGGATTTCACATGTTTTCGAATTTTTGATTCTAAGACATGCCGGTTTTCTCACGATTTTTTCTTTCACCGTTTTGAGAGCAGTGGTGATGAGATAAATTACACAAAGTAATTAAATCTAATACGTAAGTTTATTTTTGCACACAGGTACAATTTAGGTGTTACAAATAGGTATATAAGTATCTCCGTGTTCTACCACATTAAGTGACTTTAAAATATTAGTAAAATATAAGTTTGTTTAATATTACAGCTTACTGAAACAATATTTTTTTTGGTATATAAACACACCATAGATGTAAGATTACATGTACACACATTATCAATGAAATACTTAAGTACCTAGTAATAAAAAAAACAGGGCAAGTGCGAGTCAGACTCGCGCGCTGAGGGTTCCGCACAAACTTATCTATGAAAACAGTTCGATTCCTGAATTGAGTTACGAAGATTTTTCCGAAATGTAAAAAAAGTTTTTTTGTGACGTAACAACAAATTTACAGGTTTCAGATTTATTCCTATATCTATACTATAAGACCTTGCTTTATGCCAAATTTCAGGATTCTGGGTCAACGGGAGGTACCCCATGAATTTTGATTCCTTTGAGAGTGTCGAAATGTACGTTTTTTGCGACATAAACGGCCGTATCTTTTTTTCCCTTTAATATAGAAGTTTGATTTTTTCACAGCTTCAAGGGGCCGCAGACTTAAGTATACGGTTTTAATTTTAACTTGATGCTTGCACGCGTTTCTGAGATAAAGGGACTTGACAGACAGACAGACAGACAGACAGACAGACAGAAAGACAGACAGGCAGACGGACGGACAACAAAGTGATCCTATGAGAGTTCCGTTTTTTCCTTTTGAGGTACGGAACCCTAAAAAACTTTCTAAATAGTAATGCGCCTGGATACCACTCGTAAGCCAGGATCGTTACCACTGGTCCACCATTTTTTTTTTAACTATCACACAATGCCGTCTAGTACCAAGCTAAGCAGAGCTTGTGTTATGAGTACTAGACAACTGATAAACATGCTTATTTATTTCTAAATACATATTATAGATAAATTACACTCAGACACAGAACAAATGATCGTGCTCATCACACAAACATTTGTCCTGAGTGGGAATCGAACCCACGACCTCCGGCATAGCAGTCAGGGTCACTAACCACTAGACCAACAGGCCAGTCAAATTGCTCCCATAAAGGTTTGCCAGTTAATTTAATTGAACCCAGTGTAGTGTCCCTACGATGTAAATAGAGAGGGACACAAGGAGGTTAGTCTCAACCTCTCCCTCCGGCCCAGTGTCCCGATAATAATTTGGCACGGTATCAAACAACTTTAATTAAACAAGCATTAGCAAGTTTCCACAGATAACTCCGCTGTTTTCAACTGACCGGACTGGTTAAATACCACTAAACGTATATACTGATGGTAATTAATAATTTTAATGGCGACTGATTAAAGCTGGAAGGGTAAAGTTTAGTTGGAAAGTAGTTTCTTCATTTTATTGAGCAGTTATACGAGTAGTATGTTCAGGATGGCTGCTGAATAGCCAGTATAATAGTCTAGCTATTTTTGAAATAGATATTTTTTTTATCTATACATATAATAAAACTGTAGAAGTTTTTTGTTGTGCACGCATCACGTAAAATGTACGAATTCATCTATTTCTCGGTCAATTGTAGACCGATTTTGTTTTTTTTTTTAAATTGAAATGTTAAGCTTCCAAGTTGGTCCCATAGAAATATTGTTATGATCTGATCATGAACTTCAAAGATATGGAACAGAACTCCTCATAGGATCACAGCAGAAATGTCGTAACAAGTAAAATTGCATTATTATACGTGTAGTCGATGACTGACTGAAAGAACTTGAACTGATCTGATGATGAAGCCTGAAGTTAGGCACCGGAACTCTGTAATACATTAATTTAATCTAACCGTGTTTGGTATTATTAGAATTGTCATGAGATGCACTCTGGCTATAAGGTATTTAAGTATGGCTGAGAGGTACTTTTTAGTGGTGGTACCATAACTAAAAAGTGTAATTTTTTTTTTGTTATATTCATTAACCTTGTGTATAATTTGATATATTACTTAGGCTTTGTTTCATCGCAATCGGTTGACTATATCGAAAGATATACTACATTCATTAACTGTTAGGCGGTACGAAGTTCGTCGGGTCAGCTAATCCTAAAATAATCAAGAATGGTTTTAGGATAAAAAAGTACCTATTTTGACAAATCTTGTTTGCATCACTAGCGTATTTTTATGTGCGTGCGTAGATACTCGTACAAATACTGATTCACTACCAATGTAAGTGCATTTAAGACTTTCAGGGCTTCAATTATGATTGTAACTTAATTTTCTAATGGATTGTGTAAGGGTGCGCATTATTCCATTATATTATTATAAAGTTTGTTTTATTGTTTTTATGTTTAATCTCTGAAAGTACTGGTCCGATTGCGAAAATTTTTCCACCGATGGTAAGCTGCTTTAATCCTGAGTGACATAGGCTTTATTTTATGTATGCGGGTGAAGCCGCGGGCAAAAGCTAGTGTTATATATATATTTTTTAAGTTGTCCCAAACTAAAAATTTCTCCTGTATCATGGGTGCGTTCACAAACACGTAAAGTCACATATACAAGACACTATGTGGTTATTCCAATATTTGTTCCGTGCTTGAATCGAATCCACGACACACAGCGCAGCAGCCAATCGCTCTACCACTGCGAAAACCGTGCCTTCAAAAAAAATAAATATGTATATATATAAAAATGAAATAAAACTCACTGATTTATCACGAAATCTCAGAAACTATAACACCTACAAACTTAAAATTGGCAGGTAGGTTCCTTATAGTGTAGACATCCGGATTTTACGAAACTCCACCCCTAAGGGTGTAAAATGGGGGTTTGAAGTTTGTATGAAGAAAAGAAACCAACTTTCGCGCGGGAGAAGCCGCTGGCAGAAGCTAGTATATAATATGTGTGCTGATTAAAAAGAGTATGCATGGAGTTCCTTACACGTTTTTCTCCTTACAGATCTAAGCTTTGGACCGTGCAAGCTCCACCTTTTTTTAGACCGACCGACCTTGACAATTCAAAAGTGCCTGTAAATAGTTTATTTAGAATAAACGCTTCAAGTTTGAGTTAATTCGCGTATTTATGTTAAATATATTATGCCTATACGCAAGTTACGAAATAATGCAAAAGTAATTTTATTAATAGGCTTAAAGCCTACAAGTACCAGCGCAAATATACCTATTATTTGCTCCGACCCCTCACAATAGCCTTCCACTCTCTTTTTTTCGCGAGTATTGTAAAGCTGACAATGGAAATGCGTCGAGGGAATAAGAAGCTGCATCCTCCTTTGTGCTCGTAACAAAGTTTGCCAGGCGTGAATATTGTGGGCTACGGAGTTATTCGAAATAGTTACCGTGGCTCTGGAAAACCAAGGGTGTTCCGTGGTTTTGGGTTATAATCAGTAAAAGTCTGACACTTCCTCTCGCTCCATCCAGAGCGGAAGTTGTTGGATGATGAAACCTATGGGCCGTTCTAGAGAAAATGACACGGTAGCGATTGCCTTTGTCAAAAAGTCCTAAATGTGCAGCATAGATAAATCATCACTATCATCATTTTAGCCAAAAGACGCCCATTGCTAGACAAATTGGCTTGATTCAATGAATCCATGTATTGTTTAATTGTATAGACACTTGAGATACATAATAAATACACCAATTTTACAACACATAATCCGCTAGGAATCAATTTGCTAACAATTAAAGCGGCCACTGAACTTAGAGAAATCTCCCCGAAAATCCTCGCATATTATTGTTTAATAAATTCTAAAAGATAGGTACACAAATAAAGTACATACAATGGTCAAAAGCACGAGCAAACGAGGCTTTCACAACAACAATTCAGTTTCAAAAGCTGGGAAATTGTTACAATTATGACAATAACTGAACTCGACGATCTCGAAATTGTTTCGAGTTTTTACACGAACATTTTGAGAAAATATTCAAATAATTATGCACATTCAACTGAAAAGCGAGGATGTCACAGGTGCAGAGCAAAAATTTCGTTTATTTAAACTTCACTGCAATGTTAAAATTACATTTTCGTTATAAGAATGTTTCAAATAAAAGATTCAATTTTGTTTCTTTGTGAGACATGAGCAGTGATCGGAGTAGGTAGATTGATTTTTGGTACTTGTATCATAAATGCACACAGAAAGAATAACATGGATACGCCATTTTTCCGGAAAGTAATTCCGGTATTTTCGGATTCAATTAAATATTGTTAATGGGGAGCAGTGGTGGCCTAGTGGTAACGGCCCCGACTTACGAGTTGTAGGTCGCGGGTTCAAACCCAGCCAGGCGCATTACTTTGTGTAACTTATTTCATCACCTCTGCTCTCAAAACGGCGTAGGAAAACATCGTGAGGAAACCGGCATGTCCTAGAACCAAAAATTCGAAGATATGTGACATTCACCAATCCGCAATGGGCCCGCGTGGTGGATTACGGCTCATTCCCTCTCCAAGAGAGAGGAGGCCTGAGTCCCAGCAGTGGGAACATTAAAAGGCTGATTATGCTATGCTATGTATGCTATTGTTAATGTTGGTAGTGTTACTACTCAATTCAAAATTTAAAGGAAGATATAATGTTCTGATTGGTCGTTGGGTTGTGTCAAATCGTGACTGTGTACCGTTAAAAAAAAAATATGAAGAATATAATATTGCTCATTACAACTCCTACCTAAAATCCGTTTTTTTTTTTTAAATAATCAACCAATTCCGGAGGAATGACCATATTAATGTATACGTTTTGAATCAATGGCCCCAATTCAATCTATCTACTCCGATCACTGGACTGTCTTGCGAGATGTTAATTGAATATTGCTGAGGCTACTTTTAGGTAAAAAAAAGCCACACAGCTATCTAATTTATCTATACAAACAAAAGGAGAAACTGATTGACTGACATATCAACGCACAGCTGAAACTACTGGGACTGACACAACATTTTGCAAAAGACTTCCTTTTACGACGTAGAAGGCGTTTTTGAAAATTCAACCTTTAAGGGGGTGAAAAGGGAGAATTTCGTTTGTAGGTATGCAGAAAGTTAGCACACAACCTAAGTAAATAATAAAAGTTGTCATTATTTGTTTTCAGTATTACTTCCAATAGAACAATTTAGGGGGTTTCAAAGATTGTATGGAGAATTCTTATTTCCTGGGGTAATAAACCTGCATAGCATACTCGGCCTTATAATATTCCCACTGTTGGGCCTCAGGCCTCCTCTGTAGGAGAGGGAATGGGCCGTAATCCTCCAAGCGGGCCCAGTGCGGATTGGTGAATGTCACATAATATGTCTTCAAATTTTTGGTTCTAGGACAGGCCGGTTTCCTCACGATGTTTTCCTTCACCTTCATAGCTATAAATATATACATACATATTATAACATGTTACACAACTTCATTAAAGAAGGGACGAAAAAAAGAAGAAAAGAAGAAAAAGAATAAATTATGGTTGGTGGAAGAAATTAAATTACGTAGAACCAGGATAGTGTTAGAGAGAAAGGAAATGGTTTTTAACTAGATTTTTGAAAGAAACTAGTGACTGGGCTTGCTTGCTTGTTGTAATTGCTTTTATGTATTTTTATTTTAATGTGTCACTTATATTAAATAAACGGTATTCTATTCTATTCTATTCTATTTAAAATTAGCCAAAGCTCCAAGGAACCCTTTCAGCAATCATGGCCTACAGCCAACTATCCCAAACAAACAATAAGTTGTCATAACGCAACTGTCCTTTAAACATAATCTGAACTTTTATTAATTACGGCAACCCCGACTAGACGAGAGATTTTAATTAAAAGCAAACATTGCGGGGATAAAAGGACTGTCTCACACAAGATCGCTAACAAAACCAGCAAGACACTTCTAACGGTTCAATTTAATGAGAAATTCTCGCATTTATTCGTGTAAGGTCTTGAAGAGACGCTTGTGATGGGTAATTACTACGTTTTATGTTATGGTAATGTGGTTGTTAACTTATATATTAATTCTTTAATAAGAAATTATGATGCTAATGTGCTAGTTGCACATTTCCAGCGACTTTGTTCGCAAAAATATTTTCATAAAACCTTTGAGACCGTCAAACCGTATATTGAGGGTAGTTTGAAAAACTAATAATATCTCAGTCTTTATTATTCATCTTGATTAGAATTTATCCAAGTTTCAGGTTTATTAGAGCAGTGGTGGCCGAGTGGTAACGGTCCCGACTTATGAGTTGTAGGTCACGGGTTCAAACCCAGCCAGGCGCATTACTTTGTGTAATTAATTAATTAATAACTAAAAGATCTTCTCTCTCCGTAAGAGATGCTGAGTAAGTATTGCACAATAATCTTTTGATTGGCGCGCGCTTGACTATTATCTCACTTGATGGAAAAATATGGTTGAAGATAGAGCACGCTCGCCTGGAAGTAACCTATTCACGTTTTACTTAAATTTCGAGGTTATAGTTATTAAGAAAACTAGACATCGACAGAGAATTATGAGTTAACTAGCTTAGTTAACGGCCCCAACTTACGAGTTGTAGGTCGCGGCTTCAAACCCAGCCAGGCGCATTACTTTGTGTAATTTATTTCAGCACCACTGCTTTCAAAACAGTGTAGGAAAACATCGTGAGGAAACCGGCATGTCCTAGATCCAAAAGTTCGAAGACATGTGACATCCACCAACCCGCACTGGATACTCGTGGTGGATCACGACCCATTCCCTCCCCTAGAGTGGAGGCCTGAATCCCAACAGTGGGGCGGCTTCGCACTCGTGAAAGTAGATTTGTCCATACAATCTTTGGTCGCTCGTTTCATACCCTGGGGGGGGGGGGGTGAATTTTGGAAAATTCTCTCTTAGTGCTTGCCGACGTCATTAAAGGATACCTTGTGCGTGGCATGTTGTGCGTTGATATGTCAGTCAGTCAGTTTCTCCTTTTATTTATGTAGATGAGCAATTTATTACTTCCTTGCCTAACCTTTTCTCAACTCTTTTGGGGTCGGCTTGCAGTCAAAATGAATGCAGTTTATGATCATTATTTTACATGAAGCGACTGTCTATCTGCCCCTCTAGCCAAGTTACAAAATTTCCGTTTCGATTCTCTTTTCGTCGATCGCCTCGAGTAGGCCACGCTTCCGATTCCGAGTAAGGGACGTCATCTTAACGCTCAGTCACGTGGTCAAAACAAAGGAATAGGAGGCGTGGCCGACTCGAGGCGATCGACGAAAAGAGAATCGAAACGAAACGGTTGTAACTTGGCTAGGGGGCTGATCTCTAAAACCCAGTAGTTGGATAACACAATACCCCTTGACAAGACTGCTATCAGAAGTTACAAATCTGAATTAAAGATTTTTATTTTATCACAAACTCTAAAAAGCTGAATAAAAGATTAACGACCCCACGTGCTGGTATGGCCATTTCTTTGTAACAGCACGTTCCATTTTCCTTACCCAATTTCCATCCTCCATTGGACATAAAGAAAGGAATTTTCTCCTGTTTAATTAAAAAGACGGTGATTAAGATCCGAGGTCTAACAAAGACAAAAGATAGAATGATGGATAAATGGTCGGAGCTCGGAGGGGCAAGTGAATTGAACAGGATGGAATTATGTTTGTATAAGGTTGGCTGTCTTGGAAATCTTGATTAATATCGTTTGTGCATTTAAGAGGAAATTGTGAAAAATACTTGGGAATAAGCCGCAGAGAAGATTCTTAAGAATAACGCTAGATGTACCTATTTATACGAGTACGGAGACTTGTTGTCTTTTGTCCTGCAAACTGTCTCTTCGACATTGAGCTGAATTTTAAAGTTATATTTATTTACGCAAATTATATCCTTTACTTTTTACGAGAAATAATGACTTATTTACGAAGCAATTTTAAGCAATACACCAATAATCCTTATTTAAGTACCTTAAATATATTATGCATTTAATATAGATCAATATGGTCCTTTACAGCATGTAATTTAAATGAATATTTTCGAAGATATTACAAATTTAAAATGCAGGGACATAGCGGGTGCAGTGATATCAGCATTGCACCCGTGCGATCCGGGGCGGGTCGCTAGTATATATAATAAAACAAGGAAAATGAGAACAGTTAATGACCTAATAATTTATAATCAGTTTTAAACAATTGAAATAATAAACCAGGTACAGTATTCAATTATATGTCCAATTAGCTCCTCATGCAATCTGGTCTTGCAAAGCACTTCTTTTCAACCTTTTGAAGGTTGAGTTTGGCTCTTTGCTCATCAGCTCCCTAGCCAGGACGTTTGGGTATTGAATTGGTCTTTTTGGATATTTAAGCAGAGAGTTTTTTGTTTTCTTCTTTGTGAAGACACCTGTTTGTTATGAACCAAGGTGATCCAGTTATTATTCGCAGGATTTTTCACAATCAATTTGGCTAGGCTTTTTCAAGCTACTTTGGGTTAGGTTTCCAATTTAACCGGTTATAACTGAATACCATGAAGCGACTGTCTCTTTCCACTGCATTATCCAGTAACTGAGTAACACGATACCCCTTGGCTAGATTGGTGTGTAAATCCCTGGCTTCTGACAGGGCCCGCTAAGGCCGATGCCTACCAGGTCTGCGGGATTGTCGAAAGAGTTACTGTGATCTTGAAACGCAAAGGGCAATTGAAGGAACATAGTTGGGTTTTAGTTAGAACTACCTTTCGCCCTACCCACAGCTGCTAACGAAAACCTTGCACCGCGCGCGCTTCGTACGAACATGAAATGCACGCGCGCAGTTCACAAGCGGCTCGCGAACGGCTCGCTAGCGGCGCATTCGCCAGATCTGCCCCCCTAGCCAAGTCACAAACGATGAACGTAAACTCTCAGTAGTCTTTAATAGATTTTCAACTTTATGTTATTGGATATAAAGTTGAAAATCTATTGAAGATTACATAGTGTTTTCGTTCGTTCCGGTCGCTAACGCTCAGTAGTCTTTAATAGATTTTCAACTTTATGCTCTTAGGTATAAAGTTGAAAATCTATTGGAGATTACTAAGCGTTCACGTTTATCGTTTGCAACTTGGCTAGGGGGGCTGGACGCACCAGTAGATAGACTTGATGCTCCGTATACAAAACCGTAACGAACTAGTTTCTGCCAGAAATTCGCCCGCGTAAAATTTTGTATCTCCATACAATCTTTGGACCACCGTTTCATCCCTTTAGGGAGTGCTCGCATACGCCCTAAAGGGAAACCTTGTGCAAAATTTCACACTCTTAGTCCTAGTAGTTTCATTTATGCGTTGATATGTCAGTCAGTTAGTTTCTCCTTTTCTATATACTCGTACCATTACATAAATAACATTTTATGATCGTACCTTTTGACTCTGTTCAATAAAACACAAAATATGATTACAGGGCCAATAAAAACGTCACAACTGTTAACATAACGACATTATGGCCTAAAAGGAGTCGTTAACATAAATCATTGAGAACCTAAAGCCTTCAGGACGAACATTAGACCTAGCTACAACTGTTACAAGGGTCCAGAAGGGCCACAAAACTAATTTATAGTTACCGCCATTTTGTTTAGACAGGTTAATAACTTCGTTAGGTTGGTACTAGGGTTGTTGTGGATGCGAAAATTTCGACATCTGCGAATGTGAATGTGAATGCGGATGATTATAGGGCCACAACCGCGGATGCGTATTGCAGGATTATTTTTAAATATTTCAATTTTATATTTCAAAACCTTGACACCGATGCTTCCTACTGGTCAGTGTCAGTAAGCGAGCGATGATAGCAAATAGCAAACTCACGTGCCCCACGCGTCTCTGTGGCCCCGCCGTGCACTTTCTTTACATGTAATTACCTGTTGCAGTTATGAATCCATTAAAGAATCTGCATTAATTTGATGCGGAAGCGAATACGGATGAAGATGTCAGAATTGATGCGAATAGTCCACATTTGCGAATGCGGATGCGAATATCCGTAACACCCCTAGTTGGTACTGCTGCCGACTTGTTTGTTGAAGAAAGTAAGTACGGAGAAAATGTGTACGTGATGGGAACACAGAAAATAGGGAAAGATTCTTCGGGAGGAATTTAATTTACTTTTTTTTATTAAGTTCGTGTAAATCTACTTAATATTTATTGGCGAGATGTTTGCTTGTGATATTAACGTTTAAGTGGATTTATGAATTAGTAATTCGTTTTATAAAGTGTAAATAGACAAGATTTGTGTGATTATTTTTTTGGAGGTGGGAAACTTCTCCTGCTTTAGGATGGGGCGAGAGAGCGTGTCAGACTTTTACTGACTAAAACCCTCAAGAGTCTTTCAGTATCCATTTGCATATCTCTTTCAAAAATTTCCGTGGGCCTAGCGGGCATCGGCCCTAATGGAGCTTTACGGTTTTGCTAACATCTTTTTGAGACGCGCGTGGAACACTACGCGCCATTGTCGACTCGGTCCTTACCGGACAGCTGGACAGCGAGCTACTCATTGCTCGACGTCCACAAGCTCGCGATGGCCCAGCCTGCCAGGGGCAGGTTACTTTGTGTAATTTATTTTATCACCATTTCTCGCAAAACGATGAACAAAACTGTCCCTGACTGTGTTAGAGCGGGAAAAGGGCTACCGCTGCTCTCTGCACCATTTACCTAATTTAGTAATCAAAGACAGTACAGAGTTTTCTTAAAAAAAATTCTCAAAAAGAAAATCCATATTTCAGAAATTCATTTCATATTTTCCTAACTCAAATCTGTCTTCAACTCCGCAAAGTTGGCGAATCGAATCAAAAATACATGAGTTGGTAGAGCAGGTGAATCCTAGATAGTTTGCTATCTTAATACTAAGTTAAAGTTCTTGGTAAGTTGCCGTAGTCAAGTTGTTAGGTACTTGGCGCTTCCTTTGGAGTCGGGACATAATTATCTATCTGATGGTATATTTCTTGTTAAGCGTTAGTTAGTTCAGTAAGAGCTTCGCGTTAGGGCTTGGCCAATTTACCAGATAGAACTAAGAATTGGATAGAACTAAGTATTGACTATCTCAGTGAAACTTGCTGAATGCGACTCGATACATTTGCTGCCAAATACAGTAAAAATATTAGAATGTGTAACACACTATCGTCCGAGTGTCTTCGCAAGATTATACAATACTATCTATGGTCTATGGTCAACCGTCAAGATGACATATGAAAATTTTCCGTATTTTTCAATTTAATTCAATTTCCTTTGAAAAAATCATCGAAAGAACTTTCAAATTTAAAAATGTCTTCGATATGGGATTTGGTACATGTGGAATCCTGGAGGAGCGCTGACCTGATGCTGTGTAAGCGGGCGTGACACACCACCATGTCGCGCCGCTCCTTTGATGACCACCACTCCACCGGGCACATGATTTTAGAAAGTAGCAGAATCTGAACTAATTGACCTCCATTGGTGTAATTGCTGCAAGGCATTCCGATGTGAGAATAAACAAATAAATAAATAAATAAATAATACTTCAGTCACGTTGCAAGGAAAGACGGTGGCAATCTCGAAAGGCTCATCGTGGCCGGTAAAATAGTTGGGAAAAGGCCTCGTGGGCGCAGCTCTATAGGTCCGACCACCGACGACCATTCTTGACCCTATGTAGGTATACAAAGCCCTTTTCACCGCCAGAGACAGAAACAAATGGAGGAATATCATAAAAGTGAAAGTGATGAAGCAGGGAGGTCCTGAAGACCCTCAGTTTTAGGAATTATGACCCTCAGCATTGAGGAATAAGACGCAAGGAGGTGCCGCGCTTTGACTTTGAAAATGACACTCAATAACCGAGGAAAAAAAGGAGAAGGTTCTATGTTCGGCTGAATGTATTTTTTTTTTGTTTTTTTGAAAATAACGAAGAGACAAAACTAAGAAACACCGACTTCCGAAATTAAAGTTATTTTGCACTTTTCAGTGTTTTTTTTACATTGAAGTCGGTTGTATTTTTTTTCTCATTTTAAGGGAAAACAAAATGACTGTATTCTATTTGTACAAAAATTAAAATTGCTTTCTGAACTGGACACTGGCTAGAAGCAAAAACCGCGCGAAATCATAATTCCCAAGTGCTCATAATAAGCTCTCCAGTGATTTCCAATGAATGTCGCTTGCTTGCTGTGTAAAAGTTAGTCCATGGTTTCACAACTAAAGTCTTATGAACTTGTACAACTTGTCCCCACTATGTTAATTTGGCATCGAAAGCCAAACTTAAAGTTTATGGGTCTCCCAACCTGCTGGCTACGAAGCAAACAAGGCAACAGACTCAGTCGAGTGCTATAAAATTTATCGAAACAAGTAAATTCATATTAGACATTTTGAACAGAGTATTTAAATTCAGAATTTAAAGAAAGAAAAATGTCGTGAGAGAAGTTTTTTAAATTGAATTTTGGAGGGCTGTAAAAGAAGGAGGAAAACAAAAGAACGGTTTTTTTGAGGTGGGAACACATCTATTGACTTCTCTCACTCTAGGGCAGAGCGAGAGGACGTGCCACACCACACCTATGTTCCTTCTTTGCCCTTTGCGTTCCAGGATCACGGGTTTCCCTTTCAGAAGTCAATCCATGGCCCAAGCAGGCTTCAAAGCGGGAGAAGTTATTAGATGTTTTTCCATAACAAAAAAAAAAATTTGGTTGTGGAAGATGATAGCTTGCGACTCAAAATAATTTGTGGGATCCCTTTTCATAATTTTCTACTTTCATACGGGTGAAACCGCAAGCAAAAGCTAGTCTTATAGTATGGTATAATAAAATAATAATATAAACTTGGCCAGACATCGCCCAAGACAGAGAGATTTAAAAGGAGAAGGGAATGCCTTTGACAAAGGCCTAGAATCTAGCTGTTTGCAAACCCCTTTGCATTTGGAAATATTTATAAATTTGTTTGTTATATCGCATATAGCTTAGGTTTATTATTGCAAGTAATGCACGCTTGGTTATTTTATTTATTGAACTCGAAAATAATTAGCTTTCCTACTATAACATGATTTATTTTATTATGGCCTTACCAAGATTATACTGTAGTTTTATTTCACTATACGGGGGTTTATATACCTACGTTGAACAATTTTCTTTTTTATGACATATCTGTTAATGAAGGTTTTCAATAAAATTCACACCACCAATTTCTCGCCACTTAGCCGTGTGTATGACGTTGACGTCAATTTTAATATCATTAACATAAGCGTTTAGACAGATGCCTGGACCTGACGACTCAATGTTGCCTGGTGAAGGTCATTTTAGAAAACCCACCTTAGTCCATTATAATAGAATTTTATTTATTTATTGCATACATCGCTGTTACATGATTATTGTGTCTCAAATACGGACTCTGGTAGGGCATAGCAACAGAAATATTCTTAATATTGCATGCATTTTACTGTACATTACATATAGTGATTACATTCTAATTAATAAAATTGCACATTTTCAATGTCTATTTGTTGATAAGTGGCTCTTGCCAATAATTATATAACATCTAACATAATAAATGCACATCATGACATTGCCGATTATAATTTGGGTGTCTTCAAGGCTAGAGTGAATAGGCTCTTAATAAATTAGTACGGCTCAACATCAAGATTGCATCGCTGCTTACCATCAGGTGGGATCGCAGTCAAGCACTAGTTTATATCAAATTAAAAAAAAAAACATGATCGTAGTATGTTCTGAATCAGCTACTGAATCGATTTCAGCTCAAAAACTTACTTGAAGGATTATCGTGCAGTTTTCACCAATAGACAGAGTGATTCATGAGAAAAGTTTAACTGTGTAATACATACATATTATAGTAGAAGAAAAACGAGAATTTCAAAGATTTTTAACACTCATGCAAGGCTTGTGGCTATTTCGCTAATCTATACTAATATTATACAGATTTGTATATTTGTATTTTTGTTTGTAATGAATAAACTCAAAAACTACAGGATCGATTTAAAAAAATATTTTACCAAGAGAATGCTACTTTATCACTGAATGACATAGGCTACTATTTTCTACTTCCACACGAGCGAAGCCACCGCCAGAAGCTAGTATTTGATAAATAAGTAAAACTTCGCCTTCCCATCTTCCTAACTCGTCGTGTTGTGCTGGTGCTGCCGCTGCGGCTGCGGAGAACCTCAAGCGGCGAAAATATAATAACCTTGTTGGAAGTTATATTTTCGAACCGTTTGGGGTTGAAACTCTCGGTTCGTGGGGTCCGAGTGCTCACAAGTTGTATAAAGATCTGTCAAAACGTCTAGTTGACACTTCGCGTGACCCAAGGGCTGGCTTTTACCTCGGACAGAGGATAAGCATTGCCATACAGCGTGGCAATGCCGCCAGTCTTTTGGGCACATTACCAGTCGACAGCGATGTGGAAGAGATTTTTGACGCCATATTTTAGTTTTAGTTATTTGTAATTAGATTAGGGTTTTTATTATTATTTATTTTATTTTATTGTAATTATTATAGTTAGTATTTTTAAATGTAAAAAAATAAGTAAACAAATAGTTTCACATTTGCATGTGGGTCACATGATTACCAAGCATTTTCCATTTGCCGTAGCATTGCTAGCAACATATTTGGTATAACCGTCCTAGATTTTGGCATCATATACACTAATATGCACAGTGCACGTGCCAAATCGCTCGAGCTCTAATATTTTTTTATAATTAACTCAATTTTTCTATGCATCTCATCACACTTAATATTACAAAGGCGAAAGTTTGTATAGAATAGAATAGAATAGAATAGAATAGAATAGAATAGAATAGAATAGAATAGAATAGAATAGAATAGAATAGAATAGAATAGAATAGAATAGAATAGAATAGAATAGAATAGAATAGAATTACACTTACGCAAAAAGAGTAACACAACTTATACAAAAACTTGAATCTATATTTACATGGCTGACTTGATATCTGTTTCTTCTTCACGTTTGAACGGCTGAACGGATTTGGACGAAATTTGGCATACGGGTAGACCATACCCTGGAATAGCCCTCTTTTCCCGAGAGTACGTTCCCTTGGGACAATACGAGGGTGAAGCCGCTGGCAAAAGTTAGTTATTGATATATAACTAACATCACACACATCCTATGTGCTATTCCATGACATGGTCTACCCGTGTGGCGGATTTCATCCAAATCTGTTCAGCCGTTCGAGCGTGATGCAGCAACAAATACATACACAAACACATACAACACTTCGCCTTTCTAATAACGGTGTGATTAATATTTTTCTGGTAGACGTTGGTAACAGCACCTGCTCAGTAAATCAACAAAAACTACAGAGACACATCTATATAAATAAAAGGAGAAACTAACTGACTGACATATCAACGCACAGCCGAAACTACTGGGACTAGGAGCGTGAAAATTTGCACAAGGTTTCTTTTTATGACGTAGGTGAGCACTAAGAAGCGGTTTTTGGAAATTCAACCTTTAAAGGGGTGAAACGATCGAAAGTGTATAGTTTGTATGGAGAAAGCTACATTCGCGCGTGCGAAGCCGCGGGCAGAAGCTAGTTTCATAATAAAACATCATTTGTTTGAAACAGTCATTAGTGCCTATGATTTATTAACCTATAAAACCTTGACGATACCCCTTTTACCTGTTCACCCACAAAAATATTGAATCAACTAAACTATTATTATAATAAACGTAAATACTGCTACGTTGCGTGTCAGACATATCTCAATCAAATTGCCTTTTACTCGTATAACCGTCAATAACGCCTTTAATCGCAGAATCACCTTCAATATCTATTACGAAGAATCGATATCGTCAGCTCACTCTGGTATGGTTCCGCCCTTAGTCGACGTCATGGAGTAAATATTTTACAGAGTTCGAACTTTAAAAAAGAAAGCCTACATAACTGCGTGTGTCAGTGAAATCACATGGATACAAAGTTGATTACGGGATTGAGGACGATGAGCAATGTTTAGCTCACCGTCCGGCAGTTTGGTAGGGACCGAGCCCGAGTTGTTGACGGCGCGTAGGGTTCCATGCGCGCCTCAAAGAGATGTCAGCAAAACCATAGGGAGCCCAGTAGGGCCGATTGACCACTACTTTATCCCCACGGGTAGTTTGAAAGCGAAACCCCAGGACGAAGGCAAAGAAGGAACAGGAGTAGGTTTTCAGAAAAGGTCAGAAAAGGTCTGACACTATCTCTCGCTCCGCCCAAGAGCAAGATTTGTGTAAAAAAAAAACCACTTCTTTACCTGGCGGTAAGCGATGATGTGGTCGACGGTAGAATACGCTCGAAGTTACCTATTCTCTCTTGATTTAAAGACCCCCTAAGTTGTAGGTGGTCCAATGACTTCTCACGCTCTAGGGTGGAGCGCGTTGGCGTCTCAGACTTTAACTGACTAAAACCCACCTGTGTCCTTCACTTTCCCTTTACGTTCTAGAACCACTATATCCTTTTCAGAAGTTCCCTGTGGTGTGTCAACATATGTGGAGTTCTGTTGGATATCTACTCCTGTGCTGTCACTCAATACATTTTAATATTGCTCAATCGATAGCTGCCGTCTTAAGGGTCGTGATGCCACGTTCAAGGGGTGAAATGTATACGAATTTTCCTTTTCCTTTCGTAATACGTGTGGGGAAGCTTAAATTTCAAATTTTTCTACTTATCTGTTTCGGGTACCCATTTTTTTTTTGAGGTGGGAAATTCTCCATTTACTCCTCGCACCCTTGGGCGGAGCAAGAGGGCGTGTCAGACTTTTACTGACTAAAACCTACCTGTGACTTTCAGTTGCTCTTTGCATTCCATAACCTACGTTATCTTTAAAAAATAAAAACTTTGCTTGCCAGCTAACCTATCGGTAACATTCATATATTCTTATTTACCTGGTAGCATAAGCATAATCAGCCATTATCAACAAATGACTTCTCCCGCTCTGGATGGAGCGAAAGGTGGTGTCAGACTTTTACTGACTAAAATCCACAATGTTACTTCAGTTGCCCTTTGCGACGAGGTAACTCTTTAAAACAATCCGCAGCCCTGGGAGCATAGAATACCTGAGAAAAAGATTTATATCTAGTTTAGGTATTATCCAATTATTGTATCTTTACCTCTAGTTCAAACCCTTAATTTAAAAATATTTAGATAGATCAATTAGTGCAACAAACTAATTCAATTCAATTTTCGCCTTATTCAATTCACGACAAGATCAATTGACAAAGTATATTTATTACTAGCTTTTGCCCGTGGCTTCGTCCGTATACATAAAATATACTTAGCCTATGTCACGGAATAAAGCTGCTTTCTATCGGTGAAAAAATTTTAGCAATCGGACCAGTACTTTCAGAGATACCTCCTACAAACAAAAAAACAAACTTTACCTCTTTATGATATTAGTGCAGATTCTACAGTTAGATAATTCACACTTTACGGGTGAAGAAGAACAAGGACTGAAAATAAACTCCTGAATCCATATTTTACCGCCCGTTAAATCGCCACACGTTGCGTACGTGTGGCAATTTAACGGGCTGTAAAATATATATATATACTATAATAGTTTTATTTTTTATAATATTTGACTGCTATCCCTGATGGTAAGCAGTGATGCCAATCGTTGATGGTGAATCGCAATAGTGTATTATGAGCCTATTCACTCTAGCCTTGAGAACACATAATTATAATCGGTCGCGAAAACGGGTAGACCTTCTTCTGGAATAGCACAAAGGATACTTTTTTATTGGAGCAAGTTCCCTTGGGATAATTTTTAAGGTTCCGCACCTCAAAAGGAAATACGGAACCCTTATAGGATCGGATAGATCGAGTTGAAATTAAAATCATATACTCAAGTCTGCAATCCCTTGTAGCTGTGAAAAAATCAAACTTCTAAGTTAACGAATAAAAAAGATACGGCTGTTTATGTTTCAAAAAAACGTATATTTCGATACTCTCAAAGAATTCAAAATTCATAGGGTACTTCCCATTGACCCAGAATCCTGAAATTTAGCATAAAGCAAGGCAAGCATCTTATAGCACAGGTATAGGAATAAATAAGAATACAGTAAATTTGGTGTTATCTACGTAACAAAAAAAAAAAACTTTTTTACAATTAGGAAAATTCTTCGAGACTCCATTCGGGAATTGGAGTTTGTAAGGAACCCTTGGTACGCCAGTCCGACTCGCACTTGCCCAGTTTTTTAACTATAACGCAAGCAAAAGAACTGGCAGCAACTAGTTATAATGTAAAGCTGAAGAGGATTGGTAACTCGCTTGCTCAGTTATGCACAGCGCTTACGAGCTTCCCAGCTCTTAAATCCACCTGAAGAGCATAAGAGGAGTCTATTCGAGCATTTCCGAGCCTTGAAACTGGGACATATTTGACGTGGAGCTCTATTCGAACTAGTGACGTTTGGAGAGGGCTCGAGCCACGTGTAGGGGGCAAAATTCCGTATAATGAGCGGCGCAGTCGATGGCTCTTGATCGTGCACGATGTTGGGGCAACAATGACGTTTCGACGCCATATTGGAAAATGATAGACTGGTGTACAACGTTTCAGTCTTTGGTTTATAAATTTTGTTGAATAGATTTGTTAAATAGAAAGAAAGAAAGAAAAAACGTTTATTCGTACCTCACACATACAGTAAAATTAAAATACAGTAGAATACATTCAGGGGCCAAGGGTGTGATTCTGAAAGGAAGACTCGGCCCTGGTACGAAAGGCAACGAAGGAACAGGAGTGGGTTTTTAGCCAGTAAAAGTCTGACACCATCTCTCGCTCCTCCCAAGAGCAAGGAATGTAATAAAATGACTTTCCCACCGAAAAAAAAAAACCACTACTGTACATGAAGTTTAAATAAAATCATATTTGGCTCTATCTCATCCACTGGTTGAGTGACGGGAAATGTCTATGGCATTAACACTGCAAATATGTGTGCGTAAAGTATTAAATTGAAGTGTCTATTTGTGATATAATATATGAAATCATCAAAATAAAATATAAATATATGAAAGTATCTTCGATTCCTAGATAACAAAACTACAATTAAAAAAAAAACTGTGTCTGTCTGTCTGCCTGTTTGTTCTGGCTAATTTCCGAAACAGCAAGACTGAGTTAGAAACTTAAGCTGCTTTTATTTTAGAAAAAGAATTAGGGTACCGCGCAAAAAAAATCTTGAAAATGTAACCAAATGACATTGTGCTAGTTCACGATTCTGACACGGACACGACGAAATAAATAAACTTACATATAATGTAACACAGCGTACCTATACGCGAAACCATAACACAACGTGTATGAATAACCATAAAACATAAAACTAAGGAGGTGTTGCGTTCACGTGTGTTTACTTCAACAAAATGCGACATTTAACATCCGCAACACATTCACTCACAGATCTAGTCCTCCACAAAAATGTAACGTCCACGTCCTTCCTACTCCATCCATAACAACACAGAGCACAAACACTATACCGTAGGAAACTCCACAATAACCAGTACGACAATAATTTCGAGCACTCAGTACTTAATGTGTACGAAATGTAAATATACCACTAGCGCGCTCGAAACAGTAGTTTGAGCTATGTAAATAAATTCTTTATCTCTCCACTGAATAGGGTTGTCAGAGCGAATTATAAACGTGAGCAGGCTTGGTTACTCTCTTGCTCAGTTAGGCGTGAATATCCGTTTTGGGCTGAAAATAGACAAACTTGTGTTATGAGCTTCAGGGATTAAATTAAAAAGTGAGAAAAGGTGGATATACATTTTCTATATTTAATAAACCACACTGACTACTGCGCATATACAAAGCGCAGTAATATTACGTTCGTTTTAGCCATACAAAGCTTGCCTGGTCTCTCTTTATCTATGGTAAGACCGCCATTGTACTCATGCAATAAAAATATCGTATAATAAAGTTATTTAAAGTTGTCAAAAAATAAAAGGGCCGTTTTGACAACTGTCAAAACGAATACTTAAATACGCAAAAAGAATACTCGCAATATATTCTATCGTATTATTTAAAGCGCCAAAAAATATTATGTATTTTTTATAAAACACTGCAATTAATTATTATTTTATTGTTTCTTTCAGTTTCGTTCCTAGTTACATTCTAGGGTATTTCATAAATGTCAAAACCGTCCTTTTATTTTTTAACGAGTTTATATCACCTCTTTTCTATTTTTTTTGACGTGACTAATGATCAAAATAACTCTTCCCGCTCTGGGTGAGAGGGAGTGAGAGACTTTTACTCACTACACGACACAAAACCAACTCGTGCTCCTTCAGTTGCCCTTTGCTTTCCAAAGCCACAGTTACTATATCTAACACTTCTGCGATTTTAACTAAAAGACTCAAAATGTGAACCTGAAAATACCCTAATCAAAGTATCTTTGCAAAGTCTGAATAAAATAAAAAGAAACGGGAATTTCCTCCTATTTATGTCGTCGAATCCGACCAAAGATACAAAAGTTCCAAACAAGTCTAGTCGACTCGAATCCCGGCATTTAGCAGCCCTAGCACGCCAGTTGAAAATAATTGCCGTTCCAAACAAAGGAACGTAACCGCGGCAAACCACGGAGACTTTTCACTTTGGGCACTTTTTAGTACCACCCTTTTTTCGTTCTTTTAATTTTTATGCGATAGCTTAACACGCGAATTTTGTGGCTTTATGTGTAGTTTGGGGCTTTTAGTTCACCGCAAATACCGCTAGAGGGAACTATTCTTTGAAACTAGTTCGCGGTTGCTTTTGTTTTTTTTAGAATTGGAGCATAGACTTTCATTCTGTTTGGTTGAAAATGGTAGAATAGTTAAGCCGTGTCTAAATGCTTTGGGATTTGTAAAGAAACGGGTTACAGTGTGGTAGTTTTTTTTTTTAATTCACATTGTTCAGAACCACGCGGGTCGTGCCCATGATGTATGCTTAGTTTAGGTTTCGAGGAGCCATAATGAGAATTGGGTATTTTCTTGTTTATTTTTGTACAATATTTTACATTAAACACTTCTTAAATAAAAAAATATATCTTTGTCTGAAAACAGCTTCGAAATCTACATCTACACTATAATATTATAAAGAGGTAAAGTTTGTTTATTCAGTTTTTATGTTTGTAGGAGGTAACTTCTGAAAATACTGGTCCGATTGCGAAACATTTTTCACTGATAGAAAGCTGCTATTTTATTTATGCGGGCGAAGCCGCGGGCAAAAGCTAGTTGGTTATAAATTGAAGTGCCAATTAGCGTTTCAAATATTGGCGTGAGGAAGAGTGGGGGCGTGGTGGGACAAGTCGCTATCTCTCTTTGTACGCGTGTAATCTAATAGCGGTGACGTCACATGACAGTTTGTACGTCCTTTTTCTATAACCTACTTGATAGTTTCCTCTTCCACGAACCTTCTAGACATGAAAGGCTTCTAAGTAACTTTATTTTGAACGGATTTGAAAGATTTTTCCTATTTTCGATTTTGGATATCGACAATAAAAAAACCGGACAAGTGCGAGTCGGACTCTCGCACTGAAGGTTGAGTTACGAAGATTTTTTCGAATTTTGTGACGTAACTACAAATTTACAGTTTTCAGATTTTTCCCATACTTGTGGTATAAGACCTTGCTTCATGCCAAATGTCAGGATTCTAGGTCAACGAGTACCCTATGAATTTTGATTCCCTTGAGAGTGTCGAAATATACGTTTTTTGCGACATAAACAGCCGTATCTTTTTTTTCGTTAACTCCGAAGTTTGATTTTTTCACAGCTTCAAGGGACCCAGACCTGAGGTTTTAATTTCAACTCAATACCTCCGCGCGTTCCCGACATAAAGGATCTTGACAGACAGACGTCTACGGGCAACAAAGTGATCCTCTAAGGGTCCCATCAAAAACGGAACCCTAAAAAAATGAGTCTACTCTATGCAATTGTCAAAGCTGTCAACTTCAATAAGTAATCGATGGCTATATTTGATACACTTGGTTTGAATTGAAATTTTTGACAGGGTTATCTGAAACGCCTTCCAGGCGTTTTGCAGCTCTGTGTTAAAATCTACGTCTATTTATGTGCATTGTGCACGTTCATAAATAAATAAAGAAGAAAGAACAGTAACACCCAGAGCCGTAACAAATTGCAACATATGCCATTTGAAAGGTCCTTATTTTTTAATTGTTATAAACTAGTGCTTGACTGCGATCCCACCTGATGGTAAGTAGTGATGCAATCGTTGAGGTTCACTCTAGCCTTGAAGACTTCTAAATTATAATCGGACGGGAAGACCGCAGCAGGCAAGTTGTTCCAGTCCCTCGATATTCGCGGTATAAACGGTATAATCGTAGAAGTTTCAACAACTTAAGGGTGGATACTCTCCGTTCGTCGGGTTGTTCGATGGTAGAAATGAGATGGTGGAATCAAGTCATGCAATTCCCGCGCACACTCTCCAAAATGCATCCTGTAAAACACCGAAAGGCTGGCTACCCTACGCCTGTGCTCAAGGCTTTGCAGATTGGACTTAACCAGATCTGGATCAAAAAACTTTTCGCACGCCTTTCCACCGAGTCCAAAGCTGCCAAGTGGCATTTTGCAGCACCAGCTCATATGTGGCTGCAGTACTCCACACACGAACGGACCTGTGCTTTGTATAACATTAAAAGCTATAAACAAAAAACGCCGAGTTTCCTAGCAGTTATCTTGGCTTTGGACTCAATGAACCGCCCAAAGTTAAGGTCTGAGAAAATTTCAACTCCCAAGAGCTGAAGGCGATCGGTGTACTCCAGGGATACACTCTGAAAAGCAGGAGCCAAGGTGAACGGGCTTCTTTTAGCGGTGAACAGACGCGCTTGTATTTTGATTATCTTCCCCCACTTGGAGACCGCCTGAAGTGAGACCTTCGTACGCTCTACCATAGCCTCGCTCTTGGACCGCTTGATCCTGCTTGTCTTCATCCAGAGGTAAATTAAGTCAATGCTGCTGGTGCTATACAATAAAATTAAGCTATTACCATGACCTTTGAAATGATATTTGTCACGATTTGATACAGCTTTAGTAAAATGCCCATTCTCTTTTAATAAGCAAGCGAAAATCATATCGATAAAAGAATTCAGATTCCAGTTACCCCATTGAATACCGAAGTTAATCGTCATACCACAATCAATAACCACCATACAAATGGCCTGGCAATACTTCCTGGTTGGCATCACGGTTACCAATTTATAGAATGATGCCGTGGTACGTAATATTGCGTGGTATGTCTACCTACGCAATATTACATGACAAAGTCAATAAAAAAAAAAAACGATATTTTACTAACGTTACTTACAACACATGTTATACACAGATTACCATATAATATGTAGTGAAGATCTACGTAATATTCCATAGTCGAAATCTGCCATTGTTACCAGCTACGTAATATTGCGTAGTTGGCATTTAATGTCTTAAACTAGTTCATACGTTTTCCCAACACTGGCTCCGCGAAAAGTCGATAAGTTTGGTCTAGTTTCACATTCAAGGTTAGGTTGCTAGGTTGCTTTGTAACTTCGTATAATAATTCTTAGGTACTGTAAAAACTATGGGGTGGAAGTTTGGAAGTCTTGTTAAAGTCGCATTATCGTGAATCGTGACCGTGTAAGGTGTGGTTATGTAAGTTTATATCTTTTGTAGTAATCAGCACTAAGGTGGAATGTTTTACTTTTGTAGTTATCTGATTGATGTGGTACTCGTTTACGATGTCACTGCGACTTTAATAGATGTTTCAGAGGACTTAACATGACGTTTTAAATGTTAGTCCCCCTAGCCAAGTTACGATCGTTTCGTTCACGTCGGCCGCCTCGAGTAGGCCACGCCTCCGATTCCTTTGTTCTGACCACGTGACTGAACGTTGAGATGACGTCAGAACAAAGGAATCGGAGGCGTGGCCTACTCGAGGCGTTCGACGCGAACGAAACGATTGTAACTTGGCTAGGGGGCAGTCGTGTGAGCGAGAAAGAGGGATGGAGCTATACACCATGTTTAAAGCTTCATCTTCATTCAGTTCAGGCAGCTCGTGGTAGCAGTTCATTGGAAACTGACTGTTATTTTCGTAGGTGTTTAAAATGAAACATTTTTCACATAGGCAAAAATTGTTTTCTCCTAAAGATTTTCACCTTGCCCTGTATCAGGTCTTTTACTAAGTTTTGCTCTGTCAAAATAGTAGATTCAAAACAGTAGGTCAGGAATTACTTGATAGCAAGTAATTCCTGACTGAAATTTATGGTTTTTCAAAAAAATCAAAGATTTCTAACTGTGATTTTATTGAAAAATATAACAATTTTTATTCAAAATTGTAATATTTTTTGGACATATTTTTTCTTTGGCCATACTAACAGCATTTTAGCCCCCAAAACTTGTATGGAAAAATGAATATGTAGGTACTGTAGTTGTAAAGAGTCGGAGCCCACACTCCGGACCATAGAGTTGTCAACAAAGTAAGGGTGGACACTGACCGTACGTTGAATTAACCGATAAGTTATGGCGGAATCAAGCCATGTAATACCCGCGTACACTCTCCAAATCCATGCATCCTATAGAATACCGAAAGGCTCTCTATCCTACGCCTGTGCTCCTGACTTTGTAAATTGGTCTTAACCAAATCTGGAACGTCTAAAGGAACAGAGTAAAAAAGTCCCTGATATTAAAATGATGGTAAAGCAGTGTTTAACTTAATTATAGCACTATTACTTATTCTGTGACTACAGTTAAACACTGCTTAACCATCAATCAATTTCACTTTAAACGTAAAACAAAGGAGCCTATCTCACATACCTAAATGTAAACAACTAGGGTTGATACACGATAGTAGATACGTACATATCGCGAAGTCACACGAACTGTCAAACAGAGTAAATGTTGCGAGCACGCTAGCATTCCCGCTGATGTGTTTACCCTTTACAGTGTAGGTACGTGCGATACACGCCTGTGTACTTACGATGTGTGTCTATAGAACACGAAAGTGACTAGAGAAGCCAACCATGTGAAATAAAACATTTTGAATTAAATTAATTCAAAATGTTTTATTTCACATGGTTTTACGTGGGCCTACCCGTGCACTAGCTTCTGAAGTTTTATAAGTGATGGACACTTCGCAATTAAAAAATATCAGAAGCTATTGCAAGATTCCAATTAGTCGTTTCCTTTAGCGAAGAACTGGCAAGAAACTCTATGGTTAGAGCGACCATGCAGTTTGTTGCTGAAAAACAAAATATTGATTTTACAATATTTCCGTAATACTATATTGTTTTTATTTTATATATTTTATTAGTTATGTTTAAGTTTTCAATACTTGTTTGTTCATTGTGTACCAAAACAAACTTTTTTTTCTTTCTTTCAGTGTAGACCAGTCAACATCGTACAGTAAAGCTCAAAGTATAAAAAAGTTGATCGAAATAGAAAGTAATCTATGAATCCACGGAGTCTACAGTGTTCTCACAATATTACTACCTAGTGACTACAGCAGCCATTTTACTACCTACTAATATTCCTGCTCACGCAACCGCGCTGATTGCTCGTACCTTATTTATTTGTTACTAGCTTCAGCAGCGGTTTTGCCCGCGAGAAAGCAAAAAATTATCCCAAGGGAATTAATTATGTTCCCAAAAAATGTGCCGTATATGTGAATAGGATGGGCTTGGTAGAATGCCAGGTTTTAGATGACTTTCAGCCGGTTATCAAACGCTTACAAGCTGCAATTAAATATTTAGGCACGAATCCAACTGACTACTAAATACAGAACGGGACTAAACTTATAGGACAAACGAAACTTCCATTTTACACAATACAATCAAGTTACCAGTTTCCTCCGTTTTCTTAACAAAGAGAGAGTACTTAGTCAGTGAGAAACTACCAGTTTTCCTTGCAAACTCCATTGTACTACATCCCGTACCAAACTAACGACATTACCCTATCTTCCTTGTATAAAAATTATTTATATTTCACATGCTATCGGTGCAATTTATTCGGTACTAACTTGTTACTGGCCGTTTCAGCGTTGCATGGATACTGGTAGTGGACAATTTGGTCTTTTTTTTATTATTTGTTAAGTTTTGACAGCATTTTTCATTTTAACAGTCAACTTGTGTTACGTACTTTGAGTTTCATAAAAATATACATAGACATATTTGTAACGTATTCTAATGTTTTTATAGTATTTGAGAGCAAATGTAATAAATGCAAGTCAGCCTTCTTCGAGGCATATTTCGTTGAGGTAGTCAATATTTCGATATACTTCAAAGCTTGATTTTATCGAGATCGCGCCTGTTTCAATCATTCTACATATTGTCTAGTTGTGTAGAAATTCAATTCGAGATACAGAATTACGCCAATTTTACATCACAATATCCACTAGAAATCAATACTTTGCGAATAATTAAAATAACCACTGAACTTCCCGCGAAAAAATCGCGCCAAGAACTTTTTATTTTTAGTGACAAGGATAAAGACTCCGCCTTTTTGTGACCGGCCAGTTATTTAGAAAGAAAGAAAAAACGTAACTACAAGGAAATGTAATTTGGGAGCTAAGTAGGGATGATTACCTACCATTGCGATTGAGTTAGGCTGTTTTGTGATAGTTAGGAATGATTTATTCAATATTCAGATACTTAAATAATTTGCTACTTTTACAAGGGCGAATGGGTG
The DNA here is from genome assembly GCA_905147345.3 of Mythimna impura. NCBI lineage: Eukaryota > Metazoa > Arthropoda > Insecta > Lepidoptera > Noctuidae > Mythimna > Mythimna impura. The sequence goes on along the minus strand of LR990346.1, from coordinate 24,806,592 downwards.
GAAAGGCAACACGGCGTCCTTACCTTCCGCATGACGCAGGTTCTCACCGGACATGGTAAGTTCGGGAGGTTCCTGCACCGGATTCGTACGGAAGAAACGCCCGGGTGTCATCATTGTGTGGACCGCCGGACGAAGCGAGGAGAAGTGGCAGGCGGTCGCCTCCTTCTGCAAAGCAGTAATGCTAGCAAAGAAAGAGGCCGCACGTGCACGCGCGAGGCAATGGCCCCCGCACCCCAGCCGCGCGATTTCCGGCTAATGTAGGCGCGGGCTTGCGGACGGTGAGCAATGGGTAGCTCGTCGTCCGACCGTCTGGTAACCGTCCATACCGAGCCCAAGTCGTCGACGGCGCGTAGTGTTCCACGCGTGCCTCAGGGAGATATCAGCAACCGTAGGGGCCCAGCTGGGTCGAAGCCTACTGCGGCCAAGGGCCTGATTCTGAAAGGAAGACTCGGCCCTGGTATGAAAGGCAACGAAGGAACAGGAGTGGATTTTTAGTCAGTAAAAGTCTGACACTATCTCTCGCTTCGCCCAAGAGCGCAGGATGTCATAAGATGATTTTCCCACAGAAATAAAAACTTTTACATGGGTGAAGTCACAGACAGAAGAGACAGTAGCTAATTATAAATAGCATAAAACATACGCATAATCAGCCTTCTAATGATTCCACTGCTGGGACTCAGGCCTCCTCTCTAGGAGAGGGAATGGGCCGTAATCCACCACGCGGGCCCAGTGCGGATTGGTGAATGTCACATGTTATCGTATTTTTGGTTCTAGGACATGCCGCTTTCCTCACTATGTTTTCCTTCACCATTTTTAGAGAAATAAATAAACGAAATAAAGACTAATTCAAATTAAACGCACATTATATAACCGTTTTTATTTTCTGCAACCTTACAATACCTAATCTTTTATGACATTTATTATAATTTTCTGTTACTGTAATAAACTGTAAAGAGTAAACATATTATTAATGTGAAGAGTAAATTATTAAGTAAATATATTCGACTGGCCTGTTGGTCTAGTGGTTAGTGGCCCTGACTACTATGCCGGAGGTCGTGGGTTCGATTCCCACCCTAGACAAATGTTTGTGTGATGAGCACGATCATTTGTTCTGTGTCTGGGTGTAATTTATCTATAATATGTATGTATTTAGAAATATATATGTATGTTTATCAGTTGTCTAGTACTCATAACACAAGCTCTGCTTAGCTTGAGACTAGACGGCGTTGTGTGATAGTTGTGGAATGCTATACTATACTGCTATACTATACTATTATCCTTTTATCATTATTTTGATTCGTTTTTGAACATTAATTTACATAAAATACGCCGGTTCTCATGTGCAAATTCTTTTAATTAAAATGCTGCATAAAATAAATTAAACATATATGTCCGTGACACAGTTCTGCACTCAGTGAATTTTCCAATGTTTTGTTTGACACTAACGACCGTATTTTTAGGTCACATATTTAAAAAACCGGCCAAGTGCGAGCCAGACTCGCGCATGAAGGGTTCCGTACCATTGCCTATACAACTTTTTTACACAACCCATTATATTCTGTTTTTAGTATTTGTTGTTGCAGGCAGCGGCACCAGAAATACATCATCTGTGAAAATTTCAACTGTCTAACTGTCACGGTTTATGAGATACAGCCTGGTGACAGACAGACGGACGGACAGTCATAGCAATAGGGTCCCGTTTTACCCTTTGGGTACGAAACCCCAAAAAGTATGTCACTATTAATCAATTTTTGAAGTGAAACTTCTTTACACCACGATATCATTTTACGACCTAAACAAAACTGGTAAAGAGATGGAACTATGTTACACGACATGGTAAGTCCCCAGACTTCTTTATTTTCTGGATATTGAATGAAACTGATTCGTCACGCTCGGCAATGTAACGTTCGTTCGAGTAAAGTCGGCTCGCGTCGGCTAGCCTTTACCGAACGATTACAAGTTTTCATTCGTGTATGTTTTCAGAAATTGTGCGTGCAGGCCTACCGGAGTCTGTGTTTCCTGAAAGCTATAACGTAGGACCCCTACGTACGACTGGGAGAGAACTGTATCTAGCAGTGGATTCCACCCATCCGTAAAAAAACGTTTTGGGAACATATTTATAGTGACTACAGTTAAGGAGTGGAGAGTTACCGGAGTCTGTGTTTCCTGAAAACTACAAAGTAGGAGTCTTTAAATCAAGAGTGAATAGGTTACTTCTAGACAAGCCTGTTCCATCGTCGACTGCATCATCGTTTACCATCAGGTGAGATAGCCTCTCGCGCGTTTCTCGAACAACCGGGTGTACGAGAGAGTTGAGTGCCCATCGCGCCATTGGTACACCCAGGTGTACGAGAGTGACTTGCACCGATTGGATATTTTTTCTGTGACGTATATTTTCAAGTTGCAACCCGTTTTTTATTTGATTGAACAGAATAGTTCATTCGCTTTCTATTAAAATATTTTCCATTGGCAATATCGATACATAGAATGAAGAAGATTGAAAAAAATAAAGTGATCCGTCATTCAGCTAGCTGTCACTTTTTGGGAGCAATTGTTGCGTGGTTGCGTCGGGACGAAAATCATGTTTCCAATTAGAAAACGATGAGTAATCTTATAAGATTTATATAGAATTACTGAGAAATAAGTGTAGATTACGTTGCAAGTGTTTGTTTTTGGAAAAGTAATAAATATGCCAGTGAAAAAGTGACGAAACTTGTGAAGATGCGTATTTTTTTCCGTCATGGCCGTCGTGTTTCGACTTGTTTTAGTGCAAAATTTATCTCGAAATGCTTTGAAATCTACATAAGTTGTTAGTTTATTTACCTATAAACATAATGAAGTTACTACAAAGTGATAAAATTGCATATTGTTATCATAATCGTTGTTGAAAGAAAATAAACCGGTAAAAATGGCGCCACAGTCGTGAACATTACCTATAGATAGTACAGAGCAGACAGTGTTTGTTTACATTTCGCGTGGCGCCGCGCGCCGCGCGCCGCGCTTCTTGTTGAGTTGCGGAAATAGTTATTGTGTCGTGTAATTATTGTAATTTGATGTGATATGAGTAACATTGTTTTTGCGCAAATGTATGGACTATCGTATTCAAGTGTTTTTTTCGAGAATATGTGTGTGGTTTTGGTGTAATGTGAGAAAGTTAAAGGTTATGTGTAAGAAAATTTTCAAAATGCCAATTTATCTCGTCGCTACGAAGTCAGGTCAGTTTCATTTATTTATAATCTTACACAGTTCGATAGGAAAACTAATGGGCTTTCCGGGAAGGTATAATTTATTGCATATAATTATCAATATAACCACGAAATTTGCGTTTTTCTCAAGGTCAAACCAAAAAAAAAGAATAATCGAAAAATCCTCGACGCGTAGGGCATTTCGTGGAATGTTCGCGAACGTTCAAGAGGATAGTGGTCAAACGCGAGCCTATCCACAATAAAATCTATATATATAAAAGCTCAGCAAAATACCACTCACTGATTAATCACGAAATCTCAGAAACTATAACACCTACAAACTTAAAATTTACAGGCAGGTAGGTTCCTTATAGGGTGTAGACATCCACTAAGAACGGATTTTACGAACCTCCACCCCTAAGGGGGTAAAACGGGGGTTGGAAGTTTGTATGGAGAAACCTACTTTTTAAACCATTGGCAGAGGCTAGTAATGAATAAATTTTATATGGATGATGACTGCCCACCACAAAAAATATGAACATGAACCAACCTTACAAATACACATACAAAATACGAACCATGTCCCTTTCTTCAAATCTCCTTTGAAAGTCCCGACTTCGTTTCATTTAAATTCAGTATCCGCAGGTGTGCGTATCTCATGATTATTTGATCTTCTCGGTAACCATTGGTAACCATTTCAATATAAATTGGTTCCGTCAATACTATCTACCATTGATAACCATTGATACCATTATGTACCACAAACTTGTTTAAAATGAGAAACATCAAAAGAAGATTAGATGTTAGCATTTTCGAGTTGCCAGGTACGTCGCAGGATATTTGGAAAAGTAGAATAGAATAAACTTTATTATATAATAAGATATATAATAACTAGCTTTTGCCCGCGACTTCGTCCGCGTGGAATAGTTACTTTAGACAGTTTTTTTTAGGATTCTTATTTTACAAATAATACACACTCTGCTGTAGTTTACTGCATATAATGACTTAAAAATTTTTAGTGTTCCGTACCTCAAAAGGAAAAAAACGGAACCCATAAAGAATCACTTTATTGTCCGTCTGTCTGTTTTTTTGTCTGTCTGTTTTTTTGTCTTTCTGTATAGAAAAAATAATATGTATATAGTATAAGTAAAAATCTAAAAACACAAAACATTTTTTTGCGATTTGGAAAAATCATCGTAACTCAATTCGGGAATTGAACTGTGTGCATAGGTAAGTTTGTACGGAACCCTCAGTGCGCGAATCCGACTCGACCAGGCCCGGTTTTTTTTTATTTTTGTGAGAACTTCAGTCGGAGTTATTTTTAATTTAATATAACATTTTTATAAACTATGTTTTTTGTTTTACCATCTTTGGTTAACACGTAAAGATTTTGCGGGTTTGATACTCGTGAGCATGCGACATAGAGTTGCCCATGAGAAAAACAGTTTTTTTCCAAATGTACACCTGCAACTTTAAGCGTCTGTCCTTGGGCTTTATTAATTGTTATTGCGAATGCTGCTTTGAGCGGAAACTGTACTCTTTTAAACTGAAATGGCAAATCTGTCGGAATAATTGGAATACGCGGAATTAAAACATTTTCTCCTCTTGCCATTCCAGTCATGATTGCAGCTTTTATAACGTTGCGTCCCAGATGAGTGATTTGTAGTCGTGTACCATTACATAGCCTTGGTGCGTCAAGGTTTCTCATTAATAGGACTGGAACACCAATTTTCAGTCTCAACTTGTGGGAAGGCACTCCTGGTATTTCTAAAGAGTTGAGAAACTCTATAGGGTACGACGTCACTTGTTCAGTGTCTAAAACATTATCTACTGAGAGGTACTCGACAACATCCCCTTCCACGTCTGACATAATAAGTTCGTTTATCTGGCCTACTGTCTCATTTGTCGGTGCCAAAATTGCCCTTTCACACAACCATTCTCGATTGGCCATATTTATTTCAAGATCAGGATAGACTTTTTTTTTAAATCATCTGTGTTTTCGACAGTTTGACAGAATTCACGTCCCAATGTAATCATGCCGTTACTGTCTGTTGGCATACTACCGTCTCCGATGTTTAGAAGAGCAGCCGCATATTGTCCTGCTTGATAATCATTATGTAGTTGTACACGCATATTTGTAATCAGACGAACCTTTTTTACGTGTACCCATAATACGGACGCCTTCAAACAGGCATTTATTTCATCTGCCGGTGTACCCCTAGTAATAACCGGTAGGGTCTGTCTAAAGTCACCAGCTAAAAGTACCACCATCCCTCCCATGATAATCTGGTTACTTTTTACATCCTTCATTGTGCGATTTAGTGCTTCAATTGCTCTTTTGTGGGACATCGTACACTCATCCCAAACCAACAGCTTACACTGTTGGAACATTCTTCCGCGCTCACCGCTTTTGCTTATGTTACAAACAGGCATTTCCTCATGAGCTAAGTTCAATGGCAGTTTAAGAACTGAGTGCGCTGTTCGTCCCCCACTAAGAAGTGTAGCAGCAATTCCAGAGGAAGCTACTGCAACAGCAACTCCTTTATCTTTCCGGATTTGAGCTAAAAGTAAGTTTAAAAGAAAGGTTTTGCCAGTACCTCCTGGAGCATCTAAAAAGAACAAACCACCTTCGCCACTGGTAACTTTTTGCATAACTGTGTCAAAGACTAATTTTTGTTCGGTATTCAAAAGTGGAAGAGCCTCCGTTATTTGTCGCTCTAGAGAAACAGTATCATAATCTAGTTCACGCATTAAATCACTACTAACTTCCCCAATTCTTTGTGGTCTGCTCATCCCAAAGTCAGATAATTTTTTTCCAGTAATAGTTATTAATTGGTCTTCAATCTTTGTTAGCGCGTCATTGTAAATTAAATCATTGTATGAAATATTCGGATTATTGCCTTGTAGTCTGTGTAAAATATCATCCGCCATATCATTTTTATACTTTTCCCATAATTGTTGAGGGTTTGAAATTCCACATGTTGCTATTAATATAGCGAAAAGCTCTCTCACCTTAGGCGCAGATCTGCACTGTGCAGCCTCTTCCAGAGTTATATCCCACTGATTGTCATTCTCTAATAATCCTCTTGCCTCACATGCCTCTCGGAATGTCGAAAATTCCTGATCATTGTGCTTTTTGAGATCTTTGAAAGAGGTTGGCCCGCGCACTCGGTGTAAAAGTATTCTCAAACAAAAACATTCCATATTACTAATGTGGACCGTGTAAACTCGACCTAAGGCATCTCCTGATTTGACACCAGGCCAATTCTGAACAGGTGCTCCTTGAATACGGCGTTTCCATTCTCTCCTTGTTGTGTTCCAAGTATAATATCTCGGTACCTCAACATAGAGAAGCGTTCTTGCAAATTCATCTCTTGTACAGAGATCAAAAAAAGCGGTGAGTGTAGTTTTCGGAGGAGAAGATAGTCTCTCTTGGAAATTGTTTTCACTAAAATAGACACGTTCGCCATTTTCTAGATGCACACTGAGATGTGTGACAGTGGGGTGCCTTTCGTGTAATGGGAACGCTAAGAGACGCCACACGGCTTCGTTACTGCTGACATAACGACCAGACTGATATGTTTGAACTTCATCTACGGGGTTAGCGACCTCTGTGTTCCTAAAATTAAATATAGCTTGGTCGCTACCTTTGTTAATATATTTGCAGATATATTTGATAGCGTGTACTGAACTGCAAACCTCGACATTTATATGGGCGTTAAACATTTTTGACAAAATAGGCGAATAAGGGACCACCCAACTATTATCTATAGAAACGTAACTACCATTTCTGAGTTTTACAGATGCCGTTTGACCTCCGTCTACTGGTGCTCTTCTACGGTACAGCGGATATCCGTTGTCATTGTGGATAGTCTCTTTAATAAGCTTGCGAGGATATTTTTTTGTGCATTTCCCATCCTTCATGCAAGGACATTGAGGATTTTCAGGACCGCATGGACCATGAATCATATTTTTAACAATAATTTCATGGAGTGTCTTATCACTATTTGGATCCGGTATTTCAGCGCTGATGATTTTATCTATTTGATCGGGTCTCAACTTATCTTTTAACCATACTAAAATATGCACGTGTGGTAGGCCACGCTTTTGCCATTCTATCGAATACATGAAGCACAATACTTCTCCAAATATTTTTCCCTTGGTAATGACAGTGATTAGCTTTTTAACTTTCAATCTAAAAACTCTCGCAACTATATCATGTCTATCAATAGCGTTTTGTCCCTGTAGCAACTCATCAACTATTTCAGCCCAACTTGGGTTACACGTGAAAGTAATAAATAAATCAGGACGACCATATGTACGTACATAAGCAAACGCGTCCTGTGTGTATTCATGTAAATACCGGGGGCTATTTACAAATGAAGACGGTAAAATAACCATTTTACCTAAATTATTAGGATTAGTATTACCGTCACTTGTTACAGCGTCTTGAAGATGGATGTAGTTCTCCGCTCTTAATTTGTTTTGATTTAATGATATGTATCGTAACCGTTCGCTTTCCACTTTTACGTACATGTCAACATAAAACTGATTGGCCAGTTGTCTGCATCGTGATATTATATTAAAATCATTTTCTCGAATCATGATACGGTATGCATAAAAATCCATACACGATACTTTTTTATTGGGTAAAGGCAAACCTGTCACAGGATTTATTTGCGGTATTTGAAAGTAATACCCCTCTTGTCCTTTGCTGAATATTAATGGATATTGCAATGCGTCGTAAAATTTGTGTGTGTCTGGTACCCTGGTTAATGTGTCATTACGGGCGTGTAAAATAATGTCACGGGTAACAAACTGTTCACCAGAGACTACGGCTGCGACTTCATTGATCAATGGTGCATTATACCGTCTTTCATGTTCCCCACTTGGCGTACGGTCAGGGTGTATAACCAACTTGTAATCTTCTCCCGGCATTCTTTCTAATGCTGTTTTGAAAGTGTTAATCAGGTTGTTATGATCATGTAACATTCTTTGAATTTTTAAAACGGTATCCCTTCATCAGATCGCAGATGTCAAAATATTATGGGAGTTGTCCTATAATATTTTGACATCTGCGATCAACTTCGCTATTTTCGTCTCCCATGAAGTAAATCTGTAAAAATTTTGGCTGATCATTTGTAGGCAGTAAAGAGCCAATCCTATGATAAATCTGACCTTGGATTGTAAACGTAGTGGAAAATCCAGGCATAACAACCTCATTGTCCAAACGACGTCATTTGGAACAATAATTATATTTCCTTATTCTGTTCAAAAAACGCCGTGATTCATTGCTATCGTACAGAAATAAGGATTTTAGGGGTTCTTCAGGCTCACAAAGTGGTGGAAGTGAAACTTTACCACCAGAACAACACATACACGGAGTTTCCTCTTTCCATTTTAGTGCTCCACAATATGTACACTTCTTATCCATCCGTCCTATGAGAAGTAATCGATGATTAATATAATCGATCAAAGGGTCATAATCAAAAGCAGCGTCTAGAAATGCCTCCCATGTACTACGTGTAAATGCATTTCTCCTTTGTAACTGTCGTTCAGCATTTAAAACATGTCGTCTTTGTGATTCTTCATGGGAATCTGCAGCGATCAGGGACGCATGACGTTCGGCATCTAAAAGCCGACGTGTCAGAGTTTGCTCTGATGTTTCAGTAGCTCTTTGAGATGCGTGGCGCTCGGCATCTAATCTTTGCCGTGCCTGACTTTGGTCTAAGGTCTCAGCGGCTCTTTGGGATGCGTGTCGCTCGGCATCTAATCTTTGCCTTGCCTGACTTTGGTCTAAGGTCTCAGCGGCTCTTTGGGATGCGTGTCGCTCGGCATCTAATCTTTGCCTTGCCTGACTTTGGTCTAAGGTCTCAGCGGCTCTTTGGGATGCGTGTCGCTCGGCATCTAATCTTTGCCGTGCCTGACTTTGGTCTAAGGTCTCAGCGGCTCTTTGGGATGCGTGTCGCTCGGCATCTAATCGTTGTCGTGACTGAGTTTGCTTCAAGGTCGCAGCGGCTCTTTGAGCTGCGTGACGTTCGGCATCTAAAATTTGGCGGGTCTGAGTCTCTTCTAATGACTCTGCAGCTCTTAACGAAGCGTGACGTTCGGCATCTAAAATTTGGCGGGTCTGAGTCTCTTCTAATGATTCTGCAGCTCTGAATGAAGCGTGACGTTCGGCATCTAAAAGCCGTCGCGCTTGACTTTGTTCTTCAGTTTCAGCAGCTCTTTGAGATGCGTGACGCTCGGCGTCTAAAGTCAAACGTGTTTGAGTCTGCTCTTCAAACTCTTGGCTTCTTACAGCTTTCGCAGAGCGAGCTCTGCTAGAACTACGTGCTAGATTTGATTTGCGTTTTCTAGGCATATTATAATTTAAAAAGCACGTAATTAAACAAAAGACCTTTTGACTTACAGGAACTAAAACTGTACCCAAAATCCGTTCTTACACTTTAACTTCAACTCTTCATTAATGGCATTTGTGGAAAAGACACCACAATTTTGCCAATAACACGTGCGAACTATTAAAAGACCATCAAACGCTGGAGATAATTCGTTATCACGATTTGATAGCTTTGACAATTACGTTGACATCTTTTTGATTATAGTGATGTCTCCGAGTTCGATTTTGTAAAACCGGCAATTTTAATAATATAACATTTTAGAAAAGTCAAACCAAGTTACGTTAGTATGCTTTATAATGCAGTCTCATACGAATTTTAATGGATATAGCACCTTCTAATATGTGCCGAATTTCAACTGATTGCTTTGAACCGACACCGGTACGAATGCTATATCCACTAATCGGTGTTGGTTGCATACCCAGAAAAGCGCTGGGCTGTGGTTAGCCACATAGAAAGGACGAAACAAACAGAATAACCCTCGCAATCCAATGCACAATATTACAGTTCGGTGCCCAGAGACTTAAAAGACTTATCGTTTATATTAGTGTTATATTAAGTCTATCAATCGGTTTATTTGAACTTTACTGTGTGCAAAACTATTCGCTAGAGTAATTCTATATTGTCGTCTGAATTATCATAAAATTTGGGCCAAATTAATAAAATAACCCTGCTTTTGCTAGACTTCAAATCTAAGATTTGAAGTCGAAAGTTTGTAAGTTTAAATTGTATTTATTATATATATGAATATGAGTTAGATGTTTGCATTTGTCAAATTGCCCTCGGGAAATATTTTGTATTGCTGAGCATAATTATATTTGAAACAAAAAGACTATTTTTACGGATATTTTACAGTCTTTTGGTCAATATCGGTTGCGGCACCTCTCTATAAAAAAATATACAAATATCATATTTTTCGTAAAACTATCAGTAAAGAATCAATGAAAATAAGTAGTAAGAACGCAAAAATATATAAGAATTTCTTGAAAAAAAATATTAGTAAAATAAAATAAAATAAAGCAATCACAAAAAAAAATATCTGAGATTCGAAACACTACCCCCCTACACGCCGGTCTAACACTGAGACCTCTGTGCTACGGTGATCGTTGGTTTTTGGCTAAAATAGGTGTTCTTATCTAAAAGTCATCATTGTCTGCTTAACCCTTTGTCGATGATAGCGTGATGATTTTCATCTAAGATATTAAAATTGTAGCTAAATGAAAAAAAAAATATTATTTTCGTTTCACCGCTTCGATTTTATTACGTGTTTTGATTACTTTTTACAAAAATATGGAGTAAAAATGTATATGATGTGTTAAAAATATGCTAAAAGTCCTATCATTATTGTAACCGAAGTACCATCGCATATTATATACAAAAAAGACGACAAAATACTCACAAAAATGATTACTGTAACTGGGGATCGAAGTCACGGCAAATCGTTCAATACCGACATTTTGGAATATTGCTCACCCCCCATAGCAAATAGCGTGATAATTTATAGCCTATGTCCTTTCTCAAGCTCTATTCTATCTTTGTACCAAATTTCATCAAAATCGGTTCAGCGGTATTAGCGTGAAAGCGTAACAGACAGACAGACAGACAGACAGACAGAGTTACTTTCGCATTTATAATATTAGTATGGAGTATGGATATGGAAGTATGGATTTTTTCACAACTTTCACACAACGCCATCTAGTTCCAAACTAAGCAGAGCATGTGGTATGAGTACTAGACAACTGATAAAAATACTTATATATTTCTAAATACGTGCATATTATAGATAAATTACACCCAGACACAGAACAAATGATCGTGCTCATCACACAAACATTTGTCCAGGGTGGGAATCGAACCCACGACCTCTTATATTCAAAATAGTAACGATTTCATCATTGTACACCAAAATAGTAACAATTTCACAGAAACTTAATTCTATGGGTAAGTAGTTTGCAATAATCCGGTGTTTAGCAAAAATCCTAGGATGTTTGCGAAAAAAGTGATCTGACCCGGAAATTCGGGGTTATATGTTTTTGGACCATGACTAAAAATGGAAAAATTTTATACTTCCTACTACTAATTTTGTCTAGCAATATTCAGTTAAATACGTTTTTACTAACATTTCTTTTTGGCCTGTACTAGCGAATATGTGAAAAAGGTAAAAAATGTAAACCTTTACCCTGTTGTAAAACAGAATTCAATTGTGATATTTTATAGTTTATAATTGTACAAAAATTCAGTCACTTAGGGTCGCCGCACACGAGCCACCGGCCACAACCACAAAACGCCGCCACCGGCATATTTCCTATAATTCTCATACATTTTATATGGATTAGCCGCACATGGTTGACGCCGGGCCACAAGCTACAAATCGCCGCTGCTTGCTTCTTGTGGCCCGCAATGGCCAATAAACGCCGATACAAAACGCCGTCACACGCCACTCCCGCATTTAAACCTTCTTCGTCAGAGTCAGACATAATTTATTTTATATATTTTTATTGGTCAACTGGACCCACAATAAAATAAAAAAAAAGCTATTGTTTAAAGCTACCGGCGGATACAGTCAATCGCAAAAGTTTTAAACATTTTTCTCAATCAATACATTTTTAATAGCCAAAGATGCAGTTAATAATTTTATCAGTAAATTGGCACATGAAAAAGTACTCTCGTAGTCAAAAGTATTAGAAAATAAACTAAACAGCCTATAGATTCAGGTTTCAATGCCAATCCTTAATACTTCGCCAATTGGCCCGGGACTGGAAACTTGAAACTTACACATAGTATAGTAACATGAAACTGCACGTGGGACCACGGGCACTAATGAATTTGTTGAAACCGGAGAGCCATCCACAAGTAATTATTTTAAAAGGTCCCCTTGTTCATTGGGGTTTTTGTCGGCTCCGATACGGCTGCCGAAGTTATCAAATAAACTGGGCCACAAAAATTTCGGGTCGCTACTAAAAAGTGTGATAGTTTCTTCACATAGTATAAATTTATGATACTGTAATTAAGTATAAATTTATGATACTGTAATTATGTTGTTGATGACTGATTAATACATAAAAGGGACCCGGATTTTTTGCGGTCCAGTGTAGATTACAGTGCCAGTGGTATAGTGATGATAGTTTTTAATTTTTTTGAGTAAAAAGAGAAAAATGATTGATTTTTGTGGTTGGATGTCATCTTATGGCTTCTGCCGCTCTAGTGTGGGGCGAAAGGGCGTATCAGACTTTTAATAGCTAAAACCACACATTTTTTTTTCGGTGTGAAAATCATCTTATTACATCCCCCGCCCTTGGGCGCAACGGGAGATAGTGACAGACTTTTACTGACTAAAAACCCACTCCTGTTCCTTCGTTGCCTTTCGTACCAGGGCCGAGTCTTCCTTTCAGAATCAGACCCTTGGCCCCAGTAGGTTTCGACCCTGCTGGGCCCCTACGGTTTTCTGACATCTCTTTGAGGCGCGCGTGGAACAGTACGCGCCGTCGACGACTTGGGCTCGGTCCGGACGGTTACCGGACGGTCGGACGGCGAGCTACCCATTGCTCGCCGTACGCAAGCCCACGCCTACCACACCTGTGTCCTTCAGTTGCCCTTTGCGTTCTAGGGCCACAGGTTTCATTCTTAGAAATGTCCCGTAAAACTATTGCGAGTTACCCATCGCTCGTTGTCCGCAAACTCGCACCTACGGTGACCGGGGATCGCCTCTTGCTCCAGACCATGACCTGAACCAGGGACAGGCATGAGAGGTTCCTGCCGCCCATCATCTCCACAAGGACACGGCGGTGCTCCCACCGTAAGCTTCACCGTGTCCTCTTCAGTGCTGCTTCAGCCAGCTTTTTATCATTACAATTGATGTTTATTTGGTAGTAAAATGTTTATTTTGTAAATGCATGCTACAATCTAGTGTACCTAAGTCATAAAAAACCGGGCAAGTGCAAGTCAGCCTCGCGCACTGAGGGTTCCGTACAAACTTACCTATGAAAACAGTTCGATTCCCGAATTGAGATACGAAGATTTTTCCGAATCGTTAAAACGGTGTTTTTTGTGACGTAACTAAAAATTTTCAGTTTTTAGATTTTTTTCTATATTTGTGTTATGAGACCTTGCTTCATGCCAAATTTCAGGATTCTAGGTTAAAGGAAAGTACCCTATGAATTTTGATTCCCTTGAGAGTCTCGAAATATACGTTTTTTGCGACATAAACGGCCGTATCTTTATTTTCATTAACTTGTAAATTTTGTTTTTTTTACAGCTTCAAGGGACCAAAGACTTGAGTGTATGGTTTTAATTTCAACTTGATACCACAACGCGTTTCCGAGATAAAAGGTCTTGACAGACAGACTGACAGATAGACAACAAAGTGATCCTATAAGGGTTCCGTTTTTCTTTTTGAGGTACGGAACCCTAAAAAGTAAATAGTCTTAGTCATAAAGAGTTAGCTAACATCAAATGATTTCGACTAACATGACCTTTATTTATCTAGAATACTCACAAAAGTATTGTTATACAAATATGAATGACTATCCAAATAGTTTTCAATAAAAAGTCGAGCACTATAAACTTTGCTTGTAGTAAACAAGAGACACGGTGAAAAAAAACCTGTCAAGTGTGAGTCCGACTGCCGTATCGAGGGTTCCGTTCAAACTTAAGCTTCTCGCAAAAAAGTGATTAATTTATGATTTCTTTTTATTTTATTTTTTATTGTTGGTTTTGTTCGCGCGATTGGTTCGCGCTTGACCGCTATCACCTGATGGAAAGCGACGATGCGGTCGACGATGGAGCGCGCTTACCTAGAAGTAACCTATTTACTCTTGACTTAAAGACTCCCGGGTGGTAGCCATCAGGAAACACAGATTCCGGCAAGGAATTCCACTCCTTAGCTGTACGCACAGTGAATGTGTTCCCAAAACGATTTGTGCCTATAGGTCCTACTACTATAGGACTGGCCTGTTAGTCTAGTGGTTAGTGGCCCTGACTGCTATGCCGGAGGTCGTGGGATCGATTCCCACCCAGGACAAATGTTTGTGTGATGAGCACGATCATTTGTTCTGTGTCTGGGTGTAATTTATCTATATATGTATATATTTAGATATATATAAGTATGTTTATCAGTTGTCTAGTACCCATAAAACAAGTTCTGCTTAGCTTGGGACTAGACGGCGTTGTGTGATAGTTGTGGAATACGAAAAAAAAAAAGAACGTAAAGGCAACTGAAGGAACGTAGTTGTGGTTTTAATCAGTAAAAGTTTGAAACGCCCTCGCGCATCGCCCTAGAGCAAGAGAAGTCATTAGATGTTATCCCACCTAAAAAAAAAGCTGTAGCCAAGAAAACCTCTACTTTTCAATAAACACTCTCTCTTTGTTAAACACGTCATGTCCAATTATTCACAACAACCCTTGCATTACATAGGACATCTATTAATACCCGCGGCGCCCCGCGGTCGATACTCAGCCGGCGGGCAGGTTAACACAACGCATGGTGACTGAGGGCTCTTGTGCCACGCTTGTGCCTTGTTTGTGCACTTTAGGGCCAACGTTGTGCCCTTGCAGCCTGTGCAGGATGAGGGCTATTGATTGTTGGCGCAGTGGTTTGTAGAGGAATTGTAGTTGTATTTGAGCATTTAAGTGTTTTGATTTTAGTAAAGTTTCACTGGCCTGTTGGTCTAGTGGTTAGTGAGACTGCTAAGCCTGAGGTTCGATTCCCACTCAGGACAAATGTTTGTGTAATGAGCACAATCATTTGTTCTGTATCTGGGTGTAATTTATTTATATTATGTATGTATTTAGAAACATATAAGTAAGTATGTTTATCAGTTATCTAGTACCCATAGTACAAGCTCTGCTTAGTTTGGGACTAGATGGCGTTGTGTGATAGTTGTGGAATATTATTATTCAATTGATTAGCTGCTGACAGTGGTTTAAAAATTGGAATTGGAAAATTGTCCCAAGGGAACATACTCCTGTCATAAAAGTCCTGTACGCTATTTCAGGATATGGTTTACCCGAATGCCAAATTTCATCCAAATCAGTTCAGCACGTCGAGCGTCAAGAAGCAACAAATATACACACACTCACAAAATTGTACCTTTTAATATTTGTGTGATAATTGATTAGATGTTGTTGCAACTAAGACTCGCGTAATAAAACAAACATAAGATCAATGTGAAAATTACAGTATTGTTTTGTTGCGTTGTTTGTCTGCTCTGCCGAATTCTCTTTGTTATCGAGGTCTGTTTTTTTTTTAATTGATATAAACCAGTGCTTGACTGCGATCCCACCTGATGGTAAGCAGTGATGCAATCATTGATGGTGAGGCGCACTAGTTTATTAAGAGCCTATTCACTCTAGCCTTGAAGGCACCTAAATTATAGTTGGACGGGAAGACCGCAGCAGGCAAATTGTTCCAGTCCTTCGATGTACGCGGTATAAACGACGTAAACACGTCTTTATAATTGCTTTCATAAAATGAATGATAGAAAAACAATGGGTTACAGTTTGAACTTTGAAGCTTTGATAGAATTCGAAAAATAAGATACCTGATAATTGATTATGTCTGAGCTCGATAGTACAGATACCTTATAGCTTAAAACATAATGACAATAAACAATAATTTTTAAAGACAAAGGTACAAGTGAAGATATTTCGATACAAATAGCAACAAAATATCTTCATTTGTAGTTATGAAATAAAAAATAAAGAAACCTAATAACATTTTTTGCTCGACCTTGGAACCAAACCCAGGACCCCTCGCTCAGCAATCGCACTTGCGACCACGAGACCAACGGGGCAGTTGCAATCAAAGAATAAGAATAAATTTATTATCTGACATAGTGATAATACTAGACTACACTAGGAGATACTAAATTCACAATTTACATGATTAGGAATACAAACTACATTGCCAATACAATCTCAAGTAAATACGAAGGACTGGACTGAAAGAGACAATTTCATTTCAGTTGTCTCCCGATCCTCGACATCAGCTATCTGTCGTTCTGTACAATATGAATTATGGGAAGCAAATAGTGTACGATTTGTATTGAGGAATTCTTTGTTTCCCATACAACAAAGGGAAATGTTCCCCGGCTTTGTTGTAGGATCTAAGTCCCTTTTCATGCTTTCTCTGTTTATGCCGACCAGCCATTTATATAATGGTTGTTTTTGGCTCTTGTAGAGAAGGAAAAGTTGATGATAATGTCCATTGTTTGGTATATCGATCAGAAAGTTGGTACACCATAGATAGACATAGACTAGCGTTGGTCATTGACGGCGTTCTGACTTGATCTACGCGTACAATGACCCCTGACCTCACAGTGTCCGGACAAAAAGTTTAACTAACTCCAAATTTATGGCTGGTCTGTTGGTCTAGTGGTTAGCGGCTCTGACTATGCCGGAGGACGAGGTTTCGATTGCATCCCAAGATATCTATAATATGTATGTATTTAGAAATATATAAGTATGTTTATCAGTTGTCTAGTATTCATAACACAAGCTCTGCTTAGATTGAGACTAGATGGCGGTGTGGGATGGTTGTGGAATATTATTGGTTGTGAATAACGAAACCGACTGTTGTTATTTGACAAATTGCAAACAAGGACGTTTTAATGGAATCCTTCCTAAAAATAGCAAGCGAGGAACGTTGGTTTTAGCACCAGCCGTCTCCTCCGCAATGCGTTACGAAAGAGAATTTACGGAAAGTAATTTCGTCTGTTATTTACAGGGCCTGAGGCCGGCTATAAAAACGGTCCTCTATTAAAACGCTTTTAATAATCGTCTTCGATTTCAGAGCGAGGGTGAAATGGGCTGTTAGGAGGCCCGAGCCACCATAACTCAATTATTTCTCGCTCGCCATAACTGGCTTAACAAGTTACACCCGCTTTCATTTGTATTCAAATTACGAATACACGAATTGTTTATCAGGGCTCAAGTTTCCGATGAATTTCAGCTTTCGTTACCTGCGAAAGTTTCGGGTATCCTGAAAGTTTTTGTCGTTTTCTCAGAAAAACGAGCGCGACAGATATTACTTGTTAACTTTGCTGACAGCGAGATATAGGATTCTTTTGACTTCGCCCGCAATATTTTTTGTAAGTACATTACATATTACATGAATATGAGTTACGAAGAAGTTCGTGTAACAATATATTTAGTACGCACGAGGACTCGGGAAAGAATTGAAACAATTTGTGACAAGACGTCTTGCCAGTCGGTAGGTTATTAATTTCAACGATATAACATTAATATATTATATAGGCGTGTATATATTTGTTACTTCTTCACATTAGAACAGATAAACAGATTTTGATGAAACTTTGTATTTACACGGGTAGACCATGTCCCCTGGAAACAAGATTTCACATAGGATACCTTTTTTTTTGCAAATAGATTTTAAAAAACACTTTTACAAGTAAATTTTTTCGTCAGTTTAAACTGGATGAGACCGGTGTTTCCTAGCTAACAACTCTGAGATGAAACACTGAAACAAACTCAAGTCTCTTTTAAAGTCCATACAGCAAACATGTAATGGTCAAATCATATGAGAACCATGCAGATTAGTATCTGAGAAAAGAACCACACAGATTTGAGTGGACCTGTCCAGTCAGTGCAAATATTTGTCAGTATTCATATAACTCAACTTAGGACTACTAAGGAGATCAACGACTTGACGAACGATACCAAGGAAAGAACATTTGAGTAGGCCGCAGAAAATGCTCAAATAGCCTTTGTTTTTATCCCGAGAATATGTTCCCTTTCGACAATTTTTAGGCGAAGCCGCGGGCAGCATCTAGTCATAAGTATCATATTTATTCCGCGAAATAATAAAACATGAACTAACTAGCTTCATAATTAATTACAGCCGAACTATGATCTCATTAACTGCATACATTCTCAATTTGCGAGAGAGGTCAAGCACCTCAACAACGGGCGAGGGTCGTCGAAACGAAAGGCTTTCGAAAGGGCTGTAAGGCCCCGAGTGCTCTCCACATCGCTCGCTCACTTTCCGCATTCATGTCATTTCTAAATGCGAACGAATTTGCATTCGGCTGGCGTTTCGATTTCGCAGAATATTCAAACATGCACGTTTATTGAAATAATGCGAACTCGCCGAATTGGAACGACAGATGACGACAGCTTGAGAACGGTAAAGTTTTTAAGTCCATTTTAAATTTAGAACGGTTTTTAAAATATGTCTTCTTTTTTGTTTTAGCGGTGGTACTTTGTTATAAATCGAATTCAGAAGTTTATGAGTTGTAAAAAGAAAGATTAGAGATAGATAAACTTTTTACTCGGCCGCACCAAAAAGAGGTTATGTTTTTCGTCCTTACGTATGCATATGTGTGTGGGATTTTGAGATTGGGAAATAAAACAGATCGCTTTCATCAACGTCTTAGATTCCTTTATTCGTTCATCTTACCAATGCCATCGTCGTCTTGTTCACGTTATCCTTCCTCTCTTACTTACACTTACCATCTCATTCATATAACTGCGTTCAAATAGTCAAAATATTAATATGGAACCTCAGAAACGGTATTCAATTTAATTACCACAGTTTCATACTGTTTCCCAAAATCCCTTCTACAGTTTGGCTCTTTTAGAACTTTGAGACTCAACTCCACTGGGGATACGTTAGAAATCTGTTTTGTTGTGATCCTGAAACTTTTTAGTAAAGTAAGAAACAAGAAAAGTTATATGTGCAAAAAGGGGACAATAACATAGGCATATTATTAAAGTTGGACTACCAAACATAATATGCTTGTTTTCTCCGAAGGGATATACATAGGTACAGACAGTGGAGGCCTCAGGCGGTGGTAAGCAAGGCAACCGCCCGGGGCCTCGCTCTTGTAGGGGCCTCGCGCAACAACTTGATTAGAAAAATAAACTAACATTAGCAAATTGTATATTTGTACGGTTGAACACGCTAGTCTCAAGAACATTTGATTCGAATTTAAAAAAATCTTTTAATGTTTGATAGCATGTATATAGTAGAGGCCGGCCTTGAAGGAGGTGGCGAGATGATCTGGACGCTTACTATAGGCTATATAATATCACACTATGATCAATAACAACAGAGCACGCGGATGTCTCCGCGGGGGACAGCTAGTATTATAATAAAGCGGAAGAGTTTTTCTTTTTTTTTTGTTTATTTAAACGCGCTAATCTCTGGAACTACCAACCAGTCGGATTGGAAAAATCTTTCTATACAGGATAGCCAGATTCATGACGACAGCATGCTACGACCAACGGAAACCGAGCAGTAACCAAAGACACACGTGAAACCGTAGGCGACAACTAGTAACTTATGTTTATTCAATTAAGTTTTCCTAATAACCAAGGGAATAAATGTTGTCTATGTTGTAGATAGTGCTAGTCTCTGTTGTGCAGACCTATTTCTTAGTTTATTTTATTTTACTAGGTAAGTCATTTTGAAATGTTCTATATTTTAAAATGTTTGTATTGCCTAGTTACTTGCTTATAAACACTTATGACAGTAACATATTTTCTCTTATTAATTTACAAATCCTTTATATTTACGAGCCTTCATCCTATTATTCTAACAGTCTAAAATAGAACGGTTTTGTGAAGCAGAAAGCCAAATTAAATGGACAGAAATGTCGACAGCTTGACTCCATTACCGACAAGTTTTAGCCTTGAAGGATAGATAGGTACGCTAGAAATGTTTCTAGAAAGTTCTTTGAAAAGTTTCAACGATAAAGGTTATTTGTGGGGGATTGTAAAAGATGGCACAAATGGAGGGACCCTTTTTTGTTCGATAGGTCCGCGTATGACCATTATTTCACTTTGAAACTATCTTAAAGATTTTCTTACGTTACTTTTTAATACTAGCTCCGGCTAGAAACTTTGCCCGCGTAAAAGTAGAAAATATTAGCATTATTATTATTTATGAGTTTATTATATTTAATAATTATTATTTTATTTAGGATAAGACAACAATATGGGCCACTTTGTTAGTAAAATGTCATAAAATTAGTGTAAAAACAAACAGTGAAGTGGGTGTCTGAGGCAAGATGTGCGGAGAACGATATAGCAAGGAGTAAACTATCTGACCATTATCTCCACATAGTGTCTCAGAATAGGGGAGTAGGTAAGGACTCTCAACCACTGTTTTCAGGATGCTATTGATGCCACTGACTCGCGTTCTGTATATCACTGCATGGAAGCCGTCAGTTCGATTTGGAGCAAACATTACCGATACACCACAGAAACGGGGCAGTTTCAAGAGCATCCTAAAAATATTGTTGTATTGGATACGAAAGACGTTCAGCGATTTTTTGGTGTAGCTTACTCATAGACCCCGCTTAGAGACCCTGACAATACGCCTTGAACAGGGTGATTTTGACTTGGTCCGTACAACGAGAGAATCTACGGATCAACATGTTACCTCGAACCGCCAGAGCCCTACGTTTCCTTTCAATGCCTACATTATCTACTACTTTACAGATGACACTATTTATCCATAATCTTCTATCTGCTCAATGCCTACATTATCTACTACTTTACAGATGACACTATTTATCCATAATCTTCTATCTTCTGTATATATAAAAATGAATAGCTGTTCGTTATTCTCGCTGAAACTCAAAAACGGCTAGACCGATTTGGCTAATAGGTCTTGAAATATTGGAGATAGTCCAGGGAAGGTTTAAACGGTGAGAAAATATGGAAAAAATCACGAAAAAAAAAAACCCAATACTACGCCATCTCTAATTAAAATGTCATTATAAAATGAATCATGCTGTTCTGGTAATGCCAGTAGATGGCGTTATCCTTACTATTAGGCGGTACGAAGTTCGTCGGGACTGCTAGTAATATTATAAATGTGAAAGCAACTCTGTCTACCTCTTAGCTTTCATAGTTAAACTATTGAATCGAATTTCATGAAATTTGGTTGAACCCCTAGAAAATCTCCAGCCTACTTTTTATCTGGCTTGGACTCCGACTTCGTGTCCATAATAACCGACATTCATAAGGACAAAGTTTGCGGAAAAAGCTAGTTTCCTATAAGTCTTTCCTACCAGTCTGCCGTTTCCCTAACTCACTAGGAACTTAAGGTCATATGGCGTTAGTTTTTAAATTTAACATAAATCCTGTACGAAGATAGCTAATTATTGCCTGCTAGGGCCATGGGGAAAAGTATGACAGGGATACTATTAGAACGCAAAAGGCAACCGAAGGAATATAGCACACCTATGTTCCTTCAGCCGGGTTGACTTCCGAAAGGGAAACCCTTGGTCCTGAAACGGAAGAACAAAAAATAATAGGTGTGGTTTTAGTCAGTTTATGTCTGACACGCCCTCTCGCTCCACCCTATAGCGGTAGAAGTCATTAGATGGTTTACCAGCCCAAAAAAGAAGCCGGGCCTTCGTACAGGCCATGGTCCGAAGCGAGGAGGAGTGGCAAGCGGTCGCCTCCTTCTGCCAAGCTGTAATGCTAGCAAAGGAGGAGGCCGCACATGCACGCGCAAGGGAACGGCCCTCACGTCTCAGCCGCCGGGATCCCGATCCCGATTTCCGGCCACCGTAGGCGCGGGCTTGCGGACGGCGAGCAATGGGTGGCTCGCCGTCCGACCGTCCGGTAACCGTCCGGACCGAGCCCAAGTCGTCGACGGCGCGTATTGTTCCACGCGCGCCTCAGGGAGATGTCAGCAAATCGTAGGGGCCCAGCAGGGTCGAAGCCTACTGGGGCCGTGGGTAGTGTGAAAACGAAACCCGGGGCCCTGGGAGGAAGGCAACGAAGGAACAGCCCCCCTAGCCAAGTTGCAAACGATAAACGTGAACGCTTAGTAATCTCCAATAGATTTTCAACTTTATACCTAAGAGCTTAAAGTAGAAAATCTATTAAAGACTACTGAGCGTTAGCGACCGGAACGAACGAAAACACTATGTAATCTTCAATAGATTTTCAACTTTATATCCAATAACATAAAGTTGAAAATCTATTAAAGACTACTGAGAGTTTACGTTTATCGTTTGTGACTTGGCTAGGGGGGCAGGAGTGGGTTTTTAGTCAATAAAAGTCTGACACTATCTCCCGCTTCGCCCAAGAGCGGGGGATGTCATAAGATGATTTCCCAACGAAAAAAAAAAAAAAAAAGGCAACTGAAGGAATTTAGCACACCTATGTTCCTTCGGCCGGGTTGACTTCCGAAAGGGAAACCCTTGGTCCTGGAACGGAAGAACAAAAAAGAATAGGTGTGGTTTTAGTCAGTTTATGTCTGACACCCTCTCGCTCCACCCTGCAGCGGGAGAAGTCATTAGATGATTTACCAGCCCAAAAAAGAAGCCGGGCCTTCGTACAGGCCATGGTCCGAATCGAGGAGGAGTGGCAAGCGGTCGCCTCCTCCTGCGAAGCTGTAATGCTAGCAAAGGAGGAGGCCGCACATGCACGCGCAAGGGCCTCACGTCTCAGCCGCCGGGATCCCGATCCCGATTTCCGGCCACCGTAGGTTCGGGTTTGCGGACGGCGAGCAATGGGTAGCTCGCCGTCCGACCGTCCGGTAACCTTCCGGACCGAGCCCAAGTCGTCGACGGCGCGTACTGTTCCACGGTTTTTAGTCAGTAAAAGTCTGACACACCCTCCCACTCCGCCCAAGAGCGTGGGATGTCATTGGATGATTTTCCCACCGAAAAAAAAATGTATCAAATTATTCCTCGTACATTAAAATCAGTTAAACTAAAAAGTTAATATTCAAATCAAAAACCAAACTATCCAGTTAATTAAAGGCCTCGCAAACTGAATACCTAACAGCGTGTTGATTAAGTTCAAAATGCCTCTTTGTGTTTATATTTGTATCAAGGTATATTGTATGTATAATTATAATTTTGCGGTACGTTTGTTCAGCCCGAGCCAAGCCAATATTAGCAGATACTTTTGGGGTTTCCGTGCAACTTCCCAAGGCTCTGCCCCAGTTTCCTGGAAGTGTTTTTCATTGGTTTCTGCACTCAACTTTGTAAATTTTGGTATAATTTTGATGGTGCAAAATATTTGTTGTTGTTGATTGTTGGAGTTTGTTGGAGTCTGAGCAGTGGTGGCCGAGTGGTAACGGCCCCGACTTACGAGTTGTAGGTCGCGGGTTCAAACACAACCAGGCGCATTACTTTGTGTAATTTATTTAATCACCACTGCTCTCAAAACGGTGAAGGAAAACATCGTGAGGAAACCGGCATGTCCTAGAACCAAAAATTCGAAGACATGTGACATTCACCAACCCGCACTGGGCCCGCGTGGTGGATTATGGCCCATACCCTCTCCTAGAGAGGAGGCCCAGCAGTGGGAACATTAAAAGGCTGATTATGCTATGCTATGTTGGAGTTTGTAGAATTGACGTGGGAGGTGATTTATTTGAATACCGTCAAGTCAAACGGAGTGAATAGAAACGCAATTGTGAATAGGACTAGAACCATTGGTTAACTTCTGAATAGGAAACCCGTGGTCTTAGAACACAAAGGGCAGCTGAAGTACACAAATGTGGTTTTAGTCAATAAAAATCTGACACGCCTTCCTGCTCCGTCCTAGAGCAAGAGAAGTCATTAGATGATATCATATCTCAAAAAAAAGGGTGCATAGGAACAAAAGTTTGAATAGGATTTTTATTTCGGTATATCTAATAAAAAAAAATCTCATATTACATAATTATATGTTTGTAATCGAACTCTTCCGCAACGACTTGACCGATTTTTACGTTTTTTTTTGTGTATATAGTGTGACTGGTAATTAGTGACCGATACTTAAACACGTGATTGTCCTCATGATTACAAACAACTTTTCCAAAGAAACTTTTTATATACTCATGAATTTTATGACAATAACAAAACAGCTGTTTTAAATTCGCGCGCGCTCGGGAAAGGGCAATGTACTAGTAGAGCACCTCACGAGTCACGTTCCCCCCCTCCCCCGTCCACATTGCTCCCTTTGCCGAGCAGTAGTGACGTAGGTAATAATAACAGTCAGTCACCCCGGAAAGCGCGTCGCATGCACTTGCACGTTTCATTTTTTTTTGACGCCCGCGCACCCGGTGCCATACAATTACACAGCGAGTGAGTACAGTACATGGTGTTGTCAGTGATGTGTTGCTACCCGGAGGGGGGTAATGGCGAAGCAGCAAGGCTATTGTACCAACTCTTGTACCCAAGAAGGATGGGAAACTTAACATTATGGATTGTGTTAATCTTGTTTTCAAAAGCTACAATAAATGAAAAATTAATTTTGTGAAAGTCCTTCCATTTCTTATAACTTCTATTGGCTGAGGTTAAGTAAAAATGAAAGTAAACAGTAAATTGCTTTCCTGTAATACTTCGGTAACAGTTCATTTGCGGTTTGGAAGTTTTCCCAATAATAATTCACTTGTTTTTATTGCGAACAAACCAAAAAAAGGTGAGGAAAAGTTTAGAGGAAAATTTTGCTCGTATGTAGTGTAAAGAATTCCCAAAAGGCTATCCGTATGAAATCATCAGTTGATTAAAATGAGTACCTGATGAAGATCCAAATTATTTTCCTTTAAAATAGTTGTTAAATTTTAAGGACAATAATTAAAACAGTGGTCCCCAAACTTTTGTTGATAGGGAACTCCAACATATTGTTTACCAGGGACTAAAGTAGTCCCTGGTACCAGAAGTCCAGAAGACAATATAACTATCATAATAAAAATAAATTTTCTTTAAAATATCAAACAATGTCCCCACTGTGTCTGTCTGTATGTATGAATGCGATAAACTTTTTCATGAGGAAGGTTTAAATGGAGAGAATTTCAAAGATTTTTAACAGCTGTGCAAAGTTGGAGCCGGTCGCAGGTATATCAAAATCATCATTTCAGCCTAAAGGCGTTGGACATAAGCCTCCCCCAAGTGTCGCCACATAAACGGTCCTGTACGTCTCGCATCCATCGGATTCTCGCAACCTTTACCAGGTCATCAGTCCACCTTGTAGGAGGCCTTCCTACGCTGTGTCTTCCGGTACGCGGTCAGCACTCCAGAACTTTCGGCCCCAACGGCCATCTGTTCTGCGAGCAATGTGCCCTGCCCTTTGCCACTTAAGTTTGGCGATTCTTCGTGCTATGTCGGCAACCTTGGTTCTCCTGCGGATATCTTCATTTCTGATTCGATCACGCAAGGAAACTTCAAGCATAGCCCTTTCCATCGCCCTTTGGGTGACTTTAAGCCTTCTGGTGAGACCCATTGTGAGCTGTGTGCTCACAATGGCTAGTATATCATGAATTCAAAATTGGAAAACACCTATTCTTTAAAATCACAAGTAACGAGCATTATTATTACTGACGAATGAATTTTTAGACCTTTCACGGTTAAAATTTTGGCTTTTGCAAACCACCAAGGGTCCGAGGACCACAGGTTGGAAACCACTGGTCTACAACATAACCATTCCCGTTCCACCCTGTATAAATAGGCCTGCCTGAATAAAATAAAACCTCGTATAGCACTCAAAGGATCCAATCATCACCGTTAATAAATACGCAACGCTTTTACATATTTTACTCCCAATATTTACAAAGCCAGCCAATCAAAAGGTGACTTTTAAAAGGCACAAATAAAACCATTAAAAACGTCCGATTAATTCAATATCGGGCGAAAAACACACATCGCTAACAAAAATTTAAAAACGCACTGTAACGTACATTTCACAGCGTTTTTTTATGAGTGAAACCTACGTTTCACAGCGTTTTTGCAGTTTGAAATGATAAAAGGCAGCGCGCTATATTCCCTGTCTAATTGGCCGCCGTCGCCCTAGCTAATTCTGTTACGTCTAATGGCTGCCTCTCGGTCTGTGTACTAACAATTACGTTGAATTACAGCCTTTAATGTCATATCTGCGTATTGTCTTGGGAAGTTTGTCGTATCCTTTGTTGTGAGTTGAAATGATTGTATGGAGACAGGTTTGTGATAAAGGTTTTTCGTGGTAATTATTGCTGGTGACTATGTAAGGTGCGGGGTTTTCGATTAACTTTTACATGATATAAAGTAGTGAAAATTTAACCTTAATAATTTATTTAAAGAAAGAAAGAAAAATAATTTATTTGGTACAGCACAGACACAATATAGGATAAACACGAAACAAAAATAAAAAAAGAAGCAAATTGTAGTTGTGTGCCTCACGGCTGCACCAAAATAGGTCCAGTTCAGCATGAATGTCAGACAACTAGTGCCTGACGCTGGTTTTCAACTGAACCTGTGGTTGTGACGCAACAGACGTAAAACAGTTTTGGAGTGTATTATATATGTATCGGCATTATTATTGTATTTAGGCTTCATATTAGTTCATTCATTACGAGAAAATTGTTATTATGATCTTAAAACACTGTGTTAGTAATATAATTAAAAGCGACTGGAGACCAAAAGCGACTGGTTAAAAATCAGAGTTTTTTTTTTCTTGAAATTCATAGCTTTTTCTGTTTTGAAATGGTTCCTTCCGTTGCCCTTTCCATTGCAGGGTGAAGATGACTCTTTCAAACAAGCCCGCCAACCTTAGCAGGCATTGGCCCTAGCAGACCCCGTCAATTACGCTGACAATGCGCTTACGAACCCTTTTTTATGAATTAAATGCATTAGCCTTTGATTTCTAAATGAACCATTTGAAGTTTAGTATTTCTCAAACTTTAGCCGAAAAACTGGTCTAAAAATATCAATGTGGGGTTTGACACGTTCTTAATTTAAAATATTTTTGTAGAGAACTATTTATACAGAGAGGAGGCATTTATCTAGACTTCTCTTATAAACTTAAAATCTCCCCACGTTTTTTTCTATTTTACTAGCATCGAATAACGTTATTTTGCGTATTTCTTTAGGACAATTTTTGAAACGTTACCCGACACTAGCATTTACTCTTGTATCGTGGGGGCATTCACAGACATTTAAACTCATATTCGCTGAAAACCAGCGCCGTAAACTCATCGCATTTTGCGTGTGGTCACGGCATTATGCTGAGCGTTCGGCCGTTTTGCGCGGATGTGGCACATATTTCTTTCATGTTCTAAATTTGCGCCTTGTTCCGCCAAATAAAATGTTTTTCTTTCTTTTCTTTCTTCTTTCTTTCAATACGCCTAAATCCGAAACAACGATCCGTAGACCATACAAATTCCTATTAGTTCGACGACATGCAGCGTACTTAGCAGCCAATCGCTATACCACTACGCTAACTGTGTCGTTGTTATTAATCATGTGTAATCAATACAACAAAAACTTATTTGTCCTAATATTGTACGTTCCAATAAATTAACCCGTAAACCTGACCATCAATCATTTCTTTACAAACGATATCTCAATAACGTAGCCTCAATAATTTCCGAGTAAAACTGGGGTCTATTAATAATTAAATCGGAGTTCCTAATATCACACAGTAAATGGTCAGTCCAATGAATAAATAAAAACTGTTTACTCGAATGAGTCATTAGCGTATAGCCATCGAATAACTAACAAGACTACTGCTTTTCGAATTATCTTTCTTGAATATTTTATAAGTAAACATTCATACACTATTTAACGCATGACCAAAATATCTTGCCACGCGGGAAAATAAGGAACCAAAGTGTTTGTATAAAGTTTTGATGTCAGCTTCTTTACTTATTTGTGCCAACGTCATTTTCATAATATGATATTGTAAAAATAGTAATTAAATGAATTTATTAACTGTAATTTAATGATATTTTCATTTAATCTAATACTCATTGAATAATTTTTTTTAAAAATGTGTGTAATAACAATGTGATTGATTAACATGTTAATGTAATTTAATTTAAAAAATAATTTTAAGTCGATAATATTTTTTTTTTATTCTACATTACTTTTTTATTTTTATTTTTGTATTTTAAATGTATATTATTTTTCGGTTTTTCATCTATTTAATTAATTAGACCTACTGTGAATATTGTGCATACCTGTAAGTGACTTTTTTATTAGGATCACCTCATATATATTATTATTTTATTGTTGAAATTATATTGTAAATAAGTCGTTGGTGTGCCTATGTGAATAAATAAAATAAAAAAATACATCTGTCTTGTTACTAGTGCCACTCCGAGATTCCAAGTTACGCTGGTCGTACTTCAGTTATTGCATTGCTGTTAAAAGCGTTTCCTTGTTACATTTTCAGTGGAATTAGTGGAACACATCAGAATTTTGTTTTATACTAAAATAAGTACTTTAAGTTGTATATAATTCAGTTTACTTCCCGCAACTCATCTATTATTGTGACGTCAGTTCATCCTTGGCTATAAATGGTTTCGTCTATTTAGTTCTTCTTTTCCTGAAGGAAATTGTATTCATCGTAGTTTGCAGTCTCTTTTGAAGATAAGATTTTGTAAGATTGCAAAATTGAAATGTGAATAATCTATATATATAAAAGGAGAAACTGACTGACTGACATATCAACGCACAGCCGAAACTACTGGGACTAGGGGCGTGAAATTTTGTACAAGGTTTCCTTTTATAACGTAGGCGAGCACCAAGAGAGGATTTTCCGAAATTCATCCCCTTATCGAATGAAACGGGAGTTAAAAATTTTATATGAAGAAATCTTCTTTCACGCGGACGAAGTCGCTGGCAAAAGCTAGTAATATTATATGTTAGAATTTCTACTTTCATGCTTTTTTTATGAAATCGCATCACCGATACTAGGGATTACTTCTGTGTCGTGGGTACGTTCATAAACATGGAAACTAACATATATAAAGCACACAGTCTCGGGGCAATTATCTGTAGGCCATACAAATATTTGTTCCGTGCAGGAATCGAACCGCGACACGCGGTGCCAATTTTACGCACTAGTGCGGAAAAGTGCGCCAGCTCGCCTCCACCACAACGTATCAGGCTGGTCGCCAAGCAGCCCTCGCGAGTCGGCAGGCAGCGCCAGTTTATTTATTTCTTCGTAAGTGTATTGAAAAACATCATTTGATACACGTGGAAATTTGTCACTGCAGTACTGGGCTCTATAACATCCTCGTCTGCGGCTCGGGCAAATTCTGCCTCAGTCGCAACCACTTTTATCAAAGTGTACTACTATTTTCAACATAAAAGAGACCCCCATCCATATTCCAAATTCTAATTCAATTGTGTGTTCCAAATTTGAATGACCAGGTTACCTCTAGGCAAGCGTGCCCGATCATCGTCTACATCGTTGCTTACCATCAGGTAAAATAGTGGCCAAGCGGCGATCCTATCATTAATCATAATAATTAAGATGAAGTATCTTGATACAACTTCAGTTAATTATTGTCGCCTCCCTAATATCTACTACTACTTTTGTAAGACGAAGGAGACTAGTCTCCACAACACAGGGTATCCTAGTGTAGAGACTAGGGCCATATTCCCGTCCGCGCGTCCGTTGCGGTCTTCCCGTCCAACTATAATTTAGGTGTCTTCAAGGCTAGAGTGAATAGGCTCTTAATAAACTAGTGCGCCTCACCATCAATGATTGCATCGCTGCTTACCATCAGGTGGGATCGCAGTCAAGCACTGGTTTAAATGAATTAAAAAAAAAAAAATTGTGACCAATAAATATTATTATTATTCACTTTATTCATTTAATATAATAATAATATATAATAAATACAGTTTTTCAATAACCGGGGGTTGTCCTTGGGTGCACTAGCATAGCGCGTACAGGGATAATCGTCGGTTGGTATCATGTTCCATAATAATTATCTAAAGGGCCTCTGCGAGTTGGCTTCGGCTCCTCGTACGCCTCCCAAAGGTCCAGGACCTCAGGGTCCTGAGATAAATAAAATATAAAAAATAAAATTTATAATAATATTCCACAACTATCACACAACGCCATCTAGTCTCAAGCTAAGCAAAGCTTGTGTTATGAGTACTAGACAACTGATAAACATACTTATATATTTCTAAATACATACATATTATAGATAAATTACACCCAGACACAGTACAAATGATTGTGCTCATCACACAAACATTTGTCCTGGGTAGGAATCGAACCCACGACCTCCGGCATAGCAGTCAGGGCCACTTACCACTAGACCAACAGGCCAGTCGAATATACATATAAATTACATTTTTAAATATAGTTTTTTAACAAAATTCTATAAAAAACATTTAAAAATATGAAAAATAGCAGACCGCCGGTGTCGGGACAGGGTCCAAGTTACCGATGATTAGGGCTCCAGAGATAGGAACCTCCTCACAATGCGAGTCGTATCGAGGAGTACTGCCTTCTGTATTAGGCCCTTGATCCAACCGCGCAACGACAGTTTCGACAGATGGTCGTCTAGACTTTTGGCCATCAAGCCGTTGGCGGTAACGACAATCGGAGTCCACATTATCATTATTATATTATTATTATTTTAAAAAGTTATATATGCTAAAAGACTTGTATTCATATAAATGATTATATTATTATTTTATGTGTCTGACGAAAGATTTAACTTAACAGATCCAACATCTTAATATTAATATTTATTTCATTTATATTTAATGTATTATCGAGCTGAATTTAGATTAAAAAGTACTAACTATATAATTCTTTTCATAAGAAATCTTTGATACGAGTCAAAGATTTCTTATCAAAAGAATTTTAAGAAGAACCCAAGTAGGTACAGTAAATTGAAGAGTGTTCCTCGAAGAAACTCGTTTTTAATAAAATTAAATTAAAATTTTATTAGTGACGGAATTAATTGAAGCAAATGAGTTGTTTTCAGCTTTATTACGTTGCTAAATATATCTAAGGAGGCTTTAAGGAAATATAATTAAAAATTATCAAAAAACACGGTAAAAAATTAAAATATATTGAACTAGCTTCTAGCAGCGACTTTGCCCGCGTGAAAGTAGGATTCTCCATACAAACTTTTCCTACGTTTCATCCCCATAGAGAATTAATTTTAGAAAATCCTGTCTAGCGCTTACTCAAGACGAAAGTCTAGTAAAATAAGTAGACCAGTGCGTGTTGCCAGTGATGACATATGGCTCCGAAACGTGGTCGCTCACAAAGGGCCTCATCAGAAGGCTTGAAGTCACCCAAAGGGCAATGGAAAGGGCTATGCTCGAAGTCCTTGCATGATCGAATCAGAAATGAAGATGTCCGCAGGAGAACCAAGGTTGCCGACATAGCACGAAGAATCGCCAAACTTAAGTGGCAATGGGCAGGGCACATTGCTCGCAGAACAGATGGCTGTTGGGGCCGAAAGGTTCTGGAGTGGCGACCGCACAGGACTGTTCATTGTGGCGACACTTGAGGGAGGCCTATGACCAACAGTGGTCGTCTTTCGGCTTTTGCGAAGATGATGAGTGCTTGCCTACGTCATAAAAGCAAAATTCCATGTTTCTAGTCCCAGTAGTTTCGGCTGTGATATGACAGTCAATCAGCATCGAATATAGATAATAGCATAATCAGTTTCATAGTGATCCCACTGCTGGGACAGGTCTCCTTACTAGCAGAGGGAGTAGCCCATAATCCACCACGTGGGCTCAATGTCGTCGAGTGAGAGGATGTCACATGTTTTTGCAAGATGAATGAGATGTCAGCAAGTCGTGGGAGCCCAGCAGGGCCGAAGCCTACTGGGGCCACGGGTAGTGTGAAAGTGAAGCCCGGGGCCCCGGGATGAAGGCAAGGAAGGAACAGGAGTGAGTTTTTAGTCAGTAAAAGTCTGACACTATCTCTCGCTCCGCCCAAGAGCGAGATTTGTCATTTGATGATTTTCCCACCTAAAAAAAAAAACACATGTTTTCGCACTTCTGGTCCTAGGTCATACCAGTTTCCTCACTATGTTTTCCTTCACCGTTTTGCTAGTATTAGTAATTAAGTAAATTACATAAAGTAAATTGTCTGCCTGAGTTTTAACCCGCGATGTACAACTCATAAGACGGCGACGTTACCACTAGGCTACTACTGCTCGAGGGCTTAATACGGGATCACTTTGACCTCGTACCGCACTTAGCAAAAAAAACTTTCAGTTTCTTAAATGTTCCGGGGGAATAAGCCCTTACTGTCATAATGATAGTTTCAAGGTCTTAAACGCCCCGTACCGCAGGAATGTAAATAATACAAAATTGAGTGCAGCTGTCAACGTGTTAAAAAATATGCACAAATTCATCTCGAAAAAGTTCAATTCCTAGATTAATTCTATCTAAAGCCGCCAGCTAGATTACAGACGATTAAAACAAGGCGTATCGTGGCTCACCATAGCGCTGAACGTATCTCTGAAAAACGTCATTACAGGGCGCCTCGTACGCGTAACTTGGCCGCCGCTCTCTGTATCCAATTTAACTTGCTACAATTTCTAAAACCCCAAGCGAACGCCGGCGTTCGCTCTCTCATTGTCTTTCTATTGTATCTCTAATTACGGTATTCGAAATTAAAATATAAATTTTGTTTATCCGTCTCAACGTTTTTCACCAAATATTGCGAGCATACTAAACCCGCATTAATGAGAAGGCTTGTAAATTGAGGGCACATTCAGTTTAAAGCTCACAAGGTACGAGCCATAGCTTCTAAACTTTATTAATTAAATATTCTCAAACAAAACGCGAGAATTTGGGCCATAACCCTCCCGTGCTGTTTTGAAATGCGCCGGTCATTAAACGGATACATTGCTACCAGTGGACACACTACACCCGGCGTTTTACGGGTTAGCATTACAACACATAAAAACTCGCTAAACGAGACCGCTGGGGGCCAAAAAATAAATTCCTTATGTCATAAAATGAAAATTAAATTTTGAATTATTAGCATTTATGAAAATTATTTAAGTGTTTAGGTTACAGTAACCTACCTTACCGTACCTTATTGTTTGTAACTAAATATAGTATGATTGCAATCTCTCTATATATATGAAAGGAGAAACTGACTGACTGACATATCAAAGCATAGTCGAAACTACTGGGACTAGGAGCGTGAAATTTTGTATGTGTGAGAAATAATGCCTATAAAGGAGAATGACCAGAAATGTATGGAGCTTGGTCCAAGTGTCCACCACTAAAGAGACCTATGTAATAAAATAGTCTACTATATACAACTAAAATGTGCTATTAGTAGAACATTTGTAGAAATAAAAAATATCTACTTATGTATATCTTATAGCTCTTCTAAAAAATTATTACAAAATACTAGAAAATAGGGAATGTAATGTATACATTTAGGGAAAAAGAGAAGGGTACATTGTCCTACTACACAATATAAGCATTTCGTCTACCCTTAAAATTTATAGTTTAAACAAATATCACAGTTAAAAAAACTGTTTACGGTTAGCAATAACTGCTACGGAAAATTGCTACGGCGTAGACCT
Organism: Mythimna impura; assembly: GCA_905147345.3. Classification (NCBI taxonomy): domain Eukaryota; kingdom Metazoa; phylum Arthropoda; class Insecta; order Lepidoptera; family Noctuidae; genus Mythimna; species Mythimna impura. The sequence continues at coordinate 24,772,744 of LR990346.1, read as the reverse complement.
CGTAGCTCCGTGCTACGATGCCTCTACGAATTATTGCTTGCAGCAGAATTGGAAATAACTTCAAGAGTTACAGTTTCCATTTCAATAAATAATGATACTTTGAAAAAGATATTTTATTTTTTTGTTAAGAGTTGTGTGCCCAAGGACAGTGAATGATGAGTACGTTGACCCTGCGTTTTCCTGTTTAGATAGTAATGCTAGTATAAAATTATCTTGTATGGATATAAGATCTAGTAAGAGATTAAATGTATCTACTATAGTTTAAAGAGAAAAAGTGGTTTATGAAAGCAAAACATTTAAATGATATAAAAAATTTCATGTGTGTATTTTTATATCTTATTTATTTGAAACAGATATAAAGCATTATTTTCTTTAGATACATTTTACAAATAATCATAGTTTATCGTCACTTTTGTAATGCTAAATTTATAATAATATACTTAACCTTTATAAAAATAACCAAAATATTCCAGCAGACGTTTTACTGTGCAAAAAAAATTATAGTCTAAAAATAAATTGGTGACGACTACGAAACAACCTTCCATTAACCGTTACCATAACGCTGAATAAATAATATCAGGCAATATTTTACTGAAACTGAAGCAAAAACACGTGCCATTCCACCCTGAAACATAAAATCGTACGAGTATCACTCACCTTGAGGAATCGCCTTTCTTCTTAAACCCACATGTCTTACAAAAACACTGGTCGAAAAGAAGAAAAAATTAAACTTCAAACATTGACAGATGTCAATGGGATTTTTAAATTTTCAAAAATAGAATGGTTAGTGATGTGTCGTCGTGAGTCGGGAACGCGTATCGTTCGGTACGCGGCGCGAGGGGCACTGACCAACACTGGCTGCGCCGCGCCGCCCGCTGCGAACAACGCGCGAAAACCTTAAAGATGATGGAGGGAAGATGGGTAAGTAGGTAGAATAGGGGTAGATTTTGCTTCGTTGCGCGTTGTTGTTATTGGGTTAGTAGACAATATTGGTAATGAATGTTTGGCTGCGGTGTTGCGAATTTTGGTATAAAAGCTGGACATTATAAGAAGATTTTGCATGTCTCAGCATACATCAGAAGTTTTTTTTTTTTTGTAATGAATAACTAGGGTACAGAAAAATCTTGTAAATTAGCAAGCTTTTAATATTATTAGAAGTAAGTTTACTCTTTGAACTTGTATGGACATAACACAATAATTTTGTAAAAGTAAACAGACACTCAGAATCTGTAACAAAAGCGGAAGGCATAGGAACTCCTTGATGAAACAAGAGAGCTCTATACTGTTTATAGGCACGTTGTTTTGTCTATTCAAGATGTAGCCCACGGTCTTTGAGAAGTTTTTCTCAAATACCCAGCAAATAGGTGTTGACGGTGCGTGTCGTGGGCGTGAGTTCGATTCCCGCACGGAACAAAAGCTTGTATAGCTTGTGAGTTTATATGTTTGTAAATGCGCCCACGACACAGGAGTATTTACTAGTGTGAAGCATGCTTCTTTTTTCTTTTTTAAACTAGATCAATTTTCATCCGGCTATCCGGACTCGACGATTGACCTCTTTCTCGAAGTTAGACCTACCTAAACGTAGTCATCCATAACTTCGAGTTTCCGATCTTGATAGGAGTGGGTGCTACATGGACCATAATTTTCACAGTGCAACCACAAGTTAACAAGTCATATACATTATTTTGCCAAAACCATCTTCCACTGTTCATTTTTCTTTGCCCCACTGTCAGTGTACATGATCTATGTCCGCCGCTCGTCCGGGTGCGCGGGTGTACTCGATACGTACCTACGTCCCCAGCACCCGGAAGCTTCGCGCGCCCTTTACGGACCTTTGTTTCACCCAACAGCCTCGGCCAATTATAACGTCTCATCATTCAACTGTTACGCACAACCCTACGCACAGATCATTTTTTCATTTCCTTTCGAGTAATGAGGGTTTATTTCAAATGTATTGTATGTAATGATGTTAGTCATTTTGGACCTTTTAAATTTTGATGCTCTCTTGTTTTCACTTTGTAGAATTTGGGAAAAACGTTTCCTAAATTCAATACAGGTCTAGTGGTTAGTGGCCCTGACTGCTATGCCGGAGGTCGTGGGTTCGATTGCCATTCAAGACAAATGTTTGTGTGATGAGCACGATCGTTTGTTCTGTATCTGGGTGTAATTTATCTATAACCAGCTTTTTCCCCCGGCTTCGCCCGCGTACATAAAATATAGCCTATGTCACTCAGCATTCTATTGGTGTAAATATTATAGCAATAAAAAAAACAACCCCTTTATAATATAATAGTGTTAAAAATATGTAAGTATGTTTATCAGTTGTCTAGTACCCATACCACAAGCTCTGCACAGTTTGGGACTAGATAGCGTTGTGTGAAAGGTATGAAATATTAAAATTATTATTATAATAACAAAATATACGGTATATTATTTAGTTTTAGGTACTAAAGAGATTAATTTTAGTTTACGTAATAAACTTACAGATCCTGGCGAAATTGATAAAATTTTGATAAATATACAAAATGGTTCAGCTTAAAATAAATTTTTCGTAGAATACCTTTTTTAGCACGAAACAAGTAAAAGTAAAAGTGTAAATAAAGGCTTTTTAATATCTTCTAAATCCTCTTTCCCTAAGTCACTTAAATTTGGTATTTTTTCTATTCCATGAACAACATAAACCCATTAAAAGTTTTAAAATGTCAATCACAAGATAATACAGAGTTAAGAGGAAAAACGGCAGAAAATATTAACGTTTTTGTTTACAAAATATTTTCCACTGGAACCAATCAGTAACCCGTCAAAGACAATAAAATATTGTGGAATACTTTTCCGATCACTCCATTACCGTTTATCATCGACCATAGACTGCCAGACTCTATAAATTCGATGTTCGAACGAGTTTATGATAACAAAAGACTTGACCAATCAAACTTACAGCTTCCCGTAATCTCTTCCACCTGGACTGTTTCCATCCCTTTCTATCTCTGTATGTTGAAGGAAGATAGAAATAGTTCTGTTGAATGTAAGGTTTATACCGATTGAGGTGGGGATAGAAAGGCTTTTGGTCGGAATCAAAGGCTCGTCGAACTGAAAGTTTGTACAATAACTGTCACGGCATAATAACGAAGCTGTGGGGAGAAAGTTGGTTCGTTAATGTTGCCAGCGATGAAAATGTTTAATTTATGTGGGTCCCTAATAAATCTGTGGAGTCATTAATATCGATGGACATGTGGGTTTTGAATGGAGGGATCCTATTGATGGATGTGAAGCACTGGATATGTTGGGTGATAAATGTCACCCATTCCATTGGATTGTAAATTATGAGGGGAAACGAATATGGGACTGGGGAATATGTATCTTTGTTTCCATTTCTGTTCCCAAGCAACAAAAATAAGTGCCAAAATTTACGGTATATTGATTCATCTTTCCGCAGGATGTGTTATCTAATTTCGTAAGATTATCATTAGGTAACTTATAATCACTAATATAATGGGATGTCAGACGCCCACTCAACGCCTGTCGGAAGATTACCAGCCTTAGTATCCCTCAATAATCATTAAAGGTCGAATATGTTTGTATATTTCGAAATAAGTTTATTTATAAACAATTCTGATAAGTTTATTTTATTATTTTATGGTGACACGCTTAGGTGAGGTCTATGTTAAGGTCTGGATGCCTTTAGGCTGAATTAATCTTGATAATTTGTACACACAGTAGAACGTTAAATTATCTTGAAACTATTTCAGAATTTCCTATTAAATGGTATAATTGACCGTCGTTACGAGTCGTCACAAGCCTTTTTGTGTAACCGTGATTTTTGGGTGAGAAATCATCAAACAAGTCCTCCCGCTCTGGGTAGAGCGAGAGAGAGTGTTAGATATTAACTGATTAAAACTCATCTGTGTTCCTTTAGTTATCCTTTTACGTTCCAGAGCCGCCGTATCTCTTTCAAACGATCCCACAGCCTTGGCAGGCATCGGCCCTAGTGAGCCCCGTCAATTACAGCTGAAATCTCTTTTAGGCGCGCAATTTATTAATCAATAACAGGGTTGGGGAGATCTGATAAGCGGTAGCACTTTATAAAATCTGGTACTCAGCTGCTGAGCTGAAGTTTGAAGCAAGTTTTTATCAGTCAATAAACTTAAAGATAACAGAAAAACTAAGTCCAGAAGGTGAACCAAAGTTATTATTACATAGCCCGAAGAATCTTCAATCTCAAGTGGCAGTGAGCAGGGCACATTGCTCGCATAACAGATGATATTGAGTATTTAGTGCTTTTGGGTACAATATTGACTGGTCTACACTGTTCTTACATATTATCTGTTAATACTTGTAATTTGTAAATATCAACCACTTTTTTTAAAAGAGTAACCATGTAGTTTCTTGCCGGTTCTTCTCCATAGGAAACGACCAATTTAGAACCGTGCACTAGCTTCTGACGTTATAAGTGTCCATGTAGGCATATGTGAAATAAAAATATTTTGAATTTTTGAGTGTGGTCGATGTGGCCGAAATGTTCTGGAGTGACGACCGCGTACCGGAAGACTCGGAGAGCGTTGGACGGCCTCTCACAAGGTGGACAGATGACCTAGTGAGGGTCGTGGGGATCCGATGGATGCGAGACGCACAGAACTGATAGTTGTGGCTATATTTGGGGGAGGCCTATATCCAGCAGTCTCTCTTTTGGCAAAATATGTTTTTTTTTTTTTAATTGATATAAACCAGTGCTTGATTGCGATCCCACCTGATGGTAAGCAGTGATGCAATCAGTGATGGTGAGGCGCACTAGTTTATTAAGAGCCTATTTACTCTAGCCTTGAAGACAGCTAAATTATAGTATTAATAATATGATGATGTTGAAACTCAAAACCTCAAGCCAAGTTAACGAGGTCCAGTAATAAATAAATTACTGGAAAGAGTTACCGTGGCCCTGGAACATAATGGGTAACTAAAGGAACACCAGTGAGTTTTAGACAGTAAAAGTCTGACATTCCTTTTCGCTTTACCAGCAACAGGAGAAGTTATTTGACGATTTCCCACCACGAAAATAAAAAAAACCTTAACTGGAAATTCCCGAATTTCCATAACATTTTATCTTTACAGAAAGCTACGTGCTTCCCTGTTTAAACTAGGTATTAAAAGTAGTTGTATAAACCGCCGATTTGGGAAGTTTCGAAGCGACGGATAAACTCGAGTTATCAATCAAGATTTGAGCATCCATCAAAGTTGTTACCTACAGCAATATAACTTATTCCAGTGGGTGTTAAGAACCGGCGTACAGCCTTACTAACGTCATACACTTTATTTTTAAACTGTAGATACAGGGTAAGAGTCATCAATAATAGTTTTACGGGCGTTTGTTATTTGTTATATCACCTTATCATTGTGGACGAATTTTTTGATGCCCTATGAGTTCTTTTTCTACCCGTTTGTACATATTATTATATTCAGTTGGTTTAAATACCTATTTAGTTATAATATTAATAGTTAAGAGGTATCTTTTAAGTTTTGTGAAACAGTAAAATTGTATTTCATCTTTTTTGCCATCGCTGAAAATTTTTTATTTCTATTAATCAACAACTAATAAATAACCTTATCATTGATTTCACGATTCTTCTGTTTCTTTCGTGTCGATTTAACTCAAATTTTATCTGACCAATTTGTAGCCACCTGAATAGCTCTGTCGTTGGCCTCCTAAGTCGCGGTAGGAGCAAGTAGTTGTGCAATATTGTGCATGCTGAGCAAGAACGGAGGAGGTGCATATCCTGTGAAGGGGCTCCACACTGGCACTGTGTTTGCGATGGGTCAAAGAATCCCATTTGGTCAAACTGTTTGCAGCGGGTAAGTTGCGGCCACAATCGGTTCAGTGATTTCCAGAGTGACCACTGCAGTTCATGTCCAGGCGACGGATATTCTGTCGGAGAGATGAAGCTCGGAGGAGTGGGATATCTAGGATTTTACAATTAGTAGGTTGGTACTGTAAATCCTTGTTGAATATACAATACCTGATGCTTGCCTAGAAGTAACTTATTCACCCTTGACTTAAAGGCCCGCAGGTTGTAGCTATCAGGTAACGGAAACTCTTTTTTTTACGTGGGAAATCATCAAATGACTTATCCCGCTCAGGTTAAAGCGAGAGGAAGTGTCAGACTTTTAATTACTAACACTCATAGTGTTTAGTTAGTTGCCCTTAGCGAGAGTCACGTTAACTCTTTCGAACAATCCTGGCAGCTACTAGCGCTGTTAATCTTGCTAACATCTATGTGAGGTGCGTGCGACATAACGTGCTATGGACCTGGGCTAGGTCCTTATCAGACGGCCGGACGGTGAGGTGGTTGGCTCTACGGTGGCTGTGAATTTCCCGACGACCGGGGTATCTCCTGCGGGCGTGTGGGAGTCCTCTCCCCTTACAGTTTAAAACAGACTCTGGCAGCGAATTCTACTCGGCATATAACAAAAACCAAGATTGGGTTGAATTCGCCCACCAAGAATTCCATATTTAAGGTTTGGTCAGATAGACGAACTCACATTCTAAGAGTTCCTTATAGTCTGATCCCGTAGCCCTGGTAGTTACTGATATGCCTTAGAATATTTAGTACTCACTAATTAAAATACAGAGTTAGATACTGACATACAATTTTCACAGGCAAATTTTTTTTTTTTGTCTAAATATAATTTCAAAACCGATCTTACCAGCCAAACATTACTTATGTAACAGGAAAATATATATTTTATGCTCGAAGTAATCTTCGAGACCACTGAACCGATTTTAAACATTCTTTCTCTGAAATAAGATGACACTTCGTACGGACATGGGTTACATTTTAACCACACCAGCGAACCTCAAGAGACGTCTGAGAGGAAAAATATGTAATTTATTCTTGTAACGTAAGAAAAAGAATGAAAAATTATTTGTTTTACAATATTTATTGTAGTATGAAGTATTTGGGTCATTTTTGAAGTGGCAACACATTTTCTTCTGCGGGATTTTTTGAGTGTCGTCGTGCCCTTAGAACACAAAGGGTAACTCAAAGAGCACTAGGGGGCTATTGGCTAACTTTTTCAACAACAGTTGACAACTAGCATTCGTTGCACACTAAACTTAGTTGTCAACTGACAATTTCATAAAATTGGTATTATTACGTATCACACAAGTGACTAACAAACTACGGTGGAAATGTGAATTATAAAAATTTACGGTGCCTATTGTGATCACTCTAAAATTTTATCGACTATTATATAGCTTCAAAAGCTTACACAATCGCAATTTTAAAAGTATCGATACAATAACATCTGTCAAAACGTGTTACGGTGGCTATCAAAGGCACCAGTGGCTAATGACGTCACTGCAGTTGGTCACTGAAGATAGGCAATATGAAACTAGCTATTTGACAGTTCAATGATGCACATTGTTAACAAGTGATCATCACTTGAACTGTCAACAGAGTTACGCAATAGCCCCGCGGGTCGATTTTAGTCAACAAAAGATTGACACCCCCTCTCGTTCCACCTATTACGTCTCCCGCCCTGGGTGGAACGAGAGGTTACGAGGTTGAGGAGTAACGAGTCTTCATCTCCTCAGCCTTTTCCCAACCAGCTAAGGGTCGGCTTTCAGTCTAGCTGGATGCGGCTGAATATCTGTGTTTTACATGGAGCGACTGCCTATCAGACCTCCACAATCCGCTTTCTGGGTAACACGATACTCTTTGGATAGACTGATGGTCAGACTTTCTGGCGTCTGACTACCTGTAACGACTGTCAAAGATCTACGAATGACAACCGGGGCTTTACGTGCTTTCCGAGGTACGGGGTGTCAGTAATGTCCTAGATAAACTTAGAAAAATACATATCAATTAAAAAACAGGGCAAGTGCGAGTCGGACTCACGCATTGAGGGTTCTGTACCAACTTACGTTTATAGTTCAATTCCCGAATGGAGTTTCGAAGATTTTTCCGAACTACATAAAATGTTTTTTTTTATGACGTGACAACAAATTTACTGTTTTCAGATTTATTCCTCTATCTATACTATAAGACCTTTCTTTATGCCAAATTTCAGAATTCTGGGTCAACGGGAAGTACCCTATGAATTTTGATTCCCTTGAATTTTCGAAATATACGTTTTTTGCGACATAAACGCATCATTTATCGTATCGTATATTTTTTATATTCGTAAACGTAGAAGTTTGATTTTTTCACAGCTTCAAAGGACCGCAGACCTGAGTATATCGTTATTTCAACTCGATACCTCTACGCGTTCTCAAGATAAAGGGTCTTGACAGACAGACAGACAGACAGAGATACAGACGAACAACAAAGTGATCCTATAAGGGTTCCGTTTTTTCCGTTTAAGGTACGGAACCCTAATTCACATTGATACTTGCCCGGTTTTGAACCCGCAACCTCATGCATGAGAGACGGGTGCCTTAACCACTGGATCATCACGACACTTCGGTAGAAGTTAGAAGTATTTGATGATATCTCATCCTAAAAAAATGATATTTTTATGGAATATACGTAAAAACTCCTGAAACGTAACAGTTGCAGTTTTGTATGCTTTAAATCGCCATTTATCAACTCTTTCTGCGTGGTTGGAGATGTGCTACCGACTGGATGAATAATATTTTCTCTTTCACACTTGTATAACCAGCAGTAAACTCATAATGAAAATGATACCGTCATTGTGCCCATAGATTTAAGTTTATATAAAAGTTTTGTTACTATATATTTTGGTGTAAAGGGGAATGAAACTTGCCATACATAGCTGGCATGTTTTTTTTTTCTTTTCGCCAATAGTGAAACCTAGACCATATCTTAAAGGACTGTATGAGAAATCAAAAGCAAAAAGAATTATGTCTACCAACCGTAACCGAACGAAGTTAGAAACTATTTAGTAGATCGCTATTGCTTTTTATCAGGCGTTATTTTTCTAAAATAAAAATACTCCGTGTTTGATATTTTGAGTTTTTCATTGTTAAACTACACGGTTTCTCTAATGAGTTATTCTGCGTCCCTCGCTTAACCATATAATGCAGGGTGTGGTAGAAGGCGTTCAGTGTTGTAAAGAACTCGAGTCCTCAAGTCGTCTTAATTAACACAAACAACAGGTAACGCCTGACAAAAAAGTACTAGCAATGCTTCTATAGGTATCTTCGTTCGGTTACAGTTTAAAGACTTGGTTCTTTTTGATATAACCTAGGTTTCATTTCTGGCGAAAAGAAAAAAGTAAATCATGCCAATATTTTGCATTGGCTTTTCTTCTATTTTATGACAGTCATTCAAAAAAGAAAATTACACGATAGTATTAAGTCATAGACAATCTATTATATACAGTCTTGTAAGCCAGGATGTAGATCTACTTTGTTTTTAAAGCTTCGTGTCAAAAATATAAGATCAATTATGTCACAGTATAATCAAAAACAGTATTCTAATTTGGGAACATGAGATCAAGTTAGGGTTTTATGGCACCCGGGGGCCATATTAGGTGTATTGACTTTATTAGAGAAAAAATACATATTTACCTTCAGATCCTGCACATGCCACATGTGCACTTAAATTACAACTCTGGCACTGAGTCCATTACTTTAATATCCATCTCAATAATTGTGTCTCAAAATATTATGCAGCTTCAATCTGAACTTTTAACTATTTGGATAGATATTGTGGTCATGTTTGGAGCCCGTAGAATCCGACTCCAAACATTCTACAGCGTCATTTTCAGAGTCACAAATGCTGTATGTAAAATCGCATCGGCATCGATGTAACAAGATCTAACACTATTAATGATTAAGTACTGTTGCCATTATAAAATCAGTCAAACTTTAAAGGGAGCCATAATAAGAACAATGTGACCCTCTCCCATTGGTCTTACTAAATTGTAAGCACTAAAGAATATATTTTAAGCAAGCTATAACGGAGGAGCTCAGTACAATGCTCGATGACCTCAGTAGAGCTTCCGAAAGGGTGGGTCTTAAAATGAATATGGACAAAACCAAAGTCATGGTAAATAACCATGTAGCACCCACTCCGATCAAGATCGGAGACTCTGCACTCGAAGTTGTAAACGATTACGTTTACCTGGGACAGACAATCCAATTGGGTAGATCTAACTTTGAGAAAGAGGTCAATCGTCGAATCCGACTCGGCTGGGCAGCGTTCGGGAAGCTGCGCGGTATCTTCTCATCCAATATACCACAGTGGCTCAAGACGAAAGTCTATGACCAGTGCGTGTTGCTAGTGATGACATATGGTACTGAAACATGGTCGCTTACAATGGGCCTCATCAGAAGGCTTACAGTCACTAAAGGGCAATGGAAAGGGCTATGCTCGGAGTTTCCTAAGATAACCGCAGGAGAACCAAGATCACCGACATAGTCCGAAGAATCGCCAAACTAAAGTGGCAGTGAGCAGGGCACATTGCTCGTAGAACGGATGGTCGATGGGGCCGAAAGGTTCTAGAGTGGCGGCCGCGCACCGGAAAACGCAGCGTAGGAAGGTCTCCCGCAAGGTGGACCGACGACCTGGTGAGAGTCGCGGAAATGCGGTGGATGCGAGACGCACAGGATCGATCGTTGTGGAGACGCTTGGGAGAGGCCTATGTCCAACAGTGGACGTCTTTCGGCTGAAATGATGATGATGAAGCTATAACGTAAATTTTTGGCAAATGACCATCGAAATCCTGTAGAAAAACGTTTATCAAACACAATGTCACTAATCACTCCAAATAAAAGTCCCATTAGTTATTCCCGAAAAAAAAATGCAGAGTGGTCTAAAGAGTTTTTCAAATAACAAAAAATCAATGTAAAAAGAAGTTATACTATCACACGAGCTTCACGTTGTACTAACCGATGCTATACAAGACAGCGTGTTTTTAGGGTTCCGTAGCCAAATGGCAAAAAACGGAACCCTTATGGATTCGTCATGTCTGTTTATCTGTCCGTCCGTATGTCACAGCCACGTTTTACCGAAACTATAAAAACTATACTGTTGAAACTTGGTAAGTAGATGTATTCTGTGAACCGCATTAAGATTTTCACACAAAAATAAATAAGTAAACAATAAATTTTGGGGGTTCCCCATACTTAGAACTGAAACTCAAAAATTTTTTTTCGTCAAACCCATACGTGTGGGAGTATCTATGGATAGGTCTTCAAAAATGATATTGAGGTTTCTAATATCATTTCTTTCTAAACTGAATAGTTTGCGCGAGAAACACTTCTAAAGTGGTAAAATGTGTGTCTGCCCCCCGTAAAAAAAATATATAATGTACATTACCATGCAAACTTCCACCGAGAATTGGTTTGAACGAGATCTAGTAAGTATTTTTTTTTAATACGTCATAAATCGTAAACCGCAATTTACCTTCCAAGTTTGTACGGAACCCTTAGTGCGCGAGTCCGACTCGCACTTGCCCAGTTTTTTTTAATAGAAAACGTTGATGGGCGGCAATATATCTGTAGGAGCCACATACACGTACAAATTCTAAAACCTCCATACACAAATACAAACAGTTTTTCTAAAACGTCAACCACTGGTAGGAGTTAGAAATAGTAGCAAGTTAAATTGGATACAGAGAGCGGCGGCCAAGTTACGCGTACGAGGCGCCCTGTAATGAAGCTTTTCAGAGATACGTTCAGCGCTATGGTGGGCCACGATACGCCTTGTTTTAGTCATCTGTAATCTAGCCTGCGGTTTTAGATAGAATGAACCTAGGAATTGGACTTTTTCGAGATGAATTTGTGCATATTTTTTAACACGTTGACTCTGTAGCACTCAATTTTGTATTATTTCCATTCCTGCGGTACAGGGCGTTTAAGACTCGGAGAGATTATTATGACAGTAAGGGCTTATTAGACCCCGGAACATTTAAGAAACTAAAAGTTTTTTTGACTAAGTGCGGTACGAGGTCAAAGTGACCCCGTATTAAACTATATACAGCATTGTTTTCTGTTTTAATAGGGCATCTTAGATATATATTCATCTCTTTCTTATACTAAACTAAATTGAAGTTGCGACAGCAGAGAAGTTTTTCTTAGCCGCACTGCAAAACACAACGCAGCGTCGACCCTGGGTACGCCAATAGTAAGTTAGTCCCCTCTTTGATTAGTGGCTGGAAAGACGTCACGGCGCCCTGGTATCCTAGGTAAAGAAGGAACATAGGTGTTGTTTTAGTCAGTAAAGGTCTGACACGCCCTCAAGCCGGCGGGGCTTGAGGGCGTGAGTGGGAGAAGTCAGTGGATGATTACCCACTTCAAAAAAAAAAAAACGGCCACCCAGGCTTCGCGTCCTGTGAAAATTAGGTTACATGGAAAGTGATAATTGCCAGACAACAACCCTAACTTGACAGTCTTGAAGCTCGGGGCTAAGTTTGATTTCCATAATGGATACTAGTGTAGTGGTGTGCTATTGTATGTGAAGTGTGTTTGTGTGTGTGGTGTATATAAATGAGCATCAAATTAGACAGTCTGCAAGTACAATCTTGACTTGATGCTTGAAATTTGATTTTCGAAGTCTTCATCATCTTCCTGACTTTGTTCCGTGTTATTTGGGGTCGGCACAACACGATTTTTTTCCATTCTGTCCTGTCACTCGTCATGCTATCACTAACTTCCTTTTCTTTCATATCACTCTTCACACAATCTATCCATCTTTTCTTTTTCGAAGTAAAGACTATTTCTTACAGTAGTATGGTATAGTATGTAGATATTCTGGTGTGTATGGTGTATTAATTACCAATTAGCTCCTGCCAGCGGATTTGCTCGGAGAAATTAAATAATAATTATTCCAAAGGAACATACTCCCCCTTGGTACACCGTAGGCGAGCACTTGCGAATGGCGAGCAATCGGTAGCTCGCCGTCCGATCTTCCCGTAACCGTCCAGACCGAGTCCAAATCGTCGACGGCGCGTACTGTTCCACGCGCGCCTCAAGGAGATGTCAGCAAACCGTAGGAGCCCAGTAGGGTCGAAGCTTACTGGGGCCAAGGGTCTGCTTCTGAAAGGAAGACTTTTCCTTGATATGAAACGCAACGAAGGAACAGGAGTGGGTTTTTAGTCAGTAAAAGTCAGTAAAAGAGCGGGGGATGTCATTGGATGATTTTCCCACCGAAAAAAAAAATGAACGGGAGTATCCCGGGGTAAAAAAATGACTATCCAATCAAATAACAATGATAATCCAATGCAATTTAATTTAATTTCAATTTTAACATTTCAATTGTATGTAATTTTATGGTATTTATTGTCTGTATGTGATTATGTTACTGAAATGAGTCTTTGATACTCGAAATAAAATATATAATAATAAAAAAAAGCATCCTATGTGCTGTGCCAAATTATAACCAAATCCGTTCAGCCGATCGAGCATAAAGAAGTAACAAACACACACACTTTCAATTTTTAGATTTGTCAATCATAAATTACTTAAATATTCTTTATGAACGATAACATTGCCATGACTATTCAACTGACTCAACCTTTATGCGAATGACTCTTTTTGTGGTATATTATAACATGTGGGTACTCGTTGTTAATGTGATTTTGGGCAGTCATCGATCGGCCATTAAAAAACGTGTACGAACACTCCTTGTTTTATTCAAGTTATTCCAAAAACACTACAAATTGGCGACGAGGATGGGATCTTCACGTGAGCAACAAAGTCAGGTTTTGACATAATAGGTGTTGAAAATAAAATGGCTCAAGAAAGAATGCTGTTTGGAGGACATATCACGTTTGACCACCGCGGTACGAGATTTTTTTTCCTCTTTATTATTGAGAACAATTTCTTAATAATTAATTACAATCTAGCATAAAAGACTAATAAGTAATTTAACTCTAACTTATTATTAAATGTTATAGGTTTTGTTAAAACTAAGAATAGCGTCCTTTAGCACTTGTATAGAGTCCATAGCACTTTCTTAGAGTCTGATATTATTGTGTATACTCGTACCGTTTATTTATTAATTAATATAATATATATTAATTATTATTGTTTATTTATTAATTAATAAACGGTAAGTACGAGTGTACACACAAAGTTTAGAATTACAAAACCATTTAATTAAAAAAAAAACAACCGACTTATAAAGTAAACTAAAAAATGCAAAACAACGTTAATTTCGGAAGTCAGTATTTCTGGTTTATTTTTTATTTTTTTATAAAAAAAATACTTTTAGATGACTAGAGAACCTCCTCCATTTTTGGAAGTTGGTTAAAAATATCTCTCCGTAGTAAAAAATATGAAATTGCATACATAAATAGTCTGCAATTTCATATTTTTTACGTTTCAACACTACCCACATCAACATCTTGCAGTAGTATATCCAATTTGTACCTAATAAGTACATACTCATGCTTACAAAAAAAATATCTTTTATCTTTTTATCTTCAAAAATAAAACATAATAATCTAGACAAAACAAAGCACAAATCAGTAACAATTAAAACAAAAAGACGTGCTCATCCGCCGTGCATAGAGGTGCCTAGTGAAGGGCGCTCGATTTTAACGATGCGCCTTCGAGGGTGCTCGGCGCAGCTCGGCGACACCGCACCGTAATAGCAGAGATAGTTTTAAAAACCCCGTGTGTTTAATCTAACGTGCTAAAGGAAAATGGGTTTTTTTTTAGTTTAGTTGAGGTCGAGGAAACATTATTCAGTCATACCTATTAATAAAAATTAAAAAAAAAACAAATACCATAAAATTATTAGTAAATACTGGTTAGAAGATTCGAAATTCAATTTGAAGTTCTCTGTAGCAATTTTGAGTTAATTTGGCGCCACCTTATAAGTGAGTGCTAATTTATTTTGGTTCACTGTGCGTGTCTATGCTATACGAAAAAAAAACTCTGGCGTATCAAAGCCTGCACTGCGATTGTGAACGTGCATTTTTTCGTATAGGATAGAAGCGCACAATGAAACAAAATTAATTAGCACTCACATAAAAGTTTACGAAGAGTAGTATCATTGAGACTCAAAATTATTTTGATTATTGGAGCGCATGTTTCAGAAATAATAACTAAATGTTGAAAAAACGACCAAAAACCAAAACAGGTGAAACACTCTATTTGGGCAATAATTGTTTTATTATTTATCACATAAATGGCACTGAATAAAAAAAAAAAATCTTTAAATACGTTTAAAAATTGTCGGACACAAAACCTTTTTGGTTTAAGTGTGATGGGCGAAAAATGCCTCTTATCAACCCTCCTCCTAACATTTGCTGCAAAATACTGCAAAAACATTAGAATGAGTTACGCATTCTAATGAAACTCAAAGTGACTATAAAAACTTTCTAAATTTGACACTGGCTAAACGCACAAGCCGTGAGAAACCAAAATTTTCTCACGACTCATAAAAAAAAATCATACGTTACAATTTTTTAAGAATGCTCTATGCGCCTGCCTGGAGCAGACATAGATTATAAGCAGAGATAGATAAATATGGCATGAGAACGTTATTTTGTTTTTAAAAACAATTTATACGGAGAGCGTTATTAGCGTGATTCTTTTTCAAAGGTATTTTAATGTAAGAGGGGAATCCAAATGATGCAACTGTCTGCCCCACCATAAGCAATTTTTATTAAAATTTATTCGTACCACAATATTGGCTTTTTCAGCGTTCTTATGGTACATACGTACATGTGTATCACACTTTTAGTGTTCTTATTGAAATATTCTGTTCAATTTATAAATCTAAAAGATAGTTAATCTTTGCTTACTAGCAACTACTTCAAAGTATGATAATTATAATGACTCGATTAATAACCATGTTGCATCAATTATTTTTTTGACGTTGACGATCCTCCAGTAGTTGTTGTAGGTTGTAAATAAAGTAACACCAAACCACTTAGTAAAACGTTAAAATGTTTGTTGGTAAATACAATAAAGTTATGTATAGAGCCGCACTTATTTATTGCAAACACGTTACCGCGTCACGGAGGAGTAGTTACGACTAAGGGCGGAATTCACCAATAAAACTAATCGCGTTTTAACGTTTGGCTCGCATAATCACGTTTAGCCGCTGTCACTAGTGTCACTTACAACAAAAGAAAAGTATAGACAAGTGACACTAGTGACAGCTGCTAAATGCGATTATGCGAGCCAAACGTTAAAACGCGATTAGTTTTATTGGTGAATTCCGCCCTTAATTAAATTATTAAGTTTAATAAGTAAAACGTATTTTGCAGTATGAGCATTATTGGCGTACAAGCTCATCGTAACTTGAACAGTTAATGCCCTTAATTTTTGAGGAAGGAAATCATCAAATGATGTGTCAGACTTTTACTGACTAAAAACCCACATGTATCCTTAAGTTACCTATTGAGTTTCAGGGCCACGGTAATTCTTTTAAAAAAATCCCACGGACTAGTGGGGATCGGCCCTGCTGGGCCCCTACTTTGCTGACATCTCTTTGAAGCATGCGTGGAACACTTACACGTCATCAACGACTCGAGTTCGTTCCTTTTACTAGTACCTTGTAAACACAAACGAAACTACAAAATAAACAGGGTTTTTTCTATTCAGCGCACTACCTATCCATGACAATAAGTCACATACATATATCGTATACATGCCAGGTTTATTGGGAACAGCACGGCTTCTATTCCAGAGCCTTCCGAGTTCTGCTCACAGTCAGCCGGTGAAATTGGATGCACGTACGCTGATTCGCATATCTAAACCGTACTATGGGAATTCACTTATTAGGAATGTCCTATGATTATAACAATGATATTTCATTTTATTTGTATATATGTAGTATTTATTTATTGTGCACACCTACCACACACACCTGTTGTCTTTTTTAACCCAAAGGTTGACTGGTAGACAATACCATATTGCATTAAGTCCGCCTATGTACCGTTGGGGGCTGAGTTACCCGCGTTCGTCGAAGCATACCCATAGCTAGGCCCTACACGCGATCCCCGGGTAGTGCTAATCAGGTGACATTAACTGGTGGTAGGTTTCGATCGACGGCTTGTGAGCCACTGGGCAAAGACGTACCGCCAAGTGGCGGTCAAGCGCGTTTATTGTTGATAGGTATCAACAAATAAAAAAAAATAACTACTGTATATGAATGAATAAATAAATGATGACAGAGAATTTACTGATTGTGCTGAAGTGAATGTTTTGATACAATTTTTGACCTAGTTTATGTATTTTGTTAACAAAGAACTATAAGTTAAGCTTTATAATAGCATAAAATAATTTATCTACTTCATAGATTTTTTACACATTTGCACGTGTATTGTACTATAGAATCTTTTTGCTCTTTATTTTAGCTCTTCTCACCTGAAACACAGGATTGCCTAGTTGGTCCGTTGTCACTAGTACCATTAACAGTTCCATGATGGAACTACTGAGGTTTTTTTAAATCACTAGTTCCATTTTAAAGGAATCTGTAAAAAATGGAACTAATGTTGAAATTTATTATCACTAGTACCACTACTTATTTTTTATTATTTTAAGCAGGAACGTAAGACTCAGAATTAAGATTTATATTTAAGAATGTATTAATTTATCTTGTGAATTTTTTTTAATAAATGTTATTATTATTAAATTAGTACTTTCCTGCACTTGTACTTTCGCAAAATTAAACATTCTTTTGTATTTTAAGGTGACCTCATTGCATTTTTTTCCAGGCTCGAGGTACGAATCAAAGACTTTAAAATTAAAAATTAATTAGCCACTAACTAAAACAAGCAGTAAGCTAGAATGCATTTGACTTACATTCGATAGAATTTTCTTTTCTTTTCCTTCGTGTTAATTAATACTTGCACAATTAATTCAGCATAGGAGCTGCTAAAAAGATGTTTTAGCAAGAGCCTCATTCTTTTATAGTAAACAAATTATATTAACACTAACTGCTGCCAGCGTCTTCGTCCGTATGAAATTAGAAAATTGTCTCAAGGGAACATATTCCCGGAATAAAAAGTACCTTATGTGCTATCCCAGAATATGGTTTATCCGTATACCAAATTTCATCAAAATCCGCTCAGCCATTTGAGCGTGAAGGATTAATAAACATACACACTCACAAACTTTCGCCTTTATAATGTTAGTGTGATGGTGAATAAGTAATTTATAATAATAAAATAATTTATTTAACAAACACAGTCATTTACATATTATTGTGTCAATATGACATATTAAAACTAACAATGACCTTACAAAGTTGGCAACCACGAGTCCCAAATTAGGTGCAGCCTGAATCTTGGTGACCCCAAACATTATACCAAGTTCATAACAATTATGATGAAAAATGTAAAATCGGCAACAGGCAATGAACAAGAATGTTCATCCATGTTTATCAGTGTTCATACATCCTCTGTGTGAGAAGAGGTCATTGCCCTGTGGTGGGTCAATAATAAGCCGATATTATGACATACTCAGTCCGCTGCCCATCCCCTCGAAGCATAACGCGTACATTTTTTATGCCAGATTAATTAGGGTCGAGTCATCGCGAAACCTACCAAGCTCCAACTAATATTATCTTCCTATACTAATATGGCTTGGTCTAATTAAACGTGTAGGCGTCTATAGATAAACTAACTCAATTAATTATTTTAGTTTCAAAATAAATCTAATATTAGATGAAGGATAATAATACCGATTTAATTGGTATTTATTGAAAACTAGCTTCTTCATGTGCCTTCGTCTGCGTAAAATTAGGTTTCTACATACAAATGTTGGACCCCCGTTTCATCTCATTAGGAGGAGAACTTTGCAAAATCCTTTCTTAGCGCATGCCTACGTCATAATCTGTATGACTTCAACGCAACATTTTCAGTGGTTTGAGCTGTGTGTCGATAGATTGTTATTGGATCATTCAGTTCCCTTCAAAATGGTTGAGCTGAGTGGGGCTGATGCACGCGTCATGCTCGTGAACGGGTGCCGTCAGTTGAGACTGGTCACTTCTTAGCTGCCAGTGGTTTAATTCAATTTCTATTTTTTAATTAGTTTTTTTTTTATTATTGTTACTTATCTACATAATAGAAGCGGCTAGAAATATGTAACCAAGATTTATGTAACTCATAAAATGATTTAAAAGAGTGTCCATTGAGTTTCTTGCACGTTTTTCTCCATAGAGATCTACGCTTTGGAACGTGCAATTTAGCTTCACTTTTTTTTGACTGACCGACATTTTGACAATTTAAAAGTGCCTGTAATTGATCTATTTGAAATAAACGTTTCTGATTTCTGATTAGTCAGCCAGTAACGGTTGCCTTTTATAATATACTCACCTATAAGTAGGTGTATGTATTGGTATTATTGAATAGATACCTACAAGCTTTTGCCAACGTGTTTATAAAGCACTTCCCACTCTCACACAATATATCATACTAATATTATGAGGCAAAAGTTTATGGCTGTGTAATTTTGTACGTTTGCTATTCTTCACGCTAACACAGCTGAACCGGTTTTGATAAAATTTAACACGTGGTTAGACCATGCCCAGGAATAGGACATAAGATAATGTTTATCAATTTTCTGCTTTCACGCAGGTGAAGCCGCTGGCAACAGCTCAAATATAATAAAGATTTTTATTTATTTAACGTTTTTTTACTGTTGAAAAAGAAAAACGCCGATGAAAAATTCACCAGGGATTCAAGATTTTATTTCAAACTAGCTTTTGCCTGCAGCTTCGCTCGCGGACATAAAATATAGCTAATGTAACTCAGGAATAAACCAGCTTTCTATCGGTGAAAAAATTTTAGCAATCAGACGGAGTCAGAGATTACCTCCTACAAACAAAAAAAACCTGTACCTGTATATAATATTGAAATGTCAAGAAGTCAGTCATTCAGAAAAATGATGCTAATTGCATATTCCAAAGCGTAGATCTCTATGGAGAAGAATGTGCAAGGGGGGGTCCAGAAACATGTACTGGATCCATGGCATACGTTTGTGTGTCGATTTCTAAGACACGGTGTAGTAACATCATAATATTACATGAGACCCTTCATCAATATTTACTCGGAAAACAAACAGGCAATACAATCCCTTGATTATTCAAGTGTACCAATATACACAGAATACCTCACAAGATTCTGAGAACCAATAGTACTGCGAAAGCACCGGGAAGCGATCACGATAGCCGTTAAAAAAACATGTCGCTACGAATATCTTCTTTGAAGGAATGCGCACTTACACGGAACTGTTCGATTAAAAATAATGAAAAAAAACATGCTTGTTTGATCCTCTCGAGGTAGCTACTCTACTATCAATAGGATGATTTGAAATGAAATATACCTAAAATAGAAAAATAGGAACGAAAGATGTTTACTTAAAATGGGTTTCGAACCTCAAAAGGAAAAAACGGTACCCTTATAGGATCACTTTGTTGTCTGGTCTGTATTCTGTCTGTTTGTTAAGACCCTTTATCTCGAGAACTCGTGGAGGTATCGAGATGAAATTAAAACCTATCAAGGCAATCAAAATTTATAGGGTACTTCCCGTTGACCTAGAATCCTGAAATTTGGCATGAAGCAAGGTCTCATAACACAAGTATAGGAAAAACTGTACTTTAAAAAAAAATTCTTCGTAACTCAATTCGGGAATTGAACTGTTTTTATAGGTAAGTTTGTACGGAACCCTCAGTGCGCGAGTTCGACTCGCAATTGCCCGGTCTTTTTTTTTGTATTTAACCAGTGTCAAGTTTAGAAAGTTTTCAGTCACTTTAAGTTAGTTTGAATGCCATTAGAATGCGGATGTAACACATTCTAGTGTTTTTGCAGCAAATGTATTGAGTCAACCTTCTCGGCAAGCTTCGCTGTCTTACTTCGCTGTCAATACTACAATAATTCTCAGCTCCATTTTACCGAAATCGCGCCTGTTTCTATGATTCCACATATTGTCCAGATGCGGACTTGAGATACTCGCACAAAACTACACCAATTACAACACAATATGCACTAGTAATAAATTTGCGAATAATTAAAACTGCCACGGAACTTCACTCGAAAAAATCCCGCCAAAATCGAGTTTTTTTTAAAGAAAAAAGAAAGAAAACACGTTTATTTTGCACAATGAGATAACAATTATAATATAGAAACTTAAATACTAAAACTTAAAAATACATCAACATTGTGTGTCTCACGGCTGCGCCAAATAGGAGAGGGAAAGAGTTACCGTTGAATTTTTTGCCGGTTCTTTTCCATTAAAAAAGATCAATGGGAACCCTGCATTAACTTCTGACATTGTTATTTATAAGTGGCCATGTGTGTGACTAATGTGAATTTTTTTTTTTTTTGGAATTTGAAGTTGTTCTATTTCACCAGAGTACCATTTTTGTCCGAGTGATGAATGATTAAACGGAAATCTCTTCACGATATTAATTAATTTATATACAGTCGATTTAGGCTCGAAAAAAATAAAGAAAGAAAAATATTTTATTTGGCGGAACAAGGCGCAAATTTAGAACTAACAAATTATAAGTATATTATATGAAAAATATGCGCCACATCCGCGCAAAATGGCCGAACGCTCAACATAATGCCGTGACCGCACGCAAAATGCGACGAGTCTACGGCGCTGGTTATCAGCGTGGGCCGGTAACGGTATCGACATAAAGACGTCGGCAGAGTATTGTGTGCTAATAGATTTGAATAAGATAGATAAATAAAAATAAATTTTAGGGAAACAAAAAAAAAAAACACTAACTTGAAACAAAAAAAAAAACTGTAAATATGTAAAGCCATTCTAAATTAAATATACTCAAGCACTACATCAGTAATAGGTAGTAGTAAATCTCGCTCTGGGCGGAGAGAAGTGGTGTGTCAGACTTTTGCTGACTAAAACCCACCAGTCTTTCTTCAGTTGCCTTTTACAATCCTGGAACACAGTAACTCTTTTTAACAATCCTCTAGCCCAAATTGCATATACTGAGGTACTAAACTATTTTATAAGCCCTCTTGCTAGCGGTTCCGACAGACTTCGTCCTATTCGAAAGACGGATTATTATCAGAAAAAAAATTGAGAACCCGATTGCAACGCCACCTACCGGCTGCAATTGTGTTTTCAAACCATCCAAGGATCTACTCAAATATACACACAAAATTTCACCCAAATCGGTCAAGCCGTTTAGGAGAAGTTAGGTGACTAACACACGTACAGAAGAATCATAATTATATATAAAGACTAGCTGACCCGGCGAACTTCGTACCGCCTAATAGTCAATGAATGTTGTTTATTTTTATTTAATTTAATTTATTGGGGAAAACAAAACAATAAATAATACTAATAAATAATAATACATAGGGAATTACATCAAAAGACTTAGAAATAATTTTACACATGTGATATCAACAACGTTCTCTACATATAAAAACGTGAGACACTTGGTTTGACAAAAACTGTAATTTTTTAAATTAGCTAAATTGTCTAAGGATAACTTCATCTACGTACTGGTATCACCATAACAGCAAAATCATTTTAAAATGACATTTTAATTAGAGATGGCGTTGTATTCGAATTTTTTTTTTGTTAGTTTTTCCATATTTTCTCACCGTTCAAACCTTCCCTGGACTATCACAAATATTTCAAGACCAAAATTAGCCAAATCGGTCCAGCCGTTTTTGAGTTTTAGCGAGACTAACGAACAGCTATTCATTTTTATATATATAGATAGATATAGAAGATAAGATAGATATAGATATTGTAGTTACATAAGTACTGTTGTAACTAATTAAGCCTCAATTTAAAACAAAAAAACAGCATTAACACTGGCACAAAACCCGTAATTTCTTCTCAAAATCTTCCTCATTTTCTGAAAACATTCTCAGTTAGATGTCATCGCACGAACCGCAAGAGGTTCAGACAACAATGCAAAAACCTCCGTCGTGAAGCCGAGCTTGTGGTAATATTAAAAAGCGGGGGTGAACGCGAATTGATTAGCTGTCAGCAAAGACAGCCGGCCAATGTCGGGCCATTCAAACCGCGGGATATCTGCTTTGATTTTGGCTGGCCTGTTTATCTAGTCATTAGTGGCCCTGACTGCTACGTCAGAGGTCGTGGATTTAAGTCCTACTCAAGACAAATGTTTATGCGATGAGCACGATCATTTGTTCTGTGTCTGGGTGTAATCTATATTATATAAAAGAAGAAACTGACTAACTGACATATCAACGCACAGCCGAAACTACAGGGTCTAGGAACGTGAAATTTCGTACAAGGTTTCCTTTTATGACGTAGGCGAGCACTAAGAGAGGATTTTCCAAAATTCAACCCCTAAGGGGATAAAACGGAGGTCCAAAGTTTGTATGGAGAAACCGACTTTCACGCGGGCAAAGTCGCTGGCAGAAGCTAGTTTATCTATATTATGTATGTATTTAAAATATATAAGTTTGTTTATTAGTTGTCTGGTTCTCATCACACAAGCTCTGCTTAGTTTGGGACTAGGTGGCGTTTTGTCAAAATTGTGGAATATTATTATTAATGGAATTGAAGTTCTATAAAGGGTCCAAACACAAAACTGCGATGCGATGAGATAGCCAAGTACGCAGGACATATTATAGAGAACAAGTGTGTGCGCAAACACAGGCGCACTCTCCGTTCTTTTACTCACATAGTCCGATGGAAAGGCAATCCGACACGACTAGGGAAAGATCAGGGTCAGGACCAACAGCTTTACGTGCTTTCCGAAGCACGGGGGTGTCACACCACAAACTTCCAAACGGACAAGTACAGAGTAACTCCCACGGGTCGATTCACATTGGCCAGCAAAAATCTTCCAGCTCGCACGCCGCATAGCAAGAACTTGCGAATTGATTCGCATCGCAATTTTATGGTCATCTGAACCGATGCGTAATCGCATCGCAGCAATGGGCGAGGCCACAACACTGCGTTACGGCATCGCACCAATAAAACGAAGTCGCACCATTCTACGTTGAAACAACGCAACCCAGAAATTTGCAGTAAATTACGCACTGTTCTTTGCGGCAACGCACCGGGAATTTATGCGATGCTTTGTGCGACGGCGCAAATTTTTACGACGCGACGTCGCAACTCAGTGTTGTGGCATCGCCCAATCGCTTCGTAGGTTTCTGAGATGCGAAGTCACCGTCGTATCGCATCATTTTGTGTGGTAGCCCTAAGAGTGTGTCAAGTTTAATTGTCCTTTGCATTCCAGGAACTCAATCACTGTTTCTAACATCCCCACAGCCTTGAAGCTCGGCCGTGCCGCTGATATTTTTAGCCACGAGTTCCTAAAACCCGCGAAATATGTAAAGTTTAAAACTGAAAATGTGGGGCAGTCTTTATGGCTGGGAAACACGTTTCTGGGTCAGAGTGTAACAGATGGGCCATTATATGAATGGTTAGGATTGTCTGTCTTTTTATTACATACGCTGGAAGTATAATAATGCTATTGCCACTTTTATGAGTGGCCGAGAAGCCACACTTGACCTTTGTGATAAACTGCTGTAATGCTGCCTTGATTTCTTACCACGTTCTTAGTGTTAAGTCCATATGGCGATATTACAGAAAAAAAAACAAAACTCAGACCAATGAAATATTTAATTAAAAAAAAGAAATAACTTAAGTAACTGAGTGCGCCACAATCGCGGTGTGAGGTGTCGCAGTGGGTGTCGCCTTGTGCGAACCCCGGAGGACACGGTGGAAGTCTGCCCCACTTGGGCGGATCGGCACCGTGTTATCGTGGAGACAAACTGCGGCAGCGACCTCTCGCGCCCGACCCTGTATTATGCTTGCTGCTTCACTTTTTTTGACTGACCGACATTTTGACAATTTAAAAGTGCCTGTAATTAGTCTATTTGAAATAAACGTTTCTGATTTCTGATTTCCTGCCTATCTCGAATCTACCTTCTACGAAACAGTAATGCGAGCTTAGGAGATGGCAGTAACCGTGAAGGAACGGACATTCTCACGCCCCAACCGCCGGCCACAGGAGACGGTGGCAGGGCTTGGGGGCTTTCGGACGATGAGCAATGGGTAGCTCATCGTCCGGCCGTTCGGTAAGCCAGACCAAGCTCGAGTCGACGGCACGTAGTGTACCTACTACGCGTGCCTTAAAGAGATGTCAGTAAAACCGTCGGGGCTCAGTAGGGTCGATGGCTGTTATGGCTGCGGGATTTGCAAACGATCACACAGCTCTGGAAACTATCGATCCTTACAGTTTTATCGTTTATGTTGTCATCAACAAGTGTGTATGGTTTCTTCTAGGGCGTCCCCTCCCGGTGTTTACACCTTTTTGTCAGTCCCCTTTCCACTCACGTCGACCTTTCGTTAGTCCCTTTTCATTCATCCTAGCAAAAGGTAAATTAACTATGGGATAATTGAATCTTTTCGTTTGTGATGACCTGCTACGCGGCCCATTTATATTTAGTAGGAAATCATCAAAAGATTCCGGCTCCAAGTGGAGTAAGAAAGAATGTGAGACTTTTACTGACTATTACCCACCTGTGTTCCTTCAGTTGTCCTTCGTGTTCCAGTGCCGCGGTAATTCTTTCGAAAAAATCTCGCAGCCCACAGGGCTTAGCCAAGTTGATAATCTACAATCGTCGTAGAAAACTTCAAATGCATGGCAATGAAATCATCTCAACGTTAAGTCACGTGGTCAGAACAAAGTAATCTGAGGCGTTAGCGACTGTAGAAAGAGATTCGAAACGAAACGGTCGTAACTTAGCTAGGCCTACTGATAAGCATCTGCTACGTGGCCTGCTACGCTCGTAGACCCTGTCGTAGACGCTCTACGCTCGTAGCACCTCTCATTTCTTGGCTCCATAAGATCTGTTATGAGGACACTTTATCTAACGAGCTCCGACGCCGTCAATCCGGCTCTGCTTTATATTTGTTTGAATAAGTACTTACTTACTTTACTACAGTTTTGTCGGGAAGTGCAAAATACAATGGTGTTAAAGTAGCTTTGAAGGTAAGAAATTGGCCTTGTAGTCTTGGCCGGTATTCAATGTGCGCTCCAATCTTACTACGAAACTAAGCCTATTTTGCAAGAATAGTTTAGTCGTTTGCTGTCTAAAATTTATAATAATATTAATAATATGTATATTCTAAATATTATTTTTATTATAATTATATTATTCATATTATATATTCTAAACTAGTCTAGAAAAAGATGACGGATATAGTTAGACTCCTGTCTTAAAGATGACGAATACAGTTAGACCCCTGTCTTAAAGATGACGGATACAGTTAGACCCCTGTCTTAAAGATGACGGATACAGTTAGACCCCTGTCTTAAAGATGACGGATACAGTTAGACCTCTGTCTTAAAGATGACGGATACAGTTAGACCCCTGTCTTAAAGATGACGGATATAGTTAGACCCCTGTCTTAAAGGACTGGCCTAAAATTGCTGAACCTTGAATTCTGAAAGGAAGACTCGGCCCTGGTACTAAAGGCAACTAAGGAACAGGATTGGGTTTTTAGTCAGTAAAAGTCTTACACTATCTCCCGCTCCGCCCAAGAGCATGATTTGTCAATAGATGATTTTCCCACCTAAAAAAAAAACCTGGAAAGGTTGAAAGAGGAAAGGGCCCCAAGGCTTTCCCTGCCGGAAGGGGGTATTATCTGAAAGAAAGAAAGAAAGAAAAATATTTTATTCTTTTTTTGTTTTCATCTGCCTTTTAATGTGGGAAATCTTCAAATAACTTCCCCCGCTCTAGGTGATGTGGGAAGAATTGTCAGACTTTTTCTGACTAAAACCCACAGTATTCCTTCAGTTATCCTTTTTTCCTTCGAAAAATCTACAGCCTTGGCAGGGGTCAGCCGACCCCGTCAATTTTGCTGACATTTCTTTGGTGCCGCTCGCGGAACACAACACGCCATCGACCTGGGCTAGGTCCTTACCGGATGGCCAGACGGTGAGCTACCCATGGCTCGCTTTCCACAAGACCGCACATACAGTGGATGGAAATCCTCCTGTGACTCCTGATATCTGTGGCAACATCTATGGCGTCACATAACAACTAATCTTGCATCGCGCAATTAAAGTTCTCCGCGCGATTTAAGCATATACGACAGCCCGAAATCGTCTATCGGGCAGTTGCCCACCAGACAACACCCGTCTGGTCGGAGGATCCTCCCGTTTCAACGGAGGTTTGCGGGTCTTTACTCTCTGTTCCGCATACCTCCAAACTGGTGACCCCGACGTGATCTGCCTAGCCTTTTCTAATGTAAGTTGGAGTCGGCTTCCAGTATAACCGAATGCAACTAAATACCAGTATTTTACAGGGAGTGACTGTCTATCTGACCTCCACAACCCAGTAGCTAAGTACACAATACCCTTGTCAAGACTGATGTCAGATTTCCTAACTTATGTTTATCCGTCACGATTGTCAAAAATCTACAAATGACAGCCGGGACCAATGGCGTGCTTTCCGAGGCACAGCGTAATCTCGGCATTTTAAGATGGTCACCCATCTACAGATCAACCTCGACAAGTGTTGCTTAATTTTGGAGATAGATTCGTGTAGCTGTTATGACTTTAGCTACGAACCTGCTGAGAGACATGATAGGCTCATATTAATAAATATTATAAACTAGCTGCCTCCTCCCGTACTTAGCAGCCCAGGGATGAATAAAATTTTAAAAGAGTGTCCATGATTTAAAAGAGTGTCCATGGAGTTTCTTTCACATTCTGCTCCATAGAGATCTACGCTTTGGAACGTGCAACTTAGCTTCACTTTTTTTTGACTGACCAACATTTTGACAATTCAAAAGTGCCTGTTATTGGTCTATTTAAAACAAAGTTTTTGATTTCTGTACCAAAGGGATTGTAAAAGAAGACAAGGAAGACAAGACACACAAGGTGGGAAGACAAAATAAAATTGACAGCAGGACCATATCGGAGAAGAGTCGCTCATGACAGGCAACAGTGGAAAGCATAGGAGGAGGCCTTTGCCATTAGGCACACCGAATTAAGGAAATTTCTATAAAAGTAATTTCAGTTTCATTGAAAATTTGTCAAAATTTGGAATAAAGGGTTTAATCAGGTATGTGCAATAAAAAAAAATTCTATTTAATAATAATAGGTCTTTACCTATGAAATTGGAGATGTTTAAAACGGGTTGCTTTGAAGTGTTATATCATTGGATTGATAGCAGTACTTATAACCATTTTTGTATGAAATCTAAGAAGTACTGCGATATTACAGAAAATAAAAAACACAAAGAAACCAATAAATACCTAATTTCAAAAGAAGAATAACATACCTTTAATATAAAATTTATTTGAACTTATGATTCCAAGTCAATACAATGATATAACACTTCAAAGCAACCCGTTTACCGTTTACCTATTATTAATAGCTGATTTTTGGGGTCCGACTCGCACTTGGCCGGTTTTTGTTTACCGTTTAAATCTAGGTTTCCCAGTTATAAATCGGTGTTTAATTTAATCCTAAATTGACCTATAGCTGGAAGCTCCGACCTTGGGCTACACATTTTTCCACTTCGCCTGTTTTCACACATGATACCTACAACAATATAATATTAAAAATACACGTTGGTTTTAGTCCAAAATCGGTAATGTATTAGTGAATCGCGATGGCCTTGTAGTCTCACCGGCTTACTCGGAATATAGGTACGGTTAGCAAACAAAGTAGGTCAGGCTTATAATAGTATTTTCAGAAAAGGACTGAAAATTTTCCGTTTTCAAGAATGATTCATAGAAAATATATATTATGAGGTCTATATAACATTTTTTTTTATTTATTTAATTCTTTATGCACACAAGAGTATAGAGGCGGACTTAACGCCTTAAGGCATTTCCTACCAGTCAACCTTTGGGTGATGCAGAGACAAATTGTGGTAAATGCAAGCATAAGCACTTCATTTATAACATTCTTTATACAAATACATACCTATAAACTATAAATACAATATATATAATATATTATATCCATCTTTACTCAAATTAAAGCGAAGAAAAAAAAAGAAGAATACACGAATCTAGTGAAACAATTAGTGCAAACAAATAATAAGAAAACAAATTAACGCTGTTACGATACTACTGCAAACTTCTTACGAATGTATTCGCGAACCTTCACTTTGAAGGAACCTTCACTCCAACCAGAGTGGGATAAGTTATTTAATGATAAATAAACTAAAAAAAAACTCGCAGAAGGTGTAAAAAGTAGAGTATCTAATACGGGGACTAAGCTGTCTTTATCTTGGGCGGCTTGATTTCCTCGCTTTAGTTCAGGTTTTTTACCACTCCCTCGCTATGCTCGGGATGTAACCTCAATAACCTTAGCTCTGTTCCAAATTCAATGGGCCACCCATGGATTTATATTGTACACTGGATCCTACCCTCGAATGTGATCTCCCTATGTGAAAGGTTTGCTGGGAGAAAAGTCATTGTTGAGAGCTCGCCTTTGTACAAGAACTATCAAAACACTATGCAGGGGCGCCGGCTTTTAAAAAACCTCATGGGTGCTCATGCTCATTTGATGGTCTTGAAAAAGTGGCGAAGTGTGACAAGAGAAATGCACACTGATCGACCGACAAATAAATAAATGTCCTACTTACATACTAAATATGTTTGATAAAATATAAAATGAAACCATTATAGTATAAAAATGAAACTAGTTTTTAGTATCAAGAAATATTATAATTTATACATAACTTAAAAGGCGATTACTGATCTGTTTCTTGATTTCTATTCTCGGGGGTGCTCGGCACCCACTGTTTATTTTTCATGGGTGCTCGAGCCTCCAAGCACCCACGGAGTCGGCGCCCCTGTCACTATGTATATTAAGTTTTTGTGCATAATAAAGAATAAAAGCAGCCACCTTAAGAATCCAAGCAATACAACTAAAAAGGTAAAAAGCCTTTCGTCGATGTCGGAAATTGGCACCCATTCGAATTGAAATTCCAAAAAGATCATCGACTGTTCTCGCTATCCATACCCCGGCCCTCTATACCTGCATTTCTGAAGCTCAGAGGCCTTTGTCGAAATACAATAGCGTTGAGTCACAGTATTACGAAGTTAGTTCTCGGAAACAGCCGTATCATGGAGTAATTCGTTTGAAAACCTCCATTGAATTACCGTGACTCAGAACTATAATATAGTTGACTTTATTCCGCTGACGGCGTGTACGTGAATTAGTTGTTTCATATTTAATATTTCAGCTGAAGTCATTATTTATGGATAGTAATTGTATTATGAAAAATCTGACGAATTGTTTGATGATGGTGGTTGACTCAATCGGTTTAAGTCGAAGCAGAAATATTTAGTATCAAGCACTTTTTCATCGAAGACTTTTATTAAACTTTATCCTTTAAAATATTAGTGTGACAGAGACTCTAGCAGTATTCTGCTGTCGGTCGTTGTGTTCCTCGCCCCCTTAAACTGATGTCAGCCAGATATTGACGGGGTCGGAGTTACCGTGGACTTCGGAACAGGGTAACGTGAAGGATGATAGTGGGTTTTACAGGAGGAAAGTCAAGATACTCGATGAATTAGGTTGCGGGTTTGGGCGAAAGAATAACCGTGGCCGTGGAGCGCAAAAGGCTTTTGGAGGAACACAGGTGGGTTTGAGTCGATAAAAGTCTCACTCCTTCTCCCCTAAAACCCCCTCTACCTAAAATACTAATACTAATGAAGATATTTGCAAGAAAACTAAGGCTACCGACATAGCCCGAAGAATCGCGTCATCATAAACTTAAGTGGCAGTGAGCAGGGCACATTGCTCGCAGATGGTCGTTGGGGACGAAAGGTTCTGGAGTGGCAACCAAGTACCGGAAGACGCAGCTTTGGTAGCCCTCCCACAAGGTGTAACGATGACCTGGTAAGGGTCGTGGGAATCCGATGGATGCGAGACATGCTGGACCGGTCATTATGGCGGTACTTGGGGGAGGCCTTGGTCCAACAGAGGACGTCTTTCGGCTGTTTTGATGATGATGATAACGATGACACAAAATTGCAATGCGTTGCGATACGACGCCGCGTCTCAGGAAGCAGCGATGCGAATTGCTTCAATGTGCGATGCAAATCAATTCGCAAGTTCTTGTCTGCGAAACAGTTCGATGCGTCGTGCGAGCTCCCACATTTGGGCCCTAAACCCATTTCTACATATATATCGATGCATTTTAATGTTATAAATGTTCCATCTTTAAATACTTCGGCTACATTTTACAAACAAGAAGCTTAATGAGTAAATTAAATAATCTGGAATAAACCATGACATTTCCTACCTCCCACAGGGTTTCTTCATCCCCGTTTCTCATTCGTTGTCTCGCCACCGCACTACCCACAGTCCGCAAAGCTTAATTAATTCCTCGCTTCATCCAACATGGACGAGTATTTATATATAAAGCCTCAAGAACTTTCTTCTCAGATCTACAAATCTTATGAACATCTACTACCTTGGTACTAACTTAATTTTATTTAATTCGAACTGTAGAAAGAATGGAAAGCGCCGTTAAGTTTTTTTTTTTGAGGTGGGAAGTCATCTAATGACTTTTCACGCTCTAGGGTGGAACAGGAGGGCGTTTCATACTTTTACTAACTAAAACCACACCTGTATACTTTTTGTATTTTTATATAAAGCCTCAAGAACTTTCTTCTGAGGTCTACAAATCTTATGAACATTTCGAACTGAAAAAATAATGGAAAGAGCCGTTAAGTTTTTTTTTTGAGTTTGGTGGGTGAGTGGTGGGGCGTTTCAGACTTTTACTGACTAAAACCACACCTATATACCTTGCGTTCTAGGACCACGAGTTTCCTTTTCAGAAAATCCCCGTGGCACTGGGGGGCCGCGGGCCTGCTCCGCCACTACGGTTTGCTGACATCTCCTTGAAGAGTGCGTGGAGCACTACACACTGTCGACGACTTGGTTTCGTTTTTGGTTCAAAGGCATGTCGATTTCCTCACGATGTTTTTTTTTCACCGTTTTGAGAGCTGTAGTGATTAAATAAATTACTCAAAATAACAGATACCAGTGGGCGACCACTGCATAGCAACTCTCGCCGGCTCAGCTAAGAGAAAACTCATTCCTGCAAAAAAAAATAGGGAATGTTCTTCCTGACAAGACTATATTATCATATCCTTTACCGTGAGCTATTATAAAATACAAACGCTTCAGTCAGCTTATTTATATTTACTCAGTACAATCAAATAAAAACGTTCGTATCGTAAACATAGCGTGCGTGTAATTCCGTTTACGTTGTACTTAAGTAAGCTTAGCTCAAAGAAAAGCATTAAATGGAGCATGCAAGTGGAGGTTTTTCATCAGTATTTATTTATGTCTACGAAGCATTTAAACATTATATCTATCGTTACTGTAATACATAGACTTGAAAACAAAATAGACTTCTTACGTCAATTTTTTTACAATTACATATTGTCGGTAATTTTTTTTACATGTAGTGTACATATTGTTATTTTTAGAATATTACTACATTATCTGTAGGTATGAAAAACATTATTATAGGTATATTATATGTATTTATTAATATTTAAATTATATGTTATTTTTTATGTTTTCGATTTAATTTAAGATTTCACAAACTCTTCTCATAATTCTACACGCTATTGTCTACATTTCTTCTGATCTTTCCTTTCGCAGGTCTCCTGGAAGAAATTTCTTTATGAAATAAGCAGTACCTTTGTACAATTTTTTATAATGTTGTATCTTTTTCAATGTACATAAATTATAAAATAAATAAATTATTTAAAAAAAATGGGGTTAAAACTCTTGAACCGTCGGGTCTAAGTGCTTTTGCACTATTCTTTCGTTTATACGAGTATATACTTCTATTTTTAAATAAAGGTACAATTAAAAGCGACAACCTGAAAAAACAAGTTTAAAGGTCACATTACGTACCTTCAAGAGCAAAACGGTTATAATCCCAACAACAATAATTCATTTTCAATGAGTCCAACTTAAAATGAGGTTGCAACTTTTGTAAATAATGACAAGGTTCACTGACTTCATGCCCTTGCTAAAAGTTACCTATTGGTGCGAAAAATTAATACACTATATCTATGGTTCAGTATCCATTTGTGTCAAGAAAGGTATGTTCAAGTAACGATTCAGAAAACAGCAGGGGGTTCGTGGAATTGAAGATTCGCACAATTTAGAAGAAATGGGCACAAATAAATTGGTAGAAGAGAAAAATATCTGATTCATACACCCACAGATAAATAAAATACGAGCTTTTTGCGCTGAGGACTGAGGATTACAAGTTTTGCTTACTTGGATTTTCATTGTATAGGTATACTAGGTTCTACCAGCGGATTCGCCCGCGTGATAATAAATTTCTGTGTACAAACTTTGGACCCCCATGTCATTCCCTTGGGGGTGAATTTTTGAAAATCCTCTCTTAGAGCTCGCCTACGTCATAAAAGGAGACCTTGTGCAAAATTCCACGCTCCTATTCCCAGTACTTTTGGCTGTGCGTTGATATACTCAGTCAGTTTCTCCTTTTATATATATAGTATAGATTAGCTGACCTGGTATATGTTGTCCTGTCATATAATAGTACATTATGATATAAGTGTGTAATGTTAGTGATTACCGTCGAGGCGGTATTTAGACCCAAGCCGTGGCGAGACCGACATAGATCACAAAAATAAAACAAATTTTATTTGAATGTAGGTACGATTTATTTAAACAACAACAAATGTACGATTTGTTTTTTATTAAATAAATCGTTTGTACAAGTTAAATTTGTCCATTTTAACTTGTAAATTGGATGAAATAAGTACCTAAGTAAGATACTAATTTCTATACTATTGACCGCAATAACTTAATGGGAATTTTATTCGAATTCAAAATTTGTTTTGCGAACAAAGAGGTTGAACAAAAAGGTTTTAACTACATTATAGCACTAGTGCGTAATGGTAATCAAAATGTCACAGTTTGGTAACGAGTGTCATTATATACCTATGTGCAGTGCAATAAGAGTCACTTTCTGAGCAAGTGTGTTGAAAATTATATTATCAAAGAAAAAATAGCGAGGGGTAAAAAATGGCCTTCGACCAATTCTCAGAATCACAAAACGTACAAAAAAAAACTACACACACACACACACTTATTTTTAATTATGTTTGTCCTTATTTTTGTTTATGTGGTGTACAATAAAGAATATAATAAATAAAAAATAGATCGTAATAATCGATAACTAACATTGCGACCCGAGATTTTTATATATTACATTAATCGCTTACCTAACATAAAATAACACCTCTCCTTGAAGGGCTGACCAGAACTGCCCCCCTAGCTAAGTTGCAACTGTTTCGTTTCTATTCTCTTTTCGTCGATCGCCTCGAGTCGGCCACGCCTCCGATTCCTTTGTTCCGACGTCATCTCAACGCTCAGTCACGTGGTCAGAACAAAGGAATAGGAGGCGTGGTCGACTCGAGGCGATCAACGAAAAGAGAATCGAAACGAAACGGTTGTTACTTGGCTAGGGGGGCTGTATTCACAAACAAAAATTTTCCTTGTATACTGTTACGTAAAATTAGTGTAGTTTTACATTTCACTTGAAATGTACACTAATTGTCATTGTAATTGTATGTAATTGTCTAATTGACATATTGTCCTGTTGTGAAGACACTTGTTTTCACAACAGGACAATATGTGTAACCATTGAAACGGGCACAATCTCAGAGCTGAGAATTAATTTACGTGTCTATATATATCTAGTTATGAGCTGAGATATTTAGCAATGTGCTATCAATGGTTTCCGTCTGAGTCCCCTTTAATTAGAGCTTAATTAAACTGGATTGAAACAGATTAACACGAGGTAATGTGGCTGTGTGGTATTTATATCAGGGGTGTGGGATGGAGTATGGAATGGAGATCCGTAACAGTAACCTATACATACAAGATGTAAGGGACAGGTCTCCGCAAACTTTAAAGGCTTGCTCAGTAGACGAAATTGAACAACCGTCCACAAGATTTTTTCCGGAAACGAAAAAAAAATATCGGCTTCTCCATACAAAATTATAAACTTTATTGGACAGTTTGTATAGAGAGGCCGATTTTTTTTTCGTATAAAAGAGGGAAAAGGTATTTCTGTTTTTCATTCTTCGTCATAATTCGAAAACAAATCATAAAAATAATTAAAAATCTGTTTAAGCTTGTGCAAATGAAGCCCTTTCAGACAATACCCCACATGACACGGTTAACTCCAAAATTTGGACCCCCGTTCCTTGACCCTGTTTTTTTTTGTGATCTAATTAATATGTGTAGTTTTTAGATCTTTCCGTGTACTCCTAATATAAGTCGATATTGCCTGCCAAATTTCATAGTTCTAGGTCAGTGGCAAGTACCCTATGAATTTTTTTCACAGCATCAAGGGACCGCAGACCTGAGTATATGGTTTAAATACTCGATACCTCCACACGTTTCCGAGATAAAGGAAAGGCGCCATATAGGAATTAAAAAACAACGAAATCCTGCATCGCATAATTAGAGTTCTCCACACGATTTGAAGATATATAACAGCCCGAAATCATCTATCGGGCAGTTGTCCAGATCAGACATAACATCCGTCTGGTCGGAGGATGAAAGAAGACTTCATTCACACAACTTTTCTGTGTATATCACGGAAAATTTAATAATCCACTTATTTGATATTTTACACTTATTTGCCAGTCCATATATCAATCTCAAACAATAATTAGTTTACTCTAGGCAAAGTACTTATGTGAATGGACCGCATTTTACAACCATATCACATAGATTTAAGTGATAAAATCAATTCAAACTATTACTATTTTTTGTAGGA
The DNA here is from genome assembly GCA_905147345.3 of Mythimna impura. Taxonomy (NCBI): domain Eukaryota; kingdom Metazoa; phylum Arthropoda; class Insecta; order Lepidoptera; family Noctuidae; genus Mythimna; species Mythimna impura. The sequence continues at coordinate 24,737,038 of LR990346.1, read as the reverse complement.
CTTTTATTTACAGGTAGTCAGATGCCAGAAAGTCTGAACATCAGTTTATCCAAGGAGTATCGTATGTCCCAGGGATATAGTAGGTTATCACCGTCGGATTTCGTCCAGTCGACCCAAATACCTGGCGGAATACCTAGTTAAAGTCGTTGATATCCTACAAACTCTCACCAGTGACTCCAAGCAGCTGTACTGCATGCAGCGGCCACACCCCGGTAACCACGTCGGCTCGTGGGCAAAACCTGGTGGAGAGGGGATCGAGTGCTTTGACACTCAAGTTTTGCGGTTGATCCCGGTGTAGTTTACAGGGCCTGTCTCGGCCGCAAGGGCAATCCACCTCCAGTGGCGAGGCAACTAGGCATAGTAGAAGGCCTAAAGGGCATCGTTCGGCCAGACACTGCACCCAGCCATCTCCCGGTCGTAGCGGTTTCCATTCCACTGGATTAAGGAGGGCACGGACGAGAGACTTATATATCCTGCATAACTGACTGTTTCTTTAATCAGAAACCAGTCACCGTAGCTGATATCGGCTAGGGAGTATTATATGTCATGGCCAGATCTTAGAATTGAGCATTTCATGATAAGGCCAACTAAAACTGGCCAGATCGTTTAAACGTTTACGTTTGATGACATCAATCCTCGTTTGGCCATATAATTGATGTAGATTTCTATGATAATAAAAGGTCTAAAGAAAGTAGGCCAAACAAGGATTGAAATATCATCAAACTTTAACGTTTATAACGATCTGGCCAGTTTTACTTCGCCATTCCATGAAGTGATCAATTTCTAAGATCCGGCCACGACATAATATATCGTATGTCCCAGTGCAAGCAAGAAGTATCGTATTGACGCTCTACCCAGATTACCTGTAGATGTAGGCTAGGCACTGTATGGATTGTTCATACTAAAAAGTCTTAATATTTATTCCTCTTTTAGCCACAATAATTACTCGCTTCGTCCTGACAACCACCCTAATATCTCATCTGACAATATTTTTTATTTTAAAATTCGAATAAGTGTTTTTTATTTCCTTTATTTATAACTAACTGTCCGAATTTTTGATTACACTCCCTGCCCCACTTCCGTAGATTGTAGCATGATGCTATATAGCCATAGTTATTTGTCACAAAGCTGGCTATCCCACACAAGAAGATGTTTTCCATCTGACTGGCAGTTCCAGAGATAAGTGGTAACATAGGCCTCTCAATAAAGTATATAATAAACAAATAAGTGCGTTTAAACAAACAAGTCTCTTCCGCTTTATTTTATTAATATATATTTACCGTTTCAGTTCTAAAAACTCCAGAGAGGTACTGATTAAAGAGGCTCTACAGTACCAGAGCCCAGAGTCTACCCAACGTAAACAAAAAGTCCACGAAGTAAAAGCGCCATTAACCGAACATCGCAAAAACTCTACAGTAAAAAGTTAAGCAGAACGCCATAACAATAAATATAGATAGGTTTTTGCGAAAACGACTCACATTTTTTGCATAATTTCTTGCAGGACACCTATATCAGCTTCTGTAATGTGCTGGCCGGCCGCCAAACCTTCGAGTTCATAACTCAACTTCGTATTACGTGGACCGATTAATATTAAAAATGAACTTATATTTCAAAATGATAACTGGGATGGTTTTTTCGAAGAAAAAAGTTATAAATAGGTTTTAAAGGTGGGCAAGAAGCATTATTTCATTTGCTTTTATGACAGTTTAAAAACGTAACTTCTTTCTTTGTGAGTAAATTAATTGTGAACTAATGAAGATATCTGTAGAAGAACCAAAGTTACCGAGACAGCCCGAAGAATCGCTTACTTACCTACCTAAACTTAAGTGACAGTGGGCAGGGCACATTTCCCGCAAAACGGACCAGCCCATTCCCATTTCAACTTGGCTTTTTTTTACTTGAGTTAAGGAGTTAAAACAAACAAGTTCGTCAATAATCACAAAATAATACACTCTTATTTTACCTATTATGAAGTACTTAACTATTTCGAATAATAATAGATAACAATACATGTACTACATTATATAGACTTCCAACTTAGAGACAACGAGATAAACTACGAACTCAATTTAACCGTCCTACGCTTTTGTCAAGTGTACAACCAAAAAGCTCAACTTCAGCCACATTGTCTAAAAGCCTCAGGGCACAATTCAGATCCACACACGACCACCCTAATCCTACCAAAATTTAAATGTGGATGTGTGTATGTATGTACCTTCATCACGCCTTAACACTGACCGTATTTGGATGAATCAATCCATACCTTTAACATTATAAATGTGAAAATGACTTTGTCTGTCTGTCTGTCTGTCTGTCTGTCTGTCTGTTACGCTTTCACGGTAAAACTACTGAACCGATTTTGATGAAATTTTGTACGGAGGAAGTTTGAACTCCCAGGATAGATATTGGCTACTTTTTATCCGTCTTCAACTTCGACTTCGTGTCTGCAATGACTAACATTCACACGGACGAAATTCCTGGCAGAAGTTAGTAAAAATATAAGGCACTTTCCGTAGTTTCCATTCAGGAAAATGTAGCTGATTTTCTTGGATACGAGAGAAACCGCAGGCAACTGCTAGTTGGAGAACACACACAAAAGCTCGACCGTACCCCGACTTGTTCCAATTGTTCAAACTAACTTGGAACGACATAAAACCACATTCCTAGACTTCTAGTGGCCGTAAATCTAGTCTAGTTTTCTAGACAACGGACAATAAAGGCAGGGAGATCGTCGTTTTGCACTAAAATTTGGTTTATAGTTTATAGCAGGTAGCGCAGTGGAGCAGCGTTTCCAAATGAATTTTGATGAATCCTGAATTGAAATGACTTGACCTGGTTTCTGGGTTACATTTCGTGGCATGAACAAATAACAATTATTTATTAGTAGTTGCTACCAGCGTTTCCAACTGCGTAATAAGTAGTAGGAAATTATCCCAAAGGAACATACTCCCGAGATTTTGACTGGCCTGTTGGTCTAGCGGTTAGTGGCCCTGACTGATATGCCGGAGGTCGTGGGTTCGATTCCCACCCAGGACAAATGTTTGTGTGATGAGCATGATCATTTTTTCTGTGTCTGGGTGTAATTTATCTATAATATGTATGTATTTAGAAATATATAAGTATGTTTATCAGTTGTCTAGTACTAATAACACAAGCTCTGCTTAGCTTGAGACTAGATGGCGTTGTGTGAATGTTGTGGAATATTATTATTTTATTTATTATTATTATTTTTATTTTCGGTGGGAAAGTCGTCCAATGACATTCCCCGCTCTTGGGCGGGGTCAGACTTTTACTGACTAAAAACCCACTCCTGTTCCTTCGTTGCCTATTCATACCAGGGCCGAGTCCTCCTTTCAAAAGCAGACCCTTGGCCCCAGTAGGCTTCGAACCTACTGGGTCCCTACGGTTTGCTGTCATCTTCTTGAGGCGCGCGTGGATCAGTACGCACCGTCGACAACTTTGGCTCGGTCCGGACCGTTACGTTTGCCGTCCGCAAGCCTGCGCCTACGGTGGCCGGAAATCGGGATCGGGATCCCGGCGGCTGGGGAGTGAGGGCCGCGCCCTCGCGCGTGCACGTGCGGCCTCCTCCTTTGCTAACATTACTATTTATTACTAGCTGCTACCAGCGGCTTTGCCTGCGTAATAGTAGGAAATTATCCCAAAGGAACATACTGCCGGGATAACAAGTATCCTATATACCTACTATTCCAGGACATGGTCCCCCCATCATCATCATCATGTGATGGATGTCATCATCATGTAACTTTAAGTTCCTAATGTAATTTTTATTTTTTGGTGTACTATAAAGAATACATCTATCTATCTATCTATTAATAAATACTCGTACTATACACCACTATTTTTTAATTAGTACGAAAAAAATTGGGGCTATCCGTACCCGTTAGTGATCATATTTGTGTAGGCAAAAGTGCGCGCCTGTACAATATTTTCATAAATTGAGTGATATTTTGGGATATAAACATACGCTAATAACTTTGCTGTTTATGAATATTATTTACTAAGATTTTACTTAAATAATAACAAGATCTTTTCTAATAAGCCCTTAAAGTATTTGTAATAATTAAAAATTAATAGTGTATACTGTGATTATTATAAGTTTTTTTTTGTGTTGGTTTTAGGGCTCCGTACACAAAGGCTAAAACGGGACCCTATTACTAAGACTCCGTCTGTCTGATTGTCACCAGGCTGTATCTCATGAACCGCGATAGTTAGACAGTTGAAATTTTCATAGATTCGATGACGTATTTCTGTTGCCGCTATAACAACAAATACTAAAACACAGAATATAAATAAATATTTAAGGGGACTCCCATACATGAATCGTGATTTTTGCCGTTTTTTTTGCTAGAGACGGTACGGAACCCTTCGTTCGCGAGTGCGAATCACACTTGTTAGATAAATAATTTGTAAATGCAATTTGTATGAACTGTTTTTAAATCAATGTAGGTAGGGCAGTCAAAACAGCGGCAGCGCCGGCGTTAGAAACTTTTTATTTTATTTATTTAGGGACAATAAACAGCCACAATATATACAAATAACAATAATTGGAGTGGTAGCAATATTGCAACTTGAATAAACTTAAGGGCCTATTACACTACGCGATATTCTATTCTTATTTTTTGTTCCGAGTAAGACCGGTCTAACACTTATTACACTACGCGACATCGACTAAGACTGTCTGAATACCGAGTAGTGTAATAGGCCCTTTAAATTAAATAAATAACTTGAATTCATTAAATACTGATCTTCAAAAGGGCCAGTCGGTGCATTTCACAGTGCGTGGCTTTTTGACGTCAGAGGCAGGACTTCAGGATTGCAGTATAATTTTATGCTTGGCTTGCTTTGCGGTTTCTCATCCACCTCGCCTGAAGCTCAGCCTGAAGTGATAAACTGCGAGATTTCAATGCCCCTTCTTGATTTATTACCGTATTTAAAAAAGCTAAAAGCTTTTTCCTTTTTTGTAATTAATTATGTTATCAGTAATACACATTTCTCAAAACGGTGAAGGAAAACATCGTGAGGAAACCGGCAAGTCCTAGAACCAAAAATTCAAAGACATGTGACATTCACCAATCCGCACTGGGCCCGCGTGGTGGATTACTGCCCATTCCCTCTCCTAGAGAGGAGGCCTGAGTCCCAGCAGTGGGAAAATTAAAAGGCTGATTATGCTATGCTTATGCTTATAATACACATTTCTAAGATACGATGTGATCCAAAGAATTATTTGGAGTCTGCGCATCATGTCTTTTCCTTCTTTACTTCCCTATTAATCGTAATCTCCATTTTTCTAACCATATGTTTAACATAAACGAGCATGCCAGTTGAGAATTTGTCATGCTCACTCAAATGTCTGGCTCATGATGACACGTGTGTTGGACTTTTCAGTTCCCTTCAGCTGTTCAGCTGAATATTCCTGATACATATGCGTCAAGTTCGCAGACGGACGCCGTCAGTTAATACTGGCCATCTCCTAACTGCCTATTTAAAATTGTACCTATGTTTTAAATTGTTTATTTTAATTTATTTATTAAAAAAATATATAATAGCCAGAATTTTTGTAATACATGAAATGATTGAGTTTCTTGCACGTTCTTCTTTATCAACGCTTTGGAATGTGCAATTAGCTTCATAATTCTAACTGATTGTCGTTTTGACAATTTAAAAGTGCCTGTAAATGGTTTGTTAGAAATAAATGATTTGATTTGAAATCTTTCACTCGGTTCATTCATCGTGTCCTTCATAAGTTTCTACCTGCTACTAACACGAGTAACCTTCTCCAATCTAACAGAAAACTAAAAATAACTTTTCCCCATTCGAAGAACGGAAGCTAAGCTGACCCAGCAGTCCTCACCTTAAAACTTGCACATTCCGACAATCATGTCGTTAAGGGGAGTGCTCCCCATAGAGCTAGGAACGCCGCACTCGGCCGCAGTAGCAAATTGGAACCAGAAATGTTACCGTGGTTCCGTACCGGTTCCAAAAGCTCGTACCTTCTGATTGATGTTACATTTTCTATTTCGGTTTTTTTAATCTTAAACCAGTGCTTGACTGCGATCCCACTTGATGGTAAGTATACATGCAATCGTTGATGTTGAATTGCACTAATTTATTAATAGCCTATTCACTCTAGCCTTGAAAACACCTAAATTATAATCGGACGGGAAGATCGCACCAGGCAAATTGTTCAAATCTTTCGATGTACGCTAAATTCCGATACAAGATACAAGTTCCGATAATTTATCGGAGCTTGTATCGGAGGTATAAACAAGTTTATATTTGTCGCATGGGAAACCTCCCTGCCCCCGCGCTTGCTATCGATTACTCTTTCACTCGTTGTTTTGTTTCGTATTTGGAATATTGTGAATTCGCTCTTCTTTTATTAACCGACTTCAAAAAAGAGGAGGTTATATGTTCGGTTGATTGTATGTTTTTTTTTTATGTATTATCACCGATTTCTCGGTCAATTGTGGACCGATTAAAAAAAATTTTTTTTTTTATTGAAAGGTTATGCTTCCGAGTTGGTCCCATAGAAATATTGTTATGATCTGATCATGAACTTCGAAGATATGGAACAGAACTCCTCATAGGATCACAGCAGAACCGTCGTAAAAAGTAAAATTGCTTTGTTTATACGTGTAGTCGATGACTGACTGAAAGTAGAGGAGGAATATATCGAACTGATCTGATGATGAAGCCTGAAGTTAGGCACCGGAACTCTGTAATAAATTAATGTAATCTAACCGTGTTTGGGATTATTAGAATTGTCATGAGATGCACTCTGGCTATAAGGTATTTAAGTTTAGCTGAGGGATACTTTTTGGTGGTGGTACCATAACTAAAAAGTACAAAATAAAAACTTTTTACAAAAAAAATACAACCGACTTCAAAGTAAAAAAAAAACACTGAAAAGTGTAAAATAACTTTAATTTCGGAAGTCGGTGTTAAATAACGAAGAGACAAAACTATTATAGAAACACCGACTTCCGAAATTATAGTTATTTTGCACTTTTCAGTGTTTTTTTTACTTTGAAGTCGGTTGTATTTTTTTTTGTAAAAAGTTTTTTTAATTTAGCGTCGTACGAAACATTACTATGTTGCATTTGACAGTTCTTCCTTCGCTTCTGCCTCCGATTTCGATTTCAATTCCAGTTCCGTATCCGACAAACAAAATTTAAAAAAATCCGCCGAATTCAGACAGCCTGGCGATATAGATGCTGCAACTTCTCACGAGAGGAAAAGCTTAGTTACGCCAAGCCACGCTACCATGCCAAGCTTCTGCAGTACTTTCGGCATGTTCGCTGAATCGCGCACGGTTGGCTTTAATGCTACGTGGCGCAAAAAGACAGCATTACTTCGAAGCATGGGCACGCCACAATTATGGCGGTAAGTCTCCTCTTTGAGGAGTGGCTGGAAAGACAACACGGCGTCCTTACCTTCCGCATGACGCAGGTCCTCACCAGACATGGTCAGTTCTGGAGGTTCCTGCACCGGATTCGTGCCGAAGAAACGCCCGGGTGTCACCATTGTGTGGACCGCCCAGAAGACACAGTGGAGCATACGGTAGAGGTGTGCCCCGTGCTTGGGCAGAGCACAGCCGTGTGGGCGTGTGGGCGATCGACGTCAGCAATCTCTCGTGCCGGGCCCTGGTACAGGCCATGGTCCAGAGCGAGAGGGAGTGGGAGGCGGTCGCTAGCAAAGGAGACGGCCGCACGCGTGAAGACGAAGAGAACGGCCCTTACGCCCAAGCCGCCGGGATCGCGATCCCGATTTCCGGTCACCGTAGGCGCGGGCTTGCGGACGGCGAGCAATGGGTAGCTCGCCGTTCGATCGTCCGGTAACCGTCCGGACCGAGCCCACGTCGTCGAAGGCGCGTAGTGTCCCACGCGCGCATCAAGGAGATGTCAGCAAACCGTAGGGGCCCATCAGTGTCGAAGCATATAATAATAATTAGTCCAATTCGCCATGACGATGTCATCCTTAGCTACGAGTATGACCGCCATCGTGATTCCTAAAGGTAGAACTACATTGCGCACACATGGGCCACGTACGCCGATCTGGGCGTATCTTTCTCCATACATGACTTGACTTGTAGAGCTACATTAGATCCACGAAACGCGACACGATTCTACGTACAAATCAAGCGTCGCCCACGTGTGCGTCGGTATAATGTAGTTCCCGCTTTACTCTGTGGTGCTCCCGAATCATTCGCCTGAGCGCACACCGTCCCACTAGTTTCTCATTCACTCACATAATAGTCAAATTGTCGTCTGCACAAGAACACTTGTGCCTAATGGATTGAGGACGGCTGCTTCGGGACGTCTTGATACAATTATGGAGCTTAGACCTACTGACCACGAACGCATAGCTTCATAGACGCGTATTCTTCATTATACACTCGGCCAATCAACGACACGACGGCACGACGCTGCCGCTTCGTCGACAGAGTTTCATAGTTTTGTAGTGTAAGATTCACGCAGGCGTACACAAAGCGTATAATGACGAATACGTATCTAAGAAGCTACGTTCGTGGACAGCAGGCCTTAATCCATTGCAATTTACCATGACGATGTCACCTCTATCTATGACCGCCATCGTGATTCCTTACTCTGTGGTGCTCCCGAATCATTCGCCTGAGCGCACACCGTCCCGCTAGTTTCTCATTCACTCACATAATAGTCAAATTGTCGTCTGCACAGGAACACTTGTGCCTAATGGATTGATGACGGCTGCTTCGGGACGTCTTGAGACAATTATGGAGTTTTGTAACTGTCGTTCTCGTGTGCTTTTGATCTGGAGGAGTTCTGTTTTTAAGTGGAGTTGGTGAAGAATTGGAGAGGTTTTACTTAAATTTCGTAGCAACCGTATATATAGACTTTTTTTTATTCACTAGCTAATGCTAGCGACATCACCCGCGTGATAAAAAGTGCTGCTCCAGGACATGCTCAATCCGTTCAGCCGTTCGGGCGTGAAGAAGTATCAAACAGACATACTCATACTCCAAGCTTTTACCTTTATAATATTAGTGAGAATTTACACTAGTGACCCGCCCTGGCTTCGCTTGGATGCAAATAATCTATGTAAACCATTCTCATTTATTGGTATTTATATTTATGGTAAAAACCGCGTCAAACCGCGAGTTTGATGCGGTTTTTACCATAAATATAAATACGTTTACGAGAGTAAATGATATTTATTTTGCAAATAGGTTTTAAAAACACTTTTATTCGTCAATTTTTTGATAAATTTAAACTTTTTTTTGTTATAAGACTATGAGTAAATCTGCTCTGTGATGCTGTTATGCGGAGTGGCTTCCCATTGGAAACATCGACTCATCTGCTGTCCAGAGCTAACACCCAGTCTTCTAAGCTCTAGGATATGATGTCATCTCACATATCTACTGGTTCATGTTGAGCTGCCGCACAAGTTCGTTAGGGTGACTAAATAATCATACATACAAACAATGCAAGATAAATCCTAATAATATTATAAACACAAAAGTTTTTACCTATGGTATGGATGTATGGATATTTGTTACTCTTTCACGCAAATGCTACGCTAATAATATATATATATATTTAGGGGTAGGCGGAACAGAGAGTAAAGCCCCACATACCTCCGTTGAAAAGGGAGGATCCTCCAACCAGACGGGATGTTATGTCTGGCGGGCTATTGCCCGATAGATGATTTTGGGCTGTTCTATATGTTCTAATCGCGCGGAGAACTTTGATTGCGCGATGCAGGATTAGTTCTTATGTGACGCCATAGATGTCGCTACATCACTCCCCTCCGGAGATCGGAGATCGATGGTTCTTGATGCTTCTTGATGCGTGCCAGGCCAGTGGTAGGTTGGTTCCAGTGGGTCGGAACCGAATGCCGCATAGTTCTCGGTGAGTCGGAACTGTCTGCGGTGATGCCCCAGTGAGTCGGGGTGGTGCTATCCCAGTGAGTCGGGATGATGCCCCAGTGAGTCGGGGTGATGATGTCCCAGTGAGTCGGGATGATGCCCCAGTGAGTCGGGGTGGTGCTGTCCCAGTGAGTCGGGATGATGCCCCAGTGAGTCGGGGTGATGATGTCCCAGTGAGTCGGGATGATGCTGCAGGCTCCAGTGAGTCGGAGTAGTGCTGCTGGCTCCAGTGAGTCGGAGCGGTGCTGTGCGACGTACGGCTTGACTGCTAGCGTCGACCAGGAGAGGTTCTTCGTAGCTCTTCGTATGACTGGCCGAAGGTGCAGTGTGCTTCGCCAAGGTCGCTGATGAGGCTGAGGGTGATGACCAGGTATGACCAGGTAGGCATGCTGGTGGTCAGGATACCCTTTATAGCCGTGGGTGATGGCTGTATGGCTCGCTGCTCGAAAGCTTGAGGAAGTGATGATGACGTCACGAAGTAGTAGCTGCACGAAGGCTGCGCTGACGTTCATTGTCGAGGGTCACCAGTTTAGGGGTAGGCGGAACAGAGAGTAAAGCCCCACATACCTCCGTTGAAAAGGGAGGATCCTCCAACCAGACGGGATGTTATGTCTGGCGGGCTATTGCCCGATAGATGATTTTGGGCTGTTCTATATGTTCTAATCGCGCGGAGAACTTTGATTGCGCGATGCAGGATTAGTTCTTATGTGACGCCATAGATGTCGCTACATATATATATCTTCCTGCCCTTGTCCCGTTTTATTTGGGGTCGGCACAACACGTTTTTATCTTCCATTCTGTCCTGTCACTCGTCACGCTATCACTCCCTTTTCTTTCATATCACTTCTCACACAATTTATCCATCTTTTCTTTGGCCTCCAATTTCAATTTTCAATTCTTTATTGCTATATCACATGTGTTACATAAGATCTTAAGAATTTAGTTAAGTGCACATGGACCCTGTCGGGCACAGCAATTACAAACAATACAGGTAGTACAGTTTTAGAGAAAAAAGTAAAAAAAAAAGAAATCGGATATACAACTCAAATAATATGAAATACAACTGTCACTAAAATAGCTCCCTCTCCCTCTCCATCCATCCACATGTAAATTCATAACTCTTTTAGCAACATGACCTTCATCCCTCCTCTTCACATGACCATACCAAGATAAACGATTCCCTTTCAACTTTTCAGTCACTGGCGCCACTTTCAAACTTCCCCTAATATACTCATTTCTCACTTTATCCATTCTTGTCACACCACACATCCATCTTAACATTCTCATCTCCGCTACGTGCAATCTTTTTTCATCCGTCTTTTTCACAGCCCAACATTCTGATCCATACAGTATGACAGGCCTTATCACGGACTTGCTACGCTAATAATAATAGTAGTTAATAACAATATAATAATGATACTTGTGTATGTAATGCTACGGAACGGATTTCGATGAATCTTGGTACACAGATAGACCATGGCCTAGAATAGCACATAGGATACTTTTTATCCTGTGATTATGTTACCTTGGGATAATTTTCAGCTGACAGCTGCTAGTAAATAATAAATAAAAGCTTTTTTAAAAGGAATCCAACGAAACACCAATCAAACAAAACTTGAAAGAGAATATTTATTAAAAACAATTGAGCGATATATTTTCCTTATAATATAATATAATTGTCTACATGAATTTTTTATTTCTCATTTCGAAGGTTTACTGCAAAAAACATCTATAGAAATAAGTCCTTTGTGATATATTTATAATCTATTTTTATCTAGGTATTCTTATGTGTAGTGTACAAATATCACACTGGTAGATAATATTATAAAGGTGAAAATTCGTGAGTGTGTGTTGTTATTTCTTCACGCTCGATCGGCTTAACGGATTTAGATGTGATACACGGGTAGAATATTTCCTGGAATAGAACGTAGGTACGTACATTTTAATCCCAGGACTATGTTCCCTTGAGACAATTTTTCTACTTTTACGTGGGCGAAGCCCCGGGCAGCAGCTAGTAATAAAAGGAATAAGAATATTTTTGACCAATTGGCGTCCGTAACCTGGCTGCGTTTCAGTTACCTCTTCGGGGAAACTGAAGGTTTTGACTGTGAAATTATGGACGAAGTTATCATGATGAATAACTACCGGAGATTTATTGTGAAGGACGGCACGGTTGACATCTGTCGGGCATGTCACCGTCCGGAAGAATCAATTCGTCACATTATCTCTGGTTTTTTTCGTCTAGCTAACGGGGAATACTTGCATAGACACAACCTTGTAGACAGGATTATCCATCAGCAACTTGCTCCGAAATACTCTCTTGTGGAATCGGAAGTGCCGTACTATAGGTACGAGCCCGATCCAGTTCTTGATAATGGTCATATCACTTTGTACTGGGATCGGTCCATCATCACTGACAGGACTATTGTAGCCAATAAGCCTGATATAGTGGTGGTGGACCGAAGCGAGAGGCGTGCAATGATTGTTGACATATCCGTTCCGCATGACGAGCACCTCGTGATATAGATAAACAAATCAAGTATACTTGGCTCGCGAGGTTGTCGACATGTGGAATGTGGACTCGGCGATCATTGTACCGATAGTCGTGTCAGGCAATGGCTTAATAGCCAAGAGCTTAGGAGGCTCGCGTTAGGCGACTGGATCTAGGGCTTGATTCAGAAAGCCGTACTCCTGGACACGGCTCGCATTGTTAGGAGGTTCCTTTCTCAGGAGCCCTGACCGCCGGTAGCTTAGACCCTGTTCCCGATACCGGTGGGGTACTATATTGGTCTAGTGGTTGGTGGCCCTGCTATGCCCTGCCCTGCTATGCTATGTTCTGTTACGACTGCCGCGCTTTTGCAGCGCATCGGGAATGTTTGCCGACGCGCGCACTGATAACTTTGATGCAGTATGGCGTAAAAAATCCGCCTCGATGCTTCGCAGGTTGCGTGACAGTCCGAACAGCATGCTGCACTCGATAGCCGCCCGGGTAGATAGCCCGCTGGTACGTACACTGGTTGATCGGACCAGGTCGTTACTAGTTATTAAGTATTAACATAGGAGATTTTGTTTACTAACACAGTCGACTTCTGTGGTGTTGTGGTGTGTTACCGTGTGTTAATTTTTATTCCGTGAAATTTAATTTATTGAAATTTTTATCTCTATTCCATGACATTTTATTTACCGGCATTTTATTTACCGACATTTTATTTTTATATGACTTTTAAATTTTCATTTTTATTTACTGACATTTTATTTTTTACATGACATTTAAATTTTCATTTTATTTACTGACATTTTATTTTTATATGACATTTAAATTTTTTGTTTCCATGCCATTTAATTTATTGATATTTTATTCTATTGACATTTAAATTTCTGTTCTAAGACATTTAAGTACTTAATTAATTTGGTGAGTAATTGAATATAATGTATTTGAATTTAATAATTATCTAATTTGTTATGGGAAGAATGAAATGAATGAAAAATGTATGAACTAACATAGAAATAAGTAGGTACTAACATATTATGTGGACCAAAGTTGTCTTGAATAAATAAATAAATATTATTATTATTATTATTATTATGCCGGAGGTCGTAGACTCGATTCCCACCCAGGACAAATGTTTGTATGATGAGCACGATCATTTGTTCTGTGTCTGGGTGTAATTTATCTATAATATGTATTTAGAAATATATAAGTATGTTTATCAGTTATCTAGTACTCATAACACAAGCTCTGCTTAACTTGGGACTAGATGGCGTTGTGTGATAGTTGTGGAATAATATATAATATATATTACACAGACACCATATTTGGAATTGCCGTACTACTATATAAGTATCACGTTGTACTGGGAACGGTCCATCATCATCACTGACAGGACTGTTGTGGCCATCAAGCCTAATATTATAGAGATGGACCAAATCAAGAGATGCGCAATGATTAAATAATAATAATAATATTCCACAACTATCACACAACGCCGTCTAGCCCCAAGCTAAGCAGAGCTTTTGCTATGAGTACTAGACAACTGATAAACATACTTATATATTTCTAAATACATACATATTATAGATAAATAACACCCAGACACAGAACAAATGATCGTGCTCATCACACAAACATTTGTCCTGGATGGGAATCGAACCCACGACCTCCGGCATAGCAGTCAGGGCCCCTAACCACTAGACCAACAGGCCTGTCAAAATATTGTTAACGTAACGTCGCTTATCAAACAGCACAGCTTCTAAATTTACAGTGAAGTATAAACACTGCATAATTTATTGTAACAGACATATTGGCGCGCTGTAACAACTATTTGGATATAGGTCTATGTTTTGTTGATTGCTGAGGCCATAATACGTATTTTGGTCTATGACAAAGTGATCCCCCAGACCCCCTAGCCAAGTTACAACCGTTTCGTTTCGATTCTCTTTTCTTTGATCACCCCAAGTCGGCCACGCCTCCTATTCCTTTGTTCTGACCTCTTGACTGAGCGTTGATATGACGTCAGAACAAAGGAGTCGGAGGCGTGGCCGACTTGAGGCGATCAACGAAAAGAGAATCGAAATGAAACGGTTGTAACTTGGCTAGGGGGCCAGGAGATTAGAGTGGCAACAAATCGATTAACATTCAAAACCAAAGTTCGCGAGCTAATTCGTAAGAAGTTGGCAGCAGTGTCATCACAGCGTTAATGTTTTCAAATTGTTGATTTGAACCAATTGTTTGACTTTATTAGTATAGATATATATGTAGATAGTTTTATTAACTTGTGTATGTATTATGTAATTATATGATTTTCATGGTTTATTAGTATATATATTCTTGTACCTATTCGCCTTTCCTCTCTCTTTTATTGCACCTACCACTATTTATCTCTGCATCACCCTAAGGTTAACTGGTAGAAAATGCCTAAGGCATTAACTCCGCCGCTGTAGGTTTGTGCATAAAGTATTTAATAAATAAATAAATAAAGTGTTCTAGCTATTCAATGTCTCTCAAAAGTAAAAACCGCCAATTTTTCGGAACAGATTTCTGCGGTGTTATTCAACAAGCGATAACTTGCAATATTCAATTACGATAGGATTTTAGACGTCGACTCATCTCTACATATTTCACATAGATACTATGCATCTATGTATCTATATACAGTAACATCTCTGATCACTTTCGCTATGAAATGCCAGCACTATGTGCATACATCGAATGCCAAGCATTCCCAAGTTACTCGTATACCTGTACAGCTACGTAAGTATCGGTGTTTGCTATCGAGTGGTGTGCTGGTAACACCATACATATCTACATTAATGATGTATCTACGAATAGAAGTGAGACCAGCCCCCCTAGCCAAGTTACAACCGTTTCGTTTCGATTCTCTTTTCGTCGATCCCCTTGACTAGGCCACGCCAATTCCTTTATTCTGACGTCATCTCAACGCTCAGTCACGTGGTCAGAACAAAGGAATAGGAGGCGTGGCCGACTCGAGGCGATCAATTGGCTTAGGCTTGAGATACTCTGCTTATTAATTATACGTAGGTATAGAATTTGTCTAAGCAAAGGTAACAATAATTTATATGTTAGTGGTAAAACTTTTTAAAGAGAACCCCATTATATCCTGGCAAGTTTGTTATAATAAGAGGTCGGAATAAGGTAGAGTTAAACATGTACTTATACCGATTTCATACAGCGAAAGAATAAAGTGGATATGTCTCAAATCCCGAGATTAATCTTAAAGGGCATTTTTTTATGACGCTATCAGAATTAGAGGAGAAAAAATCTCTTCCTGCATTAAGGACGAGGAGGAAGCGTATAAATTTATTAACCTCACCTCAGTTGTTGTAGAGAGATCTTTTTCAATGAAAAATACTAATAAAAATTGTATGTTAATTTTATTATATTTGTTTTATTTGACATATCTATCTCCGAGGTTTTTATTATTATTTATTTGTAATATTGTTGGCCACACGGGATTTTTTATTAGAAATCCCGGGAAAATCCATATTAATATCAACATTTTGATGCAAGTACATGAATAACTACCTAATTCCGACACCTGGTTATCATGTCTATGTACCGCTCATCATTGACTGTAACGTTTTGACCATCATCATTTTAATTTTACCCAAATCGGTCAATCTGTTTAGGAGGAGTTAGGGAACTGATAAACACACGTACGGAAGAATTATATATATAAAGATGTGCCACGCTGGTTAATTATTATACTCGTTAAAGATATAGTAAGCCTATAAATTAGAAAACTATAAAGTAACTATTTGTATTCATAAAGGAAAGCCGAAAGATATAATATTACAATAATCCATAATGATGATTATGATGGTCCTTGCTAGAAAATCGATAAGAACTTGTAGCAGAGAGAACAAACATTTGTCCGACCATAAAATAAGTATTACCGATATTTATATCTACAACAGCAATAAATAATGCTACATCTGGTATAAATTGACACTTTGAATAAATTCCGATTACAGCTGCCATTCCAGATCACTAAGTTATATCTACGCAACAAGTACCAAAATAATCAGAGAAATAGGAAATCTTGATAACCTTATAATATGCACACAATAACTCCTAACAAAAGCATAGCTAAAATCGGTAGCGGATCAAAAGTCCGGTCTCAAAGACCCGGGGCGAATGCTTAAAGTTCTGGGGTTACCCCCCTTTCACCCCCAAAAGTTACGGGTTTCGGGTCGGGGTGAACATAAGACCGCTTTATTTCATACCTTGGGTACTTCGCAATCATTATTTTACGTTTGGCAACTAATTCGTATGCTATCGGGGTTGACAGTCTTAGGGGCACTTAATTTACGCATATTTTACTACCTGTGAAAATGTGAACGCTTTCGTATGTTTTTGAATTATTAATTGGGACGCATACTGTGTTCGCGTGTACACACGTGTGTTTGAAATTAGGATGCGAACCATCTCGTAATGATGCTGTTGTTTAATGTAATCCTAATAATCTGTATACAACATTAGTTTTAGTATATGCGAAACCCGAAATACGTGTCTAGGATTTTTAACCGACTTCAAAAAGGAGGAGGTTATATGTTCGGTTGAATGTATGTTTTTTATTTATTTTTTTTATGTATGTTCACCGATTTCTCGGTCAATTGTGGACCGATTTAAAAAAAATTTTTTTTGATTGAAAGTATATGCTTCCGAGTTGGTCCCATAGAAATATTGTTATGATCTGATCATGAACTTCGAAGATATGGAACAGAACTCCTCATAGGATCACAGCAGAACCGTCGTAACAAGTAAAATTGCTTTGTTTATATATGTAGTCGATGACTGACTGAAAGTAGAGAGGGAATATATCGAACTGATCTGATGATGAAGCCTGAAGTTAGGCACCGGAACTCTGTAATAAATTAATGTAATCTAACCGTGTTTGGGATTATTAGAATTGTCATGAGATGCACTCTGGTTATAAGGTAATGTTTGGCTGAGGGGTACTTTTTAGTGGTGGTACCATAACTAAAAAGTGTAAAATAAAAAACTTTTTACAAAAAAAATACAACCGACTTCAAAGTAAAAAAAAAACTGAAAAGTGCAAAATAACTTTAATTTCGGAAGTCGGTGTTAAATAACGAAGAGACAAAACTATTATAGAAACACCGACTTCCGAAATTAAAGTTATTTTGCACTTTTCAGTGTTTTTTTTTACTTTGAAGTCGGTTGTATTTTTTTTGTAAAAAGTTTTTTATTATGTAAAGAATCTATGTACAAAATTTCATAACTGTATCATGAAAAATAACAAAGTTATAAGCTTGTTAAGCTACTTGGTTGTCCGCACAAATTCGTGGTCACCGGGCCATTCGGGCGACTGAGGGGTTGTTTTGCTCCCGCACTCAGCTGTGCGCTGGTGTCTAATGCCCGCTATGACCTCCCGTGACCTGTGTTGTATTTAGAGTCGGTGGTGTCCAACTTGTGACCTTTTTTAAATATTTTTGGGAAAAAATATAACATGGTGTAAAAATTATTGGAATTGATTCAGTTACTGATTCCGAACCAACTATATTAAGGTTTCGCATAATTATACTAAAAATAATGTTGTACGAAATGGGGCTCTAATTCAATTCAATTTTGATGTTGGCATCCTAAATATTTTTAATATTGTAAATAGAAATGTGAGTTTGTTTGTTACGCTTTCACACCTTATCTACTCAACCGATTAACGTGAAATTTTGCATACACGTTGTCAGAGGTATAGAAAAGATATAAGGAATCATTACAACTAGAAAAAATATTGTTCACGAGGGAAACCGGGAACAAAAGCTTATATAAATATAAAACAGACAAAATTACAAAGAGAGAAATAAGCAGCAGTTTATAATTATAAAATAGACCAAAAAAACAAAAACGTATAGAGAAAATTATCAGAAAATTGTTAATTTTCTGTTAATTTCCTCTTTCCTTCCTCCTTCCTTTTTTTGAATTAAGATAAAATTAAAAGACAATTAATAGAACAAAAAAAAATACAAAAAGATAACAAAGTCACTCGTCACGCTATCACTAACTCCCTTTTCTTTCATATCACTTCTCACACAATCCATCCATCTTTTCTTTGGCGTCCGTCTCCCTCTCCATCCATCCACATACATACAAATAGTATGAATTCCCCTAACGACATTTTAAGTTTTATTTATAAAGCATTTGATAATGCAGACAAGTCTGCAAATAAAAATAAAGCAAGTAAATTGACTGACAGGCACTCGAAACATTTTACTATACCTTGGATTGATGATAATATTACCCGGCTTTGTGATAAAAGAGACAAATTATATAGTGATTGGAAAAATAATTTAAAAAATTCAAAAATCAAATTAGAATATAATAAAATTAGAAATAAAATTCATAAAATATTAGAAAACAGAAGAAATAATTATTATATGCAATATATTAGTGACAATTTTAAAAACGTAAAAAAAATGTTTACTATTCTAAATCAAATGTTAGGGAGAGTGACATTGTCACTTGACACGGCTATTCTTAGAGCTTTTGATGCACAAGGAATCACTACCAAAACCATTGCTGACAACTTTGCAAATTGTTTTGACAGAGCGGTTAAAGACATAGTTCCTAACTGTAATATTAAAATAACAGATCCTAAAGTAACACGTATACCCTTGGATTCTAGTATGTTTTTTAAAAAAGCCTCGGCTAGCAGCGTTCATAAAATCATTAAACAACTCAACTCAAAAAAAGCTCCAGGTCCAGACAATATTAAAGTTTCGGATATTAAAATGATAGGTATATCCAAACCTATTGCTGACTTAATTAATCGAAGCATTGAAAGTGGTCTATACCCAGATGATCTAAAGGTAGGTTGCATAAGGCCAATTCATAAAAGGGGTAAAAAAAACGATTATTCAAACTATCGTCCTATAACATTGCTCTCGTCTATTGATAAAATAGTTGAAAAATATGTTTGTGAACAAATTCATACATTTTATAGAAAACACGACGTAATTAACCGACACCAATTTGGTTTTCAGGCCGGCAAAAGCACCACGAACCTTTTGTCCAACTTCACCGATGAAGTCAATAAGCACTTGAATGATAAAAAATATGTTCTTGCTCTCTTTATTGACTTCTCACGTGCCTTTGACACACTCATTCATAATCAGCTAGTTGTTAAATTAGATGACTGCGGAGTACGTGGCCCATTACTGAATTGGTGTAAAAATTATCTAAAAAATCGAACCTTTACTGTAAAAGTTGATAACATCTGTAGTGAACGCATGGCTGTAACTGAGGGAACAGCTCAGGGCTCAGTATTAGGCCCATTGCATTTTCTAACATATGTAAATGATATGAATAACTGCATCACAAACAGTACATGCTACCAGTTTGCGGATGACACTTGCCTTGTTATTGCTGATAGAGATCCTCAAATAGCATGTGAACGCTTACAACATGACCTGGATGCTCTAACAAGATGGTGTCACGATGCTGGCTTAGTACTTAATGCAAGCAAAACTAAATTATTGGTTATTAAATCTCCATACATTAAAAAATTGCCCTTACAGAACTTAATAGCCCATGACCATGACTGCTTGCATACGGTCAATGCGATCAACTGTAACTGTCCACAAATAGATGTTGTCAATAAACAAACATATCTGGGAGTAGTTATAGACGATAAGTTCAACTGGAGTTATCATATAGAACGTGTTTGCGATAAACTTCGGCAATTTCTTGCTATTATGACCATACTAAAAAACCGCCTGCCCTTCAAAGTGAAGATAATGCTTTATTACGCGATGGCGGAATCCTACATCCAGTATGGCCTTAGTAGCTATGGTCGTACCTATAAAACCTATCTTGATAGTATCTACAAAATTCAACTTCAAATTTTAAAAATAATATTAGTATCTCCCAAAATTAGAAATAAATTTTACGACAATATAAATGGCCTCTTTAAACACTGCAATGTCTTACCAGTTCATACTCAAATCAATTTTTTGTTACTAAAAGAACAGTTTTTCAATAAGCATCTAATAAACAAAATCGAACATCCTGTACGCACTCGGGCAATTTCCGAGAATAGGCTTCGTACACAGCGCGCCAACAATACGTATGGCGAGCGAACTACCGGGTATATTGTACCGAGACTTATTAATAGTCTACCCTCAGAAATAAAAAAAAATATTACACACAAAAATATCAAATGCAAACTTAAGCTATATTACTTAAGTATTATTTAAGAATGTTTGTTTACTTGTTTGCGGACCTAAATATTTTTTTTAAATTGTTATCGACAATAACGTACAAACATAAAATACTCATTTTGTATAGTTTCGATGTTGAGATGGATTCATGATAGCACAAGTTTAAACCTTAGTGGTTTTTGGTTGCTATTTAACTTAGACTATCCTGTATTCTTTTGTATTAATAATAAATAAATAAAAAAAAAAAAAAACATGTAAATTCATAACTCTTTTAGCAACGTGCGCTTCATCCCTCCTCTTCACATGACCATACCAAGATAAACGATTCCCTTTCAACTTTTCAGTCACTGGCGCCACTTTCAAACTTCCCCTAATATACTCATTTCTCACTTTATCCATTCTTGTCACACCACATATCCATCTTAACATTCTCATCTCCGCTACGTGCAATCTTTTTTCATCCGTCTTTTTCACAGCCCAACATTCTGATCCATACAGTATGACAGGGCCTTATCACGAACTTGTAGATTTTACCCTTCAACTTGACGGGCATCCGTGGGTCACAAGTTGTTCCCGTGACCTGTCGCCATTTCATCCATCTTGCGTTGATCCGATGTGTGTCGTCCCGGTCTACCTCACCATCCCCTTGAACGAGCGACCCGAGGTACCGAAAGTCGGAACAGATCGGTATGGGCGTTCCGGCGAGAGCTAAAGGCACTAGATTGGAGAGACCGCCGAAATCGCAGAACAAGTATTCCGTTTTGGTTCTACTCAATTTCAGGCCAACACTCTCCAGTCTGTGCCACCACACCTCCAATCTGTTCTGGACCTCTAGGCCACTTTCGGCAACCAGCACAATGTCATCGGCAAACAGCATACACCAGAGAGCCTCTTCCTGAATGTCCGACGTCAGAGCGTCCATTATCATCAGGAAGAGGTAAGGGCTGAGAGCCGACCCTTGATGTAAGCTGACAGCCACATTGAAACTGCCAGTGGTGCCCACTGTAGACCGGACTTGGGTACTGCATCGACTGTACATCGCTCGGATCAACTGCACATACTTCCCAGGCACACCTTTCTCACAAAAAGATAACAAAATATTAACAGAAAATTAACAAATAATTAACAGGAAATAAACAGAAAAAAAAAATAACAGAACATAATATAAACCAAAATTTAACGGAACAATAACAGACTGTCCCTACTGGAGAAGGATTGCTAATGATAGAAAACCATAGATGTTAGAGGAGGCCTCTACCAAGAGGCACACTGAACAGAGAGACATATTGACAGACATTACATTATTTGAAACAGCAATCTTAAATTCTAAGTAAATCTAGTTCCAGTCGTAACGGTAACGTACATCTGGTTACGGTTCCGGTTTCAGGTGCAAATCAAATCAAATCAGTCACTAATAAAACAAAACTAAAAACCAAACAACAAAAAAACGGAAAAAGCAAAAAAAAAAAAAAGAAATAATGCGAAAATCCGGCCTTCAAGTGTGAGTCGGATTCGCACATGAATTCCGTACCGTCCGTAGCAAAAAACGACAAGAAAATCACGTTTGTAAGTTTTTTTATGGGAGCTCCTTAAATATTTATTTTATTCTATTTTTTAGTGTTTGTTGTTATAACGGCAACAGAAATACATCAACTGTGAAAGTCGGCTTGTCCGACAGTCCGGTAACCGTCCGAACCGAGCCCAAGTCGTCGACGGCGCGTAGTGTTCCACGCGCGCCTCAAGGAGATGTCAGCAACCGTAGGGGCCCCGCAGGGTCGAAGCCTACTGGGGCCATGGATGATGCGAAAGAGATCCCCGGGGCGCTGGAACAATGGCAAAGAAGGAACAGGAGTGGGTTTGTAGTCAGTACAAGTCTGACACGCCATCTCGCTCGGCCCAAGAGCAGGGGATGTCATTAGATGATTTTCCCACCTAAAAAAAAAAGTGCAGCCAGAAATTTTCTCTTGCAAGCAAACAAAACAATTTTGCGTATTTAAAATATTCATCAACATCATCATCATTCACAGCCCGATTTCACCCACAGCACATAGGCGTCTCTTTTGTTGTACCAATACGGAATTATTTAGTAGGAATATAAAAGAAAATAGTGTTTCCTAAAAGTTTATTTAATGCAGACCACGTGTCAGTTCACTGATGATAGTCAGCCACCCATGTTCCTTCAATCTTCTTTCTCTTTCGAACAATTAGCCAGGTAAGCTTACCTACATTATCATAATACATGCTATACTCTATTCATCTGGGCTTGAGACAAAAAGTAAACAACAATATAGATTTCTTCGGCCAAGTTTCTTCAACGTGTTTGAATACATTAATAACAGTCTCCTTTTCTGTTGAATGCATTGGCGTTTTCTTTGCACGCTTTTTCTTCGACGAATCACCTTTTAAGAAAATATCTGAAAGCGGCACTCTCGTATCAACAAGTTGATCAATAGTGAAAAAGATGGCGCATTATAACCCGCCCGATGACAAAACGTTACATTTTAATTCAAAATGTTTCCAGTATCTGTGGTCTATAATTTAGTATTTATAATTTATAGCCGTGAGACAAAAGGTCTACATGCTTACCTGATCTACAGATCAGGTGAGCATGTAGTACATACCCACCTTAATTACACCATAGATTTTTCCTCCCACAATCGACAAAAAATCAGCAAATAGCCATTTTACCTCAAAATGATTTTTAACAAATAAAGAGTTAGCTCCTTCACGTCCTTAAAAAAAACACCAGCTTCTATACGACCCTTAATCTTAGCGGTAACATCTCAAAAGTCCTCGAGAACGGTTGGTACTATTCACACTTTACTGCGAGCGACTCCAACGCCCATAAATAGTCACACGACCATAAAGTCGTCGTGAAAACTTTTAACAATCGCGCACTCATACTCGTATGTGGCTATATATAGGTATTGGGAATTCTTGTGAAAGTAAATAAGTGTTTCGGTATACTTACATTTTGTAGATTTTCTTGGTAAAATAGGTAAGGAACTTCATAGATAATCGATTAAGATAGATGACGAAACATTAATATTTGTGCCAACGAAAATGATACCGTCGAACTGATCTGATAATGAAGCCGGTGGGCACGGGAACTTCGTAATAAAACCATCATGAGTTGCACATTGACTATAAATTACTATCGAGGTGATGGTGAAGACCGAAGGACGGAAGGGAAGGTGGTGGATTGAAACTCCATAATAAAACAATACATCCTGGCCGTGTTTCGGCTTATTGGAATTGTGATGAGGTGCACTCTGGCTATACCTACCTAAATGATTTCATTGGTTATATTCTATAGGTACCATCACAATGTTAAAAAACAACCGAATTCAATATTAAAAAAAAACTAGGCAAATGCGTGGGTCGTGGGCTCCAGTGACTCGTTATTAAGTATGTACGGACTTAAAAGGAAGCTTTGTATTTATTACAATTAATAACATAGTAAGTATAGTATATTATAGTATAGTATAGTATAGTATAGTATAGTATAGTATAGTATAGTATAGTATAGTATAGTATAGTATAGTATAGTATAGTATAGTATAGTATAGTATAGTATAGTATAGTATAGTATAGTATAGTATAGTATAGTATAGTATAGTATATAGTAGTTTTCCTGCTACGCCAATGCCTGTTACAGCTGCAGGAACGTTTGAAAGAGGGTCCGGAGCTCTAGAACGCAAAAGGCAACTGAAGGAACACTGATAGGTGTCAGTCAACTTGGAGTGCTATTTCTATATTTTGGTTCAAATTTAAAAGTTTTTCCGCTTATAATCCATTATCAAATATCAATCCTAACAGTGTTGAAAAAAAGGAACAAAGCGAAAATTTATTATATTTTAAATGTTTATGCCCAATATTCGTTTATTATTATAATTATTATAAGCTTGGCCAAATAAGCTTTCCGTTCAGGGAATTATTCAAAACATCCGCAGGATCACAATCCCACGAAATTAAATTCCGACATGGCAGCACCCCGGGGTCTTCGAAGAGGCTGAATAAAAAAATGCCTTTGCCCAATCCCGTTAAATTAAATCAAAATTTGACATTTTCGCAACACCTTTTCGGTTAGTTACCTATCAGAATTACTAAAGATATTTCATCAAAAACAAGGTGAAGTAAGTAAAAACGAATTTTACTTTCTTCACCTTGACTTTCGACTGACCTGTTGGTCTAGTGGTTAGTAGCCCTGACTGCTATACCGGAGGTCGTGGGTTCGATTCCCACCCAGGACAAATGTTTGTGTGATGAGCACGATCATTTGTTCTGTGTCTGGGTGTAATTTATCTATAATATGTATGTATTTAGAAATATATAAGTACGTTTATCAGTTGTCTAGTACTCATAACACAAGCTCTGCTTAGCTTGGGACTAGACGGCGTTGTGTGATAGTTGTGGAAAAAAATAATAATATTGTATCAAATATTGTAATTCCAAACTAGTTTCTGTTATCTGCTTCGCCCTTGTGACAGTAGACAATTATTCCCAGCAAATTTAGCTCCCGGGATAAGAAGTATCCTATGTCCAAGTTTCATCTACCTGTGAACCAAGTTTCAGCGAAATCTGTTCAGCCGTTCGAGCGTGAAGAAGTAACAAAAATACATACACTAACAAACTTGCGCGGCGCCTTAATACTTCACTAAAGTAAAAAACTGGGCAAGTGCGAGTCGGACTCGCGCACTGAGGGTTCCGTACAAACTTGAAAGGTAAATTGCGGTTTACGATTTATGACGTATTATAAAACAACTACTTACTAGATCTCATTAAAACCAATTTTCGGTGAAAGTTTGCATAGTAATGTACATCATATATTTTTTTTAGTTTTATCATTCTCTTATTTTAGAAGTTACGGGGGGGGACACATTTTACCACTTTGGAAGTGTCTCTCGCGCAAACTATTCAGTTTAAATAAAAATGATATCAGAAACCTGAATATCATTTTTGAAGACCTATCCATAGATACCCCACTCGTATGGGTTGGATGAAAAAAAAATTTTTGAGTTTCAGTTCTAAGTATGGGGAACCCCCAAAATTTATTGTTTTTCTTCTATTTTTGTGTGAAAATCTTAATGCGGTTCACAGAATACATTTACTTACCAAGTTTCAACAGTATAGTTCTTATAGTTTCGGAAAAAAGTGGCTGTGACATACGGACGGACAGACAGACACATGACGAATCTATAAGGGTTCCGTTTTTTGCCATTTGGCTACGGAACCTTAAAAATGGGCAAATGCGAGTCGGACTCGTAAACTGAGGGTTCCGTACAAACTACAAATCCCGAATGGAGTTTCGAAGAAAATTTTTTTTTGTGACGTAGTTAATTACAAATTTACTGTTTTCAGATTTATTCCTATACCTGTGCTATAAGACCTTGCTATATGCCTAATTTCAAGATTCTTGGTCAACGGGAAGTACCCTATGAACTTTGATTCCTTTGAGAGTATCGAAATACACGTTTTTTGCGACATAAACGGCTGTATCTTTTTTATTCGTTAATTTAGAAGTATTTGTTTTCACAGCTTCAAGGGACCACAGACCTGAGTATATGGTTTATAATTTCAACTCGATACCTTCACGCGTTCCTGAGATAAAGGCAGACAGACAGACAAACAGACGGACTGACAACAAAGAGAAGGATCTCTTTAGAAAAAAACAGAACCCTTATAGGAATAAGGGTTTTTTTTCTTTTGACGTACGGAACCATAAAAATTTATAGCGTATGTCACTCAGTAGCATTGTACCTACTGGTGAAGAATTTTTTAAATCGGCCCTCTGGTTTTTTGGGTAACGTACCCAATGGGTTAAAGCGGAACCCTATTACTAAGACTCCACTGTCCGTCTGTGTGTCACCAGGCTGTATCTCATGAACCGTGACAGTTAGACAGTTGAAATTCACAGATGATGTATTTCTGTTGCCTCTATAACAACAAAGACTAAAAACAGAAAAAAAAATTGTAAAAGTTGTATAGATAATGGTACGGAACTCTTCGTACGCGAATCCGAATCGCACTTGGCTGGTTTTTGAGTTTATTCATTACAAACAAACATACAAAAATACAAACCTGTCCTATTTATAATCATAGTGTAAAAGTATAGATAACATAATTATAATATAGATAATTGTAGTATCTTTATTCATATAATTTACACACATCGTCACAACACAATAATTTACATTAGGTATTTAAAATAATTAAAAAGTGAAGATAATAATATAAAAAGTAGGGTTAGCTGTAGGCGTCGTGGAAGAGTAGTCGCATTGCTTTTTGTTAGCGATTTTTATGATTAGTTACATACATTATGATTGTTTTCTGTATTAGCAACATTAAAATGTATTTATTTTGCACTGACAACTGGAACGTTATGCGATTTGACAGCTCAGTGGAGACAGTTGACAGAGGTTATAAAATAACGCGCTGCGCTGTCCTGACACATTCCGTTCCGGTTTTCGGGGTAAGCAACATCTCAGAGTAAGTGCTACTATATAATTATTATTATTTTAAATGGTATTGATTTATGATATTTGTAATGATTGTGTGCTGTCAAGGCAAAAGTATAGAGGGTGTATTACCCGTCTTGGTCGTTTTATTTAAAACCTTCCCGCTACACTATATCTAGGTACACTAAATAAGTTTCTTATGCAATCTTTCTCTAAAGTTAACACATTAGCTAACAATTCAGAAGTGGGATAAACGAGTCGTTTATTTAAATGCATTCGTTTATCCCGCCCACAAGCGATTTTTTTTTCCTAAACTGCATCTTCTACTTTTGCTTTGAAAGTACCTACGTATGTAGGCACCGTTACAATGTTGTTGATAAAATAGTACCTATCTAAGCGGGCATAGTGATGTGTACTTTAAAATGGTGAACTTTAAAATATTCAGGCTTATCGCTTTTGTTGTACTACCTTATTCAATATGAGTTTCTTCTGACACCACCACACGTGCCTTGCCCGGGGCTACACTCTGGAGGTACTACCACACCACCACACGTGCCTTGCCAGGGCTACACCCTGGAGGTACTACCACACCACCACACGTGCTTTGCGAGACACCACCACACGTGCCTTGCCAGGGCTACACTCTGGAGGTACTACCACACCACCACGCGTGCCTTGCCAGGGCTACACTCTGGAGGTACTACCACACCACCACACGTGCCTTGCCAGGGCTACACTCTGAAGGTACTACCACACCACCACATGTGCCTTGCCAGGGCTACACCCTGGAGGTACTACCACACCACCACACGTGCTTTGCCAGGGCTACACCCTGGAGGTACTACCACACCACCACACGTGCCTTGCCAGGGCTACACTCTGGAGGTACTACCACACCACCACACGTGCCTTGCCAGGGCTACAGTCTGGAGGTACTACCACACCACCACACGTGCCTTGCCAGGGCTACACTCTGGAGGTACTACCACACCACCACACGTGCCTTGCCAGGGCTACACTCTGGAGGTACTACCACACCACCACATGTGCCTTGCCAGGGCTACACCCTGGAGGTACTACCACACCACCACACGTGCTTTGCGAGACACCACCACACGTGCCTTGCCAGGGCTACACTCTGGAGGTACTACCACACCACCACGCGTGCCTTGCCAGGGCTACACTCTGGAGGTACTACCACACCACCACACGTGCCTTGCCAGGGCTACACCCTGGAGGTACTACCACACCACCACACGTGCTTTGCGAGACACCACCACACGTGCCTTGCCAGGGCTACACTCTGGAGGTACTACCACACCACCACACGTGCCTTGCCAGGGCTACACTCTGGAGGTACTACCACACCACCACACGTGCCTTGCCAGGGCTACACTCTGGAGGTACTACCACACCACCACATGTGCCTTGCCAGGGCTACACCCTGGAGGTACTACCACACCACCACACGTGCCTTGCCAGGGCTACACTCTGGAGGTACTACCACACCACCACGCGTGCCTTGCCAGGGCTACACCCTGGAGGTACTACCACACCACCATGCGTGCCTTGCCAGGGCTACACCCTGGAGGTACTACCACACCACCACACGTGCCTTGCCAGGGCTACACCCTGGAGGTATTACCATACCACACGTATGTAAATCTATTGAGTACCTAAGGACAACTCGGGGTGTGTTCAGATGGATTAGGGACCGGTTTTGGATCACTGTTAAATGACCGTAGCAAACATATCTACCAACTTATGAATCGTTGTTACCATGACCTGCGTTCTGAGCTTACTTATAAAGTAAATGAGCAGATCAGTAATACTTTTGATTAGGAATAATCTAAATGCAACTAAAGAGGACAGTTAATAGTATTGACACTTATTGAAATTAAAATTAGGTAAATTAGTATTATATGGATTGCCTGTTGACAGATAGTGCTTTTGCCCGCGGCATCGCCCGCGTACATATTAATATAGCCTAGGTCACTCAGGGATACAGTGGCTTTCTATGTGTGAATGCAATCGGACCATTGAGGGATCTGTTCAGGACCATTGAGAGGCCTGTTCAGGACCATTGAGAGGCCTGTTCAGGACCATTGAGAGGCCTGTTCAGGACCATTGAGAGGCCTGTTCAGGACCATTGAGAGGCCTATTCAGGACCATTGAGAGGCCTGTTCAGGACCATTGAGAGGCCTGTTCAGGACCATTGAGAGGCCTGTTCAGGACCATTGAGAGGCCTGTTCAGGACCATTGAGAGGCCTGTTCAGGACCATTGAGAGGCCTGTTCAGGACCATTGAGAGGCCTGTTCAGGACCATTGAGAGGCCTGTTCAGGACCATTGAGAGGCCTGTTCAGGACCATTGAGAGGCCTGTTCAGGACCATTGGGGGGACCTGTTCAGAACCATTGAGGGGCCTGTTCAGGATAAACCAATTGGCTTTATCAGGCAATTGTTTATTAACTAATAATTGTTTTTCATTACAGGCAGGACATTTGAGGGACCTGTCTGTTTATATTAGAGGCAGGACATTTGAGAGGCCTGTTTGTTTTTCATTAGAGACAGGATATTTGAGGGGCCTGTTTGTTTTCCATTAGAGGCAGGACATTTGAGGAGCCTGTTTGTTTTTCATTAGAGGCAGGATATTTGAGGGGCCTGTACGCTTGTCATTACATGATAGCGACAAGAAATAAGTAACATAGATTTGTAACTTGACTTCTTGACATTTCAAAAGTGCCTGTAAATTGTTTATTTGAAATAAAATGCTTTGAATCAGTAGAGGCAGGACATTTTAGAGACCTGTTTTTGAATGACTGTTTATAGAATAAGATAATGATTTGTAAGAATAATAATAATAATATATATTTATTGAGCAACAAAGTAAAATCATGTACACACAATTGCTTACAATCAATTGTGTCTAAATAGTAATTGGTAAATTGATAATTATGTTTAGTCTCGTTCCTAGGTACAGCAACCAGTGTATGAATAATCTAAAGTTTTATTCGCTACTGTAATAGATATCTGTTTGCTTTATTGCTGTTATTCTTTTTTTCTTGTCTCATTATTTTGTGTATAACACCAATTTCTTTATTCTTTCACATACGAGGTCGTATTTGTAATACGGATGGCCGACTGTTAGCGATTTTTATGATTAGTTACATACATTATGATTGTTTTCTGTATTAGCAACATTAAAATGTATTTATTTTGCACTGACAACTGGAACGTTATGCGATTTGACAGCTCAGTGGTATGACAGTTGACGGAGGTTATAAAATAACGCGCTGCGCTGTCCTGACACATTCCATTCCGGTTTTCGGGGTAAGCAACATCTCAGAGTAAGTGCTACTTTATAATTATTATTATTTTAAATGGTATTGATTTATGATATTTGTAATGATTGTGTGCTGTCAAGGCAAAAGTATAGAGGGTGTGTTACCCGTCTTGGTCGTTTTATTTAAAACCTTCCCGCTACACTATATCTAGGTACACTAAATAAGTTTCTTATGCAATCTTTCTCTAAAGTTAACACATTAGCTAACATTTTTTACTTAATTTTGTTTTAAATTAAGTACAACCATTTATTTAACTCACTCGGTGCCAAACGAAGCTTAGGCGCTAAGTGCTTTGGCACTGATTACATGTCTGCTTCATTTGTTGGTAGTCACAAAGCCCAGTGTTAGTACCTACCAACCGAAATACTTACGTAAGACGGTCCTTTTTAACTCGCCTATCGTCAACATCGAGCATGGTTTAAAAGCTTGTTACTTCATCTAACGTAATTCAACGCGATGTTTAACGAAATGGCTCTAAAAAACTCTGTCAGCATTCGGTAATTCCGTGATTTACTCGAATATTTTACAAAACTTGTTCCAGGAAATACGTGTTTTTTTAAACACTTAAAGTTTTTGAAAAAATTTGTCGTCATTCAGAATCTTGATTTCTTTTGTAATACTTTTTGACTTTTTTAATTTTTGAGTAAATTATGAAGTGTCAAAGTTCATGCTAAATAGCAGATTTTCAGAGGTTTTTACTGAATTAGATTAACACAAATTTATAAATTGATTTCAATAGAAGCCTAGATAATATCCACAAGATATTGTGTTTCCAAAATATCTAATAAAAAATGTGTAATAACGTCATAATCGCGTAAGAGCGGTTGTATGAAATATAGTGAAAATGTATGTCGATTTGCATCCCATTAAATAAGAATTTAGTAGAAACCAATCCAAACCAGACAAGAAGGCTGGCTCGTTCTGTGCCACCACAGATCTTTAACTACACCTGGAACCTTACCATGACGTGTTATAATGTCCGGCATGCGAGCGAGACCCTGTAACAGGTCCGTTTAGGTCGTAAAATGGATCGCGTTAAGAACACGTGGTAAGACCTCTAGTGTCATTTTTTTTCTTTGGGGCCTGTGCACACCACGTTTTTTGAACGCGCCGTTGACGCGCGTTTGTAGCGATACAGACGCGATACGCACGCGAGTCAGACGCAACCTGTAGACCTTTAATAGGATAAAAGCGCGCCGTCGACGCACGTTTCTAAAACGCGCGTCAACGGCGCATTTAAAAAACGTGGTGTGCACAGGCCCTTAAGGCTGACCGCACACCTGAGACAAGACAGTCTTAAGACAGACTATTGCTTTACAAGACATATGAAGACGCGCACACCTGAGACAAGACGTCTTATAGACAAAATTTTCTAACAACAACAAAAACTGCACAGCGACAAGTCTGTCTAACGACAGTTGGCTTCCTTTTTGTTGAGACGTCTTGTCTCAAGTGTGTGCGTCTTCACATGTTTTGTAAAGCAATAGTCTGTCTTAAGACAGTCTTGTCTCAAGTGTGCGGTCAGCCTTAGTTTTGAGATAGACTTGTCTAGGTGAGACAAGTCTGTCTAAAGACTGTCTTGTCTCAAGTGTGCGCTCACCCTAGTTTAAAGATAGCATCTGCCAACAGTATCGCCCGTATCTTCACCATCATCATTTCAGCCGAAAGACGTCCACTGTTGGATATAGGCCACCTCCTGGTGTCGCCACAATGACCTGTCCTGTGCGTCTTGCAGCATCGGAGCACAGAGCATCGGATTCCCGCGACCCTCGTCAGGTTATCGGAAGGCCTCCCACAAAGGTAATAAGTCTACAACAAACGGTTCTTAATTACCTAACCATCAAACAGGTAATCTAAAACCAATTATCGTACACATATTAAGAAGTTAAGATAGATTGAAAACGTGACGATGTATATAACATACTGCTCGTAACTGTAGCTACCCTCTCCAAACCAACTAAATTTCCATCTACTAAATGATGCCACCGCAACTTGATTATCTATCAGACGGCCGCATTCAACAGACGTTTGCTAACCAATCCTATAACACTATATATATATACCTATAGCCTGCTGGAGCGGCGGAAATCTCCCTTCATTCGCTCTTCCCAGTCCTACAAAGCCTTATTAGGTTGTGTTGTGCACGGTGCAAGATGCGCCCGGTGCCAATCGATGTGGGTAACCATGGCAACGGTCGCCAGCCCACAACCAGACAAGACCTTTATGCTACACGATTTGGAGACGACTGTAGATACGATTTTGTTTTAATTTTTGTTGGTATTGGGAGACGAGTTGGAATGAAATTATAAAAAGAAAGACAGATAGCCTTTGTGAGAATTCTAATTATGGAAAACCATCGAGATATAAGTACTAACGTACTAGAGAAGACACCGTAAATTCCTACTTTTTCTCGTTCAACTGCGGCGATCGCGCCGCACCGCACGAAGAAAACGCGTAAGTGCCGTGATTTACATGGCGCTAAAGACCTTTTTTACAAGAATAAATACACTTCCGCAGCAAATCTAGCGCTGTGGTAAATTAGTTACGGTTTAGACGAATTGTTATTATTTTAGCGCTGCAGCGAACTAAAGATTCAAATTACGAAAATAGGACAATTCAGTTATTTGACGTAGCTTCTCTAGTACGTTAGTACTTATATCTCGATGTGGAAAACGGAAATCTCTTATGCAACAACGGTTGTGGCACTTATCGTTGGCGCTGCATTATTAAACGTTTTAAATATCGCAGCATATGCTGAGTTAGGCGCCTTTTTTGCCTCGTACAGATTATAATTTTCTTTTTCTATTATAAATGTTTTTCTTTCCCATTGGAGTTTAAGTATATTGGCGTCCATCATAGCATTTGACCATGCTGGGGAGAAATAGACCATACTGGGATGGACATGGCCCACTTCCCCTCTCTTCCTTTATACGCATATGCATCATCTGTTCCACACATATACTGTTGCTGCTGCCTCGTTGACTTCATAGCAAAAGCAACTGCTAAGCTTAGGGTCCTGGGTTCAAAAAATGTTAATGAATGTTTCTATTAGGAAATACTCTGTAGCAGCACGGAGTTTGGGGATTAGTGATATGATTCCTCCGTGCCTCGAAGAGCATGTAAAGTCGTTGGTCCTGCTCATGATCTCTCCTCGGGTGTATTAGATTGCCGTCCCATCGGAGAACGGAGTGTAAATTAATAGAGAGTGCACCTGTGTTTGCGCACCCGGTTGTGCATTAATTTATCTCTTGCGTACTTGGCTAATCTCTAAGAGGTTTTGCATAATCTTGATGTAACAAGCATGTGCGTGGGATTTACGCGCTTCAATCAACGAAAAATACGAATAGAATACTAAGGCCTTTTTTGTAAGTCCATGACACAATTCTGTTCTAGTCCATTCTGTAGAGCTCTTAAACCGCAACGGATCGATCTCGCGTTTGATTTTTTCTACTTTTAAGGCTTCTCAACATTTCATCCAAAGTAGCTTGAAGTTTAGGGTCCGAGACACGCAAATAAGGACAGTCCAGAATATTCTGAAACGAGCCGATATTGTTGTTTCATAGCCGTGCCGAATTTACACTGGTACGAATAATATATCCACTAAACCGGCATTGCACCCACAGAAATTCGCAGGGCGTTAGCTAGCCGCATAAAAATGGATAACACAACAAAACAACCCTCACCATCGAATGCACAATCAGCTCAGCGCCTCTGAGACTTAAAAGTTGTAAAAGTTTTGCTGCAAGCGTCAGTCCATTTCATAGAAACACCACCTCGGAGAGATGCGACCTTCGGCGGTAGAAGCTTAAACCTCCTGATGATTTTATCACCTGGACACGAATTGCCATGGCCAACCTAAAAAACTCTAAACCAGGTTGGGCGCAGCAAAAACAATCTCCACAGATGGGGATTCTCGGGCGGTTCCGATCATATATATATAAGATGAATTGTTCAAGTGGTCACACCTCCCGCTCCGCCCTAGATCGAGAGGAGTCATTGGATGATTCCCACCTAAAGGGTCTTGAATGACAGACAGGTGGACAACAAAGTGATCCTAGAAGGGTTCCGTTTTTCCTTTTGATGCCTCAAACCCGGCCAGCGGAACCCTAAAAACACTTGCAGAACCATGGTTGCAAGTCGTGTTACGGCTATGTAGTCGTCACACGATCGACGATCGTAAGTTATAAAATCCGTATCGTGCCCACGCAAAATTGGTAAACTATACACAGATGAATGGGATCCTCGCTTGCAAAGTTTTGCCCCGGCGGTGACGTCATTGTTTATTTGTCATATCTCTGTATGGTTCTGATCGCAAAGTGTATGCAGTCGATATTGACGGTAACGTAGAATAAGTGAATAAATAGGTTGCTGTGTTATGCTTATGCTTATGCAGCTGAGGTTTATTCAATTCAGCACTTCTTTGAATATTTATGTTCCAGAGATGGGAGTGAATGAAGCCTTTCACCTCTTTGCAATCGTCTTTGTAGGTTTAGGTGTAATACAACGCTTAAAATTATGATTGTATTGTAACTTAATTTTGCAATTGGGATGTATTAAGAGGGTCCTTTTCCACTCGCCTATCGTCAACATCGAGCATGGTTTAAAAGCTGCTCCATCTAACTCAATCCAACGTGATTTTTGATGAAGAGACAATGCGAAAAAAGAGAGATAACGCCTGAAAACTCTGTTGGCATACGGTAATTCCGTGATTTATTCGAATATTTCACAAAACTTGTTCCAGGAAATACGTGTTTTCTTTAAACCCTTTAAAGTTTTTCAGAAAAATTGTCGTCATTCAGAATCTCGATTAAATGTGCAAGGCTTCTATTGATGAACTTTTTTATATTTTTAATATATGAGTGCATTATGGAAGTTCACGTAAAATAGCCGATTTTCAGAGGTCTTAACTAGATTAGTTTTACACAAATTTATGTTTTGATTTCTATAGAAGCCTAGATAATATCCACAAGATAGTTGTGTATCCAAAATATATAAAGAAATATGTATAATAACATCATCATCACGTAAGAGCGGTTGTATTCAAATGTAACTCGAAAAGGACGCTCTTAAGGTATGGTAAGGTTATGGTAAAATCAAGCGGCGCGGACGCGGTGGCGGTGCGGCGTCGGCGCGGAAGCGGTGCAGTCGCGAACATATACACAGCATAGAAGTACGGTGACGGCGCGGTATCGGCGCGGCGACGGCATCGTGTATAGGAGCCCTAAGGGTGTACATTATTACAGTTACATGTCGTATAACTAATTAGGTACCTATGTAGCCATGCGTGCAAGATCCTTCCATGTGACAAAGCCATCGCACCGCATAAATGGCCCAGCGCATAGACAATCAGGAGACGAGCCATCAATAGACACTATACAATAAATGATTGACATTTAATTAGAAGCTGTATATCCCTAATATTCGAGCCACTAGACATGGGACAGTATTGAAGCGTAATCTGAAGAGGTAATCTCTAGATTAGATAGCTGTATATTAAGCAAGGATGTTGTATGGATATGAAAGGAGGGTTGTTATGAGGCATTTTTCGCTCACAATACACTCAAAAAACAAAAATATCTGTTAAAGATTTTTTATTCAGTGACATTTACGTAATAGATAATAATAGTAAGTCAAAGCAATTATTGCTCAAACAGAGAGAGTTTCGCCTTTTTTGTACATTTTTGTCGATTTTTCAATTTAAGTTATTATTTCTGAAACAAGCGCTCCGTAAACCAAAATAATTTTGAGTCTCAATAAAATAATAATAATAATTATTTTTATTCAGGTCCAATATACCCATTTATAGAATCAAAACACATCACAATGCAAACAATACATTAATTAAAATAATACCAAAATGAAACCAAATTAAATACATTAAAATTAATGAGACACAGTCAATAAATTACAATTGAATTAAATAAATTAAAATCAAATTAAATAAATTGAAATCAAATAAAATGATCAATGACACTCTTAATAAACTTTTATGTGATTTTTTTTAAACCTTTTTACAAAAAATAAATATAATTTATCATTTATCATTAATTATGCGATACGGAAATATAAACTCTGGCGTATCGTCGCATGCACCGCGATCTTGGACGTAACTTATACACATACATTTCAACTTATACTAAGTAGTATAAGTTGAATATAAAATATAGGTCTCGAGTCACCTAACAATAACAAATAAATATAATAAAAGTAGAGGTTTCTACATAAAATTTTGGACCCCAGTTTTATCCCCTTAGAAGGTGACTCTTGGAAAATCTTTTCTTATTTTTTGTACACATCATATGAGGAACCTTTGTGCAAAATTTCAGCGTTCCAGGTCCAAGGATTTGGCCTGTACCAAGGCCGGGCGCGAGAAATCGTTGTCGCCGATCGCCCCCACGAGGACACGGCGGTGTTCTGCCAAAGCGGGGCACACCTCTAGCGTATGCTCCACCGTGTCCTCCGGGCGGTCCACACAGTGGTGTCACCCGGGCGTTACTTCCGCACGAATCCGGTTCAGGAACTTCCCGAACTGACCATGCTCGGTGAGAACCTGCGTTAAGCGGAAGGTGAGGACACCGTGAGTTCTTTCCAGCCACTCCTCAAAGAGGGGACTTAGGCTGGGCGTTGATACGCCAGTGAGTCAGTCAGAACTTTGTCTTTTATGTATACAGACTTATGAACAAAACTGGTATCCTGAAATACAAGCTTAGAGCCTTGGAGTTTAGACACCATGTCTCCCACAATAATAAAATAATATCATAATATTTTAGATGATGCCTTCGAAAGCACGTACAGACGGTTGTCATTGGTAGATCCTTGATGTCGTTACAGGCAGTCAGATGCCAGAAGGTTTGACCATCAGTCTATCCAAGGAGTAATGTGTTGCCAAGTAACTGGGCTATGGAGGTCTATCTAAAGGTACTCCCTTTCTTCTCCTAAAATTGTTTGTCCGAAAATCATTATCCATAACACGTTTGCTATAAACTTCAGTAACCATAATGTTCAAAATCCCGAAATTTTGTTTAACATAATTATCTTTAGTTCTAAAAGTATTCTGTCATAATATCGAGTACTATAATAATTGAATCTCCTAATTTTACATGACCTAAAGTCATATGTCCTAAGTTTTGTGTTAAATACTGTGTATTATTCCGAATGTTCATTTACAATATTTTTTAGTCCTAAAACATTTGCTAAAAATTAGATTTTAGTGACAGAAACGAATCGCTGTAAATCCGACTCCACGCAGTCTTGTTTGCCCTACCCCTAGAGTGTAATTTAAAATCGCGTAGGCGCGGAGGGGCGAGGCGGCCCGCGAGTTGAGGAGCAGGTGGTTGTAACACTCGCCGCCGCGGCTGAGGCTGGCCGGCTTGCAAGCCAAAGCTGCGGTGGTGAGCGTTAAACCCATCTGTGACGATTAAACTCGCGTGGGATCGCCGGAGCCCCGCAGCGCCGGAGCCGTGACAGAAACCATGCCTGCTGCACGTTGCATGCTTGTTTGCATGCTGCGTGCTTGCTTGCATGCTGCATGCTGCGTGCTTGCTTGCATGCTGCATGCTTGCTTGCATCATGCTGTACGCTTACTTGCATGCTGCATGCTTGCTTGCTTACAAAAACCACATGTTCACAATCAACTGCTTTATTGAGTACATGTATAATATATTTATTTATGTATAATTTGTTCTAAGAATATTATTACGAGTATTATAAATAAACATTATGTAATTTGAATTTAGGACTTATAAATTTTATTGAAAACGGTTTTATGTCTTTTGTATATTATTGATTGTAATATATATGGCAAACGGATTTAGGACATATTATATTTAGGGATTTCAATTTTATGGCATGTGATATTATGTGATTTTAAATTCGGGTAAGTTATCATTCGGACAAAAGATGATTAGGACAAAAAAAGTTATGGCACTTTAAATTATGGATAAAAAATTTTGGTGACACAATAGAGAACCCTATCTAAAACACGGCTATTTAGCCACATCTGGTTAAACTGGAAGCCGACCCCAAGCTAGTTGGGAAACGGCTAGGGCATGATGATAACATTTTAAATAATAATAAATAATTATAATTTACAACCATTACACAACGCCGTCTAGTCCCAAGCTAAACAGAGCTTGTGTTAAGAGTACTAGACAACTGATAAACATACTTATATATTTCTAAGTACATACATATTATAGATAAATTACACCCAGACACAGAACAAATGATCGTGCTCATCACACAAACATTTTTCCTGGGTGGGAATCGAACCCACGACCTCCAGCATAACAGTCAGGGCCACTAACCGCTAGACCAACAGGCCAGTCAAGTGTTTTATATAAATGTATATAAATGTTTTATTGTAGAAATTAATCGTGGTGAGAAATGAAAATATTTTATTTTTATTTTATCTATATATTTAGATAGGCCCACAATTTTGTTCGAACCTTACAACTGTCAAGGGACACGCGTTTGAACTCTGTAAATAAATATCCTAAACTCATCCGACCTTCATAGCCAAATCCTCGCTTCCTGTTTCCGCTCCAGTACTCTCGAATCCCCAGACGAGACTGTTTTCAATAGAATGCTCTGGAAAATGTAAAACAATGTCTTCCACGATCGTGATCATATCTGAACAATCTAATTTGCAATAAGAATTTTAGTATCTTCGGGAAACGTGCACCAGAGTGTGCTTCGATTTAAAATATGAGTATTGAAATGGATGGAAAGTCGATTTCCTTTTATAACTACGATATTGAATTAAATAGTAGATGTTTTTGCAACATAATCTTATTCAAGAGAGCAGTGGTGATCGAGTGGTAACGGCCCGACTGACGAGTTGTAGGTCGCGGATTCAAACCCACAGCCAGGTGAATTACTTGGTGGAATTTATTTCATCACCACTGTCTCAAAATGGCGAACCTGAACCGAATGTCCTAGAACCAAAATTTCGAAGACGTGACATCCACCAATCCGCAATGGGCCCACGCGGTGGATTACGGCCCATTCCCACTCTAAGAGAGGAGGCCTAAATCCCTTCAGTGGGAATCAATATTATATACTGAGCTGATTATGCTATGCTATAATCTTATTCTATTGTTTTTTTTTTAAATGACGGAACTACCTAACAGTATTCAGTAGATATTTACAATATTAATTGAAATTTCTGAAAGATTCTTAATAGGTTTTTTTTGCAAAGCCATGGTTTTATTTATGTAGGTATAATAAACTAGCACTTTACATATTAAAAAAAAACACATAGATAACTAAATAAAAATAAAAGCCCTAAAGAAATTAAAAAAAAAAAATCGAAAGGACGACGTCGAAAAACTGTTTTTCTGAACTGGAATATTTTTTTTCTATATTTTTTTTTAATTTATTTTTTTGCAAATAGATTTTTTTTCGTCTAGCTGACAAAATATTTTCAGTTTGTTGTCATTTTCATAATAAAGACATCGATTCGGCGGCGTTTTTCCCCCTTCCAATATTGCCAGAGGGATGTGGCTACCTTCGATAATAACTAATTATAAGACGCTGGGGATGTGGATACAGATAAATTATTTATTTTCTTTTGGGATAGGTTCATCAATAGAATAGAATAAATTTTATTGTACTGACACCAAAATAGTTACAATTTCACAGAAAAAAATTATGGCTACAATGGCGAACAATACCTATTTTTGGTAAATGTTTTTTTTTTTTATATATGAAAAGTCTCGGTTTTGACTTAGGTAGTACAAACGTCTTGGCATTTTAAACAGAAGTTTTAAAGATATAAGATCTGATCATCTGGTGATTTAACAAGATTAATAAAATAAACAGTACAAAGGAACCTATCTTGTTTACTTTGTTTCATTCATTTCATAGATTAGTAAACACAATGCGAGTATACGTTGCTTTATACATAACCTGCGGTATCACCATACAAACCGCTCGCGTTCCATTACTGAAACAACACAATAAAGTGGCAGAAGTAACAGAGATGTTTGCACAACTTTGCACCGCTTTGCAACACTTCGTTGCTCTAGTAGTCGTAGTAGCGCTCATATATTCTTATTGCTGTATAACAGCGTTATAATCACAAGTGTACAATTACACTAAACGAATAAGAGGTATAATTACGTTCATATACACCAATATACAGCAATAAGTATCATGTTATACTATTATAACAATAAGATCTGTATAAAGGTAGTAGTGACCTACAATATACAACCTTTATACAGCTATATTTGTAAAACGCAGCTTAGTGTCTATGATAATTATATATACCCTGCGTACGCGGATACCTTTATGCAACCTAAAGCTGTGATTTACACACTTGTACAGGCCTTATACATACAGTTCTAAGCTGCAAATTGGCTTGGTTTAATGATGTTTAAAACACTTGCGTGCTGCCTGGGATGTAATTTATTTTTTGAGTGTTTTCGAATAACTCTCCCACTCTGAGTGGAGCGAGAGTGTCAGACTTTTCCTGACTAAAGCCCACCCGTGTTCTTTCACTTGCTCTTTGCGTTTCAGGGCCGCAGTGACTCTTTCAAACTACCACGCAGACAATCTTCTAGTCTAAACGTATAAAACGCTGTAACGGCTGTCAAAAATTTGCATATGACAGCCGAGAAGAACATGTAAATACACTGTAGACTCTAAATTTTTCAAGACTCACCGTACAAATATGAACCAATAGCTCTCTGATTCGACTCTCGAGCTTATGAAGAAGAGGGGTAAGATGATTTTACAGTCTTTAAACGATACGTGCAAATACCGGCTGCTCAATAAACGGATCTCGAAGTCTCTGAAACGCGACCTTCGTCACTTTAATACCGAGAGGATTAAGGACGCGATTGAGCAGAATAAGGGCTCCAAAGTACACGAGATTTGGCTATTGGGCAGAGCCAGCTAAAAAAACTGAAGACCGACGATGGCAGAGTCATATCCGTCACATCGGAGCTTCTGGGAGAGATCGAGGCATTTTATGGACAATTATACACGTCTATCACTAAACCCGCTGCAAATCTAGCAAATGAGCTAGAGCTAGTTTGACTCGGTACTATACCGAAGATATCCCGGACGACAGCCTGTACGACATTAGGCTGCCGAACTCCTGAAGCCGGTTATACAGAAGACTGAGGAGTATAATCAGCCTCTCTGCTTAGCGTTTGTGGATACAAGGAAGCCTTTAATTCGATCGAGACCTGGGCTGTACTGCAGTCACTTCAACGGTGCCAGATTGACAATCGGTACATCGAAGTGTTGAAGTGTGTGAAGTACAAAAACGCCACTATGTCAGTCCGACTTCAAGACTAGACCTCGAAACCTATCCTCTTGCAGCGGGGTGTGAGGTAGGGAGACGTCATTTCTCCGAAACTGCTTACGGCCGCAATGAAGGATGACTGCGAGGTTCTGGAATGGAGAGGGTTAGACATTAATGTCAATGGCGAGTACATTACTCACCTTCAGTTTGCCGACGACATAGCAATCATGGCTGAGACTACGGAGGAGCTCAGTACAATGCTCGGTGACCTCAGTAGAGCTTCCGAAAAAGTGAAACTTAAAATGAACATGGACAAAACCAAAGTCATGGTAAACAGCCATGTAGCACCCACTCCCCTCAAAATCGGAGACTCTACACTTGAAGTTGTGAACGACTACGTTTACCTAGGACAGATGGTCCAGTTGGGTAGGTCTAACTTCGAGAAAGAGGCCAATCGTCGAATCCAACTCGGTTGGGCAGCGTTCGGGAAGCTGCACGGTATCTTCTCGTCCAATATACCAGTGTCTCAAAACGAAAGTCTATGACCAGTGCGTGTTGCCAGTGATGACATATGGCTCCGAAACGTGATCCCTTACAATGGGCCTCATAAGAAGACTTAAAGTCGCCCAAGGGGCAAAGGAAAGGGCTATGCTCCGAGTTTCCTTGCGTGATCAAATCAGAAATGAAGATATCCGCAGGAGACCGACATATGTAGCTCGAAGAATCGCCAAACTTAAGTAGCAATGAGTCCTGCCGGGGAAGAAAGGTTCTGGAGTGGCGACCACGTACTGAAAGACGCAGCGTTGGAAGGCCTCCCACAAGG
This sequence comes from Mythimna impura, assembly GCA_905147345.3. NCBI lineage: Eukaryota > Metazoa > Arthropoda > Insecta > Lepidoptera > Noctuidae > Mythimna > Mythimna impura. The sequence goes on along the minus strand of LR990346.1, from coordinate 24,694,536 downwards.
TGGACCGATGACCTGGTGAGGGTCGCGAGAATCCGATGGATGCGAGACACACAGGACCGGTCGTTGTGGCGACGCTTGGGGGAGGCCTATGTCCAACAGTGCACGTCTTTATTTCTGAAATGATGATGATGACAATAAACTTCATTCATTCTATTCTAGGGTTACTAAGTAACTTTCTCTTGTTATTTTTATTTTACTGCAATTGGCCTGTCCTTTGGCTAGATTAACGTCCTTCATAAATAATTAATTATGATCAAGAACGAACCAACTCCAAATGTGGACGCAAATATTCAAATGCAAGGACAAAGCCTTAACGACTTAATTTTAAACCCGGTATTATGTAAATAAATGTTTGATAGAAGCATTTTGTTACTAATGGCATATTAAACGGACTACCTACTTAAATGGCGCTTGTAGGCAGCCATAGCGGTGGTAAGGGTCAATTCACACCTACCACAACCACTCCACGTCGCAGCGACAAAATGTGGTCAAGCTGTGGTTACGTGTGAATAGTGTCGCAGCGGCTTTTTGCAGTTGCGTTGTGGTACCGACAAAATGTCGATGTGGTTGCGTTGTCGCTGTCGTTGCGTCAAAATTAAGTCACCTAAAAGTAACCTTTTCATTAGTGTAACCTAAAAGTAACTAATGCAGTTCAAAAATCACCTAAAAGGTTACAAAAGTAACCTTCTGGCAACACTGCGCAGAATGAAAGAGGGGAGCGCAGGCGCCAGCTAGGCGCGCGCTGTTGATGACGTCATGTCGCCGCGGTGCCGCCGCCGCGTGGCGGCGTTGCCGTCGCGATGTGGTTGCGATGTGGTCGTATTACACAAGTGGTCGATAACAACGGCAAAATGTGGTACGTGTAAATTGTAATATTAATTTTCAATACAAAATATACGCCCGACCACATGGCGTCGTTGTGGTGTGGTTGTGGCTGTGGTGTGGTTGTGGTACGTGTGAATTGACCCTAAGAGAAATACGATACGATTTTTTAAAAATAATATAAACTAGTGCTTGAGTGCGATCCAACCCGATGGTAAGCAGTGATGCAATCGTGGACGGTGATGCGGAATTGTTTATTAGGAGCCTATTCACTCTAGCCTTGAAGACACCAAAATAATAATTGATGCCTGAAAAGATCTGGGCAGTCAGCCCCATATAGATAGACGAAGGAAAATAGGATGATGAGGTGAATAAGTAGCTATTGTGATAGGGGAAACGCAAATGAAAGGCTTCTGGTTGAATTATATCTAATAACAAAGACATTTTTTTTTTTTTTTGGTGGGAAAATCATCTTATGACATCCCCCGCTCTTGGGCGAAGCGGGAGATAGTGTCAGACTTTTACTGACTAAAAACCCACTCCTGTTCCTTCGTTGCCTTCGTCCCAGGGCCCCGGGTTTCGTTTTCACACTACCCATGGCCCCAGTAGGCTTCGACCCTGCTGGGCCCCTACGATTTGCTGACATCTCCCTGAGGCGCGCGTGGAACAATACGCGCCGTCGACGACTTGGGCTCGGTCCGGACGGTTACCGGACGGTCGGACGGCGAGCCACCCATTGCTCGCCGTCCGCAAGCCTTCGCCTACGGTGGCCGGAAATCGGGATCGGAATCCCGGCGGCGGTTGGGGCGTGAGGACCGTTGCCTCACGCGATCGGCCGCCTCCTTTGCTAGCATTACTGCTTCGCAGAAGGAGGCGACCGCCTGCCACTCCTCCTCGCTCCGGACCATGGCCTGTACCAAAGCCCGGCGCGAGAGATCGCCGCCGCCGATCGCCCCCACGAGGACACGGCGTTGCTCTGCCCAAGCGGGGCACACCTCCACCGTGTGCTCCACCGTGTCCTCCGGGCGGTCCACACAGTGGCGACACCCGGGCGTCGCTTCCGCACGAATCCGGTGCAGGAACTTCCCGAACTTACCGTGTTCGGTGAGAACCTGCGTCATGCGAAAGGTGAGGATGCCGTGAGGTCTTTCCAACCAGGCCTCACGCCATAATTGTGGCGAATAACAAAGACATTAAATATATTTAAATCTCTTTGTCTAAAAATTCGTCATTTTGTATAAAAATTTTCGTCTCGACTTTTTTTTGACATCTATTGTTTGAACCTATATATTTACTATACTCTTTGGTTTGAACATCAATCAATCCTAAACTTTTTAAAACATAAACCTTAAAGTATAACATGCCAGTTTACAAGTTAGTAATATATTTGTGTGGCCTCTATGGTCGCCATCAATCAAACTAACACAGGTTTTTAACGAGCCTTTTATAAGTGCGAGCTTCTATAACTGCGCCCTTTGAAAAAAGTTTTAACTGCGCTGAGCTCGAAAATTTTAACACCCTGCCTAGGATTGATACACGATAAATAATAGTTATATTATATAGGGTGACTGGCAATTAGTGTACGATACGTAAACACGTGATTGTGCTCATGATAACAAACAATTTTTATTATGGGAGCAAAGCCGAAATCGCGAAAAAAATATCAGCTGTTCAGTACATTAGGCAAACATAAATGCATAAATGTAACAGCTGATTTTTTTTCGCGATTTCAGGTTTGTTCCCATAGTAAAAGTTGTTGGTTACCATGAGCACAATCACGTGTTTAAGTATCGTACACTAATTACCAGTCACCCTATATATGCTACTAAGTATCAAGCATAATACAGTTAGTAAAATGACCAAACTAAGGCCTAAGTTTTGTATTATACAAAACTTAAGCCCTAGTTTGGTAATTTTTGCACCCGTCCAGGATTTGCGCACTATGTCTGGGCCCGTGCCCAGGCACAGGGCGCAGGGCAGTGCTAGCGGTCTACCTAATTGGACGCTAGCGCTATGGGTGCTAGCGGTCTAGTATCGCCCTAGTTACGGCACTGCAGGTGAGTAATCATCCAATGACATCTTTATTCGCTCTAGGGTGAATCGAGAGAGCGTGTCAGAGTTTTACTGACTAAAACCACACCTGTGTCCTTCAGATTCCCTTTGCGTTCCAGGATCACGGGTTTTCTTTTCAGAATTTCTCCGTGGCCCTGCTAGGCCCCTACGGTTTTGCTGACATCTCTTTGAGGCGCGCGTGGAACACTACACGCTGTCGACGACTTGGGGTCTGGGGTCGGTCCTTAAACTCTCACAAGATGGACCGATGATCTGGGAGGGTCGCGGTATTCCAACGGATACGAAACGCAAAAGGCCGTTCGTTGTGCCGACAACGAGATGGTTACGACCGTTAGACGTTAATAATATAAAATTTTAGCGGACCCAACTGACTTTGTACTTTTCTTGCGTTTGCGATTTGTTCGAGATTATAATGAATTTCGAAATAACAAATAATGTTATCCTATTTTCTATCTTGTTTCATCTTGCCTCGTTTTGCCTCAACTTGTCCCCGCTTTGCTCCATCTTTTCCCGTTTTGTCCCGTCTTGTCAATCTGTCTGGCTGAATGACGTCATATAACACAATCCCTTTTTATTTAAACAATATTTGAATTGCACACAATCCTGATGCCATCATAAATTATATTTTAAATCCATCTAAGGAATTACTGAAGTATATTTCAGTGGGAAACAAAATTTTACCCAAATCAGTTCAGCCGTTTAGGAGTTGTTAGGTGACAACGCGATTACGACGTTATCTACTGGCTCGAATTGTATTTTCAAACCGTCTAGAGACCCACACAAATATACACCCATGATCCATATTGGCTTGAGGTTAGGTTAGACCAGAGATTCACAGACCGCGGCCCGCGTGTTGCATGCGGCCCCCCGGCAATATGCCAGTGGGCCGCCAGCAAGCTAGCTCTTTTCAGATCACAAATAAATTCGGGCAATTACAATCATTTTCCAAATTACAAGAAAATGGCTAAAAAAATCAATAAAACTGCTGTTAATCTTAGCTTTGTCGAAAAGTTAAATATTTTAATACAATCTTTTCGTTAACGATTTTCTGAGTTTCAAGAAGTAAAAAAGGTTCTACTCAGGTATATAATATGTGAACAAACTTTTTCGGTATTGAATAATAACAAAACAAAAAATCGAGACCGCCTTGCAAATGAAAGTTTGGAAGCAATTTTACGTGTAGCAAGCAGCAGCTACAAGTAAATTTGAGCCAAATATAAAAAAAGATTGTGAGCACAATGCTGTGTCACGTTTCAAATGAATATATTATTTTTTTAATTAAATTTTTGGCTATTTTTGTTTTTAATTTTTGCTAGTGGCCCGCCATTATTTCAACATGTGCCCAAGTGGCCCATAGTCTCAATAAGTCTGTGATTCCCTGGGTTAGACCAATGCACGTATAGATTAATTAAAAATGTAAATGATGACTTTTAAACATAACCGAGTAGTAAAATCATTGTAGGTATTATAATACCTACTTACTACGATTGTCTAGCTTGTTCGGCTTGTTCTGACAGTGCCTTAGTACCTACCTAAATAACAAAGGCCAGTCTTGAATACTCCAATTTTCCATCTTGTTTACTCGCTGTTCAATGAAGCCTTGCCTTACTTACCCCGCTTAGGTCGTTACAATTTTCTAGCACGCTTCACTTGCTTTTCAATAATTTAACGATTTTAACCTATCAAGGTTATAATTTCCTTAAATTTTTTTCTTACACTTCCTAACTCTTAGCAAAATCACAAGTTCTATTCTTACCAAGTCAAGAATCCAATACAGAGAGAGGATAGAGTTGGGGGAGGGGAGGTAGAGGGTTTTTTTTTTCTATTTTTTAGTCATCGACGCGTTCTGGAAAAAGGGTCCCCTAAATATTTTACAGCGCCCGCTTAATACCTACCTTGACGCTGCTATGCTGTGCGTAGGTACCTGAATTCGGTGTGGAGAAATAACCAGGTGTCACCATTGTGCGGATCACTCGGACACGATGGAGCATAAGGTGGAGGTCTGCCCCGCTTGGGCGGAGCATCACCATCTTCGAAACATCAATACGAGCAGGACAATTTTCAGCCACCGTAGGCGTGAGATTGCAAACGGCGAGCAAAGGGTAGCTCGCCGTCCGGCCGTCTGGTAAAGTCCAAACACAGATTGAAAGCGCGTTATATTCCACGTGCGCCTCAAAGAGATGTCAGTAAAAATGACGGTGCCCTCGCTAAGGGCAACTGAACAGTTTTAATTGCCCTTTGCGAGGGCACAGTACCGTAACTGTAACTGTGGGTTTTAATCTGTAAAAGTCTGACACTCCCTCTCAATCCATCCAGAGCGGGAGAAGTCATTTGATGAATCTCCATGTAAAAAAATGAAGGACGACTAGGTATCTCGGAAAATTTTGGAGGCACACCATGATTGAAAAAATATTTTTTTACATAATATTAATCAATTTTTATTATTAAACAACAAATAATACAATTAAATTAACCTAACGTAATTAAAACTAAATTACAAAATAAAAATAAAAGCCCTAAAGTACTAAAAAAGCAATCTATAGTACGGCGTCGAAAAACTCCTCCGCATCGCTGTCGACTGGTAATGAACCCAAAACACTGGCGGCATTGCCACGCTGAATGGCAATGCTTATCCTTTGTCCGAAGTAAAAGCCAGCCCTTGGGTCACAACAAAACAATGTATAATAATAAATCAACATAGGTACCTACCAGTACAAGGGCGGATCCAGGGGGAGGGTCATGGGGGTCATGACCCCCCCCTGGGCTGGGTCCAGATCCTAGTTGGACCACTGATTAAAATTGTTAAACATAATGATTTTATGTAAGGACCTTTAATATTTAATTTGTTTAAGAGCGGCCAACCCTAGGTACATTTTCTTCCTCCAGATATTTTGGATACACAGATATCTTGTGGATATTAGTGGCTTCTATAAATAAATCAAAACATAAACTTGTGGTTGTGTAAAACTAATCTAGTAAAGACCTTTGAAAACCTGCTATTTTACGTGAATTTTGGCCCTCCATAATGTACGCTTTTTAATATTATTAAAATAAAAAAGTACATCTATAGAAACCATTTTCGTGCGATGATTTTCTATGGTTTTAAATGTGGCCTAAAACCTGATGAGTCATTTGATCGACTTCAAATTGCTCTTATGGATGAAAGACCTTCAAAAGCAAGCTTCTACCGCTGTTATAGCGAGTTCAAGCGCGGTCGCCTTACTTTGTGGGATGAACAAAGAAGTGGTCGTCCTACGACAGCTGTCTCGGAAGAAAGTGTGCTGGCAGTAAAAAAAATAATTCAAGAAAACAGGCGAATTATATACGAAGACATTCAGCAGACATTGCAGATTGGTCCGGGAAGCGTTCACAAGATTCTACACGAACACCTTCGTGTGAGCAGCGCAACCTCACCGAAGCTCAGAAGCAGGCCCGTGTGGAGTGGTGCCCTGATATGATTAAAAAATTTGAAGCAGGCTCGTCGCGGCGCGTTTACGACATTGTGACAAGTGACGAATCCTGGATTTATCAATACAATCCAGAAACAAAGCGTCAGTTGACAGTTTGGCTGTTTCAAAACGAAACAACGCCTACGAAAGTGAAGCAATCGAGAAGTGCAGGGAAAATTTTGATCACTAGTTTCTTTACTTTGACGGGGTATCTGATTTCAATTCCATTACGAGACCAAAGCAGCATCAACGCCGAATGGTATACCTACCACAAAATGCACGCCAGAAGTTTTGTCTGCAATGAGCAACAAGCGAACGAACATCGGGCTCCGCGGGGTACTGCTTCACCATGACAACGCGCCCGCGCACTTAGCGCTAAAAATGAGGGACTTCCTGGACACCGGCACCGCATCGGTCAGAGTCTTGGGGCACCCTCCTTACAGTCCTGATCTGGCACCGTGTGACTTCTTTTTATTCCCTAAAATAAAAAATTTGCTGAAAGGGATACAGTTTTCATCGCCGGAAGACGCGCTAGCCGCATTTAAAAAGGCCGTGTAAGAGGTGTCTACAGCGGACTGGAAAAATGTTTCTTAAATTGTTTCAGACGCATGAGACTTTGTATAGAGGTTGGTGGAGAGTTCTTTATAAAGATTTAATAAAAATATTTTATGAATAGAAGTTTTCTGACCTTATTTTAAATTGTGATTTTGAGACGAATCCTAATGTAAGATTTTTTTATGTATTATAGCTACACTACATGTTAGTGTAGCGACAGCGGGAAGATCTCTCTCGTTACGAAAAATCAAATTATAGCTAGAAGCTTCAATGGTCGAATGTCTAACTGGACTGTCACTTCTCCATGTCCATAAAAACGTAGCGTGTAAAACGTTCTTAGCGTGTCGAATATGGTAAAATTAATTAAATTCCTTGCCTGGCCCAGTATTCGACCACGGCAATGTCGTCCACTGATACTGTCATAAGATCCCTACATGAACAGGTAGGGCACGTCATGCAGGATGGAAGGTGGTACATGGTCTGTGGAGAGACACTGCACAAACACTGAAGGTCAGAACCGTTCAGGAACCCCCATCTGTAGAGATTGTCTTTGCTGCGCCCAACCTGCGTGCGGAGTCTGTTTAGAAGAGAAAGAAAGAAAGAAAGAAAACATGTTTATTCTGCCCAAATAGACGCACAATAAAATATAGCAATCGGTCAGGCCATGTGCAAACCGGGCATAGCTGTGCTGCACTATAGACACTAGACAATAAACACAGTTGACTAATGTCTACATAGTCTGTGGTTGTCTACACAAAAAACAGTCTGATCTTAGTCTGTGGTTGTCCATTGTCATCCATTGTCTATTGTCCATTGCACCGACCGACAGAGACTGACATAACCTAATATAAATATAAACAATAATCTAAGAAAAACAGATAACAATATATAAATCCAAGTTGTGCGTCGCATCTAGGCAAAAATAGGTTGTTGCTCAGCTTATACCGCGACGCTGGGCAAATCCAGCAATCTACGATGCTGATTTTCAGCAACCACCGTTCTAGTGACACTTTGGCGCTCCCTCCGTGAGCTTATCTACTTTAACAGGTTAGCACATAATAATATATACACATAGCACATGAACAATATTTACAACACGAAGATTCACACAATGAAAATAACATTACAAATACTAAACAATACTAAAATTGCACAAATACACTACACAAAACATTTCTATGCAAAAAATAACAGATGCTGAACCCATAATATAATTGCAGTATCATTTTAATCGACGGTAGACAACAGACCATAAATCTGCACCATATTATGGGGAGGCGGCATGATGGCGGCGACTCACCTAGAGAAGTTTAGAGTTTTCCAGATTGGCCATGGCAACTCGACTCCAGGACAGAGCATCACTCCCATCTCAAAGTAAAGTCATGACACACGCTTACAACAAAAGTTTAACGACTTTTAAGTCTCAGGGGCACCGAGCTGTAATAGTGCATTGAATAGCGAGGGTCGTTTTGTTGTTTCGTTCTTTCTATGCGGTTAGCCACAGTCCTGTGAATTTCTGGGGATGCAATGCCGATTAGTGGATACAGCATTCGTACCGGAGTCGGCATAAGGCAACCAGTGGCAATTTGGCACGTCTCATTAAGTGCTGTATCCACTATGTTAGAGTGGGCGGAGCGGTTCCATACTGGACAGGCATATTCACCAGCGGAGAAGCGGAGCGCCATTCCAGTTGTTCGTAGAACTTCGGGAGACGCCCCCCATCTAGTAGATGTTAGGCGACGTATCAGGTTGTTTCTCTTATGTACCTTCCGCTTAACGTTCTCGCAATTCTTTCTGTAGTTGAGAGACCTATCCAGAGTGATGAAGAGATATATTGGATGGGGGTTATGAATGATTGATACTTCCTGCCATGAGATATTGAGCATTCAACCCGCTTGTCTGTTACAAAGGTGAAAGACGCACATTTTTGAGGGATTTGCTTTAAACGCATTAGCAGTATAATACTGGCTAAGATCTGAGAGAGCTGTGGTAAGTTTGGCCTCAATCTCCTCAAAATCAGTGGCATCGCAAGTTAAAGCCAGTTCGTCTGCATACAGAAAGCGGGTTGTGTTAGGGCTCACCGGTTAGTCATTGGTGTAAACGTTAAACAGCAAGGAGGTAAAACACTACCTTGTGGCAGTCCATTTTTTTGAGTTCGCCACTTCCTTTTCTCGTTACCATTGAAATAGATGGAGTGATAACACGTTTCGGGAGAAGACTTAAAAGAAAAATTGATTTTGTTATTTATATATAGGTATTTTTTATGTACAGTATAATACATCGATAAAATAGTAGGTATTTTATTGATGTATGTATTTTTACCCGTATCTATTATTATCAAAATTAAATCATTTTTATTTATTTAAACTTCATGTACAGTAGTGGTACATAGGCGGACTTAATGCAACAAGGCATTCTCTACCAGTCAACCTTTGGGTTAAAAGAGACAACACTGTGGTAGGTGTGCGCAATAAATAAATAACAGATAAATATCAAATGAAAAGTAGTATCAATAAATTAAGTTACAATAATAAAATACTTTAATTATGCTAATATTATAAACTAATAAATACATTAAATCATGACTTGACTATGACTATGTGACCCCCCCCTGGCGCCAAAGCTGGATCCGCCCTTGTACCAGTATTTATTTATTAATCAACAAACTTAAATTTATATTACAGAAAAGGTACCTACCTATTTAGCGCAAAACATGAGAGTTTGGTTCATTAAGCATACTATTAATAGGTGGTCTAAAATTGGAGTAAGTAATCGTTGACAGGGCAGCTCCACCCCAGAGTGAGAAAAGACATTAGAAGATTTTCCACCCCAGAAAGTAAAGTTCCAAATGAGATTCCAAAAATTTTTATTTGTGATTCGTTTTCATTTCAAACAGTTCTCTCGATAATCGGTAATATTGTCAAATTCAGAGAATAGATTTTGAACCCAGTCCATGGTTGATCTAATTTTGCTTCCATCTGTCTATTAACTTTCCACAACTATCACACAACGCCGCCTAGTCCCAAGCTAAGCATAGCTTGTGTTATGAGTACTAGACAACTGTTATACTCATACATATTTATATTCATTTTTTTTTTTTGTTATATATATTTTAATTGTTATAAATTAGTGCTTGACTGCGATCCCACCTGATGGTAAGTAGTGATGCAATCGTTGATGGTGAGGCGCACTAGTTTATTAAGAGCCTATCCACTCTAGTTAGTATATTTCTAAATACATACATATAATAGATAAATTACACTCAGACACAGAAAAAATGATCGTACTCAACACACAAACATTTGTCCTGTGTGGGAATCGAACCCACGACCTCCGGCATAGCAGTCAGGGCCATTGACACTAGAACAACAGGCCAGTCCACTTTGTGAAGTAACCTTATTTTTCAGAGGTACTCCAACTAATCACCACGGTACACCAATGTGCCGCGGTACACCCTTTGCGGAAGACTGTCTTAGAAAATACCTATCGACCTGCCCTTGGATAAAACCTACCCTGGTCATGGGCGCCGACTCCGTGGGTGCTCGGGGGCTCGCGCACCCACGAGAAATAAACAGTGGGTGCCGAGCACCCCTGAGAACAGACATCAAGAAGCAGATCAGTAATCGCCTTTTATGTTACGTATAAATTGTAATATTACTTGATAATAAAAACAATTTCATTTTTATAAAAAAAAATCATTTTATTAATATATTTTTATCAAACATAAATTAGTAAATGAGTACATACGTAGTATGTAAATAGGATATTTATTTATTTGTCGGTCGATCAGTGTGCATACCTATCTCTTCTCACACTTCACCACTTCTTCGAGTCATCAAATGAGCATGAGCACCCATGAGGTTTTCTAAAAGCCGGCACCCCTGACCCTGGTACCAACTGGCTGAAAAACATTCGACAGACAGTTCGGGTGCTGATGAATTAACTGTTCAACCGCTCAAACGATCAGGCTAAATATTTGAATCAAACCAATTCTTATTACTTACTGGTATTGTGTTACATATATAGTCGCGATTGCCTGTAATAATATAAACATATTACATATTACCAACTTAACACCTTGGCTGCGACAAGTAAAATCATAAACCTTCATCTGGTGCGACGGTGGGTCGAAATGCGCCCCCAACAATATTTCCGCCAGTGCGTGGCAGGTCTTTATCGACCCACCAGCACTAAGGTAAATTAAAATACTATAACTATGCGAAAACATGATGTACCTATATAATTTTTTTTGTACTGTTAGAATGACTTTGAACCCACCTTCCTTAGTTTCGATTTGCACCGGAATCTACCAAACAGGAAATGAGAAATAAGAAACCGACAGGCCAATATCGACCTGAACCTTACTAGAAAGTATTTTTAGTGCCTAATGATGGTTGAAATATACATTTGTCTCTGTAGAACTCCTACAAACACCTGAGATAATCGTTCTGCACCAGCGCGAAGGACATAGTTTTCTTCGTCCGCACCAGCAGAAGTACCGCGGCGGGCCGATATGGGCTTGTTCCGAAGTGAAGGTTTTAATATTACAGAAATACCAAACACTACAAAATACGACTCTATTTAGATACTTCATTTATTATAATTATAAACTACCTAACATTTTTCGTTGAACACGCCTGGTCCGTATTCATAGATAGATACACAACATTAATTTAAACTTATCTATAGCAAGGAAAGCCCTCAAAAGCCAACAATACGTTGCGGATATTAAGAAAAAAAAAGAAAAACCCACCCCTCGATATTTGCAGAGGGTGGTGACCACAGACTAAATAGGGAGGATTACGCCGGCTGCCATCGATTGCTATTAGTAGTAACTACTGAGTACATGTGACGAGAAACACCTTCTTGATTCCTTTTTCATTACAAATATAAAATGAGTGTAACATCTTTAGAAGAACAGCCCTCGGTGCGTTTGACTAAACAAGTGTTATTTTCATGCTTTTTGCAACAATGTTTGGTTATTAAATGCTGTGATGTTCGCACAACGTGAGAATTTCAATTTGTGCAAGTGTGAGTGGAATAAAATTGAAAATGGGTGCCGCAACCTCAGTCTCTGTACTGTGAAAGTATTTATTGGTATTATTTTGTGTGAAAGAGTCTGGTAAAAGAATAAAAGCAATGTATCACTTTCATTAAATTGTTGTTTTTCCATTACACCGCTTCAAGGCTTTGTTTTATTTGTCGCATACCATTTCAGAAATATTTATATTAAACGCTTAATTATTCGCTTATCATTGGAATGTGTAATTTAACATATCCATAAAAATCAAAAAAGAGAAACTAACAATGTAATAATACTAATTTTCCTCTTTTAAATGGCAATACAAAATAATTCATAAGCTGTGGTAGAATCGCTCAAAACCTGGTTCATAAAATGATTACTTTTCAGAAAAAAATCTATTTGTTGATAATGATCAAACATTTTGAAATTTAAATCCAAAATAAGTAAAACATAAGTAGCTAATAATAGCTACATAATAAAAACTCCATTAAACAAATCAATAGCTGCAGCGTTACCCACGTTTTCGAACGCACTGCAAGCAAATGTTGCAACTATAAAAAAGTAAAGAAAAAGGTTGCTAAACTATTTTTTAATATAAAATGAAAAATCATTTGATCTATGCTTTGAATGCTTTCCGACTACAATTCAATTTAGGGAATATGTTTTGACTAAGTCATTTAATTAACTCACCTATCATTAACCTATTGAGTAGCGTAATTACTGCGATGTACCCGTACAATATGAAAAGAAATCGTCATACACGCGTTAAATGCAATTTAATTATTATTTTAAAAAATACAAGTAAGTATCTATGATTAATAATAGGCAACAAACTAATTTGACACCTTTAAAAATACCATAATTTAATTAGCCTCATATGGGGTAATTGTATGCAGTTGGTGGCAACACGTGAAACCAGTCACGTCACTTAACGACGTTAGTGTGGGTGCGTTGTGCGTGCGTGCGTTTATGAATTTGTGAGTGCTTTTTCATGTTTGTGTGTATTTCTGACGCCGTTTGTGACTTGCCTGTCATCTCTCTAATTTTGGATTTTATCACTAAAACCCTTCAAACTGTCGTCTTTGGGTATGTAAACTTTATTTAACATCAGACGCTTATTCACGGGTTACCCAAAACATTGTATTATTGTTATACGTGTAACCTGTCGGACAGGCGTTGTCTGCGGTCAGTGGCCATAATTCGAAATTGTTTTAGAGACGTTTTAAACTTGATGTTTTTCAGAATATTGGGCTATCGATCGTATTATCTTGAAGCCGGTTATCTTGCGATTCCAAGTGTAGCTTGTGTTATTATCTCGGTGCGGGGGCTATGCGATCGTATCGCGGGTATGAACTAACTAGCTATAAAACTCAGTCGGCTTTTCGGTGCCGGTCGGTGTACTAGTGTTAGATTGTTCGCGCGTCTAAGCATGAAATTATAATGGTGGGAATAATGTGTTGTCTGTCTGTTTGTTTGTTGTGTGGTGTGTGAAGAGTGCTAAGTGATTGTTCTGTTGCAGGCCGGCAGAATGCTAAAGTTCATACGCGGCAAGGGGCAGCAGCCCTCTGCTGAGAGGCAGAAACTTCAGAATGAACTGTTTGCCTTCCGCAAGGTATGTACCTAGCTTGTATCTTATTTGTCTATGCTTACAAGTTTGCACTTTAGAAAGTGCAACTCAGAAGTTGGTACAACTGTATTAGATCTTCTATCTGTGAGGTGGCATAACAAACTGATTGTTTTGAGAACAACACTTGTGTTGAAGGTCCTTTGTAGTGGTCACTTGTCCTCAGTAATGCCTTGTGCCATTAGTCTGATGACATTCCCTCGTTATCAGCATAGGAATGTGCTTAGAGTATTTCAAGTTCTTCAAAACAATTGTCTTTGCCGGTACTATCTATATGACATTCTTTCTTTCAGCTTACACACTATTAAATTTTTTTGAATTAAATCCGTTGTAATAAATATACATTTCTAAATAAAATATGAATAAGATTACTACTAAACTTATAAAAATTACTTTTATAATGAGTATTGAGTGACTAAATTTTAACTTAGTATGTGAATGACAAGTTGTTAATAAACTGTTTCATAATAAAATTACCAATTCATTTAATATTTAAATCTGGTATCACTTAACAATATTTTTATAACATGCTATTGCAATACAAGATAAGTTAAATAAAAAATATTTTCTTTGCACTCAACATTAATTATTTTTTTTAAAGTTTAGACTTAAACTTGAGAAACACTTATGTGGTTGAAGACAACCTTTTGACTGTTAACAATTTATTTATGTTCGTTAATATTATTGTTGTGTAAATAAAATTACTTACAAATAAAAATCTGCTAACATAAAAAATTAAATGATGACTAAGAATAGCCTTTACTGTCTTCCGTTTAAGACATTTATAAAGGCAAAGGTAGAATCTGATATTTGCTTCTAGGTACCATTAACATTCATAAAGTAAACTATAGACAATGTTGAAACTCTCATTCATTTTATTTGCATTTAACCGCAACAAGCAATGACAAAAACAAGTCTTTACTCTATGACATAATGATTATACTGTGAGAATCCTCAATGGTACTACAATGACTAATTATGACACATTTCTTGGTATAAAATAAATACTATACTGTTCTTATTATTAGCACATAAATTACCTATTCCTCTCTCATGGATATTCTTTCAATGATTAATATTTCATGCATTACTAATCAATGTGCCCAATCAAATGTAAGCATGTCTGATGAGTGTGTGGTTTGGTTGGCAGTAATAATTATTAAACAAAGTCAGATTATTAAAACTTATGAACTTTCCCAAACCCTGTGTCTATTGTAGTCAATTTATTGATAAATTGATGTGTTGAAATAATAGAGAATCATCTAGGTATTTAGATTTGTAGTAAGTTTTGTTAATTTTAAAAACTATGTGTGTAAAAATAAATATTTTGAACTTTACACAACTAAGGGATAGTTTTTGTTTATACTTAACTTAGTAAAGAAATCTTTAATTATGTGTTAAATTTCGATAAAATGCGATATTCACCACTTCACCACTGGTCAATTAAATGACGAAAATATATAGTATTTTTACCATAAATTATCAATTACCTACATAGATTCTATTTTTAATTTTTTACCTATAATTTGAGATAACTAGAGATCAAAAAACTAGCACTCTCTCTCAAAATAACTCTTTTTTCGTGTCTATTGGCTCAAACTTTGCCAGACCAGTGTCAAGCCACCTGGATAGCTCTACCCATCCAAGCATCATGCAAGGATACCCACATCTTCACTAAGCAATAAAAAATACTATTAATTCATCATCGTCATCATCATCATTTCAGCCGATAGACGTCCAATGCTGGACATAGGCCTCCCCCAAATGTCGCCACAATGAATGGTCCTGTGCGTCTCGCATCCATCGGATTCCCACAACCTTCACCAGGTCATCGGTCCACCTTCGGCCTTCCAACACTGCGTCTTCCGGTACGCGGTCGTCACTACAGAACCTTTCGGCCCCAACGGCCATCTGTTCTGCGAGCAATGTGCCCTGCCCATTTCCACTTAAGTTTGGCGATTCTTCGTGCTATGTCGGCAACCTTGGGTCTCCTGCGGATATCTTCATTTTTGATTTTTTGATTCGATCACGCAGGGAAACTCCGAGCATAGCCCTTTCCATTGCCCTTTGGGTGACTTTGAGCCTTCTGATGAGGCCCATTGTGAGCGACCACGTTTCGAAACCATATGTCATCACTGGCAACACGCACTGGTCATAGACTTACGTCTTGAGACACTGTGGTATATTACAAACATTTAATCAAACATAAAACTCTTCAAAAAATACTAGGCCTCATAATACACAAAGATAACCAGTCCACCTAGATTACGAAACTGTTTACCAAAGTTATCGCCCTTCATTATTTGTTTTCTGATTAGATGTGGCACTTAATTTTTACAGTACTCACCTGAATTTTCGGCTTCAAAATGGGCCATGGGCAAAGTTGTGACATGGACTTTATCTTGATTCATTAGGTTTGCAGAATCGTGTTGGTTTAGATATCAATGTGGTAACAAAACCTTGATTCTGTCTATGCCATGTAATTGCTTTATTCAGGACATCTTTGCCATTATTTTAATCGTAAACTAACATCTCTGCGAGATTGATAAATGATATTTATATACAGGTTTTAAAAACACTTTTACACGTCAATTTTTTTTTATGAGGTCGGTGTTTTCTATCTGACTACAATGTGAAGAAACACCGAAATATATTGCCTTGGATCGCAAAAGGCAACTAAAAGAACACGGTTGGGTTTTAGTCTGTAAAAGTGTGACGCCCCCTCTCTGCACCCAGAGTAGGAGAACTATTATTGTTTCTCAAAAAATAAAATATAAAATAAAATGAAGTCTAGTCTAGCGTCCACAGTCTACCAATCGATAGGCGTGCAATAAAACACTAGAAATACTCTCAAGAATCTTCAATTCCAAAGGTCAAAAGTACAGAACCAATCACATTCCCGTTCATATAGAACTGTTTACTACAATCATCAGCATTAATATAGTCTATTGAGGCTCATTCAGAAGTAAGCCTCTTTCTTATTATTGGAAGCTATTGACGATGGCGGTCCCAATTGTGCGATGACACCATGTAGATTGGTATCAAGGTCGACATATTGTTTCGAATCAACATTCAAGTGTTATGACGATCGGCCGCATCTTCGCATCTATCATCTAAACGGGTTTCAAGTCAAGTTATTGAACTCTGAAATTATTCGTTCCAGTTATAATGGACGAAAGTTTTGTATCTCTTGCTAAACTGTTTCGCTTGTTCTAGATGGTTTCGCATCTCTCTATCTATTTACAGTGAAATCTCAGTTAAGGTTATTGCTTCAGGGTAGTCCGCGAAATCCGCTAGTTTTTTTTTTTCAGCATCGGGTAGCAAGGTTGACTTCCGAAAGGGAAACCCGGGGTCCTGAAACGCAAGGCAAAGAAGGAACATTGGCGTTGTTTTAGTCAGTAAATGTTTGACACGTCCTCTCGTTCCGGCCTAAAGAGAAGTCATTAGAAGATTTTCTACCTTAAAAAAAAGTATCGGATAGTAAGGTACAAAAAATATACGTTTGCGGTAAAGACATCTAATATGTATTTACACAACAATATACTTATTGAAACCATTGACATAACTCTGCAACTTAGAGAATAGCTAAAATGTGCTATTTAAAAAAAAAAAAAACTTGACGTTTTACCTTGTCTCGAAGTTAGAGAGTTATAAATATGGTTTAATGAGTATGGTTGTTTAAATACCGTATGGCAGTTTTCCCGAAACTGACAAAACACCCACACCACAAAAGGGAGGTATGTAGGACTTTTGGTGACCCCGACGTTCCCCCAGTCCGCCGTCACTACATACTTATCCTGGTTTGACTCTATTAACACCATATTCGGTATTCCTCTGGTGACCCCGACGTTCCCCCAGTCTGCCCTCACTACATACTTATCCTGGTTTGACTCTATTAACACCATATTCGGTATACCTCTAAACTGGTGACCCCGACGTTCCCCCAGTCTGCCGTCACTACATACTTATCCTGGTTTCACTCTATTAACCTTTTAACCGCTTACGTCGGATATATCCGACAAATACTCGCGTTTATTCTGCCAGGGTCGCACATCCACGACCAAATACTCCATCTCGTCAACTCTTCTGTCACATATGGGGATTGAAGAGCTAAACTAGATGGAGTACCCTGTCGCAAACACACGACCCTGGCGCGACGCGAAAACATTCGTCGGACCATTCCGACGCAGGCGGTTAATGAGTTAATAAAAATAATTTCCTTGATGACAGTTAGCTGGATTAAATAAAATCCGAGAGCCTAAATCGAACATCTTAAAGAGCTGTAATCCACTAAATGTTTTGTTCCAAAAGTTAATTGAAAGTTATTTAATCTAACTGTTAAAACAAAATCGTTGACAACCCCATTTGTAGTAGACACTACGCTTGATTTCAAATCTCTTGAGTGGTTACGAGAAACAATTGATTAAATCATCATCGCTTGAAACACGATGTCGTCAACCTCCGACAAGGCTGTCGATGTATGTTGGGGTCAGCTTGCAAACTGACTGACTACCAGTTACTATAGTACTTTTACAAACGTAATTAGGGACTAGCTTTTGTTAGAGAGTTTGCTCCAGTCCCACAAGGTTTGCATATTTTTTTGGGATAATGCACCTATAGAACTCGGGGAATTGTAGTGCTTTCAGAGATTACCATAAAATATTTTTCTTTTTTATTCGATTTTATGAACACAGAAAGAGATGTCAGTAAACCAAAGTGGCCCAGTAAGGCCGATGCCCGCTAGGGCCACGGGGAATTTCTTAAAAGGAAACCCGTGGTCCTAGATCGTATAGATAGGGCAACCGAAGGAACATAGTTGGATTTTAGTCAGTAAAAGTTTGATACGCCCTCCGACCTAGATCGGGAGAAGTATTTCCTACCTGCCAAAAAAATCTGTTTACAGTATTAGTTTGTTTTTGTACCATTAGGTAAACGAGAATTCGTTTGTATTAATATACTCACATTCGCCGCAGCGTGTTGTTAAGGCGAATGTGAGTATAAATACAAACGAATTAAACTTTTCAAAAACTTTTCTTTAAAATTAAGCTTAAACCTTTCAAAAACTTTTCAAAAGTTTAATTCATTAAACCTCAAGCGAACCGGGGCGTTCGCTCTCTCATTGTCTTTCTATTGTCTCTAATTACTGTATTCGCAAGCTTAATCCCTTCCCCTAAGGCCTACTGCTAACTAATAAAATACTAACTACTAAATATATAATACTAACTAATAATGTGCATACATCCAAAATTTAAGTGACCTAGACAATACGCTAATATTGAGGGTACTTTACGTACAAAATAAATTCAGCCTTTAACTATTAGTATGTGGACTAGATACGCGAATAATTTGCACGTTACGTACCTACCTATATGCCTGCTCAGCGGCTCGTTATTAGGCCTCTCATTAGAAAACAAATAAATATATTAAACATTATAATCATAAATAAAGTTTGGACGTGACTGAATATCGAAATTAATCAATACAGATTGCAAAAGTATCACCAGGATTCGAAAACGGATGCATCGAATATTTATCAACATTTTTCCATAGAATAAAATTTGAAATTTTCATTTGGTTACCAAATCGTACCTAACCAAACGATGTTGTAGGTATGGGTGCGCTATCGTTCTGTACTTTATCAGATAACACTATACAATCGATATCAGTTCGTCGTCAATGCTACGAGTATAGGGCTGAGGCTTAACACTTGTTGGTATTTTGTTTTGTCTGAAAACTATTATATTTACTTCTTGATACCGAGAAAGAATCGCTCATTATTTGACCCCAGTCCGCCCTGAATGTGTTACCAGCCCGACAGACCGATGATGTTAATCGACGTAGGCCGATTGGTGTCACAGCTTTGTCTTAGATTTGTTATAGTAAAAACTACAGGTGCAGGTACTGTGGTTTTTATATATACACTTTGTCTACTTCTCTTATCCAACTCTCCTGTCGCAGATCTGCTGGAAGAAATTTCATTTGAAATATGCAGTACCTTTTTTCTCTTTCGATCTGTATTTGTTCTTCTCATTTTTAAGTGTGTAGGTACATAAATAAATAAATAAACTATCGATCATCGTCGAATGATCCATTCTACCGTCTATCGATCGATCAGTGCGGTTCTTCATCTTTCCGTTTCGATAGACTCTGATTAAATATTCTCTAACCAGTATTTGGCAACCTGTAAAGCTCTGTCATTGAAACCTGGTAGATGCAGGTGGTTTTGCAGGACGAATAACATAGCAGTTGAAATCTGCTGCTGTCAGTGTGGCAAAGGCCTCAAATAGCACTTAGCAGTCAAATTTTCTTTCCGCCTCTCCAAAATCGTTTGCTCTATATCAAATACTCAGTGTCCTAGCCAGATGAGCTGTAACGTATACACGCTTGGATCCAGAGATTCAAGTTGGAGGGTAAAATCTTGCATTGGCGCACTATTGAGTAGCAGAGAACTACAAATTTTCTATAAAAGCAACTGAAGAAAGTTGTGCGACTTGGTAGACGGTTAGATCACACTTCTTTTATAAGCGAAGCCGTTGTAGAAAACCTTTTAGTAAGATAGCACTTAGCAGTGTCATTTTCTTTACATCTCTCCGAAATCTTATGCTCTGTTCACTGGCAAAAAGCACTACCCCGGCTCACTGGGGCATCATCCCGACTCACTAGGACATCATCACCCCGACTCACTGGGGCACCATCCCGACTCACTGGGACAGCACCACCCCGAGTCTTTGGGGCATCACCGCAGACAGTTCCGACTCATCGAGAACTATGCGGCATTCGGTTCCGACCCATTTGAACCAACCTACCACTGGTCTGGCACATCAAGAAACATCAAGAACCATGGATCTCCGATCTCCGGAGGGGAGTGATGTAGCGACATCTATGGCGTCACATAAGAACTAATCCTGCATCGCGCAATTAAAGTTCTCCGCGCGATTAGAACATATAGAACAGCCCGAAATCATCTATCGGGCAGTTGCCCACCAGACATAACACTCGTCTGGCCGGAGGATTCTCCCTTTTCAACGGAGGTTTGCGGGACTTTACACTCTGTTCCGCCTACCTCCAAAGCTCTATCTCACGAGCTCAGTGCCCTTCTGACCTTTTTATGAAATATCCATTCAATAGGATAAGTCAAACTGAGAGGGTTGTATTGATGATTTTAATTATAATGGTTTAAGTAATATTTTATTTTGAACATACGGTATAACAAGAAAAATAAAAACACTTAACTAATTAAAATTACATAATATTTGCACAATAACTCCTACCTAAAATATGGCGTCAAAAAATTCCTCCGCATCGCTGTCGACTGGAAGTGTGCCCAAAAGACTGGCGGCATTGCCACGTTGTATGGCAATGCTTAATCTCTGACCGAGGTAAAATTGATTATAATTGATTATAATTCTGTAAGTAAATAAATACATACTTACGTATTATACCCGCCAATCATATTTTAATCAACCTACACTGACTTGCTAAATGCAAAAAACTGGAGAACATTTGTATTTCGCAGGTTACTTCATAAATCATAATCGACCTAAATAAAAGAAAAGGAGTCAACGGTTTTTTTTTATTTTAACATAGGTAGCTATCATCTGTCATCAAAGGAATATCAGTTACCGAGTAATCATCTTTTATTTACGTACACGCCTAGTTTTCTTTGCCAAGAATCGTGTGTTTTCCATATAGAGGCCTCCAGGGCATAGGCTTATCTACCTAACGAGTTTCGTTTACTAATTGTTGTAAAAAATTAATTGCCCGGTAATGTTAGCGAGCTTTTGATAAGTTGTCCGAACACCTGGCCAATTTGGACCATTATCGATTAACAACTGCGCCAAACAGGTAATAATTATTGTTCCGTCTTTTTCAATCCAGTTTCATTGTTTGTTTCACTGTATTTTGATTAGATAGCTCTTTACTTTGAAATGGTTGTTGCAGTTCTTATCTTCGGTCAAGGTTCTTTTTTTTTTTAATGGCCTATTCTGTCCCATTGCTGGGCAAAGGCCTCCCCCAACTTCTTCCAGATATTCTTTTCTTGAGCCACCTCGAACCAGTCCTTGCGGTAGTCATCTAGGTCGTCTCGCCACCTCTTCCCAGGTCGACCTCGGCGGCGTCGTCCATCTTCAGGTACCCACTTTATGGAGACTCTTGCCCACCGGTCAGAGTGCATGCGGCTGATGAGATCCGCCCAATCCCATTTTAGCCTGGCAGCCTTTTTTCCGACGTCCACAATTCCCGTCTTTTGACGCAACGTGGTGTTCCTCACTCTGTCGGCCCTCTTGACACCCAGAATGCTGCGCTCCAATGCTCGTTCTGTTCAATATTAACTTAAAAGTTTTTTTTTTTTTTGAGGGTGGGACGGGAGTGTCAGACTTGGACTGACTAAAATCTGCCTTTGGTCCTTCAGTTACCTTTTGCGTTCCAGGGTTACAGTGACTCTTTCGAACAATTCTGCAGCCCAAGATTTGTTTAAAGCCTCGTCCAAAACGTTGTGTAGAAGATCATCCAGAAATCTCAATTCAGCGTTCTGCCTGTTCGTGGGCAGACTTTGTCTTTGAACTAATGCTTTTAATTGAAAATCATTAAATCAACTGATATTAAATCAATCTATTACGCTACAATAAAACAAGGCCAAAATAATTAAACTTATTGAATTATTAATACTACTCATCGCACAATTGAACTATAAGAAGCATTTGAAACCACTCAATAGTTTCCTTATCTCCAATATTTGTCCAAGTCCTTACCACGGTGGTGTGCTTAGTCGCTCGCTATCTGGATCGAGGTGCAATAAACGCCGCACCCTGCTTCGCCTGACGGTTAATTTTTATCAATAACTGATAATAAATATTTATCACCTTTCTAAGTAGTGAAATGAATGTTCGGGAAATGGGCTGTGTTCTTTTTGGTTTAAAGTGTTTCGTCGTGTAGCGGGTCATTGTGTTGCTGTACTCATTTTTTGTCTGTTTCTTCTGGAAAATGATCTCCTGGTATCTTTAAATGTATTTGAAAAGCTTCTGCAACTACCTTCCTATCAGTACATGTGTCTTCAAAGCTAGAGTGAATAGGCTCTTAATAAACTAGTGTGCCTCACCATCAATGATTGCATCACTGCTTACCACTAGGTGGGATCGCAGTCAAGCACTGGTTTATATCAATGAAAAAAAAAATACTCATGTCCCATTCCACACTTGAAACGCTAAATTGACATAAAATCCCAGTCGCGTGAAAACATTCGCCCTCTTATCGGCGAAGTAACAAGGCACTGCAGAAGTTTGCTTGCAATCTCGGAAGGAGGAAATTTTAAGTGAATTTCTTCGTTCCCGAAGTTCTGCGCAACATCGTGTCCAAGTTTGTTATCAGTTTCTACACCAGTTTACTTAAACTTGAATGCCAACTGTTGTAGACTTGCATTCACTAAATATAATGCTGGGAAGTTTACGATAAGGATTTCAACTTGTTATGCAGTTAAGACCTTCCTAGACTTCATTTGCTGTTTATACTTTGCTTTATTATCATTTTCTTGTGTGCGCTGGATCTTGTTCTTTGACATAGTTTTCTTTTCGACGTCTTTCATTTCTGTTATTTTTACGGTCTTCAGCCGTTGCTTTTGTTTTCTTATCACATTTTATAACACCGTCATAGAGTCCAGTGTCCAGTCCAAGTCCTATGCAGTAGCACTCTAACGTATCATCTTGGTTTGTTCACACTTTAACACTCTCGACATTCACCCAATTGGCTTTCATATCATTTTTAGCACAATCGTGTAGTACTCTATTACAGAAAATTGGCAGTTTAACATTGATGAGTCTTAATAAATAAATTGCGAAATTGTGGTTTTAATTAATTGCTGAAATTCCGGTCGCCACGGATATTAATAAAGTGCAGCTGCCAAAAACTAGTAGACGACCGCAAACGATTTGCGGCCAGACGAAATTATTGACACTATATACTTTCCAAATTCTGTCCTTTTCATATAGATGTGATTGTATTATTCTAGTAGAGTTTATTATCTCTTTGAATTTATATTCATCTTCTCTTAAAGGATCTTCAGTGTTGTGTCTATAATCAGGCTAATACCCTTGTAGTAACTAGGATTAGTACTTTAATACTATTGTTGACTTGACAAAGTCAACTTCAATAGAGACAACTGATATGAAGATAACGCACGATTTACTCTTTTACAAAAAAAAAAAATAGAACATACTCGATTAATCATTTCCATTTCATGTTAAGCTCTAAGACATTACACTCATACGCACAAATCCGTTTTGGGAACTCGTTAATTGTGCCTACAGTTAAGAAGTGGAATTCCCTGCCGGAGTCTGTGTTTCCTGATAGTTACAACTTGAGAGGCTTTAGGTCATGAGTTAATAGGCTACTTCTAGGCAAACGTGCTCCAACGTCAACCACATCATCATTTACCATCAGGTATGATAGTGACCACACGCAAGCTTATCAATAACTAGCTTCTGCCAGCGGCTTCGCCCGCGTGAAAGTAGGTTTCTCCATACAAACTTTGGACCCCCTTTTCAACTCCTTAGGGGGGTGAATTTTGGAAAATCCTCTCTTAGTGCTCGCTTACGTCATAAAAGGAAACCTTGTGCAAAATTTCACGCTCCTAGTCCCACTAGTTTCGGCTGTGCGTTGATATGTCAGTCAGTCAGTTTCTCCTTTTATATATCTATATATATGATAAGATAAAGTCATGTTTGGTACGATGTGAAGTATATTTTGCTGGTTCGGCAGTAACTTGCAATATGTTGTAAAGCAAATCAAAAGTTCTTATGTAAAATTGAGATTTAGTGATATTGCTTCAGTTATTAATTGGTTTGAAATATTGAGAACTCCAGTTTGTTCGATATTTGTGCAAACTTAAACAGCTTCGTTTTAATACTTCATTAAGCTAATAGTAACATCTTTTTTTGTCTGTTCCAAACGTACTCTTTTTATTACTATACTGGTAACAATTTAAATTTTTTGTTCATCGTATAGATAGGAAGCGTTGATTTGTAGTGCTGATATTGACTCACTGTGGGAACTGGTTTGTCATACCCTGTGGCTGTCACAGCTCCGTAATACAAGATTATATAATCAACAGGTTTTGTTATAGACTAGTACTTATCTGGTTTTTTTATTGGTTCCATCCATACAATATCATCTTCTTGGAAGAATACTTGATAGAACATATTCGAATATATAAAAATCTCGTTTCACAGTGTTTTTTATCGAACTCCACTGAAAAGGCTTGACTGCTTTTATGTTTATTTTTTTGTGTATATTTGATAGGTCTAAGAATAGGTCAGACTGTTTTTTTATCCTCCTACCTTTAACTCGTCACAGCATTTAAAATGAATTTATGGAATTTACCAATATGTGGCAAATCAAACTGTGACGAGTTTACAATAACCCTCCTCCACCCTCCATTTTTTCTTTGATTATTTATGTGGGAGAACGTTTACCGGGTCAGCTATTATACCTATATTATTTCCTAAAAGTTGTTCCGATGTTAGAATAGAATAGAATAGAATGTATTTATTTGTCAGAATATTGTACAAAGTTGTTATGTGCTTATATATTATGATCATAATATTCTACCGTTTATCAATCGTGTCTATATTTTTATCTAGTCAGTAAGTACTGTCCCATTGCTTGGTTCTATTTATTCCCTGTTCTACGCTACTTCTTATCATTTCCTAACGAAGACATCCAAGTTGTTTATTGTATTTTTTATAATAACTGGTATTAATTGTATCGTTACAATGTCACCATTACGTATTTCTTCATGCCTTTCGATAGCGTCATTAAATAAAATAGGAATTTATAATATTGTCATTTGTCATTGGACTTCCCCTTGCTTTCGAGCCTTTTGGTTTTCCTCGTGGTTTACGCACCTTTATTGTTAATATATCAATTTGGATTACTTAAGCTTCTATATGGTAAATCTAAAAAGGTATAATAATAAAATTCGCATATACAGAGTTCCAGAAATTGAACTCCTTTAATTGGTCTAGGTACTTGACGAACTGTAGAACATCAATGAATTGAATTCTTTCTTTTAAATTAAAGATTTCGTTCACAGGAACTCCCAACATCAAATTAGACACCTTTTACATCGTTTTCTTCCTTTATTTTGCATATCGAGCCATAAACCTCGTTCTATCTTTAAAACCCACGTTAGCCAGCCAGTATAATCATCACTTTGCATGCCAAAGAAACCGTTCCCATAAAGCTGGCGTCAGACTGCACGCACAGTAGATATGGTTAGCAACAAACCCGTCCTAGATGCCGCGCCTTTGACGATGAGAACAAGGGCGGTGATACCTACTATGTTAATTATATTACTAGTGGGCTAGCAGACAAGAGGTACGCTGTGTTTAATTTTTATGCCTAGACTGTTTGCCAGAAAACTGGTGTATAATTAGGAGCTGTCATTATCTTAAAAGAGCCTTTGAAGTAGCTTGACTCTGCAATCATTGCTTAACTTTAAAGATCGACTGCTGGTATCACGTAAATGCGTTTTTTTTAAATGGGTATGCATTAAATGACTTTTCTTGCTCTGGGTGGAGAGAGGAAGTGATAGAGCTTTACTGATTAAAACCGACCTGTGCTCTTTCAGTTGGCCTTTGCGATCCAGGGCCACAGTAACTCTTTCGGTTAAGGTCTTAGCCACTGGATTTTCGTATAAGTTTTACAATAAACATGTTATATAGGTATAGGACAGATTGTTTCTTATTTAGGTAAAGGTAAACCTAGACATAACGTCACTGTTTACTCATTGGTAAACTATGACTTACTTGACTTAAGATCCTATGTCCCCTAGCTGGGGCAGAGGGCGTCGACAATAGTCACCCATCGCGACCGGTATTAGGCTCTACGCTTCACCTCGCTCATGTCAGTCCGATGGCCGTCGCTTCTGCCAACACGGTGCGTCGCCAGGTTTGCCGAGGACGGCCGCGCTTCCTTTTCCCTTAAGGATTCCAGTCCAATGCCTGTTTAGGTATATGATCGGAATCCCTCCTAAGCGTGTGACCAATCCATCTCCACTTACGACGTCTGATCCGGTGGTCGATCGGGCTTTCGTGGCATTTCTCCAACAGCTCTACATTAGAGATGGTCTCGGGCCAGTAAATCCCGAGGATGCGACGCTGACATCAGTTTATGAAAACTTGAATTTGGCGTGAGATCTCCTTGGTCACCTTACACGTTTCGCACCCGTAAAGCAGCACAGATTTGACGTTGGACTCGAAGATTTTGAATTTGGCCATTCGGGTCAATTTCCGTGATTGCCAAACAGGTCTCAGCTGTGCGAAAGTACGGGCATTGGTAAACTATGCTTCATAATATTATGTACCACGGGCATTGGTAAACTATGCTTCATAATATTATGAACTTATTTATCCAAAAGAAGTTAGTGATAGCGTGACGAGGGACAGGACAGAATGGAAGAAAAAAACGTGTTGCGCCGACCCCAAATAAAACGGGACAAGGGCAGGAAGATGATGATTTATCCAAAAGAAGGGATTTTTGTTTGAAATTTTCACAGATATCGCTAGCATGCATAATATATTATTGCACTTGGTCTTGCATATTTAACCGTGCAAAGTCGATTATTTCGTACTAATTTTACCATCAGCAAATCGCAGTACATAGCTCATTACTTTAAATCTTCTTTTTATTGATTCCTTTTCTATGCACCATAATATAGAAATGAATCAGGAATCAAGAGATCCGAAGGAGAACCAAGGTTACCGACATAGCCCGAAGAACCGCCAAACTTAAGTGGCAGTGGGCGGGGACATTGCTCGCAGAACAAATAGTCGATGGGGCCAAATGGTTCTGGAGTAGTGATTGCGCACCGGAAGACGTAGCGTGAGCGGGAAGCCGATGGATCCTTGACGCTTGGGGAAGGCTGACTGAAATGATGATGATGAAACCCTCGCCTATCGTAGCCTATCCTTCAGATATCGTATTTTTTTTTTTCTGTAACGACATGTAACCAATAGCATTCAACGTTAGTAGTTTTCTGGCAGTGAAAGTATTTTCGTAATGGACTCAGTACTTACAACCAAATTTTTTTTTTGCGTAGGCACATCATCATCCTCAGTACATCACTGTTGGACAAAGGCCTCTTTAATCTCACGAGACTAAAAATAAATAATGTGGTCTCTTTATGATATTAGTTAAGACTAGCGGATACCACGCACTGTAAAGCACCAAAATCCACAAACTTCGGTGAAGACAAAACAACATGGAATCATTTCTACAGGTCTGTAGATCTGCTAAAGGTTAAATTAGACACTAAAATTAGCAACAGCCAGGGGAAGGCATTAGCGGGGTAAAATAAAATGAACGACGATATTGATCGCAAACTTTACCGAAACGGTTCTACCTGGGTAGCCTGTGTTATTTCGGTTTCGCCTCAGGTTGCCTCAGGTCTTCCAAGAAAGGGGGCGTGAATATTTCCTGACCTGAATTCGGCGGCTTGCTAAAGTCTAAAGTTTTTGTACTTATAAAATAACAAGCTTCGGTCAGCGGTTTTACACGCGTGGTAGTCGAAAATTAACTCTAGAAAACATACTCCAGGGATTAAGTGTCCTATGAGCTATTCCAGGATATGGCTTATCCGTGTATCAAGTTTTTTCGAAATCCGTTCAACAGTGCAAGCGTCAACAAGTAATAAATGTACAAATATACACACAAACTTCTTCTCTAACTGGCCTGTTGGTCTAGTGATTAATTCCCTTTTCTTTCATATCACTCCACACACAATCTATCCATCTTTTCTTTGGCCTGACTCTCCCTCTTCTTGCACCCACAAGTATACTTTTGTCTGGCCTGTTGGTCTAGTAGTTAGTGGCCCTGACTGCTATGCCGGAGGTCGTGGGTTCGATTCCCATCCAGGACAAATGTTTGTGTTAGGAGCACAATCATTAGTTCTGTGTCTGGGTGTAATTTATTTATAATATGGTATGTATTTAGAAATACTTAAATATGTTTATCAGTTGTCACAAGCTCTGCTTAGCTTGGGACTAGACGGCGTTGTGTGAATATTATATTATATTATTAAACTTTCGCCTTTATCTTACCCTATTAGTTGCTGCCAGCGGCTTCGCCCGCGTGTAAATAAAAAATTATCTCAAGGGAACATACCCCCGGGATAAAAAAGTATCCTATGTGCTATTTCAGGACATGATTTTACTCCTGTACCAAGTTTCATCGAAATCTCTTCGAGCAAGAAGTTACGAACATATACACTCACAAACATTCGTCTTTATTATATTAGTGTGATTGTGACTAAAAGAATAATTATCTTCATCGATTTCATAATTATAATAATACAACATAAACAAATCCTTGTACCTTAGCATGCTCCAGAAATCCTATTCTAATATGTTCAATTATGTTGAACTGACGAAACCGCATTCCATGTGCCAGCACAGTTGTTAACCGATCAGCCACATCTTGCTTCTTTTGTATTGCTTGTATGTACTCTACTCACTAAATACATGCGCAAGAGTTGCCCAGCAAGATGCTTTTGTGAATAAAAAAACTGGTCATAGAAAATTATTCTTGGTATTGTATGATGTAGTAGTAGTCAGAACTTAGCCTCAAATTGTGTTAAAAATATAAATACATGAATATAATAAATCGAATTAATGAGTTCACTAATTTAATGATACCCACCGAGTAGAAGAACATATAAAAGTAAGAAGTGAAAAAGGCGCGAAATTAATGACAGACTATAATACTATAGACACATTATGCTACATTTAACAGATATATTAACACGATATTAAAGCAATAAAGGATTTGTTAACAGCCTTAAATATTTTGATAGAAAACAGAGCTATATAGTGTGTTCACGATCATACATCGTTAGTCAAAGAGCATTCGACAAAACATTGATGAAAATACCCATTCAGCAACCGGCTGCCAAGCTTCGGACGATGATCTGTTCACCTTTCCGAAAGCCACATATAAATATTTAAAAATAATGCCACGTAAGCTATTGTGTACTTTCGTATCATTTTATAGCTATCTATAGCCTCTTGATGCTGACCAGACGCCGAACACCATTCGATTATAGCTTTTGGTATTTTAATTTGATGTTATAAAAAGTTTGGTGCGAGCCACATGCTCGGAGGATCGAGCTCGATTGAGTAACAGGCCCACGTCATTATTACACACATTATTTTGTAAACTATCTCCGGTATTCATCGTTTAATTTCTTTATTAGATGTTTTTATCTTCAAATGCTTTCACATGCATTGTGGATGTTATATAAAACTGTTTTCCATTTCATTACCCCAGCTTTGCACGGCTTTGAAATTCTTGGCTTTACTAGTTATAGCATGCACCTATTATACGCATCTAAACCGTCCTCGTGTATTACTCTGTCTATTGATGAAAACCGCATGAAAATCCGTTCTATAGTTACGAGTTTATCGCGAACATACACACAGGGAGCGGTCTGGCACTTTTTGATCCCAAAGGCTAACATATCTTATCGAAATGGAACTCATTTCAATCACATTTCTCCACGGCATCCCATTAAACGTTCTCGTGATCATAAAGCAACTCATCCAATTTGACTGTATGAACATAGTTGCGTCCAACAAGGCGCGATGCTCGTTACTTGGGGGCACACATCTTAACCTCCATTAAGCCGCGTCATTGCCTGAGCTGCGCGCCTCCCACGGTTTCCTACTTGCCAAAGACATCACCAATTCAGGCTAACTATTATAACGTACATTTGGAGACATATTCCTACGACCCGTCCAATTCTCGAGGGTGGCATTTCCTATTTCGGGCTGCCGTCCTGTTTGTTGATTGGCTTCCCGCTCCCAAGATATTTCGCCAATTCGGTCTAGTAGTCACGAGTCATTTAAATGACTTATGTACATATTCAACCTAAATAGTTGTTTTTTTTTTTTGTAAAATGTTAATGCGTTTGGTCGGCTAAATTTGCAAATGGATAAAAAATACTTTGATGTACAACGCATGCCATTTTGTACAGGATTGTTATCTAGTTTTGGCTAATGATGTTTCAGGTCCGCTTTAAGTATCCGTAAATTTTTGCTAGATTATTATAAAGTTCGTGGGGCAAACTTGATCAGAGTTCGCCCAAGACAGAGAGCAGTAGGACACTATTACTTAGACTACTAAAAAAATATATATGAATACCGTTTTCTCGCTTTAAGAATAATATGAACATTCACATAAAGTATTCAACACAAATCTCCAACGAGTAAATATGTGTATTCTGAAAGATTACACGTTCCTGTACATATTTGCATTGAGGAACGTTTCCTCGACCCAGTCGCTGTACGATAAGCCTGGATTTAGGTTCATTCACCGGCCCTAACCGACCGCCATCGACATCGTTATATTTTAATAGCGATTTCTTATCTTAATATAACATATTTAAATCTACTATCCGAAAATGTGCAAAATGATGACATATGCAAGTAATACTTTAAATCGAGTCCTCGTGATTTTTCAATAACTTAAAGATTTGCATTAAAGAAACAATGTAAATTAGTAGAGACAACATCTTGTTCAAATAACAATTTAACTGTGCAATCCATTTGTATGTAAATTGCAGTCCAAATCCAACATTTCTGAATCAAATTCGACTACAATATATTCTAGCATGGCACTATTGACAAATTTAAATAGGAACAATTAATGCTAAAATTAAAAGAATGAACTAAAATATTGCAAAGCTTTCTAATATGACCTGTCATATCTTACTAGCCCCAATGAGGGTCCATTGGCACATTGTTTAGTCTTGTATTCGGTAGCATTATTTTCAAGGGTCTGCATTCTTAAAATATTTTGTTTTAATTCGAGGTTCTGCCTTGCGGAATGCCGAACATGTAAGCATACTGTTTGAACTGGTCGAATTCTTTCGTTGTTATTAGTTAAAAAAATATAAAGTAAGAGTAAAAAGGTTAAGATTCCATAACTGGTTAAGCAAATTTTTCTGAAAAGATATGAAAATTGGCATGGCATGTAATACCCGAGTTGGACAATCGTCCTATTTACATCCAAAATAACGTAGAAATAAACATAATGGCAATAATAAGAAGTGATTTTGAGCCTCATTCAGAGCGTTGCACGGAGCATTAAGTAAGCGATGACAATTACTGTGAGATGATCCCACAATGCCGAGGTTTTCGCATTGTGTTCGAGTATTAATGGTACGAGCGTTTCTCGTATTGCCTCTCTCCATTTTCTCTTGTTTTCAACTTTTTATGACAAATTTATGTACAAGACGAAAACAGTGAAATGAATTTACCAGATTATAAGGGGTTTTTGAGCATCTATTAGGTCTTTCTCAGTCACAGTCCAGTCCCCCTGGATACCCATCCAGTGATTCCTATTGATCTTTGCTATTCCATGCATAATCTTTCTGTTACTTAGTTTTTATTCACAGTTCAGTTTTCCGTCTGTGTAGCTAATGTTACGTCCTTATAAATGGTATAGTCATTATAGTAATGCGACTGATCAATGCATATACACGTTCCAGACGATTGAATATATATGAAACGAAGTAATCGCACTCTCGCATGATTTTATAATTTAGGTCTTTTTTTTTTTTTTATAGGTGGGAAAATCATCTTATGACAAATCCCGCTCTTGGGCGGAGCGGGAGATAGTGTCAGACTTTTACTGACTAAAAACCCACTCCTGTTCCTTCGTTGCCTTCGTCCCAGGGCCACGGTTTCGTTTTCACACTACCCATGATAATTTAGGTCTACAATTGACGTTACTATTCTCTCTAAGAAATAAAAATAAACCTAAGATATACTCGTATAAGCAATATGTCGTGTTTGTTAATGAATTTAAGTAATTAAACAAGAATGTGGGTGCGTTGTTACAAATGTTAGGAATACACAAATGTTTGTACACGCACATTTATTATGTGCGTGTAGCCATTATTTCATTCCATTAAATTCAGCCTTCTTATTAGTTATCAAAATAAAATGAATGCCTACCATAGTTTGTAATATTGTAGGCTTTGATTATATACTTGTATATAATCAAAGATTGTAGGTATATTCTTTATAAAAAACACCAATATCAACTTCAATATATTCTCAATCACATAGTCATCTTTTCAAGAAAAAAAAAACATCCGCTAACAAAACACGACTATATTGTTCATTTTCTTTTTATTATTAATAAAAAATAGGTTAGAATGTACCAGCTAGGCCTTTGTGGCCGGACGATCACCTCTGCGAAGGTCGAGGTTTTATTTATAGCTAACAATGACATGCTCATCCTTAAACCTGTACGACTGTATGCACGAATTTCACTTCGCTTTCTTACAACTTGTAGTATCGGTATTTGCTATTTTTTTATTTTCAATACTCGATTATTTAGGTCACTTCAATGTATTCTTCAAGATTCTAAAAGTTTAACATCGATTTAACAAGATTGATATCGCAAGTATAGAGATAAAAATAATAGCAACAAACTGATTCAATACATCATCTTCATCTCTGCAAAGAGAAGCACCAAAACAATCTAAAAAAAAAATATTGATAAATTACCGTATCAAATTAAGTCTCGCAAAAATTACAGATGACAAACAGGTAGTGGCTTGCATAAATTGCACAATCGGCTGCAAGGAAACCTTAACAGTTGACTGGATATCAAAACTCACCTGCAAGGGCTTTGGAAGCCCTACGCTTAGGTTCGACGCTCTCAGTATCGATTCTCTTGCTAGTTACACTTTGTATGACCCCACCTTACAGCATATTGCAAGTTAATCTAGAACTAGCCACCTTAAAATGAAAAAAGAAACTAAGTACTGCCGCGTAAAGAAGTTTGAATTTCGAAGGAGGACCTAAAGCGTGTGCAATGTGTCCATTATTGTTTGGTTGATTTAGATGCTGACTTGTCTTTTATATTGCTCTAATTTACTTATGATGTGGTAACAGTATCTTTTGGGATCGATAACAGACACAGTTACATAAACATTTTCTGGTTTTCCTCATCATCTTGTCCTTGCTTCATGTTACTTAGGGTCGACCCAACACCTTTTGCAGTCGTACTGTTGGTAATATTAATAGTAATGAAAACAATATAGCTCTACGTTCAACTAGTAAATCGAGTTCCGGAAATGGGCTGTCCTAAAGCAATTTGCTTGCAGACGGCCAGTCTAGTTTTTGCACAGACAATACATTACTGCAGGGCAGTAAAAGCTCATGTAGATAGTGTCTGGAAAGCTAGACTATCAACATAAGTAAGTCTAGGTGGGTTTAGACTGTACCATTGTCTGGAAGCGAGCATTTTATTTTTACGCTTCACGTGAATAATCTTGTAGTGAATGTGTTGTCTAGCAAACAAAAGAAAATTTTGAAGGTAACAAAGCATTTTGTTATTAAAAGCAGAGGAAATGGATGCTCATTTTTGAGTGTTGTAAGATATTTCAGTGACGTTTTAGAATTTGTTTGTGCCATGTCTAACCTGTACAGGGCGCACAGGCAAACTTTTACTTTCGCTTTTTGCTTCATAATTTAGATATAAAACAAATCCTAGCCCGAGTGATTGCTGTAATCCTCGTTAACTGGGCATACACGCGGTTATATATAAAAATTAATGTTGCTAAGCGCAAAACTCGAGAATGGCTCGACCAATTTGGCTATTTTTTTATTTCGTATGTTTCTTAGGGCACATCGAAGGTTTTAAGGTAGGGTAGGCAGTCGCAGTCGCGGGCAAAAGTTTCTTGATGATTTCAAATAACCAATAATTAAAT
Source organism: Mythimna impura (assembly GCA_905147345.3). NCBI lineage: Eukaryota > Metazoa > Arthropoda > Insecta > Lepidoptera > Noctuidae > Mythimna > Mythimna impura. The sequence goes on along the minus strand of LR990346.1, from coordinate 24,660,217 downwards.
TCTCGTGTAAACATTACTTCTTAGATTGCATATATCTAATTTTACACGTGCCTCGACTAGTGGTTCCTTGCCACCATCTTAGCGTGCATTTGTATATTTTTTTTTTATTTTTTTTTTTTTTATTTATTTATTTGGTCAGCCAACAACTGCTTACACAATACATTTATATTATACTAAAACGAAACTGACATCCATTAGTGTAGCAATTAATAATAGGCTGACACCACATGCACTATATTCGGTTTTACAAAATTATGTAATTAATGTTAAGTATGCTTAAAACAATACAGAATAGGTAACAGTTACTATTTACAATAAGTTAAAAAATGGAAGATTAATAAATAAAATTATATTACAACATAACAGATAAAATTAAAAATAAATTGATTAATAAATTAAATTAAGTTCTGACACAACATCAATTCATTAGAGTAATTCATAGCATATTGATAGTTAATAAATTGAATAAAAATTGCAACCAGAATACATTTAATTAAAATGGATTTAATTGCAATTAAAACAAAACAAATTAAATGGAAATGAATTAAATAAAAATTAGATTACAATTAAAATAAAATGAATTGAATTACGATTAAAATATAATTAATTAAATTACGATCAATATTAATATGGATTAAATTACAATTAAAATAAATTAAATTAGAAATAAAGTAAATTAAATTGAATTTAAACAATGATTACTGAATACCAGAATAATGCTCGAGAATTATTTTGTAAAATTTATTAAAATTGTCGTGGTGTATATCTATAAGATCACTGACACTGTTAAGCATTCTACATAGGCGCGGAATCGGAGAGTTAGCACCCAAAACCGTTCTGCGTAAGGGTGGGTGTAGTGGAGTGATGGGATTTCGCGGATATCGAGATGGAGCACGAAACTTTATTAGAGTCAGAAGGTTAGGGCAGTCTATTTTATGTCTCAAGAGTTTATAGAGCAACAGGGCGTCAATTACATCTCTTCGAGTTGACAACGAGTGCATCCTAAAGTATTTCAAGCGAGAATTGTATGAAGGCATCTGTTTGCATTTCCCTTTCGAAAAAGAAAGGTGCCACAGGAATCGCTTTTGGATTCTTTATAAAAGTAATTTATGTGTGGCGTAGTGTGGTCTCCATACTACACTACAATATTCTAAGACACTGCGCACAAGACTATTGTAAAGCATTATTTTAGTGCCAACCAGTTTGAAACTCTTTGTGTTTCTCAGTACAAACCCCAACATTTTGGATGCTTTTTTAATAATATTTTCGATGTGAGGGACAAAAGTAATTTTTTTATCAAACAATACCCCCAGATCTCTAATAGTGTCCACTTGTTGCACTTTTGTTTTATCTATTAGATACTCTGAGTATATAGGATGGGCCTTCCTTGAGAACGACAGGTGGTAACATTTTTTTAAGTTCAATTCCATTCTGTTTTTATTGCACCATTCAACAACCCTATTCAAATCATCTTGTAAAAGTGCGACATCACTAGATGATTCGATTATTCTTGCAAACTTTAAATCATCAGCATACAAGAAGCACTCAGAGAAGTAAAAGCAGTTGGGAAGGTCATTAATAAAGATGATAAATAGTATGGGAGCAAGATGCGATCCTTGCGGAGCACCCGAAGTCATATAATAATTGTCGACAGATCTAAAACCGTTGACCACGACATAAAATTCACGCTTAGACAGATAGGAACTCAGCCAATTCAGCAAGGGTCCAGTAACACCGTACATTGCTAGTTTATGAAGTAGTATAGAGTGAGAAATTTTATCGAAGGCTTTGCTGAAATCAGTATACAGCACATCAAATTGTTTATTTGCGTCCACAGATTCTATTAAGGACTCAGAGAAGGACATCAAATTTGTAGTAGTCGAAATGTGTAATATAATAATGTGTATATGTGTAAAGATTAATAGTTTTATTGCATGCACTTGAGCATATGGAAAGTATTTATTCGCAGTTAACTCTGTTTGATATTAATTTTAATAACAGCTTGGAAGTGGTTTTGCAGAAAGTTCTTGTTTTATTATTTAAAGTTTACAGTCTTGACTAGCTTCCGAATTATCACTATCGTTAAGAGTATTTTGACGAAGATGTACAGGACTTATGTTAAACCTTGGTAAAACTGAGGAGACATCACAAAACGTTACCACTTCAACGTCTTTGATTTTATTTCTTTCTCTGGTCATAAATGTACTCAAATAAACAACAGTTAACAACATTTACACTCCCTCAACATAAACAGACCACAACCACTCGGCCCATACATTTGGAACATTCGCTGTCAATCCTTCGGATTCTCCGTACTTTTGTACCATCAGGTCAAATTCCTTTCATTTACGATTGTTTTACGGTTCCGCTATTAGCTAATACGAGAATACACCTCCTCCGCCATTAAAGTTTTATTTGTAACGTAACATGGCATAATGAATGATGTTTCGTGCGTCTTTTTATTACGCCATTATTGTCTTCGTCCCTGTATCGATTCCTTATTGGAGGATCGCGTGTTACCCTTACTATGTTATTGTTTGTTTACAAAGCATTATATCATTTGGGACTTGCGTATCGTTGGTTTAGTTTTTAGTGTTTGTTTTGTTCATTTGGATACTTTTGACAACTATTCTTCCTTAACTTTAAAAGAGCAATTAACTACCAGTAAATCATTAGCGTATTCAAATTGATTTCTATCCCGTCAAACTTGCCCAACCATATTAAATTTACAATATTGCAACTGGCTATTAAAGGTAGTTAATATACAATTTATAATATTACGTAAACTTGTAACTACGGAATCCTTGATGAAACATTATCGTTTACAACATCCATGAGTCATTTAGCTAGAACAAGTGATACGGCTCATGGCGGTACATATGTACCTACTTCTAAAATTATTGATTGCTTCGTTGTATCCTTATCTTCATTGATAACGTTATCGGCTATAGTATCATCGATTACGCGCCCTTCTTGAAGGAGACCGAGGTTGTCTGGGTAATGGGTACGGCTGTTAGTTAATATGTTATTACTGGAATATTCATCATCGTCAACAGTTCCCTTCTCTGTTGTGCCATTCTGAACGGCATTTGACTTCTTTTTTTAGCCAATCAGTCTTAGTTACACCTCTTACTTCGCGGTTATCTCCCATACAAGGCATTTTGGAACATGGCGGATAATTAATGGATGCCTTAGTTTTGGACTTAGCTAAGATATTGCTGAGAATTTACACAGCAACTATTTCAGCCAAACTTCAACTACAAACTCTCATCGCTCAGAAACTTGCTGTGTTCATGTATAGGCCAGATAAAGGAGAATTTAATTACATACGTAAAATATTGGCCGTTTAACTCTTCGTTAAAGCCGTAAAGCTAAAAGAACCATAAAGTGATCCTATAAGGGTCTATAAACGATGACAAAGTGTTCCTTTAGAAGATTATTTTTCAGTCTTTATTAGGCCCAATTGAAATTACTATTTATTACCTCGTTTTTGCTGTAGGGAATTAAAGACAGATCATGGTCGCTCCGGCCCAATATGCAAATAATTGTCGAGCAAGTAAGGACATCTACTAGAAACAATTTTATTTAAACATAATTGCGAGAGGAAATGACACCAATCCCATTGCTATGGTGATTAAAATTCATAATAACATTAACAAGTTCATAATAAATGTTAAATATTTATTATTGAAGTGAAAACCAACCCTTGCACGCTTAAAATCACTCACAGGAGACACTGTAAAATATGTATTTAAAATGATCCAAGTTTTCAACTTTTGGATTTAAATAAAAAAGAAAACCACTCCGAGAAACTTATTTAAGAATGAAAATGTAGTTTAAAGTATTCTTGGGAATTCCTCATCCATCTGCTTTGTACACTAACAACATTTATCGTATTTCTCAATAAATTCTCACCCCTTGAACACATTGCACCCTCGAACAAGCAGTCTAATAAATCAAAGTTTGTCTAGCGTAAACTGTGTACGTGCAAACTGGTTTGGTTTACGTCTATTCCAATCTTGTACGCTGTATATCTAGAGATAGATTTGACTGCATACAAATAAATATTACTGAATGTCAATATTGGAACCACTATCAAAATAGGTGAAGTAAAGCGGGTTGATATACAAACTGCCTTGCAAGTCTACTTTCTACCTTGAGGAATGGAGGAGGAATGAGGAACCATCACCTACACACCAGTTGCACTCATTTTCTTGATCACCAGTATTTAACTTTTCTCTATCTGCTAGTTTTCGTTCTGAAGTTCATAAAACTTCCACTTCTTTCGGAAAAAACTAGCAACTTATTGACTTTAGTGAGATTGATGTTAAAGGTTTCCTTCTACTTCCTTAGCAACCTTTCACTTTTTTACATTTACGACTTGCAAGGGTTGAAAAAGAGCACATCCGTTTTGTTTTTCTCCAAGATAAGCTAAATTGTTTTTTACTTTATTTCTCTTAAAGTGTTTGGTTACTTTGTACTTAGTTGGGTCTGGAACGTAACTTCGTGGAATCGCTAAGAAGTTTCAAGCCCTAAATAAGAAATCTGTCTCAAACAAAGTTGGAACAGGCTCGGGATTCCTATCTTTTTCCAACTTTTTATTTATTGACTCGTTGTCTGGTTTTACTATTTGTTTTTCGATAAATTTTTTAATGATCAACTTTTAAGTAATAGGTAGCTTCTTTTGCTTCCTTTGTGACACATAAGGTCTTAAATTCTAGCTTGTATCTTTAATCACCGGTCAAAACATTACCGTAAAGGAGGCAAACCACCCAATCACTCAACTCTCACTAGACATATTGAAATCCAATTCATTTCCAAGAGTCTTGTCAGCGTATATTTACATTCAGTCGTCTGGTCCTGACGAAGGTCGGCCCAGGTATGTTATCGCTACTCATAGCTTCTGACAACGACCCGTGCCAGTATCAGCATGAATATTTATGGCCGTTGCCATGCACCGTGTTTTGTTTGCGAATCGTGGGTGCTATGCTGTGCCGCCATGATGTTGGTTAATTTTTCGATGTTATGGAAGCTTGATTTGCAAGTTTTGTTGGTGAGGTTAAAAATAGAATTGATGAAAGGGATGAATTGTTTTGATTATCGAGAAGTTTGTAAGGTTAGATTGTGAGAAGGCTTTCGACTTGAATTTTCTTGAAGCTATATCATCTGTTTGCGTTATTGTTTTTTAAAAGAGTCGTGTTAGAAACCATAGATGTTTGGGAAACGAGTGATTTTTTGATAGAAATACTCAGTTAAAAAACTAATTTCCTCGCAATTCAGATTAACTAATTCCTTAATATTGCCATATTGACTCCAGATTACAATATTTGCAGTATTCTCAATGACAACCGCGCCTACCGTTCCGCTAGGCGGTATCGAGATCACACGGCGTGCTCCATTTCCTACTCATTGCATAATTCAATCGCATTGCATACGAGAATCGATTTTCACTTTCGCGTGCATTCGATTCCATAGAAATGTTTATTTTAAATGCTTGCCCAAGACCGAAACTGACAGTAAGTAACTGTTCTTACTTTGTTACAGTCAGTTGAGTACAGTGTGTTGTTTTATTTCTGTGAATGCGATGTTTTGTTAACTAGCTGATTTGTAATAATTCACATCCTCACTGTTACATCATGTTTAATCTAAATAAAAGTATATTATAAAACCATAAGTCTGGTCCACTCACAGACTTATGATCACGTAGCCCAAACCCACGGACCTAGCATGCTGAAAATTTTGACATACAAATCGTAAGAAAGGATTTGATGAAACAGGGGTCCAAAGTGTGTATGGAAAAACCAACTTTAACGCGGGCGAAATCGTTGGCAGAAGCTAGGAAATTAATAATTAACAGGGTCCTTTTCCACTCGCTTTTCGTCAACATCAAGCATGGTTTAAAAGCTTGTTGCTTCATCTAACGCAATCCAACGCGATGTTTGATGAAGAGGCAATCGTGGGCAGTCGTGTAAAAAAGAGAGATAACGCCTGAAAACTCTGTTGGCATTCGGTAATTCCGTGATTTACTCGAATATTTCACAAAACTTGTTCCAGGAAATACGTGTTTTTTTTTTTAAACCCTTAAAAGTTTTTCAGAAAAATCGTCATTCAGAATCTCGATTAAATGTGCAAGGCAAGATTATATTTTTAATATATGAGTACATTATGGAGGGCCAGAATTTAAGTAAAATAGCAGATTTTCAGAGGTTTTTACTGGATTAGTTTTACACAAATTTATGGTTTGATATCTATAGAAGCCTAGATAATAACCATAATATAGCTGTGTATTCAAAATATCTAGAGAAAGATGTGTAATAACATCATAAGGATGTAAGAGCGGTTGTATGAAAATGTACCTCGAAAAGTAAGCTCTTAAAGCCCCTGCTTAGGTTTGAACCCACAAACACTAACTCATAACAAGTCGTAAGTCCACTGGTCAGAAAGTCATTATGCTACTTTATATTACCAAAAAATGCACGGTACAGCGAAGCCAAAAAAAAAAACTACCAAAGCATTTAGTTTACCTTCATTTTTTGCCGTCGTGACGATCATTTCCCGCTTCATCGCAAAGGTTTCTCATTCGTTGACCCTTTGAGTAGGATGAAACACAACATCTGTCATCTCAAGAATTAATTAAACATACAATACTGTACCGTTAGTGTTCATTAGCTTATTAAACCGTCAAGTCTTTATTTAGAGATACAAATACAAACTTATATACAGCTGCGTTAAGCTTAGCCATTGGAAGAACAGCCCTAAGATCTAAGGAATAAGGTTTATTGAGTCTGCATGTGGGAATGGTGGCTGTTTAAAAAGGTTGTGATCGGATGTAGGTTCAAATGTTACAAGCAACGGTACTCCGCCTCCAACTTGCACGAACTCACGAAGTTTCACCGTAGTGAGATCGTTGCATTGTTGCCAGCCTTATACGGCTGTGTCACCTTTGATGTTTAAGTATAGGTTCGTTTAAATTATTTATTGGAAAAACGATTTACCTATAAGTACTCAATGACAAGTGCAAAGGTTAACGCTAGATTTAAACACTAACTTCGTTTGCGTAATCCTTTGACGTCACTGCGACTGTTGAAAGAACAAAAATAATACCTTCTTCATACTTAACATATACATACTCAAAAACTCAAATTGTTTTTTCCTTAACTCGTTGTCGTAAGTAAAGGAAACACTACAAAGCCGTGCACTCATTCAGAATGTCAATAGGTGTCTGACTCATGCATGCCACAATCACCTGCACGCTTCTCTATGATTGCAGCCATTATCTATGGCTGTTACACCACAAACAATACATTGAAGCTTTTGTTTTGACGGAAGAGTCAATCGTTCGTGTCTAACCGGAGATGAATTTAAAAGATTTTGATTCAATCGTCGCTTTTAGAATGCATTCTTTGTTTTTTCATAGAGCTGTGGATGTTGATTCACTGACATATACACTGATAATGTTGGACAGGTTGTCTTATCCGGTACCTGATTCATATTTCCAAGCATAATCCGTTCATTATCAAAGGATACAGTTTTCTTAGAAAATTATGAAAATGTCTCTTTGCGGAATTTTGTTAGTAATCGCAGATATCCTTCGCAAGCTTAGAATGAATGCGCAAGCCTATCGATTTCTGTTGCATTGCCAAACGGAATTTCAATGACAATGGTATTATTTCTAAGAAAATAAGAAATTCTATCTTTATGAACGTTTGTAATACTTGTAAGTTTTTACGTACCTACTTCGTTTTTGCGTACTCGATGACATACCGTTAGCGTAGGTAATTGAATATTTAAATATTCACGAATAAAAACTATAGATAGAATATAAAATTGGCATCTATACCTAATTAGGGAAAACTAAGCTCTGTTATTGTTATTTTAAACTCAATTTATAGTTAGAAACAACACCTTTAACGCGTCACCATAATATTTATCAATGAACACCATTTACCTTATAAATAACTGTTGCCCCCTATTTATTTCGTACACAAACTTCTTTTTCATTATTAAACCAAACATTTTTCTGTTGCCCTTTTTTTGGGTGACAAATCAGCAAATGATAAATGATATTTATTTTGCAAATAGGTTTTTAAAAACATTTTTACACGTCAATTTTTTTGTCAATTTAAACTAGAATAAGTCGGTGTTTCCTAGCTGACTAACCTGAGAAGAAACACCGAAACAAACTCAGGGGTCATTAAAACACAAATAACTTCAATCTCTCATGGTGGAGAAAGGGGGAATGTCAGACTGTCACTGACTAAAACCTATACCCGTGTTTCTTTAGTTGCCCTTTGCGGTCCACGGCCACGGTAACTCTTTCGAAATATCCTGCAGCCCTGGTGGGCGTCGTCTGTTCTGCTGCTCTGTGAGGCGCCCGTGAAACAACCGTTGAAGCGGGCCTACGGGCTTACCATGACGTTTAAAGTAAGATTGTTTCATTCTTATTTCAGTGTGAGTAAGAGACAGAGCTATACAGATTGTCTAGCGCCATCTCTTACCCACACTGGAAATAAGAATGAAACAATCTTACTTTAAACGTCATGGTACAGGTCCTGGTCTTTATCGGACGAGTGGCGAGCTACCCATTGCTCGCTGACCGCAAGCCCACGCCTGCGATGGCTGGTATTTGCCCTGATATTCCCGACGACCATGGCATTTTCTGCGGCGGTTGGAGCGTGAGAGTTGCATCTCCCTCAAGCTGTCCACCACCTTTTTCGCTCGTATTAATTCTTCGTAAAAGGAGGTGTCTCTCATCCGCATCGCTCCTTACCGTAGCCTGAAAAAAAGGCCAGACGTCAGTGATCATTACTCTGTTACCCTTATCCCAATATCTTAGTGGTAGGTGCATCATAAGTAACATCTTCGTCGAAACGTCTCTAATAGTCGTCCATCCCAGTAGTCATCCAATTTCAGCCATATCTTCTTTCACACAGTCCATCCGTAGTTTCTTTGGTATTTACCGCCTCTTATATCATTTGTCTATGAATAACATTTTCCGAAGCGCCGGCGCAAGCAACTGAATGGGCCAATCACCGGCTGCAATCCCCCGAGTATAGTCACCGATAGAGGAAATACTTCTTCCATATAAGGTTCGTCGCCTATTACTGATATTACTTAAGCTAATTGAACGTTTATTTCTTCATTATTATTGTAACTAAGCGGTGTAGCTTAATCGCCTTTATTCAATCGTTATTTATTGATTGTAGACTGAATTAGTTGCTGAAACTTGAAAGGGTTTACCTGGTGACTATCCACTATAATTCTCTTGTCAATCTTAACCACTGAATTGGGAATTCGTTTTTCTATTTTGAGCTTTTTATGGGTTGAAAACTTCATATTATCTCTCTTTACCTAGTTCTACCCATATTTGGATTGTGCCTGCGCTGTGTTTTTCTTTCTTGAAGTCAGATGTTTATAACGGACATCTAAATTAGTATTCCCAGGCTAATAAATCATTGTTCATCACAATAGTGAACGATGACTGCAACAAACACAAGTTTAAAAGACGATTAGTCTTCGCATAATCGATAGTCTACACTCAATTGGCAGCGTAGACAAGTTGTATAATCCGGCATAGCGTGCAGTTATCACGTACAATCGATTACTCACTGCGCCCGCGCAATGCCTCTGGCAACAATGGTGACGCCTGCGCACTGCGCATGAGTGCGGAAGTGGCGCAGGAAGCCGTCCAGTGACTGGTGACATCGAGACGTTACCTGTGCTACGTAGGGAATGACGTCATGCTCATTCATTAGATCATAGCTGGATTTGGTAATGGTAAACGGTTTTTTTTTTAACAACAGCTTTAAAAATCACACAAATTGACAGCTCACTTAATTTTAGTTTTCACAGTGAGATTTTTACAGAATACACAGTTTCTTTATGTAATTTCAAATAACTTCTGCTAGGGTTAGGCACAGGGAATTTCTGAAAAGGAAACCCGTGGTCCTAGAACGCAAAGGGCAACTGAAAGACTCAGGTTAGTAAAAATCTGACACGCCATCCCACTCCACCCTAAAGCGTAAGAAGTCATAGGATGATTTCCCATCTAAAAAAACACTGAAACTCAAGTATCAAATAATGCCCGTAGTTTATAAATGACCTCCTGGAGTTTGTATTTCTAATTTAAATTATAAAGCTACACTAGATGCCTCAAAGAGCTGTCAGTGAACCTAACTGACGGGAAACGCTAGGTCCGATACTTTCCAGCGTTGCGATATTGACAAAAGAGTCATTGCGGCCCTCCACAAGGGGGGGCGGTGGGCGGTCAGTAAAAGTCTAACACGCTCTCGCTTCACTCAGAGCGGGAAAAGTTATTTAATGATTGACCACCTCAAAAAAAAGGTGCTCTAGATTTCTGAAAGCATCCATCTAAACAATGCAATCTAAATACATACTTCAAAACATAATGATACATCGATTCTGATTCATTGATGCTACACAACTAACAGCAGGTTTGTTGAACTCGCATACACAATCACATAGATCGATATATTCCGCCATGGCAGCGAAGCGAAAAATGACATGCCAACAATACGCAAAGCCCTCCATGTGGATATTGTCCTATTTATATGTATTATAACATCGCCCATACGCCAGACAGCCTCTACAACTCGACATTATAGCCCCAAGTTTACTTTTCAAGTGGTTTCTATATAGAAAAAATCAAACCTCTCGAAATGTTTAAGATACAGTCCGTTTTGTTTATTGGCACGCTGACAAACCGCTATAATAATCCACGGACAGGAAAAGATTATTAAAAAGTAATCTAGTAGCTGACCTAAGCACTTACACATGTGCCTATGGAGAATGTTTTGACAGGTACACTGGTACCTGTCTATCAAAACGGTTCTTCTACACCATAACCGTTATGAGAACCAGCTTGTGCTAAGTATAATGTGGCTAGACATATTTATGGATCTGTTGCAGCTTTTTCTCGTCCCATTTATCACTTACAGTTCAGAATTCAGTTCATTCATTATCATCTTTCTGTCCTTGTCCCGTTTTATTTGGGGTCGGTGCAACACGTTTTCTTCCATTCTATCACTAACTCCCTTTTTTTTTCATATCTCTTCTCATACAAACCATCTATCTTTTCTTTGGTCTCCCTCTCCATCCATCCACATGTATACTCATAATTCAGACATCAGTTCATTATAGTCTTTTATTTTCATCTTTTCTTATCTCATTCAGATCAACATTGAATGTGCCAAATCCATTAGCTATAGTTATATCTTCAACTCTATAAACAAAGATCTTATAAGTTAAAGAATTGGCCATCTCGTTGACCTCTTCAATATGTTTGGCCTGTTTAAATCAATCACTTTTCTTTGATTGATGTCATTACGTCTGCTATTAGGAGCACAGACTTTTAAAGTGGTTGTAAACTTGCGAAATGTTTTCTGAGAAGAGATTAGGGTTGCCAACTTAAAATAAAATGGAGTTTATGTGATCTTAGAAGGATGTAATTAAGAGTACTTACACTGTTAGAAAAAAGATAACTTACACTTATTTTTTTTACTTTTTGCGTTGTTTTAAACTAATTGTAGGATTACCGAACAGTTTTAATGAAGACATGGTTTTCCTTTTCCGAATTTAACAGTATATGACCGAGAAGACAAAAATATTTCTGCTAAATACTGAAATGGTAGGCTTTCATGCAGTTTAATTCAAAATCGAAGTCAAAATAAGTAGAATATTTTAGTATACTCTATCCCATTCTTAAATTATAAAGTATTCCTCCACAGAATAGAGTACAATAATTCTATAGTAGAGTGCGGTTGGCAATCCTAGAAACGAATTTATTTATTTTTTATTTTTTATCCTCACATCGGAACGCCTTGCAGCAATTACACCAATGGAGCATAATTAGTCCAGAATCTGCTACTTATATTATCTCAGATCGCTTAGCCAAAATCTATCGATCCATTTAATAGAATTAAGCCAAGATCTAGACCAAAAAGTATTTTTTTACAATAGTTAGAAGTCGATGACATTATAATGTACGCATGAATTCGCACTGCGTCGTCGACAAGGTTTCCGTTTCCTCCCCAAAGCCATATAAGTACCGTGTGAAGTTTTACAATACTTTTTAATACTATTCTGAATGCAAGCCCCGAATTTATAAGAGCTTGCACTGAATTTTTAGTGGCATTTATGAATACTATTTCTATGAGCATCAAATATGTAACTGTAAAGGTTTTTTTTTGTGGTAGCAAATCATGGAATAGCTTCTCCGGTTCTGGGTGGAGCAAGAGGAAATTTCGACTGTTACTGACTAAACCGGGTGGGTTTAGTGTTTCTTCAGTTGCCTTACGAGTTTTAGGGTCACGGTGACACTTTCGAACAATCTCGCAATCGTAGTCTGTAACGCTTTGATGTGTCACTGTTAATTAAATTTCCAATCGAATATTTTGATCCTTAATTGAAAGACAGACTAGATCGAAATATTGCTTATCCAAAAATCTAACCCGTTTATCCGTTTAAGTTGCGGTATCTAAATAGTTAGTGGTAAACGGATGGTCGATGGGGCCGAAAGGTTCTAGAGTGGCGACCGCGCACCGGAAAACGCAGCGTTGGAAGGCCTCCCACAAGGTGGACCGACGACCTGGTGATAGTCGCGGGAGTGCGGTGGATGCGAGACGCACAGGATCGGTCGTTGTGGCGACGCTTGGGGGAGGCATGTCCAACAGTGGACGTCTTTCGGCTGAAATGATGATGATGATCAATAGTACAGAAAATGATGTGTCTTACATAAAAGTCATTAATATACTTCAAATTGGGGGATGTGTGGGTTTATACACTCCTTTATCCAGGCATTTTCTCTTTGGAATGAGCTCCCTCTGAACTTCAGGATGGCAACCAGTCGGTTCTTCTTTAAAGTGAAGGCACGAAAACACATTCGTAGAATCATCAGTGTCATTCTTTATTTGCATATAAATGTATGTATTCATTATTGTATTTTTCTTTTCTGTTTGTCTTCTATTAAGTTGCACCTGCCATGATAGGTATATTTCTGCACTACCAGGTCGACAGGTAGAAAATGCCCAATATTTTAGTTTCAGATCTGAGCTCAAATGGATGCCCATTCGCCAGAGAAGAAGTTTGCGCGCCTTGACCACACTTTTCTCTCTGCTCAACTTTCCCACCCCTCCTTATCGTATATCTCACTTTAAATATTTATATTCTTCACATCATCCTTGGTTGACTGGTAGAAAATGGCAAAGGCATTAAATCCGCTTTTGTACGGGGTTTCATTAGTAAATAAAGTTTTAATAAATAAATAAATGTGTATTTGCTAGATGAGGCCCGTCCAAATGCCGTGTAGTACACACACACATTTAAATAAATAAACTTTGTTATCCGGAACAAAATGATTCATGCGACATAGTAAATATTCTGGGCGCGTTAATTATATTTGCACTATCGGCACTCCCGCTGTTATGGTCAAGGTCACCACGTCTATTTAATCACTATTTACTACATAATTACATGGACAGGTTATTTTTGGAATGACAATGTCAGAATGAGACGTGACTGAGACTTTTCCAGAATGTCCGAAGTGATATTTTGTACTTTTCTTTTAGCTTCAGTAGTTAGTTTCGCTAAACGGTGTTCTTAATGAACTGACTCGTAGGACTATTAACTTTTGTTTGCCTCTTTTGAAATGTTTGCCGGATGAGTAATTAGGAGCATCCCCGAGACAATAGTTGCCCTTTATCCGTTCGTTTTAAATACCTACCATCTCTCCTAATGACTTCTACATTCTTTGTCCATTTTGTACAGGTCTGTTAACCAAGTATATACTCTGCACTCTTCACCAATTTATCGTGGTGTACTCTAATATGGTGTACAAATAGACACTGTTTTCTTTAGGATAGTTGAAATAACAAAACGTTTTAAACCGTGCCTAAAATACCTTGAATTCTATACATGGTTCCAAAAATGTATCACCAATTTCTGGTTTTACGCGAAACGAATGCCAAGCAAACCAGATTTTTGGGATATGACGTCATGGTTTTATTCAAGTAGTTGTTTTTGTCTATCCACCTTTTATAACTTGTTAGTTTGTTAATCTAAGCACGATTTATCAACGTGAAAGAAAATTTAACCACTTCCTACTTAGAATCCGATCCCGGAAGGGTTAAAAAGTAGAACGATGCATACCTTCCGAACAAAAAACGATCGACAAAAACTTTTGAAGCGAATGTTAAATCGCCCTCATAAAGTGACGTCAGTTGGCACGACAACCGCAGCTGTTAAATGGAACAGTGACATCATTGCAAGGTGCGTAGGCATATCAGTGCAATTTGATGTGAACAATCGTATTACTTCGTAATAACCAGGGCTAATGTGATATGCAAGTTTACGAGCCAATTGTTTCTCATAAACCGAGTACTTGATGTTTAGTATGGTTCTACCTAGATCTAGGTTTTGACTAGGTTTTATTACTCACCCACCTGACCTAGAATGGTCTGGTAAATAAGAAGCGAACTAGACGATTTTTCAATGCATTTCTTTTATACGACTTCGCCGAAACATTAAATGAGCTTTCAGAGCCAACGATACTATACTGTTCCTCAACCCACATTCTTATTCGTATTTATGAAGGGTGTCTCATGTCTTCCAATTATCTTTATGAGCCCTCATCAGACTATTCACCCAGCTTTCTTGCTTTACCGTCTTTGATACTACCATTGATTGTCAGAAAGCAGCTATATGAGGAAATCGGTATTCCTCGAAAGAGTTACCGGAACCCTGGAACGCGAAGGGCATCTGAAGGAATACAGGTGGCGTTTAGTCAGTAAAAGCCTGACACTCCTTCACGATCCACCCAGAATGGGAGGAATCATTCGATGAAAAAGCTACATGAAAGCCCAAACTAATGGCAATCATTTCAAGCTCATCAAACTAAACCAACAGATAACCTATTCCCCAAATTGCCCACGTACCTACTGACGCATAACGACCACAGATACACAAACAGCGACACTAATTGCCCATGTGGTTAGCTCATTGATTAAATTCCTCACCCAACATGAATATGAATGAACAATGTCATTTGCATTCAGCTAATATCCGTTATTGATGAACGGATGTCGTTGCTCATTAAGTTATTGGCACATCAGTCTTATTATGTCATTAATAATTGCCTATATCATGAGGATTTTCATGAGCAGGGCACATCGCTCGTAGAACAGATTGTCGATGGGGTCGAAAGGTTCTGAAGTGTAGACCGCGTACCGGAAGATGCAGCGTTGAAATGCCTCCCACAAGGTGGACTGTTGATCTGGTGGGTGTCGCGGGAATCCGATGGATGCGAGACGTACAGGACCGTTCGTTGTGGCGACACTTGGGGATGCCTATGTCCAGCTGTGGATTTCTTTTGACTGAAATTATGATGATGATTTTTGACTATTAATGAGATATCTCCAATAAGGAATGAAGGTGGTTCTCTTTAAGACATGTCAATATACTCGTCGCTTATTGATTTGTATGCTATGAAGCTCTTTCCCGACGGAAGTTGGGTGAATGGGCCAATATAAACCTCTTTTTATTAGTATCCGTTTTAATCCATTTAAGGTTTGTAGTAAAACGTTTAAGTTAAAACCTACAAACACATTCCATAAGCTCTATTATTTGGCATTCTTATGTCATTTTCTCTTCGCAGAAACCACCCTGCCAATAACAATTTCGCTCTAAGATTATCAAAACTCCTCATAAGGCTTTATGAAACCTTAGCGAATCTCGGATCTCAGGCCATCTGAAACAAAATCACGTTCTTAGGGCGTTGCACCGCACCAAAAAAGCAAGATTTGAGCGATCATCTCGTTAGACACAATGTTTTCAACAGAAATCTTTCGTACTTCGTAATAATGCCCATGTCTGTAGCTTTGTATCCTGTAAGTTGCTGTATGACAAGCTAGACCCCGTAACGGTTAGGGACAGAGGTGCTCAAAGTTCTTCCCTCCATACGCGCGGAAGATAAGCAAGCATTTCCAATTTTTGCAAATTGTCCATCTTCATATTATGTTCTTTCTTACGGTATCTTATTACTGCAATGCTGGAAAATAATCTTTTCTTTTTTCTTTATTAAGAACACTTGCCTTTTTTGAGCTGGGAAATCTTCTAATAACTTCTCCCGCTCTGGGTGGAGTGGATGGGAGTGTCAGACTTTTACCGACTAAAACCCAGTGTTCCTTCAATTGTGGTTTATTGCGGGTTCTTTGAACAATCCACAGCCTGGTAGGCGTCGGCTCTAACTGGCCCCTACAATTTGGCTGACATCTATTTGAGGCAACTTCTTCCGCTTTATGTGTCAGAGTTTTACTGACTAAAATCCACCCGTGTTCCTTCGTTGCCCTTAACATTCCTGGGCCGCACTTGTTCTTTCAAACAGACTTGCAACCACTACTTGTTTTGTTGATTGTTCCTCCTTTTGAGCCTTGCCAGTTCTGTTTAGATGTCTGTCGTGTCCAGATCTTAGAAACTGATCACTTCATGAAATGGTCAAGTAAAACTGGCCAGATCGTTTTAAACGTTAAAGTTTGATGATATTTCAATCTTCGTTTGGCCTACTTTCTTTAGACCATTATTATTGAAATCCTACATCAATAATATGGCCAAACGAGAATTGACATATCATAAAATGTTAACGTTTAAACGATCTGCCCAGTTTAGTTGGCAATACTATGAAGTGATCAATTCTAAAATCTGGCCACGACATACGAGTATCTATCTCCGAGCATGTTAACAGTCTCTTACGTTTTTTTTAAATATCATAATAATTTAGACTCCAAGGAGAGCTGCAGAGACTTGTTTGAGAACCGCCGTTGTTAGAAACCGGTCCAGCAAAGTTATCTATCGAACTTTGTAGGCGAGTGCACGTGTACTGACTACAAGCAGATTCTCTTGTACAGTCTAGTCGTGGTCGAAGTTGCACAATGGGCGCCAGCGGTTGTTCCGACCATCTCGTTTGTGGACTGTTATTGTTGGCTTTACGAGTACTTGCGGAGATACTGTTATTATGATTATGAAAGGTGGAACATTGTTTTTATGCGGAGTAAAGATATCTTGATCTTCATCTTTAGGTGTTTCCCTAATAAATGAAGTGTCAACTTCGAATATTTATAATAGTTATATTGTCATAAACATTTCTTAAGGTATTATTTTTGCGTGGGAAATCATGCTGATCCGTCCCGTTCTGGGCGGAGCTAGTGTGTTATACTTTTACTGACTAAGGCAGGTACCCTGTGTTCCTTCAGGTGTGCTTTGCGGTTCAGTGACACGGTATCGGTAACGTTAAAATTTTATGCCTGTTTTAGTGTTTTTTTTTCATAATACTTATAATTGGTCAACTGGAAATTAACTTAAATAAATACACAAATCTAAGGTCGTTAATTGAGTTAGTGGGGCTGGATTTAAATCATCTCGAATTTTTTCTATAGTTATCGTAAGATTTGGCATTATATTGTCTAACAAGTGTAAAAATAATAAACCATCCAATAACTACCGGGAAAATTCCCGACGACAGAAGGAAACTTCTCACATCAAACAACCCGTCTGTTCTATGAAAAGCCAGCTGTTTAAACCGAAGATGACACAATACCTGTATTGTAAGCAACATAAGTGTTTGAGGTCGACGGTCACGCCAACTGCGATCAGGAATGCGACAGCATTCCGAATCGGCACCCATCGAACTGTGAACTTTTGTCACGGCAATCGCGATTCAAAATTAAACCCTAAATGTGAATCTATAAAGTCCTTTATAGTTTTGTCTGCTTTAAATAGAAATTAATTAGAACTGTACTATTTATAAATGGATGTCTATTAAAGAAACGTTTTGTTTACTTATTCTTTTTGTTGATTCATACGATAACGTGAACATCATAAAAGCCATAACTGATTCTGTTAATCATCGCAATTAATATTTTTACGTCAAATTTTTGACAGCAATGCTAGAAGGCGCCAACGCCATTAGTACATCGGAATAACTTCACTATTGTATTCAATTGCATTTGCTTTCACGTGACCCGAATAGAGTAATGATATGGTGGCAACATGATGTATGGTCAAATATCGGCCAACAAAAGCGGTAATTACAGTTCTATCTTTTGCTTTGTGTGAGAAGTATACATTCACCAAAATGACCATTACTCATAGGTACCTGCGACTACCTGATACTTAAGCGTGATGATAAGTAAGAATATTGCGTTTCGAGGTCCCAAAATATCCGAATCGATGTGTAACGCATGTCGGTATTTTTTTTTTTGGTGGGAAAATCATCTAATGACAAATCCCGCTCTTGGGCGGAGCGAGAGATAGTGTCAGACTTTTACTGACTAAAAACCCACTCCTGTTCCTTCTTTGCCTTCATCCCGGGGCCCCGGGCTTCGCTTTCACACTACCCGTGGCCCCAGTAGGCTTCGGCCCTGCTGGGCCCCTACGATTTGCTGACATCTCCCTGAGGCGCGCGTACTATTACTATGTCTAGAGCGCAAACGTCACTATGCTGACGAGGTTTGGACAGTATGTGGCCCACAGATGACATTATACTATAGTCTGTGGTCGAACCCAGAGACGTCTGCCGGAGAGCACGGAGTAATGATGCGTAGGCGAGCGACATTACAATAATACGGATATTACCCGATGGATCGAAATATCAGATGTGTAGAAAGTAACTGGTTGGTAGGCCGGGACCGAGATGGGCAGACGATGTTCCCATCGCAGGAACACGGATGAGAGTGGTATAGGGACTTTGGGATTGGCACAATAAATGAGACTCCTATGACCAACAGTAGACGAAGTCAGGCTGTAGATGATAATTTATTTATTTATTTACAAGTACTTGTACAACGTTACAGAGGATGTCCAAGGCGTTGTACAATAGAAACTAACAAACTAAAAATACATTTAATAAAACAATAATACCTAATAACAAATTCTAATAAAATGATAATAAGCACAAGGGAATCCATAGGGTCCATAACTACTAATCGATCGATGTCATAGATCCACGTCGACTGATCCATTCTTCCGTCGATCGATTGGTTTGGGAACACCCTTTCATCTTTTCAAAGTCAAAGTCAAATCTTTATTGCAGAACACAATACAATTAATTATACATTTCTGGATGTCATTTGAATGCTCTAGTTAATTGTGTTTTACCAAATTAGGCATGCAAAATTGTAGTAAATTCAAAAAACATTTTGTGAGTAAGGTACATAATATGTCAGAGATTAATACTAAATGATAATGTCAACACAGAACAAATACAAATTTTATATAGTCAAATGACAATGTCAACACAAAATAAAAACAAAATTAAAATAAATACAATAAATCGATTAAGTAAAGTAAATCGAAAGAAGCAACCATTATCATAATTGTAAATTCCTGTCTGAGAGGTATTCACTCACGGTATAATACGTTTTTTTTATGAGTAAATTGTGCAATTGTTTTTGTTTGTTGTTGTGTTTTGTTGTTGTTTTGTTTGATTTCCTCTTAATCATTGGTAGCTGTCAATCTTATTCTATTAACTTCATTTTTAACATTGTTTTATGTCTGGTAATATACTTAATTAAGTAGTAGACGGACTGCTGACCAATTGATCGTTCCAAGACATCGTACGTGATTAATTTAAAATCGTTCACATTAGCCACGTACCGACATAAAGGCGTAGTAACTTAAGTAGTTAATTTCTGACACAATGCTTGACATGTTTCAAATGATCGTAGATTAATATTGAAATGGATTTTAATGGCCAGTGAAACGCACTTCGAAAATCCAGAATCGATTTTCTCTTGATGGGGTCAGTTAAGGCCGATGACTGCCAGGGCTTCAGGATCGTTCGTAGGAGTCACTACTGCCCTGGAATGAAAAGGGAACAGAAGGAACACAGGTGGTTTTTAGTCAGTAAAGGTTTGACACTCCCACTCGCTGCATCCAGAGCAAGAGGAGATTTTCGATAATTTCCCACCTAAAAAAAATTGTTATTTTAAGAAGAGTCCCGAAACATTTTATTTTACGGCATGCAAATAAATTGTCTGATGCTTCAACGCAAGGTGACATCAGACCAAGGCGGAGGTGGAGAGATGAGCTTGACTCTTACCGGAGGGACTGACCCACAATGGCCGAGGACAGACGTGTGTGGAAAAGGAAGTGGGAAGCCTTCATGAGACATAATAGGTTAACTAGAACGAGATGCTATGCTTGCTATACGTTCGTAAGAACTGTAATGTACTCGTATAAGTCATAACATAAAATCTAACATACTCAGGTATTCGCAGGAGTATCACATACACATACCTATGCAATTTAACAACAACACGTTTGTCTGTGACATGTGAGTTCCCACGTCCCTTTTCTAACGTCATTAAATTTTATAGTAATCGTTTGTTAATACTCAAGTGGCAGCTAATTATGCGTTTGGACATAAAACTTGAATGACATCAAGCACGCCATGGTACCAAAAAAAATCTAATGGCCTTCTCGTAAAAGGATTTAATTACCCAGCTGTTCTTTTTTTATCTGAAACAAATGTTTGGTTGACGGCTTATAGTGTTAACACAATCTCGAACTTGGTACGCCTGATTTGGACCGTCCGTTTCAAATAGCGAGCGTTATTCAGCGTAAGTTTGGTGCGCGGACGAACCAAATCTGTCGTACCAAGCTGGAGCGCGTGTTAACACTTAAAGATCCCGTATCGTAGTTAAACTTATTATGATTTCTAGCTAAATAATATTTTGAAGACATAACACTGGCAGAATTGACGACATCAGCTCAGTTGCCAAAGACAAAAAAAAAAAAGGTTTTGAAAATATTGATTTTGACGAAGATCTACTAACCTAATTTGGTACCTAGTATTGGTGCCCGTGTGAACTAATCAACACTACCTTCACAATAGACACCAAAGAATTTCTGGTGTAAAATAGGAGTTACCTTGTAGATGTAATCGCAATCAAGAACCCTACTACGGTTGTTATATTTTATTTTTTTTTGTGTAGGGAAAATCTTGCAAACGTATTTTGATTTGAACCAGTTATCCCTAATAGTCAGTCCCAGTTCCATAGTACTATATTAACGCATTGGTAATCCAAATTATTATTATTAAGTACTTATACCAATTTTCGATTGAGCTGAAATTAGTATTATTATTATTTTATCAATGATAGGCTCGCGTTTGACCGCCATCTCACCTGATGGTAAGCGATGATGTGGTCGTCGATGGAGCACGCTTGCCTAGAAGTAGCCTATTCACTCTTGACTTAAAGACCCCTAAGTTGTAGCTATCTGGAATCACAGACTCCGGCAAGGAATTCCACTCCTTGGCTGTACGCATAATAAATGTGTTCTTAAAACGTTTTGTGCGTATGGGTGGGATGTCTACCATGTACCGGTGGCGCAACGCCGCCGTACGTCTAGTGGTCCGATGATAGAACGGACTTGGCGGAATTAGATTGTGCAATTCCATACTTGATAATTGGTATACTTGATAATAATTATTTGGATTACTAATGCGTTAATATAGTACTATGGAACTGGTCTGACGATGGAGTTGGATAGTGGCAGATTGATATTTAATAAAAACTTTTTACAAAAAAAATACAACCGACTTCAAAGTAAAAAAAAAACACTGAAAAGTGCAAAATAACTTTAATTTCGGAAGTCGGTGTTTTTATAGTAGTTTTGTCTCTTCGTTATTTAACACCGACTTCCGAAATTAAAGTTATTTTGCACTTTTCAGTGTTTTTTTTTACTTTGAAGTCGGTTGTAATTTTTTTTTTTAAGTTTTTATTTTACACTTTTTAGTTATGGTACCACCACTAAAAAGTACCCCTCAGCCAAACTTAAATACCTTATAGCCAGAGTGCATCTCATGACAATTCTAATAATCCCAAACACGGTTAGATTACATTAATTTATTACAGAGTTCCGTTGCCTAACTTTAGGCTTCATCATCAGATCAGTTCGATATATTCCCCCTCTACTTTCAGTCAGTCATCGACTACACGTATAAACAAAGCAATTTTACTTGTTACGACGGTTCTGCTGTGATCCTATGAGGAGTTCTGTTTCATATCTTCGAAGCTCATGATCAGATCATAACAATATTTCTATGGGACCAATTCGGAAGCATAACCTTTTAAACAAGAAAAAAATTTTCAAAATCGGTCCACAATTGACCGAGAAATCGGTGAACATACATAAAAAAAAAAAAAAAAAAAACATACATTCAACCGAACATAATAACCTCCTCCTTTTTGAAGTCGGTTAAAAATGTTTTTCATTGACCACTATACTTTCATTGAACACTATTCTAGTAACTAACAAAAATAAGAGTAGAGTCAACAAGAATTATATGAAAAACATAACCCTTCTTGCAGTCGGGTAAAAACCGCCATTTTTCAAAATCTATGTCCACAATACTTCCAAGTTGCATGTACTAAGTACTACATAACAAGTACTAGTATGAGTCAGCCATCTTTGCACGTTTCGTGACGTCACTCCATTGTATTCGAAGTGTCAAAACGACTACAAAAAGCCCATTCTATCACTTAATTACCTGTTATTCGCATTTGACGGATGTAATTTGTCCTATTAATAGGCAAATCCTTGTTACCTTATAAAACATGCGACCTGCCTCAGCTTCGTGCGAGTATTAGAAATCTTTGAAATTCTATGATATTTTTTTTTTTTTTTTTTTTTTTATTCTTGATAGGTTCGCGCTTGACCGCTAACTCACCTGATGGAAAGCGACGATGCGGTCGACGATGGAACGCGCTTACCTAGAAGTAACCTATTCACTCTTGATTTAAAGATTCCCGGGTTGTAGCCATCAGGAAAAACAGATTCCGGCAAGGAATTGCAAATGCATCTAAACTTTCTTTGAATCGTGATTCGATACAAGATATAAGTATCTATATATATAAAAATGAATCCCTATTTCCCTTGGTCACGCCATCACGCGTGAACGGCTGGACCGATTTCAAATTTTTTTTGTGTTTGTTGTTGTCAGGAGAAGAATCTTATGAAAGAAAAAAAATAAAAAAAATAGGTAGTAGGGTAGAGTTGGGTAGAGCAGAATAGTCAGTCAGTTGACGGGAGCGAAGCCGCGGGCAAAGCTAGTATTCAATAAAAATATATGATCTATCCAATTGGCAATTCGTTATATAAGTATATTTAGAGACAAAGTGCTGTCCATTGATGAAAACGCCATGAAAATGCGTTTAGTAGTTTTGGAATTCATCGCGAATAGACATACAGACAGACAGTCGCGGTAGGGGGACTTTGTTTTATAGTATGTAAGAATATATTATAGTTAACTAATATACAGATTACCAATAGCTATATTATTTAGTTTTAAATTTATAAGTGGTGTTACTTTTTTCGTGTACAATAAAGTTTTATTCTTTTCTTTCTATATTATATCCTTTCACTTTTTTTTTTCTTTTCTGGTACGTTCAGGCATATTGATATTGGCGATGATGAATAGCGTCTATTTTTGAATTGAGGAAAGATACTTATAAATAAAATGTTTTTTTTTCCTCAAAAATCTTATCATCAATGACTCAAATGCAATTGCCTGCAAATATTGTGCTTTCATCTCGTAACTTTGACTAAATACTGGTATTCAGCTTCATCCGGTAAGGCTGGGAGCCGAATCCAACGTCGTTATGAAAAAGCAAGACTGATTCATTAATAAAATACCGTAAACAACCCCAAGCAGTTAGCTACCACTGTAATTTTTTATGGTGTACAATAAAGAGTATATCTATCTATACCATCATCATCATCATCTTCCTGCCCTTGTCCCGTCTTATTTGGGGTCGGCACAACACGTTTTTTTCTTCCATTCTATCCTGTCAACCTTCATGCTATTACTAACTTCCTTTTCTTTCATATTACTGTTCACACAATCCATCCATCTTGGCCTCCCTCTCCCTCTCCACCCATCCACATGTATACTCATATCTCTTTTAGTAACATGCGTTTTATCTCTCCTCTTTACATGACCATACCAAGACAAACGATTCCCTTTCAACTTTTTAGTCACTTGCGCCACTTTCAAACTTCCTCTAATATACTCATTTCTCACTTTATCCATTCTCGTCACACCACACATCCATCTTAACATTCTCATCTCCGCTACGTGCAATCTTTTTTCATCCGTCTTTTTCACAGCCCAACATTCTGATACATACAGTATGACAGGCCTTATCACGGACTTGTAGATTTTACCCTCATCCGTGGGTCAAAAGTTGTTCCCGTGACCTGTCGCCATTTTATCCATCCAGAGTTGTCTATATATTGTCGTCTATATATCTCAATAAAACGTACTCCGAACGTACGTAGAAAATCGGTGCAGCAGTTTAGACGTGAAAACGTAATAAACAAACAAAGGAGCAGACAGACAGTTTCGCTTCGCTCTTATAACGTCGGTATTGACAAAACAAATTCCGTTTGTCGCTAATCAGAAGAAAACTTCACCTTTTTAAGATCACCAAAAGTCATGCTTAAACAAGTTTCCAATGAAAATTCCATTTTTTTTCATAGAAAGCTTTTATAGCGCGGTATATACCTATATAAGACCATTCCAAAAAGATCAAATACGATAGGGTTATCTTATTGCGCTTATTACCGAGTTTCTATGGCCATCTTCCAGTTCCATCATCAGACCCTAGTCTATCTATCACCAAAATACTCGTCAAGACGGATCAAACGAGTCCAAACTCGATGGGCTTGTGTCGTTTAACTACCGAGTTCCTATGGCCATCTTCCGGTGCCATCATCAGATCAGCTCCTTGTCATAATAATTTGGCATTGTCATCTGATTTACACATGCATGTAAAATTTTAGCTCAATCGGTAACCGGGAAGTGGATCAAATTTAATTTTCAAGATTTGACAGGTGAAACTAAATATAAGCTTGTAAAATACTAACGAGGCACCTCTCTTTGTCCACAGACAGTGCAGCACGGTTTTCCACACAGGGCTTCAGCGCTAGCATGGGATCCTCTCCTGCGGGTTGTGGCTCTCGGCACAGCTACCGGCGCCCTCAAGGTCTACGGCAGACCCGGCGTCGAGCTATACGGCCAGCACACAAACTCAGACTCCGCCGTCACACAGATACATTTTATACCTGGTAAGAAAATAACTTAGACTTTTGGCCTACAGGATCATCCAGATATATGTAGGTAGGTATATAAAACACAAAAAAATGTTTTTTCCTAAGTCCGGTATAGACTTTGAAACCCTCCAATCCAATAGGCGTGCCCCAAACCGGTATCAGTAAAAAATAATGCCAACCTTGTTTTCCAACAAATAATATCTATAATCTATAATAATAATCTGTTTTTTAGCGTAGTAGCACACGCTAGGTATCTGCTAGTTGTATAATAATCAGCCTTATAATGCTCCCACTGTTGGGACTCAGGCCTCTCTTGAAATGGGCCGTAATCTACCACGCGGTTTCGGTACGGGTAGGTCTATTCATCTATATACATAAAAAAACTGGAAAGAAGGAAGGGAAGACTTACTAAATATTTGTTCCATGCGGACATCGAACCCGCGACACGCAGCGACCTAACGCTCAACCACTGCACCGACTGTGCTGGCAATATTATTCCCAAGCTCCCAACTTATGGCAGCTAGAGTTACCGTGAGGTTTTTTAAAAAGAGTTCGAGAAAACTCCTCCGTTCTCTCTAGATATTTTGCAGTAAAATAATTAAAATGTTTCAAAGAAACGGGAAAGCCCAGGAAACCTCCTTTTTGTATTTGGAATTTTGTGAGATTTCTCTTTATTTATACTTATGCGTTATTAGTTTTAGTAGTATTTCATTTGACGCTTCTCCCTCTGCCTCCGATTTCTCCTCTCTCCGGTCCAATTCAGAAAACAAACTTAAAAATTATTCGGTTAAATTCGATTAAGTTGGGTTAACCACTTCCCTTATAGCCCTCGTTCCAACCTAAAGTATTTACTCATTACAAGTTTCAATTTCTAAGTATTTAGTGATAAATAGCACAGTGACCGACTACTGATAAAAACATTAAATATTAGACTATTTTAAGGCTAGTCACTACCTGGATTAGATTAGGTTCCAGGTGATGGATGATTAATAAAAATTATATTTTGATTATTTGAATTAGATTATTATTTGTGTGATGATGACTAATTGAACTTTGTTGTTATGCTTTAAAATATCTGATTAGGACATTCATCTACATTATCTGATAAGTATATAAAGAGATAATATAAAATTCTAATAACAAATAGTGTCTGAGTGAATTTTTGGTTTGGCGAAGTTTCGGCAAAAAAACGAGTATCGGCTTAGTTTCGGCAAAAAATACGAGTTTCGGATAAGTTTTGGCGAAAAAAGAAGTTTTCGCTAAACTTCGTCAAAAAAACGAGTTTGGGCTAAGCTTGGGCAAAAAATGAGTTTTTACAAAACAAACTAGTTTCGACTTAGTTTCAAAAAAAGCGTGTTTCGGCTTAGTGTTGGTTTCGCCGACATCCAGTCCAAACTACGGCCGAAACTGAAACTCAATTCGAGAGGTTTCTTGCTACAATCGGCCATATTATGTTACAGCTTATTAGGTAAAAGTTTTTTTTTTTGTACCTCAAATATTTTAATATTATAAAAATCTCTCGTCGCATTGTTTATCGAAACGGCTTGATCGATTTACATATTTCAAATTTATTGTGTATATTTGGTAGATCTAAAAATAGGTCCTAGGTTAATTTTTTTACCCTCCTACCCCCATTTTTTTTTCTTTGATCATTTAAATGGTAGTACAACGTTTGCCAGGTCAGGCGGTATAATATAATATGTGATTTAAAAATAAAGAGAGACTAACTGATTAAGATCGGCATTTTTCCCCATAAAACATGACCGTATATATGGAAGTTTCTGTTTCCGCCGAAACTGTGACCGAAGCTGAAACTCGGTTTCGATCGTGAAAACTAGTTTCGGCCGGGCTCTAGTCAAAAGCAGCAAGCAGCTTTTTTTTAGTCAACCTTTATTGTTCCACTGCTGGCCACGGGTCTTCTTCATAGCTTCTACTCTTTTCGATGGTGTTACCTTCTTTGTCCAATTCCCCAACCAGTTATTTAACGCCAAAAAAAAACATCACAACAGTAGTTTTCTCCGAAACCATGAGCAGTCCTATTAAATTACAGTTAATTCGTCTTAAAATATAAACAGATAGGAATAAAAACACATATTTCGTTAGGGATTCACTGCCGTGGAACATGCGCCCACGCAGTCGGTTTATTTTATGAAACGTTTAGTCACCCAATGACTTTGATAAGGAATTATTTTAGGACATTATTCATCTGTGTGACACTCACGACGGACATACTCGTTCATACCTACGCCCTTTTTTTAGATAAATATCTATGGATGAAGGTACAGCACTGTGGTTAGGTGAGTAGGTATAAGTGATGTAACGAATGTTAGATTTCACACATTTGCGAAAGCGAATGCGAATATTCTTAATATTCGCGAATGCGAATATTCTTAATATTCGCGAATGCGAATGCGAATGTTGATTTTCAAACAAAGTGCGCGCAAAACGTCATAGAGGTTTGACATTTCGTGTTAACCAAGTTTGAACCGAACATAGCAGAGCCGTTACAGACTGATTGAACGAAGCTAATCACATTAAGTTCATCCGAAAAGATTTGTTATGATTTGAGGTCACTATTTGTGACACTGAAAATGTGAAATGCAGGTTGTGTGATAGAAAAATATTAAAGTAAATATAAAATTGCAAAATCATAACAGTTGTATTTTCATTCTATATCCATTCAATCAATATATTATTTCCTTTTTGTTTGTCAAAAACAGTCGCCAAACATTCGCATGTTTCTTGCGAATACGAATGCGAATGTCAAAAAAATGTGTGAATATTCGCAAATGCGAATGCGAATATTCGTTACATCACTAGTAGGTATGTAATATAGGATAGTCGATATCAGATATTATTACATATTTTTGGGCCATAGTTTTCGATAAGAAAATACAAATGTAAACATTCATCGGCGAAATGTTCGATATTTAATTTTGCTACGACTTATCGAAAAGATAAAAAAAATATATAGAAATGATAAGAAAGCAGTCAACTAACCGAAAGCGTGGCCTCTTAGGGTTACTCATACTTAATATAATAATATATTATATCCCAAAGATTAAATTCCCTGTTAAGGTTGCGTAAAAAGAGTGACTGTCGCTCTAGAGTACAAAGGGCAACTGAAGGGCACTGGTGGGTTTTAGCAAGTTTTACATGACCTTTTGCCCCACCCTAGAGCGAGAAAAGTAATTTGATTTCCCAAAAAATAATGCTAAACTTACAGTTCGTTGATCGTCGGCGTTATCAACATTGTCAATTCCAGTGCCTCATGTTATCCGGCAAAAGATAGGCCATCCCCGAATTTCATACACACTGCGATAATCTCGGCTTTAGCCAACATCCAGGATGTAGGATGACTGCATCAGACAGGAAGACGACTATTTTTGTCGGGTATGTCGTAATCAGGAAATTAAATTAGAATAAGCATTATTTTAGGAGTAGATGTATATTTTAGGAGTATTCTCCATCGGTTTAGGTAGTTAACTAAACGTAAACAATCTTAATATGTCTTCTTATTTAAAAAAAAATCGTATAAAAGACATACAAAAATTATATAAATTTAGTTAGTTACCAAACATCGGTATAGGTAAATAACAAATTGTAAACATTTTTAGATAAAAATTATAGACAACTTTTAGATAAAAGACATGTCAAGATTGTGTAATATTGTACTTCCTTGATCCATTATGAATGATCCATTTGACGGGACGTTTGGCGCATTGGTAGAGCGATGAGTTCTGCGGTTCATGTCGCGAGTTCGATTCTCTCACGGAACAAATATTTTTATGGCCTACAAATAGGTGTTTTGGGTCTGGATTTCTTGTGTATTTGAGCTTACTTGTTTGTGAAAGCACCCACAATTCAGGAGTAATTCTTATTGTGGGACATCGTTTAAAAAAAAAATGGGGCAAATGTATACAAGAAACAATTGTTTTTTTTTTTGGAGTTCCGTACCTCAAAAGGAAAAAACGAAACCCTTATAGGATCACTTTGTTGTCCGTCCGTCTGTCTGCCAAGACCCTTTATCTCGGGAACGCATGGAGATATTGAGTTGAAATTAAAACTATATACTCAAGTCTGCGGTCCCTTGAAGCTGTGAAAAACTTCTTAGTTAACGAAAAAAAGATACAGCCGTTTATGTCGCAAAAAAACGTGTATTTCGACACTCAAGGGAATCAAAATTCATAGGGTACTTCCCATTGCCCTAGAATCTTGAAATTAGGCATGAAGCAATGTCTCATAGCACAAGTATAGGAAAAAATCTGAAAACAGTGAATTTTTAGTTACGTCACAAAAAAAAAACCTTTTTGCGATCCGTAACTCAATTCGGGAATTGAACTGTTTTCACAAGGTAAGTTTGTACGGAACCCTCAGTGCGCGAGTCCTACTCGCACTTGCCCGGTTTTTTTAAGTGTCTTATCATCAAATAACTTCTCCCGCTCGCTCTAGGCGGAGCGAAGGAGATTGTCAGACATACTGACTAAACCCATTGTGTTCCTTCAGTTACCCTTTGCGTTCCAGGGCCATAAAAACTCTTTTGAACAATCCTGCAACCCTGGCAGGTAACAATTGATGGATCGTATAAAAGACGAATAAAGAAAAGTTATCCCTTCCCTTAACCTTTAACTTAGCTTTTTAATATTCGATACAATCGTAACAGTGATACTGAAATAATATGTGATTTAAATGAATAGCCCGAAATATATAGAGGTTTCTGCAGATAGGCCTATAAACCATGAGACTACCATCTCTGTAAAAAGAGTTGTCGCATGGTTGTTCCCATTGTCGCATCGCACCTTCCTGTTTGTTCCTGTGCTTTTAGGGCAGGAGATGACAGTCAATAATCAACATTTTAAAAAGCTTTTTTGAGGTGGGAAGTCATCAAATAGCTTCTCCCGTTCTTGATGGAGAGAGGTAGGTAATGTCAGACTTCTGCAGACTAAAACCTACCTGTATTCCTTTAGTTGCACATTTGAATGGCCCATAATGAACTATATTATTCTCCTTTCTAGGCACAGGCCGTCTAGTATCCCTCTCCGACGACAACAGCCTCCACCTATGGGAGATAAACGAGAAATCCCTGGTGGATCTGAAGACATACATATTCGAGGGCAAGAACAAGAAGATCTCGTCCCTCTGCGTCGAGTCGACGGGCAAGCACCTGCTGATCGGTACTGAGGGCGGGAACATATACAATCTGGACCTTAACACGTTCACCGTCACCGAAGATGTGATATATCAGGATGTTGTTATGCAGAAGTGAGTATTTCTTTTTAATTGGTTAGTTGACCCAATGTATAAAGAGGAGGACGAGACAACAGCTCATTTGCTTCAAAACTGTTCAGTAACACCAAGGCGCTGCTGTCCTACCTTGTGGAGCTAGAATCAAACGAATGACACATTCCACCCGTACGCAAAATACGCGCTTTAGACGTGGAGTTTCGGACCACAGCCCGAAATACAAATACTTGACCCAATTTTTTATTATTATTTGTCAATAAGTAACTTCATCCATAATCTTAAATAGGAAGATTTTTCTTCGAAGGGATTTCCTTCAATATTAAGTTTGAAAGTTTTCCGATGCGCCACCACAATGGACTTCCCACCCATATGCGTTTTGGGAACATTAATTGTGGGTACAGCCCCCTTAGCCAAGTTACAACCGTTTCGTTTCGATTTTCTTTTCGTTGATCGCCTCGAGTCGGCCACGCCTCCTATTCCTTTGTTCAGACCACGTGACTGAGCGTTGAAATGACGCCAGAACAAAGGAATCGGAGGCGTGGCTGACTCGAAGCGATCAACGAAAAGAGAAACGAAACGGTTGTAACTTGGCTAGGGGGGCTGCTAAGGAGTAGAATTCTCTACCGGAGTATGTGCTTCCTGAAAGCTTTAATCTAATAATAATTAATGACATCGGTTTTAGAAGATTGTTTTGCTTTAGCATAGGCCTCCCCCATATTCTTCTATAGTACCCGCCACCCGGTCATGGGTTTTCCTTTTCCACATTGGCCCCGCTTAAGCTACAACCTAGGGGGTCTTATAAGTCAAGAGTAACCATGATATAGTTTACCATCAGGTGAGATAGTGGTCAAACGTGAGCCTGTCAATAATAAAAAAAGTGTAATCTAATATATTTTTTTGTAATTGTTTCATCAATATTTTTATGCTAAATGTGTTTTAAATGCCTCATCGTGACCTACTCTGTTGTTATCCATATTTCTATACTCAATTATTATAAAAATGGAAAAATTTAATTTTAGTTTGTAATGAATTAACTGAAAAATTACTGGACCGATTTTAAATATTACATTTTGATACAAGTGGAGAAAGTTTGTCATTGCGACTGAGGCGGAATTCTCTTATTGTTTATTGAAAATCTCTTTTTTCTAATTAGTTCACCGGCGACTCGTGGGGGTCGCTTAGCGCCCAGCCTGATACGATTAATACAATAAATTGTGGCGGGGCGAGCTCGCGCACTTTACCGCACTAGTACGGAAAATATTAAATTGCGTGCCTAAAAGCGGTAGGATAAGAGAGGGGTTACGAGCAAGTGTATTGAAAAATTCTTTCACCAGTAGAATGCTACACTGAGGCGTAGCGTGGACTAATTTAAACGTGGGCGAAGGCACATCAGTGAGGCCTTTTTCTTTAAAAAATTCGAAAACGAGACAGCGACTGTCACAACCCAGTGTTCGACCACATCTTCGCTTACCATCAGGTGACATAGTGGTCAAACGCGAGCCTATCAATTATTATATATAAAAGAAAGTCGTGTTACTTACACTATTTATAACTCAAGAACGGCTGAACCGATTTGGCTGTAAGTTGGTTGGGAGGTAGCTTAGAATCAGGAGACGGACATAGGATACTTTTTTTTTTTGAGTAGGGTAGAGTAAGGTAGAGTAGGATAGAGTTGGGTAGAGTAGGATATAGTAGTCAGTTGACGGGAGCGAAGCCGCGGGCAAAAGCTAGTCAATTATAAAAAAAAACCTCGTTCTTAAAGAGTCCTCGCTTGTGCGAGGACCCCACTTCGCCCACGCCTAGCCACGCTACTAATGCTACACTGATTGTCATAGGCATGTTTTTTCCTACTTGCACGCGGGTGAAACCGTTAACAGAAGTTATTGTTTTATATTGTCATTTGTAAACTACCCAAATACAATAAATAAAATACTAAAAATGTGTCTAGAAACAACAACATGTGCGTAATGAATAAATGTGTTGATTGATTTATTTCTGGTCCAGGTGTCTGTTGTGTTACACATGAAAGATTTTATGAATGTAGTTTCCGGCAAGGTTTAATTGATTCCATTCATTCGTTTGGTTTACAAATACTGATTTTATAGTTGCTGTAATACAATTTTTTACTGGAAAAAGACAGAACACTTGAAAAACCGGCCAAGTGCGAGTCGGGCTTGTCGCTATAACAAAAAGTACTAAAAACAGTTTTTTTTTTGTACTTTTTGTTATAGCGGCAACTGTGAAAAGTAGCGGGCCGATCAGAACACCGAAAGTCATAAACGTGTCGATCGCGTTTACGTAAAATAAACTATATACCCTATTCATCTGGGCTTGAGAAAAAATGAAAACAAAGAAAACAATTAAAGCCGTAAGTTTCTTCGACGTGTTTGAATACATTAATAATAGTCTCCTTTTCTGATGAATGCATTGGCGTTTTCTATGCACGCTGTTTTATAGGCGAATAACAAGAATTCAACGAAAATATCTCGTATCCACAAGTTGATCGATAGTGAAAAAGAAGGCGGATTATAACCCGCCCGATGACAAAACGTCGCATTTTTATGTAAAATCTTTGCAGTATCGGGTAATCTGTGCAGTATGGTCTATAAATTAGTAATATTATAAATGGTTTGTTTACTTTTTATCTCACAGCTCACTGAATAGGGTATATCACTAGGCACTCTGCTCTAGGCTGCTGGCATTCATTGACAACGTTCTTCAAATCGCCTAACCACCAGCCCAACTGATAAAGTTTGAGTTTTAGCATGTAAGTTACTAACAAAAATGGTTTCATTGTTGTCCGAAATTAAACAATTTATTATATTATTGTAAAAGTAGAAAACCATATAAAACTATATTTTTGTTTTGGTGGAAAATCCATCAAATAACTCCTACCGCTCTAGTTGAAGCAAGAGAGTGACAGATTTTTAATTGATAAATTGGTGGTCAACTGCGATCCCACCGTGCACCGGTAAGCACTGATGCAATCGTGGATGTTGAGGCGCATAGTTTACTCTAGCCTTGAAGACAACTAAATTATAATCGGACGGTTATATTTTCCGAACAATACTGCGACCCTGAATAACCTTTCAGTTGCCAAAAAAATTAACAATTCATTCAAAGGTATCATCTAAACCTCTTCTCTTCTCATTCCAGTTGTCCAGAAGACTTCAAAGTGAACCCTGGCGCAGTTGAAGCCATCTGCGAGCACCCGAAAGTTCCCTCCCGCCTGCTGATCGGCTACAACAGAGGACTCGTCGTGTTATGGGACCGCGTCGCCGCTTCGCCCACGCATACCTTCGTGTCCAATCAACAGCTGGAGAGCTTGTGTTGGAATGATGATAGTTAGTTTCTTTGGAATTACTAAGGAATAGAACTTATCAAGTAAAATAACCTTCCTTTCTCCTTTAGAAAATCAGAAAGCGCCAGAAAATCATTAGTAACTGCCGTACAAAATGACTTTGGTATTCTTTTTACCCGACTACAAGAAGGGTTATTCAAATATGAGATCTTATCATCATAAAGCATTTTATGAATACAGTCAGTACCCCTTTTTTTACGTAGGAAATCATCAAAAGACTCCCTGCTCTGGATGGAGAGGGTGGGTCAGACCTACTGGCCAAAACTCACAGTGTTCCTTCAGTTACCCTCTTGCGAGGTCCACGGTAACTCCTTCGAACAATCCGGAGCCCTGGCAGCCATCGGCTCTAACTGGTCTCGTCAACCTTCGTGCCGTCACCCCGAGATCCTTACCGGATGTACGGACGGCGAGCTATCCATTATTCGCCCTTCGCAAGCCTGCACCTACGGTAGCCGGAAATCGTCCTGTGACTCCCGACGTCCGAGGATTAATATACTTAGAGTCAAAATTTGAACCTCGCGCGCCGATTGATATATACGTTTGTACAACTTGAATGACCTTGAAAAATGCTTAATCGTCGTACTGTACACAAATCTTGGTCTCTATGTCTTCGTTTTTCCTGGAAAAATAAATAGAAAATGGTTTTTTGGTGATTTTACAAATAAATCGCGCAATTACATAATAATAATACCCCTACACGCGCGAAGGGTTAAGCCCTGGAGTCGAAATTTGGATTAAGTCTAAAGCTACCCAGCTTAGGCCTTAACCCTGATACCAGTGAAGTATTTGGAGCAGTGGTTACAACATTCTGCTTGCAATACTTACGTGTAGGTTTAGGGATATATCTTCTGTATCTGCCCTTAAAAATTTCACTGTGTTCTTATCGTTCTAAACAAATAATCTCTTCTCCAGGCGAGCACTTCACCTCATCCCACAACGACGGTTCCTACGTAACCTGGGAAGTGGCCGGGTCCTCTAGCGAGCGACCGAACAAGGAGCCCATCACCCCGTACGGACCGTACCCCTGCAAGGCCATCAGCAAGATACTGAACCGGACCAGCGTTGATGGCGATGAGATCGTTATTTATGCAGGTATGTTTTTTTATTATTATTATTGATTGGCTCGCGTTTGACCACTATCTCACCTGTTGGTAAGCGATGATGTAGCCGACGATGGAGCACGCTTACCTAGAAGTAACCTATTCACTCTTGACTTATAGACCCCTAGGTTGTAGC
This sequence comes from Mythimna impura, assembly GCA_905147345.3. NCBI lineage: Eukaryota > Metazoa > Arthropoda > Insecta > Lepidoptera > Noctuidae > Mythimna > Mythimna impura. The sequence goes on along the minus strand of LR990346.1, from coordinate 24,625,248 downwards.
TATCAGGAAAAAGACTCCAGTTATTTGCATCTATACTAATATTATAAAGCTGAAGAGTTTGTTTCGATTTGAAAATTATTTTAGTGTTGGATAGCTCATTTATCGAGAAAGGCTGTATACAGACACAGCTAGCAAGATGTTTTTTTTTTTAATTATATGGTAGAAGATTCTTATGAAGAGAAAATTGAAAAAAAAAATGTTTAAAGCTCCGCATTTCATTGGCATTTGGTTGTTTCAGTCAGACAAGCTCACTAAAAAAATCATGTAATTAGATTTTTTTTTCACTCTGTTTGAAAACTATAATATTTATTTATTATTATCTCGCTTACAACTATCATTACAGGTAAAAAAATACCTAATGCTAGCGTGGTCTTTAACTTATATACAATTATAAATCTTAAATAAAGAATCTAGCTGTACTAACCTACATTGATATCATAATAATAATACCTTGCATACTAAGTTCAATATACATAAATGCTGCCGAAGTGCGAACCAAAATTTGACCTTTACTCATTTTGTCTTTATTTTTGTATAAACAGTACTATTTCCATTACAGGTGGTATGCCGCGCGCCTCGTACTCCGACAAATACACCGTCACAGTACAACAGGGAGAGAAACACGTCGCATTCGATTTTACAAGCCGAGTGAGTATAAAACAAATACCGAAACGATGCAAGGATTGTGTGAAACTCTAATATTACTAGAAAAGGATTAAATTTCTTTTTTTTTTTAAACATTACTCCACATTAGGAATTACCCCTATATGGAGGGTGCGTTCATAAACATGTAAATTCACATACACAAGACACCAACCCAGAACACCTTTCGGCCCCATCGACCATCTGCCCCCTTAGCCAAGTTACAATCGTTGCGTTTCGATTCTCTTTTGTTTGTTCTGACCACGTGACTGAGCGTTGAGATGACGTCAGAACAAAGGAATCGGAGGCGTGGCCGACTCGAGGCGATCCAAGAAAAGAGATACGAAACGGTTGTAGCTTGGCTGTTCTGCAAGCAATGTGCCTTGCCCAGTGCCACTTAAGTTTGGCGATTCTACAGGCTATGTCGGCAACCTTGGTTCTCCTGCACGTACCTCCTGCTCCGTACATAGCCGTCTCCAAACAATCGCGTCAATAAATAATATGCTTGTGTTGTGTAGGTAATCGACTTCTTCACAACGACGCCGGTGCCCCCGGACGGCGTGCCGCTGCAAGAGGAGCGGCCCGACACTCCGGCGCAGATGCAACTGCAAACAGTCAACCAAGTCGCCGCTGCTTTGGTAATTTAATGGCTTATTATTATTTTCTTCATTCTGAATTAAATGCTTCTTACATACTGTTGCCATTTTAAAAGATATGATAAGGTAGTAGACTAATTTTCTTGTTATTATGTATTAAACAGTATCTTCCTCCAGAATTGAAAATAGAAGTCAGTTTTGTGAGTGGAAACTGACTTTTTTTCGTATCAGAAAAAGTATGCACAAACTGACCTTTTATATCATTGCCAATAGGTTATGGGCATGAAAACAGATTACTAGATGTTCCTACCACACCTACACTCTTCCATAGACCGATTTTCAATTGTTAATTGCTTCATGTAATAACTAAGATTAATGCTGTTTTTGGGAAAAAAAAATATAATTTTTGTTGTCCGGAACAAAATATTGTACAAAAATAAACATAGAAAATACCCTATTTAGGTATTTTTTTTAATATTCGGTTATTTTTATAATGCTAAATCCGTACGTGCCTTTCTTGTTTCCAGGTGGTGCTAGCAGAAGAAGAGCTGGTCGTGATAGACCTGTGCGACGAGCGCTGGCGGCCGCTGCGCCTGCCCTACCTCGTGTCCATCCACGCGTCCGCCGTCACCACCGCGCAGCTGGTCGACAACGTGGCTTCCAATGTGCTGGACAATATTGTGGCTGCTGGTGAGTTACTGCTGATAGACCTGTGCGACGAGCGCTGGCGGCCGCTGCGCCTGCCCTACCTCGTGTCCATCCACGCGTCCGCCGTCACCACCGCGCAGCTGGTCGACAACGTGGCTTCCAATGTGCTGGACAATATTGTGGCTGCTGGTGAGTTACTGCTGATAGACCTGTGCGACGAGCGCTGGCGGCCGCTGCGCCTGCCCTACCTCGTGTCCATCCACGCGTCCGCCGTCACCACCGCGCAGCTGGTCGACAACGTGGCTTCCAATGTGCTGGACAATATTGTGGCTGCTGGTGAGTTACTGCTGATAGACCTGTGCGACGAGCGCTGGCGGCCGCTGCGCCTGCCCTACCTCGTGTCCATCCACGCGTCCGCCGTCACCACCGCGCAGCTGGTCGACAACGTGGCTTCCAATGTGCTGGACAATATTGTGGCTGCTGGTGAGTTACTGCTGATAGACCTGTGCGACGAGCGACTACCTCGTGTCCATCCACGCGTCCGCCGTCACCACAAATCTGAGCACGACCATGAAAGCTGCCTTTTATTAGCCGCTTTTTTTGCATGGTAGGTACAGATATATCGTAGGACTTTTATGGGCGTAGATAGTCTCTAATGAAAGTAATAATATGGTACTTAAGTTCGAGATATTTCACTCACTATGCACACGATACAGGAATACCTAATTCTTAGTGTGGGGCAGTTTTTTTTTTTTAAATAACAATGTATTAACTATTTATTTATTTTATTTGGAAAAATTACAGCTAATAAATGCATGTTACCTTATTATAATAAAGCTTAAGGTCAATTACAAGTTTTCACTTACAATAATACCCCTTACTTATGTGTCGCAGGCCAACGTCAAAGCGACAACTTGTACTCGGAGAGCGCGTGGCCCATCTCGGGCGGCATCACGGAGGCGCCGGAGCTGTCCGAGCGGCAGCTGCTGCTGACGGGGCACGAGGACGGCTCCGTGCGCTTCTGGGACGTCACCGGCGTCGCCATGACGCCGCTCTACAAGTACACTACTGCGCAGCTGTTTAGGTGACTTGAATATAATTATAAAGTTTTAATTAAGAAGGTCAGGTGCAAAAAAAGTTCATGAGATGTTGTGTGCATATGTCCTAGTTGAAAACTGTTAGGGGAATACAACTTTCAACTGCAATAATGAACAGAAATATTTTTAACCTTGACTGGTTAACTTAAAATATTACAACATTTTCTCAAAAACCTGTTTGGTTTATTTCGTTTTAATAATAATAACGGTTTCGACCGAAGCCCAGTTTTGACTTACTGCAACATATACAGTAAGTTTCGAAAAGAAGTACAACTATTTGATAGTCCAGTGCGACATCTACAGTCTAACAGGAAATAAACGTTTGAACTGCACTGTAATATGTAACATAACGTGTTACGTGAGGGCCACGCTGATATATCAGTAGTCAGTATTGTCGCGACCACTAAGCTAAACTTACAGTTCTTGATTACACAAATACACAATAACGCAAATTTAATATCACTCTACTATTTAATTTCGCCAAGTGTATCGATGGAGAGGGAACCTAAAGAAAAGATGAATGGATCGTGTGAGAAAAGATATGAAAGAAAATTGAGTCAATGATAGCGTGATGATTGACGGGACAGAATGGTGGAATAAAAACGTGTTGCGCCGACCCAAGTAACATGACATGGGCAGGAAGATTACGATGGATGATTTGAGTTTGCTAAGTGTATATTTTTGCACCCATCTTGATACATGACATTATTGAAGGACTAAAATAAAGTAGTTACAATAGTCTTGATTAATATTAGAAATATTTTAAACAAATTCCCTATTAACGTAATGTATATCTAAGAGTCGATATAATCTAACACTCTACATGCTTACTTATATACTTTTTGTTTCAAATACTTAGAATCATTGAATAAAACTCTAGTCTCTTCTCAAAATGATTTTATATAGCCTGCTGACGTCACTCATAGCTTGCTATAGACGCCTCGACACGCAGCGGACATGGGGTACTAATATGTGATGATACAATAATGATGTAATATACCTACATCCGGTTAGACTGGAAGCCGACCCCAGCTTAGTTGGAAAAAACTAGACAGTTTTTAATTTATTATTATTGAAAGGTTCGCGTTTTTTCTTTTATTATTACTGATAGGCTCGCGTTTCACCTCTATCTCACCTGATGGTAAGCGTTACAACTATAGCACTCAATAATATTAATATAATTACAAAAAAAAATAAACATTACAAATTAAAACTATAGTGTATTCGCGTTAAGAAAATAGTGACTCATCGTTGACACTCGGCTTAGCCACGCCCCGTGACCAATTATATCATAGTAAATTAGAAAACCGTGTTCACATTGACCAGTTGAAAAATAATAGTGAAAATTCTGACGATAATTATTAAACTTTAAAATAATTACTTTATTATTATATTTGAAAATGCTGTGTAATAAAAAGTGCTTTTATATTAATAGTTTAATTTTGACCCCAATATGAATACGCATCTATTTTGCAGTTGTACTGATGAGTCACTGTTTTCTTAACGTGAATAGAATATAGTTGTTGCATGTGACGATTAATTAACACTTTTGGAGTCAAGGGCCTTGGGGGTCGTACAAAAATTAAAAAATCTAAGTATGCCAAGAATACTTAGATCGCTAATCGGTATCCTAGACATGAGTGCCTAGTATGAGTTTGTTTTATCGACACGTTTATGACTTTCGGCGCTCCGATTGGCTCGCTCCAAGCTCTTAACCAATCAGAGTCAATGCGGTAAACGTTTCGATCGCGTTAACGTAAAAACAACTTGCACTCACTGTACTGAACATAAGTCAACAATAGCTACGTATACCAATGACTCAGTAGGTGGGTTGTGGACACACGAACAAATTATTGTATACTAGCTTGTAAACCGAAATTGGAGGCGGCCAGAATACAATATCGTTTAATAGCGGTCTCTCAGCAGTGATTCGTCCTATTTAATATTTGTGATGTATGTTAGGTTATGTATAAGTTAATACATATAGGTATGTATGTGAAGTAATTGTTATAAGGTATGATAGGGCTGACATATTCTTTTTGGACAAAAAAATAAAATGTTGAATAAATAAAGCATTAAATTAAAAAAAAAGCTACTGCCAGCAGTTTCACTCGCGTGAAATAGAAAAAATATAGCAAAAGTCATTGTCAGTCAGTGATAAAGTAGCATCCTACTGGTTAGAGTTTTTAAAATTGATCCAGTAGTTATGGAGCTTGTTCATTACAAACAAAAATACAAATCTTTCCCTTGTATACTCGTAACATTACTATAGATCCTTTTTCACCGAAAGTATTATTGAAATGAACCTGGGATCTTGGGATGTCTTGTTACATTTTATTTTGATTAAAACTAAAACAATGGTTGCTATCTCACGCTTCAGTAATAGCGAAAACAGATACACAATATACACAGTCACAAAAATTAACGTCCTTTATGAACATGAGTTAAATATACACAAAGTACACACCATCGACACTTCACTTTATCCCCAATGCCCACTGTGTGTCGACGTCTCTAAGGGGATGCTCAAAGGTAGCCCGCTAAATTCAAATTTTCTAAGTTTTTTTTGTATTGGTCAGGTCTATATCAAATTGTATGTTGATTGGAATGTGATTGGCGGCCATAATACATATTTATTTAAGGAATTATAACCAAGTTACGCAATTATATAACCCTCTCGGTTCTTCTTGCCCTATTACAAGATACAAGATTATTTATTTTGCTAAACGAGTATACACTTAAATGCAAGATGTTACATAAAGTTATGTTGAGTCACTGTAATGTTTTGTCTTAATGCTGTACAAAATATAATTGAATAAGAATAAATATCATAAATTATTTACTCATGCAATTGTTGAATGGCTATTTCAAGAAAAATCGATATGGTAAGACGAACTGAAAGGGTTTTATTAATGATTTTAATGATTATTATTCTGTAAATAAATATGTATTACACCCGACAATCAAATTTTAATCCACATACCACTTGACTCTTGTAAAATGCAAAAAAAAAACATAAGAAAATATTAAATTCGCGGGCTACCCTTAGAGCGTTCACCTTAACGTTAGCTAACGATATGTTCCTCTGCTTATTGCTTGCTCATAACGAAGTGGGCTCAAACGGTCGACCACAAGGTAAAAGACAATGTTGTAAGCATGAAAAATTATTTTATTGCCAGCTGCATGCTTCTTTTATTTTATTTTTTATTTAATACTGGCATCCTCATGTCGTTTTATAGACGAATAATGCACGCAATATTATTTAAGATTATTATTAGTCGAGGTTTCTTTACATAGTGTAGTTTTTTTTTCTGTCACTTTTTTTTCTCTAATTGTTGTTGTAAACTATTAGCCTGTTTTCTCATATCTCATATCGATGTCTAAGTACGAATACTGAACGTATTGTTTAATACGACTACTAAACTACCATTGTTGATAATCATATTCTTTCGTTTATCCAATGAAAGCTGAGTAGGAAATAGAAAAGTTTTCTTAATAACAAAAATGTTCAAAGTATTGATCACGTATTTTTTCTTTGTTATACTTTCAATAATTCCGCGTGACGTCATACCTTTGTACACTTTACCCAGAAGTGGCGTCAGAATCCCCACTTGAACTTTGATGCATTGTATCTTTGTAATTTTTTGTTAATCTGTTAGAGCAAAAATACGTGGCCAATGTTTTTTTTTATAATTTATAATTTACCCGAGCGACGTCCCAAATAGATATTTTAGTGGCCGACAAACATCCCTGCCCCCTAGCCAAGTTACAACCGTTTCGTTTCGATTCTCTTTTCGTTGTTCGCCTCGAGTCGGCCACGCCTCTTATTCCTGCCCACGTGACTGAGCGTTGAGATGACGTCAAAATAAAGGAATCGGAGGCGTGGCCTACTCGAGGCGATCGACGAAAAGAGAATCGACACGAAACGGTTGTAACTTGGCCAGGGGGGCTGTTGTTACATTAAATCGGCGAAAGAAATAATGGATTGTATCTTTCTCAGCTTTCATTATACCACAAATGAATATGTTGTACTAATTGTAAAACCCTTCATTTTCATAATGTTTGCCTGAAACTTGTGCCATGTGGTCCCCGAAGACCTCTCTTTTCAACTGAGTATCGCAAAAGGCAACTTTGATCACCAATTACAAATCATCAACTTATCACGCTGACGCTTACGTTGCGATTTCTTTCGCGCAATATATTCGCATTTGCGTTGGTTTGCTAACATCTTCAACCACGCTTTTATCAGGGTCTACTATCCACCTTTCTATTCATATGATCAACAATATATTTTTTATATGTAGTGGTGAAGAAATCGGTGAGAACAACGACAGCCAGAACGATGAAGAGGAATGGCCACCGTTCAGACGGGTTGGCTCTTTCGATCCTTATAGCGACGATCCGCGACTTGCTGTTAAAAGGGTAAGAGTTTTTTATTTTATTAAAGGCCGACGCTGCGTTGAGCAGGCGCCCGTCGCGGGCAGCCTCGCCCCGCGCCCATTTTGCTACTTAATAATACATTAAAGTTCTCCATCGACACGACTACATACACACCGTTAAAGTTGAACTAGCAACACTGAGCAGGTAATAATCCGGTTTCCCCTACAGGAACCGCCGCTCACGACACACGCGCGACGGATACCTATGCGGGCGCCCGCTTAACCGCAGCGTTTGCCCAAAGGGATAATAAATAGTATAAAATAATCTCGAAATAAACTTAGTCAATATGAATCTGTGTGATTCTTTCCTCAAAAAAACCATCTCAGATACTAATCAGTATGGTTCTGAATGATTTGTCACATGTTTGCTTTATGGACTTTAAAAGAGACTTTGACCTCTGAGTTTGTTGCGGTGTTTCTTCTCAAAGTAGTCAGCTAGGCAACACCGGCCTCATCGAGTTTAGATTGACGAAAAAATTGACGTCTAAAAAAGTTTTTTTAAAACCTATTTGCTAAATAAATATTTTATCAGCAGTATATACACTACTAACGATGTTATCCACAAATTATTATATAAAACAGAAGTGGTCAACTTAAAGAGGTGACCAGACGGTTGCAAACTAGCGTTCTAACCAAGGTGACCTTGGTTTTCTAACCAAGGTGACCTTGGTTTATATGTTTGGTTTGTGTTGCGGCTACATCGATGTAAACCATGCTCGAACACGTTCGGTGGTTGGGAAAACGCGCCTCCCAACCAAGGGCGTTGAAGGTCATGGATTACAACTGCTGTCTACATGGATTGAAACTAGTAAGGTGACCTTGGTTGGGACGTTAGTTTGCAACCATCTGGTCACCCCTTAAGAATACACATAAATCTACACGTGTTTGTTTATTTTTGTTTGTAGGAGGTAATCTCTGGAAATACTGCCTCCCTAGCCAAGTCACAAACGATAAACGTAAACTCTCAGTAGTCTTTAATAGATTTTCAACTTTATGTTATTGGATATAAAGTTGAAAATCTATTGAAGTTTACATAGTGTTTTCGTTCGTTCCGGTCGCTAACGCTCAGTAGTCTTTAATAGATTTTCAACTTTATGCTCTTAGGTATAAAGTAGAAAATCTATTGGAGATTACTAAGCGTTCACGTTTATCGTTTGCAACTTGGCTAGGGGGGCTGGTCCGATTGCTAAAATTTTTTCACTGATAGAAAGCTGCTTTATTCCTGAGTGATATAGGTTATATTTTATGTATGCGGGCGAAGCATTTAACGTTGACCCCTACTATACTTGCATTTGTTTAGGTAGTTAACTAAACGTAAACAATCTTGATATGTCTTTTATTTTAAAAAATAATGTATAAAAGACATACTTACAGATTATTTAAATTTAGTTAATTACTAAACATCGGTATAGGTAAATAACAAATTGTAAACATGTATAGATAAAATTTTTGGACAACATTTAGATAAAAGACACGTCAAGATTGTTTACATTTAGTTAATTACTTAAACAGATGGAGTATAGGATTTACTCTTGTTTCGTGGGTGCGTTTACAAACATGTAAACTTATCTGAAGACATCCAAATCCTGAACAATTATCTGTAAGCCATACAATTATTTGTTCCGAGCGGGAAGACAACCTGCGACATCAATCGAACAAGTCCTCAATACTATTTATTTTACGAGTTATCATTCCTTTGAAGTTAATAAAATCGATTTTTACCGGCATTAATGCCACTAAAATCACTCGAATAAACCGCTGGATATATTGTACATGAATATTAAAATAACTTCTTTTTATTAGGTAATTCTGTGCCCACTATCGGGTATGCTAACAATCGGAGGAGCGGCGGGACACATAGTTGTCGCGAGCCTCAAGACGTCTACCAACACTGCTGAAGTTAAGGTATGTAATCTAAGATAACACTTATGAAATCGTAAGGAAAAAAAAAACATTTCTTCTTAGTGTTTCGTTGCTTTACTCTTTTCATCCACAATTTCTCTTCTTATTGCACACTCGAACTGCGAAAATCACTCTTATTGCTACGAAATAAAGTCGCTATCGAGAAATTTAAAATCCTGTATCGCGGTATCAAAGTTCTCCGCGCGATTAGAACATAATTATACAACAGTCTGAAATCAACTATTGGGCAGTTGCCCGATCCAGACACAACACCCGTCTGGTCCGATCCAGACACAATCCGGTGACCTTCGGGCCCGAACCAATTATGCCGGTCCCCTTTGGTCAGCTGCGTAGTTGGCTACGTGAACACACGCATATACAAGCAGAGCGCTGGTGGTCCTCGACACCAAGATGCAGGCAGGCCAGGGAGGCCCTGCCACATCTCAATAGAGCCCTCACCAAAAAACTCATAAGACTGGACAGAGGCGGCCTGCGCCTGGTGACGGGGACCATCACCGGACACTGCACACTGAATAAGCACCTCCACACAATAGGCATCACAGACAGTCCCCTGTGCAGAGCATGTTTGGAGGGGGTGGAGACAATTGCACATGTGCTCCTAGACTGCACAGGTGTCACTGAAATACGCACACGAACCTTAGGATCCCCGAACTCCCTTATTGATGTCCTGAAAAACCTAAGAGGCCTTATCTGTTTTTGGAGAGAGGTGGGCTGGTTGGAATAAGCCCACCTAAGGTTATGGCCGCCATGGCCCACGTACAATGGTCCACATAGGACTAAGTGCGGAAACCAAACAAATAGACCTCTAAACGTTCTACACTAACGTACAAAGAGCGGACTTAATGCCTTAAGCACTCTACCAGTCAACAAAGTTAAATTGTAACCATAAAAGTGCAGTTGACTAGTACTATCTGTATCCTATCTAACATTATTTTTATTGCAGTCTGTGACAGTGAACATCGTGTCCGATCGTGACGGCTTCGTGTGGAAGGGACACGACCAGCTGACGCTCAGATCAGGGTCGCTCACATTCCCACAAGGATACCAAGTAAGTGAAGCAAAATTACTCAGTTTTATGTACTACTTAAAATAAAACGCTTCGCTTGTCGTCGCACCGCACCCACGTATGGTTGGTCACGTAGAGCCCACTGCAATAGAGTATCAATTGTTTGTTCCCTAAGCGCCGCTTCGGTTAGCGATCACGTTCGTGTTGCATCGCCTACGTTAGAACGCCACGAATAAATTCCGGCTGAAGCGACGACTTCGCGTGCACGTAGGACAAAGCCAGGTTTAGGTAATGAAACTCTATCAATTTGAATTCCTACTAAAAAAAAAGGCGATGAAAATTACTAAGAAATAATTCTGAACAAGGATTCATAACCCAAACACTGAAGCCTCGTCCAGCGGCTTGCCAGATGCTCTTATAGGGGGCAAGCCAAGGGACCTTGACCTGTCTACTAATTATCTAATATTCTGAATAAAAAATATATGAGAGCCATCAATGGACATTTTTGTGGCAACTTTTGCTCGCTCGAGTCGCTACAATCACTACGGTTTCGACATTCTAGCTGGCCACTCCTGTCTCTACTAGATGACGCACAAACGATTGTAGATTGTAGTGGTCAATCGTTTGTGAGCTATCTAGTGGAATCTAACTACAAATGTTTACCATGTTGATAATATTTAACAAGTACTCTCAAAATGTAAACAGCCATAGCTCTTGGTTCTTCGCTTCTTTACCACAAACAGATGACAAATAACAAAGCACACAGAAGGCATATTATTGCTCGATAGATTTACAAATACATATTAGCAATGACATACCTTCAGTGAGTCCTTTGATAAAAGCCGTTGGTTGTCAATTTGTTTGAGCAAACAATCCTGAAGTTTTATTTACTTTATATACATGAACTCAAAAAAATACTTTTTGTATTATTCTAATTCAAAATGTCTATATTTCTTTAAAAATTATTTTATTACATCTGCGTAAAAAGTTAGTGAACGTTTTATTTCCACCAACTAGGTTTAAATGAAGTTACGAGATTATATTTATCTCTAAAACTCGAAAGTATTTACCTTGTCGAGTAAAATCGTTACTCGAACATTTCAATCCTTCATTTCAAAGATAATACACTTCAAAACTAATGTTATAGCAATAACTAATCAGAAAACTTTAAATGACTGAAAACTAAAAAAATCTAGATATGAATATAACAATTACATACAACAGTAGCCGCTCACAACAAATTTGAACTAATTTAAAGTGCGCATGTCATAATTTTCGTAAATTTATACTCACGAACCATTTCATTCATACTTTTTCCAAAGCCAGGCATAATAATAGGGGTTAAAGTATGAAATTGCCGTTTTATTGTAATAGGAGTTACTTCGAATTGACATAAAACTTTCATGGTTTGAGATTTTTGAGTGATACTTCTTTCACATGGTACCTATGAAGTTCTTCTTTAAAAAAGTGTAACATTCGGTTATCGACTTTCAGTTATTTTTTTTAATTCAGCTTAGACAAGTAAGATGGATACTTCGAAAATTCGAGTGATTTTTTAATACCTGTTCCGACGCGGAACTAACGCGGGTGAAACAGCTGGCAATATCAATGTTGCGTTTGGAGAGAGCACTGCTAATGAACGCACCGTGCGATTTTAGTTTAAACGCTTTCGTGATGGAAACTTTGATTTGAAAAACGAACCACGTGAACGACTGCCCACACAGGTGAATAACAATGAATTGAAAGAGATGATGGAAGCCGATCCGAACCAAACTACCCAGGAATTAGCGGTATGGTTTAACGTTACCTTACCAACAATATTGACTCATTTGCGTCAAGTCAATAAAATAAAAAAAATATGAAAAATGGGTGCCTCATGATTTGACTGATCTGCAGAAAGAAACACGTGTTGAAACTTGGGTTGCCTAGTTGAATCGATACAGAAATGAGGAATATTGGATCGAAATGTGACATGTGATGAAAAGTGGATTGTTTACGATATAACCGTAAGAGAAAAATGCAATGGCTGACCCCAGGTCAAACGCCGCAACAGTGTCCTAAAGCAAAGCTTACCAATAATATAAAGGTAATGGTAACTGTTTGCCGGTCTCAGCATGGTGTTATTCACAATAGCTTTCTCCAATCTGGTCAAGCAATAACGGCAGATGTCTACTGTGTCGAACTCCGAACAATGATGCCATCGAAAAATTCCACCACTGGGGGGTCCAGAATCATGTACTGGATCCGTTGTATTCGTTTGTGTGTCGATGTCAAAGACACCCTGTATATCATAGGTATCGTATCTTATGAATGAATTTCAACTCGCATTGAACACGGAATGGCAACTTAGCGTCGTCGTACGCGCGGTAGGCCCGCGTATTTTAAAGTTTAGGTTCTTATTTTATTTTATTCGTTGTTCACATAAAAGCCAGGTTTATTTACTTGTATTGCTCGCACGTCCCTGGCCTCGTTTATCACTACGAGGTATACTTACACACAGTGGTGTGCCCGATACCTTTATAGGGGGCAAGCCAAGGAACCTTGACTTATCTACTACCTACCCATTTACCTAATATTCCGAATAAAAAAAACTCGCGCTATAATCCGCCGTCACGTATCATCAGTGCAAAATCTCTTGCTGTAATGCTGATTTTAATTGCTACATTTTCATTTGTTAATAATAAGATAGAAATTAAGTATACATCATACCTGTATCATAAATGATTTAAAATATGTAAGAGCCATCTATTGATATTTTTTGGCAACTCTTGCTCGCTCACAAAAAAATTCTAGCTAATTTGTTTGCGGAACTGTTTTACGTGTCATAGACAGAGGGCGCCTTGTAGTTTGCGTAGTAAAAGTTCATTGATTAGAAGTACCAAGCTGGGCTTAATCGAGTACGATTTTAATAGAATAACGTCCCATCAGCTCGTGCACACGGTATCAAATTTTACTTACACAGACTCACATTTTTATGTTTTTATAGGGAAAAGTGAGATGGCAGATCAAGCCTCATAACAAGCCTTTGCGCCAGACAGAGGCAGCAACACACTAGTGTTCATCTCTTTTTTTGTTAAGTGTTAGAGTGAGATCAGAGAGATTGCGCTCAGAGCGGCAATATTGCATAATGTGCAATGCAAGCAATCCTCTTCGGTCCCACGTATCGTGCGTGAATGAACACGAAATGGCAATAGCGCATAACCGGTTAGGCGCGCGAAGTTTAAAAATTAGAGTTTTATTTAATTTAATTCATTTGTTGTGTTCTATGATATAGATGACTGTGGTGTGGTGAGGTATTATTTTCACATCAAGCCGGGCTTATTAACTTGTATTGCTCGCACGTCGCTGCTTACACATATTCTATTATTCTCATTCTATTTTTATTTCTCAGGCAAGCTCGGTAGTACAGCTGGTCCCCCCGGCGGCAGTGACAGCGCTCGGCGCACAGTGGGAGTGGGGCCTGGTGTGCGGCGGCACGGCGCACGGGCTGGCGCTGGTGGACGCTATCAACACCAAGGCGCTGCTGCACAAGTGCACGCTCAACCCGCATGGTGAGTACAAGCTCGGCAGTACAGCTGGTCCCCCCGGCGGCAGTGACAGAGTGGGGCCTGGTGTGCGGCGGCACGGCGCACGGGCTGGCGCTGGTGGACGCTATCAACACCAAGGCGCTGCTGCACAAGTGCACGCTCAACCCGCATGGTGAGTACAAGCTCGGCAGTACAGCTGGTCCCCCCGGCGGCAGTGACAGAGTGGGGCCTGGTGTGCGGCGGCACGGCGCACGGGCTGGCGCTGGTGGACGCTATCAACACCAAGGCGCTGCTGCACAAGTGCACGCTCAACCCGCATGGTGAGTACAAGCTCGGCAGTACAGCTGGTCCCCCCGGCGGCAGTGACAGAGTGGGGCCTGGTGTGCGGCGGCACGGCGCACGGGCTGGCGCTGGTGGACGCTATCAACACCAAGGCGCTGCTGCACAAGTGCACGCTCAACCCGCATGGTGAGTACAAGCTCGGCAGTACAGCTGGTCCCCCCGGCGGCAGTGACAGAGTGGGGCCTGGTGTGCGGCGGCACAGCGCACGGGCTGGCGCTGGTGGACGCTATCAACACCAAGGCGCTGCTGCACAAGTGCACGCTCAACCCGCATGGTGAGTACAAGCTCGGCAGTACAGCTGGTCCCCCCGGCGGCAGTGACAGAGTGGGGCCTGGTGTGCGGCGGCACGGCGCACGGGCTGGCGCTGGTGGACGCTATCAACACCAAGGCGCTGCTGCACAAGTGCACGCTCAACCCGCATGGTGAGTACAAGCTCGGCAGTACAGCTGGTCCCCCCGGCGGCAGTGACAGAGTGGGGCCTGGTGTGCGGCGGCACGGCGCACGGGCTGGCGCTGGTGGACGCTATCAACACCAAGGCGCTGCTGCACAAGTGCACGCTCAACCCGCATGGTGAGTACAAGCTCGGCAGTACAGCTGGTCCCCCCGGCGGCAGTGACAGAGTGGGGCCTGGTGTGCGGCGGCACTGACTATGCTAAGTGCACTACACTAAATTCCAGAACCAAAAGGTGCTAAACTAAAAGGCAATCGACTATTTGAAAGAGGCTTAAACTTAAACGAGACGCTGTCGTGTCTCGCCGGAAGCCTATCGCGTGGTAGTACATTTCCAAATTATAAAGTATGTGCCTAGAGATCGCCACGCGCTTCCGCGTGACGATCTCTTGCTACTGAAATCAGAAAAACATATCATCAATGTTTCCACTGCTGGGATAGGTGCTTCTCTCTAGAAGAGACAATGGGCTTTTAATCCACGAAACGAGCCCAATTCAAATAGTTATAATAGACGTCAAATTAATGTCTTCTAATGTCTGGTTCTACGACATACCAGTTTCCTCACGGAAAGTGACATAATTTTACAAATTCATGATCCAATTGTTTCAATTCACAAAGTTATTTTCTTTTCTTTAGATCATTCCGGTGCTGGCGACACGCCAATTTCAAGGAGAAAATCGTTCAAGAAGTCGCTGCGGGAGTCGTTCAGAAGACTGCGGAAAGGAAGGTCGCAGCGACGACAGACTACCACGTCCAGTCCTACCTCACCCACACAAGTAAGTAGTTTGTGTGTTTAATTTAGCCTCTACAACTTCTCGCTTCAATCGTGTGAGAACAATTCTAATAAATAAATTAAATTAAACAATTCAAAATATAAAAATTTTAAAAGAGGAAAGGACCCAATATTGATCCTAGTAGTACACCCATTTTGACTTTTAAACTCTGTGGATTAAAACTATTTATTTGAACTTGCTGTTGCCTGTCCTTTACATAAGACTTCACTAAGCTGAGTGCAAGATTACCTAGTCCGTATTGTTCAAATTTCAGGAGTAACGTTTCATGAATTATGCAATCAAATGCCTTTGAGAGGTCACAAAAGTATCTCTTGAGCCTCTTCCCACGCTGCAAATATGTCTTTTAAGTGACGTCAGCGTCAGTTGTATAACGCCCTTTGGTGAAACAATCGTGTATGATTTTATTGGAGGAATTGCGTGTATTAGGAGGTAGGAGGGGATGTTGCTACAAATCATAACGTGATCAATGGACAACACATATACTCTTTTAAGCTGTTGATCCCCGCATTCACGCGCCATTGTCTTACTATTGTGTCTCTAATTACGCACTCAAAAGGTTAAAGTCAACTTACCGCTTTCTCTTTGCAGCCTATCCCTAAGAAGCCAGCAGACAAGGCAGCTTCAGATACAGACGCAGAACTGAAACCAGTAGAACGTGCCATAGAAGCGCGGCCCGCGGACGACGGGTTCGGCTCTATGGTGCGCTGTCTGTACTTCGCCAGGACATTCCTCATCAACAGTACGTACTGACAACTAAAAAGCTTATGCACATAAAGTTAGGGGAAATACTGCTACTGGGTTTAGACCCAACGTAAGCCAGCGAGGTTTTTCTGAAGACGAGTAAGGTTGATGGGCCAAGCGAGGCGACAACGCGTTGCGTTCCACGTGCGCTTCAAAGAGATGTCTGCAAAATTGATGGCGCCAGTTAGGGCCGATGTCTGCTAGGACTGCGGGATTGTTAGAAAGAGTTTGATGATTTCTCACGTAAAAAATCATAAACCAGTGAAGTGAAATATTTCAATTATTTTACTAGATAAGTTTTTTTTTGTGGCTATCAATATTTCTTTCTAAAAGTTCTGATATTTTGGCGTTTACAGTCTCTGGAACTTTTTCGAGAGCCGAATGATTACTAGAAAGATACCTATGTGGTTCTTCCTAGGAGGTAACACATTAGTAGTCTGCTAAAATATTAAACGACTCATATCTACCACCAGCAATAACATTTATTTTTCTTATGTTACAGCACAAAACTCAACACCAACCCTGTGGGCGGGCACAAACAACGGCACAGTGTACGCGTTCACGATAACCGTGCCTAACACTAACAAGAGGAAAGACGAGCCCGTCACCTGCCAGCTCGCCAAGGAGATACAGCTCAAGCACAGGGCGCCCGTCATAGGCATCACCGTGCTGGACGGCGCCGCCGTGCCGCTGCCCGACCCGCTAGAGGTACGTCGTCATCAATTTGAATAACGTATGATTTTGTTTAAAAAATATATATATTTAAAAATGTCATTTATATGTGTTTACAATGAATAAAGGGAATAGTAACCCTCAGAAGAAGAAACCCCATGGTAATAATATTTACGTGAAATTAAAAATTCTTCTGGCTATAAGTAGCATAATGTAATTTACTTACAAGTACGGTTCTATTTCTGTCTGCGGGGTTTAAAGTAAGGCTTCTATTTCCAGTTTGTTACAAAAAAAAAATAACCACGAAGGCTTCTAACCTGTGTCGGGGTGCCCTAAAATTACGTCCCCTCCTTCCCCGCTCTCGTCTTTTACACACATTGCTGGCTGCGCATTCGGTACTGTATAGTCACAGTAAATAAAATAAATAATATTTCAACGTTACCTACACGTTTTAAGTATTCTATACATTGCCTAGGTATTGTATAGAATACCGGATTATACAGATTGCCGGTAACATATACACTTTCAAATAAAAAAAAAATGTTTTTTAAATGCGCAGGAAAACGCTAATGAAATAACCTACCACGGGAAGGGGGGGGGGTCCAGAATTATGTACTGGATGCATGGTACACGTTTGGACGTCGATGTCTTAAGACACGGTGTAAAGGGCTATTGAGTAGAGTTTAGTTGTGATGCTTTTAAGCTTGTATGTGCAACAATTTGTTTATTCATTCACAAAAAACCTGAACTATGGAAACTGGTTGCTGGGGAGTTTATTGAGAATTAAACCAAGGCAACAAATTTTCGAGATAAAAAGTATCTTATGTCCTATTCCAAGACGAGGTCTACCTGTGTGCCAAATGTTATACAAGACCATTCAACCGTTTGGACGTGAAAGAGAAACAATACCCTTAGTGATAATGTTAGTGTAACGGTTCTGATTGACAGCCGAAAACTAGACTGACAATTAGCTCTCTCGCATAATTTTGATGATGAACAAACAAATGCCAATTATGGATATTTCGTCAGGTGGAACGTGGAGTGTCACCGCTGCCGGAGAGCGGCACGCACCGAGTGGTGATCACGTCTGAAGAACAGTTCAAGATCTTCACGCTGCCCTCGCTCAAGCCGCACAACAAGTACAAGCTCACCGCGCACGAAGGCGCTAGGGTACGTATTTACACAAGAACTTACTGAATTAAAATTGTCTTATATGCCCTTTTGTATTAACCTGATTTTGGCTTTTGCCAACTTGGTTGTGTAAAAAATCTTTATAGCGATAAGACCGACCATTCTGTTACCCAATAAAATAGTTCCTAAACTTGTTTCTTCTGTATTTTAAATGAAACTGATATTTCCCATACAACGTGCATAACTTCACTTACGTGATTATAACGATATTACACATCTTTCTCTAGCTAGTTTTGGAAACACATATATTGTGGTTATTATCTAGGTTTCTATCGAAAACAAAGCATGAAATTGTATTAAACTAAACCAATAAATGCCTGAAGATCTGTTATTTTTCACTGCATAAACTTTGGCCCATCATAATGTAATCATAAATTAAAACAGTAAAGAAAATATATTTATGGAAACCTTGCACATTAAATTGACATTCTGAATGACGAAACTTTTTTCCAAAACCCTTTGAAGCTTATTTCCTGGAACAAGTTAGGTATGTGAAATATTCGAGTGTGCGACGGAAGTTACCGAATGAATGCCTACCGAGCGTTCAGGCGTTTTTTTTTCTTTTTTCGCGTTGCCTTTTTTTTTCAAACATTGCGTTGAATAAAACAACAAGCTTTTCAAAAATGGTCACAAAATTAAAGTGTAGTTTTGAATATCTTTATTTGTTTGTTTAGGTCCGTCGCACAGCATTCGCGTGGTTTGAATGCGGGCAGGGCGTGTCAGCGGGCGCGGGCGGCTCGGGCGCGCGGCACCGCGAGTGGTGCCTGCTGTGCCTCACCAACCTGGGCGACTGTCTGGTGCTCAGCCCCGAGCTGCGGAGGCAGCTCAACGCTGCGGCCGTGCGGAAGGAGGATATCAAGTAAGTCGCTGACGTATTGTATTATACCAGCGATCACATGCTTCGCGTCCTTCTCGTCATTGTCGGTGGGAAATTCTATCAGATTAATTTGTAGTCTAATAATCTGATCGCTCCCTAATCTATAACTGTCTAATGCCGCCCATCATTTACCTGAATCCTCGGCTAATCTCGTTGCATTATTAAGCAGTGCAATTGAATGAGGAATTAATCAGAGGCATCTTCTTATTAAGTCATCATCTTATTAGACTTACGCTATACATATGCGTGACTAAGTTTAAGTACTAGTAATGGTACTTAAACTTAGTCACGGTTAGTTACGGTGGTTGCTGAAAATCAGCATCGTAGATTGCTGGATTTGCCCAGCGTCACGGTATAAGCTGAGCAACAACCTATTTTTGCCTAGATGCGACGCACAACTTGGATTTATATATTGTTATTTGTTTTTCTTAGATTATTTATATTAAGTTATGTCAGTCTCTGTCGGTCGGTGCAATAGACAATGGATGACAATGGACAACCACCGACTAAGCTGTAAGATCAGACTGTTTTGTGTAGACAACCACAGACTATGTAGACATCAGTCAACTGTGTTTATTGTCTAGTGTATATAGTGCGGCACAGTTATGCCCGGTTTGCACATGACCCGACGACAGATTGCTATATTTTATTGTGCGTCTATTTGGGCAGAATAAACATGTTTTCTTTCTTTCTTTTCTTTGTAATGCATCGCAATTTTCACAGACTTGTATTGTTTCAGTGGTATTTCAAGTTTATGCTTCTCGAAACGAGGCGAAGCTCTGTACTTGCACTCATCATCGGAACTACAACGGATCACCCTTTCAGCTACGAAGGTATGCACTTTTTGAAACTTAACACTACGCTGTATGATCTAAAAAAAGCCATATGCATGGTCAGCTCATCAAGTAGAGCCTAAATTAATTACGATCATTAAAACATATTTAGTATTAAAGCGTATACACGTTAAGAAAATAGTGACTCATCGTTGTCACTCAGCTTAGCCACGCCCCTTAACTAATTAGATCATAGTAAATTAGAAAGCCGTGTGAACATTGACCAGTTGAAGTAAGCCCTTCAGACAGTACGGACGACTCTTGTCAATTTTAAAAACGAATACCTCACCTATTCGTAAAAATAAAAGTGTAAATTCTGATTAAATTTTAAAATAAAACATAACATAATATGTGTAAATACTGTGTAATAAAAAGTTTGCTTTAATATTAATGGTTTACTGTTTACCCCAGTATGAATACACCTTAACCTTACAGCAGCACTGATAAGTCACTATTTTCTTAACGTGAATAGTAGGAAATGTAATCTGAGGAAAAAATAATAATAGTAATAATTGATTATTTTTTATATGTTGGGTTTTTTAGCAAAGCCTCAAAAAAGTCAATATTTCATAGTGATCGCGACGATAGGTCGTAGTGGAGCAAAATAAAAACTGTACTGTATAACAAATATAATTTAATATGAAAACAAAGAAATTACAACGGTCGGTTGAACAAAGGTAAATAAGACGCAAAAGAACTCGTGCGTGGAGGCGTACAACAGCTGGCTGGGGTATCGTGGATCCGCCGGCTGCCTCCCTGCTGTCCGCGCACCCCTCTCTACACCGCCGGCGCGCGGCGATGTAGAGAGGGGGGGTGTCAACACATAGTTTAATTATTATTTGTGTTGTGTTCAGGTAACGATCGCTCAATGTCACATCATCCTGTCGCCATGGGCAGCCGCGCTGCGCGGCGCGATAGACGAGGCCCCCCTAACTAACGGTGAACACAAGGTCAGTATAACAAAAGCGACTCTATTTCTACAACTGTTCGATAGGATTTACTTTACTTTTACTATACAAAGAAAAAAATACTGAGAATTAATCGTCAAAACAGTACACACCAATATCCACGGCTAGAAAACTGTACATATAATGCATATGGCCGACATCGCCGTTTACAACATTTGTATTGATAGACTCCATTTACACATTTGTAAATACAGCGCGTATTTTTGAGATGGGTCAGTAAGGGAATCGTTGTAGTTACAGGTAAATGTTCATTTATGTAGTCTTCTGACTATCCATAACTTTTTAAAATATTCTGAACTGCATTTACTTACAGATTTTTGGGAAAAAAATAGTCAGCAAAAAAATGCTAAAAAAGCACCTGGAAAAGTTTTTGACGATTTCCCATATTCTTTTGATCCGTACATGAAATAGGAGGCATATTTTTGCTTTATATCTTGTGTGTAATTTTTTACACTTTTTAAAAAAAGCTAATTCTTGCATTTTCAAACACTTATGATCAACCAAATGTATATTTTCACAGGAGGAGATATCAGAAGCCCCTCACGACGTGACGGCGGTGTCGGCCGACATCACGGTGGACTCGGTGCGAGACCACACTAACGCTGCGCCCGAACCGCAGGGAGCGCCCGAGTTGAACATTAACTTACAGGTGAGACACCCTTTGCTGTAACTACTACAATTATCCTACAAGTTCGCATAATCGTAGGCCAGGATTATGCTTTCTGCCCACGGACGCATAGCTTCATAGACGCGTATTCGTCATTATACGCTTGGTGTACGCCTGCGTGAAGCTTACATACAAAATTATGAAACTGCCGACGAAGCTGCAGCGTCGAGCCTTTATGTCGCGTCTATGAAGCTACGCGTCCGTAGACAGTAGACCATAGTTTTGTACGTAAGCTTCACGCAGGCGTACACTTAGGGCTATATTTCACCGGGACACCATGGCGGCGCGACCAGTCGCCGCTACCAACAAAATGTGTACAGCTCTATAGAGAGTTACTCACCTGGTGTCCGTTTGGTTGCGCAACTAATTTGGTTTCGCGACCAGCTAGGACGCCAGTCCGGCCACCAGTGACGTCCCCACCAAAGAGTATGTAAGGGCTATATTTCACCGGGACACCATGGCGGCGCGACCAGTCGCCGCTACCAACAAAATGTGTACAGCTCTATAGAGAGTTACTCACTCACCTGGTGTCCGTTTGGTTGCGCAACCCATTTGGTGGCGCGACCAGCTCGAACGCCAGTCCGGCCACCAGTGACGTCCCTACCAAAGAGTATGTAAGGGCTATATTTTACCGGGACACCATGGCGGCACAACTGGTTGCGCCGCCATGGTGTCCCGGTGAAATATAGCCGTAAGCGTATTATGACGAATACGCGTCTATGAAGCTACCCGTCCGTGGACAGTTGGCCTTTTAGTCAACAAGAAATGTAAAACGTTAAATGCAAGACTAGGATCTTCTGATTTGGTTTAACCGATGTTCGTGATTTTTTTTTTTTGTATCTTTGGTAAGTTTTAAGCTGTTTTTTACCCTCCTTACCCCGCCCCACATTTTTTTCTTTGATAATAATTTCTATGGCAGAACATCATTTGCCGGGTTAGTTAGTAGAAATATAATATCCTGATGCTTTATAAAGTCAATCAGCAGCTTTATAATTGGAAACATAATCATATAACCACTCTTCAGAGTGCTTTTAAAAATGCTGCCAAAAGTGTTAAGAAGATAGATCGCTCAGGTATTTTCCCGTTTTATAGCTTAACTAATTTCTGCCAGCGGCTTCGCCCGCGGATAAGAAGGTTTCTCCATACAAACTATTGACCCCCGTTTCATCCCCTTTGGGGGAATTTTGGAAAATCCTCTCTTAGTGCTCACCTACGAAATAAAAAGAAACCTTGTGCAAAACTTCACGATCCTAGTCCTAGTAGTTTCGGCTGTGCATTGATATGTTAGTCAGTCAGTTTCTCCTTTTATATATTTACTAGCTTCTGCCAGCGGCTTCGCCCGCATGAAAGTCGATTTCTCGTACAAAATATGAAAGCAATTCCGCATAAAGAAGGGTTTCAGCAAAACGCAGCAAAATCATCTGTTAGACATTTGAGTATTCAAACGTGTTAAAATAAAATGTAATTTAAATCAAAAGCACTAAAGAGTTTTGATATCAATTTCGAAGCAAATCACCTCCAAAATAACTTTCTACCCCTTTTTAACCCCGTTAGGGAATGAATTTCAATAAAATACGTAACTCGTCTTTCATTAATTCTGTTAAAGAATGTTCATGCAAAATTGGAAGTAGATTGAAGCAAGGAATCGCGTTGTCCCATACAAACTTTGCCCCCCTTTTTCACCCCCTTAGGTTAGGGGTAGAATTTCGAAAAATCCTTATCGGATGCCTACGTCATACAAATAATATACCCTTCAAGTTTCAGGTCTTTACGATCAGCGGTTTAGGCTGTGCGTTGATCCGTCAGTCATTCAGGACAAAGCATTTTATATATATAGATATAGATTATAATAATATACAAACGTCTTCTTTCCCATCTCTTACAATTGACACTACTACATTGCCGTACCTTATTACAACAAAAACCTCCACATCTAGAACTCGCAAGTGAACACGTCTTCCATGGTGGTGAAGACGACGACGCGCACTACGGTCAACGACTCCAACGGCGATGGTACCACCACCACTACCACAACAACCAACTCTACTAGCGAGAACAGTGAGTATGACGTCACTAACACATGTAGAACACCTACTGGATAGATGAGCGATGATGTGGCCGTATTCAAAGACACTATAGGGGCAACGCTTCAATTATTGGCCCCTATATATACAGTTGTTAGCCATTTCAACTTTGGCGGTCTAAAATAAGCAATAACCTCTGTAGGAGCGCTCGGCGAAAGAGTGGGGATCGCTTTGCGTACGCGTTTTATATTTAAAAAAAAAAACTATTTTATTTTTCACATTTACCTAGTACCTAGTAGATAAAAGAAAAAATAAAATAAAATAGGATTACATTTAAACAAAAAAACGCGTACTCAAAGCGATCCCCACTCTTTCGCCGAGCGCTCAAGATCCGTGCCCATACCTGTATCAGATACTAGATTCAAAACTGCATTAATCAGTAAGCAGTTTTCAATGTACTATTCGCGTTTACCCTACTCCATTAGAAATATTAGACATTTTTTTAAAAAAGTTTTGCAGTCCGTACAACCGATTTTGACTTTTATTGTGTTGGTGGGATAATAAATGGCGTTTGCAGTAAAAAGTTGCTATTGTAACTACTTTTTACTTTTAATGCCATCCTTATGCTTACGGGATAGAAGTCAAAATCGATTGAACGGACAGTAAAAAAGCTTTGTTTAAATGTGTATTCTTATTACGAATGGAGTACATACATTCTGTATTATCCTCCGCGTTAGTTATAAAGTACTTCTTAACTATAGTCTATGCGCGTTAAGAGAATAGTGACGTCATCAGTGCTACTGCAAAGTAAAGACTGGCCGGTTGGTCTAGTGGTTAGTGACCCTGACTGCTATGCCGGAGGTCGTGGGTTCGATTCCCACCCAGGACAAATGTTTGTGTGATGAACACGGTCATTTGTTCTGTGTCTAGATGTAATTTATCTATAATATGTATGTATTTAGAAATAATATATAAGTATGTTTATTAGTTGTCTAGTACTCATAACACAAGCTCTGCTTAGCTTGGGACTAGACGGCGTTGTGTGATAGTTGTGGAATATTATTATTATTATAAAAAAGACGTATTCATAGTAAGGTAAAAATTAAACTATTAATATCAAAAGAAACTTGATTACATAGTTTGTTCAAAAATTAAGTTTAAGAGCTTCCAACTCGAGATACATTTTCATACAGCCGCTCTTACGTGATTATAACATTATTACACATCTTTGTCTAGATATTTTGGTAACAGATATCTTGTGAATATTATCATAATATCTATTGAAATCATAAACGTTCAAAACTAATCCAGTAAAGACCTCTAAAAATCTGCTAATGTGCGTGAACTTTAGCCTTGCATAATGAACTCATAAAAAGAAAACGCAAAAAAAAAATTATAGAAATCTTAAACATTTCATCAAGATTCTGAATGACCAAAACTTTTTCCAAAAACTGTTTAAAGTTAAAATTTCCTGGAACAAGTTTTATGAGTTGGAATCACCGAATGCCAACTGAGCTTTCAGGTTTTATCTCTCTTTTTCGTGCTACCTCTTTATAAAACATTGTGTTGGACTGCTTTAGATGAACCAACAAGCTTTTAAATATGACCATGCTCTGCCCCCCTAGCCAAGTTACAACCAGTCCTTACCTCTGACGTCATCTCAACGCTCACTCACGTGGTCAGAACAAAGGAATAGGAGGCGTGGCCGACTCGTGGCGATCAACGAAAAGAGAATCGAAAAGAAACGGTTGTAACTTGGCTAGGGGGGCAGGTTGACAATAGACGGGCCAGGATGGGCGAACTTAGTAATTATTTTAAAATTTAATCATAATTTTCTGAATTTTCACTTTTATTTTCACAAATAGCTTAGGTATTTATTTTTTAAATTGACTGAAGACGCAGCCGTACTGTCTGAAGGGCTTACATCAACTGGTCAATGGAACTCCGTTTTCTAATTTACTAGGATTTATTGGTGACAGGGCGAGGCTAAGCGATGACTCACTATTTTCTTGACAAGAATACACTATAGGTTTCAAACAGTTTCCCAACTTATTTGGGGAAGCCGCAATCCTTCTCTCACATATTCGTCATATATCAAGACTACTAAGTATGCCTAGTTCTCAGGATTTAAATCTCCCCCACCAATAAAAATATGATTTGCATGGATGCGAAATATACGCTATGAATTGGCTTACTTTTTATAAAAATTATATTATAATGTTTATAAAGCAAAGCTTTTGCAATACGCGCAAAATAATATTTTTATTGTATAGTAAATAATGGTCATAGAAAACGAACTATTTCTGAGAAAAACGAATCAAGTTTCTGATCAGTAAATCGGCGGTCATAAAGGTGTTATGATTTGTTAGCGTAAATAACAACAGACGATCAAATCACCTAGATGAAAAATTAAAATTCTTTCAGAAACTTGATAGCCTCCTGCTCACTATATTCATATGTTTATTATAATTTTATCGTTATTAATTAATCTTTTGTATTCCAATACAAAATGTTCATTTTCTACCATTCTGCCTACCGTTTGTTATAAAAAAATTAAACCTTAAGATTAAATCGCTTCATACACCATTTTATATGTTTATGTTACATGTTTATCCGTTTGTATGTTTGACGGGCGCTTTGTGTTTTGTTTGTAGTCCTAGAGCACAGTCGCGAGGAAGGAGTCATCACGCGCATCGAGGTACCCCACACTTTGCTTTCATAGTTACTTACGTACAATTACTACTACATTACCTTGCATGAACGCCCTTCTCTATACTAAGTAATTTAGTAATTAACATTTTCTATAGATTTTTTAGCTTCATATGCCTCTGTTATTAACCTCTAAGATTCTCTTATTTCCAGTTTCTTTTTCTACATACTAAAAATAACTAAATTTATATTGTGTTTTAACCAACTAACTCAACGTATACGCAATGTTGTGGCGTCCGTTCGTGTGCTGTTCGTACAGGGATCACTCACCATCATGGCTAAATTGTAGTTCAAAAAAGCAAGAGTTATAAAAGATATCGTTTTGGCAAAAATCTACAGTAGACCCTGGTAAACACGCGCGGACGTCACGAGTTGCCGAGAAGAACGTGCGTTGGTACTCATAAGGCGTGTTCACACAGACGGGCACCGTGACGGTCCCAGCCGGCACCGACCCGAAGCTGATCCTCGAGATGTTTGACCGACAACGCTCCCCGCTCACTGTGCCCGTGCCCCCGCCAGCCGCCACCGCCGAGACTAACTAGACCACACGATACAACACGCGACCACGAGCTCTTCGAAACCATCCGGTACTGATACCGGCACAAAATTCCGCCATTCGTCTATATTCCAACATATTCTACTGTATCGTTCGACTGGTATTCAGACCACCGATTCACAACGACATACCGGTACTTTTTATCATTTGACAGCAATTGTATAACAGTGACAACGTTTAGTTTTATAACTAGTATAATTCGTAAACGTATTTATAGCGTAAATTTTTTCTTCTATACCTAGACAGCTAAAGGTACTGCCATGAATTCAGTTCTTAATAGTTAAAGTCAATTTGGTTACTCTAGGTATACAAAAAATATCCAATTAGGAGCATTTTCTGTACATTTATGTATTAATTAATTCCTTCTTGTTCTAAGATATATTTGCATTTTATTATGTTAACTCTAATATAATTTACTATTGATTTATATGGCTTGCATGTTTATATTATGGCGACTACTTTGGATGTAATTTTCTTTGCAATGTTGTGTATTATTTAGTTAAAATTTTAAATAGATGCTTATTCTGTACTTAACAGTATAACGAGAATTTTCTATTAATTGAGATTATCTTGGCGTTATTATTTAATTGTTCTTAGATCTATTTTTAACATGGCTACCCGAGGGTGAAGCTTTATGTTCACAAGATGCTTGCAACAGGCCCGACACATCCATACGACAAAATATAATGATGAATGTTTATGTTAGTACAAAATCCGGAACGCCATAGCAACGTTTGTTGTATCCAGCAATACTACAATATAATTGTGGTTTGTTTTAAGTAATTTATAGTTAAGAGAACAATGTGAAATTAATATTCTAATTTAGCTCGTTAGGTTAGTATTTCGGACATTCGGAGTGAATGTGATGTGCCTATTTATTTCTTTTTTAATATAATAAAGATTGTATCTAGGTGATAGCATTAGAAATGTTTTTGACAATTAGTAATGACTAGAATATATTTTATTATGAATAGCATTTAGATTTTCCACTGCTAGTTGGAGTAAACATTTTTATTGCCAATTTTATATTAATATTATAAAGAAAAATAATTGTTGAATCACCTTTCAGTGTGTCACTTAAATTGAATTGTATATTCAGTAAATATTAATTTTAATAAATTATAATGTTGTACGAATGAAAGTTTTATGCAATATTTTTTTAGCTTTTTAATACTTTTATTTTGTATTTTATATAACCAGTTTGCAATTTTATTTTGTACCATAATTGGAATAATCTGTTTTGTTTTGAACAAGCAATGGCAGCTAATAGTATGCGAACGTATTGTAGCACATCTTACTATACATCACAACTCGTGATATAAGGGGATTGATTTATTGTTTTAGACATATATTTTATTCATAGGTATAAGTTAATGTGCCTGTCTTTTCGTTGGTAAACTTTGCGCTCTACCGGGCCATATCGACATACATAAAGTAACATTTACTGTAGGAAGCGTCAAGGGTACTTGTATGGCGTCCAAAATGCTTCTATTTATAGTATATACAATTTTTCTCCTTATACTGTGGCATTTTATTAAAAATTTGATACGGAATTAGCTATTTGTATCCAACATTCTTACAAGAAAATAAAAGCTAAGACTATATTATTGTGTTTTTTATTGCCTTTTAGTTTTCTGGGGGGAAACCTAAAGGCGCCTGGGCTTTTAGAAAAAAGACTAGTGAGAGTGAGATTGACCTGCTGGTTTTACAGGTTTTAGGCTTTATTTATAAAAAAATGATAGTCGCGCTCGAGCAACTTTAGTGTACGCAACTAATTTGTTTCTTACTGTATGAAAGCGCGTGTCCGCATTGCTATTTGCGACAGCTGGGGGATATTTTTTGTTCGGGGGTTTGACGACGCAACTACGTCTATTGGTAGTTGTATGTTCCAAGGCGAGGAGACTGACAGAGACAAAAAAGTTCCTGGGCAAATAAGTTGTTCGTAAGCGCCCTCACTAATGCTTGTTAATTCATTTTTTTTTTTTTATGGAGAATTTGTAATCCGCTAATCAGTATTTAAACTAAAGCATATGGTTACTGAGTTTTATAAATAAGGACAAGGCTACTGCAAACCTGATAAAATGCAACTCTGCTTCAGAGACGGCGCAGTGGCTTAGATTTCGTTAAAAAAGAAGCAAATAGGTTTGCTTTCTCTTCAGCGTTGTGCACCAGAGACCCGTCGGGTTTCAGCAATGAAGGGCGGAAGTTCGATTCATCCGACTTTGTGCTGGGTAAGAAGGAAGTTTGTTCTCTACTCTTTTTTTTTTAAATTGATATGAACTAGTGCTTGACTGCGATCTCACCATCTCACCCGATGGTAAGCAGTGATGCAATCGTTGATGGTGAACACTAAATTATTAAGAACCTATTCACTCTAGCCTTGAAGACCTAAAATATAATCGGACGGGAAGTCTGCAGCAGGCAAATTGTTCCAGACCTTCGATGTACGCTGTATAAACGACGAGGTGAAACGCTTACCCCGACCCGCGAGTTTTCAACAACGGTATGGATGGATAGTCACCGTACGTCGGATTGTCCGATGGTGGAATCAAGTCTTGCAATTCCTGCACACACTCCGAAATGCATACCTACTGTAAAATACCGAAAGATTGGCTACCCTATACGCCTGTGCTTCAGGCTTTGTAGATTGGACTTGATCAAATCTGGATCACCAATTAGCCTCTTCGCATGCCTTTCCACTGAGGCCAAAGCTGCTAGATGGCATTTTACAGCACCAGGCC
The DNA here is from genome assembly GCA_905147345.3 of Mythimna impura. Taxonomy (NCBI): domain Eukaryota; kingdom Metazoa; phylum Arthropoda; class Insecta; order Lepidoptera; family Noctuidae; genus Mythimna; species Mythimna impura. The sequence goes on along the minus strand of LR990346.1, from coordinate 24,595,805 downwards.
ATAAGTGGCTACAGTACTCCACACGATCGGACCTGTGCTTTGCATACATTAGAAGCTGTCCCGGTGTGAAGTACCGCCGCGGCGTCGGACCTTTGCAAGAACGCCGAGTTTCCTAGCAGCCACTTTGGCTTTCAATTTGGCTAATATGGTCAAACCGAGGCTAATTTTTGCTTGCTGATGTTAAATTCCCTTAGAGCGTATGGAAACCACGGCTTAAATGTGAACTTTATTTTAAAGGCCAGTACTATTTACTAATCTGTGGTGATAACTGTCACTTGTTTGTCAATGTCAACGTCAAGCCACTGCCAAGTTGTCAATATTGTAAAAAAAGGGGTTTTGAGTGAGGTTTTACAGTTTAATTAAGTTGTAATTAATAAATTAACATGGACCTGTGTAGAGTTTGTCTAACAGGCCGGTCAGAAAAGGACATATTTCAGTCACAAAGTGCTGATAATGTAGATAGCAAAAGTTTTGCTGATGTTTTTATGTTTTGTTTGGATATACAGGTAGGTAAACAATGTCTTGTAGGATTATTAAATTGTGTCCTTTTGTAGAATCGAAGTCACAATAATATAAAAGTGTACACTCTCTGTGTCCCCAGGTTGAGCAAGACTCGAAAATTAGTACAAAACTATGTTTAAAATGTTATAAGAAAATACTATCATTCCATGAGTTCAAAAGTTTAGCTTTAAAAAACGATGCATACTTGAAGGCAGTGCAAGAAGAAAGTGGTGTTAAAAATGAGGTATTTTTAAGAGACGAAGTTAAAAATGAACAGATTATATCCTTGAGTGCTGAATGTGATGATTCTTTAGATATAATCACTATAAAGGATGAACCAAGAGATGAGCTTGATTTGAAAAATGAAGACTCAACTCATGGTTATGAATCGGATGATGAGTTCCTGAGTGTAATAAAAAATATAAAATATGAATTTGAGAGGGAAAATACAGAAAAAGGTATGTAGAATACATCATCATCTTCCTGCCCTTGTCCCGTGTTATTTGGGGTCGGCGCAACACGTTTTTTTCTTCCATTCTGCCCTGTCACTCGTCATACTATCACTAACTTCCTTTTCTTTCATATCACTCTTAACACAATCCATCCATCTTTTCTTTGGTCTCCCCCTCCCTCTCCATCCATCCACATGTAAACTCATAACTCTTTTAGTAACATGCGTTTCATCTCTCCTCTTCACATGACCATACCAAGACAAACGATTCCCTTTCAACTTTTCAGTCACTGGCGCCACTTTCAAACTTCCCCTAATATACTCATTTCTCACTTTATCCATTCTCGTCACACCACACATCCATCTTAACATTCTCATCTCCGCTACGTGCAATCTTTTTTCATCCGTCTTTTTCACAGCCCAACATTCTGATCCATACAGTATGACAGGCCTTATCACGGACTTGTAGATTTTACCCTTCAACTTGAGGGGCATCCGTGGGTCACAAGTTGTTCCCGTGACCTGTCGCCATTTCATCCATCCAGCGTTGATCCGATGTGTTACGTCCCGGTCTACCTCACCATCCCCTTGGACGAGTGACCTGAGGTACCGAAAGTCGGAGCAGATCGGTATGGGTGTTCCAGCGAGAGATAAGGGCATTGGATTGGAGAGACCGCCGAAATCGCAGAACAAGTATTCCGTTTTGGTTCTACTCAATTTCAGGCCAACACTCTCCAGTCTGTGCCACCACACCTCCAATCTGTTCTGGACCTCTAGGCCACTCTCGGCAACCAACACAATGTCATCGGCAAACAGCATACACCAGGGAGCCTCTTCCTGAATGTCCGATGTCAGAGCATCCATTATCATCAGGAAGAGGTAAGGGCTGAGAGCCGACCCTTGATGTAAGCCGACAGCCACATTGAATATGCCAGTGGTGCCCACTGTAGACCGGACTTGGGTACTGCATCGATTGTACATCGCTCGGATCAACTGCACATACTTCCCAGGCACACCTTTCTCCTTAAGGGCCCACCACAGAACCTCACGAGGTACCCGGTCGTATGCCTTTTCGAGGTCAATGAATACCATGTGCAAGTTTTTATGCGCACCTCTGTATTTCTCGCACAGCTGGCGTATAGCAAAAATGGCATCCGCTGTACCCCGACCCGGCATAAAACCGAATTGGTTCTGTGAAATTTCACTCTCTTCTCTCAGTCGCCTTTCAATAACTTTCTCCCAGGCTTTCATAGTATGTGACATTAGCTTTATTCCTCTATAATTGTTGCACTCAAGCACATCACCTTTGTTTTTAAAAATCGGCACCAAAGAGCTATTGCACCACTCATCAGGTATGGCTTCTTCCAGCAACAACTTATTGAAGAACAAAGCTAACCACGTCCATCCATCCACTCGCAATAACTTCCACACTTCAACTGGTATTCCATCTGGACCAATGGCTTTACCATTCTTCATTCCATTTACTGCTATTCTGACTTCATCCATACTAACCATTCTCACTAATCCCACATTCACTGGTTTATTCTCTAACACCCCACTCCAATTATTTTCCTCATTCATCAATCTTTCAAAATATTCCTTCCACCTCTTTCTGATGTTTTCATCATCCGATAGAACCATTCCAGTTTCATCTCTTATACATCTTACATGACAAACATCCCTCGCCTTTCTCTCTCTTATTCTAGTAAGCCGGTATAGCTCTTTTTGGCCTGCAGGACTGTCCAGTGCGTCATACAGTTTGTCCTGGGCTTTTGATTTTGCTATTGCCACGGCTTTCTTGGCTTTCTTCTTTAAAACGTCATACTCACTCTTTTTTTCAGCTTTTAAACTAGCGTTTCCAGGCTCTACACGCTGCCATTCCTTGAATTTTCTCTTTGTTTCTTTCAATACACTCTGAACTTCTGTCGACCACCACCATGTATCCCTATCTATTATGCCCTTTCCTCTCGTCTCTCCCAAAATATCTTTCGCTGCATGCCTGATACACTCAGCCATCTCATTCCAGCTTTCATTTATACTTCGATCATTCATATCTCCCATCTCTATCATTCTGTCCACCACTCGCTCCCTGAACTTCTTCGCACAATCATTCCTCTCTAACATATGCCATTTTATTTTAGGGGGAGGACGCTCTTTGTGTTTGGTAGACAGTATTTTAACCACTGATGTCATAACCAGGAGTCTGTGTTGTGAGACTAGGTCTTCTCCTGGCAGTACTTTGCAATCTTTGACGTGCTTTAAGTGGTTGCGCCGAACTAGAAAGTAGTCGATTTGGGTCTTATGATTACCACTTTTGTACGTGATCATGTGTTCGTCTCTTTTTTGGAACCACGTATTGGCTACTGCTAGGTCAAATGCAGTAGCGGATTGCAGCAGGGTCTCTCCTTCACTGTTCGGACTACCGAAACCCCATCCCCCATGTACTCTTTCATAAACACCTTTCATTCATTCAGGTATGTAGAATACAAAGTATTTAAATGTTTAGTGACTAAACTTTGTCTTCTGTTGTCTTATACTGATAGACCTCATTATCACTGGGATTAAGTTCTTTTATAATTCTACATAGTAATTAAAACCCGAGTGTTACCATTGTCTGGACCACCCGAAGGTCACAGTGAAGTATCTAGTAGAGGTGTTCCCCGCTTGGGCAGAGCACCGCCGTGTCCTCGTGGGGGCGCGATCGGCGGCAACGACCTCTCCCGCTGGGCCCTGGTACAGACCATGATCCAGAGCGAGGAGAGATGGCAGATGGTAGCTTCCTCCTGCGAAGTAGTAATGCTAGCGAAGGAGGCGGCCGCACGCGTGTGGAATCGGCCCTCACGCGCCAGCCGCCGGGATCCTGACTCCGATTTCTAGCCACCGTAGGCATGGGATTGTCTGTATGGACATCTGACTGACAGCGTGTAGTAATCCACGCGTGCCTCAAAGAGATGTCAGCAAACCATAGGGGCCCAGCAGGGTCGAAGCATACTGTGCCCATGGGTTGTGCGAAAGAGAACCCTGGGGCCCTGGAAAGTGTCTTTTATGTGGCCAGAATATCTTTGCTCTTCAGCAGTTTGTTTATAGATTAAAATTGACAACTTAGCAGCCGATTCATTGAGATACCTTTGTAGCTTCACTTGGTATGTCTCTGTGCTTTTATGTATCTCTTCCTTCACCATGTGGTCTTAACTTCCTTAAAATTATGATGTGTTTCTGAGTTGGTGATGAACCTTGGGACATTACAAGTTTTTGAATATCATGTTCTGCATTTGCTGTAGTAGGTAATATAGTGGGAAATGGTTAGCACTGCCCACGCACACTATTTGAAAAATTTATTTATTATGAATCAATATTCAAAACCATTATTTTCATCACATTCTTTTAGCTCCTGTCAAAAGGAAAAGAAAAAAAGGAATGAAAGCTGCTCCAAGAGTCAAACGAGAAAGAGAACGGAAGCCTGCAAAACAAATGTGTGAAGAATGCGGAAAAACTGTCAAAGATCTACGAACACACTCATTCCAGCACTTACCTGTGGCTTCTAGGAAACGCATCAAATGCAAACTGTGTGACAAAGTATTCTCCAGCCACAGTGCACGGTACAAACATAATAAGATTAAACATTTAGGCATAAAGCAGGAATGTTTGCTTTGTAATAAAAGTAAGTAATCAATATGGGTACTTTTCCTTGCCCTCTTATAGTCTAACACAGGTAATTGACACTAACTATACCTATTTAGTGTCAATTAGCTGTATTAGACTAACATAAAAAAAGAAAAATGAAATCTTATACTTATTCTAGAATCATGGACAGTCAAATTTTGATTGTGACTGTCTATGGCATCATATCATATGTGAATATGCTCTTTAGGGCACACGCTAAGAAACTTCATCATGTCTGCAGCAGATAGGACCAATTCATAATTTAAACGAAAAGAATTTTGTCAGATTTAGGCACGAAAATGTATTGTGGCACCCCTTCACCTACCCCGCCTTCCTACCGCACCATAGCAACTTCACGAGTCTAGACACGACTCGTGACAAGATCGCAAACAAGATTTTTTTTTTGATGTAAGTACATATTTTCGTGTGTAGAAACGTGTACAAGCGGCCTCACTGTAATTAGTGACTCTATACTCTATAGAGTGCCAGATTGCACAGATTGCCGGTAACATTATCAAAACATTCAGTATTTTCTCCAATTATATTTGTATTTTAAATAAACTTACAAAACCTTCGTCAACTATGAAGATAGGCTAAAGTTAGAAAGATTTGGTTCAAAACTAACTGACACTAATATGGTTTCAGTGGTAACTTCGTTGAGGCAGCACCATCGTTTGATGCACAACAGAGCCGCCTTACAATACGAGTGTCTCTTGTGCGGACGCAGGTTTATATCTAAGTCAGTCCTGGACCTGCACATGACCACGCACACCAAGGACCGACCGTACTCTTGCACGGAATGTGACAAGAAATTCTCCACTAAACAGAGAGTGCAAATTCATAAGTAAGTTAAAACTTATATATTATAACAACGGATAATTGTAAACATCGTTATTTTGTAATAAACTAGCTATTTATAAAAGTTTTTGTGGTAATCTTTGTAAATACACTGATATAGAAAGCAAAACTATCACTTATTGCCATACAGAGGCGCCGGCTTTTAGAAAACCTCATGGGTGCTCATGCTCATTTGATGACTCGAAAAAGGGGCGAAGTGTGAGAAGAGAAATGCACAGTGATCGACCGCCAAATAAATAAATGTCCTACTAACATACTGCGGAACAACAAAGGTACCACAAACACCCAGACCCAACACAAATATCTGTTTCATCAACAAACATTTGTGTTGGTGCGGGAATCGAACCCGCGACCCTGCGTCTCAACCGGCGGCGCTATAAGCCACTGCGCTAAACGGGTCGTCAGGTAATGAAAAAACGACCATCCCTAAAAGGCGATTACTATCTGTTTCTTGATGTCTATTCTCAGGGGTGCTCGGCACCCACTGTTTATTTGTCATGGGTGCTCGAGCCCCCGAGCACCTACGAAGTCGGCGCCCCTGTTGCCATAGACCTACTAACTGTCCAGGGACGTGTAGCTTCATAGACGCGTATTCGTCATTAAATACGCTTGATGTACGCCTGCTCACAGCTTACATACAAAACTATGAAACTATGTTGAAGAAGCGCCAACGACACGACAGCATGACGATACCGCTTCACTACTGTATGATAATACTGAAAATATACAAGGTTCTTGAATGTGCCTGTAGCGAGCCGCAGGGAAAAACTGTTCATGTTTCAATGGTTAAAATATACAAGGTTCTTGAATATGCCTGTAGTGAGCCGCAGGGAAAAACTGTTCATGTTTCAATGGTTAAAATATACTAGGTTCTTGAATATGCCTGTAGCGAGCCGCAGGGAAAAACTGTACATGTTTCAATGGTTAAAATATACAAGGTTCTTGAATATGCCAGTAGCGAGCCGCAGGGAAAAACTGTACATGTTTCAATGGTTAAAATATACTAGGTTCTTGAATATGCCTGTAGCGAGCCGCAGGGTAAAACTGTACAGGTTTCAATGGTTAAAATCGAATTTTAAAATTGTATAAACATTTTTAGGCGAGCAGTTCACGATAAAGAGAAATCACATCTATGTCAACTATGTTCTAAAAGCTTCTTTAAGAAATATCATCTGCAACTACATTTAAGGTGAGTTTTTAAGAAATGTTTCTAAAATCCCTTTATAATGATTAAATTGCTTACGAACACTGTAAGGAAGAAGCATAAACAGGTTTTAGTCAGTAAAAGTCTAAAACCCTCTCGATCCTCCAAAAGTGGAAGAAGTCATTTGATGATAGCCTACCTCCAAAAACAGAAGGGAACACCTGAATAAACCGCTCCAGTTGTTGCCCTGTCCTAACAAGGACTATGTCAGCTAGCAGTAGCTGTCCAGCTCTACTTGAGCCAGTTTTCAAGGGACTGGCGCCTTCGATGTACTTCTTAGAGAGACGATCGTTTTATTGTCTCAACCTAGCTGCATAATCGGCAAGTCAACCTGACTCCCAAAATGGCAAGCGCGTTTGCAGTTTTCTCGGGAGCATCTTAATTAGAATGTTGCGCAGTGGCGGTCGGTTCTTTGAAACGGTTTCAAATGGCGGCTGGTGGTTGCCGTATAATCTGGACTAGAATCTCTTTGGAGGGAGGACGAGGTGGCGTTTTAAAGCTTATCGGAATATAACCGATATATACTGTAAGCTCGTGAATTTAGTTGTTCACAAGTGTTGTTTTATCTTTTATCTGCAGAATAAATACATTTTTTTTTTCTAATAAAATACGTCAAACACAGCAACAGAAAAATTGATTTTTTATTTTTATTATAGCCTCGTGTAATGGCCTCGACCTACGAGATCGTGAGTTTGAACCCAGATAGGCGCTTTACTTTGTACCTATAATTTATTTCATCACTACCTACTGCTTTTAAAATGATAAAGGAAAACATTTTGAGGAAACTGGCACTGGACCCGCGTAGTGTATTACGACCCATTCCCTCTCTTAGAAAGGAGGCCTGAGTCCCAGGAGTGGGAACATTATAAGGCTGTATATGCCGCATATTACTTGTGCTATTTTTATTACTGAATCTATTCATAATAAAAATAGCATAGGATCGTGTTTTTTTTTCTGAGTTTATCGTACACTAAGATCTTAATATTAAACAGAATCACGTATACTACCTTTGCTGGTGTAGAAATATTAAGTAATCATTTAATAAATATTAATAATCATTTAATATTAAGAGTTAAAAATGAAATTGCCGTTTTTTAAAACGGGTTGCTTTGAAGTGATATATCTTTGGATTGACTTAGAATTATAAGTTCAAATAAACTTTATATTAAAGTTACGTTATTCTTTTTTCAAAATTAGGTATTTATTGGTTTTTTAATATCAATTTCATACTTTAACCCCTATTAATAATTTATTTATTTGAATACTATACATTACAGAAAAAGTAAATAAACAGTCTACGTCTACAGACACAATTTTATAATTAATTTGTGGAAGACCAATGCCTAAACTAAGTTTTTTTTACTAAACCTGTATGGGTCACCACACCAGGCCTCCTAAAATAAGGTTTTTCATTTTTATTATTGTACTGGAGACGATTTGATTCCCTATTGTAATAGGCCATCTCCTTTCCCTTCTTTCCATCTCTTGAACTTAATCTCACCTGATAGGAAATAAATAACTTAAACGAATGGTGTTCTCGATCCAGGAGTCATTCAAAAGAGAAGCCGTGTGAGTGTCCGGAGTGCGGCAAGTTCTTCTCCACGACCTCCATCCTCAAAAGCCACCGCGAGATCCACAAGGAGGAGAAGTCTTACGCCTGCACTCTATGCGATATGACCTTTAAGAAAAAGAAGTTGGTATCTAAATCTGTTCCTAATTCAATTTTTTTTTTTTCTAATGTATATAAATATATTCCCTTTAAGCATGAATAAAATATTAAGCGTATAACAATAAATACACAAAAATTGAAACTAATTACAAAAACAATATCAAAATTGGTAGGAAAGCAAACGAGATGTAACAATTTTAAATAAATTAATATATGTCTCTCTCTCTCTCTCGAGTCTCGACATGACGCCGCCGCCGTTTCTATGGCGGTTGTACGCCTTGACGTCATAGACCATGTAGGACTTCTCTTTCGTAGCTTTGAAGCTTTATGACTTCGTTGTTGATGAAGATATTTTAATTTTCTTTTCTTTTCATATTTGTTTACCAGAGCTAAAAAATATTTAAATTAGCAAATAAAAAAAAAATGCATGTATATTCTTGTTCATTATTGACAGGGTTGGGCAGTATTTGAATTACTTGTAATTAAAATACGTAATTGAAATACAAATACGTATTTGGTATTTGTATTTCAAGTACTAAAAAAAAAAAAACTAAAAATGTAATTTGTAATTCGTATTTCAAATACCTGACGGCGAAGTATTATGTAATTAGTATTTCAAATACTTGAGGCTTCAAAATACATTTAACCTTCAAGATTGTTTTCTTTAGCAGGTTTTATTCACTCTCCAACAAGTGGCTGTTTGTTAGACAGTACATTTAAAAATCTAGTGTTCATGAAAGGAAACTGGTTTTACTGATTAATTAATCTTGTTTTCCTCTACTTTTCAGCCCATGCTGGTCTAGATTACTTATTTTTTAATATGTAATTTGTATTTCAATTAAAAATAGCTAAAATACTGTATTTTGTATTTTATATTTCAAATACCTTACCTAAAGATATTTTGTGTTTTAATTACTTGCGATACTGTATTTTGTAATTTGTATTTCAATTAAAGCAAAGCATGTATTTTGCCCAGCCCTGATTATTGATGTTATTTCCACTCAAAGAAATATCAACTTAATGTCGGTGTGGATTAGATTAATATCACAACGATAACTAGCTATTAAAGAAGTCATAAAACCATTTGGTGTTTATGCGCGGGACATTTTTTAAAAACACACGTTGGTTAACCTTTTTTAAACTAGGTATATTGTGAACGCAAGATAGTTGCTATGTTAAGGCACGCAAAGTGCAACTAATGCAAAACACAAATGTAACTATAGCGAATTATAAACAATTGTTGGCGAACCTTAACCGAACTTAATTTTTTGTTCTAAACATCCGCTATTGGATTTTCAACACTAACCGCTCAGCCAGTCATTGAAAATTAAAAATGATTGTTTCCAAAATTAATTAGTACATCAAAAACTGCATTTGAGAGGGTCCTTTTTCGCTCGCCTATCGTCAACATCGAGCATGGTTCAAAAGCTTGTTACTTCATCTAACGCGATGTTTGACGAAAAGGCAACGCGAAAAAAGAGAGATAACGCCTGAAAACTCTGTTAGCATTCGGTAGTTCCGTGAAACATTCGTGTAAATCACGAATGTTTTACAAAACTTGTTCCATGAAATACGTCTTTTTTTAAACCCTTAAAAATTATTTTTTTTTAAATCGACGTCATTTAGAATCTTGATTAAATTTGCAAGGCTTATAATGTTATACTGTTTTGACTTTTTTGATTTTTGAGCAAATTATGAAGTGTCAAAGTTCATGCAAAATAGCAGATTTTCAGAGGTCTTTACTGGATTACTTTTACATAAATTTATAAATTGATTTCAATAGAAGCCTAGATAATATTCACAAGATATTGTGTTTCCAGAATATCTAATGAAAAATGTGTAATAACGTCATAATCGCGTAAGAGCGGTTGTATGAAAAACAGTGAAAATGAATGTCAAAAAATGAAATCTTTTCTATTTCCCTCAGCTACCTCAACGTCCATATGATAAGCCACACGAAGGAAAAGCGCCACCCCTGCCAGTACTGCGGCATCAAGTTCGGGCGCTCCGACCATCGCAAGCGCCACGAGTACACTGCTCACGAGAAGAACTTCGTCACCGCATGACATTCAGCCTCACCGGATCTGCGACCTGAGGAACCAGACATAGGTACTAGCCCACCAAGTTAGACCAGTCTTCATCAAGTCACGTATTTAATTAGTAAAACCTCTGGCCAAACTTTGGCGAATATAGCGCAGGATGCGGGATAAGATTCGCTCGCGTCGGTTGTGTCCTCTAATTTGTGCAATTGGGTACTTGTCTGTGTTTATACTTAATTTTTTTTCTGAAAACCACGTTAAAATCTGTCATAAAATGAAGCAGCATCAATATTACAAATATTTGTATGTGGAAGAGTGGGGGCGTGGTGGGAATATCTCGCTGTCTCTTTTCTACGCGCGTAATCTAATGGCGGTGACGTCACATTATAGTTTGTGCGTCCTTTTGTCTGTTACTTGACAGTTTCCCCTTACAACATATTTAATACGTTTCTAACGTACTTCATTTTGAATAAAGTTACTTTTTGGATAATAATTATAATAAAGCCTTCATTCCAAACAAGTTTTAACTTATATTCTTCTTAGATTACGTTAACTAATTCTGTTCGGTGTGCCTTACCGCGTAGGTCTGTTCCAACACCTATTCTTTCCGCCACCACTCTCACCAAAGAGGAAAAAAGGTCAATTCAATTTAATTCTTCCTCACCATCTTCTTTATTTGTGACCTCGACCCATCTCTTTGCAGCCAGACAGACATTTGTTTACTCCATTTTTCGAGCTTACAATTTAACAAATAATGTTAAAATGTTCAGTCCATTTCCATTTCAGTTGATCGACACGTGTGAAAATGTCTGTCAGTTCTGTCGTGTGCCTTATGTCTATGGTTCTGACCCTATCCATCTTTCTGGCTCTCTGGCATTTTGTAAGTTTTTCCCGCTGAATATTCGATTTTTTTTATAGAAATAATAAGTCAAGTACTCAATTAGAATTGTTGGAATCTTCTGGTGTCGACATCTGGTATCTTCGTAAACTCCGCAAATTGTTCTAAAAGTTGCTGTGGTAGAGCTTTTTTGAAATACAGCAACAGGTTCATAAATATACATATCAATTTTTTTTTTGTATTCTGATTGATCTGTTGCTCGTGTGCGAAGTTTATGATAGGAGACTTTACAATTCAAGTGATAGGTGGGCCGAACTTCTGTCTACTTTCAATGTGGCTTGGTTGGCTAGTGTTTTAATCTGCTTGATAACTATGTCACGGTGAAAGCTAAGGGCCTGATATCTAAACTAACGTTAGTTAGATGTTAGTTTTGGTGTTTTTGGCGAGTTAGGTGGATTTGAAGCAATCAACTTGACTATGTTCAATAAAGTGGAATGTCCCATTTCCGCAGATACTATTTCCTTAACTTAGTTATTGAGAACATGGTCACGCTCGGTCCCCTAGCTTTCACCTTATGGTGAAGGCACCAAGGTAACCCGCGAATTTCAAATTCTCTTGAGTTTTTTTTTTGTATTTTGCAGGTCAATATCAAGTTATATGTTGATTAAATATGATTGGCTTCCGTAATACGTATTTATTCACGGAATTATAATCATTAATACAACTCTCTCAGTTCGCTTTACCCTATTGAATTGCTTTTTCATGAAACAGTGTTTCATTAATGAAAATCTACATTATACATCTCATCAAACTACTTTTCATTCTTTACTCTGATGGAAAAGTCAAACCGTAAAGCGCGGGCTGTCAAACGTACATTCTTTATGTTTTTTATAACTGACACAATGGCTATTAGCCATTACAACAAATAGACACCTTACAAAATGCAAAAATCTTAAGAAAATTTGAATATCGCGGGCTACTTTGGAGTTATTCTCGGACTGTTAGCTAAAGTAACTGTGGACATTATTATTTTAATGATGATCAGATGTGCAATAGTGATAAGTTTTCTCTTCCGTTGATGGCCAGGGCAATGAACTGGCCTTAGGATACGTCCTTTAAAGTGGTTGTCAAACTTTCTTGTTAAACTCTTGTTAAGATTTGTAATATAATATAAATGTTCGTTCAAATTATTATTAAATTTTTATTGGTAATTTATTCATGTAGTTTGATTTAAAAACTATGAAATCTACCATAGACCCTGACATTGCACGTAATAGAAATATTTTTTCTTGGCTTCTTTTTCGTTCTAGCTCTTGAACTATACCTTTCTAAATTGAAATCATTATATCTTCTAAACTAAAACCCGACGAAACCTGTGTTCTGGCGAAAAATTGCGACTAATTGGCGACAAATTTTGTGAAAATAAAAGTTGTAAGCTAGTTTTTGAGATATAAATGAGGCCAAAGTTGGGGACATGCTCCCCCTACCCTTATGAATGTTGAACCAGTGACTTAATTTGACATTTGGTGACAAATTTCGACTAATTGTGATATTTGGCGACAAATTTTGTTTTATTAAAATTAAAATCCTTGATCCCCCGCTCTTAGGCGGAGAGGGAGATAGTGTCAGACTTTTACTGACTAAAAACTCACTCTTGTTCCTTCTTTGCCATCGTTCCAGGGCCCCGGGGTTCTCTTACGCATCACCCATGGCTCCAGTGGGCTTCGACCCTGCTGGGCCCTACGGCCTACGGTTTTGCTGACATCTTGAAGCGCGCGTGGAACACTACACGCCGTCGACAACTTGGGCTCGGTCTGGAAGGTTACCGGACGGTCGGACGGCGAGCTACCCATTGCTCGCCGTCCGCAAGCCAGCGCCTACGGTGGCTGGAAATCGGGATCGGGATCCCGGCGCTGAGGCGTGAGGGCCGTTCTCTCGCGCGTGCGGCCGCCTCCTTTGCTAGCATTACTGCTTCGCAGAAGGAGGCGACCGCCTGCCACTCCTCACTTCGGACCATGGCATGTGCCAAGGCCCGGCGCGAGAGATCGCTGCCGCCGATTGCCCCCACGAGGACACTACGGTGCTCTACCCAAGCGGGGCACACCTCTACCGTGTGCTCCAACGTGTCCTCCGGGCCGTCCACACAATGGTGACACTCAGGCGTTTCTTCCGCACGACTGATAGTGGCTACGCCAGTGTCAATCACACGGTTTTGGCTTGATTCGAAAACTGCAGTGACTCATCATTGTCACTCAGCTTAGCCACGCCCCTTGTCCAATTAGATCATAGTAAATTAAAAAGCCAAATTTTTTTTTTTAATATACAGTAGACTGCGGCCCCATGGCCTCCCAAAGCCGATTTAAAAATGGTGTTATACTGTGGATGACCTCTGCGGCCCCATGACCTCCCAAAGCCGATTTAAAAATGGTGTTATACTGTGGATGACCTTCCATTGATAATGATCGCGGCTTCAATATTACTCACATTAATACACTTTAAAGTAAAATAGAATTTCATTAGTGAGGCTAATGGAAGTCGAAGATGGCTGGACCATTGTGTAGTTACTAAAGCAGCCGTACCGCTAATTACAGGTATATACGTCAAATATGACACATATTTGTCCGACCATTTTCCACTTTTAATCAAGTGTAATTTTAATTTAATCAAGCAGAAGCTCGTAAATCGGTGTGCTCAAGTATCAGACGGTATTAAGTGGGGGGAAAGAGTGTCCGAGCAAATAGAGCAATACACATATATTTGTGGTAATTACCTCCGTGATATAGACTTCCCAATGCAATTGGAATCTTGTGGTGGAAAGTTTTGCACGGACACTAGCCATAGGGTAGTGATTGATGAGCTTTACAATGATATAGTGCACGGCTTAGGGTTGGCAGCAAGTTCTACTCATGGGAAAAAAACTAGGTCTCGCAAACGAGTAGCAGGTGGAACAGGCACGTCAGCGCCGCGCACGGGAAGGCGCGGGCTAAGTTTAAAATGTGGGATTGGCACGGCAGGCCATCATCACCCGATGATGGCCTATGATATGATAGAAGCGCGGAAAGTTTTTAAAGGGAAGCTGAAGTGGTGTCAAAAACACCAAGAGGAAATTAAAATGGACATCTTAGCCTCACACCACGCAAATTCTGACTTTCGTAGTTTCTGGAAATCTACCAGTAAAATGGGCGCGGCCCATGGACTCCCCGTGAGCGTTGATGGCGTTACTGAACCTCAGTTAATAGCGGAGCTTTTCAAAAACCATTTTATGGTTGGGTCAGTATTGGGGCCAGCGCGGCAGGTGGTTGATGCTGACACCCAAGCGGGACTCGTTTCAACTCTTATAACAGCTAAAGATGTTAAGATAGCTCTAAAACATATAAAAAGAGGGAAATCCCCGGGTCATGACGGTCTCGGTATTGAGCACTTGCTGCATGCAGGTTGCCACCTGCCTAGGGTTTTGGCATTACTTTTTAACCTGTGTATCGCGCACTCTCACCTGCCTGAAAGTATGATGAGGACGGTGGTCGTGCCAGTAATTAAAAACAAAACGGGAGACTCGTCAGATCGGTCGAATTATAGGCCTATCTCACTGGCAACGATCGTCGTTAAAGTGCTTGACAGTGTGCTTAACGTACAGCTAGAGAAATACCTGCAGTTGCACGATGCACAGTTTGGTTTCCGACCCGGCTTATCCACTGAAAGTGCAATCGCTTGCCTCAAGCACACTGTCAGGTACTACGTTGACAGGCGCACACCAGTTTATGCGATTTTTCTAGATTTTTCCAGGGCCTTCGACCTGGTCTCATACGACATTCTTTGGGATAAGTTAAAGGCTACAGGGATGCCCAATGAGTTGCTGAACGTTTTTAGGTACTGGTACGGCAACCAAACAAACGTTGTAAGGTGGGGAAATGAGTTTTCCATACCTACCATACAGGTTAGAGTGTGGCGTGAGGCAGGGAGGCTTAACCTCCCCAAATCTCTTCAACTTGTACCTGAACGCATTGATCGAGGAGCTCAGCGGTGCACATGCGGGCTGTTTCGTTGACGGTTTATGTTTCAATAACATAAGCTACGCGGATGATAATGGTGTTGTTGGCTCCCTCGGTCAGTGCTCTCAGGAAACTGGTTAAAATCTGTGAGAACTACGCTGCCAGCCACGGGTTGCTGTATAATGTCAAAAAAACAGAACTCATGGTTTTTAAGGCTGTTGGCAAGAAATGTCCAGTAAATGTGCCATCAATTAAAATTAATGATATCCCAATTCGACGGGTACATCAGTTTAAATACCTTGGGCATTTCATTGCTGACGACCTTAGGGATGGCGGTACGGGCGAACATGTTGGCCCGTAGGTTCGCCCGATGTACAGCAGCGGTCAAACACACGCTCTTTAAAGCTTACTGTACATCCCTGTACTCGGGCGCCCTATGGATCAGCTGTACGAAACGGGCCGCCAATGCGCTGCGAGTCCAATACAACAACGCTTTCAGGGCGCTGATGCGGCTGCCACGTTACTGCAGTGCTTCAGAGATGTTTGCCCAAGCCAGAGTCGACAGGTTCTCAGCTGTCATGCGAAAAAAGAGTGCGTCTCTTCTCGCCAGACTGCGTGGCAGTAGCAACAGCCTCCTGAGAGTGATTGCTGAACGACATGATGAGAGCCCACGGATATCGAGGGATATGCCTTGGGGGCGTGGCACGTGCCGCCTCGATAGAACCAAATTGGTTGTATGATCGAACGGCGGCTGTAAGCGCCATTCAGTCGCTTTGCAAATGCGTACAGTGCACTATTGATGCATAAAAAACCAAAATGCCGAGTTGTGCAGTATTTATATGTAAAAATAGGCCAAATACCATCAACCTGAAGACAACTGGCGTGTCCTACCACCGGTAAATAATCAATTAAGTCACTGTTTTGTATTTGAAATCAATTTTTAAATATTTTACTAACTTACGTTCAGAGCGACACGAACTAGCCCGAAGTAGCCCGAATTTTCCCGAACGCAACGACCGTTTAAGATTTAGAGATGTGCAATCGAGTGTGTGTGGTCGATTTTATCGATATGCGTATTATTGCAGTTCGATATTTTTTTTTTCATTTTAATGGATATTGTCGTATTACATGTTAAATTAGTTATTAATTTAATGTTGTTTGAACCAAATTAAGACATTGTTATTTCAATACAATTACCCGTGAAGTGTAAAAACTTAAATTTACATTATACCTAAAGATTGAGATGATCAAAGTATTTTTTTATTTTATAGTACAATAAGATAAGTAGCATGATAAACAAATATAATTTCATACAGTTTTTTTTTTTTAATTTTGGCCTAAAGTTACAATAATTTGTGTTCGTTAAAAAATCTGGCTATTTGGCGGTTTCGTAAGCTAGGCCCTAAAAGAGTAATAATATTGCTCAATATTATTGACCAAGTAGGCAAGCCCACTTAAGTCAATCATAAGGCCGAGCAGCCGTCAATGTTCGAAGTTTGAATTAGAAAATTCGCGATCCATCGCTATTTTATTAAATCTTCGTTTAAGAGGGTTTCACATTTTAATTCTTCGCAAATGTGGTAAAAATGTCGTGTAACTGGCGGGAGCATTGTATTATTACGCTTTCGGCTCTAATCCGGCCTCAGACATAGAAACAAACTTTTACAAAGTCATTACTGGTACCAAAAGCTCTTAACCACTTCATCGGATCAAATGTGTTTAAATCCATTGATTTTCATCAATTCGACCAGGAACCACTAGATAATTATATCATCCAGTTGATAAAATGTGTCATGGAAAAATACATTTACATAAGACTTCACTTTTCGGCAAAAAATGTGACACCAAAAATTTCAAAGCGTCAAATCTTATCCAAATATTTGCATATTGCTGGACAATAAATAATTCCATTAAAAGATTTATTTATTGACATTGTGTTCACATAATAGAAGCGACAAAAATATATAACGAAGATTTTTGTAACTCATAACATGATTTAAAAGAGTGCCCATGGAGTTTCTTGCACGATTTTCTCCATAGAGATCTACGCTTTGGAACGTGCAACTTAATTTCACTTTTTATTTTTGACTGACCGACATTTTGACAATTCAAAAGTGCCTGTAAACCAGCCTACCCTGAATGTAGGTAGGCTTTTATGATTAACTTTTTTTTTAAGATTAAGTAACATGTATCTATAATAATACAGCATAATATTTAACAGAGAACGTTCCCTTTAACCAGTAATACGATACTAAAAAAAAAATATTTTATTAAAAGTAAACTCTTTTCGGATAGGTACCTATATAAAAAATAAATTATTAAAAAAAAATCAAACGAAGTAATTATATTACAAGAATATGCTGAAATTCAATATCGATAAATATTATCGACCATCGAGTTCGACTCCCTAATTGCATGCGTGTGCATTGAATGTTTCCAAACAACGAGTGTTTACAAGTGCATGCTCCGCCGCGTATTTACATTCTGTGCATGGCCAGAACGCATCCATAGGAAACTGCTCGCGTATACATTGTAGCGCAGTTTTTAAATTTGCGATTACAATGTATACAAGAGTAGTACGCAAATACTTGCGCATACTTCGTAGTGACCTAACTACCTAACCTTATTCCATAATATACAGTGCCAGTACGAATATGGACTAATCGTGCGTAGATCAGAATAATTGCGCCTGGATTAGGTCATGTTAGAATAGTGACCATTAGAACACGATGGCAAGCTAATGAAGCGATCATGTGGGTTAGGTTAGGTTAGAACAGTGGCCAGATTCCCTTCTAATGTTAGTGAATCATTTTGGCACAGCTTGCACTTGATAATTACTTCAAACTTTTCCGAAAGTTCAAATTCAAACAGTTTTTCTTTGTATTCACTACATTTACTCAGTAAAAACTCTTGCAGAGTGTCTTTGGAAATCATTTTTCACATTTGTATTAAGTAAACAAACGTATTTACCACTTTTTATAATAAATTATGCAGAGACAACAAAAAACCTCTAATCAAAACAAACATCACGTGCCGAAAGATGATGCAATGTTTAGAATAGATACGCAGATATGATTACCATTTATTAGAAAGAGAGGTCAACAAATCAAAATGGCGAGCATGCAACTGCTCGCGTACCTATAGTTTGGAATCTAGAGTTTTTCGCGCCTATTCCGATCTATACACGATTAGTTTGCATGCGGACTAGCACTGTATAATATGGAACAAAGCTAGTTACTTTGGCTACTACAAAGTATACGCGAGTATTTGCGTACTACTCTTGTATACATTGTAATCGCAAATTTAAAAACTGCACTACAATGTATACGCGAGCAGTTTCCTATGGATGCGTTCTGGCCATGTACAGAATGTAAATACGCTGCTCCGCCCATTCTATTTATGTGTGCTGTTAGAAATTGATTTAGTGTAGCTGCTTTCTTCTTAGTGTGCGTGTGCAAATTTTAAGTGTGTGTCGTAAATACACTATTTGTGAATGTTGTAATTATTTTGGTGGGAGATAAGCGGCATCACTAGGACTCCTTACTAATCGGCAATGAAGGCATATCTCTGGATATCTATGTGAGAGCCCCATAGTGAGGCATCTTATCAAAAACACATTATCTTTAGTAGTGTATACATACTAACATAGTTCGTAAGCTAAAAATTGTTACTAACACCCTGTATTGTTTTTTTTTTTTATTATTGTAGTATTTTTGTTGTGTGGACTTTGTTGTCTGTAATAAAAGTATTATTATTTTTATATATTTTATTTATCTCAGGACCCTGAGGTCCTGGACCTTTGGGAGGCGTACGAGGAGCCGAAGCCCTTTAGACAATTATAATGGAACATGATACCAACCGACGATTATCCCTGTACGCGCTATGCTAGTGCACCCAAGGACAACCCCCGGTTATTGAAAAACTGTTGCGACATATGGAGAACAAAGATAATAGGGCTATGGTTTTTGGAGTTTTAAGTGGACTGGTAACATGGAACTATGTCAAGACTATGGCCCCTGCCTGAACAACGTTATTAATATGCATCGAAAAAAGGCAGGGGGTGACTTGCACACTCAATAAATGGGCCCCCAAAAACGGCCGCTAGCACGAAGTGACGTCAACAAGAGGGCAACATATCCTGAGGTGCTTAAGGAGTGGAGAGGTATACCACGGCTATCAGGACAATCCCGGAAGTACGGTCAAGATCCCTACCAGCACCTTACTGGATTATACATCCTTCTCCCGAGCACGTTTGCTCTTGCGAATCTCCACTCAAGCCAGCCAATAAAGGCAAGAGAGAGGTGGGAGCTCAGTTCCTCGTCAGTGTTCACTACGGCCGGCCAATAAAGGCAAGCCGGAGATGATGAACAAGAATTCTCCCGGGAGATCGGGTCCGTGGGGTCGCTAATGCGTTGGGCATTAGCGACCCCACGGACCCGATCTCGCCACAAAACTGCACTGCGGATTGTATCTCTCTTAGTCTGGCCCCTCACCCTAGGCATATTACGGCAAAGCAAACTTTACCGATACAGACCTAGGGTATATTGGAGCACGCAAGCCCCACCACGACGTCAACGTAGAGATACGGCGATGGGGAAAAAGTATTATTATTATTAAACAATTATTTTGTAACACACTTTTAATTCAATAAAATAAATAATTCACAAACACGTCAAAGTCACACGAATATAATAAATAATTATACATTCTAAAGAGTTATCAAACAATTCTTTAATACTTAACATTGTTTGATAAAAATTCTTTGCTGTATCAGGAGTTCAGGGCATATAAATTCCCAGCTTTTCTTGGGCTGCTTCTATGATCTCTTCATCCGTCAACTGGAAATCTCCAGATTGTAACATCTTGCAAGTCCCTGATGCCGCTAATTTCGGCGAATCTTCCGGCGAGAATATGTTCAAGGTGTTCCAAATATATTCTAGTTTATCTTCGAGATGCGGGAACTCTTTCTGTAGGACTCCAACAATGTACCGGATGCGTTCGTTGAGCTCCCGAGCTTGGGTTTGCTCGGCCAAGATTACGTCCTTGGGTTTCTTGGCGCGAACTGATTGACGCTTTATGGCTGTGGAGAGGTCATTGCCGAAACGTTGGGCGCGGACAACGCGTTCTAAGAGCTGAAATAAGTTATTTTTATTTTGTTAGTGCATTATTTAAGTACAGTTGAAAATAAAATATCAGTACAGTCAAACGGGGTGAATAGGACCGCAGGGGTGAATAGGAACAAAACTTTGAAGGGGATCTTCGCGTTAATTATCAATTTTTCCCAGCATTTAAGTACTCCTATTTATTCACTTATTGTAATAAAAACGGATGCTTTGATAGAAATCAATTATAGAAATATATACCAATGTGAAAAACCTAACCAAAGTGTAGTTCCTATTCACCCCTGCAGTCCTATTCACCCCGTTTGACGGTACCTATTTATTTATTTATTTAAACTTCATGCAACACAAAGGTACAAAGGCGGACTTAATGCCTTAGGCATTCTCTACCAGCCAACCAAGGGTGGTGAAGAGAAAATATGGCCGGACGGCGAGCGCCACCAACCTATTGGGTTAGGTACTATGTTATTTTTCTTTTTATACCTTTTCTGTCACTTGATGGCTATAATAAAGTATTCTGTATACTGACCCAATGCTTGGTCCTCTCAGTGAGTCTCGTCTCCTGCATGAGCTCCGCGACGCGCTCCTCCAGTTGGTTGTTGGCCTGGCTTGTCTCCGACACTTCCCGATCCAAACGCTCCTGATCCTTCAGCAGCAACTCCATTTTGGTCTTCGCTTCTGTGACTTCCTGTAAGCAACAAATTCTTCAACTTAACCTGGAACATTATACCTCAAGGTAAATATTAAATACCATGCTTACAGCAGCATGTTTTTGATATGAAAAAAAAAGTTACAGGCAACAAGGAATGTTGCACTGTTGTGGACAAAGTGGCAGTACGTTCATGTTCATGGTAGTTAAACCACAAACCTACACTAAATTATTTTTAGGAACGGTTTCAAATTGCTTGATACGAGTATCTATCAACAGGCAGTACCTAGTAGGTACCATACGCCCGTCATTCTCTGTTAAATTACTAACCATCTCTGTTAATTCCTCGATACGGTAGGTACATAACTACTTGTACAACGCATATAATAAGATACGATACTGGAAATATGAAATATCTAACGTAAGGGACATTTGCCTAAAATGTAAAAATGTACCTTACGATGATTGATGTACCTAAGGGTATTTTACGCAAAACGTAAAAATGTCCCTTACGTTAATTCATCCTTCTGGTATTGATAAGCTTATTCAGCCTTATAATGTTCCCATTGCTGGAACTCATAGGTACCTCCTCTCTAAGAAAGAGCTAGTAGCAGTGATGGCCCTGTGGTATCAGCCCCGATTAACAAGTTCTACGTCGTGGGTTCAAAGTTTCAAACCAAGCCGGCCTCTTTACTTTGTGTACCTAATTTATTTTACAGCTCTCAAAACGGTAGATACCAAGGAAAACCACAGGATGCATTTTGGAGAGTGTGCGCGGGGATTGCATGACTTGATTTCGCCATCTCCTCCATCGACGTACGGTGAATATCACCCTTACTTTGTTGACTGCTAACCATCAGGTGGGATTGCAGTCAAGCACAACTTTATATTATTAAAAAATAAAACTCTTTCCCGCCCTATGATCATACCTTGGCAACTCGAGTAACGTCTGCCTTGGCGAGTCTAAGCTTGTGATGGTAGCTAGACTGCGAGGTGCCTGTGGGGTGGGACTTCACCACGGCGGCTTGAGCCCGGGTCTTCTCCATGACCGTGCCGCGACGCGTCACGTAGAGCGCCAGGTCATCTGCCAGCTTTTCGCTTGTGCGTCGAAGCTGTTCTCGACGAACCTTGAGTAAGAAGTGGCTTTTTTTTATTTAGTACAAATTTTACACTATATTTCCTGATAGGATTGATCAGAGGACTAAGCTGTACTTATACATCTAGATAGGTAAATTAATTCGTATTGCATTTCTTCAAAAAGTAGATATACTCGTATATAACTTGCTTGATCGAGCGTGGCACGAAGCTTCGCTTTCGTTATTCCCAATTTTGATCTATAATTTACTAAGACTCTTTAGAAATAGTTTTTATTATTTTTTTCTTGCATAGTAAAATTTTTTTACGGTACCTATTAGTCGAATAGGGATTCTGATGGCCTGATGGGAATTTATACCTACACAAATTCTTGAAATAGGCTAGTTCAGACTTATCCTGCAACTCTGTCATTATAATAAGTAGAAACCAACACGTTCACAGCCGTAACAAATGATTTGGGAATCGAACCCAGGGTTCTTGTACGCTGCATACATTAGCCCAACGAAACTGTCGAAGACTATTTTTCTGAACGTTCCATTTTACTGTACAGAGGCCGTACCACGAGCTCTTAACACGATCCATTTGACGACCTGAACTGAACTGTTAAAGGGATGGAGCTATATAGGGTGACTGGTAATTATTGTACGATACTTAAAAACACGTGATTGTGCTCATGATAACAAACAATTTTTATTATGGGAGCAAAGCCGAAATCGCGAAAAAAATATCAGCTGTTCAGTACATTAGGCAAACATAAATGTACTGAACAGCTGATTTTTTTTTTCGCGATTTCAGGTTTGTTCCCATAGTAAGTTGTTGGTTATCATGAGCACAATCACGTGTTTAAGTACCGTACTAATTACCAGTCACCCTGTATAGGATGTTGATGATAATAGCTCCATCCCTCTTTTTCGCTCATACGACTGCCATTTTAACACTTCATAGTAAGGCCCCAGCTTTTCATAAAGACGCTACAGTAATATCTATCAATGTTACCTCCATTCTATGTATCTCATTCCTCATAACTCCTATTTCTCCAGCGGCTGACTTCGCACTCTTCATGCTTTTCTTCAGTTCCACTGCTAAAATTCCCTAAAAAAAAAACAATATCAGGTGGAATTACGAACATGGAACTGCAAACTGAAATTTTTTTTTAAAGATGATAATTCATCCAATGACTTCTGCAGCTATAAAGCGCAGCGTAAAAGATTTTTACTGACTAAAACCCAATCCCTATGTTCCTTCTTTGCCTCGCGCCGGGTTTCCCTTTCGGAAGCCTGGTCCCAGTAGGCTTCGGTTGAGACCTGCTGGGCCCCTACGGTTTTGCTGACACCTTGGGGTCATAACCAGATGGTTACTGGACCGGCTAGAACCGTCGTTGCACCCCATGACACTACTGTTAATAGCTACAACTGACCTTCCTCTGCCAAATGAGCGCTTCCCTCTGCATGCGATCCAGTTCTTGTGTGAGGTTCATTTTCTCTTTATCCAACTGTTCTATGTCTTCTTCTAGTTGAATTATTTCGGTTTCTGCATCCTGTAGGAAATTTAAAGATATAAATCATCAGTAATTAAACTGTTTAAAATTTGAAGCCTTCAGGTAAGGTTTTCTTTAGTCTATAGATAATAACCTAAGCCTGTATTTGCCCCACTGTAAGGCAAAGACCTCTCATCTACACTTCTTCCACTTCTTTCTTTTAAGTTCAGTTTGAGACCAGTCTTTTTCTAAGGCATCAGCCATCCAGCACTCTAGCTCATTCCACCATATTAGGCTTATGAGATACCTATCGCCTGCGCAAAGGGACTCATTGAGCGTTTTCATCATGGATGGGTCATGTCAGAAACACAGAGCAGAAGATTCCTAAACCTCAGGAATCGGTGAAATAAAGCTACCAATGATTCTGCACTTTTACGACAGTCGTCACTGTTGGCTTCCAGGATTTGCAGTGGTTTAAAAAAATGTGTCAGGCTTGGCAATTATGAATGATTTCGTTGCTAGTAATTTCTGTAAAAACCTCATCGTGAAAAATAGGTAGAAAAGGGCTCTCATTACTTAGTCTCGTTTACCTCTTTCCTCTCCACCTGGTGTCATAGAAGTTGACAGTTTATTTTATAGAACAGCACTACATTCACTTCCATCTTCGTTCATTACCTTGAGATTAGCAGAATACTCATGCGTGGTGGCCAAATTACTCTTCTCTGTATCCTGGTTGCGATCCAGCGCCTCCTTCCTCGTCCGCTCGAGCACTTGGAGTCTCCCGCTCAGCGTGCGGAGTGAGCGGTCCACTCGGTTCTTGTCCGACTCCACCGTATCGGACTCCGCTTGAATTCGCATTATTTTCTGTTCGCAGATTTGTATCTCTGGAAATGTGAAAAGTAAATTGATGAATAAGTTCTTATTCGTCCAGTGCTTGCATTCTAGACGCTGTCTCCTCGTAATGTTTAACGGTTTCACGATAGTGATTTTGCTACTAGTGATACAATTTATTGTTCAATACACTTACTCAATGCTTATCCCTACAGCTTTTAGGCACACAATTTACTGTTTTCCGCACTAGTGTGGAAAAACACGAGAGTTCGCTCCTACCACAATTGATTATATTAAATTTATTGTATCAGGCTGGGCGTTATGCGACCCCCGCGACTCGCGCGTCAACCCCCGTTTATTTATTTCTTCGTAAGTTTAATGAAAAACCTAATTTGATAGACGTGGAAATCTGTGACTGCAGAACTGCTTCGGTCACAATGACAAACTTTCTCCACTTGTATCAAAATTAACTATTATTAACTTGAGTCATTTTTTTAACGTGGGGTATCATCAAATCACTCCTCCCGCTCTGGTGCAACAAAATAATGTGGCACGGAAATGTACCTACACATAAAATCAATATCAAGTATAACTACAATGCCAAAACTATTATGGTGGTGCTAACGTTTGCATATAAGATTAATGTCGGTGACCATCACGTAGTGCTGGTCAGCCAGCTTGACCACGTGGCCCTGCTGTCGGAGCCACTCGTGCTGCATCGTCTCCGTGCGCTCGCGCAGGCACTTCACCTGCTTCTCCAACTCGTCAATACGACGCTCTTGAGGGGACTTCATCTGGGAAAATTGATTGTGACATTAAAAAAAGAGTGACCAGTAAAATAAGCGTTAGGTATTGATGAAATTAATATCATCATGATTTCGAGGGATGGTGATATTGGTCGGATATAATTTTATTGCATTATGCACAAATAAATTCTGGTCCTTAACCCAAATCTTCTATACTAAATAATATAAAAAATATCCCTTTACAATATAAACACATATGTACATGTATTATTATTCAGAACCACTTCATCTATTTGAATGATTTGAAAAGAACCTTACACCAGATTTACCTATATTCACATATAAACCGGACAAAGCCTGGGCGCGCCACTAGCAAGAGTTGAAATAATTTGATGTCGCTACCACATCTACATGACCATATAGGAACTATCTTGCATCGCTGTGTCTAAATTCTCCGTGCGATTAGAATATACAACCGTCCGAAATCAAGTAACTGGGCAGTTGCCCGGACCAGACCGAACACCCGTCTGGTCCTCACTTTTCAACGGAGGTGTGTAGGACTGTACACCCAGTCAACCCATATCCGCATTATGTATTTTCTACAATAGAATATCAAAAACTCACATCAAATATATCCTTAAGCGCGACATACTTCTTCTGCACAATATCGAACTCCCTCTGCTTCTTCATCATGAGAGACGTCTTCTGATCGTACTCGCTCTCCATGTTCTGTATCTCCTTTTCTTTCGCCAACGTTATGTTCTGGCTTTCTTGCAGTATCATGTTGTTCTTAGCTTGACGGGTTTTCATTACCTCTATCTCGAGCAGAACGCGAGCGTGCTGGTTTTCCATTGTCATTAGAGATATTTCCTGTAAGTTTATGTAAATTGTTAGTTCTAAATGCAAGTTTAACCCTTTAACCACCCACGTCGCGTGTCGCGTCTCGCGGTTATTTTGCCAGGATCGCACATCCACGACCAAATACTCCATCTCGTCAGCTCTTTTGTCACCTATGGGGATTGAGGAGCTAAACGAGATTGAGTGCCCAGTCGCAAACACACGACCCTGGCGAATAGGACGCAAAAACACTCCGTCAGACCAATCCGGCGCCGGTGATGGTTAAAGGGATAATATCAAAAAGGCGTGTGGCAATGCATTTGGCGGTCATGCATAAGGCATAACAATGTGAAAAAAGTATTATAAATTTTGTAGTTCCATCTTTGTATTTCAAAGGTGTGAGACAGTATCTTTTTAAAACCCAATGTAGGATGACGATACTCTTGAGGCACGCGTGGAACACTACGTGCCGACGACGCGACAACAGTTTTTAGTATTTGTATGTCATTTATCATTTTCTAAGGTTTAGGGTAATGTTAAATTTATACCAAAAACTATTTAGATCACCTGTGGTCATCAAGTTGTTCTTGTCGTAACTTTTATCACTTATCAATATAAGTTTTTCCTTCGACTTGTCCCTACTAATATCTCAGCAAGTTATATGCTGCGATAGGAGTCTTTTTGGCTTCGCACAGATCCTTTCGACAGTTCTTTGAGCAGTAGTGGCCTATAGTGGTAACTGTCCCGACTTACGAGTTGTAGGTTGCGGGTTCAAACCCAGCCAGGCGCATTACTTTGTGTAATTTATTTCATCACCACTGCTCTCAAAACGGTAAAGGAAACCAGTATGTCCTAGACCCAAAAAAAATCGAAGACATGTGACATCCACCAAATCCCACTGGACCCGCGTGTCCACGATTTGGTGGATGTTACGGTCCATTCCCTCTCTGAGAGGAGGCCTGAGTCCCAGCAGTGGGAACATTATAAGTCTGATTATACTTATGCTTACAGGTCCTTTTGACTTTTTCAAGTTGTTAGTTTATGTTTACCTAATAACATTTAATTTTTTGGCTGTTCTATGCGAGTCACAAATAATTATTTTCCTTTCTTTCTACTATTTGAATGTGGTCACCTGCTTCCTAGACATCTCCCTCATCTTCCGTATGCCGTTGGCCATGGACTCCACGGCCTTGTCGTTCAGCAGGCACTCCTGAATGTTTAGTAGGATCTGGTTCTCCAGCTTCATCTTATACTCATTCTTCCTGTCCAGCTCCTTGCAAGTGCTCTTCAGTATGTTGTTCATTGTTTGGTTCTCCTGAAAAAGAAAAGAAATTAAGTTAGGCATTAAGTCTGCCTCCGTACTTTTGTGTGCATAAAGAATTAAATAAATAAATAACTTGGTAAGTAACTTTTACATAAGAGATCAAAAACTTTTTATTACCATAAATTGTTATAGCGAATAGAAGCAATTTTTTTTGAGGTGGGGCCTCGTCTTTTGACTTCTCCCACTCTAGGGTGGAGTGGGAGGGCGTGAAAGACTTTTACTGACTAAAACCACACCTACATTCCTTCTGTTGCCCTTTGCGTTCTAGGATTAGAGTTGCCTTTCCAGAAAACATCCCATGGCCCTAGTGAACATCGGTCCTGCTGGGTCCCTACGGTTTTGCTGACATCTCTTTGGGCCCGTCGACGACTCGGGCTAGGTCCGGATGGTTATCGGACGGCTGGTCGGCAAGCTACACATTGCCAGTCGTCGGGGTCGGGGGTCTCGGCGGCTGGGGCATGAGGATGTCCATTCTCCCTCACTCCGGCCGGACCATGGCCTGTATCAAGGCCGGGCGCGAAAGGTCGCCGCCGCCTCACTCCTCCACGAGGACACGGCAGTGCTCCGCCCAAGCGGGGCACACCTCAACTGTATGCTCCACCGTGTCCTCTGGGCAGTTTTCACCAATAGGCGTATGTAGTGGTTCATAAGGAAAAATGATATTACCTAGAGATAAGTCGATTATTTCAAAGGTAGCTGTAGGTAGGTCACTAGTTATAGATAAAAATGAAATGCATTCGATCCTACGTACTGATCTGATCATCTCCTGGTCTCTTTCAGTCATTTCAATGGACTCTGACAGCTGATTGATTTGAGCTTGTAAATTCTGCCGTCTTGTTTCCTCGGATTCATCTGTGAATGAATAAGATATTCCAATAATATTTTTGTTACGGTCGCCGTCTGCAATAGACGAGAGATGCAAGAGCGGCTTTGGATTGTTCGAAATTTAAACTCGTTAAAAAATAAAAAACCCTAGAATTTAACTTGGAACGAAACTGAAAGAAACAATAAAATAATATTAGAGGAGTCCGGTGTAGTAGTAGCTATGTCGTGGCCAGATCTTAGAATTGATCACTTCATGGTATGGCCAACTAAAACTGGCCAGATCGTTTAAACGTTAACATTTTTTTTTTTCCACTACTATCTCATAATGCCGTCTAGTCTCAAGCTAAGCAAGCAGAGCTTGTGTTATGAGTACTAGACAACTGATAAACCTACTTATATATTTCTAAATACATACATATCTATATATATAAAAGTCTATATATATAAAAGAAAGTCGTGTTAGTTACACTATTTATAACTCAAGAACGGCTGAACCGATTTGGCTGAAAGTTGGTGGGGAGGTAGCTTAGAACCAGGAGAAACACATACGATACTTTTTTTTTTGAGTACGGTAGAGTAGGGTAGAGTAAGGTAGAGTAGGATAGAGTTGGGTAGAGTAGGATAGGCGGTACGAAGTTCGCCGGGTCAGCTAGTTATAGATAAATTACACCCAGACACAGAACAAATGATTGTGCTCATCACACAAACATTTGTCCTGGGTGGGAATCGAACCCACGACCCCCGGCATAGCAGTCAGGGCCACTAACCACTAGACCAACAGGTCAGTCTAAAGTCTAATTTGATGATATATCAATCCTCGTTTGGCCATATCATTGATGTAGGATTTCAATATTAATAAAAGGTTTAAAGAAAGTAGGCCAAACGAAGATTGAAATATCATCAAACTTTAAAGTTTAAAACGATCTGGCCAGTTTTACTTGGCCATATCATGAAGTGATCAATTTCAAGCCGCTAGGTAGTCAAAATACGAATGTCAAAACGGGCCTTTTGTTTTTTGACTACTTTACCTTGGCCCTGAAACGCAAAGAGCAATTGAGGGAACAAAGGTGGATTTAAGTCCATAAAAGTCTGACATTTCCTCTTGCTCCACCCAGAACGAGAGTAGTTAGTTGATGATTTTCTACCCACAAAAAGAGTATGTATGAGAAACTGGGTTGAGGATTTGAGTGTTCTATTTTCTACTTTTTGAAAGGGAGGATCTTTCGACTAGACGGATTTTATGTAGATACAGTGGGCTACTGCCCAAATACTGTTGTTTTTCCTTTTACAAAAATACATACTTATGCCTGTACTTAAACTTAACAACAGCCTTGAAAAAATCGCATGTTTATATTTATTTGTTTATTTAATCTTCATGCAACACAAAGTACAAAGGCGGACTTAATGCCTTTTTTTTTAGGTGGGAAAATTATCTTATGACAAATCCCGCACTTGGGCGGAGCGGAAAATAGTGTCAGACTTTTACTGACTAAAAACCCACTCCTGTTCCTTCTTTGCCTTCGTCCTAGGGCCCCGGGTTTCACTGGACTTAATGCCTTAGGCATTCTCTACCAGTCAACCTAGGGTGGTGAAGAGACAATACACACACACATATTTGACATTGAGATCTAGTTTTTTTGGTTGGAATTCATTAATTGACTCCTAACGCTCTGGGTGGAGCGAGGGAATGATAGATTTTTACTGCTTTAAACAGCTATGTTCCTTCAGTTGCCCTTTGCATTTCAGAGCCGCGGTATACACTAGTAGGTCCCCAGTAGACCGATTGTGGCGAAACCCGTACTGTCGGTCACTGAGGAGATCGTTACCTTCCAGGTATGCCATGAGGCGCGAGTTCAATACACGCTCCATAATCTTGCAGAGTATGGAGGTTATTGAAATCGGCCGATAGTTGGCAGGATCGGCACGACTGCCCTTTTTGGGCACGGGTTGCACGTTGGCAAGCTTCCAGGACTTGGGCACTATACCAGTCCTAAATGAGAGGCGATACAAGCGCGTCAATACAGGAGACAACTCGGGCGCACATGCCTTGAGAACTATTGCTGGTATACTCGTACGTATTTATTAATGGAATTCTAATTATTAAAATCATCGATACAGCCCTCTCAGCTCGCCTTACCCTATTGAATGCTTTTTTCTTGAAATAAAATTAGAATTTTGCGGGCTACCCTAGCACTTTCAACTTTAAGAAAACAGTATTCCCAAAAAGAAGAAAAAAAAGGGCATGTGCGAGTCAGACTCACACACCGAGGGTTCCGTACAAACTTGCCTATGTAAATAGTTCAATTCCCGAAAGGAGTCGCGAAGATTTTTCCGAATCGCAAAAAAGTTTTTTTTTTTATCACATGACCACAAAACCTTTTTCAGATTAATTGCTACACCTGTGCTATAAGACCTTGCTTTATACCAAATTTCAGGACTCTGGGTCAACGGGAAGTACCCTATGAATTTTGATTACCTTGAGAGTGTCGAAATATACTTAGCTAACTTTTTTGCGACATAAATGGCCGTATCTTTTTTTTCCGTTCAGTTAGAAGTTTTAATTTTTCAAAGCTTCAAGGGACCGCCGGCCTGAGTATATCATTTTAATTTCAACTCGATACCTTCACGCGTTTCCGAGATAAAGGATCTTGACAGACGGACAATAAAGTGATCCTTTAGGGGTTAATTTTTTTTTCCTTTTGAGGTTTTTTTTTTGGGTGGGAAAATCATCTAATGACGAATCGCGCTCTTGGGTGGAGCGGGAGATAGTGTCAGACTTAAAACCCACTCCAGTTCCTTCGTTACAGAATCCTAAAAAACAAGTATGTACTCACACAACTTATTAGCATGTTCGATGTCGTAGATAAGTTTGTCTTTATTCATAGAGATCTCTTTGCCTCTATTCATCTCCTCCATCAACATCTTCTTAGTGATCTCGAGAGACTGAACCAACGTGCAGTAGCTGTCTTGTAGGGATCTGTGAATAATAAAATAGGTACTCGAAGAATAACATAATTAGGTATTTAATTTTCCTGTTTGGTTTTGTAAATTTTATTTTATAATAAACTGGCTTTTTCAACTACGTTCGCGTAAATGTCAGTTATAGCAGGCACGAAATCGAAGCCAGATATAAAGTAGGTAAGTATTTATCTTTGGGTTTCAAGCTTACCTATTCCGTACCAAATTTCACCAAAATCGGTTCAGTAGATTAACCATGAACGAGTATCAGAGTTACTTTCACATTTATAATATTATAGTATGAATAACAAATAACACGAAAAATCTTTATGTATATAATTCTTCTGTACGTGTGTTTGTCATCTAACTCCTCCACAATGGCTTGACCAATTTGGATAAACCCCCATTTGTTTCCTCGAATATCTGATATTATAATACGGAATCGCCGGGATAACAGTAAAATTCGTGTTCTGCCAGCTAAGACTGCACTACTATATAAGAGCGTTGTATGCAGAGCGCCAATAATTTATAATAATATTCCTAACTATGTTAAGACATTAAATACAGTACAATTTAAGAACAAATTAAAGAAAATACTGACAGAAAAAGCCTATTATGACATTAATGAATTTTTAAATGATAAATCGCTCTAAAGTTACTGAGTTTTTTTTTTTTCTATTTATTTTGTATGTACCGCACAACCATTGACCTATTTTTTTTTATATTTTAATATTAATGATAATTGTTGTTATTTGAATTTTTATTGTTTGTTTTTGTACTTTTTAAAATGTTATTGTCTTTCGACCTAATTTGCACACCAGCCATGGTCAAACATGTTGAGCCAAGGAATATTTTTTGTAACACCTATAATAAGCATCTTACCATGTATATTATTTACACATGTTTATGCAAATAAATAAATCTGAATCTGAATCTGATAAAATTTTGTGTATATATTTGTGTGGGTCCCTGGTTGGTTTCAAAATACAATTGGATCTCCCTGGTTGGTTTCAAAATACAATTGGATCCGGTGACGTTGCAATCAGGTTCTCAAATTATTCTGACGGAAAGCCAGTTTTTTGGACAGGACAACGTCCATCGGGACCGCTAGTAGCTATACTAGGGTGACTGGTAATTAGTGACCGATACTTAAACACGTGATTGTACTCATGATTACAAACAACGTTCCCAAAGAAACTTTATTTTATACTAATTAATTTAATCACAATAACAAAACAGCAGCAGCAACAGTCTTTGGATATTATTTTACCGAAACATGTAGGTACATTGCTTACGTCATCGATAACGGGCGCCGCGCCGCTAACAGCTGATCGGGTGAAGGTGCGCGCGCGAAATTCAAAGTTTCAAACAGCTGTTTTGTTATTGTGATTAAACTAATTAGTTAAAAAAAAAGTTTCTTTGGGAAAGTTGTTTGTAATCATGAGTACAATCATGTGTTTAAATATCGGTCACTAATTACCAGTCACCCTATATAGTATATACATAGCTATATCTTTTTCTGAAAACAACATCAAAATTGATTATTTAATGGAGCCGCAAACAGCATTTCAAATAATGGTATGACGGCTCTCTCTCATACCATTATTTGGGGGCGTGGTGGGAACATCTTGCTATCTCTTTTGTAAGCGCGTAACCTCGCGATGAAATGTGGCGGTGACGTCACATTTCATCTATCAAGTTTTCTATCTGACCAGCCCCCCTAGCCAAGTTACGATCGTTTCGTTTGCGTCGAACACCGTGAGTAGGTCACGCCTCCGATTCCTTTGTTCTGACGTCATCTCAACGCTTAGTCACGTGGTCAGAACAAAGCAATCGGAGGCGTGGCCTTACACGAGGCGTTCGATGCAAACGAAACGATAGTAACTTGGCTAGGGGGGCTGTTTTGAACGGATATCAAAAAAATCTTGCAGATATTGATAAAGTTACCATTTGATACAAATAGGTAATAGAAAAAAAATTGTGTACCTACTGTGGTGTGGTGTCACGTACATCAGCACGTCACGTACAGCACGTAGTATAATATGCTAAGGTAGTTAGTATGTGAATACGTGATTGTAGATTATCGACATAACATCACGTCGTAACTATGTATATAATGTTGCTAATTAAAGGTGGAAGAGGACTCGACTCTTGGAGTAGTAACTAACATGTAGTTTACTTTGACCCCTCCATCTCCTCGCATCGCATGGCGACCCTGCCAGTCGGCTGGACGGCGTTGTAGTTGCCGACCAGGAGCTAGTCACGGTTCGTGGTTCGCGGTTTGATTGTCTTCGTTGAGTATCACGTCAGTCGCGTCACGGCGCAGGCCATGGGGAGCACGACGTCCAAGGAAGAGGTGATTATCGCCCAGGCGTCTACGAGTGGTGCAAATACCGCAACGGCTACTCAGGAGCAGCTGGCGGCTATCAAGACCGTGTTGCTGTTTGTGGCTGTGTGTATGGCAGTTGTCATCATAGGGTTGGCGGTTCGCATGTATCGGAGATGTCACCACAACTGGATTGAAGAAAAGATGAGACAGCGGGAAGTCCAGAAGGCTGTACAGATGGCTTGACCAGGAGCCGTCGGAGGAACGAAGTAAGTGTTTCTTGAGTGGAAGTGAATAAGTGTGTTTCGGTGCTTGTGTTCATCGTTAAATTTAGAGACAATAATTTAAATGGAAGTGGAGTTAACGTCGCTATTTGTACAACTTAAGTTATTAAGGGAATCTATTGTCAAGTTAGGCCCTAGTAGGCGAGAAGGCAGGAATTTTGATAGTAAGATTGGTGAGGTGAAAGCGCTTTATCGTAAATTTAAGTGTATAGTTTCAAAATCTAGTAATTTCTCGGAAGAGTTGGCTCAGTTGGTATGTAAGATAGAAGCATTATACGTAGACACTATTAAGTTTGGGGGCGAAACCGAAACGGAACAAAACATGGCAGCGGAAAAGTTTTCTTTGAGAACGGCAGTTAGCCTACTCCCGAAGATGAGTGGCGATGAGCAAGTTACGCAAGACTTAATTGATGCCATAGGACTATATAGTTCTATGTTAGTGGAAGCAGATAATGCTCTTTTGATTAAATTTGTTTTGACTACACGACTTACCCAGGGTGCTAGGATTCGGTTGTCCTCTACTTACGCAACGGTAGATTGTCTGGTAGCTGATATGAAGAAGCATTTGTTAACAGTAGAGTCAGACGTAGCTGTGCAAGCGAAGCTTGCTCGCGCTGAATGCTAGGTCGGTCGCGGATTTTGGGGCTGAGGTAGAGAAGTTAATGGTTAATTTGACTATTTCTCAAGCCGGGGAAAGTTCGGAAGCGTATGAGATTTTGCGGCCGTTGAACGAAAAGTACGCAATCAGGAAGTTTGCTGACGGGCTTCGCAATCAGCGTTTAGGTACGATCATTACGGCGCGGAATTTGACTTCTTTGAAGGATGCGATCAGGGTAGCAGAAGACGAAGGTTGTGCATCGTCGGCACAAGTCATGGCGTATCAGCGTTGGCCCGCGAGGGGTGGTTTTGATAATAGAGGTCGCGGAAATGGTTATAGGCGGTCTACGGTAGGAAATGGATACGCGCAACATAAAACAGCTGTTGAGCGTACGCGCAAAAATGCCACCGTATGGCATAATCGTGGAATGCGCGGACGTAGCAATAATGTTCATCGTGGTCATTCGACTCAGCAAGGTCGGAGGCGTGTAGCGTGTTTCGAGCATGCGCGTAGTGATGCTGACTCAGGCGAGACGTCAATGTCACGACGTAATGAAGCAACTGACCGCCACTTGCAGTTTTTTCGAGACTAAGTGTATTTTAGCTTGCGATAGTATTAATTGGGTTAATTTTCTAGTGTATAATATAAATGCGGAATGGTTAGTAGATACGGGCGCGTCGATATCGGCTGTAAAGAGTGGTTTCTTGTTGAACGATGCTTTGTGCTGTAAGGTAGTTAAGGAAGAATTGGTGATAAATGGTGTAGGAGGTAGTTTGAGGGCTATAGGTTATGTATATTTAACGTTGGAGTATGGACGGTGTTCTTTCACGCATAAGTTTTATATATTTGATGATTTGCCATGTAAGTCGGTTGGTATATTAGGTCAGGATTTCTTGCAGAAGTATGGTGGTATTATAGATTTTTCGGCGAATAGGTTCTCTCTTAGGGATCGTGAACGGCGGGTGGTCTCGATGCCACTTAAGTCCTATGATTACTTGTTGACTATTCCACCGCGTTGTGAGGTGGTTAGGTATTACCCCGTTAATAGAGCGGAAGATTGTGTGGTAGTTAGGGAAGAATTGCGGAAAGGCGTTTTCTTGGCTAGTGTGTTAGTAAGGCCTAAAAACGGGATGGTGCCCGTTAGGATTTTAAATACGAACTCCGAGGAAGTTGTGTGTAGTATGTCCGGTGTGGAAGTTTGTCCGTTGAGTGATTTTGATTGTTGTAATTTCGTGGAGCCAGGGACGGACGTTGAGCGTGTAAAAGAGGTACTTTCTTTACTTAAACTCGACTATTTGAACGCCGAGGAGCGGTTGTCGGTTGAGCAAGTGTGTGCGAAGTTTTCGGATGTTTTTCATCTTCCGGGTGATAAATTAGCTGTCACTAACGTATATGAGCAGTCTATACGTTTGAAAGAGAGTGCTACTCCGGTGTACAAGAGGCAGTATAGGATACCTTATGCACAGAAGAAGGAGGTTGATAGGCAAGTGCAGGAGATGCTGGAGAGTAATATCATTGAGGAGGCGGTTAGTGAGTGGTCTAGTCCTGTTTTGGTGGTACCCAAAAAGGCGGATCGTAGTGGAGAGAAGAAATGGCGTGTGGTTATAGATTATAGGCAGTTGAATGAAAAGATACAGGATGATAAGTTTCCATTGCCGAATATAACTGAGATTTTGGATTCGATGTCAGGCGCAGTTTACTTTAGTCACTGTGATTTATCACAATCTTATTATCAGTGTGCTTTGGAGGAGAGTAGTAGGAAGTACACTGCTTTCACAACAGACAAGGGGCAGTATCAAATGTGTAGGTTACCAATGGGTTTGAAGATAAGTCCGAGTTCGTTTAGTAGATTAATGACTGTGGCCATGTCTGGATTGAATTACGACAGGTGTCTGATTTATTTGGATGATCTCATTATTTTTGTTGGATGATCTCATTATTTTTGGACGGAATTTAGATGAACATAATCGGAACCTAATATCAGTATTCTCACGCTTGAGGGAAGTAAATCTAAAGTTGAATCCGTCAAAATGTGAATTTTTGAAGAAGCAAGTGCTTTATTTGGGGCATGTGATATCGGCGGAAGGTATTTCACCAGATTCAGAGAAGGTAGAAGTTATTAGAGGTTATCCGCGTCCATCGACGGTTGATGAGGTAAAGCGATTTGTAGCGTTTGCGAATTATTATAGAAAATTCATACCACAGTTTGCTGATATAGTGGTACCTATGAATAGGCTGTGTAAGAGAGGTGTTGTATTTAGTTGGTCCGATGAGTGCGAGAAGTCGTTTTTGTTGCTTAAGGAAGCGTTAATGAATCCACCGGTGTTGGATTATCCAGATTTTTCTGATAGCAATACTTTTATATTGCAAACCGATAGTTCTGGATATGCAATAGGGAGTGTGTTGTGTAATGGGAACGGAAAACCCATCGCATATGCTAGTAGGTCGTTAGGGAAGAGTGAGTTAAATTATCCGATAATAGAGAAGGAGTTGTTGGCAATAGTTTGGTCAGTTAAATATTTTAGACCGTATTTGTACGGACGGAGGTTCGTTGTAAAGACGGATCACCGGCCATTACTGTATTTGTTTAACATGACAGATCCATCTAGTAGGTTGACTAAGTTTCGTTTGTGTTTAGAGGAGTATGATTTTGAGGTTGAATATATTAAGGGCAAAGAGAATGTTCTAGCGGATGCACTTTCTAGAATAGTGATAACGAGTGAGGATTTGAAATTGATACGGGAAAAGACGATATCCGTAATGACGAGGGCGCAGTACAAGCAGTTGGGAAAGCCAAATGTTAGTGATAGGGACTCCGTGGTATCTGGGACTGATCACCCTAGGATCGTGGAAGTACTTAAAAAACAAGGAAATGACATTGGGATTTGTTTAGATGATTGGGAGAAAATGTTACGTAATAATAATAATAACAACAATAATAATGGTTGTAGGAGGATATTTTCAAAGTCGCGCAATATAGTGTATATGCCAGAAAACTCGAGTATTTATGTAAACTATGAATCTTTATCGGGAACTTCGCGAGACGAGTTATCGAAAGACATAGTCAGTTTTTGTATTGAAGAAGGCATTAAAGAAGTAGTTATTATGAAAAATCGTTATAACGTTGATTTCATTACAAGAATGGCAAAATATTTGAAGGAAAATAGAAGTTCGATTTGTGGGGATTTTAAACTGTGTGTAGTGAAGGATTTACGGAAAATAGAAGGGAAAGATGAGAAGAAGGTTATTTTGAATGATTTCCATATTTTACCCACGAGTGGTCATGCAGGAATACGTAGGATGGTGAATAATATAAAGAAGTATTATTATTGGCCTTCTATAGAGAAAGACGTAGTGGAGTACGTTGGTAAATGTGATAAGTGTTGTAAGCAAAAGTATTCTAGGAATACTAGGGAACCCATGACGGTTACGACTACTGCATCAACATCGTTTGAGAAGATTTATTTAGACATAGTAGGACCCCTTGATAGAGACGAAAGAGGCAATGTTTACATATTAACTATTCAATGTGAACTTACGAAGTTTGTAGAGGCTTATCCGTTAAAGAATAAATCCGCAAATGAGTTAGCAAAAGCTTTGGCAGAGAATTTTGTTTTGAGATATGGAATACCGAGAACAATAGCTACGGATAGGGGTAGTGAATTCGTTTCGAAAGTAATGATAGAGCTATGTGATATCTTGAACATCAATAAAGTCATGTCGACGTCATATCATCATGAGAGTATAGGTTCTTTGGAGAATGTACATAAAACATTAGGTGCATATTTGAGGATACAGACGAATAATAACCCATCATCATGGAGTTCTTGGATACCATTTTGGTGTTTTTCTTATAATACGACAGTTAATACTGTTACCAAATATACACCTTATGAATTAGTGTTTGGAAGAATATGCAGATTACCAAGTAGTCTTCAAGGAGAAAGTGTTGAACCATTGTATAATTTTGATGATTATCCTTTAGAATTTAAGTACAGATTGCAAAGGGCGCAAAATGATGCAAAGGAGAATTTAATAGCGAGTAAATTAGCTAGGAAACATTGTTATGATAAGAATCTTAATTCTGTAACCTATAAGGAAGGCGATTTAGTTTTGATTAAGAATGAAACTGGCAATAAATTGGAATGTATTTATAATGGACCTTTTGAAGTTGTAAAAGACGAGTCACCAAATGTTGTGATTAAGTATAAAAATAAAATAGATATAGTACATAAGAATAGAACAAAAGTGTATTGTAAGAGTTAGAGTAGGTAATAGTTTGTAATGTGAAAAAAAAACCTTGTAAATTTTTTTTTTAAATTTAAGGGGGGTGATGTGGTGTGGTGTCACGTACATCAGCACGTCACGTACAGCACGTAGTATAATATGCTAAGGTAGTTAGTATGTGAATACGTGATTGTAGATTATCGACATAACATCACGTCGTAACTATGTATATAATGTTGCTAATTAAAGGTGGAAGAGGACTCGACTCTTGGAGTAGTAACTAACATGTAGTTTACTTTGACCCCTCCATCTCCTCGCATCGCACTACTACCCAATAAAGATATTGTTTTAATGCGATTGGATTTAGTTCTGTATGGATAATTCTGTGTAGCAGCCTGTTGATTTCTGACTTTTTTATAAGCCTTTCGACTATATCAAGTGAACACCAGTAGTTCACTTTAGAAAAGTCCGCATTTAATTGAACTAAGTAGTTCATTCCTTCACAAGTCTTATGTTATGTTTTTCGAAAATGTTCCGGACAGTCGAAACGATAGCGATAGAGTCGCCTCACGGATAATGATACCTTAATTTCACTATCATTGTATTACGTTTGGCGCCCAACAAAGAACATCAAAACTTGTACAGTTCATCATCTTCTTGCCCATGTCCCGTTTTATTTGGGGTCGGCACAACACTTTTTTGTCTTCCATTCTGTCCTGTCACTCGTCACGCTATCACTAACTCCCTTTTCTTTCATATCACTTCTCACACAATCCATCCATCTTTTCTTTGGCCTCCCTCTCCCTCTCCATCCATCCACATGTAAATTCATAACTCTTTTAGCAACATGCGTTTCATCCCTCCTCTTCACATGACCCGCGAGTTGACCCGCGTTAATTTAAAGCCTTCGATATATTAGGGGACAAAATATCCTTCAACATGACGGGTAACCCTGTCAAATTGTTCAACAACATGTCCCGGGACACGTGGATACCTACATCGCAAAATGTAGTAGACGGACAAGTCGCGGGACACTGGGCAACGATGCAGCGTCACGTAGATTGAGCGTTGCGCGTCATGTTTGGGGATAATTTGTCCCCTATTATATCTGAAGCTTTAGAGTTATCTGTTGTTTAGTATCAAAAATATTGTACAAAAATAAACACAAAAAAGTACCCAAAAACCCATTCTCATATATCCCCCTTGAGAAAACCAGCCAGTGGACGAACCTTCGTTTTTTGAGGAAAAATACTAATCTTGATTTGAAAACTAACCTATAATCATCCCTGACGGAGTCGTACACCCTGTCCCTTTGCGTGATGTTCACGATGACAGTGTTCCACAGGCTGACCAGACGACGCTTGTCTAGTTCCAGATCTTCAAGCTCAGCTGCGTATGCTGTCACCTAAAGGATGAGTTTAATAATGAATTTAAATTTAGCGTCTACTTGGCGATAATTAGTCCATAAAGATATAATAATAACTATATTTTTCACTCATCACAAAGGTTCACATCCGATTAAATATTATGTAGGTGTATATCTAGACTTACCTACATAAGATACTAAAATAAGTGAGACAACAAACAATGCATAAAATATGACCTTTCGTGAGAGACTTCGTTCGTGAGTCCAAAAAAGGGTACCCCTCTGTGTGGCGGATTCCAAGACTTACCCCGTTTTTTTAGGGTGGGATATCATCAAATATCACATCCCGCTCTGAGTGTTGCGAAAGGGGATTGTCAGATTTTTTACTGACTGAAGCACCCATGTGCCTTTAGGGCCGAAAAAAGTGATCCGTTGCGGGGACCTGTGCGGCCATCCGTCGCGAGGAGCTGGCCCCGCGCCCCCTTTTTGCTACGTAATAAATATTAAGTTCTCCATCGACACGACTACATGCACACCGTTAAAATTGAACTAGCTACACTGCGCAGGTAATAATCCGGTTTCCGCGACGAGGACTGTCACACACGACACACGTGCTTTGCCACGCGACGGGTGCCCGTCTCGGGCGTCCGCTTAACACAGTTTCGGCCCTTAGTTGCCCTTTACGTTCCAGGGCTGCTAACTCTTTCGACAAACAAGCTTTCGACCCCGAATTTGCGTTGATGGCTAATTTATCTTTGAACAAAGTATATAAAGACTAGCTATCCCCTGTAGCTTTTTTTAATGATCCGCTCCCGTGGGGTCATAGCATGATGTTATTTAGCCTATAGCCTTCCTCGATAACTGGGCTAATCAACACTAAAAAAATCAGTTTAAACCAGTAAGTGAGATCAGCTTCTGCTTTATAATAA
Organism: Mythimna impura; assembly: GCA_905147345.3. Classification (NCBI taxonomy): domain Eukaryota; kingdom Metazoa; phylum Arthropoda; class Insecta; order Lepidoptera; family Noctuidae; genus Mythimna; species Mythimna impura. Next base: position 24,555,001 of record LR990346.1, on the reverse strand, counting down.
GTATTAGTATATAGGGTGACTGGTAATTAGTGTACGATACTTAAACACGTGATTGTGCGCATGATAACAAACAATTTTTACTATGAGAGCAAAGCCGAAATCGCGAAAAAAAAAACAGCTGTTCAGTACATTTATGTTTGCCTAATGGAAAAAAATATCAGCTGTTCAGTACATTAGGCAAACATAAATGTACTGAACAGCTGTTTTTTTTTTTCGCGATTTCAGGTTTGTTCCCGTAGTAAAAGTTGTTGGTTATCATGAGCACAGTCACGTGTTTAAGTATCGTACACTAATTACCAGTCACGTTATATAGATAAGTACTGCAATTAGGACAAAGATAAACTTGGACATTTTGTTCATAGCGATGTTCAGCATACCTTATCGTTGATTTTCTCCATCTCATTGTTCTTGATCTCCAGCTGTTTCTTGAACATCTCCAGTTTCGACTCCAGCTTCCACACTTCATTGCTCAGACCAAACAGGAACAAGTCCTGTAAGGAGTAAGATTTTATATTACATAATTAATACAAATTATATGATTTATTATGAATTTTTTTCAGTGGCGATCAGCTTTCATCTCATCAGCAGCTCTTGTACAACTTGTGCGATTGTCAGTAAAATAGTTAAGCGTAGAGAATCTAGTTTTAGAAAAAAAATACTTTGCATTATATATCTTCAACTGTGTTAAGTGCAGTCTCTCTCTACAACTTAAGTTATCGCGGCACGTCTCACCTCGCTCATTTCAGAGCCATGGTCTTCCCCAATCTCTTATTATGAAAAAACTACAACTAATTACCTAAGTTCTACCAGTTGCCTCTTCTCATCAGCCAAGGCTTGCGACGACGTGGACTGACGAGACGGTCAGGTCCGGTCTCATCACGCTCTTCATCCCTCTCCTGACCCTCGGCCTTTCTTGTAAGGAAGATACACTACCATATTAATGTCTTACCAGTTGTCTCTTCTCATCAACCAGTTTGCTTCTCTGCCCTCATCTTCACAGCCACGCGTGAACTAATGGTCAGGTATGGTCTAATCTCGCTCTTCATCCTTCTGACCCCCAGACTTTCTAGTAAAGAAGATGCTCTACTATATTAATGTCTTACCAGTTGCCTCTTCTCATCAGCCAGAGCTTTCTTCTCCACCCTCATCTTGTCTGACACGCGTTGGCTGACAGTCAGGTCCGTGTCGGTCTCGTCGCGCCATGCTTCTAGCTGCCGGCACAGCGCGGCGAGAGCTTCCATCTCTTCTGTGGCCTCGCGTTCTGTTATGCCATAGAAATTAAAAAAAGATTAATTGTCATTGGTATGAACTATGAGTAAATCAGTAACTCTGTTGATGTTCTTCAAAATTCTCCATGTGTAAGTAACACAATCCTTACAAAATTATTAAAATAAAGTCCCACATCGCATCTATATGTCAGTATGAACGCGTTAAACTTAAAAAATCCTGAACGGATTTTTATGCAATTTTACCAATAGGTAAAGAAATTCATGAGGATTCATCACCCAAAGGTTGACTGGTAGAAAATGTCTTAAGACATTAAGTCCGCCTCTGTACTCTTGTGTGCATAAAGAACTAAATAAATAAATGAGGAAGGTCTAGGTGTATAATACATGCATATTATAGTAGAGAAAAACTGAGAATTTCACAAGATTTATAACACCCTTGCGAAGCTGGGACGGCTCACTAGTTTTACAATAAAAATCAGACAACAAGATTGAAATTCAGAACAGTGGCGTAACTAGATGATCAACGGTCCTGGGGCAAAAAAAAACTGGAGCCCCTTTTTTAAAGAGGGAAAATCATTAACTTCTTTTGTATTTTTTTCTAACCTAACCTTGATTGTATTTGTCCTTTATAGTTTGAAGGAAATGTTTTCAAAGATGAACCTACCTAGGTAAGCTTATTACGACCAATGTAAATGGTCATCATCATTATCAGCCTTTTCCCACCTAGCTTAGAGTCAGCTTTCAGTTTAATCAGATGCAGCTGAATACCTTTGTTTGACATGTCGATATCAGCCCCCCTAGCCAAGTTACAATCGTTTCGTTCGGCGCGAACGCCTCGAGTAGGCCACGCCTCCAAATCCTTTGTTCTGACCACGTGACTGAGCGTTGAGATGACGTCAGAACAAAGGAATCGGAAGCGTGGCCTACTCGAGGCGTTCGCGCCGAACGATACGATTGTAACTTGGCTAGGGGGGCAGAAGTATGAATTAACGTTTTACGCAAAACGTAAAAATGCCCTTTACGTTAATTCATACTTCTGGTAGCGATGTAGTGACTGCCCATCAGACGCTCTACAACCCAGTTACTGGGCAACACCGTGTAAATTATCACCGTAGTATATTAAAAACCGATACAGTAATTGTCAAGTGTATCACCTCTAACAATATCCTCATCTAGCTTAGCCTTTGCTTTCTTATGCTTTTCGTCGGACTCCTTGGCACGTTTGTCAGCCGCCTCACGCTCCAAAGTGCGTTGCGCTAAAGTTGTTTCATATTCCTGTATCAGCACCTGAAGCAAGTATATTCTTATATTGGAAAGTTTCTGCCAGACACACTTTAAAACAGGTAGGTAATGACCCTGTCAAGGGTAGTTACCGAACACCGAACACAGGGATAACCGGGTGTGTATGCATAAATTCCATTAATTAACGCCCTGGGCGTCGGAAGTCGCAGGACGATCCTCGGCCACCGTGAACTAGCCTGCATTTACGGTGGCCGAGGATCGCAGACCACAATGAATAGCTCACCACCGGCCGACGGCCGTCCGATAACGACCAAGCCCAATTCGTCGACGGCGCGCGTGGAGCACTACTCCTTGCGCGCCTCGAAGAGATGTCAGCAAAACCGAATGGACCCAGTAGGGTCGATGCCCCACTAGGGCCGCGGAAATTTTTGTAAGAGTTACCGTAGACCTGGCAAATGGCAACTGAAGGACACAGATGAGTTTTAGTCAATAAAAACGCCCTCTCGCTCAACTCTTGAATTTCAGTTGTTCCTTTTATGATGTATTATTTCGTGGCCAGATCTTAGAATTGATCACTTCATAATATGGCCTAAGGCATTAAGTCCGCCTCTGTACCTTTATGTACATAAAGTATGTACCTTTATGTACATAAAGTATGAAATAAATAAATATGGCCACAGACTCCGCCATCTCCTTCGTGGTTATTTTTATTTAAACCACCCAGAAGAGCATATTTTAGTGCACAATTACCAAGTATTTTTGATGGAACAAAAGCATATTTTGGAGTAAATGAGGAAATAGTGAACTCTACCGGTGGACAACGTAACTATTTTACGATATGATCAGCCATGTTTGACCATATCATGAAATAATCAAGCGTTTATCTGAAATAGCACCATTTCATGAAATGGCTGGCCACATCATGAAGTGATTTTAACGTTTGGCCACGACATAAATGTCATGTGTCGTGGGCGTTGTCGTATGTTGTGTGGGTATGTGTTACGTCGCATGTCTTATTCTTTATATATGTTGTGGCCAGATCTTAGAAATTGATCACTTCATGATATGGCCAAGTAAAACTGGACAGATTTACTCGTTTGGCCTACTTTCTTTAGACCTTTTATTATCATAGAAATGAAACATCAATGATATGGCCAAACGAATTCTATGATTTGGCCACGACATAAACAAATAATAAGAAAGGAATTTTCAAAATTCACCCCATAAGGAAATGACCTACTTTCACAAACGAAGCCGTTCTGCCAGCGGTTAGACATAATGTCATAATATAGGTAGAATCTTAATTTATAACTACATTTAAGGATATCCTTACTACCTTAATCAGTATTAACCTTTAACTTCGACGAGCAGTTTAACCATAAATATAATAAAACAGGTTGCTAGGCATAGAACCTGTAAAGATGTTAATAAAACGTATATATTTAAGTAGATGTGATGTACGTACCCTTTGCGCGTTAGTGTCATGGTCGCTCCGGTAGATGGACTCCAGGTCTCTGTCATATTCAAGCTTATTCAGCCTTAGGTCTTCACGCTAGAAAAGAAGAAAATAGCTGATAATACTTGACTGGATGAAGAAAATGAAGATGGACATAGTATCTGAGCTAGCTTAATTCTACTCAAGTCTAGTTTAGAAACTAGACTTAAAATAAAATTTAAGACGAATGTTCCAGTGTAGACCATTTTTTGCCATTTGCAATTCAGTATCCGATACCTAGTAAGGTAGAAAAAAATATATTTGCAGTAATGACATGTATGTTGTCAGTAATTCGACGCCATTGAATTTACGGGGTACACAGAAACGTCATTCCATATTCAAATACGCGGGTAGCTCAGACCCTTTTACTCGGTAGCTATGTGTAGGTAAGGGATGGATGGGTAGGAAAAAACAGCCAAAAAAAAAACAAAAAAAAACTATCGCGTATAGAAACAGTATAACCATATGTATTTACACAACTATACACATTGTAACCTAAATTAACATAACTCTCTGGAAGGAAACCTGAAATAAAAATCATCATTTTACCAAATTGAGTATCTCCTCCTCGGCGAGCGCGTTCTCCTTGATAAGGAACTGCTTGAGCGTCTCCTGGAACTTCTGCATGAGCGGGTGCGAGGACTCCAGCACCGCTGGCATAGCGCCGATGTCTCGCTGGGCGCGCCATCTAATTTAACAAGTCAGAATGAAATGCTATAGCCGCTTACCAGACCATTATTGGACATATCACACCTAGGAAATCATGACCATCAATTTATTTATTTAAATTTAAGCCTTAGATACATTAGGAGACCATGTCCCCCTACGTGACGCTGTGCAACGTTGCCCAGTGCCCGAAACTTCCCGCAACTTGCCCTTGTATATTTTACGATGCATTTTCGTTACCCGGAACATGTAGAACAATTTGACAGTGTTTCGCGTCAAGTTGGGGGTCATTTTGTCCCTTACTATATCTGAGGCTTTAAATTACACACACATACTTGTCAAGAGCGTCCCTGCCAGACTTATTGCAGCGACACTGGTCGACAGGGCAGGCACAGACACAGGGACAGGTCTCACTATCGTGAGTAGGATCGCACGCGCAAGTCGAGTCCTAGAAGAACACAAAGCATGAATATTAGAGTTGAGCTGAGACAGGTGTCTGTCTCTATTATCTGTAGGGCCTCATCATAGTCACTCAAAGGTTAATGGAAAGGGCTATGCTCGAAGCTTCCTTGCGTGACTGCATCAGAAATGAAGATATCCGCGAAAGAACCAAAGGTACCGATATAGCCCGAAGAATCGCCAAACTTAAGTGGCAGTGGGCAGGCCAAATTGCTCGCGGAACAGATGGTCAATGTGGACGAAAAGTTTTAGACTGGCGACCACGTACTGGAAGACGCTGCGTATTAAAGACCACCCACAAGGTGGCCCGATGACCTGGTGAGGGTCGCAGGAATCCGATGGATGCGAGACACACAAGACCGGTCGATATGGCGACACTTGGGGAGGCATATGTCCAACAGTGGACGTCTTTTGGCCGAAATGATGATGATGACAACTGTCAGCAACAAATTACAATTTCTATCATATATAAAAAACTCCTTTCTGAAATCCATGGCTTCCATCCTTTTGTCAATTAGAACCATTATTTACTAGAGCGAGGAAGAGAGCGTAAGTGCGACCACAGCCACACGCGGTGGTTGTATCGACGAGGCGTTCGGCAACACTATAGCTCAACTGATGTCAGGGGCGCCGGCTTTTAGAAAACCTCATGGGTGCTCATGCTCATTTGATGACTCGTGTGTGGCGAAATGTGAGAAGAGAAATGCACAGTGATCGACCGACAAATAAATAAATGTCCTACTTACATACTGCGGGACAACGAAGGCACCACAAACATCCAAACCCAACACAAATATCTATTTTATCAACAAACATTTGTTGGTGCGGGAATTGAACCCGTGACCCGCGCCGGTTGAGACGTAACTCAACCGGCGCTATCCTAAACCGGTCGTCGGGTAGTGAAAAAACGCCCATCCTTAAAAGGCAATTACTGATCTTTTTCTTGATGTATATTTTCAGGGGTGCTCGGCACTCACTGTTTATTTCTCATGGGTGCTCGAGCCTCCGAGCACCTACGGAGTCAGCGCCTCTGACTGATGTAGTTCAACCCTTAATGATCATTGAGTAGTTGATATATGCGGGGCCGAGTGATGCGCCTAAAGAATTGGGCAGGACAAGGTGGAGATAGCTTTAGCTAGATGTCCTGCCAATAACTTTGATCCGGCAGATGACTTTGATCGTATAGTGGCCAAATTTGGACCAAATAAATCAAGACTATCCAAAGGCCGAGGTGACAATAACCCAGGCCTGTGAAATTGTTTGAAACAGTTACCGTGGCTCTGGAACGCAAAGGGCAACTGAAGAAACAGGTGGGATTTAGTCAGTTAATGTCTGAAACTCTCTCTCGCTCCACCCAGAGCGGGAGAATTAAAAAAAAATAAAATAAAGGTGACAATATCCTCAAAGACGTAAAAACACCTGGATGAGGGGCGCACGAATCCGGGAAGTAGAAAGTCGATACCCGAAAGCGAGTACCTAATAAAAAATGGAGACTTTTTTTCCGAGACTCGAAACGCAGGAACGAAGAAACGTTTGAAAGACTTACCGTGGCCTGGAACACAAAAGGCAACTGAAGAACTCAGCTGGGTATTAGTCGGTAAAAGTCTGACCCGCCATCTAAAACTAGAGCGAAAGGAGTCATTTGATGATTTCCCACATTAAAGAAAAGAGCGCAGGAGGCTATAAAAAGAAAAAATATAAGATTAGGTACTAACATCATAAACTATCGTCTCGTGCCTGAACAAGAGGCACGTCTCCTCATGGATGACGATACCGACGTCATCCCGGGGACATTCGCAGCTGCCGCTCAGATTGGAGTCCTCAGTCGTACTGTCTTCAGTGCAAACGCAGACCATGGAAGATCCTGACTTCTCAGTTTCCGACATTTCTAGTCGCTTTCGATTTCTTTCGAGTTAAATTATAAAAAAACCAATGTATATTTCAAGCACCCGATTGAAAAAGAAAATGAATTATCAAAAAATATGACAATAACAGTTTTGTTTGTTGCTAAGCAACGGTTGTTATTGTTTTTAATGATTTTATGGCAACATGTTTGGTCATTGTGAACCTCCTTGTTCAAAGCGTTGTCATGGCAACGGTTTTGTCAACAAAAGCGCGGGATAGTTGCGTGGTGGCGAAGGTGAAGTAAACAACTTCATACGATTTGTGGTTATTGGATGTGGTGATTAATTATAAATAAATATGGTAAGTATTGTTAATATTTAATAAGAAGATAAAACTCTGATTAGTACAGACGTTGCGCCGCGGTACATTGTGGACGTCCCACCCATACCTACGTACAAAACCTGTTAGCACGTTTTGGGAACACGTTCATTGTAAGTGGAATTCTCTGCCGGAGACTGTTTCCTGGTAGCTGCAACCTAGGGGTCTTTAAGTGAAGAGTGAATATGTTTTTTCTAGGCAGGCGTGCTCTTTCGTATATCACATTATCGCTTACCATCAGGTACTGGTCAAACGCCAGCCTTTCTTAATAAAAAAATACCAAAACGGCCAAAGACATTAAATATATTCTTTAAATCTCTTTGATAACTGCTAATTCCTGAGAACACAGTTTTCCCTAGGATTTGTAATTTTTTATTTCATTTTAGATTCTATCTCGATCAAAGCCAGCAACTGAGAACAGAACAAGTACGGGCAGCAGTTCCGCTAAGAAAAGCTTCCCGGAGCTGGAGGACTTTCTGCTGAAGAGAGACTATGTCGGCGCACTTACTATGCTTGAGGTTTGTCCATGCCATGGATGATTTATTTGCACAGCAGGATTGTTTGAAAGAGTTACCGTGCCTCTGGAACGCAAAGAGTAACTGAAGGAACATGGATGGGTTTTAGTCAGTTAAAGTCTGACACTTCTGCCCCCCTAGCCAAGTTAGTCGGCCACGCCTCCTATTCCTTTGTTCTGCCCACCTGACTGAGCGTTGTGATCACGTCAGAACAAAGAAATCGGAGGCGTGGCCGACTCGTGGCGATCGACGAAAAGAGAATCGAAACGAAACGATTGTAATTTGGCTAGGGGGGCTGTTCACTCCATTCAATGCGTGAGAAGTTTTTCAATGATTTCCCCACAATACAAAAGTTTTATTTACATAATTAATCAAAGAAGATAAGCTAACCTACTGAATTATAGTTAGTAAACCCTTATCGATTTCGGTGATATTTTAGTAACATTATATCTATATAGGAGGCAAGTCCATGGGCTGCGAGTTTGTTCGAAAGAGTTACGTGGCTCTGGCACACAAGAGACAACTGGGGGAACACAGGTGGGCTTTAGTCTAACTCCAACCAGAGCCGTCGGGCCTAGGTACAGGCCATGGCCTCCTTCTGCGAAGCAGTAATGCTAGCAAAGCAGGAGGCCAACCGCGCGAGGCAACGGGCCTCTCGCCCCAGCGGGATTCCGATCCCTATTACCGGCCACCATAGGCGCGGGCTTGCGGACAGCGAGCAATGGGTAGCTCACTGTCCCAAATCGTCGACGGCGCGTACTGTTCCACGCGCGCCTCAGGGAGATGTCAGCAAATCGTAGGGGCCCAGCAGGGTTGAAGCCTACTGGGGCCACCGCGGGTAGTGTGAAAATGAAACCCGGGGCCCTGGGACGAAAGCAAAGAAGGAACAGGAGTGCGTTTGTAGTCAGTAAAAGTCTGACACTATCTCCCGCTCCGTCCAAGAGCGAGATTTGACATTAAATGATTTTCCCACCTAAAAAAAAATCTCCATCCAGAGCGGGAGAAGTTATTACATTTATTTCCACCTGAGAAAAAGGAGGAGAAGAAAAACATGAGCTATTCCTAAAACAAAAGCAAAAATTAACTATTCTTTACGTTTCCATCTAGCCAAATTCCTCTAATAGAAATAACTAACTCAATATAGTATTAGGCCTCATCATCATCATCATTATTTCAGACGATAGACGTCCACTGCTGGACATAGGCCTCCCACAAATGTCGCCACAATGAACGGTCCTGTGCGTCTCGCATCCATCGGATTCCCGCAACCTTCACCAGGTCATCGGTCCACCTTGTAGGGGGCCAACACTGCGTCTTCCGGTACGCGGTCGCCACTCCAGAACCTTCCGGCCCATTGCCACTTCAGTTTGGCGATTCTTCGTGCTATGTCGGCAACCTTGGTTCTTGGTTTAGGCCTCACAAAGGCCTTAATAGTCTCATCACCTAATTTCCTGACTCCAGCCTTCTAATTTACTTATTTCTCTTCTAGTTCCTCAAACACGAAGGTAACGTAGACGTGTGGGCAGACGTGTGGAGCGCCTGGTGCTGGTTCCACCTGGGCGAGTACCGGCGCTCGCTGGACGTGTACCTGCGAGTGAAGACGCGGGACCAGCTGGACGCCCGCGTGTCTGACTACATCGCCATGGATATCGCTGTTTGCTACTTTTATTTAGGTTTGTGGGCTCTTGCTTGTTCGCACGAGATATTTAAGAACATTTTTTAAGTTACTAGCTGTTGTCAGCGGCTTCTTCTGCGTAAAGGTAGAAAATTGGCCCAACAGATAAAGGGATAAAAATCTATTATCGACCTATTATATAGACCTGCCCCCCTAGCCAAGTTACAATCGTTTCGTTCGGCGCGAACGCCTCGAGTAGGCCACGCCTCCGAATCCTTTGTTCTGACCACGTGACTGAGCGTTGAGATGACGTCAGAACAAAGGAATCGGAGGCGTGGCCGACTCGAGGCGTTCGCGCCGAACGATACGATTGTAACTTGGCTAGGGGGGCATGTCCTTAAATAGATAGTATCTATTTAAGGACATGGTCTACTCGTGTGTCAATTTTCATCCAATATTACTGTGATAATGTGTGATATTATAATGTGATGCATAATAACCGGCCTTTCTGCAAAGTTGATAGCAGAGCTTGCTGCCTTAGTACGCCATGGAATCATAATTTTAGAATAAATGTGCTGGTGCAAGTTTTAAATAAATACACTCTTTGGTTTAATTCAGGATGCCGCTTTGTTGGACTGTGGTATCCTGAAAAGATATATAGATATAGAATTATTAGACTTTCAGTAACAAGAAACTTCCTCAGTCCCAACTGTGGGAACATTAAAAAGGCTGATTATGCTATTATGCAGTAACAAGAAGTTAGGCTTCCAAATCGAATATGCTGTTCCACTAGCATTATAGAACGTGAATTCGGTTAAAATTTTGAGTTTCATTAAACATTTCCAGGCATGTACCAGGAATCACAAGACGCAGCCGAAGAAGCACCGAAATGTTCTTTGAAGGTACTCCAATTTATTTTCAAGTTTTTACTTTTTTTCCTTCTATTGTAACAGAGGTCTTTTGTCATAATCCTTTAAATTTCTCGACAGACACGTCTCCAATTCCACCTGGCACACAAGTTAGGAGACGAAGAGACCCTGATGCGGGCTCATGCGACTCTACGCGATGTCCCTGAAGACCAACTGTGTTTGGCTTCAGTTCACTACCTGAGGGCACATTACCAGGAGGCTATTGATGTCTACAAGAAACTCTTGTTGGAGAGACGGTAAGTGTCGCCGCACATGAGCCACATGCCACAGCCACACACGCCGCCACTTGAAGGTAAGCGGCCACAAAGGAAGCTGAAGCGCGCGACAGCCACTTGTGGCCAGTGGCAGCTACTTTTTTTAACCCATACGCGCAGTATTATAATGGTCTCTGTCGAAGAAGGTTTAAATGTGCGAATGGAATGCGGCGGCGTTTTGTATCGGCGCTAAGTGGCTGGCGCGGACCACTAGAAGCGAGCAGCGGCGATTTGTTGCGTGTGGAGGCCACCGGCGTTAACCGTGTGCATACAAAATGTATGAAAACTAGAGGAAATAATTATGCCGCTGGCACCGTTTTGTGGTTGTGGCCGGTGGCTCGTGTGCGGCGACCCTAAGTTTTGTACCTGGAACATGGTTAGTAGTCGCAGCAAGTAAAGTGTGTGGGCTAAGGAATTGTTTGAAAGAGTTACCGTAGTCCTGGAACGCAATGGGCACCTGAAAGTCTAACAGTCCCTCTCTCGCTACCCAGAGCGAGAGGTTTTGACGATATTACATTTGATGAATTATCCCAAAGAAAAACAAAATTAACTCTCCTAATTTGAAAAATAGTATTATGCGATATTTTGACACTTTACAGATACAAAATATTTGATAAAGACGACATGGATTGGATCAAGATTTTGCCTTCTGTCGATGGGTAATAAATTAGAACTTAACGTTAAACCTGAAGCAGTAATAGTAAAAACTAGCGTCAAACCGGGAGTAGTAACAGTAAAAATCTAGCGTCAAACCGAGAGTAGTAACAGTAAAAATCTAGTGTCAAACCGGGAACAGTAATAGTAACACAAAAATTTAGCGTCAATCTGGGAGTAGGTAGTAATAGTAAAATAATTTCTCAGATCTACTAGCGTATCATTCATTTTAGTTTCAGTATTCGTGAGGTAGATAGATAGATAGATATGTTGCAGTCAAAACTCTTAACCAGTCATATATACCAGTCATATTATACAGTATATTCTTTATTGTACACCAATAATATAATTAATACAATAGGAACTTAAAATATTAATAGGGTGTCACAATGTGCGGTCTTATCGCTAAAAGCGATTTTACCTGCCGACCTACCAGACCTAGAGTACCTATCTATCTTGATAGGGTAGCTAATTTAAAATATTCTAGATAACAACATAGCTACATTTATTTTTTCGTTTTCTATATATCTCCGTAATTTCAGTCTTGTGTGAACTAGTAAAAAGTATTTTTTTCTAATTATTATAGTTTTTGTGCCTTTCATTAGTTTTAACACAACTGAAGAAACAAACATTTAGTAAGTTCCAGCATCTCCGCATCATCAGCATCCAGCGGTTTAGCCCAAGTATTTAGAAAATTATCTCAAGGGAACACACACCCTGCCCCCCTAGCCAACTTACAACAGTTTCGTTTCGATTCTCTTTTCGTTGATCGCCTCGAGTAGGCCACGCCTCCGATTCCTTTATTCTGAAGTCATCTCAACGCTCAGTCACGTGGTCAGAACAAAGGAATAAGAGGCGTGGCCGACTCGAGGCGATCAACGAAAAGAGAAACGAAACGGTTGTAACTTGGCTAGGGGGGCTAGCTCAAAAACTATCCTACAGATGCTATTCTAGGACATAGTCTATCCGTGTGCCAATTTCGTCTAAATCCGTTCAGTGATTTTAGCGTGAATCTGGACTGTTGGTCTAGTGGTTAGTGGGCTTGATTGCTATGTCGGAGGTCGTGGGTACGATCCCCACCTAGGACAAATAATTGTGTGATGTGCACAATCTTTTGCGTCGTGTCAGGGTGTAATTTAACTATAATATGTATGTGGGAGCAGTGGTGACCGAGTGGTAACGTCCCCGACTTACGAGTTGTAGGTCGCGTGCTCAAATCCAGCCAGGTGCATACTTTGTATAATTTATTTCATCACCACTGCTCTCAAAACGGTAAAGGAAAACATCGTGAGGAAACCGGCATGTCCTAGAACCAAAAATTCGAAGAAATGTGACATTGACCAACCCGCTCTGGGCCCGCGTGTTGGATTACGGCCCATTCTCTCTACTAGAGAGGAGGCCTGAGTCCCAGCAGTGGGAACATTGAAAGGCTGCTTATGCTAAGTATATATATGTATTTAGAAATATATAACTATGTTTATCAGTTGTCTAGTACTCATAGCATAAGCTCTGCTTAGTTTGGGACTAGATGGCGTTGTGTGATAGTTGTGGAATATATATTAATCGTCCACCTTTATAATAATTATTAGTGTGATTTATCTCTTGCATCCTCAACATTATTCTTCCGTCCCCCAGCACTTTCATGGCCCTGAACGTGTACGTGGCGCTGTGTTACTACAAGCTGGACTACTACGACGTCTCCCAAGAAGTACTGGGAGTCTACCTCGCACAGCACCCCACCTCCACCGTTGCGGGGAATTTGAAGGCGTGCAATCTTTTCAGGTACCTATCTAAATTTAGTTTATTAACAGGACTGCAACAAATACCTAGAACGTTTCTGTTCGTTGGAAAGAGTGATCGTGGACCTAGAATGTAAATGGCAATTGAGGAAAGAAATTTATCGATCCTACTTATCCAGCTAACATGATATAAGTATATACTGACTTTTTCAGACTTTACAACGGTAAAGCAGCTGAAAATGAACTAAAACAAATGACGTCAGATCAGCACACTTTTGGTCAAGATCTAGTCAAGCATAACCTTGTTGTATTCAGAAATGGTGAAGGAGCGTTGAAGGTACACAATTTCCCATAAGCTCTTACTTAAATCAGGAACAAACTGAAAAGGGAGGACCCTCCTACCAGGTTCTGGTGGTTCTGTTCGGTCCCAGCAACTGCCCGTTAGTTGGGTATATTAGACGTATACGGAACAGGGTGTAAAGTCCCGCAAGCCTCTGTGGAAAAGGAGGGTCCTCCCACCAGACGGGTGTTGTGTCTGGTCCAGGCCACTGCCTATCGATATAATGTCCGGCCGTCAGGTAACCGTCCACATGCGCCTCAAAGAGATGTCAGCAAAAACGTAGGGCCCAGCAGGGCCAATGCCTACTCCCTAGTAGGCATTAATGGCCCTCCAAGGGAGGACTTCTGAAAAGGTAACCAATAGTGGTCCTAGAACACATAGAGCAACTGAAGGAACATAGGAGTGGTTTTAGTCAGTAAAAGTCTGACACGCCATCTCGCTCAGGTAACCCAATCAGAAGATGGCTTCATAAAGATCTCATAATATTGTAACTTTTCTTCAGATATTACCAGAACTAGTGGACGTGGTACCAGAAGCCCGGCTCAACTTGGCAGGCTACCGACTTCGGAACCGAGAGCCTTTGGAAGCGAGGACCTTGCTGGAACCCCTGCAGCCCACCTCGCCGTTACACTACATACTTAGGGCTGTGGTCGCAGTCCGGCTGTATAATGAAACTAATGATGTGAGTATATAAATTGATATAATTTAAGAAAGAAAGAAAGAAAGAATAAAAACTTTTTACAAAAAAAATACAACCGACTTCAAAGTAAAAAAAAAAACACTGAAAAGTGCAAAATAACTTTAATTTCGGAAGTCGGTGTTTCTATAATAGTTTTGTCTATTCGTTATTTAACACCGACTTCCGAAATTAAAGTTATTTTGCACTTTTCAGTGTTTTTTTTTTTACTTTGAAGTCGGTTGTATTTTTTTTTGTAAAAAGTTTTTATTTTACACTTTTTAGTTATGGTACCACCACTAAAAAGTACCCCTCAGCCAAACTTAAATACCTTATAGCCTGAGTGCATCTCATGACAATTCTAATAATCCCAAACACGGTTAGATTACATTAATTTATTACAGAGTTCCGGTGCCTAACTTCAGGCTTCATCATCAGATCAGTTCGATATATTCCCCCTCTACTTTCAGTCAGTCATCGACTACACGTATAAACAAAGCAATTTTACTTGTTACGACGGTTCTGCTGTGATCCTATGAGGAGTTCTGTTCCATATCTTCGAAGTTCATGATCAGATCATAACAATATTTCTATGGGACCAATTTGGAAGCATAACCTTTCAATAAAAAAAAAAAATTTCAAAATCGGTCCACAATTGACCGAGAAATCGGTGAACATACATAAAAAAAAAAAAAACATACATTCAACCGAACATACAACCTCCTCCTTTTTGAAGTCGGTTAAAAAGAGTTTATTTACGACAAACCTGGCACATAACTTAAAAAAAAAATATATATAATATTATAACAAATCTATACAAAAGAGTGAGATAAGTTAATTAATTAATTATTAAGTTAATTTGTTGTACATAATTTGACTGACCAGTTGGTCTAGTACTTAGTAACCCTGACTGCTATGCCGGAGGTCGTGGGTTCGATTCCCACCCAAGATAAATGTTTGTGTGATGAGCACGACCATTTGTTCTGTGTCTAGGTGTAATTTATCTATAATATGTATTTAGAAATATATAAATATGTTTATCAGTTGTCTAGTACTCATAGCACAAGCTTTGCTTAGTTTGGGACTAGATGGCGTTGTGTGAAGGTTATGGAATATATTTAATGATTGTTATATAAAGTATATAGTTGTCCAGGGCTCCTGGATTGTTCGAAAAAGTTATGGAAAAGAGGCGCTGGAAAGCAAAGGGAAATGGAAGGGATTATATGGGTGGGTTTCAATCAGTCTTCTTCTTTTTGTGTCGATAGACTCAGATTCCTGTACAGCATACAGAGGCCCTATCATGAGCTCTTAACACGATCCATTTGACGACCTATACTGAACTGTTAAAGGGATGGAGCTATATAAACCTATATAGCTCCATCCCTCTTTTTCGCTCGCTCACCTATACTCCATTTGTTTAGGTAGTTAACTAAACGTAAACAATCTTAATATGTCTTTTTATTATTATTTAAAAAAAATCGTATAAAAGATATACAAAGATTATTTAAATTTAGTTTATTACCAAACCATCGGTACAGGTAAATAACAAATTGTAAACATTTTTAGATAAAATTTTTAGACTACTTTCAGTTAAAAGACATGTCAAGATTGTTTACATTTAGTTAATTACCTAAACCAATGGAGTATAACATTTTAACACGCATGGTAAGGCTCTATCATTAGTCTCGTATAAATCCTTGAGATGCAGGTGGTTGTGCAGGACGGGCAGCATATAGCAAATGACGCATGTCCTGTGAAGCGGCTTCTGATACCACCATAGATAAAGTTGAAAGACAAAAACCTAAAGCAGTCAGTCAGAAATTCATAATTGCCACAAAATAGATAGGTACAGAAGTCAATCTCATGTAGGTATAGTTGTACCTACTTCACTTTTCATACCTACGCTCGGCGGTCGCGCTAGGGTTGCCGTTCTGTCGCGAGGTTCGCGCGCGCCCGAGTGTGCGGCTGCACGGGCGGGCGGCCGGCCGGCTTGCCGAACAGTTTCCATCTTAAAGGCCTCTTGTCCACGACACGGTTTTTCAACCGTACGGCTAACACGCCGTACGGTTGAAAAACCGTGAGAGCTTGTACATGACACGGCAAAACCACCGGGCGAGACATCGGCCAAGTACGGCTCAGTAGCGTTTTATCTGGAGCTGTGCAGGACGTGCGTCATGAATTTTCATACGAAAAAAAAAAGATTATCGTTGCTTATTACATAGGTATATAGGAAACTGAAAAAAGTAAAAAAAAGGGAAAGACGGTTTTGGATACATCCGATTTTAGAAAAAAGGGAGGAATATGGCGCATTTCATACACTTGTCAAGAATCAACTGAGGGAAGATGAAGACAAGTTTTACAATTATTTTAGAATGCAGAAAACTACATTCGACAACTTGCTTAAAAAATTATACCAGAAACTAAAAATGTTAATGAATAAATATTTCTTTCCAGGAATCATATTTAAGCCGCTTATTTTTATAACCATCGATAGTCTTATCCCATATTATAGGCCTTTCCTGAATCAGTGTAATTAATAATTCTTGATTTATGCTCATTTTATAACAAAATCGGGAATCAACGTACGTAAACCGTCACGAAACGGTGCGTAGGTCCGGCGTCATCTACACACTCCTATAGACTGCCATACAACACTGTTGAAAATCACGCCGTGCGTAGACGCGGCGTGCCGAGGGGCAGACACGGCGCACACGGCGGCGGAGCCGTGCCGTGGCGCCGCCGTGCACGTGTACAAGCTTCCATAGTGATCCATACAACACTGACGACCGTGCCTAGACACGGCGAATTAACCGTAGGTTTTCACGGCGAAAAACCGTGTGTGTACAAGAGGCCTAACTGTTTACCTACGGACTCTTACCTACCAAACTGTTCTGTGTTACATTAAAACAAACCATCAAAAAATCCTACATACAAATACTATAATCTCACCAAAAACTCTCTCATAATCCACAAACAAATACCTACATAACTTTCTGAAAAAACTAATACTAGCTTATAAAACGATTATTTCACCATTTAATGTTGAATTTAAACAACTGTCCAATGAACAGTTAAAATAACATTTTATGCTCAAAAATTGCACAAAAAAGTTCATAGATGCTGTCTCAAGCGGATGCACTCGCACTCGCACTGGTTCGAGCGCGCTGAGATATCGTGTCGTGACCGGGGTCTATGTGTGCGTTGCTCGAGCGTGGTTTGTATGTAGATTGACTTCTGTACATTCTGTGGAATTGCGCTTAGTGAATGGCTGACTAAGCATAAATCCTTATCAAACTCTGTTCTATTACAGGACGAGCAGCTAAAGCTAGCCCAGCAGAGTTTCCACCTAGTGGGCAGTTCAGCATCAGAGTGCGACACTATCCCGGGGCGCCAGTGCATGGCCTCCTCTTACTTCTTAGCGGGACACTATGAGGAAGTGCTGGTGTATCTCAACTCTATCAAGAGCTTCTTCGTCAATGATGATACGTTCAACTTTAATTATGCTCAGGTAAACATGTTTAGAAAGTTAATTACTTGATTTATTACTAGCGGCTGCCAGGGATATCGCACGCGTGCAAGTAGAAAATTGTCGGCGCTGTGGGCGAAGTGGGCCCTCGCCCACGGCCTCGCACCCAAAGTGGCCTCGCACTAGCGAGAACTCTTTAAAAACGAAGGTTTTTAGGGTTCCGGACAAAACGGAACCCTTATAGGATCACTTTGTTGTCCGTCTGTCTGTCTGTCTGTCAAGACCCTTTATCTCGGAAGCGAGTGGAGGTGTAGAGTTGAAATTAAAACTATATACTAAGGTCTGCGGTCCCTTGAAGCTGTGAAAAATTCAAACTTCTGAGTTAACGAATAACAAAGATACGTCCGTTTATGTCGCAAAAAACGTCTATTTCGACACTCTCAAGGGAATCAAAATTCATAGGGTACTTCCCGTTGACCCAGAATCCTGAAATATGGCATAAAGCAAGGTCTTATAGCACAGGTATAGGAATAAATCTGAAAACTGTTTCGTAGACACGTCTCAAAAAAAAACTTTTTTTTCTATTCGGAAAAATCTTAGTAACTCAATCCGGGAATTGAACTGTTTTCATAGGTAAGTTTGTACGGAACCCACAGTGCGTGAGTCCGCACTTGCCCGGTTTTTTTTATAATTGATAGGCTTGCCTTTGACCACTATTTTACCTGGTCGAACACTATATTGCGACAGTCGCTGTCTCGTTTTCTAATTTATGAAAGAAAAAGGCCTCGCCGATGTGCCTTCGCCCACGTCTGAATTAGTTCACGCTACGCCTCTGGAATTGTCCCAAGGGAACATAGGTATGTTCCCTTGTACTTTTTATCACTGGAGTAGGTACTCCAGGGATGAAAAGTACTCATGTGTTATGCCAGAACATTGTCTACCCGTGTACTAAATTTTATTCAAATTTGTTTAGCTGTTCAGAGGTGTTCGTTGACAAACCAGAAATCAGTTTTGTTATTGCTTATATAATCATGTTTATTTATGATTATATAAATATTATTTACGAACAGAATGTTCGTAAACACATTTTAAATTTTGTGCGACCGCCATTGTACATACGGTTGTACAACTTGAAAAACGTTTAATTCTCGTACTGTACACCACGGGTGTACGAAATTTATTTGGTCAAAAATTTTGGTCTCTATATCTTCGTTATTCCTGAAAAAAAAAAACAATATTAGTTTACTAAAAAACGCGCAATTACGTAATAATAATACCCACGCCTCGCGCGCGAGCGGTTAAATATTATGGCCATAAAAGCATGCGGGTCTTTGCTGCGAAAAATAGTACCTATCTCTATTCCATCTGTTTAGGTAATTAACTAAATGTAAAAAATCTTGACATGTCTTTTATTTAGAAGTATTCTAAAAATTTTATCTAAAAATGTTTACAATTTGTTATTTACCTGTACCGATGTTTGGTAATTAACTAAATTTAAATAATCTTTGTATGTCATTTATACGATTTTTTTAAAAATAAAAAGACATACTATGATTGTTTACGTTTAGTTAACTACCTAAACAAATGGAGTATAGATACATTTTGATACAAGTGAACAATCTTTGTCATTGCGACCGAAGCGGAATTTGCCCGAGCCACAGGCGAGTGTGTTATGGAGCCAAGTGCTGCAGTGACCCACGTGTATCAAACGACGTTTTTCAATACACTTATGAGGAAATAAATAAATGGGGGTTTACAGGCGACTGGTAGGGGTCGCTTAACGCCTAGCCTGATACGATAAATGTATAAATATTGGCACGTTTCCGTACTAGTGCGGAAAACAGTAAATTGCGTGTCTAAGAGCGGTAGGGCCAGAAGCAGTTTTTCGAGGAGTATTAAAAAAATAATCACCGCCGCATATAGATTATTGAACGGTTGTCTATTTTTAACTGTGACGAAATCAGAAAAATAAAACCCTCGTTGTGATAACCTACCCAAATCCATTCAACCGTTAAGACGTGTAAACGTAACAAACAAACTCACATTTGCATTTAAAATATTGGTTAGAATTTTATTTTTAAATAGTATAAACTAGTGAATTACGAAACGCACAGGACCGGTCATTATGGTGACCATAGATATAAGAAAGGAGGAGATTATATGTTATGTAGTAAAAATGTACCGGAACACGATGTCTCCAGTTTCCCCTACTACCGCCGACACTACTACACATGCAGCAATAGTTATGCAATCAGTCCATACTACACAGTCAATTATAAACCTTACGTTCCTAAAAACAGCGTGTATTTTCCATGCACCTACAACTTACGCACACATTAAATGTCGATGTGCTATGCAAAAGCAATTTATTTTACATTTACGCTAGTGATTGACTAAATAGAAAAGTTATCGATTTGTTCATTTTTTGTTGTCTTTGGGTCCCAAAAACAAAATCAATATGTCCAGAAAATAATATATTAATAATAGAATAATAAAATTTTCTTTCATAAAACCCAAAAACTCTAACCATTTACCCGCATTAAGCCATTATATACGGCATTTTAGAACGTCAATATCAAATACTAAAAACCGGCCAAGTGCGTGTCCTGGTTCTTTAAAATCCTGAAAAGTTTAATAACTTATATTATGAATTATTACATGAAAAAGCTTTCAGTTACTAAAAAAATTGTAACTCACTTCTATAAAAATAAGGTCTAGTCTTAATTTAAGGATTGCCCATTCAAAAAGACTGCGTTTTTTTTAGAGACTAAAGCATTTCTAGTTGAAAGTGAATTGAGCACCTATTAGGTAGCCTTCCAGTGGCATCAATCCATTGCTTTATTAAAATTGCGTCTTTCGGGAAACTGAAAACATAAAATAACATTTTAGTTATCATTTTACCTAAGTTTCTGCTAAACCTCACCGTGTAAGACTTTTATTAGAAAAAAACAGAGCTTGTTAAATAAAGAGCTAGAACATGTTGCCTTATTTTAAGCAAAAGTCGTTATTAAAATCTGAATCATGCCCGTTATTGAAGCGAATTCGAAACTTTTGAAGACTTTAAGAAGGAAGTTAAAATATCAAAATCAGAAATAAGTAAGGAAATAACACGAAGATAAGGCATAAGATACGATATCTGAAACCAAAAAATAGTCCTTCGACTATTAACTTACAATTTAACTAACTTACTTTACGACAGTTGCTTGCGTATTTCTTTACTACTCTATAAAATAATCAAAATAAATAAAAATAATTACATTATTTCACTTCGGATATCCAACCAATCGATATTATGGTCAATAGTCTACAATAGTAGATCATACAGGCACATCATTAACTCACCGCAACTAACAGCGGCCGTATTATGAAATACACCGCATTGATAAAGTATCGTTATGTTATTTTTACATTGCTTGTTCAGTTGCTGAGCGTTAAAATTTGGTAGTGGTTAAAGAGCAATGTATTTACTGTAAGAGTAATACAGTCGCCTTGATATTTGAAAACAAAAATAACGTAGTAGCAGCAAGGGATATTAGAAGATTTGTTGTTTTTACTGATTTTAAAGATAAATATAGTATTAAACTTGTACTTACAAATGGTAAGAGATTCCGTGATGACCCAGGCTTCTCTTATCGCTTCGGTTCTTGCACGAAACCACTGCACAACACGGCATTTTAAATTGTTTACGATCACGTATCGCGAATCTCCCAAGTTTATAACTGACGGCCATTTGCCCGTGTATGCCGTTTTTGCGCAAGTCGCGCGGAAATGCACACGCCCCCTTGCCACTTCTCCTGTTTTTTATATTTCTATGATGGTGACACTTGGGGGAGGCCTATGTCCAACAGTGGACGTCTTTCGGCTGAAATGATGATAATGAGTACTTTACTGCGATTCCACCTGATGGTAAGCAATGATGCAATCATTGATGGTGAGGCGCACTATAAGTTTATTAAGATTTCCTTCAAACATATATCAGGGTCAACCCTGTGTTTTCAGTACACAATAAACGTGTTCTCTATCCAACAGGCGAAGGTAGCTACTGGTTTCTACCGCGAGGCTGAAGAGAGTCTCCTGATGATCCAGGACGACGCCATCCGCAACTCGTTCACGTTCCTCGCCTGTCTCTGTCGCTGCCACGTCATGAACAAGGACGCGGCGCTCGCCTGGGACATGTGTGTTAAGGTAGGAACACCTCTCTGCCATAGGAGTTATAGACAGCCCACTCTACAGAGTCTGCATGGAGGAGGACGAGACAGCTGGGGCCCAAGTCTGCTATTTTTTATAAATTCGTCATTCCAACACGATCCCATTGTCATTTTGCTAAAAGCTCGTAATCTGCTAATTATTAATGTGACCGATCATTGATCAGTCAATGGTCTCGTAATAGAGTTGTGGTAGATTAAAAGCAATGACTGCACAATGACGTTCTAATGGTAGATCACTGATCAAAGGAACTGTCAAAATTTTAGCAGATTACCGTATACGTCAGACATTCATTTGTCAATATGTATGATTACCATTCTATGCCACTTCTTTCAATGGAGTGTCAGTGGTTGACCATTGGAAAGTCATACCTAATGACGCCATTATATTAGTAGATTACCAAACTTGTCAAAACCAACAATTATGAAATCAATGATAGACCATTCTGACACTGTTGTAATAGCAGACTTGAGGCCTAGCTCATCTGCTTCTAAGTTGCCCAGTGATCGCTGGATACTGGGCAAAGTACTTCGGAAACCCAGGTAACCTCCGTGAAATGGTCAGTAACACCAAGGCGCTGCTGGCCTTATTGTCCTACCCGTACGCAAAATTTTAATTTTTTTACTCGTGGAATTGTGAACACCAGCCTGAAATACGAAAGGTATGAATTTGTGGCCCAGCGAGGCTATGGGTTGGCTTCCGAAAGGGAAATCCGGGGTCCTAAATGCATGACGGTCATTGAAAAAGGTATGAACTAAATAAATGTGTGTTTAATTTTCAAGGGACCCTTCCTTCACATTTTTCACTTACCGTTGACTTTTTTCAATACACTTATAACCGACGTTTTTCAAGACACTACTAAGTTACTGTGAAAAATGTTTATAAGTTTGTAGCGACATCTACATACGAACTAAAATTCAGATTCTGCATCGCGGTATTATAGTTGTATGCGTGGTTAGAACATACGCAACAGTCGGAAATCAACTGTCGGGCAGTTGCCCGGAGCCGACACATCATCCGTCTGGTCGGACGATCCTCCCTTTTCAACGGAGGATTGCGGGACCGTACACCCGGTTGCGCATACCTCTGAAAGTTTTTCACTTAAATTTTATGTAATTACATAATATTATTAAGTATTATGTAATTACATAATATTTAATAAAACAATGTCGTGGGAAATAGCTCGCGGATCTTTTCTCATACATTCAGGTGCACGGAGGTCGTGTGGAAGCTGTGAGTGGTGGGAGCTTCCGCGCGACCAGCCGGCTACAATAAACGTAATAAACTAACTTCTACCAGCGGCTTCGTCCGCCTGAATGTCGCGGACACGAAGTCGAAGTCACATAAAAAGTAGCCTATGTCCATTCTTGGATTTCAAGCTTTCTCTGTACCAAATTTCATCAATATCAGTTCAACAGTTTATCCGTGAAAGCGTAACAGACAGAGTTATTTTCACATTTATAAAATTAAATATGGATTGTGCCGTGTCCTGACCGCCGCAGATTTTCCCACTAGTGCGAAATACACTGCATTGCGACCCTTAAAAAGATAGGGATAGGAGCGGATTTTCGAATAAGTGTGTTGAAAATGGAATTTCGATATAGATTTGAAAAAAAAAAAGATAATTGATGCGCATTTTAACGATAAATAATCAATTATAAAACAGTGGTTGTGTTTGGTTGACAGTCGGCGGGCACTCCCGACAGCTTCGCGTTGCTGCAACTGGTTGCGAACGACAGCTACCGCATGGGGCAGTTCCTCGTCGCCGCTAAGGCTTTCCACATGCTCGACAGGTGAGGCCAATTATCACAGAATCTGGCTATATAAATCGAATTCCAAACTTCGAAATGGATACCATTTACTTTCTATAAAGTTTTCTTTAAAAGCGTTTCAATATTTTAGGAAAACATTAATATACATAGTAGCGGTAAACTAATTTAAATCACCGCCCTTTTGGATACAGACCTTTTTTTTTAAATTTTTCAATGCGTTTATTAATTTGTCAATTAATGATTTTAGTGTAATTGTATCGTTGCGTCAATTTATATTTATTGTTTGGTAATGTTTTTGACTTGGACACTAAGTTCTTTAAGCCGTGCCATTGTTTGAATAGCTAATTTGTTTACCATTAAAATTTGGATTTACACACTTTAATTATTTTTGTAGTATTTGGCAGCAAATCTATCAAGTAACCTTCTCGGCAAGGTAGTCAACACTACATTAAAATTCTCAGCTCCATTTTGCCAAGATCGCGCCTGTATCAATGATTCAACATAATTATTGAACAGACCCTTGGGATACAAAACTACACCTATTTCACTATATCCACTAAGAATCGATTTGCGAATAATTAAAACAGTCACTGAACTCACTTGAAGAACTCCCGCTAAAAACTTTACGTCAATATTTTGTCATCGGTAAATTGCAGATTCCGTATGATTGTAATAAATATTATGAAAAAAATGTTTCATAATCACATCCAAATTCATTAGTTTGCAACATAACCGTATCATATTTAGAAAAAAATACTTCACAATTTCTCGAGATATTTTACAAACTTGCGACTTTTGCAATATTTCGGTGATATAATGTATATAAGTTAAGCACAGTACATTTTCGATGAATTATTTGTGGTTTCTACATCCCAGATTGGATGGCGGCCCAGAAATGTGGGAAGGTCTTCGCGGGGCAGTCTGCGGTTGTGCCCAGGCCGCCGCAGCCAATAAGCCTAATGCAGCCGCCGAGCTCAGAGACGCCCTGGCTTTACTTAAAGGCCCCAGGTCCCACACCAGAGCAGACAACATCGTGAGGACCATCAGCAAGTGGGCCCAACAGAACAGGATCCCCGTGTGATCAGAGTCCAAGGCTTGCCTTGTAGCGTAGCCTTCTGTAGACTAGTGTAGAGCTTATAGATATCGAATACTGGTACATTGTCAAGTTCAATAATTTTTTTAAACTGTTTCATTGTTTACTTTTATTTCAGAATAACTCATGAATTTATATTAGACCCCTAGTTTGGTCCCTCGAGCCGGATGTTTGGTCCTTCGAGCCGGATGCAACAACAAAAATTGGAACATATCTATAAAGATTTAAGGTTTTAATTTAAAATAATGAACATCCGAACTAGTTTTGGTTAATCAATCAAGCAAATATGAAGCCTTGTCCATATTTATCGATACTACTCCGAACCTTTGAGCGGCATACGTTAGTCTTGACCAAGTTATTAACTAAGAATGAGCGTAATTACATTAAACCATAACATGAACAAATTCTCGGCCTCAATGATTCACTTTACTAACTCGCTTTAGACTGACATTTATCAAATTATCACATACAAACTAAAGTACCTACTAGTACTGAAATAGAACCAGTATTTCTCGTACATATTCGTACGTTCGCCCTAAATCGGCAGCTACATTGAATATTTATATTGCCGCAAATTGGCGGAATATGCCAAAGTTATTTCTTAATCTTTAGACACGTATGATAGCCAGATTTGGTCTCACGTGTCCCAGATCTAGAAACTTAATTTACTACTTCCTTTTAATTATCTAAATCCTAAAATGTTTACGCACTACCTATTTCCTTTTTGGTGTACTTCAAGCATCAACTTTTAATTTATAACTCCATTAATGCTGTGACTACATTATCGCGCGAATATTCGTGTCGCGTTGTCGCGATAAAAGCATCGTATACGGCATACGCGATGTTGTTGTCTACATGTTGACCGCTAGTCAATCGCATTTCTATGCGGCTGTGTAAGTGTCGACAAGCATTTGTGTTCGCCCGAATACTTCGCAATTCGACGAATTACTCGGCCACATTTGTCGCGATAACGCGAATATTCGCCGAATCCCGTTTTTTTTAAGGTGGGAATTCATTCAATGAATTTTTCCGCACTAGGACCGTTACCGGATGGCCGGACAACGAGCTACCCATTGCTCGTCGTCCGCAAGCCCACGCCTACGGTGGCTGGAAGTCGGAGTCGGGATCCCAGAGGCTAGGGCGTGAGGATGTCCGTTCCCTCACGCGTGCGGCCGCCTCCTTCGCTAGCATTACTGCTTCACAGGAGGCGACCGCCTGCCATTCCTCCTCGCTCCGGAAGTCCGGACCATGGCCGGTACGAGGGCCCAGTACGCGAAGTCGACGCTGCCGATCGCCCAAGCGGGGTACACCTCCACCGTATGCTCCACCGTGTCCTCTGAGCTGTCCTCGCCAAATCCCGATAATGTAGCCACAACATTACGGGCAGAGGGAATACTTTTATAACTAAATATATTTTACAGCACTTATTTAAAAAAACTGGGCAAGTGCGAGTCGGACTCGCGCACTGAGGGTTCGGGTTCCGTACAAACTTGAAAGGTAAATTGCGGTTTACGATTTATGACGTATTAAAAAAAACTACTTACTAGATCTCGTTCAAACCAATTTTCGGTGGAAGTTTATAAGGTAATGTACATAATATATTTTTTTTAGTTTTATCATTCTCTTATTTTAGAAGTTACGCCCCCCCCCCCCCCCCGTAACTTCTAAAATAAGAGATTTTTTTCCGAAACTATAAGAGCTATACTGTTGAAACTTGGTAAGTAGATGTATTCTGTAAACCGCATTAAGATTTTCACAAAAAATAGAAAAAAAAAACAATAAATTTTGGGGGTTCCCCATACTTAGAAATGAAACTCAATTTTTTTTTCATCAAACCCATACGTGTGGGGTATCTATGGATAGGTCTTCAAAAATGATATTGAGGTTTCTAATATCATTTTTTATATACTGAATAGTTTGCGCGAGAGACACTTCCAAAGTGGTAAAATGTGTCCCCCCCCCCCGTAACTTCTAAAATAAGAGAATTATAAAACTAAAAAAAATATATGATGTACATTACCTTATAAACTTTTTTTAGTTTTAGTTAAGTTTAGTTTTGTATCGTTGATTATGATGATGACGGCAAAACTCTAATGAGTTTATGATTTGCATCTTCTGTGTTATATATTTCTTGTATAAATTCAGAAGATAGGTATTAATAAATGAAAAAAAAATCCCTACGTATGACAGTTAATAAAGTAAGTATGGTATGAAACTGCAAATAATTAGGTATTAAAACATTCGTGTGATATTATTAAAACCGAGCCGTATGAATAGCCCTCATTATGCAACAGTTTCATAAATTACTATTGAATAATACTTAGTAGAGCAACTTTCTGACCGTTTCAAATTTTGTTTTAAATATTACGCTAGATAGGATGAATGCGGGGGCTGTGAGGAGCTACGGGGGGTGCAGAAAAACAGGCCGCACGCGATTCTTATATTGTGCACTAGAAGACGTAAGCCTTAAAATAAAATAAAATATTTAAAATATCCCAATCCCGCAAATCGCTGACTTCAATCCTGCAAGCCTGCGGGATCGCGATTTTGATGCGGGATTGGATTCTCTTCTCGCAACCATCACCACGTCATCCTACACTAATTACATAACAACTCCAGAAATAATAATCTGAGTCCCAGTTATTCCCAGGATGTGTTCACGATACATTCATATCACAACTATGTAATGTATGTGTATGCCAGCCGAGTCTAACCAGGCAATGCAACATACCGGTTTTGGCAGAGACGATTTCAACATGCACCATTTCCGCTAGGACGCTGGGTACCAAAGCAATTAAGAGTCGGACAGACTTCATAAATAATCACTAGATTTAACAGGAAAGCTATAAAGATTTAATTCTAAATAAACTAGTTTTACTAAATATGGGATGCCATTTAGGACCTACACGAAAAGACTAATTTTATCAATTGGGAACTTAACAATTTTTAGGGTTCCGTACCTCAAAAGGAAAAAAACGGAACCCTAGGATCACTTTGTTGTCCGTCCGTGTGTCTGTCTGTCTGTCTGACAAGACCCTTTATCTCGGGAACGCGTGGACGTATCGAGTTGATATTAAAACCACATACTTAGGTTTGCGGTCCCTTGAAGCTATGAAAAAATCAAATTAATGGTAAATTAATTTGATTTTTTCATAGCTTTTCTGCTAAATTAATGGAAAAAAGGATATAGCCGTTTATGTCGCAAAAAACGTATATTTCGACACTCAAGAGAACCAAAATTCTGTACTTCCCATTGGCCCAGAATCCTGAAATTTTGCATAAAGCAAGGTCTTATAACACAAGTATAGGAATAAATCTGAAAACAGAAAATTTGTTGATTTTTTTCTTTTGCGATTTGAAAAAAACTTGAGACACCAATCAGGAATGGAACTCTTTACATAGGTAAGCTTGTACGGAACCCTCAGAGCGCGAGTCCGACTCGCACTTGCCCAGTTTTTGTATCAAAAAGTTATCATTTCAAGCCGAAAGACGTCCACTGTTGAGCAGCTTGAGAGCTTTCCCGGTGCGCCACAACGACCTGTCCTGGGCATCTCGCATCCATCTGATTCCCGCGACCCTTACTAGGTCATCGACAGCTTGTGTAAGGCCTACCAACGCTGCATCTTTCGGTGCGCGGTCGCTACTCCAGAACCTTTTAGCCCCATCGTCCATCGACCATCAGTTCTGCGAGCAATGTACCCTGCCCATTGCCGCTTAAGTTTGGTGATTCTTCGGGCTAACTGATAACTTTGGTTCTCTTTACCTTTATCGATTTTCCCACCATGCGGCCACTAGGCTGTTCCTTATATAAATATTTGAAATACCGATTGTTGCTTCATTTTATGACCTAAATATTATCAAAGATTTATCTAAGAGTTTAGTACAAAATATTGTACAAAAATAAATTCGGACATGTACCCGATTCCGTCTGAATATGGAGTTGACATGACAGAATCCAGATATAGTTAATTCGTGATTGCAATAACTAGATTCAAATTAAATTTATTTTTACGACTGATACCATAATGATTCGTGCATGATTCGTGTTTATTCGCCATGAATTTATTTCGAAAAGCAAATTTTTACATCTTATAGATTGTACCAGCCAGGCTGAAATGGCCACGTCACACGAATGCACCCGGACAGGTTGGTGAGGATTGTCACTCCCTGGACGCCTGAGGAAGGACGACGTCGTTGAGGTAGACCGCGGCGCGGTGAAGGTGGTGTGACGATCAGATCATGTTCACGGGCCAAACTTGGCCAGAAATCGCCCTAGACAGTGAGGTTTAGAATGAAAAGGGAGGCCTTTACCCAGTAGTTAGTGTACCACTGGTCAATAATCAATAATCAATAATCATTTATTATTTGTTTAGCATAGGCTGGCTATTAATTAAAAAAAAAACTCTGCAAGTTCGAGTCGGACTCGCGCCCTGAGGGTTCCGTACAAACTTACCTATGAAAACCGTTCAGTTCCCGAATTGAGTTACGAAGATCTTTCTGAATCGCAATTTTTTTTTTTGTGACGTAACAACAATTTTACTGTTTTTAGATTTATTCCTATATCTGTACTATAAGACCTTTATGCAATATTTCAGGATTCTGGGTCAACGGGAACTAGTACGCTATGAATTTTGATTTCCTTTGAGAGTATCTAAATATACGTTTTTTGCGACATAAACGACCGTATCTTTTTTTCGTTAACTTAGAAGTTTGATTTTTCACAGCATCATGGGACCGCAGACTTGACTATATGGTTTAATTTCAACTCGATACCTCCACGCGTTCCTGAGATAAAGGGTCTTGACAGACAGACAGACAGACGGACGGACAGACGGACAACAAAGTGATCCAATAAGGGTTCCGTTTTTTCCTTTTGAGGTACGGAACCCTAAAAATAGATGAAACCATAGATATCAGAAAGGTGATATTGATTCATGATTAGTCTTGACTGTCTTGATAAAGTCATTGTTGACTTATAATATTATCAATGGCATGGTTTCTGTAGTTCATATAAAGCGAAGCACGAGAGTTGGTGCTTAGATAAAAAAACTCAAAACCCAAAGTACTTATTAATTTTAATTTAAACAGTTAAAGGCACTTTTAAGTTGTGAAGGACAGTCAGTAACAATAAAAGAAAAAAAAGGATGAAGCAGCACGTTCCAGAGCGTAGATCTCTACGGAGAAAAACGTGCGAAAAACTAAACCGGGTCTAGAACACTAGGCTATTCATCAGGATTGATAACTGATTCCAGATTTGGTTCATTAGTCCAATCTACAAAGCCTCGAGCACAGGCACAGGGTAGCCAGCCTATCGGTATTTTACAGGTTGCATTTTGGAGAGTGTGCGCGGGAATTGCATGACTTGATTCCGCCATCTCCTTTCTACCATCGGACAACCCGACGTACGGCGAGTATTCACCCTTACGTTGTTGAAACTTCAACGGTCCGGACTAAGCGTTTCGCTTCGTCGTTTATACCGCGTACATCGAAGGACTGGAACAATTTTGCCTACTGCGGTCTTCTCGTCCAACTATAATTTAGGTGTCTTCAAGGCTAGAGTGAATAGGCTCTTAATAAACTAGTGCGCCTCACCATTAATGATTGCATCTCTGCTTACCATCAGGTGGGATCGCAGTCAAGCACTGGTTTATATGAATAAAAAAAAAAACAGATAAATTATAGTAGTAGACTATGTATGAATAGATTGACGCGATCCACCAAGGTCGTTGTCAGCCAGGGCTGCGGGATTGTTTGTAAGAGTTACCGCGGGCAACTGAAGGAACACAGATAAATTTTAGTCAGTAAAAAATCTGACCCGCCCTTTCTCTCCCTCTAGAACAGGAGAAGTTATTTGTTGATTTCCAACTAAAAAAAAGACGAATAAAGCAAGGTTTAGGAGCAGAATAGTGCTTTTTTGCAACATGCTGCAGTGTAAAATTCCATAAATTTATCAAATAAAGACATAAAATACTGCAAAAATTGCATTTATTTATAAATCTAAATTATATTTACATGTACGTAAATAATACGATGCGTCAAGATCAGGTCCGTAGGCAACAGTCAAAGCAGTACATAATAAATAATAAGTTACAGTAGACGGGCGAGGTCATCAGGCGCGCCTAGTCTTGCTGAACGAACCTCCTTGGTCTTACAGACTAGGGCCGGAGAGCAAAGGCGAATGAAACTAGAAAAAAGGGCCATCTCTCGATTTCACATTCAAACTGAAAACGTCCAATGGTACATTTTGACGTTTTTTTTTCCAAAATATTAACAAGCAGGGCCCGAAAACAATAACATTAACTTCTACAAAAGATAGGCAATAAAAAACTCATTATAATTCGCCTTTACCATATAGCCGCAGCCTATGATTTCTAACCAAACTAATACCGAAAAATCTTAGTCAAAAATCATGCTACAACCTTCATCACCTCCATTTTAAATCTCAACAGACATCACTGTTCTAAACTCGAAATCTATCTATGGTGGCAGAAAATTCTGTTAAACTAGAGATACTCTAACTTCCCACCATTTTCTGCTCGTCAAAATCTGTCTTGATCATTCAGCAAGGGGCTAGGTCGCTTAGTATTCGGTGTTGCTGGGCTTAGCCCCACGGGTGGGCGACGACGCCGTGGCCTGCGGGCAGCGTGTACCTCGCGACGGGCGCAGCCACGGCGACCTGCGCCGGCGCAGCGTATACCTTCGCTATGGGAGCTGCTACAGCTACTGGGGCTGCCACCTGAAAGGAAATCAATCGTCAAGACAAACACGTCAAGAGTAATTCGGAGTTCAGATGAACCCTGGCAAAACCCTCACGTTATGGTGATGAAATAAATCGTGAAGATATTTTTAGAGTTCGGGCGGACCCAGGCAAAACATTGAATACTCTAAGGCAGACAAAAATGAATAGAAATCTCAGTATGAAGGAGAGAATTAATTGAGTTTGTTTTAATTTATGTCTGGCAATTGCCATAGTCATACTAATGATGCTATATAGGGTGACTGGTAATTAGTGACCGATACTTAAACACGTGATTGTACTCATGATTACAAACAACTTTCCCAAAGAAACTTTTTTTATATACTCACTAGTTTTATCACAGTAACAAAATAGCTGTTTGAATCTAAGGCTGTTTGTAATACGCGCGCGCACACCTATGGGTTTGCAAGCCGCGCGGGTGTATTTATTACTATTGTAGGTACGGCGGCGGGGTCACGCGGCTAACAGCTGAGCGGCCGCCGGTCGCAGTCGCGCGCGCGTATTTAAACAGCTATTTTGTTATTGTGATAAAACTAATGAGAATAATTATAAAAAAAGTTTCTTTGGGAAAGTTGTTTGTAATCATGAGTACAATCACGTGTTTAAGTATCGGTCACTAATTACCAGTCACCCTATATTTTGGTAGAAAGTTCCTTGCCATATAATTAGGTGTATCTATAGTACGTTACGTACGTAAAAAACGCCACAGCCCTCGAAAGCAAAAGGTGGAAGAAACTCAGGCGGGTTTTGGTTAGTAAAATTCTCACCCTTCCTCTCATTCCACCCAGAGCGTCAGAAGTTATATGAAGACTTCCCAGCTCCCAAAAAAAATCGTCATATTCACCATCAGCAATATTTTACGTAAAGCGACCGTCATCTGACCTCAATTGTTGGGTAACACGATACCCAATACACACATGGCCCCTTAAAAACTACAAAACTCACCGCATGAGCAGCAGCGCCCGTCCTCTCAACAACAGCATTAAATCCGTTGATCTTGTCTGCCGTGTAGGTGACCTTGCGGACATGGCCGTCAGGCTCCACTAGGCTGTAGGAGCCGTGCACCACGCCGTTCTGCAGCGTCTCCGAGGCGTCCTTGTGGTCGCCAGTGGCGGGGTCTGCTACGCCGTAGGAGAAACTGTACGCGGGGTTCGGGTCGACGGGCTCAGCGCGGACCACCTTGTAGGAGAGAAACCATTTTTTTTACTTATTTATTTATCTCAGATCTCAGGACCTTGGGATCCTGGATCTTTGGAAGGCGTAGGAGAGGCAGAAGCCAACTTGCAGAGGCACTTTTCATGGAACTTGGTACCAACCGACGATTATCCCTGAACGCGCTATGCTAGTGCACTCAAGGACACCCCCCGGTTAGTGGGAACCTATATACGACGTTACACTTATAAGGCTCGCGTTTGACCTCTATCTAACCTGATGGTAAGCTATGACGATGGAGCACGCTCACTTAGAAGTACCTATTGATTCTTAATTTAAAGACCCCTAGGGTGTAGCTATGAGGGAACACAGACTCCGGCAGGAAGTTCCGCTCTTTAGCTGTACGCAAGATTAAAGTGTTCCTAAAACTATTTGAACAGTTGGTACAAAAAGTTGGTAATGTCCACCATATACCGGTGATGCAACGTGGCACCTACCTCTTGTGGACCAATAAAGGAACACGTCAATTGTTTAAAAAAGCATTATGTGAGTCCAGCAGAGTATCAGTAGGTATGGCGTAGAGGTCCCTGGTTCGGACCTTGATTGCTTTCCCATGGGGACAGCTAGAAACCACAGAAGGTCACCACGTCTGCTGCAATTCTTATACTCCTTTTCTTTTGATCCCTCGCAAAACAAAGTGTAATTGTTTTTTCTTCACAGTATTTAATATCGCTGTAAAACTTATGCTATGACTATCTGAGTGCTGATTACTCACTACAGTCCGTTCACACTTTTATATTAAACTCTGTCATATTTCTTAAGGCTACGAGAAAAAAGATCTGTAATGAAAAGTCAAAATAACTGTAAAATCAGAAATCAGACACGTTTATTTCAAATAGACCATTTAGGTACAGGCACTTTTGAATTGTCAAAATGTCGGTCAGTCAAAAAAAAGTGAAATTAAATTGTGAATAGACTGTACAAGCATTTCTTATACTTACAGCTTTAACAACAGGTGCGGCATAAGCTGCGTGAGCGATGGCAGGCGCGGCGATAGCAGGCGCAGCAATAGCGTGTGCCGTGATCGCCGGCGCATACGCTGAGGCGTAGGCGGGTGCGGCGTACGCAGGCGCGGCGTACGCAGGCGCGGCGTAGGCGTGTGCGGCGTACGCTGGCGCGGCGTAGCCGTGGGAGGCGTAGCCGATGCCGTCCAGCAGCCCCGGCCGCGCTATCGCTCCGGCGCACGCGCAGCATAATAATAACAACTGAACGAGGAAATAGAGCCTTTAAATTACATATAATCATCTTATCGTTCCGCCAGCCTATGGTCTACTAAAGAGAATATACATAATTCTTTTGTACATGTACGGCTTGACCAATTTTGATGAAATTTGTGCGTACATTTGTGTGTCTCCGGATGGTTTGTAAATATAATTGAAGCCCGTAAGTTGCCCTACAATCAGGTTCTCAATTTTATTATTTTTCTGATGAAAAGCTAACTTTCAGGGAGGACAACGTCAGACGGGATCGCTAGTCTAGTATATATAATATGGGTAATATTTATTAGCATATAATTTAAATATAATAAATAGATACCTACTAAAAGCAATCACAAGTTGAAGTAAAAGTAGACATTTCTTCCAAACGCAAACTTGAAGTGTTACATGAATGGAGCTATATAGGGTGTATAGATCCATCCCTCTTTCTCTGAATTCTCTGACTTTCTCTGATTGATTATTTTGACAAGTCATGGTAAGGTCCCGGATTGACCTCAGGGTAGACCAAACTAAATAATCCAAGTGAAAATCGAACCCGCGACAAATAGATTAGCCTAGCCTAGATTCCTTAGAATGTCAATCGCTTAATGGGTCGCATACTACGCCACGCGTGCGAGCAGATTTAAACACGCCAAAGTGGGGTCGCCTGTTTCATTACTATAAGATTTTGATATATTTGAAAAATTAAAGTTTGACAGCACGGTTGGTGCAGTGATAGAGCGATTGGCTGCTGCGCTGCGGGTGACAGGTTCGATTTCCGCACGTAACAAATTTTTGTATGGCGTACAGATAGGTAGATTCCGGGTCTGGGTGTCTTGTGAATGGGAGTTTACATGTTTATGTAATTCCTAGTGTGGGTCAACGTTTGTTAAAAAACCGGCCAAGTGCGGGTCAGACTCGCGCACGAAGCGTTCCGTACCGTGCGTACCAAAAATCGGCAAAATAATCATATCTTATTTAAATGGGATGTATTTATGGGAGCCCCGCTTAAATATTTATTTTTTTCTCTTTTTAACCGACTTCAAAAAGGAGGAGGTTATATGTTCGGTTGAATGTATGTTTTTTTTTTTATGTATGTTCACCGATTTCTCGGTCAATTGTGGACCGATTTTGAAATTTTTTTTTTGTTTGAATTGTTATGCTTCCGAGTTGGTCCCATAGAAATATTGTTATGATCTGATCATGAACTTCGAAGATATGGAACAGAACTCCTCATAGGATCACAGCAGAACCGTCGTAACAAGCAAAATTGCTTTGTTTATACGTGTAGTCGATGACTGACTGAAAGTAGAGGGGGAATATATCGAATTGATCTGATGATGAAGCCTGAAGTTAGGCACCGGAACACTCTAATAAATTAATGTAATCTAACCGTGTTTGGGATTATTAGAATTGTCATGAGATGCACTCTGGATATAAGGTATTTAAGTTTGGCTGAGGGGTACTTTTTAGTGGTGGTACCATAACTAAAAAGTGTAAAATAAAAAACTTTTTACAAAAAAAAAATACAACCGACTTCAAAGTAAAAAAAAAAAACACTGAAAAGTGCAAAATAACTTTAATTTCGGAAATCGGTGTTAAATAACGAAGAGACAAAACTATTATAGAAACAACGATCAACAGCTTAAGCTGTTGATCCCCGCATTAACGCCGGCGTTCACGCGCCATTGTCTTACTATTGTGTCTCTAATTACGCACTCAAAAGGTTAATTTTAAACTGTCAATTTTTTTTTTGGTGTTAAATCATCAAATAACCTCTTTTGCTCTAGATGGAGCGAGAGGGAGTGTCAGACTTTTACTAACTACACCACCGCGTTCCTTCAGTTGCCCTTTTCGTACTAGGCCATGGTGTCTCTTTTGTACATTCCCTGTGCTCTGGGAACTTGACCTGTATTATGACTATCTTTTTATTTAAAACAGTTCACCTCTATTGTACCCTTCGAAGGTCATAGGGTCATGATATTTCACTTAAAGGTACAGTCAGGGGTCAAAAGTGCAGTTACTCTACCAATGCTAAAGTGTCTTAAAGTTATTTGTAGTAGAAGTTCAATGATTCATAAATATTAAATACAATGCGCTCCAAATAAGAATAGGATCGACGCCATGTTGTGACGTTACGTCATACTGTCAAATCGTAAGAAATTGGGCAAAATTGAAGAACTCAGAGATGAGCAAAATTGAAGAACTGGATTCTGATTAAACTATTTTCGTTCACAGTTCGTAAATAAATTAAATTTTAAAATTTTCTTGTTTTGCTCACCATAATAATTCTTCGATTTGACAGTATGACGTGACGTTACTACCTGTCGATCGATCCTATTCTTATTTGAAACGCATTGTACTTCAGATTCCATGCTACCGCGCGGATTTTCTGAAAAGTAAACCCGTTGTCTTAGAACGCAAAGGGCAACTGAAGGACACATGTGTGGTTTTAGTCAGTAAAAATCTGACACGCCCCCCGCCCCACTCAGAACGATTGGATGATTTCCCAACGTAAAAAGATTTCATGCTACAAATTAAATCAGTCTTTGGTAGAGTGCACCAGCACCCCTAGCCAAGTTTATAATGTGCAATCGTTAACGCTAGTCGAAAAGTAATCAAATGTAGGTATGGCAAATGACATCATCTCAACGTTAAGTCACGTGATCAGAACAAACGAATAGAAAATTTGTAGCCAAGTTCACATCGTTCAAAATGATAGAATGAATTGTTATCATTTCTACAATGTTTAACGCTACATTCTTTGTTATTGTAGAACGAGCGGCCGACTCGTTTTCTACAATTGCTGACACCGAGGCGTTACCGATTGGAGACGGAATTCGACACGAAACGGTTGTAACTTGGCTAGGGGGCAGCACTTTTGACTCTGACTGTTCTTATAGTTTGGGCTTTTAGTATTGTCATTGTAAAAAGCAGGGATGGCATGGAGCTCCGTAACTGTTCAGATTTGTTTACGCCTGTCAAGAAGTCCTACTAATACTCCTGATTTCCCGAAACAGTAACCGTTACCGAAATCGAAAATAAAAAAGCCCTAACCGAAACCGATATAAAAATTTCGGATAGTTTCAGATAAAGGTGGAGTCTAAATGACAGGTTTTTATTTGTTTTGCCCGGCCAAACAAATGATAATCTAGACTACAAATAAAAGTCAAATCTTGCTTCTTTTTTTTTAGGTGGAAAATCATCTCGCATCTCCCGCCCTTGGGCAGAGCGTGAGGTCGTGTCAGACTTTTACTGACTAAAACCCACTCCTGTTCCTTTTTTGCCTTCGTTCCAGGTCCCCAGGGTTCTCTTTCGCACAACCCGTGGCCCCAGTAGGTTTCGACCCTGCTGGGCCCCTACGGTTTGCTGACATCTCCTTAAGGCGTGCGTGGAACACTACGCGCCGTCGACGACTTGGGCTCGTTCCGGAAGGTTACCAGACTGTCGGACGGCGAGCTACCCATTGCTCGCCGTCTTCAAGCCCGCACCCTACGGTGGCTGGAAATCGGGATCGGGATCTCGGCGGCTGGGGCGTGAGGACCGTTCCCTCGCGCGTGCAGCCGTCTTCTTTGCTAGCATTACTGCTTCGAAGTAGGCGACCGCCTGCCATTCCTCCTCGCTCCGGACCATGGTCTGTACCAAGGCCCAGCGCGAGAGATCGCCCCCACGAGGACATGGCTGTGCTCCACCCAGGCGGGGCACACCTGTACCAAACAGGTACCATATGCTCCACCGTCTCCTCCGGGCGATTCACACAATGGTGACACCCGGGCGTTTCTTCCGCACGAATCCAGTACCTGTGTCATGCGAAGGTAAGGACGCCGTGTTGTCTTTCTAGCCACTCCTCAAAGAGAGGACTTACCGCCAAAATTGTGGCATGTCCAGCACTAGGTTACGACAGTCGCTGTCACCATTCCACCATGAGATACCACCGGAACTCTGTCCGCTATATGCGACTTGGCGCGGCAGCGGAGTTTCGGCCCAGCGTTGCATCTCCACGAATCGTGCTTGCGTGCAAGGACTGTTACCTCCAGATCCCATTGTGGCAGGCCAGCAAGGAGGCTCACCGCTTCGCGGGAAATCGTGCAGTATCCCCGCACCATCCGGATGGCCATGACTCTCTGGCACGCGTTCAGCTTGGCCGCTGGTCACTTTCGCAGCGACGGCACCCATACCGGCCCTATAAAAGGTCATGGACCGAACGATTCTGAGCCTACGGCAGGAGGCGTCTGGACCCCCTAGGTCGGGCAGGAGCCCCTTAAAGGCAGCCCTAGTCCGATCCAGTTTGGGAGCCAGACGTTGGAAGTGCTCCTCGAAATTCCACCGGCTGTCGAGGACGAGTCCCAGGTACTTTATCGTCGACTCGACGCCAATGTGAACTCCTCTTACCGTTATTTGGGAACCCGGTGGTGGCGCGTTCCGAGGGCAGTGAAAACACATGGCCTCAAACTTTTGCAGTGCCACCTCGAGTCCCAACTGCTGGATCCTCTCCACGATTGTCGCAACCCCGCGTGTCACTAGTTCGACCGCCGCCTGTTAAATCTTGCATCTAGTAGTTTACTTTTATAATTTAAAAATTCTAATATCCGTAACCGAAACTATCCGAAACTAGCAGATAATCCGAAATAATTTCATATCCCTAACATCTCTAGTAAAAAATGACAAAAATTCGGAGAACAGTGTAAATTCGCTGAACTTATATATGCATTTAAACCAATTTCAGTCCAGATTTCGCTTTTATTTAAAACAACAAGTGTAAAATATAAGTTAATGTTTACCTTAGCGAGCATGTCTGTCGCGTGCGCAGGTCTTGGGGTGAAGAGCACGTGTGTCCTTCCCCGCCGGCGCGCGGTATATAAAGCGGCAGGCGCACCGACCACGCACGATCACTGGCGTAGCTAACAAGTGCTAGGCGGGGCAGAGCCCCAGGGCCTCCAAAATCGGGGGGGCCCAAAACCTAATTAACAAACCCATTATTGAACTAACGAAAAATTTTCCCATCTTCAAAATTTAAATGAATGAGGTTGCAACACTACTTTAATTATAGCAACTCGTTTTAATCAGTAAAAGTCTGACATCTCCCGCTTCACCCAGAGCAGGAGAAGTTATTTTATCATTTCCCACATGAAAAAAGGGGCCCCAGTTTTTTTCTTGCCCGAGGGCCGTTGGTCAGCTAGCTACGCCCCTGCGCACGATCTACACTTGAGACACTTTCGCAACAAGGATACAGGCATATGTGTATAATATGGCGGCTAAAAGGCTAGGTATGCTTAATTATTAGTTCGGTATAGTCGTTGGTCTAGATCTAACAACACCACGCCTGCATTCTCTGGAATAAGCAGGACACACACTGTGCTGGTTACATTAAGAGTCATGTAATAGGGAAACACTTGTCGAGACCATTGCGTAGATAGACGACCATCCATTAAGTACACATAGAAACTCTTCCGTGCCTCGAAAAGCGCGTCAAGTCGTTGATCCCGGCTGTCATGGTAGGCCATGAATGCATATCTTCAACAACTGCATCACTGCTTACCAGCACTAGTTTATATCATTTAAAAAAAAATGTTTTTGTCACACAAGGAATTCCTTCTGTATCGTGGGTGCGTTCGTGAACATATAGGGTGACTGGCAATTAGTGTACGATACTTAAACACGTGATTGTCCTCATGTTCTGACGTCATCTCAACGCTCAGTCACGTAGTCAGAACAAAGGAATCGGAGGCGTGGCCTACTCGAGGCGTTCGGCGCGAACGAAACGATTGTAACTTGGCCTGGGGGGCTGGAATCGATCCCCAGAGTTCAGGTAGAGTTAGTTACCTATCTGGTAATAGGTAGATATTTAGATTTTTTCAGTGGGTCACAGAATTTGATATGGTTTTTTTTTTTAATTTGATTTAGAGTTACTCGCCGTCCGCAAGCCCGCGCCTACGGTGGCCGGAAATCATCCTACTTGCCATGCTTTCCTGGCTCTCCATTCAATCAATCTGCCTGGCCATTTTCTAACTTCAGTGAGGCATTTTCTAAATCGGATGCAGCAGAATATTAGGTATCAGTAGTCTAACAAGGTGACAGAGACTGATGTCAGATTTTCCGGCTTCTGACTATTCGTTACGAATGGGCTTTTGTGTGAGTGAGGTTATATAGGGTGACTGGTAATTAGTGTACGATACTTAACCTTTTGAGTGCGTAATTAGAGACACAATAGTAAGACAATGGCGCGTGAACGCCGGCGTTAATGCGGGGATCAACAGCTTAAACACGTGCTTGTGCTCATGATAACAAACAATTTTTATTATGGGAGCAAAGCCGAAATCGCGAAAAAAATATCAGCTGTTCAGTACATTAGGCAAACATAAATGTACTGAACAGCTGATTTTTTTTTTCGCGATTTCAGGTTTGTTCCCATAGTAAAAGTTGTTGGTTATCATGAGCACAAGCACGTGTTTAAGCTGTTGATCCCCGCATTAACGCCGGCGTTCACGCGCCATTGTCTTACTATTGTGTCTCTAATTACGCACTCAAAAGGTTAAGTATCGTACACTAATTACCAGTCACCCTATATAACCTCACTCACACAAAAGCCCATTCGTGACGAATAGTCAGAAGCCGGAAAATCTGACATCAGTCTCTGTCACCTTGTTAGACTACTGATACCTAATATTCTGCTGCATCCGATTTAGAAAATGCCTCACTGAAGTTAGAAAATGGCCAGGCAGATTGATTGAATGGAGAGCCAGGAAAGCATGGCAAATAGGATGATTTCCGGCCACCGTAGGCGCGGGCTTGCGGACGGCGAGTAACTCTAAATCAAATTAAAAAAAAAACCATATCAAATTCTGTGACCCACTGAAAAAATCTAAATATCTACCTATTACCAGATAGGTAACTAACTCTACCTGAACTCTGGGGATCGATTCCAGCCCCCCAGGCCAAGTTACAATCGTTTCGTTCGCGCCGAACGCCTCGAGTAGGCCACGTCTCCGATTCCTTTGTTCTGACTACGTGACTGAGCGTTGAGATGACGTCAGAACAAAGGAATCGGAGGCGTGGCCTACTTGAGGCGTTCAGCGCGAACGATACGATTGTAACTTGGCTAGGGGCGCAGATCTCCACGTCTCATTTTGTTCAAGCCTACAGATTCTTGTGAACGTTAAGTCACGTGGTCAGAACAAACGAATAGAAAATTCGTAGCCTAAGTTCACATCGTTCAAAGTATATTTAATGTCTTTGGTTCAAAATGATAGAATGAATTGTTATCGTTTCTACAATGTTCAACGCTACATCCTTTGTTATTGTAGAACGACATTGTAGAACAAGCGGCCGACACAGGCGCGTCAAAATGGCTAATTGGCTACCAAAATATCGTTTTCTACAATTGCTGCCACCGAGGCGTTACCGATTGTAGAACGGAATTCGACACGAAACGGTTGTAACTTGGCTAGGGGGGCTGAACCGATTTTAAACATTCTTTCAACAATAGAATGCTACTTTATCTCTGAGTGACATAGGAACGCGGGCGAAACCGCTGGCAGAAGCTAGGGTATATTGTCTACGGTCAATTTAAGTGGTACTATGTACGTATCGAATTGCAAAATAAGCTACTAGGCAAGTGCAATAGCTTCCTAAATCGCAAGTTATAGTTGAACTCTGATGCAAGAATCACAAAGCTTGCGCGTTCATGTCAATTCGTCCGTTATTTTATAGCAAAACTAGCTTCTACTAGCGACTTCGCCCGCGAGATACTTTGAACCACCGTTTCATCCTCTTTGAGAGTGAATTTTGGAAAATCCTCTCTTAGTGCTCGCTTACGTCATCAAGGAAGGCTGTGCGTTGATATGTCAGTCAGTTTCTCCTTTTATATATATAGGGTGACTGGCAATTAGTGTACGATACTTAAACACGTGATTGTGCTCATGCTATCAAACAATTTTTATTATGGGAGCAAAGCCGAAATCGCGAAAAAAATATCAGCTGTTCAGTACATTAGGCAAACATAAATGTACTGAACAGCTGATTTTTTTTCGCGATTTCAGGTTTGTTCCCATAGTAAAAGTTGTTGGTTATCATGAGCACAATCACATGTTTAAGTATCGTGCACTAATTACCAGTCACCCTATATAGATAATCCACCATCATCTGTACTTACGTGGGGAATTAGGGATGTCATGTACCTACGCGCTTGAAAAGAAAAATCAAGGATCGGATTGCCACAACCTACATCTTTCTTCGAACACCCCGGATAGGCTTATACCTAAGAAATAAGTGAAAAAAGAGAAAGAAATGTCATATTATTTTGTAATTTGACTGTTTCCCTGTATGTAGACTTGCTCAACTCGCTTTAGTGACCAACTCCACACTGTCAACTAAACACACTAATTAGATCAATATCGTATATGCGAAAGTTTGTGAGTGTCGTACTGTGTATGTTTGTTACTTTTTCACGCTCAAACGGCTGAACTGACTTGGATGAAATTTGGCACAGAGTCCATGTCCTGAAATAGGATATACTTTAGGGTTCCGTACCTCAAAAGGAAAAAACGGAACTCTTATAGGATCACTTTGTTGTCCGACCGTCTGTCTGTCTGTCTGTCAGTCTGTTTGTCAAGACTCTCTACCTCGGGAACGCGTGGAGGTATCGAGTTGAAATTAAAACCATATACTTAAGTTTGCGGTCCCTTGAAGCTGTGAAAAAAAAGCTTGTAAAAATCAAACAATTGAGTTAACGGAAAAAATAGATACGGCCGTTTATGTCACTTGAGACTTGAGAGTGTCGAAATACACGTTTATTTCGACACTCTCAAGTCTCAAGGGAATCAAAATTCATAAGGTAATTCCCGTTGACCTAGAATCCTGAAATATGGCATGAAGCAAGATCTCAAAACACAAGTATAGGAAAGAATCTGAAAACTGTAAATTAATAGTTACGTCTTAGCGATTCGAAAAAATCTTCGTAACTCAATTCGGGAATTGAACTGTTTTCATAGGTAAGTTTGTACGGAACCCTCAGTGCGCGAGTCCGACTCGCACTTGCCCAGTTTTTTTTAATTATCTCGCAGATGTATAGAGTATCCAACACGGGAATAAAGTTGTTTTTGTCTTGGGCGGCCTGAATTCCTCACTTCACTCAGGTTTCCATATTAACTCCCTCGCAGTGCTCGGGAATTCATTATACAGACTTTCTTCTCTTAAAACTTGGCAACCTTCGTTTCGTTCGGAATGAAAAAGATTTTTTATTTCATTCCGAACGAAATTCGGAATGAAATAAAAAAGAAACAATATTTTCAAGAGTTTATTAAAAAGATACAATATGTTATTTTTCGCAATTGTAGAGTCTACATTAAGCATCCATTACAGTCAATTCGAACCAGTAGTTCCTGAGATTAGCGCGTTCAAACAAACTCTTCATGTTCAAACAAAAGAAAAAAAATAAAAGTCTTGATAGCTGAATACCTCAGCGAACAGCGCGCGCGCAATGGGTTGCTTGCCGGATTGTTTAAAATAGTCGCGGAAGAAGGACCACGGGTGTGTTTTAGTCTGTAAAAGTCTGACACTCCCTCTCGTGCCACCCAGAGCGGGAGAAGCTTTGATGATTAACCCAACCCACAAAAAAAAGCATTCTCGCAATCAAAACTCTTTGACTCAACAGTGAACCTACATATTCTAGGCAGTAATAACTACACAGAACTGTAATTTGGCGTAATGTAGGTCACATTCGGTCCGCAGTTATTCCGGTAAGCACCTACATATAACAAGCAGACATGTGCAAGCCAGTTTAAAATTCATATCTAGCCGCGCCCTTTTGCCAATGCGTGTATAATCCGACTACATGTCTCCCGCGGTTTCACCCGCGTCTTTGGATACTGCTCTGCTCCTAATATTGTGCTCCTTCGTAGCGTGAGGCTTCTTCGATAAATGTAGGCTATCCAACAGTTAAGAATTTTTCAATTCAAACCTGACTATAATCTAACTAGCTTCTGCCAGCGGCTTCGCCCGCGTGAAAGTCGGTTTCTCCATACAAACTTTGGACCATTCCATTCCCTTAGGGGGTGAATTTCGAAAAATCTTCTCTTAGTGCTCGCTTTCGTCATAAAAG
This sequence comes from Mythimna impura, assembly GCA_905147345.3. Classification (NCBI taxonomy): domain Eukaryota; kingdom Metazoa; phylum Arthropoda; class Insecta; order Lepidoptera; family Noctuidae; genus Mythimna; species Mythimna impura. The sequence goes on along the minus strand of LR990346.1, from coordinate 24,511,164 downwards.
GAAACCTCGTGCAAAATTTCACGCTCCTAGTCCCAGTACTTTCGGGTATGTGTTGATATGTCAGTCAGTCAGTTTCTCCTTTTATATAGGTACATAGATATATAAAAATCTCGTGTCACGGTGTTTTTTTTATGATTATTTTTTGTGTATAATTGGTAGGTCTGAAAATAAGTCGTAGGCTATTATTTACCCTTTTACCCAAAAAATTGGAGTTTTTTTCTACGATAAATTATTTATATGGCAGATCAACGTTTGCCGAGTCTGTTAGTATACATAAGTACCTAAGTATTAGTAATTTAGTAGGTATCGATACTCGTAGGTATGTCGATGAAAACAGCTTAGATGTAGGCCCTAAGGACATGTTTACCGCGTTTTGTTATCGGTATTATATAATAAAGGCCTAGTCAGTAACGTTCTAATAACATAAAGGTAAAAGATGGCTGACATTCACCAACCCGCACTGGGCCCGCGTGGTAGATTACGTTACGGCCCATTCTCTCTCGTAGAGAGGAGGCCTGAGTCCCAGCAGTGGGAACATTAAAAGACTGATTATGCTATGCTTATGCTAAAAGATGGCTGTAGAAATTCCATTTGTAAATATATTTTTAAATTGAAAAGGGAGGAGGCCTTTGCCCGGCCGTGGGACAAAATAGGCGTGATAATCAGATTTGTTAAGGCCTTTGCTCCCATTTAGTGCCATACAGTGAATTTCTGAAGCATACTCTTTGGTAACGGCTGGGTTAATAGATTTAAAAAAAAATAAAAAAATATAGGTATAGATTCGTATAACCGTATATAACATTATTAACATATAATTTTTTTGTACGACTAATACTTTTACCCAAAAAAAAAACTTTAACAACATTATATTTTTTCACTTATTTTCCCTACTCCTTTCAAATGACTTTGATGTTTTGAAACATGTTTAGACAAAAAAATTATAAACGTCATAATGGCGAGACCAACTCTTGTATCCGAATGTACCACGTATATTTAGTACGTTTTAGTACTATTTTGTACCTTTCCTGAAATTTTTGTACCTCACACGGTGTAAACGGAATTTTACGATATTGTTGTTGCCCCGCCATTATAACGCGTTATAATGGCGGGACCATGCTTGTACGCCAAAACTATAACGAATTTCATCGTTCTAATAAAACTAGTATTAAGTACGCGATTTAGTACCTCCTAAAATCAACAATAGGTGACGAAGATATTGTTAGTTTCTTTACAAAATCATATTTTTTTTTATTTTGACTTTTTCTACGCCTAAATAATTTGACGACCAAAAATACGTCAGGTAAAAGGTTGCAGTTACATTTCGTGCAGGCGCTTTATTATTATTTATGTATTTTATTTATGTTATTACATAACACTATGTTATTAATAAATATTGAGTAGGACACAGAGGAAAATTACTAATGTATGTTTTAATATATTTCAATTTTAAGTAAAAATTGCAAAATAAGGGTATACATAATTAAAAAGTAGGATGTACAGATTATTTATAGTAATAATTTATAATATATTAATAAATATTGAGTAGGCCACACAGGAAAATGATGTTTTGTACTATTTAATATATTTTATAAAATTATTACTATAAATAATCTGTACATCCTACTTTTTAGTTATGTATACCCTTATTTTGCAATTTTTACTTAAAATTGAAATATATTAAAACATACATTAGTAATTTTCTTCCGTGGCCTACTCAATATTTATTAATAACATAGTGTTATGTAATACTATTATTTTTTTTTAATTGATATAAACCAGTGCTTGACTGCGATCCCACCTGATGGTAAGCAGTGATGCAATCATTGATGGTAAGGCGCACTAGTTTATTAAGAGCCTATTCACTCTAGCCTTGAAGGAACCTAAATTATAGTTGGACGGGAAGACCGCAGCAGGCAAATTGTTCCAGTCTTTCGATGTACGCGGTAGAAACGACGAAGCGAAACGCTTAGTCCGGACCGTTGAAGTTTCAACAACATAAGGGTGGATACTCGCCGTACGTCGGGTTGTCCGATGGTAGAAATGAGATGGCGGAATCAAGTCATGCAATTCCCGCGCACACTATCCAAAATGCAACCTGTAAAATATCGATAGGCTGGCTACCCTGCGCCTGTGCTCGAGGCTTTGTAGATTGGACTTAACCAAATCTGGATCCCCAATTAGCCTCTTCGCACGCCTTTCCACTGAGTCCAAAGCTGCTAGATGGCATTTTGCAGCACCAGCCCATATGTGACTGCAGTACTCCACACACGATCGGACCTGTGCTTTGTATAACATTATAAAGAAAATACATAGATAATAATAAAGCGCCTGCACGAAATGTAACTGTAACTTTTTACCTGACGTATTTTTGGTCGTCAAATTATTCAGGCGTAGAAAATGTCAAAAATTAAAAAAATTATTTTGTAAAAAAACTAACAATATCTTCGTCACCTATTGTTGATTTTAGGAGGTACTAAATAGCGTACTTAATACTAGTTTTATCAGAACGATGAAATTCGTTATAGTTTTGGCGTACAAGCATGGTCCCGCCATTATAACGCGTTATAATGGCGGGGCCAACAATATCGTAAAATTCCGTTTACACCGTGTGAGGTACAAATTTTTTTAAGAATTGTACAATATAGTACTAAAACATACTAAATATACGTGGTAGAATCATCTGGATACAAGACTTGGTCCCGCCATTATGACGTTTATAAAAAATTACTGATTAAATGGTTTTAAAAGTCAGCGGAACGGCTCCATGGTAGCGCAGGCAGCAGTACGAGTATGTGTGCATTAACTTCGCCCAGATGTTCAAGGGACTATACACCTTAATTTACAACGTACCTATTTGCGAGCCGACCCCGTTTTGCGCGGTTGTAAGTTATTAATATATGAAACTCTACCCCTCGTTTATCGCTCTTAGATTGCTTTTAGTGAAAACCGCATTAAAATCCTAATTCTGTATGAATGGCCAAAAGAAAAGCTGTATAAGAATTGTAAGACATATTATACAAGGTGTTTGGTGTATCGCGTGCCAAATTAAAATGGTCGACGGGAGGGGTCATCTGCTATCCTTTCAGACCCCTAAACACTTCTCATGCCCTATGGATTATTTTTCATAGACTTTTTATTGTTTTATGAAAATAAGACCCAAATTTTTCATTTAAATACAAATTTAAAAAAATATATAAGGCGTAGACTCTGAATTTTATTTTATTTTTTATTTTTTTTTATTCTTGATAGGTTCGCGCTTGACCGCTAACTCACCTAATGGAATTTATATGTGTATTGTATTAGAGTACTTTTAAATTTAAAATTTAAAGTTTTGGACTTAAATTTAAGCTGTCCATGGTACAGCTATTTACATGGCTATATAAAAAAAAACCAAAAGCGACCGGAGTCTTCCAACTTCCTCAAAAATTCTCTAGTTTATCCTCTTGCTAGTGATGTGCCACATGTCATAAAAATCTTTTTATAACTTTGTGAATTCGCTAGAATTGTGAATCGAGTCACATTAGACTAACATTCAAAATTATGATTTAAAAAATATTCTTGCTTTAATGATACCTGAAAAACCTATTAAAAATGTTATCTCACTCTTATAAGGTAAAATCTGTCTTGTATCTCTCTTTTCGTGGGTTTTACTAGAAAAAAAAAATGAAATTGCATTTTTAACATTTCATAATTTTTACAAATCCTGCTCAAATTGTTGGCCTCTGTTGTGAATGCAGGCCCAACATCTGTTTCGTATTTCGACAGTTGTACGAAGTCGTAAAGTCGTTTCAATGCGTTGTTTGCAAGTTAGTATTATGTGACTCATTCACAATTCTAGCGAATTTACACGGCTGTTTTGGTCGGCTGGATCAATTTTAATAATTCTTTTTTGTTTTGTTGCGCCGTTTCAATTTCTTTGCGACTCCCACATGAGAGTTCTTAGGTCATCAGATAACTTGAAACTTAAAATGCCAATGCATTCGACTACTTTCCTGGATAAGTCTTTTACTGTCCAGGCCGCTCGTCTATGGAATGCATTGCCTGTGGCAATAAAACGTGCGCAAACACTGCCTGTATTTAAAAGGCTTGTGAAGGATCATTACTTGTCACTGTGATCATGTCTTCGTTTCATCACTTATTCTCTTGCTTATATATTTATATTTTGTATGTATGTATATGTGTATCTATTTTAGTATTAAGTATCTATTAAGTTTTTGTTTGCTTTTATATTTGCACCAAGTGCAACCCCATTTTGTGTCCAGGCAATTTCTATCCATTCTGGGTTGCCTGGAAGAAATCGCCGAGTGCGATAAGGCCGCCAATTGTATGTTTTTTGTATTAAAATATCAGATTGTAAATTTGTAATCTTGGTATGCAATAAAGTATATATAAATAAATAAATAACTAGTACCTCCCTAGTTTCCAACTATCATTACTGCACAACAACTGCTACAAATTTGTAAATTTGCTAGAATTGTGAATGAGTCACATAAGACTAACTTGCAAACAACGCATTGAAACGGCTTTCAATACAATTAAGGAGGAAATACGATTTCGTACAACAATTACTGTCGGAATACGAAACAGATGTTGGGTCTGCATTTACAACAAAGACCAACAATTTGAGCAGGATTTGTAAAAATTATGAAATAAATGTTAAAAATGTAATTTTTTTATTTTTTTATTTCAAGGAAAACCCACGAAAAGAGAGTTACGAGACAGATTTTACCTTATAAGAGTGAGATAACATTTTTAATAGTTTTTCCAGGTATCATATAAGCAAAAATCTTTTTTAAATCATAATTTTGAATTTTAGTCTTATGTGAGTCAATTCACAATTCTAGCGAATTCACAAAGTTTTAAAAAGATTTTTATGGCATGTGGCACATCACTTGCAAGAGGATAAACTAGAGAATTTTTGAGGAAGTTGGAAGACTCCGGTTGCTTTTGTTTTTTTTTTATAGCCATGTAAATAGCTGTACCATGGACAGCTTTAATTTAAGTCCAAAACTTTGCAAGTAAATTTAAAAAAAAACTGGATAGCTAATGTCACTAATTTTAAATTTAAAAGTACTCTAATACAATACACATCTAAATAAAATTAAAATTCAGAGTCTACGCCTTATATGTTTTCTTAAATTTGTATTTGAATGAAAAATTTGGGTCTTATTTTCATAAAACAATAAAAAGTCGATGAAAAAAAATCCATAGGGCATGAGAAGTGTTTAAGGGTCTGAAAGGATAGCAGTTGACCCCTCCCATCGACCATTTCAATTTGGCACACGATGTACCAAACACCCTGTATATTGCGTTCATCCTTTATTGGAGATCCTTAACAAATAATTAGTAAATAATCATTATAATCTATATTATATAAAATTATTTAAACAATAAAACACAAAAAATGTTTCTACCTCTGTCCGTTTAGTCTTTGAAAGCATCCAATCGGTGTGCCCCAAACCGGTTTCATTAGAAAGGCTTAATGCGATTATGCGGAAATGGTTTTAGACCATTAAAACAATGCATTAACAAAAGTTGCTAATATCCTTTTTTCAACAAATAAATAAAAAAAAAAATTTAGTGTAGTAACACATCGGTAAATAAATTGATTAATGCTTTATTATCTCCAGGATAATTTTACTGAAATAAATAGCAGAAAGAAAAAAACGTTTTTGTTTGGAAACATTTACTGTAAAAGTAATGTTTTCCTATATATCTTTAACTTTAAAACTTACAGAAAAAAAAAATGCCTCGACCCTTTCTCTCAGCTTAAATTGCGCTGGCCGAATCAATGTCGTAGTGCCTGTTAGTTGCCTCAAATTGTCAAAGTAAAAAATACATTCCAAGTTTAAATAAAATAAATTATCAAACTAACTAAATAATGCTTCCCCTATTTAAAAAAATAATTTGACAAATTAATAATAAGTTTCCTTTTCCACCCACTTGGATAAGTTATTCCTAATTATATAACGCCTCGATTCGTCCATTACGATCATAAGGATCATGAAAGGGACCGCCAGGAAGAAATCAGTATAATCTATTCTAGCTGTTGTAAAAAGTTCATGACAAAGTGGCAAGTAAGACACACCCACAGCAGAAATCAAATCAAAAATAATACTGACATTCAAGACGTGGTTGTTCATACCTTTCTTTATAATAGAAATTCTTCTAGTCTTACAAATAATCACATCCGATATCTGCGTCCAGCATACAGCGACAAAATAAGCTGTCTGCGATTTTCTCTCAAGCATTTTCCTGTCTGTATAATTCCAACCACGACCTAATGTATCTTTCATTATTACCTTTTCACTTTCCCACTCGTTGCGAACAAACATCAAGCTAGAAGGAAAAAACCCTTCCTTTGCGAATACTACGAAATATGCGTACATTCCTGCACAGAACTGAATCAGTCCTACTTGGAAGTACGTCATAAATAACAAGGTTCCAGTGACGAGGTGATCCGTTAGCTTACGAGGCGGTATCGACATGATGTCTTCTTCAGAATCTTCATAAGCTAAACTTATTGCAGGAAGTAGGTCCGTTCCAACGTTTATAACAATTATCAAAATAAGACTAATGGGCAGAGGCATGCCCAGCACCGCATACAATACAAAAGGTAACATCTGCGCAGCATTTGATGTTAGAGTATACGCAATTGTCTTTTTTAAATTGTCAAAGATCCTCCTACCTTCTTGTACTCCCAGCACAATTGAAGCAAAGTTATCATCCAATAGAATCATATCTGCAGCTTTTTTGGAGACTTCAGTTCCATTAATGCCCATAGCTATGCCAATATCTGCCTTCTTCAAAGCCGGGGAATCGTTGACACCATCTCCAGTCACAGCAACGACGTAACCCAGCAATTGATAAGTCTCAACAATAAACAATTTCTGCTGTGGACTGGTTCTCGCGAACGTAATTTCTTTGTACTTAAGTTGGACTGCCATCAAATCGTGAACGCTAATTTTACGAAGTTCGTCTCCAGTTATAACAGTCGCTTTAAATTGAGCTTTAATGTGTGGTGGAACATCAGCTAGGTCAATGTGGTGCTCAAACGCGTAATCATAAGCAGTAGGCATTGAGATAGTGCCACATTTACGAGATATAGCCAAGGCTGTGACTGGGTGGTCTCCAGTCACCATTATCACCTTGATTCCAGCCGACCTACATAAACCTATATATTTATCAATATCACGCCTCGGAGGATCGATCATTGATATTGCTCCAATAAAAACAAGGTCCTCCACGGGGAAGTTACGTTCTTGTGTGTCGAATCTATACCCAATAGGAAAATTTTCGAGTGGCAATTGAATATCACAATATCCAAGGACTCTTTCTCCCATATTTGCCATCTTGATGAAATAGGCTTTCAATTCTTTTTTCAACTGCGGTGTGAGGGGCTGTGGCCCATCGTCCATGAGAACCCTAGAGCAGTATTCTAATACAATTTCTGGTGCTCCTTTCATTATCAAGGCATAGGAATCGGTTGATAACATATGATGAATCGTGACTTGATATTTATAAACTGAACTGAATGGGATTTCTCCTACTTTCGGGTTTTCCATTTGAACCTTTGTGGCTGAGCGGTTAACTTCCATGTACCGTAATATAGCAGACTCGGAAGCGTCGCCAATTATTTTTCTCTTTTCGATGCGTTCATTAAGGGTTTCAGGATGGAAGGTCGCTTTTAAATTAAGTGAAGCTGCTAAACATAAAGTTGCAAAACTCGATTCTACAACGTGAGAATGATCATCTTTATCGAGTATTTTAAAATTACAAAATAAATGAGACACTGTCATTTGGTTTTCTGTCAATGTTCCAGTTTTATCTGAACATATACACGAGGTAGATCCTAAGGTTTCTACAGCTTGTAATGTTTTAGCAAGACAGTTCTTCCGTTTAAGAGCTTTTGCTGATAGCGTCATACACACTGTCAACGTTACTATCAAACCCTCAGGAACGTTCGCCAGTATCATGCCCAGCATATATTGCAGCGCTGACAGCAAACTCCTCTGTATTATATATACCATAATAAAGAACAATATCCCGACAACAAACGCTACGCCGCACAATAACTTAATGAAATGAGTGATTTCTTTTGCAATAGGAGTTTCTTCTTTCTTTAAACCGGTTACTAAGCCAGCTATTTTTCCCATTTGAGTCATTTCCCCAGTAGCGATTACTATGGCTTTACCAGTACCCTCAGAAACAGGGCATCCAAAGTACGCCATATTTCTAGACTCCATAGGATTAGCATGAGTGCATTCAGGCTTGTGCTTTACAGGTTCAGATTCTCCGGTTAAAGAAGACATATCCGTGGATAAATTAGTACACGTAAGTATTCGCAGATCGGCGGGCACAATATCTCCTCCCTTGATCTCTACAATGTCGCCGATAACTAGTTCTCTATTAGGTAAAGTTTTTCGTATCCCATCTCGTATAACAACTGCACTCGGTGGGACTAGTTTCTCGAAACCGCTCATAACAGCTATATTTTTGGCTTCTTGATAAAAGGCAAATAAGCCTGTGCCTACAATAGTGGCGGTGATCACAGATCCCAAGTAGAGATATTCTCTTGCTGAATGGGCATCATGCTCGTCATCCCCGGGTGGGTCACTGTTTGAGGTCAAGATAAATCCTATGAAATTGGTTATTGCTGCCACCCACAATACACATGGAAACCATCCAAACAAATTGTGCATAAAAATTTCAAACAGGCTGGTGCTTTTTAGTTCCTTTAGCTCGTTCGGGCCATGACGTTCTAGCAACTCCTCGGCAAAGCTCTCCGTCAGTCCGGTGTTCACGTTAGTCCGATATACGTTTTCGAGTTGTTCTGGTGTGAGGAAGTGGTCCCCTGTGTTTGTTTCTTCCTTGAGGACGGATATCTGGGACAGTTCCATGCCGCTCTGGGCCATACTGCTGCGGCGCAGGCTGCGCAGCGACGCGGTGGAGCGCATGTGGCCGTGCGGGTGTGGGGGATGCTTCTTCATGGCTGGAGCGGTTAGGACCACTTGCTAGAACACTTCTGCAAGCAAACCACATAAAACCCGTTTAAAAAGATTATGAATAAACTGATAATTATCAAGACTTTGCCTGGTTTAAATATCTCAATATATTGATATCTTTTTTAAACCTACGTTCACCTGGAATAATTTACCTTTCAAATGTAAAATGTGCGTAGTGGTTTCTCTCTTAATAATATTAGTATAGAAACCTAATAGCTACTTAATTAAATTATAGTAAAGGGTGACTATGTTTTAGCGATGTGTCATAATGTCATAATGACAGAGTTTTATTCCTTTAATTTCTTTATTATTTTTGTCTTTATGTAATAAGCGAGTACGAAATAGGTTCATATACTATTCTATCTATATCTATATCTATATCTATATCTATATCTATATCTATATCTATATATATAATATATAAAAATGAATCCCTATTTCCCTTGGTCACGCGATCACGCGTGAACGGCTGGACCGATTTCACAATTTTTTTTAATATTGTGTTTGTTATTGTCAGGAGGAGGATCTTATGAATGAAAAAAAATAAATAAATAAGTGTGGCACTCGGGGACTGCCGCGGTAAAGCTATTGCATAGCATTTTGTATCAACTTATGCAATTATAATTATTTATTTATTTTATTTATGCAGTATTTCTTTTTCTTTGATATTAATTTGCTACAAGTATGTTCAGCCCCCCTAGCCAAGTCACAAACGATAAACGTAAACTCTCAGTAGTCTTTAATAGATTTTCAACTTTATGTTATTGGATATAAAGTTGAAAATCAATTGAAGATTACATGAGTGTTTTCGTTCGTTCCGGTCGCTAACGCTCAGTAGTCTTTAATAGATTTTCAACTTTATGCTCTTAGGTATAAAGTTGAAAATCTATTGGAGATTACTAAGCGTTCATGTTTATCGTTTGCAAGTTGGCTAGGGGGGCAGTTGTTGTCATAGAACATTACTATAATCTATTATAATACAAAAAGACTATTTTGTTTGACCGAGATTTGAACTCGAGGCACGATGATAACATAGGTAGAACGCTGTACCAATGCGCCACACAGGTCGTTAACGACTTTTCTAAAATAGGTGTTCGGTCTCTGTCGGCCTTCAAGCCACACCTCCGTGCCCGTCGGAGTGGGGAGCGTGAGGTTTTTTTCGTTACGGAATTTCTGGATTCGGTCCCCGCGCTCAAGGCCCTCGATAGAAGCTATGCAATAGCTTAAAAATAGAGTAGGGTAGAATAGGGTAGGGTAGGGTAGAGTAGGGTAGAGTAGGATAGAGTAGGGTAGTGTAGGGTAGAATAGGGTAGAGTAGAGTAGAGTAGGATAGTGTAGGGTAGAGTAGGGTAGAGTAGGATAGTGTAGGGTAGAGTAGGATAGGGTAGTGTAGGGTAGAGTAGGGTAGAGTAGGATAGTGTAGGGTAGAGTAGGATAGTGTAGGGTAGAGTAGGGTAGAGTAGGATAGACTAGGGTAGTGTAGGGTAGAGTAGGGTAGAGTAGGGTGGAGTATGGTGGAGTTGGGTAGAGTTGGGTAGAGCAGAATAGAGTAGCCAGTTGACGGGAGCGAAGCCGCGGGCAAAAGATAGTCTATATATATATATATAAAGAGAAACTGACTGACTAACATATCAACGCACAGCCGAAACTACTGGGCCTAGGAGCGTGAAAGTTTAGATAATTTTTCCTTTTATGACGTAGGCGGGCACTATGACAGGATTTCCCAAAATTTACCCTCTAAGGTGGTGAAACGGGAGTCCAAAGTTTTTATGGAGCACAGATATGTCAAACAGTAAAGATGATTTAAGCACAAAATTTGAGTTCAGATGTCTTCAAATCACGCCTAGGTACTTATTTCACTAACACAAAATCAAAAACTATAAGAACAAGCTCATATTTCTCACGGACACAAATACTAACTCCACCACAGATAAACACGATTATAGAACACATTCAAAAAGGAGAAACTGACTGACTGACATATCAAAGCACAGCCGAAAGTACTGGGACTAGGAACGTGAAATTTTGAACTAGGCTTCCTTTTATGACGTAGGCGAGCACTAAGTAGAGATTTTTAGAAATTCAACTTTTAAGGGGGTGAAACGAGGTTCCAAAATCTGTATGGAGAAATCTACTTTCATGCGAGCGCAGCCGCTGGCAGAAGCCAGTCTTCTTATATATGGAATGTCTCAGAAAAAAATCACTTTTGCAGATACAGATACAGAAAAAAAAACTGTTTGAAACGCGTTAATTTACAAAAATAAAAACTGAAGACGAGAGTAGGTACAAATGGTACTATTTGTACTCTCGATCTCGTCTTCAGTTTTTATTTTTTACAACATTTTGATACAAGTGCAGAAAGTTTGTCATTGCGACCGAAGCGGAATTCTAATTCGAAATGTGAGTCGAGGGCTGCAGTGACAAATTTTCATGTGTGTCAAACGACGTTTTTATTTATTTATTAAAACTTTATGCACCAGTAAGAAACACTGTACAAAGACGGACTTAGGCATTTTCTACCAGTCGACACTAGGGCGCGCGGGGCGGTGCAGAAATTTATTTATTTAAAACTTTATGCACTAAACATTGTACAAAGGCGGACTTAATGCCTTAGGCATTTTCTACCAGTCGACCTTAGGGTGGTGCAGAGACATAACATGGCAGGTGCAACTTAATAGAATACTGACAGAGAGGAAACAAGAACAATAATAAATATATACTTAGATACATACATACAAATAAAGAATGATATTGAGAGAAAAAAAAAACGAATACAACAAATCAAGAGTGTGATGAATCTACCAACTTCTTGCGAAAGTGTTCTCGTGCTTTCATTTTAAAGGACAACCAACTGGTTGCCGTCCTGATTTTTAGAGGGAGCGCATTCCAAAGGAAGATCGCCTGGACAAAGAAAGAGGAATGGACAAACCCAGAGCGGTGTGTCGGACATCGTAGAAGACGATTATTAGTAGATCGAAGATTTTTATTGTGCGCAGAGCAAAGAAATTGAATTTCTGAAGTCAGATAAGAAGGAGAAGAGGGCATATCCAGAAAAGAAAACAGAGTTGTCAAGGCCCTTAACGCTCTACGCTGGCGAATGGGTAACCATTTTAAAAGTGATCGATGCGTTGATCATACTTACGAAGGTTGAAGACGAATCGAATGCAGTTATTCAGAAGGCGGTCCAGTTTATTGAGGAGATCTGCATTCAGGTCATAGTAGCACACATCAGCATAGTCAATTATAGGAAAGATTAGGGACTGTACAAGCATTGCCTTTATGTGAGCAGGGAGAAGATTCTTCAGTCGATAGAGCGACCGTAACGTTCCGGTGACTTTCCGACTAACACTTGAGACCTGCTTCCGCCAATCAAGACAAGTGTCGACATGCAGACCAAGATCCTTAACCTCGGAGCTAAACGGAATTACTATACTGTTAAAAATAATGGGTGGTACAGTGAGGCCATACAGCTTCCTCAGACTATAGGGGCTACCAACTATAATAGCCTGACACTTTGTGGGGTTAACCGCTACCCCAAATCTATCTGCCCACTCCATAATCGCCAGCAAATCCCGGTTTAGCTCCGCGATTGCATCCGCTATGTTGTCAACACCTGACTGACAGTACAGCTGCAAATCGTCAGCATAGAAATGATACGCACACTGAAGTTTCGTAGTTATAAGGTTTATAAAAACGGAGAACAAAAGAGGAGATAAAATACCACCTTGAGGAACGCCAGCTGCAAGGTCACACCAACTTGACGCAGAGTCTCCAACACGAACCGACTGCTGACGTCCCTGAAGATAAGAGGAAAACCATTCCAGTACCTCGTGAGAGACCATAAGATAAGATAGGATAGACAGGAGGATTTCGTGACTGACGGTATTAAATGCGTTGGAGAAATCGATTAACACCAAAGCGGTAACTTTAGTGTCTTCCATTCCGCGCCATATATCGTCAGTCACTTTAAGGACAGCCGTCATAGTACTGTGCCCGGGCCTACAACCGGATTGAAATGGACTAACAAGGGAGTTGTGGTAAATGAAGTTGGAGAATTGTTTATGAACACAGGCCTCGAGCACTTTGGACATAAACGGAAGGATGCAAATTGGACGAAAGTGACTGGAAAGAGTGGGATTAGGAATCTTAGGCAAAGGCCGAACATAAGCTTTTCGCCACAGGGAAGGAAACATACCAGAGAAAAGAGAAAAGTGGATGATATGGGATATGGCAGGAAGGAGTTGATCCAAAGCCGTCACGATCATATCACGACTGATATTATCGCAACCAACGGCTTTGGATTTAATGGATAGAATAATCTTTTTGATCTCTCCCGGATTGACTGGGGTGAAGGCAAAGGGGACAATATTGGGACGCGTCAGACCATTAAGGTAGTCAATAGTTTGACATTTGACTAGACTATTTAGCATTGGAACAGTGGAGAAATAACAGTTTAGCCCGTCCAAGCCAATTGTGTTAGGAGGGTCTGAATATTGCGATTTACCCATACCTAGAGTTCTAAGGAATTTCCAGATATCGGCAGAAGAAGAAGTAGTGATGTTATCAAGAATGTGGCGGCGTTTTGCGTTGCGTATCATCTGGTTGCACCGGTTCCTAGCAGTCTTGAAGAAGGCCCAATTTACCTCTGAGCGATCCTTTTTAAATCTCCGAAACGCACGATCCCTCCGTCGCATAGCCATCCGAATTTCTCCATTCATCCAAGGAGCAGGTGGACGCTTCAATTTAATTTTCCTGATAGGAGCATGTGTGTCGTATAATTTGGTAACAACATCATTGAAGACGCAAACCTTTTCGTCAACTGTAGCAGCTTCCTGCAGGGGCGTCCAATCGATATTCAATGAGTCGTTTTGGAGTTGCTCACTATTCATACCTGCAAAGGTACGCCTGTACAGAAATATGGGCTTGGGTTTAGGGGTTTAAGGATGTAGGACAGAAAAATAAGATCGTGATGAGAAAAGCCAGGGGCATCAAGTTGACCATGTGAGGACACTAGGGAAAGGTTAGAGGAAGGATCAGGTCAAGCCAGGTATCATCACCAATTTTATTGTGATAAGTGGCTTAGAGAGGCAATACATGCAGATTGGCTGACTTGATAATATGCAGTAGTTTACGGGACTGAGGGGAATTGTGGACAAGGAGGTAGGTGTTAAAATCTCCCATGATGATGTGATGAACATACTCTGAACCCAAAGATTCGAGTACTGATTCGAATTCAGTGAAATAATCAAGAGTAGGAGGACAATAGACGACCCCTAGAATGGTTTTAGCTCCTTTGACACAAACCTCTAGAAAAAGAAACTCAGCAGAGTCGTTAGAAGAAGAAGTAGTAAGAATTTTGTAGGGAAAATCAGCGCGAAGGTAAATAGCAACACCACCCCCTCTCTTCCCGATCCTATCATGCCGAAGAAGAATGAAACCAGAGGGAGAGTAAGTGGTAGAAAGCAGTTCGGGTTTGAGCCAAGTCTCGGAAATCAGGACAGTATGAATGTTGTTGACAGAGAACGCATCGTAAAGTTCACTATGATGGCTGGGTATGCTTTGAGCATTGATGTGGCATACATTAAACAGTCGGCCGGGATTTGAGTCGAACCTTTGACGCAATAGATCACCTAGAGTATCTGTCACAGAGTTAAAGCTATCATAAAAAGAAGAGGCAGTTGATTCGTTCGCAGAAAAAAATGATTCGTTTTCAGATGACATACTAAAATACAAATAAATATATATATATAGGTAGTTACTTAAAAATTAAAAATTACACGCGCGCTGGTATGGCGCTTGCATTTCTGCACCACCCGCCAGCTCACATCAACATAAACCGTAAATATAACAGAGCAGATAAAATGCACAATGAAACCGTTTACAGAAGGTAAATTTTATCACGATAAAATTAAGAAAAAAAAAATGTTTAAAATTAACTAATTTGGTATTCAGAATGCACCATAAAAGAAAACCACGCGAAGGAATGTGAACGCATCCGAACATTTTTTCTGTAAACGTCAGATGACGTAAAGTCAACAAAATTAAGCTAACCTTAAAACCAGGGACTGAATTACCCAAAAATTAAGATACCTTTAAATTTCGATATGACGTCATACCATTAAATAAGGGTTACCGAAATATTTTAATACCGTAGCATAGGTATATTAGCGGAATTTTAAGGTTGGAAATACATACCGGTATATTTCGGTACAAGTACTACCTTTATAATGATTTCGGTAGCAGTACCTAAACCTTAATAAATAGGGGTTTTCTTTGATGCACCGCCTCGTCACTCTGTCACTTCCTGATTGTTGCACGTTGTGTAACTCAATATTGGTTTTATTTCCGATCGGTAAGACTGTGACTGTGTGACTACTCGTTTCAAACTTTGATCTTCAAAAATATGTTTACACAAAAAAAAAACTTTTTACAAAAAAAATACAACCGACTTCAAAGTAAACAAAACACTGAAAAGTGCAAAATAACTTTAATTTCGGAAGTCGGTGTTTCTATAATAGTTTTGTCTCTTCGTTATTTAACACCGACTTCCGAAATTAAAGTTATTTTGCACTTTTCAGTGTTTTGTTTACTTTGAAGTCGGTTGTATTTTTTTTGTAAAAAGTTTTTTATTTTACACTTTTTAGTTATGGTACCACCACTAAAAAGTACCCCTCAGCCAAACTTAAATACTTTATAGCCAGAGTGCATCTCATGACAATTCTAATAATCCCAAACACGGTTAGATTACATTAATTTATTACAGAGTTCCGGTGCCTAACTTCAGGCTTCATCATCAGATCAGTTCGATATATTCCCCCTCTACTTTCAGTCAGTCATCGACTACACGTATAAACAAAGCAATTTTGCTTGTTACGACGGTTCTGCTGTGATCCTATGAGGAGTTCTGTTCCATATCTTCGAAGTTCATGATCAGATCATAACAATATTTCTATGGGACCAACTCGGAAGCATAACCTTTCAATAAAAAAAAAAAATTCAAAATCGGTCCACAATTGACCGAGAAATCGGTGAACATACATAAAAAATAAAAATAAAAAACATACATTCAACCGAACATATAACCTCCTCCTTTTTGAAGTCGGTTAAAAATACTGGTACAGAAGAACACTTATTTTTAGAATGTACATTATGTAAATCAATCAATATTTCACAAAGAAAATGGTGTGCATTTAACTCCGGCCAGATGTTCAAGGGACTATCATCATCATTTCAGCCAAAAGACGTCGACTGTTGGCCATATGTAGGCCTCCCCCAAATGTCGCCACAAGGAACGGTTCTGTGCGTCTCGCATCCATCAGATTCCTGCAACCCTTACCAGGTCATCGGTTCACCTTGAAGGAGGCCTTCCAACGCTACGTCTTCCGGTACGTGGTGGCCATTCCAGAACCTTTCGGCCCTAACGGCCATCCATTCAGCGAGCAATGTGCCCTGCCCATTGCCACTTAAGTTTGGCGATTCTTCGTGCTATGTCGGTAAACTTGGTTCTCCTGCGGATATCCTCATTCCTGATTCGATCACGCAAGGAAACTCCGAGCATAGCCCTTTCCATCCAGCCCTTTAGGTGACTTTAAGTCTTCTGGTGAGACCCATTGTAAGCGACCACTTTTCGGAGCCATATGTCATCCCTGGCAACACGCACTAGTCATAGACTTTCGTCTTGAGACACTGTGGTATATTGGATGAGAACATACCGCGCAGCTTCCCGAACGCTGCCCAGCCGAGTCGGATTAGACGATTGACCTCTTTCTCGAAGTTAGACCTACCCAACTGGACCGTCTGTCCCAGGTAAACGTAGTCGTCCACAACTTCGAGTGTAGAGTCGCTGATCTTGGTAGGAGTGGTTGCTACATGGCTGTTTACCATGACTTTGGTTTTGTCCATGTTCATTTTAAGTCCAACTTTTTCAGTTCCGAAGCTCTACTGAGGTCACCAAGCATTGTACTCCTCCGTAGTCCCAGGCATGACTACTACTATGTCGTCGGCAAACCGAAGGTGAGTGAAGTACTCGCCAATGACATTAATGCATCTTGAAGACATCCTCCATTGCTGCCGTGAACAGTTTCGGAGAAATAACGTCTCCCTGCCTCACGCCCCGCTGCAAGAAGAGAGGTTTCTAGGTCTGGTCTTGTAGTCGGACTGACATGGTGGCGTTTTTGTACAAACACTTCAACACTTCGATGTACCGATAGTCAATTTGGCACTTGACTATCGGCACTGGCGTTGGAGAGACTGCAGTACAGCGAAGTCTCGATCGAATCAAAGGCTTTCTCGTAGTCCACAAACGCTAAGCTGAGAGGCTGAATATACTCCTCATTCTTCTGTATAACCTGCTGTATCGTATGTATGTAGTCCACGGAGCTGAAGCCTTTTCGGAATCGAGCTTGTTTGGGAGGCTGGAAGTCTTCGAACCTGCGAGCGAGACGATTCGTGATGACTCTGGAAAACAGTTTGTAGACATGGCTCAGAAGCGAAATGGGCCTGTAATTCTTAAGCAAGGCATTATCGCCCTTCTTAAAGAAGAGTACTAACCGCGCCTCCACAAATTATCCCTCTTCCGAAAAAGTGTAATCCTGTTTCCCCCTCTGAATTCCGTCTTATCTCCATACTACCGTTTCTATTCAAAGTCCTAGAACGCCTTATCCAGAACCAATTTAGTACTATCCTTTGGAAAACTGCCTCCTTAATCTTTTCCAATCCGGCTTTCATTAGATTACAGACGATCTTAGACTTGGTATGGAAAACGGAAATCTGACGGTCCTTGCCTTGTTAGATTTAGCAACGCTTTTAATTTTTATTTATTTTTATTTATTTTTCACATTTTAGGAAAGCTTACAGACTAATAACAACATAATGACAATGTTAAACAACTAAATTGCTAATTACAAGCTTCCACATATATAATGACAAAAAAAATATATTTAAAGTTGGTCCCACAATACCTTAAACTGTTAGTAAATTAATTTTTTAAACAAACAATAATAATTTATAAATTTCAGGTGCAAATAGGTGCTAGTTGCTCAAAAAATGGCTTTGCTAAGAGCTTCCTAACTGTGCTCGCGTTGGTGCAAAATAGGTCAATACCAGGTTCACATGAAATCCTGTTAAAACTGCGACTGGCTCTCAGAAAAAATGCATTACGCCTATAATTAGTGTTTGCACTAGGTACATGCAGAAGTGGCCGCTGTCTTAGCCCTATCTGATTAGTGCGTAGTGATAATTTTGAGACAAGTTCAGGACAGTCAATTGAACCATTTGCGATATTAATCAGGTAGCACACATCATTAATATCACGTCTCTGGTCAAGCGGTAGAAAATGGTATCTTTTGCATCGGTGAATGTAGTTAACAGATACTTGCTTTGCTCTATAATCAAGAAACTTAAGAATTTTTTTCTGGATGCCCTCAATACGAGACTTATATATCCCATATTGAGGGTTCCAGACCTGTGATGCATATTCAAGGTGGCTGCGTACGAACGAACAATATAAGATTTTGATCGGAAACCGGCTGAGGTTCTCATTATGAAACCAAGTGCTCTTGACGCCCTATTCACTACACTATCAATATGCTGATCGTAAAGTAGTTTACTATCTTGTATTACACCAAGATCCCTAATACTATTAACTTTACCTATATCGCTATTATAAAGTCTGTATGTGGAATCAATTATAGACTTTTGACGTGTGAAAGATATGTGAAAACATTTCGAAACATTTAATTCTAGCCTGTTAAGTCTACAGTACTCTTCAAACCTATTCAAATCGGCCTGCAATAGATGTGTATCAGAAATGTTTCTTATATTTTTATGAACTTTCATATCGTCAGCATAAAGTAAAATATAACTATTTTCAAAACAGTGTTTCACGTCAGCAATGAAGAGAGTAAATAATAAAGATCCTAAAATCGAACCCTGAGGAACACCAGAGGGGACGAAACCCCATCGAGATGTGTATCCCTGAAGCACCACAGCCTGTGTTCTGTTATCAATATAAGAGGAGAACCAACGATACAAATCTCCGTGTATTCCAGCTTTTTATAGCTTCTCTAAGAGCAGTCTATGGTCAATACGATCAAAACATTTACTGTAATCAGTATAAATAACGTCAACTTGTGCACGCTGTTCCATAGCTTGGGATATAAACTCATGGGATAAGATTAAGTTAGATGTAGTAGACCGTTTTCTTAGAAAACCATGCTGTTCATCACCAAAGTTACATCTCATTGCAGCGTATACGTTATTAAATACAATGCGTTCGAGGATTTTAGAGAACAGACATATCTTAGATATTGGTCGATAATTAGAGATATCTGACTTATTACCCTTTTTGAAAACTGGGGTGATGAATGCCGATTTCCAAATTTTTGGAACTATGCCTTCTGAAAGAGACCGTCTGAATAAAATACACAATGGCACAACAAGACTATCGGCACAATTTACAATAAAAACTGGAGGTATAAGATCAGGACCACCAGATTTGGATAAATCCAAGGTCTTTAATAAATTTAAAACTTGAGATTGAGACACACTAATTGAGCCTATGCATGACACACTGCCTTCAACGCTAGTGACACCAGAAGTAGTGAGCACAGGATCAGGTTCCTGGAAAGTTGAATGGAAATAGGATGCAAATAAATTGCTGATCTCTTCACCTGTACTCACGGTCTTATCACCATAATGCATTACTTTTGGAAAAGTACCACAGTTTCTTTTGCTTTTGACATATGTCCAAAAAGACTTAGGGTTCTCAATGATCGACGATTCTATTTTATCCATGTATGTATTGAAACAAGTTTTCTCCAAGTTATCCGCCCTATTCCGTAAAAGAGAAAAAGAGTGAAAGTCGGACATGTTACCGTATGTTTTAAATTTGCGATGATATTTATATTTCTCTTTCAGTATTTTGATCAAAGCAGAACTATACCAGGGCGGATAAGACGACTGTCTAACGGATTTAATTGGGATATACTGGTCTCTGAGCTCGTACAGCTTATTATAAAAGAGTTCCACAGCAATTTCCAACGAATCAGCAAGTAAAAACTCATTCCAATTGATTTGGTCGAGTTCAGATTTAATAGTGGTGTAGTCGCCCCTAGAAAATACATATTTAGTCGTCAATTTATCGGTCAATTTATGAATCTCAACAAAGTCAGCAGTGATCCTTAAAGGCTTATGATGCAGGTCAACAGGTAATGCCAAGGCGTCATGGCATTCAATAACATTAACCAAGTCGTTAGAAAATACTAAGTCCAATAATCTACCATTGTTATTTCTTTCACCGTTATATTGAGAGAGGTTAGAAGTGAGAATTCCATTAAAAAACTCGCCTATGCGGCTACATGAGACATTTTGCGGGATCAGTTCATTACAGTCAGAATATATCCAGTCTACATTGTTACCAAAATTGAAATCACCCATAATAATGAATTTATCTAATGGGTGGGTTAAAGTTAAATGATTTACATTAACACTAAAATTATGTAATTGATCATAATACGAATTGCCAAGGTTTTCTTTGCAAAGATATAAAGCACAAATGTGTAAATTATAATTAGCCGCGGGCCTAGATCGTTTTAAGAGAATTGAGACCCAAATATCTTCGGCAGAACTTCGCCATTCATGTCGTTCTACAACAGTAAGCTCACTTCTCACCGCTATCAATACTCCACCACCCCGCTTTTGAGAGGTTCGAGAGTAGGTAATTGCGATCACGCCTCCACACTAAATAACGACTGTCAAACATCTCACTATTAAAGATATCGTCAACAAGCCACGTCTCAGTAAACACAATTATGTCGTATGCACTCTGTGATATTTTACGAAATATATCGTTCGTTTTCGTACGCAGACCACGCACGTTCTGATAATACACACTAAGAGTAGCCATCACTAGTCAAAACTAAGACAGGATAACATAAACACATACAAAAGGCGAGCATAAACAAGTTATGTGCTAAATAGTGTGAACAAGATTCACTTTCTTGATAAAATAAAATTACGGAGGTAAAAGGCAATGACTTGCAATAAACTATTAGGCACAGCAGAGCACAGTGTCCAAAAATAAATAACTTCAAAAAACATAAATCATATGAGTTTTGAATACAAACAACAGGTAACGAGCGGTAGTAAGATAAGGATTGCTTGCAACATAATAAGGTAATAACACACATATCAAAGTATTTGAAATGAGACCATATCACTGACGCTATTAGGTCGTGATTACTTAGACGCAATGGTTTCGCATAAGTGATTTTTTTAGTGAACTTACTCATTAGCACCGTGCAATAACACAGAACAATTAGGAAAACGCAAGTAGCACACAACAGCTTGCGGTTCCCAAACTGTTTATGGGCACAAATGACAAAATATGTAAACACTGATGTATTAAAGTTAACTGTTACTATTATATAATTTTGGAGAGATCCTTTTCTGATTTCACTACTATTACTGGGGTGGTGTCCATTTTTCTCGCATGTATTTTTGCATGTTTGACCCACACATATTGAAAATCCGTTTCAGATGCCAATTTTTTAGTTTTAGAAAGCAGTATTTTATTTTTAGTCGTTAGATGGTCGTTTATATATATCCTATGGTTTCCTGCTAATCCAATCTGGCTAGTTGTTAGTGGCGATGTCTTAGATACATATCTGGCTGCAGCAACAAAGTCTTCTTTAACGTAACGATTACAGAATGAAACAATTACTGGTTTTATGTGATCTTTTTCGCGCGTAGGTACTCTAGTAATGAAGTTGATCTGACTTTTGGCAATGGGATAATTAATTTTGGCACCAATACTAGAGATAATTTGAACCAGGTTTTCATTATTCGATTGTGATAAACCTTTCACTTCCACGTTGTTCATTCGCGACCATTGATCCCTGTTATCTGAATCTTCCTCCAGTTTATCCAGTCTAACCTGAAGCTTATCCACTTGACCTCGGACCTCTTCTAGTTGAGCAACACGCTGCTCCATGCTACTCATTCTCCCATTGAACTCTTTGACAATATCATTGAACTGTTGGCTTAGAGAGGATTTCATGTCGGCGAATTCACTCTTAAGAGCCAGAATTTCATCCTTCAGACCATCCAATGGTGCCAACCTTGCAGCCAATGCTCGAATTTCCAGTAACACTGCAGATTCCGGTTCCAAACTCGGCGACATGGGTGAACTAGGTGGATGTTAATACCGTCGATTTTGATATCTTACTTGGCATATTAAGCTCTCTTATCATATCTCCAACGGCAATTGATTGGTTTCGTAGTTACCTGTGTTGCCGTCGGCAACGTATTCGCTTTGACGGTTCGTCCTCGTCATGGTGCAATACCTCTGCCGGCGTACCGCAGGGGGGCGTTCTTTCTCCTCTTCTTTTCGCTATCTTTATAAACTCAATTTCCAATTAACTTCTCTCATCCTACGACCTTTACGCTTACAATCTTCAAATATATTCGCAAGCTCTGTTAGATGGACTATCCGAGGCAGTTAACATGGTCAATAAAGATTTAGCTCGTATATCTGAATGGAGTGTGGCCCACGATCTGCAGGTAAATCCTATGAAGACCCAAGTGCGTAGCCGAATATAACGATGGGTTCGTGGGAACTGTCCATACGGTCGGGTCTAAATTTTTCAAGCCTCACTGTACAAATAAGAACAAGAAGCTGTCAGATCAAACTCTCGAGCTTATGAAGAAGAGGCGTGAGATGACTTTGCAGTCTTCAGATGATGCGTGCACATACCGACACCTCAATAAACGGATCTCAAAGTCTCTGAAACGCGACCTTCGCCGATTTAATACCGAGAGGATTAAGGATGTGATTGAGCGGAATAAGGGCTTTAAAGTATTTGCACGAGATCTGTCTATTGGGCAGAGCCAGCTCATGAAACTGAAGACCGACGATGGCAGAGTCATATCCGCCAAATCGGAGCTTCTGGGAGAGATCGAGGCTTTTTATGGACAGTTGTACACGTCAAACTCCGAACCCACTGTAAATCTAGCAAACGACCCAAGAGCTAGATTGACTCGACACTATACCGAAGATATCCCGGACGTCAGCCTGTACGAGATTAGGATGGCTCTGAAGCAGTAAAAGAACAACAAGGTGTCGACTGTCGGGTGAGGACGGAATTACGGCCGAGTTCCTGAAGGCGGGTGGAAAACCGGTCCTAAAGGCCCTTCAGAAGTTGTTCGATTCCGTCATACTCGACGGATTTCGAAAAGGCTTCAGCACCGTGCACCACATACATACGCTGCGGCAGGTTATATAGAAGACTGAGGAGTATAATCAGCCTCTCTGCTTAGCGTTTGTGGACTACGAGAAAGCCTTTGATTCGATCAAGACTTGGGCTGTACTGCAGTCTCTCCAACGGTGCCAGATTGACTATCGGTCTCGGATCATCGAAATACTGAAGAGTTTATACAAAAACGCCACCATGTCAGTCCGAATTTAGGACCAGACCTCGAAACCTATCCTCTTGCAGCGGGGTGTAAGGCAAGGAGACGTCATTTCTCCGAAACTGTTCATGGCCGCAATGGAGGATGTCTTCAAGGTTCTGGAATGGAGAGGGCTAGGCGTAAATGTCAATGGGGAGTACATCACTCACCTTCGATTTGCCGACGACATAGTAGTCATGGTTGAGACTACGGAGAAGCTCAGTACAATGCTCGGTGATCTCAGTAAAGCTTTCGAAAGAGTGGGACTTAAAATGAACATGGACAAAACCAAAGTCATGGTAAACAGCCATGTAGCACCCACACCTACCAAAATCGGAGACTCTACACTCGAAGTTGTGGACGACTACGTTTACCTGGGACAGACGGTCCAGTTGGGTAGGTCTAACTTCGAGAAAGAGGTCAATCGTCGAATCCGACTCGGCTGGGCAGCGTTCTGGAAGTTGCGCGGTGTCTTCTCGTCCAATATACCACAGTGTCTCAAGACGAAAGTCTATGACCAGTGCGTGTTGCCAGTGATGACATATGGCTCCGATACGTGGTCGCTTACAATCGGCCTCATCAGAAGGCTTAAAGTCACTCAAAGGGCAATGGAAAGGGCTATGCTCGGAGTTTCCTTGCTTGATCGCGTCAGAAATGAAGATATCCGCAGGAGAACCAAGGTTACAGACGTAGCCCGAAGAATCGCCAAACTTAAGTGGCAGTGGGCAGGGCACATTGATCGCAGAACAGATGGGCGATGGGGACGAAAGGTTCTGGAATGGCGACCACGTACCGGAAGACGCAGCGTTGGAAGGCCTCCCACAAGGTGGACCGATGACCTGGTGAGGGTCGCGGGAATCCGATGGATGCGAGACGCACAGGACCGGTCATTATGGCGACATTTGGGGGAGGCCTATGTCCAACAATGGACGTTTTTCGGCTGAAATGATGATGATACGTTGTGTTACTTTTTTGGTGTACAATAAAGTTTACGAGTATTCTATTCTACTTTTATAACAGCAGAACATCCAATCACTAGGCAAGTCGAGGCATTATTTTCCTTTGAAAATGAAAAAAATGCGTAAACTGCGTTTCGATGCTTTCTTCTCATTTTATTATTAATAATTATAAAAATCACGTTGATGAAAAATCAGCGGCTGACGAAAAAAAATCCCTACTACCCGGTACACAGTCAGCAACAAACAAAGATATAAGTAAAAGAGAACCTACAGTAAACAAAATGTACAAATACCTACACTAGTTCTAACGTGTTCGACACCCCCGTGCACCCGCGCCAGGCCTCTCGCATGTTTTTCGGTACCGAAATCGTTTAAAGATTAAATAACTATTTAGTCCAACCTTTATTTGTAAAGGTACCGGTATAGCTCAACCTTTATTTGAAATCGGTACCTGTTCATTTTTGAGATACCTTAACCTTTTACCGTAACCGCTTTCAGTCCCTGCTTAAAACCTATATTTTGACTTTGCTTGGTAGTGGTGAAGGTCAAACACGTGCTTTTTGTTTGTGTTTTTTTTTTTTATTTTCGATTTTAGTGAATCCTGGCAGCGTGATCTTCAATCGAAACTTTTATTTGTGTTTGTGTTGTGTCGTAAGGTGTATTTAGCGTAAGTTTTGGTGTTTTTTTTAACTATTTTATCCAGTATCCACTATGGATACTAAAAAACCTCCCGACCCCCCTGATCCCTTCGAATACACTCCGGTGTTAACGGTTTCCCTTCCCGACGACAATGCTTCAAACGACAAAATGGACTCTGAATCTGCTAGCAGAAAAAGATTGGCGACTTCTCCCCCGACCACTGTGACAACCCCTCCCAAATTCCATAAGAAAGAGACCGGTAGGCAGATCTATACAACTAGAGACAATGCTTCTTATGTAGTGCACGTCTCCTTAAACAATGGTCAGACATCTGGTACCACCCTCCACAAAGTTAAGTTTGGAATGTTCCTGCATGAGAAAAATTTCAGTAACATTGTACTAGGCAGTGTGAAACAATTGGGAAGGAATCGCGTGTCAGTGGAGTTCCAGTCTCACCAGGATCCGAACAGCTTTTTGATCAGCCGCATATTAGTCCAAAACAATGTAGCCACTATTCCTCAGTACAACATCACCCGCATGGGTCTTGTCAGAGATGTTCCTACGGATTGGACAGAGGATGAAATCATCCAAAATATCAAGGTTCCTGCTGGATGCGGCCCTGTATAAAGGCGAGGAGAATGAACCGGAAGGTGAGTTCTCTAGGTATCACTGAATGGAAACCCACACAAACTGTTGTTCTCACCTTTAAATGATAAATGATAAATGATATTTATTTTGTAAATAGGTTTAAAAAACACTTTTACACGTCAATTTTTTTTTCGTCATTTTTAAACTAGATGAGGCCTTTGACGGGCAAGTTCTGCCTAGGCGAGTTTATTTCTTTTACTCAGCACTGTCGGTTGAAAAGTACATGTACCCTACCATACAATGTTTCCACTGCTGTCGTTTCGGACATACTCGTACTGTATGCCGTTCGAAACCCCGATGCTTCAAGTGCAGCGAAGACCACCCAGGTGATGGATGCCAAGTTCCCAATGAGTATGCCATTTGCATAAACTGTTCTGGCAACCACTACGCTAATGACAAGACGTGCCCTGAATTGGGTCGTCAGAAAGGGATAAAAGCCCTTATGGCAGAAAAATCTGTTTCTTATGAGGAAGCAAGTCAGGTTTTCCCTCGGGTTTCACGATCATATGCTGAAGTGTCAAGAGCACCATCCAAACCAAAACCCTCTTTTTCTCCTCAATCCCAAAGCCAAACTCCCCAAACACCCAGATCGCACCGTAAAACAGTCTTTCTTAAACCCAAATCCCACGCCCCGCTTTCACCTAGCTATGATAAGCAGGCTCATCAAGCCCTTATTCAAGACTATTCCTTTTCCCCCTCCCAAAATGGCTGCGCCATCCCTAGAGATGGTGCAAGCAGTCCCATTAGCCCTGAAAACATACTTAATGTAATATCCAGTATGCTAATGACAATGTTAGCGAACCCTTCCCAATCCCTACCAGACCACGTTGCCAACAAATTGTAATCAATCGTCAACTATATTCATAGTGTTCCATCCCCAGATATTTCTTCAATGGAACGTCAGGAGTGTTTCACCCAGGAAGACTGACCTTCTTTATCTAATTAATAAACATAAACCATCAGTCTGTAGCATCGCTGAGACATGGCTTCGTCCGGATAGTAATTTCGGGATTCCATGTTTCAGTGGTGTTCGACATGACAGATCAGATGGTTATGGGGGATGTGCTTTGTTCATCAATAACAAAGTTACATTCTCCCCAATTCCTCTACCCTTTGTAGGTGACAACATCAATGTTGTTGCTGTTAAGGCTGAGGATATAAATATTTTTAGTTTTTACATTGCTCACCCATAGACTAGTGATCTTGATACAATAAAAAATTTGCTGAGTATTGTACAAGGCCCGCTACTTGTTATGGGTGATTTCAACGGCCATCACTATAGGTGGGGGTCAGATACCTGCGACAACTTTGGTTCGGGTCTGGTTGATATGTTGGATGAGCTAGATTTGTGTGATCAACAATGGCTGTGCCACACGTCGGGGCTCACCAGGACAGAACAACAGTTGTGTTGATCTGACATTTTGCTCATCCAATATAGCCAGCCTTTTCAATTGGAAGCGCTTGGATATAACTTATGGGAGTGATCACTATCCCATCATGGTTGAAATCCCATCTAAATCCATTCCCGACAATATCTCCCCTCCCCTGTTAAAGTACCAACTGAATTCAGTCGATTGGGATCTGTACTCTAAAATTTTGGATTTACGGGTCTCCTCTCTTCCTCCCATCAATGACGCAAATGCTCAGGAATTCTTTTCGGCATTCTCGAGTACTATATCCACTACAGCGGACGACTGTTTCCCTTCCAAAAAACCGCCAACCGGCAAAATTCCTTCTCCGCCATGGTGGGATAGAGAATGCTCTGCCTCGATCAGAGCCAGGAATGAGGCCGAAAGAAAGCTCAACGCGGATATGAACCTAGAGAACCTCATGAATTTTCAACACGTATTGGCTAAATCCAGGAAACTACTTAAGCAAAAGAAAAGAGATGGTTGGTGGAGGTACTGCGATTCGCTGAGTCCGTCCACTCCAGCCTCAGTGGTGTGGCGTAAATTAAAATCTTTTAGGAACAGCATGCGACCACCCTCTGGGAGCATGACATCTAAAGAACAGGCTTACCAGTTCTTCTCCAGACTAGCCCCAGCCTACGCCCCGGATAAAGATGAATGTGTTTCATCAGATCCCCAGATGGCATCAGATGATCCTCTGGATAAACCATTCACTTTGGGGGAGCTGAAATCGGTCCTCGCATATGTGAAGGATTCTGCTCCTGGTGTGGATGGATTTCCATACTCTTTCATATATACAAAGCTGGGGATAAGACCCACCAGTATTACCTGGATTTGGCCAATTATTGTTTTTCCGCCGGATATATTCCTCCTGATTGGAAGGTTCAAGTTGTTATCCCCATTTTGAAACCTGGAAAAGATCCTAGTAATCATTCTTCATACAGACCGATTGCTCTATCGTCCGTCCTTATGAAACTCTTGGAAAATTTAGTAAAAAGTCGTCTGGAATGGTTTGTGGAGAGCAGAAGACTGAGCTGCTACCAACGACTCAATTTGGCTTTAGGAAAGGTCTGGGTACAACTGATAGTGTGGCAACCCTCACATCAGAGATCCGGCTGACTCTTAGTAGAAGTGAGTCTGTGGTAGTCGTCTTCTTGGATATTTCTGCTGCTAATGACTCTGTCCTCCTCCCAATTCTCAGGCAGAAGTTGCAACAACTGAGAATCCCGGCTAGGATATGTCAGATCATATGCAATATCTCAGACCGCAGTATTAAACTAAGGATTCCTGGGGAAGACCCTGAACCAAGGTTAGCTTGGAGGGGTCTACCACAGGGATCCGTTCTTAGCCCCCCTTTATATAACATTTACACTTCAGATCTCCCCTCTTGTTTAAATTTGGACTGCAAAATTCTCCAATATGCGGACGATATTGCACTATTGGTCTGTGGCAAGTCCATCGAGGACGCTGCCCAATCCATGAACGTGTCTTTGTCCTCATTAAACCAATGGCTACTAGATCATGGGCTATCTCTAAGCGCCCCAAAGAGTACAGCAGTTGTTTTCACTCGCAGACGTCTTGTACCACAGGTGGACATTAATATTGACGGCCAAGCTATCCCAGTAAAGGAGAGCGCCAGATTTCTGGGTGTTACCCTGGATTCCAAATTATCGGGAGTGGATCACATTAACAATACAGTGAAAAAATGTGAACGCTCGATTTCGGTCCTTAGAGCTTTGGCAGGTGTATGGTGGGGTGCTCACCCATATACCTTAAAACTGGTCTATAATGCTATAGTCAGAAGCGTGTTAGATTACTGCTGTTATCTAATCGAGCCATGCAACAAACAAGCTCTGCGCAGACTAGATTCAGTCCAGTCCAAATGCCTAAGAATCGTAATTGGTGCCATGAAATCCTCCCCCATAAATGCTCTCCAGGTTGAATGCGCAGATCCTCCCCTTGCCCTTCGCAGACAATACTTAGCAGATCGTTTCTTATCAAAAGTCCTCTCCCTCTCATCCCATCCTTTAATTCCCATTTTGGAGCAAATTTTTCTATCCCTCAATGCCTCTTCCTATTGGAACAATAAAAATATTCCATTGATGAATAGGTACAGAGAGCTTAAACACCTCCCTTCACCTGTTTGTCAATATCCTACTCTTCCTGTCTTTTCTTCCGCCTATGAGGTGGTTCATTTTAAGCCAAAAATCGTTTTGGGACTTGGTATCTCCAAAAACTCGCAGGACGTAAAAGGCGACTTCGACCGGGCTATTGAAAGATACTGCCATGGCTGGAACTTATTTTACACGGACGCATCGAAATTATCGCTAACTGGTTGTACAGGTGCATCAACATACTTCCAGAACTCCAGAATAGCCCTTTTATTCCAATGCCCTCCTGAGGCCTCTGTATTTACAGGGGAATGCATTGGCATATTAGAAGAGCTATCAACTTCATATTAGCACACAACATTAAAAATTCAGTCATTTTCTCAGATTCTCACAGTAGTATCCAAGCTTTAGGTTAAAACCAATTAAAATCAAAACTTCATAGCAAAATTATTACCGATATTCATAATTTACTCTACACTTGCCATACCAAAAGTTTAAATATTGAGATAGTTTGGGTTCCTAGTCACTCGGGTATAAGTGGCAATGAATGCGCCGATTCGCTGGCAAAATATGCTACATCCAACCCTGTAGACCGAAGGCATTACATGTTGCATAGCTGCGACTTACGCTCGGACACCAAACTTAAGTTGCATAACTTGTGGTCAGCGGCATGGCAGGTAAGCTCGAAGCTCACGGGAGCGTACTACGCCAGCATCCAGCCTGACATCCAGCGGAAACCTTGGTTTTTTAAGTGTCCCAAACTATCCAAAAGAAAGGTCTCATCCTTGTGCAGATTGAGACTCGGCCACTGCAGTAGTCCAGTTTTCCTCCATAAAATTCACGTTCGTGACAGTTCTTTGTGCGAGTGCGGCCTCGATGATGGCACATTGGACCATATCTTCTTTTCTTGTCCTTCAAACTCCCACTTCCTCGACTTGTACCAAATGCTTTCCAAAATTAAAATACCCCTTCCTACTAACTTCCATTCCCTATTGACGAATTTCTCTCCTAAAGTTGTCCAACTCCTATCCAAATTCCTAAATGACAACAACATTAATCTGTAGCCTGGTCTGTAATGATTTTCAATCTGTAAATATCAATGTCTATTTGTGTTGTCATATTATATATTTTAAATCCATGTTATCTAACAAAAATTGTGTTGTACTTACAGCCACTAACATCTTAGATCTACCACAAAGTGCAAAGTTCGACGGCTCACCTTACGGCGCTGCCGTCACCACATGACACTGGCAGAATAGTCGACACCGGCTCAGTAGCCAAAGAAAAAAAAAAAAACCTATATTTTTATTGACGGTGATAAAAAATAATTAATTAAATCTTTAAAGAGAAAAGAAAGGTGACTATTGAGGGTAAACACAGTAGCTAAGTTACGCAAACTAAAATTACGGAGGTCAAAGTACAAACTATGAATTTCAATTGGTAATAAACAAATAAAGGGAAAGTGAAAAAATAAGAGGAAAGTAATAGATCAGGAAGTTAGAAACAGTAAAGATTGTTATGGTAAGTAACGAAAACTATTGTGGATGTCAAAACAAGATAAAAATAAACAAAATACCATAACTAACGCGGCCTATTTTGCAGGCCATCGCCTCCTTGAGCCTTCGGATACTTCGCCAGCCAGAAGACTCAGTTCATCGGACGCTGTAACTTTGTGCCTACTCCCGTCGGGGGCTTTAACCACAATAACACCGTCCTGAGTCCAACACGATCGCATGCCGAAATGAAGCCTCGCCTTCCCGAAGATACTCTGCCGGTTTCTTGTCAAAAACTCCTTCACTGAGACAGACGTACCCTTAAAGCCTTTCTTGGATCTCCATACTGCAGATTTATCATCATGAGTGGAGAATCTCACCAGGATGGGCCTATGATGATTTCCATCGCCGTCAAGCCTCGCATCGACAAGCCTTTATGGAGGACCCTGATAATGATTTGGGGGCCAGCGTCTTGCCTATCAAACCCATGATGACATCCTTGCATATCTCGCCGTCAACCTCTTCAATGCCCTAGAAAATCAGCGCCTTCCTCTGATGTCTGGTCTCCAGACCAATCTATCTGCTTAGCACACTCACTGATCTGAGTCCGAAGCAGGTTGAGCATGCTGAACATTAGCTCTCTGAAGGTGCGGAACTCGTCAGCAACCCTTGTCACAGTGTCCTTGGCAGGTCCAGCGCTCTGGATTTGAGCTTCAAGTTCTCCCATCTTCCGAACAAAGCTGTCCTCGAGAATTTTCTGTGCCGATATAATTTCTTCCAGTTGCGACAGTGATATTTGTGATGGTGCTTATGATGAACTAGCAAGTGGTGCAAAATTTTTAAAGCTCACATAAATGTGCTGCAAACGTGAGTACCACTTTAGTGGATGTTCTTCACTTATAATTACCAAAATTTAGGCAATATTAAAATGTATTTGTATTTTAAATATAAAATAAATTTCGGAGATATGTCTATCTTTGTTCTACACCTACCCGCGAAAAAAGTTATGTTCGTAAAAGTTATGTGTGTATATGTATATAACAATACACAACACACAAACAATACACTTACGACTCGTCGGGGTTAACCCACGACTCGTAGGGATCGACGCGCGCCCTGCCTGATACGATAAACAATTTTATTGCAATAAAATTGTGGCGGGGGCGAGCACGTGTACTTACTACTACTCGCGCACGAGTCCATTCTGTTTTCCGCACTAGTGCAGAAAGCACTAGTGCGGAAAACAGAATGGACTATTGACTGCGTGCCTAAAAGCGGTGATATGAGAGCGAGTTTTCGTGTAAGTGTATTGAAAAATTTTTAGAAACATTAATTTTGCGTATTTTCTACCCAAAATTTAAAGTTTTGGACTTAAATTAAAGCTGTCCATGGTACAGCTATTTACATGGCTATAAAAAAAAAAAACCAAAAGCTACTGGAGTCTTCCAACTTCCTCAAAAATTCTCTAGTTTATCCTCTTGCTAGTGATGTACCACATGCCATAAAAATCTTTTTATAACTTTGTGAATTCGCTAGAATTGTGAATCGAGTCACATTAGACTAATATTCAAAATTATGATTTAAAAATATTTTTGCTTTAATGATACCTGAAAAACCTATTAAAAATGTTATCTCACTCTTATAAGGTAAAATCTGTCTTATATCTCTCTTTTCGTGGGTTTTACTAGAAAAAAAAAATGAAATTGCATTTTTAACATTTATTTCATAATTTTTACAAATCCTGCTCAAATTGTTGGCCTCTGTTGTGAATGCAGGCCCAACATGTTTCGTATTTCGACAGTTGTTGTACGAAGTCGTATTTCCTCCTTAATTGTATTTAAAGTCATTTCAATGCGTTGTTTGCAAGTTAGTATTATTACAATTCTAGCGAATTTACACGGCTGTTTTGGTCGGCTGGATCAATTTTAATAATTCTTTTTTGTTTTGTTGCGCCGTTTCAATTTCTTTGCGACTCCCACATGAGAGTTCTTAGGTCATCAGATAACTTGAAACTTAAAATGCCAATGCATTCGACTACTTTCCTGGATAAGTCTTTCTGTCCAGGCCGCTCGTCTATGGAATGCATTTCCTGTGGCAATAAAACGTGCGCAAACACTGCCTGTATCTAAAAGGCTTGTGAAGAATCATTACTTGTCACTGTGATCATCATGTCTTCGTTTCATCACTTATTCTCTTGCTTATATATTTAGTATGTATGTATATGTGTATCTATTTTAGTGTTATGTATCTATTAAGTTTTTGTTTACTTTTATATTTGCACCAAGTGCAACTCCATTTTGTGTCTAGGCAATTTCTATCCATTCTGGGTTGCCTGTATAAGGGAATGAGAGTGACTCGTAAATGAAACACGTAGTTAGTCGTTGATGTCTGAACAAGATCTGTATATTTTCTGTAATTACACCTTATATATATAATATATTTACATTGGTACTAGTAAAGGTAGTGCTTAGTCTAACATATTTACAAGCGTGCGTCGTTATTCCTCAGACAGAGGGCTCTTGAAGCGATGTAGATTGAACGCACTGAACGGGCCGCTCACCGCGCATGCGCGGCTTAGTACAATCCTGTCGCGAATCTATAAATACGACTCGCTCGCTCGCGCGGTCCCCCTCCCGTTGAAGACCCTGATAACCCTCTACCCCCCGTTACTCCCGACAAGGTGGAGGATATCATCAAAAAACTTCAACCCCGGAAAGCCCCCGGCGCCGACGGTATCACGAACAGAGTGTTTAAACTCTTCCCTCCCCAACTTATAATGCTAATGACCGCCATCTTCAATGGCGCATTAAGCAATAATATCTTCCCCCAAGCATGGAAACAGGCCACCGTTATTGGTATCCCCAAACCAGGCAAGCCCAAGTCTGACCCTTACAGCTACCGCCCCATCAGTCTCCTCAATGTTCTCGGTAAGATCTACGAAAGGCTTATTTATAGCGACTGAAAGATTTTGCCGAATCCAAGGGTCTCATTCCTAATGAGCAGTTCGGGTTCCGTACCGAGCACTCATGCATCCACCAAGTCCACCGCATCGTAGACCACCTAAGCGCTGGCTTCCAGCGTAATGCGATGACGGGTGTCTTGTATTTCGATATAGCGAAAGCATTCGACAAGGTCTGGCACAATGGCTTATTATATAAGCTATACCAACTCGGTGTGCCAGACCGTCTCGTGCTCATCATGCGAGACTTTCTGTCGAATCGCACCTTCCGCTATCGAATTGAGGGTGCCCTCTCCTCCCCCCACCCCATCCGAGCAGGAGTCCCGCAAGGCTCCGTAGTATCCCCCTTAGCCTACACGCTGTTTACCAGCGACATTCCCCAGAGTAAAAAGGCCCAGTTGGCTCTATTCGCCGACGACACGGCAATTTACTACACCGGTCGTGACCCCAGAGTTATCGCTCGCAATCTCCAAACCTCCGCAAACATTTTGGGCAAATGGTTCCGGAAATGGAGAATTGAGGTTAACCCTGATAAGAGTCAAGCTATTCTCTACTCGAGACAGCGGAAGTCCGTCCTACCTCCCCCTCCGATCACCATGTACGGCAAGCCAATCCCCTGGGAGAAGCAAGCCAAGTACCTCGGAGTGATCCTCGATCAGCACTTGACCTTCGCCGATCACATAAAGCAGGCTCGCTCACGAGCCGCTTTCGCTCGAGGTAGGCTCCATTATCTCTTGACTGCTCGCAACAAATTGTCACTTAAGTGCAAGCTGCGCCTCTTTACAGCAGTAATCCGCCCGATCATGACTTATGCCTGTGCTATCTTCGCACACGCCAAGCCCCGTTTCCTCCATAGGATGCAGACCCTCCAAAACCGGACCCCCCGTAAAATTCTCGGTGCCCCATATTACGTCCGAAATGAGAATCTACACTTAGATCTCAAAATCCCCACCATCCAGCAGTTCATGAAACGCCTGTGCAAGCGTTTCTTCGATACTGCTGTGAAACACCGCAACCCCCTTATCGTATCGGCCGCCCGATACGAACCCTCCCGCATCTCAAAGATTAATAATAATAATAATACGCCGATGATGACGCGGCTATATCTGTGAGTACCCAATGTAATGATCGATTGAGGGGCGCTTTGGAGGACGCATTTCGAGAGTACCGTTCCACACCGCCGGGGCTTAGACCTCGTCTACCTCGTTTGCCCATGCACAAGAGAAATAGGGCGCTGGTGTGTGCTCTAGATTCGCAGCTATCAAATTGCTTTGATAGCAGCAAAGACCTCACTGATACCCACTCAATCTTGTACTGTGCGGCTGTAGCGGCATGTCGTGTAGCTCATGTTAAATTTCCTAATTGTGACAGAGCTACACGACCAGCTGTGCCAGCTTGGCAGTGCAGGATAGAGCACCGTATCGGTGAGGCTAGAGCACTCATCGGTAAGCTTATCTGCTTCAGGGAGGGCAACACTCGCCCTAGGGTGATGCGCTTTGTGAGGCGGGCATTCTCGGGGACTGATATTAGTCCTCGAGATTATCTGCCCTGCGTCACAGAGCGTATTGACTTCCTGAAGCAGAAAATCTATGCATGGGCAAACCGTATTCGTCGGTACAAGCGGCGAGTGGAGCGGTACACTCGGAATCGTACATTCCAAAGCAACGAAAGGTGGGTTTACAGGGATTGGGAGCGATCGGACCAAGGTGTGACTGATACGCGCCTGCCGGATGATGACGCCATGTGTTCATTTTGGCGCAGCATTTGGTCGGCGCCTGTCAGTCACACCGAGGGTGATTGGATTCGAGAGGTCGAGCGCGCATGCGATCTTTTACCAGAAATGGGGGCAATTACCATCAGCCCCCAAGATGTAGCCCGTGCAGTCCGTCCATTGCCTAACTGGAAATCTCCTGGGCCGGACGGGCTGCACAATTTCTGGGTTAAATGGTTCCAAAGGTCGCACGCTCGCTTGGCATCTCAGTTCCAGTCTGCCTTAGAGTCAGGGTCGCTGCCCCAGTTTCTAACGACAGGAATAACCCACCTGCTCCATAAATCAGGTAGTACTGCGGAACCCAAAAATTATAGACCGATCACGTGTTTGCCGACGGTCTATAAAGTTCTTACATCCATTCTGAGAGCTAAAATCAATAGTCATATTGAGACAAATTCTATCATGTCTGCCTCTCAGAATGGATGTAGGAACGGGTCCCGCGGTACTAAGGAGCTGCTCCTCATCGATATTGCCATTAGCCAACAGGTTCGACGTTCTCGGAAGAATCTGTCGGCATGTTGGATAGATTATAAGAAGGCATATGACTCTGTTTCTCATACATGGCTCATGAGGGTGCTAGAACTGTATAAAGTTGATGCAACTCTGCGCACCTTCCTGATGTCATGTATGGGGCAGTGGAGAACAGTCCTTCACTATCCGGGATGTCGACAGATTCAGGAGAACAACGAACCGATAAGGATTGAGCGTG
This sequence comes from Mythimna impura, assembly GCA_905147345.3. NCBI lineage: Eukaryota > Metazoa > Arthropoda > Insecta > Lepidoptera > Noctuidae > Mythimna > Mythimna impura. Next base: position 24,475,013 of record LR990346.1, on the reverse strand, counting down.
GCATATTCCAGGGTGGTCCACTGTGGTTTTGCCTAGCCTTGAACCCGCTCAGCACACTGCTGGAGGGTTCTGGCTTAGGTTACCGGTTGAAAAGAGGCGGTCAGGTCATATCTCACCTTCTTTACATGGACGATCTGAAACTCTTTGCCCCCAACAACTTGCAGCTGGTGGAGCTACTGAAGGTAACTGAAACCTTTAGTAGTGCCATCAGGATGGAATTTGGTGTGGACAAATGTGCAGTCATACATGTAAAGAGAGGTGAGATTATGGAATCTGTGGGAATTCAACTCTCGGATTCCATACACCTTAGATCCCTCTGCTCAACCGAAACTTACAAGTATTTGGGTATGTCGGAATCGTTAGGCATCAATACTGATGACGTGAAACAATCGTTGAAAGAGCGCTTCTTTGGACGCCTGATTAAGTACTCAATAGTCTTTTATCAGGCGGAAACAAGGTGCGCGCTTTCAACGGTTGGGTCATGCCGGTATTGATGTATTCTTTCGGCATACTCAAATGGACTCAGACAGAACTTGACGCCCTGGATAGGAGGGTCCGCACACTACTTACCGCAAATCGGATGCATCACCCACGGTCATCGGTGATGAGACTGTATATCCCGCGGAAGTGCGGGGGTCGTGGCTTCTTAAATGCTAAGACCCTGCACAACCGCGAGGTATGCAGTCTCAGGGAATACTTCCTAAAAACCGACGTGGGTATGCACCGAGATGTGGTAGCGGTGGACAAGGGCCTTACTCCGCTCTCCTTGGCTAACGAGAACTGGCGCAAACCTATAGTACTGGATACTAATGACCGCAGGGAAGTATGGCAGAGCAAGGAGCTTCACGGACGCTTTTACCGGGCCTTACATGGGCCCGATGTAGACCTGTTAGTGTCCGTATCTTGGCTGCGTTTCGGTGACCTCTTCGGGGAAACTGAAGGTTTTGTCTTTGCGATTATGGACGAAGTTATGATGACAAACAACTACCGGAAATATATTATGAAGGACGGTACGGTTGACATCTGTCGGGCATGCCACCGACCCGGGGAATCAATCCGACACATTATTTCTGGGTGTTCTCATCTAGCTAACGGAGACTATTTGCATAGACACAACCTCGTAGCCAGGATTATCCACCAGCAACTTGCTCTTAAATACAATCTTGTGGAATCAGAGGTACCGTACTATAGGTATGTGCCCGACCCAGTTCTCGACAATGGCAATATCACGTTATATTGGGATCGATCTATCATCACTGACAGGACTATTGTTGCCAATAAACCTGATATAGTGGTGATAGATCGACTAGAGCGTCGTACAATGATTGTTGATATAGCGGTCCCTCATGACGAGAACCTCGTGAAAGCTGAGAAAGATAAGCAAACTAAATATCTTGACTTGGCTCGCGAGGTTGTCGACATGTGGGAAGTGGATAGAGCAATCATTGTGCCGATAGTCGTAACGGCCAATGGCTTAATAGCCAAGAGCCTCGAACAACATCTGAGGAGGCTCTCGTTAGGCAGCTGGATCAAGGGCCTGATCCAGAAAGCAGTACTCCTAGACACGGCGCGTATCGTTAGGAGATTCCTCTCTCAGGAGCCTTGACCGCCGGCAGCTTGGACTCTGTTCCCGATGCCGGTGGGCTACTATTTTTTATATTTTTAAATGTTTTTTTTAATGTGTTTTTTTTTTAAGGAAATATTTAAAAATATAATAAGTATGTAATATAATAAATGAATGGAATAATAATAATAATAATTGCTATTTATTTTCTCTTCACAAAGCTGACTTAAAGTTAATTTTGACAAGACAATGTCTCAGCCGTATTCCACCTTTGTGAGAGACTGGTGCCTGTTATAGGTTTTCGGAAAAAAAACCTGTGTTACAGGTCACCAGGCCCCTTCCATAGCTAGAATTAACTATTACAGAGTTACAGTGCAAGAGTCGGGATTGATTATTAATGAAAAACTAGGTAAGAGTTAAACAATAGGCTTAATACAAAAATAGAAAAGTAATAACAATAATAAAAATAAGATAAGATTCAAAAAATAAATAAAAAATAAAACCTACCCATAATTTTGCAGAAGTTATGTGAAGTTGTGTATGTGTTTTGTTTGTGTGTTTTGTGATGTGTAGTCATGTTGTAAGTATTGGAGTGAGAGCAGCGGAGAGTTTGTTTTTCAAGGAGGAGAGGATTAGTTATGGAGATGGTTAAAAATTTGGGTTATTTCAGAACAGTCAAAAGATTTTCGGTTTTTTGATAGTCTAGAGTTTTTAAGTATTTTCTTATTTCTTTAATACAGCTTGATCGAGTTTTTGGATACAGGTTTAGAAATTTATTCAAATTATTGTAAAGATAATGGCCGAGGAAGCAATAGAATCTTTGAGGGAGTTTGGACTTGAATTGAGTCGAGGGACAAACCCTACCCTTTCGCCAATTATCTTTGAGTAGTTTAGCGTCAAACTGCATTTGAGATTCGCCGTCCTAGGCATACTCTTGTCACCCCCAACGATTACCCTGCTCCAAGAGAGCCGTATGGAAACAAGTACAGTTCGCAGACAATACAGACCGCCGTCATTCCGTCCTCGCTTCTGCAATGTGACTATTTAGATAAATCCATAGTAAATTATCTTCCGTCTGATCATAGTGGACAAACGGTAGCTTTTAAGTCTCACGCAGCCTTGGAAAAAACTTTAATTCAATTTAGGCCAATTACAATTGGCAAATTAACAAAATTTAATAGTAACTTAGAAAATAAGTTAAATGTTCTGGGCCATGATATTGATGATGCAAATAAATTTTATGATAATTTCCTTTCAGTGGTACTCAATGAATTTGATACAGCTTTTCAAAAGAAGTTGAAAAATATTTTCCCTAAGTTTGTATTTAGTGACTGGGCGACTAAAGGTATTAGGGTAAGTAGGGAAAAACTATATGAGCTGTACGGCCTTAAGCCATTCTTCAACACTGAAACCTTTAATAAATATGTAAATAGATATTCTAAACTTTTCAGAAAGATTTGCAAGGTAGCGAAAGCCCTGTACATTAGCAATAAGATCAAATCGGCAGACAATAAAATAAAGACTGTGTGGAAAGTTATTAATAGTGAAACTGGTAGGAATAAAGTACGCAATACGGATTTTTTATTGGAGACTTCACATGGTCCCAAAAGATCTAACATAGAAGTAGCCCAAGAGTTTGTGAATTATTTCACCGATATACCTCTTAGGACTACGGAAGCTCTAAATTTCTCCCCTGAAGCTTCAGTTGCTTTATTGAAAGCAAACTTGCCAGGCTGTCCGGTTGAATTTCAATTCAAACATATAAACCCTTTGACAGTCATAAAGGCTTTCCGGCAAATAAAAGTCAAATTAACCGAAGACCTATGGGGAATGTCTGTTAAAGTATGCGCATCTATAATAGAGACCATAGCACCGTACTTAGCTTTAATATTTAATTTGTGTGTGGACCAAGGAGTCTTTCCAGATATAATAAAATACAGTAAAGTTATACCACTTTTTAAATCTGGTGACCATAATGACACTAATAATTACACACCTGTATCAGTATTGCCAGTTTTCAGTAAGGTGCTTGAAAAAGTTATGCTTAATCAAATGCTTTACCATTTTAACAGCAATAAAATCTTTCATGATCAGCAGTATGGTTTCACCAAAGGACGTTGTACGACTGACGCTGGAGTCACTTTATTGAAACATATATTTGCAGCGTGGGAAAAAGCCCAAGATGCGATAGGAATTTTTTGTGACCTCTCAAAGGCTTTTGATTGTGTTAATCACGAAACCTTGCTTTTAAAGCTAGAACATTATGGACTAGGTAAACTTGCACTCAGCTTGGTGAAATCTTATTTAATTGACAGGCAACAGCAAGTTCAGATAAACGGTGTTAATTCTCCGGGTTTGAAAGTCAAAATGGGTGTACCACAAGGCTCAATGTTAGGTCCTTTCCTCTTTTTAGTATATATAAATGATCTACCGCATTTATTAAAAAAACAATTACATATTGTATTGTTTGCTGACGATACGTCGTTAATTTTTAAGATCAATAGACGTTCCACTAATCTTGATGACGTAAACGATGCTTTACAGCAAGTCCAAAACTGGTTTACTGTTAATAATTTAGTTTTAAATGGAAAAAAACTAAGTGCATAAGATTTGCGTTACGGAATGTTAAAAGTAATTACCCGACATAGTATTGAACAAGGAGAAACTTGAATTCGTCGAGAATACGGTTTTCCTAGGGATCACGCTTGACTCGAGGCTACAATGGGGTCCTCATTTAACATCTCTGGCAGGTCGGCTTAGTTCAGCAGCATATGCTGTCAGAAAAATCCGTCAATTTACTGATGTGGATACTGCGCGACTAGTTTATTTTAGTTACTTTCATAGTATCATGTCTTACGGTATTTTGCTATGGGGACGGGCTGCAGATATAGAGTCTATTTTTATTCTGCAGAAAAGAGCTATCAGAGCCATATATAATCTTCGCAGACGCGATTCTCTTAGGGAACTATTTAAGGAAATAAACATCCTGACGATCCCTTGTCAATACATTTATGAAAACATTATGTATGTTCGGAAAAATATTCATCTTTTTACTAAGATAAGTGACAGGCACAATTTTAATACTAGGAACAGGAACAAATTAGATCAACCTCGGTTCAGATTGGCTAAAGTACATAGTTCTTTCATGGGGTACTGTGTAAAATTTTATAATAAAATACCAGTTGAGATTCTACAACTAAATGAGTCCAAAGGAGATTGGGCACTTATAGATTCACTTTTTGACGCGTATGGCCATTTGAGTTATTGTATAATTCATAACTATTATTTTTATTGATTTTTTACTTAAATTCATTGAAATCATTGTGGGGTTTCTATTTTCATTTTAATTAGTATTTAATACAATAAGTACGTCATTTGCTCCATTATAGTGAAACGACTGTTTTCTCAGTTATTATCGATCGATTAAATATTAACGTAAATCGTGGGTACACAAAAATATCTACATTCGCAACTAAAAAATATTAAGAGTTGTAATTATTATTTTTCTTTAATTATGTTAATATTTCTTTCGTTAAAAACAATGTCTGGGCAAAAATAAAACAATTAGATATAATCGATAATGTTTTAACGCCGTAGTCAATAGATGTGTCACAACACTATTCGATGAAATGTCAAACAAAATATCGTTTACCGTTTTAACTGCCGGCAAGCCGAGAATATTGTTTTTAGCTTTTCTCTGCTAACAAATGTAAATTCGTGTCGAGTTGAGTTTTAGGATTCTTCGACGTTCATTTACTACATCGAGCGATTTGACTCTTTTTGTGTGTCGCTGTGAAGTGATTTGTTAGAACGTTTTTACGTCCATGGCGCTTTAATCTAGACTTAAAACAATATGTGGCGCTGTGTAATTGTTCTCTTTTATTAGCACACCCACTGCCTAGCCACCAAATCAGAGAAGCAACTGATTCCATGGCCCGAAGGCAGGATTTCAAAACGAATTGTTTTGCGATGTAACATAACCTCAATACTAAACTTATTTTTTTTTTCAAAAACCCCAAAATATATCATTTTGAATTTAACCTTGTTTTAAAGCATGACACTGTCCCTTTTTTGTGTCTAATTTTCACAACTATACTGTCTCAAAAGTTGCGCAACCAAGTGCCATAGTAACTTGCTCAATCTCCTTTAAAGCATGCATTAAACGCACACTATGTAGACAAGCGTTTGGAGGTATGCGGAACAGAGAGTAAAGTCCCAAATACCTCCGCTGTAAAGGGAGGATTCTCCAACCAGACGGGATGTTATGTCTGGCGGGCTACTGCCCGATAGATGATTTCGGGCTGTTCTATATGTTCTAATCACGCGGAGAACTTTGATTGCGCGATGCAGGATTAGTTCTTATGTGACGCCATAGATGTCGCTACATCAGTCCCCTTCGGAGATCGATGGTTCTTGATGCTTCTTGATGCGTGCCAGGCCAGTGGTAGGTTGGTTCCAGTGGGTCGGAACCGAATGCCCCATAGTTCTCGGTGAGTCGGAACTGTCTGCGGTGATGCCCCAGTGAGTCGGGGTTGTGCTATCCCAGTGAGTCGGGATGATGCCCCAGTGAGTCGGGGTGATGATGTCCCAGTGAGTCGGGATGATGCTGCAGGCTCCAGTGAGTCGGAGTAGTGCTGCTGGCTCCAGTGAGTCAGAGCGGTGCTGTGCGACGTAGGGCTTGATTGCAGGCGTCGACCAGGAGAGGTTCTTCATTGCTCTTCATGTGACTGGCCGAAGGTGCAGTGTGCTTCGCCAAGGTCGCTGATGAGGCTGAGGGTGATGACCAGGTATGACCAGGTAGGCATGCTGGTGGTCAGGATACCCTTTTAAAGCCGTGGGTGCTGGCTGTATGGCTCGCTGCTCGAAAGCTTGAGGAAGTGATGATGACGTCACGAAGTAGTAGCTGCACGAAGGCTGCGCTGACGTTCTTTGTCGAGGGTCACCATTTTGGAGGTATGCGGAACAGAGAGTAAAGTCCCAAATACCTCCGCTGTAAAGGGAGGATCCTCCAACCAGACGGGATGTTATGTCTGGCGGGCTACTGCCCGATAGATGATTTCGGGCTGTTCTATATGTTCTGATCGCGCGGAGAACTTTGATTGCGCGATGCAGGATTAGTTCTTATGTGACGCCATAGATGTCGCTACAAGCGTATTATAAACTGGAAGATTATATCCTTGATAAAAGCGCTTGGCTAAATGCCGGTCCTGCTCCGCAGCCACAGCCACTTTTACCTTCAAATTAGTTTTTTTTTATAATTTTGGAAGAGATACTGTTCCCCTTTTTGTATTGTTGTTTTCGAAATGTTTTTTTTTATTTTATTTTATTGGTTTATTTCAATAGAGCTTATGATAATTTATTATCTTTTGTATTTGGAAACAATAGCATTGTATAATGTAGAAGCACTTTGTTTTTCAAGTTTTGTGAATCTGAAGTACCATGGAGCATTTTTATTAGGTTACAACTTGTTTGTCATTACGAGCATGGCAGTTGAGAGTTTGTCATGCTCACTCAAATATCTCGCTGATGGTGGCACGGGTTATTGGGTCATTCGGTTCCCTTCAAAATGGTTGAGCTGAGTGGGATGCACGCGTCATGCTCGTGAACGGGTGCCGTCAGTTGAGACTGGTCATCTCTTAGCTGCCAGTGACTTAATTCAATTTCTATTTTTTTTTTTATTAGTTTTTATTTTATTCTTTTAATTATTATTACTTATCTACATTGTGCTCACATATTAGAAGCGACAAGAAATATGTAACCAAGATTTATGTAACTCATAATATGATTTAAAAGAGTGTCCATGGAGTTTCTTGCACGTTCTTCTCCATAGAGATCTACGCTTTGGAACGTGCAATTTAGCTTCACTTGTATTTTTTTTTGACTGACCGACATTTTGACAATTCAAAAGTGCCTGTAATTGGTCTATTTGAAATAAACGTTTCTGATTTCTGATTTCGCCGCCGAGGCCCGCTGCGACAATCCCGTCAACGTCCTCCCGTCCTTTGCTCGAGCTGCCAGCCCGCGCCGCTGAGCCGTAGTTTTAAAATTCCCCAATAATAATAATAATATCTTTGTGCGATCCAGCCCGTCCCTTGCTGCCCTCCCCCAGCGACGCCCTAAGCCGAGGTCCGTACCCCACAGGGGGTGCCCTTAGCGTGTAGTCGCTTAGTTTTAAGTTTAGTTAAGTAAGCCCTGGCTGGAGGCTTTGATTCTAGAATCGAGGCCGCTACAGGCAAGTCCGGTTAAGCAGCCGACAACCTCCTAGGTTGACCTGCAAGAGGCCACACAAAAAAAAAAAACGCGCGGTCCTTTTCGCGGGACGACGTCACCGAGTAAAGATCTCCGCTGCGCGAGGCTACGTGATCCATCTGTGCAGCTGCGATGTTCGAAGTGAAGATCATGGAGGGTGCTGGAGCTTCTGTTTGCGCTTACAAGCTATTCCTGTTTCTTGATGTGTCGTAAAACGTATTGCTTCATTGATTCTATAACAGACATCGTCGTAAACGTGTTACTTCACTGTTTCTGTACAGGACATCGTAAAACGTGTTGCTTCATTATTTCTATAACAGACATCGTCGTAAACGTGGTAATTGGTTCTGAGGTATTGGTAACGTGGTAATGGGTTCCGAGGTACTGGTAACTGTGACAGGTACTGTGTCACTACACCTGGAAGAAATCGCCGAGTGCGATAAGGCCGCCAATTGTATGTTTTTTGTATTAAAATATCAGATTGTAAATTTGTAATCTTGGTATGCAATAAAGTATATATAAATAACTAGTACCTCCCTAGTTCCCAACTATCATTACTGCACAACAACTGCTACAAATTTGTAAATTTGCTAGAATTGTGAATGAGTCACATAAAACTTGCAAACGGCTTGAAACGGCTTTCAATACAATTAAGGAAGAAAAACGACTTCGTACAACAATTACTGTCGGAATACGAAACAGATGTTGGGCCCGCATTTACAACAAAGGCCAACAATTTGAGCAGGATTTGTAAAAATTATGAAATAAATGTTAAAAATGTAATTTATTTATTTTTTTATTTCTAGGAAAACCCACGAAAAGAGAGATACGAGACAGATTTTACCTTATAAAAGTGAGATAACATTTTTAATAGGTTTTCCAGTTATCATACAAGCAAAAATCTTTTTTAAATCATAATTTTGAATATTAGTCTTATGTGAGTCGATTCACAATTCTAGCGAATTCACAAAGTTATAAAAAGATTTTTATGGCATGTGGCACATCTCTAGCAAGAGTATAAACTAGAGAATTTTTGAGGAAGTTGGAAGACTTCAGTCGCTTTTGGTTTTTTTTATAGCCATGTAAATAGCTGTACCATGGACAGCTTTAATTTGAGTCTAAAACTGCAAGTAAATTTAAAAAAAACTGGATAGCTAATGTCACTAATTTTAAATTTTAAAGTACTCTAATACAATACACATCTAAATAAAATTAAAATTCAGAGTCTACGCCTTATATATTTTTTTAAATTTGTATTTGAATGAAAAATTTGGATCTTATTTTCATAAAACAATAAAAAGTCGATGAAAAAAAATCCATAGGGCATGAGAAGTGTTTAGGGGTCTGAAAGGATAGCAGATGCCCCTCCCATCGACCATTTCAATTTGGCACACGATGCACCAAACACCCTGTATATTGCGTTCATCCTTTATTGGAGATCCTTAACAAATAATTAGTAAATAATCATTATAATCTATATTATATAAAATTATTTAAATAATAAAACACAAAGAATGTTTCTACCTCTGTCCGTTTAGTCTTTGAAAGCATCCAATCGGTGTGCCCCAAACCGGTTTCATTAGAAAGGCCTAATGCGATTATGCGGAAATGGTTTTAGACCATTAAAAGAATGCATTAAACAAAAGCTGCTAATATCCTTATTTCAACAAATAAATAAAAAAAATTTTTTAGTGTAGTAACACATCGGTAAATAAATTGATTAATGCTTTAATATCTCCAGGATAATTTTACTGAAATAAATAGCAGAAAGAAAATAACGTTTTTGTTTGGAAACATTTACTGTAAAAGTAATGTTTTCCTACATATCTTTAACTTTAAAACTTACAGAAAAAAAATGCCTCCACCCTTCCTCTCAGTTTAAATTGCGCTGGCCAAATCAATATCGTAGTGCCTGTTAGGTGCCTCAAATTGTCAAACTAAAAAATATATTCCAAATTTAAATAAAATAAATTAACAAAGTAACTAAATAATGCTTCCCCTATTTAAAAAAATAATTTGACAAATTAATAATAAGTTTCCTTTTCCACCCACTTGGATAAGTTATTCCTAATTATATAACGCCTCGATTCGTCCATTGCGATCATAAGGATCATGAAAGGGATCGCCAGGAAGAAATCAGTATAATCTATTCTAGCTGTTGTAAAAAGTTCATGACAAAGTGGCAAGTAAGACACACCCACAGCAGAAATCAAATCAAAAATAATACTGACATTCAAGACGTGGTTGTTCATACCTTTCTTTATAATAGAAATTCTTCTAGTCTTACAAATAATCACATCCGATATCTGCGTCCAGCATACAGCGACAAAATAAGCTGTCTGCGATTTTCTCTCAAGCATTTTCCTGTCTGTATAATTCCAACCACGACCTAATGTATCTTTCATTATTACCTTTTCACTTTCCCACTCGTTGCGAACAAACATCAAGCTAGAAGGAAAAAACCCTTCCTTTGCGAATACTACGAAATATGCGTACATTCCTGCACAGAACTGAATCAGTCCTACTTGGAAGTACGTCATAAATAACAAGGTTCCAGTGACGAGGTGATCCGTTAGCTTACGAGGCGGTATCGACATGATGTCTTCTTCAGAATCTTCATAAGCTAAACTTATTGCAGGAAGTAGGTCCGTTCCAACGTTTATAACAATTATCAAAATAAGAGTAATGGGCAGAGGCATGCCCAGCACCGCATACAATACAAAAGGTAACATCTCCGCAGCATTTGATGTTAGAGTATACGCAATTGTCTTTTTTAAATTGTCAAAGATCCTCCTACCTTCTTGTACTCCCAGCACAATTGAAGCAAAGTTATCATCCATTAGAATCATATCTGCAGCTTTTTTGGAGACTTCAGTTCCATTAATGCCCATAGCTATGCCAATATCTGCCTTCTTCAAAGCCGGAGAATCGTTGACACCATCTCCGGTCACAGCAACGACGTAACCCAGCAATTGATAAGTCTCAACAATAAACAATTTCTGCTGTGGACTGGTTCTCGCGAACGTAATTTCTTTGTACTTAAGTTGGACTGCCATCAAATCGTGAACGCTCATTTTACGAAGTTCGTCTCCAGTTATAACAGTCGCTTTAAATTGAGCTTTAATGTGTGGTGGAACATCAGCTAGGTCAATGTGGTGCTCAAACGCGTAATCATAAGCAGTAGGCATTGAGATAGTGCCACATTTACGAGATATAGCCAAGGCTGTGACTGGGTGGTCTCCAGTCACCATTATCACCTTGATTCCAGCCGACCTACATAAACCTATATATTTATCAATATCACGCCTCGGAGGATCGATCATTGATATTGCTCCAATAAAAACAAGGTCCTCCACTGGGAAGTTACGTGCTTGTGTGTCGAATCTATACCCAATAGGAAAATTTTCGAGTGGCAATTGAAAATCACAATATCCAAGGACCCTTTCTCCCATATTTGCCATCTTGATGAAATAGGCTTTCAATTCTTTTTTCAATTGCGGTGTGAGGGGCTGTGGCCCATCGTCCATGAGAACCCTAGAGCAGTATTCTAATACAATTTCTGGTGCTCCTTTCATTATCAAGGCATAGGAATCGGTTGATAACATATGATGAATCGTGACTTGATATTTATAAGCTGAACTGAATGGGATTTCTCCTACTTTCGGGTTTTCCATTTGAACCTTTGTGGCTGAGCGGTTAGCTTCCATGTACCGTAATATAGCAGACTCGGAAGCGTCGCCAATTATTTTTCTCTTTTCGATGCGTTCATTAAGGGTTTCAGGATGGAAGGTCGCTTTTAAATTAAGTGAACCTGCTAAACATAAAGTTGCAAAACTCGATTCTACAACGTGAGAATGATCATCTTTATCGACTATTTTAAAATTACAAAATAAATGAGACACTGTCATTTGGTTTTCTGTCAATGTTCCAGTTTTATCTGAACATATACACGAGGTAGATCCTAAGGTTTCTACAGCTTGTAATGTTTTAGCAAGACAGTTCTTCCGTTTAAGAGCTTTTGCTGATAGCGTCATACACACTGTCAACGTTACTATCAAACCCTCAGGAACGTTCGCCAGTATCATGCCCAGCATATATTGCAGCGCTGACAGCCAACTCCTCTGTATTATATATACCATAATAAAGAACAATGCCCCGACAAAAAACGCTACGCCGCACAATAACTTAATGAAATGAGTGATTTCTTTTGCAATAGGAGTTTCTTCTTTCTTTAAACCAGTTACTAAGCCAGCTATTTTTCCCATTTGAGTCATTTCCCCAGTAGCGATTACTATGGCTTTACCAATACCCTCAGAAACAGGGCATCCAAAGTACGCCATATTTCTAGACTCCATAGGATTAGCATGAGTGCATTCAGGCTTGTGCTTTACAGGTTCAGATTCTCCGGTTAAAGAAGACATATCCGTGGATAAATTAGTACACGTAAGTATTCGCAGATCGGCGGGCACAATATCTCCTCCCTTGATCTCTACAATATCGCCGATAACTAGTTCTCTATTAGGTAAAGTTTTTCGTATCCCATCTCGTATAACAACTGCACTCGGTGGGACTAGTTTCTCGAAACCGCTCATAACAGCTATATTTTTGGCTTCTTGATAAAAGCCAAATAAGCCTGTGCCTACAATAGTGGCGGTGATCACAGATCCCAAGTAGAGATATTCTCTTGCAGAATGGGCATCATGCTCGTCATCCCCGGGTGGGTTACTGTTTGAGGACAAGAAAAATCCTATGAAATTGGTTATTGCTGCCGCCCACAATACACATGGAAACCATCCAAACAAATTGTGCATAAAAATTTCAAACAGGCTGGTGCTTTTTAGTTCCTTTAGCTCGTTCGGGCCATGACGTTCTAGCAACTCCTCGGCAAAGCTCTCCGTCAGTCCGGTGTTCACGTTAGTCCGATATACGTTTTCGAGTTGTTCTGGTGTGAGGAAGTGGTCCCCTGTGTTTGTTTCTTCCTTGAGGACGGATATCTGGGACAGTTCCATGCCGCTCTGGGCCATGGTACTGCTGCGGCGCAGGCTGCGCAGCGACGTGGTGGAGCGCACGTGGCCGTGCGGGTGTGGGGGATGCTTCTTCATGGCTGGAGCGGTTAGGACCACTTACTAGAACACTTCTGCAAGCAAACCACATATAGCCCGTTTAAAAAGATTATGAATAAACTGATAATTATCAAGACTTTGCCTGGTTTAAATATCCAAATGTATTGATATCTTTTTTAAACCTACGTTCACCTGGAATAATTTACCTTTCAAATTTAAAATGTGCGTAGTGGTTTCTCTCTTAATAATATTAGTATAGAAACCTAATAGCTACTTAATTAAATTATAGTAAAGGGTGACTATGTTTTGGCGATGTTAAAGTCAACGTGTCATAATGACAGAGTTTTATTCCTTTAATTTCTTTATTATTTTTTGTCTTTATGTAATAAGCGAGTACGAAATAGGTTCATACCACAGAGTACTTTGGGTTCATACTATTCTATCTATATCTATATATATACTAGCTGAGCCGGCAAACGTTGTTCTGCCATATAAATAAAAAAAAAAAAAAAAAAAAAAATAGATGTTGGCCGATTCTCAGACCTACTCAATATGCTCACAAAATTTCATGAGAATCGGTCGAGCCGTTTCGGAGGAGTTCAAGTTCGAACACCGTGACACGAGAATTTTATATATTAGATTTTATTTTAATATATAAAAATGAATCCCTATTTCCCTTGGTCACGCGATCACGCGTGAACGGCTGGACCGATTTCACATTTTTTTTTTTATATTGTGTTTGTTATTGTCAGGAGAAGGATCTTATGAAAGAAAAAATAAAAAAATAGAGTAGGGTAGAGTAGGATAGAGTAGGGTAGAGTAGGATAGTGTAGGGTAGAGTAGGGTGGCGTATGGTAGAGTAGGGTAGAAGGGTAGTGTAGGGTATCTCTACCCTAAGCCGCGGGCAAAAGCTAGTCTATATATACATATATATATAAAGAGAAACTGACTGACTAACATATCAACGCACAGCCGAAACTACTGGGCCTAGGAGCGTGAAAGTTTAGATAATTTTTCCTTTTATGACGTAGGCGGGCACTATGACAGGATTTCCCAAAATTTACCCTCTAAGGTGGTGAAACGGGAGTTCAAAGTTTATATGGAGCATAGATATGTCAAACAGTAAAGATGTTTTAAGCACAAAATTTGAGTTCAGATGTCTTCAAACCACGCCTACTTATTTCACTAACACAAAATCAAAAACTATAAGAACAACAAACAAGCTCATATTTCTCACGGACACAAATACTAACTCCACCACAGTTAAACACGATTATAGAACACATTCAAAAAGGAGAAACTGACTGACTGACATATCAAAGCACAGCCGAAAGTACTGGGACTAGGAACGTGAAATTTTGAACAAGGCTTCCTTTTATGACGTAGGCGAGCACTAAGTAGAGATTTTTGGAAATTCAACTTTTAAGGGGGTGAAACGAGGTTCCAAAATCTGTATGGAGAAATCTACTTTCATGCGAGCGCAGCCGCTGGCAGAAGCCAGTCTTCATATATGGAATGTCTCAGAAAAAAATCACTTTTGCAGATCAGGTACAGAAAAAAAACTGTTTGAAACGCGTTAATTTACAAAAACAAAAACTGAAGATGAGAGTACAAACAGTACCTACATTTTGATACAAGTGCAGAAAGTTTGTCATTGCGACCGAGGCGGAATTCACACGAGCCGTAGGCGAGTACACACACACACTTTTCTGCACTAGTGCGGAAAGCAGAATGGACTGTTGACTGCGTGCCGGAAAAGTGCGAGTTTTCGAGTAAGTAAGTGTATTGAAAAACTTTTAGAAACATTAATCTTGCGTATTTTCTACCTCAAAAAAATACACAGTAAGTTTGGCTTGATCAAACCTATTTGGTTAACTGGATCAGGCAGCGTGACGGTGAGTGGCCAGGATTAGTGTTTATTTTTACCACTAACATCAAGACTAAACATTGGCTTACTATAGGATAGCTACACTAGCAGGGCATTTTGGCGCTTGTAAAATTATACACACAAATTAAGTGACCATAGACTATATACTCGTATATATAAAAGGAGAAACTGACTGACAGACATATCAACGCACAGCCAAAACAACTAGGAGCATGAAATTTAGCAAAAGGTTACCTTTTATGACATAGGCGAGTGTGACACCTACTAAAGTGGGTGATTGACGTATGAGCCTATACCGCGGTTTTAAAGCACGTCGGTTTTACTTGCTGCTCGTTGGTGCTGATGGACTAGCGAGTAAAACAGTCGTATCGTAGTCGAATTGAGGTTAACATATCTCGTTCGGAGTCTGAAGCTTTGTGTTATCTTGGTATTATAGAATACCACGAAATGAAAAAAAAAATTTGCAAATCGGTCCATAAACGACGGAGTTCTGAGATAAAAAAAATGTGTGCGTGTACTAGCGTACACTCGTAAGAAGTGAAACTTATTTAAGACGTTATTTTTCAAAAAATAATTTACTATATGCAACTTTACAGAAATTGGTTAAATGCAATCGCCACCTGGATTTCAAAAATGTAACTACTCAAAACGGGCCGCAAAATACATTGGAGACATTTACCAATCCCTACTCCGCTGGAGAAAGTATACTTCGAATCACGCGTGGTAAGGATAAGAAAAAGATGGCGCGTAACGGAAAAATGTGACGCGTAACGAAAAAATGTTACACAAAATTTTTGTCCAACCCCGATGAAGAAGTTTCACTTCAAAAATGTTACACTAAATTTGAATGGAATGGAATGGAATGGAATGGAATGGAATGGAATGGAATGGAATGGAATGGAATGGAATGGAATGGAATGGAATGGAATGGAATGGAATGGAATGGAATGGAATGGAATGGAATGGAATGGAATGGAATGGAATGGAATGGAATGGAATGGAATGGATTGGATTGGATTGGATTGGATTGGACTCTCAGTAACAGTGCTGTCGTCTGCATACCCAAAGGTACCGGGCTTAAGCAAATCATTTATGTGCAGCAAGAACAATGTTGCCGAGAGCACTGACCCCTGAGGGACCCAGGCATTAATGGCCATTTGACCGGACGAGCAGCCATCGATGACCACTTGGATGGACCGGTCACTCAGGAAATCTGCAATCCAAGCACACAAACCAGCAGGTAAACTGAAAGAAGGAAGCTTACTAATAAGGCTTTCGTGCCCAGACCCTATCGAAAGCCTTCGAGATATCGAGGGAGACGGCAAGCGCTTCCCCGTGTTTCTCGATGGCCTCACTCCAGATGTGGATGGCATACGATAGAAGATCACCAGTTGACCGATTTCGGCGAAAGCCGTATTGTCGGTCACTTAGGATGTCATTAGCTTCTAGGTATGCCAGGAGCTTAGTGTTGAGTACACGTTCCATAGTCTTACAGAGAATGGACGCTACTGATATTGGCCTGTAATTAGCTAGGTCAGCCCGACTACCCTTTTTGGGCACGGGCTGTACGTTAGCTTGCTTCCATGCAATCGGCACTTTTCCAGCCTCAAATGAAAGCCTAAATAGGCGTGTCAGGGTCGGAGACAGTTCAGGCGCACACGTTCTCAGAACAATTGCCGGTATCCCGTCTGGACCGCTAGCCTTGTTCACGTCAAGGTTACGCAGCACCCTACGGACGTCCTTCTGATGGATGCGAATATTCGACATACTCGTTTCGCAACCATTAGGATTAACAGGGGGCCGCGTGTCACTAGGATCTAGACGCGAAGATTCCGCGAAGAGTGAGGCAAACAAGTTTGCCTTCTCCTCAGCGGTATGGGCCAGCGACCCGTCGGGTTTCAGCAGTGGCGGTAGTGAGGGATGGCAGAAGTTCAATTCAACCGACTTAGCCAGGGACCAAAACGCCTTACTACCAGCAGGGTATGAAGCAAGTTTGTTCCCGATGAGGCTAATGTGGTCGAACCGAGACCTCCGCATCACCTTCTTGCAAGACTTGGCAGCTCTCTTGAAGGCTCTCTTCTTCTGACTCACGTCACTCGCCTTGTGCATACGAGCGTCGGCCCATGCCTGGTATGCGGTGTGCTTAAGTGCGTTAGCACGATCACACTCCACACCACACCAAGGGCGAGCCTGGTCAGACATTGTTACGTCAGAGAATGGAATATAGTACTCCATCCCCCGCCGCAACACATCTGTCACAGCATCTGCGCACGACGATGGATCATCATGCGAAGAAAGATCACATGCCATCCCAATCTGCTGACCTATATCGCAAAACCCGCCTGGTGCCTCTAGGGCAGGGATCGGGCGGAGAGTAGACTGATATAGATTTCACCAGACAGTGGTCGGAACTACCTAAGGGTGATGATATCGACACTGAATAGCGGTCTGGATCTGTTGTCAGCAGAAGGTCCAAGCAGTTGGCCGTGTGCGAATCAACATCCGGTACCCTCGTAGCTCCCTGGACCAGCTGGGTGAGATTTAACGCTAGCGCAAACTTTCGCGTCTCTCGACCAGCATGGTCTGTGCACTGGTATGGGAAAAGCCACTCCTGATGGTGAGCATTAAAATCCCCCAGTAACACCAGTTGTGCGGAAGAGTACCTCTGCTGAGCCACATCCGCCGCCTCACTAAGGTACTGTGTGAGCCTAATCGTCTCCTGATAACCACTGTGCGAACGGTAGACACAAGCATAGATAATTTTATCCATGCCTGTGTCCACCAGAGCCCAAAGCGTTGAGAACCTGGAATCTTCAAGGTTGCGGAGATGCCGATAGCAGATGTCGTCCCTGGCGTACAAACACACACCAGCGTGTGATTTAAAATTTTGCTCCAGTGTAAACCCTGGGTAAGACAGGTACGACACGTCTGACGGACTTCCTATCTGCGTCTTCGAAAGAAAAAAGAGGGAAGGTTTTTCAGTCTCCAGGTGATGATGGACTGCTGCGATATTGGAGTGCAGACCTCTAATATTGCTGAGGTGCACTTTAAGTGAGAGGGAGTGCAGCCACTGTTTTACTTTTCTCTTTTTCAACCCTGTCATATTACGAGTGAGGTAGGAGAGGAGAAGGAAGTGAAATAGAGTCCCATGCTGCTAACCTTCAGTCACGCACTGGCAGGACAGCATCATTGGGGTACTAGTCTGGAGACTGAGGGGACGCCCGAGAAAATGACCATCGGGCCCTCATATCTGGTCGCCAACCAGCACGATGGTGCATTCCGGGATTTTTCGTCAGTTGGCGGGGCAGCCTTTCATGTGTGGCTAGCATATTACTTGGGCCCCCTACTAACTGCGGTCGGCCAGCGGTGCACCGTGCCTCGGATCCCGCTACCCTCCGCGACTAGTCTCCCGATACGTCAATACCAGCGCGGGTCCGGCTGGTCTGCATACATTAGAACCGTAACTTCGACCCAACTCCTCTAAATTGGCTACACTGGGCATCGTACCGGAACACGGCTAGGCCGTTTAGCGGTATGTCTTTGCCCAGTGGGTGGTCACAAGCCGTCGGACGAAACCTACCACCAGTTAATATCACCTGATTAGCACCACCCGGGGACCACATGTAGGGCCTAGCTATGGGTATTCTCCTACGGATGCGGGTGACTCAGCCCCCTAACTTGTTAACTGTTTGCTGCGGGAACTTCATACATGCGTCACTCTTTTGTCGCTCCTGATCCGACTACAAGCAAAAGCAAGGTCGACTCATCGACTGAACCACCTACAACTCGCGCGCGAAATATAAATTATAAGTACTCAACGAATCGTAATCAAAACAAAATTTTATTTCAAAAGACTTAACTGAATATTTTTTGTACGTGTTTCACACATTTAAATGCTAAACAAACTATTAATATTTTGTCGAGTAAAATAGTCCATGCTTAATATAATAATTATTCGATTTCATTGAATGTAAAACATTCTAAATAGACACTCAAATACTTAGGTATGAAAAGCAAAGTTACTAAAACCGTTCCCTCTCAGAAAACTCCGAAGACAAAATATACTAATGCGCCATGCTCGTCAATTCTTACGTAAAGCAAATTTACTTAGCTACATATCAACTTATATTTATGGTCGGCAATAAAATACTAAAGCGACATCAATGACTCAAACTACAATATTTTGAGTTGCTGAACAAAGTTAAAGTGGCTGATGTCAGTATAGAAAAATACTAAACTGACAACGACTAAAATATAATCATAAGTTGCATTACGTAAGTATTTATTAAAACATCAAAATTATGATAAATACCATACTTTTGCAGTGCTTAAGCGCCAAAAAAATGCACAGATTATTACGAAACCACGACTAATCGACGCAGCAAAAAAAATCCAATCCAACGATATATATAACTCATTTTGGTCAAAATGGCGCTTAAGTAGCTTTCCGGTGACGATATGATTTGACCATTACATGTTTATTGTATGAACTTTAAAAGAGATTTTGACCTCTAAGTTTGTTTCGGTGTTTCTTCTCAGGGTGGTCCGTTGGGAAACATCGGCCTCTTCTAGTTTAAATTAACGAAACTATTGTAAGTGTTATTCAATAATAATAATAATCTTTATTTGTTCAATTCAAGATAGACAAAATTAGGTAGGTACATCAGTTGACTTATAAACTAAAATAAACAAATATCTCTGGCCCCCACACTAGGATACCCTGTGTCGTGAGGTCCAGTCCCTTCCGTAAAACAAATTAATAAATAAGTGCAGTTTTTGTGTATATTTTTGCTATTTTTTTTTTTAATTTAAAAGAATAAACAAAAGGAAATAGTTAGCTACTCAACAAAGAAAAATTGAAGATGCGTTTATGTGTGTGTGTGTGTATGTGGTGGTGTGTGTATGTATGTGATGGTGTGTGTGTGTGTGATGGTGTGTGTGTGTTTATAACCTATTTGCAAAATAAATATCAATTATGCTGTATTTTTCTCGATCGAAAGGTCAAAAGAGGTCGACCGCTTGTCAGCAGTGCAGTAACACTTTTGATATTCATCTGATCTAGTAAAACAAGAAATTTCAATGAAGTACGATTTCAGCTTGTAATGGTTTTGGTACAATGACGTACAGCCAATGCACAATCAAGTTACTAATTTGTACTGGTATCTCGTCATTTTGATTAGCATTTGAATTTTGAAGGAACTTACACCTCAGCTGCAGCAACCTCTCGCGCCGGGATCAGGTTCAGGTCATGGTCCGAAGCAAGAAGGAAAAGGAAGCAGTCGCTTCCTTCTGCAAAGCAGTAATGCTAGCGAAGGAGACCGCCGCAACCGTAAGAGAATGGACATCCCACGCCCCAGCCGCCGCACAGAAGACGCCCAGGACGTCCGGAATCGCCGGCCGATTTCCGGCCACCGGGAATCGGCCGGCTAGGCGCGGGCTTGCGGACGACGAGTAATAGGTAGCTCGCCGTCCAGCCGTCCGGTAAAGACCGAGCCTGAATCATTGATGATGCGTAGTGTTCCACGTACGCCTCAAAGAGATGTCAGATCAAAATATTCAGAATTTTTGAAAGGGATACCGTAGTCCTGGAACGCAAAAGACAACTGAAAGACACAGGTGAGTTTCAAGTCAGTAAAACTCTGACACACTTCGCTCCACCCTAAAGCGGGAGATTGTCATTGCATGATTTTCCATCTCTAAAAATATAGTAAATTACATATACATATGTGAGGAAGGAATGTGTTTAAAATATGCTTATTTTGTCGCTCCCACTTAAACCCCAAGCGAACGTCGGCGTTGGCGCGTGATTTCGCGCCATTCGTTTAAACACCAAGCGAACGCCGGCGTCCGCATAGATTATAAAATATTGAGCGTTTTATTTATAGGGTATTTATCCAAGAACGTAAATAAGAAGTTGTTCATAAAGTAGACTGTAAATATCGAAAATAAACAAACCTTTCCGTTATTCCCTATATATTATATAGGGTGACTGGTAATTAATGACCGATACTTAAACACGTGATTGTACTCATGATTACAAACAACTTTCCCAAAGAAACTTTTTTTATATACTCACTAGTTTGTAGGTACATTCACTGATTACGTACACCTATGGGTTTGCAAGCTGCGCGGGTGTTCTATTAGGCCGGGACTCCACCAAAGCAGAGATGTGTGCGGTGTGCTGTGTGCTGTGCGAGAAGAGATGTTTTTCAGCTCGCGGGACTCCACCAAAGCGGAGATGTGTGCGGTGTGCTGTGTGCTGTGCGAGAAGAGATGTTTTTCAGCTCGGGTGCGGGGCGTTGAGTGCTCAGTACGCATTCTGACACGAAAGGTAGACGATGTCGCTATTATTACAAAAAAAGTATCTTCTTTTACTTGAAGAAGAACTACAGTCTGAAGAAGCAGAATTGATAGCTTTATACTACCTAAACAAAAGAAAACATCGGTTTTGGAAAAGAAGTCACTTGTATTACCATACCAGTCATGGAGAATTTTTTACTCTGTTTAATGAGTTAGATGATGAAAGTTTTACCAAGTCCTACAGACTACCGAGGAATATATTCTACGAACTACATAACTTAATTAAACCGCATATATTTAAGCAAGATACTAACTACAGGAGATCTATCTGTACCCAAGAGCGGCTAGCAGTATGTTTGAAGTAAGTACCTACCTAATTATTTTTTTGTTAATGTGTGTTTGTGTTTATGTGTGTTATCTGCGTTTGAATGTGATCAGTCTTTTTTGAGTGTTTGTTTTTTTTTTGTGTAAAAGGGCTAAGTGAGAAGTACTCAAAACGAGAATCAAGAAGTACGAGAATACATGAAAAATATTATGTAAACTGAGGTATGTAAGGATTACGAGAAATCGAGATCCGTTGTCTCTTTCTACCCCTCCGGGAGACTGGAGTGATGCATATTATGTAAAAACCAAATATATTTTTATATTATCTTATTTATTCATAAAGAAAACAAAAAAATCAACTGCCGTTCTGGCAGTAGCAAAAAAAACGTAAGGTTATATTAGAAACATAACGTACAAAAAAATTATAACAGTAAATCACATGAGACATATTGCTTTCTTTTCCATATAGTTACAAATTATCATATGTGTCTTCTTCGTTTCTGAATGCTTCTATCTGTTCATCGGTCATGTGCGTATCTTCCAAGCTTGGAACAGGTGCCTGTGTCGAACTTGGACCCGGTATTTGTGTTGAGCTAGGAACCGGTGCCTGTGTTGAGTTAGGACCACCGGCCTGTGTTGATGTAAGAACCGGTGCCTGTGTTGAGCTAGGACCCGGTGTCGAACTTGGACCCGGTGCTGAAGTGTAACCGGGGGAATACCAATTATTTTCATTTGTGTTATACCATGTGTTTTGTAGCTCAAGTTCTTCCAATTCTAAAAGAACATTGAAAATTTTACGTTTAGCCTGAAGCTGCATATATTGAGAAAGTTTTTTTACACTTTTTGATATCGACAGAAAAAAAGTGTCCATTTCGTCAAGGGTATTATTTTTCTCTATCAATGATTGTATTTCTAGTTTTTCTTGGCGTATTCTTTCACGGTTTGCATGGTGCTGTATAAGTAAATTACTTATTTCATCCGATTTTCTTGTTGCATTTCTGCATGTCGAGGCTGAGACGCTTGATGTCGGTGACGGCGAATGTTGTACAGATGGACGATCTTCTGGAGTGCTTCTTGTATGATTGCTTGATGTTTCAAAAAACTCATCGGTTACATTACTTTCCAATGAATTTGTTTCCTGTTCATTTATATTTGTTTGTGAGG
The DNA here is from genome assembly GCA_905147345.3 of Mythimna impura. Classification (NCBI taxonomy): domain Eukaryota; kingdom Metazoa; phylum Arthropoda; class Insecta; order Lepidoptera; family Noctuidae; genus Mythimna; species Mythimna impura. Next base: position 24,452,461 of record LR990346.1, on the reverse strand, counting down.
TATAATTTGTAGTCCTGTTTCTATTCGTCATATATGGTATCAAAAATTCCATTACCTTCTCATATTTCCATTCACGAATTTGTTTACCACTCTGTCCACTTCTAGTGGCATTCTTCCTTTTTAATGCGTCCCGGTGGTTGTCTCTCAACTTTTTCCACTTAGTTTTAGCCGTTTTTACTGAAATAAAAATAATTGAAATCATTATAAATATTAAATGTTGACATTGCCATAGTCAAAATATACTTACCGCATTATCACTCATGCAGAATTTATAACCATTATAAATATTTAAAAAATACCAGAGTTTCAAGGGAAACCAATTTATAAAAAAAAATATCTGAAATCAAACAAACAAAACGGATTGTATCTCTCGTACGTGGTCGCGGCAGACGGCGGCGTCGAAATTTGAAATGTTAATAAATAACGAGTGATAAATCCATTTTATTTGTTTGATTTCAATGTGTTGTGCTCGTGTGAATCTTAGACTTTTAATTGTTTCTTTTCTATTATTTAAAAATGGCTATAACTTTTGAACGAGTGAAAATTCTGTAAATACATAATTTCAGTAATGCCTAATCTTTTATAGTTCCGGAAACAACACGACACTGATTAAGATATTATTTTGAAATGACCCTTCTATTCTAACTGAAACCACGACACATAAATATAAATCTATATTATAATTATTACAGGTATTTGGCGACTGGTTCAAAATTTTCACAAATAGCTGAAAATTTTAGGATTGGAAAATCGACTGTTCCAAGAATTATAGAAGATGTCTGCGATGCCTTGTGGACAGTATTACAACCTTTGGTTATGCCAGAACTTAACGAAAATGATTGGAAAAATATTTCAAAGCAATTTGAAGAAATCTGGCAATTCAAAAACTGCGTCGGGGCCATTGATGGCAAGCATGTGTACATGTTTGCACCCCCAAAATCTGGGTCCTCATATTACTGTTATAAACACAGGTTTTCAACTGTAATGATGTGCGTAGCCGACGCTACCCGAAGAATAATTATGGTAGATATAGGTTCAATGGGAAGGTTCAGCGATGGTGGTATTTTTGCTGATAGTATATTCGGAATTCGTTTGAGAGAAAACAGACTAAATCTACCACAGCCACAACCCTTGTACCAAAATGGAGAACCTGTACCGTTTGTTTTTATTGGAGACGAAGCTTTCCCTTTGATGACTAACTTAATGAGACCATATCCACGCGATAATTTAAATAACGAAAAACGAACATACAATTATAGACTTTCAAGAGCTCGTCGTATTGTGGAAGCTACATTTGGTGTATTATCACGGAAATGGTACGTATACCGTAAAGAATTTGAATGTAAAATAGAAACAGTGGAAAAAGTGATAAAAGCAACGTGTGTTCTACACAACTTTTTAATTGACAAGATGCCTGGCTATCTAGATAATAATGAAACGGGTTTGGCCACGACTATGTTTAACGACACAAACGTGGAAAATCTATTATCGAATGACAATATGGATGCCTATCAAGTTCGAGAAAAATTCTGTAGTTATTTCAACAACGAGGGCGCCGTTCCATGGCAAGACACTCGTATTACAATATTACTTGAACGAAATACTTAATATAATAAATTGCACTTACCGTCAGATAATTGAGTTTCTTTCAAAACGTTCTCCCAAGCTGCATCTTTGACGTCAGTAAGTTTATAGGTATCTATTGATGTGTTCCATAGACATGGATATTTTTTTACTGATTCAATAAATTGTTCATCCATTACGTTTTATTTAAATTAACTAATTGTTTACGTTGAAAAATACAAACTGCACAAATTATTCACGATAAAAGCGTGTGCTCGCGCGCACGGTACTAGCAAGATGGCCGGCCGGCGCGCGCGCGGGGTTCTGCGGGTTGCTAGCGGGCGAGAGGGGGGAGGGTGACATCGCTCACTGCACGCCGCTCACATCTCTCGTCTCCACTGCGCGTCGTCCGCGCACAGCTCACATCTCCGCTTCCATCGCGACATACAAATATTACACATCTCCGCACAGCGATCTCCACTGAAGCTGAGCGGAGAGGAGACGTGTCAATAACTCAATTCTATTGGTTGTTTAAAAAACATCTCCTCTCCGCTCGTCTCGTCTCCGCTTTGGTGGAGTCCCGGCCTAACTATTGTAGGTACGGCGGCGTCACGCGGCTAACAGCTGAGCGGTCGCCAGTCGCAGGCGCGCGCGCGTTTTTAAACAGCTGTTTTATTATTGTGATAAAACTAATGAGAATATAAAAAAAGTTTCTTTGGGAAAGTTGTTTGTAATCATGACTACAATCATGTGTTTAAGTATCAGTCACTAATTACCAGTCACCTTATATAACTACCGCTTTTTGTGGATTGAAAAGTGAAATGTACACAGTTAAAACCTTTTAACAGGTATTGAACATGATTTTTCTAGTGTTCGTTAGCAAATAAAACAAGTACAGAAAAAATACTCTGTTCATCTGTTTTATATTTTCTTATATACAATTAAAACCATTACAATTAAGTATTTTTACTAGCAGCTCTACATGTTTAGTTTATTTCATTTATCTTATATACAAATTAAAAATTAATTAATGAGAATTATTATTTTATAGGTTGAGCTAAGGGAATAAAATGTTTGTATGTAAATATACAAGATATCTTAAAAAAAAAAACATACATATTTAAATATACAATTGATTTTAGGAAATAAATGTGTCCCAATTATTGATTTTTTCGCTTACTTAATACTTTTTTTAGTAAAACATTAACACATAATATTTTTTGCCTGATCCGACTTACTTTAAAAACCTATTTCTTACATTATTTCAACACAAACAACTTAATATTTAACAATAGGTTATTAGTTATTTCGACAGATGCTTAACAAATAATAATAATAATTGCCTTTTTCACTTACACTACTATGGTTGTATGTTGTTCTGAATTGAGTATTTACGTCAAGAACATGTCAATCCAGACTTTAACACCAATGGTTTTCACGCTAAAATAAACTCTGACAAATGCTAAACTTAAAAAGCATCATTTAAAAAAAAACGGACTTTTGAATTACAACATTCGGCTTCATAGTTGAAAATCCAACAGTGCAATAATATTTAACCATTCATTTAGTGCTAGTGAAAACAAGCATTGATGTTTAAACTGGGAATATAAATGATACAAGTAATCTCAAAGTAATTATTATGATGGAATAACATCTTTGGTAACAACTATTTTGTACTTTCGACACAAATATTATTATGGTAAGGTTCTATGTCTATCTCCATTTCATACGTAATATGTTCCATGCTATTTATTTGAAACATTATACTTCTTACATACTTTTTTTCTAATACAACTATACGGGACTTATTTAATTGTTTGGCAAAACTTCGTATTCATTCAGGTGTCGAAATCTTACTGAAATCATAAGCCCAAATAGTTTCGTGCCTGCTGTATTAATCGAAAGAGTTACTGCGGCCCTGGCACGCATACGGCAACTAAAGAAACACGAGTGGGTTTTAGTAAGCAAAAGTCTTGACATTCGCTCTCGCTCTACCTAGAGCGAGAGGAGTTAGGTATTGGATGAATTCCCACTCAAAAAACAAAAATATTTAATGTTCAGCAGTATAGGATTTTATGGGATACTGATACCCGTCCTGTCTGTAATGTTTTGCCAATAATTCGTAAGTCCTTGTCTAACATTCAGCAAGAGCGAGTCTGCCTCGTAAAGCAAAAGTGAATAGCCATTTTGGTACGCTCTACGCACGCGAGACCCATGAATTTATTAAAATGAAGAATAATATAAAAGCAATGCATAGAACATAGCGTCATTATTTAACTAATATTTTAGAATAATACATTATAGATTCAAAGTATTTATAGCCAACAAAAAAGGAAAATATCCAGCCAATCAAATAACTACTACACGTTTTGGACCTATTATTTAAGAGGTATAAACAGGTGTAAAGTTGTGATTCAAACGGTATGTCTCCGTTGAAAAGGGTGGATCCTCCGACCAGATGGATGTTTTGTCTGGTCCGGGTAACTGCCTGATAATTGATTTCGGACTTTTGTATATTGTTATGTCGTTAAAATTGAACGTGCCATATCTTTGATGAAATTAAAAGTAGCATCAAATAATTAAAACGCATTGCTGTGCGAAACTTCTAGAATGGAAGAACGTACCCAGGCCTGGCAAGTTCTAGAAAAATCCGACATAAAGTACCTACCACTATTATTATTAAATAAGGTTAGCAGGTGGGTGATAAGAGAATTTGTACCTTTCGAGTTTAATAATAGAGTCGAAATTTGCGTGAAAGGAACCCTGGTACATGTTTGCAATAAAAATGGTTTATGGACCCGCGACTCGACTTTATTGTTTTAGAATGGCCTTGAAACGTCGGTATCTAGATTTTTTCTGGCTTCGCATATAAATACGAGCTCCAGACCGGAAATGAGACAATTTGATTGCGACAGCGACACCTAAGTGTGTGAAGTGATATTACCTAACGACCTAAGCGATACCGAAACGGACTCTAGAACTCGTATTGGTTATTTGTTGATTGGACAATTTTGTTATTGTTTGTGGTGAATAAAGTTCTATGCTAGTAAACCGGCATTTAATTACTCACGTTCGTAACAATATGTTCTGATCACGCGGAGAACTCTAATACCGCGATGCAGAATTTCGAATTTTAGTTCCGATGTAGCGTCATAGATGTCGCTACATTATAATTTAAAGCCATCATAGTTCTAGTGTGTTTTCACAATGAAATCGTAATGGCATTAAGACTTCATATTAAGGTCCCTATACTTTTAACACTTCTCTTGCATTTCAGTGCGAGTCTTATCTTCAAAAATGGAATTAGGCACAAAATATAAATGAGTTTTATTTACGTAGTATTTTTTAAAATTTCTGCTTGTATACTTAACTTCTTCGTTGGCTTTGACCACACTTCCATAAAGATTTTGCTAAAGCAGGTATTCACTCGTACAGTACACTTACACAATACAATAAAAGTTTACTTTTAATTACTAATAACACACTTTCTTATTTCTTTTTTCCTTAATTTTAAATAATATTTCAAATTAAAATTCTTTAAAAATGCTCTAGGAATGGGTATAGTGGAATGATCACTTGTTATTTACTTAAAAAAAACATGATCTGTCTAGATCGGCCACTAACTGTACAAACACTTTTAATCAGCATATTAAACCGATGCAGCTAAAACATAACGCTAATGCTGTGACTACATTATCACGCGAATATTTGTGTCGCGTTATTACGATAAAAACATCGTATTCGGATGTACAATGCGTTCCAAATAAGAATAGGATCAATTGTCAGGTAGTGACATCACGTCATACTGTCAAATCGAAGAATTATTATGGTGAGCAAACCAGGAAATTGTTAAAATTTAATTTATTTACGAACTGTGAACGAAAATAGTTTAATCAGAATCCAGTTCTTCAATTTTGCTCATCTCTGAGTTCTTCAATTTTGCCCAATTTCTTGCGATTTGACAGTACTTATGACGTGACGTCACAACATGGCAATCGATCCTATTCTTATTTGAAACGCATTGTACGCGATGTTGTTGTCTATATTAGGGGTAAATTGCATGTCTATGCGACTGTGTAAGTGTTAACAAGCATTCGTGTTCGCCCGAATACTTCGCGGTTCGACGAACTACTCGGCCACATTTGTAATGCGACTCCCGATAATGTAGTCACAGCAATTTTAAAACATCGTTCTTTGTCTGTTAAACATTTACAGTTAAAAAATACAAAACGATATTTCTATAAAAATTTAGCGCTACTTCTATTTATAAAGCGTGCAAGCAATTTAAAATTTCGAACAAACAAATAAATACAGACCAATGTTGCCAACTTAACACAGCAGGCTTATGGTACCGTTATCACTGGCCAGTAACAACAGCCGGTTGAGCGGTAAAACTGCCATGCACGTAAGGACGCCGCGAAACGTGTCGGACCGAAGTTTCGTACTCGAGAAGCTGGCGTCTTGTGAGAGGGACGTGTGCACTCCGATGCGGTTGTTCGTTGTGCCTGAGATCAATTCTTTGTAGTATACTGAGAGGCAATGGACTGGCTCTGTGCTGCCTCTGTAGGGAGGAAATGGAATTTGTGTTAATTATCTCTTAGATGATGATGATTTCTACAGCAACCAAAGTTATGACTTTCTGTGAGTTAGATTTTGAGGGGATAAGTAGCAGGGCCGATAGAGTCCTAAAAATAATAACTGAGGTAGAGATAATAGTCCAATCTGTATCAATAGTAGCTAAAGCGAAGAAGAAGAAGAAGCTAAAGAAGAGATTTTTTATTTTAAGATTATAATAGATTCAAAGATTCAAAAGCATTTATTTCAAATAAACCATTTACAGGCACTTTTGAAATATCAAGAAGTCAGTCAGTCAGAAAAAATTATGCTAATTGCACCTTCCAAAGCGTAGATCTCTATGGAAAAGAATGTGCAAGAAACTCCATGGACACTCTTTTCAATCATGTTTTGCAATTACAAATATCTCTGTTAGATGTTTCTTGTCGCTATCATGTGAGAACAATGAAAATCAATCAAATAGCAACTGGCAGCTAAGAGATGACCAGTCACAACTGACAGCGCCCGTTCACGGACATGACGCGAATATTAGCACCACTCAGCTCAACCTGAAGGGAACCGAATGATCCAACACACGCGCCACCATCAGTGAGACATTTGAGTGAGCATGACCAACTCTCAACTGCCATGCTTATTTATGTCAAACAAGTCCAATAGTAACCTAAAAACCATAAAATAGCTCCATGGTACTCACATTTACAAACTTTGAAAAAAAATGCTTCTACATTATACAATACTAACTACAATAATATTTTACAAATTTTACAAATTCAAAAAAAAACATTAATGAATAATAATAATAGTTTCAAAACTAATCAACTTGTATACCCCGAATAAATCATGTAATCATTACATGATTTATAAAAAATCTCTTCTTGTGCCTGTCTAATAAGGGTTTCTCATAAACAACAAAAAGCTAATTTATTTACGGTCTAAAGGCAATCTATTAAACATAAAACTGTATTTTTTGCTATAACAATATAAACATCCAAACGAAAAATAATAATAAAAAAAGCGACAAATAAGCGTTCATTAGGAGAGTTGACAGAGCTTCGCTTACTTGAGATGTGCTATTAGTTCACCGTCATCGGGTCTCCATAAAGCTGTGACCTGATCTAGTCCAGAACTGAGTAGTCTATGGTCATCTACTGTTGCTAGCCTCAGAACCTGGAACATAAAAATAGTAAATGTTAAGCTAGATGGAGCGATGATCTTCAAGACAATCTTCACGAAGCAGCTGGGGGAAAATTACCGAGAATCGAGATGAATGGCTCGGGATTGGAGAGACCATACGTTGAGATTTTTCTTAACAGCGGTTTCAGTTTTGATCTTTTTTATTATTATTTCGTTTATTCGTATAGATACATATAAATTATATTTTTAAATATTTCAATAAAAAAAAAACATTTAAAAATATAAAAAATAGTGTCCCACCGGTATCGGGAACAGGGTCCAATCTACCGGCGGTCAGGGCTCCAGAGAAAGGAACCTCCTAACAATACGAGCCGTGTCCAAGAGTACCACTTTCTGAATCAAGCCCTTGATCCAGCCGCCTAACGCGAGCCTCCTAAGGTGTTGGTCGAGGCTCTTGGCTATTAAGCCATTGGCTGACACGACTATCGGTACAATGATCGCCGAGTCTACATCCCACATGTCGACAACCTCGCGAGCCAAGTCAATATACTTGATTTGTTTATCTTTCTCGGCTTTCACGAGGTTCTCGTCATGCGGAACGGATATGTCAACAATTATTGCACGCCTCTCGCTTCGGTCCACCATCACTATATCAGGCTTATTGGCTACAATAGTCCTGTCAGTGATGATAGACCGATCCCAGTACAAAGTGATATGACCATTATCAAGAACTGGGTCGGGCTCGTACCTGTAGTACGGCACTTCCGATTCCACAAGAGAGTATTTCAGAGCAAGTTGCTGATGGATAATCCTGGCTACTAGGTTGTGCCTATGCAAGTACTCTCCGTTAGCTAGACGAGAACAACCAGAGATAATATGACGAATTGATTCTCCCGGACGGTGACATGCCCGACAGATGTCAACCGTGCCGTCCTTCACAATAAATCTCCGGTAGTTATTCGTCATGATAACTTCGTCCATAATTGCACAGAAAAAACCTTCGGTTTCCCCAAAGAGGTCACCGAAACGCAGCCAGGCTACGGACGCCAATTGGTCTTATATTATTATTATTATTGATAGACTTGACCTCTCAACTGATGGTAAGAGATGATCGGCTGAATTCAAATGATCGGTGGTTAGTGTGAATCGGCTGTAGTTTTGCATTTATATGTTACTATAGTGTATACGCGTTAAGAAAATAGTAACTTATCGTTGTCAATCAGCTTAGTCATGCCCCATGTTTGATCGATTAGATCATAATAATTAGTAAGCCGTGTTCATATTGACCAGTTGAAGTAAGCCCTTCAGAAAGTACGGTACGTTTTTTGTCATTTTAATTGTAATTAATATAAATACCTCACCTATTCGTAAAAATAAATGTGAAAATTCTGACGAGTACTTTTAAAGGCCAATGCAAACCATTGGCATGATTAACTTTTTTTCTTTTCACCAGAAATGAAACCTAGATTATATGTTAGAGGTCAATATGAGGAATCAATAGCAAAAAGAACTAGGTCTTTAAACCGTAACCGAACGAAGATACTTAAAGAAGCATTACTAGTATATTTTTGTCAGGCGTTACCTATTTTCGTTGTATTATAATGAAATGGAAATATAATACGTAATATTTTGAGGTTTCCATTGATAAAATAGATTAAATTTTCATTTTTTTCACACTCAGTTTTTCATCACTAAAACTAATAAAAAAAAAATAAGTGATAAACGAATCGAAAATATACGCGTTAGTGTTGTGATAGTGATTGACACTATTTAATGCGTACTCACCTTAAAAACCGAAACAAACTATATTTAACATTAGGGAACTTAAATATCAGACATACAGTATTTTTATTTAAGAAAAATAACGCCTGATAACAAACTATAGCAATATACTGAATAGTCTCTAACTTCGTTTGGTTACGGTTAGTAGACATAATTCTTTTTGCTAATACTGTCATACCTCTCCATCATGCGCACGCCACGTGGCGATGGTGAGTCCGGTGCGCAGATCTGTGACGGCCACGTGTCCGCTGGCCAGCCCGCACGCCGCCCAGCCGCCCGACGAACACACGCACATGCAACGGATGAATGTTGTTGCGGACATCGGTAACTGTAGTATAAAAAAAATATGTATGAAATATGGCAAGGCCAGTGGCAAAATATCGGACGAACAGTTTGTTTAAAATCCAAAAAACAAGATGTTTGTTAATTTAAAGAAAAGTGAAAGCAGTCTCTCATTCACTCATTGACTAAACACGGAATCTCGGAAACTACTTGATCTACAAAACTGAAATTTCCATCGCAGTCGGGGGACCACTCTGTAAGATACTTTCTTAAAGTATAAGAAGTTCTCCGACTGCGACAATAATTTCAGTTTTGTACTAAGTGTTGACTGGACACCCCTGCAAGCTACTACACTCTACAGAGAATGACAAAGTTTGGGTCTTCCACAGTGTTGTGCCAAATTATTTGACACACATGCGCCTATCAGGAAAGTTAAGCTAAGGTGTCCACCTGCACTCTAGATGAACACTGAAATTCTGATAGCGATGCGACGGATAGACCGTGCGTTCCAAAACTTTAAAAAGTTCGCTCTGAGATAACTGGGCCTTGTTCAAGCTAGGGTTCAGTGTAACCAGATTCTTAATAAGAGGACTTCTTTTTCTTCAACTGATATTTAGAATTTTTTTAGAGCTAAAGGTATCGGTAAAATAGAACATTCAGACATCCTACTACAATTGATGGAGAAATAGTAGTCGGCAACTAAAGCTTAGAGAGACACTTTAGTGTTAATCGACTTCTCCAACGCTATTAATACCGTATTTAATTACGGTAAAAAGCTGGTCTGATCGTTTTAAGGCTGCAGTTAATTCTGTAAAATGTCAGGGTATCATAGTACCCCTACATTTTCAGAAAACTTGATGGTCTAACCGTTTCACCCATATTTGACAACACAGTCATGCCGTTTGGCTCCAAGGTTCGTACGGCTCACTTAAAAACAATGCTTGTACAGTTCCTAAATTGTCCTATTATTGGCTATAATAATATATGCTGCATAACCTGAATGCATCTTCTCAATAAGCTTGACCGCCTTCTGAAAAACTGCAATCGATTTTTCTTCAACCTCTGTCAGTATAAACATGGTTGGTTACCCACTCGCCATCGTAGTAGTCTTGGCTACCCTGTTTTCTTTGCAGGATAAGCATTCTTATCATTCTTACCCGACTTCTCAAATTCAACTTCTTTGATCTACCAATAAATCGTCTACTACGATATCCCTGACATCGCTCTGGGTTTATCCGATCCTCTTTCTTTATCGACGCGATCCCGCTTATTTGAAAGCGAGATCGCGTCGATCGACGTTCCCTCTGAACATTAGGATGACATCCAGTCGGTACCCCTCGCGCGTATAGGGGTATTATTATTACGTAATTTCGCGTTTTTACGTAAAATCATCAAAAAAAAAAGATATAAAAAACCTTTTTATGGATTTTTCTAGGAAAAACGACGATAGAAACCAAAATTTTCGGCTAAATATATTTCGTACACCACCCGTGTGTACAAAACAACAATTAAGCGTTTTTCAAGGTCAGTCAAGTTGTACAGACGTACATGCAATCGGCGCTCGAGGGGAAAGCTCGTTAACACATTCGCAAGTTGGTGGAATCATCACAGCGTTAATTTTTCGCACTCAGTTTTCATAATGACATTGACACAAGTTACTGCCAGCGGCTTCGCCCGCTTGGAAATATATTTCTCCATACTAACTTTGGACCTCCGTTTCATCTCTTTAGGGGGTGAATTTTGGAAATACCTCTCTTAGTGCTCGCCTACATTATAAAAAGAAAGCTTGTGCAAAATTTCACACTTCTAGTCCTATTCGTTTCGGCTGTGCGTTGATATGTCAGTCAGTCAGGTTCTCCTTTTATATTTATTTATTTATTTATTTTAATTAATTACAACGGTTAAACAACCAATTACAGTAACTAAACAAAAACTTTAAGTTAAAAACAACATGTACTTTCATCAATTCCTCTCACAGTACTTCTGACATACCAATAAAATCATCTTCCATTCATCCGCAAACAGATCGTTTGTTGGATAAGAATCCAAGAGATCATTTAGTGCAGCCAAAGTGCGAGGTATTGGAGACTGCGCACGGGCAACAGTGCGACACTGAGGCACAGCAAACATTCTGTGCTTTTTGCCGCGGCAGTAATTGTCCGGGACAAAGAAACGCGCTAGCACAATAAGCAGATCAGGCGCGTCAATAGTGCCACGGAGCGTCTTGCAGGTTATGGTGAGCTGATCTCGCGCTCGTCTTACCTCTAGTGAGTTATATCCGAGGCAACCCAATAGAAATTTTGTCGGATAGAGGTATGGATAATAGCCGTGTTTCCGCTTGTACAGGAACCTAAGGAACGCTTTTTGCACTTTTTCCAGTAAAAGTGCGTAAGAACTTTGGTGCGGGTTCCACACGCTAGAGCTGGATTCTGACTTACTGCGCACGAGCGCATTGAATAAAATCTTAATGACGTGCGCGGTGCGAAAATCACGGCAATTGCGTAAAACGAAACCCAACCTTTGGTATGATTGCTTTGCTACTGTAACCATGTGGTCGTGGAATGTGAGCTTTCGGTCGAATGTGACTCCCAGGTCTTTCATAGCAGTTGTTTTTATGATGGCATTATTATCGAGATGGTATTCGAATTCAACTGGGTGCCGCATTCGACCAAAGGTCATAGCAAAGCATTTAGAGGTATTAAAATCCATCTTATTATCTAGACTCCACTTGTAGATTGCGTCAATGTCTTGCTGTAGTGCCAAGCAGTCAGACTCGGAGTTTACTTCGAGGTAAAGTTTCAAGTCGTCGGCATACAATAGACATTTTGCGTGACGCAGAACTTGGGGAAGATCATTTATCATAATTAGGAATAATAAAGGCCCCAGAATTGAGCCTTGACTCACTCCGGAACGCGTGTGATAGGCACCGGATTCGTACATTCCGAGCCTAACAAACTGCTGACAATCACGTAGATAGTCTGCGAAAAAACGGAGGAGAGAGGGTGAGAAACCAATTTTGTTTAGTTTCATCAGCAGCGTGTCATTATTAATCCTATCAAACGCTTTCCGGAAGTCAAAGTAAAGTACGTCTACCTGACGTCCGCGGTCTAAGCTAGAGGATAATATGTAATCAACCAAAGTCAGGAGATTGGTCTCAACAGATCTCTTGCCCCTGAAACCGTGCTGCTCATTACATAAGTATGTGTTTATTTGTTGGTAGATGGCATTGTGAAGGATGTTCTCAAAGACCTTCGCCGGGGAAGATAAAATTGCGATAGGGCGGTAATCTTCAACGGAACTTTTGTTTTGGGTTTTAGGAATTGGCGTGACTCTGGAAACCTTCCACTGAGAGGGATATGTACCAGCCTGCAACGCTAAATTAAAAATGTGGCAAAGAGGATCACTGAAAATATTTCTTAAATCTTTAATAATAAAGGGGGTATATTGTCAGGGCCGATGGAGCTGCTAGGTTTGAGTTTATTTATGGCTTTTATAAGGTCTACTGGGCACAAGGGAGGTATGCTTATGTAATTGCTGTTACTGGTATGGACAGCCGTAGAGATATGAACTGCATCAAGCCGCGGAGCATCAGGTAGGAAAACATCAGAGAAAAACTCGGCAAAAGCCCCTGCCGCCTTAGATCCCGAAAAAGTTATACCCTTGTACACAATGTTATGCTCAAACCCACCTTTGGAGCGGAGGCTGGAAATGTGTGACCAGAAATTACGAGGGCTGGTCTTGATTCTACTCTCTATATTACAACCTATTTTTGCCTAGATGCGACGCACAACTTGGATTTATATATTATTATTTGTTTTTCTTAAATTATTGTTTATATTTATCTTAATTTATATTAGGTTATGTCAGTCTCTGTCGGTCGGTGCAATAGACAATAGATGACAATGGATAACCACAGACTAAGCTGTAAGATCACTGATCAGACTGTGTTTTGTGTAGACAACCACAGACTATGTAGATATCAGTCAACTGTGTTTATATTTAAATTATTGTCTATAGTGCAGCACAGTTATGCTCGGTTTGCACATGGGCCGACAGTTTACTATATTTTATTGTGCGTCTATTTGGGCAGAATAAACATGTTTTCTTTCTTCTTTTCTTTTCTTTCTTTAATATTTCTCATATATAAGGTATACGCATCCGCAATACGGGCTTTTAAGCTTGCCCTGAGATTCGAGAATAACAAATACGCGCTATCGCACTTAGTTCTCCTCCAGTTCTTGTGGAGCCTCAACTTGAGTTTTAGATCCTGAATGATATCGCTTGTATACCACACTGGATATCGTTTATTCGCCGACCTTTCTCTATTCTTTTTAGGCATGGAAGCGTCAAAGAAGTCATAGATAATGTTGTAGAACTTACGAGTGGCTATTTCTACATCTTTGGATTCCAAAACCTCCTCCCAAATATTCTCGCCAGAGAGAAGTAAATAAAGTTGATAAAAATCGCATTTTCGGAAGTTCCAATCCTTGGTTTTGTTTATATTACTAAGCTCTATCAAGTCTGAGGAATGACGTACATCAATGCTTACCTCAATATGCAACGCCGGGTGATATGCGTCCAGTGCCACTATTCCCTCGGTGGCGGTGACTACAGTTCTTGGAGCACTTATGTTCTCTTGGACCAAAACAACATCTAACATACCACCATACAAATTATTTACAACATTCATCTCATTCATACAGCAAAAAGACACAAAATAACAATAATAATTCTTAATATTTAACGAAGCACTATTTAAATTTAAGTCACCTAAAATGATAACAAGTCCTTTTAAATTATTTATATACTCTTCCACTTTACAAAACCATCCCATGTACTCTTCATCACTTGCACTAGGCTTGATGTATACCACACATACATGAACAGTTCGCCCGCACCATGAAAAATCAGCCCACAAGTCTTCACCACCGACCGTTTCGAGATCGCGGCGGGCGGCGGCGCAGCACGATAGGTTCGCGAGCAGCGAGCATCACTCCGCCGCACGGCGTACTCCGGTCGCGTCGCATCACGTTCCAATCGCCAGCCGCAAGTTCTCCATTTTCAATAGAAGCATCGAGAAAGCTCTCTGTTACAGCGATGAGATTATGTTCCAACTGTAACAAGTTCGCTCTCCAAGTTGAGAGTTTAGTCTTGAGACCACGGACATTTTGGTACAGCACATCAAAGTTCTTAATTCTGGTATGAGGTGGTTTGGGCACGAAATGGCTGTTGACTCATGTGGGCACTATCAGGTGCCTTATGACTCCCATTACGAGCAATCCAAGTATTGACTCTTGCGTTCATTGGCCATACATCAACAGAGTAACATTTTCCATAATAAATTATTGGAACACCGATCTTATACGACTTATAACTTCCCCTAGCTCGTAGCTCTTCCACCGTACATACGCCGGTGGGACATAATTGGCGCAGATAATCACGAATATCGTGGGCACTGGACTCCATATTCCACAAGTGCAGATATTTACGTGGTTCGACTGCTTTTAAGTTAGTAATGTTGGGCCCAGCGACACCACATAGCGATATAGGTTTCCTGAATTTCTTTCCCTTTACTTTCGTCCAGCTTTGATCGTCAGCGTGGTCATCAACAGGAAAAGTGCAACTATCCGGAGAAATGACGTCGTTGTCAGGAGATACGTGGTCGACGACAGAAGTGGAGTCGTTGGCAGGAGAGGTTTGGTTATATACACAAAGCAGTTCTAATGTTCCAGACGTGGGTCCTTTGTGGTCAGTTGGATTAGCCCGTATGATGTCCAGCTGATTGGGGCTAGTATGGCCAGGTGTTTTATTAGCAGCGCTCTTTGCTTTAATCTTTTTATGTTTTTTGGCACGGTGCGACGTTTGCACTGATGTAGGAGCAATGGTGAGCGGCACGTGCTGAAATTGCTGTTGGGCGATTACAGTGTCTGGTTGTTGCTCC
The DNA here is from genome assembly GCA_905147345.3 of Mythimna impura. NCBI lineage: Eukaryota > Metazoa > Arthropoda > Insecta > Lepidoptera > Noctuidae > Mythimna > Mythimna impura. The sequence continues at coordinate 24,437,184 of LR990346.1, read as the reverse complement.
GTTGTAACACAGGGGGGTAGCTGTTGATCGGCAACATTTAGACGAGCTGATAGCATGACGGAGCACTGCTTTAACTGGGTGTTAAGAAGGTCCATTTGAGAGATTATATAGAGATTATATATATTCCTATATATATAGATTTAGTTAGTGCCATGTTCTGTTTCTGCCCCATCCGTAAGTTGATTGGTAATAAATGCCTAAGGTGTTAAGCCTTTCATTTGATTTTTTTTACTTGATTGTTTCGCTTAACGGTGTAACATATTTATATTTTTGGAATTTATATTTTTGGAATTTACTCGTCAAAGTCTAGATGATAATCCCATTAATTAACAGATTAAAAAATAAAGAAGAATTAGGTGCGTGTCCATTTATGTATCATACCCACCACATTGGATTTCTTTATTATTTTTATAGCCTATGTTACTCGGGACGATACAAGGATTCTAACGATACCTCATGCATGTAAATCAGTTCAGTTATTTAGAAGTTATGGTGGAATAAAGAAACTCACATACATACATACATGAACCCTGAAAACATAACACTCTAACACTAACACTCCTTTTTTTGGGCAGTCGTTTATAAAATACGTATGAAACTTGGTCATGAAGTATCAGAAACACTGGGTGTAAGGTGCATCGACGCCGAAACTGTTATCATAAATTAGATACATTATTCGGGATACCACAGCGTCTTTAAGGATGTTTTTAATATCGTACGGATTTCATCACGCATGCGGGATTGCCCCGCACGCGTAGCCCCCGCAAATGTCCTTTTCATACAAGTATTTATGGAATACGCACGCGAGATGTGGGGCGTGATATAGGGCACCAGCCCCGCATGCGGAACAATTCCGCATGCGTGATGATGCACGATATTAAAAAAACACCATTAATTAATGTTTTTATTTGTTTCTTTATTAAAAAAAAACAATATACAACGTTGAAACGACAGATGGGCTTTCCTTAAAAGGGGTAATCCTACTCATCAATATCAACAACCTTTAAAACACGAAAAAAATCAGCTGCTCTACATACATATTTTATTCAGTTACGCGAAAATACAATGCATGATTTATTTTAGTGATTACAGGGTTGGTCGCATAATAAAAGTTGTTCATATTGATGTGTAGAAGGAACACTTTTAAGGGAAGCCCTTATGTCGTTTCAAATTTGTATATCACACTTCATTATGTACAGTCACGAGCAATAACATATGTTATATACATTGTCACGTCTTATATTTATCTTAACCTCTGCCATTCAAGAAATAAGTCTACGAAATTTTTTTCTAAGTGACCTGTTTGATGATTAAGTAGCTAAGAACAAATTGTCGTAGATTTATTTCTTGAATGGTAAAAGTTCAGATTCAGATTTATTTATTTGCATAAACAAGTGTAAATAATATACATGGTTAGATGCTTATTATGTGTTACAAAAATATTCCTTGGCTCAACATGTTTGACCATGGCTGGTGTGCAAATTAGGTCGAAAGATAATAAGATTTTAAAAATACAAAAACAAATAATAAAAATTCAAATAACAATTATCATAATATTAAAATTAAAAAAAATTAAAAAAATAGGTCAATGGTTGTGCGGTTCACACAAAATAAATAGAAAAAATTCAGTCAGTAACTTTAGAGCGATTTATCATTTAAAAATTCATTAATGTCATAGTAGACTTTTTGTGTTTTTTTTTTTAATTTTTCTTAAATTGGTCTGTATTTAATGTCTTAACATAGTTAGGAATATTATTATAAATTATTGGCGCTCTGCATACAACGCTCTTATACAGTAGCGCAGTCTTAGCTGGCTGAACACGAATTTTACTGTTATCCCGGCGATTCCGTGTTATAATATTCGATATTCGAGGAAACAAATGGGGGTTATTTCTAACAAATAGGGCTATTTCTAAAATATAAAGTGACGGAAGTGTGAGTATTTTATGCTTTATAAAAAGTGGCTTACAGCTCTCCGTACTTTGGATACCGAACATGTCACGTAGGCATCGCTTTTGCATCACAAACGCCAGATAGATAGAAAATGTGACATTGTTTATATCTTATTGCTGGTGACTGTACAAGGTGGTAATATCCGACAGTACAAGTTTACCTTAAGCTCGTGCGAGGTATGTGGCGTTCTGGCATCGATGACGCGCAGCGTGGCGTCTGTAGTGGCCGCCAGCACCGCGGCCGACGGGCCCGCCAGCGTGCGGACTATGCTCACCGGAGACTTCATACTGTCCAGCTGCGGGAAGTCAAAATGCAGCTCAGGAGACGGAAAGAGGAAAACAAGTAATGTAAAGAGAAAGATGGTGCAGCTAATGACGGCATAAAGGATATGCTGCGATAAGCATAACGGATCGCAGCATATCCTTTCCAGTCAGTAAAATGATTATGGAAGAAAGAATCTGCAAACTCTGCAGTTCGCTTTCATTTAAACAAATGAGAAAACACGAATATAGACAGTAACCCCTTATTTTTGAGGGTAGGAAATCATTAAATCACTTCTCCCGCTTTGGGTGGATCGAGCGGGAGTGTCAAACTTTTACTGACTAAAATCCAGTAATGTTCCAGGGTTGTTACCCTTTGTGTTAAAGGGCTGCGGTGACTCTCTCAAACAATACAGCAGTCCAAACAATAACCTTTATTATCTATTTACCGGTTTACCGATCATTATTTTCCAAGACAACAACACAATGAAGAGTAAAGGGGTGACCAGACGGTTGCAAACCAACGTCCCAACCAAGGTGACCTTGCTAGTTTCAATCTGTGTAGACAGCAGTTGTAATCCATGACCTTCAACGCCCTTAGTTGGGAGGCGCGTTTTCCCAACCACCGAACGTGTTGGCGCGTCCATGTAGCCGCAACACAAACCAAACACATAAACCAAGGTCACCTTGGTTGGAACGCTAGTTTTCAACCGTTTGGTCACCCAACTAGTTTCACCATCAGCATATCATCATCATAAAAACCTTATTAATTTATTTTGATGATTATTATTATTTCCTTATGACACAATAGTCTTGTTATTAGAATTATAAATCTAGGTACAATTTATTGAAAAAATAGATAATAAAGCAAAGTGTAACACAGTAATGTTAAACCCCTGATTTCGAAATTAGGTAAGCCTTACCATGACTTGCTTAAATGTCAGGCGTGCGAGGGAGAGAAATAGGGATAGAATCCCTTGAACAATTCGCTTTAACCCCTCGCGGGTATAGGGGTATTATTACACCAACAAAAGAAAAAAAAATCTTTTTCTGGATTTTTCTAGGAAAAATGAAGATATAAAGACCAAAATTTTTGGCCGAGTAAATTTCGTACACCCGTGTGTACAGTACGACAATTTAGCGTTTTTCAATGTCACTCAAGTTGTACAAATGGACTAGTGAAGAACTCGTGATAGGGGGCTCTGTACTATCAGAATCAATGGTTATTACCAAAGACTCAACACAACATAACAACAAACCTGCGACACGACGCTCTCCATGAAAGGGTCCCATATATGCACGACGGAGTCAGTAGACACGGCCAGGCGCAGCGACTCGAGGAACGTGAGCGACAGCACGCCCTTCTTGTGGCCCGAGTACGTCCAGTTGCATTGGGAAGTCGCGTTGCCGTCGCCCTGGGGATAATACATGAAATACAAAAGATATGAATTGAACTTCAATTTTCTGTGTGTGTGATTAGCGTGATTAGTGAGATTGTATCTCATTAATCACGCTAATATTATAAAGGCGAAAGTTTGTATGTATAGAAGTGTGTGTGGGTTTATCTTTGCCACTCTTTCACGCTCAAACGGATATAGATAATATTCGGTACAAGGGTGGTGCATGTCCATTTCCATCCAATGACATCCCCCGCTTTTGGGCGAAGCGCGAGGGTGTGTCAGACTTTTACTGACTAAAAACCCACTCCTGTTCCTTCGTTGCCTTTCGTAACAGGGCCGAGTCTTCCTTTTAGAAGCAAACCCTTGGCCTCAGTAGGCTTCGACCCTGCTGGGCCCCTACGGTTTGCTGAAATCTTGAGGCGCGCGTGGAACAGTACGCGCCGTTAGAATAACACATAGAATTATTTTTAACCCGTGAATATGTTCCCTTGGTACAACTTTCTTCCATCACGCAGTTCAATAACAGCACTATAGTTTAATAAAATAAACGTTTAATAAAGTGGAATGCCCGATTTCAATAAATACAATTTCCTTGACTTAATAATGCGCCTATTTATATTATATTAGAGAAAGTTTGAAAGTGGCACCAGTGGTCGAAAAGTTGAAAGGGAAACGATTCCCTTGGTATGGTCGTAGTCCACACCCAGAGGACACGGTAGAGCATACGGTGGAGGTGTGCCCCGCTTGGGCAGAGCACCGCCGTGTCCTCGTGGAGGCAATTGGCGGCAGCGACCTTTCGCGTCGGGCCCTGGTTCAGGCTATGGTCCGGAGCGAGGAGAAATGGCAGGCGGTCGCCTCCTTTTGCGAAGCAGTAATGCTAGCGAAGGAGGAGGCTGCACGCGTGAGGGAACGAAGGTCCTCACGCCCTAGCCGCCGTAATTCTGACCCCGACTACCAGCCACGGTAGACGCGGGCTTGCAGACGTCGAGCACTGGGTAGCTCGCCGTCCGGCTGTTTGGTAATTAACTGGACCGAGCCCAGTCGTCAACAGCGCGTAGTGATCCTCGCGCTTCTCAAGAGATGTCAGCAAACCGTAGGGGCCCAGCAGGGCCGATGCCCGCTAGCTAGGACCGTGGAGAATTTCTGAAAGGGAAACCCGTAGTCCTAGAACACAAAGGATAATTGAAGGATACAGGTGTGGTTTTAGTCAGTAAAAGTCTGACACGCCCTCTCGCTCCACCCAGAGCGCGAGAAGTCATTTGGATGATTTCCCAACTTAAAAAAAAAAAAATGGTCGTAGTCCAAAAATTAAGCAATAAAAATGGATCAACCTCAGAAAGAGTTTCTTTTAGCATTCGAAATACTGTATCAAAAGTTTCAATACATCTCGTGCCTACGTCGAAGTTATTTATGATCAAGGGTTACAAAAATCAATATTAAGTTTCACTTTTTTGACTAACCGCCATTTTCGCAATTCAAATAGCCTGTAAATGATTTATTTGAAATAAATGTTTTCAGCACCTATTATCAAAATTATAAAAAACTGGGCAAGTGCGAGTCGGACTCGCGTACTGAGGGTTCCGTACAAACTTGAAAGGTAAATTGCGGTTTACGATTTATGACGTATTCAAAAAAAACTACTTACTAGATCTCGTTCAAACCAATTTTTGGTGGAAGTTTATAAGGTAATGTACATCATATATTTTTTTTAGTTTTATCATTCTCTTATTTTAGAAGTTACGGGGGGGGGGGGGGACATTTTACCACTTTGGAAGTGTCTCTCGCGCAAACTATTCAGTATATAAAAAAATTATATTAGAAATCTCAATATCATTTTTGAAGACCTATCCATAGATACCCCACACGTATGGGTTTGATGAAAAAAAAAATGTTGAGTTTCAGTTATACGGGGTTTATACGGGGAACCCCCAAAATTACGGACGGACAGACAGACACATGACGAATCTATAAGGGTTCCGTTTTTTGCCATTTGGCTACCCGCTTAGACGCTCCCGCCAATTTTTTTTGATGACGTAAGACGCTACGTCATCTGATAACGACGGCGCCCCGCTGCGCCGATTAGTGCCTACGCAAACAAGTGTTTTTTTCGGCGACTCATTCGTAACTTGAGTCACTTCAAGTAATGTTTTTGTTTAAGCTTATTAATGACTCTTTCAAGTCGTCTCAAGTGTTTATTATTATTTGGTTTCAATTTTTGTATATAGAGCTGTAAACATTGACTATAGTTGGCTATAGTTGATATTTGAACTTTAAAGAATATTAGTTTTAAAAGTAAAGCGGTAACATATAGATTTTATGACTTTAATAGGTGGATGGGTTCTATCTACATACGATAAAACAAAAAAACATACTTCATAGTAAATAAATATTTATTTTAGAGGCATATGACTAGCATGTGACATTTGCTCACGGTGAATAATTTTTCACCCAAATTAATAATTTACTACAAATAAATGCTTTCACGTAAACTAAAAATATTGTTACTGTCTGAAAGCTAAGTTTCTGCTGTAACATATATGTAAATATTATGTTGATAGGTTTATCTAATACAGAAAAATATGGAACTGATTGAAGGCATTCCCACTTACGTGAAAATACTCTTAACATTTCTGGTTATTTTTTGTTATTTTTTTTTTCAGTGAAATTTGAGTAAAGAAAGATGAATAAAAAATGTAACTATTTTCTACAATAAATACCCTTTCCAATGAGGTATCACACTTGTTATTCAATAATACAATATATTAATATTAATATTAATATTTATTAGTATCTCTAAATTAGGTTGGCGGCCATAATGAGTTCAATGACATTTATGTTTTCGACTCCACTTGAAACGAAAAATCTAATATGACCTTAAATCTATTAGCGTTTGTATATTCTTTGGCTGAAAACTATTGACGAATAAACATTCAATACGATAATAAAATCTTTTAACACAGAACTGTTCTCAAAATATAATAAATTGCGATAGAATTATGACAAAATTCTAGGTATCAAACGATTGCCGTGATAGCCACACATAAATACAAATATACGTATTTTAAACTTACCCAGGTTAAAATCCTGTTGCACACACATAAACTATATTCTAATTATTCACTAAATCAACACTTTACACAGAAACACTCACTCAAAACCGAAAATATTATTTTTTACCGTAAACCGCTACTAGAATCAGCTGGCGTTCGCGCGCGAAATGCAACGACTGAATTTGACATTTATTTTTTTTAAAGTGTGATTCGTTTTGGAACTGTTATCGTATTTTTAGCATGAAATAATGTATCGAGATTCGAGTAGAAAAGAGAAAAGGTTATAAAACATCGTGTGTTAGACAGAAATAGATATATTATGAGGTCGTATCGTATAGAAACGGCAAGGACGAATTTTGTTTGACAGTATAAAAAAGTTTGGGACTAGAGTCCCAAAGAGCGTTTGACCGGCTAAGGAACCCTAAAACTTGCGACAGTTTTTGTACCAGACATTCTTACATGTACTTTATCGTTTTTAAGTTGGATGGCGGAGAGCTCGCAGCGCTTAGCTACACGTACTACACTGGATGTCTTGTATATGTCGTGGTCAGACCTTAGAAATTGATAACTTCATGATGAATGGCCAACTAAAACTGGGTCATTTTAAACGTTAAATTGTGATGATATACCAATCCTCGTTTGGCCAACTTTCTTTAGACCTTTTATTGTCATAAAAACCCTACATCAATTGGATTGACATATCATCAAATGTTAACGTTTAAACGATCAGCGGGGCTATTGCGTAACTCTGTTGACAGTTCAAGTGATGATCACTTGTTAACAATGTGCATCATTGAACTGTCAAACCGCTAGTTTCGTATTGCCTATCTTCAGTGACCAACTGCAGTGACGTCATTAGCCACTGGTGCCTTTAATAGCCACCGTAACACGTTTTGACAGATGTTATTGTATCGATACTTTTAAAATTGCGATTGTGTAAGCTTTTGAAGCTGTATAATAGTCGATAAAATCTTAGAGTGGTCACAAACCGGCACCGTAAATTTTTATAATTCACCACCTTTCCACCGTAGTTTGTTAGTCACTTGTGTGATACGTAATACCAATTTTATGAAATTGTCAGTTGACAACTAAGTTTAGTGTGCAATGAATGCTAGTTGTCAACTGTTATTGAAAAAGTTAGCCAATAGCCCCCCTGGCCAGATTTAGTTGGCCATATCATGAAGTGATCAATTCTAAGATCTGACCACGACATATATATGTGTTTATATGTTTGTAAACGCAACCACGTTACAAGAGTCGTTTTGGCAACGTATATATATATTTTTTACAAACCAAACATTGTATTTAGAGTTTATTCTAAAAATAGCATTTAATCATGCCTGTGAAAATCTTAATCTCATCCGCTTAAAACTCGATACTATAAACAAGGTATAAGGAACATCGACGCACAACTTGTTAGTATAAAATCAGTACATGAAATAGACATTAGAATTTTTCATAGGGTTTTTCTAAACTACGGATTTTTCGTCTGTCGAAATCCCATCCACTGGATATTATCGTCAGGGGCGTGCTGGAATAGTAACTAACCTGATTCCTCAAAGACCAAAGCCTGACAGTCTTGTCCTTAGAGCCGCTCATGAAGCTGCTCTCATTGTCCAGACAGTGTATGGACTTGACGGAATGTGTGTGACCCACAAAGGTCTGTAACTTGATCTGCTTGAGGTTGAAACGCGTCTCTTTATCGGGCCGACCGATTTCATGCTCCCAGTAGATCAGCCAATCTCCGCGTAAATGTCTGTGGAGGGAAAAATAACCTGCATGTATTTGAATTCGGATCTTGGGTTATTAAAATGTTTTGGGAAAACTATCTCAATGTCTTATAAGATAAAGTTCAAAATCCATAACCATAATAATAAGCCTTTTTAATGTTCCCACTACTGGGACTCCGACCTCCTTTCTGGGAGAGGGAATGGGCCGTAATCCACCACGCGGGCCCAGTGCGGGTTGGTGGACGTAACATGTCTTCGATTTTTTTGTTCTAGAACATTCCTCACGATGTTTTCCTTCACGGTTTTGAGAGCAGTGGTGATGAAATAAATAACACAAAGTAATATGCCCGGCTGAATTTGAATTCACGATTTAGGGCACGTAAGTCGGGAACGTTACCACTGGGACATCACTAATTTAATTTAATTGCAATAATTTAAAGTAATTTGAGTCACAATTTTTTTTTCTTCCTAATAATCGATTATTATTATATTACTAACTACGCGTGAATTTAGATAACTGATCCCAAGGGAACATACTCCCGGGACAAAAAATCCTATATGCTATTCCAGGACATGGTCTACCCCTGTGCCAAATTTCATCCAAATCCATTCAGCCATTCGAGCATGAAGAAGTAACAAACATACAAATACACACTCACGAACTTTCGCCTTTAATAATATTAGTGTGATGATTACCTATTACTCTTAATCCCATTATCCGTCTTGTAAGCCACAACGTCGAACCCGTGTCCCTGCGCACCGTTGCCCACATCACCCGCATCGCTAGCGACGTCTATCCTGTTTCCGACCAGAGTGACGTTGGACCCGAAACTGTTCGAGCTCGATATGTGGTCCATGACGACTTCGGGCTTGGTTGAGGATGATGGATGTCGATTTAGAGGTTCGTCGCTGAATGAGGGCTGGACTCGCTTATCGGGACGGATTTGGAGGGGAGAGCTGTAGAGACAAAGATACAACCAATACGTTTAACTAACTATACTCCATTCGCAATAAGGTTAGACATTTAAACAAAACTTTTTTACTGTCTGTTTAACCGATTTTGACTACTATTCCGTAGACATAAGGATGGCATTAAAAGCAAAAAAGTGGTTACAATACCAACTATTTACTGCAGCTGCCATTTGTCGTCAAAATCGGTTAAACGGACAGTAAAGTTTTGTTTAAATGTCTAACCTTATTGCGAATGGAGTATAGCGCATTTAATTAATTAATTCATAATAATGTTTACTAAAATAAACTAAGCACAAACAGAGTTTTTAAATGTATCATTTTGTACATAAAACTGTCTAATGAAATATATAATAGTGAAATTTCTTCTTGCAGCTTTTAGTGCCACAATTATTTTATATTAAAAAAAACATTATCCTATGTTCTTATTCGGATCGGCAACAACGCATACGAAATCGAATATTTATATGTAAGAAAGAAAGAAAAAGAATTTATTTGGTACAGCACAAGGCACAAACACAATATAGGTAAACACGAAACAAAAAATTAAAAAACAAGAAGCAAAAAAATGTAGTTGTGTGCCTCACGGCTGCACCAAACCACCACCTACCATGTAGTAACTTTTCTTTGTTATTCAACGACTCGAATGTGCCAAACCAAACATGTGTGTAGCCCACCTATCACTAATTTTGGTACCTTAAACTGTGATGCTGTTCATATCTCCTGCAGAGCGCGCGAATTGTATCAATGTTCTTGAGACATCGCTCCATGGTCTCGGAACATATGAACTTGGCGAATGTCGTGTATGCTCGGTACGCTAGCTCCTCGTCGAACACCATTAGGAGTTCTTCCTGAGCCTAGAAAACGAGTAATCATCAAAAATATACCATTCGCAAAGATGTTGAAAAGAAATCTTAGCATAAGCATAGCATAATTATAATGTTCCCACAGCTGGGAGGAGAGGGAATAGGCCGTAATCTACCACGCGAGCCCAGTGCAAATCGATAAATGTCACATGTTTTCAAATTTTTGGTTCTAAGACATGCCGGTGCCATGGTTTCCTCACGATGTTTTCTTTCACCGTTTTGAGCGCAGTGGTCATGAAACAAATTACATAAAGTAATGCGCCTGGCTGAGTTTGAACCCACAACCTACAAATCGTAAATCAGAACCGTAACCACCACTGCGTTTTTTATAGGCACATTATTGTTGATGTCAATTCACAGATCGTATCAGACCATCTTATCGATTGAGAGTCAGATGCGGATCTATTCGTCTACCTAGTTCTGTATAGAACGAGTAACACCGTTTGTTTTGTCTATTTTTTTCAAAAATAAGGTAATGCCCACCAATACCCCCCCCCCCCTTTTGCCCCACCTTTTTCTATTTCTAGTTCTTACATTCCATCCTAAGGTTGTCTGGTAGATATCGCTCTCAGCGATAAGACCGCCTTTTACCCATAGATTTAAGTTAGTGTAAAAGTTTTGTTACTAATTTGGTGTACAATAAAGTTCATTCAATTCTATTCTATTCTATTCAATACCGCAACAGAATTAAACTAATTTTTTTCCTAATTAGTTAGAGAATAATCTTATCAAGTCTTTATTGCCAGTATTTGCCGTGCCGTAACTAGGGTAGTGTATAGTGCTCAGGCACAGGACGCAGAAATGATCGAATCAGGATCAAGTTTTTTTAGTTAGTAGCCTCATACAACACCTATTATTTACGTGTACATATAAACTACGGTTGTAGATGCGCCATACCAGTTTTGTTGATTCTGTAGGTGCTGAGGGCTCCAGCCCCCACAAGTGAATAGTGGGTTCTGTGTTTGAAGCAGCACGTCAAGTGTATTTTTTATATCTAGTCTCGTTTCTTTTTATTATTCAAACCGGGTAAGATTAAAATGAGGAGAGGAGTAATAGAAGCTAGCACCGGTCATTTAAAAGGTTAGTTACGGAGGCACTGAGTATTTGTATACTTTTTAATACGTACCGTAAGTCTCGTAGTGTCATGTGGATGTTCACTGATGTCGGGCGGCGTGCAGGCGAGGTCCGGTAAGTCCGCGCGCACTACGCGGCCATCTTGCACGCGCCATTCAGCTGTAGTGCCGTCTCGACAGATCTCCAGGAAGCCTTCCAGCTTTGAATCCGTTGATTCCTGGTCTGATGACTGTTGAGAAGAGAAGGCGTCAGAATTTGGTAAAACGATGTAAGAACTTTATCGCACTGAACCCTTCCAGAATCTGAATTCAAATTTAATTTAATTTCAAAACGAAATTCCGATATATAGTGTATTCGCGTCAAGAAAATAGTGAGTCATCATTGTTACTCGGCTTAGCCACACACCCTGACCAATTAGATCATATTAAATTAGAAAGCCTCACTTATTCGTACCTAAAAATAAAAATGAAAATTCTGACGATTATGATAAGTTTTGTAATAAGTATATTTGAAAACATACTATGTAGTAAAAAGTTTGGTTTAATATTAATGATTTATTTTTTATCCCAGTATGAATATGCCTTTACTTTGTAGTTGCTGCTGGATGAGTCACTATTTTCCTAACGCGAATAGACTGTAGTGCGCTACTTCATATACAAAAAGCTTATACTTAGGACCGACATTCCACGGATTTGGATCGAATCCGAATGTGCAAACGCTGTTAGAATCCATTGCACACTCAACTTACAAAAATCTTTAACTTTTTAACCGCCTACGTTGGACGTATCCGACAAACACTTTCGCATTTATTCTGCCAGGGTCTCACATCCACGGCCAAATACTCCATCTCGTCAGCTCTTCTGTCACCTCTGGGGATTGAAGACCTAAACGAGACGGGGTACCCAGTCGCAAACATACGACCCTGGCGAATAGGACCCGGAAAATCTCGTCGGACCAATCCAACGCAAGTGGTGAAAAAACATCCATGTTTATTTACCTTTTCCGGTGCAGTTTCTTCTTGTTTCGGCCAGTTTTCGGTCTTGCCAGTAGCTTTATCGAATGCCAAGAAAAATCTGAAAAAAAAAAAATACATTATAACATCAATTCTGTGACATGACCAATTTCCTATTTTTACTGCCTCTTGAAGGTACCATTTTTTGATAAGGGTAATCTCTGGATAGAAAGAGAGGGCTAGTTGCGGCCTGAACCAAAGACGGATGAGTGAGGTAGCCCCACTACCGATCGTTTTTGAAAGTACCATGCAAAATTGAAATAGTCGACATGACGCAGAAGAACTACTTCTAGCATAAATGCCAGTGGTGTTATCCTGTATTCGACAGCACGAGGTCAAAAGGATATGTTCACAGATGTCTCCTCGTCATCTCAAGTCTGATTCTTAGCGCTAAGACATGGAAGATGTCCAAAAGTTTCTTGGCTAAAGAACACCGCGCCGCCAAGTCATTGGCGTTGGAGTAGTGCGTTGTGGAGGGTAGTGTGACTGTCTGCCACTTACTCCAAATTAATAGTAAAATATTATATTTGTCTTTGAACACCATATCTAGCGACATGGGCCACTTGGACCCTCATAAATTGTTCTTTTAATGAAAGGGCCGACAGAATTCTATAGAAACGAGTAACTTACGCGATTTCTAATCGCAGGACAAAAAAGAGCCGCAACATGTGCAGGCCAGACAAGTCGCTGGCAAGGAACGGTAGCGAGGCGAGCGAGAGTGTTGACTCGGCCAGAAGCTCGGCCACGATAGGGCACTTGGCTTTAGGGCAGGATAGGGTTCGGACGTCCAGCAAGAGCACCGAGCAAAGCTATCTGACTCGGTAGATATCATGTAATAAGCCTATATGTTTCATAGTTTTATGATGTAAATGCTGTTTTTTTTGTGCTAAATAAATTTATTTATTATTATTATTATCTTAAGGCTATGTCTTGTTGTAATTCTTAGGAGTTTTTTTTTTTTTTTTTCGGTGGGAAAATCATCTTATGACATCCCCCGCCCTTGGGCGGGGCGGGAGAGTGTCAGACTTTTACTGACTAAAAACCCACTCCTGTTCCTTCGTTGCCTTTCGTACCAGGGCCGAGTCTTCCTTTCAGAATCAGACCCTTGGCCCCAGTAGGCTTCGACCCTGCTAGGCCCCTACAGTTGCTGACATCTCCTTGAGGCGCGCGTGGAACAGCATGCGCCGTCGACGACTTGGGCTCGGTCCGGACGGTTACCGGACGGTCGGACGGCGAGCCACCCATTGCTCGCCGTCCGCAAGCCTGCGCCTATGATGGCCGGAAATCGGGATCGGAATCCCGGCGGCGATTGGGGCGTGAGGACCGTTGCCTCACGCGATCGGCCGCCTCCTTTGCTAGCATTACTGCTTCGCAGAAGGAGGCAACCGCCTGCCACTCCTCCTCGCTTCGGACCATGGCCTGTACCAAGGCCCGGCGCGAGAGATCGCCGCCGCCGATCGCCCCCACGAGGACACGGCATTGCTCTGCCCAAGCGGGACAAACCTCCAATTCTTAGGAGAGTTAGTATTGTGATTCAGCTAGATACAAATGGCCACAGTCCGATTGACTGGTCTAGTAATTAAAGTAGCAAAGTGCGTGTGTGTATTTGTTGGTGTGACTGGGTGAGTCATTCATTATTCTAATTTATCCTAGGCTGATATTGTATTACTATACACAGTATACACAGACTTGCGAGCGGAGCCGCGGGAGAAGCTAGTTGTCTAATGTTCTTATAACTAAATAGACAGAAATGTGTTGCTGGGTAGTTTGTTCCTCCACTTCTTCTTTCCAACTCAAACACTAGGAAGTGGTGAATGGTGGGGCGCTTTTGGGGCTATCTATATAGGCATTCAAGAGAGTTGGGATGCTCAACTCTATTTATCTTTGGAGCGATGACTCCCGTCTATATTATTTATTAGTATTTGCATTTACTCTTGAGTTTATACTCTCTATCTGGGACCATTACTTCGGTCAGATACGAGCACTGTATCTTGCAGATGTACTTAAAGTACAAAGGGTGCACATCCTGGGGATGGGTCGACCATATCTATCACATATTATACAGTCCAAGGACTGTTACGGACCATGGCTCAATAGGAGCATGATGTCGACGAATTGCACTGGAACTAATGTGCCCCGTTGCTGGACAAGGACGGTCGCACGGTTTGCAGCAGGGAAAGTTGCTCCGTCACTTATTACAGTTCGAGAGAACTGCTAGGGACCATGCTCAATAGGAGCATGTTGTTGACGTATTGTTGCTGAAAAGTCGCATGCGTCACTTATGGAAGTGTTGCACTGAGTGCCATGAGTTCAGATGTGAGGTACCGTGTGAGTAATTATTGACCAAACACCTATTACGCTTGCTTACGGGTTACTCACATGATCTAAAGTTAATTAATCATAACTTTACGTCCCGTAGTTATATTGTATCCTTCTGAAACCACTTCTAATATATTTCATACTATGAATTCCAAGGTCTCACTTAACAATTCTTTCAACACTCTCTTTGTCTGAACAATGTGATAAGGTTTGAGATTGGACTACTTCGTACTTATTGAATTCACCTTTATATCGGTGGGGGTTTGTCCAAGTCACTAGGATGAGAACCACAGGGGCGAGCGGAGGTGAAGCTCTGCCCTTTCCTCTTAGGGGGAAACTGACCTTTATACCTTCATGTAGGCAAATTCAGGAAAAAATTTAATTTTATAAGCTGACTGTTCCTAAAAGACCCTAGTTTTAGGAACAGTCACAGTAGCCAGAGCTAGGAAGAGCTAGTAGGAAGATGTAACGACACCACATAGGAACTAAAATTCAAAAACTTGCATCGCGGTATTAAAGTTCTCCATGCGATTAGAACACATACAACAGCCCGAAATCAAGTATCGGGCAGTTGCCTGGACCAGATATAACATCCTTCTGGTCGGAGGATCATCCCTTTCAATGGAGGTTTGCCACTTTACACCCTGTTCCGCATACCTCTAAAGAAGATACTACAAGAACACCTCACCTTTGCAAAGCCGGTACACATAGATGTCTCCTGGTCATCTCGGGACCGATCCTGAGAGCCAAGACATGGAGGGCGTCCAACAGTTTCCTGGTTAAAGAACACCTCGCCGCCGCACCGCTTGGGTACGAGCAACGCGTGGTGGAGGCCAGCCGGAGAGCTGGCTGAAGGATTGTCTTTAGGAAAGTGTCCTGAAAAGAAAAGTAGTTTATTCAAGAAGTTAAATATGTGATGATATTTGAGTCTATGAGCTTCTGCCAGCAGCTTAAATTCAATTCAATATCTTTATTTTCAGACTAATGTGTCCATATATGTTAGTAAAAATACATACAAAAAAAACTTGGGAATAAATGTTAGTACCTACTATGATACGTGAGGAAAATTATTTGAGACGCATATGTATTCATTGCCTCCATAGAGGACTATTCAACTTACTAGCAATTACATTCAGGCAGCTGTTGGAACTGTGCCTCACCCTGCGCATCAGCGATACCACTCGCTTACGGAAGCTTCAAACATCCAAACGAAAAATAATAAAAAAAGTTACCTCAAGAGAGCATACTCCCGAAATAACCGATATCCTATTCCTATTCTCTGTAAAATAGAATTCAGAAATCAGAAACGTTTATTTCAAATAGACCAATTACAGGCACTTTTGAATTATCAAAATGTCGGTCAGTCAAAAAAAAACAATTGCACGTTCCAAAGCGTAGATCTCTATGGAGAAGAACGTGCAAGAAACTCCATGGACACTCTTTTAAATCATATTATGAGTTACATAAATCTTGGTTACATATTTCTTGTCGCTTCTAAGTTCTAATATGCACAATGTAGATAAGTAATAATAATTAAATAAAAATAAAATAAAAATAGAAATTAAACTAGTGCGCCTCACCATCAATGATTGCATCACTGCTTACCATCAGGTGGGATCGCAGTCAAGCGCTGGTTTATATCAATTAAAAAAAAAAAAAAAAAAAAAAAAATTAAGCCAATGGCAGCTAAGAGATGACCAGTCTCAACTGACGGCACCCGGTCACGAGCATGACGCGTGCATCAGCCCCACTCAGCTAAACCATTTTGAAGGGAACTGAATGACCCAATAACACGTGCCGCCATCAGTGAGACATTTGAGTGAGCATGACAAACTCTCAACTGCCATGCTCATAGAATAAATTTTATTGGACACCGAAAACATCATACTAAAACGGGGAAGTTGTATGTATCTTTGTTACTCTTTCACGCTCAAACGGCTGAAGTAACATGGGTGAAATTTGGCACACAGGCAGGTAGATCAAGTCCTGGAATAGGATACTTTTTATCCTGGGAGTATGTTCTCTTGGGATAATTTCTACTCTAACTCCAATGTCTCACTGATAGTGGTGCGTGTGTTCGATCATTCTGTTTCTTTCAAAATAGTTGACACGCATCATGTTCATGAATGGACATTGTCAGTTAAGACTCAAGTCTTCTCTTAACTGCCAGCGGCTTATTTTAATTTCGATACTTCTTATTTTTTTACTTTTTTATTTACGTTGTTCTCGCATAATAGAAGTGACAGTAACCGAGAGATTTAAAAGAGTGTCCTTGGAGTTTCTTTCACATTCTTCTCCGTAGAGCTCTACGCTTTAGATAGAATGTACAATTAGCTTCATTTTTCTGACTGACTTCTTGACAGTTCAAAGTGCCAATATTAAAATAAATCCTTCGATTGATTGATCTCTACTTTTACGCGGGGAAAGCCGCTGTCAGAAGCTAAAATTCGAATTAATAGCAAAGCTGTGTACCTGCAGCTGCTCCATAAGCTTAACATCGGACATGTGCGGCAACAGGTACTTGACGAGCTGCAGGCACGCGACCACCCCGCCCTCCAGCGGCGCGGACAGGCGCCGCCGGCACGACGCGATCAGCTCGCCCATGTGCGGCAGGTACTGGAAGATGATCAGCTGCTCGCCGTACATCGCTGGAAGGAACATGCTCAAAATAGTGTCATACATAATGGATTTAAAAGTGATAACGGAATATATGTATAGAAGAAAACCGGTCAAGTGCGAATCGGACTCGCGCACAAAGGGTTCCGTACCGCCCCTTAAATATTTATTTTATTCTATTTGTAGCGACATCAATGTCGTCACAAAAGAACTAATCCTGCATCGCGCAATCAAAGTTCTCCGCGCGATTGGAACATATAGAACAGTTCGAAATCATCTATCGGGCAGTTGCCCACCAGACATAACACCCGTCTGGCCGGAGGATCCTCCCTTTTCAACGGAAGTATGTGGGGCTTTACACTCTGTTCCGCATACCTCCAAATATTCTTTAGTATTTGTTGTTATAGCGGCAACAGAAATACATCATCTGTGAAAATTACAACTGTCTAACTATCTCACGGTTCATGAAATACAGCCTGGTGACAGACAGACACACAGACAGATGACGGACGGACAGTGGAGTCTTAGTAATAGGGTCCCGTTTTACCTTTGAGTACGAAACCTTAAAAAAAGCTTAGATACTGCCCGAAGATTCGGTTTCGGTTTGACCAGTTTCAGCCAAAAAACGGCTGCGCTGTGTGTCGCGAGTTCGATTCCCATCCAGGACAAATGTTTGTGTGATGAGCAGAGCACGATCATTTGTTCTGTGTCTGGGTGTAGTTTATCTATAATATGTATATATTTAGAAATATATAAGTATGTTTATCAGTTGTCTAGTACCCACAACACATAAGCTCTGCTTAGCTTGGGACTAGACGGCGTTGTGTAATAGTTGTCGAATATTATATTATATTATAAATGGCCTATATGGTATGTGAGTTTACATGTTTATGAACGCACCCACGATACAAACATTATTCCTAGTATAGAGCAGTTTAAAAAAAATAAATATTATAATAGACTGACAAATCTTCCAGAGTTTTAAATTCATTTTGACACTGTTAAGATATTTGAATAGAAAAAAATAAAAGTAATGTAAAACGCGACGCATTCTATTCGACCCGCCCCAGCTTCGCAGGTGTGTTATAAGTCTTTGAAATTCGCGGTTTTTCTATCTGTATCTATATATCCATGTATAAACATCTAAATTGGTGAAAACCACATGAAAATCCGTTTATTAGTTTTTGAGTTTATCGCGAACATACAGACGTGATGGGATGGACTTTGCTTTATATTAATGTAAGAAAGAGGTTACTCACCAACAATAGAAGTAAGGCACTTGATGACCTTCATAGCATTCCTATCACCCACCACTCTGCTGTTCACAATGGAAATCTCATCAAACTCATCCTTCAGTTCACTGTCCCACGGCGCCAGATTATCCTTCCCAATATAACATAAAGTCAACATCTTCAACAAATTCCGCGTTATATACCTACAAGTAAGTACTGGACCCAATCTATGAGCCAACCAGATCAAACTCTCCAAACTCATATCAGAGATTTTAGAAGAATTTGGATCCTTAAAACCTTGGAAATCATCTTCGTTCATACTCCGCGAGCCCTTGGCCGTAGTTTCCAGATGTTTTTCAAGGTCTAAAGTGTCCTGTGGATCGTGCGATTTTCTTCTCATTTCGGCCTCTTCAGAATCGTCCTCTTCGGCGAAATGTAAGTAGCTCGTGAACATTGGCTTAGTCGGTATTTCTATGATCGGTGAAGTTGGCTTGTTAAACGGTACAGGCTCGTGACTTTGATCCTTATTGACTTGGAAATTAAGTTCTTTATTGTTTGGTTGGAAGTGTTTTGCTGAGATTGGAGATCGCTCTATAGACGGGGACGGAGTGTGGATGTTATTTTCTTGCGTAGTATTAGAATTATACGAGTCTATGGATTCCGCAGGAGACTTGCTTCTGCTGCTTCTACTTGGCAGTCTGTCCTTATCAGTTTCAAAGTGAAACAATTCATTTTCGCTTCTATTATCACTATCTTTCTCTTTCAAACCATCATTTGTCTCTGTCTTTTCAACGCTTGGAGTCGTTACATGTTCCGACCCGTAAGACGTATCGGGAGAAAATATATCTGTGTTACTAGATAGGGCATTTTTCACGTTATCATCGGAATATCTTGGTTTTTTGTTCGACAAGGCCTTATTGTGACATAAGTGGCCTGGAGAGCCGACTTCCTCAGTAACGTCTTTGTACCCACCAACGGCCTCAACAAGATGTTGAGTGAAATTGTCGAGAAAGCATTGAAGACCCAATCTAACCATGAGTTGAAGAAGGAATATATTGTGATAGAGTTTTACAAACTTCTGTTTATTCGATACTCCTCCGCTCAGGCTGAAACTATCGACATCTGTCAGCTTATGTTGATCAGGTTTATCGACTGCGAAGTCATCATCTTCATACAGATTTAGTACATGTTTGAGCAACTTCTTCCTTGTTTCAGCCGGCCCTAAGGCTTTGCTTACAGTGTCAAATAAGTACCACGCGGCTAATACTGAGGTGTCTTTATTTTGCAACAACTCTATATAGTGAGACAAAAATATGTCTAAAACATCGAATTGATTATAACAATTTACTTGATTTAAGAGTACTTCTAAATGTGTTGCACAAGCTTGAATTTTCCCTTCAGCGATTTTCTGATTAAAGTACAATTTTGTTTTATCAACGTTTTGGTACTTCTCGCACTGTACGCCATCACACTCGTACATATACAAAATGTTTAATTCAGTACTCGTTAACTCATATTCATGTAACGTGTTCAATAACTTGTATAATATGTTAAAACTTTGCGGGAACGGTATCAAGTGTTGCATCAATAAAGGTTGGAGTAACTGCGCAGGCGTCGGAGCTGGCAACCCTTTATCTGTCACTGTAATTTTCTTTAAAGGCTCCTCTTTTTTAGGAGTCAATTCGTTCTTGTAATTCGTCGTGGGCGGTTGTACGTTAAGAAGCAGGCATGCGACATAGCTAACACTTCTTGGTAATGCATTGTAGTTGTATTTCAACACTGTCCTACAGTTATTATATCGTTCTAAGAAGTTATCGCTCGATGTCCTAAGTGGACGCATGTAAACATGTAGAAATATTTCCACAATCAAACACCCTATGACCAACATATCTTGCCGGCGACTTTCAGTAACAAACTGCTTATAGATCGCTGCATCTGTCGTATACCTAGTATTAAAGGACCTGTTCTTCCTTTCTTTCAAAACACTTTCCAAATGCGCATCCTGCGTGAATTTCTTCAGATAACTTTGATCGTATGACGCTAAAAACATGTGATTTGTGAAGGCTGTGTCATCAGACCCTTCCTTGCTGGACACTGGGACATCCTGCCTCATGTCTTGTTGTAACGGATACAGATTTAAAGTCGTTACATTTTCCTTATGCTTCTCTTTATCCTCCGCGTTGGTGAAGAAGCATTTTGTGCGGAAATTATCCAAAGATTCTATAGCTTGGATCGATGCGACAGGATTAAATTCTTTGGGAAGGTATATTACCCCTTTCCCAAATTCTGATCGTTGGACCCTGTAGTGGCGTGAATGGGAGGAAGCCCGACCTTCCGTGGATGTTGTCTGCGAGTCCTCAAGACCTTGGCTCTTGGACAAGGAGCGCGCTCTACTGGTACTCTTTTGGCGAGACCTGACCCGTTGAGGGGGGACGTTTAACCGTGAAACGTGCTGGGGTAGGCTGGTGGATTCTTCTTCGTCATCAGAAACGTCATCTGAACTGTCGTTTCGAAGAGCTTTTTCTGTGAACAACGAAATGTGTACAATTGTTATTACATCAAAAAATTAGAAGAAAAACCACGTTCTCAACGTGACACTAGCAGAATAGTCAACACAGGATCAATTGCCATGAAAAGGCCACATTAGTATTACATATTGCCTGATTTTTTATCACCATTCATACTTCTTCCAGATATTTGATATCAATCAAAGCTGTGATTAAGTACGCATCACCATTATACATAATACTTCAAAACTGATTTACATCCATCACGTTACAACCTCGGGTCCGAGTTGATAACCAGTGTCAGACAATAGTTGTCTGGCATTATTTATGCTGAGAGGACCTACTTTGGTGTTGCCGTAAGGCACACTATTTTATTTTTGTTGTTTATACCTAACTAGTTGTGCTTGTACCAAATTAATCTATTTTCTTTCTTACGTTCCCTCTTTCTTTCTTCGATTCTATGCATAAATCGAATGTTAAAACAAAAAAAAAAAAACAAAGCAACTGTTCAGTATATATTTGTTCGGACAACTTCACCAAATGTAGCAAACATTTTGAATCGTTACGAAATTCAGGTGAAATAAGTATATTGTGTAAATTTTTGGTTTCTTAGGAACTCGTGTTTAGACTACACGAAATACACTATTTACAGTAATGTATACAAGCCAGAAATCGATTATAAAGCAGCTGTTGCTTACATTATGTCGATAGTAACTGGCACTGCAGACTTTCTTTTGTGTATTTACATGCTTGAAAAGAGTTGTTCAATGACGAGTACAATGACCTCTTTTAAAGTGTTCAGTTATTTTAATAATACCCTTTTTACCCGACTGCAAGGAGGGTTATGTTTTTCGCGCGTATCGTGTATGTATGTATGAATGTATGTATGCATGTAATACTCTTTATTACCTCATATCTTCCAAACTGCTGATCGGATTTACATAATTACGATATCGTT
Organism: Mythimna impura; assembly: GCA_905147345.3. NCBI lineage: Eukaryota > Metazoa > Arthropoda > Insecta > Lepidoptera > Noctuidae > Mythimna > Mythimna impura. Next base: position 24,415,238 of record LR990346.1, on the reverse strand, counting down.
AGATTCGTCGTGATAACCCAAGTGTTCTTAGATAGGTGACGTTAAAAAAAACAACATAACGACTGTGAGATGCCATAAATTAAGATAAAAAAAATTTTTTTTTGGTTACTTCGGTATCAAAGTAAAGGGCTCATCATGAGAAATTCAAAATGGTATATCATGTCCATATTAAAAATAAATAAAATAGGAAATATGTTATTTATTATCTACTAACTGTTACTCACGACTTCGTTACTCCCCGTTTTTATATCCCCCTGGAAATAAGTCCTGTTACGGCGGGAAAATTAAAAGTAGCCCAAGTTACTCCTTGTAACATCAAAGACGAATTTCGGACGACGTGCCATGTGTAGCTCGCAGTCCGACCGTCCGGCTGTTGTCCGGACCGAGCCCAAATCGTCGACAGCGCGTCGCGTACTACGCGTTCCTCAAAGAGATGTCAGCAAAACCGTAGGTACCAGCAGGGCCGATGCCTACTAAGGCCATGGGAAGACTTCTGAATAGGTAACCCGTGGTCCTGGAAAGCAACGGGCAACTGAAGGAACCTAGGTGTGGATTTACTCAGTAAAAGTCTAGCACGCTCTCCATCTCCACCCTAGAGAGGGAGAAGTCATTAGATGATTACCCACATAAAGCTTTCTGTCAGTGAAAGTCCCGTCAAAATCCGTCCAGCCGTTTCTAAAATTTCTTCTCCCCTGGGAATCAGGATGTCCCCCTCGACCACTGGAATTAAGTCCCGTTCCCGCGAGAATATAAAAAGTAGCTTAAGGTACTCATTATAATATTAGGTATATCCCAATTAAAGTTCCGTCAAAAACAAGCCCAAGTTACTCCTTGTAAAATCAGCTGTCCGTCAGTGAAAGTCCTTCTAAGTCAGTCCAGCCGTTTCGAAGATGTCCATTATCACCGAGAATTAAGATGAACTACCTCCCGCGAGAATCAAGATACCCCCCGCCCTCGAGAAATAAGTCCCGTCCCGCAGAAATATAAAAAATGGATTAAGTTACTTATTATAACATTAGCTATATCCCAATAAAAAGTAGCCTAAGTAACTGCTTGTAATATTTGCTATCCGTCAATGAATGTCCTGTCAAACTCGGTCTAGCCGTTTCGGATGTTAGCTGGGAACAAACCGATAACTAATCAGAAATTTCAAAGTTCATGTTTTTGTTATAGGTATCGAATACACTTTGATATACATTTAGTAAACAAATGTTTTTTGATAATACAAACAGGCACTTTTTTTTCTTTTTTAGGTGGAAAAATCATCTTATGACAAATCTCGCTCTTGGGCGGAGCGAGAGATAGTGTAAGACTTTTACTGACTAAAAACCCACTCCTATTCCTTCTTTGCCTTCGTCCCAGGGCCCCGGGTTTCACTTTGACACTACCCGTGGCCCCAGTAGCCTTCGACCATGCTGGGCCCCTACAGTTGCTGACATCTCCTTGAGGCGCGCGTGGAACAGTACGCGCCGTCGACGACTTGGGCTCAGTCCGGATGGTTACCGGACGGCCCACGCCGAGCCACCCATTGCTTGCCGCCCGCAAGCCCGCGCCTACGGTGGCCGGAAACCGGGATCGGAATCCCGGCGGCGGTTGGGGCGTGAGGACCGTTGCCTCACGCGATCGGCCGCCTCCTTTGCTAGCATTACTGCTTCGCAGAAGGAGGCGACCGCCTGCCACTCCTCCTCGTTCCGGACCATGGCCTGTACCAAGGCACGGCGCGAGAGATCGCCGCCGCTGATCGCCCCGAGGACACGGCGTTGCTCTTCCCAAGCGGGGCACACCTCCACCGTGTCCTCCACACAGTGGCGACACCCGGGCGTCGCTTCCGCACGAATCCGGTGCAGGAACTTCCAGAATTTACCGTGTTCGGTGAGAACCTGCGTCATGCGGAAGGTGAGGACACCGTGAGGTCTTTCCAACCACGCCTCAAAGAGGGGACTTACCGCTATAATTGTGGCGTGCCCACAAACAGACACTTCAATTTTGTTTAAGATACAAAAAAAGCGAGGTACTATGCGAGGGCTGCGGTAACTCCTTTTAAAAATGCGCAGCCCTGGCAGGCGTTAGTCCTAACTGGCCCCTACAATTTTGCTGACATCTCTTTGAGGCGCGCCTGGAACACAACGCGCCGTCGACCCGAGCTTGGTCCCTACCGGACCAGCGGACGGTGAGCTACCGATGGCTCGACGTCCGCAAGCCCATGCCTACGGTGGCCGGTAGTCGTTCTGCGACTCGCGACACCAGGGGCGTCTCCGGCAGCGGGCAGGGCGTGAGACTTGTCTCCGTCTCACGGTTTTGGCCGTCTCCTTTGCATGCATTACTGGTTCGCAGAAAGAAGTGATCGCCTCCCATTCCCTTTCGTCCCGTACTATGGCCTGAACCAGGGGCGGACGCTAGAGGTACTCAGGGACAAATACTCCGATTAAACAGCTTTACAGTTGGAAAATTTGCGATGATCAATCATCATAAAAAAAAATACATACTGGCATCCTTAGGCTGTGTCCAGTGCAGGCGCGGAGGCGCGGGTGGTAGAGCGCGGGCGGCGCGCGGCGGGTGCGGCGCGCTCAGGAGTTGCACGGCGCCACCACGGCGCATGCGCGTGTGGCCGTCCACAAGCGAGAGACACACGTTCTTAGCTTTTATTGAGGCGGCGCCGGAAAGTCTGGGATATAGAAGGATAGGTTAGAACGTCTGATTTGTATGTAGTCTTTTTTTTTATTTTTTTATTATCTTTTATACATTTAGGGACTTTTGGTGTATGTAGAGTCGCGTCGCGTCAAGTGGCGTGGATCTAATGTAGCTCTACAAGTCTAGTTGCCATATAAAATGTATAGAGACCGACGCGCCCAGATCGGCGTACGTCGTGGCCCACGTGTGCCCAATACAATTACGTGTGTTCTTTATGCTCGGTGTTTCTCAGCTAAAATTAAATATGCCAGTAACTTTAAAACACAATATGTAAGACCAACCAACATAAGCAAGCTTAAAGTTACTTTAATTTTTAATGACAATACATGATCAATTGACGTCATGACCACAGCAACATGGCGTCCAGTGTTTTCGTCAAATTACACGCGAAAACTAAAAATGTAAAATTGAAATGCTTTTTGTGGCGCTTATCGATTGAATATTTTTTTTGTGTTTTTAGTAGTTTATGAGCCCTTTAAGATCTAATTGTAACACTTTTTAAAATTTGATATAATATAATAACCTGTTGTGATGAGATTCACTGGCTGTACGGTATTATCGAACTGATCTTATGATGAAGCCACGGAAACTCAGAAAACTCTGACAATTGTCTTTTTACCCTAGAGAAAACTATGAGGATGTCTCTTCCACAAGGAATATTTTGTGAGGAGGTCCCATAAAACCTTCCCTCCCCCCGATCTCTTCATGGAATTTCCCACGAAAAACGGTATCGGAATAACGATTTTAAATACCGAACTACTCATAAATATATACCTATAACTATCTATATATATAAAAGAAAGTCGTGTCAGTTACACTATTTATAACTCAAGAACGGCTAAACCGATTTGGCTGAAAGTTGGTGGGGAGGTAGCTTAGAACCAGGAGACGGACATAGGATACTTTTTTTTTGAGTAGGGTAGAGTAGTGTAGAGTAGGGTAGAGTTGGGTAGAGTAGGATATAGTATTCAGTCAGTGACGGATTAACCCTTAATCAAATTAAGCAATTGCCTAGGGCATCACGTCTGGGGGGGCACCAGAAGAAGCACAAAAAAAATCCGTCCTTAAGGATCACGTCTCACTCTCACGTCAAAAACCACACCAAAAAAAGTTTCTAAGACTAATTTGAAAATTCGCGCGTTTTAAGTTTACATAGAGTCCGACCTATAGTCATAACCCCGATCCCGCTTGCTCACTCCCTGCCCGCTAGTGCATTCGGCAATTCAAATGCACCGGAATTGCGATCAGCCAATCACAAACCACCCCTACCCCGCGGCCCCCCGCCTGGCGCCCCCGCAAATCTGTGTCAATCAAATATTTTGGTTTTTGAGTAATTACTCAAAAAACAAAATAATCTAATATAATTAATAATAGGGGTTAAAGTATGAAATTGCCGTTTTATTGTAATGGGTGCTTTGTTTTGACATAAAACCTTCATGGTTTGAGATTTTTGAGTGAAACTTTTTTCACATAGTACCTATGAAGTTCTTTCTTCTTTTAAAAAAAAGTTTATACTTACAAAAAAAAAAAAATAACCGACCACTAAAAAAACACTAAAAGGAACAAAATAACTTTAATTTCGGAAGTCGGTGTTTCTCGGTATTTTTGGTTTCTCCGAAATATATATATTTCTTTTAAGTTTTTTATTTCACACATTTTATTTACTTTTTATTTTCACTTATAACCAGAGTGCCTATTCTCATGACAATTCCAATTAACCCAAACACTGCTAGGTTACATTTTTTTATTATGAAGTTCCTGTGTCTACCTTTTACCTTCCGGATCCATCAAAAGATTAGTTCGATAGTACCTTATAGCCAAAGTGCATCTCATGACCATTCTAATAATCCCAACAAGGCTAAGATACATTACAGAGTTCCAGTGCCTACCTTCCGCCTCCATCATCATCATCAGTTCATTTCGATATAACGATACCATTTTCAACATAACTATTCAGAACCATTTATTTATTTGTATTGTCATAGTCACTTAACTATTTTCATTGTGATATCTATGTGAGTATGAAGTTCCGTTGACCATTATGGTCTTCTTCATCAGTTCCACTTCATCAAATGTTACTTTTTGACTGTAAATGCTTAAGTCCTCGATGAAAATACCAAAATAACTATAATATTTGAGGAGTTCCCTCGATTCCTCATGGATTCATCTTGAAAACTGGATTTTGAAAAAAATGGGACCAATATGAAAGCATATCCTCTAAAGGAAAAAAAAAATTGCCAATCGGTCCATAAACGACGGAGTTCTAAGGTAACAAACATAAAAAAAAATACAACCAAATTGATAACCTTTTTTGGAAGTCGGTTAAAAAATGTGCAACATTCGATTATCGACTTTCAGTTGGTTTATAGTCAGCTTAGACAAGAAAGATGGATACTTCGAAAATTCGAGTGATTTTTGATTACGGGTTCCGACGCGGAACTAACGCGGCAGAAACAGCTCGCAATATCAATGTTGCGTTTGGAGAGAGGACTGCTAATGAACGCACCGTGCGATTTTAGTTTAAACGCTTTCGTGAACTTTGATTTGAAGAACGAAGAAAAGAAAGACCCCACACAGGTGAATAACAATGAATTGAAAGAGATTGTGGAAGCCGATCCGAGCCAAACTACCCAGGAATTAGCGGTATGGTTTAACGTTACCTTACCAACAATAAAAAAAAAAATGAAAAATAGGTGCCTCATGATTTGACTGATCTGCAGAATGAAACGCGTGTTGAAACTTGTGTTGCCTTGTTGAATCAATACAGAAATGAAGGAATATTGGATCGAATTGTGACATGTGATGAAAAATGGTTTCTTTACGATAACCGTAAGCGAAAAATGCAATGGCTGACCCCAGGTCAAACGCCGCAACTGTGTCCTAAAGCAAAGCTTACGAATAAAAAGGTAATGGTAACTGTTTGGTGGTCTCAGCATGGTGTTATTCAATATAGCTTTCTCCGATCTGGTCAAGCAATAACGGCAGATATCAACTGTGCCGAACTCCGAAACAGCCCCGACTCATGAATCAATCTTTACCATTATTGCTCCATAATAACGCGAGACCACATTTTCTTCTCAGGAGGCAGTACAAAATGCTTTCACACAGTTTGTCGAATCTAGATCACCAGAGTTCTATCGCAAAGGCATAAATGACCTTAGTATTAGATGGCAGCAAGGTATAGATAATAATGGTAATTATTTTGATTAAATAAATATGTTAAATGAAAAAAAAACGAATTTCAATTTTTCAGTAGGTACAAATCGGCAATTTCATACTTTAACCCCCTAATAAATAAATTATGCTTTGGTTTTTATTGTTGTTGCACCTACTCCACTTCTAAGGTAGGTTACATCTCAACACCTTATTTTACAAAAAACTAATGTTTATATTCGGTAAAGGTTTAAAAACCGATTCTAGTTGACATACGGATAGGGGGGCCCACAGGCGTAGATTGCTTAGGGCATCAAGTAGTCTTAATCCGTCACTGTATTCAGTTGACGGGAGCGAAGCCGCGGGCAAAAGCTAGTCTACAAAATAAATTGTACTTACTTGTAACCAAAAGTAATGTCGATCCAATGATGGAGATTCTCCGAAACATGTGTACTCTCCAACGCTTCCCTGTGTTTCGTTATAAAATCTTCCACGCATGTCGCCCAGGATGGTATACCCAGATCCTACAAATAAAATGAATGATGTTAGAAGCAATAGGAACAAAGGCTTCCATTTACCATGGAGTTTCTTGCCGGTTCTTCTCCATAGGAAACGACCAATTTGGAACCGTGCACTAGCTTCTGACGTTTTATAAATGCCCATGTAGGCCTATGTGAAATAAATTGTAAAATTTAAAAATATTTTAATTTTATATTTTTGGCTGCCAGACTGAAATGGGATTGGACGGGTCACATCTGCCGCTTGCATACTGACTGCTGGGCAAGACTCTCCACAAAGTGAATACGTGAGGATGGACGACGCCGACGAGGTCGACCTGGGAAGCGGTGGCGAGATGACCTAGACGCCTACCACATGAGCTGGTTCGAGGTGGCTCGAGAAAAGAATACCTGGAGGAAGTTGGGGGAGGCCTTTGCCCAACAGTGGGATAAAAATAAAAGGCCAAAAGCAGAATTTGTTTTTTTATTAGTATGGAAAATCAAATGAATTCTCCCGCTCTCGGTGGAGAGACAGGGAATGTCAGACTTTTACTGACTAAACCCCACCCATGTTCCTTCAGTACCTACCCTTTGCATTCCAGTCACAGTAAAAAGACACACACGGACACACACATACGTAATATACAAACTATCGCCTTTTATTAGTGTGACAAACGATATCAGTCGCTAGCGTCCTTTGCTAGACACACAAACAAGTAGGTCTTACGTGCGCATTGTCACTTAGTATCGTCGAATGGATCCGTGCTGCCCATTCTACGCATTGCTAAACTTCTACCAAGTCAACGATTTACTTCTAGAGGACACTGCGCCTCCTTTTAGCGCTTTTACTATAGCATAGCATAGTCAGCCTTATAATTTTCCCACTGTTGGGACTCAGGCCTCCTCTCTAGGAGAGGGAATGGGCCGTAATCCACCACGCGGGCCCAATACGGGTTGGTGGATGTCACATGTCTTCGAATTTTTGGTTCTAGAACATGCCGGTTTCCTCACGATGTTTTCCTTCACCGTTTTGAGAGCAGTGGTGATGAAATAAATTACGCAAAGTAATGCGCCTGGCTGGGTTTGAGTCGTAAGTCGGGGCCGTTACCACTCGGCCACCACTGCTCACTACACTCACACCAGTCACACCACTGCTTTTACTATACTTTAAACTACTCAAGTAAAATAAATAATCCTCCTGACCGAATTTCGATCACGATGGCTACTCTCAACAGATATTAGTCAAGTACGCAGGAGATATAGAGGGAGAGAGCAGTGGTGGCTCAGTGGTAACGGCCCCGACTTACGAGTTGTAGATCGCGGATTCAAACCCAGCCAGGCGCATTACTTCGTGTAATATATTTCATCACCACTGCTCTCAAAACGGTCAAGGAAAACATCGTGAGGAAACCGGCATGTCCGAGAACCAAAAATTCGGACATCCACCAACCCGCACTGGGCCCGCGTGGTGGATTACAGCCCATTCCCTCTCCTAGAGAGGAGGCCTGAGTCCCAACAGTGGGAACATTATAAGGCCGACTATGCTATGCTATGCTACGCAGGAGATATTATAATGCACAAGTGTGTGCTCAAACACGGGTGCACACTCTGTTCCTTTACTTACAGGGGCGCCGGCTTTTCGAAAACCTCAAGGGTACTCGTGCTCAATTGACGGACTCGAAAAAGTGGCGAAGTGTGAGAAGAGCGACAAATTTAATGTCCTACTTACATACTGCATACTTAATTACTAATTATGTTTGACTAGCTTCTGCCCGCGGCTTCGCCCGCATGAAATTAGGTTTCTCCGTACAAATTTTGGACCCCCGTTACATCCCCTTAGGAGGTGAATTTTGAAAAATCCTCTCTTAGTGCGCCTACATCATAAAAGGAAACCTTGTGCAAAATTTCACGCTCCTAGTCCCAGTAGTTTCTGCTGTGCGTTGATATGTCAGTCAGTCAGTTTCTCCTTTTATATATATAGATAAAAATATAAAACGAAACCATTTTATAAAAATGAAACTAGTTTTTAGTATCAAGAAATATTATAATTTATACGTGACCTAAAAGGCGATTACTGATCTGTTTCTTGATGTCTATTCTCAGGGGTGCTCGGCACCCACTGTTTATTTCTCATGGCTGCTCGAGCCCCCGAGCACCCACGGAGTCGGCGCCCCTGTTTACTTACATAGTCCGACGGGACAGCCATCCGACACGACCGGAGAGAAATCAAGCGCAGGACCAATGGTTTTACGGGATTTCCGAGCACGGGGGCTTCAATCAACTTGGAAGTTGGTATGAAGCCCCCGTGGTATGAACTCCGGGCTGCTACAGCATAATTCATAATGGAAAAACCCAATAGCATATTTACCCGACCCGGGAATCGAACCCAGGACCCCCACGCTCAGCAGTCGCGCTTGCGACCACGAGACCAATGAGGCTATACGCAACTCAAGTATTTTCTTACCGGCAGATCTTCATGTATGCTCTTAAACACAGAAGGGTCTGTATAAAACTCTGGTATGCACTCGTCCGGTGTCCATTCTTGCATGCGCTGTATTGAGGCGGGATACTCCGCGGGGACCCACTTATTTCGCACGTACTTACATAGGACTTCCTTTGGTGTTCTAGAAGATAAGTTATTACGGTGATATATATATACGGATGTTATGACGGTAATTCCCTGCCGGAGAAATAATAATAATATTCTCCAACTATCACACAACACCATCTAGTCCCAAACTAAGTAGAGCTTGTGATATGAGTACTAGATAACTGATAAATATACATATATAGGGTGACTGGTAATTAGTGTACGATACTTAAACACGTGACTGTGCTCATGATAACCAACAACTTTTACTATGGGAACAAACCTGAAATCGCGAAAAAAAAATCAGCTGTTCAGTACATTTATGTGTGCCTAATGTACTGAACAGCTGATATTTTTTTCGCGATTTCGGCTTTGCGCACGTTGGTGCAAGCTAATTTGAGATTTACTTGAAGGAAATAAGGTTTGGGTTTGAAGTGCGTAATAACAGGTCTATTGTAACAAATGACTACCTTTAAATCTGTATGTCATTTATCTGTGTAGCTCAGGGATGGCGAACCTATGGCACGCGTGTCAATGGTGGCACGTGGCATTGATATATTATAAGGAAAGATACGTTACGCGCTCACATCGCTGCATCGCAATCAGAAAACCTGGACTCTGTGCACGACTACATGCACCGAAACTCACACATTATCAGGTCACTCATAAAATTTTGCGAAAAAAAGTTTTTATGTATAAGGCACTGGTCACTTGTAATTATTTTGAAAACTGTGGTTATTTAAAAGTAAAAATACCATTGTTCGAATTTTGAATTTCCCTCCACATTTTTTCGAGAGCCAAATCAAATATGAGAATATTTTCGTGCGATGATTTTCTACGATTTTAAATGTGGCCTAAAACCTGATGTGTCATTTGATCAACTTCAAATTGCTTTTATGGATGAAGGATCTTAAATAGCAACCATCTACCGCTGGTATAGCGAGTTCAAGTGCGGTCGCCTTACTTTGGGGGATGAACAAAGGAGTGGTCGTCCTACGACGGCTGTCACGGAAGAAAGTGTGCTGGCAATTAAAAAAATAATTCAAGAAAACAGGCGAATTACATACGAAGAGATTCAGCATACACTGCAGATTGGTTCGGGAAGCGTTCACGAGATTCTACACGAGCACCTTCGCGTGAGGAGGATAGTTTGCCGCTGGGTGCCGCACAACCTCACCGAAGCTCAAAAGCAGGCCCGTGTGGAATGGTACCGTGATATGATTAAAAAATTTTTAGCAGGCTTGTCTCGGCGCGTTTACGACAGTGTGACAGGTGACGAATCCTGGATTTATCAATACGATCCAGAAACAAAACGTCAGTCTACAGTTAGGCTGTTTCAAAACGAATTAACGCCTACGAAAGTGAAGCGATGGAGAAGTGCAGGGAAAATTTTTATCGCTAGTTTCTTCACTTTGACGGGGTATCTGATTTCAGTTCCATTACGAAACCAAAGCAGCATCAAGCCGAATGTGATACCACAAAATGCCTGCCAGAAGTTTTGTCTGCAATGAGCAACAAGCGACCGAACTCCGGGCTCGCGGGGTACTACTTCACCATGACAACGTGCCCGCGCACTCAGCGCTCAAAACGAGGAACTTCCTGGACACCACACCGGTCAGAGTCTTGGGGCACCCACCCTCCTTACAGTCCTGATCTGGCACCGTTGTTACTTCTTTTTATTCCCTAAAATAAAAATGTAAAAGAAAGTTATACAAATAGTTAAGTCTAGTTTTTTTTTTCAGTAAATCACCAAAAAAGTATTTGGCGACACGCTTTGGTTTCATTTTTTTTTGTAATGTGTAATGGCACAGTCATCAAAAAAGGTTCGCAATCCCTGGTGTAGGTAGTTGTTACTTGGACCTCGTCACATCCAGCATGGAAACAGGAAATTAATAAAATAAGTACTCACATGGTACTCTTATGTACAAACCTCAATTTACTAAGGTACGTAGTTATAATTGGTGCAGTCCCGTATTCCTATCATTTAACTTTAGTTTTCCTCAATATTAAATAGTGTACCTATTAATGGTTAACAATGGTTCAAAAAGTCAATTTTTCTGACCGTTTTATTACATTAAACAATTTTTTTATGATAGCGAAAGGAGCGCGCATTGCCAAGACGAAATATGGACTGATTTTTGATAACTTATCAGCTAACGGAAGTAATATTTTTTGACTGGCCTGCTAGTCTAATGGTTCGTGGGTTCGATTCCTACCCAAGACAAATGTACCTATTTAGAAATATATAGGGTGACTGGTAATTAGTGTACGATACTTAAACACGTGACTGTGCTCATGATAACCAACAACTTTTACTATGGGAACAAACCTGAAATCGCGAAAAAAAAATCAGCTGTTCAGTACATTTATGTGTGCCTAATGTACTGAACAGCTGATATTTTTTTCGCGATTTCGGCTTTGCTCCCATACTAAAAATTGTTTGTTATCATGAGCACAATCACGTGTTTAAGTATCGTACACTAATTGCCAGTCACCCTATATATTTCTAAATAGGTACATTTGTCTTGGGTAGGAATCGAACCCACTAACCATTAGACTAGCAGGCCAGTCAAAAAATATTACTTTCGTTAGCTGATAAGTTATCAAAAATCAGTCCATATAGTTATCATTCGCCTTGGCAATACGGGCTCCTTTCGCTATCATAAAAAAATTGTTTAATGTAATAAAACGGTCAGGAAAATTGACTTTTTGAATCATTGTTAACCATTAATAGGTACACTATAATATATTGAGGAAAACTAAAGTTAAATGATAGGAATACGGGACTGCACCAATTATAACTACGTACCTTAGTAAATTGAGCTTTGTACTTATGAGTAGGTACCTAACAATGTGAGTACTTATTTTATTTATTTCCTGTTTCCATGCTGGATGTGACGAGGTCCAAGTAACAACTACCTACACCAGGGATTGCGAACCTTTTTTGATTACTGTGCCATTACACATTACAAAAAAAAAATGAAACCAAAGCGTGTCGCCAAATACTTTTTTGGTGATTAACTGAAAAAAAAAACTAGACTTAACTATTTGTATAACTTTCTTTTACATTTTTGTTTTAGGGAATTAAAGGAAGTAACACGGTGCCAGATCAGGACTGTAAGGAGGGTGCCTCAAGACTCTGACCGGTGTGGTGTCCAGGAACTTCCTCGTTTTGAGCGCTGAGTGCGCGGGCACGTTGTCATGGTGAAGCAGTACTCCGCGGAGCCCGGAGTTCGGTCGCTTGTTGCTCTTGCAGACAAAACTTCTGGCAGGCATTTTATGGTATACCATTCGGCTTGATGTTGCTTTGGTCTCGTAATGGAATTGAAATCAGATACCCCGACAAAGTGAAGAAAGTAACGGTCAAAATTTTCCCTGCACTTCTCCATCGCTTCACTTTCGTAGGCGTTAATTCGTTTTGAAACAGCCTAACTGTAGACTGACGTTTTGTTTCTGGATCGTATTGATAAATCCAGGATTCGTCACCTGTCACAATGTCGTAAACGCGCCGAGACAAGCCTGCTTAAAATTTTTTAATCATATCACGGCACCACTCCACACGGGCCTGCTTTTGAGCTTCGGTGAGGTTTTGCGGCACCCAGCGGCAAACTATCCTCCTCACGCGAAGGTGCTCGTGTAGAATCTCGTGAACGCTTCCCGAACCAATCTGCAGTGTATGCTGAATCTCTTCGTACGTAATTCGCCTGTTTTCTTGAATTATTTTTTTTACTGCCAGCACACTTTCTTCCGTGACAGCCGTCGTAGGACGACCTAGAATGACCTAGATGGTTGCTATTTAAGGTCCTTCATCCATAAAAGCAATTTGAAGTCGATCAAATGACTCTCATCAGGTTTTAGGCCACATTTAAAATCGTAGAAAATCATCGCACGAAAATATTCTCGATGCAGATCCATTTTTAAATGAGACACGATAATTTGATTTGGCTCTCGAAAAAATATGGAGGGAAATTCAAAATTCGAACAATGGTATTTTTACTTTTAAATAACCACAGTTTTCAAAATAATTACAAGTGACCAGTGCCTTATACATAAAAACTTTTTTTCGCAAAACTTTCAGAGTGACCTGGTAGATGTGTGAGTTTCGGTGCATGTAGTCGTGCACAGAGTCCAGGTTTTCTGATTGAGATGCAGCGATGTGAGCGCGTAACGTATCTTTTCTTATAATATATCAATGCCACGTGCCACCATTGACACGCGTGCCATAGGTTCGCCATCCCTGAGCTACACAGATAAATGACATACAGATTTAAAGGTAGTCATTTGTTACAATAGACCTGTTATTACGCACTTCAAACCCAAACCTTATTTCCTTCAAGTAAATCTCAAATTGGCTTGCACCAACGTGCGCGCCAAGTAGATATAAACGTTATTACAGTGTACCAGAAACAGGTCGGTACATAACCATAAGTAAAAAAAACATAATATGTTTTTAGAGAGTATATTATACTCTTCCAAAACTAACCTTATTCCTTTCAAATAAATCTCAAAATCGTACTAATCTAATAAACGGACAAGGCGTCGGTATATTGGTACGGTGTCTGTCGTCGTAAGTAAAAAACTAACCTTATTCCCTTGTTATAAAACTCAAATTCTCACTAACCTGCGTGCTAGGTAGACGTAGCACGTAATATCGGAGAGCGCATCAGAAACGTGATGTGGTATCTGGTCGGTACAGCTGCTGACGTCATAAGTCATATCTAGCTGCCTGTCGCCCTTGTTCAGACGATACTTCGACTTTTTTAGGTCTCTCCAGTTCCTTCCTATGAATTTTATAAATATTTAAACTTTGATACAAAAATATTCATTTAAAAACACTGTGAACTTATATTTTTGATGTAAGTAGACCCAACTAGCAAAATGTCTCTTATAACACACTTCTAAACGTCTTTGTAAGATTTTTTGCCCTTATAGTAGTTCTACATTATATCTTACATTAATCTTGATAATGTTTTTGTAAGAACAAATACACTTACAAGTGTCTTTTAGCACAATACGTCTTTTAAGGTGCCTTTATAAGATACACAATCTTTGCCAAGACAGATGTAAACCTTTTATAAGGTCTAAGCTCTTATTGCGGATTATTCTTATGACTATTTTGCTAGTTGGGGATGCTGTGTTCTTTTGTTTTATCGTGGGAACAGTAGTAATTGCCCTTTCCAAATATCTTTACGTAGAATGTAAACACAAAATCCAACTGCATGAAGACCACCGTTGCGAAGGGCTGTGCCACGCTGGGCTGCAGATTTTCAGTGATGGACCCACATTCCAAGCACGGACATTTCCCTAGCAGCTTTAGCCATCACAACCAAGGAAGTTAAGGACCACTTAATATGCATACTCTCGGACAGTGTGGCTGCCACACAGTTAACTCTGGGCTGATATAAGAGTGTCATTAACGCCTTAACCAGGTTGGTAAACACAACCAAGTATCCATTCGATGTGTCAAATGACACAGCGATTCCCGAGTCCACGATGCAGCGGACGAACTCGCCAGAAGGTTATGACCTTTATGACCTGACCTCATTGTGCCACTACCATTCGAATCGGTAGACCATAGTGAGTGCAGGCAGGCCAAGGAGGTACTATCCTCCATTGATGGCCGCTTCATGAATCAGACCTTACGACTGACTAAACCTCAGTTACGCAAAGTTACAACAGGCCAGGTCCATTAATAACCACCTCTCTATCATAGGATTTACAGACAGCCCACTCTGAAAAGCCTGCTTAGAGGAGGATGAGACATCAGCTCATCTGCCTCTAAGCTGCCCAGTGCTCACTGGATACAGGGCAAAGTACTTCGGAAACCCTGGTACCCTCCAGACCCTCCATGGAATGACGAGCGACTATACAATCTTTACGTTACAAAAGTGGCTGATTATTTTATCTAATTTCTTAACAATAAATTATCAGCTTCCTCTCTAGGAAAGAATATAATATGTATCATTTTAGCCTAACAGTGATCAGCAATATTAAGGAAGGTGATTCAACGACAAAACTTTTAATCATTTATTTTATTAATAAAAGCTGTTGCCCGCAACTTCGTTTGTGTGGCTTTTAAGAGCGGGCAAGTCGAGGTACATTTCCATACAACCGCTCTTACGTGATTATGATGTTATTACACACATTTCTCCACATATTTTGGATATACAGCTATCTTGTGGATATTATCTAAGCTTCTATGGAAATCAAAACATAAAGTGTAAAACTAATCTAGTAAAGACCTCTAAAAATCTGCTGTTTTACGTGAAAGTTCACGTAGCCCTCTATAATGCAATCATATATTAAAAATATAAAAAAGTACATCCATAGAAGCCTTGCACATTTAATCGAGATTCTGAAAGACGACAATTTATCTGAAAAACTTATAGGAGTTTAAAAAAAACACGTATTTTCTGGAACATGTTTTGTGAAATATTCGATTACATCACGGAATTACCGAATGCCAACAGAGTTTTCAGGCGTTATCTCTCTTTTTTTTTTATTATTGATAGGCTCGCGTTTGACCACTATCTCACCTGATGGTAAGCGATGATGATATTTTTTCGCATTGCCTCTTCATCAAACATCGCGTTGGATTGCGTTAGATGAAGCAACTAGCTTTTAAACCATGCTCGACATTGACGATAGGCGAGTGAAGAAGGACCCTCTTAAGAGCATTACTCTCCTTTTGTTGGGGTCAACATAATTCTAATAACATAAAACATCAAAGCTAGCTGTTAAAATCCTTCAAAATCTGTTGTGTTTCTCAGGCGGGAAATTAACCCATTGAAATTAACCGTTTCGTAAACGCATTCCGTAGTTTGAAAGCCCATTCCCACGGGAAAACAAAAAGTAGCCTAAGTCACTCCTTGTAATATCAGCTATCCGTCAGTGGAAATCCCGTCGAAATTGGTCCAGCCGTTTCGGAGATTAGCCGGGACACACAGACAGACGGACAGACAAAAATCCTTATATAGGTGAAAATGTTATTCTGATGTTACAAACAGACTCTTCAATTATATGTATAGAGAGTACAGATTTATTACATTGGATTTGTTGAATGATAAATTGTAACAAGGCTATTTGAGTCAAAGATAAAAGATAAGAACGAATCAATCAACTTGTATTGGCACTTGAGATAATTATCACTATCTGCTTTTATGAAAGTAAATTAGCAGAACATTGCTTTCATTTGTTTTCACTAAAATTAATAGCAAACTAGCTTCTGCTAGCGGCTTCGCCCGCGTGAAAGAAGGTTTTCATCAAACAAACTTTGGACCTCCGTTTCATCCCCTTAAGCTGTTGATCCCCGCATTAACGCCGGCGTTCACGCGCCATTGTCTTACTATTGTCTCTAATTACGCACTCAAAAGGTTAAGGTGAGAATTTTGAAAAATCCTCTCTTAGTGTTCACCTACATCAAAAAAACTTTTTACAAAAAAATACAACCGACTTCAAAGTAAAAAAAAACATTGAAAAGTGCAAAATAACTTTAATTTCGGAAGTCCGTGTTTCTATAATAGTTTTGTCTCTTCGTTATTTAACACCGACTTCCGAAATTAAAGTTATTTTGTACTTTTCAATGTTTTTTTTTTACTTTGAAGTCGGTTGTATTTTTTTGTAAAAAGTTTTTTATTTTACACTTTTTAGTTCTGGTACCACCACTAAAAAGTACCCCTCAGCCAAACTTAAATACCTTATAGCCAGAGTGCATCTCATGACTATTCTAATAATCCCAAACACGGTTAGATTACATTAATTTATTACAGAGTTCCGGTGCCTAACTTCAGGCTTCATCATCAGATCAGTTCGATATATTCCCCCTCTACTTTCAGTCAGTCATCGACTACACGTATAAACAAAGCAATTTTACTTGTTACGACGGTTCTGCTGTGATCCTATGAGGAGTTCTGTTCCATATCTTCGAAGTTCATGATCAGATCATAACAATATTTCTATGGGACCAACTCGGAAGCATATTTTCAATCAAAAAAAAATTTTCAAAATCGGTCTACAATTGACCGAGAAATCGGTGAACATACACAAAAAAAATAAATAAAAAACATACATTCAACCGAACATATTATAACCTCCTCCTTTTTGAAGTCGGTTAATAAAAGGAAGCTTTGTGCAAAATTTCACGCTCCTAGTCCCAGTAGTTTAGGCTGTGCGTTGACATGTCAGTCAGTCAGTTTCTCCTTTTATATATATAGATTAAGTAAGTGCACTAGTCACTATGAGTTTAGATAACTATACTTCATTAAAAATAAGAACATAGACAATAAAACAAACTTTTTATACTGTCAGTTCAACCGATTTTGACTTTTATAGCGTTGGTGGCACGATAAATGGTGACCGCAGTAAATAGTTGGTATTGTAACCACTTTTTTGCTTTTAATGCCATCCTTATGCCTCCTTAAGTCAAAATCGGTTGAACGGACAGTAAAAACTGTTTATGGAGAACAATTTGTAACACTTTCCAAGTCTTCCCATATAAAAGAACTAGTGACATGACATGCCCCAGCTCCACACATGTGCAAATTGTACACAAATCAAATCAAGTTATTTGCACACTAACCCTTCCCATTTATTTCTTTTTCTATTAGTGGAAAACACATCATATTAAGGACATTATAGGTGGAATAGGCTAGATGTAATAATTTACTGCCCACCAAAACACCGAATTGGCTCCGACCTATTTTCTCTCTTCTTCTCAAGTCTGGGTAATCGCTTCATAGCCGGAGGAGATTGGAACTCCAAACATGTCCATTGGGGATCAAGACTGACCACAACTAGGGGAAGGCAACTAAAGTTGAGCGTCGATATAAATCACCTAAATATTATCGCCCCATCAGAACCCACCAACTGGCCAGCCGATCATAATCGAATACCGGACATACTTGATTTCTTCCTAACAAAAGGACTCTCCAAGCAATACATGAAGATCGAGTCATGTGCTGATGGGTCATCTGATCACACCCCAGTCTTCCTAACTGTCAGCTTAACTATAATTGAAGTCGAGAGACCCACAGTATTATATAACCAGCATACTGATTGGTCCTCCTTCAGGGAACACATTGAAGAAAAGCTAAATCTAAACATCAGGCTCAAAGAAGCGGAGGAAATTGAAACAGCAGTAGTGCAATTTACCAATCTCGTGCAAGTTGCCGCGTGGAGAAGCATGCCTACGACTGAACATAGGCACCAGCCCACAAATGTACCATTGGAAATAAAGACTATGATCCAGGAGAAACGCAGACTACGCAGAGTTTGGCAGCTGAGCCGTCATCCACAAGACAAGGCCGCCCTTAATAAAGCCATTGTAGAATTGAAGCAAGCTATAAAGAATGCCAATGACTTAACAATGCAAGCACAGTTAGAGTCTCTAACTGCTACTAAAGCAAGCAACTACTCGCTCTGGAAAATCACCCGTTCTTGTGACAGACCTAACATTCCTAAAACCCCAATAAAAACGGAAAACGGCTGGGCTAGAACTAGCCAGGACAAAGCGGACTTGTTTGCGGATCATTTAACAAATGCTTTTAAACCGAATGTAGCATTAGATAACTCGTCAGAAGAATATGTTGATCTCGTTTTAAAACAAGACCTTCAAATGGACCTTCCCCCTAGACCTGTGTCGCCCGCGGAAGTCATAAGAACGATCAAACGGCTGGACAGTAAAAAGGCACCGGGTTACGACCTGATAACCAAAGAAGTATTGCTGGAACTACCGAGAGAAGCTATTGTGTTCATAACCACCATCTTCAACGCTATGTTACGAATAGGGTACTTCCCGAGTGCGTGGAAAGTCTCGGAAATCATCATGATTTACAAAGCTGGTAAATTAATGACCGAAAAAACATCCTATCGACCAATCAGCCTGTTGCCTACTCTGTCCAAGGTAATGGAAAAGATAATACTTCGCAGAATTATGCCAAGCCTTTTGGAGCGCAAAGTGATACCAGACCACCAATTCGGCTTTAGAGAACGCCATGGCACAGTGGAACAAGCCCACAGAGTATGTGATGCCATAAGGAAGTCTTTAGAACAAAAGGAATACTGCTCGTCAGCATTTTTGGATATCCAGCAGGCGTTTGACAAGGTCTGGCACAAAGGCCTACTATGTAAAATCAAGCAGAATATTTCCCACTCATATTTTCCAATATTTAAATCTTACCTCGAGGATCGCATATTTTATGTGAAAGAAGGCGACGCCACATCTGAGTTCAAAGAGGTTGACGCTGGGGTGCCACAAGGATCTGTTCTCGGCCCTATGCTCTACCTACACGTTGTACACCGCAGACCTACCACTAACACCAGGGATAACCACAGCTACATTTGCAGACGTCACTACTATATTAGCTAGTAATAAAGATCCAAAACTGGCATCAGAGAACTTGCAGAAGGGCCTTAACAAGGTTAACGAATGGCTCCAAAAATGGAAAATAAAGGCTAGTGCCACAAAGTCAGTACAGGTGACATTCACTCTTAGAACAGGGGACTGCCCACCTGTAAAGTTGGGCCAATGTACTCTACCCCACAGTGACCATGTAAGATATCTTGGCTTACACATTGATTGTAGACTAACCTGGAGGCACCACATCAAATGTAAAAAACAGGAGCTACAGTTAAAGTACAATAGCCTATACTGGATGCTAGGAAGGAACTCGAGACTTTCTATGGACAACAAACTGCTGATATATAAAGTCATTCTAAAGCCCATTTGGACAATGGTCTACAACTATGGGGCAGCGCAAGCGATTCCAACATAAATATGCTCCAGCGCCAGCAGAACAAGATTCTCAGAACAATCGCGAAAGTACCATGGTACATAACCAACAATGAAGTTCACGAGCACCTTGAAATGAGAACAATCAAAGAGGAAATTCGAAGCTTGGCAGCTAAATACAAAGAGCGGCTAATCAGTCACCCTAATGAACTCGCTCGGCAGCTCACCATAAATCAGTATGTGAGGCGACTAAAACATCATCAGATCCTAGAGCTAGAAGACAGACAGTAGCTCTAGTCAGCAGATGAGTAGATGCTTCCAATGGGAAGCCACTCCGCATAACAGCATCACAGAACATATTTGCTCATAGCCTAAGGGCTGATCGCAAATAAATATAATAATATAAAAAAATAAAAAAATAAAGATGTAATAATATAATAGTGGATAGACAGACAGATGCAGAAATCGACTTTTGTTTTGTTATCTAAGGATAACTATAGTTTCTGCCAATGCCTGTGAGAAAGTAAGTTTTTCCATACAAACTTTGAAACCTCTTTCCATATCTTTAGAGGGGAAATTTTGGAAAATCCTCTCTTAGTGCTTACCTACATCATAAAATGAAACCTTGTGTAAAATTTGACACTCCTAGTTCCAATAGTTTCAGTTGTACATTGACTATGTTAGTCAGTCTGTTTCTGATTTTATATAATTTACTTAGTAGTTTACCATAAGTACCTAAACATTTAATGACAATACAAACATCACTGATATTTCACAAGCATGTGCACAATAGATAACAAAAATGGATCACAATAAACACATTTTTATCAAACAAAACAAAGCATTTTATTACCAGTACAAAGACTTACCACATCTGGAAGAGAAATCAGTCACCCAGGGAATCATGAAATGTGCTTGAGGATCATTGTTCGACCTTCCAGCTAACATGTTCAGGTGTAGGAGATAATCCAGGTTGGATATCCGGCCTCTGACCCACAGCATGCAAAGCTTTTCGAGTTGTACAGCCTCTTTGCGCCAACACCACTCCTCTCCCCTTTTGCCAGGGGGGCCCTGACTTATAGCGGGAGTGGTCTGCTTACTTCTATTGTGTTCAATAATCAGGGATGCATCCAGACAGTGTATGTTGTTAGTTATCATTGGCAACACTTGCAGCCATAAGTTCTCAGACAAATAAATGTCCTGGAGTGTAAGCATCCCTAAGCTCAATCCTCTATCACTCATAGCTTTAGACAGATTCAACAATTGGTACACAATAAACAAGCCACGGCTGTAATTCATGTCTACTAATTTAGGACTAAAGTTTAGGCAGTCTAGAAGAGTGTTTTCATACTGACTTCTGTATATAACATAGAAGTTATTGTCAGTTTCTATAGCAAACATTGCAGCTAATAGATTACCATGTGTTTCATACATTTTTAAAACATGCTTATTAGGTATTATGTCTTTGTACTCTATATGCCCAGCTCCATCACATTTAACCCTAATTACATTACATCCATACAAGCGGAGAACTACCTCAGACATCAGCTGATCATGTTCTAGTAGATTCACTATGGTACTTTCCTTACTGCTATCATTATTCTGACAGTATTTCTTATAAGATTCTTTCCACAATGTTCTTTGGTTATTTTGTGACACATATTGCAGTAATTGAGAGAACGTGAGGGGCGTCTCATTCGTGTTTTCGTTGAGTTTGTATCGAGGCAGTGGAAGAACCTTGGATACTTTTTTATTCAATACCTACAATAAAAATGATTTATTAAATGAATTCGCCGTTCTAACTAAAAATGTGCGTCGTTATTGTATTGATAAATAGATACATACCCTCATAAATATTTTTCGCCACGGATAAGGTACGCTTTCACCAGGTTGCAAGGTAAAATCTACATTGTTCAGTGAGGTGTCCACTTCGAGGTTTTTTATCCATTTCTTCAACCAGCTCGAGTGGACAACGACGGTGTAAAGGCCAGGGGAGGTAGTAGGGAATATATTTTTATTACTTATACCTAATTCCTTAACTATATATTCCATTTCTAAATTAAAAATGATGTTTTGTTTTGTTTTGTTGCGTACAAAACTGCAGTCATGATCAATTTTGACATTTCTTTCAAATTGACAACATTTTTTTTTTTTGGATTTTAATTCACTGGTCACTTGGACCTTTAAGTAAAGTCTTATTTTATTTAAAAAAAAACTGCACTATGAATCACTTCACTTTTTATAAAGTTTTAATTGTATTTTTAATATATTTAAAGAGTGGTTTGAAAGTGTTTTTATCTTTTAATAACTGTTCAAGTGGCGGCGGGCGGAATGAAGAATCGCACTTAATGTTCACATTACTGAGTTTCAGTATATTACCAAAGTACTCTGTGTTACTGAGTTTACTAGTCAATACTAATCTGTCAAGTAGGAAGTTTTGACGTTTTGACAATCAAAAATAAGATGCTCAACCTAGCACAACACAACAGCACAATCCTGGGCGAATTTATTTCTATTTTTTTTTCTATATCATCAGGTAGCTTTTTTTCTGTAATTACCCCTTAGGGAAGGCTATAGTCAATCGACCATATCGCCTAGTCTTTCGTCCATATTTTCTTGCGTAATGAGTCTTCCGTATTCGAATATCATAGTTGTTTCTTTTTGTTTTACATCAGAATGCGGGTGTAACATATTCTAATGTTTTTTAAGTACTTGGCAGCAAATGTATCGATCCAGCCTTCTCAGCAAACTTCGCTATCGACACTACAATAAAATTCTCAGCTCCATTTTACCGAGATCGCGCCTATTTCAAAGATTCGACATATTATTTCAGTTGCGCAGACACTTGAGATACAAAACTACACCAAATTTTACATCAAAATATCCACTAGGAATCAATTTGCGAATAATTAATTGAACTTCACTCGAAGAAATCCCGCCAAAAAAATCTTATCAGGCAGCGTATTACAAAGGAAAGATCGCTTCTCAATTAATCAGAGACTTTGACACAAGTAAGTCGTAACTCTAGCATCAAGGCCAAGACCTCTATTCACAGCTTACGCTGATATCGCGCAATCAGGCTATGATCTGGAGGGAAAGGGAATGGTTAGCGACAACCTCCTTCTGTGAACTGCGATGTGAGTGAAGGAAATAGCCGCAACCGTGAGGGAATGGGCATCCTCACACCCCAGCCGTCACCGCAGGAAATGCCCCCGACGTCGAGAGTCACAAGGAGCTATCCACCGTAGAAGTGGAATTGCGGACGACCAACAATGGGTACCTAGCTAGCTGTCCAGCAGTCTAATAAGAACCAAGCTGGTATCTCATGTAGATACCTACTCGATAACACGGAGTAGTATATATTAACGTAGCTAACTCATACACTTTGAGCCCGCAATACAATGTCATCATTTTCCTGCCCTTGTCCCGTGTTTTTTTTTTTTTTTTTTTTTTTTTTTTTTTTTTTTTTTTTTATTCTTGATAGGTTCGCGCTTGACCGCTAACTCACCTGATGGAAAGCGACGATGCGGTCGACGATGGAACGCGCTTACCTAGAAGTAACCTATTCACTCTTGACTTAAAGATTCCCGGGTTGTAGCCATCAGGAAAAACAGATTCCGGCAAGGAATTCCACTCCTTAGCTGTACGCACTATGAATGTGTTCGCAAAACGTTTTGTGCGTATAGGTGGGATGTCCACCATGTACCGGTGGCGCATTGCCGTACGCCTGGTGGTCCGATGATGGAACGGGCTAGGCGGAATTAGGTTATGCAATTCCGACGCACACTCCCCGAAATGCAACCGGTAGAAAACCGACAGGCTAGCAACTCTGCGTCGATGCTCAAGACTTTGAAGCCTCGACTCAACGAGTGCATCATTGCCAATGATCCTCTTGGCTCGCCTCTCAATTGCCTCAAGTGCATCAAGCTGGTATCGGGCAGATCCGTCCCAAAGATGAGAGCAGTACTCCATACACGATCGAACTTGCGCTTGATAAAGTTTGAGCAGCTGTTCGGGCGTGAAGTACCGTCTGACCTTCGCGAGGATTCCCAGCTTTTTTGCTGCCAGTTGAGCCTTTGCTTCGATGTATGGCCCAAAGTTGAGTGTTGACGTCAGCGTAACACCAAGGAGATCAAGATGGTCGGTTATTGGCACGGTTACGCCCCGGAAAGTTGGAGCAGGGCTGAATTGGCTCCTTTTAGCGGAAAATAGACACGCCTGGGTTTTAGCAGCATTGAACTTGACCAAATTGGCATCACCCCATTCAGAGACTGCCTCCAAGGACAAGTTCAAGCGCTCGACCATAGCCTCTCGGAGAGACTGGATCTGTGACCCACTAGCCTGCGCGCTGGATATGTAACTCTCAGCAACAGTGCTGTCGTCTGCATACCCAAAGGTACCGGGCTTAAGCAGATCATTTATGTGCAGCAAGAACAATGTTGCCGAGAGCACTGACCCCTGAGGGACCCCGGCATTAATGGCCATTTGACCGGACGAGCAACCATCGATGACCACTCGGATGGACCGGTCACTCAGGAAATCTGCAATCCAAGCACACAAACCAGCAGGTAAACCGAAAGAAGGAAGCTTACTAATAAGGCTTTCGTGCCAGACCCTATCGAAAGCCTTCGAGATATCGAGGGAGACGGCAAGAGCTTCCCCGTGTTTCTCGATGGCCTCACTCCAGATGTGGATGGCATACGCTAGAAGATCACCAGTTGACCGATTTCGGCGAAAGCCGTATTGTCGGTCACTTAGGATGTCATTAGCTTCTAGGTATGCCAGGAGCTTACTGTTGAGTACACGTTCCATTGTCTTACAGAGAATGGACGTTACTGAGATTGGCCTGTAGTTAGCCGGGTCAGCCCGACTACCCTTTTTGGGCACGGGCTGTACGTTAGCTTGCTTCCATGCAATCGGCACTTTTCCAGCCTCAAAAGAAAGCCGAAATAGGCGTGTCAGGATCGGAGACAGTTCAGGCGCACACGTTCTCAGAACAATTGCCGGTATCCCGTCTGGACCGCTAGCCTTGTTCACGTCAAGGTTACGCAGCACCCTACGGACGTCCTTCTGATGGATGCGAATATCCGACATACTCGTCTCGCAACCATCAGGATTAACAGGGGGCCGCGCGTCACCAGAATCTAGACGCGAAGATTCCGCGAAGAGAGAGGCAAACAAATTTGCTTTCTCCTCAGCGGTATGGGCCAGCGACCCGTCGGGTTTCAGCAGTGGCGGTAGTGAGGGACGGCAGAAGTTCGATTCAACCGACTTAGCCAGGGACCAAAACGCCTTACTACCAGCAGGGTATGATGCGAGTTTGTTCCCGATGCGGCTAATGTGGTCGAACCGAGACCTCCGCATCACCTTCTTGCAAGACTTGGCAGCTCTGTTGAAGGCTCTCTTCTTCTGACTCACGTCACTCGCCTTATGCATACGACCGTCGGCCCATGCCTGGTATGCCGTGTGCTTAAGCGCGTTAGCGCGATCACACTCCGCACCAAACCAAGGGCGAGCATGGCCAGACATAGTTACGTCAGAGAATGGAATGTAATACTCCATCCCCCGCCGCAAAACATCTGTCACAGCATCTGCGCACGACGATGGATCATCCGAAGAAAAGCAAGTAGGCTGCCAAGGATAACATGCGAAGAAAGATCGCATGCCATCCCAATCTGCTGACCTATATCGCCAAACCCGCCTGGTGCCTCTAAGGCAGGGATCAGGCGGAGAGTAGACTGATACAGATTTCACCAGACAGTGGTCGGAACTACCTAACGGTGATGATATCGACACTGAATAGCGGTCTGGATCTGTTGTCAGCAGAAGGTCCAAGCAGTTGGCCGTGTGCGAATCAACATCCGGCACCCTCGTAGCTCCCTGGACCAGCTGGGTGAGATTTAACGCTAGCGCAAGCTTTCGCATCTCTCGACCAGCATGGTCTGTGCACCGGTATGGGAAAAGCCACTCCTGATGGTGGGCATTAAAATCCCCCAGTAACACCAGTTGTGCAGAAGGGTACCTCTGCTGAGCCGCATCCGCCGCCTCACTAAGGTACTGTGTGAGCCTGGTCGTCTCCTGATCACCACTGTGCGAACGGTAGACACAAGCATAGATAATTTTATCCATGCCTGTGTCCACCAGAGCCCAAAGCGTTGAGAACCTGGTATCTTCAAGGTTACGGAGACGCCGATAGCAGATGTCGTCCCTGACGTACAAACACACACCAGCGTGTGGTTTAAAATTGTGCTCCAGGGTAAACCCTGGGTAAGACAGGTACGACACGTCTGACGGACTTCTTATCTGCGTCTCCGAAAGGAAAAAGAGGGAAGGTTTTTCAGTCTCCAGGTGATGATGGACTGCTGCGAGATTTGAGTGCAGACCTCTAATATTGCTGAGGTGCACTTTAAGTGAGAGGGAGTGCAGCCGCTGTTTAACTTTACTCTTTTTCAACCTTGGCATATTGTGAATGAGGTAGGAGAGGAGAAGGAAGTGAAATGGAGTCCCATGCTGCTAACCTTCGTCACGCACTGGCAGGACAACATCATTGGGGCACTAGTCTGGAGACTGCGGGGACGCCCGAGCCCCCCCGTAAATGACCATCGGACCCTCTCATCTGGTCGCCAACCAGCACGATGGTGCATTCCGGGATTTTTCGTCAGTTGGCGGGGCAGCCTTTCATGTGTGGCTAGCACATTACTTGGGCCCCCAACTAACTGCGGTCGGCCAGCGGTGCACCGTGCCTCGGATCCCGCTACCCTCCGCGACTAGTCTCCCGATATGTCAATACCAGCGCGGGTCCGGCTGGTCTGCATACATTAGAACCGCCACTTCGACCCAACTCCTCAAAATTGGCTACACTGGGCATCGTACCGGAACACGGCTAGGCCGCTTGGCGGTACGTCTTTGCCCAGTGGGTGGTCACAAGCCATCGGTCGAAACCTACCACCAGTTAATGTCACCTGATTAGCACCACCCGGGGACCACGTGTAGGGCCTATCTATGGGTATTCTCCTACGGACGCGGGTGACTCAGCCCCCGAAAATGTTATTTTTGTTCGGCGCAACACTTATTTCCTGTCAACCGCTATCATCATTAACTTCCTTTTTTTTCTTATCACTCACAGACCTTCCTCTCCATCCATCCACTAACTCTTTTACTACCTACCTACCTAACATGCGTTTTATAATACTTCCTCTTCACCTGACCATATCAAGACAGACAAACGATTTCCTTTCGACTTTTTATTTACTGGCGCCAATTTCACCTTTTTCAATTTTCTCTAATATACTCATTTCTTTCTTTTCTTTTCACCACAATACAACATGGTGATGCAAATACAACAATAAATGAAAACACCAGCAATAGCTACATAATTATAACTTTCTATGGGACCAACACAGAAATCAAGAAAAGATTACAAGAAACAAATATGCGGGGTAGTGGATTTCTCTTTCAGTACCTATAGCTCAAGTCACTTCAGAATTTCATAATCATTAAAACACTGACCTCTGCTATTTATCATATAAAGTTCAGTGCATTAAAAGGTATAGGAAAATAAAAGCCAAAGATTTTAGATAAATTTAGTTATTAGATCATAACATGAATACAAATGTGTGTATAGATTGATTGCTACTTCTAAAAAAGTTAATTATATTTACGAAACTAAGGGCCTGTGCACACCACGTTTTTTAAACGCGCAGTTGACGCGTGTTTGTAGCGATACAGACGCGATACGCACGCGAGTCAGACGCAGCCTGTAGACCCGCGCCATCGACGCACGTTTCTAAAAAGCCCGTTAACGGCGCGTTTAAAAAAACTTTTTAGAAAAAAAAAAATAACCGACTTCACTAAAAAAAACACTAAAAGGATCAAAATAACTTTAATTTTGGAAGTCGGTGTTTCTCGGTATTGTTTGTTTCTTATTTAACACCGACTTCCGAAATTAAAGTTATTTTGATCCTTTTAGTGTTTTTTTTAGTGAAGTCGGTTATTTTTTTTTTTCTAAAAAGTTTTTATTTCACACTTTTTAGTTGCGATACACTTATAAACAGAGTGCCTATTTCTCATGACAATTCCAATTAACCCAAATACTGCTAGGTTACATTGTTTTATTATAAAGTTCCTGTGTCTACCTTCCTCCTTCCGGCTCCATCATCAGATCAGTTCGATAGTACCTTATAGCCAAAGAGCATCTCACGACAATTCTAATAAGCCCAAACACGGCTAGGATACATTGATTAATTACGGAGTTCCTCTGCCTACCTTCCGGCTCCATCATCAGATCAGTTCGATAGTACCTTATTGCCAAAGTGCATCTCATGACAATTCTAATAAGTCCAAACACGGCTAGGTTACATTGATTAATTACGGAGTTCCAGTGCCTACCTTCCGGCTCCATCATCATCATCAGATCACTTCGATGATACCATTTTCAACGTAACTATTCAGAATCATTCATTTATTTGTATTGTCATAGTCGCTTAACTATCTTCATTGTGATATCTATTTGAGTATGAAGTTCCGTTGACCATTTCTGGTCTTCTTCATCAGTTCCACTTCATCAAATGTTACTTTTTGACTGTAAATGCTTAAGTTCTTGATGAAAATACTAAAATTACCATAGGGTTGCCTATAATTTTTGAGGAGTTCCCTCGATTCCTCATGGATTCCATCATCAGAACTGGATTTTGAAAAAAATGGGACCAATCTGGAAGCATATCCTGTATAGGGAAAAAAAAATTTTGCAAATCGGTCCATAAACGACGGAGTTCTGAGGTAACAAACATAAAAAAAAAAAATAATGATAAAAAAAAAAAAAAAAAAAAAAAAAAAAAAAAAAAATACAACCGAATTGAGAACCTCCTCCTTTTTTTTGAAGTCGGTTAAAAAACGTGGTGTGCTGTGGCCCTAAGGAAGAATTTAGAAAATAATCTTAAACTTGTTTTATTTCACGTTTACATGGGCACTTACAAAACTTCAGAAGCTAGTGCACGGATCCAATTGGTTGTTTCCTATGGAAAAGAACCAGCAAGTTGTTCATTCAAAAAAATGATTGATTTTACCTGTGCAGGACAGCAAACACTAACAATAATAGTAATTAGGTGTAAACATAAAATAAAAGTAGGTACGTAATAATGACTTGGAATTCGAAAGTTCCATAATATAAATATGTAAGTACAATAAGGCTCAATTTACACCACCGAGAAATGGAATGGAAACTACTTTTTGGAACGAAATTGTACATAGCATAATGAACTTTATGTCAATTGTACAAATTAAATACAAGCCAAAAAAAGGTCGCGCGTCTTCTGGGGGAATCCTCGCGCATTCTTGAGAATTCCCCTAGCTACTGTCGGCGCCATCTGTGGAATCCGTGGGAAATTTTCTTATCAACTAGAATATTTCACCAAACCTGTTCCAGGAAATACGTGTTTTTTTAAAACCCTTAAATTTTTTTGAATAACATTGTCGTCATTCAGGTCGGAGGTCTTTACTGGATTAGTTTTACACATAAATTGATTAAAATAGAAGCCTAAATAATATCCACAAGATACTGTGTTTCCAAAATATCTAATGAAAAATGTTTAAAATACTACGTCATAATCGCGTAAGAGCGGTTGTATGTAAAACAGTGAAAGACAGCTAGCTGGAGAATGAAACCAACAGTCCTGTTCCTTCGATCATCCATGAACCGAAACTTCAAACAGAACAACCGGTGATTTTAAGCACAGAAGATATGATCAACAAGTTTCACATCGCCTACAGCAATTACCGGCGGGAGCTCAATCTGTCCTCACGGCACTAGCAGAAATCATCATGCACGCCGTCAACGCAGCTCAGCGACCGAAGTTCATCGAGCTGCCCTTCTTCTCTGGATGTCATCAAGAATGGCTAAACTGCCGCGCCGCCTATTACGAAACAGAAAACTTGTTCACAGCGACTGAAAATATGAATCGCCTGAGAAGGAACCTCAAGGGAACAGCAAAAGAAGCAGTTGAAGGTCTACTGATCGCTAATACACACCCAGCAGATGTCATGAAGACTGGAGTCAAGATTCGGACGACCAGAATCCATCGCAATTATGGAGATGGGGACTCACCAAGAGACATTTGCATTTTTGCCACAACTCTCTAACGCCGTAGCAACTTTAAAGACACTAAGCTGCATCAACTATCTATATAACCCAGAGGTTGCGAAGACAGTTTTGGACAAGCTAACACCAACGCTTTGCTACAGATACTACGACTTCACAGCGATACAACCCAAAGAAGATCCAGATCTTGTCAAGTTAGAGAAGTTCCTCAAAAGAGAAGCGGACCTATGCGGACCTTAAGCGTTACCTGAACAAGTAACGTCAGGCACGTCAGCCATCACACAGAAGAAGACTCAGAAGGTCAATAACCTGACAGAGAAGACTAAGGTGCTGTATGTGAAGAAACGGGCCACAACACGGCAGACTGTGAACAGAAGATGGGACACAGCCAAGTCCAAACACCTACGCTTCAGATGTCTTCGATATAGGAGCAAGACTCATAGCTGCCGACCCAAGCCATGCGGTATAAACAGCTGTAAATATTCGCACAACAGAATGCTGCATTACACTAAGAAAACAGTTAAGGCAGATTCAAAAGAAGTCAAAGTGGTCAGCTAGGATAATCAAACGGAAGCAATCATATCTGAACATGCTGTCAATACAAGGGTCCTAGAGAAGCAGTAG
The DNA here is from genome assembly GCA_905147345.3 of Mythimna impura. Classification (NCBI taxonomy): domain Eukaryota; kingdom Metazoa; phylum Arthropoda; class Insecta; order Lepidoptera; family Noctuidae; genus Mythimna; species Mythimna impura. The sequence continues at coordinate 24,384,858 of LR990346.1, read as the reverse complement.
ACACCTTCGCGTTGTTGGACGACGGGTCTACGGTTACGCTAATTGACTTCAGTGTAGCCAAGAGCATCGGAGTAACGGGACCCACAGATCCATTAAAAATGGAAACCATCAATGGTATGAAGTCTTCAGAATCAACCTCGCGAAGAGTCACCATCAAGTTGAAAGGACTTAACTATCGTGAAGAGCTAGTGCACGCGTGTACAGTGAAGAACCTACGACTGTCTTTTTAACGGATATCACGAAGACTGATTGAAGGCTGCAAGCACCTAACACATATCCGTGACCAGACCACGTATACAGAAGCAAAGCCACAAGTATTATTTGGTCAAGACACCTCCTGCTGACTTCAGAAATGAGAAGAGGAGACAAGAACCAACCATCTCTTACAGCACTGGGTACTCCATGAAGTCACGAGACACGAACTTTCAGACACAACGTTGACTGCAACGTGTCTTGCATCAGGGAGGAACCAGAAACAAAGTTGATCGTGTCTAACAACGCGAGGAGACATGTTCCGGAAACCTTCAATAAGGAACAACGCAGTTATTTCAAACAGAAAGAACCACTAATCGGAAATGGTTACGTTGAACCAGCTCCGAAACAGAAAAGTCTTTACTTTAAAGCAAAAGATTCCTGGCCAAACAAATCATACACGCCTTTAACAGAAGAATCCTCCGGTGATGAGAAAATACACTAAGTGAATAATAACAGAAGGTTGCAGCTAGCAAAGGGTTTACCTGATCCCTCCAGATTCCTAGAACCGGCTTCGATAATCGACTGAATCGGCGCCAGTTCTTAAATTTATTACAATAAGTATTAATTGGTATGAGAGGACAGTGTCGACCGGTCAACATTTTACCCAAAAGCACAATAAAATAAAAATAGTTATCTATGAATCCGCAAAGTCTACAGTGTTCTCACATTCACATTATAAAAAGAAGCTATAAAAATGAGATGTTTATTATAATAAATTACTAATGAATTTAAGGTGGCAAAAATAATGTCACAAAAGAAAAAATATGTGTTAGGGCACCCCGATACGAACAGGTTAGATTAGGCCGGCCATTCACGGACAGCTCAAGCAGTTAACCAGTGATCAACCTACACGGACCGCTCTTGCAGTCAGAGTCAACAGCTTGAAGCTGCCAGTCATAACTGCTGGAGCAGTTCATGGCAACTACTCCAGCAGCTAGTACGAACTGCTCAACAAGTCACAATTTCAATTTCATTCAAATCATTAGCAACATATATTTTGAGCAAGATGCACTACTACTGCTACTTTTGCTCAGACGACGAAGGCGGCGGCGTAGAAATAAAAAATTGTGATTTGATTCAATATTGCAATAGAGCAGTCGACAGCTCGAGCAGTCAGTGTTTGCCTGGCAACTGTTTGACCGCATGATGAAATTTCACTGCGCTGCCAACAGCCCGAAGCAGTCGTACGTAGAAGACTGTAGTTTACTATGCAGTCGTAACCGTAGTCGTAGTCGTACAGCTTGAAGCAGTCAGGATGGACTGCTTCAAGCTGTCCATGTATGGCCGGTAATGTCCGACCGAAAATTCGGTTTCGGTCGACTTTTGGCAAAAAAACAAGTTTTGGTTTCGGCGGCAAACCTGCCTTAACTACGGCCGAAACCGAAACTGCATTCGGGAGTTCTCGCGCAATGATCGATCATATTCGGCGCGTTAAATTCCATCCAGTGAGTAAGCGACGAAGACATTGTGCCGCGACCACGTGCCTAATCATGTCGTGACTGACTAGTGTTTCAAGTGTTTGTAGTTCGTTTTGTTTGATGTGAGTTTTCGTGTGATTTATTTTGAATTCGAGCGTAAGAGTAGGTAGCAAAAATCAAAAAATAATTCATTATAACAAACTAATACATAGATTATAGTAAAATAAAGTTTTAACCTACATATATTATATATATTTTTTGGTTGATCTCGTTAATGCTAAGTGCATTCAACGATGGTGATAATATTATGGATTTAGAGTTTTAAAATTCATTTAATACTTATTACAAAGGTATTCAAGTGGGAAGTACAGTTAAATACTTACCTACATTTTTTTTATATAAAATAAAGTTTTAATTAAATAAGTAGGTACTTTCTAAGTATCTATATAATAAAATTAATATTTCATTTGTTTTTTCGATTTTTTAAAACCTCGTTACCTACCCCCAAACTAAAAAAAAATAAAGACTGACTGATTATAATATCGTTTTCTTTATTTTTCCTTCAAAACATGATCCTTTTAAGGAAGTTTCGGTTTCGGCCGAAACTGAGACTTGACGAAATTAGGTTTCGGTTTCGGTCGGACACTAATGGCCAGCCTTAGAAGGTGCTAAAGCGGGAGCTTTGTTTACTCAGCTCCCGCCTTTAACTTATAAAAACAACCACTCAATCTACACGCACATGAATTCAATACTTGTATAGCTAATTATATGTATAACAAAAATAAGATTTGTTTTATATGGGTGTAATAACACCCAGGAATGTTAAGGCACTAAATTGTATATTGGTTGTATTAGCACCACAATGTTAATTATAATACTACCTATGGGCTATCACAACAGTTACTGGTCCTTGTACAAAATTGCTTACTGACAATATTTAAGACTGGAACAATACCACTTATTTCTAGTAACACATATAAACTTACTTTAACCATGGATTAACAAAATGTAAAATTTTAGAAATATGTAAATACCTATCAAAGTAACAAAAAAAAAACTAAATTATATTATTTCCTTAGCTAATCAAGTTTCCCTGAAACTCTTTTGCAGTAGCATTTCCAGAGAGTCTCTTTATATATGACTGCCTGGGCTTCAGGGCTTTTTGCTGCTACAATGCCCCTCCCTACTACTATGACATCGGCACCTTTCTCCAAGATCACCTTCTCTGGAGTGTTGTAGACCTGGCCCAGGTCATCTTTGCTGCTCTCCAGCTGTACTCCTGGGGTCAGCTGTATCAGACCTGGGTCCTGGAAAGTGTCCTTATTCTGGCACACAAAGCCAGTGATCAATTCTGGATATTTAGATGCCATAGACACTGTTGCTTCTTTGTAGTCATGTGTTATAAGGTTTCCCTGCAAATAAAATTAAAAACCATTTAATAATCATATACTTTTTTTTATTATGGATAGGCTCGTGTTTGACCTATCTCACCTGATGGTAAGCAACAATGTGGTCAACAATGGAATATGCTTGCCTAGAAATACTTTCATAAAAAGAACATAACTTTTTATATATGGCTTATTACAAGAAAAATAAGACAACTTAAAAAAAAGTATCTTACCTCACTGCTCATTTCAGCCAATAAGAATACTCCCCTATTAACAACATTCGATGAATTTAAGGCTTTGAGTATTCCTTCGCCAGGCAAGGAATGGGCAGTCACACAATCTGCCCACTCCCCTACTTTATACAACCCTTTCAAATACTGCAAGGAGACTGTATTGCCAATATCGGCATACTTTCTGTCCTCCAGTATTAAAAAGTTAAATCTGTCAGCCAGTTGTTTTAGCCTCGTAACGAAATCACTGTTGTAATCTTCAATAATGTCCGCATGAGTCTTTACAAGACAAACATGTTCCCCGACTTTCTCTAATAGATCTAGAATCTTCACAGCGGATGTCAAGTCGACAGAAAGGCACAAGTTCGTTTTCTTAGTTGCCATTATACTAAACAGTTGTTTTCCAATACCATTCTTAGCTAGTTCAGCACGCTTTTCATAAGTTAGCGACATTCGGTCCAATGCTTTTTCTGGAAAATTTATGAAATTTTACTTGAATAAAAATATATAATGTTAGTGTTATATTATGTATTGCTTGAGAATCATAAACTAACAGAACTATTGCTATTTGTCTTAGCATTTTTTAGAGTTTGTGTCTTTGTTGTGAAAGATCTAATATCATTGGCAAATACCGGTCAGAAAAAAATAATAATGTGATTCTACCAACACAAAAAGAACGAGTATTGTTTAAAAATAATACAGCACTAAAGATATTGGGTCTACTAACTTGTTATTTAGAAAACTTACCAATAACCGGAGCTTGAGTCTCCTTGAGATAATTCTTTACCTTTACCGCAATTTCTTCAGTGATTTTACCATTTGTCAGTAAAATGTCAATCAAAGAAGACATTGTAAACAATGATTTAATTTTTACATCATCTACTTCCAGATTTTTGCTGCCTCCTTGCTCTCTATCTAATATAATCACTGCATCCGTGACTATCAAACCTTCTTTGCGTAGATCTCTTACTGTTTCGAGTACACTGGAGCCAGATGTTACTACATCTTCTACGATGAGGCATGTCTGGCCTGCCTTGTAGTGGCCTTCAATGGACTTTTTCGTACCATAAGCTTTTGTTTCTTTGCGTCTCATAAGCATGGACTTTTTTGTTAGTATGCTGAGTATTGTAGCAATGGGTAAGGCTGTGTATGGCACACCACATAAGTGATCATACTTTATGTCCTTCATAGAAATTTCTAGTAACAGGTTTGATATTGATTCCTACAAACAAAAATGTAAATATATGTTATAAAGTCATGAGTAAAATAAACAAGTAAGTAAAATAAACACATGAATAAAATAAACATGAGTAAAATAAAATAAACACATGAGTAAAATAAATTCATGAGTAAAATAAACATGTGAGCAAAATAAACACGTGAGTAAAATAAACACGTGAGTAAAATAAACACATGAGTAAAATAAACACATGAGTAAAATAAACCCATGAGTAAAATAAACACATGAGTAAAATAAACATGTGAGCAAAATAAACATATGAGTAAAATAAACACATGAGTAAAATAAACACATGAGTAAAATAAACATGTGAGCAAAATAAACACATGAGTAAAATAAACACGTGAGTAAAATAAACCTGAGTAAAATAAACATGTGAGCAAAATAAACACGTGAGTAAAATAAACCTGAGTAAAATAAACATGTGAGCAAAATAAACACGTGAGTAAAATAAACACGTGAGTAAAATAAACATGGGTCAGTGGGTAGCCTTAGGGGCGGCTACCTCCAACTCCATGTGAGCAAAATAAACATGTGAGCAAAATAAACACGTGAGTAAAATAAACACGTGAGTAAAATAAACCCATGAGTAAAATAAAACCCTGAGTAAAGTAACCCACTGACCATAAACCCATGAGTAAAATAAACCCTTGAGTAAAATAAACATATGAGTAAAACTGGAATCATCATAGGAGTTTTATGTAACAAACTTTATGATTCACATGAGGCATGTCAATCAGGTTTAAATGAAACACTATACACACCATAACATCAGGGTAGCTAACTATAACCCTTAAATCAAAATATACAGGTGTCTTGATGCCGCTCTTCGTTAGAAACTCTCCAAACTTTACAGCATTTATTGAAAATAGCTTAATTGCTAGGTCAACAAGTTTTTTATTGTAAGACATTTTAGTTTTTATTTCTTTTTCGGATTTACACGTGAAACAAAATAACAACCGAGAATGCTTGATGCTTCGTTACTTCAAAATACTCTGTGGTTACTTCGCTAATTCGCTTGATTCCTTGATTCGCTTCGGAAGTTCGGATCACAGACTAGGGAGGGTAATAGTTCGGATCGAATGAATCACAGACAACAGAGGGATACTGATCGAATCGACTCGCTTACTCGAGGACCAATTTATTTTGATTTGAGTACGCAAGACTCAATTCCAGGGGGGCTATTGGCTAACTTTTTCAATAACAGTTGACAACTAGCATTCGTTGCACATTAAACTTAGTTGTCAACTGACAATTTCATAAAATTGGTATTACGTATCACACAAGTGACTAACAAACTACGGTGGAAATGTGGTGAATTATAAAAATTTACGGTGTCTATTGTGACCACTTTAAAATTTTATCGACTATTATACAGCTTCAAAAGCTTACACAATCGCAATTTTAAAAGTATCGATACAATAACATCTATCAAAACGTGTTACGGTGGCTATCAAAGGCACCAGTGGCTAATGACGTCACTGCAGTTGGTCGCTGAAGATAGGCAATACGAAACTAGCTGTTTGACAGCTCAATGATGCACATTGTTAACAAGTGATCACAAGTGATCATCACTTGAACTGTCAACAGAGTTACGCAATAGCCCCGCAGGTCACTTTTAAGTCAAGTCTTATTTTATTTTTCAAAAAACAGCTTCATTTTATCAAAGATCGCACTTGTTTCAATGATTCTACATAATTGTCTAGTTGAGCAGACACTTAAGATACAAAACTACACCAATTTTACATTACAATATCAACTAGGTTTCAGTTTGAGAATAATTAAAATAGCCACTAGGTACTCGCAAAATATCCGCCACACCAAAAAAACCGCAATGAGCTCTAGGGGTTTGTTATCTTTGCCAGGCCTGGCGCACTTCTAACTATAGGTATAGAAATCTGCCTACGCCCGCGGCCTCTCTTGCGAGGCTTATTTCGGTAGAGTGTCACACGCGTGTTCGATTTTCCGCTTGACCCGTGCTAACAAAAAATATTTTTGAATTCTTTACCGATTATTCTATCGAGTTTTTATTTCAAGTATTTGCGACATTTTTCACGTAAACGAGTCAATGACCTTAAAATTATTCCATATAGTAGACCTCCCAGTACTAGTGACTACCTTACTAATGCAAGGTCAACATAATTGGAATTATATCTTCGTCATTAACGACCTACCTTTTAAAAATTACATATGAACGCAAAGCTAACGCACATACAAAACCAACAAAGTCATATACACTTCATTTTAATTACCTATTTCATTTGTTTAGATACCTAACTAAATGTAAACAATCTCTTGACACTTCTAAGAGATGACTTTTAAAAACATATTTAGTATGGATATAAGTAAATAGGTAGAAATCAATTAGGTACCTATCTACCATATAATTTTAGAAAATCTGATTATATTTTATGTAATAAAACGTAAGTACCTATTTCACATTTTTCAAAAAGTGAAACACCAATACACCAACACACCAGTCCTAACCCTATAAAAAGAGCGGCCTGTTCAAAGGCGCATAACAGGCATAATAAAAGAGACTCTCGTCACGCGGACTTACGGTGCATTTTGATTCGTTACGAGCGCCACTGGATCTAGTAGGCTAATAAAATCAAGGTCGTGTCCGTGCCGTGCAATGGACATTATCGCTGTTGTTAGTAGGTTTAAATTCGTATGTTGGCTATCACGGAGTGCAATTTCTGTACTTGTACTATTTCTTATTCTGTGTCTTTGCTTACTGCTCGACTCAAAATATACCATAGACTAATTTTCCAATGACATTTAGCCCTGTAGTGTTGCCATTTTTTGTAAATATTTCGTCGCTCTACGTTTTTATAAATACGACTTGACCAAGTTATAAACGAACGAGCTGGAAAAACGTAGATTTTTTTAAATCAAGCGTACAAGCGTAGTAGTGAGCTACTATGCTACACCGGAGGGTGTTGAAAAAAGTTAGGAAGATATATTGCTTGATAAAGATTTAATTTCTTCTTGTTCCTGAAAAGTTATACTTTACTAGCTCTTATATTATTATATTTTTTAGTATTATGCGAGTACAAGTCGCATGGAAAATTATACCATGGTTTATTCGTACCCATGTATGTACCCAATTTCATTTTAAACTCTAAAGCCTTTTCATGTTGAGGTGTGATTGGTAAGTAAACATCCAAATTCACAAATATTTAAACCTATAAACTGTCACATAATTTATAATGTTAATAAGAGTAGGACGGGAAATATTAGCTTTTGGCGTTAGTGTACCTATAACAATAATGCTACTATGTATTGTAATTAAATAAATCAAATAGTGGTAGCTATATGAAACCAATAACTTAAGTGAGGCGTTGTATTTACTTTCATAGTATTTACTTATAAATACAATGAAAGTGATTAATTTATTAAAATTTAATGACTAATAACGCACATAGAATTCCGTGAGGTGGGTTACCTATCATAAGTTCGAAAAATATTTGACCGAATTTCATTTCACCTAAAACTTTTCAACTATTTTCGTTTAGTTTTTTTTTATTTCATCGATGTCACGTCTGCCACTGTATCAGTTGTCCTATTATCAATTCGATTTTTTTCGTTACTCCGACGTTTCATTTGGTCGAAAACTTTTCACCGATGTTACACTTAGCCGAAATAACATTTGTTCGAAGTATTATGTTTTCGAACATTCATTATACCACTGTTTTAATTAACATATTTTCATTTCACCAAACGACGTAATTATTACAGTGGCCTGATTTAGGCAACAGGAGCTAATTTCAGATTAGTTTAACCTATTATTTTTTTTAATGAATTATTCAAAAGTAAAGGCACTTCATAATATAGTTGATTATGAACAAAAGTGGTTTTAATTGGTCCCAGTAAGAAGCATGCAAACAAGGATGCTTGCTTTAAGCATGCAGCATGCAAGCAGGCATGTAGCATGCAAGCAGGTATGCAGTATGCAAGCAGGAAATCAGAATGCAAGCAGGTATTCAGCATGCTAGCAGGCATGTAGCATGCAAGCAGGCATGCAACATGCAGCAGGCATGCAGCATGCAAGCAGGCATGCAGCATGGAAGCAGGCATGCAACATGCAGCCACCACCACCTGCTCCTCAGCTCACGGGCCGCCCTACCCCTCCGCGCCTACGCGGGTTTTAATTACACTCTTGGGGTAGGGCAGATCCGCAGACAAGACTGTGTGAAGTCGGTTTTGCAACGATTCGTTTCTGTCACTAAATTTTGTTTGTGAACATAACATATTGACTTTTTATGATGCTATGTTAATTTAATATTGAAAATGCTACCAAGTAACCGTCTATATATTTGTGACCAAAATTCCGTAAAATGTTGTTTCGGTGTGGTGAAAATATGGCAAATAAATCATTTGGCAAATGAAAAAAGTTCAAAAGAGGCTTCGGCCAAAATAGCAAAAAGTTATTTTGTAAATCGGCGAAATATAGTTCGGTAAAATAATACTTATGACACTTGATACTTCGATGATCTAGAAATATGTCAAATAATGCATATAACAAAAAAGGCGTCAGTCAATAGTTTTCGGTAAAATGAAATTCGAACAAAAAAAAATCGGAAAAGGGATCGGTTCCCTTTCATCAGTAACTTGATTCGCTTGAATTTCGTTTATTGTGGACGTGAAGTCAAAATCAGATAAAAAGTTCCTTGAGGTTCAAATTAACTCTGTACAAAATTTCATCAAAATTGGTTCAGTAGTTCAACCGTAAAAATATAACACACAGACAGAGTTACCTTCATCGTTTTAATACTAAAAAGGATGACGAATATGAAACGGATAGTATACCTAAGTATAATTACTAAAATTACTAAAAATTATTCCATCTGCAAGCTTGTGAGAATGGTAACACTGGCAGTCACTCAAAACGGATTCGAATGGAGTGTGCGTCTACGTCTGATTTTCCGGCTATTTTTATTTTCGTATTCATTTTCGCAGTGTTTATTGCAGTTTACAGTTTACTTTGTGCTATAGTAATTATATCTGAAGTTTTAAATGAGAAAATTGTAAGTATGTTTATGTTGTAATGTCAATATAAACAGGTTGCTATATGAGGTATTAACTACAGAACTTTTTCGCGCGCGCTAAAACAAAAATATTATTTAATGGTTACAAGTGGGGGTTTTAGTGTATTATTGTTATTAGTTACACGTTTTTAAACCCGGTTTGGGACTCAGGTAGAGGATTTTGAATCAATGTCGGGCTCGGGCAAGGTAAATCCACCCCTCCTATCGGGTCGTGCACGGAGTGGGGTTCCCTCCCCTCCTTTAGGGGAAGTTTGGGTAGACAAAGGGTAGTCACCCCTAAGCAGAGGGGAGCTTTTGGGCCTTGGGCGATATCCGTTGGGAGGGGAAGGGATCACAAATTCAAGTTCAGTTTTTTTGGCCCTTGCCCTTTCTAACGGTTGTGCGCGTGTGGGAAAGTTGTTTGTAACGACGTTAGAAGTTACTAAAGTGAACAAAAAGAATCTGGCCTAAAAAGTTTAAAATTTCAGGTGAAAGTGTACTGAGAGGAAGATGGACAGTAATAATGGTATGGCTATTGGGATTCTTTTTTAAAATTATTATTTTTTTACTTTTAATATACTTACCAAAAATATTCTTACAGAGCCAGTACCAAACTTGGAGTTGGCTATAAAAAGGAGCATGTTAGCAAAGAATAAGTTGGCTATGATAGTGCATAAACCTAATGGGGCTGTAAACTATTCTTGTGTGGAGTGCTCAGCCTTGTACTATACCAAGGAGGAGCTTGAGAGGCATCTGCTGGTCCATAACAAGCACTATAGGTACCTCTGTGGGATATGTGGCACTGGGTAAGGTTTTTTCTATAAATCTAACATATTTATCCCAAAGTTATATTTCTTAGCAACTCATACCCTAGAAGTTGAAAGCTTTTCCTTAGCTTTTGAGAAAGCCAATTAATTCTAAAACAAACAAATAAACAATTACTTTTTTCTACTCATTTATTAATTAAATTTTAATTAACTAATCTTACATTTAACACTAATTTATCCATAATAGAAATAAAATTTATTTATTTATTTTTCATCTTACATCCCTCCAACAGGCTAAAGCGCAAGGAACACCTAGATAGGCATACTTTGGAACACCAAGAAGTTAGGCCTCACGTTTGTCCTGACTGTGGTAAGGCCTTTAAGAGGAAAGAACACATGAACATTCACCGAGCCATTCACAGTGGGGACAAGAGCGAGGCTTGTCCCGTCTGTAATAAAAGTAAGTGATTTTTGTTATAAGTGGCTGTTCAAGTATTAAGTAAGCAGATTTTTTGGCAAATATTAACCCCTCTCCCTCCACCTCGTCAGTAAAAGTAAGCAAAGCTCTCTTCCTCCCCTCCTATGCTTATGTAAACATTGGTACATGCAAATTTTGTCATATACAAAAAAATATAATTCTTAAGATAATTGTTTCCTTACAATAGACCTATAGTGCCGACAATGTAGTATTTAGGTAAAATTAAGTACAACAAATAATAATTACAATAAAATTAAGTATAATATTTCAATGTGTTCTGGTTTCGTTAATTTATGAGCAATAGTTATAAGTCCAGAAATAAAGAATAGGCTTGAAATAGAGGAACAAAAGAAACTTCATTTAAACTTTTGGCATATTAATTAAAATTAGCAGTCTTCAGTACATGACACACATATCCATGACTCTATGTCTTCAATTACATTGCTGTTTGCTGCTCAGTGATGTGTGTCCGTTCACTTTCATATAATTTTGGAACATTAACATGTTCTCTTAAGAAAATAAAAATAATATAAACTGCTGATGTAATCATCATCCAGACTCCCCCATCCTCCATGTCATCAAAAATAAGCAAAGCCTCCCACCCTTGTAGTGCTTATGTAATACTTGAATTACCTTTAAGACAGATCATCTACATCATCATCAGATCATACCTTTATTATTATTATATCAGTCGTAATCAGTCTTAGTCATAAAAAACAAGTTTATAATAATAAGTATATAGGGTGACTGGTAATTAGTGACCAATACTTAAACACATGATTGTATTCATGATTACAAACAACTTTCCCAAAGAAACTTTTTTTATATTCTCATTAGTTTTATCATAATAATAAAACAGCTGTTTAAATACACGCGCGCGCCTGCGACGGTGACCGCTCAGCTGTTAGCCGCGTGACGCTGTCGTACCTACAATAGTGATAGAACACCCGCGCAGCTTGCAAACCCATAGGTGTACGTACCTAATCAGTGAATGTACCTACAAACTAGTGAGTATATAAAAAGTTTGTTTGGAAAAGTTGTTTGTAATCATGAGTACAATCACGTGTTTAAGTATCGGTCACTAATTACCAGTCACCCTACATAACTAACTGTCTATAGAGAAATTAAATTTAGTGTACTAAAGAAGTTTATAGTTCAAATATAATTATTTGAATGTATGCGGACATTTTAGATACATAAGTAGTGTTCAACCGAAACTGGTTTTTACGACCGAAACCGAAACTTCCTTACAAGGATGTTTTGAAGGAAAAATAAAGAAAGTATTATTATAATCAGGTAGTCTCAATTTTTTTTATCTTTAAATAACTTAGTCTTCGACATTTTAAGTTATTGGTAGTTATGGTAATCAACATAACATCAATTAATTATTTTTTGATGTTTACTACTTATTCTTATGAGAGATGTTTACTACCTACTCTTGTGGGAGAGGGAGACCAAAGAAAAGATGGATGGATTGTGTGAAAAGTGATATGAAAGAAAAAGGAGTTAGTGATAGCGTGACGAGTGACAGGGCAGAATGGAAGAAAAAAACGTGTGGCGCCGACCCCAAATAAAACGGGACAAGGGCAGGAAGATGATGATGACTACCTACTCTATGCTATATCACTTAATAAAACTTACTGAATTCAAAATAAATCACACGAAAACTCACAACAAACAAATCGAACTGCAAACACAAGCCAGTCACGAGTTCACGACATGATTAGGCACGTGGATGCGGAAAATGTCTTCGTCGCTTACTCGCTTGGATGGGATTTAACGCGCTGAACATGACCGATCAAAGCGCGAGAACTCCCGAACTCTACTAACTAATATCGTAATATTTTTTTATATGAGAGTATTTTCCAATACCTATAACAAAATTGAATTTTTTTTAATTAGTGTTTGTCTGTCTGTTCCGGTTAATCTCCTAAACGGCTGGACTGATTTTACTGTAGATAGCTGATTTCACTGGTAGATAGCTGACGTTATGAGGAGTAATATGGATACTTTTATTTTAGAAAAACAATTCAGAGCCGCACAAATTAAAAATCTTCAAAATGTGACCAAAAATCAATGAATAAATGAGATAATAATCTAATAACGTTTATTTTTCAAAAAATGAACAGAAATTTTTACATTATAGACTGAGCATACTAAGTATAAATCAAGTAAGTTTAAGCTAAAAGGACAACACACTATAAAGAAATCAGGGACAATCTTATAACACACACAAGTACTTAATATAAAAAGTTAGAATAAACTTTATCGTAGAACCAAGGAAAGGGGTGAAGGTCATACAAAGGGTGTGCAACAATTATAACGGTTTTATCTTGCACCCCTTCTCATCTTCTACAAGAGAATTGAAATATTACCTGTGTGTGGGAAACATTTTTTTTTTTGTGAGTCTGATTCAAAAACGAAATAGTACCTACATTCTGATGCAAGTGAAGATAGTTTGTCATTGCGACCGAGGTGAAATTCGGGGGTTGACGTGAGATTCGGTGGGGTCGCTTAGCGCCCAGCCTAATACCATCAATGTAATAAAATTGGCAGGGCGAGCGCTAGCACTTTTCTTGCGCTATATCACTAAAACGTGCAAAAAGCACTGTCTTATTATGACAATTTAACGCGTAAATGAAAAGTCATCTAATTAAGTTTATACTTGAAAAAAATCTACAGAAAATAGAGAATCTAATGCATATTTCAGTTTTTCATTACACTATTTCTCTTTTGAGTAAAAAATTCGGAAACTTTCTTAATTTTAACGCCCGCTAGTGTGGAAAACATAATTGCGTGCCTAAAAGCGGTATTGATTGAAGAGGTGGTTTTCGAGTAAGTGTCTTAATAAAGACTTCTCGTAATCGTAACATTGGTTGGTATTCATTAAGTACTTGTAGTGTTCCACGCGCGCCTCAATGAGATGGCCCAGCAGGGCCGAAGCCTATTGGGGCCATGGGTTTACTTCCGAAAGGGAACCTGTGGTCCTGGAACGCAAGGCAAAGAAGGTGTGATTTTAGTCAGTAAAAGTCTGACACGCCCTATCGCCCCAACCTAGAGCGAGAGAAGTTATTAGGTGATTTTTGACGATGGCGATTTTTAATGAGTTTCACGTTAACGATGCCTCACCGTGGTAATATGGCCTGGCTCTTAGGTACTGAGCTTCGGTATTAAATAGAGGATATACTCGCAATTTTTAAACTAAATCCTTCATTTATAAGTAAGACGTGGTTAGCGGCATTCAAATCTCATCACAAAATCTTTATTTTAGCCTTTTACCGCAAAGACCACTTACGAAAACACATACAAACGCACACGAAAGTGCTCATTGAGGAGAATGCGGGGATCGTCGATGACGGGTACGAGGAGATGGGCAGCGACCAGCTCGTGATGGATATCAAGCAGGAGATCATCGATGAGTACAGCCGGCCCATGGTGGAGGTGCAGTATCATGATGACGAGATGGAGGTAAGGACTATACATTTATTAATTAATAAGTTTCTGCCACCGGCTTCGTCTTTCGTCGTTCTTGTGGACGCGGAGTCAAAGACGGATAAAAAGTAGTCTATGTCCATCTTTGGAGTTCAAGCTTCCTCCGTACCAAATTTCATCAAAATCGGTTCAGTAGTTTAACCGTGAAAGCGTAACAGACAGAGTTACTTTCACATCTATATATTATATAAAAGAAAGTCGTGTTAGTTACACTATTTATAACTCAAGAACGGCTGAACCGATTTGACTGAAAGTTGGTGGGGAGGTAGCTTAGAACCAGGAGAAACACATAGGATACTTTTTTTTAATTTTTTTTTTTTTTAGTCTGGTAGAGTAGGGTAGAGTGGGGTACAGTGGGGTAGAGTAGGATAGGCGGTACGAAGTTCGCCGGGTCAGCTAGTTTATAATATTACTAGCTTCTGCCAGCGGCTTCGCCCGCGTGAAAGTAGGTTTCTCCATACAAACTTTGGACCCCGTTTCATCCCCTTAGGGGGGGAATTTTGGAAAATCCTCTCTTAGTGCTCGTCTACATCATAAAGGGAAGCCTTGTGCAGAATTTCACGCTCCTAGCCCCAGTATTTTCAGCTGTGCGTTACGTTAGTCAGTCAGTTTCTCCTTATATAGGGTGACTGGTAATTAGTGACCGATACTTAAACACGTGATTGTGCTCATGATAAACAACAACTTTTACTATGGAAACAAACCTCTGAAATCGCGAAAAAAAATCAGCTGTTCAGTACATTTATGTTTGCCTAATGTACTGAACAGCTGATATTATTTTCGCGATTTCGGCTTTGCTCCCATAATAAAAATTGTTGGTTATCATGAGCACAATCACGTGTTTAAGTATCGTACACTAATTGCCAGTCACCCTATATATACATATGTATATAAATTACTTTAACTTCAATAACATTGGACTTTCATACAAACTACCATCTCCTGTTTTAACCCCAAAAGGGGGATGATTTCTAAAGATACATTATTAGTACACCTCCACACCATCTGTAGAGCATACATTTTAAATTTCAAGCCTCTTACTTCAAAAACATAGGACTTTCATACAAACTTCCAACCCCCGTTTTACCCCCTTAGGGCTGGAGTTTCTTAAAATCCGTTCTTAGCGGATATCTGTCTACACCCTATAAGGAACCTACCTGCCTTTTAAGTTTGTAGGTGTTATAATTTCTGAGATTTCGTTATTAATCAGTGAGTGGTATTTCGCTTTTAAACAGTGTGAGTCTTTATAATGTGCACATATCGAAATGAGGGAATCTATGCTTAATTTTATCGACGGAAAAAATATTTTAAAAAATCCAAATATATATTTATATTTATTATGGATTTTTTTTTAAATGTTTGTTGCTTTTGTGACCACAGTGTATACAAAGCTGTGTAACTTTTAAACTAAACGATCTATCATGATGAAACAAACTCCATATTGATCGGAAGCGTTGTCATAAAATGAAAATTGTAAAAAAAAAATAGCCTCAACTAAAAATAAACATTATTTTTTGGCAAAAATCTGATTTTTTTTTTCATTCATTTTTACAATAATTGTAAAATTTCTCAATAACACGCCCCCATCACCTACCTTTTTTATTACTTTAAGTTATTCTTCATTGTATTAGGAACCTAACGGTAAAAATTGCATGTTTTTAACTCAACCCCAACGTTTTTTTATCAACTGTCAAAGAAAGGCCCAGCGCATAGCTACGCACTATTATTTAGCAAGTAGATACCTTTTTTTTGTGAACTTTGTTGTAAATGTGCGTGGGTCGTTTCAAAGATGGCACTCCGAATGTGCAACTGTATTGTTCTTATAAGGGTGGTTTATTTGGGATGATAATTAGCACAAAAGAGTTCAATTAAAACCCATTTATGATTAAATACATAATTTAATGCGTCAGGTTCTCAAAATGTCCACCTCGTTGTTGTAAGCACAAAGCCGCGCGAATTAAAATTTGGTGTGTCGCTCTCCTTCTTTTTTAAGGTGGTAAAATCATCTTATGACAAATCCCGCTCTTGGGCGGTGCGAGAGATAGTGTCCGACTTTTACTGACTAAAAACCCACTCCTGTTCCTTCTCCACACTACCCGTGGCCCCAGTAGGCTTCGACCCTGCTACCCCTACAATTTGCTGACATCTCCCTGAGGCGCGCGTGGAATAGTACGCACCGTCGACGACTTGGCCCTGTACCATGACGTTTAAAGTAAGATTGTTTCATTCTTATTTCCAGTGTGGGTAAGAGATGGCGCTACACAACCTGTATAGCTCTGTCTCTTACCCACACCGTAATAAGAATGAAACAATCTTACTTTTAACGTCATGGTAACCCCGCAAGGCTTGGTCCGGACGGTTACCGGATGGTCGGACACCCGCGCCTATGGTGGCCGGAAATCGGGATCGGAATCCCGGCGGCGGTTGGGGCGTGAGGACCGTTGCCTCACGCGATCAGCCGCCTCCTTTGCTAGCATTACTGCTTCGCAGAAGGAGGCGACCGCCTGCCACTCCTCGCTCCGGACCAAGGCTTGGCGCGAGAGATCGCCCCCACGAGGACACGGCGTTGCTCTGCCCAAGCGAGGCACACCTCCACCGTGTACCGTGTCCGTGGTGTCACTCTCCTTATCATTTCGGGATCATTGTGAATATCATTCGCACAGTTTATTATGCGGTCACGCAAATCGGCCTCACTGTTGATGCGTTGCTTCATGGTCCCCCATAGGAAATAATCAAGGGGCGTCAAATCGGGTGAACGCGCAGGCCACCCTACAGGTCCTTGCCGGCCGATCCATTGATCATGATAATTGTCGTTTAAAAATCTCCATAAATAGCTTACATAGCTATGCGCTGGGCCTTTCTTTGTCAGTTGATAAAAAACGTTGAGGTCGACTTAAAAACATGCAATTTTTACCGTTAGGTTCCTAATACAATGAAGAATAACTTAAAGTAATAAAAAACGTAGGTGATGGGGGCGTGTTATTGAGAAGTTTTACAATTATTGTAAAAATGAATGAAAAAAAATCAGATTTTTGTAAAAAAAAAAAAATGGTTTATTTTTAATTGAGGCTATTTTTTTTCTACAATTTTCATTTTATGGCAACGCCTAATTACTTCCGATCATTATGTAGTTTGTTTCATCGTGATAGATCGTTTAGTTTAAAAGTTACACAGCTTTGTATACACTGGGGTCACAAAAGCAAACAAAGCTTGGCCCATCTGGGCGCGTCGGTCTCCATACATTAATACATTTTATATGGAAACTAGACTTGTAGAGCTACACTTGATACACGCCATACGACGTCGTTCTACGTACAAATCAGGCGTGTTACACGTGTGCGTCGGTTTAATGTAGTTCTAGCTTAAAGGTAGAACTACCATGCGCACACGTGGTTCACGTACGCCGATCTGGGCGCGTCGGTCTCCATACATTTTATATGGCAACTAGACTTGCAGAGCTACATCAGATCCACGCCACGCAATGCGTTGCTACGTACAAATCAGACCTGGTCCACGTGTGTGTCGGTCTAGTATAGTGCTCGCTTAAGAAAAGAAATTCACCCCCCGAGTTGATGAAACGGGGGTCGAAAGTTTTTTATAGAGAATCCTATTTTTACGCAGGCGAAGACGCTGGCAGAAGCTAGTTGTAGACACAAGACGATACATAGAAAAGGACACTAAAAACCATCGAGATATAAGTACTAACGTACTAGAGAAGACACCGTAAATTCCTACTTTGTCTCGTTCAACTGCGGCGATCGCGCCGCACTTTGTCGAAGAAAACGCGTAAGTGCCGTGATTTACATGGCGCTTAAGACCTTTTTGCCGAGAATAAATACACTTCCGCAGCAAATCTAGCGCTGTGGTAAATTAGTTACGGTTTAGACGAATTGTTATTATTTTAGCGCTGCAGCGAACTAAAGATTCAAATTACGAAAATAGGACAATTCAGTTATTTGACGTAGCTTCTCTAGTACGTTAGTACTTATATCTCGATGCTAAAAACTAAAATGGGCGGCCTTATCGCATTCCACGATCTCTTCAAAATTAATTTAGTTACACGCATGCAACAAAATATTGAAGAGTATCGTCGTCGTAAAATCGCCGTCGGCCGTGAGTACAGTTAAGGTTTAGAAAAGATTTCCTTGTAGAGCGTCGCTCTTACCTTTATGGCCTACTAGCTTGTGCCAGCGGCTTCGCCCGCGCGAAAGTTTATTTCTCCTTACAAACTTCCAACCCCCGTTTTACCCCCTTAGGGGTGGAGTTTAGTAAAATCCGTGCTTAGCGGATGTCTATACACCCTATAAATCTGTCAAATTTTAAGTTTGTAGGTGTTATAGTTTCGGAGATTTCGTAATTAATCAATGGTATTTCGCTTTTACATATAGATTGTCGACGGACGCATAGCTTCATAGACGCGTATTCGTCATTATACGTTCGGTGTACGCCTGCGTGAAGCTTACATAAAAAAAATATTAAACTATGTCGACGGAGCAGCAACGTCGTACAGTCGTGTACGTAATACACAAGTGTGAATCCCCAGCCCCCCTAGCCAAGTTACAATCGTTTCGTTCGGCGCGAACGCCTCGAGTAGGCCACGCCTCCGAATCCTTTGTTCTGACCACGTGACTGAGCGTTGAGATGACGTCAGAACAAAGGAATCGGAGGCGTGGCCTACTCGAGTCGTTCGGGGCGAATTATACGATTATAACTTGGCTAAGGGGGCTGGTCCCTAAACTATTGTTTACTGTATCATAGAGAACCGTACAACTGTAATGACACCGCTAAAAACCCACATAGGAAAATACCTGTTTTCGTAATTACAGTTTTATGTCAGGATATTTTATTTAAAAAAAAAAAAAACTTTTGAGAAAAATAATTATATCCTTCTGCTCTGGGTGGAGCGAGAGTCTAGACACATGTCTAGACTTTTTCTGACTAAAACCCACCTGTGTTCCTTTAGATGCCCTTTTCAGATCTAGGGTCGCTATGACCCTTTCTAACAATCTGCAGCACAATAAAAAAAAATTGTTTTAGAAATAAATATTTAGAGAAATGTATGTATTATGATAATATAATTATGTACTATATTTAGTAAAATGTGTGTGTTTTGATAATATAATTATCTACATATTAGCTGCTCATATGGCTTTCCTAAGTGAACATCAAGATTTCCATGATACTAAAATCTCTTATAACACCCAAAGCAAAAAAAGGCCTTATAATAAACCCCTAGTAATTTTGAAGCAACGATTCGTCAATTTGCGTAGTGGGGGGAATAAGAGGGATGCGAATAAAAAACAAATCACCCCCGTATTACTTATATACTTGTAGGGAAAAAAAACGTCAAGTATTTTTTTTTACTTTTTATAATGTAATTACTTCGTGGGCGTTATAAATCTCTTACCTAGTGAAATTCCGAATATCTGAAAATAGAAGGACTGTGAGGGTTGCCAGCCGTCCGGGTTTCTTCGGATTTGTCCTAGGTTATAAGCAGTGGCGTAACTAGGCGAACAACGGCAAATAAACTGGGGCCCTTTTTTATGCTGGAAATTATCAAATAACATTTCCAGCTTTGGCTAGAATGGGAGGAAGTGTCAGACTTTTACTGACTAAAACAAGTTGCCACGATTAAAGTATGCTACCTATTTTATTTAGCTTCCGAAGGTGAGAGAATTTGTCGCTAGTTCAGTATGAGTTTTGCTAATTTGGTTTTGGGGTCCCCAGGTTGCCGTCTCCCCCCATCCCTTCAGCAGCTACACCAGTGATTATAGGGCTTCAGAGGAGCATCTAGGCGGGGTCTTATTTGTAGTCCCGATATAAAATTGCCAAGCCAGCCTCGCGCGATGCCGAACTATATTTTATTACTAGCTTTTGCCCGCGGCTTCGCTCCCGTCAACTGACTACTATATCCTACTCTACCCAACTCTATCTTACTATACCCTACTCTACCCTACTAAAAAAAAAGTATCCTATGTCCGTCTCCTGGTTCTAAGCTACCTCCCCACCAACTTTCAGCCAAATCGGTTCAGCCGTTCTTGAGTTATAAATAGTGTAACTAACACGACTTTCTTTTATATATATAGATATTGAGTAAGTTTAAAAAAAAAGGGATGATAATATCATATCCGAGTTGTGACAGACAGACGTAACCTCACCGATGGGTTCAGCCCTTAAAATAGTCATTCAAAGCAAGAAATTACCACAAATAGGCGGTTCTCGTCAAACCGGTACGACAAACGGTACGCTTGGAAAACATGGCCCACTGTACACGGACGCGTAGCTTCATAGACGCGTATTCGTCATTATACGCTTAAGGGCCTATTACACTACTCGATATTCAGACAGTCTTAGTCGATGTCGCGTAGTGTAATAAGAGTTAGACCGGTCTTACTCGGAACAAAAAATAAGACAGTCTGAATATCGTGTGCTGAATATCGCGTAGTGTAATAGGCCCTTTACATATAAAACTTTGAATCTCTGTCAACGAAGCGACAACGGCTTGCTTCGTGTCGTGGTTGTCGTGCGCTGTGAACAGGTGTATAATAACGAATATGCGTGTAAGAAGCTACAAGTCCATGGAGAGTAGGCTTTAGTTGTAAGTATAGACTAGCTTCTGCCAGCGGCTTCGCCCGCGTAAAAATAGGTTTCTCTATACAAACTTTGGACCCGCGTTTCATCCCCTTAGGAGGTAAATTTTGGAAAATCCTCTCTTAGTGCTCGCCTACGCCATAAAAGGAAACCTTGAGCAAAATTTCACGCTTCTATTCCCTGCAGTTTCGGCTGTGCGTTGATATGTCAATCAGTCAGTTTCTCCTTTTATATATATAGATTAAGCCTAGGTTTAGTTCAAGCAAGCATAAGTCACTTTAAATCCTACCCGCCTCCATATTCCTCGGAGCAACGCCCCGTTTAATCTCTCAAAGGGGCGCTCTTGCCTTGTTTTGCTAAGTTTAAGCCCGTTCCGAACATCTGTGCTCGCCGTTGACCGATGAAGCAGGAAAAACCATATGCGGAGATAAAAAAAGAGGGAAGCTGATCCTCCCTACTATGACGTGCCAATGCCGTGATACTGTTGTAAGTGAGAGATAGAGCTATTTGTATATCTCCATCTCTCTCTGTCCTATCGGATACCACTATATCGAATTCATGATAGTTTTTTAGTGGGTACTTTTACTCACTACTTCGTCCGCGTCAATTTCAGTTATTGCAGACGTAAATTCGAAGTTGAAACCAGATAAAAAGTAGCCTTGTTCGTCCTTGGGGATCGAGCTTAGGCCGCTTATACACGCTAAGAAATTTCACCCTGTCTGCGGCAGATAGGACCAATTCATCATGTACACGATAAGAATTTTGTCAGATCTAGGCATAAAAATTTATCGCTCCCTCACCTTCGGGTCGTGTCTAGCGCAGACAATATTTTTTCTTAATCAGCGCCAAGTACCTACACAGTTCGACACAAATTCTTGCATAGGCCCGGCGACTCTTCTTAACGTGTGCAAGCGGCCTTTTCTTTTTCAAATTTTATCAAAATCTATTCAGCAGTTTAATCGTGAAAGCGTAACAGACAGTCGGAGTTACTTTCACATTTATAATATTAGTATGGATTAACACGTCATAGTAAGAACTGATGTGAAAAATAGTATTTTAGTTGTTCTTAGTATGTTACTAAAAATCAGCAGCACTTTAAATTAGCTGGCGAAACTTCACAGAATTGATGGAGTTCTTTTTATTTGGGAAATCATCAAACGACTTCTCTCACTCTAGGGTGGAACAAGAGGACATGTCAGACTTTTACTGACTTAAAACCCACCTGTGTCCTTTAGTTGCCCTTTGCGTTCTAGGGCCACGGTCACTTTTTGAAACGTTTCTGCAACCCGCATAAGTGATGGGTATCAATCAAATCATCGACTCTTTAATTCTTTATTGTCCACTAAAACATATCATAGTACACGGTGATACAGACAGTTCATGTACAAAGGTGAGCTTAACTCAGCAATGAGTTTTTCTCCCAGCAAACCTTTATGGTTATAGAGAGAGAATATATTCGAGAGTAGGATCCAGTGCACAATATACTCTCGTAAACCTACATATCTAAGTCTAATATATCATTATTATATTCACATATATTTTTTTGTAAGTAGGTATCTCGGTTGGAGATGAATACCCATCAATTTCTGTGTGTGAAATCTGTTATTGTAATCGATCATGTATGATCACTAACCCTAAACCTATGGGATGGCAATTTAAATGCTAAATAAGCCCGCTATCGAAAAACGCTCAAACTAACGTGAACACTCAATCTCTTTTAGGAGCCAGAAGAAAAATACAGCATTTCGGAAAAGTCCAACGGCTCAGTAAAGGAAGTGTTCGTCTGTCTTGTATGCAATAAGACATTCAAGAAGAAAGAATACCTCAAAATGCACAGCTGGACGCATATGAAGAAGGACAAAGTTTGCACCGTATGCGGGGAAGGTAAGCTTTCAGTGTTTTTTTAGGACAATTACCTCGTTGGTCTCGTCGTTGCAAGCGCAACTGCTGAACGTGTGGTCCTAGGTTCGATTCCCGGGTCTGGCAAAAAGTGCTATTGGGTATACTCTGTAGCAGCCCGGAGTTTGGTGGTGTGATACCTTCGTGCCTCGGAAAGCAGGTAAAGCCGTTGGTCCTGCGCCTGATTTATCTCCACTCGTGTCGGAATGTTGTTCCATCGGACTATAACAGTAAAGGTACAGCCCTGCGTTCAAAAATGAGATTAGAGTTAACTCTAATGACGTCATCGGGTAGATACTCTACGCTCGCATTTTTGAACGCGAACGTATAGTTCAACTGTCAATGCCAAGCAACTGTCATTCCTACCGCTTACACCAACCTACCCTGCTCGGAGTTCGAGTTAGTTGGGTTAACTCTAGCGTAGCTACTCGAGTTATAAAAGAACGACTCTGAGTTGCAACTTGAAGCTACTCTGATTATTTTTGAACGCAGGGCAGAGAGTGCACCAGTGTTTGCGCACGCACTTGTGCTCTTTAATATCTCCTACGGACTTGGTTAATCTCTGTTGAGATTGACCACCGTTATCGAAATTCGGCCGGGGGGATTATGTATATTATTATTTTTTAGGAATATAATTAACCGACTTCCAAAAAGGAGGAGGTTCTCAATTCGTCTGAATCTTTCTTTTTTGTTTTGGAATCTTGTTCAGGGATATCTTCTTCGCCAACTTCTACATACACAATTTTCTTTCACCAAAACACATCAATTAAGTACATAACCGCAGCAGTCGTAGAAAGGAACAAATTATACTTCCTCGAGTGCGAACCACTCACGGTAAAAGAACAGTTGTTTATAAGGGAGTGCAATTTTATAATAACTTACCAAAAGAAATAAGGAATGCGATTTCGTTCAACATTCGTTCGTTCACAATATCTTTAACCAGAAATGTAAACTGATATTGACGATTTTTGTTTTGTTTCGAAGAGTTCGTCTGTCAGGTTATTTAAACTTCTGATGAAGAACTTCGGAGATAGGCACGGATATCGGAGATAGGTCATGAAACACTTATAATATCTAATATAGACATAATGTTATAGGTACTATATTTACATACAGTTTCCTAGCACCCAAAAAAGACCAAACTCATCGGCAACAGATATACCTAAATAAGTATCTTATCGGCTACTCTACTCATCCTTCAATTATGTCCCTTCTTCGGCAAGAGGGGGGGGGGTCGGTAACATCCGATGTAAGCATAACATAGTAGATACCTACAACGGCTAATAATACCAATCGGGACCCTGATTGTCGAAGTGGACCATTTTCCTTGAATTTTAGAGAACGGCTTATTCAGTGACCGTCGGAAGCGGGCGGCTAAAAAGGGAGAGGGGTCTGAATTATGGGTTTCTGCGATTTTATTAGGGTTCCTTACCCAAAGGGTAAAAACGGGATCCTATTACTAAGAATCCACTGTCCGTCTGTCTGTCTATCACCAGGTCCGTTTGTCTGTATCTCATGAACCATGATAGCTAGACAGTTGAAAATTTTCACAGATGGTGTATTTCTGCTGCCACTATAACAAACAACAACAAAAGGTTGTCTGTAAAAAATCGCTTTTAGCGATAAGACCGCCCATTGTGACACCCTATTAATTTTAAGTTCCTAATGTAATTTGTATTTTTGGTGTACAATAAAGAATATATCTATCTATCTATCTATCAACAAATATTAGAACCAGAATAAATAATAATAATAATAGTACCCCCTTCGTGTGCCAGCCCGACTCGGATTTGTCGTTTTTTTTTGTAATTATTTAACCTTTTTTTTCGGTGAGAAATCATCAAATAACCCTTCCTATTCTGGGTGGAGCGAGAGGGACTGTCAGACTTTTACTGATTATAATGAACCCTGCTGTGTTCCTTCAGTTGCTCTTAGGGTTTCAGA
Organism: Mythimna impura; assembly: GCA_905147345.3. Taxonomy (NCBI): domain Eukaryota; kingdom Metazoa; phylum Arthropoda; class Insecta; order Lepidoptera; family Noctuidae; genus Mythimna; species Mythimna impura. The sequence goes on along the minus strand of LR990346.1, from coordinate 24,360,126 downwards.
GTCACGGTAACTCTTTCGAACAAAAAACAAAGGGCTGCCCCCTTTGTTTTTTTTTTTTAGGTAGGAAATTGTCATGTATTTAACCCTGCTCTATGTGGAGAGTGTGAGCGTCGGACTAAGACCCGCCTATGTTCCTTCAGTTGCCCTTTGCGTTCCACAGCTGCGGTAACACTTTCGAACAATCCTGCAGCCCTGGCAATCATCAGCCCTGATGGGCCCCCTACGTCCGTTTGAAAAATACACGCGCCGTCGACCCGGGCCTAGTCCTTATAGGACGGCGAGGTACCTGTTACTCACCATCCGTAAACCCATAGTTTTTAAACTACCCTACAGAGCACGGAATCACAATTCCATTTTTAATTTTTATTTGGACCACCTCCAAAGTATAAACCCTGGCCAAAAAATATTTTATGGACGAAATCGCCCAACCCTGTAAAGAAACGCGTGATTTTTTTTAAAGCTTATTTAGAGAGTTTATCATCCATCTACCCCAGCCGTATTCAACCTTTTTTCTTCTAGAGCCACATAGTGCTTCTACCTTTTCATGATGAGCCGTAATAACCTTCAGTAAAATTAAACTTTTCACTTAATATTTTCTACATAAATGATTTTCTGCTTTCGATAAAATTACTTCATGCTACTAAGCATGCTACATGTAGGCGTAGTTCAACTTTTTCGTTTTTTAAGCGGTACCATCATTGATCGACCGACACATCTTAAGGAGTGAACACTAGTAAGCTGAGTTCCGTACAATAAAACTGCTACCAGGGGGGCTATTGGCTAACTTTTTCAATAACAGTTAACAACTAGCATTCGTTGCACACTAAACTTAGTTGTCAACTGACAATTTCATAAAATTGGTATTACGTATCACACAAGTGACTAACAAACTACGGTGGAAATTTGGTGAATTATAAAAATTTACGGTGCCTATTTGTGACCAATCTAAAATTTTATCGACTATTATACAGCTTCAAAAGCTTACACAATCGCAATTTTAAAAGTATCGATACAATAACATCTGTCAAAACGTGTTACGGTGGCTATCAAAGGCACCAGTGGCTAATGACGTCACTGCAGTTGGTCACTGAAGATAGGCAATACGAAACTAGCTGTTTGACAGTTCAATGATGCACATTGTTAACAAGTGATCATCACTTGAACTGTCAACAGAGTTACGCAATAGCCCCGCTGGACACTAAATAAAAAAAAAAATTATAATACCAAAATTTTGCTAGGCTACAGGGCCATTCAGAAATGCTTGAAGGACCAATTGAGTATAGCTGATCTACCCTCTATTCGTATACCTTTCCTATAAAAATATTCAACTAGCGTCTAAGCAACAGTCCCGAGGTTTTGTTCCGCCCTCCCCTGACGCTCTGTCAACCCTTCTTACGATAGTCGTGCACGTGTGTAGTTTTATATTTTATTTTAGTAAAAAAGGCGAGGGTTCCTTTCGAACGGTTTTAGTGGCCTGGCTGGGAAGAAACGTGTACAGACAAGGATAACAATGCGTTAGGGATATTCTAAAATTCTTTTGTGCTAATGCTAGAATAAGGCCTAGCATCCACGGACTCGTAAATTTAGACGCGTATTCAAAACTAAGTACTTACAAAACTCTCTGTCGACAAAGCTGCAGCTTCGTCGACAGAATTTCATAGTTTTGTATGTAAGCTTCACGCAGGCGTACACCAAGCGTACAATGACGAATATTTATATTTATATAAACCAGTGCTTGACTGCGATCGCACCTGATGGTAAGCAGTGATGCAATCATTGATGGTGAGGCGCACTAGTTTATTAAGAATATAATTTTATACGAATACGCGGCTGTGTAGCTACGCGTCCATGGACAATAGTAGGCATTGCAGCCGCCGAGATTCTGACCCCGACTACCAGCCACGGTAGACGCGGACTTGCGTAAGTACGTCGAGCAATGGGTAGCTCGCCGTCCGGTAATTGACCGGACCGAGCCCAGTCGTCAGCAGCGCATAGTGATCCGCGCGCTCCTCAAGGAGATGTCAGCAAACCTTAGGGGCCCAGCAGGGCCGATGCCCGCTAGCTAGGACCGCGGTTTTAGAAATTGAAAAGGAAACCCGTAGTCCTAGAACGCAAAGGGCAACTGAAGGACACAGGTGTGGTTTTAGTCAGTAAAAGTCTGACATCCTCCCGCTCCGCCCAGAGCGTGAGAAGTCATAAGATGATTTCCACAATTAAAAAAAAGGCCTAACTTTGCAAACGTGATTAGTATCGGTATTATCCATACTACATTTTTTTTTGAGTAGGGAAATCCTCAAATTATTTTGTCCCGCTAGGTGGAACGCTTTAGGTATTATCAAGACTCATCATCAACGTTTGCATCACTGCTTATAATCAGGTGGGATCGCAGTCAAGTACTAGTTTAAAAACGAGACGCCGTGTCACACTTTTATTGACTAAAACTCGCCTGTGTCCTACAGTTGCCCTTTGAGTTCTAGGGCTAGGCTAGCCCTAGCAGGCATGGACCCTACTTATCCTTTCAGTTTTGCTGACATCTCTTTGAGGCACACACTACGTGCCTCCATAGAGGTACTCGTATTTCAAGTAATCGCATTATCAGCGACTACCCATCACATCTGCGGAGTTTTGCTAACTAATTGAATCTGACTCTTTAGGGGGTCAAATCCAATTGGTCAGCACCGAAACGCACTTTCCTATGCGTCCTAATCCTTAGAACCGTCATTTACTACAGCGAGAAAGAGAGCGGGAGCGAGGCGGTGTTCGACAACACGTCAGATGTAGCTTTTAGTATTGAAATTGTGAGATATTAAAAGTATAGTATCTACAAACACCAACTATCATAGCGAAAATAACAATCCCACCAAAAACATTTTGTAAAAAACAAGCCAAGTCTTGATGGAGCTGCTTGTTTATCTCTAAAAAGTAATGAAATCTGGACAAAGTCGTGCCAAGTCTAAGGTTCCTTACTGCGATTTCTTTATTATTATAGTTAATGTTGGTTTACAGTAACATATTTGTTTGTCTAGTCATTCAAACTCAAACTCAAAATTGTTTTATTTCACACAGGCCTACATGGGCACTTATAAAACTTCAGAAGCTAGTGCACGGTTTCAATTGGTCGTTTCCTATGGAGAAGAACCGGCAAGAAACTCACTCTTTTAAAAACAAGTGCGAGTTGGACTCGCGCACTGAGGGTTCCGTACAAACTTATGTAAATAGTTCAATTCCCGAATGGAGTCTCGAAGATTTTTCCGAATCGCAAAAAATTGTTGTTTTTTTTGGTGACGTAACAACAAATTTACTGTTTTCACATTTATTCCTATACCTGTGCTATAAGATCTTGCTTTATACCAAATTTCAGGATTCTGAGTCAACGATAAGTAACCTATGAATTTTGATTCCCTTGAGAGTGTCGAAAATACATTTTTGGCGACATAAACAACCGTATCTTTTTTTTCATTAACTTAGAAGTTTGATTTTTTCACAGCTTCGAGGGACCGCAGACCTAAGTATATGGTTTTAATTTCAACTCGATACTTCCACGCGTTCCTAAGATAAAAGGTCTTGACAGACAGACGGACGGACAACAAAGTGATTCTATAAGGGTTTCGTGTTTTCCTTTTGAGGTACGGAACCCTAAAAATTATTGATTCTACATTACTGTTCAGCGGAACAGTAATGTAGAAACAATGTAAATGTAAGAACAGTAGTGGCTGGGCAAAGGTCTCCCCCCAGACATTCTTCTCCCTCAGCGTCTCAAACCAGACGTAATACGATATTTTATCACGAATCGAAAGGTTGTCATTGGAGAGAGCTCCGTCTCTCTACAGCCATTTTTTACTTATTTATAAAAGATTTGAACGCGTGCTCGAAGTGCCAAAGCCAAGGTTTCGGGTAGGGGGTGTGGTTACGCCCCCCAAATTGTTGGCAAGCCGTAAATAGGCATCAAGTTTCAGAATATTCCAGGAATTAGTTTCGTAGCAGAAATGCCTTATTTCGGTTATAGGTACTTAAGTTTATAATAATACTAGCTTCTCCAAGCGGCTTTGCCCTCTTCAAAGAAACTTTCTCCGTACAAACTTTGGAACCCCATTTTACCCCCTAGGGGTGTTCGTAAAATCCGTTCTTAGCGGATGTCTACACCCTATAAGGAACCTACCTGCCAAATTTCGTGATTAATCAGTGAGTGGTATTTCGCTTTTATATAGGTCGTGGCCAGATCTTAGAAGACCAGACCCGCCCCCGGGAATTTCTAGAGATAACGTGTTCCTGAACGCAAAGGGAAACTGAACAACACTGCTGGGTTTTAGTCAGTAAAAGTTTGATATACACTCGCTTCACCCTAGACCGGGGAAAGTCATTGAATGAATTCCAACCTGAAAAAAAAAAGCTTCACGCGGGTTTTAAAAATATTTGACATTCTCGGCTTTATCTATATAGGGTGACTGGCAATTAGTGTACGATACTTAAACACGTGATTGTGCTCATGATAACAAACAATTTTTATTATGGGAGCAAAGCCGAAATCGCGAAAAAAATAACAGCTGTTCAGTACATTAGGCAAACATAAATGTACTGAACAGCTGTTTTTTTTTCGCGATTTCAGGTTTGTTCCCATAGTAAAAGTTGTTGGTTATCATGAGCACAATCACGTGTTTAAGTATCGTACACTAATTGCCAGTCACCCTATATATATATGAAATGCTTTGTCCTGAATCAACGCACAGCCTAAACCACTGATCGTAAAGACCTGCTTGCTACTGAACTTGGAGGGTATATTCTTTGTATGACGTAGGCATCCGATAAGAAAGGATTTTTCGAAATTCTACCCCTAAGGGGGTGAAAAAGTGGGGCAAAGTTTGTATGGGACAACGTGATTCCTTGGTTCAATCTACTTCAAATTTTGCACGAACATACTTTAACAGAATTAATGAAAGACGAGTTACGTATTTTATTGAAATTCATCCCCTAACGGGGTTAGAAAGGGGTGGAAAGTTATTTTGGGGGTGATTTGCTCCGAAGGTGATATCAAAATTCTTTAGTGCTTTTGATTTAAATTACATTTTATTTTGACACATGTTTGAAAACTCAAATGTCAAACAGATGATTTTGCTAAAACCCTTCTAAATATGCATGCGGAATTGCTTTCATATTTTGTATGGCAAAAAAATAAACTTGACTGTGTCTGTTTTTAAAAATGGGAGCAGAGTTTTTTAATATCAATGGGAAATTAATAAACCTTACTATTGTACCAATAATGGGGGATGGCGCCTTCCTTTTCCATACGCTTTCATTTGTTGTACGGCACACAAAAACTCTCAGTGAATAATCGTAAAGAAATTGTGTGGCATGTGACGCATAATTAGGATGAATTTGCTGTAATGTCTCATGACCGTCATGGCAACAATCATCATCACAAAAGAAGAGTATATATTAGATATGTTACAACACCCTACATATGGTGGTTTCTGCGAGTTAACTGTAGCCGATTAAATATACACTTTTGTATTTGAAGTGTATCGAAATGGCAACCTGTATGCCAAATTTGGTACAGAAGACCAAACCTATCAAAAGTTTAGGTTTTTCTCAAGAGCTTTCTATACTTTGATCCCTACGCTGACGCCGATAGTGATAATAACGCTGATGCATCTTCGTTTACTTCGACACGAGGTCAGGGGTCCATCATCCTTCGATGACTTGAAAACTGTCAACAATGTCCTCCAAACAATTTTTCAATTAGCTTGCTAGAAGACGACAAACATTGGAATTCTGCCCTAGAGGAAGCAGCCTTATGCGAGTCGCCATTTAAAATGCATGATTGTTCTCGAGGAGAGTCTGTATTTATTCCTAGAATTCCCCTAACACCATCAAATTATCACTTCAAATTCAATAGAGTGCAGTTTCCCATCAAAGTCTGCTTCGCAATAACCATAAACAAAGCTCAAGGTCAAACTCTTAAGGTAGCGGGAGTAGGTAGACTTGAGAGAAAGCTGCTTCTCCCACGGCCAGTTGTATGTGGCATGCTCCAGAGTAAGCGCACAGAGTAGCCTGGTGATTCTAGCACCCGAAGGAAAAGTAAAAAATATTGTTTACAAAGAAATACTGCGGTAGGTATAAGTATTATTTCGATTTTATAATAGATAGAAGAAATAAGAAGAAGGTTATAAAATTAATAACGTAAAAAAAAAAAACAAAGTCCTATATAGGATTTTTTAATTTTATTATTTTCAATATTATTTAAGACGTAGGCGAGCACATAGAGGTTTATCCAAAATTCGCTCCCTAAAGGGATGAAAGGGGGTTCCAAAGTTCGTATGGTGAAATCTAATTTTACGCGAGCGAAGCCGATGGCAGAAGCTAGTCCTACTATAAATATACACGTATTATACATAATACATCTAACTTTCTTCTTCATGATTCACTCTGTCTATTGGTGAAAACCGCATGAAAATCGGTTCAGTATTTTTTGAGTTTATCGTGAACAGACAGGCAGATAAATGTGGTGGGGGATGTATATAACAAAATAATTATACATAGTGTAAAATAAGGATTTGCGGCTCGACAGATGGAGATTTTAAAATGAAGTCTTCATTTCAAATATAAATGATTTTTAGCCAGTACGATTCTGTAGCATGCTTCGCGCCAAGCTATTTTTATACGAGGGGTAGTAGCCTTGCTCCCCTCCATTTATGATCCCGCGTCAACTTTGTAATTTACTTTTTTTTTATAACGAAGAGCTCGGCTTCGATGACTCAGCTGGGACCAATCCAAAAAGTTTCTACTCTTAGCGCAGGTAGGTCTGACTCAGATTGTAGCCACAACGAAAAAAAAAGAAATCTTACTAAAAATAGTATTGTAGAGAAAAACTGACTTTATTGTAATCGGGTGTAGATTCTGATTTCATTGTTACTTTATGTAGTAAGGGGATAGTTGGTACATTTTATCTTTATCCTCATGTGCTGTCGAGGACCTAAGGATTTTCAAGGTTATTTTAGCGGAAAAATGATGGTGTGATTTTGTGATAAACTTTTTAAACCATATGCTTAGATGGTGGTGATCTTGTTTAGAGGACGAATTATGGCGGCTGACACGAAACATATGCGAATTGAAACGCCGGGAGAAGTGACCTAGAAAGGGACATACACAAACTTTCTTCAGAAAGCCAATTTTTTTCGCGGCTGGCCACTCCTCAAAGAGTGGACTTACCGCCGCGATTGATGCGTGCCCAGTCAAAAGCCTGTTTAGTTGAATAAGAGAATGGTCGGTGTCGGTTCCTTATAGTATATCATCAAACCAACTGAAAGACAACCGCAGCTGGATATACGCTTCCTCGCCTATCAACTGCCTTATTGACCGATCCCGTGCTTCACTCTTACTTACGGTGCGTAGTACTCAAAACTGGTGTGCTTGTATGACTTAAAAGTATGAACGTAAAGATTATGTAAAGAATAAAGCAGTTGGCACCATGTAGGTAATTTCTGCCTACCCTATGAGAATAGGGCTTGAGCTTAAAATATAAGTGAATTAGTCTGTGTAATCGCAAAGCAAGTCCAAATACTTAGCATTAAAATATTTTCTATAACATTTTCTAAAACTCATTCCCACAGTCACCCCGCCAAATGATTTTTTTCTCCTCTCCCATTTTAAGTCGCTAGGGAGCAACCCCAGCCCCTCCATTTTTTGCTATATCTTTTTATTTTGGGCGAGCTAAAAGGGCTTCCCTCCCCTTTGTATTGGTTTTTGTGGGTCTTGGGTATTTCTGAATAAATATGCAAAGGGTTTTGCTTAAAGTTTCAAGGCTTGGAAAAGGATGAGCTTTACTTTTGGGACTAAATAATGAAAAGGTACTTTAGAGGAAGGTTCTATAAACTATGAATGCGTCAATGTATTTTCAAGTTTACGCCCTTGTCCTTCATCACAACTTACATTCCTTCATTGTGAATACAGCTAAGGAGTGGAATTCCCTGCTGGACTCTGTTTCCTGATAGCTACAACCTAGGGGCCTTCAAGTCAAGTCAAGAGTGAATAGGTTACTTCTAGGAAGCGTGCTTCATCGTCCACCACATCATCATATGCCATCAGGTGAAGTATTTATTTATTTATACTTTATGCACAAAGGAGTACAGAGGCGGACTTAATACCTTAAGGCATTAAGTCGCAAGTAGTGGTAAAACTGGCCTGCCAATTGCAAAAAACTTAAAAAAAAAATGTTGGTCTAACCTGGCGCTTTCACCTGCAGTCAAGAGTGAATAGATTACTCTGGGCGAGCGTGTTCCATCGGCGACCACATCGTCCATCACCATCTCAGGTGAGACAGTGGTCAAACGCGCGCGAGCCAATCAATAATTTTAAAAAGAGGCGTCCACTGCTGATCAAAGGTCGTCTCTTAGTATCTCCACAACAACCGGTCCTTACTTCATTGTGTGACTTATCAGAACTAACCTCGGTATGAAAAAAAGCCGATTTAAAAAAGTTAACAAAACTTAAAGAGGTCGAAGTTAGCTGTTACATTTCCACAAACCGTGGAACGTAACGCGCTGTCGATCCAGCCTCCCTAGCCAAGTTACAATCGTATCGTTTGCGCCGAACGCCTCGAGTAGGCCACGTGTCCGATTCCTTTGTTCTGACGTCATCTCAACGCTCAGTCACGTGGTCAGAACAAAGGAATCGGAGGCGTGGCCTACTCGAGGCGTTCGGTGCGAACGAAACGATTGTAACTTGGCTAGGGGAGCAGACCTCCTTGTCGGCCCGTGAGCTAGATGTCCATCGTCCGTAAACCCATCTATCCCTAAATCCCTACGTACGTACTTATTTGCTTTGTTTACTTTCATACATTTGGTCAGACACGCACGTTGGTTTTAAGCACCTTAAAATAATGATATGACCACTAAAAGTGACTGGCAATTGCAATAACAAGTATTCAATTGTTAATGTAATTTATTATTTTTTGTCATTGGATTTCTGTAATGGTTTCTGTATGTATGTATGTATAGATAATAATAAATATTATAACAAATTATATTTTTAACAAAAACCAAAACATTTAAGTTTTAAACCCCAACGGTTTGGACTTCAAATTATATATTACTTGTCACAAACTTAACGTACTTACTTTTAAGCCAGTGCGGCGAACACTACAGAAAAGGGGGACATTAATTGAGTCGTGAAACACGAGTGGGGGTAGGGATGTCCCCTCGCTTCTAATCGAATCGACAGATTTTGAAAAATGTAAAGCTGATCGAATGAATTTTAAATCTTGTTCTGCTAGCGGCCTCACCCGCGAAATAGTTGAAAATTATTTCAAGCGAACATACTCCTGGGACTAAAAATACCCTTTGTTATATTCCAAGACATGGTCTCCCCGTGTGCCAATTTTTATACAATTCCGTAAAAACGATTTAGCGTAAAAAAGTAACAAACTTATACACGCAGACATACCAACTTTCACCTTTATAAGTGTAAATAGAGACGTGAGCAGGAATTTAATTAATCATATGGGATTCTTTAATTGCCTTTTGATCGGCTGTTCAACTGCCGCCTCACACCAGCGACTTGAAATCTATCCCCTGCTGGGTAACGTCTTTTTGGTCACCTAGTCGCTGTTGTAACAGTGCGCCCCGTCCGAAATCGCGAGATTTCTCCACGTTCAGTAAAATACGATATTCCAGAAACTACGCATAAATCCGACCCAACTCACCCGACTATACGGGTGACCAGACAGTTGCAAACTAGCGTTCCTATGGTTCCAACCAAGGTCACCTTAGTTTATTAGTTTGGTTTGTGTTGCGGCTACATGGACGTAAACCACGCGCCAACATGTTCGGTGATTGGAAAAACGCGCATCCAAACCAAGGGCGTTGAAGGTCATGGTTTACCACTGCTGTCTACAGGGATTGAAACTAGCAAGGTCACCTTGATTGGGACGTTAGTTTGCAACCATCTGGTCACCCCTTAACGCATGCGCGCTTTTTTGACGTCGACTCAATGAGTCGGTGTTACCGCTGAGAGGACTACCCCCATTACTGAATTCAGCATATGAAAACCTGTCAAAATTTGCCATTAAAGCAGGTTTAGACACGTTCTCAACTCAAAATTCTCATTTCACAAAGCCGCGCTTAAATTTTATGCTGGTACAGTGGGTTGCATGTCAGTGGTACCGAAACCAGTATAAGCTTGCATCGCATTTTATTGAAACTTTACTACGACTGCTCAAGGTCAAAATGTTGCTATGGGAATGTTCTGAAGAGTTACCGCGGCCCTGGAACGCAAAGGGCAACTGAAGGAACACAGATGAGCTTTAGTTAATAAAATTCTGACACGCCCTCTCGCTCCACCCAGCACGGGAAAAGTTATTTGATATTTCCCACCTCAAATTCTATTCAAACTTCGTCGAGTTGGCGCAGTGGTTGAGCGATTGGCTGCCTGCCGCGCTCCGTGTCGCGGGTTCGATCCCCGCACGGAACAAATATTTTTATCGGCTATAGATAAGTAGATAAGTGTTCCGAGTTTGGATGTCTTTTATATGTGAGTTGAGCACCCACGATACAGGAATAATTCCTAGTGTGGGCCAACGTTTTTTAAAGTAGCAAAACTGAGTAAGGGGCCGTTCAAGTATTACGTAAGCAGATTTTTTGCAAATATTAACTCCCCCCCTCCCCCTTGTCAGCAAAAATAAGCAAAACTAGCCTCCCCCCTCATGCTTACATAAACATTGGTACAAGCATAATTTCAATGTGTTCTGGTTTCGTTATTAATTTATGAGCAGTAATTGTAAGTCTACAAATAAGAACAAACTTCATTTAAAATTTTGACATATTAATTCAAATTAACAGTGACTGAGGACTGTTAATTTGATTTAATGTAATGTCAAAATTTAAAATGAAGTTTGTTTTTTCCATGATACACGAATCCATGACTCTAAATCTTCAATGACATTGAATGTTTGCTGCTTAGTGATGTGTGTCGTGTCTACTCATTTTCTTGCGACTTTGGAACATCGACGTCGTTTTCACGAACAAAAAATACAAACATCCGAATTGAGAACCTCCTCCTTTTTTAGAAGTCGGTTAAAAAACAAAAAAAAAATTATAATACTGCTGACTTAATCACCATCTAGACCCCCCAACCCCCATGTCATTAAAAATAAGCAAAGCAAAGACCCCCCCCACCCCCCTGTAGTGCTTACATAATACTAGAATGGCCCCTCTAAGTACTAGGTATATACCTGCTCAAGGTCAAAATGTTACCACTAAGGGCAACGGCAACGTAACGCGTACTGTGAAGTTTAAATAAATAATAGAATTTATGCCTCATTCATAAACTAATGTTAGTGTAGCTAGAACCACCCAAAAACACGTCTAACCCATCTTAGGCCGTCGAGACTTAAACACCCCCCATTTCTAAGTTTAACTAGATACAATACGGTATAGTTCAGCTTAGGATTTGGTCGATAAAAGTCTTTTCGTGACCTCTATCCCCGCCGGTGTACCCTTGTCTCAAAGCTTTACTCTTCAATAAGGGATATTTTTTTACTGTGCATCAAAAATCTTATTCTTCACTAAAAATACTATCATCATCATCATCTTCCTGCCCTTGTCCCGTGTTATTTGGGGTCGGCGCAACACGTTTTTTTCTTCCATTCTGCCCTGTCACTCGTCATGCTATCACTAACTTCCTTTTCTTTCATATCACTCTTCACACAATTCATCCATCTTTTCTTTGGCCTCCCTCGCCCTCTCCATCCATCCACATGTATGCTCATAACTCTTTTAATAACATGCGTTTTATCCCTCCTCTTCACATGACCATACCAAGACAAACGATTCCCCTTCAACTTTTCAGTCACTGGCGCCACTCACTAATTATAGCAGCCCGACTCGGACCAGTCGAGTCAGTGCTACCTCGAGCTCTTAACGCGATCCATTTGAAGATCTAATCTGAACTGTTAAAGGGATGGAGCTATATAGGGTGTATAGCTCCATCCCTCTTTCTCACTCACACGACTGACATTTTAAGACGTCATGTTAAGTCCCCCCAGGTTAGGTTAGAAGGGGATGGCGGGGTCTAATGAGCGAGCGAACACAGACCCCACCATCCCCTTCGTGGTTATTTTATTTTAAACCACCCAGAAGAGTAGTATATTTTGTGGCACAAAATATAGTATTTTTGATGGAACTATGACATCATAGTATCCATATTGGACATCTCTTATTAGCAGCTTTGAAACTTTTTGACTTCGTTGTTGATGAAGATATTTTTTTTTTCATATTTGCTTACTAGAGCTAAAAATTATTTAATTTTGAAAATAAAATAATTGCATACGTATTATTCCCTAATGCAAAATCTAAAAAGCTTAAGTACCTATGGTTATTGTAGGTTATTGGCAACGAAAATGTTAACATTTGGCGGGAACGGAAAAGTCATGTCAAGCTCACTGAAACTCAATTTAAAGGACAACTGAAGAAACTCAGGTGGGTTTTAATCAATAAAAGTCCGACACTCCCTCGCGCCCCACCCAAAACGGGAGGAGTTTTTTTGATGATTTCCCACCTCAAATAAAAAAAACCGGCCAAGTGCGAATCGGACTCGCGAAGGCTTTCATCCCGTCCGTCGCAAAAAACGGCTCGCCCATAAATATTTATTTCATACTGTTTTTAGTTATAATTTTTTATTATAGCGACAACAGAAATACATCTGAGAAAATTTCAACTGTCCGGCTATCACGGTCCACGAGATACACCCTGGTGACAGACAGACGGACAGCGGAGTGACAGCAAGTGACAGCAATAGGGTCATGTATTCAAAACCCTGAAAAGGATATCTAGGTCTCGATATTGAGACATGTTAGTATCTGGTATAATGCGGCTGTGGGGATCTTACCCGCCATTCTATTATGGTATTATTCAACAACTTTACACTGACCTGCAAATTGATTGGCCTGTTGGTCTAGTGGTTAGTGACCCTGACTGCTATGCCGGAGGTCGTGGGTTCGATTTCCTCCCAGGATAAATGTGAGATGAGCACGATCATTCGTTCTGTGTCTGGGTGTAATTTATCTATAATAAGTATGTATTTAGAAATATATAAGTATGTTTATCCGTGGTCTAGTATTCACGCCACAAGCTCTGCTTAGTTTGGGACTAGATGGCGTTGTGTGATAGTTGTGGAATATTAAAAAAAAATGCTAAAAACTTGAGAAAACTTTGAATTTCGCGGGCTATCCTGGCACTTTCACCGTACATAAAGTTACTCCTACGTTCTCTGCAATCCCACGCTTGGACACAAGAGCGCACTTGGTAGGGCATCGTTCTTTTGTTTTTTTCTCTCCTTCGACGTACTCGACCCCTTCTTCGTAAACGCAAGAAGTGAAAGGCAACAATTATTGTTAACTATTCAAGGTCAAATTATATAAGTCAGTGAAACTCTTTAGTTCTGATGTTTATTAATATTTTATCAAGATAATTAAATCTATACTTCTAGTAGCCCCCATAAAACTCTCATGCTTACGTCTGCAAAGTTCCACTTGCTCATTTAATTGTATCTTATAAGAGGCTAAAATGTGTGTATGTTTATTACGCCTTCATATTCAAATGTCTGAACGGATTTAGATGAAATTTAGCATACGGGTGGACAATACCTTGGAAATAGCACGTAGGATACTTCTTATCCTGGGAATATGTTCCTGTGGGATAATTTTCTACTTATAGAAGCTAGTACATACATAAACTTATGCATTTTCTGCCATGAGAAAGAAAGAAAGAAAGAAAAATTACATATAAGTAGACACTTAAGATTAAAAAGAAAAGAGAAAACTAATATTGTGTGTCTCGCGGCTGCGCCAAATACTACCTATGCTGAAACTACAGAGTGATCCCTAGAAGAGTTTCCAAAAGTAGTTCCACCATAAAAAAATCGTTCTGCAATCAAGATATGAAAGCTGCATTATGCAACGATAACATTGCAACATAGACTTGCTTTCTATCCTCGCGCAGTGAACGGGTTGGCCTTGCCCTCTCGTCCGTAGGCCCGTAGGGTCGGAGCGAACCGGTCGTGCCCGTTAGTTGAGATGGCAGGTGACGTCATAAGGGTACATCCCCCTCATGTTGCGTCAAATACCTTGGGGTTGATGGCATGTAATACCTGAGTAAAGGATTGTCTTGCGTATGGACAGGTGGTTAATGTATCTGTACTACTTTTTAACTGTGTACACGGTTGTGCTCATACAGAAATTACTTGATATTTAGCGGGGATATACGGATACTGATATAGGAATAATAATATACCGGTTTCGGATATGGTTACCCCTAGTTTCGGATAGTTCTGGTTACGGATATAAGAGTTATAAGAGCAAAATACAAATAACAAGATTTTAGGTACTTTTATTTCTAGTCTAGATTATTATTCATTTGTTTGGTCGGGCAAAACAAACAGAAACCTGGAAACGTAACCTGTCATTTAGTCTCCGACTTTATCTGAAACTATCCGAAGCTTTTATATCGGTAGGTATCGGATATTTTTTTTAATTTTGGATAATTATCCGATAGTTTCAGTTCAAGGTTAGGGAGATGCAAAAAATCTCTGAAAGTAGTAAAAAAAAAAACAATTGTGAATAGGTTTGTACGTACCGAGTGTAGCCGAGTGCGTGTTGCTTACCGCGTTTGGCTATCTGATTGGTTAAGAGCTTGGAGATAGCAAATCGGAGCGCCGAACTTCATAAACGTGTAAAACAACTCGCACTAGGCACTCTGGACTTAATTTCTTCTTCACAGAGGAAAAGAAAATTGTTAATGGTTACAGAAAAACGTGCGTATACACGTAATGTTGTTATGACGACTCCCCCTTTTTTTGTGATCAAGATGGATAAAGGGGGTGACGGTTAACAACACTTGTATGGGTGCTCCATCTGCCAGTAAGCGTGAACAAATTTGACATAGTCAGCGATATTTGTGAGAACGGACGAGATTGAATAACAATTTTTGCATTGGTTAACCTCAAGTGCGAGTCGATCTCGCGCGCCGACGGTTCCGTACAAAATGTACCTACATAATTATGTAAATACTTCTATTTCGGACTCGTGTCGCGAAGATTTTTCCAATTCGGAAAACTCATTATTTTGTGACGTAACTACAAATTTACAGTTTTCCGACTTCTTCCTTTAATTGTGCTATGTGACACTGCTTCTTGCCAAATTACAGGATTCTAGGTCAACGGGAAGTACACTACCTATAGGTTTCGATTTCCTTGCGAAAGTCAAAATATGCGCCATATACGGAGCATAAACGGCTTTATCTTTAGATTACGTTGACTTTTACTGCTTCAAGAGGTAGCAGACTTGTTCATTACCTCCACGCGTTCTCAAGAAAAAGTGTCTTGACAGACGGACAACAAAGTGATTCTATAAGGGTTTCGCTTTTACCGAATGAGGCACGGAACCGTAAAAATAAACATATAATCTACTATACAGGGTGTCTTTGATATCGACGTCGAATACAATGGATCTAGTACATGATTACACCCCCCAGTGGTGGAATTTTTCGTCGGTTTTTTTCCTATATATTTTTTTTAATCTTTACGTTTTTTAATTTAAACTGTATAAAATGTTAATGAATTACTTTAAAAAAATATATTTAATTTTATTTAAAAAAGTAATGAATTACTTTTAAAATTAAAAATGTCTTTGGGGTTGATTAGAATAACGACTTTGTCTACCCTGATGACTTTTTAATTAATTAATTTTTAAATAAATAAAAAAAAAAATTACTAAAATACGAGTATCATCGGGGTTCGTTAGAATAACGATTTTACACAGTTTAAAATAAAAAAGTACAGATTTTTTAAAATCAATTAGGAAAAAACCGACGAAAAATTCCACAACTGGGGGGTCCAGAATCATGTACTGAATCATATACTTAAGTGTGAAGATATTTTATTCTGTCTGTTGAAATAATCATTATAAATAATCATCATTTCATCCGAAAGACGCCGTCGGGTACTGGACGTAGGCGTCCCCCAAACGTGGCCAAATCGTCCATTAGATACATATTGGTCCGTATAGTTTTTAACATTGACTAATTCGATGATTTTGCCCACAATCAGCGTTTTTCAGACCCCATTTTTTTTTTGTTTTGAGGTTAGAAATCATCAAATGACCTCCCGCCCTTAGTGGAGAAGAAGGGAGAGAGAGTTTCAGGACTACGATAACTCTTTCGAACAAGCCTGCAGCCCAAGATTGTAGACTCCATGGGGTTTGACGTACGTATGCGTAGGTAGGTGATAGCGATATCAGTAGCGTGTACTCTCAGTCGATGACCCTCCCAACCGCATTCATCCTGCTGCGCATTTTGATAACGTGGTATTATGTGGTTGTATTTTTATAACTATTACTCACCCACTACTTTGTTTCTGGTATTATAAAATCTGAATGCTGTACAGTTGTACTAATACTAATATTGGGTACTTGACTCAATTTTTAGGGTTCCGTACCTCAAAGGAAAAAATGGAACCCTTATAGGATCACTTTGTGGTCCGTCTGTCTGTCTGTCTGTCAAGACCCTTTATCTCGGGAACGCGTGAAGCTATCGAGTTTAAATACCATATACTCAGGTCTGCGGTCCCTTGAAGCTGTGAAAAAATCATACTTCTGATTAGCGAAAAAAAAAAGTTACAGCCGTTTATGTCGAAAAAAAAAACGTGTATTTCAACACTCTCAAGGGAATCAAAATTCATAGCATACTTCCCGTTGACCTAGAATCCTGAAATTTGACATGAAGCAAGGTCTCATAGCACAAGTAGTAGGAAAAAATCAGAAAACTAAATTTTTAGTTATTTGGAAAAATATTCGTAACTCAATTCGGTGGGCACGCCACAATTATGGCGGTAAGTCCCCTCTTTGAGGCGTGGTTGGAAAGACCTCACGGCGTCCTCACCTTTCGCATGACGCAGGTTCTCACCGAACACGGTAAGTTCGGGAAGTTCCTGCACCGGATTCGTGCGGAAGCGACGCCCGGGTGTCGCCACTGTGTGGACCGCCCGGAGGACACGGTGGAGCACACGGTGGAGGTGTGCCCCGCTTGGGCAGAGCAACGCCGTGTCCTCGTGGGGGCGATCGGCGGCGGCGATCTCTCGCGCCGGGCTTTGGTACAGGCCATGGTCCGGAGCGAGGAGGAGTGGCAGGCGGTCGCCTCCTTCTGCGAAGCAGTAATGCTAGCAAAGGAGGCGGCCGATCGCGTGAGGCAACGGTCCTCACGCCCCAACCGCCGTCGGGATTCCGATCCCGATTTCCGGCCACCGTAGGCGCGGGCTTGCGGACGGCGAGCAATGGGTAGCCCGCCGTCCGACCGTCCGGTAACCGTCCGGACCGAGCCCAAGTCGTCGACGGCGCGTATTGTTCCACGCGCGCCTCAGGGAGATGTCAGCAAATCGTAGGGGCCCAGCAGGGTCGAAGCCTACTGGGGCCATGGGTAGTGTGAAAACGAAACCCGGGGCCCTGGGACGAAGGCAACGAAGGAACAGGAGTGGGTTTTTAGTCAGTAAAAGTCTGACACTATCTCCTGCTCCACCCAAGAGCGGGATTTGTCATTTAGATGATTTTCCCACCTAAAAAAAAAAAAAAACTCAATTCGGGAATTGAACTGTTTTCATAGATAAGTGTGTAAGGAACTTTCAGTGCGCGAGTCCAACTCGCACTTGCCCAGTTTTTTTTCTGTTTAAGTTTCTATATACATAGTTGTTTGTTCATTGTGTACCAAATAAACATGTTATCTTTCTTTATTTTTTCTGTTCAGTTGTGGGTATCGAATTGTTGGTTGGTTATGCACATAGCTGCATACACCTTGGCTCTCAATCCACCGAAAGCTAAGGACGATTCTGGATGGACCTGGTGTCTACGGTATTGTTTGAACGCAAAGGAACACGTGTAGGTCTTAATCAATAAAAGACTGACACTCGCACTCGCTCCTCCCGAAACGGGAAGACTTATTAATTAATAACTTCCCACACAAAAAATTTGAAGCCTAACATAAGTCTGTCCGTTAGTAACGATACTCGACTATACTGGCATATGAATCATAATAAAAAGTAATCAATTGATATTATTTTTTTGTCAAGAGAGATATTTTTTCTCAATATAAAAGCGTGTTTTATGTTAGTTATAGCACAAATTACATAATTGCTAATTAAAGGCGTAACAGGGTATGTCAAGGGTGGGGCAGGTTTCACGTAACCTTGAACCCCTCCTACCCAAAGTGCGTGGCGTTAGGTTTGTAGTTGTTTTTCCGCAATAACCGTGACGACAGAAGAATCTAACAGGCATAATTATCTAGTAGTGTATTGGTGGTTATGGGCTTTATGGCATAGTTTTACTACTTATTAGCATAAGCATAATCAGCTTAATAATGTTCCCACTGCTGGGACACCGTACCTAATCTACCATGCGGGCCCAGTGTGAGTTGGTGGATGTCACAAATGTCTTCGAATTTTTGCTTCTATGACATGCCAGTTGTCTCACCTTGACCATTTTGAGTTACTACTTATTGAAAATCTTAAATAATCGTCAATGTTCCACGACCTAAACCTCTAGGTACAGTTATAAGCATGATATTTTACAAATTAAGTTCGTAATAAAAAAAAAAAGGATGGCAGTTTTGTGTGGAAGTTAGAAATGAGAAAGTTGGTACTTCTGTGTAAGTTAGTTTTTTGGAATCTCATCCCCTAAGGGTTGTGTATAGTTGTCTATAGGAAATCCCATCGGGTAGGTAGATAGCGTTTCTTTTGGCTAAAATCTATCTATTCATATAAAACAAAATAAGAAAAGTCTTCACTCATTCATTCATTGACTTATCAACACTCCGGCCATATCTTTTTTTTTGAGGTGGGATATCATCATTATCACCTCCCGCTATGGGTGGAGGGAGAGGGAGTGTCACACTTTTACTGCCTAAAACTCATCTGTGTTCCTTCAGTTACCCTTTATGTTCCAGGGCTGCGGTAACCCTAAGCTAAAGTATTTCTTGGACCTAGAAATTAGAAATTTTGCACAGAGATTACTTTTAATATGTAAATAAAGAACAAAGCACTTTTTAAATTCAACTCCTAAGGGGGCAAAAAGGGTGGCAAAGTTTCTATGGATAGATCGTTTGTGGTCAGATTTATTTGAAACTTCGTTTTAAGAGGGTCCTTTTCCACTCGGCTATCGTCAACATCGAGCATGGTTTAAAAGCTTGTTGCTTCATCTAACGCAATTCAACGCGATGTTTGATGAAGAGGCAATGCAAATAAAGAAAGACAACGCCTGAAAACTGTTGGCATTCGGTAATTCCGTGATTTACTAGAATATTTAACAAAACTTGTTCCAGAAAATACAGGTTTTTTTTAAAACCCTTAAAAGTTTTTCAGTAAAATTGTCGTTGTGCCAGGCTTCTATTGATGTATGTACTTTTTCATATTTTTAATGTATGAGTACATTATGGAGGGGCAAAGTTCACGTAAAATAGCAGATTTTCAGAGGTCTTTACTAGATTAGTTTTACATAAATTTATGTTTTGATTTCTATAGAAGCCTAGAGAATATCCACAAGATAGCTGTGTATCCAAAATATCTGGAGAAAGATGTGTAATAACATCATAATCACGTAAGAGCGGTTGTATGAAAATGTACCTCAAAAAGGACGCTCTTAATGCTCTTTGGTATAATTAATCAAACACGTTTTCCAGCATTTTCTAAAATTCAACCCTTAAAGGGGTGGCAAAGTTTGATGTTTATTAAGCAACCACGTCTCAACGGAGTCGTATAAAACTTGGCTAACGTGTAGACCATGACCTACTCTGTATACCAGAATAATGTTCCCTTGGGTAAGTAAAAGTTTTGAAAGACGTGTGTCTCTCAATAACGCACACCGATGGTAATTCGTTGTCTACCTCACAAGAGAAGGATCAGGATATATCTGTTCAAAATTGTTTTTAACACAGTTTGGTCTCATCACAGGCTAGAGAGAAGTCGCTAGTTTAAAATAAATTTAACACCGATGCGGAGTTGGGGGGCGAGTCGCTGGTCTTCAATGTACTCATGTTATTGAGAAAAAGAGTAATGAAAGAAAAAGCTCTATAAGATAGTGTGACAAGTAACATGTACATGCCAATATGGTAATGTTGTTAAGATCCGTAATTAATTATAATGTATCTAGCCTGCACTGTCTTACTGATTGTCAAAGATCGTCCTTCATTCCTTCCATTATTCCAAGCTCTAAGCCACTTTTTCCTAAAGTAAAGCATCTAAGGTGTCCCGCCATGTCCTTCGAATTTGCCGCGACCTCGTTGTACAATTTCAGGGCATGAATTTTGTGTTTTACGAGCCCACCGCTTGATCAGCATGCGAGATACATGTCCAGCCTAGTCCCACACGCTTTTACATTATTGGTTTCTTAAAATACGAACCTTTGATCCGGACAAGCAACATAATGGGTAGGCACCCACATAAAGTTACAAATGTGTATAGAAAGTACGTAGACAGGAATATGGCTATTACTAAAGTGGTCCTTAGATCAACGGCGCGCATCGGTCACACCTATGTTAGGTAATCTGCAGATACATGTGCCTATGATGCATCAGAGTTTGCTGTTTTAGTCTGGTTGGAACTTACATCGGTTCTTTTTGTAGAGGGAGAGGGAGAGGGAGTGTAAGACTTAACCCACCCGTATTCCTACAAGGGCCCTACCACAAGCTCTTAACGCGACCCATTTGACGATCTAACTGTTAGTGGGAAGGAGCTATAAAGGGTGTAAAGCTCCATCCCTCTTTCTCGCTCGCACGCTTATCATTTTAACACGTCATGGTAAGGCGCCAGTTGCCCTTTACGTTTCAGCCCCCCTAGCCAAGTTACAACCGTTTCGTTTCGATTCTCTTTTCGTTGATCGCCTCGAGTCGGCCACGCCTCCTATTCCTTTGGTCTGACCACGTGACTGAGCGTTGAGATGACGTCAGAATAAAGGAATCGGAGGCGTGGCCGACTCGAGGCGATCGACGAAAAGAGAATCGAAACGAAACGGTTGTAACTTGGCTAGGGGGGCAGGGCTGCGGTGGCTCTTTCGAACAAACCCCGGCTTTCTTGTATTCTCTGCTTGACAAATACAGACCATGGAAACTATACTTCTCAATGACCTACATTTTTTAAGTTTGTTTTCAATGCGAAAATCTTGTCGTTTGATGCTCAGACTTCTGTTTTCAATCTATATTAAATTTTATCTATCTGTACCTGACTTACAAGCACTTGCTGGAAGATGCTTTACCTTTTGATTGCCATAATCATGTAGGAGACAAAGTAAAATGTGTCCATCGCGCCACAGTCACGATTACACGACAGATTAAAGGATGAAACCGTATAGCTTGGCGTCGATAGCATGCTTTTGATTTTTTGACATGGCAGTCACTAGATTAAGTTTTGGTCTATATCAGATTGCATACGGCTGCGGTGTGCGGTACCGAACACAAATAAACTCTCTTATGGGTGACGCGACTGTGACGGAACAAAATACCATTCTTCTCTTCTTCTTCTTCTGTGACGTAATGTCATGGTTATGTGTCCGGCACCGCACACCGCAGCGCTGTGCGCGCTGATCAAGGAACCTAAACTTTAGTAGGAAACTAATGACACGCCCCGGCTTTGAATAGATGTAAATTATACACATAAACCTTCCTCGTTTATTGGTCTTTCTATTAGTGAATAAACAGACAGATTCGGAAAGCGACTACGCAGAAAAGATGCGAGCTAAGTAAATAAACCATTGGTTTTTTTGTTGATGTTTTTGGCAATAAAATTCTTAGCTCCATTTTACAGAGATCGCGCCTGTTTCAATGATTCAACATATTGTCTAGTTGCGCAGACACACTAACTACACCAATTTTACATAGGTAACAATATCTACTAGGGCTCAATTTGCGAGTAATTAAAACAGTCACTGAACTTCACGCGAAAAAATCCTGCTAAAAACTTATAAAAGAACCAGGTTGTCTTATTGCCATAAAAAAAAAATGGTGTCACTGATATTATGTTGTCCTACCGACACACCTAGCTACGGGCACTCCTTTACTTGAAATCTCGCCCATGTTTGTATCGCCAAGCGTGTGTACGAGTATATGTATTATCTAGTACCTACATATAAGTAAGTATGCAAATATCTAAAGGGTGTCCTAGTTCCAATACATAGCATAGCATAGCATAGTCGGCCTTATAATGTTCCCACTGTTGGGACTCAGGCCTCCTCTCTAGGAGAGGGAATGGGCCGTAATCCACCACGCGGGCCCAGTGCGGGTTGGTGGATGTCACATGTCTTCGAATTTTTGGTTCTAGGACATGCCGGTTTCCTCACGATGTTTTCCTTCACCGTTTTGAGAGCAGTGGTGATGAAATAAATTACACAAAGTAATGCGCCTGGCTGGGTTTGAACCCGCGACCTACAACTCGTAAGTCGGGGCCTTTACCACTCGGCCACCACTGCTCTTACTTCCAATACATACTTGTAACATAAGTACTTAAATCACTTAAATACTGTTCGCAATGCACATAGTGGTCGCTCGGGTGTTAGAAATCTTTGAAATTCTCTATTATACTATCATAATACTATGCATTATGCATATTTATATTATAAACCTAATCCTTTCTCATTCATTACTCTGCCAATTGGTGAAAACCGCATGAAAATTCAGTTCAGTAATTTATGAGTTTATCACGAACAGACAGACGTGAGGGACTTGGTTTTATAATAATTTATATAAGAAAAGGAACACTCAAACCTGCAGATATATGTGGTAACAACCCGCATTTAAATACTACAATTTAAATTCAAGAAGCTGAAGGAGAAAAACGAGGTTTAAAACTTTAATCACACATGAATACAATATATTTAACTAATAAAATTAGATGCATATGTAGCTATGACAACAATAGATATTTTACATATAATTGGACATCATTAATAGATATGACTTCAAGTTCTTTGGCGACTTCAAAAAAAGTGCAGGTGCAAAATCTTCATCAGTTAATTTGACCCAAGCGTTTCATAGCTCTTCGCTCAAGGGCACGCTGCTTAGGAATACCACACATGATTTCAAACCAGCTGGGTACGAAAATAATAAATTGTCCCCATACCTTGCTGTGAGTAGGTTTTTGATAGTTTCCACGTCTATTACTGCGTCTTTCACTTTAGTCAGTTTCGCCAGTCGCTTCGCCAAGAATGACATTTGAAAGCAAGTACTTGGCAGTTTATCGTCGATCTCATCAAGCAGTTTCTTCAAACCTTTATACATGTTCTTTCGTGATACGTACCCTGGTCGTTTCTTTTGGCAGAATTTAGTCTGTCTTACATAATTAAAATAGCATGATTTGTGGTAGTGTATGCCTTTGTAGATCATATCTTCATGTGTATGATATCTACGGATTTTTATAAACACGTCATCATGATTCTTATGCGCTGTGTCATAAATAATTTTATCCGCCGACAATCTAGATTTATATGAATGGGATTTACTGTGCGCCAAGTCTAGTTGTTTATCACAAATCAAATATCTGGCTTCTGGGGATTTTATTTGAGTTAACGGAACCTCCGTTGTTATAGGAACTCCTTCGACTTTGACTTCCTCTTCTAGTTCCATTTTAATTTTTGGTTCGTATACATTATTCGAATCCTCTTCTGGTTCTATTTTAATTTCTGGTTTGTATACAATATTTATACTTTCTCTTTGGTTATTATCATTGAAGTATATATATGCAGTCGCACATTTTACGTGCCACGAAAAGCACTGTCTGGACAAACTATCATCGTACAGAAAGTAAAACTGGTCGCGAGTAGCGTCTTGCCGCTCATCTGCCACATTTTTAATAGCATGGTATGTTTCTTCATCTGGATCTATGACCAATTTTCCCGGTTTCTCACAAAACAAACAACCGATCATGACGGGTCGATCGAGACTAAATCGCGGACTCGCTCTGACATTGTGAAGTAAAACAACAACAATAAAAATGTATGTCACTCCAGGCAGCGTTTGGCCGCTTAAATGGTGTAATTGCAACTGCAGTCCATAATTAGAGTTATAACCTTAATAAAATATTTGGTTGACGCTGCGCGGCGCAACGGGACCGCGGACGAACAGGTGACATCGAACCGGGCAGGAGACGGGGGGGCCATAGAATAAAAGCTAGAAGAGCCATATAGACCTCCATGTTACAGGTGTTCGTTATCAACCAATGATCATTTTAGTCCCAGGGTATCTCCCAAATTATATCGCAAATCTCAAACTTTTCAGTAGGGATAGACACTCAAACTTTTTTGTTTTGAATTCTCAGAGTACCTATCAATAAAATGTACAACAGAGTGAATAGATGAACGGGCTCTCAAGAACTGTGTAGTATATTTCAATCATGTCTGTTCCACTCAATACTTAAACCGGTGAACAAGTTGAACCAAAAAAAATACAGATAAAGCCTCCCAAAAATAGTTACGTCCACGTATGACCTACAATTTGTACAATATAAACTGTATAGTAACCGATCAATATCGAATGCCCAGTTTACAATTACGTAGCCAACACATATGCACACGTAGCAACCGACCAGTCGACCTTTTCAGACCCTCCCCTATTTTAGGGGCGAATGGGGCGATCCCCCATGGGTCTTACGAGGGGGCACGGATAGGATGGTTCAAGGGACGCTAGATTATGGACGGTTTTAGAGATCTAATTTATTTTGGGGAGGGCGTTTGGGGGGTACAGGCCGGGATTATTTTTAGGGTCGGCTCCGACCCCTACAAAACGATGAAGCTGGTGTGACTTGCCAAGATTATTTTTTTGTTGAAATATTTTAACGTATCTTAATATTACGTCTGTATTTTCTAAAGGGTTTGGCTGACTTGTACCTATCTGTACTGTACCATACGTACAGATTTATTCAGTTATGTTGAAGTTCCATCTAATACAGTTTGAGTTATTGCCATAAATTCAGACCCTGGGCTTGGGACCCTGGATCGAGAAACAAAAAACATATAATATTGACGAATAAACCTCATCCGTTCTTTAAAAAATCAAACATATGATAATGTAGGCTATGGCCCTGCGAGTCCAATATAATAACGGGTTCAGGATGTTGATGGGACAACATTGACAGGGCCCATACCTTCCAGAGCTACGGGATTGTTCAAAAGAGTCAAAGCGGCCCTGGAACGTAAAAGGCAACGGAAGGAATACAAGTCGGTTTTAGTCAGTAAAAGTTTGACACTTAGAGCGGGAGGCATTATTTGATGATATCCCATGGAAACAAAAAAAAAAATTCGCTGAGATATATCTGGTATTTACTCGGCAGAGTACGGTCCAAGCCTCGGATATCTATGGTCCAAGCCCATCCTGAAGTTTAGCGTGGAGGTACGATTCTCCTCGGTTAGGTGATGTTGTTCATTGATGCATCAAGAACAGCCACCTTATTTTAAAACAGTAAGTTTACAAAGGAGAATAAATTATCTTTCTGGTTTACTATCTCATAAAGCGTAAGCGTAATCAGCCTTATAATGTTCCCACTGCTGGGTCTCAGGCCTCCTCTCTAGGAGTGGGAATGTGCCGTAATCCTCCACGCGGGTCCAGTGCGGATTGATGGATGTCACATGTCTTCGAATTTTTGGTTCTAGGACATGCCGGTTGCCTCACAATGTTTTCCTTCACAGTTTTGAGAGCAGGGGTGATGAGATAAATTACACAAAATAATGCGCTTGGCAGGGGTTTGAACCCATGACTTATAACTCAAGTCAGGGCCGTTACCACTGGGCCACCACTATTTCTTTATTATGCCCCACTATTATTATGCCATACGGACGTACTACCGTCGTAAGTAAAAAGGGCACAACTAACATTTTTTTCTATTTTTTTTAATTACGTCTGTTTCCAAATGAATCAGTTTTGTTCGGATTCTGAATAAGTATTTAACTCAATTAAAAAAAAAAGTTAGTTATGTCCTTTTTAATTACGACGGCAGCATTCTTTCCAACGATCACGGTTTCCGGCTTTCTCTTTCCAATTCATCCAGGTCGCGCCATCTCCTTCGTGGTCTGTCGCGGCCCCACGACGCTGTGTCCGGGCACCAATCCTGTGTTTTACGGGACCACAGCTCATGTCCTGCCCAGTCCCATTTATGTTGGTCAGCTTTTTGATCCATTATGACCAAAATAGAACAAAACCTTTACATCGATAAAAACATGCTTTTATTTACGATGCGTTATCAGACGGATCTACAAATTTATTCATCTTTTACTGCTGATGTGTTTCGCGGAATTGAATGAGCGTTATAGTTACTGACATAGTTTTATGCTTTCCCAAACCAAATAGGAGAATACTGTGAAATCATTATAAAGTTTGTTAAAATTTCGGTGCACGATAAAGTAATTTCTGTCTAAACTCTAAACATACCATTTTACCTCTTTTTATTTCAATACTACACTACAATTTGCTATAGGATGGTGGGGGTGAGAGCTGTCGGAATCTTCTCTCATCTTGAAGATGCGTATTTTCGTTCTGCTGTTATCCTACCATGCTATGTAAAAAAGACCTTAGCTTCTGTCTACGGCTTCGCCTGCGTAAAAGTAATAAATTGTTCCAAGGGAACATCCTTTCGAGATAAAAAGTATCCTCTGTGCTATTCCAGGAAATGGTCTTCCCGTGTACCAAATTTCATCTAATTCTGTTCAGCGGTTCGACCGTGAAGAAGTAACTAACATACAAACACACATACACTCAAAACACTAGGGCCGCGGGGATTTCGCTAGGGCAGCGGGGATTTTCTGAAAAGGAACCCCATGGTTTTAGAACACAACGGGCAACTAAAGGACACAGGTGTGGTTTTAGTCAGCAAAAGTCTGACACCCTCCCGCTCTTGAATGATAAAAACAGATACCCTCACAAATCGCCTTTATAATATTAGTGATGTGATTGATTTAGATGACGTAACAATATCGATATAGTTGCCTTTATTCATAGGCCTACCCCTCTGTATCGAACTAGCCATGTGCCCTATACCTAATATTACCTATAGCATAATTGCAGCTGGCCTGTATTGATTTTATATTCTATTTCAAGTTACTACTGTAAACTATGTCACTGGCCGATTGCATTTATAGATGATACAAATGTCTGTAGTATAGGTACAAGTAAAATTTTTCTGTGTAAAATAATTGTATGTGTCGACAAAACTATTTTGATTTGATTGATACAAAGGTATAACAATAGTCAGGTAAAAGTAATACAGACACTGATTTGAACACCATGTGAGCTGTACTATAAAGGCAAAAGTTTGTATGTATGTGTATATTTGTTACTCCTTTTTGCTCAAAAGGCCGAACGGATTTGGATGAAATTTTGCTCAAAGGTAGACCATGTTCTGGAATAGGATTTAGGATACCTACTTATTATCCCGAGAGCATGTTCCCTTGGAATATTTATTACAAACACTAGTAAAGAATAAAATTAACTTTAACAGCAGGTCTTGTTGACAAGGAATCTTTGTTCTCCCTAGACAATCCCAAAAGCTGGTAAAACAGATCTTCTTTGAATAAGTCACGCTTTAAAGTAACTTTACAGTAAAAGTAAATCGGAGTGGTAGTCCTCGCAAGATAAGCTAACAAAAATAATTATAGCTAATATGCGATGGAAAAAAATACTTGTACTATATTAAAATCGAGCAATAAAAAAACGGCGACAAAATAATGTTTTTTGTTAAGGGAGGTTCCCCTTTAGTCAAAAACTTTATTTTATTTTATTTGTTGATGTAGCGGCAATAGAAATACACATTCTGTGAAAATTTCAACTCCCTACCTCTTAAGGTTTATATGATACAGCCCGCTGACAGACGGACGGACAGACAGCATAATGTGGGTACATAACAAAACTGTAGGTCGGAATTTTCCTTTATTTTTTAAAGTTTTATTAACAGTTTTTTTTTCTTGCTCCCCAGCTTTCCACTTACAAGACCAGCTACTGAATCACATGGACGAGCACCTGAATTACTCCGCGTACAGCGAGGACTATCAGAAAGGAGAACCGATTGCCGACCCGTATGTAAGTAGTACACCAGTTAAATTATAACATTTTGAAGCTGTAGCTTCTATTGTGTTCCTTTGTCATCATCATTTCAGCTGAAAGATCACAGGCAGGCGCTGTCAGACTATAAAATAAGCTATAGAAGAAATTCCCACATTAAAATACCGTTCTGGGACCACCCAGAGCCTATTTTTTGTTTAGGTGGGAAATCATCCTATGATTTCTTCCGCTCTTGGGCGGAGCGCGAGCACGTGTCAGACTTTTACTGACTAAAACCCACTCCTATGTTCCTTCGTTGCCTTGCATTCCAGGGCCCCGGGTTTTCCTTTCAGAAGCTAACCCAGTGGTCCCGGTAGGCTTCGACCCTGCTGGTCCCCTTTGGTTTTACTGACATCTTGAACTGCGGAACTAGCGTGGAACACTACGCGCCGACGACGACTTGGACTCGGTCCAGACGGTCGGATGGCGAGCTATTCATTGCCACCACCATCCGCAAGCCCGCGCCTATGGTGGCTGGAAATCGGGATTGGGATCCCGGCGGCTGGGTCGTGAGGGCCGTTCCCTCGCACGTGCAGCCGCGTCCTTTGCTAGCATTACTGCTTCGCAGAAGGAGGCGACCGCCTGCCTTTCTTTCTCGCTCCGGACAACTAGTGTCTTTCAGTTGTGAGGCCGTGGCGGTAACAATCCCAGCATATTGTGGCTTCCTATGTAATAAATATATGGTGAACAGGATTAATTAGTATCTGTTCTATTTTAATGGATCAATAATAAAACGACACGTGTTCTCCTTCCAGTCAGCAGACAGCAGCCTCCTCACCGCGCGTTCTGTTAGCCAATACATCGAGGTTCGCCCCTACGAGTGTGAAATCTGCCATCGAAGGTTCAAAAGGAAGCAGCATGTCAAGGTGCATCAACATGTTCACGACAAGCCTGTGGAGAAGGTGTGGTGCCCCATCTGCGGACAAGGTTCGTGTACCTGAAATATTCCACCGACTGATGAATATCTTTTTATAAAGGGGTTTTTATCCACACGGAATACGTCAACCCCATTGTACCTTATACTCTATTTACACACATTATTATACATACTCATAAACTCTGAAATAGGAAAGGGAATTACTGCCTGAACTTCTGAATTAACTATGCATATCTAATCTATATACATAAAAGGAGAAACTGACTGACTGACATATCAACGCACAGCCGAAACTACTGGGACTAGGAACGTGAAATTTTGCAGGTTTCCTTTTATGACTTAAGCGAGCACTAAGACAGGATTTTCCAAAATTCTCCCCCTAAGAGGATGAAACGGGGGTCCAAAGTTTGTATGGACAAAAAGCTAGTAAAGCATGTAACACTGAAGGTCTCACACGGCGCTAACTACGCCAAGGCAAGAAAGAGCCCTTTGATCCTGTTCATCTTAATATTTATTTATTTAATAACACATACAATTGTTTTAACAGGCATACCCAAGATAACAAATGTAGTCGCAAAATAGCCGCACTCAGAGACGCCACCCACAGACTGATCAAATATTCATTAGTGTAGTAGTAGGCAACATACATACATGATAGTCGATAATCAGCCTCAAGCAGCGCCCTGAAGAACCGGCACAAGTTACACAGAGGACAACACACTTATTGTCACCCTCTCAAATTCCGCCAATGTGCAAGAAAAAATATCTAACCGCAGAGAGACGTTATTAAGTATTTCAACAGCCCGAGTCACGGGTGCGAACTTTAGCAGATTTGTGCGGGCTACCGGGACTTTAAACAGCCTTTCTCTCGCTTCCACTAATTCCAATATATTCCACTAGCTTCTGTCAGCGGCTTCGCACGAGTGAAAGACGATAATATATAGCATATATTATATTATAGCACTCAGGGATAGTGCAACTACATATTAGTAAAATAATAGGTTCAGCAGTTTCAGAGATTACCCACCTACATACAAACTTATAAAATACCTCTTTATCTATCTATATACAGGGTGTCCAAGAACCTGGCGTCCAACTGGATTCCCACGATGCCCCAAGTTCTAACAGTACTCAGAAAAATATTTTAAAAAATCCACCCCATGTACTTACAGAATTATACTGATTTCAAAAAAAAAGGGGGAAATGAGCACCCTGTGACATACTTTTGAATGCTGTGACTGCTAATGCTGATAATTTCGATATTTCTTGGAGGTTTTGTAATCTAGGGTATTGCTGTGTCTAAATAGAATGTAAAAATAAAGTACTTATTGTACCATTTTAAAATAAAATATTATTTTAACTAAAGGTGATATGGAAAACTATTGAATTTCGCAACTTTGACCGACTGTAGTGTAAAAAAAATGTACCAAAATAGTATGGCAAGTGACGTGAAATTTTGACGCGTTTATTCCTCTTTTTAAAAAGGTATAATACTTACACATTAATTTGAAAAAAAAAATTTTGATAATATTTTTACTCAACAACCCAATTTTTACGAAGTGCCTACCTACTAACGGTAACTGTCGGACCCTTTCTTATCTTAGAAACTGTTATGTTACTACTATTATTTACTTCGGTTCCAAGAGTGAGCAAGAAGGAAATACACACAGGTAGATGGGTTCCCAGTAGAATAAAAGCAAAGAATGTTAGTTTAAAGATATTTTATTACAATAAATGTTCAAAATGTTGACCACCCGCGGCAATACAAGCTCTCACTCTCCTTAAAAAGGACCGCTTTATGTTTCGCGAGTAACTTTTTTGACGTATCACCTGCACTGCTTGTGTTATCTTCTCACGAAGGTCAGCGATGTCATTAATGGGCTTCGCATAAACGAGCTCCTTCATAGTTCCCCAGAAAAAAAAATCCAGCGGATTTAAGTCAGGTGAGCGGGCTGGCCACGGGATTGTTCCTGATCGCCCAATCCACCTGTTCGGGTATTGCTCGTCCAAAAACTCTCTAACGGATACGCGAAAATGTGCTGGACAGCCGTCGTGTTGGAACCACATATCTGGTGGGGTCTCTTCTAGTAAGTTTGGCAAATCATTTTGAAGAAAATTTAAATGATTCGCCAGTCAAATTCTCGGGCATCTCAAATGGACCAATAATATTCCCACAGAGAATACCGGTCCACATGTTCACTTTGAACCGGTACTGGGATCTATCTTCTCGCATCAAGTGCGGATTTTCCACATGCCACTCGTGCAAGTTGTGTAGGTTCATGTAGCCATCCTTCTTAAATGTTGATTCATCTGACCACAAAATTTTGTCGATAAAGTTTTCGTCTTCTCGATGTTTTTGCAGGATTGTTTCACAAAACGCGACTCGGCTCGGATAGTCTCGAGGTAAAAGACTTTGCACTCGCTGTACGTGGTACGGATGATATTCTTCTTTTTGGAGAATACTGTGTGCTGTGCTCTTCGGTATCCCCGTATCAGCTTCTATTCCTCGCACAGAGATGCTTGGATTTGCCGACACCGCCTCTAAAACTTCATCGCGTATGAAATCATTTACGGGTCGTCCTTCACCAGCTACTTGATTGGGGAACCGCCCGTCACATAGTGATCTGTGCACATTAATGAAAACTCGATGGTCGGGATATCGCGTAGCCCTCGGATACCTTTCTCTGTAAAGTCTCGCTGCAGCTCGTCCATTACCTCTACATTCTCCATAAATGTAGTGCATATTTGCGTATTCTTGCGGAGTGTAGGTCGCCATGGTAGCACACACAAAACACAAACTGTCCAAACACAGGCAAAGGTCGTCGTAAAGAGTTCGTTTCAAAGTCCAGAGCACAAAGAGTAATCGAGTCCAATAAACAAAGCTTTAAATCGTAGTACGTGATCAATGGTAACAATAAGAGAGAGGTGCGTAGTAACGGCAGGAGGCAGTGACGCGTACTGACCGTACTGTTATCCTAAATAGCACGATCCCAGATAGCGTCACTATCTATCCCACTCGCACCTCTAACCTTTTTCTCCCTCACTCTTACCTGAATAATGGGGTACCATAAAGAAGAACCAGCAAATCGCAAAGATAGTTTCTGTCTTGCTCCCTCCTGTTGTAATAACGAATCACTATGGTGAGATGCATGCACATACCGTCCCTTACGGTCTAACCTGTTTTTTGAGAGGCCTGTTGTTATTTTTATGAGCATACAATAGTAATTCTTTAGAGGTTAGATTCAATTCGTCGTAAATTTTTCTTTCTAAGAATTCTGTAAGACATCGTAAAAATTGGGTTGTTGAGTAAAAATATTATCAAATTTTTTTTTTTCAAATTAATGTGTAAGTATTATACCTTTTTAAAAAGAGGAATAAACGCGTCAAAATTTGACGTCACTTGCCATACTATTTTGGTACATTTTTTTTACACTACAGTCGGTCAAAGTTGCGAAATTCAATAGTTTTCCATATCACCTTTAGTTAAAATAATATTTTATTTTAAAATGGTACAATAAGTACTTTATTTTTACATTCTATTTAGACACAGCAATACCCTAGATTACAAAACCTCCAAGAAATATCGAAATTATCAGCATTAGCAGTCACAGCATTCAAAAGTATGTCACAGGGTGCTCATTTCCCCTTTTTTTTTTGAAATCAGTATAATTCTGTAAGTACATGGGGTGGATTTTTTAAAATATTTTTCTGAGTACTGTTAGAACTTGGGGCATCGTGGGAATCCAGTTGGACGCCAGGTTCTTGGACACCCTGTATATAAAAGAAAGTCGTGTTAGTTACACTTTTTATAACTCAAGAACGGCTGAACCGATTTGGCTGAAAGTTGGTGGGGAGGTAGCTTAGAACCAGGAGACGGACATAGGATACTTTTTTTTTTTAAGTAGGGTTGAGTAAGGTAGAGTAGGATAGAGTTGGGTAGAGTAGGATATAGTAGTCAGTTGACGGGAGCGAAGCCGCGGGCAAAAGCTAGTACATACATAAAACAAAGTCCTGTTAGTTACACCTTTTATTACTCAAGAATGGCTGAACCGATTTTAATGATCTTTGCTTAGTTGGATTTGTCTCCGCCCCGTATAGCAGAATAACTATTAAAATATTGGAAACTTCACGTAATAAAATACAAAATATCCAAATTTGCCTAAAAATTACATTAACTGTCAAATACATCCGTCTCAGTCATTCCATCGTTCGGTCAATCATTCCATCATTCGTTGACTATTAGGTGATACGAAGTTCGCCAGGTCAGCTAGTAATCTATTAAAAGCGAAATACCACTCACTGATTAATCACGAAATCTCAGAAACTATAACACCTACAAACTTTAAATTTGGCAGATAGGTTGCTTATAGGGTGTAGACATCCACTAAGAACGGATTTTCCGAAATTCACCCCCTAAGGGGATGAAACGGGGGTCCAAAGTTTGTATGGAGAAATCGACTTTCACGCGGGTGAAGCCGCTGACAGAAGCTAGTATTAATATAAGGGGACCCGTCTACTTATCCCTCCCACTCATAGTAAGAGAAGTTATATGATTTCCCTTTAAAAAAAGAAGGAATGTTGAATTATGGAAAATGAGGATGCGATATGATGACATAAATAAATTGGGATAAAATAATGATGATGTAAAGTAATAAAAAATGTATAACTCGTTACAGGATTCGTATCAAAACAGCTCCGTGACAGTCACGAATGCGGCGCGTTCGCAGCAGTCGAGAGCAGCTCGTCCCCGCGCGCCTCGCGAGACGACTCCGAGCCGCCGCCCTGCCCCGAGGTCATCATGCTCGACGCTAAGAAGGAGAACAAGTACCCCAACAAGTACCCACAGGAATATGTACGTCTATGCCTTTACATACAACTATACAGCAGGAGTTTTTGAGTAAGATATCCGCAGGAGAACCAAAGTTACGGACATAGCCAAAAATTCAAATCCCGAGATTAATTTTAAATAGCAGAATTTCTTTACGACATTTAGAAATATAGCAGAAAAAAAATCTTTATACATTAATGTCGAGGAGGAGGAAGTGTATAAATTTGTTAACCTCACCTCTGTTGACGTAGAGGTCAACTACAAAGTAAAAAAAAAATTGTATGTAAATTATGTATGTTTTATTTATTTGTCTTATCTATCACTGAGGTTTCTATAATTATTTACCGCATATAGGCCGCACGGGATTTTTCATTAGAAATCCCGGGAGATCCATATTAATATCAATATTTCGATGCAAGTACATGAATAACTCTACCTAATTCCGACCTCTGCTTATCGCAGTTTGCACTATTATCGCTGTCGAAACAAAACTGACTAACTTCCGGTTGGGACGATCGCTTTTATACGCCGAGCCAGGGATATTCTAGAAAAAAGACGTTTCAAAGCCAAACAACGCAGTCGCTTCGAGGGTCATAAATAAAAAATAATAATTTCTAGAAGGCTCGCGACTTCATCCGAATTTCGATTCTATTGTATAAGACGGAAGCTAAAAAGTCCTTTATTGACTAATAACAATAGATACCTTTGTCGCACTTTAGACGAATTTTCCCTTTAGGTTCATAACGACAACTTCCC
Source organism: Mythimna impura (assembly GCA_905147345.3). Lineage (NCBI taxonomy): Eukaryota > Metazoa > Arthropoda > Insecta > Lepidoptera > Noctuidae > Mythimna > Mythimna impura. Next base: position 24,325,562 of record LR990346.1, on the reverse strand, counting down.
AAAATGTTCACCCTCCCATAACGTCCACTTCCCAAAACGCCTAGTTCCCAAATAGTCCGCTTCTCAAAACGACTACTCCCAAAACGTCTACTCACGTCAGCCTTTTACTGACTGTTCCTTCGTTGCCCTTCTTACCAGGGCCTAGTCTTCCTTTCAGAATCAGACCCTTGGCCCCAGTAGGCCAAGGGTCTGATTGTTACTGACATCTCTTCGAGGCACGCGTGGACTTGTGCTCGTTCCGGACGGTTACCGGACGGTCGGACAGCGAGCTACCCATTGCTCGCCTTCCGCAAGCCCGCGCCTACGGTGGCCGGAAATCGGGATCGGAATCCCGGCGGCGGTTGGGACGTGAGGACCGTTGCCTCACGCGATCGGCCGCCTCTTTTGCTAGCATTACTGCTTTGCAGAAGGAGGCGACCGCCTGCCACTCCTCCTCGCTCCGGACCATGGCCTGTACGTGCGGCCCGGCGCGAGAGATCGCCCCATGTGGACACGGCGTTGCTCTGCCCAAGCGGGGCATACCTCCACAGTGTGCTCCACCGTGTCCTCCGGGCGGTCCACACAGTGGTGACACCCGGGCGTTTCTTCCGCACGAATCCGGTGCAGGAATCTCCCGAACTTAGCATGTCCGGTGAGGACCTGCGTCATGCGGAAGGTAAGGACGCCGTGAGGTCTTTCCAGCCACGCCTCAAAGAGGGGACTTACCGCCATAATTATGGCGAACATTATGTACAATGATAGGGGTCACTATGACCTGTAAAACCGTTTGTAACTGTTGCAGTTTACCATGAAATAATAAGTTACTGTTATTGAATTATTATTATTATTATTAATACACAAAAATATATCTAGAAATTCACGCATAGAAATATTTGTCTTGTTACAGGACTGGAACCCGTAACATTTTGATAAAAAAACCTATTTAAACAGTGGACGTTTTGAGAGTTGACGTTATGGGAAGTAGACTTTTTGGGAATTATAGATTTGTGGTCGTTTTGGGAATGTGGACGAAATGGGAAATAGACGTTTTGGGAGGGTGAACGTTTTGGGAAGTGGTCGTTATGAACCTAAAGGGAATTTTCTAGGGCTTTTTTTTTGGGTGATTCTAGAACTTTCACTCATCAATGCGTTTTAATTATTTGATGCTACTCTGATTTCGGCGGAGATATCACTTGTTAGTTTCATGGCGTAACAATATTTTACTATAATATTTTGGGGTTATACGCCAGTTTGATACTGTAAGATGTTGATGCGGAACCTACCTTTTTTTTACCTTAAAAATTACATATCAGGCAGCGGCCGCTTACGCGATCATTTTGCTATGCGTAAATATTCCGTCTTGGAGGACAAAAATCTTATCCTCGATGTTTAAACTCCATTCCAGATGGACATAACAGAGCTAGCAGCACTAGACAGCGTACAATACGTGGAGGTAGAAGAGAGAGAGCTGCCGACACCGCAACGCGTGTTCGTGTGCAAGTACTGCTCGAAGACTTTCAAGAGGAAAGATCACTACAAGATACACCTTCATATACATACCGGGGTCAAGTCGTTTTTCTGCACTGACTGTGGGAAAGGTAAGCTTATGCACATTTAAATTACTATGCAATTCAAATGGACAGGCCTGTTGGTCTAGTGGTTAGTGGCCCTGACTGCTATGCCGGAGGTCGTGGGTTCGATTCGCACCCAGGACAAATGTTTGTGTGATGAGCACGATTATTTGTTGTATCTGGGTGTAATCTATCTATAATATGTATGTAATTAGAAATATGTAAGTATGTTTATCAGATGTCTTTTACTCGTAGCACAATCGGTCCGCTTAGTTTGGGACTGGATTGCGTTGTGTGAAAGTTGTGCAATATTAATATAATTAACAATATTAATATTAAATAAGAATAGGATCGACTTAACCCCATGTTGTGACGTCATAGGTGTCGTCAAATCGAGTCAGTTAGGTAGGGTGAGCAAAACATGATATATTTTAAATTTTTATTTACGAATCATGAACAAAAAAAGTTCAATCTCAGAGTCTATTTCTTCAATTCCGCTCATCTCTGTATCACTTTGTGAAGTGTCTGAGTAGTGGCGAATGGAAGAAGGCCAACTATGAAAATAAGAAAGAAAACTGTTTCTTTTTTTAAACTAATTATGACTTAATAATAAATTTCGGTAATTTAGATTAAACAATTACGTTTTTCCTTCTGTTTAGATATAACTAAGACAGTTAAACAAAGTAAACAAAAACCGTTATTGATACGCAAAATATTTTTTTTTTGCAAACCGTACTTTTCAAGTAACATTTGATAGAGGTTATTGACGTTCCTATTCTTATATTTGAACAATTACACAATTTGAACAAGTATCATTAAACAAGTAGTACCTATCAACTTCGTTGTAAAAAAAAAACTTTTTTTGTGATTGTGTGTGAGAAAAATCTTCGTAACTCAATTCGGGTATTGGAACTGTTTCCATAAGTAAGTTTGTATGGAACCCTCAGTGCGCCGAGTCCAATTCGGCATTGGCTTGTTTTTTTTTTAATCACTATCTCACCACAGTGTAGATAGGTGACTACTATTTTGTAATCAAATTACAAATTACAACTAAAAGTAGTTTGATTACATGGAACTTAACTACAATAATCAAACTACATGAAGTAGTTGTTCATTAAATCTAGTAGTTATAATTACTAATAATAATTAAGTGGTAGTATTAATTATTATTGTGTTTTCAGTACTAAGAACTTATATTTTGCAATTAAATAACGTATGTGTTAGATTTATCGATTTATCAAAACTGAAACGGGCTCAAAAATTTATTTAAAAAAAGAATGGAATCAACTGCATAAAAATTCACACATGTTTACTTTCATGAATAATTAATTGAATGCAAGTCGTAGATGATTATGTACTTATATTTATAACTAATTATTATTGCGTTGATTGACAAGTAATAAAAAAATCAACCTTTAAACACGTAGTTATAAAAAGTAGTCTCGTAATCGTGATTGCAACTACAATTTGTAGTTAGTAATCAAAATGTTTGACTACTTTTTACGATTTTTTAACGTAATTTGTAGTTGTGATTATTAACTACAATATGTAGTCGTAGTTATTAATCAGAAGTTAGATTACATATTGCCCAACACTGCCACCAGATGTTAAGCGATGGTGTGGTCGACGGTGGAACACACTTTTCTAGAAGTAACATATTCTCTCCAGACTTAAAGGTTGTAGCTATCAAGAAACGGCTCCGGCTATGTAAATAATAAATAATTATTATGTTTTTTACAGGTTTCTACCGTAAGGATCACCTACAGAAACACATGCTGGTTCACAACAAGGTAAAACCTAAGAAGGGGATCCCCGGCCTGTACCCCATCAACAAAGTACGCAGTAAACCACCTATGACGAAGCAGGTCTTACCTGAGATCACTATTCATGTAAGTAGTATGAAATAATTCAATTCTTAAGCGTTTCTAAAAACATGTAGCATCATCTATGACACCACATTTGAACTAAATATACAAAATCCTGCATTGCGGTATCAAAGTTCTCCGCGCAATTAGATCATAATTGGATACTTGCCTATATTTATTTTTATCCAATATTTTGTACTAAACAAGAAATAAAACTAAAAATTTATCTGTATAGGGTTCCGTACCTCAAAAGGAAAAAACTGAACCCATATAGGATCACTTTGTTGTCCGTCCGTCTGCCTGTCTGCCTGTCTGTCAAGACCTTTTATCTCGGGAACGCGTGGAATTATTGAGTTGAAATTTAAACCTCAGATCTACGGTCCCTTGAAGCTCTGAAAAAAATCAAACTTCTAAGTTAACGAAAAAAAAAGATATGGCCATTTATGTCGCAAAATACGTGTATTTCGACACTCTCATGGGAATCAAAATTGATAGGGTACTTCCCGTTGACCTAGAATCCTGAAATTTGGCATGAAGCAAGGTCTTATAGCACAAGTATAGGAAAAAATCTGAAAACTGTAAATTTGTATTTGGTTTTTTTTTCCGAAAACTGCATTAAAATTGGTTATAAACTAAAGCAGCAATTAGCATTTTAAATTTTGTATGAGGAAGCGTGGGTGCGTGGTGGAAACATTTCGCTATCTCTTTTCTACGCGCGGAACCAAGTGGCGGTGACTTCACATTTCAGTATGTGCATCCTTTTTCTCTTACTTGACACTTCCCCTTCCACCAGATTTAAAAGGTTTCTAACTTACCTAATTATTAAAGAATTTGAAAAATACTTTCTATTTGCGATTTTGGATAAAGTTACTTTTTGATATAAATAATAAAAAAATAGCCAAATACAACAAGTCCGAAGCAACATCGGGCCGTTACTCGGTCCAAACATAACACCCGTCTGGTCGGAGGATTCTCCCTTTTTGTCGCCAACCAGCACGATGGCGCATTCCGGGATTTTTCGACAGTTGGCGGGGCAGCCTTTCATGTGTGGCTAGCACATTACTTGGGCCCCCAGCTACCTGCGGTCGGCCAGCGGCAACCGTGCCTCGGATCCCGCTAACCTCCGCGACTAGCCTCCCGATTCCTCCATATCAGCACGAACCAGGATGGTCTGCTTGCGCTGGAACAGCTATTTCGACCCAACTCCTCTAGACTGGCTACACTGAGCATCATACCGGAACACGGCCAGGCCGTTTGGCGGCACGTCTTTGCTCAGTGGGTGGTCGCAAGCCAACGGTCGAAACCTACCACCAGTTAGTGTCACCTGATTAGCACCACCCGGGGACCACGTGTAGGAACTTGCTTCAGGTGTTCTCCTACGGACGCGGGTGACTCGGCCCCCAAAGGCCTCCCTTTTCAATGGAAGTTTGCGGAATTTTCTGTTCCGCATACCTACCTCTAAACTGGTGACCCCGACGTGATCTGAAAACACGGGCTTCGTGCAGCTACTACACCGTGACGCCATTATCACTTCCTAAGGCTCTCGAGCAGACCAGCGAGCCATACCCTGGGTTTCTGAATTTTTCTATTGATTTATATAGCTGTATTTGTCAAACTCTAACCTGAAAACCTGACAAACGTTTAAAGTAAGCTTTGACAAATCGTTAACTCGACATGTCCTCTCCTTAGTGCTCGCCTATGTCATAAAGGGAACTGCAAAATTTCAAGTTTCGGCTGAGCATATATCATTTCGAACGGATTTTCCAAAATTTATCCAATGAAGTGATGAAACGGGGGTCCAAAGGTTGTATGGAGAATCCTCCTTTCGCGCGGGCGGTGTCACAGTTAGAAGTACAATGTAAAATCACCTTGCAAATGCAAAATTTTATATTTTTTATTTTATCCTCTTTATATCTATCTTTACAGGCCTTAAAACCTAATGCGACAGTGCAGCTTAAACCTATATTTAAACCTAAACATGCATTTATGATAAAATCTAAAAAAATATACACGGTGTCTTTAACATCGACGCACAAACGAACACCACGGATCCAGTACACGATTCTGGACCCCCAATGGTAGAACCCTTCGTCAGCCATTTCCAAATCTTTAAAAAATAAAATCTGTACTTTAATTGTTCTCTTATTTTGTTTCAGGCTCCATCGAACACAAAACTTCGCGTGCCCCTACAAATCAAAGTCCCCTATCAAATGGTTGTGTCTATGGACAACGGAGAACAGCACGCTATCACCGTGGACCCACAAGCGTCGCCCGTTGCTTCATAATGTATGTACATATGAGTATCTTCTTGTCGATGGCAATCTACCTCGATGCGGCCTAGAACTCGGCTACCAGTGACCTTACTGAGCGAGAAACAGGGATGGAGCTACAGTTCCATCGCTTTAACAGTTCAGTTTAGGTTGTTTAATGGATCACGTTAAGAACTCGGGCCTCTGTAGAGTTCATCAATACCGAAAGGTCATCTAAATTAATATTAAAATCAGGTATCATTGTTTGTCTATACGTTTACAAAATCATTGTGGTATTAATTCCATTAGTATTTAATAAACCCACGATTTCTGATTTTAGCATTTGGAGTTGAGTATTTCTGAAAATACTTTAGTCCGAAAACCTGTAAAAAGGGTTAATCTTTAACCGCCAGAGTCGTGTGTTTGCCACTGGTTACTCTTTCGTTTAGCTCTCAATCCCCATAGGTGACAGAAGAGCTGACAAGATGCGAGTATTTGGTCGTGGATGTGTGACTTTGGCGGAGTGAACACGAAAATGTTTGTCGGATATATCCGTTCTTAACTCAAAATGCTTTATTCAGAAACCCGCCCTGTGTGGCTGAATACTGTGAGTGAAAGTCCGTTTGAATGTTGTGATACGAACTTTTGTAAAATAGTTATGAAATTTTATGAATTTTTCGCCATGTTTTTTTTTTTCAATACTCAATTATTTATTGCATTTCACAAAGTATATACATGCTTAAGTGGTAGGTGAAACATTTCTTTGATATAATCGTGAACCCTTTTGGGCACAGCAAAGACAATAGGAAGGGGACAAACAATATAACTTATTCTAAGTACAATTTTATGTAACATTCATTTGTTGTGAACTTTGTATTTTTTGAATCTGACTACATATACATATCCAGATGGGCAGTAGATTTAAATCATTTCATCTACTGTCATTTCCTTTGTATTTCATTTGCAAAGTAATACATTCCATGCATGCAGCTATGCTGCTATTTACCCGTCTCACAAAAATAGTGTTAGGGCAAATCTTTCTTACTTTTTTTTTCTTGATTATAAGTGGAATAGACAAAACCAGCCATAAATTAATCATTTGTGCTACAAAGATACAACGGCAATAAATACATAGTAAAAGAAAAGTACATAATGATACGACAAAATGGCGCTGAGCGTGCTCGTACAGACATTTGTAAAATATACATTTGGAGTTGACTGCTGTAGCCACTCAAGCACAATTCTAAATGATAAAACTCTTTAATATAGTATTGAGAATTTATATGTAATATCATTTATCATTGTCTGCTCTATACAAAATAAGTAGTTAATAAAATAAATTTTAATTAACTTTCTGCATAAATATATATTTTTCTTGATGTTGGATCGTATAATTTTGTATGGAGGGGACAATTTTATATTTATGAACTTATTTTAATTGTATATAGTTATTTGAGATGTTAGTTTGAGATAGATGTGGAAAAAGAGAAAGTAGGTGATGGAACCATCTGTAAAGAAAAATCAAATACATTCAGTAATCTATAGAAAATAATTCGTACGTTGACTTTCGAGTTGCGACCAATGTTTTTTGACAATCCATTTTCTATTTTACCAACCGTGGCAATAAATAACAATTGCATGCTTTTTTGCACGTATAAACACAAATTATGCCCCATTTAGACGTGGGCCCAGCCTCGGCCAACCGCTATCCCTAGCCATTGTTTAAACGGGGCAACCCCGTTTAAACAATGGCGATTGGCCGAGGCTGGTCCCACGTGTAAACGAGGTATTACAAAGGGCCCTGCTGGGCAGACAAATTTTTATTTTTTATTTTACCTGTTCTGTTAAAGATCCCTTGGAGCTAATACATGAATCGAGAAGTACATTGGTACAAGTTACAATCAATATTATTTTTATCTCAACTATTTTGATAGAAATTACAATGAATCGTCACATCCATGCAGTGGGCCCGCGGTTATATTAGCGTAATACAACCGCGGGCCCCACTGCATGGATGTGACGATTCATTGTAATTTCTATCAAAATAGTTGAGGTAAATTATAGATCTTGTTAGTAAATTCGTGAGGGAACCTCGAAAAAACTATTGCCACTAGTTTTTTCGGTTTAGCTCGAGTGGCCCCGCTAGATTAAAGTGTTTTAACGGTTTGTGGTGTGGGATATTTTTTGTTTTATCTCACCTAATTCGTACTGTTCATGTCTCTATGTGTATATAGACATAAACAGTACGAATTAGGTGAGATCAGCGTCGTCTAGCGAGGATATGACCACGTTCAAGCCCATAGCTTTTACCTCAATGGTTTGAAAATGTCCAGGACGCGCCGTACGATAATCGTTCGTCTGTACTTGTACCAGCTTTCTAAAAGGACTTTTTTATTCTCATTGAAAACTATAGATAGTATAAAAATCAATCAATTAATCTACCAAGTCTTTGATCGACTATGTTGAATAACAGTACTTACATGGAGCGACTGCCTGTCAGACCTCCAAAATCCAGCCACCCATTGGGTATATGAATTTCAAGTTGCAAAATATGAATTACTGGCATCAAATTTTTTTTTGTCTATTAACCTTTCGTTTAATTAATTTGTAATTAAAGAAACAGTTAAAAAGCCATTGTGTCTTGCGTAGATCTGCGTTCCAACGCGTTAAGCCACTAAGTTTCTGTAGCGGCACCTCATGATCTAATTTTATATATAGGGTGACTGGTAATTGAATCGATTATTTTGGGAAGGGCACATGTCCATCAGACTAAATTTTACAGGAGGCACAAAAAACCTTCTGTTGAAAAAAAAGTCTACTGAAGGTGCAAAATAATTTATGGAAATTTATAGATCTATCTAACACAACAGCGCCTGGGTTTTTTGTTTGAGTTTTTATTTATTGGAAGTGACAGAAAATATCAAAAAAAGGTGCTGGACTTGTGCCCTTCCCAAAATTTACAAGAATATTTAAATAAAAACTACATTATTTTTATAAAACACTGGTCTTTATTGTTATAAAACATGTATCTTGTCAAAATAACATTTTTTTAATATACATATATGTTTGTTACGGAGCATCTTCTTCAATAGTTTCCATGTTTTTGACGGGCCAGTTAGTAATCTGATTATAAAATTCCTTATATTCTGATGGAATGTGAACCATCACTTTCTTTATATCTTCTATTTTTTTTTTCATTTATAGGCACACATGTCATATATGCCTTTCTGACAGGCAAGACTACATCCTCTCTTCCGTGGCTTAGCTTGAAGTCATATTTGACATTGCTATCGATAAACTCGCACACTTCGACATATCCTGGTTTCTGGGAGTCATAATGAAATTGACTGAACAAAGATACATTGAAGTTCATCTTTTTGTCTCTAGGGACTTTTTTTCCTAGAGATTGGATTGCCAGGCAGTTTTTTTTGTAGTACCTAGACCACCAAGTTTTAAAATCTATAATGTCATCAGTTGCTACTTCGTACACAGAAAACTTGTTTGTATTGGTACTTTGAGTTATCATTTCTTCGTATTGTTCAGGTAAGTAGACATGATCATGTTTTCGTACCTTTTTTTTAACAAGGCCAAAGTCCCTGTCACACGGCAGGAACGAATGCCCACGTTGTGGGAAGTAATGTGTTATAACATTGAATTTTTTAATAGTGGCCAATGTGAGCAGGAAGCGCACTACAGTGTTATTTTTATTTTGTCCAGCACAACCGTCAGAAAATATGTGCAGTTCCTTTATATCCTCAGGGACAAAATTATCAAAGTAGTGCTTAAGAAATGAACAAACTTCATCGGGTCCTTTATTGGCAATTCCTTCATGGTAGGAGTAAAACATAGCCTTTTCTGTCTTAAGATTGTGAATACAAAACTCATTCACCCATAGCTGACGATAGTAAAAGATTTCCTGAACAGGAATATGCGGCAGGGGTAAGTTCTGCATGTAATCTATGCAAATTGCCCCAACATCAGGTCTTGCATTACAGAGTTCTGTGATTTGTTCAATTTTTTTGTAGAATTTCTTTGCTCTGGCTTTATGAATCATCAGGTCACATACTGCTGCTCTCTTTGCGGATTCGCACAAAAAAGTACTTTTTATTTTGACGTTTAATTCCTCACATTTTGAGCAAACATCAACTTGTGGCCGCCCAAAACGTAAGCTGTAGTTGTCTTTAAAAAAACGTCTGTAGTAGGCATAGGTTATTTTACTACCAGGATGCTTTTCCAGAAACATTTTATGCATTTTTTTAATGTCGAGAGAAGCATCCAGATATTTTTTATGTACATCTCCATAGTGCACAATCTTTACATCGAATGATTCTATGTGTTCTTTCACTTTTAAGGACTCTTCTGGGTCTACAGCATGCCTCGATTGTATTGCAGTACCTCGTTTGTCCTTTGGTATGATTCCATCTCGTTTAAGAGCAGCTAATCGGCGGACCCTCTTGTTTGTCAAAGCATAGATGGATATAAAAGCTTTCTTACAGACTTCTATATCATTTGAATTTACTTGCACATGGTACTTGTAATTTCCAACTCTGTTAAGGTGACTTGAAGCATCTAGTCTGGGTCGTTGTCTCTTTTTTTCTTCAGGCTTTATTAAACTTTGCAAAAATATGTCTTGCTCATTTTTCGAATCAATATTGTGTAACATAGCAAAGCTTTCATTACGATTTTCTTCGAGGATTTTTTCAAAACACTTCATTTTGCATCTGAAATTGAGTAAGTTTTTTGTTAAAAAAGGTAACCCTTAAATAAAAAATAACACTTTCACACAAACAAATCTCGTTTTTGTCAATTAAATAGCTCTAAAAATTCAAAATATTGCAACTAACCTGCAATCGTCACCGACCACTTTAGCTGGTACATTTTTTTTTGAATAACAACTGTAATACTCTTTCCCACATAACCGCATCTTCTTTACAACTTTCTGAGCGTATTTTTCATCATTTCTTACTCCTCTTCTGCGTTTATTCACTTTATTTTGCTGATTTTCAGTCTCACTCGAATCACTCGTTGACGACATTTTTAGGTTATGTTAGCTGTCAAATTGTCAAATTGTTTTGGGAAGGGCACTTGTCCTGGACTAGTGCCTTTCCCAAAATAAACGCAGAAATTGACAGTGTTATATTTCAAAGAATATTAGTTGGACTAGAGCCGTTCTCGGTGGAAACACGCTAATTATTAGTGTACGATACTTAAACACGTGATTGTGCTCATGATAACCAACAACTTTTACTATGAGAACAAACCTGAAATCGCGAAAAAAAATCAGCTGTTCAGTACATTTATGTTTGCTTAATGTACTGAACAGCTGATATTTTTTTCGCGATTTCGGCTTTGCTCCCGTAATAAAAATTGTTGGTTATCATGAGCACAATCACGTGTTTAAGTATCGTACACTAATTGCCAGTCACCCTATATATACCTACTAGCTTTTGCGCGCGGCTTCGCTCCCGTCAACTGACTACTATTTTCTACTTTACCCAACTCTACCCTACTCTACAGGATAAAAAGTATCCTAGGTCCGTCTCCTGGTTCTAAGCTACCTCCCCACCAATTTTCAGCCAGTCGGTTCAGCCGTTCTTGAGTTATAAATAGTGTAACTAACACGAATTTATTTTATATAAATATAGATATAGTGTATTTAGCGGTACGTTCTCCAATAAAGATTTGCCATTGCTGACCTTGGCGATCGACTCGTGTGTTTGTTATTATTTTAGCCACAGTTATTACACAATAATTTGGTTTCGTCCCTGTCACCTACTTTCCTGTATGCATGAGCACTGGGTCCAAATACATAGTATATTGCCATGATCTCAATGATTAAGAATTGCATATCTATCAAATTCTACGAATTCTCTTATTAGTAAAACATTGAATGTTCTTCGGTAATAAACTTTGATCTATATATTGTGATTTGCTATGTATTAAGTGGGGAATGATATTGTTAGTTTGTATGTGTGGCACTGAATGTGCCATGTAAACCAAATGATCGGATACATTGCCAGCTACCAGAGATTTTAATTATCGAATCATGTAAATTGATTAAGGTGACATTTATGGAATCGGTTCCATAAATGGCCGCGCTCAGGGGTCTTACCATGACATGATAAAATGTAAAGTGTGCGAGCGAGAAAGACGGATGTAGCTATACACCCTATGTATCTCCACCCCTTTAACAGTTCAGTTTAGGCTATATTTCACCGGGACACCATGGCGGCGCGACCAGTTGCGCCGCCATGGTGTCCGTAAGCTACCAAACTAGATACCACACTGAGACAGTATCAAAATGGACTTTAAGTGCACGCATCCGAATTGGTCGCGTCGCCAAATTGGTTGCGCAAACGGACACCAGGCGAGTAACTCTATAGAGCTGTATACATTTTGTTGGTAGCGGCGACTAGTCGCGCCGCCATGGTGTCCCGGTGAAATATAGCCCTTAAGAGCTAGTGGTAGGGCTTCAGGTTCGTAGCTTTAATGTTTTTTTTTTAATATCAATTTCGTATTGTTTTAGCTGACAGTGCCAAATACTACGGTGTGCTTGATTTGTTTAAAAATTATGTGTATTTAATCTTCTTTTTTGTTTTTACAAATTGTAACTGGCAATGAAATCGAAATTAGTTGTAAGTTTATCATTCTGTCAAGTTCCTCTATTTTATCTTTTCACAGAAAATAACGTTGTGATTCTAATCTAAGTTTATTCAATGTGACTTGGAAGTACAAAAATAAAGTATTTTGCACTCAAATATTCTATTATTGAAAATCCTTCCAGTTCTCAAGGGCACAAACTTAACCCTACACTGCATTCAGTCCCATAAGTGGGACAACCAATATAATTGATATTCTTTCTGATTTGAACCAAGTTGCGACATCTATGATTACATAATGAAAGTGACAACAATCAATGGCACCCATTTAGTGTATTTGTTGAAATTAGATGGCAGCTCTATCTCGCTCAGTCAGTCATTCAATTGAAAATTTTGAACTTTAGCCGCGCGCCGTGCGTATTCAATTTGAAAATATAATAAATAATAGTTGTCTAAGGAATGCGACAGTGGAAAAATTGTTTTTATGTCGAAATATCTGTGAACTAAACAAATGTAAGTATATTTTTTTGATTTGGTCGTGTTTTGATACAAAATTTTCACAATTACTGTATGTACCCGATGTGTCACTTCATGCAGTGATGGTCCAATTTTAGGTATGTTTACTAATGGTGTAATGTTGTTTTTTTTTTTAGATAATGGCGAAGAAAACCTTATCTAGCGCTCAAATCCAAAATTATTTGACAATACCATTAGGCAGTGAAGATGAACAAGACTCCTCAGGTGCTGAAAGTGACGATGACATTGCCGTAATTCGATCTACCGTCAATCAACTTTGTGAAACGTTTAGCGATACGGATGACGAGCAATTTGTTTCACCGAACAGGCATGAATCCGCTGCACCATTATGGGTCCTATGTTGGTGATATGCAGCAGCATATATCCAATCCTAGTGGTTCAATTCCTGCTGTTCCAAGTACATCTAGATCAACAGCTTCACGAACACGTCAATCAACAGTTGTATCTTCCGCGTCTACTGCACAAAAAGATGCTGATCCTACACCTGCTGCATCCGTCGCCAGAAAAAAGCGAAATATCATCTGGAAAAAAAAAGCTTTCCATCCAACAAACCGCGAGTTTTGTGGGCAAACCGATCGGAAAGAGGAAAGGAAGGAGGAAAGAGGATATTAAGAGGAATGGGTAGGCAATGTAAATGGCACAGATATCGTCACAGTAATGTGGTATGACAATAAACCAGTGGTGTTGTCTTCATCTTTTGTTGGAAAAGAGCCTACTCAAAAAGTAAGGAGGTTTTGTAAAAAACAAAAGAAATATATAGATATCGATTGCCCTCAAATTGTACTCAACTACAATCAGCATATGAGTGGAGTCGACTTGCTCGACTCATTCCTGAGAAAGTACAAAATAAAGATGAGGACAAAGAAGTGGTATTTGAGATTGTTTTACCATTTCCTCGACATAGCCACCATAAACAGTTGGTTGCTATACAGAAGAGTTGGGGAGATGCGACAAAGAGCTACGCCGCTGAAGTTGAAAGACTTCAAGTTTGAAGTGGCAAAGAGCCTCTGTATGTGTGGTTCATCAATGAATAAGAAAAAAGGCCGGCCGTCTTCTACAAGTAATGATCTGATAGAGACAAAAAGAATGAGAGCCAATGTAGCGATTCTTCCTACCCGTGACGTCAGGTGTGATGGAGTCGAGCACTTTCCTATATGGGGACACAAGCGCCAGCGATGCAAGAATCCAGGCTGCAAAGGAAAGTCGTTTGTTGTGTGTGAAAAATGCAGAGTCGAACTTTGTTTAAACAAGGACAAAAACTGCTTCCGTCTGTTTCACCTCTAGTTAGATTAGTTTTAGGTAGGTCATTGCATATTGTGCCACATATGGAACTAAATAAAAAAATAAAAATCTCTATTACTATTTGTTTATTTTTCATTTTACCTTTACTTCCCGTGTTCTAAACTACAAATATGATCTCGTAAGATTTTTTTCTAAATAAAAAAAAAAAACATGCAGTGTAGGGTTAACCACAGTTTTGCCTGCGCATGCAGTTAGACCTGCCGTGCGTGTGGTAGGTCAAACTCATACAGTTTTACACGGTGTTCCGTGCGCATAGCGAGCTGCGCAGGCAAAACTGTGGTGAAGCTTGTACGCGAGGTAGGCCCATTAGAGTAATGGTTGCCCAGTGTTAACGGACCCAACTTACGAGTTGTAGGTCGCAGGTTCGAACCCACGCAGGCGCTTTACTTTGTGTGAATTATATCATCACCACTGCTCTCGAAACGATGAAAGGAAACATCGTGAGAAAACTAAACCAAATGTCCAAGACCCAAAACTTCGACGACATGTGTGTTGAATATCAAGCTCCAGGTGTGCTGCTGGTGGTGGTCTTGACTATGTAATAAAACTGCTTGAATTAGATTTTTTATATGAATGTATTCACGTAGGTATGCGTAGTAACAAATTTTGGGACAACCGATATAATATGTGCGTACGCGCAAGGTGTCGGCGAGCGAGTGAACAGAGAGGGGACGTCCGCGACTGCGATGTGGTGTGTGGCCCGATGTGACGTCAGGAACATGTGATTTCCACTAATACGCGCTGGTCCGGATCTTTTCCTCTTCTAGAGAGGAAGCCCGAGACTCAGCAATATAAGGCTGATATGGACTAAAAAATCCTATAAGATGGAAAAAGGGTAAACGATTCAAATAAAACTACAAAATCAAGTAAAATGTTATATTTAAGTTAAAATACGTAAGCACAATGTCGGTAAAGGGAAGCTGCATAATATTTATACTATTCAGAAAGTGATGATAAGTAAAGAAATATAATTACATATACTGTTATTTATTTTCATTCATATCTTTGGCTCATTATTACACGAATAAAATCAATTCAATTCTGCTCCTTACAAAATATAAGCCACCAAAATAATCATTAGAATTTTAAAATCGATTTGTACTTTAAACCTTTTCAAAAATTACGAGTAATAAAACATCTAAGACAGAGCGTCCATTTTACTATAAAAATATGTTTTGTCCGTACCTATGATCCACTACCCGTAGGTACTATAACTATTCTATAATATACGAGTAATGAACAAACATTCTATTGTATATAACAGCTATATTGCGTAAACATTTACTTTCGTTAGGTACATCACATCACATAAACGAACTGAACACCGATATGGACATCAAACGAACAACAATCATAATAGAAAACAACCTTTAAAGGTGTACAACATTTAAAATTTATATTAAAACACAATAAATATATAAAAATTTACATCACAGCAAAATATATACCTTTGAATTCGGGCTCTGAATCCGTTGAACAAATATGTTATCTCCATTTCAGTACCCCTCAATTCTCATACTTGTATCCTCATTATACAAGTTTTTTTTTTCAAATGTTACACTTTTTCTTTATCTTAAATGCAGTTCGAACTAGCGTGCGAACTAACGTACATATTATTGCTAATGCCTTTTTCGAGGTGGAGCGAGATGGTACGTCGACGACTTTACCTGACATTAAAACCCACCTGTGCTCTTTAAGTTGCTCTTTGCGTTCCAGAGCTACGGTAACTCTTTCGAGTATTTCCGCTGCTGCTAATACTGCCCTTACATCGAGATATATCCGAATATTTATTTTAAATCTCCTAACGTAAGTCTTCAAATAGAACTGCCGTAGCGGCAATAACATTCAATCAACTTAACATCCGTTTTAACGTAAATAACAAATCAAATCATATAATTTATTTATAATAAAAAAAAAATCTTTAATAAATAAAGTTAATACCAGTAGACGACCCATTTTCTTATCAATTCATCACTAAACTCTCGGAACTTACAAATTCGTCTTTAATTTATTTACACTAATGTTCTCAAGATTACTTTCAGAATAGCGTTGTTTCAGAGAAATTGAGTCGTCCATGGGGATCTTTTACAGTACCCGGGCGTAAATAAAACAGTTAAAGTAGCAGCAGCGCTCTACAAGACCGACAAAAAACGTACTGAAAGTGGAACTTTGCACATAGTACCTAGATTCTAGCGAGTCAATCGGCGGCGCTTTAATACGCTATAGATTAGATATTTAAACAAACCATATTCCGTAGGAATAAGGATGGAATTAAAAGCAAAAAGTGGTTACAATACCAACTATTTACTTTAAACGCCATTTAAGATGCCACCATCGCAATAAAAGTCAAAATCGGTTGAACGGACTGCAAAAAAGGTTTGTTTAAATGTCTAATCTTATTTCGAATGGATTATAGGCAACTCGCAAAGGATCTAAGCGGACCGTTATGGAACGTGAGCAGTGGCGGATTAGCCACGTAACAAAAGTAGCAAATGCTACGGCCCTCGCGCATTGGGGGGCCCCGCATGGACGTAAAAAAACATGTCAAGATACCTGTGTCATATGAATTCTAACCAGTTCCAGATTTTAAATAAAGGCAATACCTATGGACCCATCGCTACCTAAGAGCTTCGGGGCCTGTTTGAAAATAAGTTACAAGAGTTTTAATTCGGTACCATTTATAAAGATTTAGGTAGAATTTGCTACAGGCCCCACGTTAGCTTAATCCAGCACTGAACGTTAGTTTCGCTACTACCAGGTAATTCGCAAGGGTCGAGACGTTAAGCAAACTGCCTTTTTATTATTTAGTGGAAAATAATGAAATAAATTATCTCGCTCTGGGTGTAGCGAGAGGGGGCAGTATCAGACTTTTACTAACTAAAATCCACCCGTGTACCTCCAAGGTACCTAGGTACCAGGTGTTGGTACTTAGGTACCAACCCTTTGCGTTCCAGGGCCATGAGAACTTGAGTTGATAGGCATCAATCAGCCTTAGCGGGCACCGGCTTTTGCTGAACAGCTCTTTGGTCCTTATCGAACGGTGAGCTACCTATTGCTCGTCGTCCGCAAACCTACCTCCTCTACGTTTAAGCAAGCCCCCTGTCAGTACGTTTTCGGGCGAACGTTTTCTTTCGATGTTTTATTATTTACGGCCGGGTACTCTAATTACGTTCGACTAGATTGGTAACATTATGCCATTATTTTATCCACATCGAATGTGGAAGATCGGTGGATCAACATATAAAGACGTTGATCCCTATATCATTAAAAAGTATGTACATTTTCTAACGCAAAATGACCAATACGCTTAGAATGTCGTTGAGTTGGTTTACTCAGTGGCGGATTAAGCCAGTTCGGGGCCTGTAGCAAATTCGATCAAGGGGCCCCGTGTAGACCTATTTAGTACTATTATTCTCATTATTATTCCCAAACACCAATAACCCTGAGGATTATAAGAAGTAAGGTACGGGAATGAGGGAAATCTAAGAGATTGACTATATTCAATGAAATAATCAGTTGTATTCGGATTTTAATATATATACTTTCGACTAGACATTTTTTGCGTTCAAGTGCAGGATCCCCAAATGCACGGAACCCCCGATTGCGCAGGGCCTATAGCATTTGCTACTCTCACTACATGGCTAATCCGCCACTGAGTTTACTACAAAATGTTTGTTAAAGTATGTACCTATTTATTTATAATGAATATTGCTTTCAAGTTAGGTTTAAACTTATGTTCAAAGTGCCAGAGGTACTAGTCTTAACGGCTATAAGGTTCTAAATGTAGGTCATTTTTATATATTTGTACTAAAGAGGAGAGTTGATTCCTTGCCTGCAATTTACTTATAGCAATGATTATCTAGCTTGGGATCGTACTACGAAGTGCTAATGCCAGTATTATTCCGTCTTGAGAACTGGATAATGTTATTCGACGTCCAGTGTGCTGATTCCGAGTTGTTTACGTTCTCTGATTGGTTAAGAGCTTGAAGCTGGCCAATAAGAGCGCTGAACGTCATAAACGTGTTAATCGCATTAACATAAAACAAGCTCGCACTATGCTCTTTGTATAGTTTCGTTTTTCTCTCATACCGAAATCATAATGGTTTAAGGCTTCATAGTGGCACCAGTTCTTATATTACAATGTATATAAGAAATCAGAAGTCGCTATAATAGGTGACAACACGGAGCCGCAGAATCGAAACGTCGCGACGCATCATGTCTTTCGATTATAGCATGTTCATCTCTATTTTATCGTTGTTAAGGTACAAATCTGTGTGTGCGTCGACGCTTGGTTAGAGTCGAGTGAATTTGCGCGTTGTCGTGCGTTAGTCGCGCGACGTGACGCATCAGCTGTCGAGCACGAGCGTCATTCGTCATTCACGAATGTTTAAAAGTCTCAGATCTGGTCCAGCACTGTGATCCACGCGTTGCAGTTGAAAAACTGGACGCGACGCCACACTTCGAGTTTACGTCAGAGTGAGTTGAGCTTAAAATCAGAACCACGTCAACAAAACAGCAGCCAGTCCCAATAGGTAGATACTCGTCATAGCCGATATTAACACTGTTCCACGTCACCTATTTACATGAAAACGCTTGAATCAACTCGCCTCCACCATAGGAAGTAATATTGCGTTTAGAAGCGAATCTTTATGTCTCGGAACCTAAATAACGCAACCTTGAACGCGTTCGAGTTGTATCACACTTAACCAGAGAGAAAGAGCGATTTAGCTTTGCCTCAAACCTATCTGCACTTTCTCGATGGTATACCTGACACTTACTGTTGCTCAGAAATTTCCCTCACTAATGGGCCTACCGCACGCTCAAGCTTCACTACAGTTTTGCCTGCGCAGGCCGCTTTGTATACGGAACACGGTGTAAAATTGTTTTACTAACCACACGCACGTAGTTTGTACACGGAAAACCCTTGTGCAAACTGGCCTGCGCAGGCAAAACTCTGGTGAAGCTTGTGCGTGTGGTAGGCCCATTAAATGAGAAAGAAGTGGCCACGTTGTCTGTAAATCGACATCGAGAAAAAAAAATTCAGTCCATAAGTGATGTTCATTAGCAACAAAACTTGCTGAAGTTCACTTCCGCAAGCAATTGGTTGGAGCGGAAGGGAGTGTCAGATTTTTACCGACTAAAACCCACAGTGTTGCTTCAGTTGCCCTGTTTTTGCGAGGGCTACGGTAACTCCTTCGAACAATCCGCAGCCCTGGCGGGCGTCGGCCCTAACTGGCTCCGTCATTTTTGCTGACATCTCTTTGAGGCGCGCGTAGAACACTACGCACATTCGATCCGAGAAATCGCGGCACCTAAACTTACTTCCGCAAGTCTTTAAAGGTAGAATTTCTTTCGAAAGTCAACTTCTGAATGTTTTGTTGCTTATCAAAACTACCCTTCACAACTATTTGAAGTTACAAAGTCCGCTTTTAAACAAATTATCACTTCCTATTGTTTACCATGTACGCTAGCACTATTCAAGTCGAGCTGCGATCAGTGTGAGCAGGTCGTTGGCGTTCTTGTCGTCTGTCTGCGGTCAGGAGGGGTCGGGCGCGGGCGCGGGCACGGCGTGCGCGAGGGGGGGGGACGACGACGAGCTCTGCTGCGACAACTCCGCCTTCACCCGGCGCGCTATGTGCGAGCGGGTGTGCTTGCGTAGGTGGTCTTTGCGGTAGAAACCTGGAAAACAATTTAACCTTTTTTTGAGTGCGTAATTAGAGACACAATAGAAAGACAATGGCGCGTGAACGCCGGCGTTAATGCGGGGATCAACAGCTTAAAAGCGGATTTTAGCTGAGAGTTTTAAAACGTTTTCTCTAGTCTTGGGCGACGACATCGAGTTGCTAGCCTATCAGTTTTCTATCGTTTACATTTCGGGGTGTGTGCACTGAAATTGCATAGTATAATTCCGCCAAACCATTCCATCATTGTACCACTAGACGTACGGCGTTGCGCCACCGGTACATGGTAGACATCCCACCCATACTTACATACAAAGCGTTTTGAGAACAATTGTACGTACAGTTAAGGAGTGGAATTTCTCTGCCGGAGTCTGTGTTTCCTGATAGCTACAACTTAGGAGCCTTTAAGTCAAGAGAGAATAGGTTACTTCTAGGCAAGCGTGCTCCATCGTCGGCCACATCATCGATTACAACGCGAGCCTATAAATAATAATAATAACAAAAACAATCGATGAAAGGCGACCTCTCGACCAAGTCATTGCTCTATCTACGGAGCTACCTTGACATCGAGTTTAGGTCCCACCCGCCAAATTTTCTTTTAGTGAATTTTATCGCAAGTAAACTGCTTAAATCTAGACTCCAGGCTACTTATGAGACGACAATTTCTTGATTGAATCCCACAAAAAAATAATTGCCTACCGATACACAACAATTTTTGGGACACTTGTCAGTATGAGTCAACCCTTTTGTTTTGGGACATCTTCAAATTACTTCTCCCGGTCTAGGGTGCCTCCACCACCGAGAGGGCGAGTCAGGTTATCACTGACTAAAACCCTCCAGTCTTCCTTCAGTTGCCCTCTGCGTTCCAGGGCCACGGCAACTCCTTCAAATAATCCTCCTGCCCATAAGAGTCCCTTAAATGGCTTTGATGTTTTCGTAGCAGTTGATTTATTGGTTAAGTTTGTGGCAGAAAGCGAAATGTCCCTACATCTGCACTCTGGAGGACCTAAAAAACGCCACTGACGACGCTATAAACGTGACAACCTACTGAGCCCTAAAACTTTGAAGGAAAAGAAAACCAACGATTCGAGAAGAAGAAGAAGAAAGAGGAATTCCTAAACACGGATACACGGCTTCCTACTTCTTAAGAGGCTGTTTCCACTTGCCTATCGTCAACATCGAGCATGGTATAAAAGCTTGTTGCTTCATCTAACGCAATCCAACGCGATGTTTGATGATGAGGCAATGCAAAAAAAAGGGAGATCGGTTTAAAGATATTTATTCCCATAAAGAACACAAATAGTTCACTTAAATATGAGATTACAAACAAATCATGCAGTTATTATAAAGCACATCGTGACTCCGTGAGTCGATTTAGATAGAAAATAACGTAAATTACACATATATTAATAGGGTTCTAAAGAATTTAAGTAGGTACACATGCTTTGTTATAAAATTTTAGACACATAAACTTTTAACATTTTTTTAAAGATATTTGTACTTTTTACATTAATCATATCATCTGGTAATTTATTATATAACACCGCTCCCTCGTATAAAATATTTTTCTTCCCGTAATTGGTTCTGGGTGGTCTGAGTTCTAACTTGTTACGGTTTCGGGTGTGGTATCCATGATTTCTTTTTTTGAAAGTAAGTTGAGAGTGCGTTTCCTTTAATATTATTTTTCTAATTAAAATGCATGTTTTGAATGTATATAGTTGCTCTATATTGTATATCTTAGTGTCGTTGTATATTTGTTTAGTTGGTGTTAGGTAGTGGTAGTTGTAAAGAGTTTTAATAAGTCTGTTTTGTATTACTTGGATGTCATTTATGTAAGTTTTAGCAGCACATCCCCAAATTTCAACTAGATACTCTAGGTGAGGTTTTACGAGCGCATTATATATCATGTGTCTGATTTTATGTGGGATACAACCGGAAAGTTTACGTAATGCCCCCGTGAGTGAAGAAATTTTGTCACGCATGTTTTTTATGTGGTTACACCATGATAGTCTTGGATCCAGAGTTAAGCCTAAATACTTTTCGTTTGTTGATTTTTGTAGGGATTCATTGTCTATGGATAGTTTAATATCGCTAGGTATTTTTTTATTTTTTGCTGCAAAGACCATATACGAGGTTTTTTTCGGGTTAATGGTTAATAAGTTGTACTTGAACCATTCATTAAGTGAATATAGGTCAGCTTGCGCTTTCCTGACAATCTCTTGAATATCACTCCCAAAATAAAAGAGACAAGTGTCATCGGCATACAGCGTGATGTCGCCGGTAACATTAACGTTTTTTATGTTATTTACATACACAAGGAAAAGCAGAGGTCCTAAAATTGATCCCTGCGGTATTCCGCAATTTAATTTTGCTGGTGTACTTTCGTAATTATTTATTTTAACTATTTGAAACCGGTTTGTAAGATATGATGCCATCACTCTGAATGCCGATCCCGTTATTCCCACGTTACTGAGTTTTTTTAGCAAGAGAGAATGACAAACTGTATCGAACGCCTTCTTTAAATCAATGAAGATACCCAAACCTATAAGTTTCTTATCAATTGATGTTTTAATTTTGGTGATTAAATCTAACGTGGCTGATAGGGTGTTCGATTTAGGACGGAACCCGTATTGTTGGCTATAAAAGAAATCTATGTTATCTAAGTGATTTATGAGGCGTCTAAAAATAATTTTTTCAAAAATTTTTGATAGTATAGGTAATACGGATATAGGCCGGTAATTGCCGGGGTCCGATTTGCTTCCAGACTTATATATTGGCGTTAATTTTGCAACTTTTAAGCTATCTGGAAACCTTCCAGTTTCAAGGCATTTATTAATGCAACTAGTTAGCTCGTCTAGAACCAGCTTTTTTATACATTTAATATCTTTTGCATTAATCCCATCTATACCGCAGCTTGTGTTTGTGTTGAGATCATCGATAATATTGTTTACTTCCTCTGTTGTACATGGCTCAAATACGCTTAGTTTATTATTTGGTATGTCTGTAGTGTAATTAAGAGTATTGGTTAAATTGTTGTGATATTTCAATGGTATGTTATTAGCTAGATCAGGACCAATTGTCGAGAAAAAATCATTAAAATTTTGACAAATTTCATTTCCATTAGTAATTTCACAAGTATTTACTATAAGTTTGGGAGGGGTGGAAACAGTTTTAATTCTATTATTAGCTAAGTTATTTATTAGACTCCACATTTTCTTTGGCATTTTATCGCATTTCTTGAAATTTTGGTAATAATAGGTATTCTTAGTATTTCTTATATTTTTATATACAGCGTATCTTTTTGTTTTTAATTGTTTTTCCAGAATAAGATTATCAGGATCTGTTTTATGTTTTCTCCAGATTATATTTCTCTCCTCGATATCCTGTAATATTTTCTTATTTATCCAGTCGTCTCTTGGTTTATTCATAATTTTGATTTTTGTTGTTTTATTTTGTTGTATCTGTGATATGATGAAGCTTTCAAGGGTTTCATAGTTATGTTCCTCGTTTATGAAATGTTGGTTTTCTACGGATTGATATAGCTTTTCGAAGTTTGTCACTGAGAAAGTAGTCTTCTGTTTTGGGACGTGTTTGTGATTTTTTACTTCGAAATAGAGTTGGTTATGGTCCGATAAGGGCGATTTGATGCATGCCAAATGAAATTTGCTTGAGTTCAAATTTGTGCAAATATGGTCAATTATAGATTTAGTGTTGTTTGTTTCTCGTGTACAATAATCAGTATCTATTTTGTTCAAAATTTGGTAGCCCGTTTCATTAAGTGCATCGACGTAATTCGTACTTTGGCGTTCGTTTCGGAGCAAATTAATATTAAAATCGCCGAACACTAAAGCTCGTCGTTTATTTTCTAATTCAGAGATGTAGGATTCTAAAAAACTGTTTATATTTGTATTTGGGGGTCTATAGATTAGGCCAATATGTAGTGCGTATTTATTAAGGTAAATCCATACATATTCATTTTCTTCTTTACTTTTTATTTTTATAACTTCATGTTTAATACTGTTATGGATATATACGGACACACCCCCGCCTCGGCGGCCTTTTCTGTAGTTATAGATATGTGTATAGCCTGTGATTTGAAGCAGATTGGCCTCTGAGTCTGACTTTATCCAAGTTTCCGTTAATAGTATTAATCCTATAGTCTGGCCAATTGTTTTTAAAATACATAATAATTCCTCCAACTTTCCAAATTTAACCAGACTTCTTATATTTGTATAAAGAAATTTTAAAGATGACTTACTCGTAGTTAGGTCCTTATAGCAGTCTAGATTTTGGTATGTTATGTCGCAATTCGTTTCTAGTTTTGCAGTGTTTAGGATGTCGGGGCTCGTTCCAATTTGTTCGAGTTTTTTGGATTTATTTTTACTATTTGTGGTATAGAGTTTTTATATTTAATTGTGATGTTAGTTTCACCATTTTGTTGCCGCCGCTGCAATTCCTGACGGGTCTGTTTATAATATTTTTGTTGAGTGATAGTCTGGTCCGCAAAAATATGTATGTTTTTATCTATGACACTATTTCGATTACGCAATAAATATTTTGAAGTTTCTTGAGATTCAAAACACACTTTGAGTGGTCGGTTCTTATTAGGAACGTATTTTCCCAATCGTATTATGTTGACAGGGATGGGACAATCCGGCCAGATATCTGTAATCATCTTTCTAGTAACATTTTTGTCGTAATCAATCCTCACATTTTTGTTGCTTTCATTTATTTCGTGCATACCCACTATAATGATATTTTTCTCCCGGCGCTGGCGCTCGCGCAATTCAAGTATTGTGTCTTCACTGGTAAGCGGGAGCGTGTTTTGTTGCATAGTCGGGGTTCTTGATTCGGTTTTTAGTGATGTAAGTTCTTTTTCTAGATTGATTATTTTGTCTTGTAATGAGTTGTTTAGTGATTTCATACTAACTAAATCTTGTTTTATGTTGTTTTGTTCTGATACTAGAGAGTCAGTCATTATTTTGACACCTTTTATTTCGTCTTTTATTTCTGTTATGTTTTGATGAATTTGTATAAAATTGTCTTTTTGCGACTTGCTGAAATCTTGGAAAAAAGACAATATTTCACGCTTAAATTCCGCCAATTCTGACTTAACATCATACTGGTGTTCGAAATACGTTCTTTTTCTATGGGTTATATTGGTAGCATTTTCTTCTAAAGCCCGCAAGTCCGGAGTTGATTGTGATGAGCCGCTTCCGCTGTCACTCAATACCTTTCCGCTGTTCGGTGATCGCAAAGTCGTCATGCTTATTATTTGTGTGCGATGAGGTGCAGGAGCGAGCGAGTCAAAAAATCGCTGCGTTCTCTTTTACTCTCGGGTTGAGGGGCGCTTGGAGCACTGCAGCTCAGTATTCACAGGTAACAACTATTTGAATACACTTTCACTCGTAATTAAATCTTTTGACTGTACAGATAGAATTCAAACTCGGTAGCAGGTAATTAAAACGCTTATTAGAAATAATTAATCTCTAGAACACACGTCTCGTCGTACCGAGGCACGGAGCACGAAAAAGATAACGCCTGAAAACTGTTGGCATTCGGTAATTCCATGATTTACTCGAATATTTCATAAAACTTGTTCCAGGAAATACCTACGTGTTTTTTTTTACAACCCTTAAAAGTTTTTGAATAAAATTTTCGTCATTCAGAATCTTGATTAAATTTGCAAGGCTTCTATTGTTATACTTTTTTGACGTTTTTAATTTTTGAGTTAAGTATGAAGTGTCAAAGTTCATGCAAAATAGCAGATTTTCAGACGTCTTTACTGGATTAGTTTTACACAATAAATTGATTTCAATAGAATCCTAGGTAATATCCACAAGATACCGTGTTTCCAAAATATCTAATGAAAAATGTGTAATAACGTGATAGTCGCGTAAGAGCGGTTGTATGAAAAACAGTGAAATTGTAAGTATGTCGAGAAGAAGTTTGTTCTCATTGACTGGCTTGTTGGTCTAGTGGTTAGTGGCCCTGTCTGCTATGCCGGAGGTCGTGGGTTCGATTCCCACCCAGGAAAAATGTTTGTGTGATGAGCACATTTGTTCTGTATCTGGATTATTTATAATATGTATGTATTTAGAAATATATAAGTATGTTTAACACAAGCTCTGCTTAGCTTGAGACTAGACGGCGTTGTGGAATATTATTATTATTGATATTATTGGTTGTTAGAGACCCACCTTTCCCACACTCGTTGCACACATGCCGTTTCTCCCCCGAGTGTATGACGAAGTGCAGCGTGAGTTGCTCCTTCCTCTTGAAAGCTTTCATGCAGACGGAGCAGACGTGTGGCCGGTCCGGGTTGTGCGACTGCTTATGGCGGGTGAGGTGGTCCTTACGCTTCAGGGCCGCGTTGCAGATGTCGCAAATGAACCTGGGGAAAATTTAATGTAACATTAGAAAAATACATGGTTTTCGCCCTGACAATAAGCTGAACAAGCAATTTCTTCCTTGTTTGTATGAAAGAAATGCAGAATTGTTGAAGACAGAAACGTGGTACATAATCTATATAATTATATTAAAAAACTTTTTACAAAAAAAAAAAAATTCAACCGACTTTAATGTAAAAAAAAACACACTCTTCGTTATTTAACACCGACTTCCGAAATTAAAGTTATTTTGCACTTTTCAGTGTTTTTTTTTACATTGAAGTTGGTTGTATTTTTTTTTTGGAAAAAGTTTTTATTTTATGGTACCACCACTAAAAACTACCCCTCAGCCATACTTAAATACCTTATAGCCAGAGTACATCTCATGACAATTCTAATAATACCAAACACGGTTAGATTAAATTAATTTATTACAGAGTTCCGGTGCCTAACTTCAGGCTTCATCATTAGATCAGTTCGATATATTCCCCCTCTTCTTTCAGTCAGTCATCGACTACACGTATAAATAAAGTAATTTTACTTGTTACGACAGTTCTGCTGTGATCCTATGAGGAGTTCTGTTCCATATCTTCGAAGTTCATGGTCAGATCATAACAATATTTCTATGGGACCAACTTGGAAGCATAAACTTTCAATCAAAAAAAATAATTTCAAAATCGGTCTACAATTGACTGAGAAATCGATGCAACATACATAAAAACAAAAAAAACATACATTCAGCCGAACATAGAACCTCCTCCTTTTTAAAGTCGGTTAAAAAGGAGAAACTGAATGACTTACATATCAATGCACAGCCGTAACTACTCGGACTGGGAGCGTAAAATTTTGCACAAAGCTTCCTTTTATAACGTAGGCGAGCACTAAGAGAGGATTTTACAAAATTCGCCCCCTAAGGGGATAATACGGGGTCCAAAGTTTGTATGGAGAAAGTTATTTTTACGCGCGTGAAGCCGCTGGCAGAAGCTAGTTAGATTATGTAGTTTTAACTAAACATATCCTGAAATCCCTTAACCTTAATCCTTTTGCAAGTCCAAGAAGGCGTATGACAGAGTTGAAAGGGTTAACCCTTTCTACACCACAGTCTGATATATGTGACAAATCAATATCGTGCTGCACTGCCAGTCTAATAATTATATGAGACAAATAAATGGGTTAGCATAATAGCATAATCAGCCTTTTAATGTTCCCACTGCTGGGACTCAGGCCTCCTCTCTCTAGGAGAGGGATTGGGCCGTAATCCACCACGCGGGCCCAGTGCGGATTGGTGAATGTCACATGTCTTAGAATTTTTGGTTCTAGGACATGCCGGTTTCCTCACGATGTTTTCCTTCACCGTTTTGAGAGCAGTGGTGATGAAATAAATTACACTTTTTTTATTCTTGATAGGTTCGCGCTTGACCACTATCTCACCTGATGGAAAGCGACGATGCGGTCGACGATGGAGCGCGCTTACCTAGAAGTAACCTATTCACTCTTGACTTAAAGATTCCCGGGTTGTAGCCATCAGGAAACACAGATTCCGGCAAGGAATTCCACTCCTTAGCTGTACGCACAATGAATGTGTTCCCAAAACGTTTTGTGCGTATAGGTGGGATGTCCACCGTGTACCGGTGGCGCATTGCCGTACGCCTGGTGGTCCGATGATGGAACGGGCGCGGGCGGAATTAGGTCGTGCAATTCCGATGCACACTCCCCGAAATGCAACCGGTAGAAAACCGACAGGCTAGCAACTCGGCGTCGATGCTCAAGACTTTGAAGCCTCGACTCAACGAGTGCATCATTGCCAATGATGTAATAAAAAGTAAAACACACAAAGTAATGCTCCTGGCTGGGTTTGAACCCGCGACTTATGACTCGTAAGTCAGAGCCGTTACCACTCGGCCACCACTGCTCCTAAATAAATGGGTTAGAAAAAAATATCTTTAAAGTGTTGGTTTTTTGGAACCTTACCATGACTTTTTAAAATGTCTAGTGTCGGAGCGAGAAAGAGAGATGGAGCTATAAAGCTACCTTATATAGCTCCATTCCTTTAACAGTTCAGTTTGGGTAGGTAGTCAAATGGATCGCGTTGGGAACTCGCTGGGTCTTGAGTCAGAATAACAAGCGTTTTCTTTGTATCTGTTACCTTTAATCTCAACTAACTGCTTTTTCTGTCCTATAGGAGTTAACATACTTCGAGAAAGCTAGTACGTTAGCTCTACTATTACTTAGAAGTCAAAATACCTTCGCTCCATAGTGTGTCCAACCAGATGCTGTTCCAACAGCTCTCTCTCAGGATACGCCATGTGGCATTCTGGACAGCAGTACAGAGTGCTGCCATCTACAAACAAATTTAGCTTTAGTCACACAGTAACAAAAAAATAACTTTTGGGAAATATAAAAATGAAGAACTCGGAAGTAGTGGGTGCATAGCGTACATCACAATATTTACAAATTATGAGTATAATGCATCCACTAATAAAATGGCCAATTTTTTTATTGACGGCTCGCTCTATGCAAGCGGTGATTTGGCCGACGATGGAGCATGCTTGCCTAGAAGTAACCTATTCACTCTTGAATTAAAGACCGCTAGGTTACTGTAGCTATCAGGAATCATAGACACTGGCAGAGAATACCACTCCCGCATTGTGCGGGAGAGGTTTTGTAAAGGTCATGCATGCAGCTGAAAGAATCCATCATCATTGCTCCTATGTGGCTTTGTGTTAACCCTATCAATTAAGTTTTACATCTCGTTCGACATATCACATAGTACCACTTAGAGGGGTTCATGGCTTTGGTTTAGAAAAGATATAGGATCAAGAGGGGTATAGGATCGTGGGAAAGAGTCACTGATCCGTGGAAAGCAAAGGGCAATTGAAGGAACACAGATAGATTATAATCAGTAAAAGTGTGACACTCTCTCTCGCTGCCCTCAAAGCAAACGGAGATATTTGATGACATCCCACAAAAAACTGTGCAAGTGCGAGTCGGGCTCGCCCACTAAGGGTTCCGTACAAACTTACCTATAAAAAATAGTTCAATTCCCGAATTGAGTTACGAAGACTTTTCCGAATCACAAAAAAGTTCGTTTTTTGTGACGTAACTACAAATTTACAGTCTTCTTGCTGCACAGACGGACGGACAACAAAGTGATCCTATAAGGGTTCCATTTTTTCCTTTTGAGGAACGGAACCCTAAAAATGAGAAAAGGTTGTCTTCCAGCAACATGATAATTCTTACCTAAAGCAGTGGTCAGTCGAATCTCTCCCGGCTTCGGTCGCGGTTTCTTCTCCTTCATGGATTTCTTTTTCTTCTTCTTTTTGGACAAGACGATGGTGTTAGTAGTGTTTTGGTTCACCGTCTGGTTCACTATCGTCGACGTTTGTACCACTACGCTGTTTACTGCGTTCGTTGGCATCTGGAACATTTATTAAGTGATATTATAATAAAAAACAAAACAGGGCAAGTGCGAGTCGGACTCGCGCACTGACGGTTCCGCACAAACTTACCTATGAAAACAGTTCGATTCCCGAATTGATTTACGATGATTTTTCCGAATTGCAAAAAAAGTTTTGTTTTTGTCACGTAAGTACAAATTTACAGTTTTCAGATTTATTCCTATATCTATACTATAAGACCTTGCTTTATGCCAAATTTCAGAATTCTGGGTCAACGGGAAGTACCCTATGAATTTTGATTCCTTTGAGAGTGTTGAAATGTACGTTTTTTGCGACATAAACGGCCGTATCTTTTTTTTCCGTTAACTTAGAAGTTTGATTTTTACAGCAAGGGACCGCTGATTTGAGTATACGATTTTAATTTCAACTCGATGCCTCCACGCGTTTCTGAGATAAAGGGTCTTGACAGACAGACAGACGAACGGACAAAAAAGTGATTCTATAAGGGTTCCGTTTTTTTTCCTTTTGAGGTACGAAACCCGATTCTAAAATAATCATTATAGAAAGTATTTGTTAGGAACAAAAGACCTGACAAACTTTCAGTCCACACTTCACATAACATGAAAAACTTACCACAGGACGAAGTCTGAAATAAAAAAAGGTCAGCTCTTCCATAATATTTTGATTGCGTAGCCACTTTGTAAGAGCAGCGCTGGTCCAGTGGTAACTGTCCCAACTTACGAGTTGTAATCTCGTGGGTTCAATCCCAGGCAAGTGCTTTACTTTGTGTGATAAATTTCATCACCACTGCTCTCGAACGGTGAATGAAAACATCGCGACATCGTGAGGAAACCAGCATGTTCTAGAACCATAACTTCGAAAACATGTGACATCCACCAACCCGCACTGGGCCCATGTGCTGGATTACGGCCCATTCGACCCTCTCCTAGAGAGGAGGTCTGAGTTCCAGCAGTGGGAACATTATAAGGCTGATTATGGTTATTGTGATGGTAGCCACTTTGTATGAAACAGCAGCTTTTACAGTCGCGAAAATAAGATAAAGAACTCACCGTAGCAATGTGAGGCATAGAATTCAGAGCATTAGTATTCACAGTAGCCACAATTGTGGGCTGTTCCTCTCTCTTGCTCTCCACCACATTGGCAGGCGTGGAGTACTTCAGCAGATGGTGCAGAGGCAGCGGCAGGGCAGACAGGTAGTCAGCCACGCCGCCACCCAGGGTCTGCCACGTGGAGCTGTCGGTTACGTCGCCGATGCCTGATGCACACGATACTATGGTGAATGAGAGGATGATGTGAAAGTGATGATGTGATTGATATACCTACAAGGAGAAGGCGTTAATAGTGTTAACACACGTTCGAACTCGGTACGACGGATTTGGTTCGTCCTTACCAAGTGGAACGTGACTCAGCGTAATTAGTATTAATGTCGTGGACAGATCTTATGATCAAACATAGCTGATCATATCGTAATATAGTTAACTACGTTGTCCACGGATAGAGTCCACAATTCCTTAATGTATTCCTGTTTCACTACATAATATGCTTTTGTTCCACCAAAAATACTAATCGTGCACTAAAATATGCTCTTTTAGGTGGTTAAAAAAAATAAGCACTAAGGAGATGGCATTTCCTTCTAACCTAACCTATCCGAGTCGGGGTGCCCCAAGTCCCATAATACTTCTAAAAAAGACCATTAATATTTGGTGTAGATAAAATAATATTTATAGTGCAGAATAAGATTTTTGATGCACAGAAATCCCACATTAAAGGTGGGGCATATCATCAAACGTTAACTTTAAACGATCTGGCCAGTTTTAGTTGGCCATATCATGAAGTGATCAATTCTAAGATCATTAAAACGCTCGAACTTCAAACTTAGGCTGAGTCGGACCAAATCCGTCGCATCAAGTTCAAGTGCGAACACCATAAAAGAAGTTATCGTTGGTTGAAATGGAAATTTGATTTAGATGAGGTGAATGATAACAAACAAAAAAAATAAAAAACAAAATTCGACTGTCTCGTTTTCTGAATTGAGAATTCAATGTTGACAACTTCTTAAAGAAACCGGGGTAAGCCACTCACTTGCTTATACACGAGTATCTACTACACTGTAAACACTAGGGTGATATACACACAAAATACACGACACAAATATTAAAACAAAATCTTTCTAGAAGTCTGTAAGAAAACAAGGAATACTGCTTCAAGAGAAATATGATGTGAGCAATGACATACGAGAAGTTGAATCCACTTAAGCCTGAGCCGTACTTATAAGGTTATAACAAAGAATCATGGCGAGTTGACTTGCAATGAGGCCACGCTGATTAATTGTAGGAATACTTATTTATTTATTTAGTTAGGTTCACCCACAGCACATATATATATACACACATAAAAACAAATCCTAAATACTTGATACTAAAAGAATCTAAAGCTAACGCTTAATATTCTGGTAGAATTTTCCTGTTTCATGATCTCAGTTTAGCAATAGGTACCTATATTTTATCACATTTAAAAAGCGACAGATTTTCGATAAAGCTACTGTCTTTTGGATAACCCCCAATAAGAATATTAACGCTAGATATTCTGGCAGAACTTTTCTGATTTCATGTTCTCGGTTTGGCACAACCTAAATACGAGTATCTATCAGATTTAAAAATGCGACAGATTTTCAATGAAGCGATTTTTATAGTTGACAGTATCTGCAGATGGCTAAACAGGCCATATAATTGCAGATCTGAGGATCTCGGAATCTTGAAGGCAAAATGATGGATTTAAGTAATAGATACATGTTTATTCCATGATGTACAACTTACTGATAAACTCTGCTGGCGCGGTGGCAGCGTTGCGATCATTACGACCTTCCTGTTTGATGGCCCGAGCTAATGCTGCTGCTTCTTTCGGCTCGTGCAGCACTACAAGAAGCTGCTGTGTGCCTTGCTGCAGCGGCGTCGCTTGTGCCACTAAAGAAAGTAGAAAACAGGGATGTTAGGCTCTAGCAAAAATCGATGTAATATGATGTGATGACGTTTAAAGTTTGTGACTTTATTATAGCTACCGTGATTTAATTACGTAGGGTAGTCAAATTTATAAGGAAGTCATGTCAAAAGTATGTTAAAGTGATGGCTATAAACGGAACGTATGTCGCCAAGCACTTTACAAACTGAAACAGTGATAAGTTTAAAACTGAATACGAGCAACGACCATTCTTTTGATTTCTAAGTTTCCTTATAACATCTTTCGGCTGAAATGATAATGATGATAAATCTAGTAAATAATAATTACCATTGATCCCTTGATGCTGCTGCATCATAGTAGCCATGAGGTCATGGTGCAGTTCCTCCCGATACTCCCTCTTGTCAGGACGCTGTTCCGCCTTCAGATGCTGATGCACTGTCTCCGCCTGCACGTAGCTGGCTTGTCCGCCGTACGCAATGTTGCCCAGGTTTACTGACGAAGATGATATTGTCTGGTATTTCACGCCAGTGTTCACTGTTTGAAATTATGGGAAGTACAGTACAGTAACAGCTGGTGTTTACCATTTGAAGAAAGTTTAAGTCTTCAAAAAATCAACAAAGTGTGAAATTGTTCTGAAGATTAATCTTGATTCACTGTGATACCGTACCTAAAACCGTCGTATCGTACCTAAAATCAATGGTATAAAAACATTAACTCACCTGTATGTATGGGTGTCAGCCCAGCGAGTGCCACAGTGCCAGGCTGAGCACTGCTGACCACCACAACACTCTCCGCCTGCCTGAACTTGACGC
This sequence comes from Mythimna impura, assembly GCA_905147345.3. Classification (NCBI taxonomy): domain Eukaryota; kingdom Metazoa; phylum Arthropoda; class Insecta; order Lepidoptera; family Noctuidae; genus Mythimna; species Mythimna impura. The sequence continues at coordinate 24,292,201 of LR990346.1, read as the reverse complement.
CATCCACCGCCACCGTGCCCGTGCCCGGAGCCACCGCGAACTGCACCCCGCCGCCGCTGCCCGTCGCATGGTAGCGTGTCTCCTGCAGCACTCCTCCGGAACTACTGCCTCCTCCTTCATATCCAAACTTTGCGGCGAACTGGTGGATAGTAGGGATCGCCGCCGCTGTCGGGATGTGTCCAGTGAACGGAGCAAAGTTCATCGTCGTTTATTGAATCTGAAACCGCGGCAGACATCGTAGTTACGCGATAGTGTTACGTCAGCGGGGGCCGCAAGGTCGCACGCGAGATATAAAAAAAACTGCACTCGTCCTGTGGAGCAGGTGGAGTACTCGGTGCGAACCACAACAAAGTGAATCAAAGGGTGCGGCCCCTAGTAGGGCGCTCACTCAACCCCCGCCATTCTGCCTCACCCCAGTCATTTCTAACGCTTTATTTTTACCGGCCCGCCGTCTCACACCATCGATTTTGGAACGCGCCCTGAGACGCCGCGACACGAGAGGACACAAAAGAGTGGAAACATAATTGAATGGTTACCTGTCTTGTGTCCAGAGAGTGGGTTTTCATTGCGTTTTAATTGTTCGTCGTTGATGAAATAAGTAAGTGGTGTATGTGCGGGGTGCGCGGACATGTTGCGCGCAGCGGCCGGGCGGGGGCCTGCGCGGCCGGCAGCGCGCCAGGGGGCGGGGGCGAGTCCGCCAGTGCCGAGCACGACACGGCGTCAGGAACCGCTTAAAGGAGTCAGTTAACCCTCTGTTTCAAGATCACACCAAGTTCAGGGTCAAGTGTTGGCAAAGTAGTATATTTAGGAAGATTTGATTTGAACTAAGATATAAAGTATAAAATCTCAAGATAAAAACATAAGCGATGAACTCCGGTAAGTAACCTAGGTAGGTACTTTTCTTAATTTATCAACATTATGCAAATTGTTATTTTCTTATGTAAATTATAGATCTTTTCCGCCCCATTGGTTGTCCTCTACACAGATATTTAGGAAGAAACAGGTAAACTGGATAAAGTGATAGGATAACCGGCGGCCGGCGATTGTTTCTGCTGATTCATCTTGGATAGCCGAGCGGCGAAAATGGCGTGGCAAGTGATGATCTTGATGGACTACCTAAGTATATTTACTCATAAATAAATACTGAAATGTTGTTTTACTTGATTACTGTGATTTGACTAAATCTGTCCGTATCAAAGTACCTACATCATGATGCCATATATAGACTCTTAGTAATATATTTGTTTTCCTTGACCAATCAATATCTACTGACAACTTAATCTATATATATAAAAGAAAGTCGTGTTAGTTACTTCACTTATAACTCAAGAACGGCTGAACCGATTTAGCTGAAAATTGGCAGGGAGGTAGCTTAGAACCAGGAGACGGACATAGGATACTTTACTTTACTTTTTTTTTTTTTTTTAGAGTAGGGTAGAGTAGGGTAGAGTAGGGTAGAGTAGGGTAGAGTAGGGTAGAGTAGGGTAGAGTAGGGTAGAGTAGGGTAGAGTAGGGTAGAGTAGGGTAGTGTAGGGTAGAGTTGGGTAGAGTTGGATATAGTAGTCAGTTGACGGGAGCGAAGCCGCGGGCAAAAGCTAGTTAATGTTAATTGGCAAGGAAAAGCGGGAGGCCTTTGTCCAACAGTGTGGTTCATATTTATAAATAAAAAGCAAATGTTAGGTATCTTTATTTTCGTGTATTGATTAGACAATTAGAATGTTGAGCTGAGAAAAAGAGGGATGAAAAAAGATTGCACGTAGCGGAAATGAGAATGTTGAGATGGAGGTGTGGTGTGAAGAGAATGTATAAAGTAAGAAATGAGTACCTATACAAGGAAGAAAGAAAGAAGTAAGGAAGGGGGAAGTTTGAAAGTGGCGCCAGTGACTGAAAAGTTGAAAGGGAATCGTTTGTCTTGGTATGGTCATGTGAAGAAGAGGGATGAAACGCATGTTGCTAAAAGAGTTATGAGTTTACATGTGATGGCCAAAGATAATGGATTGTGTGAGAAGTGATATGAAAGAAAAGGGAGTAAGCGATAGCGTGACGAGTGACAGGACAGAATGGAAGAAAAAAGCGTGTTGCGCCGACCCCAAATAAAACGGAACAAAGGCAGGAAGATGATGATGGTTAGACTTTTTAACACAAAAATAGCCACATTTTTGTTTGTTGTCAACAAACAAAAAATGCTGTGAAAATATTATGTACCCAAGTCATTCAGAACAGCGAATTTGGTAGTCTACTTAGGTAAACAATGTTGAGTAAAGCTAATCACAAAATAACTTCTCTTACTTTGAGTGGAGCGAGAACGATTGTCAGACTTCCACTCGTGTCCCTTGCAATCCAGCCCCCTAGCCAAGTTACAACCGTTTCGTTTTAATTCTCTTTTCGTTGATCGCCTTGAGTCGGCCACGCCTCCTATTCCATTGTTCTGGCCACGTGACTGAGCTGTGAGATGACGTCATAAAGGAATCGGAGGCGTGGCCTACTCGAGGCGATCGACGAAAAGAGAATCGAAACGAAACGGTTGTAACTTGGCTAGGGGGGCAGGGCTGTGGTAACACTTTCGAACAATCCCCGCAGCGCTGGTATTGATAAAGCTGAATCCACACTACTGTGTAGGGATGAGTATTTTTGGCGCATCAGAAAGAATACCAGAATTTTTAATTCTTATCCATACTAATATTATTAATGAGAAAGTAACTGTCTGTTACCCTTTCACGCAACGTGAAATAACTTACAGAACTACTGAACAGATTTTGATGAAATTTGGTACGGAGTAATCTTGAACCCCAAGGAAGGACATCTAAATCTAGGCTACTTTTTATCTGAATTCGACTTCGCGTCCGCTTTAACTAACATTCATGCGAACGAAGTCTCGGGCAAAAGTTAGTGGATAAATTCATACTGCTGTATTGCTTTGTCATGATACTCACCCCAAATGTGTGTATGTGGGTACCTTCGTGAATTAAAGGTTATCTGCTGTATAGACGACTGGTGTGAAATGAAATACAATATTTTTCAAAATCAGTGATTTTATTCTTTAATCTTACTCTTACGGTGTCTTCTTAATAAATAAAAATTTCATACAAAAGTTTACACTTATAACTCCGGACAGAAGTCAATGTTCTATTCACTATGTCTTAATCTTATAATACTTGCAACTAATTTCATTAAAAACCAAATAAAAAAATACGCTTCTAAATTGGTTAACTGCTAACGTTATCTTAAATGATAACAGATAAGGTAAGAAAGTAAAGTTTTCGACCGAAGTACGCAAAATACGCCTAAAAAGTTATACAAAAAAAAATTAAATAAGTTTTTGAGATTTAGAACGACAAACCGAACTATACTACGCAACGTATATTAAATAGATACTTAATACAACAAAATGTACAAAATACAATTAATTAAATTAATGAGACGTAATGAAAGAATAGATTAAACTTGCGAGTATTTAAACTAATTCAAATACCGAGAGTATTTTATCTACCAGAAATAGAGGACTCTGATTTCAATATTCACCGTGATAATGTTTAAAACACAGACATCTGAACATTCAAAAAATACTTGCAAAACTTATATATGTTCATAGAGCACCTTAAACTCGCAAAAGGCAGCGTTCTAAGCTAATACATACAAAACATGCATACAGTAGTCCACACAGTGTAGTGATGCATTACAAAAACTTAATACTAAGTACAAAAATATAATTGGAAAATAATTTACATCTACTTTAAAGCTGACAATATTAATATCGTGTGGTGGAAAAGCCTAGATTTAACACAATTTTTATATTATGACTGGCGCAAATGTGTGATACAATTTATTAGGAGGAATACTTAATACAAGAATCAAATAGGTTCAGCGAGGGCCTTTACAATGCGTTCCAAATAAGAATAGGATCGATTGACAGGTAGTGTCACGTCACGTCATACTGTCAAATCGAAGAATTATTATGGTGAGCAAAACAAGAAAATTTTAAAATTTAATTTATTTACGAACTGTGAACGAAAATAGTTTAATCAGAATCCAGTTCTTCAATTTTGCTCATCTCTGAGTTCTTCAATTTTGCCCAATTTCTTGCGATTTGACAGTATGCCGTGACGTCACAACATGGCGTCGATGCTATTCTTATTTGGAACGCATTGTACATCGGAACACCACGGGGCTAACATAAAATAATATTTTCTTTTTAATTTTTATTTTCAGTAAGACTTAAAAATCAAATAATCTCACACACACTTGCGTTGAACCTCGTCAGCTCAACAATTCCGCCGATTGCGTCGCTAGGATTGTTAAGTAGGCCGGCACAGGATTTACATAAATATATTTAACAATTCTTAAAATAGAACAACTTTGTAATGAAAAACAATTTCCAAATGGGACGGATCGACTTTACAAAGAACATAAGTAAATATAAACGTTATTTATTTTCAAGCGAGCATAATCCTAGCACACTCCAATCGACGGACCGTAAAAATATCACAATTCGATGGAAATAGAAAAAGTTTGTATGCAAAATAAGCGTATGAAAGGTAACGAGAACGCGACAGAAAGCGGCTATTGGTATAAATATCACAGTGACGATGATATTTACAATGATTCGGATTGAGTTGACCGCGCATCTTAGGTTGAAATCAAACGGAAGTCCAGGCATTTGAGAACATCTTTTTTTTAGTACTACAACTTGAACGTTTGATGAAGAAAACATTGAAAAGCTGTAATATAATATTTATTATTATATTCTATGGTAAGCTGTAGACATCTACGGACATATCTGGTCCTTTGGATGTAAGACAACAACAATTTTGGTACCAGATTCCCATGCTTGTATGATTTGAGTAAATTATTATTATTATCAACTATCTACTACAAAATGTACTTATTTCGATGACCCCTAACTACCAGAAGGAATCACGATTGATTTTTCCTATAAACCTCAGCGCCTTATATAATTTTGTGCAGCACTTGATGTAATGAGAAAATGTCATGTCATGGTATTTAATCAAAACAAATATTACGTGATATGTCTCCTCATTATACAAACATTACGCTTGAAGCTTCATCACATTATCCTTTCAACAACTAAGCTGGTTCAAGTTTTGTTCCTATTCTAATTTTCCTTATAAACAACGCATGTCTCAACACGACTCTTATCTCTTAAACTAGTCTCTTCATGGAGCTCATTATTACCACATTAGGTTAATTTCTATAGACTCATACAAGGCCACGACTTCGTAGGAGTAGGAAATGTTGCGATATTTGATACGACTGTTGGAGCTGAAGTTTTACTGCGACAATGAACCCCTCGAGTGGGGATCCAAACGCAAAAAAATATATATTTTAAACCTTCGGTGTTCGACTGCCATTCCGAACGTATTCTCTTAAGGTAGAACTACACTGCGCACACGTGTGCCAGTACGCCGATCTGGGTGCGTCGGTCTCCATACATTTTATATGGCAACTAGACTTGTAGAGCTACATTCGTTCTGCGTACAAATCGGGCGTGGTCCACGTGTGCGTCGGTCTAATGTAGTTCTAGCTTTATGAACCTATAAGGTGTCATGCGATATTTAAAAGGTTTAGGAAGTATGGAATAGTCTGCTATACTAAATGCCAAGACTCATGGCAGTTGTGGTAATAAAACGTGCGAATAGAACGGTACATATTTAGTATCGTGGTTCGTTTCTGAGACTCGTGTGTTCTTGCTCCCTCGTTTTATGGCCGTACATGCCCAATGTTAACGTTTAGTATAGTCATTTAATAATAAATCTAAAACGACAGAACAATCAGAACAGATATATTTTTAGTTGTTTTATTTTTTGTATCAAATATGGCAGCATTTCTCAAAGTTAACATTAACTTTTACAAACAACATTTTTTAGTTTATAATTCGGCAGTGCATTTTGGGCTTATATTTCAAATTACGACTGTCTTACCCTGTAATTGTTAAGTATCTGACGTATTGATGGCTCCATTCAAATCACAACAAGCATCAATATAATTTTCGTCCTTACTTTAGTCCCAAGTTTTTACACTCATTCATACATTTTTTTAAAATAATTTAGAGTAAATACAGACAAAGGTCAATGCTTGGTTTTTTTTTTTAATATTTTCTGGCTTTGATATGTTCATTTTAGGCAGATTGGCCTGGTAAGTTCGGATCATACTTGCTTTAGGGTTAAACTATATCTGGCCATACCGAATCGCATTTTTCTATGCTTCTATCTGTTTCTGTCACTTAGAACTTCATTCATGTCCGACTGTCTCGTCGATTTCGCCGCGTGCGTTCGCACTCCCGCTCTTTTTGGAAATGTAAGAAAATGCGAATCGGTGCGGTCAGATATAGCTCAACACTTGAGAGTCCCGCTCCAAAAATCAGTTTCTGAATTAAACCACGTCACATTTCGACACTTTTATCATTATCTAAACTAGTGTTTCAGTGCTACTACAGAAGCTCAACACTTTCTAAAGCTTTCAAACTAATGTGTCTGTCATAAAACTGTTAACAAAGCGAGCACGTCCAAACGGACAGACCAACTGACATACAATAGCCATCGTCTTAATTATTGTCATGATGTTACTCTGCTATGACCTGAGAATCCTGAGATGGAGAAGGAAACATCTCTGTGAAACCTCTTAGTGACGTCACAAGACAGTATGGGAATGTGGTAACTAAGAATTTATTTACAAAATCTCAAATCTTGAGAGCAGTGAACAGGCCCGACTTACTAGTTGTACGTCGTATTACTTTGCGTGTTTTATTTCATCACCAGTGCTCTAAAAACGGTGAAGAAAAACATGTGAGGAAACCGGCATGTTCTAGAACCAAAAATTCGAAGAAATGTTGTGGATTACGGCCCATTCCCTCTCCTAGGAGGCCTGATTCCTAGCAGTGGGAACATTATGAGGCCGATTATGATTGCAATCCATAATGTCCATTTTGGATGATGGAAAAGTGACTTGAGATGTTTTATAGTTTAACCACATTCCAATACTGTTTCAGGTGATTTAATATGTGCGTGAAAAGATCATAGGAACCAGGATGATTTATTATTACTTCTGATTTTAAACGAAGTATAGGAAGTAGTTGCGAATTTCATCATAATATTAAGTTTGCGTATACAATACTAGTCACGGATCTTTGTGTGTGTTTTTGGTTGAAATTGAGAATTCGAGTTTCTGAATAAACTAAAAGAATCATCTTGATGTTTGTTACTGAAACACTCTTCAATGGCTACACGGATGTAAACAAAAATCTACATACAGGTAGACAATGACTTAGATTAGAAAAAAACATACTTTTGTTGTTGGACGTAAGTTCCCGTGTGCTGAGTGCGAATTGTTTTTACGTTAACGCGGTTGAAACGTTTACCGCGTTTGGCTCTCTGATTGGTTCAGGGCTTGGAGCGAGTCAATTGGAGCGCCAAACGTCATAAACGTGTCGATAGCGTTAAGATGGAAGCTCAAAGGGCTATATTTCACCGGGACACCATGGCGGCGCGACCAGTTGCGCCGCCATGGTGTCCGTAATCTACCAAACTAGATACCAGACATACACCAGAGTCACTACACCACACTGAGACAGTATCAAAATGAACCTTAAGTGCACGCGTCTGAGTTGGTCGCGTCGCCAAATTGGTTGCGCAACCAAACGGACACCAGGTGAGTAAGTCTCTATAGAGCTGTATACATTTTGTTGGTAGCGGTGACTGGTCGCGCCGCCATGGTGTCCCGGTGAAATGCCCAAAGGCATTTTCACGAAAATGTCATTTAAATAGGATAAGATAATAGAGTGTTGTATTGATGATTTTAATAATTATAATTCAGTAAATAAATACGTATTACGCCCGCGAATTAGATGTTAATAGACATACAACTTTTCGCGGGTTGCCTTAGCGTTTTCATTATTATGTAAAACAAACTCGCACCTGGGCACTCTGATCTTTTCTTCAGTAACATTATAAATCCAACCGCAACTGACTTCACACGAATCCGTGTCTCGTGATGCAGATAGATGAAATTAAGACATTGTTCAAGACCAAACGTATTGTCAGCCGCTGACTGTGAGCGCGAGTTACGCAGTTTATCGCTTTTCTATATATATTAACTTCTCGTTCACACCGAACCGACTATACGCTATTACGTAGTCCGTTGTCGCTGACTCCCGGTGGCCGATTATTGTATTACGCGTAGCAAGCCTACTCTTTTGTTCACACATACACAGACTGAGTCCGCGTTCACACTGGGGCTAACAGTGAGCATACTCACAGTCGGCGGCAGACAATACGTTTAGTGAGAACGATGCCTAAAACCGCTTACTTCCCCTTATCGTAATCGTCCTCATCGCTACAATCGTATTGGTCGGGCAGTGTAGTCCCGGGCAGGAGGCGCGCCGCTGCGGAGTGACGTCACGAGTGCTGCGCGAGTAGCGCGTCCAGCGTGGAGCCGGCCGAGTCGGGCGCGTTCTGTGCCGCCAGGGACGACACCACGTGCTGCGGGATGTTGATCTGTACCGGCATCTGCGAGTTGGAGCTGGTTGGTATCTGTCATAAAAAGAACAAATATGACATTAAAACCTACATTCGTTAAAATCAAAGTAGGGATGGCGATCTGAGATCATTTAAGCTGTTGATCCCCGCATTAACGCCGGCGTTCACGCGCCATTGTCTTACTATTGTGTCTCTAATTACGCACTCAAAAGGTTAATTAATGAATCGATTTTAAAGATCAAGAAAATTGGTTTTTCAAATCGATCTTAAACAATGGATGGTAACCAACTAAACGATCTTTAGGAAATTGATTTTTAGAACTCAATAAATTACTAAGTCGATTCAGAAATCTATTTTTAGGAAGAATTACTATGTTTTTAATTAATGTATTTCTGATGAAGAAATATTACAACCAGTTCGACTAAAGAGGTCAACTCGCTAGAAGCGGTATTGCCAAACCCTTCCCTTTAAAAGGTTCACCGTTTTTAGGATTCCGTACCTCAAAAAGAAAAAAACGAAACCCTTATAGAATTACTTTATTGTCCGTCCGTCTGTCTGTCTGTCAAGACCCTTTATCTCAAGAACGCGTGGAAGTATTGAGTTGAAATTAAAACCATATACTCAAGTCTGCGGTCCCTTGAAGCTGTGAAAAAATCAAACTTCAAAGTTAAAGAAAACAAAAGATACGCAAAAAACGTGTATTTCGACACTCTCAAGGGAATCATAATTCATAGGGTACTTCCCGTTGACCTAAAATCCTGAAATTTGGCATGAAACAAGGTCTCACAGCACAAATATAGAAAAAACTGTAAATTTGTAGTTACGTCACAATAAAAAAAAATTGGCGATTCGGTAAAATCTTCGTAACTCAATTCGGGAATTGTAGGTAAGTTTGTATGGAACCCTCAGTCCGCAAGTACGACTCGCACTTGCCCGGTTTTTTGTACGACGCCATAAAACTGACGGTTTTGAAGGCGGTTTGTGACAGAAATTGTGAACACTTTCAGGGCCGTGATTTTTATAAGTACTGCCGACTCTGCGCTACATAATAGCGTATTGGCAGCAATCGGCGTCAGTTCCATTTACAATACAATTAGTGAGTGTAATACATCAGTAATACAGAACAAACAATGTAATACATCTAACGACTGAACAACGATCTTAGCAACTTACAACCAGTGGGAAATCTTCAAAAAAATTCTCCCGCTACGCGAGACGGAGAGTCAGACTTATTAACTAAACCCCACCATGTTCCTCCAGTTGCCCATTTAGGAACATAGGTGTGGTCTTAGTTAGTAAAAGTGTGACACGCCCTCGCGCTCCGCTCTAGAGCGCGAGAAGTCATTGGATAATTTGCAACTTTAAAAAAAAACCATGTCATCATAATAACATATTATACATGATACTAACGTGTATAGTAATCTCAGGCAGGATGTTATTGTTCCCGCTGGAAGGCTGCGCGGGCGCCGGCGAGCCGTCTCCGGCCGCTTCGTCTCGAGCTCGCTTGCTCTCGTGTGAGCGCGTGTGCTTGCGGAGGTGGTCTTTGCGATAGAAACCTGAAACGTTTTTAGCTGGTTATTTTATGTTTTTATTTAATGTGGTGGTTATGATAGACGCCAAACACGCCTTGACGTGTTAAAATGTCAGGCGTGTGAGCGAGCAAGAGGGATGGAGCTATACCCCCTATATAGCTCCATACCTTTAACGGTTTCAGTATAGGTCGTCGTATAATGGATCGTGCATGATAGGGCCTCTGAGCTAGGTCGTAAGTTGTATCTCAGGGAGCATTATATCTGCATCTTGACTGGCCTGTTGGTCTAGTGGTTAGTGGCCCTGACTGCTATGCCGGAGGTCGTGGGTTCGATTCCCTTCCAGGATAAATGTTTGTATGATGAGCATGATCATTTGTTCTGTGTCTGGGTGTAATTTATCTATATAAGTATGTATTTAGAAATATATAAGTATGTTTATCAGTTGTCTAGTACTCATAACACAAGCTCTGCTTAGTTTGGGACTAGACGGCGTTGTGTGATAGTTGTGGAATATTATTAATATATTATTATTATCTCGCCTGTCACTTCAGTTCAGTCATGAGCTCTACAATACTTACCAAGTGCCACTATAATAATAATAAAAATTAGCCAGAAGGTGTTTAAGCCTCAAATTCTTTAAGTAGCATTAGGTTTAATAGAGTGTTTATTAGTTGTTTAAGTGCAAAACAAGGATTTATGCTGTACTTCATAATTAACTAAAAAGCGAAGCTTTATTGTTTTTGTGCTCACACCATTTTTAATTTTTTATTGTAATGACTATAAGTGAGGACCTGTAATTGGCTTTCTAGTGATTATGGTTTCCTTTTTTGTCTGGTTTTATTAGCTGTAAGTCCTCCATGTACTAAATAAATAAATAAATAAATAATATAAAGTGTATGATGAAGAGTATGGTGTGTGAGTGTAATGTGATTTGATATATAAATTGTCAAATCACTGTGGAAATTTAAGTTTTGTGTACAATAAAGAATTAAATGACGAAAGGTTCTGGAGTGGCGACCATATACCGGAAGACGCAACGTTGGAAGGCCTCCCACAAGGTAGACCGATGACCTGGTGAGGGTCGCGGGAATCCGAAGGATGCGAGACGTTCAGGACCGGTCATTATGGCGACACTTGGGGGGAGGCCTATGTCCAACAGTGGACGAAATGATTATGATGAAAGATTAATTATACTAAAACATGCTAAAGTTGTAAGTTACCTTTCCCGCACTCGGTGCACATCTCAGTCTTGACGCCGGAGTGTATGACGGTGTGCAAGTTGAGGTGCTCGCGCCGCTTGAAGCCCTTCCGGCACACGCCGCACACGTACGGCCGCTCCGGATTGTGGCCCAGCTTGTGGCGCTCCAAATGCTCTTTCCGCTTAAGGCTGGAAACAAAAAATATTGTTAAAGATCACGTAATAACATTTGATCTTGTATAAACGCTTAGTACTTCTAGACTCTAGACTTAGACTGTGCCTTTTTAACACTTCGTCATCGTTTGGTTAAGATTTTGTATGTCGTAGTAACTTTTCCCGCTTTGGATGGAGCGAGAAGAAGGGTTAAACTGTCTAAAACCCACCTGTGTTCCTTCAGTTGTCCTTTACGTACAGTCTAGTAACTCCGGAAGAGTTTTACCCTGAAAACTACACCATCTGCTTTTTTATACCGTGTTCTTTAAATTTAACGGTAAAAAAAACTATATAAAGTGTTCTCGAAATAGCTTTTACTTTTACCATGGATTAGTTCCATGGTAAAAGTAACGCTGCAATCGTGCAAAGAAAAATCAACTGCTTCATATATTATATCGATTTATATGAACGCAAGATATATTAACACAAGATTTTTAGGCTGGTCTAGTAGTGACATAAGCATGAACTCACCCAGCACCACAGATCCCACAAATGAACCGCCTCTCAATCTTATGCACGATCAGATGTATTTCCAGCTGCTCTTTCTCTGGATACGCCATCTGACACTCGGGGCAGCAGAATATCGGCGTGCCGTCAAGCGCAGTCGCGATCACAACTTGTCCGGGCTTTGGCCGAGCTGGCTTTGGTGGTTTCTTCTTGTATTTCTTCTTCTTTTTACTTTGTATCCTAAGAGTGCCGTCTGCAAAAGAAACAAGAGATTAAATCATGGATATTCTTTTAAAATTGGGATTCATATAAACATAAACTTGAGTTATATAGTCGCATAAGTGTACATACAATCTTACATCTAGATACGGTAGCGTACTTACATAGCTACTTTTAGCACCATTTTATTATAGCATTGACGTGAATTCTTATTCTTAATTCTTAATTCTTTATTGTACACAAAAACATAACATAGTATATTGACATACAGACAGTTCATGTACAAAGGCGAGCTTAACTCAGCAATGAGTTTTCTCCCAGCAAACCTTTGAATTATAGAGAGAGAACATATTCGAGGGTAGGATCCAGTACTCAATTGGCCTTATTCCTCAACAAGATTTAAATATTATACCAGCCTCTCTAGCCAAGTTACAACCGTTTCGTTTCGATTCTCTTTTCGTTGATCGCTTCGAGTCGGCCACGCCTCCTATTCCTTTGTTCTGACCACTTGACTGAGCGTTGAGATCAAAGTCAGAAATACGTCACTAATATTATAATAATCACGTCAGAATAAAGGAATCGGAGGCGTGATCTACTCGAGGCGATCGACCGAAAAGAGAATCGAAACGAAAGTCATTTTTGTATATAGAACCTTACTAAGGTTGAAATACAATTCTAAAACACAAAGCTGTCAATTTGGATCCGATTCTTAAGCTGTTTTTTGTATCATAAACTTTACTACAGTGTGAATAAAGGTCAAAATACAAAAAATAGCGCAAAGATAAATCTTGTTTGTAATAAGACCGATTCTGTTGAGTTGCTGTGTCCCCTACTATGAGAGTAGGTGATTAGACTGTTGGATAAGTGCTCATGTTGATATTAAGTTCAGTTTCAGGAATCTGGTGATATTTTAAAAGTAAAAAAAAAAAACTTTACAAAAAACAAAGTGAGGTGAAAAAATATGCTAGGTAACACGTAAGAAAGACTTTTAATTCGGTACAATTTACATAAATACAAGTACTTAAGTCTAATTTATTATTATTATTAAATTGTATAGTTTATAAAACAGAGGCGGAAAGTCTTTTATTATAAATACAAAGGGTAAAAGATTTTTTTTACAATTTTAAAATTGTATAAAGGGTTTTTTAGTCGTTAATAATTTAGATTTTTACTAAATTAAGCTCGTTTACAGTAATATGTACTTAGTTTTTAGCGCTGAATGAGCTGTGGACAGACAAGAGGACAAAGTATACTTCAATTGAAGGCTCAGGCAGTACATTTAAACAGTTCAATGAGAAAAACTCACAAAAGTTCATTCTGTCCCAAGCTCATTTATTTATAACATAGGTCTAAGACCCCAATTTTTATTTATCACAATCCAGTATTTCGAAGGACGACCTGAAGAAACTAATTTTTCAAACAGTAATTCATTATTTTCACAAAAAGATTAGCCTCATAGATTAACATCAGTACTGATACTACAAAAAATGGGGGTGGTTATTTCACCAGTGTCCTTAAAACTAGGAAACAATCCTTTATCTAGAAGAAAAAGTATACTTTAAATGGATTGATACAGGTTTTTGATTGATAAATGATGAACTGATAAGATATCAAACAGCATGTTTGAAAATATCAACTGCTTGACAATGTAAAAAAAAAACATTCTATTGAATTGGATATTTGCCTGTGCCTATTTTTTTTTACAATATTTTATACTAAACATCAAATTAATAACATTTTTTTTTTAATACTGCATCAAAATTGGTTATTAAATCAATTAGCATTCCAAATATTGGTTTGAAGAAGAGGGCGTGGTGGGAATATATCGCCATCTCTTTTGAGCATACGTAACCTAATAGCGGTGACGTCACATTTTAGTATGTGCATCCTTTTATGAGGACTTATTATTCGACAGTTCTTATTGGATAAAGTTACATTTTGATACAATAAATTTAAAAAAAATGTTGTCATCAACATGAAAGGCATTGCCATTGGTTGTGTGTTACGCAACTCAACCGTTGATCGCTCAACATCTCGCTAAATAGTTACTCAAGGACAGAATAAATTTAATGATATACGAATATAGAGGATTAAATTTAAAAATGCGCCCATCCACTGAAGTTCAAAACATATGTAAAGCATTATGTACTGTAGACTATAGAGAAACTTGATGTCAATTTAATGTTCTCTTTTCAGTATTATTGGGATCCAATAGATGTCTCTTGTACATAATGTCTTATGTAGTGCAATGGAACGTTGAATGATAAGCATTATATTTAGCGAGCTGTAATGCGGGCCTTAAAATACTAAGTTCAAATACAATTAATATATTAATACTTTTCTTACTACACGTTGTTTTATATAATATATAAGATAGAATGATGCCTACATAATAATTCTTAGACTATTTAATGAATATTAGAAATTTATATAAAATTATTATAACTTGTTAAAAATATAATTTGAAAATGAACATGTTTAAAATAGTACTAAAATTAGCTTTATTAAAATTTCAATTTATTTGTATTTGGTCAAACCATTGTATAGTACAGTCGACTGCACGTCAGAGGTAACGTGGTCTTGTGTTGAGCTAGTGATATACAAATTTTTAATAAAATAAGAGGCCGGTTTATATTGGTTTTATAACAATTGAGGTGCGGTCTACTGTACGACGAGGAAATTATCTTAATAAAGTACGTTGTTTGAAATTAAAACAAATTCGACTAGTATTAATTGACTAGAATACTTTTTTTATACGATCATAAATGATAGGGTATTTGACACACACTTATAAGAATAAGTTTTGTTTGGTAAATAATTGTATAATAAGATCAAAATATATTAAATTTTTTGAGGTCTCAATCTCAAAGCGCTTTTAAACTTAATTTCTATCCTTGGCACGCAAAACGGCCATCACATTGAAACGGCATAGAAATACGCTTTTGAGTGTAATGGAAAAGGCCAAATTAAATTAGATGGCGGCACCCTGCAAACGTGATGCTAAACGAAGTGTGTGACTATTACACGTATAAAAGTCTAATAAGTTTTACGGGAAGAATAAATGTGACGATTTTACATATTTTTCACATAAAAGCATTTTTATTGTTTATATTATTATTTTATCATCATTAGTCACCCTAGCTCATTTTTAGGCCCAGAAATTAACATTTGGATAAAAAAATAAAAAAGCTACGTAGTCCGGCAGTCAGAGTGGACAAAGAAAAAAATACATGTCTAATAGGACGGACTAAATATTTTTTTATAGAAATCTATCAAATTCAAATAACTACAATGTATTGATTTTGTTTAGTATGTGAAATAGACCAGGTACTCCTTTGCCAGGGCTGGATTGTTCGTAGGAGTAACCGCGGCCCTTGAACGCAAAGAACAACTGAAGGAACACAAGTGGGTTTAGGTGGTAAAAGTCTGACACTTCCTCTCGCTCCACCCAGAGCGGGTGAAGTAATTTGATGATTTCCCATCATCATCATCAATCATACGATGGATGCGAGACGCACATGACCGTTCGTTGTGGCAACAGTTCGGAGAGGCCAACAGTGGACGTCTTTCGGTGGATGATGATGATGATAATCTTCGAAAAAAGTACGCACTCCTTCAAGCTATTTAACAACTTTTTGTTAGTGTGTGAAACTTTCTACAGTACTTACAAACAATAGTCAAATACCCTAATATCGTGAAATTCATAATTCAATCCATAAATTCGCTTGGCTTGGAATAAAACATTCGCTCCAAATAAAAAATACTAATATTCATGGCAGTCGCGTTCAGTTCAACTGGAAGCCGATTTGAACAACATTCTTATATCTTAAGTCAAATACTTATTACATTTATAACTTATAAGCTAGAGGAGTATGTAAGGTTGAGCTGCGGAATTGTTCGAAAAATTGACCGCAGCCCTGAAACTCAAAAGGCTAATGATGAAATGAAACACGAATGGTTTTTAGTCAGTGAGAGTCTTACACTACCTCTCGCTTCACCCAGCCCTGCGTTCAAAAATGAGATTAGAGTTAACTCTAATGACGTCATCAGGTTAGATACTCTACGCTCGCATTTTTGAACGCGAACGTAGGCTCGGAGTTAGAGTTAGTTGGGTTAACTCTAGCGTAGCTACTCGAGTTATAAAAGAACGACCCTGAGTTGCAACTCGAAACATTTTTGAACGGTTAGAGTAACGACCCTACCCTACTCTGGTTATTTTTGAACGCAGGGCAGAGCGTAAGGAGATATTGATGATGATCCATCTTAAAAAAAAATATGAAGCAGGTGATGTTCTGTAGTTTCCGCATACATTTCTTACAATTATCCAGAGACATATACATATACAACTAGCTTTCCCCTGTGGTTTCAATTCCGTCTTTGGTTACAGCTGGGCTGCCGTGGGTCGTAGCATGATGTTATATAGCAGAGTGATAGTTTCTACTAGCGCGTGTAAACTAATTTAAAAAAATCTTCGACTTTGTATTACTAGCAACAAGAGTGTAAGAAATCCTTGAAATTCTCAGATTTACTATAATTTGGATGCATTATAATACACCTAAGTCTTCCTCATGAATCACTCTGTATATTGATGAAAACTGCATGAAAATCCGTTCCGTAGTTTTTGAGTTTATTACAGACAGCTGATAGACGCGGTAGGGAAATTTGTCTTACAATATTATGTAAGGATAAATATACTATAGATGTATGGACGCCGCGTCGTGTTGTACATTTTCAACAAGGTATTTGAGTAAGCACTTCTCAATAATAATACGAACGACGAGAAAGTTTGCACCAATTTGTTGTTCCAGTCAGGGGCGCCGGCTTTTAGAAAACCTCATGGGTGCTCATGCTCATTTGATGGACTCGAAGTGTGAGAAGAGCACACTGATAGACCGACAAATAAATAAATGTCCTACTTACATACTGCGTACTTAATTACTAATTATGTTTGATAAAAATATAAAATGAAACCATTATATAAAAATGAAACTAGTTTTTATTACCTATCAAGAAATATTATAATTTATACGTAACCTCAAAGGCGATTACTGATCTGTTTCTTGATGTCTATTCTCAGGGGTGCTCGGCACCCACTGTTTATTTCTCATGGGTGCTCGAGCCCCCGAGCACCCACGGAGTCGGCGCCCCTGGTTCCAGTTCATCGTAACAAGAAGCTTGCTTAGAAGAAGCACATACCATCACCTATATTACTTGTCCATCGGACAAAACCATTTGAGTTTTTACGTTGTTTAATACTGTTCAACACATTGTCAGAGATCGCAAAAGTATGCTTGAAAAAGGTTTTGCAAACTCTAACTTTTTTATTCTGTGTTAGATTAGGAATGTAATAACTAAAAATGATATTAATTTTATGCTCTCCAGGGGATCGTAAGACCCGGATACGTGACGATACTAAGTTTTGTAAATATTTTGTTTGTTTTTTAAAGCTACACATCTCATAAAACTTCTTACATATTTGAAGTTGCTGTTGTTTTCCTATTTTTAATTGGCAATCATTTGCACAATTACAAGTTTCTAGTTTATAAATTTTTATGTCAAAAAATCTATGATTGCGTTTTTTATGATGTTGCGATTTATCTATTGATTTATTTGACATAGGGCTTGTCTCAGGTGACAAGCACGGATTTTGCGATAAGGTCGGATTTGACGACGTGGCCGGATTTGATGTCAGCATGGTTTCAATATACTGTTTTTTATAAATTACCAATTTTGTAATAGATTTATTTGCAGTATGGCTTATAACAGGCGACAAGGGCGAGTTTCGCGGC
Organism: Mythimna impura; assembly: GCA_905147345.3. NCBI lineage: Eukaryota > Metazoa > Arthropoda > Insecta > Lepidoptera > Noctuidae > Mythimna > Mythimna impura. The sequence continues at coordinate 24,274,311 of LR990346.1, read as the reverse complement.
AGCTTCGTTTTATAATATTGTTTTTTATTACGTGGTAATTTTTCAATAGATTTATTTGTAGTAGGGTTTATCTTGGGCGACAAGGTCGAATTTGGCGACAAGGGCGGATTTGGCGGCAGCCTCGTTTTAAAACACTGCTTTTTATTAAGTGGCAATTTTTTTATAGATTTATTTGTAGTATGGCTTATAACAGGCAACAAGGGCGGGTTTCGCGGCAGCCTCGTTTTAAAATACTGTTTTTTATTATGTGGCAATTTTTCAATAGATTTATTTGTAGAATGGCTTATCTTGGGCGACAAGGTCGAATTTGGCGACAAGGGCGGATTTAGCGGCAGCATCGTTTTAAAACACTGTTTTTTATTAAGTGGCAATTTTTTAATAGATTTATTTGCAGTATGGCTTATAACAGGCGACAAGGGTAGATTTTGCGGCAGCATCCTTCTGAAATAGCATTTATATTTATTTGTAGTAGGGCTTATCTTAGGCGACAAGGTCGGATTTCGCGACAAATTCGTATTTAGCGACAAAGTTGGACTTGGCTGTAACACCGATGGCAGCGATGTTGAGGGCGATGGTGGTGTTGTCGATGGAGGTATCGCTGGAAAAAGTTCAGGTGGAATCGGTAGCAGGAGCGGTGGGAACTGTGGCTGGGGTGGTGGGGGGAGCTGAGACGGACCGCACGAGTCTAGCTTTTGGATTCTCTGTGTTTTATGATTTTTATTCACAGGGACATGTATTACGAGCCGCTTCTTCGATGATGGCGGTGCGACTGATTGCAGAGGCGATGGGGGCAGGACGAACGCCTGCTCTTTAATAAGGGGTGGTGACCGTTTCTTGATTTTTCTTTTTCGGGTATTTTTATACGGCTGCGATAGCATGAGGGCGGCGGAGCGAGCCATTTCAGCAGTTTCTTTAGATTTTTCACCCGTTTGGAAGAGATTTTCTTCAATTTGGTTCCGTCTGCAATTATCTTTCAGTGGCCTATTATTTACAATTTTCTTTATTAAAACTGCTGTACAGTTTTCACGATTGTACGATTTTGATTCGGATATTTTATTGGTCGTATTTGGTTTCGATGGTCTTGTTACCACATGACAATCTTGATTTGAATTCAATTTTACAAATTGCGACGCCGGAGTTCGTTTCAAAGAAAATTCTGTAAACATATTATCAACTTTATTCAGTTTTTTTATGAAGATAGGTTTGTTTTTAACCGCAACCGTTAGCTCAGCTTGTTTATTAACTGGATTTTGGATACAGTTTATGGTATTATGTTGCATAGCGAGGTCTGGTCGAAAGTTATAAATTTCATTATATGAATGGTTTCTATAAACGACATTCTCTTGTTGATATCCTTGCGAAATAACTATCTCAAAGTCTACACCCGCATTTCCTTCCAGAGGTTTATTTACTGCACTTCGGATACAGTTGTCGGTAACATTTTCGACATGAAGTTCTTTTTGTTTATAAACTGGATTTGTGATATGGTTTTCGGTATCATTTCCCACAGCGATATTTACAAGGATCTTATAAATTTCACCAGTAGAACGATTTCTCATGATATTGTTTTGTAGGGATCCTTGTGTATGAATCGTTTCATAGTCTATAGCTGCATGCTCTTCCTGAGAACTGGTTGCCATGCTTTTACTAATAGGTGTGATATATTTTTCAGTCTCATATTCCATACCAAGGTTCATTAAGGAGTTCTTAATTTCATTAGAATGATTTCTTAAAATCATATTTTCTTGCTGGTTTTCTTGCGTCTGCATGGACTTATTGTCTTCAGCCATATGCACTTCCTGTACTTTACTAACTGGAGCTGTGCCCCAGTTTATGGTATCATTTTCGATATGAAGCTCATTTTGATGTTCCATAACTACAGGTGAGATACAGTTTTTGATATGAATCTCTTCCTGAGGTTGTTCTTCTTGCTCGTTTACTATTTGATATCCTACAGCAGCATGAACTTTTAGAGATTTATGAGATATAATTACAGGTGTTCGTATATGCTTTTCAAAATCACGTTCCTTACTGTGTCCCATTAAACAGTTATTAATATCACTAAGATGATTCTTTAAAATCATATTTTCTTGCCGGTTTTCTTGCGTCTGCATTGACTTATTGTCTTCAGCCATATGCACTTCCTGTACTTTACTAACTGGAGCTGGAACACAGTTTACGGTATCATTTTCGATATGAATTTCATTTTCATGTTCCATAAGTACAGGTGGGATACAGTTTTTGATATGAATCTCCTCCTGAAGTTTTTCTGCTTGTTCGTTTACTATTTGATAGTCTACAACCGCATGAACCCTCGGAGGGTTGTGAGGTATAATTACAGGTATTGGTATACACCTTTTATCATGTTTGATGGTAAGGTTATTAGTTTCTTTAAAACGATTACTTATAGTCATATTTTCTAGGTTTTCTCGTATCTTCGTTATCTCGTTGTCTACAGCTACATGCTCTTCCTGTGGGATATAGTTTGTGATATCATTTTCAATATGAATTTTCTTCTGAGTATTATACAATTGTTTTGGATTATAGTTTCCCATATCATTTTTGTTGTAAGCTTCGTTCCGAGTTTTCAAATATGAATGTTGGCTATCGTTTTCCATATAATTTTCGTTGTGAGTTGGTACATAGTTTATGTTATTATGCACCATAGTATGGTACATTGATGTGTCATGAATTTCACTAAAACGATTTATCGAAGTGATATGTTCTAGTTCCGCTTCTCCGTTACTTATTTGTTCATAGTCTACGGCAGAATATTTGTTCTGTGGTATATTTTCATAAGCAGAGATATAATTGCCAGTATTATATTCCATATCCCAATCTATTAGCGAGCTGTAAACATGATTACAACGATTTCTTGATATTATATTATTAATCTCCTGTATTTGTTCATAGTCTCCAGCTTTTTTCTGTGATGTATTATCAGTATTATGTTCCAAAGTGTAGTTTACTGGAGTGGCAAGAATTTCACAAGAACGATTTAATGAAATGCTATGTTCCATTTCCGATTCTCCGTCACTTATGTCTTCATACTCTACAGCTGCACGTTGTTCCTGTGATGTATTTTCGGGAACTGTTACACAATGTTTACTATTATGTAATTTACAGAGGTTTATTGGAGAACCATGCATTTCACTAGAATCATTCGTAGTATTTTCTTGTAATTCTTCTTTCTCACTAATTATGTGATAGTCCATGGCAGCATCATCTTTCGGAGGGTTTAGAGGTATCATTTTATGAGTTGGATTATAGTTTTCTGTATCATCATTTATAGAGTTTCTTAGTATATTATAAAGTTCAATAGCCTGATTTTCAAGAAGTATACTGTCCTGTTGTTCGTTTTGTTTGTCTATACTAGCATGATCCTTTGGAGGATCTTGATGTATTATTCCAGGGATACAGTTATCAGTTTTACTGGGCATAGCTAAGTCTTTTAGCTGGTTATAAATTATTTTAATGATACGGTTTCTCAAAATCGAATTTTCTTTTCTTTCTTGTTCATTTAGTTTCTCATAGCCTACAGCTGCATATTCTTCCAGCGGTCGACTATTAGCTGGGTTATAGTTTATGGCATCATAATTCTTAGCCTGTTCTACTAAAAGTTTATACATTTCAATAGCTGAGTTTCTTGAAGTTGTACCTTCTTGTGGTTTTATTAAAGTGTTATGAATTTCATTAAAACGATTTTGATTTTCATTCTCGATACCTTGATCATTCGCTGGGACTGCTTTATCTTCAGTGTTACTGATTACATGTTCGTCTGCGACTTTCACATGTTTGATTTTTTTACATATTTCATGTATTTTTTGGATACAATTATTTTGTAATATCATACAGGAGGGCTTTTCTTGCAACGAGTCGCTATCCAAGACTTGTTCATTATTTGTTCCAGTAACATTTTCATTTTCAAGTGTCTTAAGATTTTTCATTAGGATTGAATTATTCTGTGTGTCAGTGATCTCTTTGTCTACAATTGTATATTCCTGAAGAAGTTTAATAATTTTACATGCTTTATGTTTTTTATGAATATAATTTTGTTCAAGAAGAGATTGTTCGTGTGATGAGCTTGACACATGTTCATTAACTGTATCTATTGGTTTGGTTGAAGAGTAAGCTTCATTTATTCTAGTATCATCTGGAGTATCAAAGGTATCATTTACTGAACTCGCGTGTTGATCTTTTACAGATTTATCATTTTTTTTACAAACTTTTATAATTTTCTTCTCAACTACCCTGTTTTCTTCTTCTGCTTCTGAACTGAGCTCGTCATTTTCTTTAACGAAATTAGTTTCTTGTTGTTTTTTGGGCAGTTTCTTTCCCCTTTTTCGTATCGCCCGAAGTTTTTCTAGAAACTCATCACTTAAAACAAAAAATAATTTTATTCTTCGTTCCATAGGAATCTCTTTTATTTCATTCTGATTGTTTTTATTACTTACACTATGCTTTTCGTGTTCAGTTATCATACTTTTAGTAATTTTTCGTTGTTTATTTTTCTTATCACTCATCTTGATTACAATACGTTTTCCGTTGTCATTAATTCCAAATGTAGATTCTTGTTTATTTTCTGGTACAATGTCAGCCTGTGTGTCTGTCTTATGAGATACTTCCATACGTGACGTGACGTTACGATTTTCTTGCAAAGGTTTCTTAAATTCATCCGTTTTTTTGTTGTCATTACGTAACCAGTATCTTGCACTATGTTTTTCGTTTTTATTAATACCGCCTGTAGGATCTTGATTATTCTTTGTTATAGTTTTAGCCCGTTTGCGTGTTTTCCGAGATACTTCCACTGTGGTGGTACAATCATGTTTCAGAGGTTTCTTAATGTGACCCGACTTTTTCTTGTTTTTGACTAAGCAGTGTCTTTCACTATGTTTTTCGTTTTCATTACTCCCACCTGTAGAATCGTGATTATTCTTTGGTACAGTATTATCTTGAGCGTGTGAAGTCTGCAATTTCTCTTCAGTAGTAGCATGACGTTCTTCAAGATTTTTAATAATTAGACAGGCATTTATTTTCTTATTACGTCTTCTGCTTCCACTATGTTTTTGGTTTTCATTACTCCCATACGTAGAATGTTTATTATTCTTTGATACGGTTTTACTGTAAGTCTGTTTTAGAGATATGTCGACTGCGGTGGCACGACCATCTTTCAGAGGTTCCTTAATGTGCCATTTTTTTCTTTTCTTTACTCTATATTCTGGTGAAACAGTTTCATTAATACTCTCATTTGCCGTCTTTTTTCTTTTTTTAGTTCGCCGATGTTTTTCTTCTGTGCCACTTCCTAGATTTTGCGTTTGAAGAACCTCTGGAGGTTTTCCAATTAACGAGTTCTGATGAAAGTCAGGTTGACTATTTAATTCCATTGTAAAATTCGATTCTGGCCTTGACATAATCGGGACATGGTCTTCTACAGATTTTGTTAATTGAGGATTTTCTTCTGGCAGCCTTACGGTATCGCAAAGTGAGCTTGTACCGTGATCAGAGTTATTCATTGATTTATTGCTAAAGCGAATATGATTGTATATTCTGCCAGCTTTTATTGGATCACCTCGATCAGGATAAGCTAGCTCCAAAAAAGCTTTCAGCAGTTTAAAACAGTTGAACCTTAAATACTTCCCCGTTTTGGGCATGTATAATATTGGGACCTCACCTGGACACGTACCGTGTAGTAAGCTTTTTGAGTTTGAGCCTCCGCGTTGTCCTGAAAAAATCAAATACGATAACATCTACTTGATTTAGTGGCGATTTTTCAATCATCAGATACAAAATGTATCTTCGTAGAGGTGTCAAGTTATCGTTTATCGATTTTATACATATAGAAAACACGTCAAAATATAAGTTATCTGATCATTGAAAAATCGATCCTTGGAGTTAAAAAAGAAAAATAAAAACGTAAGAAAAAAAATGACAATAATACAATCTTCTGTACTTACATAGATTTTCCAGACATTCCCATTCTCTGAAGATTAATTACTCTATCTTCTTTGTTTAGCATGCTGGTATAATTATTATTAATCAAATTAATGCCAATTGGTGAGTTTAACTAAGGTAGATATAAAAATTTTGAAAATAAATTCGTCTACCTTCATATACGCGGCGTCACATCACTTCTGCCTGCGGCTACGCTCGCGTGAAAGTAGAAAACAATTCCAAAGGAACATACTTCCGGAATCCCATAACCTGTTCCAGCCAAAACTGTTCGACCGTTTGAGCGTGAACAAGGAACAAAATACATACAAACTTTCGCTTTTATAATCACTGGTCAACAATAATAACTTTTTTTTTGTCACAAGAATTTTATTGCCATATATGGCTTTATTTTGACTCCCTTGGTAGGAAATAGATATAGAAAAAATTTGGCACGCATAGTTTTTTTGTGACAGCAACTTTAGTTTTCATGAAAGATATTGATACTTTAATTACAATTATGCTTGAAAACACATTTTTTAAACCATATGTTACGATTGTTTGTAGTATTACGTCCAATTTATCTTAATGAAACACGGAAAAGCTAAAACAATCACGATAACACTGCTTCACAAGTTCAGCAAAATTTCTTCATTGACTTTTAGAATTTGGTTCACCACGTATATAGTAAAAACTGTTAGGGTGAACGACACGCCTCCTTTGCATAGAGAGAAACAAACGGCGATTGGATTATGCATCATAAACTCACAGTTGACCACTATTTTTCAGGAAAACTTGTAATTCGACCGTACGTAGTGGAAAATTCGGTAAAAATTAAGTGGCTGTCACAAAAAATCTGTACGTGATAGAAACATAGTATGTTAGTGTTTTGTAACGAGGATAGGTAGATAAGTAAGAATAACAATACACAATCCCTGTGACAAAAACCTTGTTCACCAGATATTAGTGTGTTGAATCACTTTGTACTGTCAGGTCGCATCAAGTTATTTTGTGTAAAGTCAGTTTTTTAATTAGAGATAATGATTTGACAATTCGAATGTTGCATGTTTTTTCCATTTCATAAATAGTGAGGTACCGCAACCGATATTGAACAAAAAAACCGAAAATATTCATAAAAATAGTTTCATTTTAAAATGCAACTAATTATGGTAAGTTTTTGTATTTTCTGAAGGTAATTTGAAAGATGCAAATGTCTAACTCATAAACTAAAATATAATTTAAGCCTAAGAATTAAAGACTAGCAAAAGCTGCGTCATTTTATTTTTTCGTCTCGATTTGTTATCACCAAACCCAGACAAAAATATAGAATTACTCAGTGATATTTTTGCTGATATTTTATTACAACTTTAATAATAGGTAATGATAGGACTTCGGTTTGAAAACTAATAATAGTTAAAATTAAACAATCATAAGTCCTCTTTTTGTACTATTTTCGCATGGATCTCTTATAAAATTGTAGCGATAAACGAATCAAGTGTCCGTTTCTTGTAATGCAGTCATGTGAATTCACAGCTTGACGACCAATGGGCACGCCATAATCATGACGGTCAGTCCCCTCTTTGAGGAGTGGCTGGAGAGGCGTCACGGTGTCCTCATCTTCCGCATGAAGCAAGTCCTCACCGGACATGGTCAGGTTCTAGTACAGGCCAAGGTCCAGAGCGAGGAGGAATGGAAGGGGGTCGCCTCCTTCTGCGAAACAGTAATGCTAGCGAAGGAGGAGGCTGCACGAGTGAGGGAACGAACATCTTTTCGCTCCAGTCGCCGAGACCCCAATCCCGACTACCACAATGTCAATACCAACGTCGAGCAATGGGTAGCTTGCCGTCCAGCAGTCCGGTAATTGCCGGGACTGAGCCCCATTCGTCGACAGCGCTTAGTGATCCACTCGCTCTTCAAAGAGATGTCAGCAAACCGGAGGAGCTCAGTAGAGCCGATCTGGTTTTAGGCAGTAAAAGTCTGACACGCCCTCCTGCCCCGCCCATACCGGGAGAAGTCATTGGATGAATTCCCATCTTGAAAAAATATTGACGACCAATGATGATAACTTTTTTAATTCTAAAGCATAAACTGAGACTGTCTCGTTCCGCTCTTGTAAACCGGATATAAAATTGTGTTGTGACTGGAGCTCCCTGGTAAAAGAAAGTAGCTAAGAATTCATGATTTTCAACCGGTTTTCAACCGCGCCCGCCACGGTGGAGCTAGTTTATTTCTAAACTCACGAGACCAGAGTTTTGTGTGGTTATACAGCCGTCGCAGTTGGGGTTATCGCTTGAAAACTTGGCAGATTTTTCTACCCCCTGAAGGCCACTACGGGTGTTAACCGACCGCAGAGAATGCGGGCGCAACCTGCCGAGTCTGCGGGTGACCGTGGCCCACACCATTCTACTAGTTGCCCGCCGGTGCAGCGGGGAGCGGGATACATATATCTCTAGCATTCTACAGAAGCTGCGGGCCCGCAACCGCAGCGGATGCGGGTAAAAACGGTTTTGTGAGTTCTCAGTATAAGTAAAAGTCCGATTGTAAAAAAATCTGGTAATATTTTTGAATATTTCTAATTATTTCAATCTTCAATTCATATTAGACTTTGCTATTAACAAACACTATCGTATTTTGGGCCTACTTTCCTTAGAGGTTGTATTATTAAAAGAACCGGTATAAAAAAATCGAATTTGGAGACATCACTTGTATCAAAAAGCAGGCAACATATTTCTGGAGTTTGACATTTGGACTTGTCAAATCATTATCTGGGATTAAAAAACGCACTTTAGGAATGCGGCCTAAACAGCTGTATTATACGCTAGCTTTTAATACGTTACGATTACGTGACATTTCGCTTGCATGGATAAATTGAGCTCAGTCTGTCAAATCTGTCCCATTTGGTGATGATATAGTTAATGTAAAATGAATTGTTTACCGCTTAATATCAAAAATACACAGTAAATAGTATAGTAGTAGAAGGTTTTTTTTCGCGTGACTAAGATAGGAACTATAGTGTACTCGCGTTAAGAAAATAGTAACGTCATTTTTGTCACTCAGCCAAACCCCTTAACCAATAGGATCATAGCAAATTAGAAAACCCTGTTCACATAAATAGTTGAAATAATCCTATCAAACACTACGACCGCGTCTTTTTTCAATTTTAAAAATACACAAATACCTCGTCTATTCGTAAAATTAAAAGTGAAAATTCAGGTGATTATAATTGAATATAAAAATAATTGCTTGCTTTATAGTATAGTTTTTAAATGTTCGTATTTGATAGAAAGAAAAGAAGATTGTTTTTCGAATGTCAGTGAATTCAGGACGGCTGTCAAGCCACAAGGGGGATTAAATCTAATATATAAAATTCTCGTGTCACGGTGTTTGAACTTGAACTCCTCCGAAACGGCTCGACCGATTCTCATGAAATTTTGTGAGCATATTGAGTAGGTCTGAGAATCGGCCAACATCTATTTTTTTTTTTTTTTAATTTATATGGCAGAACAACGTTTGCCGGCTCAGCTAGTAATTTTATAAATGTATCATAAAGTGTTTCTAACAGTATACAATATCTGTTGTAAGTACACAGAAGCCTTTCAATGTATTTCCGCTACCACAATACTGTGTAATAAAACGTTTGCTTTAATACACTTCTGGACACATCTATTGGCCCACCTTGTATTTTCAGTTTCGTTTGGTCCTAGCTAAAATTTTATATTAGGTCGAGCAAAAAGTTTTTATGCAGTTTTGAACCTGGCACATTCACAATTTCATTCAATAGTCTTTTTTTGAATTACGAACACAGAATTTAAAGAAACAAAAGACAATTTGGAGCCTGTTTGTTGATATCAAACAATCGAATACTAAGAAAACTTGGTTTTATTGGTTTACTTGGATTTAATTTTTTTTTTTTTTTTTTTAATTGATATAAACCAGTGCTTGACTGCGATCCCGCCTGATGGTAAGCAGTGATGCAATCATTGATGGTGAGGCGCACTAGTTTATTAAGAGCCTATTCACTCTAGCCTTGAAGGCACCTAAATTATAGTTGGACGGGAAGACCGCAGCAGGCAAATTGTTCCAGTCCTTCGATGTACGCGGTATAAACGACGAAGCGAAACGCTTAGTCCGGACCGTTGAAGTTTCAACAACGTAAGGGTGGATACTCGCCGTACGTCGGGTTGTCCGATGGTAGAAATGAGATGGCGGAATCAAGTCATGCAATTCCCGCGCACACTCTCCAAAATGCAACCTGTAGAATACCGATAGGCTGGCTACCCTGCGCCTGTGCTCGAGGCTTTGTAGATTGGACTTAACCAAATCTGGATCCCCAATTAGCCTCTTCGCACGCCTTTCCACTGAGTCCAAAGCTGCTAGATGGCATTTTGCAGCACCAGCCCATATGTGACTGCAGTACTCCACACACGATCGGACCTGTGCTTTGTATAACATTAGAAGCTGTCCCGGTGTGAAGTACCGTCGGACCTTTGCAAGAACGCCTAGTTTTCTAGCAGCTACCTTGGCTTAATTCTAGAAAAAGTGATTGATATCTTTGGTTTTGCAACAAACATTACTTATTCTTAACATTAAGGTGAGGTTCTATCAATAATCTATGGATACTTCACCTGAAGTCGCCGCCCAAGCTGTGGCACTTCTTCAGGCCGGACACAGCCAAAGAAACGTGAGTGCTCAACTTAATTTAAGTCGATCTGCGGTCCGAAATGTTTATCGGAGGTACCTAGAGACTGGCGAACTAACATAGATTTTGCATAATTATGCGGCCAAAATTGAAGATTTTAAACTAGTTACAAATACAAAATGTAATATCTTTCTACGTTAACAATAGAACAGACGTTAATAAACCGGTCTTCTCGGCTTTAATACCCGCGCGGGGTACGTATGCAGGTAGTCGGAACTTGTTAGTCTCCCGCTACGCACGCGCTTTCGCTCTTTACGCTTTTAAAGTGACTTGTTTTTCGTCGTCAATATTTTTGATTTGAAGACAGTTTTCAAAGTAAACAATATGGATTCGAGTGCTTCAGGTAAATACTATTATTTATTATAGAAATTGTCAACCTAGTATAATTAAAAAACCTTTATTTTAAACCTTCAAAACATAAAAAATATTCTTGAATTTTCAGTTTAAAAGTAATTTAGTTATATTATCGCTTCCTCTCGCCTCAAAATTATTATTTATTATAATACTTAATACTCTTTTCTTATAATTCCGATAAAAATCAGTTGCAGGTAGGTGCAGGTAGGGTAAAAAAGTTATGTTGAAAAATGTTCCAAAAAATATATTTTTTTCTTTTTCGTCGTAGGTTCTCCTGGCTCATCCGGAACAAAATTAGTCACCCGTCAATTTCTCTACGATAAAATGAAAAGCCAAAATTATTAACAATGGATGAAAAATTGGCCTATTTAGAAAATTACCTGTTTTCTTCTTACGGTGACACAGAGGAAAATATAAAAAAACTAAAGCGAAATATTGCTTACTTCAAGACTGCCCATAAAGAAAAAATGGTCTAAGAGCACAAAGAAAAGAAGAGGATTTCTTAAAATCTAACCACTCATGGTTAAATGGGACGTTTGAAATCCCATTCCAAGCCCAAAATCGCCCAGGCCGCCCTTCAAAATCATTTGAAGAGTCAAGTGAGAGAAGCAAGCATCAGAAATCCTTAAAGAAATCACAAAATCGAAAACCCACCAAACCAGACTCCGCTTCACCAGAATCCTCGGATGATGAGGATCTGGAGTAACGAATTGGCATGGAGTATGTGTCGACTGTCGAGGGGATACGTCAATTCATTACGCACTAACGTTTAAAATGTACATTTATGAAATATTTTTTTTTATGTCTGTGACGTTTAGGTTTTTGACATTTTTTTTCATAAATATGATATTTTCTTGAATAAATATTTAAAATTTCAACAGAAAGTTGTTTTTTATTATCATTTATGTCATTTAGAATAGTTATAGCAATTAAAATAATTTTGGCCGCATAAAACCTAAAAACCTATCGAATGGGAGATGATCCCTCAAAATTTGATAGAGCGGTTGATAAACTCTATGCCTAATCGTATGAGAGCTGTGGTAGATGCCCATGGAGGCAACACGCGTTATTAAATTAAACCTTTATTTGATAAAACATGTTTTTTATTCAAAAATCAATTGCCTTTAACAAGGCGCATGTCCGACTTGTTAGGCGTAGCTCCATGTCGTATGGTATTCTGAATTCAAATGTAAAACAATACGATCGAAAAAGATGGTAAAATGTATCAGGTTTAAAACTGCATCAACAGTTTTTGTTCAATCTAGCAATCATATTTCGGTAGGGGCCATCGAAACCTAAACTCTAAGGTGGGCCAATAGATGTGTCCAGAAGTGTATAATTAATAGTTTAATTTTTAACGCAGTATGAATACGCCTTTACTTTGCAGTTGCACTGATGAGTCACTATTTTCTTAGCGTGAATAGACTATAATGCTGTCCTTTGGTTTAAACATATAAACAATTGATTTTACTGACTGGACCATAGAACAATATGAGATAGTTAGAGCAGGTGCATGATAATTACCTTCGCTCAGAACAGCTTCCGCGACGGGTTCCTCTTTCTTGTCGTCAGTGACGTCATCCATCTCTATCTCAATGTCTACAGATGCCGACTTCTTCATGTCCGTCGGGTTTAGTCGTAGGAACTGTTGCAGGGACACCGGCAGGGCTTGCGTTTGCTGCAATTATAAAATGTATGTTAGTATTTTTTTTAAGTTTCATTAAATCTTTACTCTATAAGTACTTCTATTCTAATATTATAAAGAGGAAAGATTTGCATTTTTGATAGACTAGCTTTTGCCCGCGGCTTCACCCGCGTACATAAAATATAGCCCATGTAACTCAGAAATAAGGCAGATTTCTATCGGTGAAAAAATTTTAGCAATCGGACCAGTACTTTCAAAGATTACTTCCTACAAACATAAAAACATAGGTAAGCCAGTTCTAGGCTAGACCATGAAATAATATATAAAGAATAATGACCTGTGGTGGCAGTGTGCTGAGGTATTTGACGAGGTCCTGCTGATGGCACTGGTTTAGTTGCCACTGCATGGTCTCGCCCGCTTCCGTGCCTTGCGAACTCTCCTGGCAACAACATTATCAAAGTTTCACATCTAACGATCAGATTATTCTAAGTTTGTACGAATACTATTATTGTTATAATTGGAACATGACTTTTTTCCAGGCTTTAGTATGCGAAAATCAAATCTTACAAAAGAAAAAAAATGTTGATCAGTACAATTTTGTACGCAGCAGGTGCCTCCTAATGTCGCTGAAATACTGATGCTATTGCAATTATGTATATTTATATATATACATAATTGATGAAGGTATATGTCGTGGCCAGATCTTAGAAATTGATCACTTCATGATAGGGCCAACTAAAACTGGCCAGATCGTTTAAATGTTAACTTTTGATGATAAATTATGTCAATCCTCGTTTGGCCGTATAATTGATGAAGGATTTCAATGATAATAAAAGGTCTAAAGAAAGTAGACCAAACGAGGATTGAAATATAATCAAACTTTAACGTTTAAAACGATCTGGTCAGTTTTACTTGGCCATATCATAAAGTGATCAATTTCTAAGATCTGGCCTCGACATATATAACAAATAAAAAAATGCTTGTTGCGGGGCTATCTCCGAAACAGCTGTACTAATTTCACTGTAGATTATAAAAGGACTTATCTAGGCTACATTTATTTTAGAAAAAGGATTAGGGTTCCACCTAAACACTAAAACCTCTATTAATTGGGTACAAAATCCAATTCACTATAATCTATTCGTTTTAAGAGAATAGTGACTCATTAGAACCAAACTTTTTATTACACAGTATTTTTAAATATTATAATTTAATCAGAATCGTCAGAATTTTCACTTTTATTTTTATAAATAGCGCGCATCTTTTATCAATTGTAAATATGAATACGTGAGGTATTCATATTTACAATTGATAAAAGATGCGCCTATGCTGTCAACTTACTTCAACTGGTCAATGTGAACACGACTTGCTCTAATTGGCAACTTGACTTAATTTTTATAATTATTTATATCCAAAACCTCAATAGATTTTTTTTTCAAATCCGCTTAATATTAAATAAGTTAGAAATCTGGTGGAAGACGTCGAAACGTTTTATATTATGCTACTTAAAAGTACTACTAAATGTGACGTCACTGCCATTAGGTTACGTATGTATAAAAGAGAGAGTGATATATTCCCACCATGCACCCACTCTTCCTTCTATCAATATTTGAAATGCTAATTGCTGCTTTATTATAATTACCGATTTGATGCTGTTTTTAGAAAAAGATTTGTTTTTGGAGGTAAGCGGAACAAAGAGTTAAGTCCCGCAAACCTCCGTTGAAAAGGGTGGATCCTCCGACCAGACAGGTGTTATGTCTAGTGGGCAACTGCCCGATAGATGATTTCGGGCTGTTCTATGTTCCAATCGCGCGGAGAACTTTAATTGCGCGATGCAGGATTAGTTCTTATGTGAAGCCATAGATGTCGCTACATGTTATTTTTTTAAATAAAATATTGTAGAAAAATTAATACCAATTGGGTATTCCCAATGGGCGTGGCTAAACTAAGCGACAACGATGAGTCACTATTTTCACAATATTTAGATTTACTAATATTTTTTTTAATTTAAGAGGACAAAATCGCAGGTAGCAGCTATTAGTTTACTAAGAGGGTAAGTACTCACATCATCATTAGTTTCATCGCACTCCTCCTTGATGATAATGTCCATTGTGCCAGCGTTGTTGTTGTCCGACGTTGTGTTGTTATTTAGCGTCTTGTTGTCCGGCGCGTTGATAATAATCTGCTGGTTCGGCGTTATGAACACCTGTGAAATTATGTTTATTATATAGTTGTTACTGCTGCAGCGGCTTCGCCCGCGTGAAACTAGAAAATTATCCCAGTGGCATATCTCCCTTTACTTGGAAAAACCATGATACCGTTCAGACGTTAAGGAGTAACAAACATATACACACACACATACAATCTTTCGAGTTTATAATATTAGTGATTTGTTGTAATTTAGACGTGGTAGTGTATTAGAAAAATAAAGAAGGTTTTTGTGAGAAATTCTTCTCAACATAACGATCATTCAAGAAAACCACAGGCAAGGCATACATCATCATCACTATTCTTTAGGCCCTTATTACAAATTTATTTTGAGTTCTTCCATATTCCGTCATCTCCTTACTTACCCTTATGGTTACCCCACTCTTTTAAAGTTAAAAAAATTATTAATTTTCTTTGGTGGACATCCCACGCATACGCACAAAACGTTTTGGAAAGACATTCATTGAGCGTACAACTAAGGAGTGGAATTCCCTGCCTGAATAAGTGTTTAATGATAGCTACAACCTTACAAATCTTTAAGTCAAGAGTGAATAGATTTTCCACGCTCAATGTTCTCCACACCTAACCTTTTAGGTACCTACAAAATACTAGTGAATAAATACTAGAAAGATCAAGCTTAATTTTGGTTTAATTTAACTAAGAGACATAATGGAGAAGCAGATTTTTTTTTTAAGAATATTTTTACCTATTTTATATATTATCAGTTTATAATGTATTTGCCACTTAAACTCGTCGTTGGCGAGCCATCAATAGAAAAATCAATAAAAAAATCCCCTAATAAATTTAAACATTACCCATAATGCTTACCTGATGCATATTTTGCTGCATGTGGTCCTTTTCTTGCGTCTGTTGTACTAACTGCATCTCTTGTGGTAATGCAGCCAATACTTGAAGCCCTAGTGGTGAAAATAAATGGACTAGTTTAGTGACAGACTCATCATAAAATGGGACAGCACTACAGCAGATAAACAAGGACGGGTGCTTATAAACAGCGATGTTCACAATATTGTGATAACGAAGGAGATCTCAGGGCCTACTGCCAACTGGCTAAACAATTATATTTTTAAAGATTATGTAAATATAGAATAGGTGTTTGCATTTGTTACCTAGGTAAAGGAATGGATTTGTTTTTTTTAAATCAGATGAGTTAGGACGGCAGTCAAGACGCTAGGCGGATTGATTTTTTACATAAATAATACCGATAAAGGATATTGCTTCTAGGAATAAACCCGTTAATTAGATGCACAATAGTCTTGATTACTCTCCACCCCAAACAAAATTGATCCCCAGATACATCTAATACGGTTAAGACATTCATGTGATAAAAATCAAAGTGATATTAAGATATCGCTGGTTCAGACCGTATACACAAACGCTGGCCCTATTTATACCCAATCATTGGGGTGCATCCACATAGAAAGCAGGTATGTGGCACCGGTTTACCAGCTCGGACCGAAGAAATCGAATAGAAATTTGTGATCGACTGTCAACGATTGCTGGCCACCGGTTTTCATCGCGTCGGCAAAAAGTATGAAATCTGCGCCTGCGCTGATAACCGTCGCGGTTCAGCGCTTGCAAGCGCAGATAGATCTACACCAGTTGCCTGCTCTCTACGTGAATGAACCATATATCTCGATTTCCACCAAAGCGATACGGAGATGTCTCACACTGATTAACAAAAATAATTGAATGAAATTGAATTATTGAAAAACCTAAAAAAAAAAATAAGAAAAATAAGCATAGGCCCTTAGTATGTACATAAAGCTATGCAAATCTTCGATACCCGACGATTTTGGTCTCTAAGCGACTATTGCAATACAAATTCTATAGTCGTACACAGACACGCTTCGCCGACACCAGTCGCGCGCCAACTGCCAGCTGAGATCGGCGCGACAAGCATCGCTAGGATTTCCAATATAGTAGAGTAATGACTGAATTTTTATCCTATTACGACGATTTCTTCACTTTCGGTGAAGATGTAGGATATATTCGTGTGAGTCGTGTAAGTACACTGGTATCGAAGAGTCGCATAGCCTTGTGTACGAAGGGCCTTAGAGTTGGACACGCTAGTCGGATACTGGACATGAGCATAAGTCAATAATAGCTACATATAGCAACCGCCCGGGAACAAATTATTGTATGTTTTTGGCACTGAAAAGTGTTAATTAAAGTAATTCAATTTCATCTAATTGCAAAATTATTGTTCATAGCGCAGGCGCTAAAGCAAATTGAGTATGCAAAATTATGAGGACCGCATTCTGTGCATAGAAAAAGCATGCAAATTTTGGTTCTGGACGTGGCCAGGTTTTTTTTTCAGTTGATTATCGTATAAGTGTATTTTTAGTCATAAGAAACAATTGATTATTGTCACTAAAACTCACAATTAGAATGATTCCAAAGTATCTGTTCAGTCCTATTTACTTGATATCTAAGGGACCGGGGTGTAAAAGAAACCCTTTAAACCTCCTAGCAATATCTAGAATCACAATCTGCACTCTTTTCTGAGTTCAAAGCTATGTACAGAATGTGGTCCTCATATTTTGCATACTCAACTCCTTCCAACACCCTGTCCTTATGCATCAAAGAGATGTCAAAATGGAATCTTCTCATCTACTCAAGACCAAGACATGTGATGTCCGCTTTAGTGGAAACCAGGCCATAGAACATCAACATCAATCAAGTCAGTTGCCACAAGTGCAAGTGTTGCTACAGTCGAGTGCACAAGTGATGTTAGTGAATATTTACAATTAATCTTTATGTAATGGCAACATCACCTGATCTCAGCCTGAATGTACCTGGATGTGTGGAAAATATATTTGTTTAAATGTTTTCTGAAATATTGTTAACTATTTTGACCTACAATGAATTTTTTTCTGTTTATGTGATAGCATTTTTAAAAATGCGGTGAGGGTCTCGTTAAACCATAAGCAGTTTATTGGGACCCTCCCACACACGTATTCTAGTCCACCAAAAGGTCGTGTTGTGATGGCACAGATACTCGAGCTTTTTCAGGAGTACATCATTGATACCTTAATGATTTTGTAGCAACTTAAATTGGTCCTACATGGACCCACAAACTCAACCGCAAAGCCCACTTCGAATGAATAGATAGGTATCTCCTCATCGGCTTTTATAGGTTAAAAAATTAATCTTAAAAATAAATCTAACATAGAAAGCTTACCTTCACCCAAGCTACCCTGGCCGACTAGCTGTAGACCACCAGATTCGTTCGTCTCCGGCGAATAAGCAACAGTCAACACCGCACCACCTAGAAACAAAAATATTGAACATTGATTACATCGATATTGGCCACGGGGAATTTATTTATTTATTAAAACTTTATGCACTAGTATACTGTACAAAGGCGGAATTCATTTCCGCGTTGCTTCCTTAATTGAATTTCTGAAAAGGAAACCCGTGGGCCTAGAACGCAAAGGCCAAATAAAGAACACCGGTGTAGTTTTAGTCAGTAAAAGTCTGACACGCCTCTTGCCCCACCCTAGAGCGAAACTCATTGGATGATTTCCCACCTCAAAAAAAAAAAACACTGATGGCATGAGCACAAGACAACAACAGCAATGCCGACGAACGACTCAGGAGGCGGGTTTTGAAAACAAATAAATTTATTGTACGCTCTTGGCACAGTATTTTCGGCAACAGTACCTCGTTAAAAGGTCACTATGATTGTTCAAAAAGTGAATGTTGCTTGAGAGTTGTGAGAGAAACTTATAATTAAGCTTGAAATGTCTATATTGTTTGATGATGCTAATTTGCCATAAAATAACATGTTATGAGCTATAAAGTAGTATAAGTATTAATTATGCAAGATCTTGCATAAGAGTAGAAATCATCTTGGCTACTCTTTGCTTGAAAATCAAGCAAAGAGTAGCCAAAGTGATGAGATATTTGAATTAACACAACACATAAAAATAGAAAAGGATGATGTGATGTGGCGTTTCATCACATTTTAGACTTTTCAGCTGGCGAATATGGATCAATGGTAAAACAAACATTGACTCACTACAAACAAACACAAATCGGCAATCGTACCGAAACGAAACAATAGGTTGGCACAAGAAAAAAAAAGCGAGCCTCGGCTGCAGGCTGCAGATGCAGGCAGCACATGCAGTGGCTGCACGAAGCCGGCTGCAGCTGCACGACTTTTCTATGTAGTATTAGTATGGATTTTTGTGAAAAGCGTGCTGCCGAGCTTCGGTTGCGAGTGCTGCCGCGACCTGCAGTCGCAGCCGATCGCAGACCAGTAGGTAGTGCTACGGCCGCAAGTCGATACGCACGTAGTTACGTCACTCCAAACTGACTCGACCAGTCCCGAAATAATCGCTACTCGGAGTAGATAGCGCTCATATTGGATTGAATCCTAGATTTGCGACTGGCAGCACGTGCAGCCAGCCTCGGAATCACTCCCGGCTGCGGATGCATACAACGGCTGCGTGTCATGCGTGTGCTACCTGCATTCGCAGCTTGCATACGCAGCCTGCAGCCAAGATTCGAATGGCACCTTTACTCTTAACCGAGTAAACGTATACATTACTAAAAGAGTTATGAAGATGGATAAAGAAAAGGTGGAAGAAAAAATAAAACGTGTTGCGCCGACCTCAAGTGATGTGGGACAAGGGCAGAAAGATGATAATGATGCATTCAGATGTGGACATATTCCACTTGAATGTGTTTGTTTTTAAATTTAAAAAAATGTTGTAGCTGATAATTTTGAATTCATTTATGTTATTATGTTAATGTGAATGAATCTGTAATCATTGTTTTTAATTTATTTTTTATTTTGTTATGTTTTTATATATTCTTAATCGATATTAATATTTGAGGTTTTATTATAAAATAATAATACAATCATTGACTCTACATGTGTTAGATTAAACTGTTAGTGCAGAGAATAATTGTAATAAATAAATATATAACACGCCTATATTTTGTGATAGGCGACCTGTGTTTAATTTTAAGCCTTATATTCAGCAAGTCGTTCGAATAAATTCAAAATCGAATCCCATTACAGCAATAGGCCAGATTCTTAATAATCTGTGTAAAATATTATGTGAAACTATTATAAAACGATATATTTCATACATAGTGTACCTTGTTGGTATCCCTGTATTGGTATCTGCATCTGGTACTTGGGCTGTTGCTGCGCTTGCAGCATACTCGGACTTAGCACCTGAATCTGCACCGTTGGTTGAGGGTCACCTGCGGACAATATACAACTAGTTAGCTTTTGACAAGAAATAGCTAATAATAATAATATCACATTAACTATATAGGGTGACTGGTAATTAGTGACCAATACTTAAACACGTGATTGTCCTCATGATTACAAACAACTTTCCTAAAGAAACTTTTTTATATACTCATGAAACAACGGCCTGACGCGGCTAATAGCTGAGCGGTCACAAGCGCGCGCACGCGAATTTCAAACAACTGTTTTGTTAATTGTCATAAAACTAATGAGTCTAAAAAAAGAAGTTTCTTTGGGAAAGTTGTTTGTGATCATGTATATCGGTCAATAATTACCAGTCACCCTATATAAAAGAGTATTGGCTCTTCGGGTTAAATTTAACGCTTTAACCGCTTACGTCGGATTAATCCGACACATATTGGTCATGTCCATTTCGCCCGGGTCGACCAAATACTCGCTTCTCGTCAGCTCTTACCACCTACATACCTATGAGTATTGAAGAGTTACATTAAAATATTTGTCGGATTAAACCGACGCAAGCGGTTAAAAGGTTACGCAGGCGCGTAACCGCATGCGCGTGCGTGGTCTGTGTGCGGTGGGGCGTTTAGAGCGCTTTTGCGGCTTCCACGTTTCTGTAGCGCATCAGTAATGTGTTTGCTGATGCACACAAAGGTGGCTTCGCAGCTATCTAGCGCAAAAAGACTGCATCACTCATCAATCTGCTACATGGAAGTTGCCACAGCCTTTTGAGTGTCATAGCTAATAGACACGTCTCATGCGGAAATTACTACAGCCTGCTTAATATTGTTTATTAGTTTGTACATGTTTATAAGATGTATGGATCTTAATTATCTGAATGAATAAATAAATTATTATTATTTGGCGAACAGTTAAAGAGGGGCATTCCCTGTCTGTGTTTCCTGATAGCTATAGCCTGGGGTTTTTAAGTCACAAGTGAATGGTTTTTTTTTAAGGTAGAATATCATCTAATGACTTCTCCCGTTCTAGGGCGGAGCGGGAGGAAGTGTCAGACTTTTACTGACTAAAGCCACACCCATGTTTCTTCAGTTGCTCTAGCGTTCTAGCATACAGGATTTTTTAACCCAAGAGTATGTTCCCTTGGTACAATTTTCCACTCTCACACACGCGAAGCCGCTGGCAGTAGTATTATATATTTGTCGGCACAAATCTACACTAATATAATAAAGAGGTAGTTTGTTTTTTTGTTTGTAGGAGGCAACGACCTTACAGCCACTAGTCGCCTCATGCTTGAACTAGCGCACCAAAACAATTCTGTCAGCCAGTCGAGGTACGGGGAGCGGGGTACTACGTTCTGATTGGTCGAGACATCAGATCTATAATCATATGTGTTGACACACATGCGTTGCTTGTTATTAGACGTCTAGTAGCTGTAAGGTCCTTGGTAGGACGTAATCTCTGAAAATGCTGGTCCGATTGCAAAATTTTTTTGACTGATAGAAAGCTGCTTTATTCCTGAATGACAAAGGCTATATTTTATGTACGCGGGAGAAGCCGCGGGCAAAAGCTAGTATATAACATTTCACGAAGGTTTGATAGTGTGTGTGAGTTTACCGTGTAAAAAAACTGGGCAAATGTGATTCAGACTCGCGCACTACGGGTTCCGTACAAACATACCTATGTAAATAGTTCAATACCCGAATAGAGGCTCGAAAAAATCGCAGTTTTATTTTGTGACGTAACAACAAATTTACTGTTTACAGATTTATTCCTATACTTGTGTTATAAGACCTTGCTTTATGCTAAATTTCAGGATTCTGGGTCAACGGGAAGTACCCTATGAATTTTGATTCTTTTGAGAAATACTTATACATTTTTTGCGACATTGACGGCCGTATCTTTTTTTTCATGAACTCAGTTTAATTTTTTCACAGCTTCAAGGGACCGCAGACCTGAGTATATGATTTTAATTTCAACTCGTCTCCACGCGTTCCCGAGATAAAGGGTCTTGACAGACGGACAACAAAGTGATCATATTAGGGGTCCATTTTTTTTTTGAGGTACAGAACCCTGAAAAACCATAGCTTCTACTCATACCAGGTTTAGAGCCTGCCAGTTGGATGGGCAGGGAGATGAGCTGGGGCGCTGCCTGCACGCTGCCGTCCAGAGCGCGCACATACTGCATCCCGCCATCACCCATGGCCACGCATACCTGCAAGGAAGAAATATAAATAAGTTGCAGTACATGATAGCTTCTCCACCTATCACAACTATAGCTTAAATTGATCAGGATAATAGATGTCTTGCTTCATTGTTATAGAAGCTTTCTTTTTTTGAATCACCAAATAACTTCTCCTGCTCTGGGTAGAGCGAGAGGGTATGTGTCAGACTAAACGTACTGACTACAACACACCTGTGTTCCTTCAGTTGCCCTTTGCGTTGCATAATATGTACTGATTGGAAATATTCAGGAAACAATAGATTTTTAATGTGTCTGAAAATACTATTCGGTTTCCATTTCGGCCGAAACTGTGACAGTTACCGAAGATTCGGTTTTGGTAGAAAGCCCTCTTGCGTTCGGACACCACTATTTATCCCGGGAGTACGTTCTCTTAGGATTCTAATATAATTTTCAATACACTTACTCGAAAACCCGCTCTTATCCCACCGCTTTTAGGCACGCAATAGACTGTTTTCCGCACTAGTGCAGAAAAGTGCGCGTGCTCGCCCCCGCCACAATGTTATTGCATGTATCGCGTCAGGCCGGGCGCGCGTCGACCCCCAGAATCATCGGTCAACCCCCGTTTATTCATTTCTTCGTAAGTGTATTGAAAAAAGTCGTTTGATACACGTGCAAATTTGTCACTGCAGCCATCGGCTCCATAACACACTCGCCTACGGCTCGTGCGAATTCCACCTCGGTCGCAATGACAAACTTTCTGCACTTTTATCAGAATGTACTATTTCTACAATCAGGCGACCGAAGCCGCTGGCAGAAGCTAGTAATTTTAATTAAAAAAAAAAACACTAATCAAGAAATTCCTTTCCTCATTTCAGCTCTTAAGTCCTAAGATGAGTACATGTGTTCCTCAAAAGGTATGGAACTACGAGGGTGGATTGAAAAGTTCGCGGCCTAACACATAAATACTTAGCTGCGGTGGGTGACTTTTTTGAAGGCCTTGAAGAAACTTTTTTTATGACCATACAGGCGTTGGAAACCAGATGGAAGAAGTGCATAGAGTTAAGTGGAGATTACGTAGAAAAATAAAATTACTTTTGCTTATATTTTATATTGTTTTCTTGCTGAGACCGCAAACTTTTCAATCCACCCTCGTACATCTCACCTTTGCTATTTCTTTGTGCGCTACCAAAGTTTCAGTTAGTCATCCAAATCACAACGAACTATCAAAACAAAGCTACAATCACGCTATAGAGTTCCGTTTATAGTCATGAACTCAATACGTGTACAGTTTTCTAAGAAATAGTCAATCAGCACGAACTCTTGCAAGGTTTTAACGAGAATAAATTAGCTTCGGGAATTTTTCTGACATCATAAATACGTCATTGCTGTTCTAAAATAATACGACTAGTATAAATAATTTGTTTATATTTAACTTCACAAACAAGTAACATAACGGCATGCAGGTTCTACGTCGGGAGACGAAGAGCGATTCCCTGCTTAACCGACGAACAATGGGTAGCACGTCAAAGATATCTTCACAAAACTGTAGGGTTCCAATAGGGCCGATACCCGCTAGAGCCGTGGTAAACTTTTAATAAGAGTTATCGTGGCCGTGGAAGGTAAAAAGGTAACTGAAGAAAACAGGTGGATTTTAATCAGTATGTCTGACACCCGCGAGAGAAGTCATTTGATGATTTCGTACCTTAAAAAAAATAGTATTTTCTGTGGTATCTAGGGCTGCGCGTTTGTTTGAAAAAGTTAGACCTAGGTACCGTCCACGGTCGCTTAGCTTCTATACGGTTGGTGTACGCCCACTCACAGTTCGTGTCGTTGCAGTTTCGTCGACAGTGTTTCATAGTTTTGTATAAGCTGCAAGCCGGCATAGACCAAGCGTATAATGACGAATACGCGTCATGTACAGGCCTTACCCGCAGCCCTAGAACGAATGCTAGCAAAGGAGGAGGCCGCACGTGCACGCGCGAGGCAATAGCCCTCACGCCTCAGCCATCCGATTAGGATTTCGATCACGATTTCCGGCCACCGTAGGCGCGGGCTTGATGAAAGGCGAGCAATGGGTAGCTCGCCGTTCGACCGTCCAGTAACCGTCTGGACCGAACCCAAGTCGTCGACGGCGCGTACTGTTCACCGCGCGCCTCAAGATGTCAGCAAACCGTAGGCGCCCAGGGTCGAAGCCTACTGGGGCCAAGGGTCTACTTCTGAAAGGAAGAGTCGGCCCTGGTACGAAAGGCAAGGAAGGAACAGGAGTGGGTTTTTAGTCAGTAAAAGTCTGACACTATCTCTTGCTCCGCCCAAGAGCGGGGTATGTCATTGGATGATATTCCCACCGAAAAAAAAAGAACTAAAAAGGCAACTAAAAAAAAACACAAAAGAGTTTTAGTCAGTAAGAGCGACAGGAAGTGTCAGGCTAAAACTCACCTATGTTCCTCCATTTGACCTTAGCGTTCTAGGGCCACGGTAACTCTTTCAAATATTCCCGCAGTGATTAACACTGACACATTGTTAGAACATATCCTTTGTCTATGTTTATGTAACAATTGAATGAATGTGTAGTTTCTAAATAACGTCGGTTTTTCCTCAGTACGGCTTTCTCTAGTTGCGTAACACCGATTTATAATCATTTCTGTACTTTAAAATACTACACTATCTACATTTGAGTATTGAAATGGAAAACGGAGATGAAAATATTATAAATATCATTAGAAACTCGTTTCCAATGGCTTAGAACAAATATTCATTGAAAATGAATTCCAAGTTTTTCAGTGAAAGTTAGCACTCGAAAATTATTGAAGATATGTATGTTGAATGAATGTGTTTTATCGCCCGAGTGAATTTATTATTATGTGATACTTGTCGCTCATCAATTTGTTGACTTATATACAGAGACTGCTAACATAATATTTAGATACTTACAGAAGAATTTGCAAGACTTATCTAACTTTGACTGGCCTGTTGGTCTAGTGGTTAGTGGCCGCGACTGCTATGCCAGAGGTCGTGGGTTCGATTCCCACCCAGGAAAAATGTTTGTGTGATGAGTACAATCATTTGTTCTGTGTCTGGGTGTAATTTATCTATAATATGTATGTATTTAGAAATACCTATATAAGTATGTTTATCAGATGTCTAGTACTCATAACACAAGCTCTGCTTAGCTTGAGACTAGACGGCGTTGTGTGATAGTTGTGGAATATTATTATTATTAAAAAAAAAAAACTTTCAAACAATCGGCACGACTGGCGCAGTGGTTGAGCGATTGGCTGCTGCGCTACGTGTCGCGGGTTCGATTCCCGCACGGTAAATATATTTGTATGGCTTACATATAGTTGTTTTCGGTCTGGGTGTCTTGTGTATGTGAACACCAACGATACAGGATAGGTTATAGGGTAATTCCTAGGGTGGTGCAACATTTTTTTTATAAAATAAAAATTATAATTTCTCTCAATAAATTAGTAATTTGCTCTTAACAAATTAGGTTAACCCTAGTGTGTGCAACGTTTTTTTTTTAAAAAAAAAAGGCTGTTTCGGGGGACCCAACACATCTGTCTGTCTGTCTATTCGCGATAAACTCAAAAAATACTGAATGGGTTATAGTTTTGGGCTCTTGAACAGTCAAGTTATGATGGTTTTGTAGACATCCTAAGGTACGGAGGTACCTTTAACATTACGGTACACGCGCCCCTTTTTTTTACTTGAATAAACGCATGGCCTACTATAGTAGGCCATTTTAACATGTCCATAAATTGTTAATTTTATAATTATTATTTGATTAAAATAATAAATCGAATGGAAAAAATATTTATTTTAGTTAGTATTACAACATTAAAACTTAGCTACATTCAAATAGTGAACAATCAGCAATTTAGAAAATATTTAAGAAAAAATAACAAAAATGGCACTTCTGAGATCAGCGTGATTTTTTTTTTTAGTTAACACTAAACTTAATTACTATTTTCTTTGTTTTCGTAGCATTCAGGACATACTACTGCTTGGTGATCGGGACAAATCCATTTGTGGCAAGTCTTGCACCACTTTTTTGTCGACCGATTCCGGGCTCTCGTGCAGAGTGCACATCGACCAACTCGCCCAGTCTTTGGTGTCAAATCGTGTTGAGGCTCTTGGAATTCTTGAGCTGTGCTGCCCAAAAGTGCTCCAATTCTAAATTTAAGTTGTCGGGGAAGTGTTTCATTGGATGCCCGACGGATCAAAAGTGGTTTTATCAAATTGAAGGACAACTCGTGCAAAAATTTACGCCTGGTAATTTTCTCGGGTAGGGCATTCACTTGGTTGATTACCAGAGCGTTAACTCCAACAATGTTCATCAAATCAAAGAATATTGTTAGTGGCCATCGACGGCTATTACGCAGAACACTATACTGCTTGCACATTTTATCTAGGATGTCTACACCACATTTAGTACGATTATAAAAAGTAATAATCTCAGGTTTGCGATCTTCGTTTGTATCAGGATCGATAGCTGCATCATAATGCATTGTAGACAGTAAGTTGACTGCCTTGTTTATTTTAGGAACGTAGGACACGAGGGTAACATCTTTTTGAAACCCAAAAAGAGAACTTTTGCTAGTCCTAGACTTCGAAGCTTTGAACTCCTTAGGAATTTCGGGTCTATTTGCTTTCATAGTACCAACAATCGTTATTTTCTTCTGCAATAATTCTTTAGCCAGAGGCAGGTTCGTAAAATAATTGTCCATTGATACATTACAGCCCAAATCATAAAGTGGATCCAGTACTCTATGAACAACGTCATTTACCTTGTTGGACTTCTGAAACGGACCTTCCGGTTGTGCTCCAACATATATCTCAAAATTGTAGACATACGGAAATTTTGTATCGACAACCATGAAAATCTTTATTCCGAATTTGTCTGGTTTATTTGGGATGTACATTATGAAGCTACAACGTCCTCGAAAACCGACAAGTTGTTCGTCTAGCGTCAAATAATCGCTAGGAACATAGTTGTTACGACAATTTTTTATGACCAGCTCTACGACTTCTCGGATCGGTGCCATTTTATCAAGTTCTCGGCGTGTTTCTCTATCAGTAATGTCGTCAAATCTTAGGGCACGTATCAAAATACGGAATCTATTAATTGACATTGTGGCATATACAATTTCTAAACCAGTACCCTGAGAGTTATCCCAAAAGTCTTTTATGTTACGCCGCCCACTTCGCGACACTCCCATGATGTACAATAAGCCCAGAAATGCTCTCATTTCTACTATATCAGTGGGTTTAGCATCCCTGTTTCTTTGAAAGTTTTCTTTTATTTTATCTAAATAAATATTAGTGCATCTTACTAAAATTTCCAAGATATCTTGCGTAAAAAATAGCTCGAAACAGGATAATGGATCTTTAGCACTCCTAGCTGCATTTCCTTTTGGGCCTGGTGGTCTAAGCCTAATGTTTTGGGTTCGAGTTCGCGTTACCGGTGGTATATCTTTATGCCAAATAGTTCCGTTCGTCGATTTGTAGACTGAACCGCGCCTTCCGGATGCTAGTTGCGAGAGTGGAATGTTATCTGAATCTGATAATTCATCAGGTTCACTCGACCTTTCTTCTTCATTTTCCTGGAGTTCTGACTCACGAACTAGGGCCTGTAAGTTTGGTTCTGGCTCAACTTCATCATCTTCACTCTCAATCACTTCTTCATCTTCAGTATCTAGCTCATGTAGCCACCTTTCCACTTGTGAATCATCCATGACGTAATTGGTTATAAATCTAGAAAAAATACAAAAATAATATACATTTTATAAATTTAAAATAGCAGTTATTTTATAAACATACAAATCAACATACATATTAGAACTGGAGAACATTATTTTAGCGTTGTAAATCGATAATACACGAAAAACTACTTACCGATTTTGATACACCAATACACGCGCGGACTACTTTAGTAGGCCCGCGCTTTTGGCGCCAAATATCTCGCACGTGCGTTCGCGCAGGGATCGCGCGGGAAACTGAGGTTGCGACGAATAAACTAGGCGAGGCTTACCTGGAATCACTAGCTTCTACCTCGCAAAACTTAAAAGTTACCACAAAAAAAGTAACCCTGGTCTACTATAGTAGGCCGCGCGTGTACCCTAGTGTTAATACCAACATATCTGTATTACATATCACAAAAACACATAATACTAATTATAGAGTAAGTATTATAAATGGTAGGTATACTTGATTTTTATTTCATTATTGAATTTGTTAGGTCGCAGGTTCAAACCCAGCCAGGTGCATTACTTTGTGTAATTTATTTCAACATCACTGCTCTCAAAACCGTGAAGGAAAACATCGTAAGGAAACCGTCATGTCCTAGAACCAAAACATCGAAGACATATGACATCTACCAACCACCGTTTACGGCCCGGTCCCTCTCCTAGAGAGGAGGCCCGAGTCCCAGCAGTGGGAACATTACAAGGCCGATTGTGTTTTTTTTATACCATTGTTGTCATCAGCTGTACACAAATCTCTGTACTTCATGGACACAGTAGTTGTGCACTTGGTCAATCAAAAAGGCAGAAAAACATAAAAACTTAAGTATTGAGGCAGTAGTAAACAAACTAGCCTGTATTGTAAAGCAATTCACTAGTATGACTGTCAATAAGAACTAGGTTCTTAGGCTATTTCTATTTTATTCTATTTTTACAAAAAATTTTGACTCACACCAGAATTTACTCCTATATCATGTATGCATTCAGAAACATGTAAACTCACATAAAGACTAACATACTACCTACTACAATGCGTTCCAAATAAGAATAGGATCGACGCCATGTTGTGACGTCACGGCATACTGTCAAATCGCAAGAAATTTGACAAAATTGAAGAACTCAGAGATGAGCAAAATTGAAGAACTGGATTCTGATTAAACTATTTTCGTTCACAGTTCGTAAATAAATTAAATATTATAATTTTCTTGTTTTGCTCACCATAATAATTCTTCGATTTGACAGTATGACGTGACGTCACTACC
The DNA here is from genome assembly GCA_905147345.3 of Mythimna impura. Classification (NCBI taxonomy): domain Eukaryota; kingdom Metazoa; phylum Arthropoda; class Insecta; order Lepidoptera; family Noctuidae; genus Mythimna; species Mythimna impura. Next base: position 24,245,089 of record LR990346.1, on the reverse strand, counting down.
TGTCAATCGATCCTATTCTTATTTGGAACGCATTGCATAGGCTGTCCATAATTCTTCAGAAGTCCTAAAGTTCCTGTATCTCTGTGAATCCTAAAATAAAAAAATCTGCTATTCTTGTAGTATTACCTGTGGCATTCCAGTCCCATTGTTGACATTCTGCTGCAGCTTAGCAACGGGCAGCTGGCCACCTGTGGTCACAAAGTGTGTGCCAGCGTTGCCCACTGCTGAGAATGTAGCGAAATTCATGTCAGTGTCCTCGTCACTGAAAAATAATGATGCTCTCTTTATTTATTTAAACCTAATGACAGTTGTTAGAATTATGAAGGCAGCTCTTACAGCGAATGCATCCTTTAGTTAAATTTATTTATGATCCTTCTGGTAATCTGATCAATTAAATCATATTAATTATTTTTTTAAGTGGGAGTCCGATGGATGCGAGACGCACAGGACCGTTCAATGTGGCGACACTTGGGGAAGGGGGGGGGGGGATGATGATGATGATGAATTAGTTTTTATTAATGGTAGTGGGAATTGACTAAACAAGGCATTCTCTACCAGTCAACCTTTGGGTTAAGACTACACTGTGGTATTTAGACATTGCTTCCTTAATGCTCAAATCTATTTGGTTTATTGCCCATTATTGGTCAACCCTTTAAATTTTGCATAATACTGCATAGGTTTAGAAGAGAAAATGCTTTAGATGACAGCAGAACACCATAGGTTCTAAATACCTTGTTTTTTTTTTTCTTTTGGTATAAAGAAACAAGCGCTCAAGGGGTTCATGTATTAATTAAATCAATCCTATGTTAGCAGACTAGTTTGAAGACTTGTTTTGAAGTAGAAACTTTATGGCTGTATTCCACCAATTAGCTACCTATCCTCCATCGGTTTAGGTAGTTAACTAAACGTAAACAATCTTATTATGTCTTTTTATTTAAAAAAAATCGTATAAATGACGTACAAAGATTATTTAAATTTAGTTAGTTACCAAACCTCGGTATAGGTAAATAACAAATTGTAAACATTTTTAGATAAAAATTATAGACAACTTTTAGATAAAAGACGTCATGATTGTTTACCTTTAGTTAATTACCTAAACAGATGGAGTATAGGTACCTACAACCTTGCCCCACTTATAATTAGCTTCAAAATCATGCTATCATACATTTTCTCATCATTTTAGGTTGGATAGATCCTTTATTTAGGTCCCTTACAACAATCCACATCACCATGATTGCCTATGTGGACATTGCTTCCAAAGCAATATAAAGGTAAGGACCAAATAATGTCCATATTGGAGATTACTGAAGTATTCTTCTTAGGAATTTTTATCATTACATATTATACTAGCTTCTGCCAGCGGCTCCGCCCGCGTGATAATAGGTTTCTCCATACAAACATTGAACCCCCGTTTCATCCCCTTAGGGGGTGAATTTTGGAAAATACTCTCTTAGTGCTCGCCTACATCATAAAAGTCCCAGTAGTTTCGGCTGTGCGTTGATATGTCAGTCAGTCAGTTTCTCCTTTAATATATATAGATTGAAAACAAAGTTCCCTTCCGTCTCTCTGTCCGTACGTTCGCAATAATCTGAGAAACTACTGAACGGTTTTTCTTGCAGTTTTCACCAATTGACAGAGTGATTCATGAGGAAGGTTTAGGCGTATAGTACATACATATTATAGTAAAGAATTGCCGAGAATTTCAAAGATAGATAATAATAAATAATAATGACTGCTTTTAGAAACAGTAATTTTTTTATTAATACAAAAATACAAGGTTTTTTAATTAATTAAGGTGCTTACACATTCAGATCATGCTACAGTTATTTTTATACAGTTATTTCTTTCTCTGTTGAGACAATAGCTTAGTGGAACATGGGAATACCGATGACCTTAATTTGGTGTTATTGATTGCAGTAGATTATGCAAAGTTTTTAGAAGTTTCTTAAGATTGTACTAATGAACATTCTAAAATATGATATTGAATGAATACTGTTAGTCTGTTATTCAAATCTGAAAATGATTAGTTATGTTCCCCGACATGGAGTTTAGGTAGGAGGACAGCTTCAGCAACAATGTTTTAGATTTGATATTGTTTATATTCTTCTATTGAATTTAAAGCGAGGATGAATATTCATTTTATCAGAACAAAAAGCCCTAGTCTCTATAAAAAATAAACTATGTTATATTTTGCAATAGAGAGTGAACCACCAGTTAAGAAAGTTGTTTGACTCCTTATTTGTGGAATTAATGTCACAGCACCAGTGAAAGTAGGAAATGTTTTAGTATTAAATACATTTAAAAATGATTTTTGAAATGGCTATAATGACAAGAGCTCTCAATCCTGTGTTCCGTTCAATTTTAGTTTTCCTCCGACTATGGTAAAAGCAAGAAATTGTACTCCACAATAGTTTGATGATGATGATGATTGATGTAAACAAAGTAGAATTTAGCAAATATTCAGCACATTTGCAGTGACTAATCACTCATTGACTAACATACAATTGAAAAACGATTATAATTCAAAAAGAATTCATCCCCATACCAAGAGGCATCTTCTCTAGTGGGCATCTTCTGCATGTCGCACATTATTGTTAACCCTCCGCGCTTCGCCGCCGAAGCGGGAAAAAAATAAAAATAAAATTCACTGTCCCACTTGAGTCACTATGGCAACGCGTATCCCCACGTCCCAATGTCCCACCACCGCGGCGCCACTGCGCACGGGACTACACTGGGACCACGATGGTAGGGCACATACCACTACCGACCACCAAACACGGCACTACACTAAAATTAATTCAGCCACGGTGAGAGGCGAAAGATGATCGCCAACTACTACTAATAAGAAAGTGGGTTAAAGAAAGTTTTTTATGCAGGCCCGATAGTCGACCGACGAGTTTGTTATACATACTGACAGACAATTGGCGTGTATGTGTATGTATGCACATGTAGCTCTAGCATGATGCTCACTTTCTCTTTGCTGTACTTTCACAAGCCAGTGAGCAGTGGTTGTGGTTCACTAGCTGTAGCAAGCAAGCTGGTTGGCTAATCATCTTGTTAACTGTATCTACCCATACCAAATGTTAAAGGCTTCATATTATTTATTTTTTAAATAAAAGTGACGCCTTCATTAAACTTCCTAAGCTTGAAACAGTTCAAATTATCCTAGAAATACCTTGAAACTTGAAAGTTTGCGCCGATATCAGACATTTTGGCAATAGAAAGTTCAAATAAGGTCACACAAGTTTATTGTGTCATTGACCTCATAATTTCGTGGGAAGATTTCGGCTTCATTCATATAATCAAATGATAAAAGTTAAGAAATAACAGTAGTTTGTAAAGTACATTCAGCCAGGGTTACAGGAGGATTCCAAATTGTCATTCATAGTTCAGGACAAAGGAGTCGCAACAAATATGGCCGATATCTTTTCAGTTACGCAATTACAAATAAATAAAAAAGAATTCGATTCATAGCATTTATGAGGGAACCCCGCATGCTCGTGGGCGAAACCAGACAGAAATCGAAGGTTGTTCACCCCTACCAGTCCTTTTGACCGGCTGCGGCTGTGCGAAAATCACGCGTCGCATCCCCACCATGATGCGGGATCCCCTCCATGTGCCGTCACCAAATCACTCCCGCTCCCGGCTCCTTCCTCCACCGCCAGGGAAATCGCGAGAGGAGGGGTTGAACGCGGCCCTCGCGGCACTCTCTCGAGAGCGCTCAGGTGGCCACGCGCCCCGTCTAACGGTACTACGGAGTACCGCTTCCAAAATAAGGTCATGGATATTCACACGTTGTAAACAAAACGTTATGTATCACGACTTACCTTTGACATTAAATTTTCTTTTTTTCTCAGTTACTTAGTTTATCACTTCAACAAAGCACTGGTTAAATCCCATAATTAATTATAAACAAATAAACAACGACGCCCCTTCTGTTTTACCATTTACTACAAATGAAGTCCGCCATACTGTTTTTGTAGTGTACGAAATATAACACCAGGTGGCGCATTAATTCTACATCGTGGTTGGTCAAAAATTTATCATCGATTTTGACATGTGTCATTGAAATGCCATAATCAAAATTAAAATTGTTACCATGCTTCAACAATTTTAATTAAAAAAAGGTACAATTACAATTTAAATAGGTGCTAATTAATATTACACATAACAAATAATACACAAAAACTTAAATAAGTACCACTAAAACTAATTTTAATATGGAAATTGCTGCCCACATCTCTGTATTCTCTCTAAATGTAGCTCAAATAATAGCTTATTGTCATAATAGTAGCTGCTTTGGTTGGAACTCATTCCAGGCTCGTAGCTTGGTCTTCGTTCTGAACCTGATGATGAACTCGATGATGAGATTCCATTCTCCGTAGTTATTCCATTAATCTGTCTATGACTAGCATCTTGCGTTTGAGAACCATTCGTGTTTAGGTTGTTATTGATATGCAAATTATTTATCCTCTTTGACAATGGCATAAATTCACACGAATCGTCCTCGCGGGACCTTTTCCTAGAAAGGGAATAACGAATAAATGATTAAACAGCAAAGAACACAATAGGTTAGCTATAGATACAATTTATATATAAACTCATGAGGTAAACATACCTATTCTCTGTCATAGTACGAAATATGTTATCCCCATTACTTCCAATACAAGTATTCCAATTCAAATTAGCGAATCTCCCAAAACTCATTTGTTCACGAATTCCTTTATTTCTTCTGAGAACTTTGTAAAGTGTACGTCAAATAGAAAACGGTCAATTTTTATTTCACAAGGAACAAGGAATAAAAATATGAGGCGAACATAAAGACGGAAAGTCAAGTTTGAAAATTAAGTATTTGAAGCATGCTGCTCAAAAATCTTATTGACATTACCATAAGAGTGAAAGAGATGACATGAAGTCAATGTTTCACATTTGAAATCCGAATTACAAGGACAGAGCGCATGGCAGCAGCTGTTTAGTTTACTTTTTTTCTAGTCATGTCATAAGAATTTACGTTTAGTTTTTCGAATAAATAATGTCAACTTTTAAAAATATACTAAATATAAACTATTTTATTTGCAACCTTTTGCTAGAAACCAAATTATAAAAATAAATTAGTAAGGTTTTGGATCAATAAGTCTGTCTTTGATCAATATGCCTGTATCTTCCAGAAGATGGCGCTATATCGCGCCAAGTTCTATATCAGTAGCCATTCGTTTTTATAATAGATGTCGCTAAACGCTACCCAACCGCCAGTCTGTCGGCCACAGTCATGAAAAATCAATAATGCTTGGTTGGTATTTAACTACTTACGTACAACTTTTCTTTCAAAGACTTCACTTCAAGCCACCCGGCACCCATAGGTGGCATTATAAACCAGAGTGCAAGGAACAAGGTAGGTCTATAAATATTAAATTTATTAATTACCTACCAAATTAGAATGACGTGACGGTTTAATTATTTTCACGGTACCTACAATAACAAAAAAAAACCTGAGACTAACTGATCCATTTTTTTCGGATTGTATGTAAAATGACCATGGACGGTGTTAGTTCGCAAGATGAACTACATAATGATATAGTTATCCAAAGCGTTGATTTGTTTTCGACAAGATCATTTTATTATGACCAACGGAATCACCGGGCATACATACGCGGTAAGCCTAGGGTTGCCAACCGTACTTTAAAATAGAGTATTGTACTCTATATCATGTAGGTGTACTCTATAATCTATAACACCAATAGACGCTGCTAAAATACTCTTTTTTACACAGTGTTTACTATACTAGTGCCAGTCGCACATATGTGTAACACGTGTGTTGAGTGTTGAGCATTACTGAGCATTACAACCTTTGATTTCAACGGTGGATGTCGTCTGTATAGTTTGTTAGAAATATACGGAACAGACAGTGAATTTGAAGATTGTGTCCTTCGGCCTCATTCGGGGTCATATAAACAATATTTGAGTCTAGCATCTTCCGTTTCCGTGTCACATCTATGTGGGTATATGCTACAATCTCCCACCATCATGACGTATTTCCGCTTTCGTTCACCAGGTGGCTGCAGCGCGCCAACTCGTTCATTGGCGTCCTGTTTTTCGGACGGTTCACATCTTTTAAAGTTAACGTTGTTAACGTTCGATACTTTACTAAATAAAATTCGGTATATGCTTAAAAATATAAAGTATATAAAATAATTTTGAAAAGTGTTAATTTTTTATTACAATGGCGGATAGTGTACGTAACTGCAACGAATCCGATTCTTCATTGGATTCGTCAAGTTCAAGTTCCTCGGAGTCATCACAGTCGGAGTTGGAGACTGAACAGGTGGAAAGATCCCGTAAGAGGAAGAAGGTAAGTAAGAAGAAGAAAAGTAAGCGTAGCCGAGGACAAAGCAAGGTAATCAAAAAGCTTGCAAAACAGGTTAGTGATTTGAAAAGTTTATATTACTACCCTCAATATCCACGATGAAATCAAGTCTTTAGAAAAAGTTTGTCATCTACCCTCGGCAGATAGATTTCTAGGCGCTGTAACTCGCGCACTTGTAATGCAAAGCGATGCTATGCAGCAAGGTTTTAGGCAGATAGTTGACTGGGTCAAGGTTTCCGGCAACGTGGAACCAGATCAGTTGGCATTAAAATTTAAAGAAGTTTTTTCTGGTGATTATCATAAGATTTCACGTGATTGTTTACAATTGGTTTGCGGCCGTAGAGCCGATATAGTAGAACAAAGGCGCGAAGTGTTCATTAAACAATTAAGAGAAAAATCATTTAAGCCATGTTTGAAGAAGATACCGCCGTCTAGTGAATTTTTGTTTGATAAAGTACCTTTTAGTGAATTTGTTAAGAATAATGGTGGTGTCAACAAAATTTTTTATAAGTACAAATAAAGTAAAATTTTCTGGGCAAGAAAAGAAAACCCCTAGACCCCAGGCGGCGTACCCTGGACCTAGCGGATATAGATCGTCCAGTCGCCCGTCGGCACTGACGATGAATTATAGATTTCCTTGTTAAGAATATTGGCGGTGTCAACAAAATTTTTTATACAAGTAAAGTAAATTTTTCTGGGCAAGAAAAGAAAACCCCTAGACCCCAGGCGGCGTACCCTGGACCTAGCGGATATAGATCGTCCAGTCGCCCGTCGGCACTGACGATGAATTATAGATTTCCTTGTTAAGAATATTGGCGGTGTCAACAAATTTTTTTATACAAGTAAAGTAAATTTTTTTGGGCAAGAAAAGAAAACCCCTAGACCCCAGGCGGCGTACCCTGGACCTAGCGGATATAGATCGTCCAGTCGCCCGTCGGCACTGACGATGAATTATAGATTTCCTTTTCCACAGAGTGTAGAATCTTTTTATAATTATCACGCGATGAATCCAAAAATTTTTTTTTTCGTCCTCAACCAAGGGGACAGCTGGCTGGTCAACGCCCTTACCAGCCCTCTAGTTTTCGGAGAAATGAACCGCAAAACAACGTACGAGGTAGGGGTTCGAGTAAATTTAATAGAAAGTTCTGACTCGGATCAGGTTTTTTGGGGGGGTTGCATACAAAATCATGTTACGGAATGGATAAATTTGAGAGCACCAGAACCATTAATAAAAATAGTGAAGGGGTATCGAATTCCATTTCGAAAGAAACCGCCTCTGGTCCCACCAAGGCAGGTGAAACGTTGCAATCTTACTGTACCATCTCCAGAGATGGACATAGTAATTCAAAATTTGTTACAACAGAAAATTTTAGAACATGCCCCCATAACTCCGATTTTTGTATCAAAATTTCTTTCTGATTCGCAAAAACGACGGAACCTACCGTCCTATTTTCAATTTAAAAAGTTTAAACAATTATCTGATAATAAGCAAATTTCGTTTGATTTCGGTAAATCGGATTCCAGATTTCATTCAGGAAAGGGATTGGATGGTCAAAATAGACCTTCGGCAAGCTTACAACCATGTAAGTGTAGCACCTGCTCACCGTTGTTTTCTACATCTAATATATCGAAGCCGATTACTGCAAATGACTTGTTTACCATTTGGCCTGGCGACAGCGCCCAAAGTATTTGCATCGCTGACCAACTGGACAGCCGAGATTTTCAGGAATCTAGGCATTCGTGTAGTGGTTTTTCTCGACGATTATCTTTTAGTAGCACAGGACAGAGCGACACTAATAAAACACGTCAAAATCGTTCTCCAAATTCTGAGCCGGTTGGGTTGGCAGGTAAACAGGGAGAAGTCGATTCTAGTCCCGCAAAAAATAATAGAGTATTTGTGTTTGATATGGAGTCCCTGGACAAGTCAAAAAAGGTTTACCAGAAAACAAGATTCGGAGTATACAAATAATGTTGGCGAAGTTTCTTCGACGACAGAAGGCGTCTCTTTGAGAAATGCAAAGTATCATAGGCGTTCTGAATTTTGCTCGACTGGTAGTTCCAATGGGTCGCTTAAATTTTCGTCATCTCCTAGCTTATTGCAACCTAGTCCTGAAAATGCCATATCAGTCGACTTATCCCTTGCCTGGGGAGGTGCTAACAGAACTGAAATGGTGGAAGGTTCACTGTGTGGAGAAATCCAGGCTTCATCCTCTACAAGCAAAAAAACTTTTTAACCACAGACGCAGCAGATACAGGTTGGGGGGCGGAGTTGAACGGTCTTCACATTTCGGGCACCTGGACAGAAGAAGAAGAGCGACTTCACTCGAATCACAAAGAGATGTTAACTATTCTGAAATGTTTGTTAGAATTCGCTCCGTCTCTGAGTCACACCTCTCTTCTGTTGCAGTGCGACAACAAGGCGGTAGTAGCGTACTTAAGAAAGGAAGGGGGAAACAAGTCGCAGACCTTGATGAAGTTAATTTATCAGATTTTTTAAATTCTTCAAGAGTACGATATTCATGTAGTTCCCTATCACATTCCAGGCAGGTACAACAACGTGGCGGACGGTCTGTCACGTCACTCGAAGTTACAGGAATGGCATCTGCTCCCCGAGTTCACCAGCATTGTCTTTGCGAAGTGGGGTGTTCCCCAGATAGATCTGTTTGCATCCAGCACAGCTCACGTAGTACCTTGTTACGTAACTCTAGATCAAAGGGATGAGCGAGCATGGAGGCACAACGCGTTTGCATTCAAATGGGATTTTCATCTAGCTTGGGTCTTTCCTCCTCCGAGTTTAATACCTCGTGTGCTGATGCATCTAAATCAGGCTCGAGGTGTATTTCTAATAGTCGCACCGAGGTGGTCTCGAGCATTCTGGAGAGCAGATTTGAAGACAAGAGCGATAGCGCCTCCATTCACGATCGAAGGTCGGATCGGTTATCGAAGGTACTCGTAGACACGAGGACCGGGCAACCACCACCACGGGCGAGGGAGCTGTATCTAGAAGTATGGAAATGTGGGGGTGGTTTGAATCCTTAGGAGACTGGTCTGAAGAACAAAAGTGTTTACTCAAAGAAGGTTGGAGATCGTCTACTTTGAATACATATAGACCAGCATGGCAGAGATGGTTGAATTGGTGTTCCAGGTTTAGTGTAAATTTTTCAGATCCTACAGGTAGTGAATTGGCTCGATATTTGGCAGAAGAAAAATTGTCTTTTCGTACTATTCTTCTTCATAGATCTGTTGTGTCTACTTTATGCAATACTAAAAGCGAGGCCCGTTTAAGTTCAAATATTTTGGTAAAACAAATGATTAAAGCTATAGCATTGCATCAGCCTAAGAAGTGTCCACCCCCGGTCTGGGACCCTCAATCATTGATAGGTTGGTTGGGCAGTAGGTCTCTTCAAAGTCAAGGTCTATTCGAAATTGCAAGGTTTTGTGCAGTGCTACTGTTGTTGTGATCAGGGCGAAGGATACACGACTTAACATTACTTAGCGTGTCAGACAGATGTATAGTAAGCGATAATAGCATTATGTTTTGGCCGCATTTTGGTTCGAAGACGGATTCCGAAACACATGGACAGTCAGGTTGGAATTTGTTAGGTAATCTTGAAAGTGTGGCGCTTGATCCAGTGTTCTGGCTTCTAATAGACACCTGGAAACGTCGGTTACTTTGTTCTGGTGATAGATTATTTATTACAGCATGTGGAAAAGCTAAACCAGCTACTAGAACTATTTTGGCAGGTTGGGTTAAATCTATTTTGAAGAAAGCAGGAATTGAAGCTACTCCAGGTAGTTTCCGTTCAGCAGTAGCTTCACGGAGCTAGCTGGTTGGATAATGAGCCTCTTGATGAGATAATGGGACGGGCTAATTGGAAATCTGGTAATACTTTTAAAAAACATTATAGGAGAGAAGTGATCCCACCACAAGGAGCTACCTTGTGGTGGGATCACTTTTTTCGATTGATCTTTTTCAGCCAATTAATTAATTACTTAAGATTAATTAAAATAGATATAAAATATGATGATTATGGTAAGTTAATTCACATACAATTACAATAATTGAGGATATTTTATGTGGTATGTATGAATGTTTTTGTTTATTTTGTAATCAAGGGTTAAGATTGTAATTATCTTATAATTATTATTTTGCTTTAAAATATAAGTGTTATAATCTATTGGATGTTTTTCTACTTATTCTATAACGGTTTATTGATCTAATTTAACTTTTATCCTTTGCAACACATTGGCGTCCCGTTCACCAGGCGATAACAAACAAAGCCTCAAATATTGTTTATATGACCCCGAATGAGGCCGAAGGACACAATAGCAGCGTTTTACCTTCAAATAAAACGCATGTTGTGTCCGGAGACTCATTCGGGGTCATACTTTTAAAGACTGCCTGGTTTGATTACTTCTTAAGTTGTAGGATTTTGAGGCCACAATGAACGAGTTGGCGCGCTGCAGCCACCTGGTGAACGAAAGCGGAAATACGTCATGATGGTGGGAGATTGTAGCATATACCCACATAGATGTGACACGGAAACGGAAGATGCTAGACTCAAATATTGTTTATATGACCCCGAATGAGTCTCCGGACACAACATGCGTTTTATTTGAAGGTAAAACGCTGCTATGTTTTATTTTTATAGCTTTAGACTTTAGAGCATCAAGAAAAAAATAGGAAAAGAAAATACTGAGTTGACATAAACTTAAAAATAGAAGATGTTAGCGAATATCATACTTTTGCCAAAGATTTAGAAGTAGATTCAACGCGTTTCTTCATGTACCTACTTTGGCATGCCAAAAGCGAAAACTAAATAAATTTATGACATAATAAACACTCTCCGCTCCACTGCTGTCCGTCTGTCTGTCACCGGGCTGTATCTCATGAACCGTGATAGCTACAGTTAAAATTTTCACAGATGATTTCTGTTGCCGCTATAGCAACAAATACAAACAGAATAAAATAAATATTTAAGTGGGTCTCCCACACAACAAACGTGATTGATTATTAAGCAATTTTTTGCTAGTCCGACTCGCACTTGGCCGGTTTTTTTTCATGTAGGTATCTCTATATTGTTTCAGTTTAACATTATATAAGACAGGATACTGCCGAATCAGTTCAATGAATTATTGTTCATCGGTCATTTTTGTTTTTACAATAATGATAACCGCAGATGTGACTCGGGCCGTCGAGTCGTCGCTCGTAGTAGAATGATGCGACAGACGTCTGACGTAGAACTACACTACGCACACGCAAACAGACGCGTCGCGTACGTAGCGTCGCATGGCGTGGCGTCGCGTGGCGTGGATCAAGTGAAGTTCTACAAGACTACTAGTTTTAATATAAAATGTATGGAGACCGACGCGCCCACATCGGCGTGTGTGGCACACGTGTGCGCAGTGTAGTTCTACCTTTAGGCATGTATTGCTTCTCTGTATTTCTGTTTTGTTTTTGTGGTGCCTGGGACATAATCTTATGACTTTCGCTCTAGGTTGGAGCAAGAGAGCGTGTCAAACTTTTACTGACTAAAATCACACCTATGTACCTTCAGCTGTGTTTTGCGTTCCAGGACCATGGGTAGGAGTAGGTATATCCTTTTCAGAACCAAGCCCCTTCCCTGTGTCAGTCTGAGTGCTTGCATCGCAAGTGCTATTATTAAACCAAAACTGTGACCTACATAAAATAGCCATAAGTATTGCTGCCTGCCAATCCATATACAACAGTATCATTCTAAGGTGTCTAGTGCTCAAGTACTTACCTAATTTTAAAAGAATACAGAGAAGTAGGGTTGTCAACTGTACTCTAAAATAGAGTATTGTACTTTTTAAGCGTAAGCGTACTCTATAATCTATAAAAGACGCTAAAATACTCTTTTTTACACAATGTTTACTATACTAGAGCCAGTCACTCATATATGATACCTACATACTTATTATCATAACCAAAAAAGTCGACTTTACTGAAGAGTCTTTAAGGTCGTGAATGTGAAGTAGCGGGAGGAGGTTATAGTTTCTTTTATACATAATGTATTAGTATTTTATAAGATTATTTGTGTTATTATTTTGTAAGATTATTTGTGTATTTTTTCTATGGGTCTTAGTTGCCTGATAATAAAGGATTATTATTATTTAAAATGAGCCTCTGATCTATGTAAACACAGAGTTAGAATGTTTGAAGTCAATTATTTTAAAAACAATGAAAAATTGTTACTTAATGCTGCAAAAAAGCATTAAAAAAAAATATATGCTCTTTTTATAAGTCCGTACTCTTTATTTTTCTCCTTTGAAATCAGATATACTCTATTTCTTAACCGTCTTCAAAAAAAAGGAGCAGGTATCAATTCGGTTGTAATTTATTTTTATTTTTTATGTTTGTTACCTCAGAACTCCGTCGTTTATGGACCGATTTGCAATTTTTTTTTCCTCTTTTTTTTTTTTTATTTACTTTATTCATAAAAAACTTTTTACAAAAAAAATTCAACCGACTTCAAAGTAAAAAAAAAAACACTGAAAAGTGCAAAATAACTTTAATTTCGGAAGTCGGTGTTTCTATAATAGTTTTGTGTCTTCGTTATTTAACACCGACTTCCGAAATTAAAGTTATTTTGCACTTTTCAGTGTTTTTTTTTACTTTGAAGTCGGTTGAATTTTTTTTGTAAAAAGTTTTTTATTTTACACTTTTTAGTTATGGTACCAACACTAAAAAGTACCCCTCAGCAAAATTAAATACCTTATAGCCAGAGTACATCTCATGACAATTCTAATAATCCCAAACACGGTTAGATTACATTAATTTATTACAGAGTTCCGGTGCCTAACTTTAGGCTTCATCATCAGATCAGTTCGATATATTCCCCCTCTTCTTTCAGGCAGCCATCAACAACTCGTATAAACAAAGCAAATAAACTTGTTCCGACGGTTCTGCTGTGATTCTATGATGAGTTCTGTTCCATATCTTCGAAGTTCATGTTCAGATCATAACAATATTTCTATGGGACCAACTCGGAAGCATAACCTTTCAATCAAAAAAATATATTTTAAAATCGATCTACAATTGACTGAGAAATCGGTGAACATACATAAAAAATAAAAATAAAAAACATACATTCAGCCGAACATTATAACCGCCTCCTTTTTGAAGTCGGTTAAAAATTTGCTTACATTATGCATTACAAAAATTCTGCCAAACTGTAAAAGTTTGTCGGCTGTAAAACAGTTTGTCGGCACACACAACAGTTTATCTTAAAGGATATGGTTCCAGATTGGTCATTTTTTCCAAAATCCAGTTCTGATGATGGAATCCATGAGGAATCGATAGAACTCCTCAAATATTATAGGCAACCATATAGTGATTTTGGTATTTTCATTGAGAACTTAAGCCTTCACAGTCAAAAAGTAACATTTGTTGAAGTGGAACTGATGAAGAAGACCAGAAATGGCTAACGGAACTTCATACTCACATAGATATCACAATAAAGATAGTTAAGCGACTAGGACAATACAAATAAATAAATAGTTCTGAATAGTTAAGTTGAAAATGGTATCATCGAAGTGACCTGATGATGATGATGGAGCCGGAAGATAGGCATCGGAACTCTGTAAGTAATGATATGATGATGATGATATGATATGAATGTATCCTAGCCGAGTTTGGGCTTATTAGAATTGTCATGAGATGCACTTTGACTACAAGGTACTATGATGATGGAGCCGGAAGGTGGAAGGTAGACACAGGAACTTCATAATAAAAAAATATACCTCACCTAGCAGTGTTTGGGTTCATTGGAATTGTCATGAGAAATAGGCACTCTGGTTATAAGTGTATCGCAACTAAAAATTGTGAAATAAAAATATATTCAAAGAAAAAAGTTACCGACTTCACTAAAAAACACTAAAAGGACTAAAATAATTTTAATTTCGGAAGTCGGTGTTAAATAAGAAACTAACAATACCGAGAAACACCGACTTCCGAAATTAAAATTATTTTAGTCCTTTTAGTGTTTTTTTTTTTAGTGAAGTCGGTTATTTTCCTTTTTGTAAAAAGTTTTTTTTTCTAATTAAAGTTGGCAACCCTACAGAAAAGGTTCCTTCTTTTTTCGAACTCTTCGACACATTGCGGCTGCTGTTGGCTAGGTAGTGCTTGACCTTTCACTTCCTAAAAACCGTAATTCCTTATCAAGCCCTGTGCTGAGTATGGCTCAGACCCTCGCTTTTGTTTCTTACTTCCCGTCTGTAAGAGTCTCAAGTTGAGAGCTTCTCATCCTGAACCAGGGGCGCCGACTCCGTGGGTGCTCGGGGGCTCGAGCACCCATGAGAAATAAACAGTGGGTGCCGAGCACTCCTGAGAATAGACATTTAGAAACAGATCACTAATCGCCTTTTAAGGATAAGCGTTTTTCATTACCCGACGACCCGTTTAGCGCAGTGGTTTATAGCGCCGGTTGAGACGCAAGGGTCGCGGGTTCGATTCCCGCACCAACACAAATGTTTGTTGATGGAACAGATATTTGTGTGGGGCCGGGTCTTTGTGATACCTCCGTTGTTCCGCAGTATGTAAGTAGGACATTTATTTATTTGTCGGTCGATCACCGTGCATTTCTCTTCTCACACTTCGCCACTTTTTCGAGTCATCAAATGAGCATGAGCACCCATGAGGTTTTCTAAAAGCCGGCGCCTCTGCGGCGGTCCTGAACCAATTTTTGCTTAATTTATGTAAGTACCTACTGCCCAAATACTTACCCGATTTTCTGTACCTAAAAGTTGACTTGTAAAGCGTAATACACTCGGTAAGTTGTGTAAGATATTTACGACTACATAATAAGTTGTGTCAGTTTAAGGGCAAAAACTGCGCAGAGTCGATTTCTGGCCAAACATGGAGCGCAAAGAGGTGTCGTGTTCCCGCCTTTTTATGGCTAAAGAGAACAACGCGAGGCTGTTGTTGTGATACCAGATGTCTATGGTATTACGGATTAATTAATTAAACTTGTTGTATAAGGGGGGAGACTTTGAGTTAATTATTGTGCGTTTGTCAGGTTTATAGAACGATAGGTAGGTATGCAATTTACTGGCTTACTTATAGCATTCATAGGGTTGCTTCTAGGTCCAGGGTTGGTGTTCTACGTACCTATTGATAATGCTAGAACTGAGTTGTAGGTCGCAGGTTCAAACCCAGTGAGGCGCATTACTTTGTGTAATTTATTTTCATCACCACTGCTCACAAAACGGTGAAGGAAAACATCGTGAGGAAACCGGCATGTTCTAGAATCAAAAATTCGAAGACATGTGACATCCACAAATCCGCACTGGACCCGCGTGGTGGATTACGGCCCAATCCCTCTCCTAGAGAGAGGAGGCCTGAGTCCCAGCAGTGGGAACATTATAAGGCTGATTTAAAAAAAAAGCCTTACCATTTTAAATTTAAATATTATTTGTTTCTAATTTGTTAGCAGTTTACCCGTGAAGGGAGTCCATTTTCGACAAACTCGAACATTTATACATAATATAATATTTTTTTTCAGTACCTAAGTAATTTTTTTTACATTTTTGTTAAGTATTTCAGTCCCCATGTTCACCGGGCAATATTAACTTGACTTGGGGTAGCAGAGATGTCTCGCTGAAACCTGTTAGGAGTTTTTTACCATTTTATACATAAATAATAACTGGCTGTCCGTTGTAATAATAAAATAAACGTTGTTCTGCCATATAAATATTAAAAAAAAATAGATATGGGGTAGGAGTGTAAAAAATAGCTTAAATATTCTCAGACCTACCAAAAATATAGACAAAAAAAATCATGAAAATCGGTCAAGCCGTTTCGGAGGAGTTTCAAACACTGTGACACGAGATTTTTATTTAACAAATTAAGAACTACTAGTTTAGATAGGATGCAATAATGTTCGTCTGTTGTCAAAACTGATTACTTTATGCGGCCTATCCAAATGTCCTTACTTTCGTATTGTTCGTCGAGTAATTGAGCTCCTTGGTTGTCCTGAGTTGACCTTTATTGACGGTACTGACAAATGCTTGGCTCACTGGACAGGTCCACTCAAATCTAGGTATGTGATTGTTTCCTCAGAACCACCATAGACAGTAATCTGCATGGTTCTCATCTAATTTAACCATTACATGTTTACCATTGTTATGAACTTTAAAGATACGGTGTTACGTCGTAAAATAATCAGCTATGATACACTGTCCTCATCTAGTCTAAATTGACGAAAAAAATTATGAAAGTCGATACTTATCCTAAGACTTGTACTATCACCTATTCTGTGTCCTAAGGCGTCCATTACACGGTCATGCAAGCGTCAATCAAAACCATCAATCATGAATGATGTTTGAATGACGGAATGTTATCGCCATTGTGTTTTCGTCATGCAAGCGTTGGTCATCGCATTAGACAGTAGGTTTTTCGTCAATCAAAATATTTGACTGTGGCAAAACTGACAGCAAAACCTATCGTGTAATGGACGCCTAAGGAAATACATAATCTTTTTGCCCTTGTTCCATGTTACTTGGATTCAGCTCAGCACATTTTTTTCTTATATCTTATCACTGACTTCCTTTATATGGTTCCGTACCTAACTCAAAAGGAAAAACGGAACACTTATAAGATCACTTTGTTGTCTGTCTGACTGTCTGTCAAGACCCTTTATCTCGAGAACACGTGGAGGTATCGAATTCAAATTAAAACCATATAGTCAGCTTAGGTCTGTATATTTTTATGTTTTACTCAGGTCTGCGGTCCCTTGAAGCTGTGAAATAAATCATACTTCTAAGTTAACGAAAAAATGATAAGTACGGCCGTTTATATCGCATAAAACGTATATCTTGACACTCTCTAAAGGGAATCAAAATTCATAGGGTACTTCTCGATGACCCAGAATCCTGAAATTTGGCATAAAGGTACAATTCCGAGATGGACTGCAGACCGCAAACTGCAACCGCAAACTGCAATTGACACTACTTGTTTCTATTGAATCTCTTGAACATGATTCCGAGTGCGCCGACACTACGGCCTGCAGGCGGCAGCTGCGGCGCGCAGCCTGCGGCCGCGACACGAAGCGACCGCAGACTGCAGCACGACTGGTGTCGCGAACCGCAGATTTTACATGTACAAAAATGTCAACTTTTTCGGAAGACGATGAAGAGAAATTAATTAACTTTGATACTGGTCATCTACACAAGTCGCCATTATCTTCCTCTACTAACAAAAGTAAGGTATCGATAGCATTGTTGGATATTCTGTCTCGCATGAAGGTACCGGAGTGACTGAAGCATGGTTCTATGCATTGTGCAGCCGCGACATGTCGCCGCGCTTGAAATAGAAGCAACTTCGACTGCAGGCACTCAGGCAGCACTGCGGTCAACCACAGTCGCTAGCCGCAGTGTCGCCAATTCTGAGACGGGCTGCAGACTGCAACCGCAGCTGCGGTTGCAGTCTGCAGCCCGTCTCAGAATTGTACCTTAAAGCATCTTATAGCACAGGTATAGCAATAAATCTGAAAACAGTAAAATTGTTGTTACGTCACAAAAAAAAAACTTTTTATGCGGTTCGGAAAAATCTTCGTGACTCCATTCGGGAATTGAACTATTTACATAGGTAAGTTTGTACGGAACCCTCAGTGCGCGAGTCCGACTCGCACTTGCCCAGTTTTTTTTCCACACAATCCGTCTATATTTTCTTTGACCTCTATCTTTATTCATACTCATAACTTTTCGTTTCATCCCTCTTCTTCACATGCCCGAATCATGACAATCGTCACCGCACCACGTTTGGCGCAGTGGTTGAGTGATTGGCTGGTACACTGCGTGTCGCACGTTCGACAGCGACACAGAACAAATGGATTGTACCCTGCAGCAGTCTTCTCGTCCGATTATAAGTAATTTATGTGTATTCAAGGCTAGGTGAATAGGCTCTTAAAAAACTAGTGCGATTCACCATCAACGATTGCATCACTACTTACCATCAGGCGGGATCGCTGACAAGCACTAGTTTATAACATTAAAAAAAAAATAACTCCACCCAGACTGGGAGGAGTTATTTGATGATTTCGCCCGTAAAAAAAGCTAACGACGTCAAAGCAAACAAGCGTGAAAATAGTAGTCTAGCACGAGACAATTTCCAAAAATATACAGTTGTTCAAATGCCATCTAAATTCTTAAACTAAAAAAAACATGCTTTCATGAATTTTTAATTTTATTAAATAACAGAGATAGTTTGTAGCTCATTAACTCCTTAAGCTTCCGAGGTATTACGTAGGCCATTTAAATTACAAATTATGTAGTACCAAAATATTGTCATCGGTTACGTGCACCTTTCGGTATGCGCTTATTAATTAAGTGTTTCAGAAAGTGCGCACAGGTGTGTGCAGGCGAATGCAACGCACACGAATATAAACTTGTCTTAAACTTAAATGAGAGAGAGCAGCCAGTAAAATTATCAAATTAACGCGGACCGTTAGCCGGTGCGGCGTGCGGTATAATATCACATTTTGGTGTGATGTCGTTCAGAAATCGGCAAGTCGCGTGCTCAGCGGGCGCATCGGCGCGTGAACACCGCGCTTTATCCGCTCTGCTGCATGTCGTGTGGAATTCGCCTTATATGGTAGCGTATTCTGCTGTCTGCACCGCACCTAAAAAAAGTCTATTGTTGAAATAGGAAAAACGGGCGTGGGAAATTGTGGAGCGTAACCTATATTTCAGGCTAATGCGTAGCAAACGTCGGCTCACAATACGTGACAAATTGCCCACTTAGTCCAAATGATATTAGCTGATCGATAAGTCAATATATTTGGTTTGTACCGATTGCTATTTCTTGGAAGAAATGTAGATTCTGCGAAAGTGACCTTAAAGTCATTGATTGAGTTCTTGGGCCTTACCATTATGTCTTAAAATGTTAAGCGTGCGAGCGAGAAAGGCTTGGAGCTATACACCCTTATAGCTCCATCCTAACTAAAATGAACTGTTAAAGATTAGTTTAGACAGTTTAGGTCGTCAAATGGATCTTTCGTACCAACAGCCTCGGATATAACCCATTAATCCACGCTTAGGGTGTTTCGGATAAGATCTTCAAAGCGAGACAAGTGCCTTTTCATTGATTAGAGGCAGGTACGGATGCCTCATCAAATTATAAATGTGATAATATGCAACACCTGCAGTGCAGACGCAATCCGTTATAACTGAATAGCTGACAGAAAATTATATTCCCATTATACCGTACCCATTTCGCAGACATTGGGCGTTAGTCATTTTTAGCGTTAAAAGTATTATTAATCACAATCTAATGTAATACCCCATATATATGCCTATGTCACTCAGGAATAACGTTGATTTCTACTGGTGAAAGAATTTTTAAAATCAGTTCAGCAGTTCCACAGATTCCTTCCTAAAAATAAACTCACAAACTTTACTTGTTTATAATCGTGTGTTCGATTTTGTGGCAACTTCTAAGTATCTACTAGTGATTGATCTTACTGAGCATGCAGGCATTCTTATAGTACTTAGTTACTTGTTTATGGCCAAAACAGTGGCCTTGGACACCTTGAAGCAAGTTTTTTAATGTTAATTTGTATTAAAACTGTATAAGCATCGTCGCTTTCCATTAGGTGAGTTAGCGGTCAAGCGCGAACCTATCAAGAATAAAAAAAAAAAAAGCGCCACTATACTGGAAAACCGTGTCTATACGATTTTACATAAGTTCTTTCTTACGTACCACCATCGGATCATCACACGAATGGCGATGCGCCACCGGTTGGCGGACGTCCCACCCCATGACCCCATACGCACAAAACGTTTTGGGAACACTTTCGTTGTAAGTAGGTACAGTTTAGGAGTGGAATTCCCTGACAGAGTCTGTAAAATTTTACTTGTTACGGCAGTTCTGCTGTGATCCTATGAGGAGTTCTGTTCCATATCTTCGAAGTTCATGATCATATCATAACAATATTTCTATGGGACCAACTTAGAAGCATAGCTGTCCTATCAAAAAAAAAAAAAATTCAAAATCGGTCCACAATTGACCGAGAAATCGGTGAACATACATAAAAAAAACTGGGCAAGTGCGAGTCGGACTCACGCACTGAGGGTTCCGTACATACTTGAAAGGTAAATTGCGGTTTACGATTTATGACGTACTAAAAAAAAACTACTGACCAGATCTCGTTCAAACCAATTTTCGTTGGCAGTTTTTATAGTAATGTACATCATATATTTTTTTTAGTTTTATCATTCTCTTATTTTAGAAGTTAGAGGGGGGGGGACACACATTTTACCACTTTGGAAGTGTCTCTCGCGCAAACTATTCAGTTTAGAAAAAAATGATATTAGAAACCTCAGTATCATTTTTGAAGACCTATCCATAGATACCCCACACGCATGGGTTTGATGAAAAAAAAAATTTTGAGTTTCAGTTCTAAGTATGGGGACCCCCAAAATTTATTGCTTTTTTTCTATTTTTGTATGAAAATCTTAATGCGGTTCACAGAATACATCTACTTACAAAGTTTCAACAGTATAGCTCTTATAGTTTCGGAAAAAAGTGGCTGTGACATACGGACGGACAGACGGACAGACAGACAGACAGACAGACAGACAGACAGACAGACAGACAGACAGACATGACGAATCTATAAGGGTTCCGTTTTTTGCCATTTGGCTACGGAACCCTAAAAAAACATACATTCAGACGAACATTATAACCTCCTCCTTTTTGAAGTCGGTAAAAAATGAATAGCTGTTCGTTATCTTCATACTCACATAGATATCACAATGAAGATAGAACTATGTTGAAAATGGTACGAAGTGACCTGATGATGATGATGGAGCCGGAAGATAGGCACTGAAACTCCGTAATTAATCAATGTATCCTAGCCGTGTTTGGGTTTATTAGAATTGTCATGAGATGCACTTTGGCTATAAGGTACTATTGAACTGATCTGATGAAGGAGCCGGAAGGTGGAAGGTGGACATGGGAACTTCATAATAAAACAATGTATCCTAGCAGTGTTTGGGTTAATTGGAATTGTCATGAGAAATAGGTACTCTGGCTATAAGTGTATCGCAACTAAAAAGTGTCGCCCGGGTGCCAACATTGTGTGGACCGCCCGGAGGACACGGTGGAGCATACGGTAGAGGTGTGCCCCGCTTGGGCAGAGCACCGCCGTGTCCTCGTGGGGGCGATCGGTGGCAACGATCTCTTGCGCCGGGCCTTGGTACAGGCCATGGTCCGGAGCGAGGAGGAGTGGCAGGCAGTTGCCTTCTGCGAAGCAGTAATGCTAGCAAAGGAGGCGGCCGATCGCGTGAGGCAACGGTCCTCACGCCCCAACCGCCGCCGCCGCCGGGATTCCGATCCCGATTTCCGCCCACCGTAGGCGCGGGCTTGCAGACGGTGAGCAATGGGTGGCTCGCCGTCCGATCGTCCGGTAACCGTCCGGACCGAGCCCAAGTCGTCGACGGCGCGTAGTGTTCCACGCGCGCCTCAAGGAGATGTCAGCAACCGTAGGGGCCCAGCAGGGTCGAAGCTTACTGGGGCCATGGGTGATGCGAAAGAGATCCCCGGGGCCCTGGGAAAAAATGGCAAAGAAGGAACAGGAGTGGGTTTTTAGTCAGTAAAAGTCTGACACTATCTCTCGCTCCGCCCAAGAGCGGGGGATGTCATTAGATGATTTTCCTACCCGGAAAAAAAAAACTAAAGTGTGAAATAAAAAAGTTTTACAAAAAACAAAACGACTACACTAAAAAGACACTAAAACGATCAAAATAACTTTAATTTCGGAAGTCGGTGTTAAAAAAGAAACAAACAATACCGAGGAACACCGACTTCCGAAATTTAAAGTGTGAAGTAGTGAAGTCGGTTTTTTTTTTTGTAAAAAGTTTTTTTTAGTTAGAAGAAATCATTCAAATCTGATGAAAGGGGAAACTGTCATTGTAGCTGTTTAATAAACAAGCACGTGACATTGAAATGTGACGTCACCGCCCTTAGGTTACGTGTGTACAAAAGAGATGGCGATATGTTCCCACCACGCCCCCACTCTTCCTCCTACCAGAAATGCTAATTACTTATCTAATAACCAATTGTGATGCTGTTTCAGAAAAAAGATTTCTTTTTAGTGTTATTTATTGTTTAGTATAAAATATTCTAGCAAAATGAACACAGGATAATAATTTTATTTATTTTTTATTTTATTTATTTGGGACAAAAAACAGTTATACAATACAGAATCAATATACAGTAGTTTTATCAGAAAAGTAAAAAAAGTATGACCCACACCATTGTCCACGAAATAACACGTGAAATAGGATAACGGACGCGCGTTAAATAAGAGTAATTTATAAGTATAAATACTTTTACAATTATTTTAGGAGAAGCAAATACATATGAGTCTATTTTAAGTCTATTTTTCATAAGTTGTCAATACTGTATATGTAAGTATAATTTATGATAACTTCCGCAGTATGAAGATGTTACTTTCAAAGATCCGCTGAGTTGTTCACATCGAGTTCGAGTACCTACTTACTATGTACTTTCTCTATTCATATCCAGTCTCTTCACTTTCTCGCCGAGACATCTCTTTATTCATTAATGAGATATGAGATAGTTCGCAAACTTTGATAATCAAATGTAACTTCCCACAATGTTGCAAAGGATTGTGTAAATCGACGGAAATAACTGTAATTTTTTATCACACGCATTGTTGAAGCGTGTGTTCTAACAATTATTATTACCATGTATAATGTTATAATAAGGTATCTCTTGATCTTTCGATTCACAGGCCTGTTTACAAGCGTTATGGAAGAAACAAAATAACATGGAATGATGATACCGACTTCAATGAGGTGTTAGGTTTTACCTCCAGCTCCACCTTCAAAGCTGTGGCTACATACAGCGTTGCCAGAAATCCTACCACGATCTCTTAACTTAACGCGATCCTCTTGACGATCTAAACTGAACTGTTAAAGGGATAATAAATAATAAAAGCGTTTATTTTTCTTCACTACATAATGCAAAAATAACAATTCTTAAGTACAGTAGGTACATTGTTACAGTAAGCACATTTACATTGATGTTGTGGAGACTGAAACCTGTACTAGGAAAATTCTGTGTTACAGGACTCCAGGCCTCCAAACTACCCAGACTTATTTATTTATTTAATTGGGATCTCCAACAAAGGATACACAGTAAACACATCATAAATTACAAAAATAGTACGAGGGGTGGGGTAGCGTGTGCTCCTTCAGTTACAGGAGACCACAGCATGCATTTAGAACTAGGTGAAAAAATACATATTAAAAATTAGAGTCAAAATACATTTTGAATTAAAATTATAAATTATACAATTAGAGTGACATAAAAAGGCAATAAATGAAAGATAAAAAAATGAAAACTTAAAAATTAGAATTAAAATGATAAATTATAATATTAGAATTTATATGATTAATTAATAAGTACAGGACTAGTCAGAGAAAAAGGAACACAGGTATGTACATACATCGTTATTTTGCGGTGGTCAAGATATTTGACTTGTTACAAGGGATAGAGTTATATGGGGTGTATAGTTCCATCCCTATTTCTCACTCACACGCTTGATATTTTAACAAGTCATGGTAAGGCCCCAGGCGTCCGGACGAAGCCGGATATAGTAAGACTTTTTGTGTCTGGCCTGATCGGCTTTTGTTAGGTTTTTTAAATTAGACTATTTTTTTGCACCGTCCCGTTTACCATGAATCGTTAGCGCAAGCTATAACCGAAAGTTTTATTTTATTGTAAACTAGCTGATCCTCGTATTCGTTCCACATAATAGTCAATGAATGTTGTGATAACTTGTAGCTAAACTGTCAAAAAATAACGCTATCTATTGGCATTACCAGCATACTTAATTTTAAAGTGACATTTTAATTAGAGATGGCGTTGTATTCGATTTTTTTTTCGTGTTTTTTTCCATATTTTCTCGCCGTTTAAACCTTCCCTAAATCTGAAATTAGCCAAATCGATCCAGCCGTTCTCGAGTTTTAGCGAGACTAACGAACAGCTATTCATTAACCGACTTCAAAAAGGAGGAGGTTCTATGTTCGGCTGAATGTATTTTATTTATTTATTTTTTTATGTATGTTCACCGATTTCTCGGTCAATTGTGTAATTAGATCGTAATTAGAGACACAATAGTAAGACAATGGCGCTTGAACGCCGGCGTTAATGCGGGGATCAACAGCTTACAAGGTTATGCTTCCGAGTTGGTCCCAAATAAATATTGTTATGATCTGATCATGAACTTCAAAGATATGGAACAGAACTCCTCATAGAGTCACAGCAGAACCGTCGGAACAAGTAAAATTGCTTTGTTTATACGTGTAGTCGATGACTGACTGAAAGAAGAGGTTCCCCCTCTTCTTTTCTTCTTCTATTTAACACCGACTTCCGAAATTACAGTTATTTTAATTGTTTTAGTGTTTTTTTAGTGTAGTCGTTTTGTCTTTTGTAAAACGTTTTTTATTTCACACTTTTTAGTTGCGATACACTTATAGCCAGAGTACCTATTTCTCATGACAATTCCAATTAACACTGCTAGGATACATTGTTTTATTATGAAGTTCCCATGTCCACCTTCCGGCTCCATCATCAGATCAGTTCAATAGTACCTTATAGCCAAAGTGCATCTCATGACAATTCTAATAAACCCAAACACGGCTAGGCTAATTACATTGATTAATTACGGAGTTTTAGTGCCTATCTTCCGACTCCATCATCATCATCAGGTCACTTCGTACCATTTTCAGCATAGGTCTATCTTCATTGTGATATCTATGTGAGTATGAAGTTAAGGAACAGCTATTCATTTTTTACCGACTTCAAAAAGGAGGAGGTTCTATGTTCGGCTGAATGTATGTTTTTTTTTATGTAGGTACCTATGTTCACCGATTTCTCGGTCAATTGTGGACCGATTTTGAATTTTTTTTTTTTTTATTGAACAGCTATGCTTCTAAGTTGGTCCCATAGAAATATTGTTATGATATGATCATGAACTTCGAAGATATGGAACAGAACTCCTCATAGGATCACAGCAGAACTGTCGTAACAAGTAAAATTGCTTTATTTATACGTTTCGTCGATAACTGACTGAAAGAAGAGGGGGAATATATCGAACTGATCTGATGATGAAGCCTGAAGTTAGGCGCCGGAACTCTGTAATAAATTAATGTACTTAATCTAACCGTGTTTGGGATTATTAGAATTGTTATGAGACGTACTCTGGATATAAGGTATTTAAGTTTGGTTGAGGGGTACTTTTTAGTGGTGGTACCATAACTAAAAAGTATAAAATAAAAAACATTTACAAAAAAAATACAACCGACTTCAAAGTAAAAAAAACACTGAAAAGTGCAAAATACCTTTATTTCGGAAGTCGGTGTTAAATAACGAAGAGACAAAACTATTATAGAAACACCGACTTCCGAAATTAAAGTTATTTTGCACTTTTCAGTGTTTTTTTTTTACTTTGAAGTCGGTTGTATTTTTTTTTTGTAAAAAGTTTTTTATTTTTATATACATATACTTATTTGATTGCTATAGTTGTTACTGCTCACTGCTGCGGGATTGTTTGAAAGAGTTACCCTAGAACGTAAAAGACTAACACGCCCCCTGTCGCTTCACCCAGAGCGGGAGAAGTTAGTTGGCTGATTTTACACGTCAAACAAAAAGTGAATGCTAACTAATTAAACTATTGCTATTATTGGAATTAATATTTTATTGAATGTCCGGCCTTTGTATCAAAATCCAGTTAAACTGGCTGGTATGTCCGGATTATCTGTTTTAAGACCTGGCAACTCTAGCTACATAAATGGCTTGTTGGTCTAGTGGTTAGTGGCCCTGACTGCTGTGCCGGAGGTCGTGGGTTTGATTCCCACCCGGGACAAATGTTTGTGTGATGAGCATGATCATTTGTTCAAATTTAATTAAATTACACTTATTAGACACATCTAATAAGTTTAATTTATCTATAATATGTAATGTATTTAGAAATATATGTTTATCAGTTGTCTAGTACTCATAACACAAGCTCTGCCACAGAATAAGGCCCTGCTTAGCTTGGGACTAGACGGCTTGGTGTGATAGTTGTGGAATATTGAAAAAGAGCCCCTATCCTTGCGATTTCTAACATCAATCTCAATTCAGTTTTTATCGAAAGCTTCAATAAAGAAATCACTTTCCGCCAAACCAATAAATTCTCTTCAGAATGTGGGCTTTTGAATGAATCATTCAGTCGACCATTTCATTCGTCTGCAGCTGAGGAAAGCGCGTTCCGAACTCAAATATTTCACATTTTCATTCAACACGTTTATGTAGGTTAATTGGTTGGTACACAAACGCTTGGCCTAAACTCGCGGTGAGTTGTAACTTTAATTGCGTGTAAAGACACTGATTTGTGTGAAAAAAAAATCGTCGATGATAGTTTAGTCTGGGGAAATTACTAAAAAAAGTAAGTTTTACATATTTTTAACATAATGCAACAAAAAAAAAAGTTAAATATTGTTCTTAGCTTTAATTAAATAAACTACTCACATAATACACAGTAACTAGGTACTTGAGAAAATAACAAAAGTTGTGAAACTAAAGAATAACGAATACACAAACTTACACAAAATTTAAGTCTCATTATCTATGAGTGCAGCATAGACAAATGTGACCATGTGACATCCAGTTTCAGAGACAGACGTCTGTCTGACAGTTACTTATTACCAAAACCAAAAAGTAGGTAATTCGGTTGCTTCTTTTTCGGCAGAATCTGGCCGAAATCGAAAAACTTCAAAAGAAAAGAAAAAAGATAATAGTCAGTTGGATAAGTTGAATTAGTGTTTTTCTTTTTTTGTTTGGATCAAAATACGTTCGTAGTATGTACGACTACGAATGAAAACAAAATGCTTTGCAATTTAGTATGATGCCGATGAATAATGTTATCGTACCTTGCCTACTGTGATGAATTTTCATTCAATCCATCTTATCAACGACCACGAACTGTACCTAAATCATTTTCAAGTGTTTGGCGTTGGAGTTTTCCTAACCGCTTACGGTTCGGAAAGTCATAATATGGATAAGACTTTGTAAGTAAGTATAAAATGTAATACGGGTAAATGTGATTTATTTCGATAACATCCGCAGTTACCGGAAACTACTTTAACACTATAACATCGATTTTGTTTTTCCTTAATAATAATAATTCGGTAATTGCTATAAATAAACATGATGTTTTGATTTCGGGTGGCTTGCACAAAGTTTTTAGGGTGATGTAATTCTTTTGACGTGAGCCGTGATAATAAGTTCATAACGTATGAAATTCAAACGCGTCTTCTGACGCCATTCAAGGTCATACTACTCGAACGGAATAATAAAATGATTACAACTGACAACGCAACTCATTATTTTCGAATAATACAAGGTAGGTACTTGAAATAATTGAAACCTCTTGAAGAGAGATCATCAATGGGTAGTTGACAAATTTTTTTTTGCTATTAGCTGTGTCGAAGTAACTTTACCCAAAATCGCAAATAAAAAAAACAAATCCATACCTACAGTTAGTACCTAAGTTATAAAAAATATTTTTTACTTGTTTTTGTAAAAAAAAATGACATAAATAAAAATTAAATTAAATTATAAAAAAGCAGTTAGAAACCTTCAAAATCTGGTGGAAGGGGAAACTGTCAAGCGATTGTCAAGTACTTATTAGTATAACAGCTGTATAAGGATGCAGGCACTGAACATGTCCCCAGACCCCACCTCCAATATTTAATATTTAAAACGATAATAGTAGCTATTATCGTTTTAAATATTTCATTTAATAACCAAGGTTTTTTTTTCAGAAAAAGTTATTTTTAGTGTTATTTATTGTTTAGTATAAATTATTGTACAGCAATAAACACTGGAAAGTACCATTATGTAGGGACAAGTTTTTCTACTAAATCAGAACTCTCGAAAACATCAGCTTTCGTCTACAGAATTTACTGTTCAGCTTTTCTCAAAATACTCATTAGGTATTAGATTAATAGGTTTTCGATTATGATAAATTATATTTATTTTGCAAATAGTTTTTTTTTTAATACTTTTACACGTATTTTTTTTTGTCAGTTTAAACTAGATGAAACCGGTTATTTCAATAACCTACACTTTGTAAATTGGCTACTATCACTCATAATTATGCTTGGATAAATCAAGGTCATAGCCAATAAATAAATCTACCGAGTCAAACTCGCACTTTACCGGTTTGTTTTTACCTTATGGTTTTAGGCCACTCAGTTTTTGTTTCAATGATTTTTAGTATTCTCCTTTTTTCAATTAAAAGGAAAACTTGTATCATAACGCAAAATCCAAATTCCACGTAAATGATGAGGTTTTAATTACCTTTGGTAAAAAAGGACTACGTGCCAGGGTTGTGTGAATCATTACATAGCGCAATCGATAGAATAATAAATTCATTGAATATGTTTTACTTATAGTCTTATCAATATTTAATAGAATTTATCATAAATTTATTGTGATAGGTACGCGAAAATGATAAACTACGAGATTTCGTAATAACAGGAATTTAATCTGGCTGGTCGTTGCTTATTTCCTTCAAATTTTGATTAGGTACAGTGCCGACACAGTTATTATAGTATAATATTATGAGGCAAAACATAAAACTATTCTAACTAAAAGTTTGGTATCAATGTGAATTGTTATGTTTTTTAAAATATACATTTCGATGACGTGGTTTTAACAATAAAATTTTTGTAAGCGCTGGAATAAAATAGGTACCTATATTGTTTATAAGCAATGCATAATGCAAATGAAACATTGTATACTACACTTAAAACAAGGAATAACTAACATCATTTAGTTCTAGTTCATCTTAAAACACAGACTCTGGAAGAGGCATGTTTCTCTTCAGGATCAAAGAAGGACAGTCGTTGTTCAACATTAAAGAAATGCATTTGGTCGTCAAGCAACCAACAAAAGGTCATGACCAAATCTGTGACAATACCGCGAGAACTGTTCGAATCACAATTCAATTCAATCGAATCGTTTATAATGAAACAATAGTAGCCCAGCCACGCATCCATCGGCATCCGTTAACCAAATCCATTCCGTTGGCGCTTTGAATTTAAATCGTAACGGACATGAGCCATTGGAGGCCAAAGACACTGTATGACACGTTTCGGAAGTCCTCTCCTCTCTGTCTTATCTAATTTTAGTGCATGGTTCACTGTTGTCTGGCACGATTTTTTGCTAACATTTTTTTGAGCCAGCTAAAACAAAACGTTAAACTTGGCGGGAGTATGATTAGGTTGAGTTTTGTTATTGTTCAAATTAGTCTGATCTGACGAGCTTACCAGTGTTGTTTGTTTTTCAAAGGCCAATAAAAAATATCTGTTTACGACTTTATCTATGAGTAGTTGCTAAGTGATGAGAGGATCATCTCAGATATGTTATGTTTGTTTGATAAATGTTGGTTTTTTATCTCTAAGCTGCTATCGGTGAAATCAGCCCACACATGCATTGATGTTTTTTTCTTTAAACACTGATATTTGGCATCTAGACTTTTTATTCAGCTTGCTATACAGATAATATAATACCGATTTGCTTCTTTTTCTCGGTCGTATTCCAAATTCCAACACCACCCCTAAAAGCAGGTGTGGCATTATTCGAGGATTATTTAAATCCAATGTGAAGTCAAGGACAGGGCTCGGATGATTAGACGATGATGTCATATGGTTCTTTCACACAGCAAAAAGAATAATGAACAATGGATTGTAAGATTTTACGCAAGCTTATGATCCAGTTTGAACAGCACAATCCAATTAATACGACTTCGTTATCCTTTATCCTATAACAGCGATTCAAGCTTTGGTTCAAACTAAAAACGATGGCCCAGTCCAGTGTAAATAACGTTTCTTACGTATTATCCATCAACTGTTATATGTTCGAGACAGTAGGTCAATCATAAATGCATTGACCCAGTGGCTCGTTGCCCGAAGAATCAAACCTCTTGGCTGCTAAAATGGCATCGATTAAAGATATCGGGGCCTCAAATAACCAATGATTGGCCATTGACTACAAGAGAACCAATAAAATAGATCTAGGCTTTCACGGAAATCCATATATATCACTTGTAATTACAATGCATGAGGAATTTTTTCAAGATGTTTTCATCATTGGTCCTCAGAGTATTTAGCTTCAAATTGTCTCGTTAACCTCTACCCGAAGAGCTCGTGGCTAAAATAATAACAGCTGCGCTGGTCGATCTCCAAGGTGATCACGAGGCCGGTCTGTGGATGGGTGACCATTTGAACATACCGAGATTCTTCTCGGTGTTTTAAAATGGTGCTTCAGAAAGAACATTAAGCCTTTTGTCACGGCTGTTATTTGTAGATCTTTGATAGTGGTTACGAATAGTCAGAAACCAGTCTGACATTAGTCTTGCCAAAGGGATAACTGGGTTTTGGAGGTCAGATAGGCAGTCACTCCATATAAAATACTGATATCGAGCTGCATTCGGTTACAATGGAAGCCAATACGAACATAGTCGGGAAAAAGCTATGTACGGATTAATCAAAGAACATAATCAACGGTCCGGACTAAGCGTTTCGCTTCGTCGTTTATACCGCGTATAACGAAGGACTAGAACAATTTACCTGCTGCGGTCTTCCCGTCCAACTATAATTTAGGTGTCTTCAAGGCTAGAGTGAATAGGCTCTTAATAAACTAGTGCGCCTCACCATCAATGATTGCATCACTGCTTACCATCAGGTAGGATCGCAGTCTAGCACTGGTTTATATCACTTTAAAAAAAAATAGCTTATCACTTTAAAAAAAAATAGCTTAGCCAGATTTGTCTCGTCAATCTCCGCCGAGCCCACGTTTTGTGTCTTATTTGGGCACTCTACATGTTACAAGGTGAATCGTGTAATGATCTTGTGTTTGTTTTGTTTACGTTAGTACTTAGTTACTGATTGGTCGAGTACGTAGGTGAAACGTTTAACCTTATATTCTTTAATAGCGGCACATTTTTGCCAATGTTTCAATAGTTTGTTTGGCTGTTCTTTTTTATTTTTGAGATGAGAAATCATTAACTAACTTCTCCCGCTCTGGCTGTAGAAAGAAGGTCAAGTCAAAGTCAAAAAGTTTTTATTTCACATAGGCCTTCATGGGCACTTATAAAACGTCAGAAGCTAGTGCACGGTTCCAAATTGGTCGTTTCCTATGGAGAAGAACCGGCAAGAAACTCTATGGTTACTCTTTTAAAAAAGTGGTTGTTTACTATATTTTCATATTACAGTATTAATAGACATTATGTAAGAACAGTGTAGACCAGTCGATATTGTACCCAAAAGCACAATAAAAATAATCATATTAAGGCATGTCAGAATTTTACTGTCTAAAACACACCAGTGTTCCTTCAGTTGACCTTTGCGTTTCAGGGTTACAACTCTTTCGAACATTCCCGAAGCCCTAGCAGGCAGTTTTACTGCCATGTCATGCTTGCAATGTTTTGGTGTACAAGGATGATGCTGTTCTTCCTTCTTACTGCTGATCAGATCATCTGCTGTATCCAAAATATGGTGCAAACCTGTCTATATCTTGTGGGTGAAAACCATGACCTTCTTTTTAACCGACTTCAAAAAGGAGGAGGTTCTATGTTCGGCTGAATGTTTTTTTTATGTATGTTCACCGATTTCTCGGTCAATTGTGGTCCGATTTTGAAATTTTTTTTTTTTTATTGAAATGTTATGCTTCCAAGTTGGTCCCATAGAAATATTGTTATGATCTGATCATGAACTTCGAAGATATGAAACAGACAGAACTCCTCATAGGATCACAGCAGCAGCAACTGTCGTAACAAGTAAAATTGCTTTATTTACCTATACGTATAGTCGATGATTGACTGAAAGAAAAGGGTGAATATTTCGAACTGATCTGATGATGAAGCCTGAAGTTAGGCACCGGAACTCTGTAATAAATTAATTTAATATAACCGTGTTTGGTATTATTAGAATTGTCATGAGATGCACTCTGGGTATAAGGTATTTGAGTATGGCTAAGGGGTACTTTTTAGTGGTGGTACCATAACTAAAAAGTGTAAAATAAAAACTTTTTACAAAAAAAAAATACAACCGACTTCAATGTAAAAAAAAAAACATTGAAAAGTGCAAAATAACTTTAATTTCGGAAGTCGGAGTTAATAACGAAGAGACAAAACTATTATAGAAACACATTGAAGTCGGTTGTATTTTTTTTTTTGTAAAAAGTTTTTTATATCAATATTCCACAATTATCACACAACACCGTCTAGTCTCAAGCTAAGCAGAGCTTGTGTTATGAGTACTAGACAACTGATAAACATGCTTATATATTTCTAAATACATACATATTATAGATAAATTACACCCAGACACAGAACAAATGATCGTGCTCATCACACAAACATTTGCCCTGGGTGGGAATCGAACCCACGACCTCCGGCATAGTAGTCAGGGCCACTAACCACTAGACCAACAGGCCAGTCAAATTTGATGCAGTTGCAACTAAATATTCAATTCGGAGATTTCACTAAAATATGCGGAAATACATTTAAACTATAAGCGCTTAAAAGTAATGGTCTCGAAAAATAGGCACTTCACTTCACCGTTGGTATGGTGGTGGTGGTGTGGTTAGGGTGGTCATAAAACAATATCCCATACTGTGCATCTATCTCTAAAAGAAGGAACTAAAAATGACCAACAGGCCAGTCAAAAAAATATCGTGAACAGACAGACTAAAGCGGTGGGGAAGTTATATTTTATAA
This sequence comes from Mythimna impura, assembly GCA_905147345.3. NCBI lineage: Eukaryota > Metazoa > Arthropoda > Insecta > Lepidoptera > Noctuidae > Mythimna > Mythimna impura. The sequence continues at coordinate 24,211,906 of LR990346.1, read as the reverse complement.
TATGTCAGGTCATCGGTATGTTAAACATATCCTCAACAAAAATAACGTGTATGTAAAGTAGGAGGAAATATTTAGTAGGAAAATACGAGTACTACAAATAGGATGTACGTATTATAATACACATGAATAATCGAAATAGAAGATGACAAATGCGGGGACCCTTTACCCAGAATCCTGATATCCCTGTATGGATGCATGGTCAAATGTCAACGGTACAAACATAATAGACCAAGATCCCAGAGCTGTCAGACATAACTTATTTTCACATGGATGAAACCTTAGGTTCTCAGTAGCGTCTCATGTGCTTTGAATACCTGTGTACTTGTGGAGCTCCCCCTTGGGGAACTTTGGCAGGTACGAGGTGAGAAAGAGAACTAAAAATAACGAGTTACTTAACTTAATGTTTTATGGCTGATTTTTATATATGTTTTGTAGAATATTATTCTAAAGTAGTATCATAAGTGTCAGACACTTTCCATGGATCAAAACTTCTGTCAGACACTTTAAAGCTCAAAATAAGTAAATGAACTTTACTTATTTTTACATGTCTGATTTTTAAATATGTTATTGAGGTAACTATTACAAAGTTATATTTCAGTAGTCAGACTAATTGTAGTGACCAAACATTATTCAGCCGAGAGTATGAGCGCGAGAGCACGCATGCGTTTCAAAGAGAGTGAGACGATTTCATGCACTGACTGGATGTTTGACAGACATGTAAAAATAAGTAAAGTTTATTTACTTTTTGTGGAGCTTTAAAGCGTCTGACAGAAGTTTTGGTCAATGGAAAGTGTCTGACACTTATGATACTACTTTAGAATAATATTCTACAAAACATCTATAAAAATCAGCCATAAAACATTAAGTTAAGTAACTCGTTATTTTTAGTTCCCTTTCTCACCTCGTACCTGCCAAAGTTCCCCAAGGGGGAGCTCCACAAGTACACAGGTATTCAAAGCACATGAGACGCTACTGAGAACCTAAGGTTTCATCCATGTGAAAATAAGTATTATGTCTGACAGCTCTGGGATCTTAGTTTATAGCCGACTTCAAAAAAAGGAGAAGGTTATCAATTTGGTTGTATTTTTCTTTTATGTGTGTTAGCTTAAAACTCCGTCGTTTGTAGACCGATTTGCAAAATTGATGCCAAGCTGCTTGTGGAGAAATCAATTGAAGTATGTTTTTTAACTAAATTGTTAAATGCATTTGCTGCGCAAATCAAGAGAACGCTACGTTAGACAGTGCGTGAATGAGGAGCGTGAAGATTTCTATTATCGTCAGGTCAGTTCTATGGTACCATCAACATAACTATTCAGAACCATTTATTTATTTGTATTGTCATAGTTGCTTAACTATCGTCACTGTGATATCCATGTGAGTGTGAAGTTCCGTTCGCCAATTCTGGTCTTTTCATCAGTTCCACTTCATTTGATGATACTTTTTGACTGTAGATGCTTGAGTTCTCGATGAAAACACTAAAATCACTATATGGTTGTCTATAATATTTGAGGAGCTCTCAATTCCTCATGGATCCTATCACAAGATAAGGATTTTGAAAAAAAAAGGGACAATTCTGGAAGCTATTTTAGAAAATAACGGTGTACTTACTGAGGTAAAAAACTTTTAAAACTAAATACAACCGAATTGAGAACTTCCTCCTTTTTTGAAAATCTGTCTAGAATTTCAGCTCCTTACTAGCGTACAAACACCTTTAAATATATATGCAGTGGCCAGATCATAGAAATTGATCACTTCATGAAATGGCCAAGTAAAACTGGCCAGATCGTTTTAAACGTTAAAGTTTGATGATATTTCAATCTTCGTTTGGCCTTCTTTCTTTAGACCTTTTATTATCACAGAAATCCTACATCAATGATATGGCCAAACGAGGATTGCAAATTCATCAAATGTTAACATTTTAACGATCTGGCCAGTTTTAGTTGGCCGTTTCATGAAGTGATTGATCAATTTCTAAGATTTGGCCACGACATAATACTTACATTTTTTAGAATTGGCGCTTCCATACTTTGATGTCGTTTGATTTGAGGTTGTCAATATAAATATTTTTGGTATTGCATAGTTATTGCATACTAGATTCTAATTTTGGTCACGCGCCAAACATACATATGCTTGCATTTAATAATACTTGTAGCTAAAGTATTTTTAAACCGCGGAAATAGGAAGCATTCATATTATGAGAAAGTGGTAAATAAAGACATTAATAATTATTTAGTAACGCTAATTTTTTAAATGTAAATACAATCTGTCTTATTTTGAATCATAATTAATAAGGTAATATGTATAGAAGCCACAGAAAACTGCGCAATGGTAATCTTCCGTTTCTGACTGCTGAATATTCATGGACTCAACTAAAAAGTCTTGGAGCTAAGCAAATTTCATTATTTCTCATGTAGATCGCCAGGTCATTGCCCTCACAAACGAATTAATATAAACACGCACCTCTTCTAACAGTTCGTATCTAATTCAGACATTTATCATTTAAACGATAAATTTTACAGTTTATGCTGTATTAACTTTAATTGCTAGACTAATTAATTACTTACCATATCTATTTATTTCACGCTTCAGTTATAAGTTTAACCCAATCGTGTACTAGGTACCTACATAAGATTAGCTTTACACCTTATCTCAATATAGTTTATTAAATAACAAAGTTGATTTCCGCATCTGTTTGTTTACCTGCTCACTTCTGCTAAACCACACAACAGTTTTTGATACGGTTTCCATTTTCACTAATAGGAAGACATCTTTTAATAACTTTATTAAGAGGAACAGGACCTAGTATACTAAATTATTTAATTATTATTAAGATTATTTAATTAAATAAGAAAATTATTTTTAAAATTATTAAAATTATTTTGTTGAACAATAAACGAGGAAGGTTTGTGTTTAAGTAATTTGCACCCGAGCGAAATCTAGTCTACTATACTACGGTTACTAGTCTAGAATAATAAACTGTACCTACTTAATCTGCTTACAATTATAAATATATCCCCATTCACCGAGAATAACAAAAATGGGATGAAAGGTTGTTTCCCTACAAATTGCGCCTTTTGCCCTTTTAGGTAGGTACCTACCCCCCGCAGGTTACTGCCCTTTGAACTCATATACTCTTATTAGGAACGATGATTAGCATTTTCATTCCTGGAATTATTATTTATAGTCGTATTTATTACGGTTATCTTTGCGTTAAGAGGACCCCTCCTGATCCGTCTATCGTCAGCGTGAACATGGTTTAAAAGCTTGGTGTTTTTTTTTTATCCAACGCAATGTTTGTTAAACAGGCAACGCAAAAAAAAAGAGATAACGCCTGAACGCTCTGTTGGCACATATTTCACAAAACTTGTTGCAGGAAATACCTACCTACGTGTTTTTTTTTTAATCTTTAAAAGTTTTTGGAAAAAAAAATCGTAATCTATAATCTGCATTCTTTAGTAACATTTTCTTTACTTTTTTAATTTATTAGTAGGAGAATAAGAAGGGCCATAGTTCACACGAAATAGTAAGAGTTTTACATAAATTTATGTTTTGATTTCAATAGGAACTTCACAGAGAAATTTCACAGGATATCTGTGTTTCCGAAATATCTGGAGAAAGATGTGTATTAACTTCATAATCAATAAGAGCGATTGTATGGAAATTTATCACGGGTTGGACGTCACAGAAGGGTGCGACGTGACCTGATGTGACAGCGCGGCGACATTGCAACAACCATTTTTTAGACAACAACTATTTTTCATCCTTTTTGAGCGAGCCTATACTTTGATGCCAATGTTTTTCTGTCATATTAGTGTACAGTTCTACCATACCGTCTTTATTTCCCCACTAATAAATGGCATGTGGTGCGCTATCAAGTGAAAACATCTGCAAGGACAAAAATACGTTAAATTGCAAGTTTCAACAGTCGTGCACGCTAGTTCACCTTGACACGGTTTGCTATCGTTTCCTTCCTTCCCCCGATGCGATGTTCTTGTTATTTTGGTGCTAATTTTGTACACCTGCTTCTCAATTCCCTTGGCGATTGGTTACATATGGTTAGTAAGCTTCTACACACATGGCTATGTTGGCGTGAGGGTAAAAATTCTGCGGTATTTATCGAAAGAGTCACTGTGGCTCTGGAATGCAAAAGGTACCTAACTGAAGTACTACAGGGTGTTTTAGTCAGTAAAAGGTAGATACCTAACTGAAGTACTGCAGAGGTGTTTTAGTCAGTAAAAGTATGACACTCCCTCTAGCTCTACCCAGAAAGGAAGAAGTTATGTCATGATTTCACACCTCAAAAAAGACAAATTATTTTGATATGCACCTACCTATTATTTTAATTTAGTCTTTTAATAATTGCAGGGTAAAAAGGTATGCCATCAGGATGGCATCCTATTTTTCCGCTTCAATTTTGTTTTAGGGGACCCCTTAATTTTACGCTGTCCAGCTTACGCCATCTTCAGTTAGGTATGATGCGAGTCTGTCCCGCGTTTACGCAGGACAATTTTCTGGTAATTTTAGTCTCTAGTACCATGAAGTAGGTACTGCTTATCATTGTGGTTTATTTCACGGTAAACATACGTTACATACCTAATAAGGACATACATACGGGGTCGCTCTAAATAAACATCGTCGTTGTTTCTAGAAATCATTAATTTATTTACGACGTTTATTTTAATTTAATTAATTGAACTAAGTATCCTTAAACAATCATTCTTGTATTATTTATTCAGTTCAGGCGTTTAATATAATTATAACATAAAAAATATTATCTTCAAGATTCGTGACCAATTAATTTAATTGGATTCCTAATTAAAACAATTGTGTCGTTAGATTTCAAATCGCATCAAGTCCACTTTTGATATAAAGTTAGCTTTTATTCTTATTTAAAAGGCAGGGGAAGTATCTTTCACAATATTTTATCGAATTGAACCAAGTCCCTGTAGTTTTCAAGCAAAATAAGTTTAAAACACACCCCTTTTTTCAAAATGAACCAAGTCCATTTGACATGTTATATCAAAACGCAGCAAGTCGCATTGAGCCAATCAGAGCGACGCGATCGTTCAAAACTTTTTAGAAAAAAAAAATAACCGACTTCACTAAAAAAAACAGTAAAAGGATCAAAATAACTTTAATTTTGGAAGTCGGTGTTTCTCGGTATTGTTTGTTTCTTATTTAACACCGACTTCCGAAATTAAAGTTATTTTGATCCTTTTAGTGTTTTTTTTAGTGAAGTCGGTTATTTTTTTTTTCTAAAAAGTTTTTATTTCACACTTTTTAGTTGCGATACACTTATAAACAGAGTGCCTATTTCTCATGACAATTCCAATTAACCCAAATACTGCTAGGTTACATTGTTTTATTATAAAGTTCCTGTGTCTACCTTCCTCCTTCCGGCTCTATCATCAGATCAGTTCGATAGTACCTTATAGCCAAAGAGCATCTCACGACAATTCTAATAAGCCCAAACACGGCTAGGATACATTGATTAATTACGGAGTTCCTGTGCCTACCTTCCGGCTCCATCATCAGATCAGTTCGATAGTACCTTATTGCCAAAGTGCATCTCATGACAATTCTAATAAGTCCAAACACGGCTAGGTTACATTGATTAATTACGGAGTTCCAGTGCCTACCTTCCGGCTCCATCATCATCATCAGATCACTTCGATGATACCATTTTCAACGTAACTATTCAGAATCATTCATTTATTTGTATTGTCATAGTCGCTTAACTATGTATATCTTCATTGTAATATCTATTTGTGTATGAAGTTCCGTTGACCATTTCTGGTCTTCTTCATCAGTTCCACTTCATCAAATGTTACTTTTTGACTGTAAATGCTTAAGTTCTTGATGAAAATACTAAAATTACCATAGGGTTGCCTATAATTTTTGAGGAGTTCCCTCGATTCCTCATGGATTCTATCATCAGAACTGGATTTTGAAAAAAATGGGACCAATCTGGAAGCATATCCTGTATAGGGAAAAAAAAATTTTGCAAATCGGTCCATAAACGACGGAGTTCTGAGGTAACAAACATAAAAAAAAAATGATAAAAAAAAAATTAAAAAAAAAAATACAACCGAATTGATAACCTCCTCCTTTTTTTTGAAGTCGGTTAAAAATGGCGCTGTCCCCTGATCATATTTTGATTCAAACTGCACTAAGTCCAGTATTCTGTTAGGTCAAATGAAGCTAAGTCCGAAGGACTTGGTTCATTTTGACAAAATAAACCTAAATCCAAATTAGAAATTCGTTTTTCTCGTAATCTATAAACATTTCATAGAAACAATGATAGAAAGGATGATAGAGAATCCAATTTTTGATAGTCACACCACCCTCAAAATGAGATAATATCGAGCCTTACTCGAACAGAAAAAAAACCGCTTTTTATGAATTAAATCATTTTGGACTTACTTCAATTTGAAATCTAACGACACAATTGTACCTAACAGCAGTAGATATTAAGACAATTCTTTATGAAATGTTATCCCAGCGCACTCTCTTGAGCAAATTGTTTTTTTTTTAGTTATAGATCATAACTTTTCTGCTCTAGATGGAGCGAGAGGGCGTGTCAGACTTTTACTGACTAAAACCCAACTGTGTTCTTTCAATTGCCCATTACATTCCAAGTCATTCGAAAATTCATGCAGTCCTAAGCATGCCTAACCTAAGTATGCAAGTCGCCACTACTTCCCATAATGAGTTAGAACTTAGATCGCCAACATTGGCCACAGATGCTCTATTATGGAATCCGCCATCTGGATATGGCCTCAAACGCCAAGGTTTAATGGTCGCCTCGTCCAAAAATGGGCTGCGGTCGATGCTTGTGTTTGCGCACTCACTAGACCTTTTAAGGCTTCCCAGTAACCTTATATTCTTGAAGCAGTGAAGGCAAAATGAAACGGAAATTATCTTAGAAACTTTATTATATCCTTGTATTTGCGTTTCTTGGGAAGTAATTTGCCTAATAGTACCTACCTAAATTATTCTCGGCGCGTTTTCCAGCTATGAGCAAAGATCCAAATAAATTATTGCCTTTAATATTACTAGCTTCGGCCAGCGGGTTCGCCCGCGTGTAAATAGGTTTCTCTATACAAACTTTGGACCCCTATTTCATCCCCTTAGGGGGTGAATTGTGGAAAATCCTCTCTTAGTGCTCGCCTACGTCAAAAAAGGAAACCTTGTGCCAAATTTCACGCTCGTAGTCCCAGTAGTTTCGGCTGTGCGTTGATATGTCAGTCAGTCAGTTTCATTAACATTATTTTTAGTAAGTATATGCGAAACCTGTTTATAGTTGGTTCAGAATCAGTAACTGAATCGATTCCAGTATTTTTTACACCATGTTATATTTTTCTCCAAAAATATTTAAAAAGGTCACAAGTTGGACAAATGAACACCACTGACACATCCGACACTAAGTACAATATAACACAGGTCACGGTAGGTCATAGCGGGTATTAGACGCCAGCGCACAGCTGGGTGCGGGAGCAAAACAATCACTTAGTCGCCCGGATGGCCCGGTGACCATGTATTTGTACGGACAACCAGGTAACATAACAAGCTTATAACTTGATATGATTTTTCATGAGACAGTTATGAAATTTTGTACATAGATTCTTTACATAATAAAAACTTTTTACAAAAAAAAAAATACAACCGACTTCAAAGTAAAAAAAAAACACTGAAAAGTGCAAAATAACTTTAATTTCGGAAGTCGGTGTTTCTATAATAGTTTTGTCTATTCGTTATTTAACACCGACTACCGAAATTAAAGTTATTTTCAAAATCGGTCCACAATTGACCGAGAAATCGGTGAACATACATAAAAAAAAAACATACATTTAACCGAACATATAACCTCCTCCTTTTTGAAGTCGGTTAAAAATACTAGACACGTGTGTCGTTCGGGTTTCGCATATACTAAAACTTGTGTTGTATATAGATTTCCTGTAGAAGGTAGTCTTTGTGTTTTGATGAATCGCTGGAGGTCATTGAATTTGCGTTTATTGTTATTGAAGTGTTATATCAGTTTATTGTCCTGACGAATCTATTTATACACATAAACAATAATGTGAAAATACAATTTACAGAGGATAAATTAAGTTTGTTCTCGATTGATGACACTTGGCTTGCCTCATCTATATCTATATTATATAAAAGGAAAAACTGACTGACTGACATAAGCCGAAACTACTGGGACTATGAAAATTTTGCACAAGGTTTCCTTTAACGCCGTAGGCGAGCACTAAGATTTTCTAAAATTCACCCAATCTAATCTCCGAAACGGCTGGACCGATTTTGACAAGACTCATTGACGAATAGCTGATGATGTAGGGTATGTAGATTACTCTTCGCTAACGAAACAATCATTTTTTTACACAATTGCTCCAAAAAGGGAGAGAAATGCTCCATGAGAACAAAGACGCGAGTAAAATCTAGTAAACAACAACTACTCGATCGTGTTAACATTACCGTAAAGGCTCGCATATGTGAAACAGTAGATATATAAAAGAAGTGGCCTTCTGTTATTGCCACTAGACGGCGCTTAAACAGTTTAAATAGAATAGAACAATAAAAAACTCGCGCTAAGGCCACAGAACTCTACCTCATCCTTCAGCGAATACAGGCGTTATGTTTACTACTCGTTAAGTTTACTCGACTGTGTGATTCCACGGTGTTACGTCGAGTTTCTTTTCATAATCTTCTCCCTTTCTCTCGACATTATGCATTCACGACGTGACATCGTTTCTCACACTATCACGCATGACACAAAACTATGAAAGACATACTTCTTAGCTTCGATACGTATATATGCATCAAGTCGAACGTGATGATAATAATATGGCATTTAAATGGATATGGATAGATTCAAACTTAATAGCGGCTTGGAACACAATGCGAACTACTGCGCAGTAGCAACAGCGGGGTTCTGCGCAGCATCACAGCCGCCATAAAGTTTAACTCTCTGCACTATAATCTATTTATGCTATGTTTAACATTACCAAGGTGTTCAAGTGTTGCTGTGCATGTGAGCAATGAACTTGCGCGTCTCGTTTGCCTCGACCTTGCCTGCGCTTGCGCCGATCGGTAATATTACGTACTCTATACAGCATATCGCGTGATTTCTTACAAAATAAACTGCTGAAACGAATCGGTTAAAAATAGACCTGAAATTACTGTGTCAGTGATTATTAATATTACTGTGTAGGTAATCTCGGTCATCCATAATAAATGTAGTTAGGTACCTACATGTGTTATCTTAGGATGTGGCTATACAGGATTTTGATAACCGCCACGGATGCTGAATAACGCAATTTGATGTATTTTTTGTCGCCTGGTTTGGGTACTTTTTTTTCTCTTTGCCACTACTTGAAAACCGTTCCATAAAATAAAAACTCAAAGCCAATTTTTTTTTTACTTTCGGTGGGAAATCATTCAATGACTTCTCTCGCTCTAGGGCGGAGCGTAAGGGCGTGTCAGACTTTTACTGACTAAAACCCACTCCTATGTTCCTTCTTTACCTTGCGTTCCAGGACCCCGGGTTTCCCTTTCGGATGCAAACCCATGGTCCTGGTAGGTATCGACCCTGCTGGGCCTCTACGGTTTAGCTGATATCTCTTTGAGGCGTCCGCGTGGAACACTACGCGCCGTCGACGACTCGGGCTCGGTCCGGACGATTACCGGACAGCCGGACAGCGAGCTACCTATTGCACGTCATCCGCAAGCCCACAAAGCCCATACCATGTGAAAAATAAGTTTGAATTTCGAATCTAGACGTTCTGAAAGTTTGAAATTAAAATATTTTACACCACACAGGCTGTATATATATAAAATCGGTGTGTAGACTGTGCAGGTACACTGGTGTAGGTTATCATCGCGTAGCGGTTTGCAGACTACGAATTTTGATCGTAGCGACTTAGCTTTCCTGCTAAGGTTACGAGAATATTAGAAAGAGTATAGATAATTACAGTGGCTCTAGAACGCAAAGTGCAACTAAAGTACACAGGTGGGTTTTAGTCGGTAAAAATCTGACAATATACCCTCTTCTCGCTTCACCCTAGAGAGCGAGAATTTCGCACCAAAAAAAAAAAAAGTTCGATCGATTTTAGATTTCCATCGATCTTCAAGGTACGCTTCATGGGACGGTAGCCGAGGTCAGTTTGTGTATGGGTGACAATTTTCATACTGAGAATCCTCTGTGACTAGAATCCATCAATGTTCCTTCAGTTGCCCTTTGCATTCCAGGTCCGCGGTAACTGTTTTCAAACAATTCCGCATCCCTGGTAGAATGGGGAAACCTACCAATTGTTTCAATTAATTTTATTAAGACATACAGAGTGCGAAACGTTTACCACGTTTAGCTCTAGCGGGCCAATCGGAGCGCCGAACCAACTCGCACTAGCATAGCGTAATACCATAGCATAATCAGCCTTTTAATGTTCCCACTGCTGGGACTCAGGCCTCCTCTCTAGGAGAGGGAATAGGCCATAATCCACCACGCGGGCCCAGTGCGGTTTGGTGAATGTCACATGTCTTCTAATTTTTGGTTCTAGAACATGCCGGTTTCCTCACTATGTTTTCCTTCACCGTTTTAAGAGCAGCGGTGATGAAATAAATTACACAAAGTAATGCGCCTGGCTGGGTTTGAACCCGCGACCTACAACTCGTAAGTCTCGTAAGTCACTTCTCCCACTCGCACTAGGTACTCTGATTTATTCCAATCAAAGTGATGTAATATTTTCAGTTCGGAAAATGTCAACCGCTGAACATAACAGTAGTGAGACGGTACTGTTGACGCAGTGGTTGAGCGATGGATTTCTACGCTGCACGTAGCAGGTTCGAATCCGACACAGAACAAATATTTGTATGGCCTGTAAAGATAAGTGTTTCTGGTCTGGGTGTCTTCTGTATGTGATTTTACATGTCTGTGAATGCACCCACAATACAGGGGTCAATCCTAGTGTGGGCCACCTTTAAAAAAAAATAAAAAAATGTGTCGTATTGGTAGAGTAACCTTGGACAAAATTGAAACAATAGGCATATTCATAGGAGGATACTACTGCTATCCTCATAGTAAACCTAATTAGTGCCTAGCATTAATAATATCCCATATATTTTCCTGTATGCTGCACGTACTTCTGTTGTGTGTAAATAAATGACAACCCGAACGATTAGATTCTAGTTCAAATTGCCGACAAAAATAAATTCAACGGATTCGGATGAATCTCGAATATTCTCAACTTCTGTTTCGATGCCTCTTACGCATAAGGGACCCCTACCACGAGCTCCTAAGAGGGTCCTTTTTCACTCGCCTATCGTCAACATCGAGCATGGTTTAAAAGCTTGTTACTTTATTTAGCGCAATCCAACGCAATGTTTGACGAAAAGGCAACGCGAAAAAAGAGAGATAACGCCTAAAAACTCTGTTAGCATTCGGTAATGCCGTGATTTACTCGAATATTTTACAAAACTTGTTCAAGGAAATACGTGTTTTTTTTTTTAATCCTTAAAAGTTTTTGAAAAAAAATGTCGTCATTCAGAATCTTGATTAAGCAAGGCTTCTATTGTTATACTTTTTTGACTTTTTAGGGTTCCGTAGCCAAATGGCAAAAAACGGAACCCTTATAGATTCGTCATGTCTGTCTGTCTGTCTGTCTGTCTGTCTGTCTGTCTGTCTGTCTGTCTGTCCGTCTGTCCGTCCGTATGTCACAGCCACTTTTTTCCGAAACTATAAGAGCTATACTGTTGAAACTTTGTAAGTAGATGTATTCTGTGAACCGCATTAAGATTTTCATACAAAAATAGAAAAAAAGCAATAAATTTTGGGGGTCCCCATACTTAGAACTGAAACTCAAAATTTTTTTTTTCATCAAACCCATGCGTGTGGGGTATCTATGGATAGGTCTTCAAAAATGATACTGAGGTTTCTAATATCATTTTTTTCTAAACTGAATAGTTTGCGCGAGAGACACTTCCAAAGTGGTAAAATGTGTGTCCCCCCCCCTCTAACTTCTAAAATAAGAGAATGATAAAACTAAAAAAAATATATGATGTACATTACTATAAAAACTGCCAACGAAAATTGGTTTGAACGAGATCTGGTCAGTAGTTTTTTTTTAGTACGTCATAAATCGTAAACCGCATTTTACCTTTCATTCAATCAACTCAAATATAAAAAAAAAAACATTTAATTTCATAAATATAAACCTTATAATTATGTACATACACCGTGAACCATTATTATGTTACTTGCTGCTACGGAACCCTCCATGGGCGAGTCCGACTCGCACTTGGCCGGTTTTTTAATTTCTGAGTAAATTATGAAGTGTCCAAAGTTCATGCAAAATAGCAGATTTTAAGAGGTCTATAATAGATTAGTTTTTTAGTTGTTTTAATAGAAGCCAAGATAATATCCACAAGATACTGTGTAAATGTGTAATAACGTCATAATCGCGTAAGAGCGATTGTATGAAAAACAGTGAAAATGTATGTCGTGTTGGATGCCCATAACGCGATCCATTTGACGATCTAAACTGAACTATTAAAGGGATGGAGCTATATAGGGTGTATAGCTCCATCCCTTTTTCTCGCTCACACGCTTAACATTTTAACACGTCATGGTAAGGCCCAAGGTCGTAAGTTCGTAACTGTCATAAGGCAAAAAGCTTTTTTACAGGAGAGCCATTAATGTTACAGTTAATAATAATAATAAGATTTATTTTCTCGCCACAGTACATAATAACTACAGTTTCTAGGGTAAAAGTAGATACAGTAAGCATATTGTGGGAGACTGGTGCCTAAACTACGCTTGGAGCCTGTATTTCAGGACACCAGGACTCCACCCTTAGGTTTTATTAACATTTTTATGTTTACCTAATGCTCTAACGAACAGTTGTCGCGATTATTAACAATATGTATGTTATAAATTCCTTAAAGTGTTAGTATGGTTAGTATTATGTGGGAATATTTGAGAGTGTGTGGAGTGTGTGTGTATTGTCGTGCAGTCAGTGAACATGTGCAATTTATTTGTATGTGTAATTGGAGAACAATAAATTTAATCTATATAAAACCTAAACTGCACCGGGACATTGTGATTTTTTATATGTTAAAGCGAGAACTACACTAGACCGACGCACACGTGGACCACGCCTGATTTGTACGTAGCAGCGCGTTACGTGGCGTCTCGTGGCGTGGATCTAATGTAGCTCTACAAGTCTAGTTGCCATATAAAATGTATGGAGACCGACGCGCCCAGATCGGCGTACGTGGCCCACGTGTGCGCAATGTTGGTAAAGTAAATTGTGAAACACTTAACCGACGGTTTTGTATAATTATGTAATCAATACTTAATTAGTTTAAGATCACCGTAGGTACCAGAGGCTATGTAATAAGAAGAGTACATTTTGATACTCGTACGTACATTTGGAGAAACTTGGTCATTGCAACCGCGGCGGAATTCTGTTCAAATAAAACAAATTTCCACGTTGATACACGTGGTTTGTCACTGCAACTCATGCCTCGACGTTTTTTAATACACTTACGAAGAAATAAAATGGGGGCTGCCCGGCCACTAGTGGGTCCTGCTTGGTGAGCTTGTGTGTTGTAAATAATTTTACTCAAAAAATATGTTAGGTACGACTTTATGCGTAATAGACCATAATTTGTCCTTATTTTTTAGTTATCCTGTCTCTCGACCGATATCCGTGCTCTCGACTGTACACTCAATATTTTATTATTAGTTGGTAGGTAGGTACTTTAGGGGCCATCCATTAATCACCAATCAAGCAACCTTTTCTACCCTCTCCTCCTCCCTTGGTTATACGTAGTGAGGATTTTACTTCCCCCCCTAAACCACGTGTATTTGTTTGGTACAAAGTATTTCAATTTTTTTCCGAATATTATCTTAAGGCGTATACGCCTTCAATGGCGATGTTCAAGGGACTATAGACCCTTGAATATTTGGCTGGAATTAAATGCACACATACTCTATCTGTGCATTTAATTCCGGCCAGCTTCGCCCGGATAGAGCCCCGCTGACCTTTAAATCCATTTTCTTTGCGAAATATTGATTGATTTACATATATTATGCCATGTACATTCTGGAAGAACACTTAACCAGCAATTTTTTTATGTAAACATTTTTCTAAAGATCAAAGTTGTTTGAAAGGAGTAGGGAAAACAAGCGAAAAAATATCATGTTGTTAATTTTTTTTTTTTTTTGCAAAGGTGTCTTACGAAAAAATCATAATATGTTGATGTACATGAATCCATAATAAACATATAATATTTTTTTCAAACCTATTGACCTAGCTGTTACCGAGGAGTAAGTAGGCTTCAGAAAGTCACTGTTTTACAGCACTGCTCGGGAGTTAGGGCCTTAAGCGGGGAAATGGTTGCCTGGCAACATTGAGTCGAGGTCACGCCTCGTTTTTAAGTTTAGAAATTACATTTACACACTTTAATTAGTTCAAGGACGATCGCTTAGGCTAAAGCTGTACCCAGTGGAAGTCTCCTTACTGTTTGTGCAAATTTTAGGTAAGTATGATAGGTATAGGACATGGTGGAGCTTACGGTGGCGGTGTGCCCCGCTTGGGTGGAGCACCGCCGTGTCCTCGTGGGGGCGATCGGCGGCGGTGACTTCTTGCGCCGGGTCTTAGTACAGGTCATGGTCCGGAGCGAGGAGGGATGGCAGTCGGACACCTCCTTTTGTGAAGCTATAATACTAGCGAGGAGGCGGCCGCACGCGTGTGGGAATGGACGTCCTCACGTCCCAGCCGCCGGGACTCTGACTCCGATTTCCAGCCACCGTAGGCGAAGGCTACAATGAGCAATGGATAGGTCGCTGACCGGCCGTCCGATATCCGTCCGGACCGAGGCCCAGTAGGGCCGAAGCCTACTTGGGCCATCGGTTGCCTGATTGACCGAAAGGGAAACCCGGGGTCCTGGAACGTAAGGGCAAAGAAGTGACATAGATGAAGTTTTAGTCAGTAAAAGTCTGACACACCTTCTCGCTCCGCTCTAAAGCGGGAGTAGTCATTGGATGATTTCCCAACTTAAAAAAACTGGGCAAGTGCGAGTCGGACTCGCGTACTGAGGGTTCCGTACAAACTTGAAAGGTAAATTGTGGTTTACAATTTATGACGTATTAAAAAAACTTTTTAGAAAAAAAAAATAACCGACTTCACTGAAAAAAAACACTAAAAGGATCAAAATAACTTTAATTTCGGAAGTCGGTGTTTCTCGGTATTGTTTGTTTCTTATTTAACACCGACTTCCGAAATTAAAGTTATTTTGATCCTTTTAGTGTTTTTTTTCAGTGAAGTCGGTTATTTTTTTTTTTCAAAAAGTTTTTATTTCACACTTTTTAGTTGCGATACACTTATAAACAGAGTGTCTATTTCTCATGACAATTCCAATTAACCCAAATACTGCTAGGTTACATTGTTTTATTATAAAGTTCCTGTGTCTACCTTCCTCCTTCCGGCTCCATCATCAGATCAGTTCCATAGTACCTTATAGCCAAAGAGCATCTCACGACAATTCTAATAAGCCCAAACACGGCTAGGATACATTGATTAATTACGGAGTTCCTGTGCCTACCTTCCGGCTCCATCATCAGATCAGTTCGATAGTACCTTATAGCCAAAGTGCATCTCATGACAATTCTAATAAGTCCAAACACGGCTAGGTTACATTGATTAATTACGGAGTTCCAGTGCCTACCTTCCGGCTCCATCATCATCATCAGATCACTTCGATGATACCATTTTCAACGTAACTATTCAGAATCATTCATTTATTTGTATTGTCATAGTCGCTTAACTATGTATATCTTCATTGTGATATCTATTTGAGTATGAAGTTCCATTGACCATTTCTGGTCTTCTTCATCAGTTCCACTTCATCAAATGTTACTTTTTGACTGTAAATGCTTAAGTTCTTGATGAAAATACTAAAATTACCATAGAGTTGCCTATAATTTTTGAGGAGTTCCCTCGATTCCTCATGGATTCCATCATCAGAACTGGATTTTGAAAAAAATGGGACCAATCTGGAAGCATATCCTATAAAGGGAAAAAAAAATTTGCAAATCGGTCCATAAACGACGGAGTTCTGAGGTAACAAACATAAAAAAAAAAAAATGATAAAAAAAAAAAACACAACCGAATTGATAACCTCCTCCTTTTTTTGAAGTCGGTTAAAAAAAAAAACTTACTAGATCTCGTTCAAACTAATTTTCGGTGGAAGTTTACATGGTAACATACATCATATATTTTTTTTTAGCTTTGTCATTCTCTTATTTTAGAAGATACGGGGCAGGGGACACATTTTACCACTTTAGAAGTCTCTCGCGCAAACTATTCAGTTTAGAAAAAAAATATATTAGAAACCTCAATATCATTTTTGAAGACTTATCCGTTGATACCCCACAGGTATATATTTTACATGCCAGTTCGCTAACTTACCTCATGCGATCTCCTTTCGATATCACATGAGCTACGCCCAAAGGGTTTGATGAAAAAAAAATTTTGTGTTTCAGTTCTAAGTATGGGGAAGCCCCAAAATTTTTTGTTTTTTTTCTATTTTTGTGTGAAAATCTTAATGCGGAACTAATCATTTGGGTATGAAACATGTTACCGCTCGGCTAGTCCCAAAAGACCTGAATTTTCTCCAAAAACTCAATCGCATGAGAGTCACTTTTTTTTTTTTTTTTTTTCTGTGGGAAAATCTTCTTATGACATCCCCCGCCCTTGGGCGGGGCGGGAGATAGTGTCAGACTTTTACTGACTAAAAACCCACTCCTGTTCCTTCGTTGCCTTTCGTACCAGGGCCGAGTCTTCCTTTCAGAATCAGACCCTTGGCCCCAGTAGGCTTCGACCCTGCTAGGCACCTACAGTTGCTGACATCTCCTTGAGGCGCGTGCGTCGACGACTTGGGCTCGGTCCGGACGGTTACCGGACGGTCGGACGGCGAGCCACCCATTGCTCGCCGTCCGCAAGCCTGCGCCTACGATGGCCGGAAATCGGGATCGGAATCCCGGCGGCGATTGGGGCGTGAGGACCGTTGCCTCACGCGATCGGCCGCCTCCTTTGCTAGCATTACTGCTTCGCAGAAGGAGGCGACCGCCTGCCACTCCTCCTCGCTCCGGACCATGGCCTGTACCAAGGCCCGGCGCGATAGATCGCCGCCGCCGATCGCCCTCACGAGGACACGGCGTTGCTCTGCCCAAGCGGGACACACCTCCACCGTGTGCTCCACCGTGTCCTCCGGGTGGTCCACACAATGGTGACACCCGGGCGTTTCTTCCGCACGAATCCGGTGCAGGAACCTCCCGAACTTACCATGTCCGGTGAGGACCTGCGTCATGCGGAAGGTAAGGACGCCGTGTTGCCTTTCCAGTCACTCCTCAAAGAGGGGACTTACCGCCATAATTATGGCGTGCCCAATCGCATGAGAGTCGCTGAGGACATGCTAGAACGAGTCAATTCCGACCCAACATTCATGAAACGCATTGTTACTAGTGACAAGACGTGGGTTTACGAGTTTGACATGCAAACTAGTCAACAAGCTTCGGAGTGGCGCCTTCCAACTGAACTGAAAAACCACGCCAAAGTCGATCAAAAGTCTTCTTTGATTATCGCGGTGTTGTGCACTCAGAATTCTTGCCGGAAGGTCAAACGGTAAATAAAGAATATTATTTGAGCGTTATGCGGCATTTAAGACATCGCGGTGTTGTGCACTCAGAATTCTTGCCGGAAGGTCAAACGGTAAATGAAGAATATTATTTGAGCGTTATGCGGCATTTAAGAGAGCAAATTCGACGAAAAAGGCCAGATTTGTGAAAAGAAAATTCTTGGATTTTGCACCACATTATCGCGCCTTCGCACAAGGCTATCATTGTGAACGAATTTTTGACCAAACACTCAACAGATACCATCGAGCAACCACCATATTCACCAGATATGGCTCCAGCCGACTTCTTTCTTTTTCCTAAACTCAAATTACCACTTTGTGGCACCCGTTTTCAATCGGTAGAGACATAAAGGAGAATTCGCGGCGAGAACTGAACTCAATTCCGGAAACAGCATTTAAAAAATGTTTTGATGATCGGATTAGTCGTTGCCGTAAGTGTATCGTTTCTGAAGGAGCATACTTTGAAGGTGATAAAATAAATTTGGATGAATAACCAACATTTTGTGTATTATTGATCTTTTCCCGGTACTTTCTTGACAGAGTAGTATTCAAATAACACGGACATCGACGCAGCATTTTGGTATCTAGTATCTACGCACGCACACACATAATAGTGACGCAATCAATAAAAATATTACCTACTTTGCTAAGAATTAAGAATTTGTCAAAACAGGTAATTTTTTTTAATTTAAAATAATTCTTGATTATTTTAGGATAAAATAATTACTACCACGTTACATGTTGTAATATATTGTTATTTAATCTCTCGGGGAGTCATCACTATCATTTCAGCCGAAATACGTCAACTGCTGGACGCTAGTTGTTGATTTTTTAGTGCCGGGACTCGAAAATGTATCGAGACTGAAAGCCTCGATACATTTGTGTGCACATGCAGTGTTCAGTATCTGGTTTAGTAGATTTTTAAAAATCTACGCAAGTCCCAAGTCTCGTTATTCCCGTGACTGAAGGTTACAGTCTCGAGTCTCGACAATGCGGAAAGTCGTCGGGACTCTCGATATTTTCGTGACCGAGACTCCTGGAATGAAATCTTTAGATTGCCTCCAAAGACAAGTTCAAGCGCTCAACCATAGCCTTTCGGAGAGACTGGATCTGTGACCTAATAGCTCGCGCGCTGGATATGTAACTTTCAGTAACAGTGCTGTCGTCTGCAATTCTGCATACCCAAAGGTAGCGGGCTTAAGCAGATCATTTATGTGCAGCAAGAACAATGTTGCCGAGAGCACTGACCCCTGAGGGACCCCGGCATTAATGGCTATTTGACCGGACAAGCAGCCATCGATGACCACTCGGATGGACCGGTCACTCAGGAAGTCTGCGATCCTAGCACACAAACCAACAGGTAAACCGAAGGAAGGAAGCTTACTAATAAGGCTTTCGTGCCCAGACCCTATCGAAAGCCTTCGAGATATCGAGGGAGACGGCAAGCGCTTCCCCGTGTTTCTCGATGGCCTCACTCCAGATGTGGATGGCATACGATAGAAGATCACCAGTTGACCGATTTCGGCGAAAGCCGTATTGTCGGTCACTTAGGATGTCATTAGCTTCTAGGTATGCCAGGAGCTTAGTGTTGAGTACACGTTCCATAGTCTTACAGAGCTTCTGCGCCAGACCCTATCGAATGCTTTCGAGATTTTGAGGGAGACGGCAAGCGCTTCCCCGTGCTTCTTGATAGTCTTACTCCAAATGTGGATAGCGTACGCTAGAAGATCACCAATTGACCTATTTCGGCGAAAGCCGTATTGAATTTAGGATGATGAGTTTGACTGTCTGTTTGTTCGTGATAAACAAAAAACTAATGAACCGATTTTCATGCGATTTTGACCAATAGACAAAGTGACTCATGAGGAAGGATTAGCTGTATAAAACATTCATATTATAGTAAAGATAAGCCGAGAATTTCAAAGATTTGTAATTCCCATGAGAATCTTGAGTGGGTAGTTAGTTGCCAGCGGGTTCGCCCGCATTTAGGTGGAACATTTTCAGAGAGGGACATACTCCCAGGATAATAGTATCCTACGAGTACATTTTATTCCAAGATATAGTCTACCCGTACGCCAAGTTTCATCCAAATCTGATCAACCGGTAAAAGTGATAGTTTACAGACAGAAACAGTTTTTTTTTTAAGGTGGGAAATCATTCAATGCCTTCTCCCGTTCTGGGTGAAGCTTGAGGGCGTGTAAGATTTTTACTGACTAAAACCACATCTGTGTCCTTTAGTTGCCCTTTGCGTTTTAGGACTAAGGGTTTCCATTTTAGAAAATTCCCGCGGTCCTACCGAGCATCGCCCCTGCTGGGCCCTTACGGTTTGCTGACATCTCTTTGAAGAGCGCGTGGATCACTACGAGCTGTCGACGACTCGGGCTTGCAGCTCGGTCCAGTCGATTACCGAACTGCCGGACGCGGGCCAGCTACCCATTGCTCGACGTCCGCGAGCCCGCGTCGACAGACAGACATAGTTATTGCCGCATTATAATATTAGTCGTCATCATCATTATCATCATTTCAGTAGAAAGACGTCCACTGTTGGACATAGGCCTCCCCCAAGCGTCTTCACAACGACCGATCCTGTGCGTCTCGCATCCACCGCATTATAATATTAGTACATAAGGATAAATAGTCAATCAGGTGTTAACATTGACCAAAGTGTAGCTTCGATAGTCATCATTACTAAATTATGAGTTTGATAATTAAGATAAGGGTATACGATTAAACTACGTGAGTAGATAGTGTGTTTTTAGTTATTTATATAATCTGCGATAAAGCCATTGCTTAGAAACTGGTCATTAACAATTACGATATCACAGAAAGGCGCGACTCCGCGACGCGCCATTTTTTTTGAAGAATTACTATCCGTAGAACTATTTCTATGAAAAATGATTGTCGCTAAGATGTCACATTGTCGCGTCACGTCTGTCTGTGGGAGCCCTAAATCGAGACATTCTTCGACAATCGATCAGTACAGTGTGACGGAGACGTACTTTGTCCACTTAGTCACGCAAATTAAAAGAAAAAGTAAAATTTGTTTATCCAATTTAAAGCTCTTGAACCTATGTAATTTACTAATAAACTGAAAACAGAACTAAAATAACAATAAATAAAGAGGAATGAAACTTTTCCCATACATTGCTGGCATGTATTTCTTTTTCTTTTCGCCAAAAGTGAAACCTAGGCCATATCTTAAAGGACTGTATGATAAATCAATAGCAAAAATAATTATGTCTAGCAGCCGTAACCAAACGAAGTTAGAGACTATTTAGTATATAGCTATAGTTTATTATCATTACTGTATGTTTGATATTTTAAGTTTACCATTGTTAAATATAGTTTTAGTTTCGGTTTTTAAGGTGAGTACGCATTAAATAGTGTCAAGCACTATTACAACACTAACGCGTATCTTTTTGATTCGTTTCTCACTTATTTTTTTTTACTAGTTTTAGAGATAAAAAACTGCGAGTGTGGAAAAAATGTAACAGTAATAACTTAATAACAATTTAATCTATTTTATCAATGGGAACCTCAAACTATTACATTTCCATTTTATTATAATATAACGAAAATAGGTAAAGCCTGATAAAAATATACTGGCAATGCTTCTATACGTATCTTCGTTCAGTTACGGTTTAAAGACTTGGTTCTTTTTGCTATTGATTCCTCGTTTTGGCCTCTAACATATAACCTAGGTTTCATTTCTGGCGAAAAGAGAAAAGTAAAACATGCCAATAGTTTGCATTGGCCTTTACTGTTATTTATTATTATTAAAATAGCAACGTCCCACTTAAATCCTTACTTATTATAAAACAAAGTCTCTCACTGCGTCTATCTGTCTGTATGAACGCGATAAACTCAAAAACGATTTATCGGATTTTGATGCAGTTTTCACCAATAGACAGAGTGATTCATGAGGAAGGTTTAGGCGTATAATACATGCATATTATAGCAGAGACAAGCCGAGAATTTGGAAGATTACTAACACCCGCGCGAAGCTGGGACGGGTCGCTAGTATACATAACATTTAATTACGACAAGGATAAATTATAAATAATGCCTGCCTCACGCCTTTAAAAGGATGTTTCAGAAATGATTCAGTTCATTTATTAGAGCTCTGTGATTAAGTACGGAAACTTTAATACATATATAATAATATTTAATAACTACCTATTATTATATATTCTGCACTAAGAACCAGCATTTTTAATTTTAATAATAAGCAACCGATGCGACAGTCATTCTCCTCTCCAAATAGCTCATTTAAAAAGATCATAAAAAATGTAATTACTTTTGATTTTCTAGAATTTTCCAATTTTCATGCAAGAGATCTGAAAACCGAACTCGGGCTTACTAAAAGAATCTTAAAAAAAACTGGGCAAGTGCGAGTCGGACTCGCGCACTGGGGGTTCCGTATAAACTTACCTATGAAAACAGTTCAATTCCCGAATTGAGTTATGAAGATTTTTCCGAATAGCAAAAAAAGATTTTTTTTTTGTTCTTTTGTGTTCTGTGACGAGTATTAGGCCTACAACCACAGCCTAAAACCTAAAAAAAATATGAATGACGTAAGAAGGAAATAAAAATCTAATTTGCTGTATTATGAGGCCAAGAATTCACAATAATCTTGGAGATACGGTCTGACGTCACCTGCAGTCAGCTGATAGCGTATTTTATCGAGCTTATTACGAACCGTCTCATACATACTTGAGTTTGCCGATAAATATGTGAAGGAGGAACATCAAAGCAATTATTTCAATGAAAGTGCCAGGGTAGCAAAACTTAAATTTTCTTAAGTTTTTTGCATTTTGTAGGTCGTGTCAAGTTGTTTGTTGATTGGCTATTTCATGAAAAAGTAATTTAATAGGCTACCATTCAGCAACCCCCTTTAGGGCCTGAACACACCACGTTTTTAAATGCGTCGTTGATGCGTGTTTGTTACGCGATACGAACGCGAGTCAGACGCAGCCTTTAGAGTTTTAGACCTTTAATAGGATAAATGCGCGCCGCGCCGTCGACATACGTTTCTAAGACGCACGTCAACGGCGCGTTAAAAAAACGTGGTATGCACAAGCCCTTAAACCATTTACAGGCACTTTTAAACTGTCAAGGTCGGTCAGTCACAAAAAGAAAATGATGAAGCTACGTGCACGTCAGTCAAAGTGCGACACTCCGTCTCGCTTCTCAGTTCCCAGGAGTCATTTGATGATTTGTCATGTAAAAGAGTATCATTTTCATAAAAAATGTTGTTAAAAAGAACTTAAAAGGTCTTAATTATAAAGAAAGGAAAAAAAAAAAAAGAAAAAAAATTAAAAAATTTAAAGGTCTTATTAGATCATATTTGGAAGACCGTAGAAATTAAGAACGAAACACCAATTAAATAAAGCAATAATAGAAATCTCATCTCTATGGCGTCGTAATAAAAATAAACTTTGTCTTTTGAGATTTCATGAGTCCGTCTAAGCGTCTAGACACCATCCGTAACCAGGCAAATATGTATGCAGCATGATATTACAGTGAAATACCTAGGCTACCTAGATACATACAAAATGGCATCACTTAGATTAGATGGAGGGTAATTACGCTACACTATTAATAATTTACTATACTGCTATCCATTCCGCGGTTAAAAATGGGAAAAATGAGTTTATGTTAGCCTAGCGTTTTGGTTGTTTTTAGGGTTCCGTACCTCAATAGGAAAAAACGGAACCCTTATAGGATCACTTTGTTGTCCCGTCTGTCTGTCTGTCAAGACCCTTTATCCCAGGAACGCGTGGAGGTATTGAGTTGAATTAAAACCATATAGTCAGGTCTGCGGACTCTTGAAGTTGTAAAAAAATCAAACCTGTAAGTTAACGAGAAAAAAGATACGGCGGTTTATGTTGCAAAAAACGTATATTTCGACACTCTCAAGGGAATCGAAATTCATAAAAAATTAAAAAATTAAAATTACATTACTTCTCGTTGACCCAGAATCCTGAAATTTTGGCATAAAGCAAGATCTTATAGCACAAGTATAGGAATAAATCTGAATATTGTAAATTTGTTGTTACATCACAATTTTTTTTTTTTTTGAGATTCGGAAAAATCTTCCGTGACTGCATTCCGGAATTGAACTATTTACATAGGTAAGTTTGTACGGAACGCTCAGGGTGTGAGTCCGACTCACTAGCCCAGTTTTTTTTTTTTGAGGGAAATTATCATATTCAATATCAACCCTGCGTGATAGGAAGTGTGACCCACCTGTGTTCCTTTAGTTGCACTTTGCGTTCCAAGACCGTGAAAACTGTCAAAGATTTACTTGGTACTAGGACTGTGGTCAAGTAGTCGATGAGCATGTTGAGTAAATCCCTTACGGGAAAGTAATTTTTAGTTACTTTAAAAAATGCCGTGTGGTAGGCCGCAAGTTCAGACATTTTGTTCAGTTTTTCTTATGAAAAAGTATAAAACATGACAGTCTTCAAGATACGAAAAATTCTTTGAATAAATAATTGTTGAACTAATCAATTCACATGTCATGTCCGAACAACAAGAATTAACTGTGATTCATTATTACTGATTTCCAGTTAGGGAGCATAAATATATTTTCCTGTAGTTTCATACTAGGTAGGTACTGCATATGTATAATTGTATAAGAACAATGTGAACATCATGTAGGATATATTAATATAGTGTTTTAAAACAAACACATAAATGTCGGACATTGTTCTAAGGAAAATAATTCATTTTCATTGTTATTTGAGCTTGTTTCCTGTTTATGCAGAAGTAACCCCATTTAATTGTGTTCGTCATAATTAAAAACATAATTAAGTAAAATATTATGTAAAAGCATCCAGTGTAAGTTTATTACTCCGTACATTTTAATAGGATGTTTTTTTTTTAAATAAAAGATAAAATAGGTACAATCAATAGTTTTTCCTGTAATAAAATTTGAGCACTTGTTTGGCACTTAGCTGTATACATTTAAATTTTGTATGATTAGGGGCTTACGTGTTAAAAAGCCAAGCGTGTGAGCAAGAAAGAGGGATGGAATATACATATATACACGCTGTGTAGCTCTTTAGCATACATTGGGTTGTGAATCCAATGTACGTATTTGGATTTCGTCGCTGCGGCCAGCACTGCTTTTCGACGGCGCGTCGTGTTAAGATGTCAGTAAAACGGATGTGGCCCACACTAGGGCTGATGCCTGCTAGGGCTTCAAGATCATTCGAAAGAGTTACCTTGGCAAAGGGCAACTGAAAGAACACAGGTGGATATTAGGCAGTAATAACACTTCACCTCACTCCGCCCAGAGCAGAAAGGGTTATTGTTGATTTCCCACAAAAAAATAGAAGTATTTGTATGACTTCATCTCAATGTAGCAATAACAGTTAAGGTAAGCTGTTCATCCTGTAATATGGTACATGTATGTTACTAAGGCAAGTACTAATAAACTTCCTCTTCCGAAAGTGAAAGTTGAATTAAATTCGCTTCAGTAGTTTGAAGTGTCGTGGTGAGGTTCTATCATAGTGACAGGTCACCTCAATCAAATCAACAGTGATCTACAACTGACTCTGACTGGCCTGTTGGTCTAGTGGTTAGTGGCCCTGACTGCTATGCCGGAGGTCTTGGGTTCGATTCCCACCCAGGACAAATGTTTGTGTGATGAGCACGATCATTTGTTCTGTGTCTGGGTGTAATTTATCATGTATGTATTTAGAAATATATAAGTAGGTTTATCAGTTGTCTAGTACCCATAACACAAGCTCTGCTTAGCTTGGGACTAGACGGCGTTGTGTGATAGTTGTGGAATATTATATTTAGTATATTATTATTATGGACACACATTATTATCTTTTACCATACCTATGATGATATCGCACAAGACTTTTGGGTTTCCCTAATATCACTCACATCACTCATCTCATCTCTTTCACTAGTTCTAAATGTAAATTGTTACTAACACGATATGGCAAGTTCCGAAATAAACGTATTATTATTATTAATATGTCTATAGAAATACCATGGAATTTGTACAGACATTAGGTACTAAATTTTAGGTATTGGAATAAGTATTCTGAAATCATTTCCTTTCTCTCTAACACTATCCTGGTTCTACGTAATCTAATTTCTTCCACCAACCATACTTTGTTCTTTCCTTTTCTTCTTTTTTTTCGTCCATTTTTTAATGAAATTGTGTAACATATTTTAATATGTTACACAATTTCAATTAAATAGTTATGTATTGTGTTTTATATATTATAGAGATTGATCAATTTGTTAGCAGTACACCGTAGACAGTTCTTATGATCCATCCTAAGGTTGAATGGTAGATATCGCTGTTAGCGATAAGACCACCATTGTACCCATAGATTTAAGTTTATGTATAAGTTGTGTTACTTTTTTGGTGTACAATAAAGTTTATTATATTCTATTCTATTCTGAAATTGACTTATTGTAAGTATGTAGTTCGAATTCAGACGTTATAAATATCTTTAAATTGAATTTGAAAAAGTCGAGTTAATAGACAGAACCACCCATCTCATGCCCACAAAAATATTGCTTATAATTCTCAATCAGCCGCACCTCAAGACAATCATGAATCCATGACATAAACCATTTTTAATGATTACATTACAATACAATAGTGACGTCATGATACAAATAGATGATCGAATCTGTGATCGAGACGAATCGTCACCTGATTCGATTACATCTCGCCTATGATTCATGCTGTCAAACGCTTGTGAGAAATCTGTGAGTCATCGGAGGGTCACACCAAGGTTTATTCAAATTGCATACGAGATATGATACGACACTTGATTTTAAAGTACATTTTAATCTGACATCTACAAGCCTACAAGGTAATATTTTAACATGGAATGGAGGATATGTATTGTTTTCTGTATATTTATATGCATTGTCATTTTCCTTATTGAAGTCACCAGAAAAAATAGACTCCATATATATAAGGCGTAATTTGCCTTAACTTTAAATTATAGCTATTTCAGGCCCTTCAAGTTCCATGACTGTTTTCATCCATGATAACTCAATCGAAGTAATTAACGATGATATAACAGATGTTAAATTAAGTATACATAGGTCATGTGCAACTCAGTGACCACGGACATCCTAATATGTAGTTCCCTTTATTGGAAAAAGTAATACGTCTCGAAGAAACCTTGCTCGGTAAAGTAATAAATAAAACAGTGAGACATAACAAGGCGACTCCAAAACTGTTCCGGATAGCCAATTTGAGTATTGCTAAAAAGGTAGCAACCGAAATGGATCTGTAATAGCCACGTACTGATACCATATTATAGGTACATTGTGATATTATTACTTCAACGAAATTATTAGATATGCTAAGCCTTGATTAGAATCTGATATTGTTTACTGCTTTATCTTTACTGCCTGTTTTTGTATCTCTAAATTTTGTAATTATCTGGAAATAACCGACATTTCACATGGACGATATAATATTGAAATTCGAAATATTTAAATCTGCAAACACAAGCTACATCAAAATACGGCAAATTAATACGATTGAGGAGAGACGGAGGGTGCAGTCGGATGAGTCATGCAGCCCTATAGCGGACCCTATGCCGCGGTGCAGCGATGGAGGGTGGAGTATGGATGGCGAGACGCGGGGGCGGGAGCGAAATCAATACAGGCAGACGACTGCACAATATTATTCTACTATACGTATATTAGGAAACATTTAACAAGGGCGTCTCGGAGCTCTATTGATTTATGTCTACTCCTGCATTGGCGAGCCTGAATATTTTACGCACGAATTTGGATTCTTACGTGATTAGGTACTTTTATTCAATGTTTACAATTATCGTAATTAATATCACGTTTTAGTCTTCCACGTGTATTCGATGTGTCATATCGTTGTGGAGCTGGTTTAGATCTCAAATTATACCGCCTACGCTTCTATTCGACAACAAATAGTTTGTTTTTGCCGCATCGCGAGTGTCTGGTTACTTTATTGCGAACAGCGAATCCTACACGAGGCGTCCACTGGTCGGTCTGGTCCAGTCACCTTCGGACGCACATATAGATTTTTTGCACCTCGCCAGTGCAGCGACTGTAACGTCCTACCTACTAGAATAAGATATCTCTCATCTTTTACGTCAGTTAGTAATGCTTTCTGCTCTTTTCATAATTATAATGAGAATATTTACAACGGTAGAGTATTAAACTAATTAAATATTTGTAGGTTAATGTTAGGCGTTGGTGGCAATTAGCGCAAAACAGCTGAATCATAGAGAAAGTACGAATAGACTGAAGAGAAATTTCAGTATTTTAAAGACGCGCATTGGTGACCCGGAGCGAGTGTGTGGTATAGCGGAGCGCGGCTGGTACGCGAGTGTTCGTGTATAGGCTTCAGAATTTCAGATAACATACAGTGCTATTACAATCGTTATCAAAGTATATCGTTATCAGAAGATTGTGGATAGAACCGAGTGCGTTACCATATATGGTGACAAAAATTGAGGCAGCATCAGGCAGCTCGTGATTGGCGGAAAATAAATTGTTGCCGATAGTACATGAACTCTGATAAGGCGCGTTTTATATAGTTTATCCTCAAGAGCCGGTTCTCATTTAGTGAGGTGTGCTTGACCGAAGCAGCACGAGTCGTACCTAGTCATTAACTTATTATTTAACAGTAAGTTTTATTTGATTTTATTTAATAAATCGTGGATTTAAATCTCAAATTATTGTGGAGTTTTTAATTTGAAAATATAACAGCGTTTAGAGCCAGTGTTAAATATTTTATTAACACCTGTGGAAACTACATGTTACATAACCATTTTTTACGTATTATAAGTGAAGTGCTTTTCGGATTTTGTGAATTTTAACTACCTCATCAGTTTTGTGGCAAGTTGTTTACTGCATTTGAGGGGTCTGGGTTCGAATCCCAGACCGGGCAGTGTGTAGGTACTTGGGGTGGTTCCACCCTTATTTTTATATTTTTCTACGTTAACATTTTTTTTCAATTTAACCTATTTTATTTTCTATTCTTTCTAACCTATTTTTATTCAAAATCTGAACAGGCGTGCCTTTCCGAGATTCTTATCATAGTTTTTAAAAGATAATGTGTATCGAATAATCCTTTTATCAGTGAGGTGGCATAAGGCGTGACTGTTGCGTCAGATATGAATTTACTAGGTACATAACGGTCGATGTTGCTAGAAACATCCGTAGTTTCATTTCTGTTAGTCTGTCCCTCAAATCTAAGGACTATCTTTCAGGATTTTCAAAGTCAATTCTTATTATTTCAGACTAATTCAAAATGTGCGACGAGGAAGTTGCTGCGTTGGTAGTAGACAATGGCTCCGGTATGTGCAAGGCCGGGTTTGCCGGTGACGACGCACCCCGCGCCGTGTTCCCCTCTATCGTGGGAAGGCCGCGCCACCAGGGCGTCATGGTCGGCATGGGACAGAAGGACTCGTACGTAGGCGACGAGGCCCAGAGCAAGAGAGGTATCCTCACGCTCAAGTACCCCATCGAGCACGGCATCGTCACCAACTGGGACGATATGGAGAAGATCTGGCATCACACCTTCTACAACGAGCTGCGTGTGGCGCCCGAGGAACACCCCGTGCTGCTCACGGAGGCCCCCCTCAACCCCAAGGCCAACAGGTAGGTCTTGCGCCCAGCGCACCATCAGCATTGCAGCCGCTCTCACGAGCACTGCTCGAGTTCCCGCCGGTTCTGCGCTCCGAGCTGCGTCTGACCATGTGCTTTGTTTTACAGAGAGAAGATGACACAGATCATGTTCGAGACCTTCAACACACCCGCCATGTACGTCGCCATCCAGGCCGTGCTCTCGCTGTACGCGTCCGGTCGTACCACCGGTATCGTGCTGGACTCCGGCGACGGTGTCTCCCACACGGTGCCCATCTACGAGGGTTATGCACTGCCGCACGCCATCCTGCGTCTGGATTTGGCCGGTCGCGACCTCACAGACTACCTGATGAAGATCCTCACCGAGCGCGGATACTCGTTCACCACCACGGCCGAGCGTGAAATCGTGCGCGACATCAAGGAGAAGCTCTGCTACGTCGCTCTCGACTTCGAGCAGGAGATGGCCACCGCCGCCTCCAGCAGTTCCCTCGAGAAGTCCTACGAACTTCCCGACGGTCAAGTCATCACCATCGGAAACGAACGATTCCGTTGCCCTGAGGCTCTCTTCCAGCCCTCATTCCTGGGTATGGAAGCCAACGGCATCCACGAGACCACTTACAACTCGATCATGAAGTGTGACGTCGATATCCGTAAGGACCTGTACGCCAACACAGTTCTGTCCGGAGGTACCACCATGTACCCTGGCATCGCCGACCGTATGCAGAAGGAGATCACAGCCCTGGCCCCGTCCACAATGAAGATCAAGATCATTGCGCCCCCAGAGAGGAAATACTCCGTATGGATCGGAGGATCCATCCTCGCCTCCCTCTCGACCTTCCAACAGATGTGGATCTCCAAGCAGGAGTACGATGAGTCTGGCCCCTCCATCGTCCACAGGAAGTGCTTCTAAGCGACAAGTAAGACTATTCCTAATTTATGATGCCCTACACCAGGCCCCTGAATGGGCGGCTCAAATTACGCTTGTGATCTTTTATTTAAGTTCAGTATTTAAAAATAGGCTGTAAGGTATCGTAATATGCATATTACGTAATGATGAATGCGGAACATTGTTGATTCCGTATTTTTGACAAAGATTTTTATTTATTTATAATGATCGTTACTAACCTGAACATTTTTAATAAAAGATAATTTATATACCGGTATAAATCTGCATTTTTCTTGCTTTCTATCCTTTCATCTCATTACCTACGTATTTAGCTTCATAAGTGAAAGACGGGGTACCGTTTATGACAGTCATAATGACACGAATATGGAATTCTCGCAGATGTCTACAGCTTTACTGGTGTTTCTAACAGCAACTGCTAGTCATTGACCGTTCCATTTTGCATATTTTAGTTTATACATGCGGTAACGGAACTCCACGTCCGCAACTTTATCATCATGGGCTGCTTTATTATTATATAATAATTCATTATGTTACTAATCATAAATGGTATCTAATTGGACTATATTTGATGTAGGTACCTAGAGTATTGAAACAGCATGATAAAGCTGTTATCGTGACAAATTCTTACATTGGAATTAATGGTAGGGTTTATAGCGATAAATACATTCAATTACAATGAATTTTTTTTAAAAAAGCTAATCGGATTGACGTGGGTAGATAATACAATCAGACCCTAGTAACTAGCTAATAGCTCTGCCGTCTACCTAATTGGAGTAATTAGCACTTCTAGCGAACAAAGCAATATTCGTGCTGCATTTAATATCACTAATGGAATATTGTAGGAACATGGGCGAGGCTGCCATAATTCTATTGGAACAGGGAAAACCGCACCTATTAGCCTTTCAGACTGCGAACAGGATATTAAACTCTGAAACTACGCAGTTAGAGTATTTTTAGAGCTGTAATAGGTATAGGAATTCCCACAAGTAAATTAAATGACTATTGATTTATAATTCGTAGACTTTAGTGCGTACAATGTCAGCACTATAAAAAACAAGCCATTGGCTCTTGAAAATAAAGGTCGAGGCACTCGAGTGTCCACTAACGATTTGATAAGCAAATTCAAGGTCTAGATAAGCCCTGTTTTATCACAATTATGGAGTAGTTTATTTATCTATAGTTAAGTATAGCTACTATTATCATTCTTTCATAACAACCTAATTATCCTCTTCTTATGTTCAACTTGACGATTGATTACACCTACAATTTCTAATAGGTAGGTACTTTGTTACGAGGGCGATAAAGACACTCGTAATGTTAATGCTATGCAGATATAGTTTTACTCCATCGATTTCTCCAAACAGGTGATATATTGATGAATTAATTTCCATACCAATCATGTTTTTCATCCTACATTTTTTTAATTAGTTTTCTAATCTGGTTACGTATTTATCTCAAATATTTTAGGTATATAAAATTTATGCATGACGTTGATAGATACGGCTGTAACAGCCATTGATGTTGGAGTTTGTTATGGTTTTCGATGTTTACAAATAGAGAGTGATGCGTCACACTGGCATCACATCGCATCCCACAGTGTGTTATTTCACCCGAGTTGCGGACATGCCCATTTTATATGCTTTTCGGAAAGATACATTTCAAAGAAAACTCTTATTAAAACTCTTGTGATTCCATCTATCATAGTTTACGAGATATTGAGAAAATCGAGAAAAGTCCATAGAAACCAAAAAAACTTTGTGTCTCCTTTCCTGGTGTTTCTTTTACATTAAATGTTTTATACTATGATAGGAATTCACAAAAAGAACCTATAAATCTACAAATACTAGTTTGATTAAGCTTTTACAGACCACAAAAAAATGTTTTCAGTGATTTCGTTTTTATTTTTTTTCTGGCAAATTACTACGTTGTAGCATAAGTTTTTAAGTACTATATATTTGTTATACTAATAAGTATCTTCATTAAAAATTTCAGATGCGTCAGACGCCTTATACTTGAGATATTGATTTTTTAAGTTTCAGGTTAGGGTTGTCAACTAAGAAGTTTTTAAGTTTAATATAAAATTTTTGCTTTTCAAAAAGATACATTTCAAAGAAAACTCGTGCCTTCATTTATGATATTTTTCTAGATATATAGAAAATCGGAGATAGTTCATAGAAACCAAAAAAAAATATCTTCTCTTCTTGTGTTTTCTTTTTTAAATTAAATGTTTTGTAGTATGATAGGAATTCACCAAAAGAACCTAATATCTATAAATCCTCAAATTATTTTTTGATCAAGATTTTACAGACCGACGCCCGGGTGTCGCCACTGTGTGGACCGCCTGGAGGATAGGGTGGAGCACACAGTGGAGGTGTGCCCCGCTTGGGCAGAGCAACGCCGTGTCCTCGTGGGGGGGTAATCGGCGGTGGCGATCTCTTGCGCCGGGCCTTGGTACAGGCCATAGTCCGGAGCGAGGACGAGGCAGGCGGTCGCCTCCTTCTGCGAAGCAGTAATGCTAGCAAAGGAGGCGGCCGATCGCGTGAGGCAACAGTAACGGTCCTCACGCCCCAACCGCCGCCGGGATTCCGATCCAGATTTCCGGCCACCGTAGGCGCGGGCTTGCGGACGGCGAGCAATGGGTATCCCGCCGTCCGACCGTCCGGTAACCGTCCGGACCAAGCCCAAGTCGTCGACGGCGCGTATTGTTCCACGCGCGCCTCAGGGAGATGTCAGCAAATCGTAGGGGCCCAGCAAGGTCGGAGCCTACTGGGGCCATGGGTAGTGTGAAAACCCGGGCCCTGGGACGAAGGCAACGAAGGAACAGGAGTGGGTTTTTAGTCAGTAAAAGTCTGGCACTATCTCGCGCTCCGCCCAAGAGCGCGATTTGTTATTAGACGATATTCCCACCTAAAAAAAAAGACCTAAAAAAATGTTTTCAGTGATTTCAAGTTTTTTTTTTTCTGAATAATTATTACATGGTCGCATGTGTTTTTAATTTCTATGATTTATTATACTAATAACTATCATCATAAAAAACCAGATGTCGCATTATACTAGAGATATTGATTCCACTTTTTTTATTTATAATATTTTTTTTTGTGATTTTGGGTACAATGTTGACTGGTCTACATTGTCCTCTCATCCTCTCCTATTAATATTGTAAAATTAATATTTTTTTAAAAGTTTACGAGTTTCTTCTCGGTTCTTATCCATAGAAAACGACCAATTGGAACCGTGCACTAAATTCAGACGTTTTATAAGTTACCCATCATTATATTATTATTATAACTAACCCGTATTGTCCCACTGCAGGTCTCTCTCCAATCTTTATATGTTTTATGTTTTCTGATACAAAACTTTGTTAGTGTAGTTTTAGTCTTTAAAATTTTTCAACCATAGACACAAGTGAAACCGCGGGGGACGCCTAGTTTAAAAAAAATGCATATTACTACTAATAAATCAATTATCTATAATTTTAAAACATATAAATGATAAAAACAACGATCTGATATTACAAAACGTATTTCACATTTTTAAAGCATACTTCATATAAAAGACATATTGAAAGATTATTCACTTTCTTTTTTAAAATAACTAAACAATTTGAATTATAGGTCTATTGACTGTACTTCGTAAACAACTAAAACTTATTTTTTTTTTACGTCTAGTTGACAACCCTATTTCCATAGAAAAGTCATAAATACTTAGAAACGCTGTATCTCCTATATAAGGCGATTGTCGTGTATGATATTTTAGGACATACGAAACAATATTATTGCGCATGTTCTTTATTAAAAATAACATGCTACAACAGTACCACTTAATTTAAAAAAAGTGTTTTGTTGAAATCGGGAAAAAGCCCATATTTCTTAAAATATGAAAGCTACAAAGCTATTTTTTTTAATACTAGTTGATAATGAGCTGTTACTTTATTTTTGAAACAAATAAAATTAATAAGTTTACTAGTTTTGGAATCATAATTAAATTTAATTTTTGTAAAGGTCATTCAACTCTCACAAAAAAAATAATAACTCAATAAATATAGATAATTATACTGTAGGTATTTTTGTTGAACACTTATCAAACCTAGACCTATCGTATAGACACATAAACCAGACATGTCCGCAACTTAGGTAAAATAACACACTGTGCATCCCTACGTGGGATAGCGTGTAGTTTATAATAGCTGACCTAGAGCAATGTGTAGTCGAAATCCTAAAATACACGGTTATAATTAGATGGACACACCCACCACGCACGTTCGTTTCGTCTGCTGTGTGGTGACGTCACGGGCGCGGTCGCTGCCGCCGGTGCAACTGTTCGAACTTCAAAACCGTTCTGGCGCGTCACTCACTCACTTGGCCCTTGGCAGCATGCGTTTGATTGTTCCCTTGCCAACAGGGAGTATATTAATCTCTAATGATGGTAGTAGGTAAGCCTATTTATAGAATGTTGTCGGCGTCAATATTGATCGAGGCGGGCGCTGGGTTCGCCTTATGTTTTGTCCGAAACATCAAGTCCTGTGTAGGATAATTATATAAGTACCCATCATGTAAGTACCTTAAGGTACGAAAATCAGTCAAGGATGTAGAAGGTTGCCAACTACTGTACTCTAAAATAGAGTATTGTACTCTATATCATGTAGGTGTACTCTATAATTTATAATAGGTACCAATAGAGGAAGCTAAAATACTCTTTTTTACACAATGTTTATTATAGGTACCTACGAGTGCCAGTCAGACACATGTATGATGCATACCATTTATATCTATGATGCCTACCTTTATTCGTAACCAAATAAAGTCAACTGTTTTCATGAATATGAAGTGGCGGGAAGAGAGGAACAGGGCTTCATTGAATTTCATTAAAAATGAGCTTCTGATCTATCTAAACTTAGAGATTGAACGTTTCGAGTCCTACAATTCTTTTAAAAATAATGAAAAATTATTATGTGCTGCAAAAAATAAAAAATAAAATCTTTTTAATTTTTTAAAATAAACGATACCTACTCTTTTTCATAAGTCCGTACTCTTTATTTACCTCCTTTGAAATAGGATATATTCTATTTCTTTTAATAAAAGTTGGCAACCCTAGATGTAGTAGGTATATAAGTATTATAGGACCCAATTAAGGGTCTAAGATATACCTAGTAGTGATACAAGGCATGCGCTGGGCCTTACTTAGACCGGACTCAGACTAAAAAATACTAAGATATCAGTTACCAGAAAGAAAACAAGGAGCTGATTATAACGACCAAATAAAAAATCCGCTGTGTTTTATCTAATGGACATCTTTGATGGTTCTCCAAATAAACGTTGTAAAGAATTAAGAGAATACGACCTATGGCGTGTAAACAAATGCAAATAACAGTTGTTAAAACATTATCTATGGAAGCCATCACAAAAACCCTGGCGAGTCCGTAGGGAGTTGGGTTTGAGGGACCGATCGTACGCAGATGGCAATATAAGCGTGGGGGCGTATTATTGTCCATGAGGAGTGGACATACCTAATATTATTAGGTACAATGCGTTCCAAATAAGAATAGAATCGATTGCCATGTTGTGACGTCACGTCATACTGTCAAATCGAAGAATTATTATGGTGAGCAAAACAAGAAATTTTTAAAATTTAATTTAGGTATTTACGAACTGTGAACGAAAATAGTTTAATCAGAAGCTAGTTCTTAAATTTTTCTCATCTCTGAGTTCTTCAATTTTGCCCGATTTCTTGCGATTTGACAGTATGACGTGACGTCACAACATGGCAATCGATCCTATTCTTATTTGGAACGCATTGTACGTACGATGAAACGGTTATGTGCTTCAAGTATTGCAGATATGACAATGTTTTACTTAGGTGTTCAGGGACTTACTATATCGTGTTAATATGTCAATCGAGCGAGCGAGAGAGAATGATGGAGCTATACACCCTATATAGCTTCATCCCTTTAACAGTTCAGTTTAGGTCGTAAAGTGAATTGCGTTAAAAGCTCATGCAGCAAGTTAGTACAGCAAAATGGAAATCGATTTCATATCCTTACA
Organism: Mythimna impura; assembly: GCA_905147345.3. Taxonomy (NCBI): domain Eukaryota; kingdom Metazoa; phylum Arthropoda; class Insecta; order Lepidoptera; family Noctuidae; genus Mythimna; species Mythimna impura. Next base: position 24,175,630 of record LR990346.1, on the reverse strand, counting down.
GAGCGACAGGTTCTGGGTAAAGGGCGGTTTCGACCCCCGTGACGTTTAGCGTAACGAGGGTCAGACAGCAGACTTAAATGCGTGGGTGGTAATGAAAATATTTCCATTCTATGAACTGGGTAGCCTGTCTAATAAAACTAATTCCCAGACATATAAAGTTGATAAATTCAACTTAAGAATTGAATTATTTGTTGACATTCTCAGAGTCTGTACTATCAATAACAAACACGAAACGGCTATTGGTGTTCTTCAGGGCAGAATTTTGGGAACTTAAGGCTCTGATATCAATATAAACTTGTCTCGTGATCCAAAGAAAATATTAAAGCTTGAGATAGGCAGACTTATTCTATCAATGTAAGTATACTCCATTTGTTTAGGTAGTTAACTAAACGTAAAAAATCTTGATATAATATCTTTTTATTTTTCAAAAATCGTATAAAAGACATACAAAGATTATTTAAATTTTGTTAATTACCAAACATAGGTTAGTATAGGTACATACGTAAATAAGTAAATAATAAATTATTATTGTAAACATTTTTAGATAAAATTTTTTCACAACTTTTAGATAAAAGACATGTCAAGATTGTTTATACTTAGTTAATTACCTAAACAGATGGAGTATAGATATCCTAAGCCTACTCCATTCATGAAGATATCCCATCTACAATACATATGATCATTGCCAGGTTTTGCGTCAAATATTCAACGCATGAAATCTGCCTAAGTGCCGACACCCCTTACACATACAGGCTCACAGCCCATCCCGGTGCAGGCGAGGGTCAAGGGCGAGGGCGGGCGGACGATCGATCCCTTCACCCCGTCCCGCCCCGCGCACACCCCTCACACGTCCTCCTGACTAGACTGGTATGCGGTTCCGAACCAACTTACTAATACAACTGTTCTAGCATAAGGTTCGTAGTCTTTGGTTCCAGATTGGCTTGGCATATCACTAGCATATCTGAGCTCTGAGATATTGAATTTGTCTAGAATTTTGCTGCATAAATGATTTAGGTGTAATGCAATTGATGCGGGGTTCCAATGTTCCATTTCGCTATCGAAATCAATATCTTAAGGTATCATCAACCCGATATCCGCAGATGGGATATGCAGAGTGAGACGGACATAAGTAATTACACAGATAGATACACCCATCACAAGTTATATTTTAAATTAATCTTTGGCAATATACGAAATCTAACTTTGGCTGGCCTATTTAAGTAACTTCATCGTGTGCTAAAGACCTAATGTGACTTTGGGGTTGATCACCCCAATTTAGCAGTTCACTTTTATTTAACCTAAAAAAAGATGCCTAAAAGCGATCTATCAACTCTTATTTCAAAATGTTAGCTCAGCTCATTCTAAAACAAACACATAAATCACCCAAAAACCAGCCGCTATTTTTATTCAGAATAGCAAAAATCCATCTCTTTTGCCTTTCACTGACAGGCTGATAAAAAATGCCCACAAAAGGACAGCCTGTCCTGTCCGCCCTTCATCACAGACGTCCTTTTGTCTCACGGCCATATTAATGGATCTATCCAAATAAAAATATATCTTGCGTGATTGTGATAGGACCTATTTTAGCTATATGTGTTTCCATTTTTCATATATGGCTGAACTTCTAAATGTGGAAGTAGGCCAGTTTGCATCAGATCGCTGTCCAGTGACGCGATCATACGTGAAATGTGATCATGGACAATTAAGTTCTGTCCTACTTACAGCTGAATTGCAACTGCAGTGTGAGTTGCGAATTTGTCTACAAAGGATCTAGATGCTATTTAGCCGACTGCGGCAGAATGAGGGTTATGTTTTCGGAGTGCATAAGTATGTATGTCAGTACGTATATTTCTTTGGCACGCCCTAGAGCCTAAAAGGCTTGTTGCATATTAGGTTGAGAAGTGTCGTAAGATTTATCTTAGTTGTCAGAGTGACACTGTATAAGTAAGTAGGGACACCAAATTATTAAAAAAATAAAATGACGGATTTTTGGTGCCAAATTATACATTTTTTCGTCACATCATGTAGATTGTAGGCAAAGAGAATTAATTGAAATAAAGGGATCCAGTTCTTGTTTCTAACTTAATATTTGTTTTTTGCGGTCGTGTTTTTTCTCATCGTCAACTGTTTTTTTTTTATTTTAACAGACTATTATTATATATGTCGGTGAAGTCAATAGTACGGAAGCTTGAGAACGAATGAACGAGCTAAGTGAAAAGTGACACATGTCACTTTGACAGAATCCGCGTTGACGTTTGCACGAACCGAGTAGATAAAAGGGCCGACCGCAGAGGTCCGTGGCTCATTCCTCTGTCGGCAGCCATGCGTACAACGTCTAAGTGTCGGGGACTGTCTCACTGCTCGTTGTGTAAAGTGAATACCTAAAGCTTGCATCATAATAAATCAGTTGTGTGATCTGAAATAGTTTGTTTATTGCTCGTTACCCAGCCATCGCCCACAAGACATAGTCTCTGGACAGAGCTTCAATGATGATCGGCACCCTGCGCCGACATCAGAAGTGGGATTCCGAGCAAATAAACAAGAGCAGCACGAAGGTTACGTAACGCCGGTCACGAAGAAAATAGCAAGAGCCAAGACAAGTAGCAGTCATTATTTGAAATGGAAAATTAGAAAGTGAAGACCTGGAATGAAGCACTGGACCGAATAAGATTCAAAGTTTCGTTAATCAATGTCATTATCAGTTTTGGTCTGATTAGGTTTTTTCTGGGTTTTTCCCTAATCCTGAGCAACGAATGTTGAACCATGATGACATTGTTTCCCCAGAAAGAAATAGGAACTGACTAAATCACCGTGTACTACCCAGATTGTGACCGGGACAAGACCGACGCAAATGCATGTTCACGATGTACCATTTTCCGATACGTGCTTTGCTGATAATCCGAAGTCACCAGTGATTACAGCAAGAATTACAAACTTTTAGTTACCTGAAGTGTAAAATGCAAAGTGCAGTGCGTGTGTGTGTGCATGCCTGAGATGCAGTGTGTCAAGTGCGCTACCAGATCAGAAAATATTTGACACAAAACGTATGAAGACATCTCAAACGTCACCTGTCAAATGTTTCCACTGTGGAAAAATTGGACGAAGCAGGCTGTGTTTTCATAAGCAAGAAGCAGTAGGAAACCGACAGAATAACGTGATATTCAAGCTGCAAGACTCAATCCCATGGTCAGCCACATCGTATGCTGCAAATGTGGAGAACAAGGTCACATCTCCTTCCGGTGTCCTGATGAAAGTGACGCAGCGGTGACGGTGACGCCAAGGCATCACGTAGCAAGCGAGAGGTTGACTGACGGGTGTTGTCGATCCTACGCCAGGAACAAGGTCAGGTATTCACATTCCATTTTAATTCTGGTGCTGAGTGTTGTCTCTCTTTCAGTTTAAAGTCTGTCATCACTATTTCACGGCAAACGTAAACACAGTATTGTTACAATGAAGGGTCAGTTCAGTGTGTTCAGATCTATTTGCGAAGTGATATTTTGGCCGTGAAATATTGTTGCAAGGGTTCAGTTCAAATAGTAAAAATTGCTAAAGTTCACGACGTAAACAATTGTAATTACAACTACCCTCATTAGATCCAGTAGATACCTTTTCGATTTTTTTATGACAGTGATAATTCCTCCATAGATAATTTTGACGATATTGACACTGACGTGTGACGTGTATCGGTATGCTACAAACGCGTGTTGTAAAAAGTAAACTTATCCGTTTGATTGACTCGTATTTGACTGTATAAAGATGACCATAGCGGTCTAGCGCGGAAGAATTAATAATGCGTGAGCGGGTAGATGATTGTTGCTGGCAAATATTATTCGACCGAGTAATTCGGTGTTTGTTAGCTCTTTTGACTTAAAAAACTCGACCGGTCAGATATAATGAGCAAAGATTACTGTGAACTAAATAACAATGTGCCTAACCGAGATACCACTTACCTTAGACAAAATAACTCGTTTAAATAGTGCGCGTTATTTTACAAAATTAGATTGTGTATCAGGCTTTCAGTAGTATGATAGCGGACAGCCGGTACAAATATTTGACCATGCCAATCAGTTTCAAAATGCGATCTGAGTTTTCCAACGGACGATTGTAGTTGTTCTAGGCGAATCGGTAAATGCCTACGTCGTAGTTTGAGTTGTGAATATTATGATTATTTAGGAAACTATTAAGAGGGACGTCGGGAGACTTAATGTAATTTTACAAACGTTGACTAAAGCCGGATTTTCATTAAATTTGAGAAAAATGGTTGTTTTTGATAATGCAACTCAAGTTACTAGGGTATGAAATTAAGTCAAGTAGTGAAGTTAGGAGGAATAGGACCTAATAGCAGAAAGCAGGTGATGCCCTGTAGTAGTACCATACGTGAGTTATCCTCGTTTACGTTGGTGCGTAAACGAGATGAGTCGTTGTAGCGACGCCTGTAGTGAGTTATCCTCGTTTACGTTGGTGCGTAAACGAGATGAGTCGTTGTAGCGACGCAATTAGTGAGTTATCCTCGTTTACGTTGGTGCGTAAACGAGATGAGTCGTTGTAGCGACGCCTGTAGTGAGTTATCCTCGTTTACGTTGGTGCGTAAACGAGATGAGTCATTGTAGCGACGCCTGTAGTGAGTTATCCTCGTTTACGTTGGTGCGTAAACGAGAGGAGTCGTTGGTGCGACTCCTGTAGCGAGTTAACCACGTTTGCGTTGGTGCGTAAACGATTTGGATTTATGGTTGGATTGGGAATTTCATTATACATAGTCACTCATGATCAGGATGTCTAGTGTGTGTGAGAGTTTACATGTTTGGGAGCGCACTCACGGTGCGAGAGTAGTTCCTGATGTTTGTCAGGAGTGACCGAGCTATATGATACTGCGAGATGTATTTTGTTTCAGATCAACACACAGAGACCGACGCCTTGTTTGGAAGTCTCGTCAGTGGACCGTCTTCTGGCTGAGGTGGTGAACTGGTGGTGATGAACACAGCGACGGATGTCTTGTTGGGACGTCTCGTCAATGGATATCTTCCAGCTGAGGTGACGATGATGACTAACACACAGGGACGTGTGTTCCGCAGGATGGCCGTGTCGGTGAAGTCAATAGTACGGAAGCTTGAGAACGAATGAACGAGCTAAGTGAAAAGTGACACATGTCACTTTGACAGAATCCGCGTTGACGTTTGCACGAACCGAGTAGATAAAAGGGCCGACCGCAGAGGTCCGTGGCTCATTCCTCTGTCGGCAGCCATGCGTACAACGTCTAAGTGTCGGGGACTGTCTCACTGCTCGTTGTGTAAAGTAAACCTAAAGCTAGCGCTAGCTAGCTAGCGTTGCCTAAAGCTTGCATCATAATAAATCAGTTGTGTGATCTGAAATAGTTTGTTTATTGCTCGTTACCCAGCCATCGCCCACAAGACATAGTCTCTGGACAGAGCTTCAATGATGATCGGCACCCTGCGCCGACATATATATTAATATTAAACTTATTTTGATTCTTTTTTTTAGTGAAGTCGGTTATTTTTTTATTTTTTTTATTTCACACTCTTTAGTTGCGATACTTCTTATAACCAGAGTGCCTATTTCTCATGACAATTCCAATTAACCCAATCACTACTAGGATACATTGTTTTATTATGAAGTTTCCGTGTCTACCTTCCATCTTCCGGCTCCATCATCAGATCAGTACCTTATAGCCAAAATGCATGTCATGACAATTCTAATAAGCCCAAACACGGCCGATGATACCATTTTCAGCATAACTATTCAGAACCATTTATTTATTTGTATTGTCATAGTCGCTTAACTATCTTCATTGTGATATCTATGTGAGTATGAAATTCCGTTGGCCATTACTGGTCTTCTTCATCAGTTCCACTTCATCAAATGTTACTTTTTGAATGATTTACATTCTCCTACTTAAGTTCTCTATAAAAATACCAAAATCATTATATGGTTGCCTATAATATTTGAGGAGTTCCCTCGATTATTCATGAATCCCATCATCAGACCTGGATTTTGAAAAAAATGAGACCAATCTGGAAGCATATCTTTTAAGGGGAAAAAAAATTGCAAATCAGTCCATAAATGAGGAGTTCTGAGGTAACAAACATAAAAAAAGTAATGATTAAAAAAACACCCGAATTGATAACCTCCTTTTTATAAAGTCGGTTAAAAGGTACTTAAAAAATTACTTTACATTTCGGAAGTCGATTTTAAATAACGAAGAGAAACATCGACTTCCGAAATTGAACGTTATGTTTTTTTTTAAGTTTTTTAAAAACAAAGTCGAGAGACAGTTGAATGATGATTGGCACTTGAGTTGGAAAAATAAATTACCACACTACTCGACACTATATTAATGTTGTTTCTGTCATGTTTCGGATTTCTATAGATTACGACACGTCTTTCTTAGATAAAAATGACGAATATGCAAAAGACGAAATGCGGAAGACGATTTTGTTATTGACTAAAAACGTCAAGCGTAAGTTATACATACATTATATTTGATGTTTTTGCAAGCTTTACAGAAAGTTGACGACATGCATAACATCAATAATTGGTATTCAGGTGAACCTGCTAAACAAATTACATAATATCGTTATACAACTGATAAACAAGCTGCCAAGGCAGTCGATAATCGTTAAAATATGTAACACTGCCAAAATTACGATTCGGAATACATATCGGGCACTTTCATGTTCGTGATCGGCATTTTATTTCAATATTTATGACAACTGAACAAGAAAAAGACATTGGGTACGTTTTCAGCACATCAATCACATTATTAATTCTGTTATAATAACATCTTTTGTAGAAATTGTCGAATCAGCGGACTTTCGAATCGAATAGAAATCATCTCTCAAGTCGATATTTGCGATAAGTATCTAAGTTTCTTTTAAAGTAGATATCCAGTAAGGCATAATCTTAAGTCCTTTATTATTTTACGCTAGCTTTTACCCGCGGCTTCGCTCCCGGCAACTGACTACTATATTCTACTCCACCCAACTTTATCCTACTCTACGCCACCCTACCCTACTCTACCCTACAATACCCTACTCTACAGTATATTAATTTAATATACCACTAAACACATCAACCTTCACCACATAAAATTTCAAATAGTCAAATTTTTAAATTTTTTAACCATACTTAACCATAGACAACATTACATTTAGCTGTCAGTTGCGATATGTTATTCCATGTCAGTTGCGTTTTGTTATACCACGTTTTATGTCACGTTCCACGGGAACGGGATAAAAAGTCAGTCTCCTGGTTCTGAGCTACCTCCCCACCAATTTTTAGCCAAATCGGTTCTTGGGTTATAAATAGTGTAACTAACACGACTTTCTTATAAAGATGTTTGTTCAAATTTAATGTCTTTGTTTGTTGTAGAATTTCAAAATATGTAAGTAGGTAATTCACGTGACTTATTGGAGACATCATTTACTATGTTATAAACTGTTATAAAATATGTTTGGTAAAATTTACAATTTCTAATCCAGAAGAGTGGTTATGACTTTGGGATAATAACCTTACGAAGATAGGGGATGGTAAGATAAGGTCGAATGTCAAAGAAATGTTGGCAAAAAGTAATAAATTAGAAATTATTGTGAAAGTCAATACATTTCTAAATGAAGTCATGTTAGCGGCAAGGCAATACGAGTTTTGGCAAAGATAATAACATCCGTAAATTTAAAACCCCAAGAGATGCGGCAGGCGTCTATTGTGTTTTAGTAACCGGCAACATTCAGGATTACTGTTTACCAGACTCAACCAACATACTTCCAGATAATTATAATCCGATACTCAATTTCAGTGATAACGAGTTTCCAATTAAAACAGAACTAAAATATACGAATTCCTCGAATACAAGCCAGGTAAAACAAATAACAAGTGTCGTCAAGGTTCCTAAACTGCGTACCTACACATGCAAATGATTCACTCCATCCGAGAATACTACAAATTACGTATTCCGATACCGAATCATTTTACAATACAATGGTCTAACGTGTTTATATTCTACGCGTGCGCTAGAGTTTCCTTCGTTGACTCATTTCTTATGAACTTGTAATCCTGTGGAAGTTGTGACTTTCTTGTGTTTATAGGTATCATTTCAATTTTATATTCATCGTTTCGGCTTGCTAGAACTGCAACTACTTGAAGCAGTTTATTAGCTTCCTAGCTTTTTTCAGTAGTTTTACGTCCGTAAAAGTTGGAATTTTTTTCTTGGCAATGTATACTACTACTAGAATCATAAGACAATTTCCTATAAAGTCTACGTTCTAATCCAGGGCATGATCTACCTGAGCCAAGTTTTTAGTTTTAAGGCGTTTGTGGTGCGAGTACCGAACTATTTTCTGCACCTTAATAGGAAAGAAGACTTTTAGCAATCGGGCGTGGTGTCCCGTCGCTTCCGCGGACAAATACCACAGGACAGCACAAAGACGATAACTATATCGTCTTTGTGCAGCGAAGTGAAGTGTTACTAACATAGTTTTAAATCATAATTACTAACAAAATAATTTGATATAGTTATGTATGTTAGCCAATAAGGTATTTATGATATGGGTACTGTTTACCTGAAATAAAATGATTATTATTATTATTTATCTAAAACCGTCTTACCGTTGAGGTACGATTAAGTAAAAAACGTAGAGTTTTACCCTTTTTAACATTGATAGGATTTTAGACCTATCACTTGAGCACTTACGTTTGATTTTATAGCACTAGATTCATAACCCCCAAGTCAAGACAGGCTTCATAATGGGAAATGCATTTAATAAGAGAATACAACTATAAATGTAACAAATCAATGTATTCCGGTGATAAGGTTGACTAATAGTCAGTCAGTGATTAAAAACTTGTTAATGTAAAAACAGACTCATCTGATATCCGGCGAGTGTGTGAGTCACCGCCAGTTAAGTTAATAAGATAAATAAACATTGTTTACATGATGTGTCATACATACAATCATACAAAACATGTTTGGTCAAATGTTTCAATATCATTATAAGGAATTTCGAAACGCCACGCAGCCAGAATTCTGTGAAATTGTTCGAAAGTGTTACCGCGGCCCTAGAACCCAAAAGGTAACTGAAAGAATACAGGTGGGTTTTAATCAGTACAAGTCTGACACATCTCTCGATCCACCCAATGAGTTATTGATATAAAAAAGAAGTCAGGCAAGAAATAGAAAAAAAAGTTTAGCGAAGAAAAGACAAATTCAACCCGAGATTTAGCTCAAACAACAGCAAGCCAACGACCAAGTAAAAAAGCCTAGAAAATGATCAAAACGAAATCGCATATAATAAGCATAATCAGCCTTTTAATGTTCCTAATGCTGGGACTCAGGCCTCCTCTCTAGGAGGGGGGATGGGCCGTAATCCACCACGCGGGCCCAGTGCGGGTTGGTGGATGTCACATGTCTTCGATTTTTTTTTTTTTGGTTCTAGGACATGCCGGTTTCCTCACGATGTTTTCCTTCACCGTTTTGAGAGCAGTGGTGATTAAATAAATTACACAAATAAATGCGCCTGGCTGGGTTCGAACCCGCGACCACAACTACAACTCGTAAGTCGGGGCCGTTACCACTCGGCCACCACTGCTCGAAATCGAAACGAAATCGCACACACAGTAAATTAAATGAACATAAAAAATATAAAATGAAAAGCTTTTGAAAGTGCAATAAACAAACCCGCTGAAATAATCAGTGCATGTTAGAATTTTGAATGAATTTGAGAATGATCATGAACATTTGGCAGAAGACCTTGAACTTAATTATTTTGATATCGATAATACTTTTGGACCGAAAGAAACATTAACGACCATATCGGTCGAAATGTTTATGAGAAATTGATGAGCAGAAACTGCACAGGATGTCACTGAACATCTGTTCGAGAATGACTTGGCGGAAGTGCGGGAGAACGGAACCGACACTTGACTGAGTGAGAAACCAAATCATCGCAATAGGTAGGTAGGTATAATATAAGCTCACTTCATTGGAATTTTTGCATGCCAGTTCAATTTTATCAAGCTTATGAAATCATTTCACCGTAATCAAAATTACGCATTCAATTCGTAGAACTTCTAGGCCAAAGATCAATTTTTGGATTAAGGTCTTCCAAGTTGGTCTTGGGCTTAACCAAAGTTGATTGATCCCAGACTTGATTAAAACTTCGGAGAATGTCAAAGATTTAATTCATACAGTGAATAATGAGTGCATGTCAATATAGCCAAGTATAGTTTTGTTAGATTGCTTTTTAACTTGGCTTAGCTTTTTGGTCACAGTTTTTATTTTCTGAACTGTCTTTCCACAAATATTCGGCCCTATACATAGATACTGTACTGTGCCACGAAGCAGTTTGTTTTGGAAACATTACCTAGATATTGTTTGTAAACTTTTACAGGAGCGAGGTGTGTCATCGTCAAGTGGCCTATTGCATGCTCAAAGGTTGCTAAATGTACTTCAAAACTGTGCCTCTTAGATTAGTCATAACTCATAACTTACAAGGAACTGTATTAGTGAACTCCGTCGAGTCAACTGTGGAGTGTGGTATTGACTCATCGCCGTAGTACGCACGAATGCGACGGCCGTGACTCACCAGTCTCAACAGCATTGCCTGACCAGTGAAGCCCGGAACAGATTAAGCGCAGTTTAATCAACGCTGTCTAAACAACCGGCGTGTAATGCCAGAGGTTAGACATCGTGAACCCCAACATAACCATTACCGTATCATTTCTATGAAACTTTCATCGAATCTTTACAATTTAAAAATAATCAGAAAGTATTCGCTGCTGTGTTCTCACGTTTTTTGCTCGGATCCGTATTGCAGTAGGTAACAGTGCAAACAGTGCAACTAATGTTTCTTTCTAGACTTTTCTAGGTAATTAGTGCACTGCAGAAAGATTGAGATCGCAAAAGTTGCATACATGTTCATTCAGTTTATTTTATATTTTAGTCAATTTTCATTTATTTTTAGGGGAACCGTACCTCAAAAGGAAAAATCAGAACCCTTTATCTCGGAAACGCGTGCATGCATCGAGTTGAAATTAAAACCATACACTATAGAAATCTGCGGTCTCTTGAAGTTGTGAACAAATCAAACGAAAAAAAAGCACGGCCGTTTATGTCGCAAAAAACGTGCATCACACTCTCAAAGGAATCAAAATTCATAGGTATAGCCCAGAATCCTGAAATTTGGCATAAAGCAAGATCATATAGTATAGATATAGGAATAAATTTGAAAACAGAAAATTTGTTGTTACGTCACAAAAAAAATTTTTTTTGCGATTCGAAAAATCTTCGAGACTCCATTCGGAAATTGAACTATTCACATATGTAGGTAAGTTTGTACGGAACCTTCAGTGCGCGAGTCCAAGTCGCACTTGCCCATTTTTTTACTTTAGCAAGTCAATATCGTATATGTATACTAGTAGTACTCATCAAGACCATTCCAAAGAGCTCAAATACGATGGGGTTATCTTGTGGTGCTGAATAGTTTCCATGACCATTATTCAACTTCATTATCAAACCAGCTCCATGGTACGACGATAATTCATTGTCATCTAAAGTATATATCCGATTGAGCTATTTGGTATACTTACTTACTTAATTACAGTAAGTATACCAAATAGCTCAATCGGTTAGGGATAACCGTTCCATATTCCATTTGCAAGATTTGCCCAAAATAAAAGGCTGTTAAAAGAAGGAACTTTTTACCAAGGCCAAATTAACAACAAACCAAAATCTTTTAAAAAAAACTGTTCTGGTTCACTCCACACAATTTTATTCTGTGACATTGACTTTACGTCTTGACGTGTTTGTCTTTGCAGAAAGTAGATTCTATTGTGAACGGAGCACACAAAAAACAGCTGACGAATCTATTTTTACCGTAACTTTACATGCTACAAAATGTCTTACTACTAACGCTCTCATCGTTCCATCCTTTCACAAGGGGTTCACCAGTACTAATCCATCGGAAATGCGTCTAAATGGTCCTTTGTGTTGACTCAAGCAGCGACATAATAAATAGTGTACCGACAACCCTTGTTCGTGCGTCATCACAGCACAGTCCACAGATAATGTGCAGACAGTGAAGTGACTCCAGTAAATGACTCACTGGCGTGATATTCGTGTCTCCATGCGTCCCTCCTCCCTCTCGACGCATTAACATTTTTATATTGATAAAATAACGCTTCTTTCCTTACTGTCTAGTCGTCTTTGTCGCTTATGAGTATATGTTTAGTATAGTTATATTTTAGATAGATCCAAGGTCTGAATTTTTGTAATAGATGGAAAATTTTCAACCTGAGGTGATGTAATTATTGTTTAGTGGCATTACTGTTCATTTACGTAAAGAAAGCATTTCTGGGTGTTTCTTTTTGCACCCTATCCTGAACCATCCCATTCATAATCTTATCATAATGCCCATTTACTTGACATGTCTATTATATCTTCGTCCCTCTGTTATTTATTCGCTGTCTGCGTAATGACAACAACCAAAGTTACAATCGATTGAACTACATATCAATGGAGCTGTTTAATATGAAGTCTAGACCATTTCGTTCTGCCTTCTTGGCATAACTCCCTGGTTTAATGCTTGGCAATGGGATCTGAGGTTTCAACTTTTATAGTCTCACATTATATTTTCTTCGTCCCGTTTAGTAATGAACGAAAGTGAGGGTTTAGTTATTTACTTTCGCTGTCTTTCCTTTTTCTCTTCATTTAATTCTATATTCATTTTTCATGCACTAAGATTTTTTCTGATTCTTGTTACTTAATTGCGTAGAATAGCTATGTAACTAAGGTGTCTAGAAGTCCTTTTCTCTTTGAAGTTCTCAGTAGCAGTCTGGAGACATGGTCCCAGTGCATAACAATAGACTTGCTCTCTATTACGTGGGTCTTAACCATAATTAGGGAATTGGCAATGTCCATTGTACAAAACACCTGTGTTCAATCCTTCAGAGATTACAGGCATGATGTCAGATGTAATTTTATGATTAATTGCCTTTCTGGATCTAAACCAGTTGAATCGTATCTTTAGGACCCTTAAGCTTCATTAACTCAAAGTTTTCTGGGAAGAAGTCGAAGTCTTCTCTACACACTTTGTTGTTTATTTCTGGATTAACGATGGTGACAATTACACCCTCAGCTTCTGTTGTCCATCAGTAACATCTTTACCGGCAGTCCGCAGGCTACTATCACTTTCTTCGAACAGGTCTTCGCCAGACACCTTCACGTTCACCTGCTTAACATAATTCCATAGGTTATTGAACTCAAGCTAGACACAAAATACATGGGTAACGGTAACTCTTATTTATATTTTAAGAACTGTCTTCAACATTCCAAAACCCCTTGAATTAAATAAAAATGGGAAATTAGCAAGGTCTTGTAGCACGTCTGAAATTATTAATAGTGACTTTAGACGGGCTACAAGACACGAACACAATTACATATATCTGTAAGTATCTCCATTCTACACCAAATACCACGGATTAACGGAGCTTTCATTTTTTTTTTTCTGATTATGTTGGTACTGTAGGTACCTAAAATTATATCAAGTTTTGTTTTTAAAGAAACTTGACTGTTTTTGGTCTCGCTTGTCTATTAGACTTTATGATGGGTGTTACATAAAAAAATGCGAAAAAATTTATTTACCTGGTAATCTGGTAATTCATTAATTCAGACTAATTTATGATCTTCTACACCCATAAACTAAAAACGAAAGTTATCAAGAATATGGTGATCATGATCAATCGCTTGGCATCCGTAAGACGTGTTTACAAACACCTAGCTAGCTATACATGAATAAATAATTAATAAGACAAAATTTCACTTCGCAAAATGTGGAAAAACCTGTAAATATTGGTAAAATTATCTTTTTAGGTACCTACTTAAACCTTAAGGTAGGTATCTATTGTACAACTTGAATCTAGATCTAATAGGTAGGTACTAACAAGTAAAATGCACCTACCACCAAACCAATGCGTAGACTAGAATCACTGGTTTAAAAGTATAATTTAGGTGTCTTCAAGGCTAGAGTGAATAGGCTCATAATAAACTAGTGCGCCTCACCATCAATGGTCGCATCACTGCTTACCATTAGGTGAGATCGCAATCAACCACTGGTTTAGGTAGGTAAGTATATCAATTTAAAAAAAAATCTACTTAGTCGGTTAGAATGACTAGAATACCAATTGTAAACTCAACTTGGTTGAAACTTGCGGAATCATCGACAGGAAAATATAACAGGTAAGTAGGTACCTACTTAATAATAAAGGTAGGTAAGTAAGTAGGTTTCTGGCAGAAAAGACAATTTATGATAAACAGAAAGTAAGCTCAGAAATTAATTAGGTAGGTAGGTACCTACCCATCTAATTTAAATCTTCTAACGTTAGATTTAAATCGAGATTAAATCAAAGACCTCAAACGCAGGCGGTACAATTTCATATAAAACGACCAACATTAATAAGCGTAAAACTATTTGCGGCGTAATTGGAAATACAACCTTCTCAACTTGGCTAAGTTATTTGCCGCCTTGCAGAACGATATTGAATGGAATCGCTTTGCTACTAGACACAAACACAATCACAAAGTTTTGTTTGTGTTGGAGTGCGCCATGTACGAACAACGACCGTTGCCTGCCACCGTGCACCAATCAGAGCTCAGGATTTTACCGATGCCCATATATGGTAAGGCCATCGGTTGCGGCAAGCGGGGAACTTGGGCGAGTCCATTTCTATGGAAAAAATAATATCATTCCTTTTTCGAATAGTAACAATTGCATGACATCTGTCAATTAGGCCTGTCAGTAGGAGCATTTTGTAGGACGTTTTGAATGATATCGCGGTGTAATTAGTAGGAAAATTTGATAATATTTAGCACCTACAGAGGTCCGTTGGGCGAGTCGATTGAATCGCGGGGCGCCGGCGTACGGCGTATTCTAGTGAAGCAGATCGACCGACCTCCACGAGCGAGCGAGCAACAGAAAGAAACCGGCCGGCATTCATTTCTCACGGTTCGCGAACGCTGCGGTTCTTGTCTCTTGTAAACGTTTATTACTGGTAAGTAAACGCTATTTTAATATTTTTATTGATTATTTACATAACTAGGCATAGTATTTATGGCAAATTTCTAACAAGGCATGATAAAAAATATTAATCACCTTTAGCCGAGTTGTGAGTCTACCCGTTGTTGCGTATAACAAATTAATGGCGATGTTTAGAAAAGTTTATCGAAAAGTCGTATCTGTCAGTCAGTTTGATTAGTGTGCATCGCTGACATCACTCTATATTATGCAGATAAGCGCCACTTGCCGTCTATCCGCATCTGCAATGCCCAGCTGTCTTATTGGAAGTGTGCCAATAAGCGTTGAACTTTCGTTATCATCTATTTCGTGTGCATATAGAGTAAATACAGTGCATTACTGTCTGGAGCGTCCGTCTGCTCGCTAAATGTTCAATGTGAGCGCCGTTTGAGATCTCGTCGTTATCAAGAGGAGCGCTATCAGCGGCGGGGGAGCGCGCGGGTGTCGGGCGGCGCGCGCAGGCTCCCTCGCCGCGGAATACCATATATGGCCACGAAAACTCATGTATTGTGCCGTACTGTGCGATTGGTGGAGAAGTCGCCGCGGCGGGGTAGGGGCGCCCCGATAACCAGCCTCATTTATATACTCTGCCTGCCGCGCTCGCCGACATTCCACGAAGTGAGCTCGAGCAGTGGCGTTGTGCAGCATTTACCGAGGCTGTGCAATAGCGAGTTAATTTATTTATTTATTAGGACTATTTAATTAAAAGTAAGTTGATACAGATGTGCAGCCTATTAATTTTTTGTGATGTTTAGTGATAATACAGTGGCGTGAGGAAAAGTGCAATCCCATTAGTGTGTGCGGGTCAGTGACACGTTGCTAGGGTTGGGTGGGCCGCGTGCCGGCCGGGAGTCTGGGATAGCCGGTTGCGGTAGGGCGTGGCAGAGTCAGCTTCGACTGACACTTAGCGATATTTGAATTGGAACGGTCATCAGTCCAATTAGAAAGTAACTCATCTTGTGAACGACTTTCTCGCTCTCGGTAAGAGCAGAGGCCCGTCTTGGTGAAATGTGGTCATGCCGCGTCATGTGCCACGTTTTTTTCCACCGCACCGCCATCCATACATATCTCGCCTTATTTGGTTTCAATTTGCGACTTCGACTCCGCCGCCCACTTAGCATTGTCCCGCGATGGTTTTGTGTGGGTCTTCTACCCACTGACTACTTAAATGGATGTGATCTAAAGCTTGAAATACCTTAGTTAGGTTTAAATGTAAGTACATTATTTTTTTAAAGTGGTCTTTAACAACTTTCTTTTGTTAATTTCAGACTAATTCAAAATGTGCGACGAGGAAGTTGCTGCGTTGGTAGTAGACAATGGCTCCGGTATGTGCAAGGCCGGGTTCGCCGGTGACGACGCTCCCCGCGCCGTGTTCCCCTCTATCGTGGGCAGGCCGCGCCACCAGGGCGTCATGGTCGGCATGGGACAGAAAGACTCATACGTAGGCGACGAGGCCCAGAGCAAGAGAGGTATCCTCACGCTCAAGTACCCCATCGAGCACGGCATCGTCACCAACTGGGACGATATGGAGAAGATCTGGCATCACACCTTCTACAACGAGCTGCGTGTGGCGCCCGAGGAGCACCCCGTGCTGCTCACGGAGGCCCCCCTCAACCCCAAGGCCAACAGGTAGGTCTTGCGCCCAGCGCACCATCAGCATTGCAGTCGCTCTCACGAGCACTGCTTGAGTTCCCGCCTGCGCTCCGAGCTGCATCTGACCATGTGCTTTGTTTTGCAGAGAGAAGATGACACAGATCATGTTCGAGACCTTCAACACACCCGCCATGTACGTCGCCATCCAGGCCGTGCTCTCGCTGTACGCGTCCGGTCGTACCACCGGTATCGTGCTGGACTCCGGCGACGGTGTCTCCCACACGGTGCCCATCTACGAGGGTTACGCGTTGCCGCACGCCATCCTGCGTCTGGATTTGGCCGGTCGCGACCTCACAGACTACCTGATGAAGATCCTCACCGAGCGCGGTTACTCGTTCACCACCACGGCCGAGCGTGAAATCGTGCGCGACATCAAGGAAAAGCTCTGCTACGTCGCTCTCGACTTCGAGCAGGAGATGGCCACCGCCGCCTCCAGCAGCTCCCTCGAGAAGTCCTACGAACTTCCCGACGGTCAAGTCATCACCATCGGAAACGAACGATTCCGTTGCCCTGAGGCTCTCTTCCAGCCCTCATTCCTGGGTATGGAAGCTTGTGGCATCCACGAGACCACCTACAACTCGATCATGAAGTGTGACGTCGATATCCGTAAGGACCTGTACGCCAACACAGTTCTGTCCGGAGGTACCACCATGTACCCTGGCATCGCCGACCGTATGCAAAAGGAGATCACAGCCCTGGCCCCGTCCACAATGAAGATCAAGATCATCGCGCCCCCAGAGAGGAAGTACTCAGTATGGATCGGTGGTTCGATCCTCGCCTCCCTCTCGACCTTCCAGCAGATGTGGATCTCGAAACAGGAGTACGACGAGTCTGGCCCCTCCATCGTGCACAGGAAGTGCTTCTAAGCGCGCCGCGACCCGCTGCCGACAGCAGCCCGCGGCCCGGCCGGTCCCGCGGCCGGCTGCTCAATTCAGGCTTGTAATCTCCGTTAATTTAATTGTACGTAAGATATTATTGTAATTAAATCGTAATAGTGACGGCAGGACGGAGCGCGGCGCCGCGGGCGCGCCTCGACCGCCGGCCTCGGTACTGCACTCGCCAAAGGATCTTTTGTAATCTCATGAATGATGATTGTATGTGCTGAAACGGATAAGACTACTTTCTTACTAGGTCATTTATAAATTATAAAAAATAATGAAAATACAAAAAAAAAATCTGAAAAATTTACGTGCCTTTCATTCATTTTCCTTGCAACTTACTTACCTACACACACAACACAAATGCATGCTCGTTATCTGAGCGCAACGACCGACATTGACCCATGTATCAAAATAGAACGAACTTGGAGCAATGGTACAGAAATAGCCGACCGCCAGACCGTAACCATGTTTACTGTGCCGTAGGGATGCTACACCCAATCTGACATCGAAATTCGAATACAAAAAACTTGACACAATCACAATATTTATTTAGATCAGAAATGATAGTCACGGTGTCTGTACTTAGCATCACCAATCGCTTCCAAATTTCACTCACCGATTGGTATTGTACCTACCTACTGATTATTATCTCCGACCATTCATGTATTACCTATTGTTTTTTTGCCCGTTTTCTCCAAAACCACAACTTACACAATTCATTCTAGACCACAGAGTACCTACTTTGGTAATTGTTCTAGACTGCACTATCTTGCTGGAGTAACGTAGGTATACAAATAATTTATTATGATTTACTTCGAGAGCCGAGAAATCGACAATGATTATTTTGACGCGTTTGGTCCGCAGGTCTGAATAGGATCGCCATTCCAAGTTTGAGGATCTTGACGCCTGTCTCAAATCTAGACAGGTAATATAATAAAAACCCAAAAATCAGTAATATTGCTGAGCTGATAACAACGCCAACATACGCAGGTTTTGTTGCGTCAGCGTAGTTTGTATGTTTACATTTTTTTTAACAATATTTACAACTAAACACAGACAGTTTTTACAACTAGGTAAAGATTTCAGCATTCTATTTGTCAATAGTTTGATATAAACAATCGCTGGAAAATGCCAAGTCTTTGGTCACTTTCCCGCTCTCGAGGGTCGTAGTCGTAACGTATCGTACCTATGTTATAAACTGCCCTCTTCCTCTTATTTTCTTCCAGGTTTTCAACTCATACAGAATGATCGAGCTAACGGTAGTGGTGGTGGAGTGGCCATCCTATCCTATCTTCGTGATCACATTCCTTTTTCTATTGTTAACATGTCCTCACAGCCACCCCCGCCGAACGCCGGTGAACTCTATTCCTAGAAGTTGAACTCCACCATTTTAAGATTCTTCTTGGGATTTACCGTGGATTTACCCTTCTTTTCGAATTAACTACTTTTCTTCTTTTGAACGCATTTAAGAAGCTTTAGTTCCCTCTTACAGTCATAGCATCATCATGGGCGAGTTTAACACATGTCATCCTAGAAGACTCTCGCTGTACTGCTCTTCGTAATATTATTGAATCTTCCAATCTGTCCATTCTGTATCTTGATGCCACTCAACATTTTCCTAACGTTGTCCTATCACTTCTCGATCTTATTTTTGCCTCGTCTCCCGGTCACGTCGCAAAACATGGTCAATGTTCTGCTGAAGCCTTTTCCTATCATGATCTTATTTTCACTTCTTATAAAATTCGTCCTCCAAAGCATAAGTCCAAAACTCTTATGCTTCGCAATTTTGATGGGATGAACCTTGATCGTCTTCAAGAGGACGCCAACAATATTGATTGGACGCCTTTGGTTACATCCACGTCTGTCGACGAACAGGTTGAATGACATTAACAGGGAGAAATACGTCTCTATTAGAAATCTCAGCAACAAGGTGTGTAGGAACGCAAATCGCCAATATATCCACAGTTTTGTTCAAAATGGTGACCCAGCCAAAGTCTAAAAATTCCTCAAAACATTAGGTATCGGGAAAAAGTCTCATGACAAGATTCCTAAAGACTTAAGACTTCAACCTACATAATAGTCATTTTTCTTCTTCGCCCTTATTGGATAGGGCCAGTAAACTGCTACACTTAGTCATCTTACAAACCTTTCGATACCTAATTATCTCCTTTTATCATCAGTCAATTCACTGCTTCTGATGTTAAAAGGAGTATTTCCAATCTGGTTTTCGACCTAGGCATAGCACTACCTCAGCACTCGTGCATATTACAGACGATATTAGGTCGTATGGAGATAGGGAAGTTGACGGTACTTGCTCTACTTGACTTTAGCAATGCTTTCAATACGGTTGACTTCGACATTTTACTCGGCATCTTGTATTCTTTTAACATATCTCCATCGGTAATTGACTGGTTTTATAGTTACCAGTATGGCCGCCGGCAGCGTATTTGTATTGAAGAATCTTTCTCGTCTTGGGTGTGACACCTCTGCCGGTGTGCCGCAGGGTGGCGTTATATCTCCTCTACTCTTCGCACTTTTTATAAACGCTATCACTCAACGACTAGTTTCTTTCTACCACCGGTATGCTGATGATCTCCAAATTTATGCTCAAGCCCCTGTCGGAAGTTATCTGAGGCCATTGATACTATCAACTTAGACCTGGCTCGAATAGGTGACTGGAGTGCTGGGTTTGGGTTAAGATCAATCCAACTAAGACACAAGTGATTGTTATTGGTAGTTCCCGGAATTTGTCTAAAGTAGATTGGTCGAAACTTCCCCAAAATTTTTTTCAATAATACCACTATTCCTTTAAGTTACACTGAAGAACTTGGGGATCTATATCGACCGCACTCTTTCCTGGACAAAACAACTGCAGGAAGTCAGTCGTAAGCTATTTGCTTCGGCGGGCTCCCTGAGACGTCTTCGTAATTTTCTTCCCATCACTACTAAAATTGCGTTAGCACAATCTGTTCTTCTCCCAATCCTGGACTATGCTGCTGCCAGCTATCTTGATCTCACCCAAGATCAATTGGATAAGCTTGAGCGACTTCAAAATCTCTGTATCAGGTTCATATTTGGCTTGCGCAAGTATGACCACGTTTCTGAATTTCGTACTAAGCTCAAATGCTTCCTATTCGCCTTCGCCGGAACGCCCACATACTTTCTTTGCTTTATAATGTGCTATTTAATCCTTGTACCCCGTTTTATCTTAAGGAACGCCTTCAGTTTCTCAGTGCACAGGAGGTGCAGACCTACTGTGTGTAGGTCCTTGAGATCATCGGAAAATCTAAAATTAAGTATTCGCATGCATTCCACTTCTTTCGTTGACAAATCTTTCACAATTCAAGCAGCTCGTTTGTGGAATACGTTACCCTTAGAAGTGAGGTGTGCTCAAACGCTACCTACGTTTAAAAAAATGGTGAAGGAGCATTACCTTTCACTTTGATTTTTTCTTCTCCTGGCTCAATTATACATTTAATATTTATTAGTATATTTTTTTTTTCTTTGTGTTATTATGTCTTATTAAAATTTTTCTGATGTTGTACACTGACAGCCCTAACCCTGTCTCCTTTCTTTTAGTCCATCCAAAGGTTGTCTGTAAGAAATTGCCCTGTGCGATAAGACCGCCCATTGTACACATATTTTTAATTATGTTTGTCCTGTATTTTTGTTTAAGTTGTGTACAATAAAGAATATAATAAATAAATAAATAAACCTAGCCTATAGCCTTTCTCGATAAATGGGCTAATCCAACACTAAAATATTTTTTCATTTCGCACTAGTAGTTCCTGAGATTAGCGCATTCAACCGAACAAAATATGAGTCTTCAGATTTAGAATCTTGGGTAAAGTCTTACAAGTATTTTTAAGAGGTGCCTTATTATTGGTTTATATGTAAGCAGTTTAAAAAAACAATTCATTAAGTTGGAGTACTTAATGCTGAAATATTTATTAGATAACAAGAAAATCTCCCCAGTTTTATTTTCTATTGGGGTGAAAAGAAAAAATACAGGTTATTTATAAGGTGAGAAATCATCAAATGGAGCAAGAAGGAGTTTTACTCACTAAATCCACTTGTGTTCTTTCAATTGCCCTTTGTGTTTTAAAACCACAGTAACTCTTTCGAACAATCCCGCAGCTCTTCTGTTCACCCTGTACCCAACGACCCCTATACCCATTCACGCCGTTTGACGGCACTCACCGATTTTATTTGCTGGTTGGGACTCATCAGAAATCATAATGCACAAAAGCAGCAGTTTAAAGTGTGTACAACTTAATTATCAGGTAGAGTCAAGCCAGGTAAACTCATTTGCAATATTGTTTGTTTATTATTGACCAGTACTTAAAGATTATTTCTGGCCTACGCCCGCGCTGCAAGGCGACTGCTACGAAGAAGCTCCTAATAAGATGAGAGATTTTGCATATTTTTTTGGTGTTTTCATAGGTATATTTCGTGTAATCTGTTCCCAAATTTATAATATGGAAACAACTAGGAACTAAAAGATATCTGTCTCTGAAGTATTTTTTATTTAATTAAAGCATCTGTCCCCAAATGGGGGCTGATCCGTTAATAGTTTAAAAACCTTATAAGATTAAGGGCATTTTTTTTTTCATTTATTCAATTAGTATTTAGCAATTGTGGGATTGTTTATGTCGTAGCAAGATAGGCCAGTATAGGTCAAGTAATAAGATCAAGAACAACATGAGTCATAGTTTAAAATACAATATTGTCGTTAACAATGACATCACATGTCACGAATTCTTGATAGTGTTGGTCACGGTTATCGCAAGTTATTTATAATTTAATCAATATTTATAAGATATAATACCAATACTGTGTTATCATAAATTCTAAGATGAACTCTAGTCTCGGATGCTAACGTTATCTGGTAGGGTAGAAATCATTTTTCACCTTCCCTGCAGAGGAGGCTCGAGTCCCAGCAGTGGGAATATTATAAGGCTCGGGTAGAAATATCCTTAGTGCCTATTGGAATAGATCTGTTTTGTCTGCTTGAAAGTGAGTGCGTGGGAGAACGTCTTTCCATCTCTTTTCTGCACGCGTAATCTAATGGCGGTGACGTCACATTGTAGTTAGTGCATCCTTTTTCTGTTACTTGACAGTTTTTCCTTCGGCCAGATTTCATAGTTTACCAACTTGCTTAAAAATCGCGCAGCCAGAAAAAAAAAATTGCTTACTTTTGAGCGGAACTGATTTTTTTTTATTTTTGTTTTTGGATAAAGTTACATTTCGATACAAAGAATAAAAGCAAATGAGGCAAGTATCCAATTACAGTGTACGGAAACAGAGTACTGGACTTGTCCCAAAGAAAAAAATTAGTTAACTGGTGTATAAAGTAAGTTAAAATCATAAAAGAAATAAATAAAACTGGATTTTTTATCATACGACTTTTATTTCGAACATCACAAATATTCCACATACATAATTAGCAGTATCGGTTAGTTAAAAACGTATTAAAAATTAACGAGATAAAACTGTGTCAAAATTCATAAAATATCATCGGGTCTAGAGTTCAGTGCAATGGTCAAGACCAAGTTTATTGTCATACATCACACTAGACTTTGTACAGATAAAATCTTATTTCCTTTAGACGGTGTTGTACTCAATTCCAACAGTATTTAAAGTTGTCAAAAAATAAAAGGCCCGTTTTGACATTTGTATTTAGACTACCTAGTGGCTTGTCCGGTGTAGTTTAGCTACTACTATACAGGCAGGTCTCCTAATTATTATTTTATTGTTTCTTTCAGTTTCATTCCAAGGGTAAGGGTTTTTCTCAAATGTCAAAACGGACCTTTTATTTTTTAACGAGTTTAGGTGGCATACTGCCGAATACTCAAACATAACTCAATTTTTAGGTTTCCATACCACCAGTATCTGAATTGAGCGGCTACTTTAGCAAGAGTGCTTGCCAAGTCTCGGCAAGTTCTTTGCTATATGTATAGATTCTCAATTTAGAAGCTGGGTGCTGATGCTGTGTCTAGTCAATTTATAGTCTTAGAATTAAGTCGCTTTATGGTATTTGGGTATGCCTGTGTTACCAATCAATATAGCATCCTTGCAAGAAAGGCAAGCAATAATGCATAGAAAAATATTACTCCGATTTATTTAACATGATTGATCATTAACAAATATTTTTGGTAGAATTGCCAAATTTTTTAGACCCAGTAATGTTTTAAATTGAAAACAGATTATTGTTAGTGGTAACTTTTAACTACATAAATCTTAATATTAAAACAGTGACATGTGGGAAACTACTTAGTCTTATTTTCGAAGCAATCATTCGATATGAATATGAGCTAACAAGAGAGAGACGTGACGTGAGTCTTGGCCCTTATACAGTTGTTTCAGATTCGACAAAAAAAAAAAAGAAAAAGGTGAAGAATTACTCTATCAAAAATGTAATTGTCCCCCAAAGATGATTACATTTTACATTTATTTTCTTATTATCTCGTTTCACTATAGCGTTATTGTGACACAAAATTGTTTTCATATTTTATTTACTTAAAAAAAAAACCGTGACTGAGTGACAATATACCAGTCTGTAACAATTATTTAGTACGGAGCAATTGTAGATCAAAGAGACCTTAAAATATATGCCTATTACATCTACAAAGAATTTGGGAGACACAAATAAGATTTTTCTACTACTGTTAATTTATTCGTAACGGAATTTTTTATGCCGTTTTAAAGTAAACAAACTTATGGTCAAATGGTCGCGGGCGGTGTTAAACGCTGTTACGTCATAACAGCCCCCCTAGCCAAGTTACAACCGTTTCGTTTCGATTCTCTTTTCGTTGATCGCCTCGAGTCGGCCACGCCTCCTCTTCCTTTGTTCTGACCACGTGACTGAGCATAAGCAAGCTAGGGGGGCAGGACCGTGAAAATCTTTAACAAGCAGTGCTTTTAAATTATATACAAACTAAACTACCTTCTAACAAGATTCTCAAAAAATTCACATGGTTGTTAGGCTCCATTACTGGCTACGTTAGATTTTGAGACAATTCATAAACACTTATATTATATTGGCATAGAATTTATTAAAATCTAACTGGACTAGCTCCTTCACTAAACCTAGACTTGATAAAATAGTGTCGATTTAGAAACGAGACACGAGGTACAGTTCAAGTATTTAATACTAGTAGCTACCACGTTAATAGTACCGTAAAGCCGGGTTACTTTGGTATTCCGTTTTCCTATTGGTTAATAAGTTTGGGCCAAAGTTATACTCCAGGGCCAAAGTAACCAGACTTTACTGTAACTTTAGTTTAAAACATATTCCATAATTTCTTTTTTTAATAAAAACATGATTATTATGCAACAGTTCAAAGTATTTTGTTTTTTTGACCGTGCAAAAGCAGCACTTTTTAAATATGTAAATTTGTAGAAAGTAGTAAATTTAAATAGTAAAATAATTTAAAACCGACACCGCGTTTCTAAATCAACTATTAAAATTATAAACTAATTATGAAATAAAAACCTTAATTTAATAAAACCTTAAATATACATTAAAAATCTACATTTATAAATAAAATTAAAAAGTATTCAGAACAATTAAGCTTATTAAGGGCATTGTGCGGTCTCGGAGATTTCATCAACGTTATTTCACTGATTGTAAACACACCATACTAGTTCAAAAATCCAGAACACCTTAACGAAGTTACCAACAGTTTTGTACTATCAATATTAAGAATTTTAAAGATAAGGCCACTTTACACTACACTGAATATGCCTAGGAATGTTTACTATCCTCATTATTGAACACAATTTGATTGGACGATTTTCCACGGCTATTCACACAGTTCAATTCCGTGACATCTTAGTTCTTTCAGGAAGAGCTGTAGTGTGTGCTACGTTTCACTGTCCTTGATGCTGTCTTCCGTGGCCCTGCGGATGTCAGAGAGCGGGTTGCCGTGGACTCTGAACCTGTAGACGCAGGTGTATGTTGGGTTGCCGTGGTTACTTTCGACCCTGAGTTCGATAATGTCGTAGGCGACCGGGTACTGAACTCCGCCGATGTCGGTCGTCTTGGGGTACTTGACTGGGAAGTACTGTATGGCCGTACCGTTGGCATTGTACTGGTAGTCGCCGAACAGGTGAGGCTCGGCGTCCATCTCGCCGTGTAGACCCTGGAAGTGAACGATCAAGAAAAGGGTGATCTGTTTATTATTTGCTATTTTCCATTTGCTGTAGAAAATATTTAATCGAAACAAATATATGATTTCTAAACAAAATAGTATGATGATGTAGAGTGAGTTTTATATATATACTAACTCTGTTGTCTAAATGTTAGAAAATAAGAAACAAAATGCAAGCACACAACATGTAATGATGCAAACACGAGATGTTCACAAAAGCTAAAATACCATGAGCCCAACAAAACTAATTACATATAGCAGGTATAGTAAGTACCAAATTCAAGTTATTTCTCAAAATATTTTGCCGAGACCCGGGGTTTAGTAGAACACGCTAGGTGACCAGACTCGCTCTTCAATATCACTAAGGTTATTTCAACGGGTAGAAAGAAGTGAAAATAGTTATTCGCCATTTTGCGATTTTCGTATATTATAATGGCAGTAATTACAATATAAGAAAATCTCCATATGTTGACTGTACACACACCCAGGATCAATCCGTCTTCGTGAAATATTATAATATGTACAGTAGTTAGAAACAATAAAAAGAAAACACAAAACACGCATAGATATGGACAAAAAGTTTGGAAGCAAGGCACAAATAAAGTTATTTCATTTGAAAGTGGACTTGAAAATAACACAAACACCAGAGCATGCAGAAGCTTAAACAATTTTGATAGTATTTTTTTAGAGAATTTATAAAGTAAGCGTTAAAAACAATAGCACAGCTTTTTTTAGAATCTTGCAGCTTATGCGCTTTTATGAAATCTGTTTTCTAGCTAGATTATTCTTATGCCCTGACGAATTTCATTGTAAGGCAAAAGACGGGAGTTCGCTAACAGTTCTACAATTTAATGAAGTATAAATATAAGCTCAGCCTTTTGAATAAATATATACATATATATTTTACGTTATTGGGTATAATTCACTATCGCTGAGCGGCAGAACAAACAACAAAGATTTCTTCAGCAGTTTTCTAATAGTCATGCACATAAACACGAAAAACACAAACACAGAGAGACTTAGTAACACAAGCTATGGATGCAAGGATGAAAGTTAATCTCTTGAGAAAACATAGAACTTCAGGTACCATGAACACATTGACACATTGTGACATTCTACAACCCACACCGAATTAGTGGGTGTGTACTGCCCACTCCTTGCAAATAGGCTGGTTATGACATCAGTTTCCACTGCTGGGACTCAGGAATACGCCGTACTCCACTTTGCGGATCCGGTGCGGGTTGGAAGATGTCAAGTCTTCGAATTTTTAGTTCTAGGACAAGCTGGTTTCCTCACGATGTTTTCCTTCACCATTTTGGGAGCAGTGTAGATGAAATAAATTACACAAACCCGCGACGTACGACTAGAAAGTCGGGGCCGTTACCACAGGGCCACTACTACTCAATCAAGCGATGCATCAATATAATTAATAATGTTACGTACGTATACGGAGAAGTTCTTCGGTGCAGACTCGATCTTACCCTCGACTGCCAGCAGTCGCGACATATGTTCTAGGGAGAATCCTGTCACTTCTATTATCGCGTATGTGCGCACAACTGTAACAATGGACATTGAATTAGTTATAATAATAATAATAATAATATGGTTGTCAGTTGAGAACTTGCTAAATCTATGGATGCTATGGTAGGCGCCAGACAAAACCTTACATACTATAGTCCTCTCTCCCCCCTACCACGTTTGTCTGTCTGTATCTTCCTCTTTTTTCGTGTCGATTTTTTTTTCTGACCAGCATTTGGCGACTTGTACAGGCATTACATTATTTGCCTCGTATAAATCCTGAACAGTGCAGGTGTTTGTTGCAGGATGGGCAGCATAGCAGGTGACGCACGTCCTGTGCAGCGACTCCACACTGGCACTGTTTTTGCAGCGGCCAACCTGGGTCCATTGGGCACTGTAGTTCGTTGCGTCTAGGTCTATATCTACGTCTGTATGGACGCGATAAACTAAAAAATTACCGAACGGATTTACATGCAGTTTTCACAAATAGATAAAGTGATTCATGAGGAAGATATAGGTGTATAATGTACGCATATTTATAGTAGAGAAACCGAGAGTTTTAAAGATTTGTAATACCCGTGCGAAGCTGGGGCGGGTTAGCGACTCACCCCAGCAGTTAGCTATAAAGTACATTGACCTTTTCCTAATATCTTCGATAATATCTCTGCGCAGGTACCCGACAAACAAATAATGAACTGTTTATCATTACTGGAAAATGTAAAGGATCGCAATAGATGTCGATTCAAGATAGTTTTATGTGTTTATTTTCGTTTTTAAAATTAAGGATGTCAATAAATGTAATTTTATCTGATTCTCTCCAGTGTTATCTCTGGTCTTTTCGTGTTTTTGAGCCTGCGGCCTATTACAAAGGTGCCGTGTATACCTTACAATAAGCACAAGAAAAACATTTATAATAACAACAAGCATAATGGGCGGTCTTCTAATTTTTAAATAAAAACCATAGATTTTAGCTCTTTACAACATTTACGAATACTGAAGTTCTTTGGGCATATCTCTAAAAACGAGGACTCGATGGGTAAGACTTGTGGTTCATAGCGCGTTGAAGGCAAGAGAGCCTGCGGTCGATCCCCGACTCTTCACCAAGGCTACGCAGTCGGCCGTAGTACAGTGTGTGCGTAATGCTAATAGGGAGACGACGCTCGACATGACGAAGCCTTGGAGGCAAACATCAACAACAGCCACGACCACTCTGACTAAAGTGCCCCACTAAGAAGAAGAACTGATTTTAATATCTGTATAAAGATATTTTTTTACTTTATTTACATTTGTTCTCACATGATAGTAGCGACAAGAAACATGTAACCAAGATATTTGTAATACATAACATGATTGAAAAGAGTGTCCATGGAGTTTCTTGCACATTCTTCTCCATAGAGATCTACGATGTGGAATGTGCAATTAACATAATTTTTTTGACTAGCTTCTGTCAGTCGATTCACCCCCATGATACAGTTTTTCCATACAAACTTTGGATCCCCGTTTCATACCCTTAGGGGGTGAAATTTGGAAATTCCTCTCTTAGTGCTCGCTTACGTCATATAAGGCAGCCTTGTGCAAAATTTAACGCTCCTAGTCCCAGTAATTTCGGTTGTGCGTTGATATGTCAGTCAGCCAGTTTCTCCTTTTATATATTTACTTCTTGACTGACTGAACGACGAAAGACGTGACGTTTTAAAGAAGAAAGCCAAGAAAGCCGTGGCAATAGCAAAATCAAAAGCCCAGGACAAACTATATGACGCACTGGACAGTCCTGCAGGCCAAAAAGAGCTATACCGGCTTACTAGAATAAGAGAGAGAAAGGCGAGGGATGTTTGTCATGTAAAATGTATAAGAGATGAAACTGGAATGGTTCTATCGGATGATGAAAAAATCAGAAAGAGGTGGAAGGAATATTTTGAAAGATTGATGAATGAAGAAAATAATTGGAGTGGGGTGTTAGAGAATAAACCAGTGAATGTGGGATTAGCGAGAATGGTTAGTATGGATGAAGCCAGAATAGCAGTAAATGGAATGAAGAATGGTAAAGCCATTGGTCCAGATGGAATACCAGTTGAAGTGTGGAAGTTATTGCGAGTGGATGGATGGACGTGGTTAGCTTTGTTCTTCAATAAGTTGTTGCTGGAAGAAGCCATACCTGATGAGTGGTGCAATAGCTCTTTGGTGCCGATTTTTAAAAACAAAGGTGATGTGCTTGAGTGCAACAATTATAGAGGAATAAAGCTAATGTCACATACTATGAAAGCCTGGGAGAAAGTTATTGAAAGGCGACTGAGAGAAGAGAGTGAAATTTCACAGAACCAATTCGGTTTTATGCCGGGTCGGGGTACAGCGGATGCCATTTTTGCTATACGCCAGCTGTGCGAGAAATACAGAGGTGTGCATAAAAACTTGCACATGGTATTCATTGACCTCGAAAAGGCATACGACCGGGTACCTCGTGAGGTTCTGTGGTGGGCCCTTAAGGAGAAAGGTGTGCCTGGGAAGTATGTGCAGTTGATCCGAGCGATGTACAGTCGATGCAGTACCCAAGTCCGGTCTACAGTGGGCACCACTGGCAGCTTCAATGTGGCTGTCGGCTTACATCAAGGGTCGGCTCTCAGCCCTTACCTCTTCCTGATGATAATGGATGCTCTAACGTCGGACATTCAGGAAGAGGCTCCCTGGTGTATGCTGTTTGCCGATGACATTGTGTTGGTTGCCGAGAGTGGCCTAGAGGTCCAGAACAGATTGGAGGTGTGGTGGCACAAACTGGAGAGTGTTGGCCTGAAATTGAGTAGAACCAAAACGGAATACTTGTTCTGCGATTTCGGCGGTCTCTCCAATCCAGTGCCTTTATCTCTCGCTGGAACACCCATACCGATCTGCTCCGACTTTCGGTATCTCGGGTCACTCGTCCAAGGGGATGGTGAGGTAGACCGGGACGTAACACATCGGATCAACGCAGGATGGATGAAATGGCGACAGGTCACGGGAACAACTTGTGACCCACGGATGCCCCTCAAGTTGAAGGGTAAAATCTACAAGTCCGTGATAAGGCCTGTCATACTGTATGGATCAGAATGTTGGGCTGTGAAAAAGACGGATGAAAAAAGATTGCACGTAGCGGAGATGAGAATGTTAAGATGGATGTGTGGTGTGACGAGAATGGATAAAGTGAGAAATGAGTATATTAGGGGAAGTTTGAAAGTGGCGCCAGTGACTGAAAAGTTGAAAGGGAATCGTTTGTCTTGGTATGGTCATGTGAAGAGGAGGGATGAAACGCATGTTACTAAAAGAGTTATGAGTTTACATGTGGATGGATGGAGAGGGAGAGGGAGACCAAAGAAAAGATGGATGGATTGTGTGAAGAGTGATATGAAAGAAAAGGAAGTTAGTGATAGTATGACGAGTGACAGGGCAGAATGGAAGAAAAAAACATGTTGCGCCGACCCCAAATAACACGGGACAAGGGCAGGAAGATGATGACTTCTTGACTGACTGACTTCTTGACATTTTAAAAGTGCCTAAAATGCTTTGAATGTTCAACATTAAAATATTGATTACAGTTGTTCTAAATGAGTTAATGTAGGCGGATATAGTGGGTCACGAGATGATGTAATTGCATCACACGGGCACACCCACATATACACATTGTATGTGATGTGTAGTATTGTGTAGTTAACAATTACACTTCAGTCATGGTAATAGAAAGTTTAAAATGGTAAAGGGTGACCGTATCTAAATATGTTCTACTACCTACCTATTGTCGTTTTATGTAACTGTACACTTTGTATGGTGACAACTTCGGATTGATATGGAATTTTAAGGTCAAATAAACTTTATTTTTAAATAAAACATGTTATTGTCTTTAAAATTTACTTATTATATGTTTCTATGTGTTTTGTTTTTACTGTTATATTTACATGTTATAAAACCAAATCCCCCATAGCGATGGGGACTGACAGGGGGTAGACAGACAGCGGTCTGTCTGAGTGACCGCGATAAACTCAAAAACTAGTGAATTGATTTCTATGCAGGTTTCACCAATAAACAGAGTGATTCATGAGCAAGGTTTAGATGTATAATACAAGCATATTATAGAAGAGAAAAGCCGAAAATTTTAAATATATTTAACACCCTTGCGAAACTGGGACGGGTCGTTAGTATCATCATCCCTGTGTTCCGAATTGCGACAAAAGCGATGATATCGCGAATCCGACCAATGCGCAACGTCACAATTATTACTAAATAGCCCTTATATTTTGGGTCTGTTAAATTTGGTCGGATTCGCGAAAAAATCACTTTTATCGTGATTCGGAACGCCTGGGTATATCTATAACCACGAAATGTCAAAAAAAGTGTTTTTACTTAATACGTGTTCTAACGTGGAAACAGTGCGTTTTAAAAGGCATGCAATACCAATGACGTATACTCGTATACCTACCTACTACTTCCTCCTAACGAAAAACTGTTACGAGAAAATGACATGCCTTAACTTCTTGAGTAGCGTAATTAGAGACACAATAGTAAGACAATAGCGCACGACCGCCGGCGTTCGTGCGGGGATCAACAGCTTAATATAAAGTTTATTTAAACTTATAATACTAGTAAATCCGAAGTTACCACAACTCAAAGTTCCACGTTTTATAAATGGCAACTTTATTGGTAAATACCTAATATTTCTTTATTTCAATCTAATGTACAATGGAAAACGATGCTGTGATGTAAAGATACCTGCACGGATCTTGAGCGCTGACTTCTACTTGCGCAGAAGTGAAATATCAGATCTCTTTAGTGGTATGAAGTGAAACGCGGGGGCGGGGAGTGCAATCCTTGTACTGTGGTTGGCTCGCCGATGTGCCAAAGAGTGGGGATCGCTTTACGCATCGTACAGATGCGTAAAGCGATCCCCACTCTTTCACAGAGCGCTCAAGATTCGTGCCGGTATCTGTAATGCGGTTACTCAATGAACCACCACAATCATCGATCAGTACAGTTCTTACCAACACTACTTCATCCACTCTCGAGGACTCTTATAATGCATTCCACCATTTTCATCAGCTTACATTATGACGGGAAAAACTACTTACCCAGATAGCCAGGGAAGCCCTGGAATGCCCAGCACTCGGCAGGCATGGCACCAGGAGTGAGGGCGTACCGCGGTGACGTGTACACCCACCACACCGGCAGGCCCAGAATGCTGTACTGTTTCGTCTTGATCTGGTATAGCTCTGTGCACTTCGTGGAGATCACTTGACCACCTAGAGTGTGGGGGAAGATGGGTTACCAAGGTTAAAAACATTAGGAAACTTAAAAATGGATTTTATACAACATATCCACTTTTATTTCTGTTAACTAATGAATAAGAAATATTATTATAGTAACTGGAAATAATTTTGAAAGTATTCAAAATACCTATACCCTATTCAGGGAGCCGTGAGATAATAGGTAAACAAACCATTTATAATACTACTAAATTATAGACCACAGATACTGCAAACATTTTACATAAAAATATGACGTTGTGTCATCGGGCGGGTTATAATCCGCCATCTTTTTCACTATCGATCAACTTGTTGATACGAGATATTTTCGTTGAATTCTTGTTATTCGCCAAAGAAAAAGCGTGCAAAGAAAACGCCAATGCATTCAACAGAAAAGGAGACAGTTACTAATTAATGTATTCAAAAACATGTCGAAGGTACCTACATTGCTTTCTTTGTTTACATTTTGTCTCAAGCTCAGATGAATAGGGCATATTTATATATATATATATTATGTTAATCAAAAAGTTGTTTTTTTAAAAGAAAAACATTTCGTAGAAACGTTCACAAAAATGTAAACTCACATACACAAGACACCCATACCTGGAACAACTATCTTTAGGCCTCCATACAAATATTTGTTCCGTGCGGGAATCGAACCCGCTACACAGCGCAGCAGCCAATTGTTAACCACTGCGCCAACAATGCCGTCACAGTTACATAAGTAATAAAAATACACTAGTGACGGTAAAATAAAATGAGAAGTAATAAATAAATCGTCATTCATTGTATTGTTGCCTTTCGTGATACGTAACTAAATAATAAAAAATAAAAAACTGGGCAAGTGCGAGTCGGACTCGCGCACTGAGAGTTCCGTACAATCTTACCTTTGAAAACAGTTCGATTCCCGAATCAAGTTACGAAGATTTTTCCGAATCGAAAACAAAAGTATTTTTTTGTGACATAACTACAAATTTACAGTTTTCAGATTTTTTTTTCTATACTTGTGCTATAAGACCTTGCTTCACGCGCAATAGCGCTCGTTCATCAAATATAAGATCTGTGTTTATGTACCTGTGTTAACAAAGAAAAGTGATTTGATTTACCTGCTGACTCCAAGGTGTAGTCAACCAATCCAGTCTTATCAGCGTCATAGACATCCAACATTCCAGCGACCACCCTTTTAATAGCATCAACATCTATGCCAGTATGAACGGTCTGTACTTCAACTTCCTTCACATATTCCTTAATCCTCTCAACAATGATTTCCATCTGCCTCCGTTCAAAGACCGCAAGGTATTCCTGAACCATCAGCCGGATCTTATCCTCGTCCATATCAGGCTTCCAAGAACTGATTAAACGCTCATGAATCTCCTGAGACATCGCCTGCATCTGTTCCTTCGTCACGTAATCCTTGTCGAAATACTGCTTCAGTTTAGCAGCTAGAGCGTCAGAAATGTCGTTTTGATTGAACACTTGGATAATGTTTTGTTGTAAATATTTTAGGGAGTACTGTTCGATTTGCGCTTCAAGGTTGTCGAGTTTGGAGAGTTTCTGGTCGAAGTATTTCAAGCGGGTGTCGACGTTCACCGCCCAACCTTCCAAAGCCGCCATTCGCTTCGATAAATCAGGGTCTTGTAAGATTTGTGGGGGCTTGTAAGTGTCCACAACCAACTGCTCCACCGGCGTGACTTCCTGGCCGTAGTTGTAATCTGAAACAGAGAAACTTCCGTCAGATCCTGTATACCCCTCTGTCCTTCCCACATAATGCTTTAAATAAACACAGTTAAACCGAGAGCGACAGGGAAGGACAGAGCATTATAATTAATTAATATTATAGGTATTTGACTCACCCTAAAAGTGTAGCGTCCATCGAGTACGTCCACTTTCTTATAGGTGATTTGGCCTCTATCCTTCCCCGACTTTAATAATATTTAAGGCAAAAACAGGGAAGAATTATATGGGAATAAATAATAACAACAGTATCTTACGAACAATATAATCAAATCAAAATTAACCAATTAGTAAAACACAATTTGTAGAATAATTGTTACATCATCGAAATGCAATTGAATACGAATTTGCTTATGAACTAAATTAAATTATAAGAACATCACATCAAATGTAAAGCGAACAAAGCAGGTTGTTTGTGACAAATAAATATTTGTGCTTATTTTAAATACATTACATAACAGGAGTATTGACTCTGGTGGGGCTAATAGCACAGGTACTATGTATTGCAAATAAATCCCTGTTTTAAGTATATTTCTTAAAGCATAACATTGTTAAACTAATGCGTGCATTGGCTGTGAACACCAGAAATAGTAGCTATATGATACGATAAAATTATACAATAATAAACTTTTGAAAGAAAAAGTAATTGACATACTGGCCTCATCAAGCGAAACGTGTTGTCTTTAACACTTTTTTCTGCCACAAATAAACACCTAATTAATTTTTATAAAGCTTTCATCAAGAGAAAAATACAAAATAGTTGCACAATTTTGAAATAGCCATTTTAGGCTCACACTTTAGAACAATTTCCATATTAAAAAAAAACAGGCTCTTTTAAACGCAATTACACATAAATAATCAGAAATTATGACTAGGGGTTAGTCTTTTTAATTATATCAATTTGGAAATAACATTAGCACGTTTTTGTTAATACAAAAATTTGTACCGAATAGTTTAATTACAGAAATAAGCTTAATAACTAAATAAAACTCCAAATTATGGCCACGTCATGATAGTTTAGGTACATCGATACTGATATACTGTTCACAGTATACTGCTTGTAATAATTGACTGATGAAACATTCCTGAAGTAATTACGCCAAGCCGTTCCATCATCGGACCACTAGACGTACGGCGCGACTCCACTGGTACTTGGTTGACATGCCAGCCTCACGCACGAAAGTTTTGGGAACTCATTCATTGTGCAGCTAAGGGGTAGAATTCCTTGCTGGGGTCTGTGATTCCTCATAGCTACAACCTGATTAGATTATATTTAAGTCAAAGAGTAACTTTACTTCTAGGCAAGTGTGCTCCGATGTCGACTAACAGGTGATACAGTGATCAAACGCGAGTCTATCAATAATAAAAAAAGTAAAGTACATAGTATTTTTACTTCAACCCAATCATTCTTACACTGATATGAACAACCAAGCCAGTCGGATCCGATGTGGCTGGCTCAGCTATTTGTATTTATTTTACTTCAAGAATTTGTTAAACTCAGTAGATTGACATTAAATAAAAAAAATAATATATTTTATAAATGAAAATAGATGATCTGTATTGTGGAATGAAAAAAAGTACAGTATTATGTTATTATTTAAATCCACTTTATACAAATAATATTTTACATAATAGCAACAATACAATCATAAAACAATATTTTAAATAATTTTCACATTTATAAAATTATAATCGTTAAAATAAATAAATAATATTTATAAACAATTGAATTTAAGCATGTGCACACATAATGAATTAAAAAAAAGTTTCATTTTACGTGATGAACAGAAAATAGGCAGCAATTTTTTCAATTTCAGGTACTGAACATATCCTAACATGTAAAAGTAACTAGGAATATTATAAATATGTGATATGAAATTCAACAATTATAATTTAAAAAATATACTTACTATTTGTTAATGTATGCACATCCTTCAAGACTTATAAGCACACATTTCACATTTAATTATTTTTATTTTATATTTAAACTTACATTTAATAATCTACTTCCGAATCTTACATTATAGTATTGAACAATGTTCGAGCATGAATATTTTATACGCGCCCATTTTTAAGTTTAATAACTCATAAATTGGCTACAATTTTATGAGTGGGAAGTGACACAAAGTTTAAAATTGAATACAAAAATTGAGCACCCTAATATAACGGGTTTGTACTTTAAAAAAATTGAATATTAAGTACAGAACTTACTGACTGAACATATATTTGTGAGGCAGGACTTTAAAAACGAAAAAAAAAATTACAAACGGTGGTACGAAAGTTTTGGATATACGTCCCGTTTGTATTGATATACTGTTTGAAGTTTATATTGGCAGACTGTGGTTTTGACAAGATTGTTGTTTTCTTGTCTTCTCTAATCTATGAGCCTTCAGAAAAGACGACATGTGAGCGAGGTATTTTCAGCGCACTTCGCAGACATTAATGATTTTTTTTTTTTATATATCTGACTTGATCTTTTCACCACTAATAGAGATGAAAGTTATTTTTTTCGTATTGATTTTGTTATTTATATTATACTGACAAATAAATTATTTTGAAATGGTTGCAAATTTTTAAAAAAAGTTCGAGTTTTCTTACACAATTATTTGACAGTTGACAGATGTTTCTGACAACTTTTATAGGATACATATACCAAAGAGCATCTTAAATTTAATGTTATGTATGTCCATATGTAATATAAACTGGATTATTAATACTTCCAATCAGCGGGAAACGTCTACTTTAACACAATAAATATTCACTCATTCTAAAAACCTACAAACATCACACGGAGAACACCTGTTGAAAAACCTGTATGTAAATTAGGAAATAAAAAGTTGTCAGTTCACCGTCTGGGTCTTCTTCCTCGAAAAATCCCTACCCACCTAATATTCTTCACTAAAAAATTTAAAAGGAAAATGGCCGCGATCAGTATTACTGTGTAAAATACCATTTCCATTATATTCCGGAAGTAGAATAACTGGGGGGAACAGACGTCGCGTCATCCGAACAAATCCAGCCAAGCTTTCTTGATTTCCTGGAAGCAGCTTTCGGCCACAACGACAACGTAGTCAGAGGCATCGGCTACTCTATTTTGTACTATATCCCTGTACTCTATGTATGTTTTCTTCATTTCTGGTAGATTTTCTCTTATATCAGGTAGTGTGATATTTATTTCTGGCATCTTCGGCAGGTTCGGCAGCATATCGAAGCTCGGCAACTTCATGTTCGGCAGAGTTAACTTCGGCATTTGTATCGCTGAGAACTCCGGTAAGTCTAGGCGGAAATCGGTAAAATTTACCATAGCGAGACGCTCCCAGTTCTCGTATGTGTAATGAGCTGTAAGGAATTAGTTTGTTTACCTATTGATATACAGATATCACATGAAGAAAAACATATAATTTTTTTCCTGTTCGCATTTTGATTTAAAATTGTTGCCATTCATGCTTTTGCCAAAAGTGTAATGTAACTTCTAACTAACAATTCAAAGTCCATGTTTCCTAACAATGTTTTCCGTAATCGTTGAGGGTTAAAAATACGAGTATATCTTTTGTAAAAGCATCACACTGATATTATAAAGTTGAATGTTTGTGTGTTAGTGTGTACGTTTGTTACATCTTCACGCTCGAAAGACTGAATAGATTTCGTTGAAACTTAAACGAGGTAGACCATATCCTGGGATAGCACATAGAATACTGTTTATCCCGCGAGTATGTTCCCTTGGAATATATAATATATAAAAATAAAGCGAAACACGAAACACGTGTCTAGTATTTTTATGTAAAGAATCTATGTACAAAATTTCATAACTGTATCATGAAAAATCACAAAATTATAAGCTAGTTGACCGCACAAATACATAGTCACCGGGCCATCCAGGCGACTGAAGGGTTGTTTTGTTCCCGCATCCAGCTGTGCGCTGACACTTCATGCCGGCAATGACCTGCCGTGACCTGTGTTGTACTTAGTGTCGGTGGTGTCCAACTTGTGACTTTTTTTTAAATATTTTTGAGAAAAAATATAACACAGTGTAAAAATTATTGGAATTGATTCAGTTACTGATTGAATTATATTCAGAACTATATTCAGGTTTCGCATATATACTACAAATAGTGTTGTATAGTAGTAATAGTATTAAGTCATTGATATTGCGTCATTGTAATTATTTATAGGCATTTTAATGAGAACTATGTCGATTATAAAGACGGTATTCATATTTTATTCCAAGAATTTACATTGCAATAAAATTCTTAACAAAGAAACTGGTAATTATGAAGTTATAAGAAAACCTTGTTATTTAAAGTAATGCTTATATTATATTATAATTGGAACATGACTTAATTCAAACAAAAGAATAACTGGCAACTTAGAATTTATAAGAATAACTGTTCTGTTCTCTGTAATATTTCAATGGTTGTTATTACTTGGCCTCACACTAATAATATAAAGGCAAAAGTTTGCACTATGTGTGTTACTCCTTCACACTTAAAAATCTGAACGGATTTGGATGATATTTGGCACAAGGGTAGACCATGTCCTAGAATAGCACATAGGGTACTTTTTATTATGGGAGTATGTTCCCTAACGATATTTTTTTAATCATGGGAATATATTCCCTAACGATATTTTTTTTTAATCATGGGAATATATTCCCTAACGATATTTTTTTTAACTATGGGAGTATATTCCCTAACGATATTTTTTTATCATGGGAGTATGTTCCCTAACGATATTTTTTTTTTATTATGGGTGTATGTTCCCTAACGATATTTTTTTTTATTATGGGAGTATGTTCCCTAATGATATTTTTTTTATTATGGGAGTATGTTCCCCAACGATATATATATTTTTTTATTTCGGTCGAAGCCGCCGACACAAGCTAGTTAACACTAGAAGCGCGGGCGTCCCAAATTTGACCCATTCCTATGTTCTTCCTGTTTTAGTTTTATTATGAGTAGAATCGCAAAGTACACCAAAATATGTATATATTACATGATAATAAAAATGTTGCTTTATCAGTTACCAGTTTCATTTATATATATACCTATCATCTCTCCATATTACTGTAGCAAAAATTTCTGCGCTTCTAGGGTTAATTGATATCATTATAAACAGGATTCGCATTGCAAGATTAACTAAATTATGGAGTTAAAACCCAAGCAGGTGCTTGACTTTGGTGTTATTTACTTCATCACCACTCCTCTTAAAACGATGAAGGAAAACATTGTGAGGAAACATGTCCAAGAACCAACAATACGAAGACATTTGGCATCCACCAACCCGCACTGAGCCCGCGTGGTGGATTACGGCCCATTCCGTATCCTAGAGAGGAGGTCTAAGACCCAGCAGTGGGGATATTATAAGACTATTATGCTATGCTGAATGTATCGGAAGACGTAGCGTTGGAAGGCCTCCCACAAGGTGGACCGATGACCTGGTGAGGGTCGCGGGAATTCGATGGATGCGAGGCGCACAGGATCGGTCGTTATGGGGGGAGGCCTATGTCCAACAACGGACATCTTTCGGCTGAAATGATGATGATGATGATGCCATGCTAAAGTACTTACATCCATAGCCGAGGGCGGGCAGAAGTAGAAGCAGGAACCACGGCCACCAGCGCTT
Organism: Mythimna impura; assembly: GCA_905147345.3. NCBI lineage: Eukaryota > Metazoa > Arthropoda > Insecta > Lepidoptera > Noctuidae > Mythimna > Mythimna impura. Next base: position 24,135,725 of record LR990346.1, on the reverse strand, counting down.
CTTAGCGACGGCTTTCTCTTGAGCGCCATAGCTCTGTGCGATGTATTTCTTGTTTACGCCCACGTGGTTTGGTGATAACTGTGAAGTATTGTGATTATTATTAGTTGGATACTATTGAGATGTACGGAGGGAGGTGACTGCATACATGCATATTAGAGTCTGTAGCGAAATGTCGAGAATATCAAAGATATGTAACTCGCTTGTGAAGATGGAGCGGGTCGCTAGACCATAATCTCATCATCAAAATATTTTTTTTGAACTAAATGCATATGATATTTAATACTAATTACTAAAAAGATTAATATAAGACTAATTCCCGAAAAGGCTGGACCGCTTTTGACGAGACTTTCACTGATAGACCACTGATGTTATGAGGAGTAAATTATTCCATATAAATAAAAGGAGCGCGACTGCAGCGCTGCAGCCACGCATCAGTTCAACAACATTATCATGCTCGAACCTTGCGGTTGCCTACTACCAAGTTAATCAATAAAAAAATAAAGTAAAAAAACTAAGTACAACATACTTTTTCAGCTTAACACATGACTTTTTGTCCGCTAGAGGGCGTCACTTTAAATTTGAGCAATATTTTCGAAATTTACATTTAGCCCTTTCAAATGATACCAAACACGGCGTATTTATCTCCATTTTTATTTTTTAACACATACTTTTTGTCCGCTAGAGGGCGCCATGTCGAGTTTTGTGACACGTCACGTAGCCTATGTTCAGCGGACAATGAAGACGGTTCTAACGATACCTCATATGTCGAGTTCCGATTGGTAGATTAGGAGCTATGAGGGAACAGATGAACATACTCACATACATACATAGCCTGTCAAAATCATAACCCTCCGTAGTCGGGTAAAAAGGAGGAGAGAGTAGAAAAATGTAGTTTTTCTTGCATACTAACAGTTTCAGTGACAGTCGTGACGGTTGTTGTAACAGAGTTCTTGATCATCGTGTAGATCCACACGAAGGGCGCTGCTGCCACCGATGCGCTCCGAGACAGTAAGCTTGCTGTGAACAAAATTGTACGCGCTTACATAACTGTGCAATATTGATGAAAATGGAGAAGTTTGTTACAGTTTTTTTTTAATTGACATAAACTAGCGCTTGACTGCGATCCCACCTGATGGTAAGCAGTTATGCAATTGTTGATGGTTTATTAAGAGCATATTTACTATAGCCTTGAAGATACCTAAATTATAATCGGACGGGAAGACCGCAGTTGCAGAAAAAAGCTATACTTCTATTTATTCTTAAACTTTAAATCTTGCCTCACAAATATTCTAGAGCGTTTCGTTCGATCTCACAAGTGTGATTCACTTGATCATAAATTCGAATCCTCAATTGAGCAAACGCTTATATGTACAACAACAAAAAAAAAAAACAAAGATATAATGAATAAACGAATGAAGTCAACAATTTCAATTTTCTAACAGGAATTAAGATAGTAACATGTCTGCCACAGTCATGTCGGATATATGGACAGTCTAGCCTGTCGGTGATCATCGCCGACAAATAAGAAAGTAAGAAAAGACAAAAAAAATAGATATAAGTAAGAGATTCGAGATGATATAAATGGAATCCGTATTTTTTTTTATTGAGGGTGGTAAATCACCAAATAACTTTTCCCGCTCTGGGTGTAGCGAGAAGGAGTGTTCTGTTCTCTGTTCCTTCAGTTGCCCTCAGCGTTCCAGGGCTGCGGTAACTCTTTCGCACAATCGCACAGCCTTGGGCTATTAGTAGTCTCGTTACGTGCCCTGTTAATGTCAATAGCTCGCCTTGTTATTACATGGCAAGTGTAAACAGGCAGGTAAGGTAACAAATTATTATTCCTTGGAGTTTGTATTTCCTAGTAGCTATAATCTGGAGGTCTTTCAGACAAGAGTATCATATTTCAGATAAGAATAGGCTACTTCTAGGCTAGCGTGCTCCACCGTCGATCACATGCGTGAGCATATCGTTAATGAAAAAACTGGGCAAGTGCGAGACGGACTCGTGTACTGAGGGTTCCGTACAAACTTATTTATGCAAACAGTTCAATTCCCGAATTGAGTTACAAAGATTTTTCTGAACAGCAAAAAAAGTTTTTTTTTTGTGACGTAACTACAAATTTAGTTTGCAGATTTTTTCCTATACTTGTGCTATGAGGCCTTGCTTCATGCCAAATTTCAGGATTCTAGTTCAACGGGAAGTAGCCTATGAATTTTGACTCCCACGAGAGTGTCGAAATATGCGTTTTTTGCTACATAAACAACCGTATCTTTTTTTCGTTAATTTAGAAGTTTGCTTATTTCACACCTTCAAGGGACCGCAGACCTAAGTATAATGGTTTTAATTTCAACTCGATACCTCCACGCGTTCCGGAAATAAATGGTCTTGACAGACAGACAGACGGACGGACAACAAAAGTGATCCTTTGAGGTACGGAACCCTAAAAATGACGTCAAATACGTAAAGGCAGATTGCCATGGCCAATTCACAGTCCGCACCTCTCCATTCTGCCCTGAGGCCCTACCACAAGTTCTTAACGCGATCAATTTTACGACCAAAACTGAGGCTATAAGAGCCAGAGTGGCTTAAATCACTTTTTCAATACCGACTTTATTTGAAAAAAGAAGTTTTGTTATTTCAGATAAAATTAGTGTTAAAAAAATGACAGTTGGGCCACTGTGGCTCTCATGACCTCAGAGCCAGAATGGGCAAACTGCATTTTTTCGATACGAATTTTATTTTTTTTTTAAAAAGGAGCAGTTTCTTCAAATGGGATCAGTATTGAAAAAAATACAGTTAGGCCAGTCAGGCTCTCATGGCGTCAACTGAACTATAGGGATAGAGCTGTATAGGGTGTATAGCTCCATCTTTCTTTCTCGTTCGCATGACTAACATTTTAAAACGTCATGGTAAGACTTCAGCTCCGCTCCAGTGGAAACGCACACTTACCTGGAAAAGGGAGAGTGAAGCCGTTGTCCAGCAGTGGAATATAGCAGATTGATTAGATTAGACAAGGTACAGTTTTGAATGAAAATAAATATAAATAAAAACACCACTATACCTTTCTCTGGTCTCCGATCAGTATAAGGATACCGGTGCGAGGGCCCCACGACCTTCCGGTACGTGTTCCTCGTAGAGGTGGCGACGGTGGTGATCATGCTGATGAGCAGCCTGGTTATCCACCAGTGCTGTTCGGCTGCAAGGGCGCCGCCGTTCCGGTGGGGGTAGGACATCTCGTCATCTGAACTGTCTATTGCCTGAGGATGGAAAAAGAAGAGTGAATATCATCTTAATAATTTCAGCCGAAAGACGTCCACTGTTGGACATAGGTCTCCCCCAAGCGTCATCATAACGACCGGTCCTGTGTGTCTCGAATCAATTCAGGTGACCCTCACCAGGTCATCGGTTCACCTTGTGGGGAGACTTTCGAACGCCGCGTCTTCCGATACGCAGTCGCCACTCTCGAACCTTTCGTCCCCATCGACCATCTGTTCTACGAGCAATGTGCCCTCCCTTAGAGTGAATATACCTAAATGTTTTAGTTCAAGAGTTTCTACCGTCGCACTAACAACGAGACTTCATTCAATCTGCCAAGCATTTCTTCCGAACTATATTGGGTCGGCTTCCAATCTAACCAGATGTAGCTGAATACCAGTATTTTACATGGAGCAGCTGATCTCCACAACCCAGTAATTGGGTAACACGAAACCCCTTAGCAAGACTGGTATCCTTTAAATTTCCTAGTTTCTAACTTCGGCTTAACGTTCTTACTGAGGCACCAAGCATGATCCAAGATTTGGCCCCCGAGGCTCTACCACGAACTCATAATGCGATACATTTTAATACCTAAACTGAACTGTTAAAGGAATGGAAAATGAAAAGTGAATATCATCATCATTTCAGCCGAAAGACGTCCACTGTTGGACTAGGCAGCAAGCGTCGCTATAAAGATATAATGCGTCTCGCATCCATCGGATTCTTGCGACCCACCTGATGAGGGTCGCAACTCGCAAGGTCCATCTTCAATAATATAGGGTGTATAGTAGTGATGCAACGGAAGTGTCTTAACGAAAGCGGAAACGGAAACAGATGTTAAAAGTAAATCTTTGCCGAAGCGGAAGTGTTAATACTATGAAGAAAAAGCACAATTTTATTTTTTTTAAACAACAGAAGGTTTACGTCGTAATCACGTCACGAGGCGCGGTGAAGCGCAGAATGAACCAAAAAATATAATAATAAAGAAACTCGTTGCGACACGTTTGTGTACCACCCCCGCCCGTTTAGAATTCTGTTATTAATTTTGCGGAAGCAGAAGCGGAAGTAAAGAAGCTTGCGGATCTTCTGCAGAAGCGGAAGCGAAAGTAGAGTTCTGTTGCAACACTAGTGTATAGCTTTATCCCTCTTTCTCGCTCGCACGCCTGACATTTTAGCACATCATTGTAAGGTCCTTGGTTTGATAAGTTCAGTGCCCCACCAGTGTCTGCGTCCTATGCCTGGGCACCGCTGGCACTGTCCTAATTAAGACACTGAAAATTTGAATGGCTATACTTTTCTTCTTCCTGCTTTTGTCCCGTTTTATTTGGGGTCGACGCAACACGTGTTTTTTCTTCCATTCTTTCCTGTCACCTGTCACGTTATTACTAACTCCCTTTTCTTTTCTTGAATGGGTATACTATTACCATAAATAATTGTGTACCAATAAAACCAAACAATAGAATACCGCCTGAATTAATATATCCGTATGATTCATACATGTTAATAATAAGCTGTGCAATTTAGAATCAATGTATGTGTATACTGTCTCGCAGCTTACTAAACTTTCTTAGGTTATTGAATTCTCCGCCGCTGACTAGATTCTTATTCATAAACATTGAACTCTGAACAGTTTTCACACTATTGTTCTGTTTATTCAAAGTAATTACTTATCATTTACATTTAAAAATATTAAAAAGGTATCAGGAACTTCCTAACAATACGACCTGTGTTCAGGAGTACCACTTTCTAAATCAAACTCTTCATCGAACCTTCTAAGACGATGGTCGAGGCTTGTGGCTATAAAGCCGTTGACCAACACCAACTATCGGTACAATAATAGCCGAAACCACATCCCACATGTCGACCACCTCGCGAGTTAAGTCAATAATAGTATTAATTAAATTAATTAATAGGGTACTGTTATCAGTCAACATTTGAAGTTGACTGATAACAGTTGTTCATTCAAATCTTTGTTATAATTATTATTATTATTTTTCTTAGCGTATCGATAGCAAAACTAGTTAAATTCCTTGCCTGGCCCAGTATTCGGCCACGGCAATGCGATCCGCTGATGCTGTCATTAGGTCCCTACGTGAATAGGTAACAGGGCACGTGATGTAGGATATAACCAGCACTAAAGAGATTAGAGCCGGTTGGCTGAGCAGCTTACAGCTTCAAATATAAGAAGAATACACGCACGCACGACTGGCTTGTAAAATATACTTTTAAAGATTTTTCATTTCGAGAATAGGTTTCAAAATTTATAGAAAAAAAACTTTTTACAAAAAAAAATACAACCGACTTCAAAGTAAAAAAAAACACTGAAAAGTGCAAAATAACTTTAATTTCGGAAGTCGGTGTTTCTATAATAGTTTTGTCTCTTCGTTATTTAACACCGACTTCCGAAATTAAAGTTATTTTGCACTTTTCAGTGTTTTTTTTTACTTTGAAGTCGGTTGTATTTTTTTTTGTAAAAAGTTTTTTATTTTACACTTTTTAGTTATGGTACCACCACTAAAAAGTACCCCTCAGCCAAACTTAAATACCATATAGCCAGAGTGCATCTCATGACAATTCTAATAATCCCAAACACGGTTAGATTACATTAATTTATTACAGAGTTCCGGTGCCTAACTTCAGGCTTCATCATCAGATCAGTTCGATATATTCCCCCTCTACTTTCAGTCAGTCATCGACTACACGTATAAACAAAGCAATTTTGCTTGTTACGACGGTTCTGCTGTGATCCTATGAGGAGTTCTGTTCCATATCTTCGAAGTTCATGATCAGATCATAACAATATTTCTATGGGACCAATTCGGAAGCATAACTATTCAATCAAAAAAAAAAATTTTCAAAATCGGTCCACCATTGACCGAGAAATCGGTGAACATACATAAAAAAAAAAAAAAAAAAAACATACATTCAACCGAACATATAACCTCCTCCTTTTTGAAGTCGGTTAAAAAGAAGCGTGTTGCTTTTTTGTGAGTATTGACGTGACTTTTATAATGAAATGATGTAGTATTGAACTTGAAGAAAAATATAAAGAAAAGTCTGCCCTTCTACGTCGTTTTAGTCAAATAAAGATCCCGATCCCGGGCCTACCGACGCTGAGTTGCAACAATATTATAGTAGAGAAAGCAGAGTATTTCAAAGATTTCTAACACCCGTGCTAAGATGGGTCGCCAATTTTAAAATAAACAGTTCACTCACCGTATACCGCCGCCGAACAGTACTGGTTGTCCATGAAGTGGTGGCAGACAGACGGTCGAGTTCATCGGCGCTGGTGTTAGGACCCTGCACACGGAACTGGGACAGGGAGCGTCGAGACATGTTCGGCATCGCCACTTGACCTGGCGCCAGTTCTACGCGGTCCTTCGACATTGGGGAGTATGTGTAGTCCGTCTTTGGGTATTTGCTGCGGAATAGAAAAAAGGGATGTTAATCATTTCATCAAACCGACTAGCCTGTTGGTCTAGTGGTTAGTGACCCTGACTGCTATGCCGGAGGTCGTGGGTTCGATTCCCACCCAGGACAAATGTTTGTGTGATGAGCACGATCATTTGTTCTGTGTCTGGGTGTAATTTATCTATAACATGTATGTATTTAGAAATATTATAAGTATGTTTATCAGTTATCTAGTACTCATAACACAAGCTCTGCTTAGCTTGAGACTAGACGGCGTTGTGTGATAGTTGTGGAATATTATTATATTATTATTATTATTTGGTTTTTAATTCTAGAAGTCAAGTGTTAAGTTTTTAAAACATTTTTCTGAATTTCTGAACGTTGATAGTCTCGCATGGATGAAGTGGAATTTCAAATGACATTTTACGCCTCTTAGCTGATTATGATCTTTCCTATCCTAAAGATTTTTATTTATGGATGAAATTTATTATTATTACTAGCCCGTATTGTTCCACAGCTGGGCAAAGGCCTGCCTCCATTCCTTCCAATGATCACGATTCCTCGCTTCCTCTTTCCAATTCAAGGAAGACATCCAGGTTGTCTCGCCGACATACGAAGAACATAATGATAATCTTCTACAAAATATAAACATTAATTGTCTTTATTTTTACGACCTCCTGCTCTGGTTGGAGCGAAAAAGAGTGTCAGACTTTTACTGACTATATCCACCTATATTCCTTCAGTTGCCCTATGTGGTCTAGGGCCACGGTAACTCTTTCGAAAAACCCCGCAGATAGATAGATATTTTTTTATTGTACACCAAAAATACAAATTACATTAGGAACTTAAAATTAATCTGTCACAATGAGCGGTCTTATCGCTAAAAGCGATTTTTTACAGACAACCTTTGGATGGATTTGACAGAGAAGGAGAAAAAAGATACGCAGGTCATACATTATCCTGTGATGCACATTCAAGCATAACCAGAGTATAATAATAATAATCTTTATTTCATCTTTTACACAAAATAGTTACATTTAACAGCTACAAGTAAATCTTAAACAAATAATTATGCTAGTGCCCTGGGAATAACTATCATTAACTTAAGTATGTATGTATGATAGTTTAATATTTGTAGAAGTTGCCTTTTAATTATAAAATCTAAAAACATATTCATAAGTCAAATAAATGTGCTTACTGATAGTCGAGTCAGTGACTTAAGTGGCTAATAATAGCCGATAAAAAATTGATTGACCTTTTTTTGCATCTAATCAACACACTTGGCAAAGCAAAAACAGTAGTACTAGTATGATGAATGGATAGCCAGTAGATATAGAGTAGATATATAACCAGTAGATATAGAACAATATTGAAAGAAATTTATCTTGCGATTTTCTTATTATTGCAATCCATACTAATAGGAGTTATAGACAGCCCACTGTGCAGAGCCTGCATGGAGGAGGACGAGACAGCAGCACACCTGCTTCTAAGCTGCCCAGTTGTCGCTGGATACAGGGCAAAATACTTCGGAAACCCAGGTAACCTCCGCGAAATGGTCAATAACACCAAGGCTCTGCTGGCCTTCCTGGAGGAGCTGGGCTGAGGTGGCTCGAATGACGCATTTGTCCCACCCGTACGCAAAATACGCGCTTAGTCGTGGAGTTGCGGATACCAGCCCGATATACTAATACTAATCCATACTAATATTTACACACTAGCTTTTGCCCGCAGGTTCGCCCGCGTACATAAAATATATCACTTAGGAATAAAGCAGCTTTCTATCGGTGAAAAAATTTTCGCAATCGGTACTTTCAGAGATTAACTCCTACAAAAAAAAAACTAAACGTCTTTATAATATTAGTCTAGTATAGATGTCAAAGTAACTCTGTCTTTTACGATTTCACGGTTAAACTACTGGACCGATTTTGATGAAATTTGGTACGGAGTTAACTTGAACCCCAAGAAAGGACATAGACTATATACTTTTTATCTAGCTTCAACTAACTAGTCCGCAATAATCAACATTGACGCGGACGAAGCCGCTAGCAGAAGCTAATGGCTTATAATTATCATATTCCACAACATTGCAAATGAAAATAAGGATCGTCTCTCCTTTGCAATATTACTACATAGATTTGCCAATATTTTAAAGAAGAAAAATGTTTAAGTTTGTATATAGGGGAGTAATCTCTGAAACTGCTGTACCGATTTTGAAAATTCTTTCACCAGCAGAACGCTACTTTATCACTGCATTAGAAGCTAGTAACATAATAATATATGATTACAATGCGTTCCAAATAAAAATAGGATCGATTGCCATGTTGTGACGTCACGTCATACTGTCAAATCGCAAGAAGTTGGGCAAATTTGAAGAACTCAGAGATGAGCAAAATTGAAGAACTGGATTCTGATTAAACTTTTTTCGTTCACAGTTCGTAAATAAATTAAATTTTAAAAATTTCTTGTTTTGCTCACCATAATAATTCTTCGATTTGACAGTATGACGTGACGTCACAACATGGCAATCGATCCTATTCTTATTTGAAACGCATTGTAGATACCTTTTTCATTTTGCACTCGTTGTTATGACCTAACACGTTAATTCCATTTAATAATAATCAAACGCACTACAACGTCCACTTGAGTTGTAAAACTTGTAAATAGAACCGACCATATGCAGGCGAGACTGTCCAATAACCGTAAAATACATAATAAAACCGTAACTCTGACACGAAACCTATAAACGGACACATAAAGGAAATACCTCACGATTTCTGTGCACCTTAGCCCTTCATACATGATTGTTGAAGTCAGTCAGACGGAAACTTATATCATTATATCACTTGAAGTGTAAAATCACTGTCCTATGCACGGTGTCTTTAGTCCTTAGATAAGTACTTGCTTCGATTAAGTTGTTGGGAACAGAATGTACATTTTACCGAGTGTTAAACGCAAATCTATCAACGTAACTCGAATCACTGACACTGAATGGAATGTCATTAAAGAACACTTCAAAAACTGTGTGTTCCAGTGATCAAATAGTGAATGTTTCTTGAAAATACAGCATGTTTCCAAAATGCACTTATCACAGTTGACGAGTAAAGTGTACTGCAAGAGTTTGGCATCGCTTGGCATTTGCGCGCGGCGGCGCAACGCAAATATAGAACATAATATCTAATTTTATTGTCACCGTCCTAGTCGGGTACTTGCAGGACACGTCATCTTGTGAGTACTTAGCCTTGTTTATATTTTACTAGCTTTTGCCCGCGGCTTCGCCGGCATACATAAAATATAGCCTATGTCACTCAGGAATAAAGCTGCTTTCCATTGGTGAAAAAATTTTAGGAATTGGATCAGTACTTTCAGAGATTACCTCCTACAAACAAAAAAAAAACAACTTTACCTCTTTATTATATTACTGTAGACTAGCTGTTGCCAGTGGCTTCACCCGTGTGAAGATAGAACATATAGGCCTATGTTACTCAGTGATGAAGTAGCTTTCTACTGCTGAAAGAATTTTGAAAATCGGTCCAGTAGTTTTTTAATTAAATAGTAACATACAAACAAACAAACAAAAAATCACATCTTTCCTCTTTATAATATAATATGAGAACTTCCAAGTTTGCTGTCATTCATTTGTCAATAGTTATTGTTTTTGTTTGTTTATGTTTTCATTTATTAATTATGGACAATAATAATTATCAGAATTTGAAAGATATTGACTTTTTACAAGTTGCTCGAGTGCTACGCAAGGTGTTAACTAATTTCGAGTTTGTCCTGAATTTATAACCAAAAGACTACAGGAGAACACAGATTAAAAAATAATATTAAATCTCCTTTGAACTCCTCCGAAACTGCTTGACCGATTTTAATGAGATTTTTTGTATATTGGTAGATCTGAGAATAGGTCGTAGGATATTTTTTACCTTCCTATCTCCACCCCCATTTTTTCTTTGATAATTTATATGGCAGAAGAATGTCGAGTCAGGTAATAATTATAAATACGAGTATAAATGGAAATTTTAAATACTGGTCGAGTCGGGCTTATAAGAACACGGGATTCTACGTTTCTGTTGATTAACGAAGTTGGGTCAAAGTTATAACTCAGGGTCAAAATGATCCGACTTTATGGTAATAAAATATAACTGACGATACGTGGGTGTAGGTACTATACGCACAACAATGTTTAACTCTTCGGAGTATACAAACATGGTGATATGTTGTGTTTATTGAATAATCTTACACGATATGTGTGTTTATTTCGACTTTATGAAATCCTTATCTTTATTTATTTATTAAAACTTAATGCACTAGTAATAAATACTGTACAAAGGCGGACTTAATGCCTTTTCAATTTTCTACTTTTCATTTTCTACCAGTCGACTTATCATTCTTCCTTTAGGCATAATGACCTACCGTAACGTTAAGTCAAGTTCCACAGTCTCCTCCACATTCATATAAGTTAAAGCACTAGTCATATTTGTTACAATATTTAAAATTAATAGTCCACAATAAATTAGTCAATAAATATTAAAACTTTTTACAAAAATTAAGACCAGCCAGCTGGTATTTAAAACACGCATGATTATGACAGTTGACGGTTCCAATTTTGAAATTATTATTACAATTACCCGCATGAAAAAATAAAATGACGTCATGTGGTCACGTTCCAGATCTGTATCTATGTAATTGGATGGACTTTAAACATAACGTATAAATTGATGATAATCATGAAACGCTTTGGCAGTTGCAGATTGTGAACAAATGTTCATAGTCAACAACAAACTACATATTTACATACTTTTTTACTTTTACTCTTTGGTGTGATTTTCAATATCAATTCATATCTCAAGTGTTTCAAGAGTATCTGTGTGTTCTGTATTATCGTATAGTGAATTACGTACGTAGAATCATTTTGCTAAGAACAATATAAATTAGGATGTTTAAACTCGATCTTTGAGTAGCCGACAACTTAAATAGCTTTTCAGCGCTACGCGTAGCTTTTTGCTCAACCGAATCGTGACACACATATGTAATTATACTTTTTTATGTACAGTCAACAAAACAGATTAGGTATTTCCTTTAGCTTCATTCAACGACTGTTTTACACATTTGTGCGATTGTTGAGTAATCAAGTTTTTTAAACTACTCGGGTTTAGGTTTATAAAATGAGTAAGACATTTCGCGAATCCGACCAACGCGCAACGTCACAATTATTACTCAATAGCCCTTATATTTTGTGACTATTAAATTTGGTCGGATTCGCGATATAATCACTTTTATCGCAATTCGGAACACGGGGTGAATATTACTACCGTCAGCTTAAAAAAGCTAGTTTTGGTCGAGCCGAATATTCAGCCATCTTTTAGCCGAATATTCGGTCACTTTTTGGCTGCATCAGTTTTTTTTTTGCCGAAACCGAGATTGAATCTTCGGTTTCGGTCTTGGTCTTCGATCTGTGGCCAATTTCTTTGTGGACTGTACACTATTAGGCACTGACTTGCAATTTGTATATAGTAAAAAGTCAAGCAACTGTCTAATGTGCCATACTATTGATTGCTATAAGCATGACGACTCTTAATCATTGATTGTAATTAGAATATGATGCAGGATATTGTTTTAGTATAAGTACGTAGTAATTTATTTGTACTTCAGATGTTGGCTTAGCAGCTCAAAAAACAGTCTGGCCGTCATTCTTTTGAGTAAGAGGGAGAACAATTGCGTTTTCTCCTTATTGTTACTGATTTTCCAAAGGTTTTAAATTAAAGCATATGCTTTGTCGTACTGCCAGGCAAAGGCTAGTGTCTCCTTTAAATCCACTCTATTGTGACATTTGGCCTTGCTTATTTTTTTATCTATATTATTTATTCTTATCATTAGTCCATGGTGGACCAATTTACATGGTCTGTAGCAGTCTTCATTTCAACCAGCCCACCTCTCTCCAGAAGCAGATTAGGTCTCCCATTTTTTTCAGGGTAACTATGAGGGAATTCGGTGATCTTATTGTTCACATGCATAAATCGATGAAACTGTGAACTCAAGGAGCAAGTGCGCCACCGACGTTTCCTCTGTCTTCATGCACTGGGGACTATCCGTGACTCCTATTGTGTGTACCATGTTTGCCCTGTAAACGTGATTATCGCCATATCCTGCCACTAGAGTCCAAAAAATGACAACCTTTGTCCATCTGAATAAAGGAATACGAGAATTTTTGAAAGAGTTACCGTGGTCCTAGAAAGCAAAGAGCAATAGAAGAAAACAGATGGGTTTTAGTCAGTTAAAGTCTGACATGCCCTCCTCTCTCCGCCCTAGATCAGGAGATGTCATTTGATGATACCCTACCTAAAAAAAAAAAAAACATATTTGATAAAGCGGGAACTACAATAAACCGACGTACACGTGGGCGACGTCTGAGTTGTACGTAACGGCGCGTCGCGTGGCGTGGGTCTAATGTAGCTCTACAAGTCTAGCTGCCATACAAAATGTATGGAGAGTTGGAGACCTACGCGCCCAGATCGGCGTAAATGGCCCACGTGGACCCAATGTAGTTCTACTTTAATACTTACTTCCAGTACTCTCTCGCCATCTTATACAGTCGCGAGGGCAGATGGTCGTTGTTGGGGTTGATCTCCAGCAGTAAGCTAGTGTCAGCTAGCGCCTGCTCAGCGAACGAGCTATCTGTCGAGCATGCGCTGTACGAACTTGGGCTGCCGATGCGGGACGACCTGTAGATAAATATATGTACTATTAGCGTGACGCAGGTAAGTTTGAAACGCTATGAGTGGATTTAGGGATAAGTTTCGAGCATGGTATGATTTAGATTAGATACCAATCCATACTGGCCCCACGTGGTGGATTACGGCCCATTTAATCTCCTATAGAGGAGAGGCCTGAGTCCCAAGAGTGGGAATATTATAAGACTGATTATATGCTATGGTACGATTGCGTAGGGCCTGCATAAATTGGTGCGACGACCTAGTGCTAAGATCTGGGAATCAGCAGTGCTATTCAGTAATCAACTCACCTTGAAATCTCAGGTAAAGTGACGTTATTTAGCTGTTAATCCATAACTTTAGATGGAATAGCAGTTCACTTCACGCTGGTCAATCAATCAATCCAATTATTTTACTAGTGACCCCGCTCCGACGACTACGCTCGGGCGTAAAATTTATACATAAATCTTGCTTCTTTATTGCTCTTTCTATTAGTGAAAACTGCATCGCAATACGCTGCGTGGTTTAGATGTATGATGTGAAAAAAAATAGACGCGGAAAGAGACTGTTTTATAGTATAATGAGTGTGTAAAGCTGCGAGGTACGCTGAATTACTTTTTGCGCTAGACCAAAGTACAGCTGGCTAATTATTGACAGCACGGTTCGCGCAGTGGTTGAGGGATTGGCTGCTGCGCTGCGTGTCGCGGGTTCGATTCCCGCACGGTACAAATATTTGTATGGCGTACAGATAAGTGTTCCGGTTCTGGGTGACTTGTGTATGTGAGTTTACATGTTTTTGAACGCACCCACGATACAGGAGTTATTCCTAGTGTAGGGCAAAGTAACAAAAAAAGAAAAAAAAAAAAACAAAGTTGCGCGGTACGCAGAATTAGTTTTTGCGCTAGATCAAAGTCCAGCTGGGTAATTATACCCTCTGCAAACTAAAAATTCCGCAGACTTGTCAATGATTAAATCTTCATAAATATAGTCAAGTGATAAATCGCGACTAATTAAGTATAAAGCAAATAAATGAGATCCGACAAACGTAAAATTAGGAAGACCTTGCGACTTCCGATGGCATTGACAGGAATTTTGAAGAATTTTCAGAATTTTGTTTACGTAGCGTCTCAAGAACTTGCATATTGAAAACTATATTAGAAAATAAATTTTAGCATTTGGTTTGACATTAAGATGCTCCAGGGTAGCCCGCGAGATTCAAAGCTAGCCGTACTTACTTACAAAGCAAATCTGCCCCCGAAGGGAACCTAAATCGTAACCTATGTACGTATGTATGTATGTATGTATGTATGTGTGTGTGTGTAGAGGGTACTAATAGTAGTTGATCGAGTAGATATCAGCTCTATAACTTAGTTAATCGGGGAGCTATTTGAAAAAATGTCCGGTGTCGCCTTTTGTTCGAAGTGACATCTTTGTTAATTTTAAAGCTGGCAAAATAGAACCATTTTCAGTGTTTATGGTACACAATTAGTACCCTGACATTTACTCCATTAGATACAACCCCATAAAAAGAAAACCTTTATCTTTATAAGTGGCAGGCGAGCTGATGAAGCCTTGGCTGCAAGAGAGACTACAACTTTGCCTGAGGATCATCGTAGCAAAGATCTTAAAACTTGATGACCCTCAGGAAGGTTCTAGTCAAGAGGTTCCAAAACTTGTAAAAATTGCAGTGCCTGCGCTGCAAAAAAAGTCGTATCACCACAATCAAGGATCAACCAAGCAAGAGCGGTAAAAAAGCGATTTGCAGGAAGCATGTTGTTTCGATGTGTAATCATTGAACAATGTACTTAGGTAATTACTAAAAAAAAAATTATTTTGTGCCATGATTAAATAAATATTGATCTGTCGTAAAAATTACGAATGGTTAGTGATAACGTTACTCGAAATTATGGTTAGTGGAGCCAGGGTTAATTTTGATGTAGACACATTTTGGCTCTAATTGCAGTTTTCTGTTAAAATGCGGTTATGGTAAGTGGTTTTGATACATTTCATCGGTGATTCAGTTGTATAAATAGCTGTCGCAATGAATTCGTTTCTGACCTTCAAGCAAGTGTCATCCTACTAGCATTTTCGCTCTAACAGATGTTGAGTAAATAATGCATTGTACAGGTACACTTGTCTGAAACAGCTTGGTCAATTTTTAAGATTTTTTTGTGTATTTTTGATAGGTCTGAGAATAAATAGGTCGTAGACTATTTTTTATTTTTCTACCTTCCCCATATTTTCTTTTGTTTTATTATAGCCTATTTTGTGTCCCACTAC
The DNA here is from genome assembly GCA_905147345.3 of Mythimna impura. Taxonomy (NCBI): domain Eukaryota; kingdom Metazoa; phylum Arthropoda; class Insecta; order Lepidoptera; family Noctuidae; genus Mythimna; species Mythimna impura. Next base: position 24,120,069 of record LR990346.1, on the reverse strand, counting down.
TGGTCAAAGGCCTTCCCTTTCTCCTTCCAAACCTCTCTGTCTTGGACGATCACTGGTTAAGTGTGCCCTGTGAACATGATCAGATCGTCACACCACCTTCGCCGCAGTCGATTTTTTCCTTTAATAGTATAATTTATATGGCAGACTAACGTTTGGGGGCCATTCAAGTATTACGTAACACTACAGGGGGATGGGGGGTCTTTGCTTTGCTTATTTTTGATGACTTGGGGGATGGGGAGTCTAAATGGTGATTACGTCAGCAGTATTATATTCTTTTTTAGTTTTTTAAGAGAACGATGTCGATGTTCCAAAGTCACAAGAAAATGAGTGGACAAGAGTAGACTAAGCAGCAAACATCGAATATCATTGAAGATTTAGAGACATGGAATATGAAGTTTGTTTTTCCTTTATTTCAAACCTTATTTGTAGACTCACAACTACTGCTCATAAATTAATAACGAAACCAACACATTGACAAATGCTTGTACCGATGTTTATGTAAGCATGGGGAGGGGGTGAGAGCTTTGCTTACTTTTGCTGACAGGGGGAGGGGGGAGTTAATATTTGCAAAAAATCTGCTTACGTAATACTTGAACGGCCCCTTGCCTGGTCAGCTAATTTTTCAAAAATATTTCCCCTGTGCTTATTTTGTAGCGTAGAGTTAAGCGTATCTTACTAATATTATAAATGCGAAAGTTTGTATGCATGGATGTTTGTTACTCTTTCACGCAAAAACTACTGAATGGATTTTGATGAAACTTGGTACACGGGTAGACCATGTCCTGGAATAGCACATAGGATACTTTTTACCTCGGGAGTATGTTTTCTCACGCAGGCGAAGCCACTGGCAGCAGCTAGTAAATAAATGCAAGTAACTATAAGGGCAAAACAAACGTAGTGCAGGACGTGTTCTAGCCAAACGAACCGTTGACCTTTAGAAGGCATTTGGAGCAGGGCGGATGCAATGTAAGGAGAAAGGAATGCCGTATCGCCACTTGCAAATGGGAAGACATATACATGTACTTCTAGGAAGACTGGTACACTTGTAGACTTCGAAGAGATTCGCAGAGATATATAGGGTGACTGGTAATTAATGTACGATACTTAAACACGTGATTGTGCTCATGATAACCAACAACTTTTACTATGGGAACAAACCTGAAATCGCGAAAAAATATCAGCTGTTCAGTACATTTATGTTTGCCTAATGTACTGAACAGCTGATATTTTTTTCGCGATTTCGGCTTTTCTCCCATAATAAAAATTGTTTGTTATAATGACCACAATCACGGTGTTAAGTATCGTACACTAATTGCCAGTCACCCTATATAGTTCTTACTTGGTTTGATTTGACCAAGAAAACGTGTTACTGAGTGACCTGTTCTCACATTATTTCTAGGCAAGCGCCTATCGTAGGCCACATCATCGCTTACCATCAGGTGACATTGTGGTCAAAACGTGAGCCTATTAACAATAAAAAATGATTTGTAACAGGATGAGAATCTAACGCAAGTAACCAGGAAAGACTCCGGATTACTAACGAGAATCAATGACACTGCTGACCAGACGCCAGAGAGACATTGCCTTGTATATGGTGGCTATACATAGGGGGCCCGATCAGCAGTCGTACATATCTAAACGTACACCTAAATGAAATTGAAGTATCTGTTTGTAATATCAGTTTGTTTTTTTATTAAATGAGTAAGACAGTAAATATATTCGATACCGATGATAAAAATGCATATTTTTGTCTGTTTGTTCCGGCTATTCTCCGAAACGCCTATACCGATTTTGACGGGACTCACTGGTAGATGGCTGATATTATAAGAAGTAACTTAGGTTACTTTATTTTAGAAAAATAATTAGGGTTACGCACCAAAATGGCAATACCAAATGCCATTGTGCCGCTTTATGAGTCTGACATGGACGAAGTCGCGGGCATCAGTTAGTTTTAAAATATACACCAAAACTCATTTGTAATATCTTATTGACGGTCTACATTATGTTCCGCCTATTACAAGTTACGTCAGTAGACGTAAATTTTTAGCGTAGCACAAAAATTGTTGGCCCAAAGCCAACTGTACCAATAGTAACGTTTGGCCCAATATTTGTTTGTTTGTTTGACAGATTCCATTGATGGAAAGCTCTTTTATGAAATACTGATTTTTCGTTTGATGTGAATGGAAGGGATTTGTTTGATGTAAATGGAAAGGATTTGTTTGATGTAAATGGAAAGGATTATGGAAAGGATTTGAGTGTACAGCATATAGTTAATTTTACGTGTGGTTTATTTTAAGTCAGGGTCTGTTTTGTTTGAATAACTTTTAGTGTTTAGACCGTGCCATCCACGAATACACGCCCCACTCTTCAGGTCGCGGAAGTATGAACAGTAGGTATTTTTTGGAAAAAACAGGATCATAATGGTTTAGAATTGGTTTTTGGCTTGGACTTTCTCAATATCCACATGATATTAGTATCTTCAATGCACGAGACAGACTATCATACACGATTTCCCCTTTCATGACGCGATTTTATAAATCTTCAAGCGTGTAATATTACTTATAGTCTTATAGTCACGTATGTTTTGCTGTTACCTGATGTGAATATGTGATCTAGTCGTGCGTTGCATAAATGTTACTCGGATCATTACTTCGGTAAGCATAACACATTACTTATACATTATTATTATGTATTACTGGCTTTTGCCTCGCCTCGTGAAAGTCGACAACTATCACACGAGAAATTACTATCGGGATAAAATCTATGCCCTGATTCAAGCACACCCGTGCGCCAATTTTCGTCCAAATTCGTTAAGACGTGTAGGGGGTTACCCCTACAAACAGATAGAGTTATTTTCGTATTTTTTTTTATATCTCATTTGTTTTTATTTGTACAAATTTGAGCATTACATTGCAAGTATTACTGTGCAAAAACAATAACTGTGCAAGAATAAAAACTCACATACATACATACATACATGAACCCTGAAAACATAACACTCCTTTTTTGGGGCAGTCGTGTAAAAAATGTGCAACTGCGCCTAAGCTAGGCCTAGTGTGTATTTCAAGACGCAGTTCTCTTTCCAGAAAAAAACATCAATTTAACAGCATTTCGATGTTCTTTACAAAAAAGTAAATAATAATACAACGTATAGTGTGAGTGTTATATTACATTGTTAATTTATTATAATATTTAAAGTCAAAGACAAAAGTTTTTATTTCACATAGGCCTACATGGGCACTTATAAAACGTCAGAAGCTAGTGCAGTAATATTAGTATTAAATATGTAGTACAACCACCAGTACACAGTACAAGTACTAGTATTAGTACAGTAGCCACCCGGCTACCCACCTCCACTGATGGTCCAAAATTATCCTACGAGAAGATATTATCGGAATAAAAAGTATCAATGTTCTAATCCAGGTCAAGGTCGTGCCACTGCATCGTCCACCACCACACACACCAAATTATATCGAAATCTGTTTCTCTGATAAGGTGTAAAACATATTTTATTTATTTATAATAAGCACACCAACAGCACAGTCACTTACAATTCAAATAAACTTATCAGAGAGTATATAATCACTACGGAAACTTATATCTAAAATTGGCATTTCAGTAACCATGTAAATAACAGGTATGCATGACATTTACCAAATGAACATTAGAGACAAACACAGAATAAAAAGTGTGTCCAGAATACTTAAATCTAGAACACTACAAAGACAAAAACACACCGAAATACAAAGACGTACATTATTCGCACTGTTTATATAGGCAGCGTCTGTATGAAGCGAAACTCATGGAGAAGATATCGATAGGGTAATCCATCAAGTTGGACCTTTCATTATAAAGCCTTGCCATACGTGTAAGAGGACTATTAAAAGTAATATTTAAGGTGGATGTAGGCAATTGAAAAATACGATGATGTCGCTTGCTGCGTTGGCTAGCCCTGAAGTTAAAATAATTAACCAACTCCGCATCTATGGAACCATTTATAATTTTATGTAGTAGAAGTAAGTCAGAATGGATCCGCCTTTCTTTTAAGCTAACCATCTTATAGTGCCTTAACCTATCGTTGTAATCTGGTATAGCTTTTCGGATCCCATTCTTCATACACAGGTACCTAACAAAACGGGCCTGAACAGATTCAACATTATTAGTATAGGTTGAGTAATAGGGAGACCAAATAGAGGAACAATACTCCAAGGAGCTTCTTACCAGTGCGTTATAGAGAAGAATAATGCTGCTATGATTACGGAAAGGTTTTGACATGCGAATTATAAAGCCAAGCATTCTCTTAGCCTTGGCAACTATAGTATCTACATGATCACGAAAGGATAGGGAACTGTCAAAGAGTACACCCAGATCACGGATGACAGATACTCTGCACAGAACAGATCCATCTATATGATAATCAAATCTAATGTAATTCACTTTGTTCGTGAATGTTATAGTTTGGCATTTCTTAACATTTAGCGTCATTTTATTGTTGAAACACCATTGTTGAAGGATGTCAAGATCTCTTTGAAGCTTAATGCAATCACTGAGATCAGATATCCTACAGTAAATTTTTAAATCATCAGCATAAGCTAAACAATTGCAATTTATTAAATCTAAAAGATCGTTCAAAAATACCAAAAAAAGCAATGGGCCTAACTTAGAGCCCTGTGGAACACCAGAACCAGGAGAAAAAGGTGCAGATTCATATCCCGCCAGGGCAACTATTTGAGAACGATTAATTAGGTAACTCTCAAACCATCGTAACAGAGAGCCATGAATACCAGCGCAATTCAATTTCATAGAAAGAATTGAATGATCAACACGATCAAAGGCTTTTGCAAAATGTATACACAGTATCAACCTGACCCCTAGCTTCAAAAGCGTTACCAATGAAAGCAGTGTAAATCAGTAAATTAGACATAGTAGAACGGTTAGACACAAAACCATGTTGCTTCGGACTAATTATATGGCGGAGGTGAGAATAAACTACGTTGTAAATAAGACCCTCAAACATTTTCGCGAATTGTGATATAATAGAGATTGGTCTATAGTTAGTTACGTCATTCATACTACCAGATTTATGTACGGGGATAACATGTGAGATTTTCCATAAATCGGGAAATTTTCCCTCCTCAAGGGATTTATTGTATATTATCTGAAGTGGTATAATAAGAGCATCCATGCATAGACGAATAAAAATAGGAGGAAGTCCATCTGGACCAGCTCCCTTATTAAGGTCTAACTTTTTGATACTATCTCTAACGTCATTTTCACTAATGCCAATGGAATACATACTATAATTAGATGAAGAGCAACCCGGAGACAAATTACTAGGCTGTTGACTAACACCATACACAGACGCAAAATAGTCTGCAAATAGATCAGCCACACCACTACCACCCTCAGCAACACGATCACCCCAAGAGACCTGGTTTGGAACACCTCTGAAAGTTTTTTTTGACTTAGTATAACGCCAAAAAACTTTGACATGTTTTTAATTCACTTTCAATTCTTTCTATGTAATCTTTAAAACAGTCATCCATAGCTCTTCCAGCTCGCATCCGTAGAGAAACAAAAGTATCGTGGTCCCGAGGGTTCTTGTACCGTCTGAAACGAGTCCTGTATTTGTGCTTTTCTTTAAGAAGTTTAACCCTTCAACGGTGTTTACATAAATGTATACTGCGTATTTTCCGTAGCGTGCACCCAACGCAGTGCAAGCGACAACCAAGCTTTTGTAAACATACCTACTGTGTACACTTGTGACACCTTGTGTGGTATACGAGTAAGGTGCTTGTATAGTATGCTTATCATATTTTACTGCCTTTATAAAAGAGACTTTGAAATATACCGACGTTGTTTTTTTATGTGGGCAATCATCAAATGACTTCCCGCGTGCGTGTCAGACTTTTACTGACTAAAACCCACTTGTGTCCTTCGCGTTCTAGGGCCGCGGTAACTCTTTTAAAAATTTCCGCGGCCCATCTGACATAAACATTTTTTAACGCTAACGGGTTACGTAAAGTTTGAGAACCCTTAGGTGTCTACCGTCTACCGTCATGAAGTAAATATAGAAAACAGTCGTGGCAGGAAGGCGGAAGCCCGAAAAGTGTTTGACCTTAAGATCCAGTCTTACTAAAACGGCAATACGTCGTAAATGTACAACATTATTTACGATGCACGCATCATCATCATTTTCCTGCCCTTGTCCCGTGTTATTTTGGGTCGGCGCAACACGTTTTTTTCTTCCATTCTGTCTTGTCACCTGTCACGCTATCACTAACTCAGTTTTCTTTCATATCACTCCTCACACAATCCATCCATCTTTTCATTGGCGTCCCTTTCCCTCTCCGTCCATCAACATGTATATTCATAAATCTTTTAGTAACATGCGTTTCATATCTCCTCTTCACATTCTCTTCTCTTTTTCAACTTTTTAGTCACTAAGCGTCACTTTCAAACTTCCATTAATATACTCATTTCTCAAATTAATCACTATGCACGCGAAATTAGATAAAGAATTAGTGACATAAAAGACACTACTGAAGAATTCAAGATAAAATTGTCAGACTTAGTTGTATTACATAATATATAATATGCGTAAAGTAAATTGGGAGGATTATTGTCATTTAAGCTGTGATGATTATGTTTTGACATTTTATAACATACTATGGGAAAGTATAGATAGATACACGCCAAAGGGTAAACCTAAAAATAATTGCTATCCAGCTTGGTTCTCGGCTTCGTTAATTAATTTTTTTATAGAAATGTCGCGTTTATTTGAACGTGTCAAATATGTCTACGGTTGTTGGACCGACTCTTAGAGGAGCCGAGCACGAGCGACACTACACGAAATTGAGATCGGCTCGTACTCCACTCGTGCTAGAGCCGAGCCTAGACTTACCTTTATGAATAGTACCTAATTTATGTGATTCTATAGTGTTCTACAATCATAAGCGTCTTCTCTAATTTGAATGAATGGAGAAGTTTCACAATCACATTTACCGAAATGGAACTAATTAATCAGTATTTTTTTTTAATTCGCAGACTGACGAGTGATTTATTAAAGTTTACGCACAACGATTGCAGTCTCATTGGAGAGTCTCGTCATTTGACCTAGATGAGATCGTCGCACCACAAATCACTTAAATGAACAAGTTTCCAAATAGCACATGAGATCTCGCGCTGTTCCTAGTTAGTGATACGTACAACTGCTTGTTTTTGATTTATTGGTCGCGTGACGTCACACACTCAAGTGCCGCGTCATCATCATCATCTTCCTGCCCTTGTCCCAACTTATTTGGGGTCGGCACAACATGTTTTTTTCTTCCGTTCTATCCTGTCAACCGTCATGCTATCACTAACTTCCTTTTCTTTCATATCACTGTTCACACAATCCATCCATCTTTTCTTTGGCCTCCCTCTCCCTCTCCACCCATCCACATGTATACTCATAACTCTTTTAGTAACATGCGTTTCATCTCTCCTCTTTACATGACCATACCAAGACAAACGATTCCCTTTCAACTTTTCAGTCACTGGCGCCACTTTCAAACTTCCTCTAATATACTCATTTCTCACTTTATCCATTCTCGTCACACCACACATCCATCTCAACATTCTCATCTCCGCTACATGCAATCTTTTTTCATCCGTCTTTTTCACAGCCCAACATTCTGATCCATACAGTATGACAGGTCTTATCACGGACTTGTAGATTTTACCCTTCAACTTGGGGGGCATCCGTGGGTCACAAATTGTTCCAGTGACCTGTCGCCATTTCATCCATCCTGAATTGATCCGATTTGATACGTCTCGGTCTACCTCGCCATCTCCTTGGATAAGCGACCCGAGGTACCGAAAGTCGGAGCAGATTGGTATGGGCGTTCCAGCGAGAGCTAAGGGCATAGGACCGGAGAGACCACCGAAATCACAGAACAAGTACTCGGTTTTCGTTCTGCTCAATTTTAAGCCAACACTCTCCAGTCTGTGCCACCACACCTCCAATTTGCTCTGGACCTCTAGGCCACTCTCGGCAACCAGCACAATGTCATCGGCAAACAGCATACACCAGGGAGCCTCTTCCTGGATGCCCGACGTCAGAGCGTCCATTATCATCAGGAAGAGGTAAGGGCTGAGGGCCGACCCTTGATGTAAGCCGACAGCCACACTGAAGCTGCCAGTGTTTCCCACTGCAGACCGGACTTGGGTACTGCATTGGCTGTACATCGCTCGGATCAATTGCACATACTTCCCAGGCACACCTTTCTCCTTAAGGGCCCACCACAGAACCTCACGAGGTACCCGGTCATATGCCTTTTCGAGGTCAACGAATACCATGTGCAAGTTTTTATGCGCACCTCTGTATTTCTCGCACAGCTGGCGTATAGCAAAAATGGCATCCGTTGTACCCCGACCAGGCATAAAACCGAATTGGTTCTGTGAAATTTCACTCTCTTCTCTTAGCCTCCTTTCAATAACTTTCTCCCAGGCTTTCATAGTATGTGACATTAGCTTTATTCCTCTATAATTGTTGCATTCAAGCACATCACCCTTGTTTTTAAAGATGGGCACCAGGGAACTGTTGCACCACTCATCAGGTATGGCTTCTTCCTGCAACAACTTATTGAAGAACAAAGCTAACCACATCCATCCATCCACTCGCAGCAACTTCTACACTTCAACTGGTATTCCGTCTGGACCAATTGCCTTACCATTCTTCATTCCATTTATAGCTATTCTGACTTCATCCATACTAATCATTCTCACTAAACCCACGTTCACTGGTTTGCTCACTAAAATCCCATTCCAGTTGTTTTCCTCATTCATCAGTCTTTCAAAATAGTCCTTCCACCTCTCTTTGATTTTACTATCTTCTGATAGAATCATTCCAGTTTCATCCCTTATACATCTTATCTGACAAACATCTCTCGCATTTCTCTCTCTTGCTCTAGCAAGCCGGTATAGATCTTTCTGGCCTGCCGGACTATCTAGTGTGTCGTATAGTTTGTCCTGTGCTTTTGCTCTCGCTATTGCCACGGCTTTCTTGGCTTTTTTCTTTAAAGCATCATATTCACTTTTTTTTGCAGACTTTAAGCTAGTGTTTTCCGGATCTATACGCTGCCATTCCTTAAATTTCCTCTTTTTTTCTTTCAACACATTCTGTATATCTATCGACCACCACCATGTATCCCTATCTATTGTACCCTTTCCTCTCGTCTCTCCCAAAATATCTTTCGCTGCATGTCTAATACACTCAGCAATCTCATTCCAGCTTTCATTTATACTTCGATCATTCATGTCTCCCATTTCTATCATTTTGTCCACCACTCGCTCTCTCAATTTCTTCGCACAGTCACTCTTCTCTAGCATATGCCATTTTATTTTAGGAGGAGGACGCTCTTTGCTTTTTTTGTTATATGTCTTGACTACTGACACCATAACCAGGAGCCTGTGCTGTGAGACTAGGTCTTCTCCTGGCAGCACTTTGCAGTCTTTGACGTGCTTTAGTTGGTTACGCCTAACCAGGAAATAATCTATTTGCGTCTTGTGGTTACCGCTTTTGTACGTGACCAGGTGTTCGTCTCCTTTCTGGAACCAAGTATTGGCTACTGCCAGGTCAAATGCAGTAGCGGATTGCAGCAGCGTCTCCCCTTCACTGTTCGGACTTCCAAAACCCCATCCACCATGTACTCTTTCATAAACACCTCTCATTCTTCCTACATGTCCATTAAAGTCACCTCCAACAATCAATTCCTCATGTACAGAGATGGCCATTAAAGCTCTATCAAAATCCTCCCAAAACTTCTCTTTCACCGTTTCATCGCATCCTACTTGTGGTGCATACACACTAACTACATTCAACATTACATTCTCTAACATAATCTTCACAACTATGAGCCTATCATTAATCCTTTGTACTTCCATCACGCTTTCTTTCAATTTGCTGTCTAACACTATTCCTACACCATTTCTTTTACCATCACTTCCACAGTAATAAAACTTATATCCCTCACCAATTTCTCTCGCTTTTGTTCCTCTCCATTTAGTTTCTTGTAAACACGCCACGTTTATTCGTCTTCTTTTTAATACATCCGCTAACTCTCTGGCCCTTCCAGTCATTGTTCCTACATTCCAACTTGCATACCTCAATCTTATTTCCCGAGCTAGCTTCTTACGTTGCCCCCGCCCGGGATGGTGCAACAACCCTAGTCCATTTCCCACAGGAGCTGGGTGCTGCCCCTGCGCGTCGCCTGTGGGGTACGCCCTAACCCTATCGCGCATTCCATTTATACTCATCATGTTGTAAGAGATATGGCTACTGTTTTACAGTCGGCCGCCTGCCTGACACTAACCCTCTTTGGGAATGCTGTTGCTGGTGGTTTACCCGCCACCACGCGGTGACCTGGGGTGCTTAACAGTCTCAAAAATGTCCCTTAGTCGCCTCTTACGACACCCACGGGAAGAACTAAATTATTCTTGCAAGCGCAACGTTAAATTCCAAACCTTTTTATTTGTTGACATATTATAGTGTTTCGTTAAAAATAGAAACTTCTCCATTTTGTGTGATTATTTTGATACTCGTCAGAACAGGATGTGCCAAAAAAGTTTAGTTTTTTATATTTGTTTTTTATTTATCGACTGTCGATGTCGCTCTTTTCCAATAATTTCCAAAAGCTGCTGATTTATCAGAGTTCAGTTAATTATTTCCTGCCATATCAGTAACATGATGATTAGTACCTAATGTACGACGCGAATATGATTTTATGCATGTATATTATTTTTCAGTGAACGGTATTTGCATAAGCTTATGCAAATTGTAAGAGTGAAAATATGTGACCTTGTTGATGTTATGTCAACTTATACTTGAAAATAACGCAGACAGATGGGGTTGGTGACATTGAACGGTATTTTAAGCGAAAATAAGGTCAGAGTGTCACTGATGGATCATAGACTTAATCAGTGATGAACGAAATATCGAATTTATGTCCATAAAAGACATAATGATCTGTTTTTCTTTCATTTTTTTGTGGTTCAATTCGTAAAATTGTGTCACAATATAAAGCAATGCCAATATCAAACCCGACGTGAGTCTACTTGGGAATGGTTTTCAAAATTGTGCCAAAACCAACACACTTGCCCAAAGTAGAGGAAATCGCGATCTATAAACATTTTTTGCCCGACTCCTACAACCACAATGAGGTGACAGAGCTACATACTACTTATTAATTTTGAGAACTTTCATTTTTAACCGACTTCTAAAAAAGGAGGAGGTTCTCAATTCTGATGTTTGTTTTTTTTTTATGTTTGTTCGCGCATAACTTCGTCGCTTGCCAACCGATTTGAAAAATTCTTTTTGTTGGAAAGGGTATACTTCCCAAATGGTCCCATAGTCACCAAATCGGGATTTGATGATGGAATCTTGGCGAAATCGAGGGAACTCCTCAAATATTATAGGCAATCATATAGTGATTTATGTATTTTCATCGAGAACGTAAGCATTTACAGTCAAAAAGTAACATTTGATGAAGTGGAACTGACGAAGAAGACCAGAAATGGTCAACGGAACTTCATACTCGCATAGATATCACAATAAAGATACTTATGCGACTATGACAATACAAATGAATGAATGGTTCTGAATAGTTACGTGATCGAAGTGATCTGATGATGATGATGGAGCCGGAAGGTAGGCACTGAAACTCCGTAATTAATCAATGTATCCTAGCCGTGTTTGGGCTTATTAGAATTATCATGAGATGAACTTTGGCTATAAGGTACTATCGAACTGATTTGATGATGGAGCCGGAAGGTGGAAGGTAGACACAGAAACTTCATAATAAAACAATGTAACCTAGCAGTGTTTGAGTTAATTGGAATTATCATGAGAAATAGGCACTCTGCTTATAAGTGTATCGCAACTAAAAAGTGTGAAATAAAAAACTTTTTACAAAAAAAAAATAACCGACTTCACTAAAAAAACACTAAAAGGATCAAAATAACTTTAATTACGGAAGTCGGTGTTAAATAAGATACAAATAATACCGAGAAACACCGACTTCCGAAATTAAAGTTATTTTGATCCTTTTAGTGTTTTTTTAGTGAAGTCGGTTATGTTTTTTTTTTGTAAAAAGTTTTTTTGTTTAAAATGTCATCACACCATCTCTGCAGGGGGGCAACTTTTTCAACGAAGGAGTCGCCACAGGCGGGTCAGGAGTCGCAGGACAATTTTCGGCTAACGAGCGCGCGCTTGCGGACGAAGAGCAATGGGTAGCTTGCCGTCGGGCAACCATTCCTTACAATGGGAGTCAAACTCGTCCCACCGTATCCACGCTAATTTAGACCCACACAACTTACATGCAGGTCTGCTGGAAGAAATTTCGTTCGAAATAAGCAACACGTTTGTGCTCTTCTATCTGTATTTGTTCTTTTCGATTTTAAGTGTCTGTGTGTACATAAATAAACTAGCTTCTGCCAGCGGCTTCGCCCGCGTGAGAGTAGTTTTCTCTGTACTAATATTGGACCCCCGTTTCATCCCTTTAGGGAGTGAATTTTGGATTATCCTCTCTTAGTGCTCGCCTACGTTATAAAAAGAAACCTTGTGCAAAATTTCATCCTCGTAGTCCCAGTAGTTTTGATGTGCGTTGATATGTCAGTCAGCCAGTTTCTCCTTTTATATTTAAAGATAAATAAATGTAACAATTATTTTCGTCAGTATGACAGACTTACCGGTCGTGAGTCACGCCATGTGACGTGTAGATGGGGCTCAGCGTGACGTCAGAGAGCGACGCGTAGCGCTGCGAGCTCGTCGATACGCGCTCATATTGACTGTTGAGCTCATTCTGTGGATGAATTGATTTGTCAGTAACAGTTCAGTCATTAAATTATTTGGGATTGAGAGGCTTTAAAGCAATTATTGTAATTCTATTATCGATTCCGATTGTAGAAAAGGCAAAACATAAGCGGGTCGCGGTCCCAACTTATTTACACCTATAAAAATTTTTTTTTTTTTTTGGTAACTGTGCTTTAATGCCTTTTTCCTTGTGGTCCCAAAATACTGCAAAAAATTTTTTTTTTTTTTTTTTATTGATATTAGCTAGTGCTTGACTGCGATCCCTCCTGTTGGTAAGTAGTAATGCAATCGTAGATGGTGAGGCGCACTAATTTATTAAGAGCCTATTCACTCTAGCCTTGAAGAGACCCAAATTATAATCGGACGGGAAAACCGCAGCAGGCAAATTGTTCCAGTCAAAAATATATTTTTATAGTAGGAAGTTAAGATCGCGGTCCCGGTCCAAAGAGTCCCATGACCTATATAAGCGATTCATCGTGGTATCTCGATAGTGCTTGTCAATACCATACAGTTTTGACAATCATCGTCGTTGATAGAATGTCACTTATCTTAAACCCCAAGTAAGCTAAAGGCACAGCTAAGGCATCTGGCAAAAGTGGGTTGTTGATTCAAGATATCAAAAAAAGAAATCTGTAGAATTAAGAACCTCCTCTCTCTCGTTCTTTTAAGAAATAGATGACGCATTCCTATCATAATTATGCTGAACAGACAAGGTCAAAGACAGCCGGTACCGAGGAAGCTAGCGGTCGATTTCGCGACATCGTTAGGGCCAGATTTGCGATTTTTTTTTTTATCAAGCCAACTAATTTATATCATGTTTTGATTTTTGCTCGGCGGTTGGTCATATAGTCAATTTTAATAAAATATTTTTTCGAGGTATTCCATGAAGCACACCCAAACGAAGCACACCCAGACGAAGCACACCTAAAGTATTCCACTTAGCACACCCGTAGGACGTAGGTGGGCTTCAAATAAAAAATTAAAATAATTAATTTGCTATTCCACGAAGCACACCTACGAATATCACTCGCATAGTGTGGGGACTAAGAAATAAAAAGGTCGATAGAAGAAAATATTTATTATTTAAAAGACTAACTTAAATTTCTAACATCATTCAGTTTCATTTTAAAATGTGACACAATATTTGTCATTTTTGTAATCTTACTATTTATAATCACAGATTGTTTCATAATTATCTTTCCAAAAAAAAAAATATTTTTAATTCTTTTTCTATTATTTTCCTTTTTTGTGCTCTTAATAAAATCACAGATTGTTTCATAATTATGCAATAAAAACTTGGACAAATATCAAAAACATTGTAAATATTGTTTTACATATAGAGATCTATGTTGAAGTTTTCTTATAGCTACCTGTTTAGTGAATAATAAAAATACTCTACTTTAACATAAAAAATTACAGATTGTTTCATAATTTAAATAAAAACTTGGACAAATATCAAAAACTTTGTAAATATAGTTTTCTATAGAGATCTATGTTGATGTTTTTTAATAGCTACCTTTTAACTAATAATAAAAATACTCTAGTTTTATGTAAAATCACAGACTGTTTAAAATCACAATCTGAATAATGTTAGAAATTTAAGTTAGTCTTTTAAATAATAAATATTATCTTCTATCGACCTTTTTATTTCTTAGTCCCCGCACTATGCGAGTGATATTCGTAGGTGTGCTTCGTGGAATAGGAAATTAATTATTTTTATTTTTTATTTGAAGCCCACCTACGGGTGTGCTAAGTGGAATACTTAAGGTGTGCTTCGTCTGGGTGTGCTTCGTTTGGGTGTGCTTCATGGAATACCTCATTTTTTCATGGTGTTCTCTTTTATATTTGTGGATTTCCAGAGGTTTAAATAAGTTCAAAATGAGTAGAACCTGGCCTTAATACCAGCGACTTCGCCCGCTTTGAAGTAGGTTTCATCACACACACTTTGGACCTCCGTTTCATCCCTCCAGGGAGTGAATATTGAAAAATCTCTTAGTGTTCGCCTACGTCATAAAATGAAACCTTGGTCAAAATTTCACGCTCCTAGTCCCAGTAGTTTCGGCTGTGCGTTGATAAGTCAGTTAGTCAGTTTCCCATACACAGATTATATCATACTATTCGATAACTTTATTCCGACTCCACATTTTTGTTGCTAAAGTATAATTCAATAAAATAAATCCAAATTTATGATGAGCATTAATAACAAAAATATACTAATTCTAATTTATATGATAATTTTGCCATTTAATCAGCTTAACACTCCGCTTGAAAACAAGAAGCGTCCTAAACAGTTCTTTGGGCTATATTAACAAAAAAAAAAAGTTTAAATACTAATTAGCAGATACCAAAAACATCTCATATTTTCTACAGAATTTGAATTTACTAATCAGTGTTTCATCATCGTCTTCCTGCCCTTGTTCCGTGTTATTTGGAGTCGGCGCAACACGTTTTTTTCTACCATCCTGTTTTGTCACCCATCATGCTAACAGGAACTCCCTATAATTTCATATCACTCTTTACACAATCCATCCATCAGTTCTTTGGCCCCCCTCTTCCTTTCAATCCATCTACATCTATACTCATGACTCTTTTAGTAACATACGTTTCATCCCTCCTCTTCACATGACCATAAACGATTTCCCTTCAACTTTTCAGTCACTAGTGGTTCATGATTCATAATTAAGCATAAAGTGTTAGTTTTTTTTTGTAAATAATACTCAAAGCTTTGAAAGCTCCTTGCTGTTAGTCTCAAACTACCAAAAAACACGATAATTAACATCCATCTTGTTAGTATCACTATCCGGTGCGAACAAGGCGTTAACAGTAATGGCGCGTGACATTTCCTTTTAAGCACCCTCGTCCTGCGCGTCTGGTTCCTGTATCAATTAAAACGGAATGCACTTGTCTCGTGCGTGGCAGACTAGTGTGTGTACAATATTGAGGGTTCAGCTTGAAGGTACATTCAACAACATTCCTTCGTACTGCCAAGTACCTAAGCCACCAAAAAATTCGGATCATTTGGACTTAAAATTGTCTGACAATCCAAGACGAATATCGAAAATTTTGAGGGATACTACAATAAAAAAAGCAAAGATGTCATTTATATTTCTGGGTATCTCAAAAACTGAAATGTAAGTATTTTTTTTTTTGTTAATATATGTAAACTAGTGCTTGAATGCGATCCCACCTGATGGTAAGCAGTGACACAATCGTTGATGGTGAAAATGTTATGAATGCTCGAAAGAGTTACCGTGGCCCTGGAACGCAAAGGGCAACGGAAAGAACGTTTTAGTCAGTAAAAGTCTATCACGCTCTCATGCTCCACCCAGAGCGAGAGAAGTTATTTGATGATTTCCAAGCTCAAAAAAAACTTTTTACAAAAAAAAAAATAACCGACTTCACTAAAAAAACACTAAAAAGATCAAAATAACTTTAATTTCGGAAGTCGGTGTTTCTCGGTATTATTATACAGTATCTTATTTAACACCGACTTCCGAAATTAAAGTTATTTTGATCTTTTTAGTGTTTTTTTTAGTGAAGTCGGTTATTTTTTTTTTGTAAAAAGTTATTTATTTCACACTTTTTAGTTGCGATAGGTACACTTATAAGCAGAGTGCCTATTTCTCATGATATTTCCAATTAACCCAAACACTGCTAGGTTACATTGTTTTATTATGAAGTTCCTGTGTCTACCTTCCACCTTCCGGCTCCATCATCAAATCAGTTCGATAGTACCTTATAGCCAAAGTTCATCTCATGATAATTCTAATAAGCCCAAACACGGCTAGGATACATTGATTAATTACGGAGTTTCAGTGCCTACCTTCCGGCTCCATCATCATCATCAGATCACTTCGATGATACCATTTTCAACGTAACTATTCAGAACCATTCATTCATTTGTATTGTCATAGTCGCATAAGTATCTTTATTGTGATATCTATGCGAGTATGAAGTTCCGTTGACCATTTCTGGTCTTCTTCGTCAGTTTCACTTCATCAAATGTTACTTTTTGACTGTAAATGCTTAAGTTCTCGATGAAAATACATAAATCACTATATAATTGCCTATAATATTTGAGGAGTTCCCTCGATTTCGCCAAGATTCCATCATCAGATCCCGACTTGGTGACTATGGGACCATTTGGAAAGTATACCCTTTCCAACAAAAGAAGAATTTTTCAAATCGGTTGGCAAGCGACGAAGTTATGCGCGAACAAACATAAAAAAAAAATACAAACATCCGAATTGAGAACCTCCTCCTTTTTTAGAAGTCGGTTAAAAAAGTAATCAAGTTGTAAGCGGGACTGTTGAAAACTTAATATTATATACAGCAGGTCTGCTGAAAGAAATTTCAACAGAAGCATAAGCAGTTCTTTTGTGTTCATATTTCTAATGCATTTTTATCTTTCACCGTTTATCTGTGTACAAAAAAAAAGTATTAACACCCCACTCGAAAATCCGCGTAATCACATTCGTTGCGCTTAATGTCTGCTCCGATACAAATCAAAAAGTGATGTAAATTAATTTATAACGGACCCTACTGTTATAATGGAATACCGCTTATCGTATAGACGGATATTTCTGAACTGAAAAGGGTTCCTATACTACATGAGAGGAAGAATCCATTTTATTTTGAGGTGGGAAATCATCAATGTGGTCCGAGATGGAGGAGTGTCAGACTTTTACTGACTAAAACCCACCAGTGTTCCTTGAGTTGCCCTTTGCGTTCTAGGGTCACGTTAACTCTTTCGAACAATCCGGCAGCACCAGCAAAGAAGATTCCTTACGGGGAAAATATTGCTTGAGAAGCAGTTTTCGAAATTCCATGTCAAGAAGAAATATAAGTACAACGATACGCCACAGGTCAATTCAATTACTAGGTAGCATAGCATAGTCATAAAGAATGAAGATATCCGCAGGAGAACCAAGGTCGCCGACATAGCCCGAAGAATCGCCAAACTGAAGTGGCAGTGGGCAGGGCACATTGCTCGTAGAACGGATGGTCGATGGGGCCGAAAGGTTCTAGAGTTGCGACCGCGCACCGGAAAACGCAGCGTTGGTAGGCCTCCCACAAGGTGGACCGACGACCTGGTGAGAATCGCGGGAATGCGGTGGATGCGAGACGCACAGGATCGGTCGTTGTGGAGACGCTTGGGGGAGGCCTGTGTCCAACAGTGGACGTCTTTCGGCTGAAATGATGATGATGAAGATAGCATAGTCGGCCTTATAATGTTCCCACTGCTGGGACTCAGGCCTCCTCTCTACAAGAGGGAATGGGCTGTAATCCACCACGCGGGCCCAGTGCGGGTTGGTGATTGTCACATGTCTTCGAATTTTTGGTTCTAGGACATGCCGGTTTCCTCACGATATTTTCTTTCACCGTTTTGAGAGCAGTGGTGATGAAATAAATTACACAAAGTAATGCGCCTGGCTGGGTTTGAACCACCACTGCTCCCACTGCTCTATCACTAGGTAGGCACTGTACGATTCACTTATAAAACGCCTATTTACGTAAAATCTATTTTTAAATCCAAGTGGAAACAACTATACTCAACCAAAAAGGTCCATCAGTCATCACGATGACATCATTGATAGCAGCAATGCAGGCAAAAAGTTCGTAAGCATAGAAGAATTTGTTAGAGCCAATCCAAGCGTGGCGCTGTGTTGTTACTGCAAGCGTACCAAACTGTGAATCATCTACAGGGCTTTGACATTGAATAGTTGAGCTACTAAATGAGCGGAGCACCCAACCGAACAATTCTGTATAATCGTCAGTTTTGGGCCCTTAGTGTTAGGAATCACCGTATAATGGGCACGGTAAAGAGGGTCACAGTTTAGCTAATGGAGTGAAGAATCATCAAGTAACTTTTCGCGCTCTGGGTGGGGCGAGGAAGTGTCATATTTATACTGTCTAAAATCCACCCGCGTCCCCTCTCTCTTCTCTCGCATAATCCTGCAGCCTTAGACTTCTGGAGGAGAGCATAGTCCTCCCCAAGATATTACATATACAAACATACATAAATTCGCGCCCTTTTTCCATGAGGGTGCAGAAACCAAAGATCTACCTACGATGATCCTTACATATTACTTTTGGTCAATTCGATAGATGGGAGCGGTTATTAAATCGATTCTATATTTAATTAACCGTTAAAACATAATCAAGGAAACAAACAACTTTAATTAAATCAAACGGAAAATAGCCAGTTGTCAAGGAAATCGAACGTTTCAACTAATGCAATTCATTTATAAAATTATTCAAATATAAACGAATTCAAAAATATCGACGCTTGCCTATTTCTGATCAATTCCAAGTAATTACCAATATCCGCCACATCAAAGCGAGCTCTAAACGTGGTTTTAAGTGCCCCATATAGACATCCAAACGGTTTGGTGACCATTTATGTGAGTGCGGAAGTTTACGAATAAACTACTAGCGGAGGAGTAAACTGAATTGCAATTCCGAACAATTAAAGGTCAAACCAGAATTGGACTGAAACAATAGCTTGATGATGATGGAAAACAATGAACCATAAAATATTAAGGATATCATTGTTAATACTGGTATTACGTAAAGAGCAGGAAACTTCCTTAATATTACTATTGTTGGAGCGTTTCAATGCTGACTGATGCAACCGTATTCAAGTTCGACATTATAAATTGAATCCAATAAATATTCCGGACAGGTGAATAGCTGCAGGTGAGAAGCGTACAGATGGACAATGGACTGAAGTGGAAACGTATTGATTTTGACTAGACAACACCAGATGTTGCACATGCGCTCTATGCATAACAGATACACACGTAATAAGTATAACATATTGAAGCCGCGACGAATTTAAACCACGAATAAGTCACGTGAACGTTAGATAATTTTATTCATGCACCACACTTATGTAGGCTAATCAGTTACCGACCTTGAAAGTCCGAGAACACATCTTGAACGCGCACAGACCTCATCGGACTCAAAACATATCGGTTGATACACTTGTATTGCGTAATTTCACTCACCGAATCACCATAGCAACTTCATAGCCCCGCACCTCCCTCTCCACGATCCTTGAATACTTCTAAATTAAGCACCACATCCGTAACTAGGTCAGGAATCTTAGAATCACCGTTCTAAATAAGTAATTACTATCTTTGCTAAGGAACAAATGCACTGTGCTATCTGCGCGTAGCGACTGGAAGGCGCCAGATGGCTTGAAATAATAATCCCCATACGTGAAGTATGGGCAATTCAAAAATAAACCACGCGGGGGAAGTTTGATTCCATTTATATTTGGAAGGATAATCGCTGTGTTTTCCTGTTTCTAGTGCTAACAGTGGCAGGACCGGCGGCCAGTAAGCACATAGCGAAACTAAGCTCAGTCAACAATAAATTATTGTGTCGCGAAATGTAGGTGTTTATCTAACGGTCATATTCATTACTTATTTCAAGACCACAGGCTGTAAAATATGAAGTGTAAAGCGGCTGTCTGGGTGGCCGTGCTAATAGCCGCGCGCATTTCCAGTCAGAATATTTTAGAGCTAATGGTTAGGTAGATCTCTGTTATCACATTGTTCTAGACTTCCGTGAGTGCATGCTAATGTGTATCGATTCAGGTTTGTTATACCCCGTTGACTGTGACAATAGAATACATTAGTCTACGCGACTTGTAGCGGAAGCTGCATTAAATGTGAAGAGTATGAGCCGTAGGAAAGCGTCTATTACACTGACATGTGGGCGTCTGTTAAGTTCAATTACTTGATTGTTATTTATGTTACTTTTATAATTGCTTTTCAATTAAGATAGACGGGTACGGTCCAGCTGAACCTGATACCGAGTTGAATGATCTTTAAGCAAATAGAGATGGGATTATCTTAAAAAATTCAAAGAGATAGCTGTGCATTCAAACGGGAATAATAATGAAGGTTAAAAGCGTTTATTGATTATTCATTCTAAGGTCAACATACTCCAACAAAATTGAATTTTTGGAGTATTATTTGCATACTGTTTAATTCACATCATCGGGAGAATAAAACGGGACGTTAAAACAAACTACTCAGTACTCGCAAACATTTTCGCTTGAAACAGGCGGACATGGCGAAAGACTACAGCCAAATGCCACTTCGGTTCCCATAAATACGTACGCAAGTCCTTGAAACAACAATTACTGGTGTTTGCTTAGGGTGTGACGCAAACGATCTACTAACCGAAAGAATTATATCGTAAAGCTGTCTGTACGTTGACATATTAATTTAAAAAAGGAGCAGTTTCTACGAATTTTCACCGGATCAAGTCATCAAAGTAGACTTCTTTTTTCCAGTTGTTAGTCGAAAATGTACTGCTACAAAATTGAATAAACGACATTTCTTGTTAGGCTAAACACGCGGACGGCAACGACCAACGGCTTTTCGTGGGCAAGACGCGGCTTGGTTTTATTACAATGCGATTTCTCTTTAAAAGTGGCCGCGCGTGTGGCTATGGCTATATAGCCGCACAATCGTGGTTTTAGACGTAAAGAACCTTCAACTTATTTTTAAATGGTTTACTATACTTTGCATTATCTAAATATGGATTTAAATATTGGAGAGACAGCTTAGACGACTGAATATATGGAGAGTTTGGTTACACGATCACGAAGCTTTTTTTTTTTAGCAGTTTTTTTTTTTGGGTTGGCTCATGAAATCTAACATAAAGGTAGACTTACTAAAGTGGAGATGGATGGGCTACATACTGCAAAGTATTCAAGAAAAATACAGCAAGATTTTTCACGGAATAGTACCCTAGAGATGGTAAAACGAATAGCGGAATGCAAGGGACGAGATGGGAGGATGAGATAAAAATAATAGTCGGTCCTAACTGGAGAAGGGTTGCTAGAGGTAGAAGACAATGGAAGATGTTAGAGGCGGCCTATGCCAAGAGGTCGGTACTACACTAAACAGAGAGACACTCTGTAAATACAGTATTTTTGACAGCAATCTCAAAAGGGCAGAATAAAAGGTTTGATTGATTGGAGGTAAACCGCTAGAATCTTATCCATTTCTTCCTGTAACGGTCCAAACGATGGTGCAGTTTTATTTATTAAATGCATGTGAAACCGCAATTTTATAATAAACGACTCAAACACAAACAAGGCGATCTCTCACAAAGATCAACTTCCTACTCTTGTCCCGTTTTACTTGAGGTCGGCGGAAAACGTTTTTTTCTTCCATTCTATCCTGTCATCCGTCACGCTATCACTGACTCCATATCTCTCACAAAGATAAAGAAGTTATATTACAGACGCAATAAATCTCCGAATACCGAAATTCGCTCAAGGTTACGCCAAGTGTATTTTATTTAGGAACTATATAAGCTGAGTAATGCGCGTGTAGACTAGACCTTGGTCTTACGGCCGACATAACCATTACCTTGGAACGTATTGTTCTATATATTGCGCTATTATTTAAATCTTTTAAAACTATAAAACTGGCTTAAAAGTCTAGTAATCTCAAGGGCTACTGCCAACCATGAAACCCTGCGTTCGATTTGCGAGTCAGGGTGTTATGGCGATTTTCATCAGGACCGTTTTTTTTCTCTCTATAATATACCCAAAAGAACATTTGTTATCTAACCAGTTTATCAATTACAACAGTGAAAACAATATTAAAATTTGTAGAATATTAAATGAGATAATTATAACCATTTTAAATAAATATATCCGTCTCTCTCGTCAAAGCGCCGTTTTCTACGGCGGCCGTATGGGCGTGACGAACTTTGACGTCACAGTCCATATTGGACTTCTCTTTCTTATTAGCAGCCTCGGCCTAGAGATTGACCTATTTTGTATTTTATCATATGTTATTTTTGTCCTATGCTAAAAACAAATAAACATTTTTTATCTTTATGTAGGTAATGTTAAAACCATTTTCAAGTTTATGCGGGCCAATGACGCTCCATATACGGAAACAGATGCCATTCATGGTGATATGCTAATTGCTTGACTGCAATAAAATGCAGACAACGGTTTGGAATTAATTAAAACTTAAGTACAAGTGATACTCAGTATTATTAGCATCAAAGGAATGCAAGATGGATTGATGAACACATTTATAGAAATCAGATTAAGATGCGATCTATTCAGGACAGCCATTTGGAACTAATAAAATCTGATTTTATTTGATTCTCGGCGATAAAAACAAAATTCAGAGTCGGTTCCATACGTAAACAATCAAGAGACTGATATCTGTATACTTTTGGATAACGTAAACACCAAACCTGAATGTGTTGACTTATCAGTGATGTATCTACGGAAGCCCCTATAGGTACCAGAGGCTTCACACTTCGACCGTAACATCCTCATCAGACTTTATTACCTCACTGCTATCTGAGTAAATGCATTTTCTAATAACATAATTATGTACATAATGTATTGTGGACATCCCACCCATATGTACAAAACATCTTGGGAGCACATTCATTGTGCGTAAAGGTAAGGACTACTTCCTTATAGTTACAAACTGAGGTGTTTAAGTCAAAATTTAATAGGTTATTTTTAGGCAAGCGTGCCCCAACGTTGACTATATCATCGCTTACCAACAGCCAAGATGGACAAGCGCGAACGTATCGGTAATAAAAAAATATTCAAACTGCTGCTGGGGAAGCTAGAAGCTACAAAGTGCTATATATGCGAACCTTGCATACACATTACTCCTTTTTCATCGTCTTCATTCATACGCGAACGCGGGTAACAAGTACTACAAGACTGACATTTTTAATGGCTAACAGTGTTTACACACATTCGAATTTGGTACGGACGGACCACGGATTTGGTTCGTATCTGTACCAAATCAGTCCAGAGTAGTCCGGAGACCATAATTATTAGGTATTATTCGAGTCCGTCTAAGTCCGGAACTGATATGGTTCGCTTCGTATCAAAAAAGTATGTGTGGATGGTCTGGCCGGACCAACGATTTTTTAATTGAGTTCTTAAAGAACGATTTCTTAAAGATCGACACTCATTACCGTGCAGGTACTGAGTCCTAAAAAGCATGGTACAGATGATCCTACAGTGCACATGTGATTCATGACTGGTGAGTGATCTGGTGTACAACATTCAATAAAAACGAAAAAAAAAAAAACGAATCTCTACTTTGTTTCTGAGATCGATTCACAGAATCGATCCATTGTTTAAGATCAATTTAAAAATCCGATTTTCTTGACTTATAAAATCGATTCTTCGATTAATAGATCTCGGATCGCCATCACACTTAATGCCGTACGCAAAGCAATGGCCCGGTCCGGCCATCTATTGCGAAAACTGATTTAGTCCGGCGGGTTAGATCCGACCAAATTTGAGCATGTGTTAACACTATATAGACACAAAATAAAACATTAATGCTTCATTATATACTAATGGCCTTGACATCACGCGGTAACCACATACACTAAGACGCGCGGGTGACAACAGAGCCATTTGCAATATCATTAGAGTACATATTGCATCCTATGTTTACATTTTCCACGCCATAACCATGAATGAAACATTCTCACATTATCATCCAACAAATTTACATAAGGTTTTGTAATATTTACCTGAACTACTTCTTTAGTGTGTCCCTTCAGTCGGTCAAGGCTTTCTTCTGAGGAGTAGTCTGACGTTCTAATGAGATGAGCTGCATTTCTGGTGACCTGACGGGTTTGGTGGACCGGTTGTGATATATGTTCTTCTTCCACTTCTGTTATGGTTTCTGTGGTTACAGTGCTTCCTGGCTGGTTTAATTGTCTGTGGACAAGATATGACATGTTAGAGATGTGTATTGGATTATTGTCAGAATATTACAGTTTTCATAATTTTTTGGGTTCTTTATGAAATATCAAGTAGATTATCAGCAATTGTAATAATATACTTTAATGAAATCTTGAGTGGTTACATGCAATATGTCATTTGTGACAATTTTTGATGAAATATATAGATTTTGATGATATGTAATTTATATGACTATTAATTTTATGACATATTTGCTGACAGCCCTAAATCTGACTCCTTTCATTCAGTTCATGCAAAGGTTGTCTGTACAAGATAGCCCTGTGCAATAAGACTGCCCATTGTACACTTGTTTTCATAAATGTTTGTCCTGTGTTTTTCATATGGTACACCTTAATGGCAGAATTACAGATGTTTTACATAGTTGAAGTTGCTAAACAACTCGAGATATTCATATAAACAAATGTTTGATCAACCTTGATTCTCTGTTTTGGCTACAACATACTATTGTACAACAAATCTTTGGCATTTTGCCTATCATGTATTCATGTTCAACAGTAATACTAATGACATTATTTAACAATAATAACTAACTTTACAGTGTTAATTTGTTGAGGAATAATTTCGTTTATGGTGCAAAATATTTGATCAAACATTGGTATATGTGATGGAATGTAAAAACATGTTAAATGCTTATTTATTAACAGGGGTAAGGTCTTGTTATCACTCATGAGTCACTTCCGTTTGCCAAGGTTAAGATAATTCCTTCACATTTGCACCTTATCAGAGGAAAGTTGGTTAATTACAGAATAAAATGTATTTACTTTGTCATCAACATTTAATTTGTAATACTAGAAGCAAGGAATGTAATTGTTTTCTAAATAGATTCTGGCTACATAAAAATAAGGATTATCTTAGAAAATAATAATCAATTTTAAAAGTCCCTAAACTATTAAAGAAAAGTAAAAACAATTAAGAATATTAATAAGACATTTGAGATAGTTGATATTAAAGGTTTATCAAGTAAATTAGAGCTCACAATGTTAGTAAGTTTTTAGAATGCTGATAATATACTTGATAAAATTTAAATACAGACAGTAGCAAACACAACTTATAAACTTATTCTAAAATTAGTATATGACCAAAAGTTCCAAGAATCAATGTTGTGCATAGGTCCAGCAAGGTCATTTAACACTATGCTGTGACCTCAAATCTATGTGGTTGTGACATCATTGTCAACAAAACATGTCCTTTACTGGTACTGAGGCCCTAGTAACCTTGTGAGAAATCTGTCATAATAAATCTGAGAAACCAGTGGGTCATATCATATTAAAGTACAGTATTTGTGGTAAACACCTCAACTGTGTCTATTGAAGATTTTTATTTCATCAGTTGCTGTCTTGTTTTATTTTGTTTATAATCTATTTATTTAAATGGAGAAACTGATAGACTGACATATCAATGCACAGCCAAAACAACTTGGACTATGAGGGTGAAATTTTGCACAAGGTTTTCTTTTATGATGTAGTTGAGTACTACGAGAGGATTTTCCAAAATTTACTATCTAAGGGGATGAAACAGGGATCCAAAGTTAGTATGGAGAAAACTACTCTACTCAAAAAGTGGAACAGAATAGAAATTATGTTGCAAAAATTTTAGTAGTATAAGTGTTACACAGACATGCTGTGTGTTTTGATGTTACAAGTTTGTTTACCATGTACACAAGGCTTTGTAATAATGTAAGTTGTTCTTCATTGATAGTAACTCATTCATGTAAATAAAATTCTGTGGCTTGTGCCACAGAAGCCATACAATTATTCAGGCTAGAAGTAGCTTAAGGCACTCAAGGATATTGATGTTTTCTACTAGTGTAAGAATTCCTATGTAATAACACACACACACCATCACATGGTACAGGCGTAAGTCCTAGTGTGGGGTAAAGTTTTCTGTACTTTTACCTCTGATATCAGTTTAGAAGATTAAGTTGTTCTTCATTGATAAAGGGCAAGTTTCTGAATTGAGCATTTTGAGTAAGTATTTCTCAAACCCTATTTTAAAGGCTTAAATCAGAAATTGGATGATAACCAGCCTTGGTATTAGTTAAATCAGTATATTACCTGCCTAGTCTGTTAGTTCATAATATGAATGAATGCATATGAAAGAAATAAGGATAACACTAAATATTACATTTTTATCCTGAATGTCATACTATAAGCTTTTAATTCGGTCTACTCAGATAAGATTCATTAACACTTGATACTGATAATGTAGTAAAATTTTAGTAAACACTGGAACTGCATTATCATGAAAATTCTGTGAATTTGGTACTTAGGTAGGTAGTAAGTTGAGCTACTACATATTTAACAAAAATACAAAATGTATTATCATACATTACTTACTGAAACCAGTCTAACAAGAATTTTATATTATTATCTTAATTGACAGGTGTGATAAATCAGGATTTATTTATCCTTATCTTTGATACTTCAAAAATGTAGCGCTGCAGACAAAATACTGATAAAGAAATAATAAAAATGGGCTATGAAAATGAAACGAATCGTTATTTACCAGTGCTTCAGTTAAATAGAACAATACCAGCAACGTACATGCTTGATCAGCTTAAAATAGAGAGGCAGCTTACTCACTTGATAGGGGTGCTTCTCTTCACAGGAGTTTTGCGTCCTGACTTCGGATGGGTGTGCTCTTCGGTCTCTAGGCAGCTCTCACGGTCGCAGCTCGACCGCAGGAAGGGTGTCTTCGAACGAGACCTTGACCTCAATCCGCTAACGGTCGGGTTCTCCATGCTTCAATCACTGATACTGTCTTGCTGTTATCACTGCCTCTACACCATCTTCACACCTCGCTCCCAACGACCCAAGGTTGATGATCTCACCGAAATTCCACCGATATTCAAATTACTTCACCGAATTTTTAATACACACCGAAATTGCACAAGGAAATCTATTTCTGTGGCTTCATGCGATGCCGCCAAAAGTAACGTAACGAGTCTCGGTGACTTTGAGTTACACTAAATACGGGTGCTCGTTTTTGATCGTCGTAAGATATATTGTATATCTGATATGTAACGTGTTACATGTATATAAGCGCGTACAGTAAATTGTACACAAACGTGCGCGTTGAAATGAAATTCGTGAATTTCGTAACTTCTCACTCGCTAAACATAAACTGATGACGTCATCAAAAAGACGTTATGGGGATGCCATTAGAAATATCACTAATTCTTAGAAAGGAATTTGGAATAGGTATAAGTTAAAACAAAAAAAAAACAAATGATCAAAATGACTTCTTTACAGTGATTTTCAAAAAATGTTTCAAAGACTAACAAAAATAACAAATATTCTTTTCATCTTCTGTTCCCAGTTGTTTTTTTTTTTTTTTTTTTTTTGGCTTTGCGAAAGCATTAGCCAATCAAAAAGTTAGGGAAACGCAGATATAAAAGTAACGAAAAGGAAAATCGGAAAGGATTGTCGATTGTTGGTAAGGAGCTGCGATACACAGATACAAAAATATTAAAATATTTATAAATAATGTTGCATATCATATTCGAATATTATTACTTTCTATAAATAGAGCCAATATTTTGTATATATCATAGTTATTATTAGTTAGTAAACAAATAACAGAGGTGGGAAAAGGAACACGGATCGAAAGGAGTTGGGAAATAAAGTCGGAACGATCATATTGAGGACAGCTAAAGAAAATATGATTTACATCCCCGTATTCGCCACAGGAACACATAGCACTAGACACAATATTAAATTTATACAATTGAGATGGTGTACAAACATGACCTAAACGCATTCTACAGAGAATAGAAGTAGTTCTTTTATTTAATTTAAGCTCAAAAAACCAAGGTCTATTTGGAATAGATTTCTGTACACATCGGTAATACTTCCCTTTGGGAGTACTATCGACCCAAACTCTATTCCACGCTTCTGTTAAATAGGTTTTAGCTAAACAAATTAGGTCATGCGAATAATTATGGTATGGGACAATATCACCTACTTGAATCGCCTCATTAGCCAGTCTGTCAGCTCTTTCATTTCCATAAATGCCAACGTGACTTGGAATCCATGCAACGACAATACTGTAACCCATGCGTAAACACGATAATAACAAATTCCTAATAGCAAAGATAATCGGATATTGTTTGTTACTTTTAAAAGGAAAACGTGATAAGGCCTGCAACGCACTTAAAGAGTCACTAAAAATGATTGCTCTTGATAGTCTTGCAAGGATCACGTATTCAACTGCTTTGAAAATTGCAAAACATTCTCCAGTAAAGACGGTAGACTGAGGTGGTAGTTTGATTTGTTGGATAACTTTATACTGGGAATGGTAAACTCCCACTCCAACACAGCCTTCATCGGAATGTTTCGAAGCATCAGTGTATAAGTAATGCCATGTATCCCAATCACTATTGATTATACGATTAAATTCAGCGTTTGGATTACTGTCGTCTCTATTTATTCCTAAATTGTAATTGATCTGTGGATTTAAAACTATGGCACTATAACTGTATTCGTATAATGGGAGACGTTGGCTTTGCTGTACCGGAGCTTCGAGATCACGACATTTTTGGAAGCTTTTTACTAAACATGGCACATCCTTATGACGCCAATAGTTGGAAGTCTCTACTTGTTCGGCAAGCTTACGCACTTTAGGAAACAATTGATGGTTATTTAAGTACAAATTTCGGAGATAAAACCTATCAGACAAATATTGTCTTCTCAATGATAAAGGAGGCTCGCAACATTCCACCTGTAGACAATTTATAGGACTAGATTTCATCGCCCCCGTTATAGTTCTTAGCGCCCTTGCCTGTATGTTATCTAACTTTTTGAGAGCCGCGATATTACCAGGATGTAACAAAAACGTGCCGTAATCTAATACATTTCTGATAAGCGCGTTATACAAAAGTTTCATAGTAAGAGGGTGAGCTCCCCACCAGACACCACTGAGGCATCTTAGAATATTTAAGTTTTTTTCACATCTCACCAAAACATTATCAGAATGGGGAACTCCTGTAAGTTTAGAATCTAGAGTTACACCTAAAAATTTTGCTTGATTTTTCACAGGTAAAAGAGATCCATCATAGAAAACATTGACTACTGAGGGTGATTTTTTCCTAGTGAAAAGGACAACTACACTTTTAGACGGTGATAATTCCAAACCATTGTCATCTAGCCAAATCTTTAAATTCCTTAATGAATCGGATAATGTTTTACTAATACCTTCAACCAAACTACCAGAAACATAAAGGAGCAAATCATCAGCATATTGTAAGATATTAGTATTATTCTTAATAGCAGATTCCAAGTCAGAGGTATATATATTATATAATATTGGACTTAAGACTGACCCTTGCGGTAATCCTTTCCAAACTGTTCGAATAATATTAGTGCTTTGATCAGATTCAGGAGAGAATTTTATGAACCGTTCTGATAATAAATTTATAATAAAGTTAGCTAAATTACATGGAATATTTAATGCCTCCAATTTCTTTTTAAGAACTAAAATATTCACATTATCATAGGCTGCAGTTATATCCAAAAAAGCAGCTACAACAGAGTCACTTCCAGAAAAAGCTAAACGGATATCTGTAGTAAAAATACTTAAACTGTCAAGAGTACTCTTTCCCTTTCTAAAACCAAATTGACTTTTTGTCAATAATTTGTTGTGCTCGAGAAACCATTCGAGTCTAATTTTAATAAGATGTTCCGCTATCTTGGCTATAACTGAAGCTAAAGCAATAGGTCGATAGGATGAAGGATCTGCTTTAGGTTTATCCGGCTTCAATAATAAAACTAGAGACTGTGTTTTCCATGACTGTGGTATACTTCCCGTCATCATAACTGTATTCACTATAGAAAGATAATATTTAAGACTATCATCATCCAGATTTACAATAAAAGAATAGGGAATACTATCTTCCCCAGGAGCTGAATCCTTCAGTGACGAAAGCACTCCTTTCAATTCACACATTGTGAAGGGGGAATTAAGATCTAGGTTATAGTTATCGTTGTTGACTATTGCAGGGATTGACGGTAAGGATGGAACAACACTCGGTTGTTCAGGTACAAATGGGGGCGCAAGACGGTCCATGATCTGTTCAGCAAGATTTGGAGGGATCTTATTTTGTTGATTATTATTAAATGCAGATCTAAATCTTCTAATATTTTGCCACACAATGGAAGACTTTACATTAGGGCACAAAGTTTCACAGAATCTACGCCAGGCTTCAATTTTTTTCTTTTTAAGAAGTTCCTGCGTTTCCTTAGCGACCTGTGAATATATCTGAAAGTTTTCATCAGACATTACTGTACAATATTGCCTCTCCGCGTCTTTTCTTAATTTCACTGCATAAGTACATTCTTGATCCCACCATTGGGGCGATGGTATCCTATCACAACCCATGCTTTTGATTGGAAAAGTTTCATCTGCTACTTCTATCAATGTTTTAGCCAAAAATTCAGAAGAGGCAGACACATTGGAGCAAAATAATTCAGGTAATTGTGATATTTTATGTTCTACCTTTGTTTTATATAAATTCCAATCTACATTTTCTAATTTATGCTTAATCCGGGGTTGTTTTATCTGTTTTATAGGTTTGTTGAAGGGGAGAGAAATTACCAATGGGAAGTGATCACTGCCATGTGTGGAATCGAGCGGGTGCCATAATAAGGCTGAAGCCAAGTCAGGTGTACAAATGGATAAGTCTGGAGCACTTATACTCTCTGTAGGATTTGTGAGACGAGTTGGTAAGCCAGTATTTACTATACATAAACCATGAGAATCAATCAATTCTAGTAATTGCTCTCCATAGTAACTAGAGGAAGAGCAACCCCAGACAGTGTGGTGGGAATTGAAATCCCCTAAACATATAAATGGTTTTGGAAGAAAATTAAAAAGCTGGTTAATTTCATTAAAAATACTTATGCTAGGTCGAGAAAAATATATAGACACATAACAGATTTTGTTTACAATAGCAGCAACAACTGAAATATCATTACTAAACGAGGGAAGTGAAAGGAGAGTATAGGAAAAAAGGTTATTAACTAGTATGGCTACTCCACCATACCCATCATTCCTGTCAGATCTTATGCAAGAAAAACCTGGAATCTTGAAAATGGACTGTTGTTTAAGCCAGGTTTCTTGCAGGCAAATAATGGAAGGAGCATATTTGTTAATCATATCTATTAGAGCATGTTTCTTATTGATTAAACTTCGACAATTCCACTGAATTACTTTGGCCTTGTGATCCATTATTAGGTTTATTATAAATTTGATATAAAGTATTAACAACTGTTGCAACGTTGGACGGTAAAACAATGTTTGACTGAGACAGCAATTGAACTAATAGTTTTATAGTTTCAGGAATATTTACATCATTTATATTATTTGGACTTTCATAATTTAAAATAGGTTTAGATGATAATGTTGGTTGTCTTATTATTTCAGAATGGGCTTTATGGTCATATCCCTTAGAGAATTTTGGGAGTGGTTTTGGTTTCAAAAAAACTGTTTTTTTATATGATGGAGAGACATGTAAAGGAGCAGTGTGGGCAGGATTATTGTAAACTCTGGTTGGACTTGGTGAGGAAGGAGGAGAAGAAAGTAAGGCATCAGCATATGAGATTTTTGAGATTGGTGGATGTTGTTTTACTGCTTCCATGTAAGAGACACAACTCTTACTCATGGTCTCTTTGATAGATTTCTGTCTCTCAAATTCTAAACATTTTCTGCTGGTGGCCTGATGAGAACCATTACATAGACAGCAATAATAAAATTCTTCTTCAATGTTGCACTTGTCCCCAGAGTGACCTTGACCACACTTGTAACACTTAGATGTTGACCTACATTGACTTTTCATGTGCCCATACTTGCAGCAGTTGAAGCATTGGACAGTAGGGTAAATGTACAGCGAAACTGGTAGTGCAGTGTAGCACATGAAGATACGAGTTGGCAACACTTGGCCATCCAAGGTGATGACTACAGTGCCTGTATTTTCAAATTGTTTTGTATTATTAATTGTAGTCTTTCTTTTAAGCCTCCTTACTTTAATTACTGGACCACACCCAATTGGAACTGAAATATTTGATTTAACTTCATCATCAGACCAGTCCAATGGTACGCCTCTAATTACTCCCATTCTCGTTATGTTAAAAGTGGGAATAAAAACTTTATAGTTTTCAGATTTTAATTGATTGTTTGACAGGAATACATTGGCTTCTGCTTGATTCGTGAATCCCAAACTTATACGGTTACGTCCTATACGTTTAATGCTACCATTTACAATGCCTTTTATATTGTTTCTTTTCAGGAATCGGCCAAAGGTGACGGGATGGAGAGTTACACCATCGTTACTAGAGGATGTTTCCCTCTGTACATGTATTACGTATGGTGCTACATCAGACGCCTGATAAAATGTACGACCAATAGGCAAATGAGGGGACTCATCTTGATTTGTCGATTGCATGTTTGATTGAGATTGAGAAACCGTTTTAGTGCTTATTGTTTCCTGCTGTTTCATTAAACATTTACAATCATTCGACTTGTCTGTTTTAGATCCTTGTCTCCTCTTTTTTTTATTACAAGTTGTACACAAAACCCTAGGTAAACTTCGTTTCCGTTTGAGAGTATTAATATCTGAACCCGAACAATCGGTATCCATAGATGATTCTGCGGCAGCAATCAGCATTTCCATCGGGGTTTGTGTATTTCTTTCATTATTGTTATTATTAGTACTATATACAACATTTAAATAATTAGCTGCTGGAGGCACTGCTGTCCCCCCAGGGTCCTCGGGCGTATCGCCCATTATAAGATTAAATATTTAAGACTTACCGAATATTTACAGGTTCTACTACACGCTAATCTTAAAAAATATATACTACAGTAATAAATATATACAAACACAACGACTTTACGTCAATCCTTTCTACTAAAAATTATTTTTCAATTTTGAAACGAAAAAATTAGCCCGCTCAAATTGAAGTTTCCCGCCCTTTTTTTTCTTCCCAGTTGTTAAAGATTCATCAAAATACGAGCGCTGAAACGAGTTTCAGTGTTGCCGACTTCAATATAAAACAGCCATGTTCACGCATCCGGCATCACTCACTTGCAATGGCAAGTGATGTGATGCGCGTGAACCATTTCGATGTGAAATCCAGTGAAATCATTGAAACAGGCCCGATCTCAGTAAAATGGAGCTGAGAACTAGTAATTATGAAAGAAGTCAATCTTTAAAGTTGAACACTATATGACTCGGCTCTAGGTGAAAAGACCGCCCTATATGCTTGCTCTTGTGCCTGCCATTTAAGCTGAATAAAAAAAAAAGAAATGATTCCCTTTTGACTTTGACAGACAGATGTCAATGTAATTTTGGCGGGTGTGCACAAAAGCAAGAATTCCGTAACCCAAAAAAATACTGTAAAATGGATGCGAGCAAAGTATTTGCTAAAATAAAAGAACTCGGACATGTACCCGGCAAACGGGAAGAGTTACGTGAATACTGCCAGCTCAAGATCGATCAGGTATAACGACTAAACCAGTGAGTCAAAACTTTGGATGGCACCGTATTTCTAACAGTGTTTTTCCTTTATTTACTTTCAGATATTAAAGTTTTTACCGCGGCGTATTGTAAATAGTGACGGCGGTGACCTGTTAAATTGTATTTTGAATGGATTTCCTGATAATGCCGGTACTTGCAGGAATAAAGTCAAGGTAAACAACAACAGCTTTTTGATAGGAACATGTCCTGACCTGTTTACCATTTGTACTTGTTTTATAAATAAGATAAATAAATGATAGTAATTTAAGTGTACTGCTAGCTGATAATGAATTCTTTATTAGCAGTTGCATTTTAAAAAGATTTTTTAAATAGACTAAATTTGGTCTAAATCATACTAATTAATAAACCCTATTAAACCCAAAAACAGTCCTCTGACTAAAACATTCATGGTTCTTATTAGAAACTGACTGATGAATTGACATTTTAAACAAGCTGATGAAAAGTTTTCTGTAGTAAGTAAGCATTCTGAACCTTATAAAATTAAGTAGCATAGTCAGTCTCACTATGGGTATTCTATATCTAAAACATGCTAGTTTCATCATATTGTTTTGTTTCAGTGTTTTCACGATTTTCAATTTATTCAGTTTTGTTGAGGCAAAAAAGCTAACTGATCAAAATCATTTTTTTTGAATATCAAATATATTGTGTATCTCAAACACATGTTACTTGTTTATTGTTTTATGAATTTGATTAAAATATCATAATATAGCCACATAAATATATATATATATAGCTACATAAATATTTCACTGTCAATATTACTGCAACAAATGACTAAGGTACGAGTAAATAAAATGAATCACTAGTAGGAAAATAATAAATTATTTCCAGATAAATCATTATGTACCTAAAAATAGTAAATAAACTCCAATGGTGCCGGAGGACCGGCTGACAGGTTCATACTTCTGGGTGGTTTATAAAAAAAGAGTTGTCCGAGTCGGGGTGCCCTAAATTCTGAAGTGACTAAATTGTGGTAAAAACTAAATTTCAGAGAAGCATTTATCCATTTTGGTAGGCAAAAAAAATTTTTATTTTTATTGATAGGTTCGCACTACTACGTTAATAAATAAATACAACACATACAATTATTCTGATGACTGTATATTTATTTTGGAACTTAAAACATTGTTCTTTAAGCACCTCCCTAAAGAGTGAGTTTATTTTATTTGAAGTTAACATATTTTAGTTGGTACTTAGTCTAAGGTTCTAAAAATTATTTAGGTGAGCATTTAAATTGTACCCTTAAAATTTCATGACTATTGCATGGAGTGCCTTTTTATTAGAGTATGTCATAATTATCATCATTCTAGCTGATAGATATCCACTACTGGACATGGACCTCCCTCAAGTGTTGCAATGACTGGTCTTGTGTGTCTCACCTACTTGAACCTACTACTTAACATAAAATTTCAGGTAGTGGAAATAGTCTTGCAGACCATGAGAAGAGAGTCCACATCCCTCACTCACTGTGGTGATGTTACTAGCCGGCTATGTCTGGAGTTACCAAGGTTACCGATAGATGATCTGGTGCGATGGTCCAATGATAGCATTCAATCCATTGTACAAGATACAGATGTTAATATGATGTGAGTATAGACCATCTTTATTTTTGACTAGTGTCATTTTCATTCAATTTTGCCCAGTTCAGTGTTGGATCAATCAACAAATTTTAGTCATGACTAATTTAATCATGGTTGATTTAGTCACGATTGATTTAATCATGACTAAAAAAATTAATCATAATCATGACTAAATAAATCAGTCATTAGTTTCAATTGTTACTTATGATTGAATGACTAACCACAGCCTGCTACCTTTAGCTTTACCACCTGTCTTACCACTGCTTTACCTAAATACTTCTGACACTAAAGCTAGAACTGCGCACACGTGTGACACACGCCGATCTGGGCGCGTCGGACTCCATACATTTTATATGGAAATTGGACTTGTAGAGTTGGACTTGTAGAGCACATGATCCACGCCACGCGACGTCGTTCTACATAGGTACAAATCAGGCGTGTTACACGTGTGCGTCGGTCTAATGTAGTTGTAGCTAAGTTTCAGTACTAAAAGTAGTGTATTATAGCACAATAAATATCTGATTGATGGACATATCCATGAGTACCTTGATCTCATATAACAGAAAAATCCAAAAGTAGGTAAAACATTTAAAAACTATATCTGGGGGGTTTGATTTTTAGGTGGGGGAAATTATCCAATGATTTCTCTCGCTCTAAGGTGGAGCTGAAGAGGGTGTCAGACTTTTTCTGACTCACTTCTATTATGTTCCTTCTTTGCCTTGCGTTCCAGGACCCCTGGTTTCGCTTTCGAAAGCCAACCCATGGTCCTAGTAGGTATCGACCCTGCTGGGCCTCTACGGTTTAGCTGACATCTCTTTGAGGCGAGCGTGGAACACTACGCGCCGTTATCGACTCGGGCTCGGAATATCTGGAGAGTGGAACTTTAAAAACACTTCATTCTCACTCACTCACACACTCTTCACCACATCACATCATTCATTCTTCACTTCATTCTTCCTAATTAATATTCTTAATTTATACTCAAATTTCAGTTGGCGCGACGTCCTACCGGAATGCATCAATGCAATATCAACATATGACATGATCAAGCACTGCGGTACGGAGCTGTCGGGCACAGAGTACAAAGAACAGTGTATTCACACGTTGTGTCAGTGCAGCTGGAATGAGAAGCAGCTGGTGCAGCTTACTGCTATGTTCAAGTTAGTATTTAAAAGCCTTTTGTGGGTGGAGAGTTGCATTTTTACGATACTTTCAAGCATCATACTTTTATTTTGCCCTTCAGTACAGCTATAGCAAATCTTTAATCATTTACAGTATGGTCAAAATATGTTGGCCACTCTGAAATGGCTTTCTGAAGTATTGTGCATACTCACCATCGAATAATACATGCAAGCAAGCATCAAGCAAGTAGCAAGTGTCCACCCTAACATTGACACCTCTACGATCCGGGCTAAGCTTTTCGCCTAGTCGTTTATAGTGCGTATATCGAAGTACTGGAACAATTTGCCTGTTGCGGTCTTCCCGTTCGATTATAAATTAGGTATCTTCAAGGCTAGAGTCAGTAGGCTCTTAATACACTAGTGCGCGTCACCAACAACGACTGCATCACTGCTTACCATCAGGTGGGATTGCAGTCAAGCACTGGTTTATATAAAAAAAAAACTTGAAACTAATGTTTCCCGATGACTACAACCCGGGAATCTTTAAGTCAAGAGTGAATAGGTTACTTCTAGGTAACCGCACTCCATCGTCGACCGAATTGTCGGTTTCCGTCAGGTGAGATAGCGGTCAAGCGCGAGCCTAACAACAGTAAAAAAAAAAAACTAACAATTATCCTATAACATTTTTCATTGTCAAATCAACTAACATTTCAAATCATCTATTTATTGTTTTATTGTCGTTTCCAGAGACATGCAGCTATCGCGCAATGATCACAAGCAGGTAGTCAACAAGATATGCTCCTACATCATAGATACGCCACCAGACTCCCTGCCTCCACTGGTGCATCAGTTGCTCAAGTAATTTAAACTATTCTTTATAATATTGACTAGCGACCATTCTCAGTTTCGCACGGGTGTAAGAGATCTTTTCGAAATTTTCGGTTTTACTGTAATATGCATGTTCTTAGGGTTCCTCAAAAGGAAAAAACAGAACCCTTATAGGATCATTTTGTTGTCTGTCCGTCTGTCTGTCTGTCAAGACCCCTTATCTCGGAAACGCGTCGAGGTATCGAGTTGAAATTAAAACCATATACTTAGGTCTGCAATCCCTTGAAGCTGTGGAAATATCAAACTTCTAAGTTAACAAAAAAAAAAGATACGACCGTTTATGTCGTAAAAAACGTACATTTCGACACTCAAAGGAATCAAAATTCATAGAGTACTTCCCGTTAACCCAGAATCCCTGAAATTTGGCATAAAGCAAGGTCTTATAGTATAGATATAGGAATAAATCTGAAAACGATGTTACGTCAGAAAAAAAAAACCATTCGGAAAAATCTTCGAGACTCCTTTCGGGAATTGAACTATTTACATATGTTAGTTTGTACAGAAGCCTCAGTGCGCGAGTCCGACTCGCACTTGCCCAGTTTTTTTAAGAAACTTTGCTCCACACTAAGAATAACTCCTGTAGCCTGTGTGCATTCACAAACACGTAAACTCACATACACAAGACACCCAGACCTGGAACACTTATCTGTGGGCCATACAAATATTTGTCCCGTGCGGGAATCGAACCCGCGACACACAGCACAGCAGCCAATCCCTCAACCGCTGCGCCAACCGTGCCGTCTAAATAAATAATTTATTTATTTAAAACTTTATGCACTAATGAAACATTGTACAAAGGCGGACTTAATGCCAAATATGTGTAATACACCTAAACCTTCATGAATTACTTTGTCTATTGGTAAAACCTCATGAAAATCTGTTCAGCAGTTTTTGAGTTTATCGGCGAATAGATACATAGACGCGCGGTAGAGAACTTTGTTTTATAATAAGTAAGGATGAACATATT
Organism: Mythimna impura; assembly: GCA_905147345.3. Classification (NCBI taxonomy): domain Eukaryota; kingdom Metazoa; phylum Arthropoda; class Insecta; order Lepidoptera; family Noctuidae; genus Mythimna; species Mythimna impura. The sequence goes on along the minus strand of LR990346.1, from coordinate 24,081,334 downwards.
TAAGTATTCACAACACTTCATTTATTTAATTACCCGGAAAATATAACTGTAGTACTTTTTAATTTTCAGACTATGTAAGACATACCACTTGGAGATAGTACTGTCACATCTGAGCCACTACTTCAGTGTGCGTCTGTACAGCAAGCTGGAACCACCGCCACAGGACTCTGAATCTACCACCATTGATATTGATGACATTGGTGAGTCATACTAAGACATTGATCTCATCATCATTTCAGTCGAAATACTCTTTTTTAGGGTTCCGTACCGTAAAAGGAAAGAACGGGATACGGACTTATAGGATCACTTAGTTGTCCGTCCGTCTGTCTGTCTGTCTGTCAAGACCCTTTATCTCGAGAACGCGTGGAGGCACAGAATAAGAAATAGTACAAGTACAGAAATTGCACTGCGTGATAGAAAACATACGAATTTAAACCTACTAACAACAGCTCTAATGTTCATAATACATTGCACGGCACGGACACGACCTTGATTTTATTAGCCTACCAGATCCAGTGGCGCTTGTAACGAATCAAAATGCACCGTAAGTCCGCGCGACTAGAGTTTCTTTTATTATGCCCGTTATGAACCTTTGAACAAGCCGCTTCTGTTGTAGGGTTGTGAGTTGTTGTGAGACACAAACTCATTAGTCCATTGGGACCAACTGGTCATGAAGCAAGGTCTCATAGCACAAGTATAGGAAAAAATCTGAAAACTGTAAATTTGCAGTTACGTCACAAAAAAAAACTTTTTGCGATTCGGAAAAATCTTCGTAACTCAATTCGGGAATTGAACTGAGGGTTCCGTACAAACTTACCTGAAGTTTGTAAGGAACCCTCAGTGCTCGAGTCCAACTCGTACTTGCCAGGTTTTTTTTTTTAATTGATATAAACCAGTGCTTGACTGCGATCCCACCTGATGGTAAGAAGTGATGCAATCGTTGATGGTAAGGCGACATATAATTACTCCTCCTTATTATTGATTTGAATTCTTTTAATTGAATAATTTGAACGAAAGAAAAAAAAATATTTGCGGGAAATGATGCAATCATATGTATGGTGGTCTAGCTTACAATTATGGCAGTAAGTACCCTCTTTGAGGAGTGGCTGGAAAGACAATATGGCGGCCTTACCTTCCGCATGAAGCAGGTCCTCACCGGACATGGTAAGTTCGGGAGGTTCCTGCACCGGATTCGTGCGGAAGAACCCGGGAAGAAATTGGGATCCTGATCCCGATTTCCAGCCACCGTAGGCGCTGGCTTGCGGACGGCGAGCAATTAGTAGCTCGCCGTCTGACCGTCCAGTAACCGTCCGGACCGAGCCCAAGTAGTCGACGGCGCGTAGTGTTCCACGCGCGCCTCAAGGATGATGAGATGTCAGCAAAATCGTAGGGGCCCAGCAGGGTCGAAGCCTACTGGGGCCATGGGTGATGCGAAAGAGAACCCCGGGGACCTGGAACGAGGGCAAAGAAGGAACAGGAGTGGGTTTTAGTCAGTAAAAGTGACACGGAAAGGGCGGGAGATGTCATTAGATGATAACCCACCTAAAATAAAAACCGGCCAAGTGCGAGTCGGACTCGCCCATGGAGGGTTCCGTAGCAGCAAGTAACATAATAATAATCTTTGTATCAGGTTCATATTTGGCTTGCGCAAGTATGACCACGTTTCTGAATTTCGTACTTCGGTTTACGATTTATGACGTACTAAAAAAAAACTACTGACCAGATCTCGTTCAAACCAATTTTCGTTGGCAGTTTTTATAGTAATGTACATCATATATTTTTTTTTAGTTTTATCATTCTCTTATTTTAGAAGTTAGAGGGGGGGGGACACACATTTTACCACTTTGGAAGTGTCTCTCGCGCAAACTATTCAGTTTAGAAAAAAATGATATTAGAAACCTCAGTATCATTTTTGAAGACCTATCCATAGATACCCCACACGCATGGGTTTGATGAAAAAAAAAATTTTGAGTTTCAGTTCTAAGTATGGGGACCCCCAAAATTTATTGCTTTTTTTCTATTTTTGTATGAAAATCTTAATGCGGTTCACAGAATACATCTACTTACAAAGTTTCAACAGTATAGCTCTTATAGTTTCGGAAAAAAGTGGCTGTGACATACGGACGGACAGACGGACAGACAGACAGACAGACAGACAGACAGACAGACAGACAGACATGACGAATCTATAAGGGTTCCGTTTTTTGCCATTTGGCTACGGAACCCTAAAAAGGAAGACCTTATAAATTATAAAAATTCTATAAGGAAAATATGCGCCACGTCCGCGCAAAACGGCCGAACGCTAAGCATAATGCTATGACCACACGCATAGTGCGACGAGTCCACAGCGCTGATGTTATTTGAGTCAAACTGGTATTAATATCTTATTTATAAAAAGCTTGTGAAAGTCTGACATTAGCTTTAGCTCCACCTTGATGCCTGTATAGATGACAACTGATGATATCTTGCCCCAAATTTTTTTGAGAAATAATTGGTGTGTAGCGACCATCTATGGCGTCACATAAGAACTATTCCTGCATCGCGCAATTAAAGTTCTCCACGCGATTAGAACATAAAGAACAGCCCGAAATCATCTATCGGGCAGTTGCCCACCAGACAACACCCGTCTGGCCGGAGGATCCTCCCTTTTCAACGGAGGTTTGCACTCTGTTCCGCCTACCTCCAAAGGTGGTTTACTTAAGGTAATAGCGCAAATATTTAGCTAGAACATTTATTTATCTGATAGCGTAAGTGAAAACGGTATATTTGTTTAGAGCCTCTTTTGGGAGTTAAAGTTACTTTTCTTGGTAGGATTTAATCAGAATTCAACTTTCAAATAACTCTTTTTTGAGTTAGTTCTCTTCATATTTACGCGCGTGCTACATAATACAGTGAAACTCGGTTAAGTGGGACCTGGATAAGTGAGAAACCTCCATAGCTGAAACTCATGCTGAGGTCCCGACACTTTAGCGCTGAATTACCTCTGTTAGTGAAACAAAGCAAACCTCTATATTTGGGATTCGTTCTTAACTCGCGAGGTTGTCGACATGTAAAATGTAGACTCGGCGATCATTGTACCGATAGTCGTGTCAGGCATTGGCTTAATAGCCAAGAGCCTCGACCAACACCTTAGGAGGCTCGCGTTAGTCGGCTGGATCAAGGGATTGATTCAGAAAGCAGTACTCCTGACCACGGCTCGTATAGTTAGGAGACTCCTTTCTCTGGAGCCCTGACCGCGGTAGCTTGGACCCAAACTAAGCAGAGTTTGTGGTATAAGTGTTAGATAACTGATAAACTAATATATTTTTACCCGACTACGGCAAAGCCAAAGGAGGGTTATGACTTTGACAGGCTATATGTGTGTATAGTGTGTGAATACGGCTTTTATTTTTAATAAAATGTGACTACGGCTTTTATTTTTTTTCTGTTCTTGTGTCTTAAGTAACATTGTTTATTTTAGCATCCTGAAAATCTTATTTTATACTTTTTCAGAGTCTTTTTTTTTTGTCGTAGTCTGGTTTTAGCTTTTTACTTTTTATTAAATACATACATGTACATACATACATATGTAAATACATAAATTATAGATAAGTTACACCCAGACACAGAACAAATGATCGTGCTCATCACACAAACATTTGTCTATGGTGGGAATCGAACCCACGACCTCCGGCATAGCAGTCAGGGCCACTAACCACTAGACAAATAGGTCAGACAAATGTCAAGTATGCCTTCTAAAACTCAGACATTTCAACTAATCTCATTGTTTCTCCCTAGTCCCCCACAGTTCGGCCGAACTAAGTCGCTGCCTGTCCACCTGCATCTACCACATCTCTCAAGGCGCTGCCGACCCTGAACTGGTCCGCAAACACATCAAGACATGGCCTAAAACGCAGCTGTTGAGGGCCCCCTTCATTATAGACCTCGCTCTGGCTATGTCCGATAAGGGGGCCGACTTTAGATCTGTATGTTTGGATGTGAGTATCTACATCATTTATTATTTATTTACTTTTACATAACACGGACAGAGGCCAATTACATTATTAAAAGATATGTTTTTGACATAAAATGTCAACAAAATAATATTGAAGCAACAACAAGCAAGCACACGGCAGTTATACACTCATCTCACAGAACTCGCCATGGGTACTTCGATAGGGAACCCCAGGGTCCTAGAACGCAAGTCAAAGAAAGAATATAGGTGGGGTTTTACTCAGTAAAAGTCTGACACGCCCTCTCGCTCCGCCCTAGAGTGGGTGAAGTCACTGGATGATTTCCTGACTTAAAAAATAAAACTCACAGAACTCCAGGCACAGGCATACACGGGACAATCAGGTTTATCATCCAAGCAAGCGTTGAACGCGGAGATTACGCGGGGGATAGGAGCCTGGGATTGGGCAAAGGTACGACCAGAAACTGCAGTCTGTGTGGAGCGGAGGCACTAAAATAAATAAATATTTCAGGTAATAAAATCAGCGATAGAATTGCGTGCCATGGACGGCCTGCGGGCGAAGGAGTCGGCGTGCGTGCGCGCAGTGTTGCCGCCCGACGTCGACGTGGTCAGCGTGCTCAAGCTTATCACTACCGAGAGGTACACACTGTAATAATTCTCGGCAGAAAGAGGAACATAGGCTTTGTCCTTAAGCCCATGTTTCACTAGATAATAATATGTTTTGGAAGCAGAGCAAAGCAAGACGGCTCTTTCTTGCGGGAAATTTGAATTTCTTGGGCTACTCTGGAGCATCCACTCATCCAGCAATGATTACTTGATACACGGCTTGACGGCGGTTCACTTGGCTTAAATTAATCTCGTTTCCTTGATACATTTTATTTTATTTTTTGATTTTTAAAAGCAGCTCAAATAATTATTGAGAAAGGTCTGGACATTACATCCTAATTAATTTAATAATATCATAACTATGTACATATTATTATTAAGTGTTAGTTATAACATCGCCTTGGTCTAGTCTGTAAAGGTGTTATAATGTCATAAATAAATAAATCTCGTGAGTAATTTATTTTGCGATAACTTTGGCAGTGTTTTGGATGTCAGTTGGCTGGACAGCTATTTGATCACGTCGGGGGTCACTAGTGTAGAGGTATGCGGAATAAGGTGAATTTATTTATTTATTTAAACTTCATGTACAGTAGTGGTACATAGGCGGACTTAATGCAACAAGGCATTCTCTACCAGTCAACCTTTGGGTTAAAAAGACAATACTGTGGTAGGTTTGCACAGTAAATAAATAACAGATACTTCAAACAGAAAAAATAAAATAAAAAATTTGTAATAATAAAATACATATATATGCTAAAAATATAAACTAATAAATACTATGAAAAATATCAAATCGTTAAGAGAACTTAATAAAAATTCTGACGAAGACCAAACTAAAGTTGAGAGGACTTCAAGTAGTAGTTCCGAATTTTACGCTTGAAGGAAAATTTACTTTCAGCTTTTTTGATGTCAAGGGGAAGCACATTCCAGAGTTTTATGGTGGAAACAGCGTATGAATTGGACATAAAGCCAGTACGGTGAGAGGGAATATGAAGGAGCATGTTTTTGGATGCACAAAGGTTAAGATTATGAGAACTGCCCAACACTTTAAAATATTGTTTTAAGTAATCAGGAGCACAAGGATTGTTCACTATGGTGAAGAGCATGCAGAGGGATCTGAGGGATCTCCTGTGACGGATAGGCAGCCATTTAAGCTGAGAACGGAAGGAAGAAATGTGATCATATTTACGAAGGCCAATGTAAGGTGACACCTTACATTGGCCTTCGTAAATATGGTCAAGGTGCCAAATAAGGTGCCAATGTAAGGCCAATGTATGGTGTAAAGTCCCGCAAACCACCATTGAAAAGGGAGGATCCTCTGACCACACGGGTGTTGTGTCTGGTCTAGGCAACGGTCCGATAGTTTATTTTTTTTAATCGCTTGGAGAAGTCTGATGCAGGATTTTGTAATGAAATAGTATAAAATATAACATTTTTTCCAGTGCCAACCACCGCCAACTAACAGTAGTCGGTCTCATCAACCTAGCCTTCCTCTTACTCTCCGTATCTCGACTAAAGCCCATCGCTCCAACATGTTGGTCACACGGCAAGTTGATACTGGTGCGACTCAGCAAGGCGCAGCCCGAGACAGCCGGTCACATACTGAGCCAGCTAGCAGATACACTGTGTAGTGATACTACCCAGAGGCAGTATGCAGGTAATCTTTATTAGCTTGGTTTTGCTGTCCAGAAATGTACTGTATTTTACTAGAACTGATAAAAAACACTTTTCAAATACTTGTCATGTGACATGGGAGGTCTATGGATCAACTAAACAAAAAGGTCACTGGATGTCCTGCACGTCCAATATATACTAATACTAGCTGACCCGTCAAACGTTGCTTTGCCATATAAACTATTTCGGTCTACCCTTATCACCTAGGCGTATAAAAAATAGACTATTTTATAAAGGAGATGGTCCATAATGTATGGACGAAAAACCCAGAATCGATTGGGACTAAATGGGTATCAGTAGTTTCATTATATTGCACAATTTACCACACCGAAAGCGCAATGACAAAATCAATGGGGTATAAGAGCTATAGACTGACAAAGTATATGAAAAAATCACGAGTTACTTGTGTTTTTTATCAGTTTTTACAATATCAGCAATATACTAACGACTATAATGACAGGATTACTATACTATTGTTTACTATAAACCATTTATGTTTATAATTATTACTCATCACTAAAAAAAAAACAATTATTTTACGAAAAATATTTATTTTAATTACTTTCTATATCTGCTAGGATATAATCTGAAAACCCAGCGGAAATACTAAATACTGAACTAAAAACATATAATAGGTAATAATATTACGAGTAATAATGCTTGTATTGGACTTTAAACTAGTTGTACATATTACTGCTCGACATAGTGATTACACAGTTGATTGTTATAACTTTTACATTAATCCTATTATTATTGTTAATCAGTAATAATTATTGTTTTTGTAAAAACTGGAAAAAATCACAAGTCATGATTATTTCATACATACTTTATCAGCCTATATCTCATATACCCCATTGATTTCGGCATTGCGCTTAAGGTGGAGTAAATTGTGCATTATAGTGAACCTACTGATACCTATTTAGTCCCAATCGATTCTGGGTTTTTTTTGGACCATCTCTTTTATTCTATAAGTCCCTGGGGGTTTGTTATTTAACCGTCATAATTTATAGTCGTACATCTTATCTTTCCAGACTGCCTCTACGTGCTATGCAAGTTAACCCCGGTATCGGTAGAACGTTGTACTCAGCTGGGAACTATCTTGGAGAACTGCCAACCTTCTCCAACCGACTACAGGGCGGCTGCATCAGTCCTGGATGCTGTCCACCCACTCCTCAACTTTAGTACTAGAACTAGGGATACTCTAGTTATGGTGTGCAGAAAAGGACTCTATTCCAGGTGCGTAAGCTTTCAAATATGTTTTGGAGATGAATAAAAGAACATCTTCAATAGATTTAGGCGTATATAATCAGGATTTTGGTTTTACAAATTTTATGCGTGTGCGCTTTATCGACCGATAGAAAGAGTATGCCGCAATGGCGGCGCGCGCGTGAGAAATCGGCACTACACCTCGGACTCCTCCTCTGTCAGGGCCGTCCTACCGTAGAAGCTCGCTGTGATGACGATGCGTAGACAGCTTGTATGTTAAGATTTATATGGCACTGGTTAGATGTTATTATATGAGACAGCAATGGGTTTTATGGATATTGGCTGTTGAATTTCTTTTTCACTTGTGCACATGTTCATCATCATTATTTCAGCCGAAAGACGTCCACTGTTGGACATAGGCCTCCCCCAAATGTCGCCACAATGACCGGTCCTGTGCGTCTCATTCATCGGATTCCAGCGACCCTCACCAGGTCATCGGTCCACCTTGTGGGAGGCTTTCCAAAGCTGCGTCTTCCGGTGCACATGTTATAATCATTCAAAATTCTATTATATTTAAACAGAAATTTTCTTACTCTTCTCTTCATATTACTTATTATTTTAGTAGACAGCCAATTCCGTAGTTATACAGATGCAAATATAATTTTAGATAAGACTAAGGACAATAATAATAATAATAATTGTTTATTTGCACCTTCAAGTTAACAAGTTTTCCAAATTACAGTAAATTAGGTCGAAAGGTTAATTAATTGTGATATTTAAGTGTTACAACTGATACCTAAGCTAAGATAACTTAATATCTTGTATATATAGGTATCAGCGCCCACCCTCATAATCACTAGCAGAGATTTACATGTCCTCATAATTACAACAATTGATGCAAAAATTAAGACTAAAAAAATCAAAAAAAGAAAATAGATACCGGCAAGAGTGGCAAGTGTGTAGTGTGTGGTGTGTGGTGTGTGGTATGTGGTGTGTGGCGTGTGGTGTGTGGTGAGAGTGTATGTGTATTTATATGTGTAACTTCTTCACGCTCGAGCGGTTGAACAGATTTGGATGAACACTAGCACGGGGGAAGGCCATGTCCCGGAGTAGCACATAGGACACTTTTTACCCAGGCTAGTATGTTCCCATGGGACAATTTTCCAATTTCACACAGGTGAAGCCGCTGGCAGAAGCTAGTATTACAACAACATTATACATTTCTTTGTTTTAATAAGTTGATTAAAAATAAATAAATAAGTAACTACTCATGAATATGTTCAAAAACACACATAAACATATCCATCACCATATCAAGACTATATTTTAAAGTCACTAAAAACATTATTTTAGTATAGTAAATAGCTTCTCCGTTTCGTCATAGGTTAGCGACATGAGCCAATTGTTTAGATTCTGTTTACATTCTTTTTTTGTCATGGAGAAAATTTCTAATTTTTTATTCGCGATGTTAAAAAGTTTTGGGCCTAGATACATTTTGAATTTTTGAGCAAACGAAGTTCGGCAGGGTACTGATTTAAAAACATCAAAACGCCTCCTCCTTGTGTTTTCTTTTTCAGTAAGAGTATTTAGCCTGACACTGGAATGCTCTCTCAAGATCAACGCTAGCACAAAGAGCTTGCGTACAGTAAGCACCTCACAATCCTTGTATAAATCAGTGGTTGGATAATCCTTTGGCTTAAAGTAACTAACTTTCAACAAAGCTCTTTGTGCTCTTTCAGCAATTAAATTATGAGTTTTTGCGGCGCCACCCCAACAAGTAATACAATAGGTTATAACTGTTTGACACAAGGAATAATAAATCATTCTCATTATGTGAGTATTGGCCGAGTATCTAATTTGTTTAAACGCGTATATAAGTTTTCTGATTCTGCTTGCCAGGTTAATTATATGTTTTTTAAAGTTCAAATTTTTGTCAAATATAAGCCCTAAATATTTGATTGTGTCAACATTAGATAGAGTGGGACAGGAACAATCCAACGATTCCCCGTAGCAAGCGTGTGAGGTTATATGATGCGTTGCTTGCACTGACTCACCAAGGTTGCGAATTGAGAACGTGATGTATTTAGTTTTTTCCGTGTTAAGTGAAAGGTGATTAAAAGCTAGCCATTTTGAAACCATGTTAAAACCTTGTTGAGCCTTCTGAAAAGTCTCATTCCAAGTATCACCACGGAATGTCAAAGTAGTATCATCTGCGTATGAAATAATTTTACAGTTTTCAATATCAAGTTGTGTGAGGTTATTAATATAAACTAGAAATAAAGTTGGACCTAAAATACTACCCTGTGGCACTCCGTGGGTAACAAGTAGACTATCACTAGTGTAATTGCCAATTTTTACCCTTTGTTTTCTTCCAGACAAATAATCTTGTAGTAATTTGAGCTGATTTCCACGAATACCAAGCTGATATAGTTTGTTGACTAGGGTGGAAATAGAAACCGTGTCAAAAGCTTTCGCAAGATCGAGAAATATCGTTAGGCATTTCTTTTTGCTATCTAAAGTTTGGACAACGTGGTCAGTAAAGTCATTTAAGGCATCTTCAGTAGATTTACCTGATCGGAAACCATATTGACATTTCGAAAGCAGATTATATTTTTCTAGATAACTAACAAGTCTCTTATTTATTATCCTTTCAAATATTTTTGAGAGAGATGTCAATATAGAAATAGGACGATAGTTGGTGACACGGGTTCTATCCCCACCCTTAAAAATGGGTCTCACTATAGACTGCTTAAGTGCTTCGGGGAAGATACCCATCTTTAGGCACATGTTAAAGATATAGGTAAGCGGGGCTAATATATTATTTTTTATCAGCTTTAGTATGTCAGATGAGATTCCATCATTCCCAGCAGCACAGTTACTTTTCAGACCTATGATGAGTTTATCAATTTCATCCTCATCAGTGTCAAGCAGCACAAGTGAGTTGCTAGTTAATGACGAATCCCTTTGAGTAGGTTTACTAAAATTAGGTATGGTAGTTGGTGTTGTGATTTTGTTTGCCAAATTTTCTCCAATGGTGGCAAAGAAGTTGTTTACGGCATCGACTGATCGGTTAGGGGTTGACTCTAATGTAAGGAGGTTAATTGAGTTATCTGTTTTAAAATTTCTATTAGTGATATTATTTATAGCTTTCCAAATATCTTTATTACTATTTCCAGCTTCTGTAAGTAGTTTCTTTTCGTATTCGCGCCTTATTTTATTTATAATTTTATTGCAATAGTTGCGGTATCTTTTGTATGTAATTTCTAGGACTACGTTATCTGGATCTTGTTTATGTTTCCTATGCATCCGATCCCTATTACGCGCACATCTGACTAGTCCCATTGTCATCCAAGGTTTTAATATTCTAGATCTATTTGTTATATTTAGAAATTTGGTATTAATCTGCATAATGTGAACTATTTTAGAAATAAATATATCCATGGCAGCATTAGGGTCGATAGCATCAAAAACTGTTGCAAAATCCAGTTGATCACACGCCAATCTTATAGCTTCGAAGTCAAGTTTAACTATTTGCCTTTTCGGAGATTTATCTATGCTTTTGACCTGTGCACAACATAATATGGGTGCATGATCAGTGATGAAAGATTCAATAATAAATGTCTTGATGGGTGTTTTTGTCTTCAAGATTACATGATCTAGACAACTATGTGCACGTGTTGGTGTGTGAAATGCTGGAAGTAGGCCGTTAAGGGACATAAAATCAAGGTAATCTGGTAAGAGGCGATCAGAACTATTGGTAGCAATATTTACGTTAATATCACCCACTATTATGATATTTCTGTAAGATGACAAGCCGTCAATTATTTTTTGTAAGGACAATAAAAAGACCTTAATAGTCTTGAAACAAAAAGGACGGTATATCGCCAAAACAGCCACATCATCATTTATTCTAATAAGTATGCAGTTTGCTTCACATATAACAGGTTCTTCGAGAGAAGCTTTCATATTATCTTTAATAAATACAACAACGCCATCGTTCTGATTATAATGAGAAGATGTCGACATACTCTGATACCCATCCAATGTAGGTAGACTTCGCACACATGACATCCAGCACTCAGAAAGCACTATAATGTCGCATTCAAATTGTAGCCTCTGAAGGAGGATATTAAGACTATCAAAATTAGCATTAAGACTACGAATATTTTGCGACATTATTTTTAAGTAGCATTTGGGTTGTATCAGAAAAGATGCACAACTTTCAGGTTCACAGCTAACTGTATCAGATATTGAATAGTCATCAATCTCACTTAATAAATCTTTATCGAATTTTATTTTTAAAAATTACAGTGGTTAACAACTTTATCATCTGATTTTTGCGTTTTAATATTGTCAAAAAGTTTTTGCAATTAGCGGTAAGTATGATCCAAGACAGTTCAATATACATAGGTATATACAAACGCACATGGATAATATTCTTAAAATTGGTTTTATGACGTAGTAGTACAATGTATAAAGTAGTAGAAATTAACATCATGTTAGAAATGTATAATGTATTTTTTTGAATGTGTGTTAATTGTGTCATGTGTATATAAGCAGTTTTATGTAGTTTAGTGTGTGTGTTTGCCGTTTTACATGCAAAATAAAAAATAATGCAAAGATAGGAAAGAAGCAACATTTTCAGAAATAGTAGCCAGGTCATATGACCGTGTAAAAAATATACAGAAATGATTATATGAAATAAAAATGGCTTCGTAGAGAGTCATGTTTTCATGTTTAGAAGATTAGTCAGTTGTTTTTCAGTTTTGATATGTATAGTTGGTTCTGATTCACCTCTTTTAACCAGTACCTTTCCATTTAAGGTCCACACGTATTTCAGCTGATTATTTTGTAAACAGGTTCTAGAAATATAATGAAGTTTTCTTCCATTCGAGGTAAGGTGTTCCGTGATATAAACTGGTGTTGTTCCTTCCGCTCCCAAATTGCCATTGTTCAGTTTTATGTTATTTGACTGGTTATAGGATTTTACCGCTTTTAACACGTTATTCTTAGTGGTGTTGTTGCAAAACTCAATGAGTATCGTAGGGTGCCTATCTTTCTTGCTTGAGAGACGAAAGGCATCTTTTATGCAGGAGATTGAGACATTGGCATTGATTATTTTGAGCAGGTTACTTAGGTATTTTTGTACGTCATCTTTTACTTCATTTTGAGGTTTTGGTAAGTTCCTTAATTCAAGAAAATTTATTTTCGAGATCCGTTGCATTTCCTCTATTTTTTCATCTAATGACATAATAAGTGCTAAATTTTCTTTACATTCCTTTTCTAAACACTCACTTTTAAGCTTCATGTCATCATACTTTTTATCTATAAAAGATGTTGTCTTATCTAGTTCCTGGTTAAACTTCTGAATCTGCGCAAGGGAATCTTCTATTTTTGTGAGCCGCACCTCTGTAGCCATCTTAAGAGAAGAGAATTGATTTTTGATTTCATTCATCGTATCCGTTTGAAGCTTGATAAACATTTGTTTAATATCATCCTTAAAGCTTATAAACTCGTCTTTGAATGAAGGACTATTACTTCCTGACATACTTCGGAAACGTTTTATTCCCCTACTTGTTGTTTCATAGCTTGTAGGGGTCTCAGTTATTCCAATTGTTTTTAAATTGGGTTCCGATTGATTCTCAGGGGTCCGGATCATTTTACACACCGTAAATAAGTGCTTCTCTAATAATGAAATTTATTATTCAATGTTCTAAAACCCAGTGATCAGTAATTCGAAGTAAATCTTCTCAAAAGTTTCACGGAAATGTAATCGTAAACAAACCGTGTCACATTGTGCTAACAACCACCCTTTTTTTCTTGTAAACTACTAAGGCACAAATGTTTGGGTTCTAATATCTTTTGGCTGGACTACCTACTATACACAAAAAGGTAATACCTAATCTCAAATTACTGCTCTGTATAATTTACCACAAATTCATCAGTCAATAAACTTGATACCACTTACACTTTTCACAGGGACTCCCAACACCGCTGCCTCGCCTTATCAGGCTTCCTCTCAGTACTGCGCAACGTGCGCGTCAGTGGCAGTAACATCAGCAGCAGTCAGACGTACAGCGAGCAGTACAGTGCGCACTCTTACCTGACGCAGCTCACCGTAGATCTACACGCTACGCAGCAGGGGAGTGTGTGAGTACCCCACCACCACTCTTACAGAGTCCTTCCACCACTCACATGGAATCCAACTACCTCACATGGAATCCTACCACCTCCCAAATAGGATCCTATTACCCCCCAAATGGAATCCTACCACCCCCCAAATGGAATCCTACCACCCCCCAAATAGAATCCTACCTCCCCCAAATAGAATCCTACCACCCCCCAAATGGAATCCTACCACCCCCCAAATGGAATCCTACCATCCCTCATGTTGAACCGTTCGATCCCACACGTGAATGTCCATTACCTTTCACACGCACGAAACCTGGCGCCCATACCCATACCTTAAGCAGTGGCGGTACCTTCATACAAGCAGAAAAGCCAGGCATGCCTTACTAAAATGCTCGATAGAGAATCAATATCAAACCCGAACTATTTAAAAGTTCGCGCGCTTTAATTCTTATCAAAATAACACAAAGTATCTACCTATGCCACACTAGGTACTACACAGCGCGCGCAGAGTTTCGCATTGGCAGCATCTACGCGAGAGCTATATCTATCTCGCTTACACGTACCGGCTTTTACCGGGCTTTCAAATACTATCTCTGTCACTTTCGCACTTATAGCGATGTGCCGTATAACGAGTTAGGGCCTTATGCGTCTACAAATCGATCAGTATGGAAGATTTAAGCCGGGCATTCGTATGAAGTTGCTCGCGTATGCCGTTTTAGCGACGTTGTGAGATCTTGGAGATTTTTAACGAGTTTGGAAACTTTTTTTAAGATTTAGCAACAATAAAAACTAGCGACTTTATAAAATAACGAAATTAAATATTCAAAAATAAAGGCAATTTTTTAGAACTGGTTTCGTTAATTTCAAAATACGATGTCGTTTTAGAAAAGCATATGCAGCATTAGAAAAGTGACAAACCGGGGCCGAGTTATTTATCTAACAAAATTCAAAACGATATTATTCATTCCGTAGCCGATGTGATGCAAACTTGCATCGATTACGAAGTTAGGCAAACAAAATTTGTTTCAATTATTATTGACGAAACCCCCGATGTTAGTCATAGAAAACAACTGTGCTTGATTCTCAGATATAATTATAAATGAAATTCATGACTGTTTTTTGGGCTTTTAATTTATTGTACCTAATCAGTAGTTTGTGAGAAAATTGCGATGATACATACGTAGGTCATACTCAGTCGAAAACTGAACAATCTTTTTTTGAAATCGGTTAAAATTTTATTGGGCTTGCCTTATTTTGAAACCCTAGGCACGCCACTGACCTTAAGGGTGGGGTATTGAGACTGGCAGGTATGCCTCATCTCTACAAAGCCTCACCCATGGATTGATGGTGTTATATTCTTATTTGGGTAAACCTGGATATTGGGATTGTATGAAGGAACAGCTACTAACGCATTCTCACTTAGGCCTACTATCCACAGACGCGTAACTTCATAGACGTGTACTCGTTATTATGTGCTTGGTGTACGCCTGATCACAGGTTACATACAAGTTTATTGTTTGTGATATTTTAAATATGTATTAGGTTATTATGTATTTTATCTATGGCCCTTAGTTGCCTTACAATAATGTAATAATAATAAAACTATGAAATTGTCGACGAAGCGGCCACGTCGTGCTCGCGTCGCTGCATGCGTTTCATGACGCCTGTCGTACCGCATGTCATACATCGGAGCGTATATCGAGCGAAAGCATGTTATTATTTTTGTAAAAATGGCGGGAACGTCTTCGTCGCCCGACGGCATTCTCACAAAAGATTCAAAGGCGTATTTTGAAGCGTCTATGAAGCTGCACGTCTGTGGACAGTAGACCTTACAACTTCATTGAATTGATTAGTTTTATTTTGGCAGGGTAACTTCACGTTTCCGTAATGAAGCAATGTGCATGGAAGTAGTATCAATACTGCGACGATGTCTGGTACAAGACGCGCTCGTTAAACAGCTGCTTTATACCAGTAAGTCATTATTTTCATTGAACAATAGTTGTTATAAACTAATTACCACTACATACATACATATTTTGAACACAGGCTACTGTTGGACACGAATAGTAGAGGTCTTTGCCAATTTGATTCTAGTTTCAGACTAGAATCTAGAATCGCAAAGGGCAACTGGAGGATACAGGTGTGGTTTTAGTCAGTAAAAGTCCGACTCGCCCTCTCGCTCCATCATAGAGCGAGAGAAGTCATTGGATGATTTTCCACCTAAAAAAAAAACCTCGAACCAGTCCTTGTGGTAGGCGTGTAAATCGTTTCGCCACCTCTTGCAAGGTCCATCTTCAGTTACTTTAGTGCGGCTGACGTGACCCGCCCAAACGGGTGTACACGATGTGACCATCAATCTATGAAGTCTTATTTTATTTGTAGAATTACATGGATGTGCGAAAGACAAGCAGTTTTTACATGAATCTATACTGGAGTTGCTATATGAACACTTGAGCAAGTACCTACCAGAGGGCGAAGGAACTGCCTCACTGCTTATCAACAAGTGTGTGCATATCAATGGCATTACTGCAGTTTTAATTGTGAGTATATCTGATGATTCTGTCATGTAATGCTTCTCTGTGCAGTTCCGATTTGTAAGTTTTTTATGTACTAGCGCTTAAAAGAATACAGTCCACTCTTTTTTCTCAAAAGGCCATCTCAGACACTAATCTGTATGGTTCTCATATGATTTGACCATTACATGCTGTATGGACTTTAAAAGAGACTTTGACCCCTGTGTTTGTTTCGGAGTTTCTTCTCAGGGTAGTCAGCTAGGAAACACCAGCCTCATCTAGTTAAAATTGAAGTGTAAAAGTATTTTTTTAAAACCTATTTTCAAAATAAATACCATTTATGAACTCATCCCAACCATTAGCTTGATACTCTCTACCTCACTTGAAAATTTCTCGATTACCAGGAGCCCATAGCTCAGCTGCTATACGCTGTAGCCCAGTTCCTGCAGCCGGGTGAGGAAGAGGACCTGGAAGACATTCTAGCCAGCCAGTCAGTGGAGACCGGCAACGCTTACCTGAAGAGTAAGCTGGCCAGGGTCATGCAGCAGCTGTGTGATAATGAGCAATTTATAAGTATTGATATGGTGAGTAGTATTATTATTTCCGTTACTTGGATCCCATAGCTCAACTCCTGCAGCCTAGCAAGGAGGAAGACCTAGAAAATAATAATAATAATATTGTCATGACTGCCAATGGCCTTATAGCCAAAAGCTTCGACGACCATCTGTTGAAGCTGTCGTTGCGTGGTTGGATAAAGGGCCTGATACAGAAAGCAGTACTCCTTGATACGGCTCGCATTGTGAGAAGGTTCCTGTCTCTGGAGCCAGTCCACTAGTATCTTGGACCCTGCTCCCGACACCGGTGGACAACTATTTTTTATATTTTTAAATGTAAATGATGTCTAAATAAGATAAATAAAGAGATAATAATAAAAATAATTTATTGGACTGCAACATTACAAACTTTTGCACACAACAACAAACACTTACAAATAACATAAAAAACAGACATATTAAAGAATTTTTATTTTTATTTTTTTTTATTTTTTTATTCTTGATAGGTTTGCGCTTGACCGCTAACTCACCTGATGGAAAGCGACGATGCGGTCGACGATGGAACGCGCTTACCTAGAAGTAACCTATTCACTCTTGACTTAAAGATTCCCGGGTTGTAGCCATCAGGAAAAACAGATTCCGGCAAGGAATTCCACTCCTTAGCTGTACGCACTATGAATGTGTTCGCAAAACGTTTTGTGCGTATAGGTGGGATGTCCACCATGTACCGGTGGCGCATTGCCGTACGCCTGGTGGTCCGATGATGGAACGGGCTAGGCGGAATTAGGTTATGCAATTCCGACGCACACTCCCCGAAATGCAACCGGTAGAAAACCGACAGGCTAGCAACTCTGCGTCGATGCTCAAGACTTTGAAGCCTCGACTCAACGAGTGCATCATTGCATGATCCTCTTGGCTCGCCTCTCAATTGCCTCAAGTGCATCAAGCTGGTATCGGGCAGATCCGTCCCAAAGATGAGAGCAGTACTCCATACACGATCGAACTTGCGCTTGATAAAGTTTGAGCAGCTGTTCCGGCGTGAAGTACTGTCTGACCTTCGCGAGGATTCCCAGCTTTTTTGCTGCCAGTTGAGCCTTTGCTTCGATGTATGGCCCAAAGTTGAGTGTTGACGTTAGCGTAACACCAAGGAGATCAAGATGGTCGGTTATTGGCACGGTTACGCCCCGGAAAGTTGGAGCAGGGCTGAATTGGCTCCTTTTAGCGGAAAATAGACACGCCTGGGTTTTAGCAGCATTGAACTTGACCAAATTGGCATCGCCCCATTCAGAGACTGCCTCCAAGGACAAGTTCAAGCGCTCGACCATAGCCTCTCGGAGAGACTGGATCTGTGACCCACTAGCCTGCGCGCTGGATATGTAACTCTCAGCAACAGTGCTGTCGTCTGCATACCCAAAGGTACCGGGCTTAAGCAGATCATTTATGTGCAGCAAGAACAATGTTGCCGAGAGCACTGACCCCTGAGGGACCCCGGCATTAATGGCCATTTGACCGGACGAGCAACCATCGATGACCACTCGGATGGACCGGTCACTCAGGAAATCTGCAATCCTAGCACACAAGCCAGCAGGTAATCCGAAAGAAGGAAGCTTACTAATAAGGCTTTCGTGCCAGACCCTATCGAAAGCCTTCGAGATATCGAGGGAGACGGCAAGAGCTTCCCCGTGTTTCTCGATGGCCTCACTCCAGATGTGGATGGCATACGCTAGAAGATCACCAGTTGACCGATTTCGGCGAAAGCCGTATTGTCGGTCACTTAGGATGTCATTAGCTTCTAGGTATGCCAGGAGCTTACTGTTGAGTACACGTTCCATTGTCTTACAGAGAATGGACGTTACTGAGATTGGCCTGTAGTTAGCTGGGTCAGCCCGACTACCCTTTTTGGGCACGGGCTGTACGTTAGCTTGCTTCCATGCAATCGGCACTTTTCCAGCCTCAAATGAAAGCCGAAATAGGCGTGTCAGGATCGGAGACAGTTCAGGCGCACACGTTCTTAGAACAATTGCCGGTATCCCGTCTGGACCGCTAGCCTTGTTCACGTCAAGGTTACGCAGCACCCTACGGACGTCCTTCTGATGGATGCGAATATCCGACATACTCGTCTCGCAACCATCAGGATTAACAGGGGGCCGCGCGTCACCAGAATCTAGACGCGAAGATTCCGCGAAGAGAGAGGCAAACAAATTTGCTTTCTCCTCAGCGGTATGGGCCAGCGACCCGTCGGGTTTCAGCAGTGGCGGTAGTGAGGGACGGCAGAAGTTCGATTCAACCGACTTAGCCAGGGACCAAAACGCCTTACTACCAGCAGGGTATGATGCGAGTTTGTTCCCGATGCGGCTAATGTGGTCGAACCGAGACCTCCGCATCACCTTCTTGCAAGACTTGGCAGCTCTGTTGAAGGCTCTCTTCTTCTGACTCACGTCACTCGCCTTATGCATACGAGCGTCGGCCCATGCCCGGTATGCCGTGTGCTTAAGCGCGTTAGCGCGATCACACTGCGCACCAAACCAAGGGCGAGCATGGCCAGACATTGTTACGTCAGAGAATGGAATGTAATACTCCATCCCCCGCCGCAAAACATCTGTCACAGCATCTGCGCACGACGATGGATCATCCGAAGAAAAGCAAGTAGGCTGCCAAGGATAACATGCGAAGAAAGATCGCATGCCATCCCAATCTGCTGACCTATATCGCCAAACCCGCCTGGTGCCTCTATGGCAGGGATCAGGCGGAGAGTAGACTGATACAGATTTCACCAGACAGTGGTCGGAACTACCTAACGGTGATGATATCGACACTGAATAGCGGTCTGGATCTGTTGTCAGCAGAAGGTCCAAGCAGTTGGCCGTGTGCGAATCAACATCCGGCACCCTCGTAGCTCCCTGGACCTACGAAAATAAAAATAGTATGTTGGTAGTTATATTTTTAATGAATTCTATTTGTAAAGAATACTGGTACTCAAGGAAAGATTTAACTTGTGTTATGGGTAGTAGATAGCCTGACCAGCTATTCTGTGGAGACCGATAATATTTACCTGAGGATTAAGCTCGCCAAGGTCACGCAACAGCTGTGCGATCTTTTTCTTTCTTCTTTTCGATTCGATGGTAAACTCGTCAAACTGTTTGGGCCCAATAGGTGGCTACATTAATAGCAGCATCGGCAGCACTCATCGAATCCTCCAAAGTGCAGTTGTATGGGCACTTGGGGCATTCTAATATGTGGCTCATGTTTTGAACAGGAGCACCGCACTCACATTGAGTATCCGAGGGGTCTATAAAACCCCATTTTGGTGCGATAATTAACACTGTTAGCATTGATTTGGTAAATTTATTTAATATAAATCGAAAATAGTAAGATTTTTTAACTTTACTTTTTTTTTTGCTTGGTTTTTCTCCTTATTATGAGGTGTACGGTGAAGTATAATAAATAAATAAAGTCTGACTCGTGCTATTTTCTTTGCAGGAAGAACCGAACCTCTCCGACTTAACACCAGAATCGAAGGCCAAATGTCTCAAAGTACAGCAAACGTTACAATGCTATGAAGCGTTGATAGCTCATATGATACTGCAGTGGAACCCAAGCAGTGAGACAGCTGCTAACAAGGTTTACAAGCTGTTTAAAGCTTGCAATCAGCTGTTGGAACAGACTAAGGTATTGTGCCTAGATTTTATATTTTCACAGAAACTGGCTTGACAGTAAATGTGATCCTTTTCGGTCCTTCCTTATTAAGATTATATAGGGTGACTGGTAATTAGTGACCGATACTTAAACATGTGATTGTACTCATGATTACAAACAACTTTGCCAAAGAAACTTTGTTTTATACTAATTTATTGTAGCGTAGCGCGCTCGTGTAAAGTACCAAAATATTAGTCTTTGGATATTATTTTACTAAAACATGTAGGTACATTGCTTACGTCATCGATAACGCGGGCGCGGGCGCCGCGCTGCTAACAGCTGATCGGATGAACGCGCGCGAAATTCAAAGTTTCAAACAGCTGCTTTGTTATTGTAATAGAACTAATTAGTATAAAAAAAGTTTCTTTGGGAAAGTTGCTTGTAATCATGAGTACAATCACGTGTTTAAGTATCGGTCACTAATTACCAGTCACCCTATATATACAACATGTAATTGAAGTAATGTACATCCTAATACACCTCAATTATACCCCATTCGAAATAAGAATACACATTTAAACAAACCTTTGTTACTGTCTGTTCAAACGATTTTAACTTCTATTCCGTCGGCATAAGGATGGCATTAAAAGCAAAAAAGTGGTTACAATACAAACTATTTCCTGCAGCCGCTGTTTATCATGCCGCCATCGCAATAAAAGTCAAAATCGGTTGAACGGACAGTAGAAAAGGCTTGTTTCAACGACTAATCATATTTCGAATGGTGTTTAGAAAATTAAGTTAAATTTTTGATTAAAGTACATCAATATCTAAGGTATTTGGTACCTTTGTCCTTGATTTTATTTAAACTTTTATATGAAAAAGTAATTTAATATTGTAGGTACTACCAAAAGCAACTAAGAAAAACAACAACAAGTCTCTAAACGAGACTAAAGAAACGTTAAAGTCCCAGAAGAGTCAGAAATCTCAGAAGGACAAAGGCAAGGCGCCCATGAAGCTAGCTAACATGGTGAAGGATAAGGCAGGCGCGTTCAAACCGTTACCGAGCGTGTGGGACACCAAGCTGTGCGTCAGGGTGGTTGAACTACTGTATAGGTAGGTAAAAGTAGTCTGGACTTCTTAGCCTAGGCTCAGAAGTGTCAGAACTACCAGAAGGACAAAAGCAAGGCGCCCATGAAGCTAGCTAACATGCTGAAGGATAAGGCAGGCGCGTTCAAACCGTTACCGAGCGTGTGGGACACCAAGCTGTGCGTCAGGGTTGTTGAACTAATGTATAGGTAGGTGAAAGTAGTCTGGACTTCTTAGCCTAGGCCCAGAAGTGTCAGAAGTACCAGAAGGACAAAGGCAAGCCGCCCATGAAGATGGAACATGCAATTTAGCTTCACTTTTTTTTGACTGACCGACATTTTGACAATTCAAAAGTGCCTGTAATTGGTCTATTTGAAATAAATGTTTCTGATTGCGTTTTTCCATTAGAAATTATTCTGTAGCTACCCGGGTTTGGTAGTAAGTGGTGTGGTACCCCTGTGTGTTGTTCCTCTAAATGCAAGTGAAGCTGTTGGTCCTGTACCTGCCCCCCTAGCCAAGTCACAAACGATAAACGTAAACTCTCTAACTTTATGTCATTGGATATAAAGTTGAAAATCTATTGAAGATTACATAGTGTTTTCGTTCGTTCCGGTCGCTAACGCTCAGTAGTCTTTAACAGATTTTCAACTTTATGCTCTTAGGTATAAAGTTGAAAATCTATTGGAGATTACTAAGCGTTCACGTTTATCGTTTGCAACTTGGCTAGGGGGGCTGATGTCTCTCCAGTCGTGTCGGATTTCCGTCCCATCGGACGTTTGCGCGCGCACTTGTGTACTATAATATCTCCTGCAACTTGGCTGGTCTCTGTTGAGACTGACGGTCGGGAGGATTATTATTAAATATTTTCTATTTTTCAACAGTGAAAACGTGCCCTGGTCTTCTCTCGAACAGCGCAATCAGCTCCGCGGCCGTCGCGACTTCCACGCTTGGGCTCTACGATGCGTTCACTCAGTACTACTGAGTGATCAACTAGACAAGAGAACAGCCACCCACGTGGTCAGCATAGCCACCATCATATACAACAGATGTGTTTGTAGGTACGTAATATTCCTGAAATAATAACTGCACAGCATAATAGCAAAATCGGCCTTATAATATTTCCACTACTGGGATTCAGGTCTCTTCTCTAGGACTGGGAATGGACTATTATCCACGACGTGGGTGTTTTCCTTCACCATGATATAAATTACACAAAGAAAAGTCTGGGTTTGAACCCATGACCTACAATTCACAACAACATAATAAATACTATAATCCTATGAAACAAAGGCTAAAGATATAATAGTCTCAATAGATATAATTATGGTAGGTGATGATGTGGTCGACGGTGGAGCATACTTGTCTAAAAAGTAACCTATTCCCTCTTGACTTAACGACCATAAATAAAACAAGAATTATTTCAGTATTACAAAATGCGTCTTTTAAAAATAACTGAAATCGATTCAGTAATCGATTTTGAACTTATTACTTTCAGGATGTTGTGTATGGCATACATATGTATGATTTTGAGTTTCATAGCATAACATTGTTATTCAAAAAAGAACTCTAATGTCATGGCAACAGGTTCCAACACATGAGTGGCTTCGACGACCAGACGACGCTGGCGTGTTTGGAAGTGTTCAAGACATGCCTGACACTGTTGTTCTCACCTCTCTACTCGTTGAAGATGGACAGTTTCTTGGTGGCTATCAGTAAGTACTTTGCAATTCGTAAACACTTTCTAAACTTATCTTGAACATTTTTTTTTAGCCTTTCGTGGAGGAAAATATGAATGCTTGGGAACCTGGTCTTTTAATCCATAAAAAAATATTGAACTGTTAAAGGAGACGTTCAAAAAATGTATGGAGCTTGGGGTAAAAATAATCAAAAAAATGATCAGCAATATATACAGGCTGAAAGAGCGTAATTATCTTGATTTTTTTGAGCTTTAAATAACATTTTTCAGTCCTCGGTTTTTTTTAAAGTAGCACATATTTATGTTATTATGTTCCCTTGGGATCTGAACTGGTTGAAGCTAGTAAAATATATTTTTTATTACCAGCCGAAAGCAACGTCGGTACATCAGGAGCAGAATGCCTAGCGACTATCCTAGAAAACATCCACGTTGCCTTCGAGCACATTGAAGAGGAGAGTACACCGGATGAAAGAGATGTCATCGTCAAGAAGCAGCTGTCGGTGCTGATACAAATCGCTTCTTTGCTTCTCGAGACGCCCGTACCTTCGTGTCCGAAGAAGACTAGAGTAAGTTTTTTTTTTAACATCTATTCAGAAATCAGAATTGTTTATTTATTAATTTATTTATTTAGTACATGGAGGACTCACAGCTAATAAAACCAGACAAAAAAAAAGGAAACCATAATCACTAGAAAGCCAATTACAAGTCCTCACGTATAGACACTACAATAAAAATTAAAAATGGTGTGAGCACAAAAACAATAAAGCTTCGCTTTTTAGTTACGTAGGAAGTACAGCATAAATCCTTGGTTTGCACTTAAACAACTAATAAACAATCTATTAAACCTAATGCTACTTGAAGAATTTGAGGCTTAAACACCTTCTGGCTGAGTTCACACTAATTGTGAATGGATCCCAATCATATTCCTTGCATATGTCATTGAAATTACGGCTTGCACGCACGATATAACTATTCCGCCTATAATTTGAAGACGTGTGAGGAACACGTATGGGTGGATTAAAACGAAATGTTTTGTTTGGCACATTAAAATAAAATTTGGATAAAAGGTCAGGGCTATCAATATTGTTATTGAGGATTTTGAGCAAAAACAGACAGTCAGCAATTCTACGACGATCTACCAGTGGTATCAGATGCTACTTCTTACAGAGTTCAAGATAATCAGACGACTGATATGGAATCTTTTGATGGAAGCAAAGATATTTAATGAAACGTTTCTGGATGTTTTCAATGCGGTCTATGTATTTATGATAACGTGGATTCCGTATCTGAGACGCGTACTCCAGATGACTTCTTACAAAAGTGCAATACAGTATTTTTAGTGTTTTGGCATCCGTTTATTTCAAATAGACCATTTACAGGTCCTTTTGCATTGTAAAAAGGTCGGTCAGTCAAAAAAAGTAAAGCTAAATTGCATGATCCAAAGCGTAAGTCTCTATGGAGAAGAATGTGCAAGAAACTCCATGGACACTCTTTTAAATCATAATAAGAGTTAAATAAATCTTGGTTACATATTTCTTGTCGCTTCTAATTTGTGAGCATGAATGAAATGTAGATAAATAATAAAAATAAGTAATTAAAAAAATAGAAATTAAAATAAGCGACTGGCAGCTAAGAGATGTCTCAACTGACTGCGTCCGTTCACGAGCATGACGCGTCTTTACAGGACCATAAATTATTCACCTCTTATTTTTTGGGTGGGAAATCATCGTATATCTTCTCAATAGGGCCAAAAGGCGGCACTCGGGGAAGGCTTATGTCCAAAAATGGACGTCTTTCGGCTGAAATGATGATGATGAACTTCTTCAATTGAAATTTGAAATTGAAAATGATGACTTCCTTTTTTTGGAAGAACCTTGTTATTTTTTTTTTCCATAAAGTCTGCATCTCTTGCCAGTCAGGTTTTCACCTTATGTGGTCGCCGTATAGTCGTTTTACTTGTTTCAGATACTAGTGAAACTTGAAGAATACATTCGCACCAGCAAGCAGGACTGTCTTTCTTTAATAGGACCGCTGTTAACTTCGTACTATAGCGAACAGCAAGAGGCATCGCTACTCGACGAGTTGCTCGCTAAATTGTCCTGTGCGCTTGGCAGGATTGATGTAAGTCAATAATAAGTTCCTTTAAATATTTCTTAGAAAATATTTAAAGACTGGCCTGTTGGTCTAGTGGTTAGTGGCCCTGACTGCTATGCCGGAGGTCGTGGGTTCGATTCCCACCCAGGACAAATGTTTGTGTGATGAGCACGATCATTTGTCCTGTGCCTGGGTGTAATTTATCTATATAATGTATGTATTTAGAAATATATAAGTAGGTTTTTTCAGTTGTCTAGTACCCATAACACAAGCTCTGCTTAGCTTGGGACTAACGACGTTGTATGATAGTTGTGGAGTATTATTATTATTATACATTCATTTATCTCAGGACCCTGAGGTCCTGGACCTTTGGAAGGCGTACGAGGAGCCGAAACCAACTCGCAGAGGCCCTTTTAGACGCTTTAATGGAAAGTGGTACAAACCGGTGATTATCCCTGTACGTACTATGCTAGTGCATACAAGAACAACCCCCGGTTGGTGGGAAACTATTGCGACATTTGGAAAACTAAGATATGGTTTATGGAGTCTTAAGTGGACTGTTTACCAGGAACTATGTTAAAACTATGGCCCCTGCCTGAATAATGTTATTAATTTCCATCGATAATAAGGCAGGGGGTGACTTGCACACTCAATAAATGGGCCCCCAAAAACGGTCGCTAGCACGAAGTGACATAGTAACAAGAGGGTAACATATCCTGAGGTGCTTGAGGAATGGAGAGGTATACCACGGCTATCAGGACAATCCCGGAAGTACGGTCAAGATCCCTACCAGCACCTTACTGGATTATACATCCTTCTCCCGAGCACGTTTGCTCTTGCGAATCTCAACTCAAGCCAGCCAATAAAGGCAAGAGAGAGGTGGGAGCTCTGTTCCTCGTCAGTGTTCACTACGGCCGGCCAATAAAGGCAAGCTAGAGATGAAGAACAAGAATTCTCCCGGGAGATCGGGTCCGTGGGGTCGCTAATGCTCAACAGTTTGCCACAAAACTGTCCTGCGGATTGTATCTCTCACCCTAGGCATGTTACGGCAAAGCAGACACTACCGATACAGACCTAGGGTTTGTTAGAGCGCGCAAGCCCCACCACGACGTCAACGAAGAGATACGGCGATGGGGTTATTATTATTATTATTTTGTTCACAATAAAATAAAATAAAAACATATATGCTAGAAACCGTTCAAATCTGGTGGAAGGAAAAACTGTCAGGTAACAGAACAAAGATGCACATACTAAAATGTGACGTCACCGCCATTAGGTTACGTGCGTACAAAAGAGATAGCGAAATATTGCCACCACACCCCCACTTTTTCTCATATTACTATTTGAAATATTAATGCTGTTTCATTTATTAACCAATTTTGTTGCTGCATTATACTTAAAACACTAAAATAATCTTTGGTTTATCTGTTTAGTTTTTAATTTTGTATAAAAATAAAAACAGGCAAATACCTGATTACCAGTAAATTGGTACCAATTTACAGAGAATTGTTGTCAAAAGTAACATAAATAATTTCGTCGACCGATAACCGTCCGAGGGTAGAGAGGGACTTACCATGACGTGCGACGTGGGGGTTACGCATGCGGGATTGCCCCGCATGCGTAACCCCCGCAAATGTCTATTTCATACAAGTATTTATTGTAATGCGTGGAATAGGCACGCGTGACGTGTTTTTTTGCATTTTGAAATTTTCTGCATGCTTAGCAATCCCGCATGTGTGATGAAATCCGCACGATATTAAAAACGCCCTTACATTATCGTCTACTTTACTGTGTAGGTATACTTTTTCTTTCCAGGAGGAAGACACTTCAGCGGGCGAAGACACGAACTACTTCACCACAATAGACTCTCGAACAGGCCACACGGTACTAACTGCAGTATGCGCCCACCTAGCCGCCAGAGCTAAAAGCGTGGAGCATCTGATGAGCAGGGCTCGGGACCTCGCTATTGCCAGCACGTTCGCGCACGCTCAGCAGAGGATCGAGAGAGGTACACACATTCCAAATAAATATTGAAAAGGAACAATAGTACATTTTGATACAAGTGGAGAAAGTGTGTTATTGTGGCCGAGGTGGCATTCACCCGAGTCATACGGTGTGTTATGGAGCCGAGGGGTGCAGTGACAAATTTCCACGCGAATCAAACGACGTTTTTCAATACACTTACGTAGACAAATAAACGGAGGTTGAAGCGCGGCTCGTGGGGGTCGACGCGCGCCCCGCCTGATGACGGTAAATGTAATTAAATTGTGACGGAGGGCGAGCATGCGTTCTTTTCCGTACTAGTGCGAAAAACAGTCATTGCGAGCCTAAAAGCGGTGGGATAAGAGTGGGTTTTCGAGTAAGTGTATTGAAAAAACTTTTTCTCAATCCACGTACCAGACCATCTGTTACTTTCCGCTTGACGCAGGTCCTCACCGGTCACGGTTGTTTCGGCAGCTTCTTGCTTCGGATCCAGCGGGACGAAACGGAATTGTTCGAAAGAGTTACCGAGACATGACCACGACCACTCTGTCAAGAGTGCACAACTGAAAAAAAAAGGGTACTTCCCGTTTACCCAGAATCCTGAAATTTGGGATAAAGCAAGGTCTGGGTTTTAGTCATTAAAAGTCTGACATTCCGTCTCACTCCACCCTGTGCAATAAGATCGCCTATTGTTCACTTATTTTTTTAATAATATATCATGATCATTTACTTGCTAATATGGGTAATCACATAATGTTATTGAAAATATCGCACAGTCCAACCATATTACAACTTAAGGTACGCAAATTACGAAAAAAAATACAATTAAACAAAATTTTAAAAAAATAATTCAAAAAAGAAAAAAGATCCAAATAATCCTGAACAAATTTTCCACCTCAAAAAAAGAGGCTAAATGTGACTGGCAAGTCCTCAACGATGCGGTGACGTCTAAGTTCGCGATTGGCCGATCGCGCGTGGAGTACTGCAGCCACATATGGGCTGGTGCTGTAAAATGCCATCTAGCAGCTTTGGACTCAGTGAAAAGGGCGTGCGAAAAGGCTAATTCGTGATCCAGATTTGGTAAAGACCAATCTACAAAGCTTGTACAAGCGTAGGGCCAACCAGCCTTTCGGTATTTTACAAGATGCATTTGGGAGAGTGTGCGCAGGAATTACATGACTCGATTCCGCTATCACCCTGTTACCTTCGGACTACCTACGTACGGCGAAAGTTTGCCCTTACGTTGTTGACACTTCTAAGCGATTTAAATAAATAAATAAATAAAAAATAACCTCTAAAAAGATTAATGTTATACAGTTATTAATAAATTGCATCGTCGTTTATGCCGGGACCGTCGAACGACTGGAACAATTTGCCTGCTGCGGTCTTCCCGTCCGATTATAATTTAGGTGGCTCTTAATAAACTAGTGTGCTTCAACATCAACGATTGCATCACTGCTTACCATCAGGTGGGATCGCAGTCAAGGACTAGATTAATGATTAAAAAAAGGGCAAAAGTTTCTCATCTTCCTTGAAAATGACGAATCCTTCAGGTGTTGACAGTAGAAACGTTCCTAATATGAACTTAATATTACTTTCAGAGTTGATCGAAGTATATAAGTCACTTATCGTCCAGCTGTGCCAGCTGACAAGCTGGACATGTGGGTGCTGCAAGCTGCGCTGCTGTGTGGGCGGCGGCAGCGAGCGGGTGCTGGCGAGCGCGGTGCGCCTGTACGCGCTGCTGGCCGCGCTGGCCAAGCAGATCGACGCCGCCGTGGCGCAGCAAGTGCGGTAAGATTTTAGTCTTAGTCTGCTTTCAATATAACACGGAAGTCAATAGAGAAGCAGTCATAGGGCTGACTAACTAGATTGATGAACCTGGGCGTTACCGGATGGCGAACTACTCATTGCTTCCTGTCCGCAAGCAATTTTCGACGCCTAGAGTGTCTCCTAGGGCACGAGAATCGCCTCTTCCTCGCACTTTCCGCCACCTCCTTCACTCGCATCACTGCTTTTCACGCGGGGGTGACTCTTTTTCATTCCCTCTCGCTCCGCTCGCCTTCACGAGATTACGGCTGTGCTTTGCCCGCACGAATCAGTCGTCACAATGGAGAGACACCCTGGTCGTTTCTTCCCGCCGAATTCGGAACAGGAACTTCCCTAAATAACCGATGAGGTCCGGTGTCTGTCTCAGTTATTCAGGTTTCCGTATTTATCTTGCTTACAACCAATAGATGTCACCAACCAATATAAGTCACCAACGACATCTATAATTATTATGGTGTAAGTTACTTATTTAGGCAGTAATGTTGTAACAATATCATAACTAATAGCAATTTTATTTGTTTTTAAGACAAATTGTGTAAAACGTATTTTTTGGTGTAATAAATTATTGATATTAAAAAAAAAACGTAGTAAATTTGCGTTAAGAAAATAGTGACTCATCGTTGTCACTCGGCTTAGCTACACCTCTTGACCAATTAGATCATAGTAAATTGGAAAGCCGTGTTCACATTGACCAGTTAAAGTAAGCCATTCAGAAGGTACGGATACGTTTTTTTTTTTTGCTAATTTTTCAAATTAATACCTCACCTAACCATAACAATAAAAGTGAAAATTCGGACAATTAAATTAAATTTTAAAATAATTACTTAATAATAAAAATATATTTGAAAATAGTGTGTAAAAAAGTTTGCTTTAATATTTAATGAAACCCCAGTATGCACGATTCTCATAATTATATGATTCTCATATTTGACCATTACATGTTTGCTGTATGAACTTATAAAGAGACTTTGACCTCTGAATTTGTTTCGGTGTTTCTTCTGAGGATAGTCAGCTACAAAACACTGGCCTCATCTACTTTAAATTAAAGTAAAAATTGTCGTGTAAAAGTGTTATTTATAACCTATACCTAGACTAGACTCTTGTATTATTTGTTTTTTTTTTTTAATTATGTTCCACGAAGATTGCCGTCGAGGTCGATCGCGGTGACTCATATCATGGCGCTTATCATGGTTGCGAGACAAACTTGGCGATCGCCCAAGACAGAGAGGCTTAGAAGGAGAAGGCAGAGGCTTTTGCCCAGCCCTGGGATACAAAATAAGCTAACATCAAAAAAATCTGTTCCACAGTTTCGAGCGGCTACTAAAACTGAGTGGCAAGAAGCTATCAACAGTTATGGACAACTTAATCACGTACTTAGAGGCATCTCAACAACAGCAGAACGCGACCAAAGTGCTTCGGGAGACCAAGCTTATACCTCGCCTTGTTTTGGAAGCCGAGCAGTTCAGCAAGCGAGTCATAATGCTTGCTAATAAGGCTAAGGTAATTCACAGTATCCATAGCAGAGCGCTTCTTTTTGACCATATCTTTGAACCATAAATTCTAAAACGTGTCAGCCCGACTGAGTTCGCATGGCGGCATACTTTTACGGGCAACAATGAATGTCGATTTATTTATTACTTCTTATTTTATTTTAACACTAGCTTTTGCCCGCGGCTTCGCCCGGGTACATAAAATATAGCCTATGTCACTCAGGAATAAAGCAGCTTTATACAAAAAAAATAATTTTGCAATCGGACCAGTACTTTCAGAGATTACTTCCTACAAACAATAAAAAAAAATTACAAAAAAAATACAACCGACTTCAAAGTAAAAAAAAACTGAAAAGTGCAAAATAACTTTAATTTCGGAAGTCGGTGTTTCTATAATAATTTTGTCTCTTTGTTATTTAACACCGACTTCACTTTTTAGTTACGATACCACCACTAAAAAGTACCTCTCAGCCAAACTTAAATACCTTGTAACCAAAGTGCATCTCCCAAACACGGTTAGATTACATTAATTTATTACAGAGTTCCTGTACCTAACTTCTGGCTTCATCATTAGATCAGTTCGATATATTACCCCTCTTCTTTCAATCAGTCATCAACTACACGTATAAACAAAGCAATTTTACTTGTTACGACGGTTCTGCTGTGATCCTATGAGGAGTTCTGTTCTATATCTTCGAAGTTCATGATCAGATCATAACAATATTTCTATGGGACCAACTCGGAAGCATAAACTTTCAATAAAAAATAAAAAAAATGTTCAAAATCGGTCCACAATTGACCGAGAAATCGGTGAACATACATAAAAAAAAAATACATTCAGCCGAACATAGAACCTCCTCCTTTTTGAAGTCGGTTAAAAAAAATCAAACTACTTCT
Source organism: Mythimna impura (assembly GCA_905147345.3). Classification (NCBI taxonomy): domain Eukaryota; kingdom Metazoa; phylum Arthropoda; class Insecta; order Lepidoptera; family Noctuidae; genus Mythimna; species Mythimna impura. The sequence continues at coordinate 24,049,988 of LR990346.1, read as the reverse complement.
TTATAATATTATTTATTTATTTAACGATTTATGTACACACACAAAAAAAAGATTAGAAGAAGGAAACAGAAAAATAGGTATAGAGGTGATGCTTATTTCTAAAGCAATCTCTTCCAGCATACCTGCGAAAGGAGAGTTGGAAGAAAAAAAGATATGTAGACACCGTGTGTAACAGTAATAGGACAATAAGTACATACAAAATAGTTATCATTAAAATAATATAACAAGCAAAAAAAGATATACTATTATAATATATAAAGTGTAGATCACTAGTGTATTTTTAGAACTAATGTAACTGTGACACAGCGACGTGCGAGCAATACAATTTATTAAGCCTGGCTTGATGTGAAAATAATACCTCACCACACCACAGTCATATAATATCATAGAACACAAAAAATGAATTAAATTAAATAAAACTCTAATTTTTAAACTTCGCGCGTCTCCGCGTTTACGCGCTGTTGCCATTTCGTGTTCATTCACGCACGATATCGATACGGACCGAACGAGGCCGCGAGGACATGCACATTATGCAATGTTGCCGCTCTGAGCGCAATCTCTCCGATCTCACTCTAACACTTAACAAAAAAAAGAGATGAACACTAGTGTGTTGCTGCCTCTGTCTGGCGCAAAGGCTTGTTATGAGGCTTGATTTGCCATCTCACTTTTCCCTATAAAAACATAAAAATGTGAGTCTGTGTGAGTAAAATTTGATACTGTGTGCAAGTACTAATCGAACATTTTTTCTTTAAAATATTCCGGGCTTAAAATGTTTGATCAATGAATTTTACTACAAGGCGCACTTTTACTACACAAATTCCGAGGCGCCCTCTATCTATGACGCTTAAAAGTTCCGCAAACAAATTAGTTCAAATTTGCTTTGAGCGGTTAAATCGTGTTTACTTTTACGTGTGTTTTGTTAACAAAGATTTTTGATTTCTGTCATTTAAAGTTTTATGATTAGTTATTACTGTAACTTACTTTGTTTTGAAGTGATTAAAGTTTATTATCTTTGAAATGAATTCGGAAATACATGCAATTGTTCCTTGTGACGGATTAAAATGTGTGGAAAAAATACTTGGCCAGGTAAAGACTTTGACTTTTAGAGATAAATATGATCTCGTAACTTCGCCTAAACCTACCCCTGATTTGAATATTTCTCAGAAAACTAAATCACATAATAGGCAGTTTCATCGCTCAGTTTACAAAACTCACTGGATTGCAGGCTGCTCGCATTTAAACAAATTGTTTTGTTGGTGTTGCATATTTTTGTTATCTTTTTGTTTTCCACACAATATTTGAAAGAACCGACGGCTTGTACAATATAATTCAAAAATCACAAGTCGATGTTGGTTTTTGTTGCAACAAAATAAAAGAGTTTAATTTATGGTTGAATGACATATTACATCCACAGTTCGACCAAATTTATGAAGACGCATTGTCTAATAATTCACCTCCTAGATTAAGACGCAATGTTACTTGCGCTCGTACAGAGTACAAACGACTGTACGTCCAAGTTATTGATAATATATCTTCCGAAATTAATTCTAGATATTCTGAAATTTTCAAATTACAGTTTTTCCAATTGCTAAATAACAAACATTTTGTTTTATAATGTCGTTTTTCCGACAGCGGAATTAGATTCGTTAATGAGCATTTATGGGAACTATTTTGACAGGAAACTTTAAAAAGTCAGTTGATAAGTTTGTATTCATCACCTGAACTTAAGGAGCGCAACATTTTCGATATAATAGATTTCATACACGAAAATTGCCTCCAAGATGCCTTTCCTGAACTTTTGAAGTTAGCTTATTTAATTGTCACTATTCCTGCAACAAGTTGTTCCGCAGAACGGGCTTTTTCAAGTCTAAAACGTATTCACACATATTTAAGAAATACACAAGGACAAGAGCGGCTTTCCGAATTATCTTTGATTGCAATTGAAAAACAGCTGTTGGTAGAATTAAAACGTTCACCAACTTTTTACGCTGATGTAATAAAATCATTTTTAAAGAAAGATAGACAATTTGAATTAGAATACAAAAAGTATTTTTTTTCTATTCATGTACACAAAGTAAATCAAACTTCACGATTGTTTGCCCAAACAAATTGACAACAAACGGCTTTTATCAAAGCCACTGGAGGTATGTCGTTGCTGATATGTACTTGTAAATCTATCGAGTAATAATATGCCTTCTGTGTGCTTTGTTATTTGTCATCTGTTTGTGGTATAGAAGCGAAGAACGAAGTGCTATGGCTGTTTAGACTGTGACTTTGTGAGTACTAGCTAAGTAATAAAATATATTATTATCAATATCATAAACAATTTGTAGTTAGACTCTACTAGACCACTAGATGGCACACAAACGATTGATTACTACAATCGTTTGTGCGCCATCTAATGGATTCCAATTGTAGCGACGCGGCGACGTGACGAGCAAGAGTTGCCATAAAAATGTTCATAGATGGCTCTTATATCGTTTACAGCATTTATGATGCACATTATAGGTATGATGATAAAGTTGTGGTGAAGCTGTTTTTTACATTATTTCTTACTTATTATTAAAAAATATAAATGTAGCAACTGAAATCAGCATTACAGTAGGTACTAAAATTTGCACTGATGATTTGTGACGGCGGATTAGCGCGAGGTTTTTTTTTTATTAAGAATATTAGGTAAGTAGTAGATAGGTCAAGGTTCCTTGGCTTGCCCCCTTTAAAGGCACCAGGCACGCCACTGCTGTGACAGTATGGTTGGCGCAGTGGTTGAGCGATAGGCTGCTGCGATAGGTGTCGCGGATTCGATTCCCTCACGTAAGAAATATTTGTATGCCCTACAGATACTTTTTGCGTATCTGTGAGTGTCTTGTGTATGTGAGATTAAATGTTTGTGAACGCAGTCCACGATACAGTTGTAATTAATTCATAGGGCAGCAGTTGATGAGTTCAGCCTTTTTTGTTGAGTTATTTTATAGTTCTTCAATGGTCGCGATATCCCTTATCTGTCAGCGTTTATTATTCTCGCATTAAGTACTAGCGTCTGCAAGCGGCTCCGCCCGCGCGAAAGTAAGTTTCTCCATACAAACTTTGGACCCCAGTTTCGTCCCCTTAGGGGGTGAATTTTGTAACATCCGCTCTTAATGCTAGCCTACGTCATAAATCTCGGTAAGGACCTTGTTCAAAATTTCACGCTCCTAGTCCCAGTAGTTTCGGCTGTGTGTTGATATGTCAGTCAGTCAGTTTCTCCTTTTATATATATATATAGATAATAATATATCTAGGAACCAAGCCTACATATAAATCGAGCACAACTTGTAACCTCTAAAGTGATACGAAGTCTGAAAGGAACTTCTCACTTAAATAATTGTTTTGATAAAAATATTTGTTTTTCTAATCAGAAATACTGATGGTTTGGTTACAGTTGAATTGGCAGCAGTATTTGTCCCTGGGCACCGCCCGCGACTTCAGAATCAAAGGCCCCGTGTTACAAGAAGTACTCAACGCGAGAGAACAAGCTGATGAGACCAGAAACGAAGGTAATTTTTTTTATTTAACCTATACTGTCCCACTGCTGGGAAAAGGCCTCCCCCAAATTGTTCCTGGGAAGAGGTGGCGAGACGACCTAGACGCCTACCGCAAGAGCTGGTTCGAGGCGGCTCGAGACATGAATACCTGGAAGTAATTTATTTTACTTATAAAATTATCCCAAAGGAACATACTTCCAGGATAAAAAGCCTACGCTTTATTCCAGGATATGGTCTACCCGTGTGCCAAAGTTTATCTACATCCGTTCATACATGTAAGTCTTCTTCTTCTCGTGAAGATCTGACTCAAATTTTCTCCGACCAATATTTAGCCATTTGGACAGCTCTGTCGTTGGCCTCGTATAAGTCGTGGAGGGTGCAGGTAGTGTGCATGCTGGGCAGGAAAGGAGGTGACGCATATCCTGTGAAGGCGCTCCACACTGGCACTGTGTTTGCGATGGGTCAAGGAAACCCCATTTGCCCAGACTATCTGGCCAAATACAATATTACCAAAATTAAAAATTACAGCGCTTGTCAAACAGAGTGTCTCACGTTTTTATACGTGGAGAACGTTGTTAATATCACATGTGTAAAACTATTTCTAAGCCTTTTTTATGTAATTCCCTGTGTTCTTTTTTGTTTTCCCCAATAAATAAAAATCTCTGCAGCGGCCAACCTGAATCCGCAGTCTGTTCAGAGATTTCCGGATTGGCCACTGTAGTTCGTTTATATATACATTTAAGTGAAGGAGTAACAAACTTATAAAGGCGAAAGTTTCTATGTATGTAATAGTATTATTTCCTAAATTGAAATTTTCTACTACAACGAGGGCGACGCCCGCCGACGGCAGCAGCTATTATATTTGACGGCACGACTGGCGCAGTGGTCAAACGATTAGCTACTGAGCTGCGTAGCCCAAGTTCGATTCCCGTGCGGAACAAATATTTGTATGACCTACAGATAGTTGTTCCGGATCTGGGTATATGTGAATTTTCATGTTTGTGAACGCACCCACGTTAAAGCAGTTAGTTTAGAATATCTGATAAATGCTAAACTTAATTGGCAGTGGGCAGGCCACATTACTTATAGAACGGATGGTCGATGGGGCCCGAAAGCTTCTAGAGTGGCGACCGCGCACCGGAAAACGCAGCGTTAGCGCGGCGACCACGAGGTGGACCGACGATTTAGTGGAATGCAGTGGATGCGAGACACACAGGACCGTTCGTTGTGGCGACACTTGGGGAGGCCTATGTCCAAAAGTAAAGACGTCCTTCGGCTGAAATGATGATGATCTGATAAATAAACCGGATTTATATGGATGTAGCGAAAAACTTTAAGAGGTTATTAGTATAATTTATTGTTTACTAGCTTTGCTAGCGGCTTTGGCTGTGAAACTAGAAAATATACAGCCTATGTCACTCAGGTCACTCTGTTTCTAGAGTGGCTATCTCGTACCGCAAGATACAGCGTTGGACGGCCTTCCATAAATGGACCGATGACATGGTGAGGGTCGTGGTAATCCGGTTGTTGTGGCACTTGGGGAGCCTTTGTCTAGCAGTGGACGTCTATCGGTTGAAATAATGATTATGATGTCAATCAGTGATAACTTTATCATTCTACTAGTGAAAAAAAATTTAACGTCAGTCGTCGTCGCTCGGTCAGTTTTTGAGTTTATTCATACCAACATTAATTAATATACTTCATTTAATATACTAATATTGTAAAATGGGAAGATTTAGCTTTCCTTTTTACAGTATTAGATTTCCTTTTTTCTTTTCGCCAGATATGAAACTCAGGTCATAAACTAGAGGACAATACGAGGAACCAATACAATTCCAATGTTTTTGTTTGTGTTTTGTGTGTTTCTGTGTATTTGTATTTGTGTTAACCTATGGGTATCTTACCTGAAATAAATGTTTATTATTATTATTAATACAAAAAAAAAACAATTCTTTAAACCGTAACCGAACGAAGATACTTTAGAAGAATTGTTAGTACTTTTTTGTTAGGCGTTACCTATTTTTCTTATATTATAATTAAGACGACTTGAGAACTGGAGTTCTTTGCAACACTAGACGCCCTCTACCGCACCCGGCGATAAATGCGGAAGCGAGGGATGCAGAATAACTCGTTAGAACCGTGTAGTAAAATTGACAATGGGAAACTTAAAATATCAGACACGGAGTATTTTTATTTAAGAAAAATAACGCCCGACAAAAAAACAATAGCGACGTATTAAATAGTCTCTAACTTCGTTCGGTTACGGTTGATAGACATAATTCTTTCCACAATTGATTTCTCATACAGTCCCTCAAGATATGGCCCAGGCTTCAATATTGGCAAAAAGAAAAAAAAAAACATGCCAGCTATGTATGGCAAAAGTTTCATTCCCTCTGAGTATGTTGCATTACTATTTGATCGCTCATTTCACGTTAAATTATCGACAATGTGCTTAACAATAAAGCACTATTACCTAGAAGATTACTCACCTTCGTAAACCTTCAAAATTCTCGTAATTATTTGTATACTTAGCACTTGCACACACTACAAACTAATGTCAACGACCTGATTCACCTTCACTCGTCCAAATATCCTTAGGTGAATATGCAAACATATTGGCTGTTGACTAAATAAATACGATTTGTCGCAAGTGCAACTTCACAGAATCGACTTTTTTATATCCAGGGGTATAATGATTGAACAATTGATTACCTACTTGTACCTGTATGCTTAAATTGGAAATGTAATGAATAGAGTGAGCCCTGGCACCCATAATACAAGTTTACTCTTAGCTTGGGTGCCAGAAGGCGATCAACTGTCTAACTCAGTGATCCGCAAACTTTTTGTGTTCAAGGCACATCTAGGAAATTGAAAAATTTTGGAGGTACACCATGAATGAAAATTAATTTAAGTAAAAATATTTCACGCCCGCTAGCGCCGCGGAAATTTTGGAAAGAGTTACCGTGATCCTGTAATGCAAGGGGCTGAGTCCTTCAGTTGCCCATGTGGTGGGTTTTAGTCAGTAAAAGTCTGACACGCCCCTCGCTCCGCACTAGAGCGGCAGAAGTCATTTGATGAATTCCTATCTCAAAAAAAGCGTTCCAAATTTGGAATAATCAGTCTGTCTATTAACTTTAAGAGGTAATCTAATTTTTCTGAGGCACACCAACCAATCACCACGAACACTGGTCTAGCTATCACGGTTCATTAGATACATATATATATATATATATATATATATTTTTATTATTTCTTTATTGTCAGGCAACTAAGGCCCATAGATAAAATACATTATAATACAATCTTATAAAACTATAATTATACACGTAACATCGGCGTCGTGTGCCGCTGCGTGGTGTCGCGTAGCCGTCCTCGGAAACGTCGATACACGACACCTTTCGGCCAAAAGTCCTCTCTCAAAAAGGTCTGTAGATGGTGGGTTGGAACTCGTATCACGAACGACTTGAAGTTGGTGTCATGGCGCGAATCCAGCCTTTCGACCCTCAGAGTCCAGTTGCTCTTTATCTTCATATACTCCACGACTTCCTCAACCTTCGTAGAGCAATGCAGACGTGAAATATACAGCTGCGTTGTAGGCACAGCAGGACGCAGCAGCATATTTGGTCCACTCGGTGCGGTACCGCACAGGTTACGGGAACAGGGCTTCTTCTTCTTCTTCTTTTCTACTCGAGTGAAACCCTCTTCATCAACTTGGCCCGTTTTTGGCAATGAGCTACGGACCGCAGTCAGGGTAGGTTGAGAACCCGTTTTCACTTTGTCCCCTATTTTCGCTGATCGCTTTGGTTGCGACGTACCTGGTTTCCTGGTGGTAACAATTAACAGCAGCTTAGGCACGTTTAGGGGTCAACGTACCTACGTGTGACGTTTCCGCAGCCGGTGTAGAGGCGCGGGCGACGGCGACGGCAGGCGGCGCTTGATCAGCATATTCGGCAGCTGGTGACGCACTTGTGTTCGTCGATTCAAAACCGCCGACTGATGCATTTTGCACCTCTTGACGTGTGTTCACCTTTGAGGCCTCAGGTGACCCAGTTACCGAACCAACGTTGCGCAATAATGCTATTTCCACACGTAGTTCAGCATTGGATTTTTCTGATGCCTCCATTCTAGACTCCATCCTGGTCATCTCCACTTTCAAGGTAGTGATGTCCTTTAGCAGCCGTGTAACGTCGACGTGATCGAACGTGACGGGGGGCAGCTTACTCAGCTCCTTCGCCACGAAATCTGGCACGTCGTCCGGGTCAGTCTTCTTCAACATATCAATGATATCTTGAATACTCTTTTCAGTTCCATCTCTTCGGCGAGACGGCATCTGGTCCAGTTTTTCAAGAGACTGGAACAGTAGCAGTTTTCCACTGCTGATCTCGTCCTCTTTGAAATTGGACCGGCATATCTGCAGGATGCTCACCTCGTCCATGTAGTCAATAGCATGGACTAGGATTGCCAGCAATTCATTAACTATGAGTTTTTTGGAACTCATAGCGTTTTCGGGCGGCGGTTATTGCCGCGCGACACGCGAATAAAATTCGTACCGTGCACAGTGGAAACACGTCCGTATTCGAGCGTGCATCGCACTGCACTAACTATATAGCCTGGTGACAGACAGATGGACAATGGAGTCTTAGTAATAGGGTCCCGTTTTTTCTCTTTGGATACAGCACCCTAAAAATACCCCTAAAATTCGATTCGAATTGTTTTCAGATGAACCAGACATCGACGCTGCGAGTGCCACAACTGAAATAATCGGGCAGATCGGCAGCGACGCTGAAATTGAAGAGGGAGAAGAGAGTGATGAAGAACCTTCTAGAAGGAAACGGAGAAGGGTTTCATAAATACGTTAGATTTGTGTAATTATTAAATAAATACTTATTGTTAATTCAATTACTGTCGTTTTATTACCTCTGTACAAGCAAAACTCTTTTCCTGTTGGTCTTGTGGTCAAATAGCCCTGACTGCTATGCCAGAGGTCGTGGGTTCGATTTCCACCCAAGACAAATATGTCTTGGGTGGAAATCGAATATGTGCCAGGGTGTAATTTGTATTTAGAAATATACTTGCTTCTGCCACTGGCTTCGGCCGCGGGATAGTAGGTTTCTCCATTCAAACTTTGGACCCCCATCCCCGTAGGGGGCGAATTGTGGAAAATCCTTTCTTAGTGCTCGCCTATGTCAAAAGGAAACCTTGGTCAAAATTTCACGCTCCTAGTCCCAGTAGTTTCGGCTGTGCGTTGATATGTCAGTCAGTCAGTTTCTCCTTTATAAATATAGATAACTATGTTTACCAGTTGTCTGGTACTGATAGCACAAGCTCTGCTTAGTTTGGGATTAGATAGCGTTGTGTGAAAGTTGTAGAATATTATAGTACATTTTGTAGCGACATTTATGACGTGATATAGAAACTAAAAACTAAAAAATTCTGTATCACTGTGTTCGAGTTTTCCGATTAGAACATTATACAATAACCTGAAATGAGCTATCGGGCAGTTGCCTGGACCAGAACCAACACCCGTCTGGGTCGGAGGAGGATCCTCCTTTTGAATGGAGGTTGGCGGGATTTTACACACTGTTCGCATACTTTCTAAACACTAATAGAAAGAGTAATACAGGAGGAAGGACGAGTATAATTTGCACCTGTGTAAGGTGTTTTTGTTAGGTGGGAAATCCTTATGATTTTTTAAGCTCTAGGGTGGATCCACACCTTTGATCATTCAGTTGCCTTTTGTGTTCTAGGATCATGAGTACTTACTTACTTTTATCCTTATCGGGATCGATACCATGGCCCTAGCGGGCATCGACCTTGCTGGGTCCCTACGGTTTATTGACAGATAATAATAATATTCCACAACTATCACACAACGCCGTCTAGTCCCAAGCTAAGCAGAGCTTGTGTTATGGGTACTAGACAACTGATAAACATACTTATATATTGCTAAATACATACATATAATATAGATAAATTACACCCAGACACAGAACAAATGATCGTGCTCATCACACAAACATTTGTCCTGGGTGGAAATCGAACCCACGACCTCTGGCATAGCAGTCAGGGCCACTAACCACTAGACCAACAGGCCAGTCAGATGTCAGCAAACCGCATTCCACGCACGCCTCAGAGAGATTTTTGTTGCGCGCGTGGTACACTACGCTCTGTCGACCCCGTGCGAGGGGTGAGTAGTGACTCGCCCCCAAGCGCTGGCGGGAGTTTCTAATAAAAATACATTTTAGCACTAGGTACCTACTACCTAAGGCAGTAACTGATCCCTTTTCGGGTTCAGTTCGAGACATCATTGGTCTACCGTAGGCGCGATGCGGGCGGACGACGAACAACGGATAGCTCGCCATCCGATTGTTCGATAAGGACCACTCACGTCGACGGCGCGTAGTGTTCCACGCGTGGCTCATAGAGATGTCAACAAAACTGAAGGGGGTCCCTGTAGGACGACGATGCCTGCTAGGGTTGCGGGAACGTCGTGTGCAACTTTAGACAGTGAAAGTCTGACACGGCCCTCTCGTTCTACTCTACGGCGTGAGAACTCATTTGAGGATTTCCCATATAAAAAAAAATGGGTTCCTATATAATTCAAGATGTATATGCCATGGTTCGAAGGGAGTCGCAGGCGGTCGCCTCCTTCTGCGAAGCAGTAATGTTAGCAAAGGAGGAGGCCGTACGTGTGACGTGCGAGGGAGCGGCCTTCACGCCCCAGCCTCTGGCATCCCGATCCCGATTTCCGACCACCGTAGGCGCGGGCATGTGGACGGCGAGCAATGGAATGTAAATGAGTACATAATATATTAGGTAGGTAGGTAACTAATTTCCCGTTTCCTAATACCTTGACATCCTGACCACTAATTAGTTTCCTAAAACTAAGTAATTATCAGATTCACAAACTACCAATACGCTCGCCTGGAAACTCAGTTGTTGCATAACTGAATATGAAACTATTGAATAGTTGTACGTAACATTTCCTCATTTCAGAATAGTGTAGGTAATTAATTTAATCAACTAGGGTATTCATCGTCCCAGAAGTTCTGTTTTAGAATGTAAAAGAAAAGCATTTTTTTTCTTTTATTCTTCTTCTCCCTGCCCTTATCCCAATTACTTGGGGTCGGCGCAACACGTTTTGTTCTTCCATTCTGTCCTGTCACTCGTCACACTATCACTAACTCCCTTTTCTTTCATATGACTTGTCTCGCACAATCCATCCATCTTTTCTTTGACTCCCTCTCCCTCTCCATCCATCTACATGTAAGTATACTCAGAACTTTTTTAGTAACATGCGTTTCATCCCTCATCTTCACATACCATACCAAAACAAACGATTTCCTTTCAACTTTTTAGTCACTGGCGCCACTTTTTAGCCACTTTCAAATTTCCCCTAATATACCTACCTACTCATTTCTCACTTTATTGATTCTCGTCACACCACACATCCATCTTAACATTAACTCATCTCCGCTACGTGCAATCTTTTTTTTCTAGAATCAATGAAAAGCTAGATAAATGATGAACACAGGGATTAATGAAAAACCAGGGCTGGTTCAGGAATTATTCGAAAGAGTTACCGTGGCCCTGGAACGCAAAGCGTAAAGGGCAAAGAAGAAACATAGATGTGGTTTTAGTCAGTTAGGTCAGTAGATATTAGTCAGGCTTCAGCCCCGCTTGGCCCCTTCGGCTGAGTTGGAGCCTAATCGGGTTATCCCTTTATTTATTTATTTTATTTTTATTTTATTTATTTGGCTCACCAACAATTGACTACACACATACAAAGATATGAAATACACGGAATAAACTTATAGCTAAGTGCAGCAATTCCTTACAGGTAAGCACAACATGCGTAACTTTACTGTTAGTTGCCTACTTAAAAGTAACTTACTTACTAAACACAATAATTACCGCTTATAACTAAAAAACTAAATTATTTGAACTAAAAACTAAGTTAACAAGCCAGCCTGACCATCGCATGGTTTCTTAATTGTTTTATATACAATACTTTTAAACCTACCAAGTGAGTCAGAGTGTACATCGATAAGATCACTGTAATTGTTTAATAATTTGCATAGACGCGGGATGGGAGAATTAGCACCAAGAACGGTTCTACGAAGAGGAGGACGCAAGGGGGTTATAGGAGTTCGTGGGCTTTTCGTAGGCACACGAAATTGGATGCAGCTCAACAATTGGGGACAGTCAATTTTACACCTCAAGATTTTAAATATAAACATTAAATCCAGTAAATCTCTCCTCTTCTGTAGTGAAATCATATTAAAATGCGAGAGTCTATCTCTGTACGATTTCTTCTTTTTAGCTATCCCAGAAGAGTATGCTAAGTGCCACAGAAATCTTTTTTGGACCCTTTCTAATCTTAGCGTGTGAGTGGCATAGTGTGGTCTCCACACAGTACTGCAATACTCTAACGAGCTGCGGACTAAACAATTATACAGCAGAGTTTTAGTTTTATTGTGCCGAAAACAAGTAATATTTCTCAAGACAAACCCAAGCATTCTTGAGGCTTTTTTAACAACATTTTCAATGTGGGGTACAAATGTCAACTGTCTGTCGAATAGAACTCCCAGGTCCCTTATCTGTTCCACTTCCTGCAACAAGTTGCCACTGATGTAATAATTCGATAGCGTTAATTTAGTTTTCCTGGTGAATTTTACATGGTAGCACTTATTAATATTTAATTTCATATCATTATCATCACACCATTTCACCAACATGTCAATATCTCTCTGCAACAACTCAACATCAAGGTCTGATTCAATCAATCTGCAAAACTTTAAATCATCAGCATACATATAACACTCGGAAAATTTCAACTCATTGGCAAGATCGTTACCAAACAAGTTATACAAGACTGGGCCAACGTGTGTTCCTTGTGGGACGCCAGATGTGACTTTGTAGGAACTTGATTGGTAACCATTGAGGGCAACAAAGAAGGAACGACCATCAAGATAAGATTTAAACCAATTGAGGAGAGGGCCAGTGATGCCGTAAGTCATTAACTTATGCAGGAGCAAATTATGGGGGACACGGTCGAAGGCCCTGCTGAAATCGGTGTATATCACGTCAACTTGTTTTCCAGAGTCAATAGCACTTGTAAGGGTCTCCGTGAAAGCTACTAGGTTTGTGCAAGTAGACCTGGAACTCACAAAGCCATGCTGTGTATCGCTAAGGTAAAGCTTTAAATGAGACTGTATGTAGGGACAAATAAAAGATTCAAAAACTTTGGCAAAGGTAGACAAAATTGAAATTGGTCTATAGTTACCGACATAATTGAGATCACTGCACTTATGAATTGGGACCACCTTTGCCACCTTCCAAATATCCGGGAATACACCGGAGGCAAGCGAGCAATTAAATATCAGTGATAAGGGATATGCCAGAGGCAAAGCACACATGGAGATAAAATAAGGAGGTATTCCATCAGGTCCCGCTCCTTTTCGAACATCCAGAGATTTTAATTTATTGAGCAAGGTATCAATTTCAATCATTGGTATTGTCAAAGGCAAACTGTAAGCTAACATGTTCCGCATATATTCTGATGGAGATAAAAGATCAGTCGCGCTTTGCTGGCTGTACATGGAAGAAAAGTGAGTTGCGAACATTTCCAAAATATTTATGCCATCTGAAGACGAAATTATGCCATCAGTCATTGTCAGAGGATAAGAACTAGTACCACCACGCTTGCCCTTAACATAAGCCCAAAATCGCTTTGGATCCTTAGTTAGAACTGCTTCTAGGTCGTTAATATATTTATTGTAACAGGAGGCAGCCATAACTGAACACCGTTTACTCAGTAGCTTCAGCTCAAGCTCATCCATGGGGTTTTTATAGGTTTTGTATCGCTGACGCACCTTTTCCTTCTCTCTCAAAGTTCGTATTAAATTTTTATCGAACCAAGGAGGTCGTGTCTTATGCTTACGGGTAGTAGGCGTGGCTTGCATTTTAATAACATTTTTAATTTTTTCGTAGAATATACAAAGCATATGGTTCACATCATTAGTCTCATCAAACAATAAGTTCCAATCTATCTCATGTAAGTGTTTGCAAATAATGACATAATCTAATTTGTAAAAATTTATTCTTTTGTTACTATTATATGGAAGTCTTGAGTCTTTATATGATTTTAAAATAATTTCGATCGGTGGATGCAAAGGGTCAATTATACTTAGGGGATTTAGAGCAGAGCATGCAATACCGGATGTTAAGTTAGTCAACGCAAGGTCAAGAATACGACCTGATTTATTTATTATGTTGTTCAGCTGGAATAATTTGTTTACGTGAATAAAATCAGTTAACAAATGACCAAAACCTGGCGCTACATAACCACTGTCCAACTCACTTACTAGGTTCCAGTCAATATTACTTAAATTAAAGTCGCCGACTATACACGATTTCAAACCTGACTGTTCAAATATGGTATTACACGAGTCCAAGAAGTGTTCAAGGGTTGAGCGAAGTACGGGCGGAGGCAAATAAACTGCACACAGAGCTAGTTGGCGGACAGACTTTGTAATCGAAATATCTATGATAACCCACAAATCCTCACAATTGCTTTCCCATTGGGTCATACGTTTTGAATTTATTCCCTTCAGCACAGCAATCAGAACACCCCCCCCATCTTTTTTCCTGTTATCTCTATCACGCCTATAGACTACATATCTGCTATCAAATAGCTCTGAGCTCATTACAGAATCGTTTAACCATGTTTCTGTTAAGATTACCACATCATAGTTTTCACAACAAATTTGACGATAAAAATTATGACATTTAGTGCGCAAGCCCCTAGTGTTTTGGTAATATATCTTTAAATCCGAGAATGATAATGAGTTTTTTTACTGTAACATTGAAAAAAATAAAACGTGAGAGAAAAAACACCATAAGACAAAAAATTAAACCAGTCTACTCAATGTATCCTTGCTCCTGACCAAAATGTGTTCCGATTCCTGTCTCTTCCGCATGAATATCCGACCACCTCGTACCCAGACAAATTGATATCCGATTTCCTTAGCTTTGATTCTAGCGGCAGCATGAAGTTCCTTGTTGGTAGTGGACAGATGTTCTGTGATGTAGATCGGTGATTTAGGTCCAGAATATCCCAAGTGCGTCGAGTTCAGTTTGTTGTCTGGATTCGATTTATTGAATTTTATGGTCGCTGCGAGAAATTGGTCACGGCAGCGGGGGGAAGAAAGCTGTACGACCACAGCACGCGGGCGGGAATTGCTTGCACTTTGTTTTGCAACCCTTGTACAATGTCTGATGTCATTATCTTGAATACCGCTTCCTACCACTTTAGACAATTGTGACACAATCTCCATCAAATTCTCTTGTTTCTTTTCCGGTAGGCATTGAATTTCCACATTATTTGCACGAGCCTGTTGTTCCAGTTGATTCATACGAGAAGTCAAATCGCCAACACACACTTTCATCTCTGCGTTTTCTCTTTGCAACTCCTCCATAATCTCCTTGGACGCTGTGTATTCTTTCAAAAGATCTTCATACTGAAGATTCATAAATGCTAAAGATTTTTCCATATTCTCCATTCGATCTTTTATTGGTTGTAATTGTTGATTCAGGCACAGAATAAGAAATAGTACAAGTACAGAAATTGCACTGCGTGATAGCAAACATACGAATTTAAACCTAATAACAACAGCGATAATGTTCATAATACATTGCACAGCACGGACACGACCTTGAGTTTATTAGCCTACCAAATCCAGTGGCGCTCGTAACGATTCAAAATGCACCGTAAGTCCGCGCGACGAGAGTTTCTTTTATTATGCCCGTTATGAACCTTTGAACAAGCCGCTTCTGTTGTAGGGTTGTGAACTTGTGAGTTGCTGTGAGACACAAAGTCATTAGTCCATTGGGACCATTAGGGGCGAAGTCCCTGGTCTTAGATCGCAAAGGACAACTAGAAGAACATAGGTGTGGTTTTAGTCAGTAAAAGTTTGACACGCCCTCTCGCTTCGCCATAGAGCGAGAGAAGATTTTTTTAGGTAGGTACTTTACTAAATGTAAGTCATTCTTGATAAGAAATGCCTTTTAAAGTAGGTATGTACCTATATTATCTATAAAATTATATTTTCGTAAAATGCGAAATTAGTAGTAGGTAGGTACATTACGTTTTATAGCATAAAATAAATTCAAAACTTTTTTAAATTACATGCTAGATAAAATTGATTTACATGTAGGTACCTAAGTCGTAATTTCCATACTTTAATTAAAATGTATTTAAAGAGAGACATGTTATGTTTGTTTACATTTAGTTAGTTAGTTAGGTATCTAATTGTCTAAACAAATGGAACAAAAGTAAAGTCAAGTGGTACCTAGGTACTCGTAGGTACTTGGATATTGTCAATATTGTAATATAACTTTGTTGATTTCGGCCACAAAATTACCTATCTATTTTATGATTCAGCTATGCGTTCGTAGGTAATTTTTAAGATGATAGGTAGGTAGTTCACGATTAGTAATATTGTGAACACGATTATTTAAAAAACATTACCACGGCCGCCGCGCCAGCAAAAAATTACGAATCTAATAGTGAAAAATGATGATACGAAAAGGAACACGAATCGTCCTCGTGTCTATAAACTGCAACAATAACCTACCTGTTATACCTATAATAATTATCATATAATAGCAAGAAATAAGAGCCACTTTAAGAGTGTTGAAAATGTTATAATTACTTACCTTTCGGGATCCTTTGGAAGAGTAAAGAATGAAAAGTCCACATTTTTGTTGTTATTCATGCACCCGCTAACACCTTTCGGGATCCTTTGGAAGAGTAAAGAATGAAAAGTCCACATTTTTGTTGTTATTCATGCACCCGCTATGCAGTATCTATTGGCTTTTTGCGTGCCCATATTTATAATAAAACCTCTGTAGAAATGCGAACATATTTTTTGTCAGCGCGCGTCAAGCGGCATGCGGCAGTTCGAACACGCGTGTGACACTCAACTGAACTAGCCTCGTAAAAAGGGACCCGAGACGTAGGTATAAATTCAAGCGCGCGCCGAGAGTGCGCCGGGCCTGATTCAGGGTACTCTTCATATTTTCTACGATCTTAGTTAACAAGCTTGCCTGTTCATTTTTAACTGCATCCTGTATTAGTTGACGAATATCGTCAGGTGCTAACGCGATTTCGGCAGGCGCCTCAGGTGGAGACCCCACGGCCTGCCTCTTATTGCCTCTGGTAGTTGAGATGTTACGCAAAGGCGTATTATCCGATTTGGTAAGTTTCGGACCCGAGCACAAACATTCGGGACAATGCCATTTAGCAGGTACCTTGTAGTCGTCAGTTAAGGAAAGACATGTATAATGATATGTCTTAAGGCATTTTACGCATTTAGTGTATTTTTCGTTGTCCACTACTTGGTCGCAACACCCCCATAACATCCCCGAACCCAGCGATGAACCAGAATTATCTGTCATTATAAAAAATATGACTACTTTACTTCTTTTCTTTGATTAGCAAATGATATTCGAATGTAGGTATACCTGTAACTCGAGTAGCGTTAAAGTTCTTCGCGTGCGTAATTGGTCGCGAGAAAAAGGTCGTAAGCGCCGTGCGTAGCTCGTCGCTTACGCGTTGCGTTGAAACACTTCCCACCATAGAAATATAAAAAACAGGAGAAGTGGCAAGGGGGCGTGTGCATGTCCGCGCGACTTGCGCAAAAACGGCATACACGGGCAAATGGCCGTCAGTTATAAACCTGGGAGATTCGCGATACGAGATCGTAAACAAATTTAAAATGCCGTGTTGTGCAGTGGTTTCGTGCAAGAACCGAAGCGATAAGAGAAGTCTGGGTCATCACGGAATCTCTTACCATATGTAAGTACAAGTTTAATACTATATTTATCTTTAAAATCAGTAAAAACAACAAATCTTCTAAAATCCCTTGCTGCTACTACGTTATTTTTGTTTTCAAATATCAAGACGACTGTATTACTCTTACAGTAAATACATTGCTCTTTAACCACTAACAAATTTTAACGCTCAGCAACTGAACAAGCAATGTAAAAATAACATAACGATACTTTATCAATTCGGTGTATTTCATAATACGGCCGCTGTTAGTTGCGGTGAGTTAATGATGTGCCTGTATGATCTACTATTGTAGACTATCGACTATAATATCGATTGGTTGGATATCCGAAGTGAATTAATGTAAATATTTTTATTTATTTTGATTATTTTATAGAGTAGTAAAGAAATACGCAAGCAACTGTCGTAAAGTAAGTTAGTTAAATTGTAAGTTAATAGTCGAAGGACTATTTTTTGGTTCAGATATCGTATCTTATGCCTTATCTTCCTGACTTATTTCTGATTTTGATATTTTAACTTCCTTCTTAAAGTCTTCAAAAGTTTCGAATGCGCTACAATAACGGGCATGATTCAGATTTTAATATCGACTTTTGCTTAAAAGAAGGCAACATGTTCTAGCTCTTTATTTGTTCTCTTTATTTAACAAGCTCTGTACTGTTTTATGCTAATAAAAGTCTTACATGGTGAGGTTTAGCAGAAACTTAGGTAAAATGATAACTAAAATGTTATTTTATGTTTTCAGTTTCCCAAAAGGCGCAATTTTAATAAAGCAATGGATTGATGCCACTGGAAGGCCACGTAATTGGTTCCCTAAAAAAATATAGTACCATATGTTCAATTCACTTTCAACTAGAAATGCTTTAGTTTCTAAAAAAAACGCAGTCTTTTTGAATGGGCAATCCTTAAATTAAGACTAGACCTTATTTTTGTAGAAGTGAGTTACAATTTTTTTAGTAACTGAAAGCTTTTTCATGTAATAATTCATAATATAAGTTATTAAACTTTTCAGGATTTTAAAGAACCAGGACACGCACTTGACCGGTTTTTAGTATTTGATATTGACGTTCTAAAATGCCGTATATAATGGCCTAATGTTAGAGTTTTTGGGTTTTATGAAAGCAAATTTTATTATTCTATTATTAATATATTATTTTCTGGACATATTGATTTTGTTTTTGGGACCCAAAAGAAATAGCACAACAAAAAATGAACAAATCGATAACTTTTCTATTTAGTCAATCACTAGCGTAAATGTAAAATAAATTGCTTTTGCATAGCACATCGACATGTAATGTGTGCGTAAGTTGTAGGTGCATGGAAAATACACGCTGTTTTTAGGAACGTAAGGTTTATAATTGACTGTGTAGTATGGACTGATTTATTAATTGCGGATGTGTGCGCGACTGCATAACTATTGCTGCATGTGTAGTAGTGTCGGCGGTAGTAGGGGAAACTGGAGACATCGTGTTCCGGTACATTTTTTACTACTTAACATATCTCCTCCTTTCTTATATCTATGCTTCCCACTGATAGTTAGAGGCGGTAGATTATTACTTAAATACAATCTGATTATACAAAATCTGCAGTATTCATACACTTTACCAAGTTAGTTCACTATACAATAGTTCACTGATTTTTACCTTTGGTTAATTAATATGTTTTATTCCTAAAGCAATATATAATGTACGTAATGATCGTGAGTAGGTAGGTAAATCCATGAGCACCTAAATACTCGTAAACAAATCAACGGGAATTCCCATTTTAGCGAACAAGTCTCGGTTAGGTTTATTTTTATTTAAATGTGTCACTTACACTGTTTCCACTAATGCGGAGTGGAGATTCCGAGCACTGATTAGCCAATTCTTAGTCTACTCCGCTCCATTCTGCCCAACTACGCTACAGTGGAAACGCGACCTTACCGCGGCCATGGAACACTGACTTCCCGTCAGATTTTTACCACTAATCCCTTTAGTGGCAAAGTCTGATACGCTCTCTCGCTACACCCTAGAGTGCGAGAAGTCATTTGATGATTTCCCATCTTAAAAAATGGTAGGTATGACAAACAACAGCTGGACAAACATTTCTAGTAAACATTTAATGACGCTGCTTTCCTGAAATAACATAATTATAACCTACTGTAACATTACTGACCGCAGAACAATATTATTTTATTACTTTAATTCCAGTAAATTTAATTTCCCCGACCACTGCAGCAATTTGTATTTGTAGGTAATTTGCGGTTAAAAGGATTCTATTGAGTAATCTATAATTAAATGAGTGTGAAAGTTTGTTTGTTTTTCCAGTATGATGTATTTTCAGGCTCACTTTCTGGAAATTATCGCTAAAGTAGGTAATGTGAATTTTTCAAATTCGCGTTACCTGCTGTGTTTAGTTGAATGGATTAGTAATTGGCTCTTGTTTATTTATTAGGTATCTATGGTGATGTTCGTCTTGTGTCAAGACGAACTTTATCCAAAATAAAAAATATAAAGATTTTTTTAATATTGGTTAAATTAATTAAGTTGGAACCTTCAAATCTGATATTAGAGAAAACTGTCAAGTATTTAACTGAAATGGCAATGGCAAGGGCATGGAAAGGGTTATGCTCGAAGTTTCCTTGCGTGATCACGTCAGAAATGAAGATATCCGCAGGAAAACCAAGGTTACAGACATAGCCCGAAGAATCGCCAAACTTAAGTGGCAGTGGGCAGGGCACATTGCTCGCAGAACAGATGGTCGATGGGGATGAAAGGTTCTGGAATGGCGACCACATACCGGAAGACGCAGCGTTGGAAGGCCTCTCACAAGGTGGACCGATAACCTGGTGAGGGTCGCGGGAATCCGATGGATGCGAGACGCACAGGACCGGTCATTGTGGCGACATTTGGGGGAGGCCTATGTCCAACAGTGGACGTCTTTCGGCTGAAATGATGATGATGATGATTTCACAGAAAAAAAAAATAAGTGTGGCACTCGGGGACTGCCGCGGTAAAACTATTGCATAGCATTTTGTATCAACTTATGCAATTATAATTATTTATTTATTTTATTTATGCAGTATTTCTTTTTCTTTGATATTAATTCAAGTTACACTTTTTGAGCGTGGTGACCGATAAGAAAACAAATATTTTTCTTTCTTGTTTACTTCATAAATTGCTACAAGTATGTTCAGTTATCATAGAACATTACTATAATCTATTATAATACAAAAAGACTATTTTGTTTGACCGAGATTTGAACTCGAGGCACGATGATAACATAGGTAGAACGCTGTACCAATGCGCCACACAGGTCGTTAACGACTTTTCTAAAATAGGTGTTCGGTCTCTGTCGGCCTTCAAGCCACACCTCCGTGCCCGTCGGAGTGGGGAGCGTGAGGTTTTTTTCGTTACGGAATTTCTGGATTCGGTCCCCGCGCTCAAGGCCCTCGATAGAAGCTATGCAATAGCTTAAAAAAAAAACATACCACCGAATTGATACCGCTACCGCTTTTTTAAAGTCGGTTAAAAAAGGACGCACAAACTGAAATGTGACGTCACATATAGCATTTTTTAGATTGGTATTTATGTTTTGAGTGAACTGTGACTAAAAACACTTTACTCTCTTTTGTTTTAAACTTAAATGGTCTGTTATTGCATAAAAAGAACCACTTCGCGTCCAGTCCAGTAGGTTAAAAGCTGAGTTGATTGGTTGATCATTTTAGTTTTTTTTTTTTTTATTATTTTCATTTTCTACCTTTTTCCTATAGTTTCGTCCCATGACGTATGTCTAAGGAACGTGAGATTGCTATAATTGCAATTGCACTCTACCTATACTAAAGTGTCTAAAATGTCTGTAGAAGAGGGTTCATGACTGATTTAATTTATAGCTTACAATCTAAAGTATTGAATAAACTAGCTACGGGCCAATGAACTTCTTCTATAAAGAACTTTAAAGCATTGGTAGTGTGCAACTGCACTTTCGACCCCTGTTTGTACCTATACATACATCGGAAAATTTCAACATCAAAGTAATGATCGTTCTAAGTGCATTGCTCATAATAAGTACAAAACACATTTCGCCGAAGCGACAACATGGGGGAATTATTAGCGGTCCCCGATTCCGATGAAACCACAATCGCAGTGTTGCGTAAATTCCGTAAAACGACCGCATCCTGTATAATTAAAGTGAAAAGCGATAGCTACAATAATGTTCGTTATTAAAAACTAGCTTTTGCCCGCGGCTTCGCTCCCGTCAACTGACTACTATATCCTACTCTACCCAACTCTATCCTACTCTACCCTACTCTACCCTACTCTACCCTACTCTACCCTACTCTACCCTACTCTACCCTATTAAGAAAAAAAAAAGATCCTGTATAATTAAAGTGAAAAGCGATAGCTACAATAATGTTCGTTATTAAAAACTAGCTTTTGCCCGCGGCTTCGCTCCCGTCAACTGACTACTATATCCTACTCTACCCAACTCTATCCTACTCTACCCTACTCTACCCTACTCTACCCTACTCTACCCTACTCTACCCTACTCTACCCTACTCTACCCTACTCTACCCTACTCTACCCTACTCTACCCTACTCTACCCTATTAAGAAAAAAAAAAGTATCCTATGTCCGTCTCCTGGTTCTAAGCTACCTCCCCACCAACTTTCAGCCAAATCGGTTCAGCCGTTCTTGAGTTATAAATAGTGTAACTAACACGACTTTCTTTTATATATATAGATTACATGTACTATGTAGGTACCGATACCAATAGCAATACCAATACCTACTCATTAAAAATTTTAAAATAAATGATATGCAGGAAAGTACGTGGCCTTCTATTATAAAAAAATGAATGATTTGGAAGAGTTTAAAGCGCCATATGGTGACAGGCTGACAGCGACTGTCATCACCCAGCGCTGAGCTCGCCACAATCGGGCTTACCTTCCGCATGGAGCGGGGCCTCACCGGACATGGCAAGTTCGGGAGGGTTTCTGTTTCTGATTCAGACGTAAGAAACGCCCGATCGTCCGGAGAACACGGTGGAGCATACGGTGAAGTCTTCCCCGCTTGGGCATAGCACCACTGTGTCCTCGTGGAGGCGATCAGCGGTGGCAACCTCTCGCATCTAGCTTCGGTTCAAGTCATGGTCCGGGAACGGATGTCCTCACGCCCAGGCGCCGCCGATGGAGACGCTCCGATGTCGGGAGTCACAGAAAGGAGGTGTGCCACGCTTAGGCGAAACACCTGAGGCAATTGGGGGCATCCATAGCCGTGAGGGAACTAACAATGTAGGTAGGAAGGCACCAACTTCAAAAATAAAATAGAGTCTATTGTCCCAAAACTGAGCAAATGCTCTAATTCTCAAGACCTTTCGGGATCTCTTCACGAGACACGACGTCTCGAACATAGGTAAGAGGTACTTAACACTTTCAGTGCCACACAATAATTCGTTCGTGTGCCCACAACTCGCCTCCCGAGTCGTTGTCAAATATTTTTATTGACATAGGTACTAATGACCCGGAAAATGATGTATCTGTTTCATGAATGTTGGGTCAGAATTGACTCGTTCTAGCATATCCTCAGCGACTCTCATGCGTTTTTGGAGAAAATTCAGGTCTTTTGGGACTAGCCGAGCGGTAACATGTTTCATACCCAAATGATTAGTTAAAATGGTACGGATCGACTCGTGAGATACAAAAAGTTCGGCGGCTATCTCTCTCAAAGTTGTATGAGGATTTTCAGTAACTATTTCCTTCACTTTTGCGATGTTAATTTCAGTTGAAGACGTTGATGGCCTACCAGAGCGAGGCAAATCTTCCATCACATCTCGACCGCTTTTGAACGCTTTGTACCACTCATAAGCACGTGTTTTTGATAAAGTCGATTCACCGTAAGCCTTCTGTAACATTTTCAGTGACTCCGAACACGAAATTCCATTGGCGAAAACTCTTTGTTCGATGTTTTTGTCCATATGAAATTCGCAAAACACACTAGATATGATATAACTAGAAACAGCACTGTATTTAATATAAATAACAGATGCAACCAAAGACATTAAATATATACTACCTACCAAGATGCAACTCAAACTCCAAAATGGAAAACAGTTGTGCCAATCTACCAACAAAACAAAAAGAACCATAAACAAATCATCCATTCCCGATACTTTTCTGACTGAATGTACGAATATATTACACAACATAATTGAAACCCTGACTTCTGAGCTAGGTAGAAACTATGTTCTAAGGTCTTTTTTACATAGCAAGGGTAGGATGACAGCAGGACGAAAATAAGCATCTTTAAGATGAAAGAAAAAGATTGGTAGGTGCTATTGACTTGTGTTCCGACAAGCGATTCTTACTTAAATTCGGTAAGTATGCTTAGCATACTTAGAATTTTTTGGATTGTTCAATTATTGTACAATCCATAAGCTGGGCTCTTGGTACTATTAATTGGAAAACAGCCGGATCATTAATTTCCCTATATACCTAGTTAGAACCGCGAGACTCCAACTTTTAAATTAAAACTTCCCTGAAAGCCAATATCGATGAAACTGGTTAAACATTCATGAAAAAAGGATTCAATAAACTTTTTTAAACTTTATTTCCGTAACAGGCAGTTGGGTGAAAGGTAGACAGATAGCCACTCGCCCCGTGCTCCCTAGCCCTACCTCTATAATTAATACTAGCTTTTGCCCGCGACTTCACCCGCGTAGGGTAAAACCGGGATAGATGCCGCAGTGGGATAGATGCCTCATTTTCAAAAAACCTAACTTCCCAAACTCGCAACTATGAATTAATAGTGTAAGTAGGACCAGCACTCACCCCGCATCTAAATTACCCCCGGGTTGTCATACGGTGAGGACACGTTTCGCTCGTGTGTGCAATCATCTCCGCGGCGAACTTCACGAACACGTCAAAGATTTAAAGATTAGTATTTGCCGTTGTATAACTTTATAAGTAGTAATAAATCCCGTTATATTTTTTATTACATCAATGTACTGGTTCATTAAGTGTTCATCTGGGTGTTAATAGTTGCACTTTTGTTTTTAATTTATTTAAAAAATACTTAGGTATCTATACTTATCATAAAGGATAGTTGCCCTGATTTTTCGAGGTATAGGTGCCCTTAGGGGCATCTATCCCTACATACACTATATATGGTGTCAGAGGAAAATTGTTTTTTTTTTTTAATCTATAGAAATACGAAGTCTAAATCCGACTGGATTCAATGTGTGATGTCAGACCTGATTACATTTAACTTGTATACTTTTCAGAAATTATTGCTCAAGATGTGGAAAACTGAAAGCACTATCCGGTTCAACTTCATTTAACTAGGATTAGGAATGATTTCTTTATTGTGTTATTTTAATTTTAAAAAAAGTATGATTGTGCATGTTGACACTTAATAATTAATATTTTATAATAACAATTAAAAATTAATATTTTTGTTCAACAAATGCTTTTAAAATTTTATTATGTTTGTTTGTGTCTTATTAGCTTCTTCTTATCTTCTATCTTATCTTTTAACGATAACAAATAAACATTAAAAAAAAAACGATTTTCGTAATTCGACCTCATATTTCGTTGGGTTTTTCGTTTACACAGTATAAAGGGCATCAGGCATCTATCCTTCTTAGTTTTTTCAAGGTGGGGCAACTATCCATACAGGTAGGCATCTATCCTCAAAAAAAGTGTTCCACGAAAAGCTGAATTCTGTAAAATTTATTATTGTTAGGACAAAAAATAATAATTATAATTCAACATAAATAATTAAACTAGCTACACTCATAGAAATTATTCATTTAAGATTAATATTTTTTAAATAAGGAGGCTCTTTCAAAAAGTGGGGCATCTAACCCGGTTTTACCCTACATAAAATATAGCCTATGTCATTCAGGAATAAAGCAGCTTTCTATCGGTGAAAAAATGTTAGCAATCGAACCAGTACTTTCTGAGATTACTTCCTACGAACAAAAAAAAGATATCAAGTCAACAGTGAGCGTCACGTCGAACGAACGCACGCATCCACCGCGCAGTGACGGGCTACCACACCACACGGTCGGAATTTTACTTGAATAATATAGCTAAAATAAACGCTAAAGCCAATTTATTTATCTTTATTTTGCAAGTAACAAAGATTCAAAATAATTCCTTACGACTATGTTAGTATCCTAAAGTTATCACATGACTAACAATGCTGAATAATCTTTATATTCATACATAGGTATTTAGAAAACAAAGTTTGGGGGAACGCGTCTGAACAAAAACTACTGAACGGATTTTCATGCGGTTTTCACCAATAGCCAAAGTGATTTATGAGAAAGTTATACATGTATAATCGATATATATATATATATAAAAGAAGAAACTGACTGACATATCAATGCACATCTGAAACTTCTGCTGCTAGGAGCGTGAGATTTTACACAAGGTCGATTTTACATCGGCCAATCGCCTTCCCTAGCCATTGTGTTAACGGGGAAACCCCGTTTAAACAATGAAGATTGGCTGAGGCTGGGCCCACATGAAAACGGGCATTATGACGTAGGTGAGCACTAAGGGTGTTTTTAATATCGTGCGGATTTC
Source organism: Mythimna impura (assembly GCA_905147345.3). Lineage (NCBI taxonomy): Eukaryota > Metazoa > Arthropoda > Insecta > Lepidoptera > Noctuidae > Mythimna > Mythimna impura. The sequence continues at coordinate 24,024,040 of LR990346.1, read as the reverse complement.
ATCCCACATGCAGAAAAGTTCATAATGCATAAAAACACGTCCCGCTTGCGTATTCCACGCATTAAAATAAATACTTGTATGAAATGGACATTTGCGGGGGTTACGCGTGCGGAGCAATCCCGTATGCGTGATCAAAACCGTACGATATTAAAAACACCTTAGGAGAGTATTTTTTAAAATCCACGCCCTACAGGGATGAAACGACAGTTTAAAATTATTTAGAGAAACCTATTTTCACGCGGGCGAAGCCGCTGGCAGAAGCTAGTACATGCTTATAATAGTAGAGAGAAAAGTCGAGAATTTTAAAGATCCCGTGTACCTGGAGAGGGTGCATTAGCGCCTGATAGTTTTATAATCTCACAGATTAGTGCATAAATGCAATGTAACTAACTCACTCAATTCTTTCAGGCGCAAGAAGGATTTTGGCAACGTGTGCGACTATGACCTGAATGAATGCAGATCGTTGATCAAACTTGACAGTCTTCTGAATTATTTGCAATGTGCATAAATATGGTCACATTTATGCGCATGGGTCGCTTCTGAATTTATTGATTGTCCGTACACTAGCGATAGCGCAGAGAGCAAAGTACGCTCACTACTTTGTTCTCATTTCTAGTCTCTCCCAATTCTCCTAGTTATCTAGCTCCTAGCTTTCAACACATTTGTACTAACCGCAAATAAAAATCTATGGTCATCGCCTACCCATCTTCATCAAAGTCACTGTAAGTACCACGGATATCTATGGTAAGTACTGATTTCATTCACTGTTCTTTTTTCATTCAGTCTATTTCTCTGTGGAACTTCACTCAGAAAATCTAGATGGCCATTATCTGTTTTATACCAGCTTTGTATTTGGTACCTACTTAGTATACGGAAAATATCCTATAATTAAACGGAAAATATACTATATAGTTATTTTCCGTACAAATGTACCGAGTACCTAATTGGGTGGGTGTAGGTAAATCAATTCCAGAAACAGTGGGAATATGAAAAAAATCCTCAGTATTTCAATATGCCTAAAACAAACATTTGAACGGAATCTTAAGCTTTTATTATTTATTGTTATAGACTTGTTCTAAAAAGATATTCAATTCAGATTTAGAGCACGTATCCTTTAATCACAGATTAAAACTGAACCAACAATGAATTATCCGAAAGTGGTACAGCAGCCAGCACCAAAATGGAACCTTTGTCATCACCAGGAACGAACAACAATCGTGTGTCTTAAATCATCGCGCGATGACACTAATGTTTCATCAACACATTCATTTGAAAGCAGGCCAACGGCAGACTCAACGAGGAATTGAAACATCTTTTGTAGTGATTAATAATATCATTAATTCTCTGCTACAGTTTTATTGTGTCCTCCCATTTTCGATTCTTGGAACTCGGCAATTTGAATTGAATACCTACCTAGTTAAATTTTTTGCAAGTCTTCTAATAAAATACTCTTGTCGCGACGATTTTCTCTGAAATGTGATAAACATGTCTACTTGTTAATCTTAGACACAAAAATTTCATAAATAAATTCGGAATGCGTCGAATTTTTACGTAAGTAGAAATATGTACTGATTTTATGTAGAAGTTCTGATTTAGATTCCTCCTACGCGAGTATTATATTATTGTGTTTGTTGAATAACAAAATGTTATTATCATTATTTCTTTATTGTCAGGCAAAAAAGGCCTATAGATAAAATAAATAATACATATGTAAGTATTACAATTATTTTACAAAATAATAAACTAATACCTAGAAGTTACCTAAATATTTTTTTTAAATATTACAAACATCGGCGCGGCGCGCGGCGTCGTGTTTCGCTGCTTGGTGTCGCGTTCGAGTTACTGTCTTCAGAAACGTCGATAATGTATAGGTACGACACCTTTATGCAAAAAGTCCTCCCTCAAGAAGGTCTGTAGATAGTGAGTTGGAACTCGTGCCAGAAACGACCTGAGACGTTAACCATGACGTGTTAAAGTGTCAGGGGTGCAAGCCAGAGGGCTACAGAGCTATATAGGGCATACATAGGGTGTACGGCTCCATCCCTTTAACAGTTCAGAAAGAGGGCTATGGAGCTATATAGGGCGTACATAGGGTGTACAGCTCCATCCCTTTAACAGTTCAGAAAGAGAGCTACAGAGCTATATAGGGCATACATAGGGTGTACAGCTCCCTCCCTTTAACAGTTCAGAAAGAGGGCTACAGAGCTATATAGGGCTGGGATGGCGAACGAATGGCACGCGTGCCATTAGTGGCACGCGGCAATATAATTTGGGCACGCCAGTGTAAGATGTACCTACAACATGGTGGTAATTTGATACTATTACAGCAGTATCAAATTACCACCATGTTAGACTAATTTTCTCTTTTATTTATATAATGAAATAAACAAACAATTGTGAACATTATACGAATTACGGGATGCAAATTAATAGTTTATAGTTGCCAAATTTTTCCTTTAAATTACAAAGTCAAGATTCTTTGGCACGTCATGACCACATTATTTTTTTTTCATGTATTTAGTGGCACGTTCTCCAATAAAGGTTCGCCATCCCTGATATAGGGCATACATAGGGTGTACAGCTCCCTCCCTTTGACAGTTCAGAAAGAGGGCTACAGAGCTATATAGGGCATACATAGGGTGTACAGCTCCCTCCCTTTGACAGTTCAGAAAGAGGGCTACAGAGCTATATAGGGCATACATAGGGTGTACAGCTCCATCCCTTTAACAGTTCAGAAAGAGAGCTACAGAGCTATATATGGCATACATAGGGTGTACAGCTCCCTCCCTTAACAGATCCCTTTAACAGTTCAGTTTAGGTCGCCAAATGGTTCGCGTTAATAGCTCATGGGTCTCTGACTAATGTTCACACTGTTGGGACTCAGGCCTCCTCTCTAGGAGAGGGAATAGGCCGTAATCCACCACGCGGGCCCAGTGCGGGTTGGTGGATGTCGCATGTTTTCGAATTTTTGGTTCTAAGACATGCCGGTTTCCTCACGATGTTTTCCTTCACCGTTTTGAGAGCAGTGGTGATGAAATAGATTACACAAAGTAATAGTTAGTTAGTTATTATAGTTTATTCAAACAAATTGGCAAATCTTAGCCTCATAACTTAGGTACACATTCAAATTCAGAGAACTTTCATTTAATACGCAATCGAAACTTTGATTTATTTAACAACAATTTGGTAGTGATTTGATTAGTGTTTATATAATATGGAGAGAGATTAACATTATTGATTACCGAAGCCCAATTACTGAAATAAATATGTGAGTAATTGACGGAACACAATACCGTAATTTAGTAGTCCGGTGTGCGTTAAAGTCAGTGGAAAATCGGCCTTATCAATGCAATACAGGTTCTCCAATCAATTAATTATAGCGAGACGTATGCATTGAGTTATTGAGAGATTAGTATGACTATTAATTCGATCTCGACTGCTTTTGTTAAACGTCATTGAAGCGACGCTGGACGTGGCCTGGCCCGTGGGTCGCTGAACCACGCGAGCGCGGCAGCTGCGAGCACTTTTCCGTGAATAGGGGATGCGACTGCTGCCCGGAATATTGAGTAAGTAAGTGTAAATAAATAATTGAGCTTTGTGGGGTATAAGTCTGTCATGGTTTATTCTTGGTACATGGTAAACCATGAATGAAGATATCCGCAGGAAAACCAAGGTTGCCGATATAGCACGAAGAATCGCCAAACTTAAGTAGCAATGGGCAGACAGGGCACCTGGCTCGCAGAACAGATGGCGGGATGGGTTCTGGAATGGCGACCGCGTACTGGAAGACGCAGTGTTTAAACGCCTCCTACAAGGTGGACCGATGACCTGGTAAGGGTTGCGGGAATTCGATGGATGCGAGACGCACAGGACCGTTCATTGGCGAGGCGACACTTGGGGGAGGGCTATGCCCAACAGTGGATATCTTTCGGCTGAAATGATGATGATGACAAGGCAAACCTAAAATTGGAGTGTTTTTTAATTTTTTGCTACCCCACACTAGGAATTACTCTTGTATCGTGGGTGCATTCACAAACACGTAAATTCACATATACAAGACACCTAGACTCAGAAAACTTATCTGTAGGCCATACAAATATTTGTTCCGTGCGGGAACCGAACCCGCGACGCGTACTGCAGCAGTCAATTGCTCAACCACTGCGCCAACCGGGTATCTATGGCGCCAACCGTGCCGTCTTAGAATGGGAATTGGTTTCTGTATGTTGTAGGTTTGGAAACAGGCCCAAGGCCAAATTGATTGAAAGTAATATCGTAATAGATGATCCAACAAAAGCACCGTCAAAATATTGATGCTCTTGAGATGTGGTGCTGGAGGCGTCTACTGAGGTTAAAATGGACTGCTCACCGCACTAACGTTTTAAAGGTAGGTCTCGCTTAACACAACTTTTGACTTTAGCAGCAAGAACAGATATTACCACAGCGTACCCTTATTGCAAAAACCAACTAAATGTACCAACATTTTTGTATTATTATATTATTATTATTTATTATATTCGATCAAATCTGTTGGTTATTTACTTTTTGCCGAAGCTATCTTTGCGAAATAACTGTCGATTCGTCTTGATGAGTCGAATCGATAGCTTTATTTAACTTAATTTGGGTAAAATATTGCAGACAGTTGGTTTTTGCAATAAGGGTACGATAGCCACTTAGGAGATAACATAATGAATGAACAGCAATAGATTGAAATAACATTGTCGTTAGTTTCACTCATTTTTTATGATTATTTTAATCATAACACGATAGGCTATATAGGCTACCAGCAAAATTTTATTCCCGCAATTTTTTAAAAGCTCGTTCTGAATAAAACATCACTGGTGCTGTAACTCGTGATGTTTTATTGTTCAAATGTAATATTTCTGAAACAAGAATAAAAGTTTCCTTTGCTGCAATAAATATTTATTTTCGTTTATAAGCAATAGGTAATAAATTTTATATTCAATAATTAACATAAAAAAATAACAGAAAAATAAAATTGGGAATCAAACGAGCTTACCTGTTAAGCGAAGTCTTGATTCTAATTTTATGAGCGCCGAAACTGAAATGCAATTCTATTATTGTTCACATAATGTAGTAATATTTTCATTACGGGTCAAAGGATTCGCAAGTTTAGATATATATAAAAAAATACAATCAATGTATCCTGGCAACACCATCGCGTCTAGATGTCACTTACTTTAGAGATTATAGGACAAGGAACAAGCTGTCTTTTGGACAGACTTGTTACCGCATACTTACATTCACTATTTCCCTGTAAGGATAACTGTGAGTTAGGTAGGTTAATTATTGCAGCTTTGGGGCTATTAACTAGTGGTGGGTGGGTGATTGCATTTCAGTTTCGGCGCTCATAAAATTAGAATCAAGACTTCGCTTAACAGGTAAGCTCGTTTGATTCCCAATTTTACTTCGCGCCGAAACTGAAATGCAATTCTATTATTGTTCACATAATGTAGATGTTTAGAGTTTGCTGCAATAATTAATTGTTACGCTATTGTTAGTACTGGTACTATCAACTCAAGTGCGGTTTCTTTTTATAGTAAGATATGAGTTGATTTCAGTTTTCCCTAAGGTTTTTTTGTCGCTACAGTCATACGTTCTTGCTGGGAGTGTCCCAAGGTGTTGACTAGACTATCCGTTCATTTTTTTTTTAAAGTATTGTGTGACAAGTATTCTCGTATTGTAAAAATATATTTGATTCATTGATAGGCAACTGATTTAGATGAGAAGCATGTTATCTTCAACAGGGGCAGTTATAATACCACGGTGTGAGACGTGTATTGTAATTAATTGGATTATTCTTAATGAAAGTCACTTATGACTTACTAGCTTATTTTAGAAATATTATATCATTACTCTCAGTATATTTTAGTACTTACTTGGTTATTTGTACATCATCGTTATATGTACCTAGCCAGGGGCGCCGATTATGAGAAATAAACAGTGGGTGCCGAGCACCCCTGAGAATAGACATCAAGAAACAGATAAGTAATCGCCTTTTAGGTTACGGTTACATTATAATATTTCTTGATACTAAAAACTAGTTTCATTTTTATAAAATGATTTCATTTTATATTTTTATCGAACATAATTAGTAATTAGGTACGCAGTATGTAAGTAGGACATTTATTTATTTGTCGGTTGATCAGTGTGCATTTTTCTTCTCACACTTCGCCACTTTTTCGAGTCCATCAAATGAGCATGAGCACCCATGGGGTTTTCTAAAAGCCAGCGCCCCTGTACCTAGCCGTTGATGTCGGCTATATTACAAGGTCATTATTACTAAATGTAATCAGACAAAAAGTTACTTTGGTTTTATAATACTGCTGTTCCCACTTAACACAAAGACAATTTGTTGAAATGTATTGAAGCAGAATAATCTCATTAGTTGTTTTTATCATACCATAGTGATGTTTTAAATGTCACTGGGGGTAATGTAATTACATTACATGCATCATATAATTAGCCTTGCATTAGGCAATGCAATTAGGTACATGCATTATATATTATCACATTCATCATTTTCGTTTCAAACGATAAGTATCTATTCACATCTAAGTTATATTTGTGTTGACATTGTAGGTGACTGGTATGGAAGTCTAGCTTATCGATTTTATTATTATTATTCCGTTTGTTCATTTAACATAACATATAAATTATATTTTATTATATTAAATTATTATTATTATTAATATTATTATTATTATTACAATTTTTTTTTTTTTTTTTTTTTTTTTTTTTTTTTTCTTTTTTCTTTTCTCTCTACTGCATGATACAGCTAGTATACTAACGTTTATTTCAGCATGTATGTGTATACTTGTATATACCTGTATGTATATGCATATGGGTCTATCTAAATATATGTAAATACAATTATTTTATACTTATGAAGACCATTTTATGTCATTTTTTTGTGCCTCCCGAAATGGAAGTTAATGCGATTGTCTTTCTCTGTCATTATAGTAGTATTTTTGTGTCACAGTTTATGTTATATGTAACGAGAAACTTTGTTTCTTGAGGGAGGGGTTTATGTCATGTCGATGGAATGAACTTCCTGCTAGGGACTAGATACCTAGAGAAGTTGTATGGTCACTGACTTTTCACGAGGACCTGTTGCACTAGTTGGTCCCCAGCATACACCCCCCCCCCCTTTTTGTTTCAATGCAATTTTACTTTTGTATTGGTAAGTTAAGTACTTATAGTTTTGATGATACTAGTAATTCAAATGGGGTAATTCATTGCCTCAATTAAGTAAGTGTATTTTGAACATTCAGTCCCACTTAGCTATTTTAGAGAATAAAGAGGAGATAAGATATGTTTATTCTACCTGGATAAACATGAAATAAATTTAAAAGTATCAGCCAAAGAAAAGACTAGTTTTACTGTAGGTCATGTGTGGACCGGGTTTTAGCTGCACCGTAGACAAAGTTGTCTATTGCATTTCTGACACTGTTTGACAGTGACAACCTAACAAAGTAGAGAGAAGCCATAATTTCACCATATGACTTATAGGATAGGTACATATAGGCTTATAGGCATGATATTAAACTGTGTTCAGCAAACCATCCCTGTTCCAAAATTGGTGGGTATGCCATGCATGTTTTGGGAATGTCTGAATGATCTAACGTAAAATCTAACATTACATTTCTTTACCAAGTGGTAGATAGTTGTCTACTTTTATGTTAAATTTTTAAGTTCAGGAGTCATATAGACTGCAAAGTAATTTTTCTATTAAGCGCAGTGAGATTTTTTGATTGTCATAGAAGTGAGTCCTTTGTGAAACAAGTTGCTTTGGTGCACACTTTTTGTGTCCCGTGGCATGAGAGCTCTTATGTGCCAAATGCATCAGAAGTAATGTTTCCATGACAAGGCCAGTTGTCTAGTCATGGGAAGCTTGTTCCTAGGTATTCCCTATAATAAGGCAATTTCCCTCCATACAATATTTGCTTTGAACACAGAAAATATTGTCAATATAAGACAATTGCTACTGGAAATTTTATACCAGTGCAGATCAAATTAAATCTGAATCTTGTTATTTCTGTTTTGTTACAACAAAGATTTCCCTGTTTATTCATTTATTAGGAGCACCAACCAGGTAAGTTTTTACAAAAGATTTGAATTTATGTTTAGTTCTGTGCAATTATGTCAATAGCAGGCGTACACGGTTTGTGTAATTTGACATTCATTTATATTGAATTTTTAGTTTATTGAGTGATTTAGACATTAAGTACGAGTAAGGTAGATACCTCATACCATTTTGTTCTAACAACTATTTACAAATATATCAGCACATATTTCATTATTTAGATGTTGTATATCATTATAAGTTTATTGCTGACTTACTCCCTTGGGGTGATTATAAGTAAGTAGGGCTGGTGGTTTTGCCCGTCAATATTATTCCCTTCTGCTTTCAACAGTGAGAAGTTACTTCTTCTTAAAATCAATGGTAGCTTCCTCAAACCGCTCAGCCCAGCGGGTGGCCACACCAATTGTGGCATTGGTGTCATACATCAAGTATTCCAAGGTGCTGGTGCACGGGTTCTTCGAGCCTGTGAGGAGTTCCTGTAATTCTGGTATTGAAACTTTAGAACCTTATAATTTTATTCAGGACTGCTGGTATCAGCAGAGGACTTAACCTGCGATTTCCTTAGGTTTTGGTTCCTTAAAAGTTAGCTTACATGCTCTTTGAGCAAGGTTTTTACTATAAGCTTAAATACTGAGGATGTGGAATGATATGCTGTACCTATGAATTTAATCCGTTTAAATTATATCAAGATTTTCCATAGATATTATTACATGGAGTCATATCATAATCAACACTTACTGATATTTGTTGCTATAAGTGAACATATCATTTGTAAATTGTTGATGAAGTATTCATGTCACTTAGTGCTTAGATATATATCATTGTGAACATCTCGTGTTCCATGGTTTGTTTTTGTTTTTATTATTTTGAATATATTGCAGGTCAGTGTACAACATAACCATAAGGAAATAATAATATTTCTGTTGAATAGGTCTTTACTATTTAACTCAGCAAAAAATAGGTTTGATAATCGGCCACCGTTATGCTCGCACTATGGCAGTATTTTCCACCAGCATTGTAGCCGGTGAGGGTGTCAATAATTCTGCCTTGCCTTCTCCCATGGTTTTGGGTTGGCTTCTAGTCCAACAACTGGACACAGGTGGGTATCTACCGGCAATCCGGCTAGGTACATTGGATTAACTTATGACAGTTTGGAATATCTCGTATTCTTTAGCATTACTTTGGAAAGTTTATAATTTACATATTAGGCAGTATAACTTGCCACCTTATGGTGGTTTGGAATATCTCGTATTCACTAAAGGAGTTTGAATGTTTTGTAGCGATCTACACATAGGTGGTGTACTGTTTTTACACGAATTAATAATACACAGATGGGTAGTATGAACTTGGCCTTCTCGTGACCTTTATAGGCACTGATAAAGTGGAGCACGTCGAACTTAGTCTTTTTGCCATTTTTGTTCTTTGGATTATAAATGAATGGGACTCACCTGCTATAACAGATGCATACCAGATTAGCAACGTAGAGTAACGAAGCCAAGAGTATCGCGTACTAGTCTGGTAGCTTACAATCAGTTGGCGCGTAAAAATTAACGTCGCCAATGGTATCTCGTACCCTGATTGAAGATTGAACAAGGCCTCGGACTCGCAAGTCCGAAAAACAGCACTCGCTATGATCACTTAGTGCCTCCGCCATTGCCCGATGAGGATCGCGTCCTCGATGACAGGTTTCAGGGGCCTTTTCAGACTAGCAACGTAGAATAAGCCGCTAAGAGCATCACGTACCAGTCTGGCAGCTTCCAATCAGTTAGCGTGCAAAAACAACTTCGCTAATGGTATCTCGTACCCTGATTGAAGATTGAGCAAAATTTCGACTCGTAAGTCTGAGATGCAGTACTCGCTATGATCACTTATTGCTTTGGCTTTTGCTGGATATCGGTTCTTCATCCTGTGTGATTGTAGATTCAAGGCTTAAATTCGACACTGAAATTCGTTATTGCACAATACACTTTATAGGTTATCACTTGAAATTTTGTTATTTTGCTAAAGAAGGAACTATTTCATGTATTATAAATGAATAATAAGATGTATCACTTGGGATTTTGTTAAATTGCTAAAAAAATACTATTCCATGTATCTTAAATGAATAATTAGATAGGATAAAGTTTTTTCCATGCGAAACTTTTACCGCAAAAAAAATAAGTGACATCTAGACGCGATGGTGTTGCCAGGATACATTGATTGTATTTTTTTATATATATCTAAACTTGCGAATCCTTTGACCCGTAATGAAAATATTACTACATTATGTGAACAATAATAGAATTGCATTTCAGTTTCGGCGCGAAGTAAAATTATCTATTTTACAAATATATTTCAATATTAGGATTCCGAACGTATTTTTTTATGTCTTAATTTTTTCTTTTTAAAGAATGTTAAATATTGACTTAATTTTTTCTTTTTAAATAATGTTATTTACTTGGATACTAAGTTCTTTAACCCATGTCTTCGTATACAGTTTAATAATACTTTGTTTACAATTCGCGCGAGCATATCAATAATAATAAAAAAAAAACAAATAAGGATGTAAAACATTCTAATGTTTTGTAGTATTTGGCAGTGAGTTAGTTCCAATAGTATAAATTAAGCTGGTTCTAAAAAACATATGTAATTTTTCTAACGATTTTCTCCACTGTTTTCACATAGCAAAACCTACATGTTTAAGCAGCTGAGGTGAAAACGTAGGTGGATTAGCAAGCAGGTTTCTGATTAAAAATTCCTTTTGAGATGTAATTTTGTACTATATTCTAATCTTTGATTATATACATGTATATAATCAAAGATTCTAAGGTAATGTGGACATTTTTTTAACGAGCTTTTTCCGGAAATCAATATTCTCTAGAAATTCAAACACAATAATATAACTGTAACACAATCTGTTATTGTTGTGTTGTGTAACACAATCTATACCTTGATACTTATAATAAATCTGTAGAAGTGAAAATTCTGTACATTGAAAATATCAAAAAAATAAATGGCACGGGGTGTTACTAGACCGACATCGAATCCAAAAATGTGATTAAAAAAATTTTTGTCTGTCTGTTTGTTCAGGCATCACGCAAAAACTTGGTATAATTATTCTTTAATATCCTGGGCACCACACTGGGTAAGTACCTTTTATCTCGGAAAAGTATATACAATAAAAACAAACTTAATTTTGCGGTTCGATCCCTAGACCCGATTACTGTACCAACCGCAAATAACAAGTTTGTCGTAGGTTACGATTACGTCACCCGCAGTGGAGTTAACTAAGGGGCGCTGCACACGGCTAAGATACTATAATATTTTATCTTAAGATACAATATCGCTCGCCATACAATTCAATGGCCTATCACACACGACGAAGATAATAAATAATATTTAAATATATAAAAGGAGAAACTGACTGACTGACATATCAACGCACAGCCAAAACTACTAGGACTAGGATCGTGAAATTTTGCACAAGGTTTCCTTTTATGACGTAGGTGAGCACTAAGAGAGGATTTTCCAAAATTCACCCCCAAAGGGGATGAAACGGGGGTCCAAAGTTTGTATGGAGAAAACTTATTATCCGAGGGCGAAGCCGCTGGCAGAAGCTAGTAATATAATAAAAATATAATATTAAGGTTCTCAGATAGTTTACTCAGAATGTGAATCCGCCAACCTTCTTAGAAGCGATAAATGATTAATTTCAATTTTAGCGTTAGCTTCAGACTTGTAACTAAGAGACTTCTAGCTAAGCGGGATTCCTCGAAGTCCTAGGGCTCTCTAGCCCCTTTATTATGTTAGAACGTTTTTAATGCAATACCTATTATTATAATTGGTTTAGTAGTAAGTGATTGTAATTATGACGATTAAATAGCTTTGAAATAATTAGATTTGCTCCGAGAATGGTGGATGGTGAATGAGCAGTGGTGGCCGAGTGGTAACAGCCCCGACTTACGAGTTGTAGGTCGCCGGTTCAAACCCAGCCAGGTGCATTACTTTGTGTAATTTATTTCATCACCACTGCTCTCAAAACGGTGAAGGAAAACATCATGAGGAAACCGGCATGTCCTAGAACCAAAAATTCAAAGACATGTGACATTCACCAATCCGCACTGGGCGGCGTGGTGGATTACGGCCCATTCCCTCTTCTAAAGAGAGGAGGCCTGAGTCCCAGCAGTGGGAACATTAAAAGGCTGATTATGCTATGATTATAATTATATATGCTCCGAGAATGGCGGCCAGGCGGGTGTTCACTACAAAACTGGAAGTAGATGGCGCTAGTTGACTTGGCTTGAAATGTTTTTACTGATATTCTTGTGTTACTAATGATACAATTACTATAAATTAATATTGTAAATAGTGCCTAATAAAAGAGGGATGAAACGCATGTTACTAAAATAGTTATAAATATACTTGTAGATGGGTTGAGAGGGAGAGAGAGGCCAAAGAAAAGATGGATGGATTTTGTGAAGAGAGAGATATGAAAGAAAAGGAAGTTTGTGATAGCATGAAGGGTGATAGGACAGAATGGAATAGAAAAAACGTTTTTGACCGCAAATAACACGGGACAAGGGCAGGAAAATGATAATTGTAAATAGTGCCTAATAGTGACTCCATTAATATTATTAGTTAAGAGGTTTTGGTAAGTTTTTATGAAGGGCGTAATCTCTGAAACTACTGAACCGAATGCTAATTTATCATTGAGTGCCAAAGGCACCTTTCATCTTTCATGCGAGATATGCCGCTGGCAGAAGCTCTTATAAATTAATAAACTATATTAATTTATATATTATCACTAGCTTTTGCCCGCGGCTTCGCACCCGTCAACTGACTTCGGCGGCGGCGATCTCTCGCGCCGGGCCTTGGTACAGGCCATGGTCCGGAGCGAGGAGGAGTGGCAGGCGGTCGCCTCCTTCTGCGAAGCAGTAATGCTAGCAAAGGAGGCGGCCGATCGCGTGAGGCAACGGTCCTCACGCGCCAACCGCCGCCGGGATTCCGATCCCGATTTCCGGCCACCGTAGGCGCAGGCTTGCGGACAGCAAGCAATGGGTGGCTCGCCGTCCGATCGTCCGGTAACCGTCCGGACCGAGCCCAAGTTGTCGACGGCGCGTATTGTTCCACGCGCGCCTCAGGGAGATGTCAGCAATATCGCAGGGGCCCAACAGGGTCGAAGCCTACTGGGGCCACGGGTAGTGTGAAAGTGAAACCCGGGGCCCTGGGACGAAGGCAAAGAAGGAACATGATTTTCCCACCCAAAAAAAAAAAAAAAACCCGTCAACTGACTACTCTATTCTGCTCTACCCAACTCTACCATACTCTACCCTACTCTACCCTATATATAGATATAGGTTCCTTTTTTATTTCAGTTTCGTGAAATAAGTCAATCAAATAATCATCATCTTCATAATGAGCAGCACCGATGGGAATATCGATGTTTGACGAAGTTACCTTTTGATTTCAAACGTTCGTGTTCCAAAGTAGGGCCCCGGATTCAAAATTATTCCTAAACCCGCTAGTGTTTGGTGGCTCCACATAATGCAGCCACACACATCATAAAGTGCTTAGGATGCTTTTCCATCAGAGTTGTGCTAAGCTATGCTGGGAGGATGTGAAAGCTTAGTTATGTAGCTGGGCGAGTAAGATGTGCTGTGAAGATGCGCCGCCGGGAGGTAGCTGTGCGAAGAAGATGCGCAGCTCGAGTTAAGCGATGTTTCGACAGTAGGGAAGCCGCGGTGATACTGGTTTCGCACGAGGGCAGAACAGTTTAGTAAGACAGTGTCGTTGAAACCAGCATTACTGTCAAGACTGTAGGTATTGTTCTGTGCGTTCAAACGCTAAGAGTACTGTGCTGCCCACTATTCTGCTTCACTGTTTTGCCCTCGTGTGAAAACAGTATGAGCGGAGAGGAGCTCGCACCGCCGCCGCTGTCGCCACCATACATAGCACGCATCCAGATCACGCATCCTTCCATAAAAACATAGCTAAGTTGAACCCGTTTCCACCTGTGCCAATATAAGATATATGGACCAATTAATTTTTGATGGGTATGAAACGCATCTGTAGCAACGTAGCATATCACATCTCCGGTGGAAAAGTACCACCTTTTTTTAAAAGGTGGGAAATCATCCAATTACTTCTCCCGCTCTAGGAGAGGGCGTGTCAGACTTTTACTGATTAAAACCAGACATATGCTCCTTCAGTTGCCCTTTGCGTTCCAGGATCACGGGTATCATTTTCGTACTTGGCCCTAGCAGGCATCGACCCTCCTGGGCTCCAACGGTTTGCTGACATCTCTATGAGGCGCGCGTGGAACATTACGCGCTGTTGCCGATTCTGGCTCAGACCCTACAGGACGAGCGGAAAGCGAGCTACACATTGCTCGTCGTCTTCGACCCCGCAGGAAAAGTACCCGTTGCGTTTGGACGACGAACAAAACGACGATGTTTTGGATTTATAGTTAGAAAATTTGAGCTATCCGCTCATCCCTATGCTGTGGTAGGTAGGTTGGTCGGATGGAACGTTATATTAATAAACTTTTATTGCTAAATAGGTGACCAGTCGTGCGTGTGTTGTTTTACTTACCACGAAACATAGCAGTTAATATGAAACGCCATGATGAAACGCTAACAATTATTGTTGTACTAAGAACTGAAACTGTTTGTGTTATCAGTTTTAAGCTTGATGTCGGGCGCGTTCTACGAATTCAGTATTTTCGCTATACAATATTCTGTTATTTTGATAAGCGTTGTTCGAGTAATGTTGCAGAGTATAGGTACCTATATTTAGAATTGAGTAGGCTATTTAGTTAGGTATTTACATTTTGATGAATGTTGTTATAGTTGGAGGTAATTAATCGTTTGAGAATTAGTTGTTTATTAGGTTTATTTATTGCCGGCCCGTTTATTTTAGTATGATCAGATACGAAACGATTCTTATTTTGGATAGGTACCTATCCGACCTATTTATTTTAGGCATGTCAAATAGAAACTCTTTGATAATAAAAATTCAAAATTCAACAAAGCTTGTAGGTTATAAAACTCTAGCAGAAAAACAAAACGATTCTCAAATATTTGAAAATCGAAAAATGACGAAGAAACACGTTCTACCGAGCTTTCGTTGTACATCAAAATCATTGGTAGGGCATAAAGCAATCATACTTCAAACCTTCAACATACAGTATAAAAAAATATAAAAAATCTCCAAAAAAAAGTGAAAATTGACATCAAGCTCGCCTACTCTTCAGAATTTTTGTTTGCGACGGTTGCGTTGTTCGTTGAGCGATACTCAAGATGCCTTGCTACCCGTGCGGATCGTGCTGCAGCCCCTGCTGCAGCCCTTGCTGTGGCCCCTGCTACTCGTGCTGTTCGCCATGCTGTGGACCCTGCGGCGGTTGCTGCTACGGCGGTTGCTGCTGAAACGCGCCCTGTCCCAAGCGCTGCCACCGCGGCCAGTCGTGAAGTCGCAGCGTGGCACACGCTTCGCGTCCATGCTCCGTCCTGAGCAAGGCTCCTCGTGCTGCCTGTGGCCACGAGTACACGTCGAGCAGGCGTCGAGCCTGGCTCCGCCGAGCGCGAAGCGAGGGCCCCCCCAGAGCTCGGGAGGCCCCTGCGCTGCGACAGGACTCGACCACGGTGCCTGCCGACTGGATCAAGCGGTCTTCGAGCGATATCCACCGGTTGGCCACAGCGTACGTGTGGGCCTCTCACGATATCGCGGTTATGCCGTCCGCAGTCATTTACTGTTTAATGTATAGATTTTGTATAAATATACGTTCAGGTCACAAATAGTCAAGCCTTTCACTTACTCGGGTCCTCTGGGGTCACTCTCCTCTATGGGTATTCAGGGTCGATCCACTCTAGGACAGGCACTCTGGGACACTCTACCCCCTGGGACACTCTACCCTCTGTGGGCACTCTGGGACACGCTACCCTCTGTGGGCACTCTGGGACACGCTACCCTCTGTGGGCACTCTGGGACACGCTACCCTCTGTGTGGGCACTCTGGGACACGCTACCCTCTGTGGGCACTCTGGGACACGCTACCCTCTGTGTGGGCACTCTGGGACACGCTACCCTCTGTGGGCACTCTGTGGGCACTCTGGGACACGCTACCCTCTGTGTGGGCACTCTGGGACACGCTACCCTCTGTGTGAGCACTCTGGGACACGCTACCCTCTGTGGGCACTCTGGGACACGCTACCCTCTGTGTGGGCACTCTGGGACACGCTACCCTCTGTGGGCACTCGGGGACACGCTACCCTCTGTGGGCACTCGGGGACACGCTACCCTCTGTGTGGGCACTCTGGGACACGCTACCCTCTGTGGGCACTCTGGGACACGCTACCCTCTGTGGGCACTCTGGGACACGCTACCCTCTGTGGGCACTCTGGGACACGCTACCCTCTGTGGGCACTCTGGGACACGCTACCCTCTGTGGGCACTCGGGGACACGCTACCCTCTGTGGGCACTCTGGGACACGCTACCCTCTGTGGGCACTCTGGGACACGCTACCCTCTGTGGGCACTCTGGGACACGCTACCCTCTGTGGGCACTCTGGGACACTCTACCCTCTGTGTGGGCACTCTGGGACGCGCTACCCTCTGTGGGCACTCTGGGACACGCTACCCTCTGTGTGGGCACTCTGGGACACGCTACCCTCTGTGGGCACTCTGGGACACGCTACCCTCTGTGGGCACTCTGGGACACGCTACCCTCTGTGGGCACTCTGGGACACTCTACCCTCTGTGGGCACTCTGGGACACGCTACCCTCTGTGGGCACTCTGGGACACGCTACCCTCTGTGGGCACTCGGGGACGCTCTACCCTCTGTGGGCACTCGGGGACACGCTACCCTCTGTGGGCACTCTGGGACACGCTACCCTCTGTGGGCACTCTGGGACACGCTACCCTCTGTGGGCACTCTGGGACACGCTACCCTCTGTGGGCACTCTGGGACACTCTACCCTCTGTGGGCACTCTGGGACACGCTACCCTCTGTGGGCACTCTGGGACACGCTACCCTCTGTGGGCACTCGGGGACGCTCTACCCTCTGTGGGCACTCGGGGACGCTCTACCCTCTGTGGGCACTCTGGGACACGCTACCCTCTGTGGGCACTCGGGGACGCTCTACCCTCTGTGGGCACTCTGGGACACGCTACCCTCTGTGGGCACTCGGGGACGCTCTACCCTCTGTGGGCACTCTGGGACACTCTACCCTCTGTGGGCACTCTGGGACACGCTACCCTCTGTGGGCACTCTGGGACACGCTACCCTCTGTGGGCACTCTGGGACACGCTACCCTCTGTGGGCACTCTGGGACACTCTACCCTCTGTGGGCACTCTGGGACACGCTACCCTCTGTGGGCACTCTGGGACACGCTACCCTCTGTGGGCACTCTGGGACACTCTACCCTCTGTGGGTACTCTGGGACACGCTACCCTCTGTGGGCACTCTGGGACACGCTACCCTCTGTGGGCACTCGGGGACACGCTACCCTCTGTGGGCACTCGGGGACGCTCTACCCTCTGTGGGCACTCGGGGACGCTCTACCCTCTGTGGGCACTCGGGGACGCTCTACCCTCTGTGGGCACTCGGGGACGCTCTACCCTCTGTGGGCACTCGGGGACGCTCTACCCTCTGTGGGCACTCTGGGACACGCTACCCTCTGTGGGCACTCTGGGACACGCTACCCTCTGTGGGCACTCTGGGACACGCTACCCTCTGTGGGCACTCTGGGACACGCTACCCTCTGTGGGCACTCTGGGACACTCTACCCTCTGTGGGCACTCTGGGACACGCTACCCTCTGTGGGCACTCTGGGACACGCTACCCTCTGTGGGCACTCGGGGACGCTCTACCCTCTGTGGGCACTCGGGGACGCTCTACCCTCTGTGGGCACTCTGGGACACGCTACCCTCTGTGGGCACTCGGGGACGCTCTACCCTCAGTGGGCACTCTGGGACACGCTACCCTCTGTGGGCACTCGGGGACGCTCTACCCTCTGTGGGCACTCTGGGACACTCTACCCTCTGTGGGCACTCTGGGACACGCTACCCTCTGTGGGCACTCTGGGACACGCTACCCTCTGTGGGCACTCTGGGACACGCTACCCTCTGTGGGCACTCTGGGACACGCTACCCTCTGTGGGCACTCTGGGACACTCTACCCTCTGTGGGCACTCTGGGACACGCTACCCTCTGTGGGCACTCTGGGACACGCTACCCTCTGTGGGCACTCTGGGACACTCTACCCTCTGTGGGCACTCTGGGACACGCTACCCTCTGTGGGCACTCTGGGACACGCTACCCTCTGTGGGCACTCGGGGACACGCTACCCTCTGTGGGCACTCGGGGACGCTCTACCCTCTGTGGGCACTCGGGGACGCTCTACCCTCTGTGGGCACTCGGGGACGCTCTACCCTCTGTGGGCACTCGGGGACGCTCTACCCTCTGTGGGCACTCGGGGACACTCTACCCTCTGTGGGCACTCGGGGACACTCTACCCTCTGTGGGCACTCGGGGACACTACTCACTGTACCCTCACTCTACAGGCCTGCGCAGACAGATTTTTGTCCGCTAAATTAGATGGCTTACAACTGTATCGAGTAACTCAAACTAGGGATTAAGGGCGCTTTCAATTTAGACGTTTCATGTCGGACCGCTGCCGCACGGCAGCCGGCCGGTTGCAGTACGTTAGCAGTCCGACAACAAGCGCCTAAATTGATAACGTATCTGGCTGCCGTGCAATTGTATGCCAGTAATGCGCTATCCAACACTGCACTATTCAACACCGAATTGAACACGTGGTGCTTGTGACGTTGCCGTCCTGTTGTCGACCGTTCACCGCACTGTTTCCGCACCGCGCGCTACGATCGTCCGTACGCAGTAGTCTAACGCACCGCATCCGCACCGCAGAAGGCCGTCAAAAGACGCATAAATTGAAAGCGCCCTAAAAGTACCGCGCCCGCGTACAAAGTCCCCCGAATAACCGAGGACATGCAGAGAGCAGACTGGACAAATGTACGGGGAAGTCCCCGAAAAAAATACAACTCATGTGACTAGGCGCAGCAATACGCACATGGCGGACTTTAGTCCGCGTTGTGCGCTCGAGTGACGTACGCACACCGTGTGCGTTGAGTTCGCGGAGCGTACTTTTTTCTCCGCCGCGGAGAAAAGTTCGTCGTCCGAGGCCTTTAAGGCAGTGGTCCGACCGCCGGCGATAAAACGACTATCAGCGATTTTCTCTCTCAAGAAACGCACAATAAATGTACATTCCGTGTAAACGAAAGAGATGCATATAATAAAAGTTGCTCTCTGACTGTTCACACTGCTGGCGACGACTCGCTTTACTAGTTTTGTCGCTGAGCGACGAGCTTTAAAAAATAAACTCGCTCAGCGATACTCGTTCAGCGATGCTCGCTCGCTTCATTTCTAAATGGCGATAAATCGCTTACGTTGGCCACACTGTGACCGACCGCGGCCGAGTGGTGCGAGTAATAGCTCGTCGCACTTGCACACTCGCTTATAGCCTGGCGACAAAACTATCGAAACTACACACTCGCTTTCCGCTGATCGCCAACTCGTTTATAGTTTCTAGTTCTACTCGTTTCTCGTTCATCGTCGGTGGTCGGACCGCTGCCTTAGCGGACAAAAAAGTCCGCGGACTATCTGCGTAGGCCTTAAGAGTCGCCGCACACGGGCCACCAGCCACAACCACAAGCCACCACCGGCATATTTCATATAGTTTTTATACATTTTATATGTATTCGCCGCACACGGTTGTCGCCGGTGGCCGCCACAGCTACAAATCGCCGCTGCTCGCTTCTTGTGGCCTGCGCCGGCCACTAAACATAAACGTCATAATGGCGGGACCAACTCTTGTATCCGAATGATTCTACCACGTATATTTAGTACGTTTTAGTACTATTTTGTACCCTTCCTGAAATTTTTGTACCTCACACGGTGTAAACGGAATTTCATGATATTATTATGAACTACTCAATATTTATTAATAACATAGTGTTATGTAATGATATAAATAAAATACATAAATAATAATTAAGCGCCTGCACGAAATATAACTGCAACTTTTTACCTGACGTATTTTTGGTCGTCAAATTATTCAGGCGTAGAAAATGTCAAAAATAAAAGAAATGATTTTGTATAGTAACTAATAATATCTTCGTCACTTATTGTTGATTTTCGGAGGTACTAAATCGCGTACTAAATACTAGTTTTATCAGAATGCTGAAATTCGTTATAGTTTTGGCGTACAAGCCCCGCCATTATAACGCGTTAAAAAGAAGCGCGAGTTAGGCGCCTTTTTGGCCTTGCACAGATTTTATGTTATTCTTTTTATACTTTCATACTTTTTTTTTGTAATTCTACTGTATGTGTGAGGTACGAATAAAAGTTTTTTCTTTCTTTCTTTCTTTCTTTCTTTCTTTCTTTCTTTCTTTCTTTCTTTCTTTATAATGGCGGGGCCAACAATATTATGAAATTCCGTTTACACCGTGTGTGGTACAAAAATTTCAGGAAGGGTACAAAATAGTACTAAAACGTACTAAATAATATACGTGGTAGAATCATTCGGATACAAGAGTTGGTCCCGCCATTATTCACCACTTTATCACTAAACGCCGACACAAAACACCGCCGCACGCCATTCGCGCATTTAAACCTTCTTTGAGAGAGTCCATTATGATACTGCACACATGGATTAAAAAAAGTGACAGCCACCACAAGTGGCTGTCGCGCGCTTCAGCTTCCTTTGTGGCCGCTTCTAGCTTCTCATGGCGGCGTTTGTGGCTGTGGCATGTGGCCCGTGTGCGGCAACACTTACTCTGTGGGCGCTCTGGGTCACTCTACCTCTGAGGGCACTCGGGATCACTACCTCTGTGGGCACTCTGGGTCACTACCTCTATAGGCACTCTTGGGTCACTACCTCTGGACACACCTGAATTGTTTTATCTTCACCATGAAGTTATCACAATCAGTGCCGGTTTTAGCACTACCAGCACCCTGGGCGAGATTTCTACGGCGCCCCCCGTCTCCTATTGAAACTGATACGAAAATAAAAAACTTTTTACAAAAAAAATACAACCGACTTCAAAGTAAAAAAAAAAACACTGAAAAGTGCAAAATAACTTTAATTTCGGAACTCGGTGTTTCTATAATAGTTTTGTCTCTTCGTTATTTAACACCGACTTCCGAAATTAAAGTTATTTTGCACTTTTCAGTTGTTTTTGTTTTTACTTTGAAGTCGGTTGTATTTTTTTTGTAAAAAGTTTTTTATTTTACACTTTTTAGTTACCTATGGTACCACCACTAAAAAGTACCCCTCAGCCAAACTTAAATACCTTATAGCCAGAGTGCATCTCATGACAATTCTAATAATCCCAAACACGGTTAGATTACATTAATTTATTACAGAGTTCCGGTGCCTAACTTCAGGCTTCATCATCAGATCAGTTCGATATATTCCCCCTCTACTTTCAGTCAGTCATCGGCTTACACGTATAAACAAAGCAATTTTGCTTGTTACGACGGTTCTGCTGTGATCCTATGAGGATTTCTGTTCCATATCTTCGAAGTTCATGATCAGATCATAACAATATTTCTATGGGACTAACTCGGAAGCATAACCATTCAATCAAAAAAAAAAAATTTCAAAATCGGTCCACCATTGACCGAGAAATCGGTGAACAAACATAAAAAATAAAAATAAAAAACATACATTCAACCGAACATATAACCTCCTCCTTTTTGAAGTCGGTTAAAAAAGCAAGAGATTTGTCTATTATAATTAAATTTTATACATAATTATGAACATTATAGTAATTATATTTAGTCGTTCATAAGGCAAAATACAATTTATAAAACTCTGCATTTAAACTAAACAAAGATAAATATTATAAAAGGAATAGAAAACATCAATCATCATCATCTTCCTGTCCTTGTCCCATATTACATGGGATCAGCGCAAAACCGTTTTTTTTTGTTATAGTTATAGGCTTGCGCTTAACGACTATCTCACCTGATGGAAAGCGTCTATGTGGTCGACGATGGAGCGAACTTGCCTAAAAATAACTTATTCACTCTTGACTTGAAGATCCCCAGGATGTAGTTATCAAGAAACACAAGGAATTCCACTCCTTAGAACTGGTACCTACGCACAATGAATGTGTTCCCAAAACGTTTTGGTCGTATAGGTGGGATGTCCAATACAACCGGTACAAAATCGACAGGCTAGCAACTCTGCGTCGATTGTCACTCAAGACTTTGCCAATCGTTGCCAATGATCGTCTTGGCTCGCCTCTCAATTGTCTCAAGTGCATCAAGCTGGTATCTTGCAGATCCGTCTCAAAGATGAGAGCAGTACTCCATACATGCTCAGTTGTTCCGGTGTGAAGTACTGTCTGACCTTTACGACAATTCCTAACTTTTTTGCAGTCAGTTGAGCCTTTGCCTCGATGTATGACCGAAAGTTGACAGTTGTTGTCAACGTAAGACCAGGAAGATCAAGATGGTCGGCACGGTTACACCCTGCAAAGTTGGAGCAGGGCGGATTTGGTTCCCTTTAGCGGAAAATAGGTACGCCTTGGTTTTAGCAGCATTGGATCTGACCAAATTGGTATCGCCCCATTCTGAGACCCGCCTCCAAGGACAAGCTCAAGCTATCAAATATAGCCTCCCAGAGAGACTAGATCTGTGACCCATTAGCTCAGGCGCTGGGCATTTAACTCTTAGCCACAGTGCTGCGTGCTGCACACGAGTGCATTCCCAAAGGTACCGGGCTTAGAAGATCGGTTATGTGCTGCAAGAACAATGTTGCCGAGAGCACTGATCCCTGAGGGAATCCGGCTTTAATGGGCATTTGCCCGGACGAGCAGCCATCGCACTTAGCACTTAGGAAGTCTGCGATCCAAGCACACAATCCAGCAGGTAAACCGAAAGAAGGAAGCCTACTAATAAGGCTTTCGTGCCAGACCCTATCGAAAGCCTTCGAGATGTCGAGGGAAACGGCAAACCGGTGCCTCTAGATGGCCCCACTGCAGATGTGAATGGCATATGTTTTTTTCTTTCATTCAGTCCTGTCACCGGCCACGCTATCACTAACTCCCTTTTCTTTCATATCACTCTTCACACAATTTATCCATCTTTTCTTTGGCCACCCTCTTCCTCCCCACTATCCACATGCACCATCCACATGTATACTCATAACTCTTTTAGTAACATGCGTTTTATCCCTCCTCTTCACATAACTATACCAAAACAAATAAAAGTTCGTCAATCTAGATTGCGATATATATGTTACGGCTAATACCCGAAGTGCGGCTACACCTAGTTTCAGCCGGTTAGAACTAGGTGTAGCCACTTACTCTTGGTTAAACCTAGTACGAGCCGATTGTTTTCGGGTAAAACTAGGTCTAGCCTTCATCATGCCGGCTACAACTAGGTCCAGCCATTCCCTGTTGGATAAAACTGGGTCTATCCGATATCATTCCGGCTAGAACTAGGTCCAGACAATCCCTGTTGGATAAAACTTAGATGCGTGTCCCGCCAAGCCTTCCGCCCCGCGTCACACTCATGACTCACAGCATCTGCAGCAGCGGCGCGGGGTGGAGGGCATAGCGAGGCACGCGCCTCTGCAGGTTGTGAGCGCCAGGTGCTGCTGATCTACTGCAGGTCTACTAGCGAGTGTGACTCACAGCGTCTGCAGCAGCAGCGCGTGTCTTAGTTAGCTATGCCCTCCACCCCGCGCCGCTGCTGCAGATGCTGTGAGTCATGAGTGTGACGCGGGGCGGAAGGCTTGGCGGGACACGCATCTAAGTTTTATCCAACAGGGATTGTCTGGACCTAGTTCTAGCCGGAATGATATCGGATAGACCCAGTTTTATCCAACAGGTAATGGCTGGACCTAGTTGTAGCCGGCATGATGAAGGCTAGACCTAGTTTTACCCGAAAACAATCGGCTCGTACTAGGTTTAACCAAGAGTAAGTGGCTACACCTAGTTCTAACCGGCTAAAACTAGGTGTAGCCGCACTTCGGGTATTAGCCGTAACATATATATATCGAAGCTAGATTTTTATCAGCTTAAGCTTAGAAAAACTCCTTCCCCCCCTAACCACAGTTACTGGCATAGTGATCAATATTTGCAATGTTAACAATACATTTGGATACAGCTCTTGCAAGTTGCGCTCTTAGATAAAATTTAAATTAAAGACAGGAGTAACCACATTCTGATCAGGCCAAAAAGATTTTAAACTTCATCGCATAACATTCAACCATCTATATCTGATTTAGAGTCTACAATTAATTTCAGTTGTAGATTAGCACACACAAGTGAGCAGTGGTGGCCAAGTGGTAACGGCCCCGACTTACGAATTATAGGTCGCGGGTTCAAACCCAGCCAGGCGCATTACTTTGTGTAATTTATTTAATCACCACTGCTCTCAAAACGGTGAAGGAAAATATCGTGAGGAAACCGGCATGTCCTAGAACCAAAAATTCGAAGACATGTGACATCCACCAACCCGCACTGGGCCCGCGTGGTGGATTACGGCCCATTCCCTCTCCTAGAGAGAGGAGGCCTGAGTCCCAGCAGTGGGAACATTAAAAAGGCTGAATATGCTCTATGCTATGATTAGCACACAGTTTGATAAGGTCTGATTTTTCTGGAATCTTTTTTATTTTGTACAAAAAAGACGAAAATGATCATTTGTTTTGTGGTCTATGCTATGTTCCAACCAAACTCTGCATTTCATTCTAGTGTACCCATCAATTAAGTTAGGCTTGTTCAAAAAAAAAAAGCTGAAGTAAAGGGGCGCCTGCGGCGTCCCTTTACCTCTGGCGCCCTTTACCTCTGGCGCCCTTGGGCGGTCGCCCAACCGCGCCCTACCCTAACGCCGCTACTGATCACAATTGTTTCCCAAATCTTTGATTTCGTATAAATATAAATAAATAGTAATAAAAACAATTAAAACTACATATATTATACACAATGCTTCGACTTCCCAGAGCGCCCACAGAGTAAAGGCCTACACAGACGACAGATTTTTGTCAGCGTACTTTTTGTCCGCTAAGGCTGCGTTTCCACCAGAGTTGTTCGAGGATGCGTAGTGAGGGATGTGTTTGTAAGGAACCAATAGAATCGCTTCATTTACTTCGCCTCGGTCAGCACAGCTCTGGTGGAAACGGCTCAGCGGAGCTAGATTTTTGCGCATACAAAACAAGCGAGGGATGTGTGCGAGGGATGTGTACGAGGGATGTGTGCGAGGGATGTGTTGCGAGGGATGTGTACGAGGGATGTGTGCGAGGGATGTGTTGCGAGGAATGTGTGTTGAGATGGATGTGTTGCGAGGTTTGCGCATACTGTACCAGCCAGTCCATAGACGGAGTTTGTTGGAAGTAGAAGTGCGCAAAATAGATATGGATAAATGGAAAAAGAATGTATAATTTTGAGCAATAGAAGAACACACAGGTTTTGGATACGTAACCATATTACTCCGTTACTCCACTCTCACTACACCGCACCCCCGTCGACACATTTCACAGCTTCGCAACGCATCCTCGCACCTCACATTAATGCGCATTTTTACAGCTCCACTACACATCCTCGTAGGCACATTTTAATCGCACAGCTTTGGTGGAAACCCCCACACATTTTCACAGCACAGCTAGACATCCTCGCACGACACATTTCCATCGCACATCTCTGGTGGAAACGCAGCCTAAAAGGCCTGCGCAGACGGACTTTTCTCTGCGGCGGAGAAAAAAGTACGCTCCGCGAATCGTGTGTTTATCGTCGTGCATACGTACGTCACTCTCGAGCGTACAACGCGGACTAGTCTGCCATGTGCGTTGCTTCGCCTAGTCACACGAGTTCTATTTTTTTCGGGGACTCCCCCGTACTTTTGCCAGTCCGCTCTCTGCATGTCCTCGGTTATTTGGGGGACTTTTTGTACGCGGTACTTTTAATCCCTCGTTTGCGTTACTCGATACAGTTGTAAGCCATCTATTTTAGCGGACAAAAATCCGTGTAACCCAGAGTGCCCATAAAGGTGAGTGACCTATGAGGTAGAGTGCCCAGAGTGCCCAGAGGTAGAGTGAACCAGGAGTGCCCAGAGGTAGAGTGAACCAGGATTGCCCAGAGGTTAGAGTGAACCAGGAGTGCCCAGAGGTTAGAGTGAACCAGGAGTGCGCAGAGGTAGTGTCCCAGAGTGCCCGCAGAGGTATGTCCCAGAGTGCCCACAGAGGTAGTGTCCCAGAGTGCCCACAGAGGTAGTGTCCTAGAGTGCCCATAGAGTTAGTGTTCCAGAGTGCCCACAGAGGTAGAGTGTCCCAGAGTGCCCACAGAGGTAGAGTGTCCCAGAGTGCCCACAGAGGTAGAGTGTCCCAGAGTGCCCACAGAGGTAGAGTGTCCCAGAGTGCCCACAGAGGTAGAGTGTCCCAGAGTGCCCACAGAGGTAGTGTCCCAGAGTGCCCACAGAGGTAGTGTCCCAGAGTGCACACAGAGGTAGAGTGTCCCAGAGTGCCCACAGAGGTAGTGTCCAAAGTGCCCACAGAGGTAGAGTGTCCCAGAGTGCCCACAGAGGTAGAGTGTCCCAGAGTGCCCACAGAGGTAGAGTGTCCCAGAGTGCCCACAGAGGTAGAATGTCCCAGAGTGCCCACAGAGGTAGAGTGTCCTAGAGTGCTCACAGAGGTAGTGTCCCAGAGTGCCCACAGAGGTAGAGTGTCCCAGACTGTCCACAGAGGTAGAGTGTCCCAGAGTGCCCACAGAGGTAGAGTGTCCCAGAGTGCCCACAGAGGTAGTGTCCCAGAGTGCACACAGAGGTAGTGTCCCAGAGTGCCCACAGAGGTAGAGTGTCCACAGAGGTAGAGTGTCCAAAGTGCCCACAGAGGCAAGAGTGTCCAGGTGCCCACAGATTCATCTTCACCATGAAGTTGGACCGATGGGAAAAAAGTAGAGTACTTAGGTCCAGGGTAGGCAAACGGTTGAATAATAGCGAATTTGTTTTCAAAATTTTATTTAATGTTAAACATCCACGTGTGATTTGACGAGATTGCACTCCGCCATGATGCCGAGCATACCGATGGCGGTCATCAGCGCGAACATCAAGAGGTACGTCACTATCTGTACATTCTCTTCTAGCACACAGGTCTCACTGGGCCAGTCCGCTGGGACCTGCAACAATCCATTATCATCATTCATAGCCCGCATGGGGTTTAGGACAAGGACAGACTCGGACTGAGGCCGAGTCGTCGACGGCGCGTAGTGTTCCATGCGTACCTCAAAGAGATTTCAGCAAAACTGTAAAAGCCGAGCAGGCCCGAAGCCTATTGGGGCCATGGGTTGACTTCCGAAAGAGAAACCCGGGGTCCTGGAACGTTAGGCAGAGAAGGAACATAGGTGTGGTTTTAGTTAGTATTAGTGCTTGACTGTGATCTCACCTGATGGTAAGCAATGATGCAATCGTTGATGGTGAGGCGCACTAGTTTATTAAGAGCCTATTCACTCTAGCCTTGAAGACACCCAAATTATAATCAGATGGGAAGACCGCAGCAGGCAAATTGTTAAGTATAAGTCTGAAACGGCCTCCCGTTCCACCCTAGAGCGAAATAAGTCATTGGATGAACTCCCACATTAAAAAAAAACATTAGCCCGACTGCTCCTTGCCGGGCGACATTTGACGAATAACTGGCGGTGATTTGAATGGGTGATCTAAAAGGATGTAAGGGCTATATTTCACCGGGACACCATGGCGGCGCGACCAGTCGCCGCTACCAACAAAATGTATACAGCTCTATAGAGAGTTACTCACCTGCCCCCCTAGTCAAGTTACCATCGTTTCGTTTGCGTCGAACGCCTCGAGTATGCCACGCCTCCGATTCCTTTGCTCTGCCCACGTGACAGCGTTGAGATGACGTCAGGACAAAGGAATCGGAGGCGTGGCATACTCGAGGCGTTCGACGCGAACGAAACGATCGTAACTTGGCTAGGGGGGCTGGTGTCCGTTTGCGCAACCAATTTGGCGGCGCGACCAACTCGGACGCGTGCATTTAAGGTCCATTTTGATTCTATATCAGCAGTGCGGTGTAGCGACTCGTGTCTGTATGGTGTGTCTAGTTTGGTAACTTACAGACACCATGGCGGCGCAACTAGTCGCGCCGCCATGGTGTCCCGGTGAAATATAGTCCTAACTGTATTAACTGTTCATAAGTGCAGTTAGTAACGGTAAGGCTCTAAATAAGGATACTTCTGAACTGTACGTTAGTTGGTAACACTGGTAGGAACACTTCTGATTATTTGGAACGTATTTATTGGCTGTCAAAGATCTGCGAATACCTGTGGCTGATCACTACTAATCCCACTTGTTGCCGGCCAAGGTACCTACTGATTGTGATTATTTTGATAAGATTTTAGCAAATTTTGCTGCAACAGCCCGCTCCGTTCTCATGAGGTTCTCAGCAATGAACGTTTACGGCTTCACATTTAGCCCACCTGACTAGCACGAAAGTCCGCAGCAAGGTCCCGGCAAGGGGCCACAAGGTCCACAGCCCCCGGTCGACGGGCTGCAACCGCAGGAGTACAGACAGTAGCCGCCACTGTGAGGCCCGCCGACGAATCCACCATAGTAAACTGGCATCGTAGCAATCTCCCTAAATAATCAATTTGGAGCTCAATTTGGAGTTGGTTCATTAAATAATTTTACCGAAAATATTTGAGAGAAATTTTTCGTGGCCAGAAAAAAGTAGACGACTTTTTAAATTGACAGTTGGCAGAACAGTGGGGAGCGAATTCGATTTTTGAATAGCCATTTTTTTTCTTTTCGTATGTTTATAAAGTTTCTGTATCATGCAGTCTTTTTGGCTTAGCACGCACTGCGATTAAACGCGCGCTTTTTAGGAATAGCTGAAAACGCAAAAACGCGCATCAACACGCATTGCGGCTAGCGTTTTGCTTAAATTTATTTCATTTCACCATAGATTTTTGGCGAGCAGCATGTGTTGTAGCTTTGATATTGAAATTAAAAAATAGAAAACGTAAACAACGCCGCCGCCATATGTACTGGGTACATAACTGATCAAAGACATTTGAAAGGATACTTTTGCAAAATGTACAACAACGTGCGTCAACATCCCGATAAGTTATTTAATGGGAAATAATAATGGTTCCGAAAAACAAATTAATCTCCAGCGATCTGTGGCCGACTATTATTCTAATTAACCAGCGTTATAATGAATTACCGACAAAAAACCTAAAACATAAACAAAAAAAAAATATCCAATTTAACAACAGATAAGAGCATGTTCAAATTACATTTTCTCCTAAAAAAAAAAATGGATCTTCGAATAACAAAACTAAACATCCGAATATAATACTGAACCTCCGACAAAATTACTAAGTTACCGACAACAGAGGTTTTGTCAAAATAATCATATTTTTACAACTTGCATGAACTGTTTTAATTTCTATTGTTGGATATCAAATTTATTTTTTAACTCTCACTATTGAGGAAAATACCTCAACTGCCTTGCTATTCTGAAAAGTTTATTTGCGAAATCACTTCTGAATCCGCAGTGAAATCATGGTGAAATTAAAGTTTCGTATTCTGAAATGGAGTGAATTCGACACTGGCGCCACCGAGTGACGATCAAAGTGAGAGAAACTAAAACGGTTGAGTATTTTGACATTTATCTACAAATTTGTCTATAGGATTTGGTATTCGGAAATACAATTCGCTGAGTGTGACATTCGAGATGATTTGTGAAATGAGTTTCGAAATGATTTACCATTTACAGAATAGCACGGCTGTTCGGCCCGCGCGATCGGGTTCGGGTCGCGTTCGGCTGTTTTCGGGTGCGAGTTCGAAAGATCCGAGCGCAGTGTGCTTGCAACGACCGATCCTTGCGTGTTTTGTCTGTTTATGTTACAAAATTAAAAAAAGAAACTATACGCGGGACAGTGATGAAGGCCAAAAACGTTTCTATCGTTGTAACAAGGAACCCCCTCTAATGTTAGTGAATCATTTGGTTTAGGTTAGGTTAGAACTGTGACCATCAAAGCCAAATCCCCTTCTAATGTTAAAAGCCATTATGATTTAGGCCCCAAACCGCCCCATAAATCGATGGAAATTAGTGTTCTAACTTAACCTAACCTCAAACTTTAAACATGGATATCTCCATAACCATGGGGTTCTGCGGGGTGGGGATGGTACAGGGGGGTAATTTTTCGAATAATAATACAGTATAATAGTAAAATATTCTAGGAAACCAAAGTCTACTTGGTTTTAGATTAAAGCATGAATACGACTGTTCTAACTTTTTAACGCCTGAAATAGGTACCGCTATCGAAGCATACCCGTGGTAAGTAAAATTCATGATATATGATGCAAGTAAAAGTTATTGTTACAAGTACATTTTTATATTTTTTATAAGTCTACGTATAACCACTCAGAATAATATTTTCAGTATAATGTTAAAGTTAAAATAGCACCACAGTCTATGAAATATGAAAGGTAATTTATGAATTAATAGTAGGCAAGTAAAGATAAAAATTACAAAGCATAGTTTTCAGTAGAACGTAATTTATGCTGGTAGAAAAGTATTATAGCAATAAACAGTTATGTTTATTTTTCAAAGATTTCAGTATCTCATTCGGTCGTTTCGTCATTTTTATTCGGACAAAAATAGTCGGAAAGT
This sequence comes from Mythimna impura, assembly GCA_905147345.3. Classification (NCBI taxonomy): domain Eukaryota; kingdom Metazoa; phylum Arthropoda; class Insecta; order Lepidoptera; family Noctuidae; genus Mythimna; species Mythimna impura. The sequence continues at coordinate 23,993,242 of LR990346.1, read as the reverse complement.
TAGTATTTTAGGCAGTAGATTTAATATTTTGAGTAAGGACAATTCTTCTTTTTTTGTCGGAGCTTTTATTACTACCCTTATTTAATTACTACAGAATGTCGATTGGCACTTTTGATAAATTATTACAAGACGTGGGCCAGTATCTACAATTTGAAGACACTTCATTTCGTAATGCAATATCACCTGAAGAGCGACTTTCAGTTAAATTTTATTTTTTTTAAAGCTTTATTTCGCAACAAGTAAATTAAAAAATAATTATGTAACTATATATTTAATGTCTTTGTATGTAACCACCTTTTCTAGTTACTCTTAGGCATAGTCTTGGTCTTCTAACTGGTTTACAAATTGTGTCAAATAATCGGCAGTCTCATTGGCTAGTTTCAAAATTTGTTGGTCGATAATTTGCATAGATAATTTGTATCTGATTTTGCGGCATCGTTGAAAGAAAGAAAGAAAAAGAATTTATTTGGTACAGCACAAGGTACAAACACAATATAGGTAAACACGAAACAAAAATAAAAACAAGAAACAAAAAATGTAGTTGTGTGCCTCATGGCTGCACCAAAATAGGTCCAGTTCAGCATGAATGTGCTAACTAGTGCCTGACGCTGGTTTTCAGCTGAACCTGTGGTTGTGACGCAACGGACGTAAAACAGTTTTGGAGTGTACTATATATATATATATAAGGTGTAAAAAAATTAACTTTAAGAATTTCGAGAGGACATTGTACTCCTCATTATGAACAACTTTTACTATGGGACCAAACCTGAAATAGCGAAAAAAAAAAACAGCTGCTCCATACATTTTGACGAGTTATGCGAACATAAACGTAGGGAACAGCTGATTTTTTTTTTCGCGATTTCAGGTTTGGTCCCATAGTAAAAGTTGTTCATAATGAGGAGTACAATGTCCTCTCGAAATTCTTAAAGTTAATTTTTTTACACCTTATATATGTATCGGTGATGCATACTTAAATAATATAGACCATCAAAATAATGTTGTGTTAATTATAATAAATATGTGTAAGATAGTGTGTTTGTTAAAAGTGTGAAAAATAAATATTAGACGAATAAAACAAAATGCAACGACAGAGAGAAAACAAAAAGAAAAAATGGTAGAATAAAGATACAAAATGTGGGTAGATGGAAGATACATCTCGAACGAGTTAGGATGCAATCGGTGTATTTACTCATTCCCCCCACACCAGTGCGCTGCATGCAGCTGTGCGCGAATGAGCGATTATGAACGCGTTTTCTCAGTTTGTCTAATCTTGCTGCGAGTTGCATTGACGGCGCATTAAAAAAATATACACATGTTATAAAAAGTGAATGCAGAGTTTGTGCATAGGGTATTTTACAGATAAAAAAAAAAGACTACAAGTACGGAAGGTAAGTGCAAATTTAATAATTGGTATAATCATAATAATTCAAAATTGTATATTGAGGAACGATGTCATTTAATTAAAATCTGTGGTATTTATCTAAATTTCGGGCGAATGGAAATGAAAGGCGCCATCCGGACTATGCGCGCCTGTCGCAAGCAAGTAGGCCAGAAACAGTGGGTACGTTGAGAAGAAATTGTTTTAAATTTTAAGAAGTTAAAAAAAAAATAGTGTAAGTAATGTGCTGCTTTGTATTTTACAGGTCTCATACCCGCGACAGGACGCCACGTTGCCGTGGACAACATAACAGCTCCCTCCGGTCCGAGGGACAGGGAACCCGAGGAGACCTAGTGTGAGCAACTCCCACCATTATGTAACAGCACCTAATTAATTGTCCTTACTTGTAACACCAAATGATGTGAACACCAAGCACTAAAAAGTATTATCAATCAAGACAGGCACACGGGTAGGTACTTTATATAATTGATTAAAAGCAGCTGTACCATAAGACTTGGTCGAAAGTTGCTGTGAGCATTGCCTTCTTTCACATTCTCGTCGGCTCGTAAGCCAACTCAACTTATTAAATAAATAATCCGGTTTCTGGTATTTAATTACACCGAAAAGAAGGCAAGCTAAGTGCAGTTTGCGTCTAGACTTCATTTTTAGTGTAAAGTGCTTGTTTATATAGGGCGTTACATGGGTTCTGCGAGGAATGTTGTAACAAAACCGAGTGCAAGCATTTTGTACCCTTTGGATGAGCCGATCTGTACGAGCTAACAGGCGCGGGCCATATACCGTGTCAGCGTAGTTCAACCTAGACAGAACTAGGGTTTCTACCAGTTGCTCTCGTAATGTTTCCGACAAGTACGTTCGCATCTTGTATAAGACCTTCAGGCGATAGAAACAATTCCTAACTGAGTCTGCTACGTGTTTCTCGAAACGAAGGTCTTTATCCATAACTAGTCCTAAATTCCTCGCCTCATACACTCGCTCGATCTGCTCGCCCATTAGCTTTAGGTCAAATGATAATGGTAACTTAGCAAGCTGCTGTCTTGAGCCAAACACCAAATATTTGGTTTTTGTAGGGTTCAATGACAAGCAGCTCCTCAGCCCAAGTGGCAATTCTTTGGAGGTCATCGTTAAGATCTTTAACGGCATCATCGTACTCACCTGGTCGGAAAGATATATAAATTTGAACGTCATCGGCGTATATATGGTATTTACATTTATGGAGACATTTAATGATATCTACACAGTACAAGATGAAGATAATCGGACCTAAGATGGAGCCCTGCGGTACTCCTCTCTCTACTGCAATGAGTGCCGATCTTAGAGTAGTGCCGTCACCCAAACGCAAATCGACAAACTGCTTTCTATTTGTGAGGTAGCTGCGGAACCACTGCACGGTGGTAGGGTCGAAACCGTAATAGTTCAATTTGGATAATAAAAGCGGAATATTTATTGCGTCAAATGCACGGGAAAAATCTAGCAAAACGAGCATTGTACACATTCCCTGATCCTGAGCAGCCAATATATTATCAGTAACGTCTAGTAAAGCACTGCGTTGCTTACGAAACCCAGATTGTAAGTCAGGTAGAATATTGTTTTGTTCCAAAAATTTAGTTAACTGTTGGCTGACGACTTTCTCCAATACCTTGGACAGGCATGACAAAATGCTTATAGTGTAGAGCAGGCTTTACAAAACATGTTATTAAAACAAGTTAGAAAAATATGTTATTCTAATCGCCAGTCTACTGCGCCTATTGTTGTTATCGTTTTTGTTTCATTTCAAAAATCAATGTCCCATTGTACATTTTTCGTTCAGAAAGTGATTATGAAGAGCTTCTATCAATCATTTTGTGTTGTTCCTATAAGTTTGTCCATATTGTATTCACTTCTTCTTTTACTTATTATTTTTGCTATGTCTTAGCAAAAATAATAAGTAAAAACTCTTAGAGCATCTAGCTTTTTAATTTTGTCCTTATGTTCTGATGTAAACTCTTTGCTACAACTCTATGTTCTATGTTTCTCTATAAGCATTGATTGTCAAATACTTCGTATTACTTACTAAACTGAATTTTTAGCATAATATTAAAACCTGTTATTCAATTAAAGGTTTTGTCTATCTATTTCAATTTAATATGCTAAATGGATAAATAATATAATAACATAAAATGGATAAATATCTTCGACCAGAAAAATTGGATGCTGATCCGTCGGACTCTACTGCAACGAAAAGAAGAACGGTCACGTCCCATATAAAAAAAAAAAACCCAGACCCGACAGAAAAGTGACATATCTCAGTTTTTTTGTTATTATTTATATAATCATATTATATAGTTTCGAAATCAATGGCTAACACCAAAATATTGCCTTATGTTTTTGTTCAGGGTTTACACTAAAAAAATACAAAATGCCTACTTATCTACACAATTCGTAATGTATGTAACTAAATGACGATAAATAGTTATGGGATGTATCCAGGAGACCTGGAGATACAGCAACAAAAAGGGACATTTTGCTACAGTTTGCAGAAGCTCATCTAGAACTGCTAATCCAACAACATCTAACAAAAATCATTCAGCCTGTATTATTATGGCAGCATCACCTTCATCTCTAAGAAAAGCTACTGTACCTGCATATATCAAAGGCGTAAGAGCAGAAGCGCTCCTAGATACGGGAAGTTCTGTTTCCTTTATAAATGAGAGTTTCTCCAAACTTTGCGAAATTAATACAAAGCCTTGCAACCAAACAATATCGATGGCCTCACTTAACCATGTATCACAAGTGAAAGGCCAAACTTTTCAAACAATTAATATCGGTATTCACAAGTATGAAAATTTGAATTTCCTTATCGTCAAAAATCTTTGCACTGATATAATAATCGGTCATGACGTCCTTGGGGAACATGCATCACTAGAGTTCTCATTTGGTGGACCAAAGAAACCACTCCATGTGTGTAATGTGGCTTCAGCATCTGTACCGGCTGTACCACTTTTTGCAAACGTCTCTCCTAAATGCAGACCTATTGCTGTTAAATCCAGAAAACACAGCAACGAAGATACCAAATTTATTAAGAACGAGATCGATAATCTTTTGATTGAAGGTGTGATCGAGGAGAGTAAATCACCGTGGAGAGCCCAGGTTCTCGTAACCAAAAACGAAACGCATAGAAAACGGCTTGTCATTAATTACTCTCAAACAATTAATCGTTATACTGAGCTCGACGCCTATCCATTGCCAAATATGGAGGATTTAGTAGCTAAAGTAGCCAAAAACACGATGTTCAGCCTGATAGACTTGAAAAGCGCGTACCATCAAGTGCCCATTTTACCCGAAAAAAGGAAGTATACTGCATGTGAAGCTCTAGGTAATTTATATCAATTTAGGCGCATTCCTTTCGGAGTGACAAATGGAGTCTCAAGCTTCCAGCGAACAATCGATTGGATAATAAGAAAGGGAAAGCTTGAGAAAACATACGCTTATCTTGATGACGTAACTATATGTGGCATAACTCAAGAAGAACACGACCAGAATTTAGAAAACTTTATGACGGCCGCTAAAAAGTACGGTCTTACGTTGAATATGCAAAAATGTAAATTTTCTCAAGAATCTATTAATATTCTTGGCTATAATATTCACAATCGCACTATCAAACCTGACAGTGAGCGTCTCAAGCCACTTATTGATTTACCTCCACCACAGGACATACCAACCCTCAGGCGTACTCTCGGAATGTTTGCGCACTACTCAAAATGGATTCCTAACTTTCAGAACGAATTCACTCACTTGCTAAAACGACAAAGTTTCCCCTTACAAATGAGCAAAATCAATGTTTTGGGAGCTTGAAAAATGATATCGCAAAATCTTCTATTCATGCTATCAATGAAAACATACCTTTTACTGTCGAAACTGATGCATCTGACCATTCTATCGCAGCAGTGTTGACACAAGATTCAAGGCCAGTAGCATTCTTCTCAAGAACCTTAAACCCAACTGAACAAAATCATTCTGCTATTGAGAAAGAAGCCTATGCCATTGTAGAATCGCTAAAGAAGTGGCGTCATTATCTTATCGGCAAGCAATTTCGTCTGGTCACTGATCAACGTTTGGTTTCTTTTATGTTCAATATGAAACACTCAAGCAAAATTAAAAATGAGAAGATTCAGAGATGGCGCCTGGAACTTGCTTCTTATAAATTTGAAATCGTATACAGACCTGGCAAAGAAAACTACGCTGCTGATGCTCTATCAAGGGTTTGTGCCTCCATAGAAAATCACACTGCCAAACTGATATCACTCCATCAAGATCTCTATCATCCTGGCGTTTCACGTATGTTCCATTGGATTCGTTCTAAAAATTTACCTTTTTCTCTCGAAGAAGTCCAAAGAATGACTAGCTCTTGTCGAATTTGCTCAGAAGTAAAGCCCACATATTTACGTAATATCAGTGATGAGCATAGAAGACTTATCAAAGCAACTGCACCCTTCGAACGCTTGAGCATAGATTTTAAAGGCCCAGTTCCAACAAATACGCCTAACAAGTATATATTAACTATGATTGATGAATTTTCTCGTTTTCCTTTCGCTTTTCCCTGCTCGGACGTCAGCTCTAAAACAGTGATCAAACATCTGAACAATCTATTTATGATATTCGGCTTCCCGTCTTATATTCATTCGGATCGTGGTACAGCTTTTCTTTCTGCTGACGTACAAGAATTTCTTCATGAGAGAGGTATCGCTACAAGTCGAACCACGGCCTACAATCCACAGGGTAATGGACAAGTGGAGAAATTGAATGCCACACTCTGGAAAACAATACTTTTGGCATTAAAAACTCAAAACTTTTCAGTAGAGAACTGGGAGAAAGTTTTACCGCAAGCCCTACATTCAATTCGTTCTCTACTATGTACGATGACAAATTGCACGCCGCATGAGCGAATCTTTAAACATCCACGCAGATCCTCGAATGGAACTTCCATTCCGACTTGGCTCAACAATTCCGGACAAGTTTTAATAAAGAAACAGAACAGGAATAACAAATATGAACCTTACGTTGAAGAAGTAGAATTATTGCACAGCAACCCTGACTACTCCTTCATTAGATATCCCGACGGAAGAGAAACAACAGTTTCTAATCGGCACCTGGCACCTCTGGGTCTGAGGACATGGTTCCACAGGAAATTGAAAACCAGGATTCTACATTGCCTGATTCACCTGCAATTTGTACACAGCCAGAAGAGTCAGTCCCTGGTTACAGTAAAGTGTCGCAAGAACTGCCGCCATCATCGCCGCCTACAGAAACAGTTCGTAAATCCTGTCGCGTGCGCCAAGCACTTAACAGAGAAGTATCGCAAGAACTGCCACCATCATCACCGCCTACTGAAACAGTTCGTAGATCCTGTCGCGTGCGCCAAGTACCAAAATTTTTAGATGAGTATGTTCTTGACTAGTGCGGGAGAATGATGTAAACTCTTTGCTACAACTCTATGTTCTATGTTTCTCTATAAGCATTGATTGTCAAATACTTCGTATTACTTACTAAACTGAATTTTTAGCATATTAAAACCTGTTATTCAATTAAAGGTTTTGTCTATCTATTTCATGTTCACTACATGTAGCGTCCCAAAGCACTGGTCTTTCTCGAATTAATTGTATGAAAAACAAAGCGTTTTCTTTATTCCATCATTGAATCGCGAGACGTATTAATCCGGCGAGCACAAACATGAACTAGCGAAGGCGAATGAAATGAAATGACCCGCAGGCGAACGCGGGGGACGTTATTCATTCGTCTCGGCAAACATGTTAGCGTGTTTTTCCTAACAAAACTGTTAGGCCAGTCCACTATTCGGTTAGCAAACAATGTTTATTTTGTTAGCAAACACGGGGCGCAGCGGACCCGGCTTTACACCCCTTAAATCCTATATCGAGTTATCGACACAGTTTTGATAAACCATGATAAACTAATAGATAATGACACACAGGTTTTGTAAAAAACTTAGTTTAGGCACCAGTCTTCCACAAATTCATTTTGGTATATTGTTAAATTAATTAATTTCTCTGTAATTTGTGGAAGGAAAATAAATAAATTATTATTATTAAAATTATTATTTAACTTAATTATATATATATATTTTTTTTTTTATTAAAATTATTATTTGACAGTCTTTATTATTCATTTTGATTAGAATTTGTGCCAAGTTTCAAGTTTAACCAAGGATTCTCCCATAAAACCTTTAATACCCTACCCATAAATCATTTTTATAAGAGTAGTTTTGAAAAACGTATAATGAAAACCTTTTCTATTTACTTAGGTCACTATTTGTACTAACTTTCAGGAATATGGACCTAAGGAATAAAATTTTGAATACAGACGAATTGCCCCCTGTTCACCTCCTTCTAAATTAAATTTTCGAAAACCTCTTCTTAGTGCTCGTCTCCATCTTGATTAGACGATACAGAATTCACCAGACAGTGATCTGAAGTTTCAAGTGGTGAGGAAACTGTTACGATAAATCTGTCCGGATTGGTAGTCAGCAGAAGGTCCAGGCAATTGGCAGTATGACGAATTACGTCAGGCACCCTTGTTTCTTCCCTTACCAACTGGGGGAGGCTTATCGATACCGCAAAAGCCAGTCTTGGTGGCAGGCGAAATCCCCCAGAGCAACAAACTGCGCATCTGGGTGCCGATGTAGAGTCTTATCGGCGGCCTGTGACCAAACAGTCGAGTTGTCTCCTGGTCACCGCTGTGCGATCGGTAGACATGGGTATAGATAATTTTGTACACACCGGTGTCTACCAACAGCCATAAAGATGAAAAATTAGGGTCCTCAAGGTGACGGAGACGCTGGCAGCAGATGTCATTGCGGACGTACACACAGACCCCATTTTTCCAACAACAATGTCCCGCATTACGTGAGCTCGTACGTTGTAAAATGTTGAGGGACAAGTTGCGGGTTACTGGGCAACATTGCCCACGACTTTACCAACGACGCAGCTGTATGTGTCGTACATCACACCACGAAGGCTGGGGAGATCGTGGATTATGTACGCGTAAAGACAAACTGGACTTTGAGAGTCGTGCAGTTGGAGTTGCGCCTTAACACTTATTTTAAGTCGTTTATGGTGCGGGTGCCGAACTGCCGACTCATCATTTGGAGACCTTCCTCAAAGGAGAGTTTTCGTCGAAGGGTGTCGTGTATCGACGATTTCGTGGAAGGATACCGACCTCGCAGCGAAACACGACGCAGTCACTTTGTGCGCAATAGTTTGTAAAAACAAATAGATTAAGTAGTTGTTGTAAGTATTTTATTAATATGTATTATAGTTTATTATTTTTCAGTTTATTCTATATATATGTCGGCACAGGATGCCGATCATCATTGAAGCTCTGTCCAGAGACTATGTCTTGTGGGCGATGGCTGGGTAACGAGCAATAAACAAACTATTTTAGATCACACAACTGATTTATTATGAGGCAAGCTTTAGGTACTTACTTTACACAACGAGCAGTGAGACAGTCCCCGACACTTAGACGTTGTACGCACGGCTGCCGACAGAGGAATGCCACGGACCTCTGCGGTCGGCCCTTTTATCTGCTCGGTTCGTGCAAACGTCAGCGCGGATTCTGTCAAAGTGACATGTGTCACTTTTCACTTAGCTCGTTCATTCGTTCTCAAGCTTCCGTACTATTGACTTCACCGACACGGCCATCCTGCGGAACACACGTCCCTGTGTGTTAGTCATCATCGTCACCTCAGCTGGAAGATATCCATTGACGATACGTCCCAACAAGACATCCGTCGCTGTGTTCATCATCACCAGATCACCGCCTCAGCCAGAAGACGGTCCACTGACGAGACTTCCAAACAAGGCGTCGGTCTCTGTGTGTTGATCTGAAACAAAATACATCTCGCAGTATCATATAGCTCGGTCACTCCTGACAAACATCAGGAACTACTCTCGCACCGTGAGTGCGCTCCCAAACATGTAAACTCTCACACACACTAGACATCCTGATCATGAGTGACTATGTATAATGAAATTCCCAATCCAACCATAAATCCAAATCGTTTACGCACCAACGCAAACGTGGTCAACTCGCTACAGGCGTCGCACCAACGACTCCTCTCGTTTACGCACCAACGTAAACGAGGATAACTCACTAAAGGCGTCGCTACAACGACACATCTCGTTTACGCACCAACGTAAACGAGGATAACTCACTACAGGCGTCGCTACAACGACTCATCTCGTTTACGCACCAACGTAAACGAGGATAACTCACTACAGGCATCGTTACAACGACTCATCTCGTTTACGCACCAACGTAAACGAGGATAACTTACTAATTGCGTCGCTATAACGACTCATCTCGTTTACGCACCAACGTAAACGAGGATAACTCACTAATTGCGTCGCTACAACGACTCATCTCGTTTACGCACCAACGTAAACGAGGATAACTCACTACAGGCGTCGCTACAACGACTCATCTCGTTTACGCACCAACGTAAACGAGGATAACTCACTACAGGCGTCGCTACAACGACTCATCTCGTTTACGCACCAACGTAAACGAGGATAACTCACTAATCGTTCCTTAATTCTAAAGCAGCAGTGATTAAATAGTGCCATGATCACTTTCCCCACCTACTTCCTATGCATCTAATTCAACCGGAACCTCATGTTTTATTATCCCTCTCTCTGTAGGCCATAACAACGTCTACCCCCTGCGGGAATCGAACCCGCAACGCGCAGCGCAGCAGTCAATCGCTCAACCACTGCGCCAACCGTAAATTATGAAGGTTCAACAAAACTCGAGATGTATCGAAACTCTAAATTTCTATTAACTTACCTACTAATTCTCACTACTGTTCATAGTACTGCTAAGTTCAATTAAAGAAAATAAATTAACATCAAAATTTCTATATCGTTTCAATATCAAAATCAATAATCAGAAAATTCAAAGCATAACCGTGAATTAATTATCATGGTAACAAATCAATCAAACTAATCCAAAACACTAATCATTAATCTCTGCACGTAATCTCTGGCTACTAATAGCCCAGTAACCTCTAGTCACTCAACCATTCCTGCGCATCCCTCCAGGATTGCCAAGTCTCTCACGACTTAATGGTTTCCCACATTACGTCCCAGGTTTGATCGCAATACCGCGTACTCACGGACTACTGTGACCACTAGATACCGATTTCTATTAAGCTACGGCTACAAATCAAATCTGGTATAGTCCGATCATCATGTAAACTTAATAATCTCATTATCTCTACTACTTTACTCTACCCCAATTTTATCAGTTATGCGCTGATTTTCTTTCTCTCTCTATTACTTCAAATTAATCTTTAAATGGATCTTTACTTGCACTGCTCGTATATGAAAAAGTCTCTTATCAAAAATTTATCAACTTCCGCCTTCGTCAGATTAAACTTACACTTTTCATAGGTTGCTACGCACTCTCTATATGGCGTAACGCATCATTTCTCACGGTACTAAAATTTAACTCTCGAGTCTACATCGTCTTTTGTCATCAACGGTAGAGAAAACGCAGCCTTGTCAATTAACAGTGCTAAGGGACCACCTGCCTTCGTCGTTTGGTTTAGCGTCCGTAACTGAACAATTAATCACGAGTTAGACTTCGCCTAATGAACCCTACCACAAACGGTTTTTTGTCTCTGCAGTCGTTATTAGCATTGGTTCTAACACGAACATCACACGTTTGTCACACGTGAAAATCCCGTCGCGACCAAGTGTAAGATAATGTTAATTGAATCACAGAACTCTAAATTCTTTTAACTTCCATTTATTTTAATCAGAACCTTAAAAGTTTCAAAGTCTCGTTTTTGTTTGTTCAGCACGTAACTAATTACCAGAGAGCTCTTTTTAGCTTTACCTTCTAACCGACTATAAACCGACTGAATTATCTTTATGATCAAGCAATGGGCGATAGTTTCGCGATAACTCACGTATGGTACTACTACAGGGCATCACCTGCTTTGAATCCAGCCTTATCTTATGGTTTCACTGACATCAGTATGCAATTCTACTACGTATTTGAGAGGCTTAAATCATTAAAACCGACTCTTTCATAAGAATTGAAATTATTTCTTAATCAATGTCTTCGTGGCGCTGTTGCCAAGAAAAAGAAACTTTACTACACATCAAATCTTTAGAACGGACCCATAACAGGAGTAAACTTAGGCACAAACCGCCCGAAGTAAGCTACTAGACCTATAAACTGCCCTAACCGAGCTAAGATAAACGGTGGAGGCAGAGTCGAATGTACGTGACCTGCTTTCTGCTATTAGGTCCTATTCCTCCTAACTTCACTACTTGACTTAATTTCATACCCTAGTAACTTGAGTTGCATTATCAAAAACAACAATTTTTCTCAAATTTAATGAAAATCCGGCTTTAGTCAACGTTTGTAAAACTACATTAAGTCTCCCGACGTCCCTCATCATAATATTGACAACTCAAACTACGACGACGATTCGCCTAGAACAACTACAATCGTCCGTTGGAAAACTCAGATCGCATTTTGAAACTGATTGGCATGGTCAAATATTTGTACCGGCTGTCCGCTATCATACTACTGAAAGCCTGATACACAATCTAATTTTGTAAAATAACGCGCACTATTTAAACGAGTTATTTTGTCTAAGGTAAGTGGTATCTCGGTTAGGCACATTGTTATTTAGTTCACAGTAATCTTTGCTCATTATATCTGACCGGTCGAGTTTTTAAGTCAAAAGAGCTAACAAACACCGAATTACTCGGTCGAATAATATTTGCCAGCAACAATCATCTACCCGTTCACGCATTATTAATTTTTCCGCGCTAGACCGCTATGGTCATCTTTATACAGTCAAATACGAGTCAATCAAACGGGTAAGTTTACTTCTTACAACACGCGTATGTAGCATACCGACACACGTCACACGTCAGTGTCAATATCGTCAAAATTATCTATGGAGGAGTTATCACTGTCATAAAAAAATCGAAACGGTATCTACTGGATCTAATGAGGGTAGTTGTAATTACAATTGTTTACGTCGTGAACTTTAGCAATTTTTACTATTTGAACTGAACCCTTGCAACAATATTTCACGGCCAAAATATCACTTCGCAAATAGATCTGAACACACTGAACTGACCCTTCAATGTAACAATACTGTGTTTACGTTTGCCGTGAAATAGTGATGACAGACTTTAAAGTGAAAGAGAGACAACACTCAGCACCAGAATTAAAATGGAATGTGAATACCTGACCTTGTTCCTGGTGTAGGATCGACAACACCCGTCAGTCAACCTCTCGCTCGCTACGTGATGCCTTGGCGTCACCGTCACCGCTGCGTCACTTTCATCAGGACACCGGAAGGAGATGTGACCTTGTTCCCCACATTTGCAGCATACGATGTGGCTGACCATGGGATTGAGTCTTGAAGCTTGAATATCACGTTATTCTGTCGGTTTCCTACTGTTTCTTGCTTATGAAAACACAGCCTGCTCCGTCCAATTTTTCCACAGTGGAAACATTTGACAGGTGACGTTTGAGATGTCTTCATACGTTTTGTGTCAAATATTTTCTGATCTGGTAGCGCACTTGACACACTGCATCTCAGGCATGCACACACACACGCACTGCACTTTGCATTTTACACTTCAGGTAACTAAAAGTTTGTAATTCTTGCTGTAATCACTGGTGACTTCGGATTATCAGCAAAGCACGTATCGGAAAATGGTACATCGTGAACATGCATTTGCGTCGGTCTTGTCCCGGTCACAATCTGGGTAGTACACGGTGATTTAGTCAGTTCCTATTTCTTTCTGGGGAAACAATGTCATCATGGTCCAACATTCGTTGCTCAGGATTAGGGAAAAACCCCAGAAAAAACCTAATCAGACCAAAACTGATAATGACATTGATTAACGAAACTTTGAATCTTATTCGGTCCAGTGCTTTATTCCAGGTCTTCACTTTCTAATTTTCCATTTCAAATAATGACCGCTACTTGTCTTGGCTCTTGCTATTTTCTTCGTGACCGGCGTTACGTAACCTTTGTGCTGCTCTTGTTTATTTGCTCGGAATCCCACTTCTGATGTCGGCACAGGATGCCGATCATCATTGAAGCTCTGTCCAGAGACTATGTCTTGTGGGCGATGGCTGGGTAACGAGCAATAAACAAACTATTTTAGATCACACAACTGATTTATTATGAGGCAAGCTTTAGGTACTTACTTTACACAACGAGCAGTGAGACAGTCCCCGACACTTAGACGTTGTACGCACGGCTGCCGACAGAGGAATGCCACGGACCTCTGCGGTCGGCCCTTTTATCTGCTCGGTTCGTGCAAACGTCAGCGCGGATTCTGTCAAAGTGACATGTGTCACTTTTCACTTAGCTCGTTCATTCGTTCTCAAGCTTCCGTACTATTGACTTCACCGACATATATATCTTGTCTATGGGCCTTAGTTGCCTGAAAATAAAGAATTATTATTATTATTGTTGCAGCGTAAGGGCTAGTGCGCACTAGTGACTTTTGTCAGGGTGACAATATATATTTTTTGTCATTTTTTACCCAACTGTCACGTGTTCAAGTGCGCGCACCACATGTTGGGTTCATGAGCAGGGTGACTTTTTGTCAAAAGTCACGGTGACAAAAGTCGCAGGTATGTACGCGCTAGTTCTTAACGTAAATTGAGCATTGCGCGTTATGTTAGAGGACATTTTGTACCTTAATGTAAGGTTTTACCAAGGATCTTACTCGTATATACCCTACGGGCTTTACTTATGCAAGACGAGATTATGACAAACTCAATAATATGAAAAAGAACTGGCCGAAAGAAAAGGCCACTCAAAAAAGATAACCTAACTGTCAAAGTCACATTCTTCAGTCTAAAAAATCTGCTACGACAGAAAAATACAAAAAAAACTTAAAAATCTAAAATCTTAAAAGTTAAAAAATAATTAACAACAAGTTTTGTAATAAAATGCCGTACCAGCACGGGTGCTACAGGAATTTCGAACATGGAACATTTGCGAGGTGTCCAGGTGGGTGTGACCCACCCATGATGAGGTGCTGCTGTGCTCCGTGCGTGCAGGGATGTTGCTGCTGTCCCACAGGGCCCTGCTGCAACTGCCACAGCGCCGAACGACGATACTGCTGTTGTTAATCCCGCGAGACTGTGCTGTTTTGTAATATAAACGCTGAAAATAATTTTCTTTTTTTTTCTGTACTTACCCATGTTTTTTTTTTTATTTGGGGAATCTCCCACTCTAGGGTTAAGCGCAAAGGCGCATCACACTTACTGACTATAAACCACGTCTGGTGCCCTTTGCGTTCTAGGATCACGTTTTTCGTTTCAGAAATAGCCCGGGCATTGGCAGGCCTTCATAGTTTTGCGTCGTCGGAGCCGCAGCCGCAGCACAACTTCGAGCGGTCGTTAAATTGTTTGCGAACTTCACTGCGCTGACTTGTTCAGTGTGCTGGAAATATTTTAAGTTTGTTTTTAGTTAGGAGATATAGCATAGTCGGCCTTATAATGTTCCCACTGCTGGGACTCAGGCCTCCTCTGTAGGTGAGGGAATGGGCCGTAATCCACCACGCGGGCCCAGCCGGGCATATCCAGGAGATATAGATAATAGATACTATTCTTTAGCTATTGTACATCATGAAAAGGTATGAAGGGTATCCTGTGTAGAGAAAGTTAGTGTCACTAGTTAAGTATCAGGGTACCCTGTGTTGAGGTAGTCAGTGTCACTATAGTAGGCGCACGTGGAGCACAACACACCGTTGACGACTCTGGCTCAGTCCTTACCGGACGGCTGGACGACGAGCTACCCATTGCTCGTCGTCCGCAAGCCCGTGCTTACGGTGGCCGGGGATCGCCCTGCATCTCCTGATACCCGGGGCGTCTTCTGTCGGGGCGGCTGGGGCGTGAGGATATCCGTTTCCTCACGACTGCAGCCATCTCCTTAGCTTCCATAAGGGTGCATTTCCACTAAAGTGCTGGGTGGAGTGGATCGTAAGTGGACCAAGTGCTCGAAAATCTCCACTCCGCATTAGTGGAAACAGTGTAAGGGTGCGTTTCAACTGAAGCGGAGCTAGGTAGAGTGAAGAGGAGCGGACCAATCACAGTGCTCGAAATCTCCATTCCGCATCAGTGGAAATAGTGTAAGTGGAGTGGAGTGGAGCTGAGCGGAGTTTCAAATAAAATAAATAAACACACAGCTTTGAGCCGTATAGAACGTAGTCGGGTACTGAGTGAAGAGCACGTTGCGGAAGGTAGAACAAATCTACTCCACCCAGCTCCGCTCCAGTTGAAATGCACCCTTATTGCTTTGCAGAAGGAGGCGACTGCATCCCATTCCCCCTTGTTCCAGATCATGACCTGAACCAGGGCCCGGCGTTAGCAGTCGTCGCCGCCGATCGCCTCCATGTGAACACGGAGGTGCTTCGCTCAAACGGGGCACGCCTCCACCGTCTCCTTAGGGTGGTCCGCACAACGGTGGTACCCGGGCATTTCTTCCGCCTGAAACCGAAATATGAACCTCCCGAACTTGCCATATTCGGTGAGGACCTAGCTGCGTCATGCGGAAGGTGAGGATGTGGTGCCTCACAGCCACTTTACCGCCCCGATTGTGGCGTGCCCATCCTAAGAAACGGTGCAGTTTAGACCAAGACTGATGGAACCCCGCAACGGAATAATTCGGAAAATAGAAAGCGGATGTTTAAAAAAAAACATCAAGCAGGAGACAGAACAGAGCTAGGCCCAAAGAGTATAGTAAATTTCAGTATATTACAAAGTACTCTGTGATAGTAAATATTGGCTAGGCCAATAGAAAGCACCACGGATTAACGCCGGCGTTCACGCGCCATTGTCTTACTATTGTGTCTCTAATTACGCACTCAAAAGGTTAAAACATTTTATTATTAAGGGCCTGTCCGCACAGCGATATTTCACCGCGAAGAAACATTCGCGCGGATTTATTTCCGTACCGCATCGCGTCAAATCTGTATGAAACCACAGATTTTTTTTATCGCCTGTGCGGATACTTCCATAAGATTCAATGTGTTACAGAATGCCGAAAAAAAACCGCGCGGTGAAATATCGCTGTGCGGACAGGCCCTAATGGGTCCTAAATAGAGAGCATTTGATTCCAAAAATTGATATCGCAATAACGCATGGTTTATTCTTGTTTCTAGTCGTCGTGTAGTAGAAAATTTTAACCTGAACACTTCAAGGGCCGATTCATTAGCGAAAAGGCACACTTTTGGTGTGAAATGCTTTTAAACTGCAAAAAGACTAGTATCGCTTGAAAAGGTCATAAAGGGCATGCGGCCGCTTTTTAGTATCTAGGTAAGCGCGCTCCATCATTGACCGCATTGTCGCTTTCCATCAGGTGAGATAGCGTTCAAGCGCGAACCTATCAAGAATAAAAAAAAAACCTAAGTCTGCCGCGACCACCTGCTGCCATGTCGGTATGAATCGGCCCTAACATAATATTGCGTTCAGTTTGCCAAAGATTATCATTACTTATGATATTGTCAGTATTATGAACAGTGAATATGATGACAGGAAGGCGAGGCGATAAGCTTGACAGCAAATAGTTTACATATCCTCTCCTATATATTTACTATACTCTTTGCATATCCTATTTGTCTTTTCCGCAAATGCCAAAATGAAGACTTGAAGTTGAAGTTGCATATCCTATCACAATACGTCAAACACCTCTCAATAATCTGCTGCGGCAAAAAATATCAACCAAAAACCTAAAATACAGAACCATAAGCAGTAACAAACAACAAACAACAGTTCCTATAATAAATATGCCAAACTGCTGCGAAAGCTATGGGAATGCGCAAGAGGCAATATATACGAGTGGGTCTGGGTGTAGCAGGCCCGTGAAAGAGATTCGTCTGAACCCTTTCAGGCAGAAGTGCTGTCTCTGCCCTAGCCCTCCTTGTTGCTTGTTGTGAGAACGCTTTTCTTCAAAGAGAATATTTTCATATGGGAGCTGTTACAACAGATACAATGCTAAGACACTCATCTGTGTCCACTCATATGCAACGAAGATCGACCAGAATTTAAATCTTTGTTCCTAATGACTGTGGCTTACTTATTTTTAAACAATCCACCTGAACGATGCCAATAATTCTACCCTTCACAAAAAGTACACCAGATCATGCCGCAGCGGAGATCACAGAATTCTTCCCATTTGCAGAAGTCAGTAATGAAAGTTTACTCACTCATAAAATAAAGAAAGAAAGAAGAAAAGTTTCTTACCAATTTTACTTTGCTTGCAGAGTTAAACCTACAAAAGGATGATGCTGTATTGATGATTTTCACTGAAGCACAGTCAAACAGGCTGCCGGATCACGCAGTTTGCATGCACCTTTGACGGTCGAATGCTTATCCAGTGCCGACAGCGTTGCAGACCGGATGCGGGTAAACACTTAGCTACTACCACGTACTAGTTTTTAGGGTTCCGTACCCAAAAGGGTAAAACGGGACCGCTGTCTGTCCGTCTGTCTGTCTGTCTGCACGTCTGTCACCAGGAAGTCTGTCGTCAGTCTCATGAACGCTGATAGCTATAGACAATTGAAATTTTTACAGATGATGTATTTCAGTTGCCGCTATAACAACAAACTGAATAAATTTAAGTGGGGCTCCCATACAACAAACGTGATTTTTTTTTGCCGTTTTTGGTGCAGACGGTACGGAACCCTTCGTGCGTGAATCCGACTCGCACTTGGCAGGTTTTTTGTCAAAACTATGGAGTCGTCACATGTTAAAAGGTTCTTTCTTTTAGATTAGATTATTTCTTTTTGATTATTAGATTTTTATTAGATTCTTTCTATTAGATTAGCTAGAAATAATAACTTCCTGGATGGATATCCATAGAACACAAATAACTGTTCGGTGCGTCTCGGTAGACTTCGATAGTGCTCTCTGCGGACACATCGGCAAAGCGAGCATGCGGTTTCCATAAGATCGTCAATGCCCACTCTTTGGTGTTTGTTTGGATTTGTTTCTTACCTTGTACGCATATATTCTATTCAACCTACTTTTGTCTATGGCAATAAATCCTTTTTTTACATTTCTGACAATATTCTGATAGAACTAAAAGAAGAAATAAATGTCATCTAGAACACAAATGCCATAATACGTCAAATACATCACACCAAAAAACCTAACCTGCTGCGGCAAAAAACTATCCAATAAATCCGAAACAAATAAAATATAACTAACAAACAACCGTATAATAAAATGCCAGACGAGAAAGAAACATTTGGAAATACGCAACCGGCAGTATATACGTGTGGATGCGGGTGTAGCTCACCCCGTTCGCCCATGAAAAAGTTACGCATGAATCCCTTACAAATCCAAGAGTGCTGTTGCTGTCCATGGTGCCCTTGTTGCTTGCTGTGAGCAGGCTTTAATTTACGTTTATTTTCTAAGCTTAGATTTCCAGACCTCAGAGCTATCAAGAAGGATTCGATGTTACTACGCTAACCTGTATCGCCGTCATACCCAACGAAGATGGACTAAAATTGAACTTTGTTCCTTTCAAATATTTCGCCAGAACGGGGCCACCTTTACAAACCCTTCACAAATATCAGCTCATGCCGCAGCAGGGGACCACATAGTTCATATACCGATTTGCAAAAAAAAGGAATTACTGCTTTATTTACTACTTACAGAGTTACAACCGGCGAAGATATGAAGCTGTGTTAATGATCTTCAAAGATATAGTTAAGTCCTAATAATTACATAGCAAAAGTGCCTAATAAGACTTTATAATTCAAGCAAACTAACTTAAAAAAATAGACTAAGCCCTACCAAGATCTTGAAGATTGATAACCTACGTGGCACATGGGATCCAACATGTCATGGTTATTAGAAATGTATAAAAATAAACTGTGACTCTATAGAGGGGCGAAGTTCGTGGAAGGCGACCCCTCGCCACGACGTTCTGTGGAAACGGTACCCGCATCTATAAAAAAACCCGCACTATCCTGACCTACCATTATCTTATGTAATAAATATACCTGAGCTCAATATAAAATGGTTTTTGTATTTTGTAGATAATGTGGAAAAATGTGTGCGTCATCCCAGCAAAAAGTTGAGGTTTTGAGGTAGGAAATTATTAAATGGTTTTGAGGTAGGAAATTATTAAATAACTTCTCCCGCGCTAAGGGGAGCGTGACTGACATTTACTGACTAAAAAGAGGTCACTGTAACTCTTCCGAACAATCTAGTACCCCAGATCGTAGTACTTTATCTCATGTTAATAGCCCGATTTTTTTTAACAAGAGATATTCTACTTAGACATAGAGAAAGAGATCGTAGCAGATTGGGTTTCTTCCGTGTACTTATACTGTTGTAGTGACTATTGAAAAGTCATCTAGTAGATATAGAGAGACCGTAGTAGATTTATTTCTTCCGTGTACTTATACTGTTGCAGTGACTATTGGAAAGTCATCTAGTAGAGATAAAGAGACTGTAGTAGATTTGTTTCTTCCGTGCACTTATACTGTTGCAGTGACTATTAAAAAGTCATCTACTAGAGATTGAGAGACTGTAGTAAATTTGATTCTTCCGTGTACTTATATTGTAGCAGTGACTATTGAAAAGTCATCTAGTAGAGATAGAGAGACCGTAGTAGATTTGTTTCTTCCGTGTATTTATACTGTTGCAGTGTCCATTGAAAAGTCATCTAGCAGAGATAGAGAAAGAGGCTAGCAGATTTGTTTCTTCCATGTATAGGTAGAAAGCAATGGGACCGAGCGTGGCTATGTTTTCGCAAGATAGCGCAGCACGCAACATTTTTTTTAATTTAGGAAATGGTATTAACGGTACATCCCTATTAGGCTAGCTTGATGAAGCTTCCTTTGGAGATGCCTATTATAAAGCTCATGACACGACAGATGAAGGGCCCATTGTGTGTCACACGATTGCCAAGTTACAGAAAATTAGAAGAGACAAAAAAAATATTGTGGGGGCAAATAAAATAGTGATAGTGAACAGTACATAAGTGATACATAGACACTGATAAAACTATATGAAAGTGATTACGAACATTAATAGTTTAAGTGTTAAAGTGCCACATTTTATCCTTCATAGTTGTATAGATAGTAAACTTACCTTCTACATATAGTTGACTTAGTGATAGGTTAAGGAATAGTGTTTATGTTACGTTTTTATTAAATTAATGTTTTGTTAGATGGTTCATACATTGAAACCACTATAGTCCAAGATCCCAGAGCAATAAGACATAACTTATTTTCACATGGATGAAACCTTATGTTTTCAGTAGCGTCTCACGTGCTTTAAATACTTGTGTGCTTGTGGAGCTCCCCCTTGGGGAACTTGGGCAGGTATGAGGTGAGAAAGGGAACCATAAATAAGAGTTACTTAACTTTTTGTATGGCTGATTTTTATATATGTTTTGTAGAATATTATTCTAAAGTAGTATCCATAAGTGTCAGACACTTTCCATGGGCCAAAACTTTTGTCAGACGCTTTAAAGCCGTACAAAAAGTAAATAAACTTTACTTATTTTTACATGTCTGATTTTTAAATATGTTATTAAGGTAACTATTACAAAGTTATATTTCATTAGTCAGACTTATTGTAGTGACCAAACATCCCCTGAACACAAAAATTATTCAGCCGAGAGTATGAGCGCGAGAGCACGCTTGCGTTTCAGAACGAGTGAGACGATTTCATGCACTGACTGGATGTTTGGTCACTACAATTTGTCTGACTATTGAAATATAACTTTGTAATAGTTACCTTAGTAACATATTTAAAAATCAGACATGTGAAAATAAGTAAAGTTTATTTACTTTTTGTGGAGCTTTAAAGCGTCTGACAGAAGTTTTGAACTTTAGAATAATATTTTACAAAACATATATAAAAATCAGTCATAAAAAATTAAGTTAAGTAGCTCGTTATTTTTAGTTCCCTTTCTCACCTGGTACCTGCTTAGAAGCCCCAAGTGGGAGCTCCACAAGTACACAGGTATTCAAAGCACATGAGACGCAACTAAGAACCTAAGGTTTTATCCATGTGAAAATAAGTTATGTCTGACAGCTCTGGGATCTTAATATACATCCAGTAGAGATAGAGAGACCGTAGAAAAATTGGTTTCTTCCACGTTAGTTTTGCTGCCAATACCTGGGAAGAGGCCTTTGATGCTGCTCAGCTTGGCTTTGACATAGTTGGAGATTGGTTGCGGAGAAACATTCTCACGTTGAATGTAGATAAAACCAAATATGTCTGTTTTGGCATTAGGAATGTAAGGGGAGTATCTGGTAACCTGAGAATCGTATCGCATGAATGTCAATCTAAATGAAACTGTTCATGCCCTCCCCTAGAGCGTGTGCAGGTGATTTAGGGCGGATTTCTAATTGAGTATTTTGAGTTAAGAACGTCTCAAACCATTCTTAACTGCCAAATTTTGACAGGTTTTCAGGGCAAAGTAGAGTTTGAGTAATTCTCAACTTCGAATGCTTAAATCAGAAACCGAGGGTAAATATTTAGGTGTAACAATTGACGGTTGCCTTAATTTCAAAGAATACATAAAAGTATTATGTGGAAGGATTCGCAAACTAATTTTTGTATTTAAAAATTTACGATATGTCGCTGATCCGCAACTGCTGAAGCAGATATATTATGCCCTCTGTCAGTCGCTTTTGACATAGGTACTGTATCTCTTCTTGGGGTGGCTCCTCTAAAACAACTTTGAAGCGCCTTGGGGTCGCTCAGCGTGCAGTGCTCAAGGTTAGTACTTTAGAACGTATTTTTTTCCCTACCGCTCAACAGTACAAGAACTGTGAGGTCCTGACTGTCAGGCAATTATATATTCTTAATATTACTCTCCTACAACACAGTAAACAGATTTACAATCCGCTAAACCAAGTGGGGCGAAGAAGAGACAGGATTTGTGTACAAATACAAATACAATGTCAGTACAAATATTACCAATACTAAATTTAGTACAAGGTTTACTAACTTTTCAGGACCTTTCATCTACAATAAGATAAACAAAGCTATAAACATCTACCCCTTGACTAAAACGCAATGTAGGAAAAAGGTGTTTAAATATTTGATTGGACTCTCCTAAGAAGACACTGAATTGCTACTACATACACCCAAATGATTGCTTGCTAATCACAGTCACACACCTTCTCAGAGTCACACACTCACCACATTACATCACACAAAGAGAGGACACTCACACACTATATTGTATTAATAATTGAATAAAATTGAATTTGAAATGATGTTATTATTTTTTAGATTTTAATTTATTCTTGTATTATTAATTAATGGTTTTAATCTGTAATTCTGTTGTATAATGTTGTGTAATTTTAAGGGGGGTATACGGGGTCCCAATCAACACCTATCGGGACCCAAGCCAACCTCACCTGCACGTGGTGCAACCTGCTGACAAACAAACGAGGCTATGGCGACCCGCCAACACGCACTGGACCAGCGTGGCGGGTTATGGTCCAAACCCCCCAAATGCATAATGCAACAAAAAACAGGCCCCAAGTGCCCGGCGACTCCAGCGGTTGTGCTAGCGTGGACGGGCGTGGACGCAGCCCTGGGGTCTGGGGTGCTAAGAATCTCCGGGCGGGATCGATCAACCGTCGACGACTGGACCTGGCGACGTAAAACACGCGTACACTCCTGTCCGATGAGAAGATCACCGAGATTGAGGAGGAGTTGAGCGGGTTACGATGGAGCATTGTGGGATTATCCGAAGTCCGAAGACAGGGGGAGGACACGATAATCCTAAAATCTGGTAACCTGCTCTATTTTCGGGAGGGAGATCAGCAGTCCCAAGGTGGTGTCGGGTTTATCGTCCACAAGTCTCTTGTGAACAATGTGGTGAGGATCGAGAGCGTGTCGACCAGGGTGGCGATGGCGTACCTTATACTCAAAATATCATCAAGATATTCGCTGAAGGTCATACAGGTTTACGCTCCGACCTCGACACACCCCGACGATGAAGTAGAGACCATGTATGAGGATATATCCAAAGCCATGCATGGTTATAAGCCTCACTTCACCGTGGTCATGGGGGACTTTAATGCGAAACTGGGCAAGCGAGACGGTGACGAGCTGCGAGTGGAGCAATTTGGATTTGGACGTAGGAACCACCGGGAACATCTACTGGCCAGCTTTATGGAGAAGGAGGGCCTCTACATGATGCACTCCTTCTTCAGAAAGCGTGAGCATAGGAAGTGGACCTGGCTAAGCCCTGATGATGCAACTAAAAAGGAGATTGACTTCATCATGTCGACGAAGAAGCAAATATTCAATGATGAAATATAAAAACGGCTATAATGTCATATAGAGCGTATGTGGAATCCTCGTTGCGGTATGGAATAATAAAATGGGGAAATAGTACCGACTTTAATAAAGCATTTATCGCACAAAAGAAATGTATACGAGCCATGTACGGGATTCCATCAGATGAATCATGTAAACCAATATTTAAAAAGCTTGGTTTGCTACCATTGCCTTCAATATATGTATATGAAGTATGTATGTTTGTACAGAAACATAAAGAACTGTTCAAAATAGCGGAAGATGTATGTTCACGAAGTCGGCGTGACCCATTCAGGCTGGTACTAGACGAGATGCCCAGGTGTTAAGTGTTAAAGTGCCACATTTTATCCTTCATAGTTGTATAGATAGTAAACTTACCTTCTACATATAGTTGACTTAGTGATAGGTTAAGGAATAGTGTTTATATAATAAAAACTGTGTGGCTATGTGTGTGCGTATATTTAATAAATTACCAAATACGTTAAAAGTACTAAATTGCAGACTTTTCAAAATTGAATTGTATAATTGGCTGAATAAAAATAGTTTCTATAGTGTTAAAGAATTTCTCGAACATAAACTGTAATGTTGATATCATAATTTTGCATGCTTTAATATTAAGCAAAACATGTTTGGACTCATTTTATATTGTAACACCTTTTAATACCGTGTTTTTTGCAAATAAATATTATTATTATTATTTTATTATTATTATGTCTCTGTGATCAATGCGGTGAAAACCGGAAGTGATCACCTCATGGTAAGAGGCACATTGAATATCAATGTCAAGCTTGAAAGATCTCGACTGATGAGGTCTACGCTCCGTCCTGCACAGATCCAGATCCAAAACTCCGAGAGCTTTCAGCTCGAACTTCAAAATCGTTTCGAATGCCTAGGAAGCTCTGTGGATGAATACAACGATGGGTTCGTGGAAACTGTCCATACGGTCGGGTCTAAATTCTATAAGACTCGTACAAATAAGAGCAAGAGGCTCACAGATCGAACTCTCCAGCTTATGAAGGAAAGGCGTGAGATGATTCTGCAGTCTCCAGATTATGCGTGCACATATCGGCAGCTCAATAAACGGATCTCTAATTCCTTGAAACGCGATCTCAGTCACTTTAATACTGAAAAAATTAAAGACGCGATTGAGCGAAATAAGGGCTCTAAGGTGTTTGCAAGAGATCTGTCTATTGGGCAGAGCCAGCTCACGACACTGAAGACCGAAGATGGCAGAGTCATATCCGCCAAATCGGAGCTTCTGGGAGAGATCGAGGCTTTTTATGGACAGTTGTACACGTCAATCACAAAACCCACTACGAATCTAGCAAACGACCCAAGAGCTAGATTGACCCGACACTATACCGAAGATATCGCGGACGTCAGCCTGTACAAGATTAGGATGGATCTGAAGCAGCTTAATAACAACAAGGCACCGTCAAACTGTAAATTTATTTGAATAAACTCATTATTATTTTTATCTCCTTTATTAATTGTAAATATACGTATAAATTACATTTTATTTTTTTATAAACTAATCACAAAAAAAAAATATTTAAAATAAAATAGTATCCCACCGGTATCGGGAACAGGGTCCAAGCTACCGGCGGTCAGGGCTCCAGAGAAAGGAACCTCCTAACAATACGAGCCGTGTCCAGGAGTACCGCTTTTTGAATCAAGCCCTTGATCCAGTCGCCTAACGCGAGCCTCCTAAGGTTTTGGTCAAGGCTCTTGGTTATTAAGTCATTGCCCGACACGACTATCGGTACAATGATCGCCGAGTCCACATCCCACATCTCGACAACCTCGCGAGCCAAGTCAATATACTTAATTTGTTTATCTTTTTCGGCTTTCACGAGGTTCTCGTCATGTGGAACGAAAATGTCAACAATCATTGCACGCCTCTCGCTTCGGTCCATCACCACTATATCAGGCTTATTGGCTACAATCGTCCTGTCAGTGATGATGGGCCGATCCCAGTACAAAGTGATATGACCATTATCAACAACTGGGTCGGGCTCGTACCTGTAGTACGGCACTTCCGATTCCACAAGAGAGTATTTCAGAGCAAGTTGCTGATGGATAATCCTGGCTACTAGGTTGTGCCTATGCAAGTGCTCTCCGTTAGCTAGACGAGAACAACGGGAACTAATGTGACGAATTGATTCTCCCGAACGGTGATATGCTCGACAGATGTCAACCGTGCCGTCCTTCACAATAAATCTCCGGTAGTTATTCGTCATGATAACTTCGTCCATAATTGCACAGACAAAGCCTTCGGTTTCCCTAAAGAGGTCACCGAAACGCAGTCAGGCTACGGACGCCAATTGGTCTACATCGGGCCCGTGAAGGACCCGGAAAAAGCGTCCGTAAAGTTCCTTGCTCTGCCATACTTCCCTGCGATCGTTAGTGTCAAGCACTACCGGTTTGCGCCAGTTCCCGTTAGCCAGGGAGAGCGGGGTGAGACCCTTGTCCACTGCCACTACATCTCTATGTATACCTACGTCGGCAGCTAGGAAATATTCCCTGAGACTGCATACCTCGTGGTTGTGTAGGGTCTTAGCATTTAAAAAACCTCGACCCCCACACTTTCGCGGGATATACAGTCTCATCACCGACGATCGTGGGTGACGCATTCGGTATGCAGTCAGCAGTGTGCGGACCCTCCTATCCAGGGCGTCAAGTTCCGTTTGAGTCCATTTGAGTACGCCGAAAGAGTACAATACCGGCATGACCCAACCGTTGAAGGCGCGCACCTTGTTTCCGCCTGAAAGAAGGCTATTGAATACCTTCTTCAGGTGTCCAAAGAAACGCTCCTTCAACGATTGCTTTATGTCAGTGATATTGATACCTAGAGCTTCCGTTATACCCAAATACTTATAGGTTTTGGTTGGACAGAGGGATCTCAGGTTTATCCGTGGGCACTCTACTCACGGATTCCACAACCTCCCCTCGCTTTACATGTAGTACGCACTTACATTTACCGCACATTTGTCCACACCAAACTCCATCCTGATGGCACTACCGAAGGTTTCAGTTACCTTCAGTAGCTCCATCCGTTGCAGATTGTTGGGAGCAAAAAGTTTCAGTGAGATATTATCTGACCACCTCTCTTCAACCGATAGCCTAGACCTGCCCCCCTAGCCAAGTTACAATCGTATCGTTCGCGCCCAACGCCTCGAGTAGACCACGCCTCCGATTCCTTTATTTTGACGTCATCTCAACGCTCAGTCACGTGGTCAGAACAAAGAAATCGGAGGCGTGGCCTACACGAGGCGTTCGGCGAAAACGAAACGATTGTAACTTGGCTAGGGGGGCTGACCTCTCCAGCAGTGTGCTTAGAGGATTCAAGGCTAGGCAAAACCAAAGTGGACTCAAACTATCACCTCAAATTATTATTATTTTTATATTTTATTTATCTCAGGACCCTGAGGTCCTGGACCTTTGGGAGGCGTACGAGGAGCCGAAGCCAACTCGCAGAGGCCCTTTAGATAATTATAAAGGAACATGATATCAACCGACGATTATCCCTGTACGCGCTATGCTAGTGCACCCAAGGACAACCCCCGGTTATTGAAAAACTGTTGCGACATATGGAGAACAAAGATAATAGGGCTATGGTTTTTGGAGTCTTAAGTGGACTGGTAACATGGAACTATGTCAAGACTATGGCCCCTGCCTGAACAACGTTATTAATATGCATCGAAAAAAGGCAGGGGGTGACTTGCACACTCAATAAATGGGCCCCCAAAAACGGCCGCTAGCACGAAGTGACGTAGCAACAAGAGGGCAACATATCCTGAGGTGCTTGAGGAGTGGAGAGGTATACCACGGCTATCAGGACAATCCCGGAAGTACGGTCAAGATCCCTACCAGCACCTTACTGGATTATACATCCTTCTCCCGAGCACGTTTGCTCTTGCGAATCTCCACTCAAGCCAGCCAATAAAGGCAAGAGAGAGGTGGGAGCTCAGTTCCTCGTCAGTGTTCACTACGGCCGGCCAATAAAGGCAAGCCGGAGATGAAGAACAAGAATTCAGATGAAGAACAAGAATTCTATTATTATTATTATTATTATTATAGACCGTAGTAGATTTGTTTCTTCCGTGTACTTATACTGTTGCAGTGACTATTGAAAAGTTATCTAGCAGAGATGGAGAAAGAGACTAGCAGATTTGTTTTTTCCATGTATAGGTAGAAAGCAATGGGACCGAGCGAGAGTATGTTTTCGCAAGATGGAGCAGCACGTAATATTTTTTTTTTAGTTAAGGAAATGGTATTAACGCTACACCACTACTAGGCTAGCTTGATGAAGTTTCCTTTGGAGATGCCTATTATAAAGTTTATGACACGACAGACGAATGGCCTATTGTATGTTACACGATTGCCAAGTTACAGAGAATTAGAAGAGAGAAAAAATATATAATTGAGTTGATGTTGCGTTTTTTCTGCCTACGCTTTATGGTTTTACTATTCATTGAGTCTTTAATGTGTAAAGGTGTTTGGTTTAATAAACTGGGTATTTTGTTACTGTGTTTCGGATATCAGAAGGAGATTACTGTTTCACATTCCCTCTCGCTCCGTACCATGGCCTGAACTAGGGTCGGACGATCAGGTTAACACCGTCGAACGCCTCCACGAAGACACGCCTCCGCCCAAGCGGGGCAAAGTTCCTCTAAATGCTTCATCGTGTGCTTTGGACGATCCGCACAATGGTGACATTCGCGTTTCTAGAAAACGTTTTATAATTATGGGTTAATCCGTAGTCTTTTACCTGCACAGGTAATATGGAGGATTCGCCGAAACAGGTCAAAGGCCGGGCGGACACGCAAATTACTAGAAATAGTGTGAAACAGACGGCATTGTCATTGGGAAAATTGAATTCATTATTTCCACGACTCTGACCCGATTGTAGTACCTCTGGGTAATAAGGGATTGTTGTAATATTGTGGATGAAATCATTTACTTTAAGTTGAAAAAATACAGGCACTTTATTACAGAGAAATAGGGAATATACACGTCATTTTTTTATTTAGGTAAGTATACTTAATAAAGTAATTAGAATACTGCTGTAATTGTCTAGTAGGGAGAAGAACTATCGGGTGCTGTGCACATGTTATGACGCTTGTGTGGTACCTTGGATGGGCTAGGCATCAACCAACAATATCAGCGCCAACAGAATTCCTCGGTGATGTAGTTGTGAGAGAAGATGATGAATAAAATGTATTTTTGTCAAAAAACTTAATTCTTTACCCACTCCCTAAGATTTTATTGGTGATTCCTTAATCTATACCGTATTATGTTAAGTAAAAAGAAACGGGGTCCCAAAAAACTGAACATTATCTGTCAGTAAATCTACTTATTTTTTATTCTAACCTCAAAAGTATTTTTGGCAATAAAAAAGAATCCCGGCCATTTAAATATTATTTTCATATCAGATAGTGTTTACAACATAAAAACAATCTAATCTCACTATAATTTATTTATGGACGCGAAAAATAAATGTCAGGTACAACGCCTATAGAAATTTGGCCGATGTTTTTTGAAAATATGCGCCTTAGATGGCCTTATCTTTAGATTGCGTTTTTTTTTTACTGTTCTGTTTTAAGGGGTAGCAGACCTAAGTATTTGATATTAATTTCAGCTTCATACCTACCTCCGCGCGTTCCTGAGAAAGAGGGTTTAGACAGACTGACAGACGGACAACAAATTCTATGGCCAGCGCTACACTTAACGGAAACACTACGCAACGGATTTTGATGCGGTTTTTTTTAATAGATAGAATTATTCAAAAGGAAGGTTTATGTATATAATGCATGCATAATAAAGTAAAGAAACACTGATAATTTAAGAGGTTTCTAATGTGATGTCGTAAATAAACAATTTTTTTTATGCTTACATTGCAAACGCTGGCTGAACTCCACGAGATAGATCAAAATAATGTACTACAGTATTGTACACCTTAAAAAGGTCTACAAAAAAGTCCACGATGGTATATGTCCATCTCATGGACAATCCCCAATAACCATTTTGGTTATAAAGGGTTCTGAATAGTTATGTTGAAAATGGTAGCATCAAAGTGATCTGATGATGATGATGGAGCTGGAAAATAAAATTAAAGTTATTTTGATCGTTTTAGTGTTTTGTTTTTATGGTTCTGTACCTAAAAAGGAAAAAAGCGGAAGCCTTATAGGATTACTTTATTGTTAGTCTGTCTGTCTGTCTGTAAAGACCCTTTATCTCGTAAACGCATGGAGGTATCGAGTTGAAATTAACCATATACTCAGGTCTGCGGTTCCTTGAAGCTGTGAAAAAATCAAACTTCGGAGTTAACGAAAAAAAAGATACAGACGTTTATGTCGCAAAAAACGTATATTTCGACACTTTCATAGAGTACTTCCCGTTGACCTAGAATTCGGAAATTTGGCATGAAGCAAGGTCTCATAGCACAAGTATAGGAAAATATTTGAAAACTGTAAATTTGTAGAAATTTACAGTTTTCAAATATTTTCCTATACTAAAAAAACTTTTTTTGCGATTCGGAAAAATCTTCGTAACTCTATTTTGGAATTGAACTGTTTTCATAGGTACCTAAGTTTGTACGGAAACCTCAGTGCGCGATTCCGGCTCGCACTTGCCCTCTTTTAGTAGTGAAGTCGGTTATTTTTTTTTGTAAAAAGTTTTTTTCCTACAGAATTACTAAATTCTTTGAACCCGTCTGCAGTCCCTCCCCATAAAATTGTGTTGAAAGTAGGTTGTCCTGTTATTTTATTAAAAAATCTGTATCCATCTAAACTTTGCAATGGCACGCGTTTACTGGTAAAATCACTAAAAACTGTCATAATATCTTATAGTGTAATACTCACTGGATGTGGTACCGGAGAAGATGTGTGTCCATGGAGTTTCTTGCACATTCTTCTCCATAGAGGTATACGCTTTGGAATGTGCAATTAGCATCATTTTTCCTGACTGACTGACTTCTTGACATTTTAAAAGTGTCTGTAAATGGTTTATATGAAATAAAATGCTTTGAATCTTTGATGTTTTGATTCCCCAGATTCTACTGGTACCATCAGATTTACCGTTCCAATTTAAACTCCTACAATTTTCGGTAAAGATATCTTTTGCAATGACCAATAATAAATAGCAGGGCCAAACTTTCAACGTTGCAACGTTATTGATCGTTATTTTATTTTTGATCGTTGAGTGTTTTTCACATGGTCAATATTATATGTCGCTCTTTCAAGAGTAACCTCAAAAGAAAACATGTTTGTATTATTTACCTACCCTACTCTACTCTACTCTACTCTACCCTACTCTACCCTACTCTACCCTACTCTACCCTACTCTAGCCTACTCTACCCTACTCTAATCTACTCAAAAAAAAAAAATATCCTATGTCCGTCTCCTGGTTCTAAGCTACCAACTTTCAGCCAAATCGGTTCAGCCGTTCTTGAGTTATAAATAGTGTAACTAACACGACTTTCTTTTATATATTTATATAAGATAGATGAAAAAAAAAGCTGTGAACGTTGTATATAAAGACATTCTGTAGTATAATTAGTACTGGCGACCCGGCCCCGCCCCGGCTTCGCATGGTTGCAATGCTGATCAAAACCGCATCAAAATCCGTTGCGTAGATTTAAAGATTTAAGCGTACATAGGGACAAACAGCGGGAAGCAACTTTGTTTTGTACTATGAAGTGATCAGCATTGCACCCGTGCGAAGCCGGGGCGGGTCGCTAGTTGCATATAATTTACAACAGGGCACACTAAGGTTTCAGTTTTTGCCGACTGAGGTAGGGAAAAGAAGTAAAAAATTATTTTTTATTTAAACTTTTTTGTTGTGGTACCCCCGTTGCCCCGGCCCCGGTGAAATTCAAATACTGAGTACAGTATTATTAAGTTCCCCTACCTACCTTCCAGCTCCATCATTTCGATGGTATATTATGGTACCTTACCTATAGCCAAAGTGCATCTCATGACAATTCTAATAAGCCCAAACACAGCTTGGACACCATATTACACACACCATATTATTAACTTTCACACTTTACGTACTCTCCGTAATTAACACCATATTATGTGTTTTATTACGGAGTTCCGGTGCCTACCTTCCAGTTTCATCATCAGATGATTGCTTTCAGTCAATCATTGACTACACGGCGCGTATAAATAGTAGCGGACCGGGGGCCTTACCATGGTGACGAGTTAAAGTGTTAGGCTTGCGAGCGAGAAAAGGGAGAGAAATAGCTTCCATCTCTTTAACAGTCCAGTTTAGGTTGTAAAATGGATTGCGATAATAGCTCGTGGTAGGGCCTCGGGTCCACCAGTGACACAGAGCGCAGAGAACTTGCATGCAATATGTATTACCGAGGTCACACGCTTGATGTAATTATCACCTCAACAATATTTATGACGGCCATCTCGTCGGATTCTGCGACATCGGCATCATTTATCGATTCTGAAAACTCGATTTATCTCTCTGAGAAAGAGTTTCTTGAATGATTGAGTCCAGTGGCGTAGCAAGGTGATCAACGGCCCTGGGCCAAAAACAAACTGGGGCCCCTTTTTTTTCCATGGGCAATCATCAAATAACCTCTCCTGCTCTCGGTGGAGCGGGAAGGAGTGTCAGAGTTTTATTGACTATAATGAGTTGCCATGATTAAAGTAGCGTTGCAACCATTTTATTTCTTGGGTGGGACATTTTTTCGATAATTCAATAAGAAGTTTGCTAATCAGGTTTTGAAGGCCCACGAGTTTGGGGGCGCCGGGGCGCTGCCCCATCTAGCCCTTCTGTAGATACGCCAGTGATTGACTCAATATCAGACGAAGCCATAGAGATATCCGAGGACGAAGCTTTACGTGATCATAATCACGGGTAGGTAATAATATACATATCTACGTTATTTTTATGTGTTCTCGACGTCCAAGAACTAACTTTTATGATTTCTACGTAAAAACATTAAAACGTAGGTACAATGACTGGTGGCTAATGACTGTTAAATACACGCGAAATCCATTAAAAGAGAAGTCGAGTGACGAAATGTATTTTATCGTGGGTACATCGCTCGGCAGTTCCGGTCGCCATTATCTGATGTGGACGGTCAACAAAATGACCGCACTTCCGTTCTCGCGCACCTTGACGCCTGACTTAAAAGAAATTAATTATAGAGCTACATTTAAAGCTATATTTGTAGTACTTACATGCCGTGCGCTATGGAAGACGGAAGTTAGTTATTTTCATTGGCGCAACTATAGGGTTAATTTTCAATTTTTTTTTTAGGTGGGTAACCATCCAATGACTTCTCCCTCTCTAGGATGGAGTTCCTATTTCATCCTAGGCGTGTCAGACTTTTACTGACTAAAACCCACTCCCGGGTTTTCCTGTCAGAAGCGAACCCAACCCAAAAAAATGCAAAGAAAATGCTGTTCAATTTTGCGTTAGTGCGCGCAAAAAAAAAAACAAAGTGGATAAAACAGACTTGTATATTTACAGTACAGATTTGGGACATTATTTGAGGAAAAGCTTTAGCAGCAGCACCCTCTATACCTCCAGCTGTAGGTGCCGAAGGGGCGGCCGCAGGGGCCCCGGCACACGCCGCCGCAGGGGCCGCAGAACGGGGCGGGGTACGCGAGGCCCGCCACTTGACAGTTGCAGGGGGTACCGCAGCAGCACGGCCCGCCGCCGCAGTAGCCGCCGCAGCACCCGCCGCAGCAACCGCCGCAGCAACCCCCGCAAGGACCACAACCTCCGCAACACATGATGTCAAAGTTTCAGAAAAAGTGTTTAGAAAATGAAATTTTTTAATACTTTTAACAAATTTTTACAATTTTTTGTGCTTTATTAGTTTTTTTAATAAACCAAAATTGTGTGGTCTGTTGTAGGTATTAAATTTTGACGTATGTTTGTTTATTTTTATGTCAAAACGGAAAAAGTCCGAGAAGTCTATGAATTCTGATAGCCAGTATGTATCGTAACTAGGTTGCATAGAAACTCTGTGTTTGTACTAACAAATTCTGAGAATTGCATGAGGATTTGACGGAAAATTTTATTAGAAACGAAAAATAGTAGAGCTACAAGCAAATTCTGCTATTTTCAGTGTTAGGTGCTTTACGCACTTTTTTACATATTATAAAAACAAAGTCCCGGACCGCGTCACTCTGTCTGTCGGTACTCGATAAACTCAAAATCGGCTGAACGGATATTCATGCATATTTTTTTATGAGGAAGGTTTAAATGTAATAATATAATACAGGCATATTATTGCACAGGTGTCACCGATATACGTATGCGAACCCTAGAATCCCTGAATTTCTTTACAGACTGGAAATGGGCTGGATGGAATAAGCCCACCAAAGGATGGCCGCCACCGCCTACGCATGGTCCGCATAGGACTTAGTGCGGAAATCAGACTTCTACAGGCATATTATGGCCGAGAAAAGCCGAGAGTTTTAAAGATTTGTAACAACCGTGCCAGGCTGGGGAGGGTAGCTGAATAGTTACCTTATACAATCAATTTCAAAAGTATAGAACTGAGACGAATTTCACGCCGAAGCAAGTTCTCTTCATCTTCATAATTTTTGCCTATTTTGCTGTTGTAATAAAATAAGGAAAACAATTAAAAGATAGCGCACTCAAGCAACTTTTGTCTATGCAACTAATTTGTTCCTCACATCAAGTTACGGGTTCGTATCAAAGTACGATCTCAGACCAACAAAAACATATCTTTTTTTGTTGGTCTGAGAGTACAATAGAAACAAAAAAAAGTTTCTGGGCAACTAAGTGAGTTGCTCGTGTGCGCCCAGTTTGCTATTTCTAGAAGATAAACTTTATGGTCTAATTTTGAATTTCGAAAGTCATCACATCAGACGTCATTTTATAAAAAAATCTGCTGCTGTAATCACCTAACAGCCAAAAAAATCATCAAAAAAAACCTTATTTATATTTTTATAGTAAAATTTTTGTAAGTACCTAATTATTATTATAACATTTTTAATAGTCTAGGTAATTTATAGGATTTTATTTCCAGTTTAAACTGACAGACCGAGACCCCAGAACAGTGTCGGTCGCAATCATTGGTATATGACAAGACCTACTTACTGTCCACGGACACTTAGCTTCATAGACGCGTATTCATAATTATATGCTTGGTGTACGCCTACTTGAAGCTTACGTGATACAAAACTATGGTCTACTCCAGTGTAGGGCGTAGTTAACTACAATTTTGTAATCAGATTACAAATTACGATTAAAAGTAGTTAACTACAAGTAGTTTGATTAAATGTAACTTAACTACAGTAATCAAACTAAATGTTAGTTGTTAATTTGATTGCTGTAATCTAGTAGTTTACAAGTCCGTGATAAGGCCTGTCGTACTGTATGGATCAGAATGTTGGGCTGTGAAAAAGGGTTAAAAAAATATTGCACGTAGGATGTGTGGTGTGACGAGAATGGATAAAGTGAGAAAATGAGTGTATGAATATTAGGGGAAGTTTGAAAGTGGCGCCAGTGACTGAAAAGTTGAAAGGGAATCGTTTGTCTTGGTATGGTCGTGTGAAGAGGAGGGATGAAACGCATGTTACTAAAAGAGTTATGAGTTTACATGTGGATGGATGGAGAGGGAGAGGGAGACCAAAGAAAAGATGGATGGAATGTGTGAAGAGGGATTTGAAAGAAAAGGAAGTTAGTGATAGTATGACGAGTGAAAGGGCAGAAAGGAAGAAAAAAAACGTGTTGCGCCGACCACAAATAACACGGGACAAGGGCAGGAAGATGATGATGAATCTAGTAGCTATAATTACTGATTATTTTAGTACTAAGAACTTTTTTGCAATTGGTGACACATGGGAGCCTACATATGGCCAGTAGTCGACGTCTTTTAACTGAATGATGACGAATGCTTTCTATTTTTCAGATAAAATTTCGCGATGCCTGTCCGTAACTGCTGCGTAGGCTGCCAGGGCCCAATGTCAGGTCCGTGTTGCGGGGGCCCTTGTGGCCGACGCATGGACTGCGGTTCGGGGCCCTGCTGCGTGCACTCGTGCGGGAACTGTTGCTCGCCGTGCTGCGGGGGGATCGGCTGTTTACATGGGTTAGAATACACATGGCGTTAATGTTAAGGACAAGAAAGACTTTAAAAAAGGGTTGCTTTAAAATTGAGAAATAACCACCCAGACAGTAGCAGTGAGAGAGCAGTTCAATATGATCTCAAATTTATAAGTCTTTGGGCTTGGACATAAGGAACAATATGATTTGATCTCTAAAATATTAAAGAGAAAAGATCGAAAAATATCAGATATGGAAAGTATTACTTCAATCAAATGTTTTTATTTAATTCTTTTAGACAAATTGCTATGAGTTTCACAATTTTACAAGTCATTTTGGGCCGAATCGAAATGAGCGGCCGCGCGCCACGCGTGTCTTGTCGGTAGTTCTAACCTAGCCAGCCACTGCCGGCCGGCTAGGAGCTGCCATTCCGGTGTGACTCGGCCCTTAGACAAGTCGATACGATCAGTCTGTCAAGCTAGCCCTTTATTATTTACATACATGTCAAGTCGTCGCCCTTTACCACCGCAGTAACACAGCAGTCTGGTTTCAATTTATAATCTTTTTTCTAGTGCCCGGCCCGGCATGGCGGGTTCATACTTTAGCTGCGGGCATGGCTGCATCGGCGGCTGCACCAGCGGCCTGTGCGCGTCGTGCTGCGGCCCTTGCTGCGGCTGATCCGGCCCTGGGGGCCCTGGAACATTTGTTACTGTTTTGATCTTGACTTTTGTCTGGTTCAATAAAGTGTTGCGTTTATTTAATGGTTTATTTATTGATTGATTGATTTTTAAAGGTCTTTATTAAAATAAGGTATAACAAAAAAAGTAAACAAATTTAGAGCTTATTCTAAAATGTTAACTAACACAAAATAAAAAATGTTAAGTAGGCTACATCGCCTCTTTTAACATACACATTATAGAATTATATATATCGTTTAT
The DNA here is from genome assembly GCA_905147345.3 of Mythimna impura. Lineage (NCBI taxonomy): Eukaryota > Metazoa > Arthropoda > Insecta > Lepidoptera > Noctuidae > Mythimna > Mythimna impura. The sequence continues at coordinate 23,956,509 of LR990346.1, read as the reverse complement.
TGACTATTAATTTATTGAACAAAAGAAATAGTGTTGTGTAAGGTTTGCAGACCCACATTTTTAAATTTATGTTCCCCAGCCCCCCGTTCTATTTAGTGAGTAGTATATATTTATATAATTAAAGTTTTTAATATAGTCTATATAATGAATATAAATATAAGTATACACTTATAATATTTAAAAATAAAAAAGAATACGGCACTTTTCACACATGTTACTTAGTAACTCGTATATTTAGAGTTGGTGACAGCAGTTACGCTGGTAAGGTGGTAAGTAAGTTGACGTTAATCCACTAGGAAATGGTGATGAGGCAATTTGTACTTGTTGTAAGTACTGGCGTAAGGTAATCGGGTAAATCTACTCTTACCAATGTGTGAGACCAGAGCATTACGATGACTTGGGTTAGTATGGAGAAAGAATTTTCGGGATATTGTCAAAATGAATTCTTTAATAGGCGGAAACTTGATATGATCAGCACAGATCCAGATCCAAAACCCCGAGAGCTTTCAGCTCGAACTCCACAATCGTTTCGAGTGCCTAGGAAGCTCCGTGGATGAATATAACGATGGGTTCGTGGAAACTGTCCATACGGTCGGGTCTAAGTTTTTCAAGACTCACCGTACAAATAAAAACAAGAAGCTCTCCGATCCTACCCTCGAGCTAATGAAGAAGAGGCGTGAGATGATTCTGCAGTCTTCAGACGATGCGTGCATATACCGGCAGCTCAATAGACAAATCTCGAAGTCCCTGAAACGTGACCTTCGCCGCTTTAATACCGCAAGGATTAAGGATGCGATTGAGCGGAATAAGGGCTCTAAAGTATTTGCACGAGATCTGTCTATTGGGCAAAGCCAGCTCACGAAACTGAAGACCGACGATGGCAGAGTCATATCCGCCAAATCGGAGCTTCTGGGAGAGATCGAGGCTTTTTATGGACAGTTATACACGTCTACCGCTAAACCCGCTGTAAATCTAGTAAACGACCCAAGAGCTAGATTGACTCGACACTATACCGAAGATATCCCGGACGTCAGCCTGTACGAGATTAGGATGGCTCTGAAGCAGCTGAAAAACAACAAGGCGTCGGGTGAGGACGGAATTACGGCCGAACTCCTGAAGGCGGGTGGAAAACCAGTCCTTAAGGCCCTTCAGAAGCTATTTGATTCCGTCATACTCGAGGGGAAAACGCCACAGGCGTGGAGCAGAGGCGTGGTGGTACTCTTCTTTAAGAAGGGCGATAATGCCCTGCTTAAGAATTATAGGCCCATCTCGCTTCTGAGCCATGTCTACAAGCTGTTTTCCAGAGTCATCACGAATCGTCTCGCGCGCAGGTTCGACGACTTCCAGCCTCCCGAACAAGCCGGATTTCGAAAAGGCTTCAGCACCGTGGACCACATACATACGCTGCGGCAGGTTATACAGAAGACTGAGGAGTATAACCAGCCTCTCTGCTTAGCGTTTGTGGACTACGAGAAAGCCTTTGATTCGATTGAAACTTGGGCTGTACTGCAGTCTCTCCAACGGTGCCAAATTGACTATCGGTATATCGAAGTGCTGAAGTGTTTGTACAAAAACGCCACTATGTCAGTCCGACTACAAGACCAGACCTCGAAACCTATCCTCTTGCAGCGGGGTGTGAGGCAGGGAGACGTTATTTCTCCGAAACTGTTCACGGCAGCAATGGAGGATGTCTTCAAGGTTTTGGAATGGAGAGGGCTAGGCATTAATGTCAATGGCGAGTACATCACTCACCTTCGGTTTGCCGACGACATAGTAGTCATGGCTGAGACTACGGAGGAGCTCAGTACAATGCTTGGTGACCTCAGTAGAGCTTCCGAAAGAGTGGGACTTAAAATGAACATGGACAAAACCAAAGTCATGGTAAACAGCCATGTAGCACCCACTCCTATCAAGGTCGGGGACTCTACACTCGAAGTTGTAGACGACTACGTTTACCTGGGACAGACGGTCCAGTTGGGAAGGTCTAACTTCGAGAAAGAGATCAATCGTCGAATCCGACTCGGCTGGGCAGCGTTCGGGAAGCTGCGCGGTGTCTTCTCGTCCAATATACCACAGTGTCTCAAGACGAAAGTCTATGACCAGTGCGTGTTGCCAGTGATGACATATGGCTCCGAAACGTGGTCGCTTACAATGGGCCTCATTAGAAGGCTTAAAGTCACCCAAAGGGCAATGGAGAGGGCTATGCTCGGAGTTTCCTTGCGTGATCGAATCAGGAATGAGGATATCCGCAGGAGAACCAAGGTTGCCGACATAGCACGAAGAATCGCCAAACTAAAGTGGCAATGGGCAGGGCACATTGCTCGCAGAACAGATGGCCGTTGGGGCCGAAAGGTTCTGGAATGGCGACCACGTACCGGAAGACGTAGCGTTGGAAGGCCTCCTACAAGGTGGACCGATGACTTGGTAACGGTTGCGGGGGTCCGATGGATGCGAGACGCACAGGACCGTTCGCTGTGGCGACGCTTGGGGGAGGCCTATGTCCAGCAGTGGACGTCTTTCGGCTGAAATGATGATGATGATGATGATGATATGATCATGTAGTTGTGCAAGATTTGTGTAGAGAGGTGTGTTGTAAGCTATTTTTAGTGCTTTGTTCTGGATGACCTGGAGTTTTTTGTAGTTACTGTCACTAATGCTGCTCCAGACAGGGGATGCATAGGTAATGCAAGGTCGAACTAGTGTGGCGTAAATGCGTAATTTTGTGTATGGGCTTAAGTTGGATTTACGATTTAGGATTGGCTTTAAACTGTTGAGGGACTTCACTCCCTTAAGACGAAGTTCCTCCAAGTTTTTTAACCAACTGACTTTATCATCTAATGTTGTTCCTAAATACTTTACCGTTTTTTTCCACGGAATGTTATTCCCATCGATTTTAACACAGCGGGTGGGAAGTGATCGCTTTCTCGAGAACATAATAGCTTCGGTTTTGGCCGGATTTACCTTTAGCTTCCATTTAGAGAAGTAATCTAATAGGAGATCAAGCGAGAGTTGTAGTCGTTGAATCACTAGGTCTAGGTCGTCAGATGAGGTATATGTTGCAGTGTCATCGGCGTACACAGCGAGATGCGTCAACCTTTGCTTTGGGATATCGTTAAGGTACAAAATAAATAGATACGGGCCTAATATTGAACCTTGTGGAACACCAGCAGTGAGTCGTCTATGACTGGATGTATGGTTCCCAATAGTAACCGAGAAGGTTCGTTCTGCTAAATATGATTGGAGAAGTTTGATAAGGGAAAAACGGGATCTGGTTGGTAATTAATTTGTGGAGTAAACCCGCGTGCCAAACTGTATCAAAAGCTTTTTCAATATCCAGTAATACCATGCCTGTGGATTTGTTTAGATTGAGATGTTCAACAATATGTTCAGTAACTCTAGCTAGCTGCTGGACAGTGGAGTAGGATTTCCGAAAACCAAATTGTTCAGGAATTAGATGGAACTCAGCAAATTTGGAGAGGCGGCTCAAAATTAGAGACTCGAAAAGTTTCGCTAAGCTGGGAAGAAGGCTTATAGGCCGGTAATTAGAAGGAACAGTCTCGTCTTTACCAGATTTCCTTATAGGTATGACTTTAGCTAGTTTCCAACATGAAGGAAAGTAGCCCAGTTGAAAACAACCATTAAACAGTTTGGTGAGTAAAACTATACTTTTTTGCGATAAGTTTTTGAGTAGAGAATTATCTATACCGTCAATACCCGGAGCCTTGCGTGTTTTCAAATCATTCAAAAGTTTGCGAATTTCTTTAGGTCTAACTGGATTTTTAAAATCGCTTATTTTGTACCTGTTAAGTTCATCACATGATTCTCTTACAGCATCATCTGTAACTGGGTCATTCAACCAATCTATAGTTAGCTTAGTGTTTTCAAGAAAAGCGTCCGCAAGTGCCTCGCATTGCTCTTGAACGGACGAAGTCAGGGTATTATTTGACGTCCTAAGAGGGGGGATTATGGTAGGTTTAAAGTTTAGTGATTTGACTATACGCCAAATATCCGAGGCAGGGTTATCAACTTTAGATAGTTTTTTATTCCAGATCTCATTGTTGTGATTAATAATTGAATGTTTGATGTTTTTATTAAGTGCATTCACTTTACTGGACATGTACCTTTTCTCTATGGGGTTTTTTTTCTTTAAGAGCATGCCTACGCCACATATTCTTGGATCTTATCATGGTTTTTATGCGTCTTGGAAGTTTAGTTTTACCTTCTCTCTTTATGAGAGGAACACTTAAGTTACGGGCGTTGATAATTATCCTAGTTGGGCTTTGAATTGTGGTATCTATCTCAGAAATTTCCTTAAAAGTGGCTGTACTCAAGGTAATCTGTTGATCAATTCTGGATCTATACTTCGTCCAATCCGCATTTTTGTAGTTAAAAAAGGATTCACTCAATCTCAAGAATTCACCACCAATAGTAAAAAGAACTGGGAGATGATTAGAAGATAGACAAGTTAGTGCCTCAGGTTCATTAGACACGATGACATTTTTTACTACTACTACATCAGGTGTTGAAGGTATATGAGAGCAATCGCAGTGAACTAATGTAGGAGTAGTAGGGGCAATAATCTCGTAGTCATTAGTGACCATGTGATCGAAAAGTAGATGTCCATGAGAGTTGGCAACAGAACAGTTCCAGTAGGGGTGTTTAGTATTTAAATCACCCAGTAACAGGAGTTGCGAATTTAAGTTCAGTACTACATCTAGGTCGCTAGGCAGTAAAGGTAAATTGGGAGATTGGTATGCTGAAATTATGACAGATTTTTTACCTGCTATCGTTAATTCTATACCGATACATTCTAAATTATGCAATCTAGGAATTTTAACAAGGGAATGAGGTATATCAGACTTAATCAGAATCGCAACTCCCTGTCCCCTGCTTTCATTTAGTTTATCCTGGCGATAGCACTTAAAGCCTGGAGTAGGGAGAGATGTTTTGGGACAGATTTTGGTCTCACACAAGGCAATAATATCAACTGAGAGCTCACTTGCCAAATCCAAGAGTTCATCTATTTTTGTACGAATGCCATCGGCATTCCAATAAACAACACGTAAGAGGTTTGAGTTAGACATATTTTCCAAGGTGAGTTAGAATTAAAATTACTTTATCCATCATATTATCACATGCTACAAACTCACTTTTTATCGATTTGATGGATGGGCCCTGGAACATTTGTTACTGTTTTGATCTTGACTTTTGTCTGGTTCAATAAAGTGTTGCGTTTATTTAATGGTTTATTTATTAATCTAGAATAACGAGCCTAAAGAAAATCCATGACGTATACATATATTGGAAGCAGACCGAATGGAAATCTTTTTTCTCCTGTTGATATTTTATTTTGGCAGGATAGTGATTTCGTGGGGAATTTATTAGAAACAACACAATCGTAAATTATTAAAAAAGGTACTCTGTGATTATTAAAAACCTGTCACATTCGTAAAAAGAGCTTACGAAGACACTAAAAAAGAAAGAAAAGTGTTTAAAAGAAAAATATGTAGTACCTAGTCTAGTGTGGTAGTACCCAGCTAAATACAGGCTCGTGTCAGTTAGGCTTTTCTTTTAAGACTGAAGGATTGGGTGGAGGCAGGTTCATAGATTATCTGCTGCCGCCGAATCTGCTATCGTGATTCCTAGAGAGCTATACATTTTTTGCAGCCCTTCAAGTCAATAGTTTAGTGATGGTCAACCTAAACAGAATGACGTGTCCACGAAAGCTGCTTCTAAAGCTCTCTGGAGCTTCATTTTCTGCAGCCCTTCGAGTCAGTTTAGTGCCGGCCGGGTCGACCAGCCATAACGAAATTATGCTATACTATACTATATGTAATACTAACTTTTGCTAGCGGCTTCGCCCGCGTGAATATATAAAATATAAGCTTATCTTACTCACTGATAAAGTAGCTTTCTACTGGTGAAAGTATTTTGAAAATCGGTCCAGTAGTTTTAGAGTTAAATCGTAACGTACAAACAAACAATCAAATCTTTCCTCTTTGTAATATTAATAGTTTAGAAATATAGACCTCGTTCTCAAAATGAACCCATATAAAGTAAAAGCAGAGACAGGCTTGTTCTTTGACTTGTCTAAAGCCTTTGACCTTGTGTCTCATAATCTATTGCTGCAGAAGTTAGAAAAAAATGGTATAAGAGGGCCTGCTCTTCAATGGATATCATCATACCTGAATAATAGACAACAGCGTGTAACCATACTCATCCGAATATAAATTTTTATGCAACAAATATGGCGTCCCACAAGGACGTGTCCTGGGGCCAATCCTGTTTCTACTATATATAAACTCTATTACTAACATTACAAATCATAAATGTATTTTATAGTTTTTACAATTACAAACATGGAAAGATATGTGAAAATGGTCAGTTTTAACTGTAAGTCTGTAAAAAGGTCACAGCCTTTTGTGTCACAACTATGTGAAAGTTATGACATAATTGCCCTACAGGAGTTATGGCTACTTCCTGATGACCTGAGTTTCCTGGGACAAATACACAAGGATTTTGAATATCATGCTGTGTCGCCGATTGATACCTCAGCCGGTACGCTGAAAGGAAGACCGTATGGAGGAGTGGCGCTACTGTGGAGGAAGTCACTATTTACCAATGTCGTGCCTATAGTGTGTGCCTCGAAACGTGTGATAGCGATTAAAGTGAACTATCTGGACCGCTGTTTGCTGGTGATGTCAGTGTACATGCCTACTGAGTCCGTTGAAAATAGACCTGAATTTACTGAGTGCCTTGGTGTAATCAGCTCAATAATAGAGGACAACGGGATTGAGTATGCAATCACGCTGGGTGACTTCAATGCCGATGTGGGCAGCATGTTCGGTGATGAGTTGTCCGCCTACTGCGAGGACCAGGACTGGGTATGTGCGGACGTGATGATTCTGGGTGAGTCCTCTAACACATTTACATTTCTGAGTGAGGCGCATGGCACATGTAGCTGGCTCGACCACTGCATTGTGACGTCAGCAGCTCAAAACATTATCAAAAGCACCAAAGTTCTCACAAATGTTACATGGTCGGATCACTATCCACTGGAAATAGAATGTGACATATCAGTGATAACAATTAAAACAGAGTTAAGTGAACATAACCACGTAAACAATAAAGTGTTGTGGGGTAATCGAAATAGTGAACAAATATCGTTTTATACATCTTATTGTACCGAATTTCTATCGAATTTAAATGTTGACCACTATATCACACATTGCTGTGGCGTGCCGTGTAGTAACCAAGCTCATCTTACAATAATAGACCAAATGTACTCAGATATTACGAACTGTTTGTGTAATGCAGCGAGACGGTCATTTTCTGGCTCAGACAAATACAATAAAAAGAAACGTGTTATAGGTTGGAATTATCACATCAAAGAATTGCACACTCAGGCAAGAGATGCTTTTCAAGTGTGGTTGCTAAATGGTAGGCCGAGGCAAGGGGTGGTATATAATAATATGTGTACAACTAGGAAATTGTTTAAAAATAAAATAAAATGGTGTCAAAACAACGAAACGCAGCTACGTATGGATATTATTGCCGAGCAAAGGTCAAAATGCGATTTCAAGAGTTTCTGGAAATCTACAAATAAATTATCGTTTAAACCGTCGTTACCCGTATCAGTAAATAATAATCAAAATACCCTCGAAATAGCGGAGATTTTCGCTCGGCAATTTCAATCGGTCGCGGACTTGGGTAGCGGCCTGCAGTATGACTCATCACGTGCGGATCAACGAGTCGGTGAGTCCTTATTATCTAATAAAAGTGTTGATATAACTCCATATAGTGTGTTTGACTGTGTAAAGAATATGAAAAAAGGAAAATCACCCGGACACGATGGTCTAAGCGTGGAGCATATATTATATGGTGGTAGGGTACTGTTCGAGCTTCTGTCTAGCTTCTATAATTTGTGTCTATCACATTGCTATCTACCGAAACAGTTTATGAAGACTATGGTTGTACCCCTAGCCAAAAACGGTGCCAGAGATATTTCAGTTTCGAATAATTATCGTCCCATCTCTTTGGCAACAGTCTTGTCAAAAATCTTTGAGCGACTTCTACATCCCGAATTATTAAAATACATTGATTTAAATAATGCACAGTTCGGGTTCCGTGCCGGCTTATCTACAGATATGGCCATTTACGCGCTAAAAAATACGGTAAAATATTATAATTCTCATAACACAAATGTATATGCCTGCTACCTTGATCTCAGCCGTGCTTTCGATTGTATAAGTTATGATGTGCTATGGGCGAAGATGGAGGAGGTGGGTATTCCCTGTGACTTAATAGGACTATTTAAATACTGGTACGGAGCTCAGACCAATGTGGTAAAATGGGGAAACAACAGCTTCTCTAAAGAGTACACGCTTAAGTGTGGTGTAAGGCAGGGCGGTCTAACATCACCAACTTTATTTAACTTGTATGTTAATGGCTTGATTGAGGAGCTTAGCGGATCAAATGTTGGCTGTCATATGAGCAATCAACCAGTAAACAATTTAAGCTATGCCGACGACATGGTCTTGCTGAGCCCCTCCGTTCATGGTTTACGAACACTGCTGTCAATATGTGAAAAATATGCTGCAGCCCACGGGCTTACGTACAATGTTGGTAAGACGGAAGTGATGATATTTAGGCACGACAGAACTAATTGCTATAACCCAGTAATCACCTTGGGTGGTACACAATTAAAAATTGTAACGTCTTTTAAATATCTCGGTCATGTGATACAGGATAATTTGAGGGACGATGTTGATATGGAAAGGCAGAGGAGGTCCATTGCCGCTAAAAGCAATATGTTGGCACGTCGTTTTGCGAGGTGCAGTAAAACTGTTAAAATTACCCTATTCATGGCGTATTGTCAGTCGTTCTATACCTGCTACCTGTGGCACAATTACACACGGCGAACGTACCACGCACTTCGCGTGCAGTACAATAACGCGTTCAGAGCAATGCTCAACCTGCCGTGGTGGTGTAGTGCTTCTGGCATGTTCGCCGAGAATAGGGTAGATGACTTCTATGCAGTAATGAGAAAGCGGGCCGCCTCCTTTATGGATCGAATTAGGAACACGAAAAATGACATTATCCAGGCTGTGTATGATGCATGTAAATTTAATCTAAGTGACATCTAATTAATTTAATGAAATCATAAATTTAGTATAACATTTAAAATTTATTCTGATTAATAATATAGTACTTATTTTATTGTTTAATTTTATTTTTTTTTTATTTTTTTTTATTGAATTTAATCTAATCTCCATTGACAATTTAATTTAATTTGTATTTATGTAATTTGATTTAGTTTTTAATTTAATAACAATCGGACATTTTCAATTTTTAATTTTTATGATTTATTTATATTAATGTGATGTCAACTTTATAATTGAATGAATTAATGATTGTTATTAGTATGTTTTTGTTTGTGTTTTGTGTGTTTCTGTGTATTTGTATTTGTGTTAACCTATGGGTATCTTACCTGAAATAAATGTTTATTATTATTATTATTATTATTTGCAGGTGATATATCCATTATTGTTACTTCCGATTAAAAAAATAAAACAGTAAATGATCATGAAATTGAAATAAGTAAATAAAACAATAGAAAAACTAATAGAATGGTTAAACATAAATAACTTGTCAATAAATTTAAATAAGTCCGTATACATACAATTTAATAAATCAAATAATCCTAAACTTAACATAAAACTAAATATACCCAAAATTGATGAAGTAACACAAACAAAATTTCTAGGTGTAACTATAGACCAAGATATTAATTGGAAAACCCATATAGATACCGTGTCTAAAAAAAGTAATAAGTTCGTGTATCATAACTCAGTCAAATATTTAACAAAACTTGTTCCAAGAAAAAAAAACAAACATAATAAAAGTTTTTAGAACAAAATTTCGTCATTCTGAATCTTGATTAAATAATGTACAGTTTTTTCTTTAGGTTTTTTATTCATTATGAAGGGACAAAGTACACGCAAAATAGCAGATTTTCAGAGGTTTTGATATCCATCGAAACCTAAATAACCACAAGATATCTTTGTTTCCAAAATATCTAGAGAAAGACAATATTTATGACGTCATATCATCTTATGACATCCCCCGCCTTTGGGCGGGGCGGGAGATAGTGCCAGACTTTTACTGACTAAAAACCCACTCCTGTTCCTTCGTTGCCTTTCGTACCAGGGCCGAGTGTTCCTTTCAGAATCAGACCCTTGGCCCCAGTAGGCTTCGACCCTGCTAGGCCCCTACAGTTGCTGACATCTCCTTGAGGCGCGCGTGGAACAGCACGCGCCGTCGACGACTTGGGCTCGATCCGGACGGTTACCGGACGGTCGGACGGCGAGCCACCCGTGAATACTCCTTTGCTCCAGGGTTCTCCGCGAAATTGAAATTTTCGTATCTACGTTTTTTGCAATTGGCAGTTCAGTATCTGCTTTTCAGGTGCTCTTTGCGCTCTAGGACCACGAGTATCCTTTTCAGAAGTTTTCTCATGGCTCTAGTAAACATCGGCCCTGCTGAGCCCCTACGGTTTTGCTGACATCTTTTTGATGTGCGCGTGAAACATTATGGTGGCCGGAGATCGGTCTGCGATTCCCGATGCCCGGGGCGTCCCGTGTCGCGACGGCTGGGGTGTGAGGATGTATACGTTCCCTCACTTTTGCATAAAACTAACATTAGGCTAAGTTGTACCACTACTAACACATATGGATGTTTATCTGAAATAAATATTTTGAATTTGAATTTGAATTTGAATTTGCGGCCGCATCCTTCGCTAGCATTACTGCTTTGCAGAAGAATACAACTGCATCCCATTCCCTCCAGCTCCGAACCATGGCCAGAGCCAAGGCCCTGCGCGATAGGTCATCGCCGCCGATCGCCTCGAGGACACGGCGGTACTCCGCCTAAGTGCGGCACACTTTCACCGTATGCTCCACCGTGTAGATACTCCGGGTGTTTCTTCCGCATAAATCCGGTGCAGGAACCTCCCGAACTTACCATGTCCAGTGAGGACCTGCGTCATGTTGAAGGTGAGGACGCCGTGACGTGAATTAGATAGGTTAAGGTTTTATTTTGAAAGGGTGTCTAAACTAAAGTTTGCATCACAAAGGATATTGGAAAGTGCGTAGGAGTTTTCGTAAATACAAGGACCGTAATTTTTTGCGCTTTCTGGTAAAAAAGGTTAGCGTGAAATTCCGCCCGTAATAGCCTGTGTTCCTTGAAGGGGTGGGCGTTCGGGATTGTACCTACACCTACATTTCGTTGGAGCGTTAATTAAAGGTTAGTTTGCATTGCGTAGGTATCTAAACTTAAACAATGCATAACTCATTTACTTTGTTTCGACTGTATTTATTGTGTTTGTATTGTAGACCATGTACCTGCGTATCTATTCCCCTTCTAAAAGTATGTCATTATAAGACAGCCTATTAACCCTTAACTAATTTTAAGCTAGAAAATAATTCCTCATTTAGGTCTGAGATGATTCAAGTGTAAGAAAATATTGTGTAATTTTTCAATTTAAATTTTCGCTAATTTCAAAATAATAATACTATAATTATGCATGATTCTCAAATATTTGTTTTAGAAACTTTAATTTGTAATCTTGAGCTAGACGCACACCATATTTTTTGTACGCCTTCGAGCATAAAATAGCGCTCTGTTCATCAAATGTAAGATCTGTATTTCTATACCTGTGTTAACAAATAAACGTGATTTAATTTGAAAAAAATAAATTGCTCTTACTGTATTTTTTTTATGGTGTAGGGGCCCAGCAGGGTCGAAGCCTACTGGGGCCATGGGTGATGCGAAAGAGAACCCCGGGTCTCTGAAACGAAGGCAAAGAAGGAATCATATATATATCGATGGCTATAATAAAAAGTATAATTATTTAACTACCATTTTTTTTTTACCAATTCTCTTTGCACAAATAATTACACACTCCCCATAAGTCACAACTTCACATACCCAACACTCGCACACATAAAAGGGCTGTTCTCGTTTTTAACCTTTTGGCTTTTGGTCGATTACTTTGTTACCTTCTGATGTAACGTATGCTGTAAGATGGATGGATTGTGTGAGAAGTGATATGAAAGAAAAGGGAGTTAGTGATAGCGTGACGAGTGACAGGACAGAATGGAAGAAAAAAACGTGTTGCGCCGACCCAAAATAAAACGGGACAAGGGCAAGAAGATGATGGATGTAACGTATGCTGTAAATCTAGTGAGAGAATCCTGGTAGGTACCCATAACACAAGTAAAATCTTTCCTTGGGTACCTACCAAAATTGATTATAAATATACTAACACACTATTTTTATTCTTTAATTAATATGTCTTTGCTTTTTGTGTTGTTTGTATGTGTTTGCTAGTACAAAATGTTAAATTATTATTCATGCAGAGGAAATGGAAAAGCTATCTCATAATTCGATAAGAATTGAAAGAGTAATGAATCGAAAAATTCTTATTGAATACACTGACAGAATTACGATTTTTTTTTTGTGTAAACATAGAATTGCAAAAAAAATCATAGCGAATACTCAGTGTATTAAAAAATAGGATTAGAGAATTTAAATTCTTGAATTCTCTAATCCTAGTTCAATTCTGGTTCAGCTCCGCTTGTGTAGGAAGGTACCTACTGCAATGTGTTTGTACGCTAACTGAATTTGACTGTTAGAAGGACTTTTTGACTCTATTAGGCAGAATAAAAAGCAAAATATTAGCAACAGTGCAATATATTGTAATTTCACATTTTCCTTCATCATTTTTTCATCTTTGTTCACTTTCGACCAGACGAGTCATGACGACAGCCACGTGGTGCTTGACGTGGACATGGACACCGCGTTGTTTTGTAAACAGCACAGGACATTATGGACATCACTAGGTCTTGTTCAGGTATCAATAACCTGGTTCGCACGACTAGGGCGAGCTAAGCAATCATCTCGTTGTCAAGCTCCGGCGCTAGCAGTTTGGTGAATTGAATCCAGTTTGGTTACGGCTGCATGGACCACAGAGACCGCAGCATGGCCCACAACAAGGTCCACACGGTCCGCAACATCCACAAACGGGTTTACTACAGGGTATAAGAGTTCTGCAAGGTCCATGGCAAGGAGTACAACAGGCCGCACAGCCGGGTCCACATGATCCACAACAAGATCCGCGACAGGGTCCACAAGATCCGCAACAGGGACTACAAGACCCACAACACCCCCCACATGGTCCGCAACAGCCACCAAAACAGCCACCACAGCAAGCCATCTCCTGTTTAAATACTGCAAACTTTTAATTTTTACCACGAGGAAATCCAAAGTTATTTTAAAATTTTTATTCACTCAGTAATTTTTCAAGTTTTTAGATTTTGATATTTTTTTATGTTTCTTGTAAATAGTTTTTTTATAAAAATGGCTTCCGCTTTGTTATGTCATAGAGCGGAATGTTTTTAAATTTACTTTTTTACCTATGAAGGACAACCTCTGAAGACCGATATTGTAAAAATATTTTACTTTGAAAAAGATTCTCCATTCCTATCAAACTTATTCAGAAAATAGGTTTATTCGAAGTGGAGCTGTCTCTTCAAGGAACTGGATATATTGTTAAAAAGTTTTTTAACATTAAGCGCACAAATCACAATAATAGGTATTGACTTGTTCCTAAGATTCCTTAAAATTCATTACGTAAATTGCCTCAAAATGTCGGGTTGTTCAAACCGCCACTCTGGTACACTTAAATTGTTTAATTCAACATTTATTGCCACGTAAATTGCCTCCTTGACAACATAACTATTCAAATGGGTACTTTCTAAGTTCTTCCACGTAACGTAACAAAGCTGTACTAGTGTTTAATGAGGGTAGCCGGCAGACAATCAGTTAGGGCTGTTTACAAACGTAGCAGTTGTGCAAGGGGCGTGCAATGGAGCTGCGGTAAATTGCCCCGATTGCCCGCATCCGGCGCGCTTACGCAGAACCGTTGCGTTGCGTTGCACCGGTGCGTCCGCACGCCACTATGCCCCATGCACGCACTCGAAACACAGGAGCGCGCAAGAGTTTGGAAATGCATGAATTAATTTATTGAAGTTCTACGTCGTATCGATGATTCCAAATTATACGAGTAGGTATGTGTTTCGTTCAGAAGTCAGCCACGCTGCCACGTCCACAGAAGACGCTGTGACTGTGACGTGTGTGTGTGTGTGTGTGTGTGTGGCTGTGCTGTAACATCACAAAGGACTTTTAAAGTGCAGATGTTAATCGCTCAGAAGTAGTAGAAAAACTAGCTGTAGAAAGACTTTAAATCTTGATTGAAATAATTGAGATAACAGTAATGATCGGATGCATGAGAGATCGGAGTGTTGACGGGGACATATAAAAGAGAATATTTGACGGATTTTTGATATTCCATTTAAAGTGGCTTAATGCCTCAAGCATTGTCTACTAGTCAACCTAGCTTTAGAGCATTTTGGTGGTACTAGGGCTGATCAAGAGGAATTATCGTGGTGTGAAGATTAGCCAGCTCGTCAAATATAATCGAATTGTGAAAAGCTCTTGTAGCCTTAAGCTGGAAAAACGACCTCGAACAATAATTGCTTTTGACTATCGAGTTCATTTAAGCATGAATGTTTTTGGATAACTTCAAGAACTTTGTACTTATTTTAAACCTTATTGTTATAAAGAATAGCTATGTAGTCTAGTAAGGGAAAGTAAAACCAACAAAACAGAAAATTAAAGCCAAGCTATATATCAGCTAAGTTTGGCTTAAAAACTAATGTAAAATGTTGTTAACCCCTGCCACACACACATCCGTCGGCAACACCACCTTCCCACGACAATTTGTAGGAAGTGCGACCTAAATACGCGATACGACAGCTTTCGAGGTAACAGTCGCTCGACAATCGAGGGTGTGCGCCCATGCGAATATTTTTCTACTGAATTTGCTTTACGCGTAATTTCATTTAGACGCGGACACGGTTGGCAGATGGTCGAACAATGAAAGTAAAAACGATGAACCGTTAAATATTTTACACGGAAATGGAAGGCAAGAGACACAGAATTAAAATAAGTAACTAAGTTTTTAAAATTTAAATAACAGAGATTGATTAATTCATATTCTTTATAATATTGTACACAAAACTCCGCGGTTTCACCTGCGTCATTGGTTATCTACTGCTCCGCTCCCGTGAGTTCTAGCGTAATTTTATACATAAAGCTTAGAGCCTTTCTTAAAAAATAGGCTATCCAACACTAAAACAATTTTTAGTTCGACCCAGCAATTCCTGAGATTTATTTAATTTATTTAGAGCGTGTTCAAACAAACAAATAGACTCTTATTTATTTATTTAAGGACAACCAATAAAGGCATACATGCTAAAGATTCAGTATTCTTACGTTATATAGTGTAGCCTTAATTAAAGGCTGCCAGGGCATGCATTAAACATAAAAGGAGTTATGAACTAACGTATCTATTCACATTTTGCTCGACGTTAAGCTAACCAATAAAAAAACTTTTTACAAAAAAATACAACCGACTTCAAAGTAAAAAAAAACACTGAAAAGTGCAAAATAACTTTAATTTCGGAAGTCGGTGTTTCTATAATAGTTTTGTCTCTTCATTATTTAACACCGACTTCCGAAATTAAAGTTATTTTGCACTTTTCAGTGTTTTTTTTTACTTTGAAGTCGGTTGTATTTTTTGTAAAAAGTTTTTTATTTTACACTTTTTAGTTATAGAACCACCACTAAAAAGTACCCCTCAGCCAAACTTAAATACCTTATAGCCAGAGTGCATCTCATGACAATTCTATTATTAGAATTACGGTACCCAAGCACGGTTAGATTACATTAATTTATTACAGAGTTCCAGTGCCTAACTTTAGGCTTCATCATCAGATCAGTTCGATATATTCCACCTCTACTTTCAGTCAGTCATCGACTACACGTATAAACAAAGCAATTTTACTTGTTACGACGGTTCTGCTGTGATCCTATGAGGAGTTCTGTTCCATATCTTCGAAGTTCATGATCAGCAGTGCTATTCTGAAAAGTTTATTTGCGAAAGCACTTCTGAATCCGCAGTGAAATCATGGTGAAATTAAAGTTTCGTATTCTGAAATGGAGTGAATTCGACACTGGCGCCACCGAGTGATGATCAAAGTGAGAGGAACTAAAACGGTTGAGTATTTTGACATTTATCTACAAAGGAGACAATTCTTTTTGGGCCCACTGTTAAACGGTTACGTTTATTAATCATATTACACATGGAAAAAGCGATCATCTTATTATAATTAACAGACCAAAAATTATATAGAAATCTAACCGGAATAATGAAATAATAGTAAAAAAGTGTTACGGCAAAAAATGCTTGTTTAGGAGCGTTTTCAAGTTTATTTTAACGTGAAAAAAAATATGTTACTACAGTGCGCAGCGGTGACATCGGATTTAAATGCGTTTCTAGAGATAATAATTAATTGGTACAGCGAACTTGTTTTTAATGCTGTTATTAACGGTTAACACAAATATCAAGTAACGTACTTTAAAAATCACCGTGGAACGAAACGTAATTAATAGCCCGTTGCAGATGCTCTGTGGTCTAGTTTCAATCAGTTTGACACTGACAGACAACTAGTGGTGGGTCGTTGTCGAATTTTAGACGGGCGAGACGTAACCGTTTTGGCGACGACAATAACGGTTGCAGAAAACGGTCGTCGTCGCAACTGGTTTGAAGACGAAACTATCGTTGAGTGAAGTAGTTGCAGAAAACGTTCGTTGTCGCAACTAGTTTGAGGACGGTAATAAATTCTGTACTCGTCGCGTCGTCGTTTCAAAACCAGTTATTACAATGAAAAATGAACTTTATGACTATAAACATAAAATTCATTTTTCATTGCAATAACTGGTTTTAAAAACGACGACGCGACGAGTGTGATAGTTGTAGCAATGGATTTTCGACCTTATTTTCTTAACAGTAAGATAACAATTCGAAGACTGGTTTGTGCAACGAAGGAAAACAGGACAACGCAGGATGGAAAACGGTTGTTACGTTGCAGAACAAAAAACGGTCTTTGAAAACTATTCGTCGTTGAAACGCCCACCGATACAGACAACATTACTATTGTTTCCGATTACTAGATAGTTGCATGTTTCTTCTGTTCTTTTCGTATTTTTATTCGAAAGATTTTATGAAAATGGCATCTGTAGATACAAATACATGCA
The DNA here is from genome assembly GCA_905147345.3 of Mythimna impura. Taxonomy (NCBI): domain Eukaryota; kingdom Metazoa; phylum Arthropoda; class Insecta; order Lepidoptera; family Noctuidae; genus Mythimna; species Mythimna impura. The sequence continues at coordinate 23,939,289 of LR990346.1, read as the reverse complement.
TAATCCACAAAGCCGTTGTATCAATTGTGCACCACGATTTCAACGGAATGTTGAATACTGCTCTTGCTGGATACTGTTGTAATTGTTTAGTGGGAAGACACACTGTTGGCTGCTGTGCATATGTGATGTGAACCACACTATATGTGGTTTTTATCTTGGGCGCGGCATCAAGGTGAGGTTGAGCCACCTGCATCTTTTTTAGATGAAATACTGCTTTTAAGAGATGACTTTGAAAATGATGATGATGAACAGTAATAAATACTTGTGATGTACCTATAATGTGGTTTTTTTTCTCCTTACACAACCAGCATAAAACACATCACCTTATTATTTTATATCTACAGTCAATGGCCGGCAAAAGCCGCGCTATTTCGAAATGAATACATCTACGCATTTTCATGAATAAGTCTATCAAATCGTGTAAATCACATCAAAGTCTGTCACGTAGTAAAGACGTGACTTTGTTTTATACTGTATATTATTGAACAGTGCACTATTTTAACTTAAAATACCAAGGAGACCTATCCACTCATTAGATAATCGCTCTTGTGAGATTTTAGGTTATTATGAGAGTCATGTTTTGACTGTCGTATTTCACGGTACTCCAGTTACATAAAGTTTTTCTAATATTACCAATGTAATCTAGAGATTTTAAGGAATAAACTAACGTGCATTTCATTGCTATACGCCACAATTTGTGGTGGGCCTATTCCCCAAACAAAAAAAATTGTCTCCTTTGTCTATAGGATTTGGTATTCTGAAATACAATTCGCTGAGTGTGACATTCGAGATGATTTGTGAAATGATTTTCGAAATGATTTACCATTTACAGAATAGCACGGCAGATCATAACAATATTTCTATGGGACCAACTCGGAAGCATAACCTTACGATCAAAAAAAAAATTTTCAAAATCGGTCCACAATTGACCGAGAAATCGGTGAACTTACATAAAAAAATAGTAGATTATGTGACTAGGGGATAAAGCAGTGTCTTTAAGTCGCGGGCGGCATGTTGAATTCCGAACGAAACGAAGGTTGTTAATTTTAATCCCGAACGTCAGTGAGGGATTTATATAATTAACTCCCGAGCATTGCGAGGGAGTTAATGAAGAAACCTGAGTGAAGTGAGGAATTTAAGCCGCCCAAGGCAAAGACAGCTTTATCCCCGTGTTGGATACTCTACTTTTTACACCATCTGTGAGATAATTAAAAACAATTTAGTAAAACAAATCATATATTAGAGAAATATAAGTATTATTTACAAGTTAATCTTAACTATCACTCAACATGTTTTGAGATTTGAAACAAATAAAATTCACAAATCTAAGATTCTATAGTTTAAATAATAACGCTCCCGCTTGTTCATTACTTTTTTTTACAAACTCGTCCGTAACCCGTTTTATTTTGTTTTTTTTTTTTAGTGGCCAGTGTGAATTTTGAATAAACTTGTTTGATGGATGCACTACATTTTAATTCACATAATGTTGATGGTTTTTCACGTTCCAAATTCAAATCTCATTATTCCCTAGGGATCGCCCATACTGCATTATCTCCCTAGGGACATAATGACTTGCTTTAAGTGATGGTTGTATGACATATAAAAGGGGCATTATCGAACAGGTGGTGTAAAAAAAAATAAACAACACATTCAACCGAACATATAACCTCCTCCTTTTTGAAGTCGGTTAAAAAATCGCTTTTAGCGATAAAACCGCCCATTGTGACACCCTATTAATTTTAAGTTCCTAATGTAATTTGTATTTTGGTGTACAATAAAGAATATATCTATCTATCTATTTTTAGACGATCCCGCATTCATAATTGAAGCCCACAACAATGTTTATTTTACTTTTAAATAAACGTCTGTTTCCATTACAAATATTACGATTGTATTTTATTCGTACGAAAATATTTCATTTGTCCATGGGTAGATACGATTGAAAGGGAAACATTAGATATCTTTAACTGGTGATGGATCGAGAGAAAATTCTCTCACAGAGAATATTTTTGGAATATAAAAACTTTTTAGAAAAAAAAAACACTAAAAGGATCAAAATAACTTTAATTTCGGAAGTCGGTGTTTCTCGGTATTGTTTGTTTCTTATTTAACACCGACTTCCGAAATTAAAGTTATTTTGATCCTTTTAGTGTTTTTTTTTAGTGAAGTCGGTTATTTTTCTTTTCTAAAAAGTTTTTATTTCACACTTTTTAGTTTCGATACACTTATAAACAGAGTGCCTATTTCTCATGACAATTCCAATTAACCCAAATACTGCTAGGTTACATTGTTTTATTATAAAGTTCCTGTGTCTACCTTCCTCCTTCCGGCTCCATCATCAGATCAGTTCGATGGAACCTTATAGCCAAAGAGCATCTCACGACAATTCTAATAAGCCCAAACACGGCTAGGATACATTGATTAATTACGGAGTTCCTGTGCCTACCTTCCAGCTCCATCATCAGATCAGTTCGATAGTACCTTATAGCCAAAGTGCATCTCATGACAATTCTAATAAGTCCAAACACGGCTAGGTTACATTGATTAATTACGGAGTTCCAGTGCCTACCTTCCGGCTCCATCATCATCATCAGATCACTTCGATGATACCATTTTCAACGTAACTATTCAGAATCATTCATTTATTTGTATTGTCATAGTCGCTTAACTATATCTTCATTGTGATATCTATTTAAGTATGAAGTTCCGTTGACCATTTCTGGTCTTCTTCATCAGTTCCACTTCATCAAATGTTACTTTTTGACTGTAAATGCTTAAGTTCTTGATGAAAATACTAAAATTACCATAGGGTTGCCTATAATTTTTGAGGAGTTCCCTCGATTCCTCATGGATTCCATCATCAGAACTGGATTTTGAAAAAAATGGGACCAATCTGGAAGCATATCCTGTAAAGGGAAAAAAAAGTTTTGCAAATCGGTCCATAAACGACGGAGTTCTGAGGTAACAAACATAAAAAAAAAAAAAATGATGATAAAAAAAAAAAATACAACCGAATTGATAACCTCCTCCTTTTTTTTGAAGTCGGTTAAAAATAAGAGCTCTTGAGCTTCATATTACCACTATCTTCAGTGAACATCCACGAGTCGGTCAATGTGACCGTAAGCGGTCATAACCAGTGAAAAGCATTTTATAGTGAGGAAGAGAAAGCTTTACTTTAAGTAACATTACTTGAGAAACCACTTAGGAACTGATTTTGGATGACATACTTAAATAGAGAACACGAAATTCATGGAGTATTAAAGTTTACAGAGATCAGTTTTTCAGTATTAATTCAGAAAGACAAATAACTTTGATGAAATCGGTTAACTGTCGTTCGTACAGGTGTGACAATGTCGCATTTAATTTGGGAACATTTGTGTTGGTGCGGGAATCGAAACCGCGACCCTTGCGTCTCAACCGGCGCTCTAAACCTGTGCGCTAAACGGGTCGTCGGGTAATGAAAAACGCTCATCCTTAAAAGGCGATTACTGATCTGTTTCTTGATGTCTATTCCCAGGGGTACTCGGCACCCACTGTTTATTTCTCATGGGTGCTCGAGCCCCCGAGCACCCACAGAGTCGGCGGCCCTGTAGGTGTATGACAGTGCTGGCTGCTGTAAATTTTTCTGATATAGACCAAAAGTGGAGAACCCTAGGAAGATCCTATATGTCTGCTGGACAGAGTCAACACAACACAGTATGGCCAACTCATTGACAATTCAAAGGCCTTGTGAATAATTTCTTTGAAATTAAAGTACTTATTAGCTCCTAAGTTCTCCATGATTAAGAGCATTTATACATCTATAGGTAGATACCTATTGAGTGTAAAGCTCCCCGCAAACCTCCGTTGAAAAGGGAGGATCCTCCGACCAGACCGGTGTTATGTCTGGTGCGGGCAACTGCTCGAAAGATGATTTCAGGCTGTTAAAAATATAAAAAATATATGGCACATATAAATAACATTGAAGTCTGTTTGTAATGTAAAAAAAACATTTTTTACTAAATGTATATGAAAGTATATTCGATACCTATAAAAAGAATGTAATTATTAGGGCTCCGTACCTCAAATGCAAAAAACGGAACCCTTATATGATCATTTGATGCTGCCCAATTTGGTTTTAGTACTGTCAGAAACTGGCTAAGTGACAATGTTTTAACGCTAAATACCGATAAAACCAAATACATTTGTTTTAGTATTCGATCAGACTTCGACATTGATCACACCTATGCCATTATTCCACACGAATGTATATCTCATGGTGATTGCTCTTGTGTTGCAATTGAAAGGGTTGATACAATTAAATATTTGGGCGTTACTATAGATAAAAACCTGAACTTTAAAGAACATATAAGAATTTTAACCGGACGGGTTCGAAAACTGATATATGTCTTTAAAAATATACGACACATCGCTGACCCACCTGTCTTGAAACGGATTTATTTTGCCCTCTGCCAGTCACTCATAACATATTGTATATCTGTGTGGGGAGGTGCTGGAAAAACCTCACTCAAATCTGTTGAGATTGCCCAACGTGCAATATTAAAGGTAAGCAATTTTAAACCTATTCTTTTCTCTACTGCCTCACTCTATCAATTATGTGGAGTACTAACCGTGAGACAATTATTTATTCTAAAAATTATTTTAATGCAACACTCACAAATAATTTACAACCCACAGATGTCTAATAAACGCAGAAATTACACGGTTTCCACTCAACAAAGCTCTTCCAACACAAAATTTATAGCAAAATTTATTAATTCCATCGGCCCTTACATTTATAACAAAATTAATAAAATTCTTAATATATATCCTCTTAACAAAGATCGTTGCAGGAGAAAGGTAATGGAATACCTGCAAAGTCTCACTTATGATGAGACTGAACAGCTTCTAACCGTATCGAGATAGATAGCAATTATAAACATATTATATTATATATACATAAAACAGTATCTCAGTCAATAACATGTCCTCTCATTAACTTCCACATACCACACTCATACTCAACTATATATACACCCTCTCACACTCACTCATTCACCTATCATAACACACAAAGAGAGGAACAGAGCAGAACTATATCAGAGTGCACTTTATATTCATGTGTTGTATAATGCGAGCATTTAAGATTTATAAGTATGAAATGTAACGCGGGGGGGTTGGCGCTGAAGCCGAAATACAGACTAGTTCTAGTTCGGCTCCAGCTGCTAAAACTTTTGTGTACATGTCTATTACTGTTTAGAGCATTTATTTTGTTAAAATACAATAAGTACTTTGTTTGTGAAATAAATAAATATTATTATTATTATTATTATTATTATTTTGTAGTCCGTCCGTCTGTCTGTCAAGACCCTTTATCTCGGGAACGCGTGGAGGTATCGAGTTGGAATTAGACCTGAAGTCTGCGGTCCCGGCCGTTTATTTCGCAAAAAAAATGTATATTTCGACACTCAATGGAATCAAAACTCATAGGGTACTCACGTTGACCCAGAATCCGGAAATTTGGCATAAAGCAAGGTCTTATAGCACACAGGTATAGGAATATATCTAAAAACAGTAAATTTACATAATAACAAAAAAACAATTTTTTGCAATCTGGAAATATCTTCAAGGCTCCATTCAGGAATTGAACTATTTACATAGGTAAGTTTGTACGGAATCCTCAGTACGCGAGTCCGGCTCGCATTTGCCCAGTTTTTAAAAAGTCTGTCTATTTATTTCGGTTAACCTCCAACACGATTCGACCTAATATAAAGTCACCCAAAGGGCAATGGAAAGGCCTATGCAAGGAGTTTCCTAGCTTAATCAGGAATGATGATATCCATAGGAGAACCAAGGTTACCGCCAGGGCAGGGCACATTTCTCGAGTGATGGTCGTTGGGGCCGAAAGGTTCTGGCGTGGCGACCACGTACCGGAAGACGGAGCATTGGAAGGCGTTCCACAAGATAGACCGATAACCTGGTGAGGATCGTGGGAATCCGACGGATGCGAGACGCACAGGATCGTTCGTTGTGGCGACACTTGGGGAGGCATATGTCAGCAGTCGGGACCCATTAAAATAATTTAGACTAAAATCATTTCATCCAGTATGGGTCCCGACTGTTGCAGTCAATATTATGTTCCTTATTAGAATTTATTATTTGTTTCACTTTATGTGTGTAAATTAATGCATTTGAATTGGTTTCAACACTACTGGACTGAACTTGTTTTTTTTTCTTTTCAGTTTTTATTTAATGTTATTTTTTAGCAGTCGGGTTTTTTGTTTATTAAATTTATTTTTTTATCTAAGATTATTTTTAACAAATTTTAATATGCTTAATTTTTTCATTATAGTTCCCTTTCAGTACAGCTTTATGAGTGACTCAGCTTGCTACAGCAACACTAACAGGGTGATAATATTCACAGCGAAGGGTCACTGAACTCGGAAGTAGGGACCACGTGTAACTCACGTGTTTTGTATAGTAATGTAATAATCATAACTGTGAGTCTGCATAACTTACCTGTCGGCTTGTACTTCCGCATCTAAAGATGGACATGTATTGGACTGCGTGCGGGATTGTTCGAAACCATTACTTTACCGTGATCCCGGAACGTAAAAAAGTTCTATAGATAATGGTACGGAACCCTTCGTTCGCGCGTCCGACTCGCACTTGACCGGTTTTTATTTTTATCGTTGTTTATATGTCGTGGCCAAATCTTAGAATTGATCACTTCATAAAAAAAAGTAAAGCTTGTTTTTTTTTGTTAAAGTGCTGATCCGATTGCAAAAATTTTTTCACCGATGGAAAGCTGCTTTATTCCTGAGTGACATTATTGACTGACTATATTTTATGTACGGAGCGAAGCTGCGGGCAAAAGCTAGTCATTTTATACAGATGGGGAGGCCCTTGGTAGAATTTGCTACAGGGCTGGCTTAATCTGACACTGGCCATTATATTATGTGTACGGTATAACTGAGCTCCAAGAATTCGGCGCATCTTCAAGTTGTCATGTTAGATATTCATACCTCGCTGAAACTTGAGTAACTCGCGGTATTTCACTTTAAATAACCGTAGAAGATTCACTTGACATGCCAAGGAAATACTTTGATTAACTTTGGCTCAGACTTATGTCCCTAAGGAGTTACAAACGGCGGGTTGTTGTGTGGGTGGAATGTGTGATTTTTGTAAGGTTTTTTTTTTTTGTTTGTTGCCTCTCGCAGGTCAACCTAGGAGGATCGTCGGCTGCTTAACCGGACTTGCCTGTGGCGGCCTCGATTCAAGAATCAAAGCCTCCAGCCAGGGCTTACTTAACTAACTTATTTTTGTAAGGTCTATCCCACAAGAATATAAATACAGTTACGCCGTGGTATTACCTGCCGGTGTCTGTGTTTCCTGATGGCTACAACCTAGGCATCTTTCTAGTGGAATAGATCCCACAAGAATCATACATTCCACCCATTCGTATAGCTTAGGAGTGGTATCCCTGCCGGAGTCTGTGTTTACTGATAGCTACAACCTGGGAGTTAAGTCAAGAGTGAATAGGTTACTTCTAGGCAACCGTGCTCCATCGTCGACCACATCATCACTTACCATCAGGTGAGATAGTCGTCAAACGCGTGCCTGTTATCAACAATAAAAAAAATCGTGCATTTTGTCGGATTATAAAATAGCTTATGATGCTTGAGTTGCTGTAGCTTTTTAAATGAATTAATTTTCGTAATCTGAATTGGATTGAATCCAATTCAGATTACGAAAATTACGTTTGCCCACTCAACGCTCAGTCACGTGGTCAGAACAAAGGAATCGGAGGCGTGGCCTACTCGAGGCGTTCGACGCAAGAGAATCGAAACGAAAGGGTTGTAATTTGGCTAGGGGGGCTGATGGTAAGCGATGATGTGATCGACGATAGAGTACGCTTACATAGAAATAACCTTCTTGACTTAAAGATGACCAGGTTGTAGCTATCGGGAAACACAGACTCCGACAGGGAATTCCACCCCTTAGCTGTACGCATAATGAATGTGTTCCCATAACGTTTTCATGTGGCGGGTACTGGTACCGGTGGCCCATCGCCATGTCTTTATAATCTTGGGTTCTTATTGTCATGTTTATGATTCCGGGATTTTAGACTGAGGAGGTATTTATTATCTACTCTATGTTACTTACTACTTCGAACTTTAGGTATACTCTAGGCTGTTCCATGTTTTTTTTTTAAATTTTCGATTTTGATCTGACTTTGTTCTAATTTTTAATACCTCTCATGCACAGTGTTCATATACCAAAAATCAATCCACGACCACGTGACTGAGCGTTGAGATGACGTCAGAACAAAGAAAGAAAAGAAAAGAAAGAAAGAAAAACATTTTATTTGGCGGAACATGGCGTAAACTTAGAACTGACAAATTATAAGTACCTACCTATGTTATGTGAAAGAAATATGCGCCACATCCGCGCAAAACGGCCGAACGCTCAGCATAATGCCGTGACCACACGCAAAATGCGATGACTCTACGGCGCTGGTTTTCAGCGTGTGTGTGCTAATAGATTTGAATAAAATAGATAAATATAAATAAATTAAAGGACTCGGAGGCGTGGCCTACTCGAGGCGTTCGGAGCGAACGATACATAGAAATATAAAAAACAGGAGAAGTGGCAAGGGGGCGTGTGCATGTCCGCGCGACTTGCGCAAAATCGGCATACACGGGCAAATGGCCGTCAGTTATAAACTTGGGAGATTCGCGATACGTGATCGTAAACAAATTTAAAATGCCGTGTTGTGCAGTGGTTTCGTGCAAGAACCGAAGCGATAAGAGAAGCCTGGGTCATCACGGAATCTCTTACCATATGTAAGTACAAGTTTAATACTATATTTATCTTTAAAATCAGTAAAAACAACAAATCTTCTAATATCCCTTGCTGCTACTACGTTATTTTTGTTTTCAAATATCAAGGCGACTGTATTACTCTTACAGTCAATACATTGCTCTTTAACCACTACCAAATTTTAACGCTCAGCAACTGAACAAGCAATGTAAAAATAACATAACGATACTTTATCAATGCGGTGTATTTCATAATACGGCCGCTGTTAGTTGCGGTGAGTTAATGATGTGCCTGTATGATCTACTATTGTAGACTATCGACCATAATATCGATTGGTTGGATATCCGAAGTGAAATAATGTAAATATTTTTATTTATTTTGAATATTTTATAGAGTAGTAAAGAAATACGCAAACAACTGTCGTAAAGTAAGTTAGTTAAATTGTAAGTTAATAGTCGAAGGACTATTTTTTGGTTTCAGATATCGTATCTTACTTATGCCTTATCTTCGTGTTATTTCCTTACTTATTTCTGATTTTGATATTTTAACTTCATGCAACTACAATAACGGGCATGATTCAGATTTTAATAACGACTTTTGCTTAAAATAAGGCAACATGTTCTAGCTCTTTATTTGTTCTCTTTATTTAACAAGCTCTGTACTGTTTTTTTCTAATAAAAGTCTTACATGGTGAGGTTTAGCAGAAACTTAGGTAAAATGATAACTAAAATGTTGTAATGTTGTTGTTATGTTGTTTTCAGTTTCCCGAAAGACGCAATTTTAATAAAGCAATGGATTGATGCCACTGGAAGGCCACCTAATTGGTCCCCTAAAAAAATATAGTACCATATGCTCAATTCACTTTCAACTAGAAATGCTTTAGTCTCTAAAAAAAAACGCAGTCTTTTTGAATGGGTAATCCTTAAATTAAGACTAGACCTTATTTTTGTAAAAGTGAGTTACAATTTTTTTTGTAACTGAAAGCTTTTTCATGCAATAATTCATAATATAAGTTATTAAACTTTTCAGGATTTTAAAGAACCAGGACACGCACTTGGCCGGTTTTTAGTATTTGATATTGACGTTCTAAAATGCCGTATATAATGGCCTAATGCGGGTAAATGGTTAGAGTTTTTGGGTTTTATGAAAGCAAATTTTATTATTCTATTATTAATATATTATTTTCTGGACATATTGATTTTGTTTTTGGGACCCAAAAGAAATAGCACAACAAAAAATGAACAAATCGATAACTTTTCTATTTAGTCAATCACTAGCGTAAATGTAAAATAAATTGCTTTTGCATAGCACATCGACATTTAATGTGTGCATAAGTTGTAGGTGCATGGAAAATACACGCTGTTTTTAGGAACGTAAGGTTTATAATTGACTGTGTAGTATGGACTGAATTATTAATTGCGGATGTGTGCGCGACTGCATAACTATTGCTGCATGTGTAGTAGTGTCGGCGGTAGTAGGGGAAACTGGAGACATCGTGTTCCGGTACATTTTTTACTACTTAACATATCTCCTCCTTTCTTATATCTATGGAACGATACGATACCTTGGCTAGGGGGGCAGGAAACACAGACTCCGGCAGGGAATTCCACTCCTTAGCTGTACGCATAATGAATATGTTCCCAAAACGCTTTGTACTTATGGGTGGGATGTCCATGAAGTAATATATATTGACATGTCATGGTAGGTCCCCAGCGCTTACTACGGTGACGTTACTATGGTTTATTTCGTAGGGTCGATCACTCAATGACCGGCAAAAAGCTGTTGACAAACGAAGCGAAACTTACCCTAATAGTCAAGTAACAACTTTGTAACTGGCCTACACAGGGTTGCCATTGTCTGAAACCGGAAAGTGGAACCGACCTGCCGGATCGGAGCGGACCTTAATTATAATTAAGTAGGTACCTAGAATCTTATTTTTTTAATCTATTTTTTTTAAATTTCATTAACTAAATCAAATTATTTTTGAAACCAAATTGTGACATGTTTTTATGCTAGAGTAATGAACTTTTACGTTTTTTAGTTTTTTTTTCGTTTTACTTTTAATCTCTCGTTTTGTGATTTGTTTATTATGTTTTTAACATATTTTGAAATAAAGGTTTATATTATTATCTCGCTATTCATTTAAAAGGTACATTGTATCACTACATAGTATAAAACAAAGTCGCTTTTCGTGTCTGTCTGTCCCTATGTATGCTTAGATCTTTAAAACTACGCAGTGGATTTTGATGTGGTATTTTTTAATAGATAGAGTGATTCAAGAGAAAGGTTTATGTGTATAATACAAGCACAATATAGTAGAGGAACACTGTTGATTTTAGAGGTTTTTAATGCGATGTAATAAATAAACACAATTTTTCGCGCTTACATTGCAAACGCTGACTGAACCCTAAAAGATAGATCAAAATAATGTTTTACAGTATTGTACATCTTAAAAAGATTTACAAAAAAGTCCGCGATGGTATATGTCTATCTTTTAGGTATAACCCACAATAACCATTTTTTATTCTTTACTTTTTACGAGAAATAATGGCTTATTTACGAAACGATTTTAAGCAATACAGCATTAATCTTTATCCAATTAAGTACCTTAAATACATTGTGCATTTAATATAGATCAATATGGCCTTTTACAGCGTGTAATTTAAGTAAATATTTTCGAAGATATTACAGATTTAAAATGCAGGGACATAGCGGTTGCGGTAAATAACTTGATTCTTTCAAAGATTGATGCGCTGACGTAAATATATACTACTCGGTTACTTCCAGATTGGTCCCATTTTTTTCAAATCCAGTTCTGATAATGGAATACATGAGGAATCGAGGGAACTCCTCAAATATTCTAGGCACTATATAGTGGTTTTGGTATTTTCATCGAGAACTAAAGCATTTACAGTCAAAATTACTTTTTGACTGTTTGACATTTGATGAAGAGGAACTGATAAAGAAGACCAGAAATGACCAACGGAACTTCACCCTCACATAGATATCACAATAAAGATAGTTAAGTAACTATGACAATATAAATAAATAAATGGTTCTGAATAGTTATGTTGACAATGGTATCATCGAAGTGATCTGATGATAATGATGGAGCCGTAATGTAGGCACTGGAACTCCGTAATTAATCAATGTAACCTAGCCGTGTTTGGGCTTATTAAAATTGTCATGATATGCACTTTGGCTATAAGGTACTATCGAACCAACCTGATGATGGAGCCGGAAGGTGGATGGGGACTTCATAATAAAATAATGCATCCTAGCAGTGTTTGGGTTAATTCGGATTGTCATGAGAAATAGGTAATCTGGCTATAAGTGCATCACAACTAAAAAGTGTGAAATAAAAAACTATTTACAAAAAAAAAAATAACTGACTTCACTACAAAAAAAAAACAAATCACTAAAACGATCAAAATAAGTTTAATTTCGGAAGTCGGTGTTAAATAACAAGCAAACAATACCAGAAACACCGACTTCCGAAACTAAAGTTATTTTGATCGTTTTAGTGTTTTTAACCGAATTCAAAAAAAGGAGGAGGTTATCAATTCGGTTGAATGTTTTATTTTTTTGTGTGTTACCTCAGGACTCCGTCGTTTATGAACCGATTTGCATTTTTTTTTCCTCTTAAAGGAAATACTTCCAGATTGGCCCCATTTTTTTCAAAATCCAATTCTGATGATGGAATCCATGAAGAATCGAGGGAACTCCTCAAATATTATAGGCAATCATATAGTGATTTTGGTATTTTCATCGGGAACATAAGCATTTACAGTCAAAAAGTAACATTCAATGAAGTGGAACTGATGAAGAAGACCAGAATGGCCAACGGAACTTCATACTCACATAGATATCACAATGAAGACAGTTAAGCGACTATGACAATACAAATAAAACGGTTCTGAATAGTTATGTTGAAAATGGTATCATCGAAGTGACCTGATGATGATGATGGAGCCGGAAGATAGGCATCGGAACTCTGTAATTAATCAATGTATCCTAGCCGTGTTTGGGCTTGGGCACGCCACAATTATGGTGGTAAATCCACTCTTTGAGGCGTGGTTGGAAAGACCTCACGGCGTCCTCACCTTCCGCATGACGCAGGTTCTCACCGAACACGGTAAGTTCGGGAAGTTCCTGCACCGGATTCGTGCGGAAGCGACGCCCGGGTGTCACCACTGTGCGTGTAGACCGCCCGGAGGATACAGTGGAGCACACGGTGGAGGTGTGCCCCGCTTGAGCAGAGCAACGCCGTGTCCTTATGGAGGCGATCGGCGGCGGCGATCTCTCGCGCCGGGCCTTGGTACAGGCCATGGTCCGGAGCGAGGAGGAGTGGCAGGCGGTCGCCTCTTTCTGCGAAGCAGTAATGCTAGCAAAGGAGGCGGCCGATGGCGTGAGGCAACGGTCCTCACGCCCCAACCGCCGCCGTCGTCGACGGCGCGTTTTGTTCCACGCGCGCCTCAGAGAGATGTCAGCAAATCGTAGGGGCCCAGCAGGGTCTAAGCCTACTGGGGCCACGGGTAGTGTGAAAGTAAAACCCGGGGCCCTGGGACGAACTCAAAGAAGGAACAGGAGTGTGTTTTTAGTCAGTAAAAGTCTGACACTTTCTCTCGCCCCGCCCAAGAGCGGGATTTGTCATTAGATGATTTTGATGATGAAAAAAAAGCCGTGTTTGGGCTTATTAGAATTGTCATGAGATGCACTTTGGCTATAAGGTACTATCGAACTGATCTGATGATGGAGAAAGGTGGAACGAAGACACAGGAACGTCATAATAAAACAATGTAACCTAGCAGTGTTTGGGATTGAAATTGAATTCTAATACCATCGAATTTACCGTTCCAATATAAACGCCTACAATTTCCGCTAAAGTTATCTTTTGCAATGACCGGGGCGTATAAATCGCAGGGTTAAACTTTCAACGTACCAGGCTTAGATTTGAGCGTTGAATGTTTTTCACATGGCCAATTATATGTCGCTCTTTCAAGAGTAACCTCAAAAGAAAACATGTTTGTATTGACTAATGACAAAAAATCTGTGAACGTTGTGTACATAAAGACATTCTGTAGTATATTTAGTACTAACGACCCGCCCTGGTGTAATGCTGGACAAAACCGCATAAAAATCGAATGCGTAGTTTTAAAGATCTAAGCGTACATAGGGACAGACAGCGGGAAGCGACTTTATTTTATATACTATGAAGTGATCAGCATTGCACCCGTGCGAAGCCGGGGCGGGTCGCTAGTAGTATATAAAATAAAGTCGCTTCCCGCTGTCTGTCCCTATGTACGCTTAGATCTTTAAAACTACGCATTCGATTTTTATGCGGTTTTGTCCAGCATTACACCAGGGCGGGTCGTTAGTACTAAATATACTACAGAATGTCTTTATGTACACAACGTTCACAGATTTTTTGTCATTAGTCAATACAAACATGTTTTCTTTTGAGGTTACTCTTGAAAGAGCGACATATAATTGGCCATGTGAAAAACATTCAACGCTCAAATCTAAGCCTGGTACGTAGAAAGTTTAACCCTGCGATTTATACGCCCCGGTCATTGCAAAAGATAACTTTAGCGGAAATTGTAGGCGTTTATATTGGAACGGTAAATTCGATGGTATTAGAATTCAATTTCAATCCCAAACACTGCTAGGTTACATTGTTTTATTATGACGTTCCTGTGTCTTCGTTCCACCTTTCTCCATCATCAGATCAGTTCGATAGTACCTTATAGCCAAAGTGCATCTCATGACAATTCTAATAAGCCCAAACACGGCTTTTTTTTCATCATCAAAATCATCTAATGACAAATCCCGCTCTTGGGCGGGGCGAGAGAAAGTGTCAGACTTTTACTGACTAAAAACACACTCCTGTTCCTTCTTTGAGTTCGTCCCAGGGCCCCGGGTTTTACTTTCACACTACCCGTGGCCCCAGTAGGCTTAGACCCTGCTGGGCCCCTACGATTTGCTGACATCTCTCTGAGGCGCGCGTGGAACAAAACGCGCCGTCGACGACGGCGGCGGTTGGGGCGTGAGGACCGTTGCCTCACGCCATCGGCCGCCTCCTTTGCTAGCATTACTGCTTCGCAGAAAGAGGCGACCGCCTGCCACTCCTCCTCGCTCCGGACCATGGCCTGTACCAAGGCCCGGCGCGAGAGATCGCCGCCGCCGATCGCCTCCATAAGGACACGGCGTTGCTCTGCTCAAGCGGGGCACACCTCCACCGTGTGCTCCACTGTATCCTCCGGGCGGTCTACACGCACAGTGGTGACACCCGGGCGTCGCTTCCGCACGAATCCGGTGCAGGAACTTCCCGAACTTACCGTGTTCGGTGAGAACCTGCGTCATGCGGAAGGTGAGGACGCCGTGAGGTCTTTCCAACCACGCCTCAAAGAGTGGATTTACCACCATAATTGTGGCGTGCCCAAGCCCAAACACGGCTAGGATACATTGATTAATTACAGAGTTCCGATGCCTATCTTCCGGCTCCATCATCATCATCAGGTCACTTCGATGATACCATTTTCAACATAACTATTCAGAACCGTTTTATTTGTATTGTCATAGTCGCTTAACTGTCTTCATTGTGATATCTATGTGAGTATGAAGTTCCGTTGGCCATTCTGGTCTTCTTCATCAGTTCCACTTCATTGAATGTTACTTTTTGACTGTAAATGCTTATTCCCGATGAAAATACCAAAATCACTATATGATTGCCTATAATATTTGAGGACTTCCCTCGATTCTTCCTGGATTCCATCATCAGAATTGGATTTTGAAAAAAATGGGGCCAATCTGGAAGTATTTCCTTTAAGAGGAAAAAAAAAATCAAATCGGTTCATAAACGACGGAGTCCTGAGGTAACACACAAAAAAATAAAACATTCAACCGAATTGATAACCTCCTCCTTTTTTTGAATTCGGTTAAAAACACTAAAACGATCAAAATAACTTTAGTTTCGGAAGTCGGTGTTTCTGGTATTGTTTGCTTGTTATTTAACACCGACTTCCGAAATTAAACTTATTTTGATCGTTTTAGTGATTTGTTTTTTTTTTTGTAGTGAAGTCAGTTATTTTTTTTTTGTAAATAGTTTTTTATTTCACACTTTTTAGTTGTGATGCACTTATAGCCAGATTACCTATTTCTCATGACAATCCGAATTAACCCAAACACTGCTAGGATGCATTATTTTATTATGAAGTCCCCATCCACCTTCCGGCTCCATCATCAGGTTGGTTCGATAGTACCTTATAGCCAAAGTGCATATCATGACAATTTTAATAAGCCCAAACACGGCTAGGTTACATTGATTAATTACGGAGTTCCAGTGCCTACATTACGGCTCCATCATTATCATCAGATCACTTCGATGATACCATTGTCAACATAACTATTCAGAACCATTTATTTATTTATATTGTCATAGTTACTTAACTATCTTTATTGTGATATCTATGTGAGGGTGAAGTTCCGTTGGTCATTTCTGGTCTTCTTTATCAGTTCCTCTTCATCAAATGTCAAACAGTCAAAAAGTAATTTTGACTGTAAATGCTTTAGTTCTCGATGAAAATACCAAAACCACTATATAGTGCCTAGAATATTTGAGGAGTTCCCTCGATTCCTCATGTATTCCATTATCAGAACTGGATTTGAAAAAAATGGGACCAATCTGGAAGTAACCGAGTAGTATATATTTACGTCAGCGCATCAATCTTTGAAAGAATCAAGTTATTTACCGCAACCGCTATGTCCCTGCATTTTAAATCTGTAATATCTTCGAAAATATTTACTTAAATTACACGCTGTAAAAGGCCATATTGATCTATATTAAATGCACAATGTATTTAAGGTACTTAATTGGATAAAGATTAATGCTGTATTGCTTAAAATCGTTTCGTAAATAAGCCATTATTTCTCGTAAAAAGTAAAGAATAAAAAATGGTTATTGTGGGTTATACCTAAAAGATAGACATATACCATCGCGGACTTTTTTGTAAATCTTTTTAAGATGTACAATACTGTAAAACATTATTTTGATCTATCTTTTAGGGTTCAGTCAGCGTTTGCAATGTAAGCGCGAAAAATTGTGTTTATTTATGACATCGCATTAAAAACCTCTAAAATCAACAGTGTTCCTCTACTATATTGTGCTTGTATTATACACATAAACCTTTCTCTTGAATCACTCTATCTATTAAAAAATACCACATCAAAATCCACTGCGTAGTTTTAAAGATCTAAGCATACATAGGGACAGACAGACACGAAAAGCGACTTTGTTTTATACTATGTAGTGATGAAGTGATCAGCATTGCACCCGTGCGAAGCCGGGGCGGGTCGCTAGTAAATTATATTTTTAAATATTTAATTATAAAAAATAATAAAAAAAGAACAGTATCCCACCTCGATATCCGTGATCCCACCGGTATTGGGAACAGGGTCCAAGCTACCGCCGCGCGTCGCCGGTCACGAGTCAGGACTCCACATTATTTTGCCATCTGCTTGCGCCTTTTCCTAACTAAGTATATTTTTCTTTTTTTTTGATATGGGAAATCGTCCAATGACTTCTCTCGCTCTAGGTGGAGCGAGAGGACATGTCAAACTTTTACTGAATAAAACCACACCTGTGGCACACTTTTGGTATCCTTCACATTCTAGGACCACGCGAGTTTCCTTTTCAGAAATTTTCCGTTGTCCAAGCTGGCGTTGGCCCTGATGGTCCACTATGGTTTTGCTGACATCTCCTTGAGGTACGCGAGGAACACTACGAGTTGTTGACGATTCGGATTCGGTCCAGACGGTTTCCGGACGGCCGGACGGCGCGCTACCCATTGCTCGTCGTCCGATCCCAACTATGTTAGTGTTGGCGTTCAGTCTAACCAGATGCAGCCGAATACCAGTACTTTACATGGAGTGACTAGGCTGTCTGAACTCCACAACCCAGAAACTGGGTAACACGATACCCCCTGGCAAAGCTGGTTTCAGATTTTCTGGCTTCTGAAGTCATTCACGTAACGACTATCAAAGATGTATATAAATGACAGCCGGAACCAACTGCGTAACGTGCTTTCACTTGAAACTTGGTATGAAATACCGACTTCGATAAAGCTAGAACTACATTAGACCGACGCACACGTGTAACACACCTGCCCCCCTAGCCAAGTTACAACCGTTTCGTTTCAATTCTCTTTTCGTCGATCGCCTCGAGTCGGCCTCCGATTCCTTTGTTCTGACGTCATCTCAACGCTCAGTTACGTGGTCAGAACAAAGGAATCGGAGGCGTGGCAGACTCGAGGCGATCAACGAATAGAGAATCGAAATGAAACGGTTGTAACTTGGCTAGGGGGGCTGATTTGTATGTAGAACGACGTCGTGTGGCGGCGCGTGGCGTGGATCTAGTGTAGCTCTACAAGTCTCCATATAAAATGTATGGAGGCCGACGCGCCCAGATCGGCGTGTGTGGCACACGTGTGCGCGTAGCTTTTTTGTTTAAGCCTTGTTTTAGTATGAATAATTAAATTGTTTGCTATTATAATATGGATATACACATTCTAAAGTTTTTGTAGTATTTGGCAGCATCAATCTAACCGGCAAATTTCGCTGAGGTAGTTAATACTACAATAAAATTCTCAGCTCCACTAAATTCCACATATTGCCCACTTGCGAAGACACTTGAGATACAAAACTACACCAATTTTACACCACAATATCGACTAGGAATCAATTTGCGAATAATTAAAACAGCCGCTGTACTTCACTCGAAGAAATCCCACCAAAAACTTGACAAGCGTAGCTTAACCTCGAAGTTTGCACTTTGGGGATACTGTGACTATGCCGTCATATCAGTCGGCAGGCCTAAGACTGGGTCCGTAGCTGGTTGAGGAGCGTGTCGCGTGTGATATCTACTCCAGCCGGCAGGCATAAACCAGGTCCGTAGCTGGGTAGAATCA
Organism: Mythimna impura; assembly: GCA_905147345.3. Taxonomy (NCBI): domain Eukaryota; kingdom Metazoa; phylum Arthropoda; class Insecta; order Lepidoptera; family Noctuidae; genus Mythimna; species Mythimna impura. The sequence goes on along the minus strand of LR990346.1, from coordinate 23,920,522 downwards.
CGTCGGGGTCACCACTAGGTTGTTATTGTTTACCCGTCTGATCGTCTAAAAAGCTTAAATAGTTCTAGCTTTTATTAGAAGTCCGGACAACCCTGGCTTTGTAGCTGCCCAATAAGGTCCGGCCCTCATTATACGGCACAAAGCAACTGAAACACAAAGGGTGACCATTCAAGCGGCAACATGATTTGAAATAGTCAAGTACACGGTTCCAAGATTGATTGTTTCGCGGAAACTGTAGCTTTAGCCGATATTACGAGTAATTAATTGATTGATTAACACGCCGATGCTGGGATATTGAATTTAGAGGAACTGTTTATGTTTGTTCATGAAATTGCTTTGCTACATCCAAAAGTCACAAATTTATACGAATTTCAAAATACTGATTTACATCATTGCGAATGGTTCCAAATGGTCCGCTTTGTAGAACGTATATGTCACCACAATCCGACTGAACGTGAGGTAGCCTTATTACATTATGGCAACGTTTTTCAATCCGGCTCGCCTACTATAGTAAAACGGCGTGTTATACAATATGGCTGCATCATTAGCATAGCATAGCATAATTTTTTATGACTTTCGGTAACATTAATTTCGTGACTTTTACTAATAGACATTATAATTCATAAGCATTATGAAATTCGGACTTTTGAAAATCGGAACATCGGGAATAAAATATTTCAGAGTATTTGGATGTTCCCTTTTATGCTACGTAACTTACGTAGCTACGTAATAATCAATAAAAAACTGGGCAAGTCGAGTCGAACTCGCGCACTGAGGGTTCCGTATAAACTTGAAAGGTAAATTGCGATTTACGTATTAAAAAAAACTACTTACTAGATCTCGTTCAAACCAATTTTCGGTGGAAGTTTGCATGGTAATGTACATAATATATTTTTTTTAGTTTTATCATTCTCTTATTTCAGAAGTTACAGGGGTGGGGGGGTGAGCACACGTTTTATCACTTTGGAAGTGTATCTCGCGCAAACTATTCAGTATAGAAAAAAATGATATTAGTAACCTCAATATCATTTTTGAAGACCTATCCATATATGAAAAGATTGTTGAGTATCAGTTCTAAGTATGGGGAACCCCTAAAATTTATTGTTTTTTTTTTCTATTTTTGGGTGAAAATCTTAATGCGGTTCACAGAATACATCTAGGTACTTACCAAGTTTTAACAGTATAGTTCTTGTAGTTTGGGAAAAAAGTGTCTGTGACATATGGACGGACAGACAGACAAACATGACGAATCTATAAGGGTTCCGTTTTCTGTCATTTAGCTACGGAACCCTAAAAAGAAATGTTGGTACCTAGTAGTTCCTGGATAACTTGGGGGAAATCTTTATCTTTGCTTTGGGTTTTCCCTTAAGGAATTACTCTGTAGGAGCCTGGAGTTTGGAAGTTAGCGGTATAATACTCTCGTGCCACGTAAAACCGTTGTTCCTGCGCTTGATCTCTCCCCGGTCGTGTCGGATGGCCGTCCCGTCGGATTATGAGAGTAAAGGAACAGAGAGTAACCTACACCTGTGTTTGCGCTCTATAATAGCTGTTTAATTTGTATGCTTTTCAAATAGACCAATTACAGGCACTTTTGAATTTTCAAAATGTCGGTCAGTCAAAAAAGTGAATCTAAATTATCTCCTTGGTTCTCCTGCGGATATCTTCATTTCTGACGCGATCACGCAAGGAAACTCCGAGCATAGCCCTTTCCATTGCCCTTTGAGTGACTTTAAGCCTTCTGATGAGACCCACTGTAAGCGACCACGTTTCGGAGCCTTATCGCGCGGAGGCTATCTCTGTTGAGACCGTGATCAAAATTCGGTCGGGAGGATTATCTATACTTTACTTGTTATTCTCTCGTACAAAATAAATTTATTACCTAGCTATTTAATATCTGTATAGATACCTCAACCTTTCGAATACCGTAATTAGAGACACAATAGAAAGACAATGAGAGAGCGAACGCTTGGGGTTTAATGAATTAATAGCAAGGATTGACATATAAACGTTTCAAACATAATATGTAATTTATATAAGTTGAATATTTAAGTGAATTGAACAATTTTTAATAAATATTACATAATCATAATGTGATTCATGAATTTAATTGGATATTTTTAATTGACTTTTTGTAATTTTCTGTTATGGTTAGAATCAATTAAATATTAAATTTACGATTGCATGCAATTATCTAAACTATTATTTGTAATTATTGTTATAATCTGGCAAGAAATAAAAGGCTTTTTTATTTCATTATAGATACCTATTCCTTTTATTAATTCTCTAGCAAGCTTGATTCCAATAATTCTTTCTAGTTCTATTATCGTCTAATTAAATTATCTGAAATAGACGAAGCAAGTTCTTTGTCTTGATAACAAGAAATTCATGAAAAGAAAATTAAATAAGTTCTGGGAATAAAATACCTTCTACTTGAGTCAACACTTTGAAAGATTACCCGAATACCGAGTACCTACGTACCAGCAACAAAGACTAATTTATAGAAATTACTTTTAAATAGAATTGACTAAATACTTAGAATAAGTTTCGTCCTTAGACTAGGTACTAAAGAAAACTTTCCGTAAACAAAAACATAAAAATGTATGAAAGACAGTTCTACATCGCTATTTGTTGACACACTGCATTAAATCGTGACGCTGTGACGCGCATCACAACGTCACAGCCCTGAAATAACACACACCTACGTGTGACGAGATGTCACATGTCACATGCTTATAACAATGATTCACACAAACTTACGCAAAATACACATGCGTCTAATTGCGTCGCATTGGCCGGCGCCGACGATGCGAGCAGCGAGTTAGCGATCAAAATAAAACAGTTAATTGAATTTCCGAGAAACTCTATTTATATTTACAGGCATCTCATATACATACATCTCCATTAAGTTTACGACTTTTGCGCCCTTGAAATTCATCTGAGCATTTGAATGCGGCACAAACATGATTCGATGAAACAATAGCTAATTAAAAAGTAACAAAGGAAAACACGTTTAAGTTGAGGTACAGGTATCGGCACGGATCTTGAACGCTCGGCGAAAGAGTGGGGATCGCTTTGCGTACGCGTTTTATTTATTTTTTTAAACGTACACCTATTTTATTTTATTTTTTCTTTTACCTACTAGGTAGGTACTAGGTAAAAGAAAAAATAAAATAAAATAGGTTTACGCAAAGCGATCCCCACTCTTTCGCCGAGCGCTCAAGATCCGTGCCGATACCCGTACGTTTCTTAATGAGGTACTAGGTATATGTATATCTCCTGCCAATGTATGGACAGCTCTGAATCTTGATTTTGACAGTTGATGTCCAGGGTACCGTCATGCTACGTATAGTGCGTCAGACTAGCAGTCGGTGCGATTTTTTTTAGCTGGATTTTTTCGAGTGAAGGCATTGACATATATATTACTAGTGAAGGTCTGTGGCTGTTTTAATTATTTGCAAATTGATTCCTAGTGGATATTGTGATGTAAAATTGGTGTAGTTTTGTATCTCAAGTGTCTGCGCAACTGGACAATATGTCGAATTATTGAAACAGACGCAATCTCGGTAAAATGGAGCTGAGAATTTTATTGTAGTATTGACTAAAATGCGTTTTTTAATTCAAGATAATGATTTGACAAGTGCAAATGTCAAACTCCAGAAATATGTTGCCTGCTTTTTGATAAAAGTGATGTCTCCAAATTCGATTTTTTTTATATCGGTTCTTATAGTAATACAACCTTTAAGGAAAGTAGGACCAAGACACGATAGTGTTTGTTTATAGTAGAGTATAATATGAATTGAAGATTAAAATAATTAAATATATTCAAAAATATTAACATATTTTTTATACTCGGACTTTTACTTATACTAATAACTCACAAAACCGTTTTTACCCACGTCCGCTGCGGTTGCGGGCCTGCAGCTTCTGTAGAATGCTACAGGAATATGTATCCCGCTCCCCGCTGCACCGGCGGGCAACTAGTAGAATCGTGCGGGCAGCCTCGGCGGGTTGGGCCCGCACTCTTTGCGGTCGGTTAACACCCGCAGTGGCCTTCAGGGGGTAGAGAAATCCGATGCGAAATCCGAAAATCTTGATGCACCCACAACTTTACAGGCCTTCTTTTTTTAACTCTTCTGTGAAGTAAGTATAACGCAACAGTACAGCAGTTTATGCTTTAGAATTAAAAAAAAGTTATCATCATTCATCCAATGACTTCTCCCGGTCTGGGCGGAGCTGGAGGTCGTGTCCAGACTTTTACTGCCTAAAACCACATCGGCCCTATTGAGCTCCTACGGTTTGCTGACATCTCTTTTAGTTTAGGAGCGCGTGGATCACTAAGCGCTATTGACGACTGGGGCTCAGTCCCGGCAATTACCGGACTGCCGGGCGGCAAGCTAATCATTGCTCGACGTCGGTATTGACATTGTGGTAGTCGGGGTTGGGGTCTCGGCGACTGACGCGTAAAGATATCGTTTCCTCACCCGTGCAGCCTCCTCCTTCACTACCATTACTGCTTCGCAGAAGGAGGCGACCCCCTGCCATTCCTCCTCGCTCCGGACTATGGCCTGTACCAGGACCCAGCGCGAGAGGTCGCTGCCACCTATTGCCTTCACGAGGACACGGCGGTGCTCCGCCCAAGTGGGACACACCTCCACAGTATGCTCCACCGTGTCTTCGGGGCGGTCCACACAGTGGTGACCTCCCGAATCCGATGTAGGAACTTCCCGAACTGACCATATCCAGTGAGGACTTGCTTCATGCGGAAGGTGAGGACGCCGTGACGCCTCTCCAGTCACTTCTCAAAGAGGGGACTGACCGTCATGATTATGGCGTGCCCATTGGTCGTCAAGCTGTGAATTTACATGTCTGCATTGCAAGAAACCGACACTCAATTCGTTTATCGCTACAACTTTATTAGAGATCCATGCGAAAATAGTATAAAAAGAGGACTTATGATTGTTTAATTTTAACTATTATTTAGTTTTCAAACCGAAGTCCTTGTTAACACTACGCAAAAATATCACTTTGAGTAATTCTATATATTTGTGGGTTTGGTAATAACAAATCGAGACGAAAAAAATTAAATGACGCAGCTTTTGCTAGTCTTTCAGTTCTTAGGTTTAAATTATATTTTATTTTATGAGTTAGACATTTGCATCTATCAATTTACCTTCAGAAAATACAAAACCTGACCATAATTAGTTGCATTTTAAAACGAAATTATTTTTACGAATATTTTCGGTTTTAAGCTATTGCATAGCTTCTATCGAGGGCCTTGAGCGCGGGGACCGAATCCAGAAATTCCGTAACGAAAAAAACCTCACGCTCCCCACTCCGACGGGCACGGAGGTGTGGCTTGAAGGCCGACAGAGACCGAACACCTATTTTAGAAAAGTCGTTAACAACCTGTGTGGCGCATTGGTACAGCGTTCTACCTATGTTATCATCGTGCCTCGAGTTCAAATCTCGGTCAAACAAAATAGTCTTTTTGTATTATAATAGATTATAGTAATGTTCTATGATAACAACTGAACATACTTGTAGCAATTTATGAAGTAAACAAGAAAAAAAAAAATTTTTTTTTGCTTTTTTTTGCTTTTGCTTTTTTTTAAGCTATTGCATAGCTTCTCCAGAAATTCCGTTCATGCTATGCAATAGCTTTACCGCGGCAGTCCCCGAGTGCCACACGTATTTTTTTTTTTGTTCAATATCGGTTGCGGTACCTCACTATTTATGAAATGGAAAAAACATGCAACATTCGAATTGTCAAATCATTATCTCTAATTAAAAAACAGATTTTACCTCAGCGAAGCTTGCTGAGAAGGCTGATTCGATTCATTTGCTGACATATACCTGCAAAAACATTAACACGTATTCTAATGAAACTCAAAAAAGATAAATTATTTATTACTGATGACGAGGCGGTATGATCTAAGATCAATGATCAAGTGAGGTGGACTTCCCAAATGAGGTGAAAAAAAAAGAAAAACAGTCGGTGCGATGCGCAATAACAAACCATTTTATCGACTGGTTTGCCTCGATTCTCCTAATCGATATGTTTTGAACAGTCAATTCAATTGAAATCATCATAACACGACTCGTTTATTTAAAAACATTTGTCTGTTATTGTTACATAGTTTCTTGATGATGCTTTCGTACGTTCATCAAATGGAATTTGCCATTTCGTTCTTATTACAAATTAGAGGCACACCAATTTTTTGAATGGCGGGTCAATGAAATTGCTGGCGAATGATTCCATTTCATTATCATCATCATAATTTCAGCCAAAAGACGTCCACTGTTGGACATAGTCCTCCCCCAAGCGTCGCCACAATGACCGATTCTGTGCGTCTTGCATCCACCCCATTCCTGCGACTCTCACCAGGTCGTCGGCCCACCTTGTGGGAGGCCTCCTACGCTGCGTTTTCCGGTGCGCGGTCGCCACTCTAGAACCTTTCGGCCCCATCGACCATCCGTTCTACGAGCAATGTGCCCTGCCCACTGCCACTTAAGTTTAGCGATTCTTCGGGTTATGTCGGCGACCGTGGTTCTCCTGCGGATATATTCATTCCTGATGCGATCACGCAAGGAAACTCCGAGCATAGCCCTTTCTATTGCCCTTTGGGTGACTGTAAACCTTCTGATGAGGCCCATTGTAAACGATCATGTTTTAGTTCCATATGTCATCACTGGCAACACGCACTAGTTATATACTTTCGTCTTGAGGCACTGGTATGTTGGACGAGAAGATACCGCGCAGCTTCCCGAACGCTGCCCAGCCGAGTCGGATTCGACGATTGACCTCTTTCTCAAAGTTAGACTTACCCAACTGGATTGTCTGTCCCAGGTAAACGTAATCGTCTACAACTTCTAGTGCAGAGTCTCTGATCTTGATCGGAGTGGGTGCTACATGGTTATTTACCATGACTTTGGTTTGTCCGTAGATCCAATGATTCCAATTACAAGAACTAATGAAGTAGTATTTTAGATTAAAATAAGGAAAGTGTTTCGGATATTCCAAAAACCAAAACTATAAAGAACAGCTATTTCCCACCTCACCAAAAAAATGCCCAACTGTCTTTCAAGTTTCCTCTCTACTGATTAAATATTATTGACTGGCCTGTTGGTCTAGTGGTTAGTGGCTCTGACTGCTATGCCGGAGGTCGTGGGTTCGATTCCCACCTAAGACAAATGTTTGTGTGATGAGCACGATCATTTGTTCTGTGTCTGGGTGTAATTTATCTATAATATGTATGTACCTATTTAGAAATCTATAAGTATTGTTATCAGTTTTCTAGTACTCATTACACAAGCTTTGCTTAATTTGGGACTACATGGCGTTGTATGAAAGTTGTGGAATACTATTATTATTCATGTATTCATTTTTATTGATATAATACAGTTGAGTGAGCAGTGGTGGCCGAGTGGTAACGGCCCTAACTTACGAATTGTTGGTCGCAGGTTCAAACCCAGCCAGGCGCATTACTTTGTGTAATTTATATCATCACCACTGCTCTCAAAACGGTGAAGGAAAACATCGTGAGGAAACCGGCATGTCCCAGAACCAAAAATTCGAAGACATGTGACATCCACCAACCCGCACTGGGCCCGCGTGGTGGATTACGGCCCATTCCCTCTCCTAGAGAGAGGAGGCCTGAGTCCCAGCAGTGGGAACATTAAAAGGCTGAATATGTATACATGAATATGTATGTATATTCATTTTTATTTACATGTAAATCGTATTTTTGAATATTTTAGTCAAAATCTATTATTATTTATTAACTAGGTGGTGCTCGCGACTTCGTCCGCGTCAGACTCGTAAAACAGCACAATGCCATTTGGTTACAAAATAAAAAACGCGTGGAGCCCAATTTTTTTTCTACAATAAAAGCTTCAGTTACTCCTTATAACATCAGCTATCTACCAGTGAAAGTTTCGTCGAAGTTGGTCTAGTCGTTTCAGAGATTATCCGGGACAAACAGACAGATAGGCACATAGACAAAAATGTTAAAATTGCATTTTTGATAAAAGTATCGAATATAATTATTTTGATATTACAAACAAACACACTCTAATTTAATTTATATGTACACTCTATAATCTGCCGGCGGCTCCACTCGCGTTAAACTCCAAACAAACTTTGTTCCCCAATTAAATTTCATCCCCTTAGGGTGCGAATTGTGGAAAATCCCCTCTCTTAGTGCTCGCCTACGTCACATAACGAAACCTTGTGAATTCCACACTCTTAATCCCAGTAGTTTCAGTTGTGTTGATCAAACTACGGTGGAAATGTGGTGAATTATAAAAATTTACGGTGCCTATTGTAACCACAAAAATTTTATCGACTATTATACAGCTTCAAAAGCTTACACAATCGCAATTTTAAAAGTATCGATACAATAACATCTGTCAAAACGTGTTACGGTGGCTATCAAAGGCACCAGTGGCTAATGACGTCACTGCAGTTGGTCACTGAAGATAGGCAATACGAAACTAGCTGTTTGACAGTTCAATGATGCACATTGTTAACAAGTGATCATCACTTGAACTGTCAACAGAGTTACGCAATAGCCCCGCTGGACTTGACTTCCTTTCAAAGTTCAACAAAAAGCTTTGGCCGGAACCCTCGCTTGCAAATATTATCTATTAAGGCTGGCCTCATACATCCGGAAGGGCTCTCTGGATTCATAATCTGAATTCATATTATTAATTTAGAAAGACCGGAATACCATACAATATCAGTATGCTCCTCACATATTCTGATATTTTCAGATTATGAATTTCTCATATCGATCTGTAAGAATGGTCATACTTAAGAGCGTTCTGAATTTCGGATCGGAATGTTAAGATTATGATTTCATAACGCACGTATTCTCATTTCTCATATATTTTAATAGAGCGGCACACACATACCCGGCCGGCACCATACACATGTGATATTGCTGAATGGCTGGGACGAAATTTGCTCACACTGAACATATCTAAAACTAACTACATATGTTTCAGTGTGAGCAATCGTACACAACCCGGTATTGATTTTAAACTTAAAGTTCACCTATGCGATGCTGGAAGACACTCAAACTGCAGCTGCTCAACCATAAACAGAGTAACTCATATCAAATATTTGGGTATTATCGTCGATCATAGATTATCTTGGCATCCCCACATTGATCAAGTTGCTAACAGAATCAGAAAATTAAGCTGGATTTTCAGGACACTTAGACATATTATACCTATAAATGTATGTACTCCCTCAGGCAGGAACAAAAATTTCCTAAATATGATATATTTAGCGCTTGCACAATCAGTATTGCTATACTGCATCCCTATTTGGGGGGGGGCTTCAGAAACAAAATTTTTAGAATTAGAGCGAGCACAACGGGCTCTCATTAAGTGCATGTATTTTAAAAAACGGAGATATTGTACTGAAAAACTTTACCAAATCAGTAACCTTCTAACGGTCCGGAAGCTTTACATTACTCAAGTTGTTCTCACAACTCATAAATCACTAACCTATGACCCCAGAGTATTGGCTAGAAGAAGAAAAGACATTATATTAAAAATACCACAAACAAAAACACGATTTGCTAGTATTCAACTTTGTAAACGATCTGCTCAGCTTTATAATGCTATTAATAAACACGTTTACATCTACCCTAAGAATTGTTATGAATGCAAAAATACACTAACGGATTGGATAGGAAAGCTAACCTATGGTGAGGCTGAATCACTACAACAGACATACTAAGACTATACACCTTCACATACATACACACACACACTCATTACACACACCCACACACACTCATTACACACACCCACCCTCATTCACTCAATTCACTTTGTTTTAATTATGTACTCGTATTGTATAGTTTACACTTCTTGTTTTTGAAGGAGCGGAGTCTCCTAATACAGGCATCTTTTGCTTAAAAGGAGGCTCCAATCTCAAATTTGTTGTACGTATAAGGTTATCAAATAAACTATTATTATTACATTTATTTATATTTCAATACATATTTTATACATTTTTAAATATTTCCTTAAAAAAACATATTAAAAAAAACATTTAAAAATATAAAAAATAGTAGCCCACCGGCATCGGGAACAGGGTCCAAGCTACCGGTGGTCAGGGCTCCTGAGAGAGGAACCTCCGGACAATACGCGCCGTGTCTAAGAGTACTGCTTTCTGGATCAAGCCCTTGATCCAACTGCCTAACGAGAGCCTCCTTAGATGTTGATCGAGGCTCTTTGATATTAATCCATTGGCCGTCACGACTATCGGTACAATGACTGCTGTATCCACTTCCCACATGTCGACAACCTCGCGAGCCAAGTCAAGATACTTAGTTTGCTTATCTTTCTCAGCTTTCACGAGATTGTCGTCATGAGGGACCGCTATATCAACAATCACTGTACGACGCTCTAGTCGATCTATCACCACTATATCAGGCTTATTGGCAGCAATAGTCCTGTCAGTGATGATAGATCGATCCCAATACAACGTGATACTGCCATTGTCGAGAACTGGGTCGGGCACATACTTATAGTACGGTACTTCTGATTCCACAAGATTGTATTTAAGAGCAAGTTGCTGGTGAATAATCTTGGCTACGAGGTTGTGTCTATGCAAATAGTCTCCGTTGGCTAGGTGAGAACACCCAGAAATAATGTGTCGGATTGATTCCCCGGGCCGGTGGCATGCCCGACAGATGTCAGCCGTACCGTCCTTCACAATATATTTCCGGTAGTTGTTCGTCATCACAACTTCGTCCATTATCGCACAGACAAAACCTTCGGTTTCCCCGAAGAGGTCACCAAAGCGCAGCCAGGATACAGACGCTAATAGGTCTACATCGGGTCCATGTAGAGCCCGGTAAAAGCGTCCGTGAAGCTCCTTACTCTGCCATACTTCCCTGCGGTCATTAGTATCCAGTATTATATTATTATTATTATTATTATTATTATTATTATTATTATTTTTATATATTTTATTTATCTCAGGACCCTGAGGTCCTGGACCTTTGGGAGGCGTACGAGGAGCCGAAGCCAACTCGCAGAGGCCCTTTAGATAATTATAAAGGAACATGATATCAACCGACGATTATCCCTGTACGCGCTATGCTAGTGCACCCAAGGACAACCCCCGGTTATTGAAAAACTGTTGCGACATATGGAGAACAAAGATAATAGGGCTATGGTTTTTGGAGTCTTAAGTGGACTGGTAACATGGAACTATGTCAAGACTATGGCCCCTGCCTGAACAACGTTATTAATATGCATCGAAAAAAGGCAGGGGGTGACTTGCACACTCAATAAATGGGCCCCCAAAAAACGGCCGCTAGCACGAAGTGGCGTAGCAACAAGAGGGCAACATATCCTGAGGTGCTTGAGGAGTGGAGAGGTATACCACGGCTATCAGGACAATCCCGGAAGTACGGTCAAGATCCCTACCAGCACCTTACTGGATTATACATCCTTCTCCCGAGCACGTTTGCTCTTGCGAATCTCCACTCAAGCCAGCCAATAAAGGCAAGAGAGAGGTGGGAGCTCAGTTCCTCGTCAGTGTTCACTACGGCCGGCCAATAAAGGCAAGCCGGAGATGATGATGAGATGTTATTATTATTATTATTATTATTATTATTATACCGGAATCAGATTATGGATTTTTGGAGGTATGCGGAACAGAGAGTAAAGTCCCGCAAACCTCCGTTGAAAAGGAAGGATCCTCCGGCCAGACGGGTGTTATGTCTGGTGGGCAACTGCCCGATAGATGATTTTTGGACTGTTCTATATGTTCTAATCGCGCGGAGAACATTGATTGCGCGATGCAGGATTAGTTCTTATGTGACGCCATTAGTCATCAATCATGTCGCTACAGATTATTTCAGTTGACACTATCAAAAGCTATGCGATAAGTACTAAGTAATTCTTCTTCCATAAAGACGTTTGCATGTGCCGGCAATCACGACACTACTGATCAATTTGAATTTTTAAGATTTGTGTGAGGCATGAATTTAGATTATTTTTAGATTATGAATCCAGAGAGCCATTCCGGACGTATGAGGCCAGCCTAATGGTCCAGCAACCGTGAGAGCATTACATTATAATGTCTGGAAATCGTTCACTGATGCGCGTTATCACATTTTTGTTGAAGTAAATGGAAATATAGAATATTCAAGTTAACGTCTTCATCGTACTGTGGCGTAAAAACAAACATATATACATCGCTGTTTGGCGTGGTAGGAATGTGCAGAAGGCGAATGGTTTTTTTGCGAACAATCCCGCAGGAAATTTCTGAAAGGGTCCTAGAACACAAAGGATGGATTTTTTTAGATGGGATATCATTTAATAACTTTTCGCGCCCTAGGGTGGGGCGCGAGTACGTGTCAGACTTTTATTGACTAAACCCACTCTTATGTACCCTTCTTTGCCTTGCGTCCCGGGATCCCGGGGTTCCTTTTCGGACGACCCATGGCCCTAACATAAAGGATGGATAAGAATTAAATAAAATAATAATTAAATTTTATTATTGAGTTTTTGTAGGTATGCGGAATAGAGTGTAAAGTCTAAGAATAAGAAATAGTACCCAGTACTTAGAAAAAACTTAGTAACTACAACCGGCTCTTGACATTTTGGGGGCTGAGTCACCCGCGTCCGTAGGAGAATACCCATTGTAAGTCCCTACACGTGGTCCCTGGGTGGTGCTAATCAGGTGACATTTACTGGTGGTAGGTTTCGACCGCTGGCTTGCGACCACCCACTGGGCAAAGACGTACCGCCAAGCGGCCTAGCCGTGTTCCGGTACGATGCTCAGTGTAGCCAAATTAGAGGAGTTGGGTCGAAGTGGTGGTTCCATTGCAGGCAGACCGACCTGGCCCACACTGGTGTGGAGGTATCGGGAGACTAGTCGCGGAGGGTAGCGGGATCCGAGGCACGGTGCGCCGCTGGCCGACCGCAGGTAGTTGGGGGCCCAAGTAATGTACCAGCCACACATGAAAGGCTGCCCCGCCAACTGTCGAAAAATCCCGGGATGCGCCATCGTGCTGGTTGGCGACCAGAGGAGAGGGCCCGATGGACACTCCCGGGGGGGCTCGGGCGTCCCCGCAGTCTCCGGACTAGTACCCCAATGATGCCGTCCTATCAGTGCTTGCCTGAAGGATAGCAGCGTGAAACCCCATCTCACTTCCTTCTCCTCTCCTTCATTCACTCTTATCACACATAATGACAAAGATTAAAAAGAGAACAGTTAAACAGCGGCAGCACTCCCTCTCTCTTAAAGTGCACCTCAGTAATATCCGAGGACTGCACTCAAATCTCGTCGCAGTCCACCACCATCTGGAGACTGAGAAACCTGCTCTTTTTTTTCTTTCGGAGACGCAGATCAGTAGTCCGTCAGACGTGTCGTACTTATCTTACCCAGGGTTTACCCTGGAGCACCATTTTAAACCACGCGCGGGTGTATGTATGTATGCCCGGGATGACATCTGCTATCGGCGTCTCCGCAATCTTGAGGACTCCAGGTACTCCACGCTTTGGGCTTTGGTGGACACTGGCATAGATCAAATTGTCTATGCTTGTGTCTACCGTTCGCACAGTGGTGATCAGGAGACAACCAGGCTCGCACAGCACCTTAGTGAGGCGGCGGATGTGGCTCAGCAGCGGTACCCTTCTGCCCAATTGGTGATACTGGGGGATTTCAATGCCCACCATCAGGAGTGGCTCTTCCCATACCAGTGCACAGACCATGCTGGGCGAGAGACGCGGAAGCTAGCGCTAGCGTTAAATCTCACCCAGCTGGTCCAGGGGGCTACAAGGGTGCCGGATGTTGAGTCACACATGGCCAATTGCTTGGACCTTCTATTGACTACAGATCCGGACCGGTACTCAGTGTCGATATCTTCACCAATAGGTAGTTCCGACCATTGTCTGGTGAAATCTGTATCCGTCTATTCCCCGCCCGATCCCAGCCCAAGAGGCACCCGGCGGGTTTGGCGATACAAGTCAGCAGATTGGGATGGTATGCGTTCTTTCTTCGCATGCTATCCTTGGCAGCCTACTTGCTTCTCTTCCGCTGATCCGTCGTTGTGCGCGGACGCAGTGTCGGATGTGTTGCGTCGGGGGATGGAATATTACATTCCATTCTCTGATGTAACAATGTCTGACAAGGTTCGACCTTGGTTTGGCGCCGAATGTAATCGCGCTGAAGCGCTTAAACATACGGCATACCAAGAATGGGTCGACGCTCGTAGGCGCAAGGCAAGTGACGTGACTCAAAAAAAGAGAGCCTATAATAGGGCTGCCAAATCCTGCAAGAAGGTGATGCGGAGGTCTCGGTTTGACCACATTAGCCGAATTGGGAACAAACTTGCTTCATACCCAGCAGGTAGTAAAGCGTTTTGGTCCCTGGCTAAATCTGTTGAATCGAACTTCTGCCGTCCCTCACTACCACCACTGCTGAAACCCGATGGGTCGCTGGCCCACACCGCTGAGGAGAAAGCAAATCTATTTGCCTCTCTTTTTGCGGAATCTTCACGTCTTGATTCCGGTAACGCGCGGCCCCCTGCCTTTCCTGAGCGATGCGAGACGACTATGGCAGACATACGCATCCATCAGAAGGACGTCCGTAGGGTGCTACGTAACCTTGACGTGAACAAAGCCAGTGGTCCCGACGGGATACCAGCAATTGTTTTAAAAACTTGTGCGCCTGAACTGTCTCCGATCCTGACACGCTTATTTCGTCTTTCGTTTGAGGCTGGAAAAGTACCGATGGCTTGGAAGCAAGCTAACGTGCAACCCGTGCCCAAGAAGGGTAGTCGGGCTGACCCTGCTAATTACAGACCTATCTCGGTAACGTCCATTCTCTGCAAGAGTATGGAACGAGTGATCAATAATAAGCTCCTGGCATACCTAGAAGCTAATGACATCCTCAGTGATCGTCAATACGGCTTTCGCCGAAATCGGTCAACTGGGGATCTTCTAGCGTATGCCATTCACATCTGGAGCGAGGCCATCGAGAAGCATGGGGAAGCACTTGCAGTCTCCCTTGATATCTCGAAGGCCTTTGACAGGGTCTGGCATGATAGCCTTATTGCTAAGCTTCCTTCCTTCGGTCTGCCCACTGGTCTGTGTGACTGGATCGCAGACTTCTTGAGGGGGCGATCCATCCGAGTGGTTATTGATGGCTGCTCGTCCGGTCAAATGGAAATTAATGCCGGGGTCCCTCAGGGGTCGGTACTCTCGGCAACACTGTTCTTGCTGCACATAAACGACCTTCTTAAACCCGGTACCTTTGGGTATGCAGACGATAGCACTGTTGCTGAGAGATACGTGTCTGATGCACGTGCTAGTGGGTCACAGATCCAGTCTTTCCGAGAGGCTATGGTTGAACGCTTGAACTTTTCCTTGAAGGCAGTATCCGACTGGGGCGATGCCAATCTGGTCTAGTTCAATGCTGCTAAAACCCAGGCGTGTCTTTTTTCCGCCAAACGGAGCCAATTCCACCCGGCTCCATCACTCCGGGGTGTAACCGTGCCGATAACCAGTGACCTTGAGCTTCTTGGGGTAACGTTGTCATCTACCCTCAATTTCGGCTCTTTCATCGAGGCTAAAGCTCAACAGGCTGCCAAAAAATTGGGGATCTTGGCCAAGGTGAGACAGTACTTCACGCCGGAACAGCTGCTCAAACTTTATCAAGCGCAAGTTCGATCGTGTATGGAATACTGCTCTCATCTTTGGCATGGGTCTGCCAAATACCAGCTTGATGCTCTGGAGTCGATTGAGAAGCGAGCCAAGAGAATCATCGGTGATGATGCACTTGTCGAATCAAAACTCCAAAGCCTTGAACATCGACGCCGAGTTGCTGGCCTGTCGGTTTTCTATCGATTACACTTCGGGGAGTGTGCGTTGGAATTGCACAATTTAATTCCACCAAGTCCGTTCCATCATCGGACCACTAGACGTACGGCGTTGCGCCATCGGTACATGGTGGACATCCCACCCATACGTACAAAGCGTTTTGGGAACACATTCATAATGCGTACAGCTAAGGAGTGGAATTCCCTGCCCGAGTCTGTGTTCCCTGATAGCTACAACCTAGGGGTCTATAAGTCAAGAGTGAATAGGTTACTTCTAGGCAAGCGTGCTCCATCGTCGGCCACATCATCGCTTACCATCAGGTGAGATGGTGGTCAAACGCGAGCCTATCAATAATAATAAAAAAAAAAAACATAAATTGCCACGTTAATACTTACTTACCAAATCTTCAAAAGTGCGTACTTGGGGTAGTTCATTCCAACACATTCATAATGCGTACAGCTAAGGAGTGGAATTCCCTGCCGGAGTCTGTGTTTCCTGATAGCTACAACCTAGGGGTCTTTAAGTCAAGAGTGAATAGGTTACTTCTAGGCAAGCGTGCTCCATCGTCGGCCACATCATCGCTTACCATCAGGTGAGATAGTGGTCAAACGCGAGCCTATCAATAATAATAATAATAAAAAATAAAAAAAGTTCAGTCTTTGAGCTATACCCTGGATAGGCCTACTGCACTCACATTTGGTATCAGACGGGGCTCTAAAGCCACATTTCAGCAGGTTATGTCGTGTTGTTGGTTGTTGGAACCATAAAGGCTGAGAAATGTTGGCACCATTTCACATGTTGGTGGAAATAGTGGATGTTCTGTAAGCCGTGTTTGTCGTGGTTGTCGGGTGTGAGCCGTACCAGGAAGGCGAGCTGGGTCGGTATTGTGCGGCCGACGTTGTTCCACGAAGACGTGCGCATCGGCGCGGGCGCAGGCTTTCTACGAGCGAGCGGTAGTATAGTGGGCGCATGGAGAAATGACTCCGTACCTACTTGTAATGTTTCTTCAGCTCTTCGTGGAATGAAATCTGTGTAATTTACATGATGATGACAATCGTTTGGCTTATTGAGATGTCCACATCTCAGATAGTTACTTAGATGGAATTACGCACGTGAAACTTTGTACGTCATACAGAATTTGCGTCCTTGCATCGGGTGCGTCATACATAAGTGTTGGTAAAACTGTGAGATTTTCTTTAATAATGAAATGTGGGCTTTTCAATTCCTGCAGCCCCACCACAGAGCAAAATCCTATTTTGAATCCTCTCTATTAAAAGTTGCTAAGGACCCGTTCTTTTTGAGGCCCCCCAACTCCGAGCTGTTGCTAGCCATAAATACTCTAAGCTTCCACATATCGATTAATTGGTATCGAGGATACGTCAACCCTTGACATACAGGTTGCCCTAGTTCAGAGATTGAGACCACATTGATGTAATATATATTGAAGTAGTAGAATGTTCTATTGGTTTCTTTTTTTTTTATCTTTTAGTTAGTTCTTAAGGGCTTTTATTTTTATTTAGTGTTTAATAGTGATAGTAGTGTTTTTTTTTTTAATATGGAAAGTGCTAGTTTAATATATCAAATAAATGGTTATAAATATACTGTAGAAAAAAAATATTATACATTTTAGCCATTTTTGATATATCGATGAGAATCTTAACCGAGTCTTTCAAAATGTACCTATTTCGATTCCACGGCCAATCCTCACCGCTCCGACTACAACACCGGGCGGTATTCGCCGCGTGCAATCTGTGCGTACAGATGGCCTGCGCCCGCGCTTATTCTCCGACATTTATAATGGCATGAATGTTACCGAGAACATCAGTAAATAATTTATCAAGCTTAATGTATATTTCAATCTCGTTGGAATTGTTAATAGCATTTCCATATCTGCGTGTTTCATCTTTGGAAAGTTGTGTTTCCTTATTCGTTTGTCCCACTTGGTCATTTACGGGAATTCCGTCACCATCCACAATGACATCAGTTTTAGGCGTCATGGTCTTCACGTAGACGGTACCAAGTACAAATAGTGTTTCCTAAGAAGAGGTATTTTTCCTGCTTCGCGTACTTCCTTAATACTAGTTATTGAAATAGATACTTTTCTGGAATGACCACCTTCAGCTCATCTTAGATGGTGACCTGTAATGTCTCAGCTGTAGGTATTGGATTTATTACTGAACTAGCCGGTGCCCGCGACTTTGTACTCGTCAGATTCGTAAAAGAGCACGATACCATTTGGTTACATTTTCTATTTTTTTTTGCACGGAACACTATTTTTTTTTCTAAAATGAAAGTAGCCTAACTTACTCCTTATAACATCAGCTAACTACCACTGAAAGTTCCGCCAAAATCAGTCGGAAATAAGCCGAAATAATAAACAGTCAGACAGACAAAAATGTAAAAAACTGCATTTTTAATGTTCCGTAGCCAAATGGCAAAAAAACGGAACCCTTATAGATTCGTCATGTCTGTCTGTCTGTCCGTCCGTATGTCACAGCCACTTTTTTCCGAAACTATAAGAACTATACTGTTGAAACTTGGTAAGTAGATGTATTCTGTGAACCGCATTAAGATTTTTACACAAAAATAGAATAAAAACAATAAATTTTGGGGATCCCCATACTTAGAACTGAAACTCAAAAATTTTTTTTTCATCAAACCCATACGTGTGGGGTATCTATGGATAGGTCTTCAAAAATGATATTGAGGTTTCTAATTTCATTTTTTTTCTAAACTGAATAGTTTGCGCGAGAGACACTTCCAAAGTGGTAAAATGTGTCCCCCCCCCGTAACTTCTAAAATAAGAGAATGATAAAACTAAAAAAAAATATATGGTGCCATGCAAACTTCCACCGAAAATTGGTTTGAACGAGATCTAGTTAGTAGTTTTTTTTTTAATACGTCATAAATAGTAAACCGCAATTTACCTTTCAAGTTTGTACGGAACCCTCAGTGCGTGAGACCGACTCGCACTTGCCCAATTTTTGTTATTATAGGCATCGAATTTACTTTATTTTAATATTCATTCAGAACGCTAAAAAATGTTATTTTGATATTACAAACAGGCCCTTTAATTTTATATAGGTGTAAATATAGATGTATACCTATATAGGGTGACTGGTAATTAATTAGTGTACGATACTTAAACACGTGATTGTGCACATGATAACCAACAACTTTTACTATGGGAACAAACCTGAAATTGCGAAAAAAAAATCAGCTGTTCAATACATTTATGTTTGCCTAATGTACTGAACAGCTGATATTTTTTCGCGATTTCGGCTTTGTTCCCATACTAAAAATTGTTTGTTATCATGAGCACAATCACGTGTTTAAGTATCGTACACTAATTGCCAGTCACCCTATATGTCGTGGCAAAATCTTAGAAATTGATCACTTTATGAAAGGAAGATAAGTATGTCAAGTTTGTTTACATTTAGTTAATTACCCAAACAGATGGAATATAGGCCATATCGCCATACTGTAGAACCGAAATGGATTGTATTTTCAGTAGCCTATCTTCACCCTCCTGATTGTTTGTAAAGCAGTCTATTACCCGTCGAACGCCTACGATCTGTCTACGTAGACTTGTCTAACTCTGCCCTTGTTTATTTTAACTTCAGCACTTACTAGAATATTTCCCACAGATATTAAATATTCTAAAAGTGTTTGAACAACCCCAATTTCAACGTTAGTTCATAAAATAATGTAAATTTTGAAATATAGTTTTAACAAATGATTATTGAGATAGATATTATTTCTAGAAACAATTCCATTTAGTAGAATTAAGTCATTTTCTTTTTAGGGTTCCCCACTTAAAAGTTTTTGGTGGTTGTTGCCCTGGGAAACTTAAGTTTTCCCAGGGCAACAATGATATTTTTATTTTAAACAACGATATTACCTATTACGTGTGCCTTCAGTAGTTTACTTCAAATGTGGAAAATGGCTGGATTCCTCACACGGACAGTTTAGTTGAGCAGTGTTAACCCTGAGTTAACGGTCCCTACTAGGGAATCCAATCCCGCATGCGTGGGATTCCGCAAACTTGGGTTAACAAGGTCAAGTTAACGGAAAAAAAAAGATACGGCCGTTTATGACGCAAAAAACGTATATTACGACACCCTCAAGGAAATCAAAATTCATAGGGTACTTCCCGTTGACCTAGAATCCTGAAATCTGGCATGAAGCAGGGTCTCATAGCACAAGTATAGGAAAAAAAATGAAAACTGTAAATTTGTAATTGCTTACGTCACAAAAAAAAACTTTTTTTGGGATTCGGAAAAATCTTCGTAACTCAATTCGGGAATCAAAGTGTTTTGCATAGGTGAGTTTATACGGAACTCTCAGTGCGCGAGTCCGACTCGCACTTGCCCTGTTTTTTGGCAAATAATAACTCCCCACTCTCTCTTGTTAGCAAAAGTAAACAAAGCTCTCTCCCCCCAAGCTTACATAAACATTGTACCTAAATGTATTTTTCAATAGTTATTAATTTATGAGCAGTAGTTATAAACCTAGAAATAAGGAATAGGCTTGCAATAGAGGAACAAAACAAACACCATTTAAAATGTTGGCATCTATATATATAAAAGAAAGTCGTGTTAGTTACACCATTTATAACTCAAGAACGGCTGAACCGATTTGGCTGAAAGTTGGTGGGGAGGTAGCTTAGAACCAGGAGAAACACATAGGATACCTTTTTTTTTTGAGTAGGGTAGAGTAGGGTAGGTAGAGTAGGGTAGAGTAGGGTAGAGTAGGGTAGACTAGGGTAGAGTGGGATAGAGCGGGGTAGAGTAGGGTAGAGTAGGGTAGAGTAGGATAGGCGGTACGAAGTTCGCCGGGTCAGCTAGTATTAATTAAAATTAACAGTTCTCAGCCCATGGAACACGAATCCATGACTCTAAGTCTTCAATGACATTGGATGTATGCTGCTCAGTAATGTGTGTCTACTAACTTTCATGTGATTTTAGAACATTGACATCGTTCTCTTAAAAAAAAAAAACTATGTTTATTGCTGACGTAATTACCAACCGTATTCATCAATAAAAATAAGCAAAGCACAGACCGAAAAGAATGATGAAAGAGTGATGCGAAAGAGAACCCCCCCGGGTTCTCTTTCGCATACCTGGAACGAGGGCAAAGAAGGAACAGGGGTGGGTTTTATTTAGTCAGTAAAAGTCTGACACTATCTCCCGCTCCGCCCAAGAGCGAAGGATGTCATAAAATGATACCCCCACCTGCCTGTAATGCTTACGTAATACTTGAATGGCCCCCAGTATCTGTGTACCAAGTTTCATCGAAATCCGTTTAGCCGTTCTAGCGTGCAGAAGTAACAAACATACACACACTTACAAACTTTCGCCTTTATAATAATAGGTCTTTACCTATGAAATTGGAGATTTTTAAAACGGGTTGCTTTGAAGTGTTATATCATTGGATTGACTTGAAATCATAAGTTCTAATAAATTTTATATTAAAGGTACGTTATTCTTCTTTTGAAATTAGGTATTTATTGGTTTCTTTGTGTTTTATATTTTCTGTAATATAGCAGTACCTACTTATAACCATTTTTGTATGAAATCTAAGAAAACTCGCATTATTTTGTAATATGAGTTCTACCGTGGAAACAATGGGACTCAAGTGATATGCAATATTGATGATGTATACGGACTTAAAACTGCTAATGAATGAGATGTCTATTTTGGTTTTAATCACTTTCATGTGAGAAATTTTATCTCAGGAATAACTTTATTTCTTAGGGCGGCTACAAGACAAAATTTCCAAAACGAAATCTATTAAACCAAGAACACAGAGTTTTTTTGTTAGAAGAAAGTCGTAGGTATGCGACATTGATATTGTTTGCCCTTTGCAATGCATAGTATCTACGTTGAAACTCTTAATATGAAAAAACGTTTTTTTATTAGCTTTCATGGTTATAAGTACTGCGATATTACAGAAAATACAAAACACAAAGAAACCAATAAATACCTAATTTCAAAAGAAGAATAACATACCTTTAATATAAAATTTATTTGAACTTATGATTCCAAGTCAATCCAATGATATAACACTTCAAAGCAACCCGTTTTAAAAATCTCCAATTTCATAAATGTAAAGACCTATTATTAGTGTGATTACGTCATGTTACTAAGTTAGGTGACGCATTAGAAACTTTATAAATTACTAGCTTTTACCCGCGGTTTCGCTCGCTTACATAAATATCCTATGTCACTCAAGAATATAGCAGCTTTCTATCGGTGGAAAAATTTTAGAAATCGGACCAGTACTTTCAGAGATTACCTCCAACAAACAAAAAAAAAACTTTACCTCTTTATAGTAGATAGTATTAGTGTAGATGTATTACAAAGATTTTATCGAATGTGTCATCGATCAGATTCAGGTCCGTTAAAACTCGTTTTAAAGGACTTTTGCTCTCAAACTAGGTATTCTTTTGAGGTGGGAATCATTCAATGACTTCTACCGCTCTGCGTGGTGCGAGAGGGCGTGTCAGACTTTTACTGACTAAAACCATACCTGTGTCCTTCACTTGCCCTTTGCGTTCAAGACAACGGGATTCCTTTTCAGAAAATCCCCTCGGCCTTCAAAGTCAAAGTCAAAAAGTTTTTATTTCACATAGGCCTACATGGGCACTTATAAAACGTCAGAAGCTAGTGCACGGTTCCAAATTGGTTATTGGTCGTTTCCTATGGAGAAGAACCGGCAAGAAACTTCATGGTTACTCTTTTAAAAAAGTGGTTGCTTACAATATTTTCATATTACAGTATTTACAGTATTAATAGACATTATGTAAGAACAGTGTAGACCAGTCGATATTGTACCGAAAAGCACAATAAAAATAATCATATTTAAAAAAAAAAGTGAGTCGTAATAGAAGTAACCTAAGAATTCGCCGAGTCTACAGTGTTCTCACATTCACATTATAAAAAAGAGGCTATATAAAATAAGCAAAAAAATAAATAAATACAATTACCAATAAATGACATGTCAACAAAATAAATTACTAACGAATTTATGGTGGTTGGCGTCTAATAATATAAAAAATACTGCAAAAGCAATGTGTTAGAAGAGAAAAAAAAAAGCAGCAGGCATCGGCCCTACTGGGCCTTTACGCCTTGCTGATACATCTCTTTGAGGAGCGTGTGGAAAACTACGCGTTGTCGACGACTTGGGCTCGGTCCGGTTGATTACCGGACATTGCTCGTCGTCCGCAAGTCCGTCCACCGCTCTGGGTGGAGCGAGAAGGCGTATCAAACTTTTACTGTCACTTGTGTTTCTTCAGTTACCCTTTCAGTTCCACGACCACGGTAAGTCTATAAGATATAGATCTTACCAAATCTTGACGTCATGACTACGTGTCTGACGTCAGGTCAATTTAAAGTTCAAAAGTATCGGTATGGATTTCACCACACAAGCCATTAAGTATGAGCAAGTAGACTTCTATTTATATGAATTCTAGATAAACAATTTTCCTTAAAATAACATCCAACCACGCAATCCATCTTTGACGCAATCACATTCACCGAATAACAATCGATTACAGGCAAGAAACCTCAGCTCGGAACCCACTACTATCCTTATAAATACGAGCTTCGGTTTCCCAATTACGGTAGGTAACCACGCGACAACCTAGAAACCCACGCGTTTAGATCCATGATGACTGTACAGGGTGCGTCAGACGTGCCACCAACAGTGGCGGAATATGTCGACCACTAAATTACATGTCTTAAATGATAAATGATGATCATGATACAGACAGGACAGTGGTGGCCGAGTGGTAACAGCCCCGACTTACGAGTTGTAGGTTGCGGGCCCAAACCCAGCCAGGCGCATTACTTTGTGTAATTTATTTCATCACCACTGCTCTCAAAACGGTGAAGGAAAACATCGTGAGGAAACCGGCATGTCCTAGAACCAAAAATTCAAAGACATGTAGCATTCACCAACCCGCACTGGGCCCGCGTGGTGGATTACGGCCCATTCCCTCTCCTAGAGAGGAGGCCTGAGTCCCAACAGTGGGAACATTATAGGCCGACTATGCTATGCTATGATACAAACGTGGCCTTCGCTACGTCCCCGTCAGAGGGCGTGGCAAGCGGCTTCAGGGCTTCGCTCTCTGACTGCGGAGTCCAACCGGGGCCCAAGACAACGGGCCCGTCATCGGGGTGTCTAATAGGCGATGACGGTGGTAGAGCAGATGGCTCTATGTGTATGTCGTGGCCAGATCATAAAAATCCAGTAGTAAAGTAGTAAAACTGGCCAGATTATTTTAAACGTTAAAGTTTGATTTGGCTTACTTTATTTAGACCTTTTATTATCATAGAAATCCTACATCAATTATCTGGCCAATCAAGGATTGACATATCACCAAATTTTTAACGCTTAATCGATCTGGCCAGTTTTAGTTGGCCATATCATGAAGTGATCAATTTCTAAGATCTGGCCACGAGTCCACGACATGTATATGTTTGTATGTGTGTACTGTAGGCACGTCACGACGCTGCTGATCATGATACGTCAATTGTTTTGCCCATTTATAATAGAGCGGTCCTGGCAGACGTCCTGCCTGAAAGGCGGCACATTGTCAGAAAGAAAAATAAGAACCCGATTGCAGCGCCACCTATCGGGTCCAATTGTATTTTCAAATCATCCAAGGACCCACTCAAATATACACACGAAGTTTCATCCAAATCGATCAAGCCGTTTAGGAGGAGTTAAGTGACAAACACATGTACAGAAGAATTTATATAAATAGAAAAGAAACACCGAAACGAACTCAGAGGTATCTTTTAAGCACATACTGTACCTAATCATGTAAAGGTTAAATTATAGATGGTCTTTTGAGGAAAGAAACACACGAGTGGACCAGTCCAGTCAGTGCGAGCGTTTTTCAGTATTCTTGTAGCGCAACTTAGGACTACAAGGATTTGACGAACAATACTAAAGAAAGGACATTTGAATAGGCCGTATATAGTACTGCACGACATAGTACGTTAAGAGGGTCCTTTTCCACTCGCCTATCGTCAACATCGAGGATGGTTTAAAAGCTTGTTACTTCATCTAACGCAATCCAACGCGATGTTTGACGAAAAGGCAACGCGAAAAACGAAAGATAACGCCTGAAAACCCTGTTAGCATTAATATTTTACAAAACTTGTTCTAGGAAATATGTTTTTTTTTAATTACAATTTTTTTTTGAAAAAAAAAAAATGTTGTCATTTACAATCTTGATTAAATTTGCAAGGCTTCTATTGTTATACTTTTTTAATTTTTGAACAAATTATGAAGTGTCAAAGTTCTTGCAAAATAGCAGATTTACAGAGGTCTGTACTGGATTAGTTTTACACAAAAAATTGATTTCAATCATAGACATCCGATTTCAATAGAAGCCTAGATAATAGACTCTAGCCATCGAAAGATGGCATAACAAAGAGGAGGCCGTATTAAAAAAAAATGAAGCTGTTCATCCTAGCTGTACGCCGCTTAAACGGAGTTGATACTTTTAATTATTCATGAAATTAATAAGTATGCAATACATCTATAATGCATGTTTATTTAACAATTAAACATGATTTAGCCGCGATATTCAACGCCACCAAAATACAAGCGTGTCCGTTCACTGCCAAAAAGAGCCCGTTCACCTTGGCTCCTGCTTTTTAGAATGTATCCTTGGAGTGCATCGACCACCTTCAGCTCTTGGGAGTTAAAATTTTCTTAAACCTAATCTTTGGGCGGTTCATTACAGATACCATTTCGATACTTTTTTTTTAAATCGCTGCATCAAAATATTATATCTTTAAATCGCTGTGTTCGCGAATGTTGCACAACTAACCATATCATAACCGTACCAATGACGTCAGAATACCAAGCATGAATTTCTTCGTATTCCTGACCCATTTTCCTTTACGGTTAATAAATAAAGATTAATTCTAAATTGCTTAATTTACCTACCTACCCATGTTTTCTATTATTTAAGCGAACTGATCCGTCACGCCTGCCTTCGAGATTTCCGATGACGTTATTCTAAAATTACTTTAGAAGAACTGTTTTTAATTATTTTGTGTTTGTTTTTCCTTCCTTGTGAGTACAGTTACAAACGGTTATATTATGGAACTGTAAAATTTACCAAAGTGATCTTGTTCTATGTTCCTGTAAATGGGATTAGCATCTGTTTTGGAGAATGGGGAAATTCATGTAGGAATTCATAATTGGCTACAACGGATATAATAAAGTATAACTAACTTCTGCCTGCGGCTTCGCCCGCTTGAAAGTAGGTTTCTCCATACAAACTTTAGACCCCATTTCATTCCCTTTGCCCGGAGGACACGGTGGAGCATACGGTAGAGGTGTGTCCCCCTGGGCAGAGCACCGCCGTGTCCTCGTGGGGGCGATCAGCGGCAGCGATCTCACGCGCCGGGCCTTGGTACAGGCCATGGTCCGGAGCGAGGAGGAGTCGCCTCCTTCTGCGAAGCAGTAATGCTAGCAAAGGAGGCGGCCGCACGCTCGAGGCAATGGCCCTCGCGCCCCAGCCGCCGGGATTCGTCGATGGCGTCGGAGCCGTGTCGCAGTGGCAGTGCTGTCGTAGATTTGTCGTAGTATTTTTATTGCGTTAACATCGTATTATCATAACATCATTATGATTATGTAGGCGCGGTTTAATGAGATACTATCTAAATCGAGTGTTCAAAACAAAACACTTATGTATAAATAACATTACGGGGTATGTCTATTTGTGTACTTATGCCTATTTCCGATCAATTTATGCTCGAAGTTATTGGATACCTATGATACTTCATATCGAATACTGAATCATACCTATGCCATTTTTGTTTGAAGTGGGAAATCATCCAATGAATTCTTTCGCTCAAGGTTGGAGCAGGAGGGCATGTCAGACTTTTTGCAACTAAAACTAAACCAGTGTCTTTCAGTTGCTCTTTGCGCTCTAGGACCTTAATTTTCTTTTTCAGAAAATTCTCGCGATCCCAGCGGGTACTGGCCTTGCGGTTTGCTGACATCTCTTTGAGGAGCGAGTGGAACAGTAGGCGCTGACGACGATTCGGTCCATACGGTTACCGGACGGCCGGACGGCGAGCTACTGTGCGCCTACCGTGGCTGGTAGTCGGGGACGCGGCGCTGGCGCTAAAAAAATAACTAAAATATATATAATATTGTAAGCATACATAAATTGAGGCAACCCCAGTAAGTTACAGTAGGTAGTTGTTCTGTGACAGTAGTACGTGGGGCTTCCCTTATCAGCTGGCTGAACAATGTTCATGTTACCAATGAATATAAAACCAAAGCAAAAAAAGAAGAGAGATAAAAATACCTGTGCTTTAAGTTTCATGCTCTGCTTGATATAATGTACCAAACGTGGATATACGATTATATAATCGTATTAGGGGATGAATTGAGTTGGTAAAAAAACAACAAATTTTGTTCTGTGACTGGGTGTAATTTATCTATAATATGTAGGTATGTATTAAGAATATTTTAGAATTTATATGAATGTTTATCAGTTGTCTAGTACTTATAACACAATCTCTGCCTACTTTGGAACTAGATGGCGTTGTGTAAAAGTTGTGAAATATTATTATTATTTATTTATTATTATTATTAGTAGTCAAGAATAAAGCATTTGATTTTCATAGTAAGTCCTATAGCGAAAATCTCCCCAGCAGCAACTAAATGGTTTATTGCTTCATCTTTCATCGTATGTTTAGTCTAGTACGTTATTTGCAATTGAACCCTAGTCAAGTAGATAATGCTCTCTTGAATCTATACTCTGCTCCGAACTCGAACGAGCCATGATTACCAATTTCCTCAATTGGCCGTAGTGAATTTGTGGGGTTCAGTTGTACATATCTGTGAGTTGTACTTACATCGCTTGGGCTATCTACTTATACTTATGTTTATTTGTCATTGTTACATACAAGGATATTTTCTGTTAGTGTCAGAAATCAGAATCCAACGATCAATGGAGCGCAGTATACTAGGTGTTAAACTTACGGAACAAGTTCGAAACACTATAGGTACTGCGCTCCAAAACCAAGATAGCTGATGTGGCTCAAAACGCTGCCCAACTTAAGTGGGACTGGGCAGAATATGTCTACTGCATGCCCCACAAACTGTAGGCCAAGTAGAACAAAATTGTTCACTGAGAAATTGGTGCACTGCACCAATTCTGGTCAGGTACATCACGAAAGAGATGGCGATTTCACCAGAACTGGAAAGAGGAAGCGCGCTCGTAAAAGATGGAAAGAGTGGAGGGAGGCCTTTGCCCAAGAGTGATAGACAGAAAAGGCAAAAAAAAAAATGAATGTGAGTGTGAAATCACCACATAAATTCTCCCGCTTTGGGTGGAGCGCGAGGGACTGTCAGACTTTTTCTGACTAAAACCCACCTGTGTTCATTCGGTTACCCTTCGCGTTCTAGGGCCGCTGGTGACTATTTTGAACAATGCCGCAGTAGCGACATGCAGGATTGGGTTGACTTCCAAAGGAAACCCGTGGTCCTGGGACGCAAAGGGCAAAGAAGGAACATAGGTGTGGTTTTAGTCAGTAAAAGTCTGATACGCCCTCCCACTCCACTTTAGAGCAAGAGAAGTCATCTAATTACTTCCCAGCTTAGTGTGATGAAAGTAGTGGCAGACAAGCAGGGTTTCCTTGCGTGATCCCATCAGAAATGAAGATATCCGCAAGAGAACCAAGGTTACCGACATAGCCCGAAGAATAGCCAAACTTAAGTGGCAGTGGGCAGTGGGCATATTGCTCGCAGAACAGATGATCGATGGAGGCGAAAGGTTCTAGAGTGGCGACCACGTACCGGGAGACGCAGCGTTGGAAGGCCTCCCACAAGGTGGACCGATGACCTAGTGAGGGTCGCGGGAATCCGATGTATGCGAGATGTACAGGACCGGCGACACTTGGGGGAGGCCTATGTCCAACAGTGGACGTCTTTCGTCTGAAATGATGACAAGGGAATATGTGGGTTTACTATAGGTACCTAACCTATAAATACCTCTGCCTAACCTCTCGTAAAGAACGGGCGTGATGTTTTATGCAAAATGCACAACGTAGGGTTTATTGGGATTATTAAAACTTTTTCCAACTTTAGTTGGTTTTCCCTGAAACAACAATTTTACGAGGAATTTCGTAATTTACGAAATTTCAAACTCGAACAACCTTTTAGATTTGCCCGGATACTAAGGCTCTTCGCCCACGAGGACTTTTTCACGCGCGACAGCATCGCTACTAACGCGCGTTAGTCACATTTGCAAGCACCATAGAAAAAATGCCAACGCGCTACTAACGCGCTACAGCATCGCTACAAAAAGTCGCCGTGGGCGAGGGGCCTTAAAATTATAATACTGAGTTGTAGTGGCCCAGAGGTAACGGCTCCGACTTACAAGTTATAGGTCGTGGGTCCAAACCCAGCCAGGTGCATCACTTTTTTTTAATTTGTTGACAAGCTAGCAGATGCCCACTATCTCACCAGATGGAAGGCG
The DNA here is from genome assembly GCA_905147345.3 of Mythimna impura. Taxonomy (NCBI): domain Eukaryota; kingdom Metazoa; phylum Arthropoda; class Insecta; order Lepidoptera; family Noctuidae; genus Mythimna; species Mythimna impura. The sequence continues at coordinate 23,891,148 of LR990346.1, read as the reverse complement.
ACAATATGGTCGACGATCGAGCACGCTTGCCTAGATATAACCTATTCACTCATGACTTTAAAATCCCCAGGTTGTAGCTATGGCAACAGAGATACCCAAACTTTGTGCCATTTATTTCATCACCACTGCTCTCAAAACGGTAAAGGAAAATATCGAGAGGAACCTGGAACCGGTGCCCTAGAACTAAAACATTCTAAGATATGACCTTATTCTAAGCCTTTTAATGTTTCCACTGCTGGGACTCAGGCCTCCTCTCTTGGAGAGGGAATGGGCCGTAATCCACCACGCGGGCCCAGTGCTGGTTGGTCAAGTCTAAACGAGTAAGCAAATAGTCCCACTGCAACCGCTGTAAACAGGCACAAAAGAGCAAATTAACTGACCCAATACACCCGCTGCAATTAGACTTATTACTATACAAAACAGTAAACAAAAAAACACGACTCATATGATTTCATAGCCACTGAATTCAGATGATTCGGAGAACTAATTTCATTTCCTCTAAATCAATAATCATGGCTCCCAACGTGTGGTCCGCGGACCACAGGTGGTCTGCAATAGCTACAATGTCGTCCCTAAAAATTTCAAACTTTAGAACTTTATTAACATTGATGCGAACTATGTTTAGGTCTCTATCTGAAGCCCTACCAGGAGCTCTTAACGCGATCCATCTCACGACCTAAACTGAACTGTTAAAGTGATGGAGCTATATAGGGTGTATACTCCATCCCTCTTTCTTGCTCGCACGCCCGACATTTGAAACGTCATGCACGATAAGGCCCCTGAATGAATTATTGTGTTTTGTATGACAGTATTTAAGATTTTAAAAAATAGTTCTGCTACAAGTTTCGGATTTATGATAATTATGATAAGTTTTCTTCTGGACTTCTGGTCCCTGGTGCTACCAACAAAAAACTAAAGAGGTCCCCAGTCAAAAAAAAAAAAAACTGGGCAAGTGCGAATCGGACTCGCGCACTGACTTACCTGTTACCTGTACCTTACAATGTTCAGTTCCCGAATGGAGTCTCAAAAATTTTTCTGAATCGCAAAAAAGTTTTTTTTGTTGCCGTAACAAAAAAAAACTGTTTTCAGATTTATTCCTATACTTGGGTTATAAGACCTTGCTTTATGCCTTTCAGGATTCTGGGTCAACGGGAAGTACCCTATCAATTTTGATTCCCTTGATAGTGTCAAAATACACGTTTTTTGCGTCATAAACGGTCGTATCTTTTTTCGTTAACTCTAAGTTAACGCTCGTTAATCTTTTTTTCGTTAACTTAGAAGTTTGATTTTTTCACAGCTTCATGCACGGATACCGATAGCTTCAAGATATCTAAGGCTTCAACGGACCGCATACCTCCACGCGTTCTCGCGACAGTCGGACAGCAAAGTGATCCTCTACGGGTTCCGTTTTTTTCCTTTTAAGGTACAGAACCCTAAAAAAGATGAGAAAAATTGATGATGTGATGGAGTTCTGTGTACAATAAAGAATTAAGAAAGTTTGGAGACCAGTGCTCTAAATATAGGTATTGCAGTCATTACTAACATTAGCAGTTAGCTACAAAACCTATATTAGTCATTTATACCCATATTTTTAACCTTATTATATTATATTATATTAATTTTCCGCGTCAACCACTTGTTTGCACTATTTGGTAGAATGTTATAATAAACCCAAGTTTATTCTGGGAATAGCTTTTAATACAAAACATGGTTACAGAATATATATCAAAAATGTTGAATCATGGTTATTTCGTTCTAACAATTTTGTCTTCATTGAATTTCATACACGTGTTTAATGAAATGACGCAACCTTTGTAAACAATATAGACGTGCTTTAATAAATACAACCTTAGTTTTAGTGAAACTCGAAACAAGTAGGTATCTAATATTTTTATGTAAAGAATCTATGTACAAAATTTCATAACTGTATCATAACAAATCATAAAGTTATAAGTTTGTTATGCCACCTGGTTGTCCTCACAAATACATGGTCACCGGGTCATCCAGGCGACTGAGGGGTTGTTTTGCTTCCGCACCCAGCTGTGCGCTGGCGCCTAATGCCTGCTATGACCTGCCGTAACCTGTGTTGTATTTAGTGACGGTGGTGTCCAACTTGTGACATTTAAAAAATATTTTTAGGAAAAAATATCACAAGGTGTAAAAACTATTGGAATCGATTCACTTACTGATTCTGAACAAACTATATTCAGGTATCGCATATACTACTCTGTCAAGAAAGTACCGGGAAAAGATCAATAATACACAAAATGTTTGTTATTCATCCAAATTTATTTTATCACCTTCAAAGTATGCTCCTTCAGAACGATCCACTTACGCCAACGAATAATCCAATCATCAAAACATTTTTTAAATGCTGTTTCTGGAATTGAGTTCAGTTCTCGCCGCGTATTCTCCTTTATGTCTTCTGCCGATTGAAAATGGGTGCCACGAAGTGGTAATTTGAGTTTAGGAAAAAGAAAGAAGTCGGCTGGAGCCATATCTGGTGAATATGGTGGTTGCTCGATGGTGTTTGTTGAGTGTTACGTAATATTTTGAGGTTTTCATTGCTAAAATAGATTAAGTTGGTTATTACTGTTATATTTTTTTACACTCGTAGTTTTTCATCATTAAAACTAGTAAAAAAAGACGTTATATACGAATAGAACAGATATAGTGTCAATCACTATCGCAACAATAACTGTTGCGATAGTGATTTACACTATTTTTAACCGACTTCAAAAAGGAGGAGGTTATATGTTCGATTGAATGTATGTTTTTTTTTTATGTATGTTCACCGATTTCTCGGTCAATTGTGGACCAATTTTGAATTATTATTTTTTTGATTGGAAGGTTATACTTCCGAGTTGGTCCCATAGAAATATTGTTATGATCTAATCATGAACTTCGAAGATATGGAACAGAACTCCTCATAGGATCACAGCAGAACCGCCATAACAAGTAAAATTGCTTTGTTTATACGTGTAGTCGATGACTGACTGAAAGTAGAGGGGGAATATATCGAACTGATCTGATGATGAAGCCTAAAGTTAGGCACCGGAACTCTGTAATAAATTAATGTAATCTAACCGTGTTTGGGATTATTAGAATTGTCATGATATGCACTCTGGCTATAAGGTATTTAAGTTTGGCTGAGGGGTACTTTTTAGTGGTGGTACCATAACTAAAAAATGTAAAATAAAAATCTTTTTACAAAAAAAATACAACCGACTTCAAAGTAAAATAAAACACTGAAAAGTGCAAAATAACTTTAATTTCGGAAGTCGGTGTTAAATAACGAAGAGACAAAACTATTATAGAAACACCGACTTCCGAAATTAAAGTTATTTTGCACTTTTCAGTGTTTTATTTTACTTTGAAGTCGGTTGTATTTTTTTTTGTAAAAAGATTTTTTTTAAATTGATTTAGTGCGTACCCACCATAAACACCGAAACCAAAACTATATTTAACAATGGAAAACTTAAAATATCAGTCATACAGTATTTTTATTTAAGACTAGCTGTTGCCCGCGACTTCGTCTGCGTTAAGTTCGTAAAACTGTACAATCATTCTGTGCTTGCAATTCATTCTGAAAGCATCGTGATTGTTTATTGTACTTTCACATAAAACGGTTAAAGGTAAAAACGCAAATTACCTTCAGGATACATGTTATGTACTCGTCCATATCTAGATGTATGAACGTCAATGAATAGAAAGAGTATGTAAGGGTCGTAGCAGTTGGCATTTCTGCCTACCCCAAGGGAAAAGGCACTAGTTTATGTATGTTTCTGGTTTATGTTCTGGTAAAACAACATTGTCACAGTGAACACGTCACAATCGCGGTGCGGATTGCCCGGAGAATACGATGGAGCTTACGGTGGAAGTCAGTCCCGCTTGGTAGGAGCGCCGGCGCCGCCGTGTCCTCATGAAGGCAATTAGTGGAAAAAATGCCAACCAGTAGCCTCCTTCAGTGAAGCACTACGATCGAAAAAGGTGGCTGAAACTATGAGGGATGATGAGGGAAGTGATGCTCCAGGTGTTGAAAGCCGCAGGGCGATTGCGGTGGAGCCGTCCGGTCATCTGGTCAAAGCAATCCTGAATCGACGGCGCGCAGTAATCTACGCACGACTCATAGAGATGTCAGCAAATGGATAGGGGCCTCTAGGGCCAATGTCTGCTAAGGCTGCGAGATTGTTCGAAAGAGTTACCTCCTGTAAAATTTTTGCCTCAACAATGTTTCACTGAAGAGTTTAAGCCGTCAGACAGCTTTGGTAGAGGTAAACGAAGGAGCATAATCGGGACACCGACCTTCAGCTGGATAACGTGCACTGATAGTGCAAAGCCAAAAAGCCAGTGAATCCAAAAATTACCATCATCATCAACTATCTTCCTCCACAACAGTACTTATGAAGAATTTGCGAGAGCATGCTTGAATTGATTGTTGCAGCTTGATCATTTGGGGCGTAAAAATTACTTGTTTATTTACCTAGGATTTTTTGGTGTGTATTTGACTGACGTCCTCGTATATCAGACAAATGTTATTCCATAGTGGGAACTACCCTATGAAGAGTCTCCAACTTATGAATGAATTTCTTTGAAATCTTGAACGCATGTATCCCCGTCCAATCGAACTCGCATATTGATGGCTAAACCGAGAGGTCACTGACGCCGATTGCTTTTTTGAAGACACGGCGGTTCACCCAAGCAGGATAAACCTCCACCGCATGCTACAACCGGTCCTCCAGGCGATTCGCAAAATGGTAATATCAGGGTACTTCCAACTGAATCCGAAACAGAAACCGCGTGAAACACCCTCAACAGTCCTGAGCTTGTGTATCCATAAAACAATGAAATTCCGGTAAACAAATGTAGCAGCCGATTAGTGTTATCCCTGAGACTGGCCTCCCTCAGAGGGTTGTTCCAGTGTTGGTCACCACTCACTGCAAGGAGGTAACGTACGGATGTCAACGTAAGGCTGCAAGGAATCTGAGATACATCATACGTTGTCGAACTGTGATTAGGAACGCAAACCTTTCGACCCCGTTTTATATAACAAAACACACCATTATTAGGCCGCAAGGTACCATCATCCCGGAGGACACAGTGGAGCCCACAGAGGTGTGCCCCGCAAGGCAATCGAAATGGCAATCCCGAATAGCAGGCGTTTGCCTCCTTCTGCAAAGCCGTAATGCTAGCGAAGGAGGAGGCCGCACGCGTGAGGGAACGAACGTCCTCACGCCGAGCCGAGATTCCGACCCCGACTACCGTGGCTGTAGACGCGGACTTGCGGACATCCAGCAATGGGTCGTCCACAGCTGTCCGGCCGTCCGGTAATTGACCGGACCGAGCCCAGTCGTCAACAGCGCGTAGTGATCCACGCTCTCCTCAAAGAGATGTCGCAAAGGGCAACTGAAGGACACAGGTGTGGTTTTAGTCAGTAAAAGTTTGACACGCCTTCCCGCTCCAACCAGAGTGGGAAAAGTGGATGACTTCCACCCTTAAAAAAAGAAAAATAAAGGTGCCATCATTATCATTATCATTTCAGCCGAAAGACGTCCACTGTTAGACATAGGCCTCCCCAAGTGTCACCATAATTACCGGTCCTGTGCGTTTCACATCCATCGGATTCTCGCGACCCTCACCAGGTCATCGGTCCACCTGGGGGCCTTCCAACGCAAGGTGCCATATTGCTACCCCTTCCGAAAATTTACCGTGTTATTTTAAAGTCAATAATTAAATACATATAAGCATTTACTTTTATCGCCTTTGGTTGGTATCCCTTGAATAATCACGGTCAATTAGCTTGTTACAACCACGGGAAAAAAAAGCAGTAGGATTAAAAATGCCTCCGTCTAACTCCAGTTTAACCATAACGGTTTTCGTCCAACTTTAAACAATAATCTGCAAACTTGGGCGATGGTCATTCTTCCGCCACTCAGAAAATTACGTAAAATACACAATGCCATCTATCAAATATGAAGTTCAACTATCATTGTCATCATTATTGCTACTTTCAGTCTTTAGATGGCGTTGCGAGTATCTGAATATATTTACAACATTTTAGTACGTGATTTTACTCGCCGCTTTGATTTTATTATGTGTTTTGATTAGTTTTTACAAAATATTTAGAAGATATCGAATAGAAATGTCAATTTTATTTTGAAAAAATGGTAAAAGTTATTTTATTACAAAAAAGAAGATAAAATAATGACAAAATTTTTAACTGAAGCTGAGGATCGAACGTGGCAAATGTCGTTCAACATCGACATTTTGGATTATTGCTCACCCCCCATAGCAAATAGCGTGATAATTTATAGCCTACTAGCTGACCCGGCGAACTGCGTACCGCCTTAGCGTAGCAATGATGCACTACTTTATTTTGTATAGCTGACCTATCTTAGGACAAACAATGCTCTTTCAATATAGTCTATGGCTGTGAATGACATTGACATTCGTTACGCGCGTTTTTTTAAATATGCAAAATTAAATGTATATTTTTCAATATTTCTGAGAGATTTTCTTAATATTTTTTTCCGTAAGAACCTTCTCCTAATAATAACAAATACAACAAAAAAAGAATTAGTGAAATCGGTCCAGCCATTCACGCCTGATGCCGTGACCAAGGAAAACGGGTTTCATTTTTATATATATAGATAAGTTGCCCTGACCTATAAGGATTATGTATGCAAAATTTGAACCGGATCGGTTCAGTAGTTTTTGCGCCAACTAATACCATCGCAAAATAATTTTACTGTTTTATTATATGTATAGAAAAATAAACAATTTGGCGAAACGAAAAAAAAAAATATGCTAGCTATGTATGGCAAAAGTTTCATTCTCCTTTATTGAAGCTACTCATATTATTAGTACAGTCAGATAAAAAGTCTAATGTAAAGAAATTTATTTCCCGAAGTAGCCTAAAATAGTTTTGACGACGCTTTTCCCCATATACAACATGTAACAGAATAAACGCAAGACCTGAAAGTAGTTTGCTCAGAATCGGCTTCTGAATCGATTCCCATCATTATTTATATGTGTTAATTTTCTCCAGAAATATCCTTCATTTAATCTAAATTAGGACCACTGCGTAAAACCAACGTAATCAAATATTTTATTTAGGGAATTATAAGCCTTAGCTCAAAGTAATAAAAGCCCATAAAAATGCACGGCTGAATTTGTAGATCGCTTAATATCCATCCATACACACACGTAAAAAAATCAATACATTTTAGAATAAAGTATGATAGTGTGCGAAAGGTAAAATATTTAATTTAAGAAAGATTAGTCTTTATTTCCAAGCAATACGTCTTACTTAACTGCACAACCGAATTTGTAAAAATAAAAATATCATTTCTATCCTTACCTACACACACACGTAGGTTTTTACATTTAAGCTAGTTAAATAAAAACATCATTTTAGGAAATTTCAAACTTATCTCAAAGCAATAAAGCTTTTTTAAATGCATTACTGAATTTGTAATTCCGCATTCACAATATTTTGTTGAGAAATGACAAAATATTAGAAAATCAAAGGTACGTTTTTTGCAAACGCTAAATCAATATGAAAGAGCGAGATGCAATAATTTACTGACTTAGCCCTTTGAGTTGCCGCATTTGTTTGATATGCCGCCGGCGCACGTGCCGCCAAATTAGTCATTCGCCGGCAACCGACAAGTGAATTACGCAATTTTGTTGTTGTTTCTGTTACTTATTTGTTTACGCGCGCGATGGCTTTCCGGTACAGAAATATCCAGTACACTGAGATGGTGAGGACACTGGCTCATTGCGACGATAATGTGGAGTTAGCGTGTCGAGTCTTCAATGAACGACATGGTACCAGAGTGAGCGCCAGGACAATGCTAGGTGCAACTCAGCGCCTGAGGGACTTCGGTACGTTTCGTCCTAACACGGCCTTGGATAGAGGGACGAATGTGCGCTCTACTCGTTTGCAGGAAAACATTCTCGATTATTTCGATGAACATCCAGAGAGCAGCACGAGGGAAGCAGCGCCGTTGTTTGACTGCAGCCACATGTACGTGTGGAGAACGTTACGTGCTGATGGCGAACACCCCTTCCATCTACGACGTTGTCAGGAGCTAATGCCGACTGACTACTTGCCACGACTGCAATTTTGTAGATGGTTGTTGGAAAACTGGCAACGAAACATCATCTGGACGGACGAGAGCACCTTCACACGAGTTGGTATTTACAACCAACATAACATGCATTTGTGGAGGCACGAAAATCCACATGCATGTCGTGTAGACTCATTTCAGCACAGGTTCTCCGTGAACGTGTGGGCGGGAGTTGTAGGTACACACATACTCGGCCCTGTGTTTTTACCGAGGTTGACTGGAGATACCTACCTACACTTCTTGCAAGAGATATTGCCCCAGTTATTGGAGGAGGTCCCTCTCTCGTTGTTACGACGACCCGTGTTTTACCAACATGATGGAGCTCCCGCGCATTTCACGTGGAACGTTCGACGGCATCTTGATGCGGAGTATGGCTCTCGTTGGATTGGACGTGGAGGACCTATACCGTGGCCTCCCAGATCTGCCGATCTAACACCGTTGGACTTTTTTTTGTGGGGTCGAATAAAATCGCTAGTGTATGTAAACGAAGCAACCAGTATAAATGACCTCAAACATAAAATTGAACTCGCGTTTGTTAAAGTGAAAAGTGAAACTGAAGTGCTTAACAAATTAAAACGTGCAATAATGTGTATCGAGCAAGGTGGTGGACATTTTGAAAATCTTTTAAAAAGAGGACGAAGAAGAAGTATTTAGTGTAAATAGCTCAGGTATGTACCTTCGTAATACGATTTTACTACTGTAAATACATAAATGATTGAAATAAATCTTTTAAACACTGAATATGTTTTATACCTACGTAATAATAAAACCGGCCAAGTGCGAGTTGGACTCGCGCACGAAGGATTCCGTACCATTATCGACAAAAAACCGCCAAAAATTCACGTTTGTTGTATGAATAACCCATTTAAATATTAATTTTATTCCGTTTTTAGTATTTCTTTTTATAGCGGCAACAGCGAAGTCTTAACAACAGGGACAATTTTATCCTCTTGGTACGGAACCCTAAAAATGTAAACACACTGACGAGTAGGTGGTAATATCGCGAAATCGGTTAAAAGACGCGTGACATGTCTGACTTTAGGTATTGCCGTACTGATAAATCGCAGTGGGATGAAAGGTTGCTCAATTTAAAAATACTTTCTTAGCTATCCGTAGTTGAACTGAATTATTCGAAGTTCAAAGCCTGTAGTAGTAAGTGTGCGGACGGCGAGCAATGGGTAGTTCGCCGTTCGGTCGTCTGGTAAGATTCCGGACCAAGCCCAGTCGTCGACGGCACGCACTGTACCCGCGCGCCTCAAGGAGTTGTCCGAAAAACGTAGGGACCCTGTAATAGGGTCGAAGCCAGCGGGCCCGGGTTCTTTTTCTGAAAAGAAGGCCTGGACCCAGTGCGAAAGGCAACGTTGGAACGGGGTGGGTCGTTTAGTCAGTAAGAGTCTGACACTGTCTCTCGCTCCGCCCAAGAGCGGGATTCGTCATTAGATGATTTTTCCCACCATAAAAAAAGCCTGTAAGTGTGATGGAAAGATGAAATCATTATTTTACTAGTTAGGCAACTAACAATATTTTTTTATATTTTTTATTTAGCCTATACTGTCCCACAGCTGGGCAAAGGCTGGCAACAATAATTAATAGGGTAATATCACAACTTACTAATATCAGCTAGGTACGTAATATTCGGCCATTAAACGTAAAGATACATACCTAAGCTTACATGCATTGCTTTCTATTCCTACCTACATGTTACGTAGGCACGCGCACGAGTGTGCGCTATGAGTGTGTGCGTAGGGATATAGTAGTATGCTCAAACATTATGCGTCCAGCTAGGACAACTATTTTATAAAAAAACCATAGCGTTCTTTAGGTAAATCGAATTACAGATGTTTCTTTAGTTCTATAATTTAATTTTCTAATTGGGGTGTCTGAGGTCTTGCGTTTATTCCGTTACACGTTGTATATATTTAAAAAACTTTTATCTGACTGTATTAAAACAGTGTGTTTCCGAATCGTCAGTGACGAAAATATTGTCATAAAAATGTTCTAATTCGGACACTGTGTCCGAATATACTGAGTTCGAATCGTCAGTAAGTCAAAAATTTGTCGGCTGTTGTTTTAGTTTCAGAAACTAGGTCCAATTCTTTGAGCTAGGTACAAGTAAATGAAGGAAAAAGCATTGAATTAATTTGTTTTCTTAGGTATATGAGAAATGCAACTAATTAAATTGCATTTCTCAGAAGCTTGAAACGTATCCGAAGTTTTCCTAGAGCAAGGACTAATTAATGGCAAACGCTTAGAAAAATTATTCGCCTGTTTTTGATTTTAAAGTGTCAATAACCTTCGTGTTTTAAATGATATGTAGGTACTTTTTTATGCACCTTTTTTTTCCGTGGGAAAATCATCCAATGACATCCCCCGCTCTTAGGCGGAGCGTGAGGGTGTGTCAGACTTTTACTGACTAAAAACCCACTCCTGTTCCTTCAGTGCTTTTCATACCAGGGCCGAGTCTTCCTTTCATAAGCAGACCCTTGGCCCCAGTAGGCTTCGTCCCTGCTGGGCCCCTAAGGTTTGCTGACATCTCCTTGAGGCGCGCGTGGAACAGTACGCGCCGTCGACGACTTGTGCTCGGTCCGGACGGTTACCGGACGATCGGACAGCGAGCTATTTTTTATGCACCTGCCATATGTCTTTTCACCACCCTAAAGGGTTGTCGTTTTTTTTTAGCTGAGAAATCATCCAACGACTTTTTTCGCTCTTGGGCGGTGCGCAAGGGTATGTCAGACTTTTACTGACTAAAACCCACTCCTGTTCCTTCTTTGCCTTCGTTCCAAGGCAAAGAAGTCCTGAGTTCAATTTCGCACAGCCCATGGCCCCAGTAGGCTTCGACCCAGACGCCGTCAACGACTTGAGCTTGGTCCAAACGGTTACCGGACCGCCGGACGGCGAGCTACCCATTGCTTGCCATAACCTAGGTTGCTTGGTAGGGAATGCCTAAGGCAAGTCCGCCTTAGTACCTTTAATTTAATAAAGATTAAATAAATAAATATGAACGCAGAGTTTCGGTAAACAAATGAATTGTTGTACTAATATTTTTACTCGACATTTCCGATTTGCGATTAGGGACATGTCCTCAGGGTTGGGCAGTATTTGAATTACTTGTAATTAAAATACGTAATTGAAATACAAATACGTATTTGGTATTTGTATTTCAATTACTTCCTTAAAATGTAATTTGTAATTCGTATTTCAAATACCTGACGGCGAAGTATTTTGTAATTAGTATTTCAAATACTTGAGGCTTCAAAATACATTTTAACATTAAAATACATAACCTTCAAGAAAGATTGTTTTCTTTAGCAGGTTTTATTCACTCTCCAACAAGAGGCTGTTTGTCTGACAGTACATTTAAAAATCTAGTGTTCACGAAAGGAAACTGGTTTAGGTCAATGTGTGCAAATCTGTCTACGGGGCTATTCCATACACATGCATTTGCTGTTCATTCCAGAAAATTTACGCTATTACTGGTTCAGTCGATAAAAAAGGATCATTTTTTAGTTCCAACTATGATTCATAGATGGCGTAAGGTTGTCTACAAGAGTAAAAAAATACATTTGAAGTTTAGTTGTGCTCCGAACTCGAAACACAAGTGTACAGTGCTGCTGTTTTTTATAAGGTAAATATTATATTTTACATGTTAGGACTTTCTGAGTATGCATAAAATGTAGTTTAATAAGTGTTTCAGCGGATTTTACTATTTGTTTTGAATAAAAACCAGTAGATACAGAAAGAATTGTTTTAAAAAACACTTAACCTCAAAATGGTCAAGTGGGAAATTCCGTCTAATTTCAATGGGGCTAAATCGTCATATACCGGAATTACCCCATTGCAGATGTCGTCAACCTTTTCATCCTTCCTATTTTTAGTTTTAGTGTTAAACTTTGAAAGTCCATTCATAACTGACAATTGATGCGAGTTGCTACCTGTTTACCCGTGAATATGGCGCTTACAAGTATAAATGTCTAAAACTCAGAATATGATAATTAAGTTATAAATAATACTAGATTTGGCCTATGGTCAGATAATATGTTCATTAATATTATAATTTTGTTTGTTTTCAGTTTTCTCATAATTACTAAATAATAGTAATCATGGTGAGAAATTATAAAAGAAAAACAACAAAGGGTTCCTATAGCAAGGACAAGTTGCATGCAGCTGTACTGGCAGTCCGAAATGGTACATTAACTGGATATAAAGCAGCGCAACTCTACCAAATTCCACGGATGACCATCATGGACCATGTCCACAAAAAATGTTCTTCAAGTAGACTAGGGAGAAAAACCACTCTACCTTTGATGATTGAACAAAATCTCGCTTCCTGCCTCCGAACAATGGAAAATATGGTTTTGGCCTTAGTAGGGCGGAAGTTTCCACGATGGTTGGAGAATAAGTAAACCAAAACAACCTAACAACTTGTTTTAAAAATGGAATACCGGGAAAGGACTGGTTGGCTTCATTTCGAAATCGACATAACCTGTCAGTTAAAAAACCACAGGCTGTTGAATACGCTCGGAAAACAGCGGTTGATCCATTTGTGGTTTATGAGTACTTTGATTTACTCAAAACAACTATAATGGAATTAGGTTTACAAGACAAACCTAATGCAATCTGGAACTTAGATGAGACCAGTTTTTCAAAAGACCCTTCGAAAACCAAAATCGTAGGTCTCAAAGGCTATGCAGCAACGAGAGTTATAGCAACACCTGGGAGAGACAATACGACGGTGTTACTAGGTGCAAATGCGATTGGAGAAAAAACACCTCCCCTAATCGTCTTCAAAGGGAAATATGTTTGGGACGAGTGGACTTCCCCTGAGGCATTTCCAGGTACGACATATGCCGCTACAAAAAATGGCTGGATGCAGACAGAAGTATTTGAAGCCTTCTTCAAAAAATCTTTTTTGCTGACGATTGGCGATCAACGTCCTGTCTTACTTATTTATGACGGCCACTCGACCCATGTGGGGTTGAGTTTAATCGAAGAAGCACGAAAAGAAAATGTAACTATATTAAAACTACCTGCTCATACAAGCCATATTTTACAGACACTAGACATTTCGGTAATGAAATCGTTTAAAGATCGATGGGACACTGAGCTTGTAAAATGGCAGCGACTTAATTATGGAGTACCTTTGTCGAAAAAAGAATTTTCTCGCATGATTGGATCAGTATGGGTCCTAATAGATCCGCAAGTATTATGCAACGGTTTCAAAAAAAGTGGTATTTATCCTTTTAATCCTGCTGCAGTTGAAGAGTCAAAATTCGATGCTCTGAAGTTGAGCCGCTGGAAGGAACACAAAAATACTACCAAAACGCAAGAAAATCTTCATAATCTTGCTTCGTCTGTAAATGACCTCCACAATTTTGTATTTTCCGAGACTCCTGTCAATGATGGGATTTGTGACATTGAACCAACGACGATTAACACGAAAATAGAACCGCATACTTTGCTTTCGATAATCTTAAATTTCTTTAATCAAAACTTTATAGCAACTGATAACCTGGTTAAGACTGGAAAATTGATGATGAATGATGATATTGATGACAACAGCAATCACTTAGATTTAAGAAAGCCTATTGAAAAGAAGAATGTCACATTTGAGGAACTACTATTGCAAAAAGTTAAGCGTGGTGATAACTCTAAAAAAATAAAACGCTGCAGAATGGCACCAGGTGCTGAAGTCATTACTCATAACGACGTCATACTGTTAAAAAAAGAAAAACAAATGAAAAATATTAAGAAAGAAAATTTTGGAAAACGAAAGAGCCGATCCAGTCCTACACCTAAACGTACCGATGATGTCGTTAAGTTAAATAAAAGTCTAAAAAGTAACACTGAGTTCCAACCATTTATCGCGGAAAAACTTGAAGACCTTCCTCGTTGTTTAAAAAATAAAACAGTTGACTCTCGTAAGATAAAAATTTTGTCAGACATTGTACTTAATAGTCCAACAGTGCCTGATGAGGAACGCTTATGTACAGAACCTGGACCTTCGGGTATTCATAAAGTGAATACGTCTAGAAAAAGAAGAGTTATTAACAGATTTGCTGCATCATTTGAAATTAATAATAAAAAGAAAACGACTACTATAACACCTAAAGGTAAAGGAATCGGGAAAAAGAGTAAAAAGAGTATTGGTAAAGAAAATAAAAGACAATCGCCTGACGATGAAAACGAAGATACCTTTGATGATTTTAAATTTCTTGGATATCAAAAACAGAAGAAACATGAAATGTCTTCCTCGAATTCAACTACTAGTGTATCTGGAACAATTAGTTCTCATAGTGATTCCGACATAATAAATGCTGTATCTGATTATGAAAGTAACGATGAATACCATAGCTTTTTAGAAGACACAAAGTTATCAGACTATATTAATCTAGGACAGACAGACAAGACCATTTTAATTCAAGACGAAGAGGCTAAAAATAAAACAAATATTATAAGTAATAATGATACGGAGCACGAATATGAACAGACTGAGCAGACCAAATTATTCCAAAGCGAAGAGACTGAAATAAGTAATATAGAATTTATAAGTAATGAGAATAGTTATATGGAGCAGGAGTATGAAAGTTATTCTGTGAATGACCATGTTCTGGTAAAATATTATATTAAAAAAAAGTGGACTTATTATGTTGGCGTTATAGATGAGGTCTACGCTGACGAAGAGACGAATGAACCGTACTTTTTAATAAAGTTTTACAAAACAGTAAAGACACCAAAACTTACATTTAAGATAACAAGAATAATAGATCGAGATGAGGTTCCACAGAATTCAATAGTAAAAAAAATTAAGCTGTTGAAAGATCCGGAAAAAAGAAATGATTTCTTTTTAAATGATGAAGATGATACAGTGTTCTTTTGTTAGATTTTTAACAATTTTGTTTGTAACTATTTTATTTTTGAAGTATATACCGAAAATCTTTTTTTTTTTTTTTTTTTTTTTTTATTAATGATAGGCTCGCGTTTGACCACCATCTCACCTGATGGTAAGCGATGATGTGGTCGACGATGGAGCACGCTTGCCTAGAAGTAGCCTATTCACTCTTGACTTAAAGACCCCTAAGTTGTAGCTATCAGGAAACACAGACTCCGGCAAGGAATTCCACTCCTTGGCTGTACGCATAATAAATGTGTTCTTAAAACGTTTTGTGCGTATGGGCGGGATGTCCACCATGTACCGGTGGCGCAACGCCGTACGTCTAGTGGTCCGATGATGGAACGGACTTGGCGGAATTAGATTGTGCAATTCCAGTGCACACTCCCCGAAATGTAAACGATAGAAAACCGACAGGCCAGCAACTCGGCGGCGATGTCCAAGGCTTTGGAGCTTCGACTCAACAAGTGCATCATTGCCAATGATCCTCTTGGCTCGCCTCTCAATTGACTCTATCGCATCAAGCTGGTATTTGGCAGACCCGTCCCAAAGATGAGAGCAGTACTCCATACACGATCGGGGATCTGGGTGCCGAAACAGGAATACTTCGTATTTTTGTTTATGCTGTCAACCATTGATTATAATATTCAGGTATTTTTTTCTAATATTGTATTTTAAGAACTTAAAGACTTGTTTGTGAAGTACATTTGTTATTTTTTTCTGTTTCGTTTATTCTATCATTGCTGATAGATCAGCTATATTTTATTTCTAGTGTTACGTAGTACCTAAGGATAAAAATCAAGAACACTACAACTTTGATTATGCTCTGTTGAGTATGTTCCATTTTTAACAATAATAATAATATGTCATTAATATAATATTATGTCACCAAGAATAAAGCCATTTGTTTTCGGAAACTAATATTTACTTAAGCACTTAAGGTAATTGAGTCGTAATAGCACGTGAAATTGAAATTTTCTTATGTTTTTTTGCAATTCACATATCAGTAACAAGTTGCAACTAGATCAAAATATGATTCGCGACAGTAAAACGCATAATCCTAAGTATAAGAATGATCAATATATTCACTCCTTTCGTTCTTACTTAAATGTGCTAAGAATTAGCTAGATTTCGGAATTTTTACCAATTTTGACCAAATCTATGTAAAAGCAAATGGAGCGAATGTTTTGAACTTGTCACTGATATGCAAATTGTAAAAAAACACAAGAAAATGAGAATTTCGGGAGCTACCACACTGCAATCACTTTAATTCAATTTTTAATACAACAGTAATGTGAAGTGCAACGTTGTTTAAAATTATAATGCTCTTATACCTAACCAAATTAATTAAAAATAACCCTGTTTATTTAAGTCAATACCAAAGATACCATCGTCATAATAAGATAGGAATGTATCAGTGTACCTAAAAAATTAAACTGATAAGTAAAAATATTTAGTTTTCAAACTTTTTGGAAAGGTTTATAGTCTCTGGTTATAAAAATAGGCCGGATTTGCCCCCAAAAAAGATTTCAGGGAATAAAACGTAACTTAAACCTTATTTTAATGATGTTACAAAACATTTTTCTTCGTCATCTGCATTTACTTATTAATAAATTGCATACTTTGATATGTGTGTTCCGTATGGTGTTCGGACGTTAAGAATAACACCATCCCATCTCTTCCCGAGGGTGTCGTAAGAGGCGACTAAGGGACATACCAGAGAATGGGCAGCAGCATCTTCTGTGCATTACAACAACCAAACTGCGATCGCCAACCCGTCTGCCAAGCGTGGCGATTATGGCAACCCCCCCCCAACATGAAAAACAGAAGGAAAAAATGGCCCCTAGTGCCCGGCAGCCCGTCTACCCTTGACTCCGGTAGCGGTCAAGGCCACGACGAGGCAAGGGGTGCGAAGAATCTCCGGATGAGATTTGGCTACCCATCTATTAAACGACTCGACCTGGCAACTTTCAACACGCGTACACTGAGGACTGACGAGAAGATCACCGAACTGGAGGAGGAATTGAGCAGGTTGCGATGGAGTATTGTGGGATTGTCTGAAGTCCGAAGACAGGGGGAGGATACGATAATTCTCAAATCCGGTAACCTGCTCTATTTCCGGGAGGGTGACCAGCAGTCCCAGGGTGGTGTCGGGTTTATCGTCCACAAGTCCCTTGTGAACAATGTCGTGAGGATCGAGAGTGTGTCGACCAGGGTGGCGTACCTTATACTCAGAATATCATCAAGATATTCGCTGAAGGTCATACAGGTCTACGCCCCGACCTCGACACATCCCGACGACGAAGTAGAATCCATGTATGAGGATATATCAAGAGCCATGCATGGTTCTAAGACTCACTTCACCGTGGTCATGGGGGACTTTAACGCGAAACTGGGCAAACGAGACGGTGACGAGCTGCGAGTGGGGCAATTTGGATTTGGACGTCGGAATCACCGGGGACACCTACTGGCTAGCTTTATGGAGAGGGAGGGCCTCTATATGATGAATTCCTTCTTCAAAAAGCGTGAGCATAGAAGGTGGACCTGGCAAAGTCCTGACGGTGCAACTAGAAATGAGATTGACTTCATCCTGTCGACGAAAAAGCAAATATTCAATGATGTCTCTGTGATCAACGCGGTGAAAACTGGAAGTGATCACCGCGTCGTAAGAGGCACATTGAATATTAACATTAAGCTTGAAAGGTCTCGACTGATGAAGTCTACGCTCCGTCCAGCACAGATCCAGATCCAAAACCCCGAGAGCTTTCAGCTCGAACTCCACAATCGTTTCGAGTGCCTAGGAAGCTCCGTGGATGAATATAACGATGGGTTCGTGGAAACTGTCCATACGGTCGGGTCTAAGTTTTTCAAGACTCACCGTACAAATAAAAACAAGAAGCTCTCCGATCCGACCCTCGAGCTAATGAAGAAGAGGCGTGAGATGATTCTGCAGTCTTCAGACGATGCGTGCATATACCGGCAGCTCAATAGACAAATCTCGAAGTCCCTGAAACGTGCCCTTCGCCGCTTTAATACCGCAAGGATTAAGGATGCGATTGAGCGGCATAAGGGCTCTAAAGTATTTGCACGAGATCTGTCTATTGGGCAAAGCCAGCTCACGAAACTGAAGACCGACGATGGCAGAGTCATATCCGCCAAATCGGAGCTTCTGGGAGAGATCGAGGCTTTTTATGGACAGTTATACACGTCTACCGATAAACCCGCTGTAAATCTAGTAAACGACCCAAGAGCTAGATTGACTCGACACTATACCGAAGATATCCCGGACGTCAGCCTGTACGAGATTAGGATGGCTCTGAAGCAGCTGAAAAACAACAAAGCGTCGGGTGAGGACGGAATTACGGCCGAACTCCTGAAGGCGGGTGGAAATCCGGTCCTTAAGGCCCTTCAGAAGCTATTTGATTCCGTCATACTCGAGGGGAAAACGCCACAGGCGTGGAGCAGAGGCGTGGTGGTACTCTTCTTTAAGAAGGGCGATAATTTAATTAATAAAGAAATTTAATTAATAAGATAAAATTGAAGCGCTTCTTTAAGATGGCCCTGCTTAAGAATTATAGGCCCATCTCGCTTCTGAGCCATGTCTACAAGCTGTTTTCCAGAGTCATCACGAATCGTCTCGCGCGCAGGTTCGACGACTTCCAGCCTCCCGAACAAGCCGGATTTCGAAAAGGCTTCAGCACCGTGGACCACATACATACGCTGCGGCAGGTTATACAGAAGACTGAGGAGTATAACCAGCCTCTCTGCTTAGCGTTTGTGGACTACGAGAAAGCCTTTGATTCGATTGAAACTTGGGCTGTACTGCAGTCTCTCCAACGGTGCCAAATTGACTATCGGTATATCGAAGTGCTGAAGTGTTTGTACAAAAACGCCACTATGTCAGTCCGACTACAAGACCAGACCTCGAAACCTATCCTCTTGCAGCGGGGTGTGAGGCAGGGAGACGTTATTTCTCCGAAACTGTTCACGGCAGCAATGGAGGATGTCTTCAAGGTTTTGGAATGGAGAGGGCTAGGCATTAATGTCAATGGCGAGTACATCACTCACCTTCGGTTTGCCGACGACATAGTAGTCATGGCTGAGACTACGGAGGAGCTCAGTACAATGCTTGGTGACCTCAGTAGAGCTTCCGAAAGAGTGGGACTTAAAATGAACATGGACAAAACCAAAGTCATGGTAAACAGCCATGTAGCACCCACTCCTATCAAGGTCGGGGACTCTACACTCGAAGTTGTAGACGACTACGTTTACCTGGGACAGACGGTCCAGTTGGGAAGGTCTAACTTCGAGAAAGAGATCAATCGTCGAATCCGACTCGGCTGGGCAGCGTTCGGGAAGCTGCGCGGTGTCTTCTCGTCCAATATACCACAGTGTCTCAAGACGAAAGTCTATGACCAGTGCGTGTTGCCAGTGATGACATATGGCTCCGAAACGTGGTCGCTTACAATGGGCCTCATAAGAAGGCTTAAAGTCACCCAAAGGGCAATGGAGAGGGCTATGCTCGGAGTTTCCTTGCGTGATCGAATCAGGAATGAGGATATCCGCAGGAGAACCAAGGTTGCCGACATAGCACGAAGAATCGCCAAACTAAAGTGGCAATGGGCAGGGCACATTGCTCGCAGAACAGATGGCCGTTGGGGCCGAAAGGTTCTGGAATGGCGACCACGTACCGGAAGACGTAGCGTTGGAAGGCCTCCTACAAGGTGGACCGATGACTTGGTAACGGTTGCGGGGGTCCGATGGATGCGAGACGCACAGGACTGTTCGCTGTGGCGACGCTTGGGGGAGGCCTATGTCCAGCAGTGGACGTCTTTCGGCTGAAATGATGATGATGATACTTTGATATAACGGCGTAGTTCGAGAAAAATCTGCTATTAGACGGATTTGCCCCTAATCCTCGGGAAAATCCGTCTAACGATTGATTTTTAAAAAAACCTCATTATTTACACATGAAGGGCTGTTTTTTGTTTGGAAAGGATGTATATACAAGACAATAAAATTCTTTATCGCTTACAACCAACAAATTTATATTAAAGTAGTAAGTGTTAGAGTAATAGTTTACCAAATTCAACTTTCAAAAAAGTATGACGGATTTGCCCACATTGACCTTTTACTGATTAATTAATCTTGTTTCCCTCTACTTTTCAGCCCATGCTGGTCTAGATTACTTATTTTTTAATATGTAATTTGTATTTCAATTAAAAATAACTAAAATACTGTATTTTGTATTTTATATTTCAAATAAAGCAAAGCATGTATTTTGCCCAGCCCTGCATGTCCTAATGAATAAGGTTGCAAGGTGTCCCGATTTGAATATTAGTTGAGTCTGGTGAGTAAGTTATATTGGCTACTAGTAAAATATTGGCTAGGTTTTTCTTTGCCCAACGAATCAGCATTGCGTTAGCATTCTAGGCACTTTTCCCATTCACAGCGATGTGGATTTAATTTATTGAAGCCCAGTGAATTCTTTTCTCAGAAATAATAATTAATTCTAATAACTAGTCATGATTTTGCTTAAATCATTTTGCTTACACATGCGCGAAGAACTACTAATAGCCATTTCATATGATTATGTTGTTTTACCTTATGTGTCTCGCAGAATAACGGTGCTTCCTTAATCAAATGCAGTCAGGAAAGCAAAGTATTTCCTTATTACTCATATTATGATTTTCCTTGAGATTTAGGGCCAACGCTGCGTTAAGTGGGCGCACGTGCCCCGTAGCGGAAACCGGGTTATTACCTGCGCAGTGTTGCTATTTCAACTTCAACTTTAATGTATTATATCGTAACAAAATGGGCGCGGGGCGCGGCTCCCCGCGACGGGTGCCCGCGCGGATCACCGCGACGGAGCACTTTTGTTTTGGACAACGCGGGCGCCCGCTTAACGCAGCGTCGGCCCTTAATCAGCACCACAATAATGAACAGGTAAAATGTTAAGACTAAATACGTCACTAATCTAATTAAATATACAACATCTTTTTCCCGTTGGGAAATCATCAAATGACTGTTCCCGCTCTGGGTGGGATAAGAGGAAGTGTGAGACTTTTACTCTGTAATCCTTGCATTTTTCTATTCATGATTTTATACCCTTGCCAGCTATAGAATGGAAAAATTAAGGGTATGAAATCAATAGCGTATGGATTGGAAGTCACTTAGTTAACTAAGGTAAAAGTAATTTTCATTTCAATCTATACAAGAGTAGTACTTAAGCAAATACCCGCGTATACTTCGTAGTGACATAACTATCTATCATATTTCAAAATGCAGTGCCGATCGACTAATTATATAAAGATCGAAATAAACGCGTCTGGGATAGGTTAAGTTAGGACAGTAACCATTAAAACCCTCTATTTGTTGGCAAATCAATTGGGTTAGGTTAGGTTAAAAGCTTCCATGAGGACATAGCGGTGCTCCGCCCAAGCGGGGCATACCGTATGCTCCACCGTGTCCTCCAGGCGGTCACACAATGGTAACAGCGACGTGAGGACGCCGTGTCACCCTTCCAGTCACTCCTCAAAGAGTAGAGGACTTACCGCCATTATTATGGCGTGCCCATTGTGCATAACTTGAAATGTGCTTTTGTATGATAACGGCATTATACATAGAACTAACTAAACCCACCTATGTTCTTTCGCCACCGTAGGCGTGGGCTTGCTGACGGCGAGCAATGGGTGGCTCGCCGTCCAACCGTCCGGTAATCGTCCGGACTGAGCCCAAGTCGTCGACCGCGCGTACTATTCCACGCGCGCCTCAAGGAGATGTCAGCTAATCGTAGGGGCCCAGCAGGGTCGAAGCCTACTGGGGCCACGGGTAGTGTGAAAGTGAAACCCGGGGCCCTGGAACGAAGGCAAAGAAGGAACAGGAGTGGGTTTTTAGTCAGTAAAAGTCTGACACTATCTTTCGCTCCGCCCAAGAGCGCGATTTGTCATAAGATGATTTTCCCACCTAAAAAAAACCTATGTTCTTTCAGTTGCCCTTTGTGTTCCGCCCACGGTATCTCATTCGAACAATATCGCTCAAACAATCCAACGTTACGTTTTCTATTTGAGGCAGATTCTTCCTTTGTTTTGTAATATTCAACTGAAAGTCAGACAAAACGATTTTTTCTTAACTTAATAAGTAATAGGTACTCAGACTAATTTAGAACCAGTCTGTTTATTTATTCATTATATACTGTTTTACTTTAATTGATTTCAGACTTTTATTTGAGGGTTCATGAACTCGATATTGAAAACAATGAAAGAAAAATTTGTTAAAACATTTGTTGCTTTAATATTAATAAATTTACGAAGGCGAGTTGATCGTAGTTATGTTGTGTGAGTAGATTCGGGTACACATTATTCATCTGTTTATTTAATTTCACTTCACTTCAGTCCACTTCACTTCACTTCAGTCCACTTCACTTCACTTCAGTCCACTACACTTCACTTCACTTGACTTCACTTCAAAACCTCAAGATTTTTACCACAAGCCAAACATTTATAATCATATTTACACATCTCAACCATTCCCTTTCAGCTTCACCCAGCTCAATGAAATTTACACTAATATTATAAAGTCGAAACTACACGCTCAAATGGTTGAACGGATTTGATTCAAACAGCCAGACCATGTACTGGAAATACTAGAATAGGACATAGTATACTTTTTTTTACTTTATTTATTAAAGAGTGTCCATAGAGTTTTTTGCACATTCTTCTCCATAGAGATCTACGTTTTGAAATGTGCAATTAGCATCATTTTTCTAACTGACCTCTTGACATGAGGTCAGTCAAAAGTGCTTTAAATGGTTTAAAAACTTTATGCACTAGTAAGAAACACGGTACAAAGGCGGACTTAATGCCTTAGGCATTTTCTACCAGTCGACCTTAGGGTGTCTTAGGGGATTTATCTATATATATAGGGTGACTGGTAATTAGTGTATGATACTTAAACACGTGATTGTGCTCATGATAACCCACAACTTTTACTATGGGAACAAACTTGAAATCACGAAAAAAAAACAGCTGTTCGCTGTTCAGTACATTTATGTTTGCCTAATGTACTGAACAGCTGATATTTTTTTCGCGATTCGGCTTTGCTCCCATAATAAAAATTGTTTGTTATCGTGAGCACAGTCACGTGTTTAAATATCGTACACTAATTGCCAGTCACCCTATATAAAAGGAGAAACAGACTGACTGACATAACAACGCACAGCCGAAAGTATTGGGTCTGGGAACGTGAAATTTTGCACGTAGGCGAGCACTAAGAGAGGATTTTCTAAAGTTTATCTCCTAAGGGAATAAAACGGGGTCCAAAGTTTGTATGGAGATACTTACTTTTACGCTGGCAAAAGCTAGTTTGAATTAAAATGCTTTGAAGTTTTTGAATCTTTCAATTTCGGAAGTAAGTTTTTTTCCCCTTTGAATATTTTTCTACATTCAGGCGGACGAAACCGACCGCAGAACTAAGTAATAACTAAACAAGTAATGGATATTCCTGTTTAGAAGTATCCCCCGGTAACCATGGCAACTCATCGTTATCGAGAATCACAGAAACCCGAGTCAACGAGCACTTTGTCCGTGTAAGGCCGAGTTCCCACTTTGTCGTGATGACAGGTAATCGTGTAGTTTTAAGTGTCGTGGTTTACATATTTATATGGAGGTGGACGACACGATTAACTGTCGTCTACGTCTTTTTTACGGTGACAACAGATTGTCATGATAGTAGGAACGGCTAGCACGACAGTAGCAAAAAAAATTGTGAAGACTAAACCGTGACAGAAAACGTGTCGTTGTTGCGAATATCTGTCGATCAATTTACCATTACGAAATATAATATAATAATATAGGGTGACTGGTAATTAGTGTACGATACTGAAACACGTGATTATGCTCATGATTACAAACAATTTTTATTATGGGAGCAAAGCCGAAATCGCGAAAAAAATATCAGCTGTTCAGTACATTAGGCAAACATAAATGTACTGAACAGCTGATTTTTTTTTCGCGATTTCAGGTTTGTTCCCATAGTAAAAGTTGTTGGTTATCACGAGCACAATCACGTGTTTCAGTATCGTACACTAATTGCCAGTCACCCTATATAATATTCCACAACTACCACACAACGCCATCTAGTCCCAAACTAAGCAGGGCTCGTGCTATGAGTACTAGACAACTGATAAACATACTTATATATTTCTAAATACATGCATATTATAGATAAATTACACCCAGACACAGAACAAATGATCGTGCTCATCACACAAACATTTGTCCTGGGTGGGAATCGAACCCACGACCTCCGGCATAGCACTCAGGGCCACTAACCACTAGACCAACAGGCCAGTCAAAACATACATACATAGACATAGTGGGAACGCAGCCTAAAGCTCAAAGCTACGGATAGATCACGTTTCAAGAGTGCTTGATACCTAATCGGTAGATATCGCTTTTCTACTATCCATTTATTATTAGAGCTATGCTCGGAGTTTCCTTGCGTGATCGGATCAGAAATGAAGATATCCGCAGGAGAACCAAGGTTGCCGACATAGCACGAAGAATCGCCAAACTTAAGTGGCAGGGGCAGGGCACATTGCACGCAGAACTGATAACCGTTGGGGCCGAAAGGTTCTGAAGTCGCGACCGCGTACCGGAAGACGCAGCGTTGGAAGGCCTCCCACATGATGGACCGACGACCTGGTCAGGGTTGTGGCCACACTTACCATTAGGTGGGATCGCAGTCAAGCACTAGTTTATATCAATTTAAGAAAAATATTTTCTGTGTCATCATCATCATCATTTCAGCCGAAATGATGATGATGATGAAATGATGATGATTTATTATACGTACAAGAATAGCAGAATAATAATAAATTAGCATTTTGTTATTGTTAATTTTATTTCTACTTATTTTTTATTTTATTTTTTATTTTAGTTTTTAAATCAATTATTTGTTGATTAATGTAGTATCATGGTGTGCCAAATAAACATATTTTCTTTTCTTTCTTTTCTTTTCAGAAGATGCTTATCCTTCGCTTTCCAGCAGTCGAGATTAAGGTTGAAGAAGAGCTCATTATTGAAAAAACTAAAGAAAAGAGTTTCACGATACTTTTGTATGAAGGATCAGCAAGAAATACACCCTCAAGGTGTGTGGCTCTATATGTATATTGAGAGATCTGGCTCTTGTGATGCAGGATCTCCTAGAGTAGCGATTAAGGAATCCAATCTCGCCTCAAAATAGCGACCCCGCAAGCTTGTGGGATTGAAGTAAGCAATCCCGCGTATTCCGTGGGATTTGCGGGATTGGGATACTTTAAATATTTTATTTCAAAAGCATTTTTTGATGTTTTTAGTATTTTGCAGGTCACAGTGCCACTCTGCCGCAGACGCGGTGAAGGCATTGCGTCTATCTGTCTTTTTTTAATAATAACTATGTAAAGATATTCGTATAACTGATGGCTACAACCCGGGAATCTTTAAGTCAAGAGTGAATAGGTTACTTTTAGGTAAGTGCGCTCCTTCGTCGACCGCATCGTCGCTTTCCATCAGGTGAGATAGCGGTCAAGCGCGAACCTATCAAGATAAAAAAAATCTATTCAGTCTATAATATGTTAAGAGTTGATACCCTGAATATTGTTTTTTAACAGTCAATCACGTCACGTAACTTATGTTTATTTCTGTGACTCGTGGATAAGTTCGTTCCAAAACTCGGGTATTACGAGAGCCCTTTCACACTCGTCTATCGTCAACGTGACCATGCTTGTTTTTTCATCCAACGCAATGTTTGATGAAGAGGCAACGTGAAAAAACGAAAATAACGCCTGAAAACGCCGTTGGCATTGGCATTCGGTTATGCCAACCTTAAGAAATATTTTCTCAAATATGTCACAAAACTTGTTCCAGATTTTCGTCATTCACAATCTCGATTAAATGCGCAAGGTTTCTGTAGATTTATTTTTTAATGTTTTTAATGTATAAGTTGATAAATAGGTCTTTACTGGATTAGTTTTAAACAAATTCATGTTTTAATTTCAAAAGAAACCTAGATAATATCCACAAGGTATCTGTGTTTCCAAAATATCTGGAGAAAGATTTGTAATAACGTCATAATCGAAAAAATAATAGGTCGATGTTGGGTTTCGAATTCTACGATCAGGTACAATGTTTCCAACAGATTTATAAAAACAAATCTACATATTACATTTTGTCTGATTTTTTACTGTTCTTGTGAATACAACTGGACACTACAACAAGAGTGGCAGAACTCAAGACGAAGAGAAGGACCATTCGTCGCGCCTTCAACTGCTTCTGCCCTCTTCCAGTCATTCTTTGAAGACATCACTTCAACCCGGGGAATATGTCGGCGTACCACTACGTATGGCTACAGAAAGGCCGGCGCGCGAGACGTGGGGAACATGCTTCGCCAACATACGCGCCGCCATTCGGTTCTCAGATGCGGTCCGGTATAGCCACTTCTTATTATTGTAATCGTCGATAATACAATGCGTTCCAAATAAGAATAGGATCGATTGCCATGCTGTGTCGTCACGTCATACTGTCAAATCGCAAGAAATTGGGCAAAATTGAAGAACTCAGAGATGAGCAAAATTGAAGAACTGGATTCTGTTTGAACTTTTTTCGTTCACAGTTCGTAAATAAATTAAATTTTAAAAATGTCTTGTTTTGCTCACCCTCTTAATTCTTCGAGTCCAAGTTACAACCGTCATCTCAACGCTCAGTCACGTGGTCAGAACAAAGGAATAGGAGGCGTGGCCGACTCGAGGCGATCTACGAAAAGAGAATCGAAACGAAACGGATGTAACTTGGCTAGGGGGGCTGAACTGCTTCGATCAACCGCCGGATGGCGACGGATAGGTGTCAAATATACATCATATTACTAGCGCTTGAGTCTATCAACACTTCAGCCAATTCATGGGGGGCTGTGGTGCGAATATATTATGCGTGTCTTGGTGATTTACGGCTCACCAACACCACAACACACTCCAATACAATATCATTATAATACAGCCCACATTCCCCTAGAGGCATATTGAGAATAAGTAAACACATAGGTACAACAAGGTGATACAACTACTCACATACAATTACTTAAGCATACTCAGTACCTACCGAACTAACAGAAACGTATCAACATTATCCTTTCACAAATATTAGCGAAAGTCGGTTCATAAAACTCTTTTCAAGGAGTTCTCTAAAAGCTTTTTCATAGGTATGAGTTTTATACGATGCAAATGCAATGCATTTCCAGCTTCGTATGAAGCCACAATTTTATTATGCTCGGTAATATGGCGCTTTATTAAAAGAGAACCGAGCGCTTTGACGTTATTGAAAACCAGGATATTTATTTGAAACTCAGGTTTATTGGAAAGAATAAAACTGGGCAAGTGCGAGTCGGACTCGCCCACTAAGGGTTCCGTACAAACTTACCTGTAAAAAAAACAGTTCAATTCCCGAATTGAGTTACGAAGATTTTTAAATCGAAAAAGAAGTTTTTCCTATACTTGTGCTGTGAGACCTTGCTTCATGCCAAATTTCAGGATTCTAGGTCAACGGGAAGTACCCTATGAATTTTGGTTCCCTTGAGAGTGTCGAATATACGTTTTTTGCCGATTTGGTTCGCTATGTCCTGTCTATTGGTAGTACTTATATACCTATTTAATGTCTTTGCGTTTCTACAATGTTCAACGCTACATCCTTTGTTATTGTAGAACGACATCGCGTCAACATGGCTACCAACTATCGTTTTCAACAATTGTTGACACCGAGGCGTTACCGATTGGAGAACGGAATTCGACACGAAACGGTTGTAACTTGGCTAGGGGGACTGGAGACTTTCCAGATCCGGACGATTAGGCACGGTTAGGTGTGCGGGGTTTCATCGGACTTTATTAAGAATTCTAAAATTCTTTCCTTTTGATTCGTTCGACGCGTCCCGTTCGGATAAGTGTGCGTTTACCTATGAAAAATATATTTTCAATACACTTACTCGAAAACCCGCTCTTATACCACCGCTTTTAGGCACGCAATAGACTGCTTTCCGCTCTAGTGCAGAAATAGCGCGTGCTGTCTCCCGCCACAATGTTATTACATTTATCGCATCAGGCTGGGCGCGCGTCGACCCCCACCAGTCGCCGGTCAACCCCCGTTTATTTATTTCTTCGTAAGTGTATTGAAAAAAGTCGTTTGACACACGTGCAAATTTGTCACTGCAGCCCTCGGCTCCATAACACACTCGCCTACGGCTCGTGCGAATTCCACCTCGGTTGCAATGACAAACTTTCTGCACTTGTATCAAAATGTACTATTATAATCCGAGCACCCGCTACCTCGTTATAAAGTTTCAAACGAATATGCTTCGTTTCACCGTATTTATCGTGCTATTTCTAAAGGACTTTCCTGTTATTTACTAGTTTATTTAGATTTTAGTTATACTATGTCATATGTAACAGAGCTTTTATGTAAATTAATGTTCACCCATAATGAATGAGCATAATCAGCCTTATATGTTCCCACTGCTGGGAAGGCCTCCTCTCGAAACGAGGGCCATAATCCACCACGCGTGTCCGATGCGGATTGCTGAATGTCATGTCTTTGAATTTTGGTCCCAGAGCATGCTGGTTCTCTCAATATGTTATCCTTCACCGTTTTGAGAGCAGCGGTGATGAAATAAACCAAACAAAAATAAAGCACCTGCCTTGCGCCTTGGTCTACCTTGCTTGGGTTTGAACTTACGACATAGTACAACTTGTAAGTTAGTGCCGTTACCATTAGTCCAACGCTGTTCCACCCCCTATTTCATGGAATTTAAAATAACTGGCTAAATATAGATGTATTCAATTTCAAGGTAGAAGCAAATCCGACTAACCCTCCTTGCGCCTTTGCTTGGGTTTGAACTCATGACATGCAATTTTTGACGTCGTGAACGTCGAATTCGTGACGTTATAGTGGGCCCTAACAGAATACCAGCACTGCGTTATTTATCGTTTTAAATAACGCAGCATATGCTGAGTTAGGTGCCTTTTTGGTCTCGCACTGATTATACCTTTCTTTTTTTATTGTGTATCTTTAGTTTATACGATTGTGTGACTCACGAATAAACGTTTTTTCTTTCTTTCAATTTGTAAGTCGGTGCCATTACCACTAGGCCACCGCTGTTCTACCCGCTATTTCATGGAAATTCAAAATAACAGGCAATTAAGGATGTATTCAAGGTATGGTAAATCTAACCTTCCGAGATATATAGAAATATATCTTCTGTCGGCGGCTTCGCCCTCGTGAAAGTAGGAAATTAACCCAAGGAAATCCCGGGATAAAAAGTATCCAGGGTGCTATTCCAGTAAGTACAAGATCTACCCAGCTGCCAAATGCCTTCAATCGTTGCGCGTGAAGGAGTAATAAATAAACAATCCAATCAACATATTTATCTATAATATTTATGTATTTAGCAATATATGAGTATGTTTATCAGTTGTCTAGTACCTACTCATAACACAAGCTCTGCTTAGTTTGGGACTGGACGGCACCGTTGTGTGATAGTAGTGGAATATTATTATTATTCCATTTATTTATTTTATATACATGTTTAAATATTTCTTTCAAAAAAAAAAACAAAAAAAACATTTAAAAATATAAAAAAATAGTCCAAGCTACCGGCGGCGGTCAGGGCTCCTGAGAGAGGAATCTCCTAACAATGCGCACCATTATTATTATTATTATATACATTTAGACGATCCGGAACAATGTTTAAGTCCCGCAGGTTTGCGGGACCTGACGGGTGTTTTGTCTGAACTGGGCCACTGCCTGTTAGTTGATTTCGGGCTATTGTCTCTTCATGCAACAAATGGTACAAAGGCTGACTTAATGCCTTAGGCATTCTCTACCAGTCAACCAGTGTATGTTTTAATCGCGCGAAGAACTCTAATACCTCGATGCAGGATTTCGAATTTTAGTTCCTATTTTGCGTCATAGATGTCGCTACATTATTCTCCTCCGGATATCGGAGATCAATGGTTTTTAGGGTTCCGTACTTCAAAAGGAAAAAACGGAACCCTTATAGGATCACTTTATTGTCCGTCCGTCTGTCTGTCTGTCTGTCTGTCAAGACCCTTTATCTCGGGAACACGTGAAGTTATCGAGTTGAAATTAAAACCATATACTCAGGACTGCGGTCCCTTAGAGCTGTAAAAAATCAAACTTCTGAGTTAACGAAAAAAAATATACGGCCGTTTATGTCGCAAAAAACGTACATTTCGACACTCTCAAAGGAATCAAAATTCTTATGGTACTTTCCCGTTGACTCAGAATCATGGAATTTGGCATAAAGCAAGGTCTTATAGTATAGATATAGAAATAAATCTGAAAACATAAAATTTGTTGTTACCTACGACACCAAAAAAAAAATCGGATTCGAAAAAATCTTCGAGACTTCATTCGAGAATTGAACTATTCACATTGGTAAAGTTTGTACGGAACCCTCAGTGCGCGAGTCCGACTCGCACTTGTCCAGTTTTTTGATGTATCGTAATGCGTGCTAGGCCAGTGAAAGGTTGGTTCCAGTGGGTCGGAACTGGAAGGCGCATAGTTCTCGGTGAGTCGGAACTGTCTGCGGTGATGGGGTATCACCGCAGCCGCAGACAGTGCAAGTCGGGGTGGTGTTGTCTAAAATAAAACTAAATTAGTATATCTTAACTATCCTCACTGAATTAAGATCAAAACTCTGGGCTGCTAATATTAATAAAAGAAATACTCACACGTACAGATAATTTACTTTAAAAAATAAAGAATAAAAAAATAAAATGTACACTAACAATTTAAAATTTTAATAATATGTAGTAAGGGTATTTTTCATAAAATTTTCGGGAAAATTTAATAAGATTCGGCTGAGAAGAATTTTTCTACTATCAAATTCGAATTAAGGAGCCCCCTGTATTATTTTAAGTTCTTACGATTCATCGGTTGTCTGGTAGATATCGCTGTCAGCGATAAGACCGCCATTGTACCAATACCAACCCATAGATTTAAGTCTGTTAATAAGTTGTGTTACATTTTTGGTGTAGAATGAAGATTATTTGATTTATTTGGATTTTATTCTGCCGCAGTTTAAAAAAAATAAAAAACTGGCAAGTGCTAGTCGGACTCGCGCACTGAGGGTTCCGTACAAACTTACCTATGTAGTTCAATTCCCGAATGGAGTCTCGAAAATTTTTCCGCATCACAAAAAAAAATGTGACGTAACAAAAAATTTACAGTTTTCAGATTTATTCCTTTAACTGTGCTATAATAAGACCTTGCTTTGTGCAAAATTTCAGGATTTTGGGTCAACGGGAAGTACCCATTGAATTTTGATATCCTCGAGAGTGTCGTCGAAATATACGTTTTTTGAGACATAAACAGCCGAATCTTTTATTTTTCGTTAACTTAAAAATTTGTTTTTTTCACATCCAAACTTGAGTAAGTTTAACTCAATACCTCCACGCGTTCCCGAGATAAAGGGCGTTGTCAGACAGATAGACATACGGACAACAAAGTGATCCTATTAGGATTCCGTTTTTTCCTTTTGAGGTACGGAACCCTAAAAAAAATGTAGACTAATATTATATATATTCCTGTCGTTTATTAGGACTTGTACGCACTGGTTACTGCTATGAAAGCTAGGTTGCACACTTAATGTATTCAGCCTTCGTAACAGTCGTTGGCTGTATGATGTAATGCCGTGGCCGTCCATTCACTAAACTTTATGAATGTACGAGATAAGATCGCTGTTCTTGTTTCTGTGGAATTCTTCTAAATTATGATGTGGAGGCTAGGATCGTGTTGTTCAGGTGTGTTTAGATCTGCAAGATTAGGTATTCGAAAAAGTTGCCTAAAAATAGTTTACTGTTAGATTTTCAACAAACTAAAAGTGTTAGTGAAGACGGGCATGACGGCTTTTTTTATCTTCTATCTAAACATTACTTTTAGTATATGTGTTACGGGCAATCTGTATAATACAGGTATTCTATACAATAACTAGGCAATGTGTAGAATACCTAGAAATATTATGAATAATATACAATATATATATACTGCTATAAACTCCAGTTAATAGTTCATGGTAGGGCCTCAAGACTCACGTAAAACTTGGCGGAAAGGAATGGCGGTGACAGACGACTTTGGTTCACTAGGAATTTGGTGCGAGGAATGTGATTTATAAATTAAGTCCCAGATACTCCCTCAGAGATCAATTTAAATATATCAATGTAATGACTGTACCTTCACAGTATATTTACGAGAATATTTTGTATGCACATAAAAATATAAACATGTTTAAAAATACAGTGATGTTCATAATTTTAATACTAGGAACAAACACAAATTTCTGATTCCTGCAACTAGGCTCGAAAAAATAGGAGGCTTATTTAGATGCCAATGTTACATACACTTCTATAATAAAATCCCTAGTCATATTCAACAACTAAGCCTTAATAAATTCAAATCATTTGTAAAGCGTAAACTTTGCCAAAAGGCTTTTTACACTATAAAGGACTATGTTGAGGACGAAAAGGCTTGGGATTGATCTGCTCCAGTACGCACTGCAACTGTTGTCTTATTTTTTTTTCTTTTGTTTTATTTTCAATTGTGCTTTTTATTATGGTTTTTTACAATCTGACATTGTAGATTATCTTTATTTTGCAATTTGACATTATTTTTATTTTATTTTTTTCAATTAAGTTTTGACATAAGTAAATATTTACTTTACTAAGTATTACATTTTGTAAACTATATTTTTCCTTTTATTATTGTGAACATGAGGACTATGTTGATTGTTTTTTTTTTCCTTTTCAGTAATTTTAACGTATGTCTGGCAATTTGAGTATTTTCTGCGGCTTACCCATGTTCTTTCCTTGGTATTGTTCGTCAAGTCGTTGAGCTCCTTAGTACTCCTGAGTTGAGCTTTGCGAATAAATGCTTGCACCCACTGGACAGGTCCACTCAAATCTGTATGGTTCTTTCTTCAGAAGACCATCTCAGAAAAATCTTCATGGTTCTCATGTGATTTGACCATTACTGTACCGTATGGACTTTAAAAGAGACTTAGACCCCTGAGTTTGTTTCGGTGTTTCTTCTCAGGGTAGTCAGCTAGGAAACACCGGCGTCATCTAGTTTAAAAAAATGACGAAAGAAAAAATTGACGTGTAAAAGTGTTTTTTAAACCTATTGACCGAATAAATATCATTTATCATTTTATGACACTCTATAACCGTAACCGAAACTAACGACTATCCGAAATAAAAAAATATCCGTAACCAAAACCGATACAAAAGTGTCGGATAGTTTCGGATAAAGGCGGAGTCTAAATGACAGGTTACGACAAGTTTTTGCTTGTTTTGCCAGGTGAAACAAATGATAATCTACACTAGAAATAAAAGAAAATACAAATTTTGCTATTTGTATTTTAATTTTATAATTCTAATATCCGTAACCAAAACTATCCGAAACTAGCAGATACCTAATCCGAAATAATTTCATATCCGTAACCGTATCCGAAACCGGTATAATCTTTTATTCCTAAATCCGTATCTATATGAAGTTAAAGTCGCGAGATTGCAATGAATGCGAGACGCACAGGACTGTCGTGGCGACACTTGGGGGAGGCCTATGTCCAGTAGTGGACGTCTTTCGGCTGAAATGATGATGAGGATAGTGATCTGTACTGTCTGTATCCGTACTCTGAACCGAAATTTCATATCTATAACAGCCCTGGTTTAAATACAACTTTAGTCAAGTTGAACGACGCTTGTAACTTTACATCATAGTGTTTCTAAGTTGCACACAAACTCTTCAAAAGGGTCTGTGGCTTTGTGCAACGCAAGGATTCTTTCAAACATGAAGGAAGAGGGGTTTAAAGGAGATACTTTAGGTAAGCCCGCGGAAATCAATTCGGATTAGAGAAGAGGGGAAGAAGAAGAGGAGATTAGTACCTACATGATATTTGATTTTAGAACGGTTGAAAGGGTTACCGTGGTCCTAGAATGCAAAGAGCAAATGAAGGAACATAGTTGGATTTTAGTTAGTAAAAATCTGACACGCCCTCTCAGCGGAAGAAAACTTTTAAGATGAGTTTCCAACACAATAAATTATTTTTTGTGTATGTACAATTAAGCACCTACCTATTTGAATTTCCCGGAGGACACGGTGGAGCATACGGTGGAGGTGTGCCCCGCTTGGGCAGAGCAACGCCGTGTCCTCGTGGGGGCGATCGGCAGCGGCGATCTCTCGCGCCGGGCCTTGGTACAGGCCATGGTCCGGAGCGAGGAGGAGTGGCAGGCGGTCGCCTCCTTCTGCGAAGCAGTAATGCTAGCGAAGGAGGCGGCCGATCGCGTGAGGCAACGGTCCTCACGCCCCAACCGCCGCCGGGATTCCGATCCCGATTTCCGGCCACCGTAGGCGCGGGCTTGCGGACGGCGAGCAATGGGTGGCTCGCCTTCCGACCGTCCGGTAACCGTCTGGACCGAGCCCAAGTCGTCGACGGCGCGTGTTGTTCCACGCGCGCCTCAAGGAGTTGTCAGCAACTGTAGGGGCCCAGCAGGGTCGAAGCCTACCGGGCCCAAGGGTCTGATTCTGAAAGGAAGACTCGGCCCTGGTACGAAAGACAACGAAGGAACAGGAGTGGGTTTTTAGTCAGTAAAAGTCTGACACTATCTCCCGCCTCGCCCAAGAGCGGGGGATGTCATAAGATGATTTTCCCACCGGAAAAAAAAAACCTATTTGAATTTGATTTTGTATTTTCTGCGAATTAATCGCGCATTTTTTGTTCCAAGATCGAAATCTTTCCCAGATATCGTCAAGACCTATGATGGATTTGTGCAATTATCATGTTATCTCATGCAGACATCGTAAATGATCTAACATTCGTTTAGATCTTGACTTCATCCTTTTCATAGACAGCCAGTCTGACAGGCATACCTACATCTCCGGTCTCAATAATGACTCGTGAGAAATACGTACCTACTTCGTTATTACGGATATTATGTTGGACAATGTCCATTCCTATTAAATATTGCGTCAACTACCGCAATTTAATCGATTTTCAACCTTAGTTCTATATGAGAGAGTTAGTTTTTGCGTAAATCAGTCTCGAAATGATGATAATTTTTACTGCGAATTCGCTAAATCATCTTCTATGGAATTGTAGAAATGTTAAATTATTTCCATCCGTGTATTATTACCATATTAATTCTGGTTTTAGCTGGAATTTTATAATATCTACATTAATGGTTAATAAAGCCTTTGTTAATAATGATTATTATTAACATGTAGGTACTTACTCAATACTCATATTGCGTTTTAATTGACAATAATGCTAGTAGTAGTACTGCGCACACGTGTGCCACACACGCCGATCTGGGCGCGTCGGTCTCCATACATTTTATATAGAAACTAGACTTGTAGAGCTACACTTGATCCACGCCACGCGACGTCGTTCTACGTACAAATCAGCATCCCTAGCCAAGTTACAACCGTTTCGCTTCGATTCTCTTTTCGTCGATTGCCTCGAGTAGGCCACGCCTCCTTTTCCTTTGTTCTGACCACGTGACTGAGCGTTGAGATAACGTCAGAACAAAGGAATCGGAGGCGTGGCCGACTCGAGGCGATCAACGAAAAGAGAATCGAAACGAAACGGTTGTAACTTGGCTAGGGGGCAGGCGTGTTACACGTGTGCGTGGGTTTAATGTAGTTGTAGCTTTAGGGGTCTTAACCATGACGTGTTAAAATATCAAGCGAGCTAGCGAGAAAGAGTGATGGATCTATACATCCCATATATCTCCATCCCTTTAACAGTTTAGTTTAGGTCGTGAAATGGATCGCGTTAAGAGCTCGTGGTAGGGCTTCAAGTCAAAGCGCCAAGAAAACCCGCGAAATTCAAATTTTCTTAAGGTTTTTGCAGAGTCAAACGGTATGTTGATTAAAATATGATTCGCGGGCGTAATACGTGTTTATTTACGCTATTGTAAAAATTAAAATAATATTAAAATAGCGTTTATTCATCAATACAACCCTCTCAGTTCGTCTTATACTATTGAATGACTTTTTCTTAAAATAGCCATTCAATGGAGTAAGTTATTAGGTTGCTATAGCCTCTGATCTGTCCGCAAAAATCGAAAAAGCCCACGTCAATCGTTTGAATTTATGGTGCTTCGTCGAAGCGTATGGAATCGGCAAAAACGCAATATAGTACCTATTCAAAACAATATTTAATTTTTATTTACAGGATACCACCGAAGCCATTGCACAGGATTGTGAGGCGTCGAGCGACATTCAGCGACAATGCGACCACCATACTTATTCAGCGACGGTTAAAAGTGATGACGCACCGTCTCACGTCACACCTGTCTGTAAGAGCCTTTAATGAGCTCTGTTCTGTTACGAATTTCGTAAGAAATGACTAATGAAGAGCTGTTCTTCTTACCAATTAGTTAATCTTTTCTTTGAAGACTTTTAGAGATGACAAATAAAATTACCACGGTATTTTAACCGAGCGGTAGATGCACTATATTCATTAATGACCAGTATGACCACACATTCCGGTAAGTTGGGCTATTTCTCTAACCCCTTTGAACAACTACGAGGAGGTGAGCAATAGGTAGCTCACCGTCCGGCCCGGGCTGGCTTGTAAGGACGTTACGAAGCCCAAATCAAAGGTGCGTTGAAAATACAACGGACCCACTAGGGCCGATGCCGATGCCTGCTAGGGATGCAGGATGGTTCAAAAGAGTTGCCGTGGTTCTGGAATGTAAAAAGCAACTGAAGGGGCACAAGTGGGTTTTAGTACCTACGGCAAAGTCTAACACTCTCTCTCGCTCAATATAGAGCAGGAGAAGTTAAATGATTATTTTCCATCTCAAAAAAAGGTATTTAAACAGTTGAGACGAAATTCTTATTATAGATAATTTATGTATACCTATTTATTAAATTTTAATAACCAACCATATGAATAATAATACCACTGAATGCCAACAAATATTTACGAGGACATTCCTTCAAGTTATGGGGATATACATCCAAAAAGATCCGTTTGAAGCAATTTCTACCTAACCGATTTGTAACGGCATGGAACAGGCTCCCGGAAAGTGTCCACATACTGCTTTAAAAATCGGTTGGAGAGACTAAACATCTCCAAACTATATCAAACACACGCATCAGCTAATAGCTGCTGGTGTGTCTTGCCAAATAATATTATAAACTGAAGATGTAATGAAGAAGACAAAAGCTAAATAATAAATTAATTAGTTATTGGAAATCAATACGAGTACCTGCCTATCTACTTGAGATTACAATTAGGTACAAGAAATATTGTGTAACAGTTAGACGAGATTTCAAATCAATATCTGTGGAAAATTTCTTTGAACTCCACAACATTCTTAGAATTCATCTCGATTAAAAAACTATCCAGACTTCAAGATTCAATATCCATTATTCACATTGTTACAAGAAAATAATAAATAACAATCACAATAACAACGTAAGTAGGTATTGTGTTCAGTCGAAACCTTTACCTATATCTTCTTCAGTTTTATAATTAGGTATTTTCTTTATCAGGTCAGGACACACCTTTGAAGCTACGACACTGAGTAGGTTACTGTATAGAAAACTGTATAGTGTAAAATAAAAGTCAAAATATTTCCAAACTTTCACCAATGTCAAGGTACATCAAATTAAAACCTTTTTAGACTAAATATCTATCGTGAACGTATCAAAGCGTATCATCCCAGAATTTGACGAAAATATTGTTACTCTGACTGTACATAGTTAATAATAACAAGTTATTTTATAAATGATCACAAATATAGTTTTTTAATAAAACATCGTGCTCGTCCGTGATACGATTCCAAGAAACGACAATTAAATTAATTTCGTAAAAACTCGAACGAAAACGTCGAAAAACAATTAATAAAAGTAACTACATAAAAAGGCGCCATGTTTTTTCTCTTTTTAATTATTATTATCTGTATCGCGATGTCGTAAGTTCCAATTTCAAAGTAAAAGAAAAAAGTTTAAAGTGCAGGCAGTTGATTATTCACATTTCTTTGAAATGATATCGGGTTGTATTAAATGAATTCTCGTAAGTCGGCGATGAATTCTGTAGTAATAATACCTAATAATAATGTTATTTCCATACTTGTAAAGTTATTATGTTTTTGTTTCACATTCCAATGCAGTTTTTCAGCAAAAATTTCACTGACGGCCACGGCTGTTGTGTGACGCATGTTGAGAATTCGATTTATTTTTATCGATTCGTGAAAGTATGTGTTTTGACTTCAATTCGTAATAATTTAGGGATGGTTACGTGTTTGGAATGCAAACCACAATAGTGTCTACCTACTGTGGGTTACGTGAATAAGGATCTTTCGAAGGTACGAAAATTTTTTTAGGTAACTTATAGGTAGGTACAAAACAATCCAAGCTATCTGAATCACTGAAGGACTGGGGTGGGTTTTAGTCAGTAAAATGTCTAACACGCTTCTCTCCACCCCAGAGCGTAGAAAATTATTTGATGATATCACACCTTCCTTTCTGCTCTTATCCCGTAATACTTGGGGTCGGCGCAACACGTTTTTTTCTTCCATTCTGTCCTGTCACCCGTCACTCTATTACTAACTCCCTTTTCTTTCATATCACTCCTCACACAATCCATCCATCTTTTCTCTAGCCTCCCTCTTCCACTCCATCCATCTACATTTATACTCAGATTGATGATATCACTAACACTTTTCTTCATCACTGCCCGCGAATGTGATTTCGAGCATAGCTAAACTTTCCGGTAGGCATTTTACGAGTCGAGCATAGCGGAACTAGAGCAAAGCAGAACTATCCGCCTATTTATAAAAAACTTTTTCTGGATTTTTCTAGAAAAAACAAACAGAAAACAAAATTTTTGGCTAAAAAAAAATCGTACAAACGCGTGTACAAAACAACAATTAAGCGTTTTTCAAGGTCATTCAAGTTGTACAGTCGTATGTACAATCTGCCTTCGAGGGGATAAACCCTAGGTAATTCATAATTAAAAGCTGTTTTAGCGCTAACTACGTCCACAAAAATTTCAATTTCAAATTTTCATTTCAATATCCGCGTGAAGCAGCACTAACCGGAGATTTATTAGCATTGAAGGCAAGTGATGAAGCAGGGAGGTCATGACCTTCAGCATTGAGGAGTGCGACGCAAGGAGGACCACATTAAGTCTAGAAAAGGTCATCATTTATGTCAATCAGGCATTGCTTGTGGCTTACCCTCGATTTTTGATATAAGCATTTGAAGATGAGTCGGCAGGCACATTGCTCGTAGAACAGATGGTCGATGGGGCCGAAAGACTATACACTATATACCTACAGAGGCTACCCCCTCTGTATATAGATACAAACACTACATTAGTGCTCACCTACATCATGTAGGGAAGCCTTGTGCAATATTTCACGTTCCTAGAAACTGTTGGGAGTTTCGGCTCTGCGTTGATATGGCAATCAGTCAGTTTCTCCTTTTATAGTAAGGGCTTAGCTAGACAGCGGGATTGTTTGAAAGAATTACCGTGGCCTTAGAACGCAAAGGAAAACTGAAGGAGCACAGATGGGTTTAAAAAAGTAAAAGTCTGACACTCCTATCCTTGCCAAGTTACGTGCAGACTGTACCTACCTATAGATTGAAACCCGGCCAAGTGCGTTATCTATACAAACGGCAAAAATAACACGTTTTTTGTATAGTAGCCCCCTTAAATATTTTATTTTATTCTGGTTTTTAGTATTGGTTGTTATAGCGGCAACAGAAATACATCTGAGAAAATTTCAACTGTCTAACTATCACGGTTCATGAGATGCAGTCTGGTGACAGACCGACAGGCAGACGGAGAGCGGAGTCTTCGTAATAGAGTTTAATAATCCCGTTTTATCCTTTGGGTATGGAACCCTAAAAATTGTAGTTTAAGCAATAAACAAAATCGAACTGCCGGATTGTAGTCGTCTTTTTAAAATTTTTTTTTGGATCGGTTTTTCTTCATATTTATTTATATCTAGTGTACCTACATTGGGACAAAAATAAGTATAAATGAGCAATTATGTTAAATAAACAAAGCCTTATATTAATTTTAGTAGACAAAATATTACCTTCTTACGTCAAAATAACCGGCTTTTTCTTCAATTACTTACTCATGTACCTAACCTATGTATCTTTAAAAAAAGTTCGCACAAAGAGGTAAGTATATAGACCTTGTTTCGTACTTCATTATCTTCAAGAAAATTCGAAGAAAATGTGATTACTTTTGGGACTTTACGAAAACATACTGAGAAAATTATTTTTATCTCGTTGGTTAATATATAAA
This sequence comes from Mythimna impura, assembly GCA_905147345.3. Lineage (NCBI taxonomy): Eukaryota > Metazoa > Arthropoda > Insecta > Lepidoptera > Noctuidae > Mythimna > Mythimna impura. Next base: position 23,850,750 of record LR990346.1, on the reverse strand, counting down.
TAAAGATTTTTTATAAGTGGAAATTAATCGAATGATTTCTCCCACTCTGGGTAGAGCAAGTAGAAGTGTCAGAATTTTACTAACTAGACCCACAGTGTTCCTTCAATTGCCCTTTTATTTGTAAGGGGCACCGTAACTCTTTCGAACAGTTCAAAAAGAAAGAAAGAAAGAAAAATTCCTATCTTTTGTACCATACGTAACAGACTATTCATTTATCAACTCAAACTAGTGCAAGGCCTTATAATAATAATAATAATAATAATCAAATCACCTGGCAACACTCTAGCAACAACAGTCAATTTTTTTTCTATTCCATTATAAATTTGATAAAATCGTACATTTCACCCAAAACTGTGTTACAATTGATCATAAGAAGAAATAAAAAATACAGAAAACCGCAGAAAACCTATATCCTATCCGCATTAAACAAATAAACTAATTTATGAAATATGAAGAGAAAAACACCGAATGACGTTTGACAACGTCAAACACATCGCATCTAAATTGGAAACTGGAATGAATAATGTTGATGAATAAATGTTGACTAGAGCAGCTGCCCGTCGCGCACGCCATCCACCCCCGGGCTCGCCGCTCAGCTCCGCCTCGCCGCCGCCGGACCTCGGATCACCAGTGTCACCGGTGGCTGCAGTTGCGTCGAGCTCGAGCGACGAGTATTTTTCCCCGCCGACGTCGCCAACACCTGTACGTCGGCCGGGGAGAGGCCGGCCACCGAAGAGCTTGGGACCTGGGGGCCAACCGGCTCCGAGCCGGGTCCCCGCTGCCGGTGGTTGTGTGCAGCGCATGAGATGGACTCAGTCTATGAATGAGAACGTCATGCGCGCATATTACGGGTCTACAGAGGGGGGAACTAACCTCACTGCGTATCGTGATAGGATGCTGTCTCTTTTTCAGGACCTAGAACCAACCGTCAACGTCTCGGCCCAACGATTGTCGGATCAGGTGCGGTTTATCCAACGCAATCACAGGTTGGACGACGCTGCACTTGATCGGCTGCGCTCAGAGGTACTGAGCAACCAAATCGTCTCGACATCTATACAAACGCAGACCGCGGCAACGGCGACTACTAACGCAATCTCGCCGCGGTCCATTCTTAATAATGATGATGCAGATGATAGGGTTGTCACAGTAAGTAGCCAGTGCAACGACGAACTGAGGAGCGCACTGGAGGATGCGCTTCGCGAGTACAGATTGACTCCGACTGAGCTTAGACCCCGTTTGCCACGGTTACCCATGCACAAAAAAAATAGGGCGCTGGTGTGTACTCTGGACTCGCTGCTTAAAAACATCTTTGAGAGTAGCGAGAACCTCGTTGATACGCACTCAATCTTGTATTGTGGGGCTGTTGCGGCATGTCGTTTGGCGAACATCAAGTTCCCTAATACAGATGGAACTATTCGACCAAAACCTGCTGTACCAGCCTGGCAATACAGGATTGAGAGGCGTATCGATGGGGCCAGGGTACTCATCGGCAAACTACACTGTTTCAGGGAGGGTAATACGCGACCACGAGTGATGCGCTTTGTGAGGCGTGCGTTTTTGGGGACTAGTATCAGCCCTCAAGAATATATGTCACGTGTCACAGAGCGCATCGACTTCCTGAAGCAGAAGGTTTGTGCATGGGCGAGCCGCATTCGCCGGTATAAGCGGCGGGTTGATCGGTACTCGCAGAATCGCATGTTCCAGAGCGATGAGAGGTGGGTGTATAGAGCTTGGGAGCGACCTGAACAAAATGTGATTGACGGGCTCCGCCCAGATGATTTTGCCACTATTACATTCTGGCGAAACATTTGGTCGGTGCCTGTCAGTCACACTGAGGGAGGCTGGATACGTGAAGTCGAGCGCGTGTGTGAAGCTATACCAGAAATGGAAAAAATTACAATTACTCCAGCGGATGTAGCCAAAGCAGTTCGTCCGTTACCGAACTGGAAATCACCGGGACCGGACGGACTGCAAAACTTCTGGCTGAAATGGTATAGCAACTCACACGCGCCCCTGGCATCGCAATTCCAGTCAACCTTAGAGTCTGGGTCGCTACCAGAGTATCTAACAACTGGCGTTACCCACCTGCTCCATAAGACAGGTAACCCCGCGGAACCCAAGAATTATAGACCGATTACGTGTTTGTCGACGGTCTATAAACTTCTTACATCCATTCTGAGAGAAAAAATCAATCGACACATAGAGAATAACTCGATTATGTCTGCCTCTCAGAATGGATGTAGGAATGGGTCCCGGGGTACTAAGGAGCTACTCCTCATAGACATGGCCGTAAGCCAACAGGCTCGTCGATCCCGGAAGGATCTGTCAACATGTTATATGGATAGATTACAAGAAGGCCTATGACTCTGTTCCACATACATGGCTCATGAGGGTGTTGGAGTTGTACAAAATAGATACGACTTTACGCACCTTCCTTGAGTCATGTATGAGGCAATGGAAGACGGTACTTCGCTATCCAGGATGTCGACCGATCCAGGGTAATGATGAGCCTATTAGGATTAAACGGGGAATATTTCAGGGCGACAGTCTGAGTCCACTTTGGTTTTGCTTAGCTCTGAATCCTCTTAGCACATTACTGGAGGATTCAGGACTGGGCTATCGGTTGAGAAGAGGTGGTCAGGCCATATCTCACCTTCTTTACATGGATGACCTGAAACTCTTTGCCCCCAGCAATTTGCAACTAATGGAGCTACTGAAGGTAACTGAAACTTTCAGTAGCGCCATCAGGATGGAATTTGGTGTGGACAAATGTGCAGCTATGCATGTAAAGCAAGGGGAGATTATGGAATCCGAGGGAATTCAACTCCCGGATTCCATACACCTTAAATCGCTCTCCTCGACCGAAACCTACAGGTATTTGGGTATGTCAGAAGCGTTAGGCATTAACAATGCTGACATGAAGCAATCGCTGAAGGAGCGCTTCTTTGGCCGCCTAAAGAAGGTATTAAATAGCCTTCTGTCGGGCGGAAATAAGGTGCGCGCCTTCAACGGTTGGGTCATGCCAGTTTTAATGTACTCTTTTGGCATACTCAAATGGACTCAGACCGAACTAGACGCTCTGGATAGGCAGGTCCGTACATTGCTGACAGCAAATCGGATGCATCACCCACGATCATCGGTGATGAGACTGTACATCTCGCGGAAGTGTGGAGGTCGAGGCTTTTTGAACGCAAAGACTCTGCACAACCGCGAGGTGTGCAGCCTCAGAGAATATTTTCTTAAAACCGATGTGGGTATGCACCGAGATGTGGTCGCAGTGGACAAGGGACTCACCCCGTTATCCATGGCTAAAGAGGACTGGCGCAAACCTGTAGTACTGACTACTGATGACCGCAAGGAAGTATGGAAAGGCAAGGAGCTTCACGGGCGCTTTTACCGGGCTCTTCATGAGCCTGATGTAGATTTCTTGGCGTCCGTGGCCTGGCTACGTTTCAGTGACCTCTTTGGGGAAACTGAAGGTTTTGTCTGTGCGATTATGGACGAAGTTATCTTAACGAACAACTACCGGAGATATATAATGAAGGACGGGACGGTTGACGTGTGTCGGGCATGCCACCGTCCAGGTGAGTCTATCAGACATATTATCTCTGGTTGTTCTCGTTTGGCTAACGGCGAGTATTTGCACAGACATAACCAAGTAGCCAGGATTATTTACCAGCAACTTGCTTTGAAGTACAACCTAGTGGATTCTGAGGTACCGTATTACAAGTATGTGCCCGACCCAGTTCTCGAAAATGACCATGTCACGTTGTACTGGGATCGGTCTATCATTACTGACCGGACTATTGTAGCCAATAAGCCGGATATAGTGGTGATAGACCGATTAGCGCGCCGTGCAATAATAGTCGATGTCACTATCCCACATGACGAGAATCTCGTGAAAGCTGAGAAAGAGAAACAAATCAAATATCTCGACTTAGCACACGAGGTTGTCGGCATGTGGAATATGGACTCGGCTGTCATTGTGCCGATTGTTGTGACTGCCAATGGCCTTATAGCCAAAAGCTTCGACGACCATCTGTCGAAGCTGTCGTTACGCGGTTGGATCAAGGGCCTGATACAAAAGGCAGTACTCCTTGATACGGCTCGGATTGTGAGGAGGTTCCTGTCTCTGGAGCCCTAACCACCGGTAGCTTGGACCCTGCTCCCGACACCGGCGGACTACTATTTTTTATATTTTTAAATGTTTTTTTATATGTGTTTTTTAAGAAATATTTAAAAATATATAAAATATGTATAAAAAATAAATAAAGAATAATAATCATTTATTTGTCAGGAAATTATTCCCACATTAAAAAACAGTACAATTTACACAAATACACACAAAGATACACAATTATATAGGTTCTTACATTAAAATTCAATTCATTTCCTTTCCATGTCAAAATAAAATTAATTACTCGTAAAATAAATTATTCCAATTAAAGTCTTATGCAAATATTTATATAGTCACTACATTAACGATGCAACAATGGTTAACACCAAACGGTGGTTGGTGGTATGGTTGGGTTCTTATATATACGCCAGTTAGCAAGTTAACACCGAAAATAAACGCAGCTTTTTAATGTAACTTACCTACTTGTTTCATAAAAGTGTAAAACAAATTTAAAAAAAATGTAAAAAATAAAAATCAATCACCAGTTTTATAGTAATTATAGTTTGCAAGCGTCTGGTCACCCCTTTTTATTTATTAAAACTTTATGCACGTAACACTACAAAGGCGGACTTAATGCCTTAGGCATTTTCTACCAGTCGATCACGGTGCTGCAGAAACATAACATGGCTGGTGCAACTTAATAAATAGACAAACAGAGGAGAAACAAATACAATAGTAAATACATACATACATATAAATAAGCAATGTTATTGCGAAAAAAATAACCTTTTAAATACAAATTGAAAAGAAAAATACATTTTTACACCACCTGCTCGATAATGCCCTTTTATACGTCATACAACCATCACTTAAAGCAAGTCATTATGTCCCTAGGGAGATAATGTAGTATGGGCGATCCCTAGGGAATAATGAGATTTGAATTTGGAACGTGAAAAATCGTCAGCATTATGTGAATTAAAATGTAGAGCATCAAACAAGTTTATTCAAATTTCAAACTGGCCACTAACAAAAAAACAACAATAATAAAAGTTTCTAAAAAAAAGTAATGAACAAGCGGGAGCGTTATAGAAAATTTAAACTATAGAATCTTTGAGTAGTGAATTTTGTTTGTTTCAAATCTCAAAACATTTTGAGTGATAGTTAAGATTAACTCGTAAATAATACTTATATTTCTGTATTATATGATTTCTTTTACTAAATTGGCTTTTAATTATCTCACAGATGGTGTAAAAAGTAGAGTATCCAACACGGGGATAAAGCTGTCTTTGTCTTGGGCGGCTTGAATTCCTCACTTCACTCAGGTTTCTTTATTAACTCCCTCGCAATGCTCGGGAGTTAATTATATAAATCCCTCACTATCGTTCGGGATTAAAATTAGCAACCTTCGTTTCGTTCGGAATTCAACATCCGCCACCCGCGACTTAAAGACACTGCTTTATCCCCTAGTCACATAATCTACTATTTCAGTCCAGTAGCGTAGAAACCAATATACCAACTAATATACCAATACCTTAAAGTCTTTTTGGCGATGAGGCCAAAAAGACTTTCCTTCCTTCGAACAAATTATTCACCAAATCCTTTGTCTTTACCCATATTTTTTATCGACACGAGGTAAAAAAGATTATGATCACTTTACAGTTTAGAGGACTGCGGAACAAGGTATAAATAAGGTCCCTTCGACCAGACGGGTATTGTGTTTGGTGTGGTCAACTGTCGGGCAGTTGATTATTTGATTTCGGATAACTGCCTGATTCGTCTAGCGGTCGCAAGCGCGACTGTTAAGCACGGGCTCCTGGGTTCGAATCCCAAGTCAGGCAAAAACTGCTATTGGGTTTTTCCATTAGGAATTCTTCTGTAGCAGCCCAGAGTTTGGAATTTGGTGGTGTGACACCCCCGTGCCTCGGAAAGCACTAAAAGCCGTTGGTTCTGCGTCTGATGTTTCTCCGTTCGTGACGGATTGCCATCCCATCGGACTATGTGAGTAAAGCAACAGAGAGTGGACCTGTGTTTGCGCACGCCTTTGAGCACTAGATATAATGTCGGTTACCATGACGTTGAAAGTAAAATTATTTCATTCTTATTTCAGTGAGGGTAAGAGACAGAGCTATACAGGTTGTCTAGCGCCATCTCTTACCCACAATGGAATAAGAATAAAACAATCTTACTTTAAACGTCATGGTACAGGTCAATATTTCCTGCGTACTCGGCTTATCTGTTGAGATTGGTCACCTAATCGAAATTCAGTCGGAAGGATTATTTAATTTCTAAGACTAGCTTCTGCCAATGGCTTCACCCGCTTGAAAGTAGGTTTCTTTAAACAAAATTTGGACCCTCGTTTCATCACTTTAGACGGTGAATTTTGGAAAACCCTCTCTTAGTGCTCGCTTATGTCATAAGAGGAAACCTTTTGCAAAATTTGACGCTCCTAGTCCCAGTAGTTTAGACTGTGCGTTGATATGTCAGTCAGTCAGTTTCTCATTTTATAAATAGTAGGTCTGTATAGATTTTGAATTTTAATTCCTATTTAGCGTCATAGATGGAAGTACGCTTAACTCAATTCCCAACGTATATTGTTTTACCGTGTAGATCTTCAGGTAGTGATGAGTAATAGACTGTGTCAGACTCAGTGTTCTGACGTCACAAACCACATGTTCGATTTGCATAATATTTTGCTTTGTAACAATAACATTAAGATACGGTTGTTGCGTTACATTTACGTCATTACCTACATCTGGTTGAAGTATAGACCGCGCGGCGTGCCTTCGAATTGACGACACAACGATATGTCCTCCTACATGCTTTGATATACAACAAAAAAAATCTGATGTAATCAGACGCGTGGTATTGTGAAATCTGCGATAAAAGATTTGTTATATAATCCATTCTGTTGCTGAACATAATTGAGATTATAGAAACTGGGGCCTTACCATGGATGTGTTAAAATGTCATTTGTGCGAGCGAGAAAGATGGATGGAGCTATACACCCAATATAGCTCCATATCTACAACAGAAATACATCATCTGTGAAAATTTCAACTGTCTAACTGTCACGGTTCGTGAGATACAGTACAGCCTGGTGACAGACAGACAGACAGTCTTAGTAATAGGGCCCCGTTTTTGCCCTTTGGCTACGGAACCCTAAAAACGGCAACCGAGTGATGATGAAATAAACTGCCTCACGAGCTTAAAATATTTTATAGACTTTTTCAGTTGATTTGTAAATATGATATACATAATCTAGCTTTTACTAACACAAAGGAAGCATTAAAAGAGAGTAGTAATCATTAGTATAATGTCATAGCCATATCGTAGAATTGGCCATTTCATGACATAGGTAGTCGGCCATTTCTACGGTTGCCACCTATTTTTAAGAAAAATGTACTTAGTGCTTTTTTTAAATTCAATTCAATTCAATTCAATATATTTATTTTCAGACTAGTGTCCATATGGTGTTAGTAAAAATACATAAAAAATAAACTTAAGGATAAATGTTAGTGCAAGCTTACTCTAATACATATTGGAATACATTTATTTATTTAGATGGATTCGTATCCACTGCCTCCATATAGGACTATCCAATTTACAAGCAATCACCCTCAGGTAGCTGTTGGAACTGTCCCTCACCCTGCGCATCAGCGAAGCCGCCCGTAAAACTTTACAAATAAATATTTTTTAAAGTAGAAAATTTAGAAATATTAGGAAAATTTAAAGTAGATACACATGATTTTAATGCAGATTTTTATTTGTCGTCACTTATTTTATAACATTTTTACTCACTTGACACCGTAATAATCAACATTACCTACATTCTATATTTTTAGGGCACAAAATTAACAAAACAATATAAGTCGGCCTTATAATGTTCCCACAGCCGAGACTCAGGCCTCCTCTCTACGAGAGGGAATGGGTTTTAATCCACCACGCGGGCCCAGTGCGGTTTGGTGGATGTCACATGTTCGAATTTTTGGTTCTGTAGGCGCGGGCTTGCGGACGGCGAGCAATGGGTGGGTCGCCGTCCGACCGTCCAGTAACCGTCCGGACCGAGCCCAAGTCGTCGACGGCGCGTACTGTTTCACGCGCGCCTCAAGGAGATGTCAGCAACTGTAGGGGCCATCAGGGTCGAAGCCTACTGGGGCCAAGGGTCTGATTCTGAAAGGAAGACGGCAGACTCGGCCCTGGCACGAAAGGCAACGAAGGACAAACGGGGGCTCGAGCACCCATGAGAAATAAATAGTGGGTGCTGAGCACCCCTGAGAATAGACATCAAGAAACAGATCAGTAATCGCCTTTTAGGTTACGTATAAATTATAATATTTCTTGATAATAAAAACTAGTTAAATTTTTTTGGTTTCATTTTATATTTTTATCAAACATAATTAATAATTAAGTACGCAGTATGTAAGTAGGACATTTATTTATTTGTCGGTCGATCATTGTGCATTTCTCTTCTCACACTTCGCCACTTTTTCGAGTCCATCAAATGAGCATGAGCACCCATGAGGTTTTTTAAAAGTCAGCGCTCCTGGTGGCAACCCTAGCCATTTCACATAACGGTCGGAAACTTCATGAAACGACCACCTCAAAACTAACCTAACCCCGGCTATATCATGAAATGGCCAATTCTAAGATATGGCTACAACATAATATTAATTTATGCGTTACAAATCCATAATATATTTAAATTCATCCACATAATCTTACGATATTTTTATTTCTTGGAACGAAGACACTTTATCTCATTACATTATTCAGTAGGTACATAATGAATATCCGTTTTTATGTCCAAATTGGACATCTCAACGAATATCGTCCATTAACATGACGATATTGTTTCTCAGAAGTGTCAATACATTGGCATAATACTTGGTATTACTGCTATATGTGTATTATATCTTATCGTAATAGCAGGTTCTCGGAATGGTCCATTCAATCTTGTTCTCGTATTGACGATGTGATAATGAATTCCACGGAACGCTGAACTTCGTATGTTATTTGTGATTGTTGATAAGCATTTTAATTAAGTTAAAACAAAATGTAGACGGTGAGTAGTACTCATAACTGGCGTGTGTGTGTATGACCCTTATGACGACACAAGGCCATTAGGATTCTGTTATGAAAACAGGTTATTGCATGCGTCCTGTACATCCTGTATTACTTCGTCTCTTTCTCACACTAGCACCATACGGCCAGTAGCGTAGCTAGGTGACTAACGGCCCGGGGGCTAAAAAAAATGGGGCCCCTTTTTTACGTGGGAAATGATCAAATAACCTCTCCTGCTCTTGATGGAGCGGGCCAAACGTTTACACGGGTCAAACTTTTACAGACGGCCATATCAGTTGCCATGACTAAAGTAATGTTGCAACGTATTTTATTAAGATTTCAGGGGAAGAGAATTTTTCGGTAGTTCAATAAGAGGTCTGCTAATTAGGTTTTGGGCCCCCCAGGCTTGAGGGCCCCAGGGTATTGCCTTCGGTTGCTACGCCAGTAGTTACATATGGCTCAAAGATGTCATGATCAGAGATTGGAATAGGTGGAAGTAAGTAACATATGGAGTTGATCCTCCTCAAAATCCCGGATCATAAACATTACGATTAAATCCCGGGATCATAAACGTTACGATGAATCCCGGGATTCTTTTTACCAGTATCTGGCAACTTGTACAGCTCTGTTATTGGCGTCGTTTAAATTATAAGTGCAGGTCGATGTGCAGGATGGGCAGTGTGTTAGAGATGGGTCGAGGAAGCCTATAGTTTTTGCAGGGGCAACCTGGGTCCGTGGTCGGTTAAGAGATTTCCAGATTGTTATCCTGTTGGTCATCAATTCAATTAAGTAGGAATTATACTATGTACATATAATTATAATTGGACTGGACAGGACATGTCTGACGCATGCCAGGAAAACTGTGGGCCAAAGTAGCACAAAGTTACCCCCTACGTGAGCCCTATGACCCTTACGTTGTTGAACCTTCTACGATCCGGACTAATTATTATTATTCATTTATTTCAGACATTGTCCATAATTATGTTCACAAAATTAATATCAAGCCAAATAAAACATAACAAAAATAGACATTAAAACTACATACACAATTAATGTTACATACAATTAAATTAAATACACAATTTCATAGATACAATTAAAATTAAATACAAAATGTCATAAATATAAATGAAATAATACACATTAAAACATACCAAATTAGACAAACACAATAATTAATACACACAGTCAAAAACAATACGGTCAAACAATACGAGGAGAAGCGCTAATATGAAGCTGCATCCACCTCTGCAACAGGGACAGGTCCCATCCACCGCTCGGACAACACCCTCAGGAGACTGTTTGAGCTGCTTCGTAGGCGACTTAATAGTGAGGCGCTCTCGCTTCCTTATGATTGCGAAACAATCATCCGTCCGCGCCTCAGCAAACATAGTCGAAGCACTACAAACCCGTGGAAGCCCCAACAGTAGGTATCCTAAAAGCATTGTTGTACTGCACACGCTGTGCGCTGTACGCCCGCTGCGTAAAGTTGGCGGTTGGTTGGACTAAGCGTTTCGCTTCGTCGTTTATACCGCGTACATCGAGGGACTGGAACAATTTGCCTGCTGCGGTCTTCCCGTCTAACTATAATTTAGGTGTCTTCAAGGCTAGAGTGAATAGGCTCTTAATAAACTAATGCGCCTCACCATCAATGATTGCATCACTGCTTACCATCATGTGGGATCGCAGTCAAGCACTGGTTTATGTAAACTAAAAAATAAATAAAAAATGGGGCCTTGAAACAGCGTGGCGGGGTCGCGGCAGGCCAAAAAGGAGATGGCGCGACAAACTATACAGATTCCGCCAGAACTAGCAAGATGAAACGCGGGCCCGTGAAAGATCTAAGGAGTGGAGGGAGGCCTTTGCCTAAGAGAGGGATAGAACAGGCTAATAAAAAAAAATATATAGCATAATCGGCCTTATAATGTTCCCATTGTTGGGACTCAGGCCTCCTCTCTAGGAGAGGGAATGGGCCGTAATCCACCACGCAGGCCCAGCGCGGGTTGGTGGATGTCACCTGTCTTCGAATTTTTGGTTCTAGGACATGCCGGTTTCCTCACGATGTTTTCCTTCACCGTTTTGAGAGCAGTGGTGATGAAATAAATAACACAAAGTAATGCGCCTGGCTGGGTTTGAACCCGCGACCTACAACTCGTAAGTCGGGGCCGTTACCACTAGGCCACCACTGCTCAAAAAAATATACTACTTATGTATTGAAAATCGACTCTACAAGCAGCATTTTGTCTGTTGTCTAGTACTCATAACACAAGCTCTGCTTAGCTTGGGACTAGACGGCGTTGTGGGATAGTTGTGGAATATTATTATAGTTTGACAAGAGTCATCAAGCTTCACTATATTTTTTTATTATCGGCTCATATTGGGTGCAGTGCGAAAACCGTACTGACAAACTGTCGTACCTGCAGAATAGTCTGAAAATGAAAATACCAACATGTGTTGAATGAAACTAATATCGGTTTTACATATGCTTGGCCACGGGGATTTTCTGAAAAGGAAACTCGTGGTCCTAGAACGCAAAGGGCAACTGAAGGACACAACACTGGGTTTCAGTCAGTAAATGTTTGACACATCCCTCCGCTCCACTTTAGAGCGGGAGATTAAGTTATCGGATGATTTCCCATATCAAAAAAAAATCTAAGCTCGGTTCAAATAGTGAAAATGCTCTCGGAAGTCGTATTATGTATGGAGTTTCCAACGTAGGCACGTTGCGTTATGCAACGGCTTTGCCACGAATATTTTTCATATATTTGTTTTAGACCTGCTGCTGATGATACCACCCAGAGGACACGGTGGAGCATACGGTGGAGGTGTGCCCCACTTGGGCGGAGCACAGCCGTGTCCTCGTGGAGGCAATTGGTCGCAGCGACCTTTCGCGTCCGGCCCTGGTTCGAGCTATGGTCCGGAGCGAGGAGGAATGGCAGGCGGTCGCCTCCTTCTGCGAAGTAGTAATGCTAGCGAAGGAGGAGGCTGCCCGCGCGAGGGAACGAAGGTCCTCACGCCCTAGCCGCCGTAATTCCGACCCCGACTACCAGCCACGGTAGACGCGGGCTTGCGGACGTCGAGCAGTGGGTAGCTCGCCGTCCGGCTGTTCGGTAATGAACCGGACCGAGCCCAGTCGTCAACAGCGCGTAGTGATCCTCGCGCTCCTCAAAGAGATGTCAGCAAACCGTACGTAGGGGCCCAGCAGGGCCCATGCCCGCTAGCTAGGACCGCGGAGAATTTCTGAAAGGGAAACCCGTAGCCCTAGAACGCAAAGGGTAATTGAAGGATACAGGTGTGGTTTTAGCCAGTAAAAGTCTGACGCGCCCTCCCGCCCCACCCAGAGTCATTTGGATGATTTCCAACCTTAAAAAAAAAAAAAAAATGATGATGTACATACATACTATACTGGTGGTAGGCAGAAAATTATAACAAAAAGGTACATTATAAATCATACGACCGAAAATATAGTTATCATAAAGTCATGCCACCATTCTCCGGTCGGTACCTGCAGTTAGAAATATTCCGATACTAGTAAATAAATACAAGTAAATACTCGATACTTTCAAAGATTCAAAGTATTTTATTTCAAATAAAAATAGTTTCATTTATAGGCACTTGTGAAATGTCAAGAAGTCAGTCAGTCAGAAAAAATGATGCTAATTGCACATTCCAAAGCGTAAGATCTACTATGGAGAAGAATGTGAAAGAAACTCCATGGACGCTCTTTTCAATCATGTTATGTAATTACAAATATCTCTCTTACATGTTTCTTGTCGCTATCATGTGAGAACACATTATAAAGTAAAAATAAAAACTAAATATAGATATTAAAATAGCAACTGGCAGCTAAGAGATGACCAGTCTCAACTGACAGCGCCTGTTCACGGACATTTACTCACACACTATTCATACACCTCACACTAAGTATCATCTCACATCAAAACACACACATCACAATGTACATCACATTCATCTCATCACACACACCACTTTTACTGTTACGTCACGCACACCACTTTCACATCACAACACACACCACACATCACGCTTCACGTCACGTGTAGATTAATTTACCATTGTTATGGAAGAGCGGAGCCTCCTAACACAGGCATTATTTGCCTAAAAGGAGGCTTCAAATACATACTTGTAATATTACGCTGATTGTGACAATAAACTATTTTATTTTTATTTTATTTTATTATTATTATTTCTTTACATGACGCGAATATTAGCACACTCAGCTCAACCATTTTGAAGAGAACCGAATGATCCAACAGTGTCCAACACACTCGCGACCATCGCGCGACATTTGAGTGAGGACGACAATGACTTTTGTTTCGATACTGGATTCATGCATCATAATTTACCATCCCTCACTTACAATGTCAGACATGAGGCCCTAACATGACCTCTTAACGTTTACGTGAACGAGCGAATTAACCTTTTACATTTAAAATATTGTTTTTATCATTCCGATTATGAAGCGGATAATTATGTAATCTGACATTTTAAATTAAATAATTTTATCTTTATGTAAATATAAATGTTTTGTTATAATTATAGAGTTCTAGGAACTTTGTATCGTACGCTGATAAATGCATTGGATGACACTGACAAATAAATATATGCATGTGTATGTTATTAACATGATTATCTTGTCATAAAGTTAACTGTTTCATTTTATTTTTGCGAAATGTTTCGATATTATGAACGAGCACTTTGCCAGCGATTTCATAAACTAACTAACTTGAGACGTACCTATTAGGTAGCATCGAAATGATTGTAAACAAAAAAACTGCAATCATATTGCGTTTAAGATTTTCCAGTTCGTATTTTCTGTATTTTATTTTCTGTATTTCCAGAAAGTTTTACCGTTATCGATAGAACGACCAGGAAACTGGACCAGCTGCCGAGCTGGGTAAAACTAATAACTAGGGTTCTTACCACGGCTAGAATTGCATGGAACAGACTGGTAAGGGATAGAGACAAATTGAGAGAAATGGAGGAGGCTTTCACCGCCAGAGCAGTCCTTACAACAGATGACGAAACTAACAAATTAGATTAAGCAAAAGAGGTACTAACACAAACAGTAATTATTAGAAATGTAAAATCTATGTAAGGAGTAAATAAAGCTTATTATTATTATTCTAAGTATGGATTTAATAAATATTTTATTTTATTTGGAAAACTTACAGCTAATAAAAACCATGTTAACTTATTATAATAAAGTTTTCACTTACAATATGCGTGTTGAAACAACATTACACGATATAAATACACAGCTTATAATCTAAATTAATATTTTTGAAGAAACCGATGTTATTACTATTACAACACTATTAGACTAAATAAATAGGATAAGCAATGAAAATATATTATAAAGTTTACAATTTTTTTTTTCCGGTTGGAAAATCATCTTATGACATCCCCCGCCCTTGGGCGGGGCTCCCGATAGTGTCAGACTTTTACTGACTAAAAAACTCACTCCTGTTCTTTCGTTGCCTTTCGTACCAGGGCCGAGTCTTCCTTTCAGAATCAGACCCTTGGCCCCAGTAGGCTTCGACCCTGCTGGGCCCCTACAGTTGCTGACATCTCCTTGAGGCGCGCGTGGCACGTAGCACGCGCCGTCGACGACTTGGGCTCGGTCCAGACGGTTACCGGACGGTCGGACGGCGAGCCACCCATTGCTCGCCGTCCGCAAGCCCGCGCCTACGGTGGCCGGAAATCGGGATCGGAATCCCGGCGGCGCGGCGGTTGGGGCGTGAGGACCGTTGCCTCACGCGATCGGCCGCCTCCTCCTCTAGCATTACTGCTTCGCAGAAGGAGACGACCGCCTGCCACTCCTCCTCGCTCCGGACCATGGCCTGTACCAAGGCCCGGCGCGAGAGATCGCCGCCGCCGATCGCCCCCACGAGGACACGGCGTTGCTCTGCCCAAGCGGGGCACACCTCTACCGTATGCTCCACCGTGTCCTCCGGGCGGTCCACACAGTGGCGACACCCGGGCGTCGCTTCCGCACGAATCCGGTGCAGGAACTTCCCGAACTTACCGTGTCCGGTGAGGACCTGCGTCATGCGGAAGGTAATGACGCCGTGTTGCCTTTCCAGCCACTCCTCAAAGAGGGGACTTACCGCCATAATTACGGCGTGCCCACAATTTCAACATTAGGAAGATAAGATAAATTTATTGGCATAAAAACATGTACAAATAGAGTGAGGCCCTGACTCCTGTGCTAGGTGGGGGGAACACCTGTGTTACAGGAAGCAGTGTCTTCTTCTAAATATTCAGTGCATTTATACTAAAATTTCTTTAAAAAATTAATTAAATAAAATTAAATATATTACTAAAATACATTATTTAACACTAAACATTTAAATAGGAATATTCGATTAGATTGGTTTTAAAAACAAAAACTGGGCAAGTGCGACTCGGAACGCGCACTGAGGGTTCCGTACAAACTTACCTATGAAAACAGTTTAATTCCCGAACGCAAAAAAAGTTTTTTTTTTGTGACGTAAGTACAAATTTACAATTTTCAGATTTTTTCCTATATTTGTGTTATGAGACCTTGCGTCATGCCAAATTTCAGGATTCTAGGTCCACGGAAAGTACCCTATGAATTTTGATTCCCTTGAGAGTGTCGAAATATACGTTTTTTGCGACTTAAACGGCCGTATCTTTTTTTCAGTTAACTCAGATGTTTAATTTTTTCACAGCTTCAAGGGACCGCAGACTTGAGTATATGAGTTTTAAATTTTGTAATTTCAACTCGATACCTTCACGCGTTCCCGAGATAAAGGGTCTTGACAGACAGACAGACAGACGGACGGACAACAAAGTGATCCTATAAAGGTTCCATTTTTTTCCTTTTGAGGTACGGAACCCTAAAAATTACATTATTGTAATTAAAATAGTTGTATAATTAAAATTTATCATTAAAAATTAAAAGTAATAAATTATTGAAAGTAAAAATAGAATAATAATTGTTAATCACAATATTCACAATTAATTCAGACAAATTGCTTTGACACACACATGGCTTGTTCACTTTCCTGTCTCGGTATTTCCAGATTAATCTTTGTCGTGTTTATCCTAGAATTGATTTCGCTTCCATGGTAACTCGTACTGAAGTATATAATAAGCCACCTTCTTGTTTCCTGTGGGTGGCTTGTGGAGGCATTAAAGGAACATAATTCCCTTAGAGATACTAATATTGTAGACGAGGAAGTCTGTGTAATAATAATATTCCACAACTATCACACAACGCCGTCGTCTAGTCCCAAGCTAAGCAGAGCTTGTGTTACGAGTACTAGACAACTGATAAACTTATACATAATATTTCTAAATATATACACATTATAGATAATTCCCTTTCGTAGAGAGGAGGCCTGAGTCCCAGCAGTGGGAACATTATAAGGCCGACTATGCTATGCTATGCTATGCTATAGATAAATTACACCCAGACAACAAACGTATGTCCTGGGTGGGAATCGGACCCACGACCTCCGGCATAGCAGTCAGGCCCACTATCCACTAGACCAACAGGTCAGTATATGTTTGGACGTTTACTATGTGCGGGCGTCGTCTCGGTTTGAAACAGAAACCACTTTTTTTTTAATAATGTGAAACTAGTGCTTGAATGTGATCCCACCTGATGATAAGCAGCGATGACATCGTTGATGGTGAGTCGCACTAGTTTATGGCGCCTAATCACTCTAGCCTTGAAGGCACCCAAATTATAATCGGGCGGGAAGACCGCAGCAGGCAAATTGTTCCAGTCCTTCGATCCGTCACTTGTCACTAAAGGTTCATAGGAAGACCAGCGTCAGACAGTATTTTTCTGTCTGGCAACATTGCTGAAATTAAGAAAAGTTTGTATGTACATTATGTGTGTTTGTTACTCGTTCACGCTAAACCGGCTGAAAGGATTTGGATGAAAGTAGGTACATAGGTGGACTATGTCTAAAGGCCATACACGCTAGGGCAGGGGTGGCCAACCTATAGCACGCGTGCCAGTGGTGGCACTCGGCAAAATAATTGGGGCACGCCGGTGTAAGATATTATAGATTTATTATTTTAGATAGCTTGACATTATACGAGTATTTGTAACTGTTTTACACCTTATTTGAATGTTAACCAATAACTCAAAATTGTATCTTGTTTTTTTTCTTTATTCTTTATATTGTATGTTATTTGCGTGCATATTGTACCTGGATTCAAGACAATGCAAATAGTTTGTGAATAAATGAAATGAAATGATGTACAACATCTGGGAGTGATTTGAAATAGTGTGTATGTGATTACTGATCACAGTAACTTCTTTTTTATTTCATTAAATAAGCACAAATCTGTAAACGTCAGGCCATACGAAGTTCGAATTTCAAATAAATAGTTAACAGCATTTAGTTTCAAAGACTCTTTGGCGGCATGTCATGACCACCTTATTTTTTTTTTTCTTATATTTAGTGGCACGTTCTCCAATGAGGTAGGCAGTACGAATATGTGTGCATTTAATTCCGGCCAGATGTTCAAGGGACTATACATACGCCTTAAATGGTTGCATTCCAATTTCACGCCAACTATCGGACGTGGGAATTATTTGAATATACCTACCTAACGAACTCGAAATTTTCCTTTGCGTGCCAGCATTCCGATTCGGAACCGAACTGTATTTCGGAATAGCTACTGTATTTGTGAATTTCCGAAATACAGCAGCAGTGTCAGTTGCAAAACGAGCCTACAAAGGGAATTTATGTGTATTGATGTCCTCACTGGTTTTGTATATAAGCCTTATAGGGAACATGGTTAAAATCCACTTTATCGGAAGCAAACATAATCTTTCTCATCATGGTTTTTTTTTCGATCGCAAAATCATCCAATGACATCCCCCGCTCTTGGACGGAGCGAGAGATAGTGTCAGACTTTTACTGACTAAAAACCCACTCCTCTTCCTTCGTTACCTTTCATAACAGGGCCGAGTCTTCCTTTCGGAATCAGACCCTTGGCCCCAGTGGGCTTCGACCCTGTTGGGCCCCTACGGTTGCTGACATCTCCTTGAGGCGGGCGTGAAACACTACACGCCGTTGAAGACTTGGGTTCAGTCCGGACGGTTACCAATGCTCGACGTCCGTAAGTCCGCGCATACGGTGGCCGGAAATCGGGATCGGAATCCCGGCGGCTGGGGCGTGAGGGCCATTGCCTCCCGCGTGCACGTGCGGCCTCCTCCTTTACTAGCATTACTGTTTCGCAGAAGGAGGCGACCGCCTGCCACTCCTCCTCGCTTCGGACCGTGGCCTGTACCATAGCCCGGCGCGAAAGATCGCTGCTGCTGATCGCCCCCACGAGGACACGGCGTTGCTCTGCCCAGGCGGGACACGCCTCTACCGTATGCTCCACCGTGTCCTCCGGGCGGTCCACACAATGGTGACACCCGGGCGTTTCTTCCGCACGAATCCTGTGCAGGAATCTCCCAAACTTTCCATGTCCGATGAGGACCTGCGTCCTGCCGAAGGTAAGGACGCCGTGTTGCCTTTCCAGCCACACCTCAAAGACTTGCCACCATAATTATGGCGTGCCCTCCTCATCATGGTTTAACATAAGAAAATGTATAACATGATTAATCCTTAAACATTATAGCAGGCCGTGTGATAGTCGAACAGTCCCACCCATGCACACAAAACGTTTTGGGAACACATTCATCGTGCGTATAGCTAAGGAGTGGAATTCCCAGTCTGTGTTTTCTGAGAGCTACAACCTACGGGTCTTTAAATCAAGAGTGAATAAGTTACTTCTAGGCAAGCGTGCTTCATCGTAGACCACATCATCGCTTACGATACTATATCAGGGGCCCAAGTCAACTATTATTATAAATTCGTCATTCCAACACGATCCCATTGTCATTTTGCTAAAAGTTCGTAATCTGCTAATTCATAATGATCGATCATTGATCGGTCAATGGTCTCGTAATAGAGTTGTGGTAGAATGACAATAACGAGCTTATTAAAAGCAACGACATTCTGATGGTAGGTCACTGATCAAAGGAACTGTCAAAATTTTAGCAGAGTACCACATACGTTAGAAATTCATTTATCAATTTATACGAGATTACCATTCCATGCTACTTCTATCAATGAAGTGTCAATGGTTGACCATTGGAAAGTCATAATGACGCCATTATATTAGTAGATTACCAAACTTGTCAAAATCCAAAATTAATAAACCATTCTGACACTATTGTAATAGAAGACTAGAGACCCAGGAGAGATAGTGATCAACACACGCGAGCCTATTCCTAATATAAAAAAAAAATATTCCATGGAAACGTGCTACAAGGATATAAAGTGTTCTTTGTCCCAACACAGTCATGACTAATCCATGTGAATTTCGTCCAAATCCGTTTAGTCCAATGACTGTAATAAACGTATCAATAGGTCTGATTGATTGACTAACTAAACTAAGAGACAGACACACACTTTATAATTATCTCTTTTAAAGATCAAAACATTTTTTTTTTCGTGGTGGTGTTGGTGGGAATCATTCGTAAAAACGTATAAGCGTTTTCAAGAAAGGAAAATGAATTGTTCCATTACAGTCAGAAAAATTTGTAGTAAATTAACAGAATCCCTTTGTACAGTCACGTACAGGAAATGTTAAAACAAAGAAAACTAGGTAATGTTAAAATTTTGTATTTGAATTTATCTCGAAAAATAAATGCTGTGCACACCTGCTGCTATGAACCTTTTTTTTCTCATGCTATCGTGAATGGTGTATAGGTAGGTAGTGTAAAACTTATTACTTTGGCCTTCTTGTCATTCCTTGTAGCATATTCTAAACTAACAATAATATATCTATTAACATTCAATGATTTTCTAAAGGGACCTAATATATCGCATGAGCTACGCCCCAATGAATAGAAATGTGGAGGCAACAAACATTTATATTCTAAAAGAAAACCATCGAAAGGAGATCATCTGTGTTAGGTTTAGGTGAGTCATGCTTGCCTTCTTGTCATACCTTGTAGCATATTCTAAACTAACAATAATATATCTATTACCATTCAATGATTTTCTAAAGGGACCTAAGATATCGCAGTAGGTACATATTAGGGATGTAATGGAGAACTGGTCTGTCGAATCGTAATCGGAACCGGAACCGCAATCGGAACTGAAATCGGAGTCGAAAGCGGAGGCGGAAGTGTTAAATGAAACAGTATCTATTAAAACGAATCAAAAACTCAGAAAGTATAAAGGAAGACTTTCACAACATTCCAAATCACTAACATAGTATAAAAAAGCCCGCTGTCTTTCCCTATGTATGCTTGGATCTTTATAACTACGCAACGGATTTTGATACGGTATTTTTTAATAGATAGAGTGATTCAAGAGGTAGGTTTGTATGTATAATATTTATAATACTCTGGCTGAACCCTACGAGATAGATCAAAAGAATGTACTACAGTATTGTACACCTTAAAAAGGTCTACAAAAAAGTCCGCGTTGGTATATGTCTATCTCTTAGGGATAACCCACAATAACCATTTTTTATACTTTACTTTTTACGAGAAATAATAGCTTATTTACGTAGCGATTTTAGGCAATACAGCATTAATCCTTGTCCAATTAAGTATCTTAAATGATTGTGCACTTAACATAGACATAACTTTCAACGTTGCATCGGAACCGAAATCGTAATCGGAGGTGCAAAATCAATCGAAAGTGAAGCTCCGAACTTTCAGAATGTTTTTTTTTTTAATTGATATAAACCAGTGCTTGACTGCGATCCCACCTGATGGTAAGCAGTGATGCAATCGTTGATGGTGAGGCGCACTAGTTCTAGCCTTGAAGACACCTAAATTATAATAGTAATCGAAGCTCCGTAATATCTTTTTTACACATGTGTTCGCTGTATCCAAGTGAGCCATTTTCGAAGAAAATCGTTACATGGTATTAGTACCTACAATGATTACGGTTACTTAATAATCAAGAAACCTAATATGTAATGTACAGATTAACCTCAAATATTCCTCGAAAGGCGGCGAAGTGGGTTTCCAGTTAATATGACTGGCTGTAGCCGTCATTAGAATTTAGAAGGCTTCAAGGCATATTGAAACCTCGAATACGGCGAAAAATGATTACGAATCCAAGCTATTGTTGGCTCGAGTATTCATTGTTTGAAAATGTTTGTTGAAAGGGAATGGCTTTTTTAGGGTTCCGTACCTCAAAAAGAAAAAACGGAACCCTTATAGGATCACTTTGTTGTCCGTCCGACTATCTTTCTGTCTGTCAAGACCCTTTATATCGGGAACGCGTAGAGGTATCGAGTTGAAATTAAAACCATGTATGTACTCAGGTCTGCAGTTTCTTGAGTTAACGAAAAAAAAAGATACGGCCGATTATGTCGCAAAAAACGTATATTTCGACACTTTTTTTTAATTTGACATAAACTAGTGCTTGACTGCGATCCACCTGATGGTAAGCAGCGATGCAATCGTTGATGGTGAGGCGCACTAGTTTATTAAGAGCCTATTCACTATAAGACACCTAAATTATAATCGGACAGGAAGACTTCAGCAGGCAAATTGTTCCAGTCCTTCGATGTACGCGGTATAAACGACGAGGCGAAACGCTTAGTCCGGACCGTAGAGGTGTCAACAACGTAACGTAACTTTCAAGGGAATCAAAATTCATAGGGTATTTACTCGTTTATTTGCGTAAATATTTTACAACAAACATGATTATTTGTTTTTTTACTACGGACGGTATGGAACCCTTCGAGCCCGGGTCCGACTCGCACTTGGCCGGTTTTTTTTTTCTTGAGAATGGTTTGACACTAATTTGAGGATTGTTGGTTAGCTAGTATTTACAAGCCTCTATTATTCTTTGCGTTGGAAGGCCTCCTACAAGGTGGACCGATGACCTTGCCTGGTGAGGGTCGCAGGAATCCGATGGATGCGAGACGCACAGGATCGTTCTTTGTGGCGACACTTGGGGGAGGCCTATGTCCAACAGTGGACGTCTCTCGGCTAAAATGATGATGATGATTATTCTTTGACTAAAGAACTCTTGGGGCCATCCATTAATTACGTTGCGTGAGGGGATTTTTTGAGCCCTCCCACCACTCGTATCGAGATATCGCGAGATTTGGCTCGACTCGACGCCCTCTCTCGCCTCCTTAAATAACGTGAGATTATTCATAAAGTACATGTTACGCTTCATTGCGTTGGATTTAATAAAAGAAATGATTTGTTTATATATTTTTAATTTAGGACTAGTTAAATTTTACTCAAACTTAATTTAAGTTTTACTCAAACTTAACCAGTTTCTGGGTTAATCAGTAGCTCGGATATTACTCTGTTTTTATATAAAAAGAGAAACTGACTGACGGACCTAACAACACACAGCCGAAACTACGTAGGCCAAAATTCACCCCCTAAGGGGATGAAACGGTGGTCCTAAGTTTGTATATAGAAACCTATTTACACACGGGCAAAGCCGCTGGCAAAGGCTAGTTATTATTAATAACTCTTTCTAGCTACACCATTAGGTAATCTTTTCCTTTTTTAATCCTGTAGAAAACCTGAGCTAGATCGTTTAGCCTTTGACTTTGATGTCATTAGGAAGATTCTCATTTCAAGTAAATTGAGCCTTTGATGATCGTATTTCATACGGACGTTTCTGTACTTAAGTTATGGCCCTGAATCCGTGAGTGCAAAAATAATAGGGGTTAAAGTATGAAATTGCCGTTTTTTAAAACGGGTTGCTTTGAAGTGTTATATCTTTGGATTGACTTGGAATTATAAGTTCAAATAAACTTTATATTAAAGGTACGTTATTCTTTTTCCGAAATTAGGTATTTATTGGATTCTTTGTGTCTTGTATTTTCTGTAATATCGCAGTTCTTATAACCATTAAAGCTAATAAAAAAACGTTTTTTTTTTCATATTAAGAGTTCCAACCTAGAAACTATGCATTTCAAAGGGCAAGCAATATCAATTACAAATACCTACGACTTTCTTTTAACAATAGAACTTTGTGTTCTTGGTTTAATAGCTTTCGTTTTGGAAACTGAAAAAAAATCCAAAACTGTGTGTTTGTTGCCGCACTGAGGAAAAAAGTTATTCGTGAGATAAAATTTCCCACGTGAAAGTAATTGAAACAAAAATAGACATCCCATTCATTAGCAGTTTTAAGTCCATATACATCATCAATATTGCACATTGTTTCCACGGTAGAACTCATATTACAAAATAATGCGAGTTTTCTTATATGTCATACAAAATTAGTACACAGACAAGCGCAGATCCAACTCTCAAAAAAGCTTGAGGTCACAGCAGGCTGATAGCTACCCGAATATCGGCCAAGTGCGAGTCTATACAGTGCATCCCTACAAATGTGATGTTTACATAAAATAAAAACTTTTTACAAAAAAAAAACACTAAAACGATCAAAATAACTTTAATTTCGGAAGTTGGTGTTTCTCGGTATTGTTTGTTTCTTATTTAACACCGACTTCCGAAATTAAAATTATTTTGATCGTTTTAGTGAAGTCGGTTATTTTTTTTTTGTAAAAAGTTTTTATTTTACACTTTTTAGTTGCGATACGCTTATAAACAGAGTACCTATTTCTCATGAAGATTCCAATTAACCTAAACACTGCTAGGTTACATTGTTTTATTATAAAGTTCCTGTGTTTACCTTCCACCTCCCGGCTCCATCACCAGATTAGTTCGATAGTACCTTATAGCCAAAGTGCATCTCATGACAATTATAATAAGCCCACCAAACACGGCTAGGATACATTGATTAATTACGGAGTCCCTGTGCCTACCTTCCGGCTCCATCATCAGATCAGTTCGATAGTACCTTATAGCCAAATTGTATCTCATGACAATTCTAATAAGCCCAAACACGGCTAGGTTACATTGATTAATTACGGAGTTCCAGTGCCTACCTTCCGGCTCCATCATCATCATCAGATCAGTTTCACGATACCATTTTCAACGTAACTATTCAGAACCATTCATTTATTTGTATTGTCATAGTCGCTTAACTATCTTCATTGTGTAATCAATGTGAGTATGAAATTCCGTTGACCATTTCTGGTCTTCTTCATCAGTTCCACTTCATCAAATGTTACTTTTTGACTGTAAATGCTTAAGTTCTCGATGGAAATACCAAAATCACTATATGGTTGCCTATAATATTTGAGGAGTTCCCTCGATTCCTTATGGATCCCATCATCAGAACTAGACTTTGAAAAAAATGGGACCAATCTGGAAGCATATCCTATAAAGGGAAAAAAAATAAACGACGGAGGTCTGAGGTAACAAACATAAAAAAAATTATAAATAAAAAAAAACAACCGAATTGAATAACCTCCTCCTTTTTTTTAAGTCGGTTAAAAATGTATGTCGTCTTGACCAACATTTTGTAGTGTATAATTCCTTAGAGGCAAAGCCTATGAACGGGTAAATTTCCAGTATTAACCTGTAAAATGTTACTTTATTCGCTCAAGGTAATTACAAAAGTAGCATCATCAGCGTGACTGTGAAAATGTGACGTCACAAGAGCCTATTGAGGTTATAAAAAATATATATAATATAAAAATGGTGGATATACCCATCGTGTGCAAAACGGTGGTTCCGTGCTTGGATCTATACACAATGTGTATAAGTAGATGACAAAACTACTGAGACTAAAAAATTCTTGGTTGGAACGTTGTTCTGCCATATAAACAATCAAGTGGAGGTAGGAAGGTAAAAAATAGCCTACGACTATTTTCAGGCCTACCAAATTGTAAAAAAAAAAAAACAAAAATCGCTCAAGCCGTTTCGAAGGACTATAGTCACAAATACACTACATTAGACCGACGCACACGTGTAACACGCCTGAAGCTAGAACTACATTAGACCGACGCACACGTGTAACACGCCTGATTTGTAGGTACGTAGAACGACGTCGCGTGGCGTGGATCAAGTGTAGCTCTACAAGTCTAGTTTCCATATAAAATGTATGGAGTCCGACGCGCCCAGATCGGCGTGTGTGTCACACGTGCGCGCATTGTAGTTCTAGCTTTACTGTGGACACGAGATTTTTAAACAATAGATTCCATCTGTCGTAAAGATCGAAATTCTCAATATATTTGCTAAAACCATACAGTTCAGTTTGCCTGATTTGAACAAATATTGAACGTTATTCTATTTTCAAAGAGATAAATGGAGTAAAAACAAAAATGGAAACAAATTATGTGTAATTTATTTATAACCCGATCATTTTCAGTCGAAAAATGTCCTCTGTTGGACATAGGTCTCCTTCAAGAGTAGCCACAACGACCGGTCCTGTGCGTATCGCATCCATCGGATTCCTATGACTCTCTAGGTCACCGGTCTACCTTGTGGTAGGCCAACGCTGCGTCTTCCGGTACGCGGTCGCCCCTCCAGAACATTTCCACCAACTGTTGTGCAAGCATTGTGCCCTGCCCAATACCACTTTTTTTTAGGTGGGATTTCATCCAATGACTTCTCCCGCCCTAGGGCGAAGCGGCAGAGCGTGTCAGACTTTTACTGACTAAAACCCACACTATGTTCCTTCTTGGCTTTGTGTTCTAGGACCCCGAGTTTCCCTTTAGAAAGCCAACTCATAGTCCCAGTAGGCTTCGGCCCTGCTAGACCCCTACAGTTTTGCTGACATCTCTTTGAGGCGCGTGTGGAACACTCTCGCTCTCGGGCTCGATCCAGACGGTTACCGGACTGCCGGACGGCGAGCTACCCATCGCTCGTCGTCCACAAGCCCACGCCTATGGTGGCTGCCCACTGAAGTTTAACGATTTTTTGGGCTATGTAGGTAACCTTCATTCTGCTTCGGAAAAATCCCCAACAAGCATGATTAATCGAACCTTATCCGAGCACGTATGTACGAGTACCTACATAAAAGACAGATATTTATGAAATATTACGCAAATGAAATGTATATGGGGCATATCTATCTACATGGATACAACTCGAGTATTGTATACATACATGCGATTCCAACGTACGATAACACGTATCAATACTAGGAAGTGAATAGAAAAAACTAATTCTGCGTAGGTATTATCACATAAAAACACGTTTTATTATCAAGCAAGCGGCTGTCAAAGTTGTGTGCTATTTTGTTCTCATTCTCTGCTCATTCTCTCTCTCTCTCTCTCTCATTTTGCGCAAGTGAAAGTAAAAAAGGATTACACTACCGGGATAAAAAATATTCTTTGTCCTAATCCAGATCATGGTCTTACATATTTCTAAGATTCATTCATGTGGCCATGTGGGATCTAGGGATTGTGAAAATAAAACTGTGCCCTTCTGTCTACATCTATTATTTCTTTTACACACATTCATCGTACCAATGCCGTCGTCGTAATGTGTCAACTGTCATGCCTTTTTTCCCATCATTCTTCCTCTCTTTCTCACACTTACCACCTCATTCATACAGCTGCATTCAAAATTCCCACATTCATATTATGTAATTCATGTTAGTCAAACACATCGATTAATAAACATTCAAATATCTATGGGCCTGTTTTTTTATCTATTTATTTATTCAACCATTTATACACACACACATAATATGTACTTAATTATAAAATAAATACAAGAAGGCAACATAATAATAGGTATAGATCTGATGCAGATTTCTAAAGAATTCTCTAAATTTTTTTGAGGTGGGAAATCAACTCTAGGGTGGAGCGCGAGGGCGTGTCAGGCTTTTACTCAAAAAAATTTGCCTAAGACCTTCGAAGTTCGTTCCGTTCATGGGTTTGCTCACGTAGAGTAATGGGACAAAGCAAAAGATAATGAAAATGCTGTATTTCGATTATTGTTTGAAAAAGAAAATAATATTAAAAAATGATTAATGAGATAATTTGATATATTCTATTGAACAAATTAAAAATAAACGTGATTATAAATCCGAATCCTGAGCTCCAAAATCCGAGATGTTTACATTTTTTGGTCTGGCTGCAAGATTTTAAAGATGGCATCCTTAGGCTAGGCTAACGATGATTTTTTTCAGAATTTTCAAAATTTCCACAAAATTTAAAAACTTATCTAGTTTGGAAATGTTAAAAAGTCCAAAATTTTGTTAACTAACGACGTAAATTTTCGAAGCAAACGTCAGACATTCCATTTATTTCCAGCGCCCCACTGTCTCGTTCGTAACGTCAACAAAAGTTTGAGAGCCACCGCTCTAGATGGATAAAATCAAATTGATAGCGCTCTCAGAATTTCTGTCAAGGTTACTCTGGTTGACATTGACAGTTTATTAACCGCTTCTTCACAGAACTCTGTTTATAACGGACGGGAAAAAACTAGGAGGTTCTCAAGTCAAGCCACCATTTTTTTGTCTTAATATCTATATGAATGACCACGTAATAAGTGCTATTGGACTTGTTTGACATAAATGAGCATGGCAGTAATTGAGAGTTTGTCATGCTGACTTATGGGTGTTTTTAATATCGTGCGGATTTCATCACGCATGCGGGATTGCCCCGCATGCAGAAAATTTAAACTGAAACAAAAACTAATAAGTACCTATTATCTTTGTTTTATTTGTCTTATCTATCTCTGAGGTTTTTAGTATTTTTTAAC
Organism: Mythimna impura; assembly: GCA_905147345.3. Classification (NCBI taxonomy): domain Eukaryota; kingdom Metazoa; phylum Arthropoda; class Insecta; order Lepidoptera; family Noctuidae; genus Mythimna; species Mythimna impura. Next base: position 23,822,950 of record LR990346.1, on the reverse strand, counting down.
CGACTTCAAAAAAATGGAGAGGTTATCAATTCGGTTATATTTTTTTATTATCATATTTTATTTTTTGTTCCTTACCTCAGAACTTCGTCGTTTATGGACCGATTTGCAAAATTTTTTTTCCCCCTCTAGGATATGCTTCTAGATGGGTCCCATTTTTTTTCAAAATCCAGTTCTGATGATGGGATCCATGAGGAATCGAGGGAACTCCTCAAATCTTATAGGCAACCATATAGTAATTTTGGTATTTTCATTGAGAACTTAAGCATTTACAGTTAAAAAGTAACATTTGAGGAAGTGGAACTGATGAAGAAGACCAGAAATGGTCAACGAAACTTCATACTCACATAGATATCACAATGAAGATAGTTAATGACAATATAAATAAATTAATGGTTCTCAATAGTTACGTTGAAAATGGTATCATCGAAGTGATCTGATGATGATGATGGAGCCGGAACGTAGGCACTGGAACTCCGTAATTAATCAATGTAACCTAGCCGTGTTTGGACTTATCAGAATTGTCATGAGATGCACTTAGGTATCTAACTGATCTGATGATGAAGCCGGAACGTAGGCACAGGAACTCCGTAATTAATCAAATATACCCTAGCCGTGTTTGGGCTTATTAGAATTGTTATGAGATGCACTTTGGATATAAAGGTACTATCGAACTGATCTGATGATGGAACCGGAAGGTGGAAGGTAGACACAGGAACTTCATAATAAAACAATGTAACCTAGCAGTGTTTGGGTTAATTGGAATTGTCCTGAAAAATAGGCACTCTGTTTATAAGTGTACCGCAACTAAAAATAACTTTAATTTCGGAAGTCGGTGTTAAATAAGAAACAAACAATACCGAGAAACACCGACTTCCGAAATAAAAGTTATTTTGATCCTTTTAGTGTTTTTTTTAGTGAATTCGGTTTTTTTTTGTAAAAAGTTTCTATTTGTAATATTATTGGCCGAACAGGATTTTTCATTAGAAATCCCAGGAAAATCCATACTATTATCAACATTTTTATGCAAGTACATGAATAACTCTACCCAATTCCGACTCCTGGTAATACTCTAACTCAGACTTACCAAATATACAGAAAAAAAAAAACATAAAAATCATTCAAACCGTTTCGGAGGAGTTCGATAACATATACTGTGTCACGAGATTTTATATACATATTAGATAATAAGGGTGTCTTTAATATCGTGCGGATTTCATCACGCATGCAGGATTGCTCCGCACGCGTAGCACCTTAGGTCCATGCCCGCAAATATCCTTTTCATACATTACAATTTATTGTAATGCGTGGAATACGCACGCGGGATGCGGAGCGTGATTTCGGGCAGCAACCCCCATGCGTGATGAAATTCGCACGATATTAAAAACACCCTTAAGCGGTTTTATTGGTTTTGTTTGTAAACACTTAATCTTTGGAAATACCAGTCGGATTGGGAAACAAAAATTGTATGGCATGACGAATAGTTATTACTTATTTAGATACCTATATAAAAGGAGAAACTGACTGACTGAAATATCAACACACAGCCGAAACTACTGGACTCGTATCGTAAAATTTTGCACAAGGTTTCCTTTTATGACGTAGGGGATTTTCCAAAATTCGCCTCTTTTCCAAAATTCACTCCCTGGCGGCTCCACATTAGTGCCGTGAATTTACGCGCGAATTCACGCCATGAATTAACGGTACAAGTCGTGCCCTCCACATTCACGGGATGCTCACAATCGTTCGTGAAACCTGCCGTGAAATGGACGTAAAAGCTGCTGCTGCAATAACTTTTTTTGCTGTGGCAACATATGACTATTCAGACGTTCATAACAAGAAAGTTATTATAAAGTATTGGAAAAAAAGATGGTGGATGACTGAAATACATCACATTCATTTTAGACTTTCTATGGAGAAACAGTATAATTCTGAACCCAATGGCGAATTTAACTCGTATGTAAACATTGGAATTTCAATATTTGCTTCAGAAAGTTTCTCCAATTATTTATTATATAAGTCCGTACGCGTTTGTAGTGCGGAGTAAACTGGCACAGGGCCGTAAATGTGGATGTGTACGCGTGAACGCCGCGCGATGGGGTGCGAGCCTTTTGTCGCAGGACAAAATACCGACTCTGATCGGTGAACAACTGAACAGGGGTAAAAGCGCGTGAACCCTGCGAAAACCGTCCACATTCACGTTCACGCCTGTTTACGGAGAATGTGGAGCCGCCATTAAGGGGGAGGAATAGATGGGCCAAAGTTTGTATGGAGAAATCTACTTTCACGTCAGTGAAGCTGCTGGCAAAAGCTAGTAGGTTATATTCATATAACATCATGCTACGATCCACGGAAGCGGAGCAGTAATTAGACGCGGGTAAAACTACTGGAGTTAGTTAGTGAAGCCTACCTCTGCCCCACTAGCCAAGTTACAACCGTATCGTTTCGATTATCTTTTCGTCGACCGCATCGAGTAGGCCACACCGCCGATCCCTTTATTCTGACGTCATCTCAACTCTCAGTCACGTGGTCAGAACAAAGGAATAGGAGGCGTAGGCGACTCGAGGCGATCAACGAAAAGAGAATCGAAACGAAACGGTTGTAACTTGGCTAGGGGGGCTGGTATCTGCACTTCTCGGAAAGTTCACTACTTCACTCGAGTATCAGAGAATACCATTTTATTATTTATATTCTACGACGATATTTTTCGACGAAGTACCAACTTCATAATTGCTTCGTTTTTTATTTTTAATGTTGCAGCAAATATTAAATGAAAAACTAAGTAATTATGAAGTCTCCCATTAATTTTGCGCTTGCTATTTCGCGATTACTGAGAAGTAATTTATGTTTAGATAGAATAGTAAGTAGATACGACCATATATCTACATAATTATGATTTCGCGGAATACGCAAATCTAATCATAGCGTGTGGTAAGGCCAATTTAAGTACGTGAACGTATTATATTGCTATCCAAAATATTCTGCGGAATATACACAGCGGCATAATCTAATTACCAATAGGTATCCGCCTCCATAACGTAGGTAGACCAGGTCCTACACCAATTCGATCCAACTAGGGCCTGAAAAAGGAAAGTTCCACTGCGCTCCAAAAATGTATTATACTATTACTACACTCCAAAATGAAATAAGAAATAAGTAAAGTCAAACCATGATTTAATTGTCTTAAACAAATAGAAATATCGGTACCTACCTAGTATTTTTTTACCGTGGATTCATCTCGTTTTTTATAAATGTTCAAGGTCCATAATTTAATATTTTTTTTACGTTCTGTTGTCTTTTTGTGTACTTAAAAAAAACTAATCTGAAGTTGTTGTAAATGCACAGATTACATGAACACAATGAGATCATACCAGTTCAAATATCTTGGGCATATACTTACCGACGACCTTAAGGATAATGCAGATATTGAGAGGGAGCGCAGGGCATTGGCGGTCCGCGGTAATATGTTGACCCGTAGATTCTCCCGCTGTACTGACCAGGTCAAAATAACGCTTTTCAAAGCGTATTGTCAGAGTCTGTACACGGGAGGTCTTTGGGTTAGCTACACCAAAAGGTCGCTGGATGTCCTGAGCGTCCAATACAATAATATTTTTAGAATGTTGTTGAGGCTGCCCCGGTTCTGTAGTGCGTCGGAGATGTTTACACAGAATCGAACTGGCGGTTTTCATGTGATCATTCGGAAGAAGCTAGCATCTTTGGCGGCTAGAACCCGGGCCAGTCGCAACAGCATTCTAAAAACAGTCGCGGAGAGTGTGCTTACTCCCTTTTTTGGGCATTTTGTGAAGAAGATGAAACTGGAGTCATCTTCTTGAACGTGGGTTACGGCATTGTTCGAAAAAGCCGCTCGCTCCACCCAGAGCGCGAGAAACCAATTTACTACCCAAAAATAAAAATACAAGTAAAATTTTCCTCACAATATTCAGGCACTTTTGATCGGTAATAAGATAAGCCCACATTCAAATGAGAAAAAGAAAAAAAAGTCATGTTAATATCAAATCAAAGAAACCTTATTCTACCAGAGAGAGGCATTTCTTTGAAAACAGATTGTATAGCGAATAAAATAGATTCAATAACATTCCGGAGGCTGAAATGGAAGACCTCCAAATAAATACGTTATTGGGTTGGCGTATCTAAACTTAAGGCTGAACTAGTCGCGGGCTCGAACTCACTGATGGGTTTGGCCAAAAATCGCACTGTCTCATCTGACATCGTGTCCGACAGAGATAATTGATATTATCTCTGTCGGACACGATGTCAGATGGGGGCGGGCACGCATATAGATTGGCGTCTAACTGCTCATCATATCAATGATGAGCAGTTAGACGCCAATCTATATGCGTAATGGTGTGTCCAGACCTGGCGAATGCGCCACTCGCGAGCCGCCCGCGAGCCGCTTGCGAACGGCGCTGCGCCGCGCGCGCTTCGTACGAACATGAAATTCAGGCGCGCAGTTCACAAGTGGCTCGCGAACGGCTCGCGAGCGGCACATTCGCAAGATCTGTACGCACTACGTACCATAACGTCTTATTCACATGCACACAAACACCGTTCCGAACTAAAACGACATTAGACGGTGCTTCAAAATTAAGATTAGTGCTTTAGACAAATGAGTTTCATGAAAAAACCACTGCTTAAATCAATTACAAATTAATTTTCTTAGAACTCTTCGGTAATTGACCTTAGTCGGTACCGACTTCGTTTTGGAGATTTTACACAATTTTTGTTACTTTTTTACAGCGAGAGTTGCGTTAAAATTTACAAAAAAAGCTGGGCAAGTGCGAGTCGGACTCGCGCACTGCGTACAAACATACCTATGTAAATAGTTCAATTCCCGAATGGAGTCTCGAAGATTTTTCAGAATCGCAAAAAAAACGGAAAAAATAATAATTAAAAAAAAAATGCGCCAACGCTCGTAAAACGCCAGTGAGATAGTGGCCTTATTCCTATACCTTTGCTAATAATAATAATAATAAATTATTTATTTCAGATTCTACATCGATATTTGTTAGTACAATGCGAGCTTACAAACTAGTGTTAGTAAAAAAAAATAAGCTAAAAGACCTTGCCAAATTTTAGGATTCTGGGTCAACGGGAAGTACCCTCAGAATTTTGATTCCCTTTAGAGTGTTGAAATATACGTTTTTTTTTTTTGCGATATAAAGGGCCGTTCTATATTTATCTGTTTTTGTCAGTTTCAAGAGACCGCAGACCTGAGTATATGTATGGTTTTAATTTCCTATATCTCCACGCGTTTCCGAGATAAAGGGTCTTGACAGACGGCCAGACAGACAGACGGACGGACAACAAAGTGATCTTATAAGGATTCCGTTTTTTCTTTTCAGATACGGAACCCTAAAAACGAAACTTTGTTGGCTCATAACTTTTTAATGGCTTTTTTATTTTCTGTTTCCACGCAGACTAAATAAATAATAAGATGAAACGATTTCATGTTTGATTTTGGGTGTGCAATGTCAAACTTTACCCCCCCGAAATTTGTATGAAAAAATATCAACTATAAAAATCAATACAGATCAGTAGTGGAGTGTAGTGGAGTGGTTATAGTGTAGTTGTGGTGGAGTAGTTGTCAGTAGTTTGTATGAAAATCAGCGCTGTGGCTCTGTTCAGTATAGGCACGCACGGTAATATTATCTAATTACCGTGGTCAGTACATGAACCCCAGCATTTTTCTGAGCGCTGGCCGTTATGCGCAGATGTGTCGCATAACTTCAATCTTTTGTGTAGATTTGTTATATATATTTATATATTTTTTAAGTTATGTGCCATGTTTGTCGTAAATAAACTCTTTTTCTTACTTTTTCTTTTATTTCTAACTAATGTAATCTTAAGACGAGTCTATCAAGAATATAGGTACTTATATTCTAAGAATATAGGTGTAGTAGTATTCTTGATATACTCATTCTTCATATTCCTTCTCATCGTACAGGGTTTATGTCTAATTCTTACGCTGTCTCTACCATAAAACTTTGGTATATGTTTCCCCTTGACATAAAAAAAGCTGAAAGTAAATTTACCTTCAAGGGTAAAATTCGGAACTACTACTTGAAGTCCTCTCAACCTTAGTTCGTTCTTCGTCATAATTGTTATATTTTAAGTTCTCTTAATTAAAAATGATTTGCTTTTTATCATAGTATTTATAGTTGTTATATTTAAGAAGTTTATTATTATAAACAATTTCATTTAATGATAGCATGAGCATAATCAACCTTTTAATGTTCCCACTGCTGGGACTCAGGCCTCCTCTCTGAGAGGGAATGGACCGTAATCCACCACGCGGATCCAGTGCGGATTGGTGAATGTCACATGTATTCGAATTCTTGGTTCTAGGACATGCCGGTTTCCTCACGATGTTTTCCTTCACAAAAAAAAAGACCTCTGATATTCAAGTTCAACACCAGAAGCTTTTCCGTAAATACATGCATTACTCCGATAATAGCATTGTAAACTCCAATAGCAGACCGACCTTCTGGGTAGTAGTGATTAAAAACACAGGTAAAACTACGGGGTTCACCTAATAGTTCATAAGCCGTAAAGTAAATTTGTGTATTTTTAGATACGAAGTTTGTAATAACGTATTTTGTGTTTTTGTATCTGAAAAGCTACAACCTGAAAACTCAGTGAAATATTCCTGAAAAAAGCTCCATCCCAACCCTGCACTGGCATGCTTCTAATACGAAACTCAATCAATCGACTAAAAAAAGCAAATGTGCTATATTATTATGACTAAGGAGAGTTATGGCAGTGGCTTTAACCCACCAACATTTATATCTACTGCAACCTATCTGATCATAGTCAACTAGACTGTTCGCAGATTATATAGGTACGCATAATAAAAAAAAAATGTTTAAAGTAGTTAAAGAAAGAATTGGACTAGTTTTTTTTTATTAACCATCCCATTATCTACCTTTTTGCTCCACAAAGGGTTAAGGCGATCAAAACGTGTACTGTGTTTGGCTCACTAATTGGTTAAAAACTTAAAAGCACGTCATAATCGTGTCGATCGCGTTAACGTAAAACAAATTTGCACCAGGCACTCTGAGTGGACTTTTTGTCCGATACTCACCCCATAAAGTCGAAAATGACTACGAAGATGAAACGAAAACGAATGAAGATGAAAAAAAACGAAAATAAATATTTATGTAATACTTACCATTTTCATCGGAAGTCGAGATAAGTTAAGTCAGCCTTATTGATCCTCGTTACCATGGCAACCTAGCACTTCAGAGAAATTCGATAATCTTGCGATTGCGACCATACAATCTCGCATCAGAATCGCGATCCCGCAGGCCTGTGGGATTGATGTGGATTGAAGTAATCCTATGATTTGGATAATTGGGATACTTTTTTGTAATAAGTATAGTTATTACTCATTGCACATCAATTGAACAATCTGAAACGCATTTTACCAAAATCGCAGCTGTATGGGATGGCATATTATTACTTGTCTGCGTTCACTTGTTTATGTATAATCTAGAAACTGTATCAATGCATTTGAAAATGTACTGATTCAAGATACAAGATTGTTTCCTAGTTTGAAGGACAGTGATCTTATTTATGTGAAATAGCCACTCTCATTTTTGTTGTTTCACCCATATCAGTTATAATAAATTGGCTTAAGTATAATTTTTTGCGCAATAAATGATTAGGTATTTACTTTACTTACTCATAATCAATTTAAATAGAGTTATTATATACACCACTAATTTTTAATTACACATAAAAATGGCTCTATCCGCACCCGTTACTGATCATATTTGTGAAAAAACGAAATCCCAAAATTGTCCACAAAATTTGTCATACTTAATTGATAAATTCATAATTGAATCAATCATTCATATCAATAGCCTGTACAATATTTCCATAAATTGAGTGTCATTTTGGGATATAAATAATCGCTAATAACTTTGCTGTTTATGAATATTATATATATATAGAGACTTTACTTATATAATAACAAAACCTTTTCTAACAATCCGTTTAAGTATTCGTACTTATTAAAAATTAGGGTTCGTGCGAGCAGCAATGGCATTCTGGCGGTTGTCGTTGATAAATTTTGCTGCCTTATACTGAAGCATCAAATTAGGGTGCTGAATTGCTGATGGAATAGGGTTAAACTAATTATAATGTGATATTTTTAATCTTTTAATTTACTAACACCTAGATGATAAGTTTTCTACTAACCATTGGATCAATGATGCCTGAATTAATAAAATTCATCTACTATTATTATTATAAATATAATCTGCTACTTTTAAGCAACTATTTAATAATAGTAGATGTAATGTGACTAGGGAATAAATTAGGTATAAATAACTCCCGAGCACAGCGAGGGAGTGACACTCGGGTTTCAATATGCCCGTGACATAAGGCGCTGCTTTATCCCCTTTAGTATATTTACTACCTATAACATTTCATCTTTTAGATTTAGAAAAGTAAAATCATGTGACATAGAGTGAGTACTTAAACTGTCATTGATCACGTTCCGTTCTACTTCCGATCCCGATCCCACCTGTATCCCTTGAATTAGATTTCTTAATTGCGACTTGTTTATTATTATCTGTTTCAAGGAATATCTTTTTATAGAACCTTCGTAATCGTCTCACATCTTAGCTGTTGTGAATTCTATGGAAGGTAATAATGTCTTCCATGTGAATAGATGTTTTTTCGCTCTCTGATCTCCATCAAATGACTTCTCCCGCCCCGGGTAGAGACAGACAGACTGACAGACTTTTTCATACTAAAACTCAGGAACACAGATGTGTTCCTTCATTTTCTCTTTGCATTCCACGTCGGCGGTAACTCTTTCGAACACTTTAGCAACCTAGAAATTGGGCTTACTGTTTGTTTAAAAAAAAAAAAATGCCAACTCTCCTCTATCAGTGGGTGCGATAACAGACGTAAACTCATAACCATGACCACTATCTTTTTTCCTCCCAGAACGCCATCTAGTCCCAAACTAAGCAGAGCTTGTGCTATGAGTAGGTACTAATAACTGATAAACATACTTATATATTTCTAAATACATACATAATAGATAAATTACACCCAGACACAGAACAAATGTTTGTGCTCATCACACAAACATTTGTCCTGGGTGGGAATTGAAACCACAACCTCCGGCTTAGCAGTCAGGGCCACTAACCACTAGACCAACATGCCAGTCAAATCTGTAGGCTAATATGTATATGCTGCGTATAGGCTACAGTGCAAACACTACGTGAATTGTCTGCGTACCTACCCAGCGTGCCCTGAAACAATAAAAATAATTCAAATCTCTCGAGTCTCGAAATTTTTTCCGTATCGCAAAAAAGTTTTTCTTTTTTGACGTGACAACAAATTTACTGTTTTCAAATTTATTTCAGGATTCTGGGTCAACGGGAAGTACCTACCCTATGAATATTGATTCCCTTGAGAGTGTCGAAATACTACACTTTTTGCGACATAAACGGCCGTATCTTCCTTTAGCGTTAACTCAGAAGTTTGATTTTTTCACAGCTTCAAGGGACCGCAGACCTGAGTATATGGTTTTAATTTCAACTCTATACCTCCACGCGTTCCTAAGATAAAGGGTATTGACAAACAGACAGAGAGACGGACAACTAAGTGATCCTATAAGGGTTCCGTTTTTCCTTTTAAGGTACGGAACCCTAAAAAAAACAATATTGCTTTAGCGGAATTTTATTTTATAGTCTTAGGTTTACGGGTGTCTCATTGAGTCGAAAGGTGCACACAGAAATATAATGATCCAAACATGGACGTGTAACGTAGATAAATAAACTGGAACAATTTGCCTGTTGCGGTCTTCCCGTCCGATTATAATTTGGTTGTCTTCAAGGCTCTTAATAAACTAGTGCGCGTCACCATCAACGACTGCATCACAGCTTACCATCAGGTGGGATCACAGTCAAGCACTAGTTTATATAAATTAAAAAAAAATCGAATGTTAAAGCCACTTTTGGAGTTTTATTTTAAATATATATTTTTTTTAATTCATCATTTTCCAAGCCTTTTAATGACAACCGGGACCAAAGGCTCAGTAATGTCATAGATAAACTTATACATTAGAAAACTCTATACCTATGAATTGAAAAATTCAAATTGGTACTTGCCCGGTTTCGAACCCGCAACCTCATGCATGAGAGTCATAATCATCATCACGACACTTTAAAGTTGTTTTAAAGTTATTTAAGGAAATAGTTGGAACATTCACCATTCGCGCCACTATCTCTGTTTAGATTAATATTAAAAAAAAAAACAGAGAATGGTACCTACATTACTATTAAGAAGTCTGTTTGTTTGATATCTATGGTTTGTTTAGAAAACTTGAAAAAAAAAAATTAAGAGCCCTTTAAATGCATTTTATACTCGCACTTGGTTGTTTTTTTTTTTATTCCCAGATAAAATGACTATCAAACACCATTGTTCACAGCAGCGCTCTCTCTTTCACACACTCTCACCAACACTCTCGGAAACTATAAAATTAAATAAACATTAATTTGTGAAGTGCTCAATCCTCGTGTCTATTAATTAAATTCAGTGGGAAAATTAATAGACACGGGGATTCACATAGGGTTCCTCAGTCATTGGACGATTATACATAGACTAGACTAGGTACGGATTATTCGGAAGATAACGATAATAATGGCAAACTGAAAAAGAAACATAGTTAAGGCGTATAGTCCCTTGAACATCTGGCCGGAATTAAATGCACTTATACTCGTACCGGCGCCAGTACGTGTCATCATCATCTTCCTGCCCTTGTTATTTGGGGTCGGTGCAACACGTTTTTTTCTTCCATTCTGCCCTGTCACTCGTCATACTATCACTAACTTCCTTTTCTTTCAAATCACTCTTCACACAATCCATCCATCTTTTCTTTGGTCTCCCTCTCCCTCTCCATCCATCCACATGTAAACTCATAACTCTTTTAGTAACATGCATTTCATCCCTTCTCTTCACATGACAATACCAAGACAAACATTTCCTTTCAACTTTTCAGTCACTGGCGAAACTTTCAAACTTCCCCTAATATACTCATTTCTCTCTTTATCCATTCTCGTCACACCACACATCCATCTTAACATTCTCATCTCCGCTACGTGCAATTTTATTTCATCCGTCTTTTTCACAGCCCAACATTCTGATCCATAAAGTATGACAGTATCTGTGCATTTAATTCCGACCAGCTGCATCCGGATAGAGACCCGCTGACCTTAAAATCCATTTTCTATGCGAAATATTGATTGATTTACATATGCTATATACATTCTGAAGAACACATAACCGGCAATTTTTTTTGTGTAAACATATTTCTAAACATCAAAGCCGTTTGAAAGGAGTAGGGAAAACAAGCGAAAAAATATCATGTTGTTAATTTTTTTTTTTTTGGCAAAAGTATTAATCAAACGAAAAACTCAAATAAACATATATTCTTTTCAGACCTATTGACCTAGCCGTTACCGAGGAGTAGGTTTCAGAAATTCACTGTTTCATGGCACTGCTCGGGAGCTAGGGCCTTAACAAAATTAAAATTAACCAATGAAAATCATGGCACATAACGGAAAACCATTAAGATTATATACACAATCGCGTTTGTGATCCCACTCACACAAATCGTATTCCAATAAAATAAAATTATATTCCACATAAATGATCAGCCACAATGGTATTATACTGAATCAATCGTACTAATTGAAAACCAGTCTGTGCCGGAGCTATCAAAGGGATTTCATTTGATGGCCGTTCAATTAGATTGAAAACATTCATCCACCTACCGACCCGTAAATAGCTTGTACAGGTGCTAGGTGGTAGCGGGGTTTCTGCAGAGCCGTAACTAGCCTTTTATGCGCCCGGTGCCAGTTTCCGAAACTGCGCCCCTAAAAAAAGTCTAACTGGGGTAATTGGGGATCCAGATTTGATTAAGTCCAATCTACAAAGCCTCGAGCACAGGCGCGGGGTAGCCAGCCTATCGGTATTTTACAGGTTGCATTTTGGAGAGTGTGCGCGGGAATTGCATGACTTGATTCCGCCATCTCCTTTCTACCATAGGACAACCCGACTTACAACGAGTATCCACCCTTACGTTGTTGAAACTTCAACGGTTCAGACTAAGCGTCACTCGCTTCATCGTTTATACCGCGTACATCGAAGGACTGGAACAATTTGCCTGCTGCGGTCTTCCCGTGCAACTATAATTTAGGTGTCTTCAAGGCTAGAGTGAATAGGCTCTTAACAAACTAGTGCGCCTCACCATCAATGATTGCATCACTGCTTACCATCAGGTGGGATCGCAGTCAAGCACTGGTTTATATCAATTTAAAAAAAAAGTTAGAGCTGGGTGCGGAACGCCCGGAGCTTACGGCAAACCATAAGCTGGAAGTTTGTTTTGCTTGGGTGAAGGCGTGGAGCCCCACCGTGTCCATGTGGAGGAGATCGACGGTGGCGACCTGAGTGTCCAGCCCTGGGGTCAGGCCATGGTACGGAGCGAAAGACAATGTGAAACAGTAACCTCCTTGGCTTTTGGTTGGTTTGATCGTTTCTGCGCTCCATCAGAATCTGCGCCGCCCTGTGCCTGAGCACCGCCGGCACCGCCCTAGTTACTGCACTGGATTTGTGTACTCTTAATCATCAAAGGTTTGTTATGGAAATTGGAGGCTACGGATAGTAAATATTTACACATTCAATGTTTATTCATTGTACCTCACGAATTTACTGACAAAATCCAATGTACCTCAACTATATTGATCGTAACTTGTACCAATATATGTACCTCTCGATTCATGTATTAACTCTAAAGGATCTTTAACAGAACAGGAGAAATTCAGCAGGAAAATTTTGTCTATCCAGCAGGACCCTTTGTAATTTAAATACATACGTGAAAAGAAGCACACCATTGTTTGTATTACCAATGTACTTTTTTTTTCCGGGTGTGAAAATCATCTAATGACATCCCCCACTCTTGGGCGGAGCGCGAAATAGTGTCAGACTTTTACTGACAAAAAACCCACTCCTGTTCCTTCTTTGCCATTTTTTCCAGGGCCCCGGGGATCTCTTTCGCATCACCCATGGCTCCAGTAGGCTTCGACCCTGCTGGGCCCCTACGGTTGCTGACATCTCCTTGAGGAGCGCGTGGGACACTACGCGCCGTCGACGACTTGGGCTGGGTCGGGACGGTTACCGGACGATCGGACGGCGAGCAATGGGTGGCAAGCCTGCGCCTACGGGGGCCGGAAATCGGGACCGGAATCCCGGCGGCGGTTGGGGCGTGAGGATCGTTGAAGCAACAAGTCCCCTTTTTGAGGCGTGGTTGGAAAGACCTCACGGCGTCCTCACCTTCCGCATGACGCAGGTTCTCACCGAACACGGTAGGTTCGGGAAGTTCCTGCACCGGATTCGTGCGGAAGCGACGCCCGGGTGTCGCCACTGTGTAGACCGCCCGGAGGACACGGTGGAGCACACGGTGGAGGTGTGCCCCGCTTGGGCAGAGCAACGCCGTGTTCTCGTGGGGGCGATCGGCGGCGGCGATCTCTCGCGCCGGGCCTTGGTACAAGCCATGGTTCGGAGCGAGGAGCAGTGGCAGGCCGTCGCCTCCTTCTGCGAAGAAGTAATGCTAGCAAAGGAGGCGGCCGATCGCGTGAGGCAACGGTCCTCACGCCCTAACCGCCGGATTCCGATCCCGATTTCCGGCCACCGTAGGCGCGGGCTTGCGGACGGCGAGCAATGGGTGGCTCGCCTTCCGGCCGTCCGATAACCGTCCGGACCGAGCCCAAGTCGTCGACGGCGCGTATTGTTCCACGCGCGCCTCAGGGAGATGTCAGCAAATCATAGGGGCCCAGCAGGGTCGAAGCCTACTGGGGCCATGCCGGGTAGTGAGAAAACGAAACCCGGGGCCCTGGGACGAAGGCAACGAAGGAACTGGAGTAGGTTTTTAGTCAGTAAAAGTCTGACACTATCTCTCGCTCCGCCCAAGAGCGCGATTTGTCATTAGATGATTTTGCCACCTAAAAAAAAAACCCTATACTGTAAGTATGAAGAAAATACTAATATTATAAAGGCGTTTGTAGTTGTGGCGTAAGTTTGTGAGTGTGTTTGTATGTCTGTTTGCTTCTTCACGCTCGAACGGCTGAACGAGTATGGATGAAACATGGCACGCGGTTAGACCATGTCCTAGAATAGCGTATATGTTATTAATGTAGTAGGTATGGGCGTTCCTTAGAGAATAATGAGATTTGAATTTGGAACGTCAAAAACCATTATTTAAAAAGAAACAAGTTTCTTCAAAAATCAAACTAGCCACTAACAAAAAAAAAGGATAAAATGTGGTTACTGACTGAGTCTTATAAAAAAGTAATGAAAGAGCTCGAGTGTTATAGAAAATTAAAACTATAGTTCAATCTAAGAGTATATTTTATTTGATTCAAATCTCAACACATATGAGACAATATGAGTAATAGAGTTAACATTAACTTGTAAATAATACTTGTATTTCTCTAACATATAATTTGATTCAGTATATTTATCTTTTAATTATCTCAAAGATGGTGTAAAAAGTAGAGTATCCAACACGGGAATAAAGCTGTCTTGGACAGCTTTAATTCTTCATTTCACTCAGGTTTATATCTATGTATGTATAGGGTGACTGGCAATTAGTGTACGATACTTAAACACGTGATTGTGCTCATGATAACAAACAATTTTTATTATGGGAGCAAAGCTGAAATCGCGAAAAAAATATCAGCTGTTCAGTACATTAGGCAAACATAAATGTACTAAACAGCTGATTTTTTTTTCGCGATTTATAATATAAAACTAAATAGCGCGGTTAATAATATAAAACTTTGCAACCTTCGCATTCGCAGTGTTAGTTATTACATTTTAGAAATATATAAGTATGTTTATTAGTTGTCTAGTACCCATAACACAAGCTCTGCTTAGCTTGGGACTATACGGCGTTGTGTGATAGTTGTGGAATATTATATTATTATATTATATTATATTTCCAAGCACAACCTTCTTTCCTCAACCAAACACTTGAACTTTCCCTGAACGGTTATCATCATAATCTGTCTAATTCGAGGACGTTAACTTGAGAACCGTTAGTTTGTGAGAAAAGGGGACGAATGATCGACCACGGTTTTCCTTGTACGGGTTTTACGAAATTCACCGAACTATTCAATAGGCCGGTAATAAATAATTTCTTGAATTTTTTGCTTGTAATTGAAAAAACCGATGAGCAAAACATGTTGAGACTTTTCAGGAAAATCGTCGTAAGCAAAAAAAACACACAATTGCATTTTTTGCAGAAATAGTACATTTTTGCAGTGCAAGTGCAGAAAGTTTGTCATTGCGACCGAGGCGGAATTCACACGAGCCGTAGGTGAGTGTGTTATGGAGCCGAGGGCTGCAGTGACAAATTTAATCGTTATTGGCATAAGAAGTAAAGGTTGCGGTTCAAGGCAAAACTTCTTAGGAGCTGGCTCCAAATTTATTGCTCGTGTTATCTTGGTACTAATATTTGTCTTGTTATGTATCGAGTCTTCAATATAAGATTCAGCTACTGTGTTAAACCTCCCTCCGCCATGACGTTTTAGAGTCAATATGTCGACTCCAGCATCAGCCAGCAATGTAGCTGAAGTTCGTCTGAAACTATGCCCGGTGTATAAATCAGCATCTGGTAAACCTAAAAGCGATTTCCTTTGGCATAGCACCAAATTTGTTCACACCAATAGGTTGAGCAGTGCATTTACCCTTTTGGTAGTTTTGAGAAAAACGATCATTTGTTGCTTTTGTGGAACGCAGAGCTTGGTATTTTTTTACTATATCATAAAATGGACCGTGAATTGTGAATGATCGAGGAATATTGTTTTTTGTGTTGGTGATTTTAACTAATAGTAAATTGCCATGATTTTCAACATCTTTTATTGTTATTTGACTTAGCTCTTGACGTCTACATGCACCATTTACCCCGAATATTAACGCGACCTGGAAATAAACAAAACACTGCTTAGATAGCTAGAAGGTTGTTGAGCGTGCGGTCGGAGCCCGTAGGCTAGGTATTATAGATATTAATTCAATTACTGACCTTTGTTGCCAAATACTGATTATCCGGAGCCTCTTTCAAAAACTTCTCAACGTCATTTGGTAACAATACCTTTGATTTTTGTGCAATATAACCGACTGAGCGTCTTTTTTAACCGACTTCAAAAAAAGGAGGAGGTTATTCAATTCGGTTGTATTTTTTTAATTTTTTATTAGAAACGCAGATAAGTTTGAATATGTTTTGATGTCCACGCCATGTTTTTGCAGAACCGTGCTTTTTAACATGGAATGTATACTCCATAGCGTGTTAGGCTTATATTTAATGGCAAGTTCATTGAAGTATGTCAAAAATACTTTTTCTGAAAATGATGACGCGTATTTGTTAATTTTCCACTGAAGAAAATTATCCAAAGTTGCCATATATTTCCGTTTAGATTTAGATGGCAACAAGCTATCGCAAATTCGCAAGCATTTTGTGCCTCAATCACAATATCTGGAGGCGTAACATCTAAATAATTATCTTCAAAACTGAAATTTGCCATTTTTTTCACCAAATCACCAATAACACCAATAATGTGATTTAATTTACTTTTTTTTCCGCGCTTAAATTCGCAGGTTAAAGGAGAAGCAAAGGTACCTATAAAGCCAATATACATCCTAATATTAAAAATAACAAATTCAAATATTTTTAAACAATTATTGTGTAAGTAATCATGTTTATTTAATTATTCTGATCAAAAACACAATTTCATTTTTCATTAGATATTAAAACCTTAAAAATATTTGCCTTTTTGCTTAAAAAAAAACAATAATCAGCGTTGACCGTGACGAAATAGGAATGAAAAAAGCCCTTGTTGTGATACATTAAAAAAAAACACGAGGGTGATAAACATGGCATGTTGAACCTAATCGTAGTGCGATATGAGCCAGTTTTCGAGTAAGTGTATTGAAATAGTACATTTTGATACAAGTGCAGAAAGTTTGTCATTGCGACCGAGGCGGGATTCGCACGAGCCGTAGGCGAGTGTGTTAAGGAGCTGAGGGGCTGCAGTGACAAATTTGCACGTGTATCAAACGACATTTTTCAATATACTTACGAAGAAAAATAATACGTTAAAAAATACCTTTTCTGAAAATGATGACGCGTTTTTGTTAATTTTTCACTGAAGAAAATTATCCAAAGTTGCCATATATTTCCGTTTAGATTTAGATGGCAGCTATCGCAAGAATTTTGTGCCTCAATCACAATATCTGGAGGCGTAACATCTAAATAATTGTCTTCAAAACTTAAATTCGCCATTTTTTTCACCAAATCCAACCAACACCAATAATGTGATTTAATTTACTTTTTTCCGCTCATAACCTTCGCAGGTTAAAGGAGGAGCAAAGGTATAAAGCCGATATACATCCTAATATTAAAAATAACAAATTCAAATATTTTTGAATTTAGAACACGGAAAAATGTTAATTTATTGGTAATAACCTCCAATTATTGTGTAAGTAATCATGTTTATTTATATTATTCTGATCAAAAACACAATTTAAATTTTCATTAGATATTAAAACCTTAAAAATATCCGTCTCTTTGCTTAAAAAAAAACAATAATCACCGTTGACCATGACGAAATAGGAATGAAAAAAACCCTTGTAATTAAAAAAAAACACGAGGGTTATAAACATGGCATGTTAAACCTAATCGTAGTGCCTACAAGAGCCAGTTTTCGAGTAAGAGTATTGAAAAAGATTTTTTTTACACCACCTGCTCGATAATACCCTTATAAACGTCATACAACGATCACTTATAGCAAGTCATTATGTCCCTAGGGAGATAATGCAGTATGGGCGATCCCTAGGGAACAATGAGATTTGAATTTGGAACGTGAAAAACCGTCAGCATTATGTGAATTAAAATGTAGTGCATCAAACAAGTTTATTCAAATTTCAAACTGGCCACTAACAAAAAAAAAAACAGAATAAAAAAGTTTCTAAAAAAAAGTAATGAACAAGCAGGAGCGTCATAGAAAATTTAAACTATAGAATCTTTGAGTAGTGAATTTTGTTTGTTTCAAATCTCAAAACATTTTGAGTGATAGTTAAAATTAACTCGTAAATAATACTTTATATTTCTCTATTATATGATTTGTTTTACTAAATTGTCTTTTAATTATCTCACAGATGGTGTAAAAAGTAGAGTATCCAACACGGGGATAAAGCTGTCTTTGTCTTGGGCGGCTTGAATTCCTCACTTCACTCAGGTTTCTTTATTAACTCCCTCGCAGTGCTCGGGAGTTAATTATATAAATCCCTCACTGACGTTCGGGATTAACTTAGCAACCTTCGTTTCGTTCGGAATTCAACATGCCGCCCGCGACTTAAAGACACAGCTTTATCCCCTAGTCACATAATCTACTATTCTGTCTTATTTAAAAAGTATATATGACAATATGTTAATAATATGAGCCATTGTAATAGATCACTAGTTGTATAAATAACTAGTCATATTTTTTTAGAAAGACATACAAAATACTTTTTAATTAAAAAAAAAACCGTCGCTTTTTTCACCTAATAAAAACCATAAGTACCTATGTTCCTTCATTTGCCCTTTGCGTTCAAGAACCACGGGTTACCTTTTTAGAAGTCCTCTCATGGCTCTAGTAGGCATCGGCCCTGCTGGGTCCCTACGGTTTTGCTGAAATCTTTTCTAGGCGCGCGTGGAAGACTACGCGCCTTTCGACGAATCGGGCTCGTTCCAGACCGGATATCTATGTTCCAGACGGTTATCGAACGGCGAGCTACCCATTACTCGTCGTCCGCAAGCCCGCACCTACGGTGGCTCATAGACGGGGTTGGAGACATTGGAGTCTCGGCGGCTGGGGCGTGAGTATGTCCGTTCCCTCACACACACGTGCAGCTGTCTCCTTCGCTAGCATTACTGCTTCGCAGAAGAACGCGGCCGCGACCCTTCTCTTACTGAAAAGGTCGACATTTTTTTCATGTACGTATTTTGAAAGCCACGTTCCTTATCTACAACACTCAGGGATAAAGCAGCTATCAATCGGTGAAAAAATTTTCACAATCGGACCAGTAGTTTAGAGATTACCTCCTACAAACAAAAAACAAAAAAACAAACCACCTCTTTACAATATTAGTGTAGAAGTGTAGATTTACATGAGGTTATGGGGTGGTCTTTCTTTCTTTCCTTTCTTAAACAATTACCGCGGCCCTGGAACGCAAAAGGGCCGCTGAAGGACCTCAGGTTGGTTTTATCTGTAAAAGTCTGATACGACCCCTCGCTCCACCCACAGCGAGCGAAGTTATTTGATAATTTCTCACCAAAAACAAATTCGTGGTTAAAGTTGAGAGATTCAGTCAGACTAGTTCCATTGCGTCGTCAGTCTTAAATTATATTAAGAAATCTTGATTCGTAGAATTCAGCGATCCGTCTAATTTAGACTAGAAATTCACGGACCAACGATTAATAGGTATAATCCAATATGTACGAACACCAAATGAATTTTATAGTAATAATAAGACCGAATAGAACATGCACTATATAAAAATGCTACACATAAAAAAATATTAACGTTCAAACTCCTGGAATTTCCAATCATTTGTAATACGCAGAAATCAACGCTATTCATTTTCAGAACGAAATATAATATTTTATTTCGTCGAAATCCTTTCAGAGCCTTTTTTGATTGGCAAATCAAATTCGCAGAAGAGCTCCTCGTTTGCGAGGCATTCTCATCCGGTCTGGATATGACAGCCACGTATTGGAAACCGGTTTCATATTCTCTTTTCCCGTGGGTTTGCTTACTCAGAAATGTGTGTTAGAATATCTATCTGCGGGTTAGTTCAATTCCAATCGTAGATAAAGTGCTCAGTGACTAATATATCTCTGAAATAAATTCCTTGCCCACGCGTTTTGTGTATTTTATTTTTGGCAACTTTTTACGGACTCATTTTGAATATTTATGTGTGTAGGTTGAAAGTTTTTTTTTAAATGTTGATAGGATCGCGTTTGACCAATATCTCACCTGCCCCCCTAGCCAAGTTACAACCGTTCCGTTTCGATTCTCTTTTCAACGATCGCCTCGAGTCGGCCACGCCTCCGATTCCTTTGTTCTGACGTCATCTCAACGCTCAGTCACGTGGTCAGAACAAAGGTATAGGAGGCGTGGCTGACTCGAGGCGATCAACGAAAAGAGAATCGAAACGGTTGTAACTTGGCTAGGGGGGCTGATGGTAAGCTATGATGTGGTCGACGATGGAACACGCTTACTTAGAACTGGTTATTTCTAGCTATCAGGAAACACAAACTCCAGCAGGGAATTCCACTCCCTAGCTACACTCACAATGAAGGTATTCGCAAAAGGTTTTGTGCGTATGGGTAGGGGCAGAGTATCCGCATTTAGCCAGTTTCCATGTTGCCTTAAAATCCTGAGTGGAGCAGACTCATAAATAGAAGGCAATAAAAATTAATCACCTACATCATTTGAGCCGAAACATGTTGCGCCGACCCCAAATAACACGGGAAAAGGGCAGGAAGATGATGATGATCATTTGAGCCGAATCACGTTCACAAAGGTCTCTGTCAAGTGTCACTACAATGACTGGTCCAGTGCGTCTCGCTTCCATTGGATTCTCGACCTGGGGCCCAAGTCTGCTATTTTTATAAATTCGTTATCCCAACACGATCCCATTGTCATTTTTGTGTATATTTACAAAAATACTAATCTTTCCTCATTATAATATTAGTATAGAAGTATAGATTACCAAACTTGTCAAAATCAACAATTATGAAATCAATGATAGACCATTCTGACACTATTGTTATAGCAGGCTTGAGGCCCTGGTGACGGTTGCCCGTCACCAGGTCATCAAACAGTAAAAATTCAAATGTGATAACATAATATATGTAGATACTAACCGCAATACCCCAACATATTTATTATACAGACAAACGGACGCCGCGTCGATATAATTTTATACGGGTGATTTAAATTTAATTAACAACGGCACAAAAAAATAGTTATGGTCAATTAACAATCCGGCGCGATCGTAATAATATAATATTTTTTGCATGTAATTATTTCGACGATCAACTTTAATTTTTTTGTGCTTTTGTTACGATGACTTAATATTTGATGTTAATTAGAAATTTTTAATTACGTTGGTGCCAAAAAGCGATTATTTGGTTGTTTAAATTCTACTGTGACGGAATCCCATGTTGTTGACGATTCGGACACCACACTGTTTGACACTGTGTCCGAATCATCAGCAACTCGGAATTCCAGTTTTGTGTTGGTTTTATGGAGCGAGTTCGTTCCATGTTTACGTAAGCCATGTAATAAAGAGCTCACTAATTGTCGGTAAGTTTCGTGCGAACACAACAATTTAAAGAAATTTACTTATCAGCAAACGAGAATAAATAAATAAGAAAACATTTCTCTTCCTAAAAAAATTAAATACATTCCATATAGGTAGTATGTCCTATTTATTTTGCAAATTGTAAATACTCTCTTACATAAAAAACTTAAATATTAACTAAACTATTTATACTAAAACCTAACTATGTACATAAATACAATACAAAAACACAAAGTACACTCAAATGCAACCTGTAAAACACCGAAAGGCTGGCTACCCTACGCCTGTGTTCTTTTAAAAGAAAGAAAGCAATAAGCAAAGACGCGGGTGAAATTGCGGGATCAGCTATCTAAAAGATCACCCACTTACTTATTGTAACAAAATTCAGTTCCTATAAGTACTGTGAGAACATACTAGAATCCACTAGACATACGGTTTTGAGCCACTGCTACATGGTGGACATCCCACCCATACGTACAAAGCGTTTTGGGAACACATTTATTGTGCGTAGAGCTAAGGAGTGGAATTCGCTGCCAGAGTCTGTGATTCCTGATAGATATAGGAGTCTTTAAGTCAAGAGTCAATAGATTACTTCTAGAAAAGCATTCAACATCGCGTCGGCTACATCATCGCTTACTAACAGGTGAGATAGTGGTCAAACGCGAACCAATTTATAATTTAAAAAAAAAATGTAATCATTGGCAAAGCTCACAATCAAGGAACAGCAGGACACGACGATTACATTTAATATCTCATTCACACCATCACATCCGCCATTGAGTATCGGCAGCAAGACCAACATAACATAATACTATGTTCCTATTAATAATTCATAACCAGCCGTCTGTCGGCGTCGTTATCAAACGTATTGTTAACTACAGCTTTGTAACTGTTGTTATTATGAAATATACTTTTTTTTTTAGTGATTCTCGCGAAGGAGATTGCCGCAACAGACAGGCTTGCGGACGACGAGCAATGGGTAGCTCGCCGTCCAGCTGTCCGGTAAGGACCTAGACCAAGTTCCACGAGCGCGTCAAAGAGATGTCAGAAGAACCGGACCTAGTAGGGCCGACCCACGGGGAATATCTGAAAACGAAATCTGTGGCCCTAGAAAGCCAAAGGATAAATGAAGGACACAGCCCCCCTAGCCAAGTTACGATCGTTTCGTTTGCGTCGAACGCCTCGAGCAGGCCACGCCTCCGATTCTTTGTTCTAACCACGTGACTGAGTATTGAGATGACGTCAGAACAAAGGAATCTAAGGCGTGGCCTACTCGAGGCGTTCGACGCAAACGAAACGATCGTAACTTGGCTAGGGGGGCAGGTGTTAGTAAAAGTCTGATGCCCCCTCGCTCTAAAGCGGGAGAAGTCATTGGATGATTTCCCTCAAAAAAAATAAATAATTTAAAAAATTAAAAAACACGACTGCCATGTCAAAAAAATGAACTAAAAAGCAAAAAACAAGATGTTATTTAAACTATATAAATAAAAATTAAAGTTGTCACTCATTCACTCACTGACTAAACACGATGTCTCGAAAACTACTTGATCTACAAAAAAAAATTTCTCATCGCCGTCGGGGGACCAGTCTGTAGAATACTTTCTTATTTAAAAAGTCCCCCGACTGCGACGAAAAATTTTGTTTTGTAGATCAAGTAGTTTTCGAGACATCGTGTTTAGTCAGTGAGTGAATGAGTGACAACTTTAATTTTTATTTCTACAGTTTAAATAACATCTTGTTTTTTGCTTTTTAGTTCATTTTTTTGACATGGCAGTCGTGTTTTTTAATTTTTTAAATTATTTATTTTATTTTAAACCTTTTAGTGATAAGTTTAATTTTAAAACATGTCATGTATCACAATATAGTTTCTAAGCATATATACGATCACAAGAAGAGATGAAGATTAATCGCTTCATATAGAATTGTTGAAGATTTCTGAGGCGATGAAATTCATCAAGAGACTTCCTGTCGTGAGGCTCGTGAATCACTTTACGTGGATCCAAAACGCTGGTTGCCAAACCTTCTAGTTGCCTCACGCGACTAAGCGCAACATAAGCTTGCCCTTTGGCTAAAATTTTTGGGCCTAGGTCCACGAAGGCCCTATCCAGTGTTGTCCCTTGTAACTTGTGGACTGTCACGGCCCAACATAATATAAGCGGTAACATGCGGCGCTCTACTTTTCCATGACTCCTTAGCCCGTCAAATTCGACTGTGCTGTTCAATTTTGACACCCATACCAATAGTGTTGCCACGTACTGACTTGTCGTCGAACTCTACGAAGACGGCTTGTGGTAATTCTTCTGGTTCTAGTTGGTCACGAAGTAGCGATGGCCATTCGAATTTTCAGACGATCACCATAGCGCCATTTATTTTATCTTATCTTGTTTTGGGGCTGGCCCTAGGCCAGAGCACTTCGACCCTTCTGGATCTTTTGTGCTATGCTACTCCTGTCTACTCAACCCCTAGCCCTCCGTGCACCTTCTTCATGAGACTCAGTATTGCCTTGATGGGGCTGAGCCTGTAGTCCTCTGGTCTTGGAAATGGTTGGCCCAGATACTCTAGTCTTTTGGAGCCTAGTGATGCACATTCGCACAGCAAGTGTAGCATTGTCTCCTCTGCATCTCCACAGATCCTGCAAGTCGGGTCGCTTGCTAGTCCCATGTTGTGGAGCTGCCTGTTGGTGGCATAGTGCCCCGTGAAGACTCCTGTGATTGTTCGCAGCTGTGGTCTGCTGTGTCTCCATAGTTTTTGGGTCCAGCCCTTATCTATGTCATTGAGAAATAGTTTTGCATGCTTCTGGCCTGTTGTATTGCGCCAGTGTGTGCTGTGTATCTCTAACGCAGCCCTTTTCAATGCTTGGTTGATGACCCTTGGTGAGAGTCCTATGAAGGGTTCCGGTCCGTATAGGGGTGTCTCGGATCCTTTCCTTGCCAGAGTGACGGCTCTTTCATTGCCTTCTACTCCTGTATGACCTGGCACCTAGATGAATCTGATCTTGTTGCGCCTTCGTATCCGGTTTAATATTTAATACAGTTTAGTATCACCCTAGAATCCACTCTATTGGACGTGAGTGCCTTAAGTGTTGCTTGGCTGTCGCTTAAAATATAGACAGTGTCTGTCTCCTTCGGTGCCACTGTCTAGTATTTCCTGCGCGCACCCGATTATAGCATAGGTCTCTGCTTGGAAGACCGTCGCCAGTTTGCCCATGCTTAGGCTAAGATTGCAGTTGTCGCTGGGTACCCCTGCTCCTGTACCGGTGTTCTTTTTAGAGCCATCCGTGTACCATACCTGGTTGTTCCCTTTGTGGTATAGCGCCATTTTACTAAGCCGTGACCAACGTTAATGTTCTATTGAGTAGATAAAGTACAATTGATTCACTAAACTGTCAAACACTCGGTAGGCTATTATTGTATAAAGTTTATGTTATCCATTTTTTTTAATCGACAGAGTTGGTTCTTGTTTGCATGTACTTAATGTTCATTGTACAATGGTTCGAAAATCCTTCACGCACATGACCGACTTGTACTTGGCTGATTTCTTATATTTTTCATTATATTTATATATATACAAAATTATATACAAAAACACTTAACTAATTAAAACTATATATATACACTAAAGGCTACTCCTAACTAAAATATAGCGTCATAAAACTCCTCCGCATCGCTGTCGACTGGAAGTGTGCCCAAAAGGCTGGCGGCATTGCCACGTTGTATGGAAATGCTTAATCTCTGACCGAGGTAAAAGCCAGTCCTTGGGTCACGCGAAGTGTCAACTAAGCGTTTGGACAGTTCTTTAAAAAAATCGTATGAGCACTCGGACCCCACGGCCCCAGAGTTTCAAGCCCAAATGGCTCTGAAATATAACTGCCTGCGAGGTTGTTATATTTCCGCCGCTTGAGGTTCTCCGCAGCCGCAGTGGCAGCACCAGCACAGCACGATGAGCTAGGAAGATGGGATGGCGCAAGAGTGTCGACAGGTAGCGTCCCACAGGAAATAAAGACATACCGTCCGGTCTCTTACCATCGTTGCGTGCCAGGCCATGAGGTTCCAAAACAGCCGGAACGCCGACGGTGACAAGGGCTCGTCGGATAATGTCCTTAATGTTCGCGTGCCGCGCTATGCGTCCCGCGCTTTGACTGCATGACAGGGCGTGGTGACCGAGACCAACTTCGCCACAGTGGCAGCGATGAGGAGAACAGCAAGGAGCGCCAAGGCGTAGGGCAACAGCTAGGTGGAAAGTAGTATCGTCGAATCATCATCATCATCATCATTTCAGCCGAAAGACGTCCACTGCTGGACATAGGCCTCCCCCAAGCGTCGCCACAGCGAACGGTCCTGTGCGTCTCGCATCCATCGGACTCCCGCAACCAAACCGCATTTTTGTAATCGTCGAATAAGGTGCCAATATTCGACGACGGCAGTGCGTGAAGCCAAAGACCTGACTCCCAATTCCCCACAGCCAGCAGGCGCGCACGCTCAGCAGTAGAAGCTGATGTTAGCATTAGGTTTTCCTGGACTACTTTGCAGAGCGGCTCATCCCACCGTCTCTGGGAAGTTGGGTTGTCGGGTGGATTTGTATTCGGGCAAGCGAGTCTCCAGGCATCTATAGCCTCGATGAAGCACGGCACATTGAAATCAATCAGTGAGGGAGAGGATATTCCTGATTAATTTCTCAGTGCCGTGAACAGAGAATATAAAAGCTGGTAAACTAATACTAGTATTTTTTCTTATATTAATTAATAATATTAGTTGGGGTTTCGTAACCAATTGTCAAAAATGTTTTTTTTTTATACTCGACAGTTTCGATTAACAGTGTAACATATTTATATTTTTGGAATCCACTCGTCAAATCCTAGACGATAATCACATGCATTAACAAATTAAAAATTAAAAAAAAATTGGGTGGGTGTTCATTTAATTATCATACCCACCGCATTGAATTTCTTTATTTTTCCAATAGCCTATGTTACTCGGGACAATGCAAGGATTCTAACGATATCTCATACATGTAAATCAGTTCAGTCATTTAGAAGTTATGGTGGAATAAAGAAACTCACATACATACATACATACATACATGAACCCTGAAAATATAACACTCCTTTTTGGGGCAGTCGTGTAAAAATCAATATTTACATTACTTACTGACTATTCTATCATAAAATGAATATGCTAATAGTAACTGAGAATTAACATGGAAGAACATCTAAATAAAACATGAAAAAGTATTTTTAAGTAAAAAAACCCGGCAAGTGCGACTCAGACTTGCGTACTGAGGGTTCCATACAAGCTACCTATGAAAACAGTTCAATTCTCGAATTGAGTTACGAAGATTTTCCCAAATCGCAAAAATGTTTTTTTTTTTTTGCGACAACTATAAATTTACAGTTTTCAGGATTTTTCCTATACTTGCTTTCTTTTTACACGACTGCCCCAAAAAGGAGTGTTATGTTTTCAGGGTTCATGTATGTTTGTATGTATGTATGTATGTGAGTTTCTTTATTCCACCATAACTTCTAAATGCCTGAACTGATTTACATGTATGAGGTATCGTTAGAATCCTTGCATCGTCCCGAGTAACATAGGCTATTGAAAAAATATAGAAATGCAATGTGGCGGGTATGATAAATAAATGAACACCCACCCAATTTTTTTTAAATTTTTAATCTGTTAATGCATGTGATTATCGTCTAGGATTTGACGAGTACATTCCAAAACTATAAATTTGTTACACAGTTACTCGAAACTGTCGAGTATAAAAAAAAAACATTTTTGACATTTGGTTACGAAACCCTAACTAATATTATTAATATAAGAAATCAGCCAAGTACAAGTCGGTCATGTGCGTGAAGGATTTTCGAACCATTGTACAATGAACACTAAGTACTTACATGCAAACAAGAACCAACTTTGTCGATTAAGCTGTTGATCCCGGCGTTCACGCGCCATTGTCTTACTATTGTGTCTCTAATTACGCACTCAAAAGGTTAAAAAAAATGGATAACATAAACTATATAAAATAATGAAGTGAGAGAGAGAGTGTATTGAAAGAAAAAAAGAGAAAATTCAAGGAATGGCAGCGTGTAGAGCCTGGAAACGCTAGTTTAAAAGCTGAAAAAAAGAGTGAGTATGACGTTTTAAAGAAGAAAGCCAAGAAAGCCGTGGCAATAGCAAAATCAAAAGCCCAGGACCAACTATATGACGCACTGGACAGTCCTGCAGGCCAAAAAGAGCTATACCGGCTTACTAGAATAAGAGAGAGAAAGGCGAGGGATGTTTGTCATGTAAGATGTATAAGAGATGAAACTGGAATGGTTCTATCGGATGATGAAAAAATCAGAAAGAGGTGGAAGAAATATTTTGAAAGATTGATGAATGAGGAAAATAATTAGAGTGGGGTGTTAGAGAATAAACCAGTGAATGTGGGATTAGTGAGAATGGTTAGTATGGATGAAGTCAGAATAGCAGTAAATGGAATGAAGAATGGTAAAGCCATTGGTCCAGATGGAATACCAGTTGAAGTGTGGAAGTTATTGCGAGTGGATGGATGGACGTGGTTAGCTTTGTTCTTCAATAAGTTGTTGCTGGAAGAAGCCATACCTGATGAGTGGTGCAATAGCTCTTTGGTGCCGATTTTTAAAAACAAAGGTGATGTGCTTGAGTGCAACAATTATAGAGGAATAAAGCTAATGTCACATACTATGAAAGTCTGGGAGAAAGTTATTGAAAGGCGACTGAGAGAAGAGAGTGAAATTTCACAGAACCAATTCGGTTTTATGCCGGGTCGGGGTACAGCGGATGCCATTTTTGCTATACGCCAGCTGTGCGAGAAATACAGAGGTGCGCATAAAAACTTGCACATGGTATTCATTGACCTCGAAAAGGCATACGACCGGGTACCTCGTGAGGTTCTGTGGTGGGCCCTTAAGGAGAAAGGTGTGCCTGGGAAGTATGTGCAGTTGATCCGAGCGATGTACAGTCGATGCAGTACCCAAGTCCGGTCTACAGTGGGCACCACTGGCAGCTTCAATGTGGCTGTCGGCTTACATCAAGGGTCGGCTCTCAGCCCTTACCTCTTCCTGATGATAATGGATGCTCTGACGTCGGACATTCAGGAAGAGGCTCCCTGGTGTATGCTGTTTGCCGATGACATTGTGTTGGTTGCCGAGAGTGGCCTAGAGGTCCAGAACAGATTGGAGGTATGGTGGCACAGACTGGAGAGTGTTGGCCTGAAATTGAGTAGAACCAAAACGGAA
Organism: Mythimna impura; assembly: GCA_905147345.3. Lineage (NCBI taxonomy): Eukaryota > Metazoa > Arthropoda > Insecta > Lepidoptera > Noctuidae > Mythimna > Mythimna impura. Next base: position 23,794,248 of record LR990346.1, on the reverse strand, counting down.
TACTTGTTCTGCGATTTCGGCGGTCTCTCCAATCCATTGCCTTTATCTCTCGCTGGAACACCCATACCGATCTGCTCCGACTTTCGGTACCTCGGGTCACTCGTCCAAGGGGATGGTGAGGTAGACCGGGACGTAACACATCGGATCAACGCAGGATGGATGAAATGGCGACAGGTCACGGGAACAACTTGTGACCCACGGATGCCCCTCAAGTTGAAGGGTAAAATCTACAAGTCCGTGATAAGGCCTGTCATACTGTATGGATCAGAATGTTGGGCTGTGAAAAAGACGGATGAAAAAAGATTGCACGTAGCGGAGATGAGAATGTTAAGATGGATGTGTGGTGTGACGAGAATGGATAAAGTGAGAAATGAGTATATTAGGGGAAGTTTGAAAGTGGCGCCAGTGACTGAAAAGTTGAAAGGGAATCGTTTGTCGTGGTATGGTCATGTGAAGAGGAGAGATGAAACGCATGTTACTAAAAGAGTTATGAGTTTACATGTGGATGGACGGAGAGGGAGAGGGAGACCAAAGAAAAGATGGATGGATTGTGTGAAGAGTGATATGAAAGAAAAGGAAGTTAGTGATAGTATGACGAGTGACAGGGCAGAATGGAAGAAAAAAACGTGTTGCGCCGACCCCAAATAACACGGGACAAGGGCAGGAAGATGATGAAACTATATAAAATAATAGCCTACCGAGTGTTTGACAGTTTAGTGAATCAATTGTACTTTATCTACTCAATAGAACATTAACGTTGGTCACGGTTTAGTAAATGGCGCTATCCCACAAAGGGAACAACCAGGTATGATACACGGATGGCTCTAAAATGAACACTGGTACAGGAGCGGGGGGTACACAGCGACCACTGCAATCTTAGCCTAAGCATGGGCAAACTGGCGAAGGTCCTCCAAGCAGAGATCTATGCTATAATCGCATGCGCGCAGGAAATACTAGACAGTGGCACCAAAGGGGACACTGAAGGCGACAGCCAAGGAACACTTAAGGCACTCACGTCCAATAGAGTGGATGCTGGGCTGATACTAAACTGTATTAAATACTAAACCGGATAGGAAGGCGCAACAAGGTCAGATTGATCTAGGTGCCAGGTCATACAGAAGTAGAAGGCAATGAAAGAGCCGACACTCTGGCAAAGAAAGAATCCGAGACACCCCTATACGGACCGGAACCCTTCATTGGGCTCTTAACAAGGGTCATCAACCAAGCATTTAAAAAGGGCTGCGTTAGAGATACACAGCACACACTGGCGCAATACAACAGGCCAGAAGCATGCAAAGCTATTTCTCAATGACATAGATAAGGCCTAGACCCAAAAACTATGGAGGTACAGCAGATCACAGCTCCGAACAATCACAGGAGTCTTCACGGGACACTATGCCACAAACAAACAGCTTCACAACATGGGACTAGCAAGCGACCCGACTTGCAGGATCTGTGGAGATGCAGAGGAGATTATGTTACACTTGCTGTGCGACTGTGCAGCACTAGGCTCCAAAAGACTAGGGTATCTGGCCCAACCATTTCCAAGACCAGAGGACTACAGGCTCAGCCCCATCAAGGCCATACTAGGACTCATGAAGAAGGTGCCCGGAGGGCTAGGGGTTAAGTAGACAGGAGGGGCATAGCACAAAAGATCCAGAAGGGTCGAAGTGCTCTGGCCTAGGGCCAGTCCCAAAATAAGATAGCATAGCATAGTCGGCCTTATAATGTTCCCACTGTTGGGACTCAGGCCTCCTCTCTAGGAGAGGGAATGGGCCGATGCAAAACAAGATAAGATAAATAATAATAATAATAAATAATAATATTCCACAACTATCACACAACGCCGTCTAGTCTCAAGCTAAGCAGAGTTTGTGTTATGAGTACTGGACAACTGATAAACTTACTCATATATTTCTAAATACATACATATTATTAGCACAACACGTCGGCGCAACACGTTTTTTTCTTCCATTCTGCCCTGTCACTCGTCATACTATCACTAACTTCCTTTTCTTTCATATCACTCTTCACACAATCCATCCATCTTTTCTTTGGTCTCCCTCTCCCTCTCCGTCCATCCACATGTAAACTCATAACTCTTTTAGTAACATGCGTTTCATCTCTCCTCTTCACATGACCATACCACGACAAACGATTCCCTTTCAACTTTTCAGTCACTGGCGCCACTTTCAAACTTCCCCTAATATACTCATTTCTCACTTTATCCATTCTCGTCACACCACACATCCATCTTAACATTCTCATCTCCGCTACGTGCAATCTTTTTTCATCCGTCTTTTTCACAGCCCAACATTCTGATCCATACAGTATGACAGGCCTTATCACGGACTTGTAGATTTTACCCTTCAACTTGAGGGGCATCCGTGGGTCACAAGTTGTTCCCGTGACCTGTCGCCATTTCATCCATCCTGCGTTGATCCGATGTGTTACGTCCCGGTCTACCTCACCATCCCCTTGGACGAGTGACCCGAGGTACCGAAAGTCGGAGCAGATCGGTATGGGTGTTCCAGCGAGAGATAAAGGCAATGGATTGGAGAGACCGCCGAAATCGCAGAACAAGTATTCCGTTTTGGTTCTACTCAATTTCAGGCCAACACTCTCCAGTCTGTGCCACCATACCTCCAATCTGTTCTGGACCTCTAGGCCACTCTCGGCAACCAACACAATGTCATCGGCAAACAGCATACACCAGGGAGCCTCTTCCTGAATGTCCGACGTCAGAGCATCCATTATCATCAGGAAGAGGTAAGGGCTGAGAGCCGACCCTTGATGTAAGCCGACAGCCACATTGAAGCTGCCAGTGGTGCCCACTGTAGACCGGACTTGGGTACTGCATCGACTGTACATCGCTCGGATCAACTGCACATACTTCCCAGGCACACCTTTCTCCTTAAGGGCCCACCACAGAACCTCACGAGGTACCCGGTCGTATGCCTTTTCGAGGTCAATGAATACCATGTGCAAGTTTTTATGCGCACCTCTGTATTTCTCGCACAGCTGGCGTATAGCAAAAATGGCATCCGCTGCACCCCGACCCGGCATAAAACCGAATTGGTTCTGTGAAATTTCACTCTCTTCTCTCAGTCGCCTTTCAATAACTTTCTCCCAGACTTTCATAGTATGTGACATTAGCTTTATTCCTCTATAATTGTTGCACTCAAGCACATCACCTTTGTTTTTAAAAATCGGCACCAAAGAGCTATTGCACCACTCATCAGGTATGGCTTCTTCCAGCAACAACTTATTGAAGAACAAAGCTAACCACGTCCATCCATCCACTCGCAATAACTTCCACACTTCAACTGGTATTCCATCTGGACCAATGGCTTTACCATTCTTCATTCCATTTACTGCTATTCTGACTTCATCCATACTAACCATTCTCACTAATCCCATATTCACTGGTTTATTCTCTAACACCCCACTCCAATTATTTTCCTCATTCATCAATCTTTCAAAATGTTTCTTCCACCTCTTTCTGATTTTTTCATCATCCGATAGAACCATTCCAGTTTCATCTCTTATACATCTTACATGACAAACATCCCTCGCCTTTCTCTCTCTTATTCTAGTAAGCCGGTATAGCTCTTTTTGGCCTGCAGGACTGTCCAGTGCGTCATATAGTTGGTCCTGGGCTTTTGATTTTGCTATTGCCACGGCTTTCTTGGCTTTCTTCTTTAAAACGTCATACTCACTCTTTTTTTCAGCTTTTAAACTAGCGTTTCCAGGCTCTACACGCTGCCATTCCTTGAATTTTCTCTTTTTTTCTTTCAATACACTCTCTCTCTCACTTCATTATTTTATATAGTTTATGTTATCCATTTTTTTTAACCTTTTGAGTGCGTAATTAGAGACACAATAGTAAGACAATGGCGCGTGAACGCCGGGATCAACAGCTTAATCGACAAAGTTGGTTCTTGTTTGCATGTAAGTACTTAGTGTTCATTGTACAATGGTTCGAAAATCCTTCACGCACATGACCGACTTGTATTTGGCTGATTTCTTATATTAATAATATTAGTTAGGGTTTCGTAACCAAATGTCAAAAATGTTTTTTTTTTTATACTCGACAGTTTCGAGTAACAGTGTAACAAATTTATAGTTTTGGAATGTACTCGTCAAATCCTAGACGATAATCACATGCATTAACAGATTAAAAATTTAAAAAAAATTGGGTGGGTGTTCATTTATTTATCATACCCGCCACATTGCATTTCTATATTTTTTCAATAGCCTATGTTACTCGGGACGATGCAAGGATTCTAACGATACCTCATACATGTAAATCAGTTCAGGCATTTAGAAGTTATGGTGGAATAAAGAAACTCACATACATACATACATACAAACATACATGAACCCTGAAAACATAACACTCCTTTTTGGGGCAGTCGTGTAAAAAAAAAACAAAACCGGTATAAGTAGTATACCTCAGCGTAGCGTACCATCTTCTTCTGGCCATACTTATGATTGTTAGGTACCCCGACTCAGCGACGCTTATCTTTAAAATATTTATAGTTCTTTTAATGAAGTGAAATCGGCTGAAAGAGTAATTTATTAACTTATTTTTTACTTTTTAATAGTATTTTGTTCGGGGGTTTTTTAATTATTTTTTTTCCTAATTCTTAAAGTTAAGTACAATGCGTTCCAAATAAGAATAGGATCGATTGCCTTGTTGTGACGTCACGTCATACTGGCAAATCGAAGAATTATTATGGTGAGCAAAACAAGAAATTTTTAAAATTTAATTTATTTACGAACTGTGAACGAAAAAAGTTTAATCAGAATCCAGTTCTTCAATTTTGCTCATCTCTGAGTTCTTCAATTTTGCCCAATTTCTTACGATTTGACAGTATGACGTAACGTCACAAGATGGCAATCGATCCTATTCTTATTTGGAACGCATTGTATAATAATTTTAGTAAACTAGTAATACAATTTTGTTTAACATCTGCTGATGGTACTTTTAAGCTAAACTGACTTATATTTGAGTTTATCAGGGTAAAAACAAATCGGGTACCTACGGTACGGGTCTCTCGGCAATCGGGGCCCTCAGGGAATAACCCAATAAAACATGGTCTATACTTAAAAACAATGTACCTATTGACATAATATTAGGGCACCCCGACACGTGCAGGTTAGCCTTTGTGGTTATTATTTTTTTAAATTACCCAAAAATAAGAGCCGTTCTTTAAACCCCGCGGACAAAAATAGAACCTGAGTACTTATACATAATAGAATTAACGTGAAATTTAAAAAAAAAACTGGCTTTAAGTAACATAATGTAATTTGCTTACAAGTACTTACAGCTTATAGCCTTCTAACCTAACCTGTGTCCGAATGGGGGTGCTCTAAAATTACGTCACCCCCTTCCCCGCTCCCGTCTTTTACACACATTACCGGCTGCGTATACGGTATTTTATAGAATACCTACCTAGACAAAGTAAGTATAAAATAAATAATATTTAATAAATTACACATTTTAGGTACCTATATATTATACCTAGGTATTTCAGTAAAAGTCTGACACTATCTCCTGCTCCACCCAAGAGCGGGATTTGTCATTTAGATGATTTTCCCACCTAAAAAAAAAAAAAAAAAAAGGTACCTATAGAATAAAATAAGAATAGGATCGATTGCCTTGTTGTGACGTCACGTCATACTGTCGACGTCACCTCCTTCCCCGCTCCCGTCTTTTACACACATTACCGGCTGCGTATACGGTATTTTATAGAATACCTACCTAGACAAAGTAAGTATAAAATAAATAATATTTAATAAATTACACATTTTAGGTACCTATATATTATACCTAGGTATTTTAGGGACGAAGGCAACGAAGGAACAGGAGTGGGTTTTTAGTCAGTAAAAGTCTGACACTATCTCCTGCTCCACCCAAGAGCGGGATTTGTCATTTAGATGATTTTCCCACCTAAAAAAAAAAAAAAAAAAAAGGTACCTATAGAATAAAATAAGAATAGGATCGATTGCCTTGTTGTGACGTCACGTCATACTGTCGACGTCACCTCCTTCCCCGCTCCCGTCTTTTACACACATTACCGGCTGCGTACACGGTATTATAAAGAATACCTAGACAAAGTATAAAATAAATAATATTTAATAAATTACCTACACGTTTTAGGTATTCTATACATTGCCTAAGTATTGTATACAATACCAGATTATACAGATTGCCGGTAACATATGTATTTATAAGAAGGAAATATATAAGAAGATTTTCAGTTGTCTAGTACTCATAGTACAAGCTTAGTTTGATGACTAGATGGCGTTGTGTGATAGTTGTGGAATATTATTATTATCGATTAGAGCAGTGGTGGCCGAGTGGTAACGGCCCCGACTTACGAATTGTTGGTCGCGGGTTCAAACCCAGCCAGGCGCATTACTTTGTGTAATTTATTTCATCACCACTGCTCTCAAAACGGTGAAGGAAAACATCGTGAGGAAACCGGCATGTCCTAGAACCAAAAATTCGAAGACATGTGACGTCCACCAACCCGCACTGGGCCCGCGTGGTGGATTACGGCCCATTCCCTCTCCTAGAGAGAGGAGGCCTGAGTCTCAACAGTGGGAACATTAAAAGGCTGAATATGTATGTATGTATATGTATTATTATTATCTAACAAACCTTTCGGAGAAATAAATAGAAACAACCTAGGTAGAAACGATTCTAATTCTCAGTACTAACAAAATATTGAGTAAATACACTCAAGAGCCAAATAACAATAAAATTCCATCGCAATACAATACGGCAATGTTTCTTAGAACATCGGTATTGTCCGTTCAATATGGAAGCATGCCAAACGTTCGCCAAACCACAATTATTATTGTCCCTCGAATCAAGGTGTTTCTGTTTACACCATTATGACATTACTATATTTTACATACATTATGCCTTAGGTACCTTTATGTAACCGCATCCAATAGTTGTTGAGTAATACCCTTACAAATGAAGATATTCGCAGGAGAACCAAGGTTACCGACATAGCCCGAAGAATCGCCAACGGCAGTGGGCAGGGCACCTTGCTCGCAGAACAGATGGTCGATGGGGACGAAATGTTCTGGAGTGGTGACCACGTATCGGAAGACGCAGCGTTGGGAGACCTCCCACAAGGTGGACCGATGACTTATGGCGGATTTCTGAATTGAGTATTTTGAGTTAAGAACGTCTCAAACCATACTTAACTGCCAAATTTTGACAGGTTTTCAGGGCAAAGTAGAGTTTGAGTAATTCTCAACTTCGAATGCTTAAATCAGAAACCGAGGGTTAGTAAAGGCCGCGGGAATCCGATGGATGCGAGACGCACAGGACCGGTCGTTATGGCGACGACACTTGGGGGAGGCCTATGTCTAACAATGGACGTCTTCCGGCTGTAATGATGATGTTGCAGAGCAGTGGTGGCCGTGTAGAATTACAAATTGTAGGTCGCGGGTTAAAACCCAGACAGGCGCATTACTGTGTGTAATTTATTTCATCACCACTGCTCTCAAAACGGTGAAGGAAAACATCGTGAGGAAACCGGCATGTCCTAGAACCAAAAATTTGAAGACATGTGACATTCACCAATCCGCACTGGGCCCGCGTGGTGGATTATTGCCCATTCCCTCTCCTAGAGAGGAGGCCTGAGTCCCAGCAGTGGGGAACATTAAAAGGCTGATTATGCTATATGCTATGCTATGATGATGTTACATAAGTTAAGCCCCCGTATACGGACGCGAGTCAAGACGCACGAACGCCTACGTAACCCTAACCTAACCTTACCTCACCTAACAGCGTTGCGACGACGCGATTTCGTAGATATTATTCTAAAATTGCTCTACAGACAGAACAATTTCTATGAAAACACGTAACAGGTAAGTAAGTACTCAGTCGGCATTTGAAACTTGGCCATAATGGCTGAATAGGTAAGTAACTTAATTAATCTGCTTCATGGAATAGGGGAATCCAGTGGATTTGAACCACAAAATGGACTATATAGCTGTGCAGATGGGGATTAAGTAATGGAGATTCTTCTGCTTTCGTGTCGATCGACTCAAATTTTGTCCAACCAATATTTAGCCGCCTGGATAGCTCAGTTGTTGGCCTCGTGTCTATAAAGCTAGAACTACACTGTGCACACGTGTGCCACACACGCCGATCTGGACGCGTCGGTCTCCATACATTTTATATGGTAACCAGATTTGTAGAGCTACACTTGATCCACGCCACGCGACGTCATTCTACGTACAAATCAGGCGTGTTACACGTGTGCGTCGGTCTAATGTAGTTCTATAGCTTAAGTCGTGGAAGGAGTAGGTAGTTGTGCATGCTAGGCAGGAAAGAAGCTGGTGACGCATATTCTTTGAAGGGGCTCCATACTGGCACTGTGTTTGATATGGGTCAAGGGTACCCCATTTGGCCACACTACAGCAGCCAACCTGAGAACGCAATGGGTCTAAATCTTATCAATCCCGCAATCGCAATCCTCTGAAACCGCAATTGCAATCTCCATCGCTGTCTCTGAACTGATTCCGAACGGATTAGGATGAAATTTGGCACCATGTCCTTGAATGTAACATAGTATACATACTTTTTCCCAAGATTTTTTGCTTTCACGCAGGCGAAACCGCTGGCAGAAGCTAGTAAAATATAAAATAAAGCTGCCAGCAAACTCTACAAAGGGTACGTAACCAAGGCTTTTCTTGACACAGACATTAGATCCTCCTTTAGAATAGCAAGCAAACCAACGACGCTGAAACCGCAAAATAAATAATGCTATGAAATAAAGGAATACAGAAGAGGGTATTCGAAGTTCTGTAAAGAAGGATCAGAGTCAGACAGAGGTAGGACATTTATATTATAAGGTGCGTCCAGTTCTTTCTTGCTATACATATAGGCTTTAGACTGAGCCGGTCAAAGGTAAATCGGAAAAGGACATCGTATAGAATTCTCCAGATCTTCCGGCATAAAAAAGCCCACTTTTATGACCTATTAAGAAAAGATGAACTTGTTTGTTCGTCGGAGATTATGTCTGGAAGCAGGTACTGACCTGTATAGAGACATGCTAAACTATCGATCAATAACTTAGGCTAGTTTTTTATCTGCCAGGCTACTTAACTTAAAAAAGGCCACGGTAACTTTTTCGATGTTACCGTGGCCTTTTTTTTTTGTAGGTTTTTTTTAGGTGGGAAAATACAAATCGCGCTCTTGGGCGGAGCGCGAGAAAGTGGCAGACTTTTACTGACTAAAAACCCACTCCTGTTCCTTCCTCGCCTTCGTCCCAGGGCTCCGGGTTTCACTTTCACACTACCCGTGGCCCCAGTAAGCTTCGACCCTGCTGGGCCCCTACGATTTGCTGACATCTCCCTGAGGCGCGCGTGTAACAGTACGCGCCGTCGACGACTTGGGCTCGGTCTGGACGGTTACCGGACGGTCGGACGGCGAGCCACCTATTGTTCGCCGTCCGCAAGCCCGCGTCTACGGTGGGGAAAATCATCCAATGACATCTCGGAGCGGAGCGAGAGGGTGTGTCAGACATTTACTGACTAAAAACCCACTCCTGTTCCTTTGTTGCTTTTCATACCAGGGCCGAGTCTTCCTTTAGGAAGCAGACCCTACGGTTTGCTGACATCTACTTGAGGCGCGCGTGGAACAGTCCGCGCCGTCGACGACTTGGACTCGGTCTGGACGGTTGCCGGACGATCGGATGGCGAGCTATCCATAGCTCGCCGTCCGCAAGCCTACGGTGGACTGTGGCCCTGGAACGCAAAGAGCAACTGAAGCACTACTGGTAGAGTTTGACTCACAGTAACGGTTTCGATCACCTCCTTTGCTTGCATTACTGCTTCGCAGGAGATGACCGCTTCCCATTCACTCTCAGTCCGGACCATGGCCTAAACCAGGGCCGGACACTATAAGAAGACATAATATGATACATGATTTGGCACAGATTACATTTTAATTCCGCAGTTTTTGTTTCCATATTTAAATACAGTTCGTAGTAGACGTTGCATTACGCCATAAACACGAAACTCAAGACATATATCCGGCTTATGGGCAATTAAACGATTATTAACCGGTTTTGACCTTCCAGCTTTGTTAAAAAAAAACTAGATATAAAAGATGACGTGGTGGGGATTTCGGCGACACGCTAGAAAACCGGTCAGTCATCATTATCCACTCAAATCTAGTAGAAGCAAAAGGTATTACTTATACACTAGCAAGTTGCTAAGCCGATAACGTATTTCCCAAGAAAAACAATGACATAAAAACTCCTTATAAGGAAGGTCCAAAGTTGGAAAACCATTATAACAAAAAAATCAACGTGTGTAACCTTTTCCCAAGTAGATGTCTTTGTTTTTTTTTAGGTGGGATCATCTTACAACTTCTCTCGCTCCATGGTGGAACAGAAGGGCGTGTCTGACTTTCACTGACTAAAACCACACCTATTTTTTTTTCCAATAAAAACTGCAATGTGTAACACAGATTAACGACCTCTGGCACCCAAGCTAAGATTAAACTTGTGCTATGGGTGCCAGGGCTCACTCCATTAAAATTCTACTTTTAATGGAGTTAGAGACCTATGTTATTATAGTATATAATATTAGTTTTAGACCTATGTTCCTTCTTTGCCCTTTGCGTTCCAGGACCAAAGATTTCACTTTCAAAAGTCACCCCATGGCCCCAGTATAGGCTTCGGCCCTGCTAAGTTGGGGACGGCTTCCAGTGTAACCGGATGACTCCACAACAATTAACTGGATGATATGATATACCTTGGCAAAAATAGTGTCAGATTTTCTAGCTTTTGACTACTCGTAACTTTTTTTTTTTAGGTGTGAAAATCATCTTATGATAAATCCCGCTCTTGGGCGGAGCGGAAAATAGTGTCAGACTTTTACTGACTAAAAACCCACTCCTGTTCCTTCTTTGCCTTCGTCCCAGGGCCCCGGTTTTCACTTTCACACTACCCGTGGCCCCAGTAGGCTTCGACCCTGTTGGGCCCCTACGATTTTCTGACATCTCCACGAGGCGCGCGTGGGACTACTCGTAACGAACAACTGCCTAAGATCTACAAATGACAGCCGGCACCAACAGCTCATCGTTCTTTCAGAGGCAAAGAGTCTGGACAACCAGCATAACTGTAACCATAAAATCCATTTACACGGCGCCATCCAGCGGAATCGTGAACATTCCGCATTCAACAGTCTTCAGAAAGACTTAATTATTCCATTTTCTGCAAATAGTTTAGTGGCACTACCTTGTAATTGCAATTTTTAGCGTGTATCACAAGCAAGCGCTGTTTCCCCGAAACGCGGCACATTCGAACGGCCGGTAATTACGAGTGGTACCAACAGAGAGGCCGCCGGTCTTACTGCGAACTGTTGGTAATTAGACCCTTCATTACCGCGCTACTTGGAACACCGATGGTAAGAAAAAGAGTTAATTCACTCAACCGACTAACTACATAGTTTTGTACTTCCGACGATTCGCTGGTGACCGTTTATACATCGGCGCTTAAATCCCTGGTTCCGATGGGTTCACTCTCTCATTAGTCACGCTTGGTAACAAAAGTACCTACATTATTCATTGTAAAAAGAAACATTAGCCATACGTAATGTTTACCTACGTCGGACTTACATCGTCATAATGAAAAGTGTTGGATCATTTCAGTGTTATTCTTATACGAAAATATGAACTAACGGGGTTACCATGACTTCCAAAGTAAGATTGTTTCATTCTTATTTTAGTGTGGGTAAGAGACAGAGCTATACAGGTTGTGTAGCGCCATCTCTTACCCACACTGGAAATAAGAATGAAACAATCTTACTTTAAACGTCATGGTACAGGTCCAGAACGTCTTCATACCAAGGATTATCGATATGCTTTGGAATCGCAGTAGCGTGAAACATTTTGCTTGAAAATTCTTTTATATTTTTTATGTTGTAGTCCTCTGCTAGCACATTACTATGTACAAAGTTACTCTATAAGTATTTTTTGACGGCTATTTTAGGGATTAGAAACGTAATGAAATATCAATGAGATCGTCAACCTTCTTTATACGATATCTGGAATATCATAAAATCTTTTCATAAAGGCACATCTAGGCATAAATTATTCATTTTTTTCTTTGACTGAGGTTTACGATAGGTATCAATAAAGAGGCTTTTTACAGTTTATACGATTTCTGAGCGAAAGAAAAATCTGACTTGTTTTTAGTGTTCCGTACATCAAAAGGAAAAAACAGAACCTTATAAAATCACTTTGTTGTCCGTCTGTCTGTCTGTCAAGGCCCTTTATCTCGCGAACGCGTGGAGGTATCGAGTTGAAATTAAAACCGTATACAATATATCAAACATCTAAGTTAACGATAAAAAATGATACGGCAGTTTATATCGCAAAAAGACATATATATCGACACTCTCAAAGGAATCAAAATTCATAGGGTAATTACTGTTGACCCCACGGATATCGTTGACCCAGAATCCTGAAATTTGGCATAAATCACGGTCTTATAGCACAGGTATTTTAATAAATCTGAAAACAGTAAATTTCTTGTTAAGTCGCATATAAGTTTGTACGGAACCCTCAGTGCGCGAGTCCGACTCGCACTTGCCCAGTTTTTTTCTACACTTCTTTCTAAAAGGTTTGTTTTATTTTTTACAAATATCTAGTCTTTTATGTACCATGGTTGGAAAGGTTGTCAATAGTGAATATGTTACTTCTAAGTGTGCTCCATTTGTTGACCAATGTCTTCGCTTACCATCAAGTGCGATAGTGGTCAAACGCGAGTGGAAAAAAAAATTCGAATACAACGCCATCTCTAATTAATGTCATTTTAAAATGAATTATGCTGGTTCTGGTAACGCCAGTAGATGGCGTTATCTTTTGACAGTACAGCTAAAAGGTATCACAACATTCATTGACTGTATAATGGTACGAAGTTCGCCGGGTCAGCTAGTTTTAGATCATTTTGAGATCGAAAGTATCTAGATCCTATTCATGGAAGTCGAATGACCAAACCCAGATAAAGGTTTAGTTAGGTACCTAAAATGTATACCTACATATATATATATGGGAGAGAGTGAGATAGACACGGACCGCGGGTAATTACGGACTGTAAAGTTTTAGGATTTATAGGTATAACAAATCATATTTGAAAATTGTTCAACTGTATAATATACATATATAAATAACAGATATATAAATATACCAAAGGATTACTAATTTTTCGGCAAACTTACAATTTATGATTTTGAACCAATACATACCTACAATTGTATGAGGGTTTATAATTCTAATCTATTAATGTATAATAAGAAAGAGAGTGGTGGCCGAGTGGTAACGGCCCCGACTTACGAATTGTAGGTCGCGGGTTCAAACCCAGCCAGGCGTATTACTTTGTGTAGGTGATTTATTTCATCACCACTGCTCTCAAAACGGTGAAGGAAAACATCGTGAGGAAACCGGCATGTCTTAGAACCAAAAATTCGAAGACATATTATGTGACATTCACCAACCCGCACTGGGCCCGCGTGGTGGATTACGGCCCATTCCCTCTCCTAGAGAGAGGAGGCCTGAGTCCCAGCAGTGGGAACATTGAAAGGCTGATTATGCTAATGTATAATATCGGGTCTCTAGCGAATTTCCAATAACAGTATTTCACTCCATAAGAAGAAGATAATATTATAAACCACATGGTTATTTGTAAAGCAAATTAACTGGATGTAAACGAATTGAAATTACATTGAGCTGCTATCAACATCGTTTTTAGTCTAAACGCATGCAAAAAAAAAAATAGAAACTTGCATTGCAGCATAATAAATACAGACACGTTCTTAGTAATTTGATAAACACCTTGGAAACAAAATTCATATAAACCTGTGTAAATATATCTTTCTTGAAATATTTCGTGTTAAATAAACTTGTTAGTTTAGTAGTATCCGGTTTTAGCACGAGAATTTCGGAGAGATAAGCATCCCACACGATGCACTATCAAATTCTTATTGTCTAACCTCGTTTCGAAACCAGCATGCTGTCAAAATGACTTGCTGACGATTCGGACAGTGTTTGAATTGACATATTTTTATTTCAATATTTTTTCACTGACGATCCGGACAACACCGTTTTAGTACAGTCAGATAAGTATGGCATGTACTAGAACCAAAAATTCGAAGACATGTGACATCCACCAACCCACACTGGGCCCGCGTGGTGGATTATGGCCCTTCCCTCTCTTCGAGAGGAGGCCTAAGTCCCAGCAGTGGGAACATTAAAAGGCTGATTATGCTATATAAGATATATTCATAACATCTTTAACCATGTTTTGTACCATTAAAAAGTGTTAGTAAGATTCATTCTTTCTGTTAGATTTTCCCGTTAGAAGTCTGGTGACGTCCAATATTCTCACTTATCTGAATTGACTCAGTAACCTTTAGCGATTCAGTTTATTAAAAACATAATTATATTATAAGTTCCTTTTGTATTATAGCAGAAGCTAATTCATTGTGATCTCAGCAAATACGCGGATATTTTACACAATTTTGCGAGTTAATTGAAAACACTGTTTTATAAAACAGTTTCGACCAACTGCCTCAAGCAAGACTAAGGTAATATTTTAGTAACTATTGGATAGTAGATCAGTCGCAAATTCAAGAAAGTAAAACAAAACAAGCGTTTATTAACCTGTAACGTCACTTGTCTTGTGACTATTCCACAGGTGGGTGATGCTTTGAAACCGAGAAAATGTCTCATTCTCTAGTTTTCGTACCTATCTATTTTGTGTCGTAAGCTACTGGGTGCAAATGAGTGCCTTTGATACATTTAGTGATCGGAGAAAACTAATATGCAAATAAAAATATCAAATAGTAAAGAAAAAACTAGGCCAGATGAATGAGACATTCTCTCGGTTTCAAAGAATCACCCAGGTAATCGTTATTACCATAAATTTTGTAGCTACTTAGCGTTTGGCGGAAACACTAACAGAAAAGTCATTTATCTAAGCCTGCTGATATTTTTACAGAAGTAAAATTGTTTGCCCGTTTTGTTAGTAGGTAAGGGTTTATTAGTACTTAGAATTGTTTGTAAGAGATAATCTCTGGAAGTAAATGAGTACAGGGGCTTACCATGAGCGAGAAAGAGGAATGGAGCTATACTAAATAGGTTCATCCCTTAACATAATAATATAATATTCCACAACTATCACACAACGCCGTCTAGTCCCAAGCTAAGCAGAGCATGTGTTATTACTAGACAACTGATAAACATACTTATATATTTTTAAATACATACATATTATAGATAAATTACACCCAGACACAGAAAAAATGTTTGTGCTCATCACACAAACATTTGTCCTGGGTGGGAATCGAACCCACGACCTCCGGTATAGCAGTCAGGGCTACTAACCACTAGACCAACAGGCCTATCTTGATGGCCATACCTAACAGTTCAGTTTAAGTCGTCAAATGAATCGCGTTAAGAGCTCGTGGTAGGGCCTCTAATCCAATTTCGAAAATCTGGCACTAAAAGGAAGCTCCATTATCACATAGCGATGAAATCGGTTCTATAATGATAAGCCTCGTTGAAAAATGCTATGGAATAGAATACAACAATTGAATATTAACATGAATTTAAGTGTAGGTACGAGTATTGCGTGTATTGGATCATTCGGTTCCCTTCAAAATGGTTGAGCTAAGTGGTGCTAATATTCGCGTCATGTCCGTGATCGGGTGCTGTCAGTTGAGACTGGTCATCTCTTTAGTTTTTATTTTTATTTTATTTACATTGTTCTCACATGATAGTAGCGACAAGAAACACGTAACCGAGATAATACAAATATGTACTTATTATAAAATAATCATAATTATTAAATTATGATTGAAAAGAGTGTCATTGGAGTTTTTTGCTCATTCTTCTCCATAGGGATCTTTTTTTTTTCGGTGGGAAAATCATCTTATGACATCCCCGCTCTTGGCCGGAGCGCGAGATAGTGTCAGACTTTTACTGACTAAAACCCACTCCTGTTCCTTCGTTGTCTTTCGTATCAGGGTCGAGTCTTCCTTTCAGAATCAGACCCTTGGCCCCAGTAGGCTTCGACCCTGATGGGCCCCTACAGTTGCTGACATCTCCTTGAAGCGCGCGTGAAACAGTACCCGGGAAACCGTGCGGTATCCCCGCACCGTCCGTATGGCGATGACCCTCTGGCACGCGTTCAGCTTGGCCGCCGGTCGCTTTCGCAGTGACGGCGCCCACACTGGCGCCCCATAAAGGGCCATAATGAACCGGACGATGCCTGCGTAGAGCCTCCGGCAGAAGGCGTCTGGACCCCCAAGGTTGGGCAGGAGCCGCTTGAGGGCAGCCCCAGTCCGATTCGGTTTGGGAGCCAGACGTCGGAAGTGGTCCTCGAAATTCTGCCTCTCCATAAGGATCTACGCTTTGGAATGTGCAATTAGCATCAATTTTTTCTGACTGACTGGCTTCTTGACATTTTAAATGGTAAATGGTTTATTTGAAATAAAATGCTTTGAATAGGTACTCACCGAATGTAGGTACCATAAATCGTTAATCATAACTACCGATCACATCAACCTTTTCTAAAGGTCGTCTATTTTTAAACGTAGCTGTAAGATTATACGAAGGAAATTTGTTCAAGATACTTTTCTCGAGTTACTGACACAGTGTCCGAATGGACACATTTTATTTTCAATATTTTTTCACTGACGATTCGGACACCATCAAATTTATTGAAGCTATTTAGCACAGTCCGATAAAAAAGTCTTAAAATATAATTTGAAGAAATTTATTAACCGAAGTTGCCGCCTTAAATAGTTTTGATAACGCTTTTTAACAATAATAAAAATAAAAACCTTTCTTTTCAGCAATTATAAATATTAATGAGAAGCCTTTCTGCCAACAGTTGCCGATTATGAGAAGTTTCCAACTACTTAGCTACTTTCTTAGAATTTTTCTTTGTTAATGGATATCTACTACGAAAAAAATCCAATAAATTACTTAATATTTTATGTATTTTTCATGGAAGGATTAGCAAGTAAAATCGATTAAAAATGTGAGCTTCACGCTTTCACGTTAATGGTAAATCGAATATATTGCAAGCAACTGATATAAATATGTATACTAAGAAGTTCAAGAATATTGATAATAACACATGTCTACATTTCTTCGTATCTCTCCTTTCGCAGGTCTGCTGGAAGAAATTTCTTTTAGAAATAAGCAGTATCTTTGTATAATTTTTATAACAATGTATCTTCTTTTGTATTTATGTAAGTACCTAAGTATTTTCTCACAAGTACTACCGTTCAAAAAAAACCTTTTCCAGCACGTTCCCTGAGATACAATCTCCATATCTTAGAAAGCGTGAGCTTCTTATGAAACGCCATAACCCAACACTATACAATTAGCTTCTAGAACCAGTGTTTATTGGATAGTGGAGTAATAGCTGGTTACCAAGTATTGTTTCACTGAAATAACTTGCTTGTTGCTCGACTAATAACTCCTTTTTTATGACGTTAATCGGAACTGTTTCCATGTAGAAAGATAATTATAATGCAGTGGATACAACAGCTGTACGATTCTGGAATGTGTTCCGAGAGCTGTGGAAAACGTTGTACGTAAATGACGGGCTGTCAAGCTTTCATTCTGAAATGTTTGATATTTTAAACATACTGTTTGTGTGGCCGTGGCTTTACATGAATATTTTTTTATAGTAGTAGTAAAGCATAATTATGTAGGTACTAGTAGGTAGGTAGTGTGGATGAAAACTTATGCAGATGAGCCGAATGATATTTGATCACATTTGTTAAAGTACGTTACTGCTACAGTGATTCTAAGCCGCCAAAAGCATTGATTTCCAACGGATTTAGGTAATAATAATAATCTTTATATGGAGAACCAAGGTCGCCGACATAGCCCGAAGAATCGCCAAACTAAAGTGGCAGTGGGCAGAGCACATTGCTCGTAGAACAGATGGTCGATGGGGCCGAAAGGTTCTAGAGTGGGTGCGCGCACCGGAAGGCGCAGCGTCGGAAGGCCTCCCACAAGGTGGACCGACGACCTGGTGAGAGCCGCGGGAATGCGGTGGATGCGAGACGCACAGGATCGGTCGTTGTGGAGACGCTTGGGGGAGGCCTATGTCCAGCAGTGGACGTCTTTCGGCTGAAATGATGATGATGATGAATAATCTTTATTATCACAAGGTTACAGTTCACAAAGTGACTTATAGTTAGACATAAGTAAATGTAATGTGCTATAGGTACTGGTACTGTCTCCCAAACTAAGCGAATGCTTGTGTTTTGGGTGGCAGTTTTCAGTCGTTTAGTGAGGCTCGATGGTTACGATTTACATTATTGGTGCTAGTGAGTGAACGTAGTCGCTTGGATACTTGAGAAAAACGGTACAATTTTTATACATGTATTTATTACGTAGGTGGACCATGTATTGTTGGGTGGGTATGTTGTAATGTTGAGTGAGTGTATGTGTGGGTGTTTGTGTATAGGTGTGTGTGAGTTTGTGTGTGTAGGTTACGCGATGTATGTCAGTAATTCTTCAGTTTTTTATATAATCTGTATTTTGAAGCCAGTCAGTCAGACTGGTTTTAAGTTTGTGGCTGTTTAGTCCTGCGATATTAAGTTTCTTATGTATGTCGTTGTATAATTTGATGCTCATACTATTATATTGTTTTCTGGCAAAGGACGTTTTACAGGGAATACGTGGGCAAACAGGCATCCCATGACGTCGGCGTGGATCGGGGCGCGGGACAATACGGTGTCTTCTCATGATGGACTTGAGCACAAAGAGCTTTCGAACTGTTAGCACTTTGCAGTCTGCGTATAATTTTTCGGTTGAGTACCTGTAATGCTTCTTAGTCATTACTTTAAGCACAGCTCTTTGTGCTCTTTCCAGACCTAGAAAAAGAGTCTTGCCGGCGCCACCCCAAACTGGTATGCAGTACTGGATAATGGACTGACATAAGGCTAAATAGATGAGTTTTAGCTTTTCGAGAGGGACACAGTTTCTGAGTGATTTAAAAATGTATATTAGTCTCCTCACAGGTAAGCACCA
Organism: Mythimna impura; assembly: GCA_905147345.3. Classification (NCBI taxonomy): domain Eukaryota; kingdom Metazoa; phylum Arthropoda; class Insecta; order Lepidoptera; family Noctuidae; genus Mythimna; species Mythimna impura. Next base: position 23,775,149 of record LR990346.1, on the reverse strand, counting down.
TATCTGCCTTAAATACCTACTTAAAAAAATAAAAGACCTGTGCGAGGCCAAAAAGGCTCATATCTCAGCATATGCTGCGATATTTAATAAAAAGTTTAACAAAGACTTTTATTTTTATCTTTTAATATTGTTTTCTTAAATAGATTAAATAGTTACTTTTTGTTTTATTGTTGTTTGTCCTGTGCGAATCTCAAATAAATGTTTTCTTTATTTCTACATAAGTAAGTATACGGTGCAGTTACGGCTAAAATCTAGCAGCAAAGTCTATATATATAAAAGAAAGTCGTGTTAGTTACACTATTTATAACTCAAGAACGGCTGAACCGATTTGGCTGAAAGTTGGTGGGGAGTAGCTTAGAACCAGGAGACGGACATAGGATACTTTTTTTTTGCGTAGGGTAGAGTAGGGTAGAGTAAGGTAGAGTAGGGTAGAGTAGGGTAGAGTAAGGTAGAGTTGGGTAGAGTAGGGTAGAGTAAGGTAGAGTAGGATATAGTAGTCAGTTGACGGGAGCGAAGCCGCGGGCAAAAGCTAGTTTAGAATATAATTAGATTTCATATCTGGTCAATTCTATGTGACACAAAACCCATTACCAAGTATCTTCTGAATAATATCTTAACTACTTCGAAGTTTAAAATGAATCACACTGATTTACTCATTTAGTGTCAAATACTCCGGTCCTTGGGGTCTACTCCGAACGTCAAATATCAATGTTTCGGTTGATCGTTCGGGCCATTTCCTACTCCGAAATACATTCGTTCCGACGTTCGTACCGATCGAACTTTAGGTGACGTTTCTCGTCTCGGACCTTACTCTGAACGCGCGAAACTCGACCGAAGTTTTGAATTTGACAGCAGATTTCTCGTGAGATTTACGTCAAAATTCACGATAACAAAATAGTTACCTTTTGACCATCGGAAGCATTATCGGAATTGCAAAAATAATTAAAATAAGGTATGTTCTAACAATATTATGGAAAGTCATTGATGTGAAACTATATCTATGATATATATTAATCGTTGTTTTAGTGAAATGGCAGCAAGACTTTTTTTAATCGAAGATTGTTTGGAAGAAGAATGCTTGGAGCGCAGAAGAAACCGTCGTCGCCTACGGGAGAGTTTTGACCCCAACATAATTTCCGATATTGAGTTTGTAGCCAACTACAGACTCAGTCGGGAATTATTTCAAACTCTCTGCGAGGAGATAGTGCCTCTTCTGCGCCCAAAAAGGAATAGTCGTGGAATTGATCCCGTGGTTAAGGTAGGTAGTCACTTATGAAAAATAATTTGTTTTATAAAAGCAGTGCTGCTATAATTTAAGTATGGCGATTGTTAGTGTTAGTATCTACTGATTACCAATTACATTTTACAGGTGCTCACAGCACTTAACTTCTATGCGCGGGGAAGTTATCAGGGTTCTGTTGCCCAAAACGTGGAAGCACCAATGTCTCAACAGTCCGTGTCAAGATGTATCAGAGAAGTAACAACTGCAATCAATACACCGACCATACTAAGAAAGTACATAAAATTTCCTCAGAATCGGGGTGAAAGAAATGCTATTAAAAGGAAGTAAGTTAAGAATAGCTATGGCCGTAGGCAACTAGCTTAGATGTTTTGATCTATTTTTTAAATATAACTGTTCCACAGATTTTATGAACTTCACAATATCCCAGGAGTGGTGGGTTGTATTGATTGCACTCATATAGCAATTGTGCGACCGGATCAAGATGAAGAGCGTTACTTCAACCGCAAGCATTTCCATTCTTTGAATGCACAAGTTGTGAGTAGATACCTATGTAATTTACTGTTGACAATACACTTATTAATGTTATGTTGCCTATTTAATATTTTTTCTATGATTGGTTTCTTCCTTGCAGATATGTGACACTGCTTGTAATATCCTAAATGTGGATGCTTCATATGGTGGGGCTACACATGACTCATTTGTTTGGGCAAATAGTGAGATCAAAAGTCATTTGGAGAATCTCAATGAAGATACTACATTTTTATTAGGTACATTCTAGATGACTTTTACATTTCAGTACTATGTATTTTGTGTTTATGTAATTTTGAGTAATGATTTCATTATATATTTTTTGCAGGTGATTCAGGATATGCTCTAAGAGAGTATATGATGATACCTTTTGAAAATATACAAGAAGACTCTCCAGAAGGCCGGTATAATATTTTACATAAACGTGTACGCTCCACCATTGAACGCACATTTGGGATATTAAAAGGAAGATGGAGATGTCTCCTAGCAGCTAGGGGGCTTCATTATGTTCCAGAAACAGCAGGAAAAATAATAATAGCCTGCTGTGTTTTGCATAATATGTGCATACATGCTGGATTAGACGCTCCTGAGTTGACAGGGGATGATTTACAAATGGAAGCCAGTAGACATATTGTTTCACATGCTGCACAGTCTTCCACTGAAGCTCTGCGACGTGGCCAAAGGGCAAGAGCAAGATTAGTGCAACAATTAGAAAGCAGTCGACCTGGACAAAGCCACAGGTAGCATATTACCTACAATTTTTGCAACTATATTATAGGTAAAGGACTGTAGAACATTTTGGTTTAGAGATAAATTATATTCATAAATGTTTTTTTATTTCAGATAAAAATAACAGCCGGTGGTCTTCATGTACCTAAAGGGTTCCAAAACTTAAATTATAATATGATAAAATAAAAATTAGTTATAGATGTTTTTCTTGTGAATAAAATTTAGTTATAGCTGGCCGCTCTGGCTGCATTTATAAATAAATAAGTGTCACTAATTAATATTTTATTGTCTTGTTAGATCAAGCCCAAATTTTATTTGCTCAGGGACCCTATACATCCCCTTAGCAGGTACTTAATAATTAAAGTGGCTTATTTGTATTACCTATAGGTTTAGATTATACTATTAAGTTTGTTTTGTATCCATGACATTTTAATTGTAATAGTACTACTTACACTATATGGGCTATGCTCAAAATAAATGATTTTCAAATTAGTGACTTCTTTTCTATTAGTATTGCAATTATAATAAAATTTCCAAATTCAGTAAAAGAAAGTTGTGATGTGAAGAATTTAATAGCTTAATTAATTATTATGTTGCAGTCCTTGTGATATTTCCCTCAATATCACACATATTTCTGTGAGGGCCGCCCGTATGCCAGCAAACTCGTTAGTCCACTGCGCTTCTTGTGCCACCCGTTGTTCCTCAATGCGGAAGAATCGACTTCTAACTGAGTCCTCAGTACGTCGCCGCACTCTCCTTTCCCGGCTTGTACGTGTAGCTAGAAAAAAATAGCCATTTTATTCACTCGCACAATACACAAATTTTAGTTTGCTAATGATTCTTCATTTACTCAACCCCGTGGACAGGAGGATTTAGTACTATAGCAACCCTACCATTTATGATAATATGAGACAAGTTGAAACTATATAGAAATAACTTTTGGGTTATTCACAATTTATAAGATATTTAAGTAATATAAAATATTGCTAATAAAAGTTAAAATTAAATTGTTGAATTTCATACTTACAGCGCTGTGTGGGAGGTCGTTCAATAGGAGGAGTTGCTGGCACACTTCCCGGGACTATGGGTTGTAGAGGTTCTGTAAAAAGAAAGATAAATTGAATAATTAATAGAAATTAGTTAAATGAGTAAAAGTTCCTCTTTTATTATTACTGGTTGTGTTAATTAACATAATATTATTACATTTATCATTTATGTGAATATTCTTAAAAATTGTTTTATTCATATAGAGGTTCCTTATATAATTTACAGTGATTTACAACAATCTTAAGCATTATCTTCCTATTCAACTGCTTAAAGTATCATGACAACATTATAACTATCAAAGGTCAGACAAGAATCCTCACTCTAAAGAATTTACATGATTTATGTATAAAAGAATGTGCCTACCATTTATAATATGAAGTTCCCTCATCTCTTGGCTCTCATGGTCTACTGGTTCGGTAGATGCTGGCGGCTGGGAAGGAAGTAGATCTTCAGACTGCTACAAAATAATTTGTTGTTAACATTTTGCTTAGACAAGAGTCATCAAATACATTTGGAAAAATTAATATACATACCTCCTCAAAAGCTGAAACCCTCGCTGTTGTTTGGGGCTCTCCAAAACCATCTCCCATAATAGATAGGACTTTTTGGTCCCATCGGGAGAGCTCTGGAGCTGTTGATGGTCCACCTCCAGTAGCGCTGGCTGAACGGCGAATAGCCGCTATATTTTTCTTGGCCAGATATTTTTTATCTGTCCATACCTATTAAAAATAAGATCTTTTTTAGATATCAATCTCATCTAAAAAAACACTATTTCAAAACTATTTGGATAAAATGCATTCATAGCAAAACTTACCCGTTGCCACTGTTGCACAGTCTTTGTCACAACATGAATGTCAGACAACTAGTGCCTGACGCTGGTTTTCAACTGAACCTGTGGTTGTGACGCAACGGACGTAAAACAGTTTTGGAGTGTAATATATATATGTATCGGTGATGCATACTTAAATAATATAAACCATCAAAATAATGTTGCGTTAATTATAATTAATATGTGTAAGATAGTGTGTTTGTTAAAAGTGTGAAAAATAAATAATAGACGAATAAAACAAAATGCAACGACAGAGAGAAAACAAAAAAGAAAAAACGGTAGAATAAAGATACAAAATGTGGGTAGATGGAAGATAAATCTCGAACGAGTTAGGATGCAATCGGTGTATTTACTCATTCCCCCCACACCAGTGCGCTGCATGCAGCTGTGCGCGAATGAGCGATTATGAACGCGTTTTCTCAGTTTGTCTAATCTTGCTGCGAGTTGCATTGACGGTGCATTAAAAAATATACACATGTTATAAAAGTGAATGCAGAGTTGTGCATAGGGTATTTTACAGATAAAAAAAGAGTACAAGTACGGAAGGTAAGTGCAAATTTAATAATTGGTATAATCATAATAATTCAAAATTATATATTGAGGAACGATGTCATTTAATTAAAATCTGTGGTACATTATCTAAATTTCCATTTGATTTTTCAGTAATGTTTCAAAATGGAGATGTACTTTCGGACTAGCCACCTTGAGACTCCAACATTAATATATATATAACGCCAGGCTCCCTGTGAAAGGCGAATAGAAATGAAAGGCGCCATCCGGACTGTGCGCGCCTGTCGCAAGCAAGTAGGCCAGAAACAGTGGGTACGTTGAGAAGAAATTGTTTTAAATATTAAGAAGTTAAAAAAATAGTGTAAGTAATGTGCTGCTTTGTATTTTACAGGTCTCATACCCGCGACAGGACGCCACGCCACCGTGGACAACATAACAGCTCCCTCCTTGCCGAGGGACAGGGAACCCGAGGAGACCTAGTGTGAGCAACTCCCACCATTATGTAACAGCACCTAATTAATTGTCCTTACTTGTAACACCAAATGATGTGAACACCAAGCACTAAAAAGTATTATCAGTCAAGACAGACACGCGGGTACTTTATATAATTGAGGTATTTTGTGCCACCATATCAAGCTTTCGTTGTGCATCGATCAGGTACTGTCGCAAGCGTCTTCTAAACGTTCCCATCGTGTTTGTCACTCTAATAGGTGGCGGGAGGTTATTCCACACTTTGGAAGCTGAATAACGAAAGCTGCCCCTAAAAGCAGCTGTACCATAAGACCTATTTTGGTGCAGCCGTGAGGCACACAACCACATTTTTTTGCTTCTTGTTTTTATTTTTGTTTCGTGTTTACCTATATTGTGTTTGTGCCTTGTGCTGTACCAAATAAATTCTTTTTCTTTCTTTCTTTTCTTTCTTTCTTTGTGCAACCACCCATCGCATTTAGACTATTAGAAATTTCGCTCCAAAGGCGCTGGGCTTGCAGCCTGCCTTCTACATTTCTCAAAACACCGCGAGCCAACTCGCGGTGCTCCTCTAGAAAATTGAGCAGCGTTTCCATTTGGTTAGAAGTTGGGGCCGTCATTTTGTACGTCACGTTCACAATACACTTTAACTACTAAGCACAAATCTTGGTAACCCGTAGGACTCATGTTTACAAAAAACAATGGATTGAGGAACCTCTCCTGGGATAAGTGGGCCATTAATTAGAATCCTGTGACAGAATTTCAAGGGTTTACAAATAGTCGTCCACTCAAAAGTCTCAAACCAATAACAACATACTTATGGCAAATGGGATGGAGAACACTTCAGAACACTTGGTTGGACCTTTTCTTTAAAATTCCTTTGAAAAAACTTAATTGCAAACTCACAGACGTAAATAAATATTTGTTTACAAAGAATAAGATAAAAACGCACTTAATCTTTTAGGCAAAGACAAAATGTGGTACAGCCAAATTTAAAAATATTTTATTATATTGAGAGATATTAATGTTTTTATGATTTTAAACCCTTTTTCAATCTATTTTGGAAGTAGTATAGTCGGCCTTATAATGTTCCCACTGCTGGGACTCAGGCCTCCTCTCTAGGAGAGGGAATGGGCCGTAATCCACCACGCGGGCCCAGTGCGGGTTGGTGGATGTCACATGTCTTCGAATTTTTGGTTCTAGGACATGCCGGTTTCCTCACGATGTTTTCCTTCACCGTTTTTAGAGCAGTGGTGATGTAATAAATTACACAAAGTAATGCGCCTGGCTGGGTTTGAACTCGCGACCTACAACTCGTGAGTCGGGGCCGTTACCACTCGGCTACCACTGCTCTCGATTGCTGCTCTTGATTTTGGAAGTAATTTTTGTTATTTAAGATCAAATAAAAGTGTGAATCTTTTAAAATACCATTTAGAAATAAAAACCGTAAACTACGAGTAAGCTAGCGCACTTTGCCGCACTAATCATTCGTTCACGAAAATTGTCACGTGACTCCGATCAAAGTCGGCGAGTCCGATACAAATTCAGAGTAAGGTCACCATGTTAACTTCGGTCGGGTATCGGTCGGGCCCGAAGATTTGAATGCGCGGTTTCGGAGTAGACCCCCTTATTCGGTCGCACCGAATAAAAGATGAGTCGTCGATGGACCAAACCGCACGTAAGTAACAATGGGTATATTTGTCAAACATGGTATTGTGACGTATGACTTAATGATTGTGAACTCAGAATAATCACATAAACGACCTATAAGTACATTGCTGGCCTTTCTTATTTAGTAGCAGTTCACGTACTGTATACCTTTGTAATAAAAAAAATATTCTAACTCAACGCACATACCTACAAGTAAAATAATACCGATATCATCAGAATTTCAGTAGATAGGTAATGTCCCAAGTCCCAAGATAAACTTCACCGGTGTTTCGTATCAACATAAAATCTAATCCCACGATACCACAGATACCTGAAGCTGAATCAATTATATTAAATACTAGCTACTGCCAGCGGCTTCGCCCGCGTTATTGTAGATCTCCATACAAACTTTGGACCCCCGTTTCATCCCCTTAGGGGGTGAATTTTGGAAAATCCTCTTTTAATGCTCGCCAACGTGATAAAAGAAAGCTTTGTGCAAAATTTCAAGTCTCTTACTTTAAAAACATAGGACTTTCATACAAACTTTCATGGCGTATCCATGTGGATAAAAACCCCGAATTCAAAAAATTTTAAAAAAAAACCATTAGAATAAAAAATAAAAAATCCATGAAATTTTCAAAATCACGAAATTTCGTGATTAATCAGTGTGTGGTATTTCACTACACACAACAACACGACAAAAAAAATAAGATACAAATTGATACAAATTGATTTACCTCCGGCATGGCGTTATGAATGTTGAAATTCGGATTACATTTTTACAGGTTACTTATACTCTGTAAAAACAAATGCGTAACTATGCAGCGTGCATGGATGATGGAAGTATGGAAGTACTCGAGACTTCAGTGACCCAATTGGAACGCTACCAGATCAAACATTACAGCCGGTTAAGTGATTCCCAAGAATTCTTCGGATAAACACACTAACGTTACGAAATTCAATGTCTCAAATTTTTACTTCTCATAAAAAAAGACTTGTTTATTGTACAAACACGACACGCGTTCGTAACTAAATCGACCAGATTTCAAGAAACCATCTATTATATTTTTTTTTCTTGAAATCTCAGAAGTACTTAGTTCGTAGTTTTCCTAGAAGATGGAGCAAACAAACAGACAATTTTCTTCTATATATTAGTGGAATTAATTATGGAATCCGCCCTGCGCCATGTCAATGGCGTGACGAGCAGAATTCTTGGTAAAAAATATGACTCCATCTAAGAATTAACAGGGGAAAAGTACGTGGTACATCTATTTCCGTAGTAAACAAGACGTAAAAGTTTTTTTATGTACCTAACAACTAAAAAATTAACTGAAGAGAATTCTTGTTTACTCCTAATTGTTAAAACAAACTAGACTTGTGATGTTTTTACCAACTTATTAAATACACGAATAGTGCCCTCCCTTGTAAAAATAATCCAAACCATCTTCTCAGTATTTTTTTTTTTATCTACAAACATTCGTTGCTTTCAAATAACTAAAAAACCGCTTCCGAATCGGTTCACTCATTTAAGAGCTACTTGTTCCACTGGCAGACAGACACAAATAGCGGCCAAAATTATAAAACACCTTTTGTTGCGTCGGGGACTAGGAGAATAAAGTTTGTTTACCCGCAGAACGACCATCATAGTGAATAACTAGTGAGAAAATAGACGCGACAAAACGTAGCTAGTTGAAAAACACTGTCTTGATTCGATTGCTTTTCAAGCCAGCGCGCTGGGTTTGTAAAATTTTATTAATGGTCTGATCCCAGTCGTATGTAACTCATTATGATCTTCCCTTGCCCTTGTCCTGTGATATTAGGAGGCGGCGCAACATGCTGTTTTCTTCCATACTATTCTATCACCCATCACACTATTACTAACTCCCTTTTCTTTCATATCACTCCTCACACAATCTATCCATCTTTTCTTTGGCCTCCCTCTCCCTTTCCATCCGGCTACTCATAACTGTTTTAGTAACATGCTTTTTATCCCTCCCCTTCACATGACCATACCAAGAAAAATGATTTCCTTTCAACTTTTCAGTCACTTCCACTACTTTCAGACTACCTCTATCTTTCTTTTATTGATAGTTGTAATTTTTTTTTTTTTTAATATGTAGCCTCTTTTTTATAATGTGAATCTGAGAACACTGTAGACTCCACGAATTCTTAGATTACTTCCTATTACGACTCACTTTTTATTGTGATTATTTTTATTGTATTTTTGAGAACAATATTGACTGGTCTACACTGTCCTTACAAAATATCTACTAATACTGTAATATGGAAATATTGTAAGAACAACATTTTTTTATTTATAGAGTAACTATGGAGTTTCTTGCCGGTTCTTATCCATAGGAAACGACCAATTCGGAACCGTGCAATAAAAATATTTGATTTTTTTTGAATTTCTAATATACTCATTTCTAACTTTATCTTACAATATAACAGGTCTTGTAGATTTTTCCCTTCAACCTGAGGGGCACCCGGTCGTTTGTATCTTACACAATAAAATTTATCGGATAGAGTATGCTACCCAGTACCCAGTATTTTCGAATGACCTAGTTTATTTTCATTTAGTTACATTGGATAACTGGAGCAATCGATAACTGCGATATCCACTGAATAAAATTGAACGAATTGTACTTTTGGAATGATCCAGACTTTTCATTAAAAGATATATAAACAACATTGACGGCAGGATAGCTGCCAGAAATAAAAAATGTTGATAATATTTACGGCAATAGCAGACGCGATCATGTGGACAAATTGAAAACATAAATATTACTTTTGATAGTTCTATCAGGTAGGTATTTGAAAACATTATATTCTTTCACAGATGTTACTAATAGGTAAGTAACACGTATTAACGCAAGATAAAATATTATGTTACCTATATTAGTTACAGTATCTTCTCAAAATTTTCATCTATATATATTATTTGTACCGTGGTAAATACAGTTAAATATTTAAATAATATAAAATCTAACGTCATGGTCTTTCCTTCAAAGTAGAAGACCCAAAAAAAAAACAGTTTTAAAAATAACGAAAACTGCCCCACAATTTTTTTTTATCAGTGCCTACATCTTTAGCCAGCTATTATTATATTTTTACATACAGTCAGCCTATTGCCAATAACTCAATATCTGGACAGGTGCACTGAATCCAGAGAACTTTCTACTAGAAATATTGCCACAAAACATAATATCGTGTAAAGCAAAAGGCGATCGAATAATAATCTAGACATTAGGTAAACAGTGGGGTGTTACTCAGTGAGGTGGAACATTAGGTCAGTTCCAGTCCCCTGCACTGCCTGCCCTGCTTAGCCCCTAGGTCACTCAGACGTATCTAACGACACGCCCTGCACTCCGAAGTTATTGATACTTTCCAAGAAAATCTTCGCTAAGTAGGTATTCCTTGCAACGCGATAAAATTATAGTGTTAACCTATTTTCTGGCTCAGTATTTTGTAGGAAATTCTATGTAATGTTTTTTTAACCGACTTCGAAAAGGAGGTTCTATGTTCGGCTGAATGTATTTTTTTTTAATATATGTTCACCGATTTCTCGGCCAATTGTGGACTGATGTTGAATTTTTTTTTTTTTAATGATAGGTTATGCTTCCGAGTTCGTCCCATAGAAATATTGTTATGATCTGAGGATCTTCGAAGATATGGAACGGAACTCTTCATAGGATCATAGCAGAACTGTCGTAACAAGTAAAATGGCTATGTTTATACGTGTAATCGATGACTGGCTGAAAGAAGGGGAAGGAGATATATCGAATAAATTGATCTGATGATGAAGCTTGAAGGTTGACACTGGAACTCTGTAATAAATTAACATTGATTTATTACAGAGTTCCAGTGTAACCTAACCTAACCTAACCTAACCGTGTTTGGGATTATTACAATTTTCATGAGACGCAGTCTTGCTATAAGGTACCATCGAGCTAATCTGATGATGATTAGCTAAAGGGTACTTTTTAGTTTTGCTGACAACAACTAAAAAGTATTTAAAAAAAAATACAACCAACTTCAATGTAAAAAAAAACACTAAAAAAGTACAAAATAACTTTAATTTCGGAAGTCGGTGTAAATAACGAAGAGACAAAACTATTACAAAAACACCGACTTCCGAAATTAAAATTATTTTGTACTTTTTTAGTGTTTTTTTTTTATACATTGAAGTCAGTTGTATTTTTTTTGTAAAAAGTTTTTTTTACTGGTGTTTTATTGTTGATTTTTCTTGTGTTGCGAAACAATTTTCATTTAGCTCTTCATTTATATGGACAAAATCTGTTGTTGTCTTAACTGATTAAAACTTTAACAGTTTTTGCATCGGTTTTAAATTGTATTATTTGTTAAAATTATTATCTACATTTACCTACTCAGTTTATCTAGGCTAGTCATAAAAAAACCTTAACAAGGAAATATAGCAATAACGGGAAGTGCACGTGCCCCAACAACATACAAACAAATGTTTCTACGTAACCATTGAATCATTAGAAAACTACTAAATACCGCACCATGTCGTCACTATTAAAAACCATAACGTAATATACGCGTGTAACAAGACTTGCGCAGGCGCAGGACAGGAGGCAGCTGTCCGTCGTCGCGCGCCGTTCATTTCGTTAATGCTATTTTAATCGGCATGTAATTGGCCCTCATTGGGGACACGGAACATGGCAAGAGACAAATTACACGAATTCTCGGAAATACGTTAAAAACACTTCAGCATAAACAATTAATGTGATTATGATACGCCTCGCCATACCTCGCGGTTCGAAGCAATCGAGGTAAAACATCGGAAAATTAACTGACACGAAAAAAACGTAATGCATTCATAGAAATTATGGGTTTCCTATAAATGCATTACGAGCCTACATTGTAATTTACTACCTTGTAATTTACTAGATACGCGAAGCATAAAATTGTTTGCGGGTATTACAAAATATGTACAAATGTAGCGCAGGGCCAAAAGTAGAATAGGTAAAAACTTGACTGTATATTTATTTTATTATCCAAGTTTCAGCACTTAAATTCGTGTTGAAATGGAAACCAAGGTCATTGTGCACAGTTTGTTATCGTGCTCTGAAAAAACAATGAATACAAAGTATTTAGCGTTATAAACCTGCTTCGCTGCGCTACAAAAAAAGCCGTTGATAACAAGATATGCTTGCATTTCGAAACTGTAGTTTTGTCCTCCATACTATACTATGTAAACATACATTTCTATATTAGGCGTTTTAATTACTGAAATGCTACCGAGTACTTTATTTGTTCGAGATATACTTATTGTATATTTTTCTTTTGTCACTGTGGGTAATAACATCCACCAATATCTTTTTCAGAGTTTTAAGTTCAATACAGTTAACTTTTCACACTTCTATGTCATTTAGTAGGGGCTTAACGGATCAACGACGGCCGTAACTATCTTCATCATCATCATTTCAGCCGAAAGACGTCCACTGCTGGACATAGGCCTCCCCCAAGTGTCGCCACAATGAACGGTCCTGTGCATCTCGCATCTATCGGACTCCCGCAACCGTTACCAAGTCATCGGTCCACCTTGTAGGAGGCCTTCCAACGCTACGTCTTCCGGTACGTGGTCGCCATTCCAGAATCTAAACTATCTTACCGACATACTATTTGAATGTGATCAATTCAAATCATATGTCGGTAAGATAGTTCGTAATGGACAGCTAAGGGGGGAAATCTTCATATAACTTCTCCCACTTTAAGTGGACCAAAAGGGCGTGTCAGTTGATTTCTAAAACCCACGTGTTCTTTCAGCAGCAATGAGCTGTATCCAGTTTCTTGTATTTTAATTATTTTTATTGTGTTTTTGGGTACAATATTGACTGGTCTACAGTGTAGATCAGTCAATAGACTCTACATTGTCCTCTCATATCAAACCTATTAAAATTGTAGTAGATATGGCAATATTGTACAATTTTTTTTTTTAAACCAGTTAACATGGAGTTTGTTGCCAGTTCTTCTTCATAGGAAACGACCAATTGAAACCGTGCACTAGTTTTTGACGATTTACAAGGCGTATGTGAAATAAAAACAATTTTTATTTTAAAAATACGCGTCAGCTTTGAGAAGAGGTCACTGTTTAAAATGATGAGGACCATTGTTCTCATTGTTTTGCTCTGATTTATCCGGCTTCAAGCGCGTTTAAACAAGTTTAAGATATACTACGTCAGACATTGTCAAAAGTCTAATAATTGTATATCCAACTCAGTAGGTACTGTCTTCAGAGTGCCGCTTGCAATTTTTATTCAGAAAAATAAAAAATAAAAACTGTTCCGAATCCGATGTTTAAAAGCTTTAGACAAAGTTTACCAATGGATATTTTTAAATTAAATTCATATTTATCCAAAAAAAATCCAACTACTTTATAAGATATTTAGTCCTACTGGGAACTGCATTAAAATATAATCTCCCTTTCATAACAGTACCTAATTAACTCTTTATATTTTGTTCCATAACGTGATTACCGCATGCTTACCTGCTATTAAATACAAAAGCATTATAACAATGATAAAATATTGCTCCAACACGGTGGACGGACCTCATCAAATCGGTGACACACTGCAGCGTTAATGAAAACTCCCAAGCCGCCAAATACAGTCGTGCTATTCTCTTAGAAAATAGCCTTGAGCGCAGCGCTGGCCGCAGCGACGAAATCGAAATACGTACATAGGATTAACCATCTAATGTATAGGTCCATTGGATTGTTAATCCTGCTGATTGGCCAGTGCTGCGTTCAAGGCTGTTTTCTTAGAGAATAGCATTGCAGCACCCCTAGCCAAGTTATAACCGTTTCGTTTCCTTTTCCGCCTCCGATTCCTTTATTTTGACGTCATCTCAACGCTCAGTCACGTGGCCAGAACAACGGGATAGGAGGCGTGGCCACCTCGAGGCGATCAACGAAAAGAGAATCGAAACGAAACGGTTGTAACTTGGCTAGGGGGGCAGAGTTTCATGCGTCGTATCGCGAGAGAGTCGGTGGCACAGGACTCGACCGATGACCACGACACTCTGTCAAGAGTGCACGACTTAGAAGAAGAAAATATTGCTGATTTAATTAACCGTAACATTCTCGTATATGCACATTTAACATGTTTAAATCGGGGTTGGACATTTTCAGGTTGTAATTTTGTTACTTTGGTTCGTTTGATGCGCGTGAGCATTTTACCACTTGTATCAGATGCATCGATTATGTTTATTGCTATATTTTTGTTTCCTGGTTTTTAAGAAAAACAACATTAACTTTGCAAGTTGCCGATATACTTACATATTGCCGCAACTGAGGAACAAATACATAGTTGTAGTCTACCATCTGCGTCGTCCCGAAAAATGCATATAAGCGTATAATCACTTGCTAGAAAAATAGCAAAATAGTAGCAAGCATGAAAGCAAAATAAAATTAAATTTCAACTATAAAGCTGAAAGCAGGCAGGCAAGCAGATAAGCAAAGACAAGTACAGAGTAACAGAGTAATGAGTTGCGTCAAAAGTTCCACACTGCGCCTCGCACTCGACGAACGGTTCGCTAGGCAATACGGAGGCCCGCTTCCTTTGTCATGTCCACCCACTGTGATTCAACCTGAAGTGCTCGTTTCACTCAGGACCTATTCGGAGAACTTCGTGCATTTCACTCCAAATTCTGCGAAAAAATAGATGACATTATAAAGTTAATAAATTCTATTAAATTGCATTGCTAAACTAGAACCCAGTGTTTATCTATACTATTAATAAACTTTTATAGCTATTAAAAGCAGTAAATATTAGAGCAGTGGTGGCCGAATGGTAAAGGTTCCGACTTACGAGTTGTAGGTCGCGGGTTCAAACCCAGTCAGGCGCATAACTGTAATTGTGTAATTTATTTCATCACCACTGCTCTCAAAACGGTGAAGGAAAACATCGTGAGGAAACCGGCATGTCCTAGAACCAAAAATTCGAAGACATGTGACATTCACCAACCCGCACTGGGCCCGCGTGGTGGATTACGGCCCGTTCCCTCTCATAGAGAGGAGGCCTGAGTCCCAACAGTGGGAACATTATAAGGCCGACTATGCTAGCTTTTAAAATTATAGCTAAATGTGATAGAACAAACATTCCATTTAGCTATAATTTTAATGGTACCCTTTCCTCTTAAAAATCATTGGACACACTAGGAATAACTCCTGTATGGGTGCATTCACAACCATATAAACTCAGATACACAAGACACTTAGATACAGACCCGGAACAACTATAAGGGTGACTGGAAATTAGTGTACGATACTTAAACACGTGATTGTGCTCATGATAACAAACAATTTTTATTATGGGAGCAAAGCCGAAATCGCGAAAAAAATATCAGCTGTTTAGTACATTAGGCAAACATAAATGTACTGAACAGCTGATTTTTTTTCGCGATTTCAGGTTTGTTCCCATAGTAAAAGTTGTTGGTTATCATGAACACAATCACGTGTTTAAGTATCGTACACTAATTACCAGTCACCCTATATGTCGGCCATACAAATATTTCATCGGAAATCGAACCCGCAGCGCAATAATCAATCGCTCAACCACTGTGCCAACCGTGACGTCAAGTTAACAAACATATTACAAGTGTTTTGTTTGTATTTCAAATTTCTTTGGATCTTTATCAATGAAAAAACACTACACGTAGTATTTTCTAGTAGCAATTGTTATAATTGTTTCAATTATGAATATCAATTATGACTAATTTTCTTGGACAATTTTGGGATTTCGTTTTTTTTTTACTTTTGACTACATAAATATGATCAGTAACGGGTACCCAATTTTTTTTGTACTATTTAAAAAATAGGGTTGTATATGCGGGTGATACCGCTGATAATAGCTCATAAATAATAATATCATCATGATTAGTTTATGCGTTACCGAACGCATACGAAACGCAGCCACCCGGGTCAACGGAGCGTCGTGTACCACGCGCGCCTCAAAGAGATTACAGCAAACGGACGGGCCCCACCTGGGTCGACGCTTGACAGAGCTGCGTGATTGTTCAAGAGATTTACCGTGGCACTGGAAAGGAAAGGGCACCTAAAGGAACAAGTGAGCTAAAGTCTCCTAAAGCTAAGTTCCCCCCCGCTAAGTTGTTGCCGCGAGTAGACGTGTTTTCTTAACGCTCCTCATCTTTAAATCTAATAAATTGTTCAACCCGCCCATATAGACCTAATAACTATAGTCTTCGGTTAAGAAACAAGTTATCAAGTGAACTGTGTCAACCACAACTCAATCGATAAACTACACTAAGAACAGTGAGTAAATTTAATTTCAAAAGTGGTTACAAAAAATGTGTTTGTTGGTTACAAAGACTCGACTTGCGTAGTGTGTACCTTCAAAAATCGCAAATGTGATTGTGAATCACTAATTGATTGCAAGCATAAACTTTGAACACTCGTTAGCTAATTTCAACTAACCAATATAGAGAACAGCTGGTCTCGGTGCGTAAGGCGCAGCTCAGTACTAGTGAGTTGCTGGTTCGATTCCGGGCCAGCGTGAAACTTTTTGTGTTTATTAACTTTTTTTAATTTTATTTTTTCTTTCTATTATTCCGTATCGGAAATATTATTGCTTTCGCTGCCATGCCAAGAAACCGCTCACCCCCACCAACAACTTTATCTACACCAATCTCCGAGCGCGAGAACCCCGATAGCTCTGCAATTCTACCGGCAAATGCAAAAGAGGGATTGGCAAAAAAAGGCGGACCAGCCCGTACAAACCTCTGTGATACCGACTTGGATTTGAAATCAATCGTTTCTAATAAGTCAGTTAAAAAACGAAAATTTGATCAACTCGCTAGTGAAAATGCTGATATTGCGACATTAATTAAGGAATTGTTTACCTTGTTCTCAAAAGAACAAGAAATACATTTTCAAGAATTAAAATGTAGTATGGAAGTTATATCTAAGAAGCATGATGAATTTTTAAATAAAATTATTTCACTTGAGAAAGAAAGAAAAGCTGACAAGGTTTTGATTAAAGAATTGGAAGATAAACTGGAAACTCTGGAAAGAAAATCCCGGAGTAGCGGTATCGAACTCCGAAATTTACCTAAGCAAAAAGACGAGTCTAAGGAGACATTGTGTCGTGATATTATGCAGCTGGGAAAAACCTTGAATGTCGATATTCATAGCTCGACAATAAAGGACATCTACAGGCTAAGGTCAAAAGACTCCTCAAACCCGGTTGTTGTGGACTTTACGACGGTTCTGCTGAAGGATAAAGTTTTGAAGGCAGTAAAAAGCTTCAATAAATCTAAATCTAAGGGGGAAAAACTTAACACAACTCATGTGAACTCTAAATACCAGCCAAAACCGCTTTACGTAGGTGAAACTCTTACACAGAAAACTCAAAGGCTTTACTTTCTGGCTAGACAGTTCCAAAAGAGTCATGGATATAATTTCTGTTGGACGACTAATGGAATCGTATATCTCAAAAATGCTGAAGGATCTACACATATACGAATAAATACTGATGCTGACCTGGAAAAGCTAAGACTTGCTACATGACTATGTTTGGTCGGAGGGTGTCAATTTTGTATTAAATTATTTTTGCATGTTTTTAACTGTAATAATTTTTTGGTATTATATATCTCTCTTCTCAATTTTGTTGGATGCGCCTTGATTGGTGTTTGCTGTCAACATAAAAATACCATTAATAAAATACTTACTTATTATAATCTTTACTCAATAATATTTGCGCTTGAGTTTTCCCGAGCCATAAATGTAATTGAATTGTTTGTCTTTTTTGAATACGATAAGATTATCAGTTTAATTTTGTTAAATGGTATTTCTTATTTAAATTTGTTAATTTTTCTCGATTTACTATTAGGAATAATGCATTCATTGAGTAATTATATAATTTATTATGAATTATTCTACATTTTGCCTGATCTCTGTTGTCATATTATGCTAATTTATTGGCATAAAACCAAATATATATTTCCATATTTGTGCTCTTGTCAAATCATAATGCATTACATCATAAATGATTGTTGCATAATCTACACATATAACACACACATACAACATCTAAAAAAACCAAAATTGCTGTCTCTCACTCACAATTGCTATAAATCAATTAATCGCTGTAATACTTTCCGCCATTTGTTCACAAACCCTGACTACAATTCATGGCCAAAAATTTACTTCTTAATTATCATTCAATGATATAATAGAGTTAACACAAAATATTGATCAAGTTTCTGTATCTAAATCCCAAATAGCTTCTATTGAGGACTGTCATAAAATCTTGGCTTCTGCAGATAAGGATTTACTTATTCTTACACAAAACATACGCAGCATAAATTGCAACATGCCAGAGTTACACATTCTGTTAAAGAGACTGAAAGTAAATTGTGACGTAATTATATTGACAGAATGTTGGCTCTCTAATACAACTATAATACCTAGTCTTCCGGGATATTGTCATGTGGCGTCTAAAATAAACACTAAACAAAACGATGGTGTAGTAATTTACTACGACGAAAATCTTAGCGTAAATTTTGAAGAACCTGTCATGCAAGATTGCAATAGTTTAATCATTGTTATCGATAACCGAATTGCCATACTCGCTATTTATCGATCACCATCCTTTAGAAATATCGATCGATTTCTTTCATCATTGGATAGTGCACTGCACAAACTTTCCGCATTCAAACATGTAATAGTGATGGGAGACATTAATATCGATATTAACCCAGTAAAAATTAATCAAAATGGGGAACGCTATCTAAATGTAGCAGCTACACATGGCCTTCTACCGGGTCATACTTTAGTTACTCGTGTTAATAGTGGCACTTGTTTGGATCATGCACTGATAAGAACTAATTTCCCTGCGACTACCATTGTAACTCATACTACTCTAACAGATCACTACCCCGTTTTATTAAACATTAATATGAAGAAATCCCGTCACTATGCCTTTTCTAGAATAATAAAAACTGATAAAGATGGTCTGCTTCAAGATCTATTGGAAATTGATTTTAGTCCAATTGATGTTTTAGCAGATCCAAATACTTCCCTAAACTACTTCACGCAATCTATACAACACGCAATTCTTAACAACTCTAAAGAAATAATAGTATCCAAGCGCCACAGGTTAATAAAACCTTGGATGACACGAGGTTTGCTACGCTGTGTGAAACATAGAGATAGGTTACATCAAAAATTAAAATTGAATCCACATAATGACATTTTAAAAATTAGTTACATTCGATACAGAAACTTCTGTACTACTATAATAAGGAAAGTAAAAAGAGAGTATGAGAGAGAGCATCTACAAGCAGCTAAACAAGATAGTAAAAAACTGTGGAAGGCAATCAAAGAGTTCACTAACACGTCTAAAAAAACAATACCTCCTAAGGAATTATTGACAGTGTCTACTACTCCTGAGAGTTCACTCAATGAGGTTAATAATTTCTTTGTGAACGTTGGAACTTCTCTGGCAAACAAAATTTACGAAAAAAACTTACAAACGTTACACAGCAACTCTCAAATTACTAGTACTGACACGAATGCAGTCAATTCATTCGTTTTAATAGATACTACTGAAGCTGAGGTTGAACGCCTTATCCTTGGCTTAAAATCAAACTGTGCCAATGGTAGTGACAATATTAGCGGTGACTTTTTAAAAACGTATAAAAACATTATTGTACCACCTATTACTAAAATATTTAATAGTTGCCTTCAGACGGGTGTGTTCCCCGATTCTCTGAAAAAGGCCGAGATTTGCCCCATTCACAAAAATGGTGACAGAAATCGTATCATTAATTATAGGCCTATATCTATTTTGCCGACTTTATCGAAGATACTTGAAAGAGTGATCAACCAAAGGTTAGTAAACTATTTAGAAAAAAATAATTTGTTGTCTTCTAATCAATACGGTTTTCGACAGGGTAAGTCAACTGAGCTAGCTGTCAATAAATTGACCAACTATATTAGCTCAAACCTAGACAAAAGAAAAAAATGTCTCATTATCTTCCTTGACCTGGCAAAGGCTTTTGATACGATTTCTGTTTCCATCCTCCTAGACAAATTGGAAAAATTGGGAATTAGGGGTGTACAGCACAAACTTTTCAAAAGCTATCTGACTGGGCGATCTCAATGTGTTCGTATTAATGGTCACAAGAGTAACGAGCTCCCAGTTACACATGGAGTACCGCAGGGCAGCATCTTAGGGCCCACCTTATTTCTGGCATACATCAACCATCTCACAAATCTTAAACTATCCCAAGGTGAAATTATCTCCTTCGCAGATGACACTGCCCTCTGTTTTGCTGCCGATACTTTGGAGGAGGCCTTTGATGTTGCTCAGCTTGGCTTTGACATTGTTGGAGATTGGTTGCGAAGAAACATTCTCACGTTGAATGTAGATAAAACCAAATATGTCTGTTTTGGCATTAGGAATGTAACGGGAGACCAGATAGGTAACCTGGGAATCGTATCGCATGATTGTCAAGCTAAATCAAACTGTTCATGCCCTCCCCTAGAGCGTGTGCAGGTTATTAAGTATCTAGGTGTAACAATTGACAGTAGCCTTAATTTCAAAGAACACATAAAAGTTTTGTGTGGAAGGATTCGCAAACTAATTTTTGTATTTAAAAATTTACGATATGTCGCTGATCCGCAATTGCTGAAACAGATATATTTTGCCCTCTGTCAGTCGCTTTTGACATACTGTATCTCTTCTTGGGGTGGCTCCTCTAAAACAACTTTGAAGCGCCTTGAGGTCGCTCAGCGTGCAGTACTCAAGGTTAGTACTTTTAAACGTATTTTTTTCCCTACCGCTCAACTGTACAAGAACTGTGAGGTCCTGACTGTCAGGCAATTATATATTCTTAATATTACTCTCCTACAACACAGTAAACAGATTTACAATCCGCTAAACCAAGTGGGACGAAGAAGAGACAGGATTTGTGCCAGTATAAATATTACTAATACTAAATTTAGTACAAGGTTTACTAACTTTTCTGGCCCTTTCATCTACAATAAGATAAACAAGGCTATAAACATCTACCCCTTGACTAAAACGCAATGTAGGAAAAAGGTGTTTAAATACTTGATTGGACTCTCTTATGAAGACACTGAATTGCTACTACATACACCCAAGTGATTGCTTGCGTACCACAGTCACACACCCTCTCACACTCACACACTCACCACATCACATCACACAAAGAGAGGACACTCACACACTAAATTGTATTAATTGAATAAAATTGAATTAGAAATGATGTTATTATTTTTTAGATTTTAATTTAATATTGTATTATTAATTAATGGATTTAATCTATAATTCTAATGTTTTATAATTTTGTACTTATTTTTTATTTTATTAATTTTGTGCATGTGTTTAAAAAAAAAAAAAAAATTGTAATTCTGCTCGATGGCTTATGGCTACTTTATACTAACTTTTATTAATTGAGGGGTTTGGCGCTGATAGCCGAAATACAGGCTTTTGTCTAGTTCGGCTACAGATGTCTCATTCTTTTGTTCTACAATAATATAGCCTACAAATCTGTTGCAAAATCGTAAATTTATTTGAATAAATCATTATTATTATTATTATTATAGTCAGTAAGAGTTTGACACTCTAACTCGCTTCACCCATAGCGAGATAAATTATTTGATGATTACCCACCGAAAAAAAAATAGTAGGGTAACTCAACTCAAATCCACCAAAATTAGTGCGTCATTTTGTATATTAAATCAAACCTGCCATAAATATCCAGTTCGGTTAACAGAATTTAAATTATATACGATTAATACCTATCTACAAAATTTTCACCGAAATCGTTAATGAAGATAATTAAAAGACCACTACGCGGAATCACAAATGTAGGTCGTTGGTAACTACATTTTACCCGATATTAATTATAATGAAAAGCATTTTGTTTTTCCTGCTTTGATGCGAAATTGCGTACTTAACTAACCTAACGTACACTACCAAAGTATTGTCCAGTTACCTGGATATTATTCACAAAAATTGTACATTTGTCGCTTTTTCACGTCCAGCTCACTTATTTAACCAACTTCCAAAAAATGGAGGATATTATCAATTCGGTTGTATATATTTTTTTATGTTTGTTACCTCAGAACTCCGTCGTTTATGGACCGATTTGCAAAAAGATTTGCAAATAAAGACTACTGGTAGTCTTTATTTTCCATTTAGACTACATGTCCTTGTGTCAAAGGGCAATATTCGCGGCTAGAAATAATAGCGTTGAAGAAATCAATAAATACTGGGTAAAGGGTATATTTCCGGAGATAAAGATCAACTACCTTCCATTGATTAAGAGAATGCGGTACATTACCCTCAAGAATTACTGAATTCACTAACTCTCATCATCTCCCTCACCTCTCTCATCTCTCTCTCTCTCTCTTTCATTCTCTTCTCTCTCTCTAGTTTTTGTTACTATTTTGGTGTACAATAAAGTTTTATTCTATTCTATTATATTCTCTGAGTGGTCTTCCACCACATTCGCTCAAATTATAAACTGGTACACCAATAAGTATACAATATTTTTTCTTTCAATATTGTTTTACTAAGAAACCTTAAACCATCAAGTAACGGAACCAGACTCAGAGTTCCACTCTTACTTATAATAGCGTGATATACCTAAAACAGCTTCCTAGAATTTACAAATATTTCCAATTCCTACGCGAACGAAGTCACGGACAAGAGCTATTAAATATAATAAATATTAAATATAATGGCAACTTCTACGCGGACGAAGTCGCGGGCAAAAGCTAGTTTCATTAAATTACTTTTTTAAAGCTCTGTGCACTGCAGTCCTGAGTTCATATCTGTTACTTTTTCTGTTACATTCAACTTATTTTCATGTCTGTTTCATATCCGTAACATACAATTTTTGAGAATAACACACATCTACGAACTGCGCAATATTAAATTGTTCGTTAGTGGTACCTTCAAAGTGCCTTAGGTAAAGGAAATCTATTTACTTATAACGAAATTATAAGTATTGACCAAGGCACCTTTGTTAAATGCCAGATGAACATTGAAGCAAATGACCCGTATTATTGACAAATTAATAAAGAATCCGTCGAGATTAACTAGACGGTACACTAATTAGAGATTGGATAGTCTCTGCATCATCCAAAGGTTGACTGGTAAAAAATGCCTAAGGTATTAATTCCGCCTCTATACTTTTGTGTGCATAAAGTATTTAATATATACATATATAAACATTGGAAAGAGCAAAGGTATGTCTTAGCTCAGATGTAGGGTTACCATATCTCAGGATTTGTCTTGAGATTTCAGGATTTTTGGACTCAAGTCAAGTCAAATGTTTTTATTTCACATAGGCCTACATGGGCACTTATAAAACGTCAAAAGCTAGTGCACTAGCTAGTGACCCTTCTCAGGATTGCGGCTGGAATTTACAAATCTCATGAAATCTCAAGATTTTTAGAATTTTCTATAAAATATAGCTTATATTTTAAAGATCTTTTTACTAAAAATAAACAAACTAAAAATTAACTTCCTTTGGTAATAGCTGTATTACCGGGGTTGCTCCTGCCACCCCCTGCCTCTAGAATGCGATGTACAACGCGTCAGCGATATCCGCAGTGAATAGAAACGATAATATTAAGACTTCCAATTTTTAAATTCGTTTGAGAGAATTGTCAAACCAAAAAATCTCAGGATTTTTCAATGGAAATCCGACCTTTTCTCCGGACTTTTAATTTTTTCATCTGGTAGTTTGTTTCCCTACTCGGAAGTAAAACAAAAACGCCAAACCATAGATTTTTCTGCCTTTTGAAAAGAATCCTAATAAAAAGGTTTTATTGTAGATATTAAATTACATCGTGGCTTGATCATAATTCATGTCTGGTACTTCACATTAATACAAATGCCAGTAAGTTAGTTACAAAACATGTTTCAATGACATTTGTCCGTCCGTCCGATAACATTAGTCCTCCAGGCCTCAACTTTTCAAAACACCTATCTATCGACAAAAACGTGTTAACGCCTAGGGCAGGCAAAATGTTTATGAAAGACTAGCATACTAAATGATTACCTTTTTTCTCTGAAATAACCACGTACGAGTGGCATGTTGAATACAGAAACACTTTATTAGCACTCTGTCCTTTTTCACAACTAATTAACGACAAGGATTAATTTAAAAACATAAGGGAAAGTCTGTTAATTAGCTGTTACCTGACCTGTATAAAATTTTAATTACGTACCAAAACATAATTAACATAATTCAACAAATTTAATGTAAGTACCTACTCAATATCCCAATCATTGAAAATTAATTGCGAACATCGATGAGCACATTTATGGACTAATGAACTTTAACCTTTGAAGTAGGTACCTATCGTATAAATAATTCCCCTAAGCTTTATTCAGTATAACGAGACACGCAATACTTTGCAAGGGGTCTCCCGCGAACAACATTGCTGGCTGTTAATACTTGCTCGGATAAACCGAGACAAAAAACTGGGCAAGTGCGAGTCGGACTTGCGCACTGCGGGTTCCGTACAAACTTGAAAGGTAAATTGCGTAATAAAAAAAAACTACTTACTAGATCTCGTTCAAACCAATTTTCGGTGGAAGTTTGCATGGTAATGTACATCATATATTTTTTTTAGTTTTATCATTCTCTTATTTTAGAAGTTACAGGGGAGAATTTAACCGTCTTTAATTTATCGACTTTGACGAACGGCATTCGAAATTAATTCTTTATGTTTACTAATGGCGGCACACTGTTAAATGCGCTCTCTTTTTTGAACTAATTTCAGACAATCGCGCGGTGTTAGGTGACCATACAAAGGATCTCTATTGCTAAATTCGTCCATTGATGGCTTCGATAGGTACCGAACAGTAGCCTAAATGACATCTAGAATAGAGTTGTGGAGTATTACGTCATCAGTGTATCACGAATGCTATTATTTATCATTCATTATCATTATTTTATCAATTAAAACTGCACCCTGCACGAGCAACAAAATTTCCATTACAATCCGAGAGATTTTGGAGAAAAATCCTAATTCTGTCACATATTTAGGAAGGTCGTCTGCTTGGCAATGTAAATAACTCCTAGTTAATTCAATATATAATGAAAAAAATGCGATTATGTTTAAAAGGGTGTGAGCCTGGAGATCTGTCATACAGGTCTCGAACCTAGTTCAGACTCCAGCACTCACAAAGGTTTTTAGCCTTCAGGCAAAATTTATAAAATTGAATATTCCACAACGCCGTCTAGTCCCAAGCTAAGCAGAGCTTGTGTTATGGGTACTAGACAACTGATAAACATACTTATATATTTCTAAATACATACATATATAGATAAATTACAACCACACCACGACCTCCGGCATAGCAGTCAGGGCTACTAACCTCTAGACCAACAGGCCAGTCTAATAAACTTGTTACAATGTACCTTTATGAGAGAAATAAATGATATTTATTATTATTATTATATGAATGATTTGCCCAAATAAAAGGCATTGATTGTGTGCAACACAATTGCCCCTCTGCTCGAGCACATTGGAGTTATATCTCTGGCACTCTGCTGGCACTTACGCTCGAAAATCTACAATCTACTACAATCTAAACCTAAAGACCCCCTTTAAGTCAAGAGTTAATAGGTTACTTCTAGCAAGCGTGCTCCAACGTCGACCACATCGTCGCTTACCAACAGATGAGATAGTGGTCAAGCGTGATCCTATCAATATAAAATAGTTTATAAAACTAAAAAACACGCTTTTAGCACGCACTAAAAATAACAAAATTCTTATACCATTCAGCAAACCCTTTCATTTAATACCCTTAACATGGGGGTGCATTTCAAATAGCCAATCCGCCATCTTGGATGTCCGCCATGTTGGATTTAAGTCACGTGACTTTTTTTTTCGTATTCCTGACAGCAAACCCTTTCATTTGATACCCATATCATGGGGGTGGATTTCAAACAGCCAGTCCGCCGTCTTGGGGAGGCCGCCATATTGGATTTGTAATTAGGTACGTTTCTTAGCTAGTCATGTATTGTCATCAGAACTCAGAGCGTATGCAAAATTTCATCCTAATCGAAGACCGGGAAGTGGGTCAAATTAAGATTCCAAGATTTTCTTACATACATAGTTACAAGTGAAGCTAATAAAAGCGTGAAAAAAAATACTGAAAAGAATCTGCTCATATAATACCAATCTATCTCTAGTCTCACTAATCCTACATGTAGGTACAGGTCCTATCACTAGGGCAATCAAATCGTTAAATCTGATTACATGACCGCGATAAGGACTACTGTTTCCCAGGTAAAATAAAAAACAATTTATCTTTTCCTGCTAGCGGTAGCGAAGGCATTTATTGATTTCGAAATTCATCGAAGCGATAACATCGTATACTATTGTACTATGCATGTTACGATGTAATTACTTGAAGCATATTATCTAATCTCGGCCCATTTACATAAATGTAAATAATGAGAAACAATAACAGAGTGCGGCCGGATTTTGAGAATTGTATTAGTTACAAGGATGCTTGGCGTGATACTTGGTTATAAACTGCTTCCAACTAAACTGTAATGGGTTATGTTGATCTTTGCTTATCTTTAAACATATAAAAGGGGGTGAAAAGGAGTAAATTCGTGTGGATGCAAAATCTCATATCGTGTATACTTGAAAATTAACACAAATAGTAACCTAAGAAAATAATAAAGACAAAAAAACTGGGCAAGTGCGAGTCGGACTCGCGCACTGAGGGTTTCGTGCAAATTTACCTATGTAAATAGTTCAATTCCCGAATGCGAGTCTCGAATATTTTTCCGAATTGACGTAACAACAAAAGTCGAAAAAACGGTCCCTTGAAGATTTTTCTGAATCACAAATATAGGTATTTTTTTTTGTGACAACTAAAAATTTACTGTTTTCAGATTTATTCCTATATTTCTACTATAAGACCTTTCTTTGTGCCAAATTTCAGGATTCTGGGTCAATGGAAGTACCCTATGAATTTTGATTCCCTGAGTGTCGAAATATAGGCGTTTTGCTATATAATTAATATAATATAATACAATATTCACACGACTATCACACAACGCCGTCTAGTCCCAAGCTAAGCAGAGCTTGTGTTATGAGTACTAGACAACTGATAAACATACTTAAATATTTCTAAATACATACATATTATAGATAATTTACACCCAGACTCAGAACAAATGATTGTGCTCATCACACAAACATTTGTCCTGGGTGGGAATCGAACCCACGACCTTCGGCATAGCAGTCAGGGCCACTAACCACTAGACCAACAGGCCAGTCAATAATAATTGGACGTATATTTATTTTTCGTTAACTTAGAAGTTTGATTTTTCACAACTTCAAGGGACCG
This sequence comes from Mythimna impura, assembly GCA_905147345.3. Taxonomy (NCBI): domain Eukaryota; kingdom Metazoa; phylum Arthropoda; class Insecta; order Lepidoptera; family Noctuidae; genus Mythimna; species Mythimna impura. Next base: position 23,747,743 of record LR990346.1, on the reverse strand, counting down.
CAGACCTAAAATATATGGTTTTAATTTCAACTCGATACCTTCACGCGTTCTTGAGATAGGCTCTTGACAGACAGACAGACAGACGGACAACAAAGTGATCCTATAAGGGTTCCGTTTTTTACGGAACCCTAAAAATGATTAGTTTTCAGAACTAACCCCAATAGAACAATTGCACATTATTCTAAAAGGAACCTACCATTTACAATCTCCCAAATTATATTATAAAGGCAAAAGCTTGTACGTGGTTCTAGGGTTGATTAAATTGAAACTTAACACAAATTTCAATAAAAATGAATAATAAAAAAATTTGGTACTACAACATGCCGATATCACGATGTTTTTCTTCACCCTTTGAGAAGTGGTAATGAAATAAACTGCATAAAATAACGGCTTGTCTGGTTTTGAATCCACAAAGTACAACCCGTCAGCCGGGGCCGCTACCGTTAGGCCAGCACTGCTCACCGACGACTCTTTAATAACTGTTAAAGATCTACAAAGGACAGTATGCTTCAGAATGGTCCCGCCATTCTGAAGCATAGCGGGATCTCTGTTTGTACCTAATGAATGGCCATCCTCAACCATCCACGGGACGAGCTCAGCAACCGTTGCTTAACTTTGAAAATCGACCAGTACTGTTGCTATTACGGGAATAAGTATAGAGTTCTATATTTTTTTTATCCGTACATATTATTTAGCCTTTCCTAAAAGTGCTGAAAGCTTGATTAAATCCGCTGTCCTCCTTTAATCCAACCCTTGTTGTTTCAGAGGCCTAGTTAATCTTCCAGGCTCTTAAACAATGTCTGACATACTAACAAAGAAACCAGGTTACACCTACATTTCAACGTTCATCGATTTATTAGTGGGGGTTAAAGCAGTTCGTAACCTGTTTTCCCTCTTTCATTTGGTTTTTCATTATCGAGGAAATGGAGTTCGATTTTCACTTGTTTCGCTTAATCGCGATATTCATTCAAATTGATAAAAGATTAATTTATTGTAGCTTGCATGAAAGTACCTAACAATTCATAAAATAATATCACGCCTATATTCTCCGAAAGGTTTGGCAGAGATGTATTTACAGTAGAGTCACATTTTGCCATTTGCATTTTGTAACTAGCTGTCTCCCGCAGATTCACCCACGTCTGTAATTAAAGCTCCGCTTCCGTAAACCGTAGTGTGATGCTATATAACTTACACAATACGTCATAAAGTTGGCTATTCCACCATACACAAGAGTATTTTTCCACTCCAACTGGTAGTTTAAAAACAAATAAAAATCTTCCGCTTCTATCTACAATAATATTATGAAAAGGAAAAATTTGTATTTTTGTTTGTAATGACTAAACTCGAAAACTGTTGGACCGATATAAAAAATTCTTTCACGAAAATAATTCTACTTTATCACTGAGTGACAAAGGGATGTGGGTGATGCCGCAAGCTGAAGCTAGTTTAGTATCTATATAGATAGGGGGTAAGCCTATTGTCATCATAAAATTCATATTCCAAGCTGCAACTGAGACATTTCAGATGAAGAAAATGATACAACCTGAGAATCAAACCACATGCTCAGCAGTATACCAACGAGGATACATTATTTTAGATATATGACACAAAACCTAGTCACCACTTACCGGGGGGACCCATGACACACACCGCATCGTGAATAACCGTCAAATCATCAGATTAATTATGATTACCCAAAGATAGTGACAATTTTCACGAATGTGATATCGCTTACCGATATCGCGCCGGCGCCAAATTAACTATACTAACCAAACAATGTCCTATAATGCTTCAGTATCTACAAATTCGTCGTATTGTGATAACGGCTTTTCGCGAAACCATGAAACAATCAAAAAGCTAAATTGTCTTTGTAGATTGATGTGGAAAGATTAAAATTAATTGCGTATAGGCTTTAATCTTTTGTTTTTAATATTTTACCTTTAAAAGCTATAGTTATCTTTTGTTTATTTTCGAATTTCAAGCTCTTATAAAACACTTCGTGGTATCTTTGAGATATCTAGGCAGGTGGATTTAGATTCCTTTTTCTGCAAAGTCTAGGTGTCTTAACGTGAACGTCAATTAATTATTTGATGAATTGGTACTTATATTTCATACGTCTTCCTAGTATTATTATTATCAAGAGCCCTCTTCACTTCTTCAGAAAATAGAGCAAATATAATAGTTTAATAGAACCATGTATGTACCTAGGTATATTAGGCGCCATTTTGCAGTATTGGCTCGTAACCATACTACCGTGAACGCGGGCTCGTTTTTCCGAAAATATTGCATAACGCGGTATGTGGCAATGTGCCAAAGAACACGTGCTATTGCTATAAAGTCCGAATTCGCCGAGTTTGTATTAGCTAGGCAGACAATCCGCACGTACGGTAAACAAATGCTAATCGACCGGGATTCACCAGAGCTAGCCACTGATGCTGGGACTTTCCAATCATGAATTACGTATACTACTTATCGTAGATACCTACGTATATAATGTATCGACCAGGGAAATACACTCTTATATGTAAACTCGTCTTATTAGGCCTTTGTTCACTGAAAGGCTTATCCTCTATGTATAGAAAGTTCTAAGCCTAACTAACAATTCTAAAAGGATTCATCATAAAACCGTAATGCAAAGCTCATGCTTGGCTCATATTAGGTATGTCAAAACATTCTGTAAATATAATAACTACAAAGTTTTGAGACATGAGGATACAAGTTTGTTCATGCTTTCTCGGGAGTTTGTTTCAGGAGCCCGACTAGTTTCGAACTCAAACTTTCAGACCTGAAATAAACAAACACGTGGTTTACGCCGAAAACTTCCACAAACTGGATATTTTAGACCGTTATTAAGATTCAAAAGCAAACATACAGAGGAAATAGTCTGAAGCTGTCTTTAGAATTACATTTACTAGTTTAAAATGTGAATCAGAACTCCGTGGAACGAGTTGCAAAACAACAATGGAGGAAGAAAAATAAAGACATATATATACACATCTACATGTGCAGCACGTTCTAAGTATATTGCTAGCTTATCGCAGCTGAGCACTGCGGCGCGTCTCAAACTAAATTTTCCTTTCTCTTACAACTTTAACGACTTCCACGAAGATAAGCTGACATACTTTTGTTTCTATAACTCTAAAACAACAGGAAAACGACTGGAATGTAAACTATTGTATCTACTTTTTCCTCTGTTTTAGTGTTTTTAATTTATCTTCAGATAAACATTACTAATAAGTTATGCAACGGCAGACATTAATCAACAGGAAAAAAACGTTTAGGTTTATTATAAATACTTAAATAAACATCGACTGTTTTTCCCGAAGTTTAAGGCAGTGATGTCAGTGACACATAAGTTCGACAACTTTGTCTCAATAATTTTAGAGAGGATCATCATGGAATAATACAAACCGGCCGTTTCCGAGTTAGATTCCATACTATTTGTTTTATGTGTGGCCTCTCGCAGCTCAACATGTTGTCGTCTGCTTAACCGAACTTGCTGTGGCGGCCTTATAAATTAAAGCCTCTAGTCTGGGGCCCAAGTCTGCTAATTTTATAAATTCGTCATTCCAACACGATGCCATTGTCATTTTGCTAAAAGTTCGTAATCTGCTAATTCATAATGATCGATCACTGATCGGTCAATGGCATCGTAATAGAGTTGTGGTAGAATCAAAATATCGAGCTTATTAAAAGCAGTGAGTGCACAATTACTTTCTAATGGTAGGTCACTGATCAGAGGAACTGTCATAATTTTAGCAGATTACGCATACGTCAGACATTCATTTGTCAATATGTTGGAATGTCAGTGGTTGACCATTTGAAAGTCATAATGACTTAACAAATATGACTTAAAATAACCATTTGAAGCCATTATATTAGTAGATTACCAAATTTGTTAAAATCAACAATTATGAAGTCAATGATAGACCATTTTGGCACTATTGTAATAGCATACTTGAGGCCCTGGACTTATAAACAAACACATCTATACTAAAATTAATCTCGGCTACTTATTGAAGTGTTTACCCAAGAATAGAGCAGATCACATAAAATTTAGCAATAAACTAGACAAGTTTGACAAATGCTGTAGATAACTAGAAGTCTTAAACCGGGTTAGGTTGTTGCCGACACAGAGTTTCTGAGAAAAATCCATCGGCCGTGTAAAATGTATATACTTTCGTCTTTCTTTCAAGCGATCGTCAAGATAAAATTAGCGGATTGGCCTCTGTGTAAACAAAAACATGGTTTTCCCGCGATCGTTCTGCTATTAACGTGTTGAAAGTGAACTTACTGCGCATTTTAACGATTTGTTTCATTTGGGAAATACAATCTGGAAATGTTCTGCGAAATTCATTTTTTCCGTGCATTCCTGTTCGTAGGTTGTTTGTCTGAAATCGCAGAGTACGATTTTTTTTTTAAAGTGGTTAGTCGTCCAATGACTTCTCGCGTCCTGGGGCGGAGTGAGAGGGCGTGTCAGACTTTTACTCACTAAAACCAGCTATTTTCTTTGCTTGCGTTCTAGGACCCCGGGGTTCCCATTCGGAAGTCAACCCATGGCTTCAGTAGGCTTCGGCTCTGCTGGACAGTTTTGCTGACATCTCTTTAAGGTGCGTGTGGAATACTATGCGCCGCCGACGACTCGATCTCGGTCCGGACGTTTACCGGACGGCCGGACGGTGAATCGCTGTCTACGATTAGATCACCTTTGTACAAGACTATAAAATGTATTTATGTATTCTAGCGGTGTACCTACGAGGTTTACCTACTTACTTTAGAACAGCTCAAGTGTACCTTACACATGAATGCGAATCATATTGATGTAAGGTTTATCTACCACATAGTATTTAAGTTAATGAATACTTCATTTAGACGCAAATAGTAATAATAATATTCCACAAGTATCACACAACGCCGTCTAGTCCCAAACTAAGCAGAGCTTGTGTTATGAGTACTAGACAACTGATAAACATACTTATATATTCCTAAATACATACATATCTATACATATATATTTTTTTGTTGTGTTCATTATTGTCAGAAGGTGCATAGGAAAGAAAAAATTAAAAAAAATAGTATTAGGGTAGAGTTGGGTAGAATAGAGTAGAGTAGGGTGGAGTAGGATAGAGTTGGGTAGAGCAGAATAGAGTAGTCAGTTGACGGGAGCGAAACCGCGGGCAAAAGCTAGTTATAGATAAATTACACCCAGACACAGAACAAATGATCGTGCTTATCACACAAACATTTGTCCTGGGTGGGTCCATCGAACCCACGACCTCCAGCATAGCAGTCAGGGCGACTAACTACTAGGCCAACAGACCAGTCAATGATTTATCTAAACGCTAAACGCCCGGTCCACTTTAAAAAAGCAATATAACGTTTCTAAGAATTCATCAATTCAAGATAGCCCACATGGTTATCAATTTAATCAAGACTATTCTAGCAAATGATTTAATAATTATGCTTATTATGTAACTTATTAGAATCCAATCCTACTTATAGATATTATTAATGTGAAATTCTATATCTTATATAATATAATTAACTTTATTTTTATACCTAAAGCTACAGTTTGTTTATTTGAACGTGCTAATTTCGTTAACTTCTTACTAGTTTGGATCGAAAAATAATAACAATATAATATTCACACAACTATCACACAACGCCGTCTAGTCTCAAGCTAAGCAGAGCTTGTGTTATGAGTACTAGACAACTGATAAACATACTTAAATATTTCTCTAAATACATACTTATTATAGATAAATTACACCCAGACACAGAACAAATGATTGTGCTCATCACACAAACATTTGTCCTGGGTGGGAATCGAACCCACGACCTCCGGCATAGCAGTCAGGGTCACTAACCACTAGACCAACAGGCCAGTCGAATTCTTTGGATAACCTATCTATTCCGGAAGGCTATAGTCTAGGTACATAACCATCATGCTCCCAACTAATAGGGGCGGAGCAGTAACTAAAGACACAGGTGAACCAGCTGGAAACAGCTTTTAATAAAATGGTACTTAATGATTGAGATTGCAATTGTAGCCATTCACTAACTTCTGATTTTTTGTAAGTGCCAGTGGAGTAGTTAGTCTCAAAGGGGCCCCATATCAAAAGTTTTCGAAGTTTTTTTACACCGTAGGCCCTACTAGCACAGAGATATGAGACGGTGTCGCGGTAGGCCACGGCAGAGATGACCAGACTAATCGGATAGATTTCGTCCATGTAAGACCTAGCCCGGTTATCCTCATTTATTTGAGTATTCTAGAATAGAAGAGAGGTTCAGTTTTTATTGTGATTAAGTAGAGAATGCTAGAACGAACAGAGCTATAAAAATGGAACATCCTATCATTTAGTAATTATTTTATTCATTAACTACGCACCTCTTATCAATTAGACTATTGAAGGTTGTGGATAACATGTTATGAATTTTTACACGGAGCCCCTGGATCTTGGGGGCCCCGTATCATTGGTACGGCTGATTCGGCGGTAGTTACGCCCCTGATATGTGCCCTTGTATGGCTATGTGAAATAAAATATCAGTCATGCTCCAACGACGGTTCCACGGATTTCCATGAAACGTAACATAATACGGGTACTACTGTTGTGCAACATGGGATTATCAACTATCGGGATAAAAAGTATAGGTACATACCCACTTTTTTCCCTAGTAGTTTTCATATGATATAATAATATTTCATAACTTTCACACAACGCCATCTAGTCCCAAACTAAGCAGAGCTTGTGGTATATAGACAACTGATAAACATACTAAGGTATATATTTATAAATACATATGTCGTGGCCAGATCGTAGAATTGATCACTTCATGATGTGACTAGTCATATAATGAAATGGTTGCATTTCGTGATAAGGCCAACTAAAACTAGCCAGGTCGTTTAAACGTCAACGTTTCATGATTTTTCAACCAATGTTTTGCCATATCATAATGTAGGGTTTCCATGACATTAAGGGTTTAATAAAAATTCCAACTATAGAATATTAAAGATAAATAAGACATTTTTAATAGCTTTAATTTTAAAAGAATAATTACTAAATAACACTAGAGATTGAAATCTACTAACCTGTGAAATACGTTCCGAACTCCAAGGTTTTTTTACGTTGCGCTCGTTTTTTGAATGGCTTTCGTAAAATTCAATTATTTTTTTATCGTAATGACATTTCACTATATCATTATTATCAATTGACACATTAATACTAGCAGTTTTATCAGAATAACCACAAGAATAACCGTCGGCCATGATTCATAACAAAAACAAAACAACATCAGCGCCTCTAACGGTGGATAATGTAACTTTTTTACGATGTGATCAGCCATGTTTGGCCATATCATGAAATAATCATGCGTTTAGCCGTTCATATCGGTAAACACAGTGTTCATTGATTTGGCTTGCACATATCGTGATGTGGCCAGCGGACGAGGTTCTACATATATCATGAAATGCCACCATTTCATGAATCATGAGTCATAATCGCGTAAGAGCGGTTGTATGAAAAACAGTCAAAATGTATGTCGAGTTGCATCCCCTTGAGTAAATTTTTGTTTTTTACATATTATATTTGTAGGAATTTCTATTGAAAGCTTCAAGTGATACCAATAACTATGATGATTTGAGCTTGTGAATTAGCTGACAGAAAGTCATTCAAGTCGTCGTCTCGTCACCTTTTGAGTGCGTAATTAGAGACACAATAGAAAGACAATGGCGCGTGAACGCCGGCGTTAATACGGGGATCAACAGCTTACAAGTTATTTCATAACTTAGTAAGAGTATTATGCTGGTTGAAACACCTAGGAGAAGGTGGGGTAAGACGGGAACTTTAAGATAATTAATAAATAAAACATTCTATTTTTGATTACATATATTAGGAACTTTTATTACGAATATAATCAGTCTTTCTTTCTTTAATTATAATCAGTCAAAACAAAAAAAATAAAAATCTTCTCATAGCAATATCAACTTAAAAAAATTATCTAAATCTCCCCATCTATAGAGCAAGACAGGGTGGGTACCCCTGGGATAAGATAGAGTATTAAATATTTAATCTTCGTCATCTTCAAAAACAGGGCAGATATGGACAGCTTCATCATAGTTATCTTCCACTCCAGCACAGCGACAATACGCCCCACTTACCGCGAGTCTGGCATGTGATATATCATTCAATAGACTCGAAATATAAGCCCTGGCAGACCAGACGTGGCAGTACAGACATTCCGTATCTTTACCATTTGGTATCTGAGCTTTTTCGTTTGTTTTAACTTGAAGTTAAGCTTTCTTGGTTCTTTTGTGTTTTTTTCTTTCAATTTAATTGTATCTTTGATTTCTGTTTTTTACTGTTTTGTGTTTCTTCTAACTCTGCTTTACAAGGAAAAGCCACTGCTTTTCTTTCAATAATAGCTGTTTTTCCTCTTCTTCGAACTTGTGTTGTCCTTTTTTCATTAGATAAAGCATTAACTGTTGTTGGGCTAACCGGATGAAATGCTACATTATCCAAAGAATCATTTAATGTTGTTTGCTGTACTAAGGATAGGTTTCAGGATTTTTTTGAGGTGCTGCTGTGTTCACTGTAGAATTTATGGTGGTGCAGGTGAACGTTTGGGTACCATGGGCTGATGATGTTCTTGTTTTTTTTTATTGTTGATAGGCTCGGGTTTGACCACAATCTCACCTGATGGTAAGTGTGATGTGGTCTACGATGAAGCACACTTGTCTAGAAGTAACCTATTCACTCTTGACTTAAAGACCCTTAGATTGTAGTTATCTGGAAACATAGACTCCGGTCGGGAATTTCACTCCTTAGCTGTACGTAGGTACAATAAATGTGTTCCCAAAACTTATTGTATGTAACGGTGGCGCAAAGCCGTAGGTACATGTAGTGGTCCGATGATGGAACGGGCTTGGCGGAATCAAATTGTGCAATTCCAGTGCACACTTCCCGAAATGTAAACTATAGAAAACCGACAGGCTAGCAACTCGACGTCAATGCTCAAGATTTTGAAGCTTCGACTTGACGAGTGCATCATTGCCGATGATCATCTTGGCTCGCCTCTCAATCGACTCAAGCGCCTCAATCTGGTATTTGGCAAATCTATCCCAAAGATGAGAGCAGTACTCCATACACGATCGAACTTGTGCTTGATAAAGGTTGAGTAACTGTTCCGACGTGAAGTAGTATCACCTTTGCTAAGATCCCCAATTTTTTATCAGCCAGTTGAGCATTTGCCTCGATGTATGAGCCGAAATTGAGGGTAGATGACAATGTTACCCTAAGAAGCTCATGTTGGTCGGTTATCGGCACGGTCACACCCCGAAAAGATGGAGCGGGGTAGAAATGGCTCATTTTAACGGAAAAAAGACACGTCTGCGTTTTGGCAGCGTTGAACTTGACCAGATTGGCATCGCCCCAAACGAAGACCGCCTTCAAGGACACGTTCAAGCGCTCAGCTTCTCGGAGAGATCGGATCTGTGACCCGCTAGCGCGTGCGTTGGACACGTAACTCTCAGCAACAATGCTGTCATCTGCATACCCAAAGGTACCGGGCTTAAGAAGGTCATTTATGTGCAGTAAGAACAATGTAGCCGAGAGCACCGACCCATGAGGTACCCTGGCATTTATACCCAAATGATCGGACGAGCAGCCATCAATGACCACTCGGATGGGCCAATCCCTCAGGAAGTCTTCGATCCAATCACACAGACCAGCGGGTAGACCGAGGGAAGGAAGCTTAGCAATAAGGCTTTCGTGCCAGACCCTGTCGAAAGCCTTCGAAATGTCAAGGGAGATGGCAAGCGCTTCCCCATGCTTCTCGATTGCCTCGCTCCAGATGTGAATGGCATACGCTAGAAGGTCCCCAGTGGACCGATTTTGGCGAAAGCCGTATTGCCGATCACTGAGGATGTCGTTAGCTTCTAGGTAAGCCAAAGCTTCCTATTTAGCACTCGTAGGTACCATACTCTTGCACAGGATGGAGGTTACAGAGATGGGTCTGTAATTCGCCGGGTCAGCTCGACTGCCCTTCTTGGGCACCGGCTGCACGTTAACTGCCTTCCAAGCAGCCGGCACTTTTCAGTCGTGTATGAAAGACAAAACAGGTATGTCAAGATCGGAAACAATTCAGGCGCATACGTTCTAAAGACAATTGCCGGCACGGACGTGCGAGCAATACAAGTAATTAAAATAATACCTCGCATCTAAATCATAGAACACAACAAATTAATTAAATAAAAAGCGCGCGAAGTTTAAAGTTTAGAAACTTTAAACTTCGCGCGCCTACGCGGTTACGCTAAGTTGCCATTTCGTGTACAATGCGAAATTAAAATTCATTCACAAGATACCTATGACATGCATTATGCAATGTCGCCGCTCGGAGCGCAATCTCTCCGATTTGACTCTAACACATAACAAAAAAAAAAAGAGATGAACACTAGTGTGTTGCTGTCTTTTTCTGTCCTCACTTTTCCCTATAAAAACATAAAAGTGTGAGTTTGTGTGAGTAAAATTTGATACTATGTGCAAGTACTCATCGAACATTTTTCTATTAAAATAATCCAGGTTTCCAATATGGAATGAATGAATTTTACTACGAGGCGTTTACTACGCAAACTACGAGTAAGAAGCAAGTTTGTTTACTATTCGGCTAATGTGGTCAAACCGAGACTTCCGCATCACCCTATTGAAGGCCTTCTTCTTTTGACTAACGTCAAATACTTTGCGCATACGAGCGTTGACCCAAGCTCTGAGATTCCGATTGAGAATGGGATGTAGTACTCCATTCCCTGTCGCAACAAATCTGTTACGGCATTTGCGCACGACGAAGCATCATCCGAAGAAAAGCAAATGGGCTGCCATGGATAACATGTGAAGAAAGATTGCATGCCATCCCAATCTGCCGACCTGTATCGCCAAATCCGACGGGTGCCTCTAGGGCTGGGATCTGACGTGGAGAAGACGGACACAGACTTCATCAGACAGTGGTCGGAACTACCTAAAGGTGAAAATATCGACACTGAATAGCTGTCTGGGTCTGGTGCGAATCAACAACTGGCACCGAAAATTATTCAATTATTAATTATTATTTATTTTATTTATTATAAATTGTTATTAGATATATGAAGGTACCTATCTAATTTATTATGATAGGTAGGAACAAACTTGGGTGGGACTGTTTGACTGGCATCAGCTACCTTATTGATTGATATTTTCCTGAGACTTAAATGCATTTATTGACGAACAAGAATAAATATTTCATCATGAGGATATAAGGGAAATGAGGCGCAGTTATCAATAGATATTAGTACCTATGATGGCTGCTGTTGGTTGATGAAGCGTGATGATCCAAAGCGGACTAACAAGAGAAAATCACTCAACAAAAGCATCGCAGAACGAAAAACATTTTACAGCCTCTGTAGTATTTTAAAATGTTAATCTCCGAATAAACAATCTGATACATAAATAAGAAAAAGAAATACTTTTTTATTATTTATTTAGGTACATAGAAACAGTAATACCTAGATAAAATATTTTAAATGAGTGCAAAGGTGCAGCTTATTTCTATGGAAATTTCTTCCAGCAGACCTCCGAAAGGAGACTTGTAAAAACAAGTGAAAGTCGTAGATATGAAATCTTAATCTATAGTATCAAATAAACATATTATAGATTAATACATATTTCAATACAAATAATTCCTACTATAAATAGAAACATAAATATGTCAGCGCAAAGATGCCGATCATCATTGAAGCTCTGTCCAGGAACTCTGTTTTGTGGGCGATGGCTGGGTATCGAGCAATAAACAAACTATTCAAGGTATTCACTTCACACAACGAGCCGTGAAACAGTCCCCGAGACTCGACATTGTTCGCATGGCTGCCGACAGAGGAAAGAGCCCCGGACCTCTGCAGTCGGATCTTTAATCTGCACGGTTCGTGCAAACTTCAGCGCAGATTCTGTCAAAGTGACTTGTGTCACTTTTCACTTAGCTCGTTCATTCGTTCTTAAGCTTCCGTACTATTGACTTCACCGACAAATATAAAAGTTACTTTATGTGGTGTAAAATTCAGCCTAACCGAAAATACCATTATCGTATTTTCCGCGGTACCAGCCCACAAAGTTTCAGAACTATTTCACTTTTATCATGATTTTCACTATATTATTATTAAAATAGCAGATAATTAACTATATTGTTTTCCATAATACACGAGTACATATCCTAGTTTCGGTTACAAAAAGAGTAAGATAATATCTAGTTGTAGGTATAAATACATATTTTTTGCGATCAGGACTAACCTAACGATTTTATTTTATTTTAAATTTCGACAAAATATTGAGAGGTTCTAGAGAGAATCTAGTTTTCACTAATTCATCGTCAATCGTAACCAAAGTAACTATAAAAAGGGTAAAAAAAGGCGAACGCTACCTACATTTTACGCAGGGAAACTAAAAATCTGTTAGTTTTTTAACCTTTTTACAGATTGTACATTATATTGCTCGGTATACTCTTACCGTGATATTTTTAGGAATATCCGAGATATGAGGAAAATTGATTCGACGAAGTAATCCCTAACTGCAGTACGAATCGGCCCCCATGAAGATCAAAGAAGGCTTAGAGCTTATTCATATACGGTACAGCTAGGGTTGTCAGGCTCCCGGATAAAGACAATCATACTTAGGCTTTTTTATGCGTGTCCGGTAAAAGTAGACGATGCCCGACCTTGGTTAGGCATATTACGTGTTACATTTTGCTGTTAAAGTACTTCATAAGAAAGAAAAAAAAAATGTTACGTGGTAAAGCATGGACTAACTTTCGATGTCTACCCACAAAGTCCATAGTTTTATTGTGGACGTGGGATATCTTCCAAAAACTCCCGCTATACGGTGGAGGAGCGAGAGGACGAGTCAGATTTTTACTGACTAAAACCCACCTGTGTCCTTCAGTTGCCTTTGCGTTCCAGGACCACGGTATCCTTTTCAAAAATTTCTGTAGCCCTAGCAAGCCTTACAGGCCCCTGCAGTTTTACTGGCATCTCTTTGAGGCGCGTGTGGAACACTACGCGCTATTATAAGTGTGACAATAACTATGTCTGTCTGTTACTCTTTCACAGTGTACAGAACTGATTTCGACGAAATTACGCACGGGGTAAGTAAGCTTGAACCCTAAGAAAGGACATAGGCCAATTCTTTATCTGGCTTCGACTTTGTGTCCGTAATGACCGACATTCATGCGGAAGAAGTCGCGGGCAGAAGCTAGTTCATTATATTTTATAAGTTTTATTTAAGTCTTCGGCCGTGTTCAGCCCTTTATCCACTAAAATCTGTTTTTACCGATCTGTTCGGCTTTCCGGTTTTAAGTCCTAACAACCCTTACTTACTAACAGTTCTAAGTTATTTTTAGATCAAGCTTTTTAGAGCTCGAAACCAGCGCAGAATCGATTAAGACTGTGTACAAATTGTCCATTAGCTTTATTATCAATTTACCTACGTAAGGAATTAATTAAATAGGAGATTAAAAAAGTGTGGGATTACAGTAGAATTAAAAATAGTTTTAACGCGTTATTTCATTGCTTCCAAGATCTCTCAAAAGACTCTTTATTTAACAGTCCTTTTATTGAGTTGTAGAAAAAGTAATATTATGTCAATGATAATGATTGTAAAAAGTCCCATGAATTATTATAGTATAGGTAGTATAGTTAGCCTTATAATGTTCCCACTCTTGGGACTCAGGCCTTAGCCTTATAATGTTCCCACTGTTGGGACTCGGACTCAAGCCCATTCCCTCTAGGAGACGCAATGGGCCGTAATCCACCACGCGGGCCCAGTGCGGGTTGAAATGAATGAATTATTATACAGTAACATATTTCAGTAGCGCATGTCAATCTCAGTCACACATCAAATTTTTCAGACATTTCTGGTCAAAAAATGTCTAGAAAAAAGTACATGTCACTTTTTCTTAACCTTCCTAGTCTTTCCTATTTCCATGACCTTTCGACTTATAAACATGTCTGGCACTGAAACATATATAAGGCATGGCGCCAAATTTTAAAGGGGACATTAAGCAGCCAAACCAAAAGCTCTTTACTTTATGATCCGAGCCATTATTGACGAAATGTGGCGACGTGATGCACACACACAGGGCCACGTGCACGACATCTGTCCATGTAGGATACTCAACGACAAAAGTTTAATTAGTGATATAGGTCATTCACATGTCAGGCCAGGCCAGCGTAATAGCGTGAATAAGTTATGTCATCACATAAAACAAAAGCTCAATGTAAGTGTTTAGTCCGATTTTATCGTGTCGCCCACGGAATTGAAATGTTACAGCAATTTATTTTTACCTTTAACGAAAATGACGGTATTTTCTGTTGATTTCAAATTAGTTACAAGCTCATTACTTTTATTACTTTACCTACTGTATGCCTCTTACCAACTTGCGGTAGATTTTTTAAATAAAATATGTCCTAATATTGAAAACATGCCTTTGGAATCACACAATAATCGCATTTTTGATAGTGTTATTATCATTTAGGTTAGCTCATTTGATAGACATCCAGCAAAAGAATAAATTCTGAGAAGTTGTTGCAAAGAAAATGTCCTAAATGTATTTACATGATAGATAGATAGAAATACTCATGAACAGTTTTGTCGCCGTTTATACATACCGTGAAGAGCACTCGTTCGAAGAAGTGTGGCGCATGTCACACGCATTGCCTTTCGAGGAATGCTCGATTATCTCCAGCATTATTGATTACTTGCCCTACTGGGAGACGAAATCACCCATTGTTACAATAACAATAATATTAGGTAGCTATACATTCATATTCATCATATTTTTAGATCTCTAACAGAAATAGAAGCAGATGTAAATGTAACAGATGTCGTTATTCAAATACATTAATCAAGTGACACTACTGGAGATAGGACAGTATAAAAAAGTGTGAATGTTTACTTTGGAACTAAGTTGAAATTACATTCTGATATGCGACTCAAGCAGCCACATAATATCTAAATGATGGAACTGTTACCTGTTTGATTTTTAGCTAAAGTAATAGGTGCAATGATTTATGATGCACATCATATTCTAGTTAATTTTTGGGTTAAAATTGATATTGTAATTATACCTGTATATCGTTTTCCAAATACTGGTATATTTACAATAGCAATTTTTTAATCGTTGGAAATGGAAAAATAAACTTAACGGTGCATAATTTCTGCTTGGTTTGAACAAACAATTCAATTCCTATTGGATTCTAAAGTTATGTTAAACGTTTCAGTTTTAGGCACACAATAAAGTCTGTCTGCCAAACTATTGTTGAAAATATGTTAGTAGTTAGTTTAGTAGTTGGTAGGTTGTGTTAGTTACCTGCACAGTTAATATACTTAAAGCGATTTGTAAAGCCATACCTAGACATTTGTAAGTATGTAAATGCTTTTAACTGGGTCAGTGCATTTGTCGGCTTCTCTACCATCATCCATTTCACTTACAAGTTTCTCGGTAATCTACAAGTGTAATCTACTTTACCAATAACGTGAAAATATTCCATTGTTACCGATAATAGAAGATAAATACCTACTGAAACAATTTTCAAAGAAGTTGATAACACTTCAATTCATTCAAAATCTACCTGTATTCATGTATGGGTGTGTTTGTCGACAAAAAATAGACCAAGAAGTGAATGAACTTTCCAACGTTTATTACCACCATGTCTGGTGGAGGTAGGGGGCCGAGCTCGCACTTTGATTGATGGATAGATAGATACTACAAGTTACCTAATTTAACGTCGTACGCCGGTCATCGGGGTCAACAGTACCTGGTGCACGTCTTAATGTTACAGTCACGAGCTTTCACGGCGGAGTCAGCCGGTGCCGGCTCGCAAGCCTTGGACGGAAGACCATAAGTTTTATAAATTAGTGACAATGCCTTGAGTTATTTCGTGGAAGTGCCAAGGTTGGTAGTTCTGGGAAGTGGCGACTCGTCGGCAAGTACGCTCTGCGCGAGCCCGCTCGGTCTCGGTCGCACATTCACATGCCGGTCCCCCCGCCGAGCCGCTCCGCCCGCCACGCGTGTTTACCTCACTCGCTCCGGTGCGCGCCGCGTGCCGGCTCTGCCGCTCGCTCAGTACACTTTTGTACACGAAAGAGGATTGTCACGCCGAGGCGACCCACCTCGCCGAACTTTCACCTCCCGCCGCGATATCGTTATCTGTGATAAACACCGACGGTTGAGTGAAATTGAATGTGCGCGTACTTAGAAAGCGTTTCTGTTGAGGCACGCGGACGGGCAGCCGTCGGCGACGTCGATTTCTGCAAATTAATTTCTCCAGTGCAGTCGGTTTCTACGAAACTGCTTATAAAGAGTTTTACTGAGAAACGAAACGGCCATAAAGTGGATTTGAGGAAATATAAGTAATTATAAGTGGGCCTTTGTGTTTCCGTGTTTGTTGTTACCTAAGGCGTTTACATTGGATCCCAACCGACCACGAACACCTCCAATGGTGGTCAAACTACCAGGTGAGAACCTCAAAGTGTTGAACCAAACGGTACTTCACAGATACTACTAACAAATTAAGGCAAGTTTTTCAGTGGCCTTCAAAACGTCAGCGTGAAAGTAAATTTGTTTAAGACTGCAAAACACATGTATAGAGACCACACAAAATATGAAACGGCGCCAGCTGTTATCATTATCACATAGGCTTCGGGGTCAATGCGTTCTCAATGATAAAAGCGTAGATTATATTAATGAATGACGTAATCCCTTGCCATTTAAAAACAAATGATCATTTTAGTCTGTGCTGTTTATTTAAATTGTATCTCTTTTGCAAAAATAATGATGTCATCAAAATAGTAACTTGGTTTGAAATATTTTGTTCAGTTTTTAAGTGTTTGTTTTATTATTTGCAATAAATTTATAATAGTAATATAATTAATTTTTTCGGTGTTTTACGCCAGAAAATCAAACTACCCACATTCTTGTTCTAAAGAAATGATCGTGTCTGTAACTAGGTTAGGAATTCAGACTATCTTAATTACAGCGATGTAATACCAACGGAACGTTATGCAGTAGGAAATGATATAAATAAAATTATGTTTATTCACAAGCGTGCTGACTGTGTTAATGACACCTCGCCAAGCGGTGAATCGCTTCATTTGAAATCAATTATCGTGCTAGCACGCTACGATATAACGTTTCCTTAGAATAAACGATCAAGTCATAAACTGTTTGAAGGAATTATTGCAGATTTTGCATAATTACAATACGTAACATGCAACTTATACAAGATCCGAATAGCCAACGAAATTATAGATCTTATGCAATACAACTTCACAATTTAATCCGACGGTGCCCATTAACCATCAATCAGCATTAACATGAAGGCAGCTTAATTTTTTTTTGTGGAATTTATATTTTCCAATTAGAATTAGCTAATTGCCTTCTAAGAAATTCATTCAGAGTAAACCCGTAAAAAATAGAAGGATAAATATGGCTTAACAGTTTGTTTACGATTTAATACTTTCCACGTATGTATGATATCCACACGCACGTAGCAACCACTTCACCACTAACCGACTTGGTAGCGACCTCGCCAGTCACAAGACTGTTGACTGCACTTAGTTCAAATCAATGTTATTGTTAACAATCCCATTGTCCACGTTTTACCGGGAACATCACGCTGTTAAATCGTTTACAGGGAATCGTAGCGGCCTTTGTTTATCCTCAAAGGGAGACAATGTATTTTTTGTTGCTATTTTAAAGCTAAAAGGAGCCGAGTCTATTGTTACCAGTTACGGTACTATGACGATGATATGATTCGTAGAAACCTTGTAGAAACACTTCAATTATCATTGATTGAGAGTCATGGAAAAAAATATTAACTCCGATACTGTTTTGGATGTTTGACGTATACTGATGTCGTTTCAATCGTAATTGTTGTTATTAACTAACAACATCAATAGTCTCTTACGCAGGGCTCTGCGTCAAAAGTTCAAAGAGCAACTCCGTACCTATTTCTTATTGTGTCCGTACTAAGAACCGCATTAAAATTATCTCCTAAGCATGAAAGAGCTACGTATAAAAGAAAACATAGCTCTCTGCCTTAATTCTGTAAGCACACTCTAGGACACTGTGGAATCTTCAATGAACAAGTCTAGTCTAACCAAAAATGAATTTTAAGTGAGTAATCCAGCTGCGGGAACATTTAAAAGAGTTACCGTGGTCCTAGAACACAAAGGCCAAATGAAGAAACCAAGACGGATTATAGTTAAAAAATTTTTGACACGCTCGCTTTACCCGAGAGAAGTCATTTGATGATTTCATGAAGCATAGGCCAAAAGAAATAGTTTAGAATGGAAAGAATTGACTTTATTTCCGTAACTTGTACTTGATTGTGGATGCTAAAATGTTACTACATACCATGTGTGGCGCCAAATTAGACACTACCTAACTGTTACAATACTACTATAAACAGAATATTTGAAAAGAAACTTTACTATATAATGTAGAAGACCAAAGTATATTACATAGTAAAAAAGAAATGACTTCTTTCGAAACTGGATCTATAAAAGAAAAGATGCTAATATTCGACTACCATGCTGGGCGCCAATAACTTTTAATCTACAAACAGAGTCATTTAACACAAACTACCGCATTATGGGTTTTGAAATTGACTACAATAGCTCCTAGAAAGTCTAAATAAAATACCTAGTTCCTAATTTCGAAGAAAAATTGAAACAGCTGTACGTTAGCGGTCGTTTTATTTTCTATCCTTCAAGCATGCTATGCATTAATCCATTATATTATTCCACGTCTCGTTATTTACAACGTAAATGTTAATATGTAAATGACGGCGTTAATTAAAACATTTTTTTCGATACACTTTTTCTTACTACTGTTATTGTTTGCAGACCAGTTGTTTTTTATTTGTATGTATTACGTGTAACAAACAACTTTTTTGTTTATCTGCCCATTTGAAAGCAAGTCAATACAAATAATTACTGTAGGTATCAATTAACAGATGCATACCAGGATAATCAAAAGTTCAAATAACAAGAACGATCAAACATCTAAGATAAATCACAAAAACTCTTACCCTAGCAGTGGCTAAGCTTTTAGTAAATAAAAGAAAAAAACACCACGGATTCAAGTTCTTCGGACATATCACCCGTAACGAGGACACGTGGCACGATTCGTGGTGCAAGGGAAAGTCGAGGGCAAAGACCACGTGGATGCACTCCAACACCGTGGACGGACCTCATCAAATCTGTGACAAACTTTAGCATCAATGACAACTCCTAAGCTGCCAAAACTAGAGCTACATAGCGTCGCATCACAAAAAGCGGTGGCGCAAGACTCGACCGATATATTATGACCACGACCACTCTGTCAACAGTGCACGACTAAAGTCCCAGATTAGGACGAAATGTAAAACAATTTGCGGTTAAATACCATTAACGTTCCTATTACTTGGGAATTTTAAGAAACGCTGCTTATTGAGACAAAAAAAAATATTTTTGACTTTCTATTAAAACTAATTTTTTTAGAAAACTATTCTACTTCTGTTATCGAAAGCAGGGTAAGAAAATATGGATCCTTTGATCTTTTGTTAGTTAGACACAAAAAAAGTTGTTCGCAAGTGCGGTTATCTGTGCTCTTAGTCTTACCATAATTATCAAGTAAGGCCTTTACTTGAAATGAGACAATTACTGGCAAACAAAAAACTAAACACAAAAATGTTTATGAGTACAAACTTTCGTATTTGCATAAGTCATTTCCGTGGATACGCTCACTTCTAGTTACGAATACATTTACTTGAACCATCCGTCGAACTCGTACATTGTTAGTTTCCCAGAACTTATCAATATTAAACGCCGTACTTAAATCTGATTTCTGAAATATGATAACTGCGATCGTAATTCTAGCTCCATCAGTGCTTGGAAATCGCACATATTTACATAAATTGCAATTTAAGGAGCCTACCGTTAGTAAAAAAAGATGCACCTACGCCGCGCCTGCTATCGTACTATGATCACAATAAGGTATGTACTACGTCATGCTACGTATTCGTCCTATGAACAAGTGCTCTTAAACAAATTTGTAAACATTAGACGTCTGCTTGCATCAATAGATTGAGTGTAGCTTGCTACAGTTTACATGATATGAAAAAGAGAAAACGTTGCTTTACTTGGGAGGGTTACTACTAGGAAAATGTGAGTTCTCTCGAATCGGCGGGCGGACGGAACAAGGTGGGATGGTTGCGAGGGCGCAGGTATGCGTGTTCTCAGAACGCGCCGCGTCCGTTTTTGCTCCTTTTTCGATTCGAGTTTACCAAGAATCGAATGGCCCGGTGGCGGGCCTACTCGGAACTCGTAATTAATCCTTGGAAGCCTCCGACCCAAGGGTTGTTATGAGAAATCGCCAGCATTATGACTTCATTTTTTATTAATTTTTTGCATTGTCTCATTTTGAAAATTGTATACGGGTTATTGTTCGCCGAAGGACCGACAATGCTATACGCAACATTATGCACGGCTATTAAATTTTATGCACAGTTCGCCTCTGACCTCAGGCTCTAAGGAAACTTAAAAGTTATTGATGCGCTTCGAAGAAACCATATTTATGCATAATTTATGATAATCAAGAATGTATTAAACAATCCACTAGTAACTTTGAAAGCGCAGATTGTCTTGCAACATGAACTGCTCACATAGAGCCGGCTTCTGGGAAAATATGAATGATTCCATGAAACCAGTCGATTGCAAAAATACACAGGACGAAATTAAACTTTTTAATGAAATTAGTAAACTTCAGTAACTTTAGGAATGTGAGAACCCGCATAACATATGATCGTACAGCGATGGCGAATCAGACAACTATTAAGCATAAGAGAAAAACGTTGCATGGATAATGAATATGTCACTAAACGGTTCACAAAAGTACATATTTTTATTACATATTATGATAGTCTCATGAAGAAAAACATTAGCAACAGAAACTGCAGTTTATGATAAAATTATGTTCTTTTTTGAACCACCAGGATTCAAGAACTCCGTATCCAATTTGCTTGGCACTGTGGGCATCTCATGTTTTGTTGGGTTAGGACAGAACCGAGTAAAGCAAAACGAAGGAAAAGATATAGTCGCTTGCACCGCTTTCCCAGAAGAGCGGCTAGTTTAAATTTCAATGGCGGACTACTGCGAACCCGCTCGACAGTTTCGTCTAACGAACTGATTGAAATACTGCTTTGATCTCAACCTCGGCCACACAAAATCAGCCTCTAAATTGTGCTTATTTAAAGTGCTATGTTGGATCTATCGTTAGCAGCGATTTAATTTGCCGTTTCGCCTTTGAGATGAATTCGTTCGTCCTTGTGTTGATTTAAGATGTATAAACTGTGCGGAAATAAATACAAATTAAAAAAAAAAAAAACAAATCTTTATGCCTGTAAGAAATAAAATGTGATAGCACAAAAAATTGACAATAGCAACTCTTTTTTTTTCATCTGAATGGTATTGTACGTACACTAATAAACTTTGCACTGGCACTGGTAGCAACCGTTATGTCGATAAACTTTCGTAAATAAGGTGAAGGCAAACGATTAGGTCACCTCTAAGGCTACTACTATTCAGTTATCGTTATACATGCATCGTGTAATGCCACGTCAACGTTGTATGATACGTATGTATGTACTACTTACGTTCGTTTATAAGTTTGGTCCACATTGTTTATGTATGGACACAGAGACACATGAAACAATGGTATATCAGCGCATGTATAATCAATCACAGTTTTATCTATTTCCATCAGAATTCAAGTTACAAAATCTAAATTGGGTTCAAACGAAATGAAACGTCAAAGGAGGAAAGTTCGTACGGCCTAAACCTGTTTTACAAGTTCACAGTAGGAAATCCCTTTCACTCGGAAACGAGTCTCTGGACTCGGGATAAAAATAGACACTCTCATTTACGGATTACACAACTTCTAATTGACTGGCCATAAATCAGAGCTTCTATATAGGATCACGTATAACGGAACGCATCTATTTTAAAAATCGAAACTACCACGGGTCGACGTTCCGGGAACCGCGGCGCAGCGTCGAACCGACCGGTCGGCGAAGTTCTCGGAACACGCGAAGGTTGCTCAGCTAAACTCTTACATTGAATCCGAATGGTTATTGCCAAAGTCTTTTATGTGATGTCGGACGAACGTCAGTGATGCATTAGAGCTTTTATAGCACGCCATCAATTGCGAGATTGAGGTCAATACAATCATTTTGGAGCTCGCAACCATTAAAGACCATGAAAAAAAAAATCTTGATGCACGTTGCACGTTTATCTCAGATCGTGAGTTGACTTTCTACATAGGGTCATTAAGGAATTCCTCGAGTGTTGGACGACGGAACCGTGAGTGTTGATGGAGATCAGCTGCCGCCCGTGCGCTCGTTGGCGCCGCCGCTCTCTTGTCTCTATGTCAAAGGCCAGGAGCGCGGAAAGAATTGCCTTATCTTGCACTAAGTGCCCCTATACACGACATTTTATATTGCCGAATAAGTACAGATACTTAGCATAGGAAAAAGTATATTTTTCTCATTTGGTTTCGAAATGTTCCACAAAAAATCAGCTTTCTAATCCTTTCACTCAAATCCTAATTTTCCTTTCACTCATCAATTTATGGCCAGTTTTGTTTATCTCACTAAATGTGAAAGATGAGCGTCCATATGTCTCTCGTCAGAGCGCACTTCAAACCGTACGTTTTCAATATCAGCTGTTCCCAAAAATATGTATAATGTTGGAGCGTTATTTATAGCCACCAGAGGTTTCTGAGAACTTCGTATGTGAACACAGTTGATATAACGAGCTCCGTGTTTTACTAAGTTCAAAAGTTATAAAAAATTCAGACAGAAGGAGGGGTTCTATAAAATCTCTTTACAAAAACGCTTTATTAAGTACTTCCTTTGTGAATGATACAACAATCTGTCACAGCGGAATTATGTAAAAAGTCCGCTTGGAACAATGAAATTTGTGAGCAAAAACTATATCCGCTTAACGTAATTTTTGTCAAAAAGTGAAGCGTTGGAAAATGTCGGGGTTTATGTAGGCAAAGAATAAAATAATGATTGGCTAAAAGTATTTGTCTGTATACGTCAAAATTATTTATCCAATAAAATTGTTATGTGACATATAGCATAGCATAGTCGGCCTTATAATGTTCCCACTGCTGGGACTCAGGCCTCCTCTCTAGGAGAGGGAATGGGCCGTAATCCACCACGCAGGCCCAGTAGGTACGGGTTGGTGGATGTCACATGTCTTCGAATTTTTGGTTCTAGGACATGCCGGTTTCCTCACGATGTTTTCCTTCACCGTTTTGAGAGCAGTGGTGATGAAATAAATTACACAAAGTAATGCGCCTGACTGGGTTTGAACCCGCGACCTACAACTCGTAAGTCGGGGCCGTTACCACTCGGCCACCACTGCTCATATATATATGTGACATATATTTTAGACAAATTAAAGATACAACGATCATGAAAATACTAATCAATTAAAATTTTATTGATTAAGTAACACAAAATATTAATTGATTAAAGTCAACGACAGAATCTTACTAATTTCTCGTTATAAAGAATTGAAGTTATTGAAAGCAACGGCGATCTTCTTTGAAGCCATTTCTTAATAATAATGGCTAATGGCTATGAAATTAAAATACTTGTAAACCCTCCAATATAATTTCCATATGAAGCAGGTTCCAACGTCGTAAAACCCTGACAGTTTTAATTTCAATAATAATAGATGAATAGAGAAATATGAGGGTAATAAATAACAGACATAACTGTACATGTTACCGTTATGGCTATTGAAATATAAACTAAAACTGGCCATTTTACAGAGTCAATTAGCAGTAAATAACGTTTGTAAGCGTCTTACCTATGCACCGGAGCTAGGAACAAGATCTTCTAGTCATGATTATGAGATAGTTCAGACACGGAGGAATTCGCGTGGACGCAAACCGCGTGGTTCCAATATGCGAGGATTGAAAGTGTTCAGACATGCGCGGTGAGCGTGAGGAGTGAGGTAGGGTGACAGCCGTGTGTACTTACTCCTAAAAAAAAGAACACGAAAGTATTGGGTGCATCCAATTTTGCACGATCGGCTCACCCATGGTCAGTTTATATTATGATGTTATACCCAAAGTTGAGGAATTTTAAGCCCAAATTTTTTAACTATTTACGAGTGTCTATAAATGCGTTTGATGAATTACTTTAAACAATAAATGAACAAATTGCTTCTTCTGATACCCATATGAGATCTACTGTCACACGCCCAATACGCGCGGATTTCACGGAGAAACTGAACGCGCAGAAGGCAAGGCATGTCAAAGTAAAAGATACGCGCGGCGTCCGCCCGAATTCATTTTCTGGCGGTCGAGTGGCGGCTACCACACGAATGCGTGGTCCACGCGTATGAACGCTCTAGTACCATCATGGTACTAGAGCGTATTATTGAGTTCCGCGCGGATTCCGCTGTGTCTGAACTAGCACTTAGAGTATATTTCTTTCTCTGTTACTATTCACCCTGCGTTCCTATTCACCCCGTTTGACTGTATTGTATTTATCTGGATAAGGATTAATGTTATGTTTATAAAAACACTTTCGCAAATATTGCATTACTTCAGAACAAATTTGATTACCATAAAAAAGGTTATTGTGAGCCAACCTTAAAATATTCTTCTAAAAGATACATGCCTGTCGCGGAATTTTTAAAGAGGATCAATTTTGTAATTCATAATTTTTGCGTCAACTTTAACCGTTTACGCAGCACACGCACAGGAAGGTCTCGAAAAGAATATTTTTTATTATTATTTTTTATAGCCTATAGCCTTTCTCGATTAATGAGCTATCAAACAGTAAAAAAAAATTTTCAAATCAGACCAGTAGTTCCTGGGACTAGCGCGTTCAACCAAACAAATAAACTTCAGCTTTATAATATTAGTATAGATTAGTTCTCGCCATTTTTTTTTTTGAGGTGAAAAATCATCAAATGACATCTCCTAATCTAGGGTGGAGCGAAAAGGTGTGTCAGGTTTTACCGACTAAAACCCATTTATGTTCCTTCATTTGGCCTCGGTAACTGTTTCAAACAACGAGGCGGAGAGAAGAGATTTTCTGTCGACCTTTAATAACATTTTTTAAGACTGGTGTATGTGACAGCGTTCTGGCTGCTTCAACTTCGGAAGTAGCCTGAATGATGTACAAACTCGTAATAATTGAGATTAAGCAGAGGGGGGGAGGGGTTTAAATTCCTGATATAATATTCAGCATGTAAATTAATCGTTACAAATTAACTATGAGGGTGGCATAATGTGAGTAGGTAAATTAAAGAATTAATAAAGGTAATTAAAGAAACTGTTTTTTACTGTTTCCGCAGCACCAGTTCTTGCCTTGATGGGATTCTTTAAAGACTAAGAATTTAAGAAGAAAGCTATCAAGAATATTGAAATTGAAAAATATTGTATCACAAACTGAGCATCGCAGGGGGTGATCTCTCAAGATAGCATAAATGTATTCTAATGACGCTTTAAGACAATTCGCAAATGTTTTTTTTTGCAGAAACTAAAAATAAACGGTCATGATTTATTTGTTTAGAAGGCATTTAATACAATATGAATATGACCTAAGAAATGTGTAAAACCAATAAACTAAAAGAAAAAGAATAAACTAACAGAACACTCGTAACTGTTTGCATTCGATAATTGCATCTTGAATTTTTCTACTTGAAAAACTCAAGAGTCCAGATGCAATTACGACAGAACAATATGTTTTTCAATTTATTATTTCTCATAATATATTATTTCGCAATAGAAGTTGAATTGATTGGAGAGATAAGTTAAATATTAGTTAATAGGTGCCTTTACCAACACAATACTTCTCCCGTTTATTTGAGACTAACTGGGGTTTTTAATTACTTAGCTGCTATTACTATTCACATAGACTTAATTTACAGACAAAACACTATTAAAATTGCAGATAGTAGTTTATTTATAGTTTCTTGTCTGCCGTTCTTGTCTCGTCGCGTCACCGTGTTTCAGTCTGTACGAATTAAAATAATTACATATAAACATGCCTCTGCATGATTCCATCGTGTTCTGAGAAAGTATTTATATTTTATATTACAAGGTCGAAGTATAAATAAAATGAAGAACATTCGCCCGCCAACGTTACCCCCGCGATGACTCAGTTTTACCTGTATGGACGAGGGCTAGGTTATTTCTAGAGAACTGACGATAATTTTAGCGTTCTGACACGCCCGTTCCTAGTATTAAACAAAATTGCCAGCGATATTCTCTATTTTTTAACAAACTCGTAGTAAATTGGGAAATGCTGAAAGGATGACGCGCGAAGTAAATGTACATTCTACATTTAAAATCCCGGAGATTTGAACGTTTGATTCGTTTTGTTTGTTGGCAAAATTGAGGAATTTAAAAAAAGAACACGCTGCGAACACAATTAGCGCTTCCAGTTCCAATGCACGATGTTGACAGGAAGTTAGTTTCACACCACTCTTTGTCATTTCATCGCGTTGTGGCAATATCTTTTTTTTTTTCAAATTCCTTGTTCGTCTCTTGATATACGAGTCGAAAAGAAAATTTCCCATAGTACAATTTTCTGTTCTGATATGAACAATAAATATCACGAAAAACCAAGACCGAAGTTTCTTTAAGCGGCCAGACTTGTTTATTATGCCGTCCCTATTTTTAATGCATAACCAATTAATAAAGTTTCATTACTTTTAGTATCATAATAAATAAGTTCATTATGTTTCTTTTATTATGGGTTAACTGAACTAAATTGCAAATTATGAGGCCAAAGTAAAAGTGTGTCGGTTGGTTTCCAACTACCCAATCGCCATTGTCGTTCATTACAAACCAACTATTTCCGGATTGCAGCAATATTCCAGAATCGAATGCTGCGCAACGTTTCGCATGCTATCTTTAGAACTGAGCAGAATTCATTTATGACCAAATGGTAATATTACGACTCGAAAACAACATTTCAAATAGTAACCCTTTATCTTCATCGTCGGTACTATCACCACAAGTTCATTCATAATGTAATTCAAAATTAAATTAATTAATGTGTGTCAAACTGATAGTGTTATGAATTTCCTGCTGCGTCCAGTCACGTTTTTATTTACGTTTGAGTTTGACATGCACGCCTGCGCCGACATATTATATTATTATGAAGTTTCTTTACACAATAAATTTGTTTTGAATACCTACGTCACAGCGGGTCGACACAATTAATGTACTAGTAACAACAAGTGGCGGGAATGTCATTTGATGAGCTGTTGAAAATTATGATGAATGATGATGAATTCATATTAGTTCGCGAGAATCTATGTACAATAAGCCTAGATATATTACGTAGACAAAGGGATAGTATTAAGCTACTATCTAATGTTTCTATTAATATGTAAGTAGGCATGTTTTAGTATTACATTTTAAAATTGTTGTCAAAACGACGTTTTCTGTGAAAAGAAGTGTGCAAATACTAAAGTATCTACATACATGTGTACTACACTCGTTCCATAAACCACCCTCTTCTTTGCTTTCAGCCAAACAAGATCTAGGTCAAGAACCATGTGTTTCACGAAATTAATTATATTGGAAAATCATTTGAATTGGTACTAAGGAGAAATATTTACAAATTATATTCGTAGAGACCGATGACTTATACTATTAATAAGTATTTCTAAGTAGCTGAAACTTCTGCAATTCTCTAGAAACTTATAATATGTTCTTGCAAGTAATTTAACTTATAATTATTTTGCATAGCAATTCGGACTATCAGTAACTTTGTATATGCGCCGGTGCTTTACTGGACACTAGCTTTTGCATATAGCCTATGTCACTCAGGAATAAAGCAGCTTTCTATGGGTAAAAAAAAATTAGCAATCGGACCAGTACTTCCAGAGATTTCCTCCTACAAACAAAAAACTTTACTCCTTTATAATATTAGTGTAGATGAACAGCGTTGCATACTTAGTGCACTGACACGTCATTATTTTCAAATAACTGTTACTTGCCTTTGATATTTTCAAAAGCTCTAATCTCTTTAATAATCGTGGGCTACTTAATATTCCAGAGAATCTTAAGGGTCTCATTGGGATTACTTCGCAACGCGACTTACAATATCCAACATATACTAAGGTGATTACTTAACATGCGCTTAAGAACTTGTAAGCCAGTCCTATTTATAACATTTTTTTCTAATCGTAAAATTATGACTGTAACTTAAACTAAGACATTCACAACGTCAATGCAACGAGGGGGCATCGAACAAATGAATCATCCGACTTAAGCGTAACATTAATCATTGCTTTTTCAACGTAATAGCAGATAAAGAAAATTATTATAATACTTCACACATGCAGACGTACTGAACTACACAGTCACACCTACGTATCTATCTACATAGATATATTCTAGACACGGGGTTCTAAGAAAGATACCGTCACACGACTGAGAATTTCAAGAAAACCTCTTAGTAACAGTACAAAGTAAAGGCTGCAGAAGTGGGTTCCAAGAGACAAGGTATTGAACGTCCTTTGAGCTTTGGATAAAATCTTCAGAGGAGAACGAGGACCTATTCGCTGAACGTAGGTATTGAGCGTAAAATTAAAAGAAAGTTAACAACAAACAACTTCTAGGAGTCCATGTACTTACCTACCTTAAATTAATTCTAATACTTGGAATATCAAAGAAAGAAATTTTATGGAAATTTTCTAAGTTTTTGACACTCAAATACTTTTCCAGAAAAGCTGAGTTCTTAGAAAAAAAGTAATATCGGTCGTTTTTGCTTGTTACGAAAAAAATATCTTTTTAAAAATTATTTTTGAGTTACAGGTTACAGATTGCTGTAACCTGTAACTCAAAAATAATTTTTAATAAGATGTTTTTTTATAAGTTTACATACAGGAATAAATTTTGCAAGTAGGCGTGGATGGCGAAATATGAATCTATGAGGAATAGCGAAAAATACACAAAGGAGACTGGGGTCGATTTTAATGAAAACATAAACTGCATCGTTGGATTTTTCAAAATTCAATATTCCTAGCCAGGAATCCGAACTTGAATTCGATAGTGTTGCTTCCATTTTCGCCTTTTCCACTAACACTAATTTAAAAAATTCACCCTGCATAATTAACTTATATTTTTATCGAAGCTAAAAATATTGAGGCACCCAAAGCACTACTTTTCAAAAGGCATTGTTTTCGACTTTACGTACAGTTATAAATTGAAAATTCAGGGTGCCGGTTTTAAAACTATAAGCTTACGGCTCGCCAGCGCTAGACTATCAAAAGATCGTGACCATTAAAATGCTTTTACTTTTTAACGTTAAAAACTCAAGTGTTATGAATAATAACAACTAATAAGCTGCCCCCAGCTCCGCACGGGTAAAATTATCGGCTTTTCTCTATTATAATATGCATGTATTATACACCTAAAGTTCCTCACAAATTGCTCTAGTGAAAACCGCATGGAAAACAGATACCTACGACGCGGTGGGGGATTTTGTTTTATAATAATTATGTAAAGATAACGATGTGGATATTGTAGCGTTATTTATAGTTATATAACTATACATTTATATAACTAGAATTACTGATCTATAACCGACAAATGTCTTTTCTAAAGATAACAGCGTAAAATAAGCCTCTTGCATATTTAAAAACTATAATAGAATAGCTATTATATTTATACCTAACAGTGTACCCATTTAAACATTTCATAATGACTTATTTTTAATAATTAATAAATTATAATATTTCCATAGAATCCTCGCTTTGTTTGTTTGTTTGCGACTTTTATATGGTAACGTAGTGTTGTTTACGATACGTTTTTCCTAGAACAACTTATTATGGCGCGAACCCATATGAACCCATACAATAGCGCAACGCGGACTACGTAACTATCAATGTAAAGCTGTTGTCTGCATGTACACAGTGTGAATTTCTCAAAGTTATAGATTTTATGCCGTTTCTGATAAATCGATTACATTCTATATCATTATTTCAAGCTACTTGTACTCAAATAATAACTTATACTTATTATCAAGTACTTATCAAATACTAGTTATAGTTACGAATCACAGACGTTAATAATAAATTGGAACAACATTTCAGTTTCATTAAAACAAGCAGCAATTTCTAAACTTTTAATAAGGACTCGTGTACTTGTTATAAAAATGTTTTTGACATTTTTGTAATCAAAAACCAGCTAGGAGAAACTTTCTTGTTCAATTAGGTATTACTGAAAATCGAATACAATAACAATTCATTTTTAAGGAAAAGCTGCGGCTGAGCGTACATTCAATAATACTATGAAGAGTTATAACTAACTAGAAGCCACATAGATCGTCTTCTGTTCCTAGAAATATAACAATTACATGGCTAAACAACCATAAAATTAAGCGTATTACAGACTTGGCATTGGTACAAGCGCCACGTTTTATTTTAAAATACCAAAGTAGATTCGATATTTCTTTGGTAATGGTACGCTATTTGCATTTTTATTGTTATTTATTATCGGTGATTACCACTTGACTAGTAGGTCACCTATAAAGGGAACCTTACAGGCTATAATTATTAAGTGGCGAGTAACCTGACATGTAGTGGGTAAATTAAAAATAGTTTAGATATCTATAGATGTTTGGAAAATACCCTGTTCAACCTCGAATCAGGTAATTAACGGTCAGCGACCAAGTTCATTAATAATTTCATCGTAATGGCCATGGCCTGAAGGTTACCGCATAACGGGGACGAGGTTATGGGTTCGATCACTTCGAACCTGTGACCTTTTTGATTTCATATCTAGGTACTTACGTAGTTTCTAAATTAATCAAGTAGGTGAAAAGCCTCGTGAACACCAGAACCAGCAGTCGGCCAAGTTGACCAAGACTAAAGTTGCGATCAATGTCCCATTCTCCTATGTCAGAATAAAATATTAATTTGTTGCCCTAGTGCTTTAATGACCAACCGACCAATTTTAGTTAAATTGGCTTTTTTATATCAAAATATAGGAACTAATCTCTAGTGTTTATTTTTTTAATTATTATTCAGATATATAATTGTAAATAAATACCTACTAAGTACATGTTTCTATTGTGTGAAAGATTTTAATGAACTTCTGATCACAGGCTCTTAAAAAAAAATTGTCTTTTGTAAAAATTGCTCATTGGTCGAATGACCACTCAAGTACTAGGGCGGCGTTATTGCTAATTAGATATCTATCTAAGGCTAGATATATAATTGCTCGTCTATTAGGTGTATTGCTTGCTTCTATGAAGACGGGCGTTCAGAAGCGTAGTTTTGGATTTCTTGGGACTCGTAATTTGCAATGCTGATTGTAGCAAAGACACCGAAATTTCCCGGAAGTCGTGGCATGTGACCGGCCTGAATAGGCTCAGTTCTACGAATGCCGCTCAATAATATTCAAAACTGTCTATCCGTAACGTACATAAAGGCAAAACTGTTATTTTTTTCAATACCTATCCATCTGGAACTATACTTCATTGAGCAATGTAATACCGTTATTTTTACTGGGTAGTAGGAACGTATCGTTCGCAAAGTACCCTGTACCGTACATGAGTGATAATGCATTATCGGTATGAATTCTGCGAACATGTTTGTTCAGCCCAACTCTTCGCGTCTAATAAAGAAGTACCGAGAACAACGGTATTCACTGTGAAATTGAAATCGGAGTGTGCCAGCCAAGTTCTACGAAACGGTATGACCTCTCTAAATAAATACTTGGTTCGAATTTTCGTTTTGAATATATCGCTGGGGCCCATTTGTCATATTTTAAAGAAATCTTTTCTAAAAGGTAAGCTTAGTCTTTTAGAGTACCTAAATGAAATAGCAGTAAAACAAGCGTATTTGTCTCATTATATATAAATGTATATTAGTCAATGCGTATTTGTTAATAAGTATCATAAAATATGTGGAGCAGTGGTGGCCGAGTGGTAACGGCTCCGACTTACGAATTGTAGGTCGCGGGTTCAAACCCAGCCAGGCGCATTACTTTGTGTAATTTATTTCATCACCACTGCTCTCAAAACGGTGAAGGAAAACATCGTGAGGAAACCGGCATGTCCTAGAACCAAAAATTCGAAGACATGTGACATCCACCAACCCGCACTGGGCCCGCGTGGTGGATTACGGCCCATTCCCTCTCCTAGAGAGAGGAGGCCTGAGTCCCAGCAGTGGGAACATTAAAAGGCTGAATATGCTATCATAAAATATGCACAAATATGCAAGCATTTCTTTTCTTGTAAGAAAAAGTTAATATAACAGCGCACAACTTTATGTGTTTCACGATTATGTCAATCAAAACTCGAAATTAAACAGTACTATAACCCGGGTGTCTGACAAAAATTGACATTAATAATAGCGAGCAAATTAACGGCTACCATCTGCATCCACTACATAAAGTCGTTAATCCCACGGGTACAACGAAAAGCCGTTTAATTGCGCTAACTTGTATAAAGTAAATCATCTCTATAAATTGGGGGGCTTACGCCTATTCAATGGGTGGCAGCTGCGCTACGAGTGCTCGTTCGCGCCAATGACAGCCGGCAGATGGTTGTGAAAGCTGCGCAGACGCAGGTAAGGGATTCCGAGAACGCCGAATATAATCGCACTACGAGGAACTCGCTCTCTATGGCACGCTCGAATGCGAATCGAACACCTGCACGCGCGACCACGCTTAGGCCTCTACACTCGCAACGCTTTTTATCGCTAGTCCCTGTCGAATCTTTGAAGAGGATGTTAATTGTAACGAATGTACTACATTGTTGGAATTACCCCTTCGCAAGGGAGGATCGAATCGTCTATGCACAGTGTTTATGCTGCGATCCGCAATCGCAAGCTTTTATTTATCAAATTGCTATCTAGTATTCACGCTGATGTTGTCAAAGTGAAAGTGAGTCACAGTCAATCTGTTTCGTATCTACGTTTTGATAATGCCAAGACATTTAAAGTTATGAAATTTCGCATTTTAGGCGGTATATACAGTTTTGAAGACAGTTTTCACTAAAAAAAATTGTCGACTCTAAAATATAATTATGTAGTTAATTTTGTATTTAATGTACCTACTGTATATAATGTAATGGACTATGTCTGAAATAAGTTGTATGATACCAGGAAAAATATAACGAATGAAGTATCTGACCTTTTTCGGAACTGTCTCAATGAGGTACCCGGAATTTCACGTTTACGAACCAGCCCCTTATATGATTTCAAAGGAAGTAACTACGAAGTCTCGGCGTACCGTAGATCGGCAAGGCTTTTCCGCTTAATTTCTTATCTTTAAGTTTGGAAGAGATTTTGGTTTATTTTACACTAACTTCAGCCAGTAATGAAGATATACGCAGGAGAATCAAAGTTACAGACTTAGTCCAAAGAATCGCCAAACTTAAGTGGCACATTGCTCGCAGAACAGATGGTCGATAGGGACGAAAGGTTCTGGAATGGCGACCACGTACCGGAAGACGCAGCGTTGGAAGGCCTCCCACTAGGTGGCCCGATGACCTGGTGAGAGTCGCAGGAATCCGATGGATGCGAGACGCACAGGACGAAACGCACAGGTCCCACGTACATACAAACTTACTCTTTACTTCTTTATAGTTTTTTTATTAGCATAGATTTTAAAAAACAGACTAAAGATTTATTTAGTATAAAAAAAAAAAACTGAAAATGATTGATTTAATCGTTGACACAATTTTCGACGGCTGAATGATTTTCTGTTTTTTTTTGTCTCCTAATCAGCAAAGTAGGCTAAGTTGGAAATGAATCATTTCACACATTGAATGAAAGTTAAGAGCCGGCTAGTCGAGTCAGCGTGCTGATGACCGATCGTTTTATCTTATCATTTTATCAAAACGGAAGCTGTTTTTACCATTTGTCATTGTAATGAAGATTTAAGTCTCTTTATTTTGTATCTCGAGTAGTCTTGTACATAAATATAGCATGGTCCTCAAAAGGAAGATGCTTCTAAAGATTTTTAACTAAAAACACAAAAGGAAGTGTCAAAATTTCAATACCTACTATGAATTCTGTAACAACAGTCGGCTCTTATACAATGCGTTCCAAATAAGAATAGGATCGATTGCCATGTTGTGACGTCACGTCATAGGTACTGTCAAATCGCAAGAAATTGCAGAACTCAGAGATGAGCAAAACTGAAGAACTGTAAGTAGGTATTCTGATTGAACTTTTTTCGTTCACAGTTCGTAAATAAATTATTTTTATTTTTTTTTGTTAGCTCACTCTATTAATTCTTCAATTTGACAGTATGACGTGACGTCACAACATGGCAAACGATCCTATTCTTATTTGGAACGCATTGTACGCATCTATTAAATATTAGCTGTCGTCTCGCGGTTTCACCAGCGTTTTGGGTTACTACTCCGCTCCTTTTGGTCGTAGTGTGATGTTAGATATAGCCTATAGCCTTTCTCAATAAATGGGCTATCCAACAAAAAAGACAATTTTTCAATTCGAGCGATCTGGCTAGCGCGTTCAAACAAACAAAACTCTTCAGCTTTTTAATATTAGTAGGTAGTTATAGATTATTTAGCAGCAATCGAACATATAAATCCACCTTTACTAGGAGCGTCAGCCAAATGGGAGTCTAAGATTTACATTCCTAATACATAAACATCGCAATATATGGGTAACATTCGCAGAAACAGAGATCGTGACGCGTTATAAAAGGCAAAGCCATTCAACTAACAGGACACAAAAGACTTTCCATAGTAGCCAACCTACGTAGGTACCTTTATACGCGATAGAATTTGCTAATGGAAACCAGCCAAACGCACAAGAATACGTAAAATTGATGTTATTAAGTGTCTCCACCATGCCACTAGAATATTTGGCAGTTACGCCCAAAACATATCGACATTCGAAAGTTTACAATGAAAAGTAGAAAAACCTATCACGTAAACGATTCAATTCTGCAAAACACGAAAATAGACCGTGTAGGTTGGAACAGTCATACAGTGGAACAACCGATCTCAGTAATCAATCTATTTTACGACAAACCGTTGTTGTTTCAACTAAACGAGTGAGAGTCGATTACCGGAATTACAAGCAGTAGGCACCTACCTACCATATAGGTATTGAACTCAACTCTATGTGTGGCCACACTACTCTAAGTATTTGAGTTCAACATAGTGTCACAAGTAAAAATCATCGATATTTTAAAATCATTTCATCATGCAATGTCAACAATAAAATCATCAATGATTGACTTTGACTTCGAATGATAAAAAGCTTGGTAAATTCGACTTTTGCTCACAAAATTAACTGTGATAATTTCACTAAACCGTTCCGTGATCATTATTCCCATCATCAATATTTTTCTGACATTGTCATGCAGTCATTGATAAAATCATCCCTCAGCCTAAATCTAGCTACTACGTACCTATTTATCTACATACCTTTAGCCAGAGCCACAGGAGTAGGTACCTACATTACTAACATAATACTCGTACCGTGCCTATTATTATTGAAACCACGTAGCAGCTCTAAAAATTGAGCATTGAATTGACGTCAGGATAATAAAATAATGAGAATTCGAGCCGATTAACACACAGAAGTACGGCGCAAGGAAAACACTAGCCTAACGAATGAATGTTTTATGGTATCTTGTGAAATATTAACCATAATTGCTTATACACGTATGCTTTTCAATACCTACTAGGTAGGTAATTACAAAAGACACCGTGTCTGAAGTTAATGCCATTGACTTGGTCAATCATGAGTTGTTGTGTGGGTAGAATCACGTAATATTCTTGGTAATATGGTAATAAGAGCCTTTGAGAAATAATTTAGTTTAATTAAGCTTACAAAAAAACAATAGCGCTTAGTTACCTAATTTTGAATGCAAAACTATGTACATTTTCGTAGAGGGTAACACGGGATCAAGTAGATAGGTAGGTATATCTTTTCAAAACTTGTTGCTTGCTACGTTACGTAACTACGTTCATTGTTTCTCTGAGCGTTGGCATATTCGTAGGTTTAATACCTACCTGACTGGCTACTTTCACAAACATCGTTCTCTATCATAGACTTAGGAAAATGGTGTAAGTGTTTAAAAATACAATATTAATCATTAAAATAATGATAACCAATCGAACTTACCTTGTTTTGCATTTTGCACAGTTCAAACGTTAACCGTTTATGTTTTGATTAGCAAATTAAAAAGCAATAAGACAAGCAAGAACACAAATGCGATACAATACATAAACACACCACTCGAAATTCTATCAATAGGTACAATATAATACAACAATTGATTGTACTCTACATCAAATATTGTTTTGTATATTATTACATATTATTTTAATCACCTACCTTTGCAAATCAAAAGCACCGTCAACACATGACTGAAAAATTTAAAAATATTTTTTTTTAATTCAAAAGTTTGATGGATGGAACAGATAAAAAATGCGTAACTAGAGTTGCACGCATCACCATAGTTAATTCGCTTCGGTAACCGGGTCACGCGTTACTAGGAATCGTAATTTAGTCGTCATGATTTTTTGTTACCAAGTAGATAAGTATATTATCAAATTATTTTAGTAAGTTTTTTTTTAAAGAATGTTCCTTCATATATAGAAATAATAGTAGTATAAACCTGTAAATCATAGTATTTGCGTGTCTGTTTAACGTTCAAAACTTCATGCACAATTCGTAATCTATAAAGAGAAATAGTTTTACGTGGAATCGCCTAGCTACATATAGCTGAATACAACACAATATAGATAGCAAATAACTAGATAACTAGTAATTATTGTCGGTGAATGAATTCTCAGAAGGCAGTGAACGTTCGAGTTTCGTATCGCTGTCTGTTGCTTTGCTCAGCCAGCCTCGTCCACCAATCCCCTCCATCTGTTCTATCGTCTACAGAGTAGCGCTGGCGTCGCGTCACTCAGTTCAGTCGAGTCGGGTAACGCAACGGACGCACCCGATACACCTCGCTCCACACTTCTTAATCATTCCGTTTTTAACGTTTCGCTGGGTTGTATATTGCATTATTTTAAAACGTTGCAATATTTCGTTACAAGTTTTTAAGGATCAACTGGAACTACTCTATTTGGAGTCTTTTGGATGACAGTGAATTGTGACAGTGACTTTGAAAAGTTTTCGAGGAATAGTTGTAAACATCTCAGAAAACTTTTTCAGAAGGATTCTATACAAGGAAGTGACTCAAGTTATATCAATTTAGTTTTATATATTGTGATCACATTTTGAACGCGGACGTGGTTAAGTGTTGCAGAATGTGTAACTTTGAGTGAATCGTGGCCTCCGCACGACAGGTGGGAGGGACACACACCAGACGTCTATCTTTGAACAAATGTGTTTAATTGAAACGCGAGAAACAACAATTTGTCCTTTAAACATGACATTAGCAGCGAGGTTATCTCCGCAAAGTAAGTTGTTTTATTTTAGCGGTAAATTATTGCTATGGCGATAGATTAGGTAGTGTTTACAGATTAAAAAGCTGTTTTAGTTGGGTTTATGATTTAACGAGTAAAGATATCTAGTAAAAAAATGTACAAGAAATAAGCGTTTAGCCCGCGATATTATAAATAAATAAGACAATTAAAAAAAAAAAACTTTATTTTGTGTCAAAGACAATGTCTATGAATAAAGATGAAACCAACATGACACCAAAAATTTTGTGAAAATTCGCATGTAGTGTATTGTGTTTAACAAATATTTGCATTTGTTTCTTACAGTGTTTGATTAACACAATTCACACACAGCCTTATCAGCAATATGTATCTAAAAATAATGTGATAAGAGTGCAAATATGTTTGTGTGACCAGTGATAACAGAAGAGAGGTTCATAGGAAAAATCCGTATTTACCTAATATAAAATAATAGAATAGAATAGATCCTGATTTTAAGGCACTGCAGTTGATATCAAAAAGGCCTCATCTAAGTTGTGCACTCTTGACAGAGTGGTCATGGTCATGTCTCAGTCAATCAAAAAGGTACTATAAATATTTGCATCAACATTTTTTTTATAGATGTTACAAATGTCATTTTTTTATTTTAAGATGCTCAAATTGATTTAAAAAAAAAACTACTTTTTTATTAATCATAATTTACACACACAATTAAGTATAACTAATTTAAATAATGACAAGTTCCAGTAGAATTCTAGATTCAATATTTACATACCCATACAAATTATTATTTTAATAATTATTCATAGAAAAATAAACTAATTACATTTATCAACAAAAAGTACTTATATTGATTTCCAATGTTAGTCATGATAGCTATCTATATTACCTATTTTCTTAGAAATTAATATCTTTGACATATTGTCCAACCGTGTTTTCTGTATCAGTTTCATTGTCTGCAATCAGTTCCTGATGGCTATCATGGCCATTCACCTTTTATGTTCTAATTAGTGACTAAAGATTGCACTAATGAAAGATTAATGTGTATGCATAATATTATGACATGTTATCAATGCATATGATGAGACAGAACAGGGCTTTCATTGAAGAAAATGTAGCCATTTATCTATAATCTAGTCTCCTCCTTATACTGCCAATGTATATAAAAGAATGTCTGTGTAAGACAACTTTACCCACAAGTGAGAATTTTTAAAGCTTTACAAATGTCCTAACCATAATTCTCCATCTTTCCAGATGCCTGTGTGGAAGTGGCGGTGCCGCTGAGTAGCTGGTCAACGGGAGTAGCATGCTGCCCCAACTGCAGGCATGAGCTGCGGGTGTCACTAGCCCCCAGCGCGGGAAAGTGCCATGCCTCCCCCCACACACCACCTCCCTTCACGGTCCAGCCAACATACTTGCCACACTCCCCCCTCACAGCACCGCTGTCACCTCTCATACCCACACCTTACAATGATGAGCTGAGACGACTAGCAGATACCTTGAGAGCATTAAGGCTGTCAGGCTGGTACTACGGCAGTTTGGATTGGCTGGTGTGTATTTTTCAATATAGTAGCGCCATCTCTTAGTGATAATGTGAACTAAAATTTGTTCATCATTCTATTTCCATTGCAAATTATTCAGTCATTCAATTCTAATTCTATTCTATATGTGAATTTGCGAATTAGTAGTAGTATATGTGATTCTGTATAATACTAATGTCCTCAAGTACCATATACTCAGAAATAAGTGACTATTCTAAAATTGAAGTACCTCAAAATCAAAATTTATCCTTCCCTAACAAGTAGTTAAAATTGTAATGGTAAAATATTGAGGTAATTTCTTTATCATAATTGTGGTTAGTTCTTGTTATGGTTTTCCTTATAAATAATTTATAATAGATAATGGCTCAGTCATTTACGGTATTCTATGATCGCTACTAGATTGACAGCTTTATTACAAAGTAACAATAAATTAGCATAGGTATTTTGCAATGCTATTTTTTACTTTTTTCTATTCATTTTTATGAAGTCATCTTGTTTGTTTTTTTGTTATATTTCTCAGTATTTCATTAGAGATAGACATAACAGAAGGTTGAAGTTTGGTGACCTTTGTATATACTTGTATAATCACTGTAGAATGTTGGTCAATAACTTGTATATTGCAATTAGATATGGAAATTGAGAATAATAGGTCTTTATCTAGATAACCCATTAATCCCATTTTGTAATTTTTATATTTAGATACACTAGATTATGAATTTATATGAACTGTATTTGAGTTTCTATGCCAGTAAATATTTTGTTAATTACTCCACATGTTTTATAAAATCTTTCCTTCTTTACAGGGCGCCCGAACAGTGCTGAAAGACGCAAGTGTTGGCGCTTTCGTGATCCGAGACTCTGGCGATAGGAATTTTATATTCTCACTGTCTGTACAGACTGAGCGAGGACCCACTTCGGTCAGGCTACACTACGAACAAGGTTTCTTTAGGTAAGGTAACCTTCTTTATAAATAATGTACATAGATAGGTCATAGTTGTTTTTTTTTATGTGGGAAATCATCCAATGACTTCTTTTGCTCTAGGGCGGTGCGAGAGGGCGTGTCAAACTTTTACTGACTAAAACCCATTTCTATGTCCCTCCTTTACCATACATTCCAGGACCCTGGGGTTCCCTTTCGGACAACCCATGGAGGTCATAGGTGTATGGTAGTAAAATTAAAGAACCTACATTTACAAAGACGACAAAATATCAACTTTGGTTAGATAATAATAATATTCCACAACTATCACACAACGCCGTCTAGTCCCAAGCTAAGCAGAATTTGTGTTATGGGTGCTAGACAACTGATAAACATACTTATATATTTCTAAATACATACATATATTGATAAATTACACCCAATAATAAATGGGTCTAAATACAATCCATTTAAAGTTCATAATTCCTTAACAAGTTTATTTGGAATTCAAATAAGCAAATATTAATGAATTCGGAAAATTGGAAAGTGATACTGATGAGTCAATATTCAGTGAACAATAAACCTAAACACGTAATTCTAAACGAAGTATCCGTAATTTATAATTAAATGAAACGTTTCTTTTGAAATAATGACGCAATAGCTTCTGCCCGCGACTTCACCTGCGTGAAATGTTAATAAAAAGTATCCTATGTTCTTCTCCAGGTCTTAGGCTATATTAATGTTATATTTATTTAATTATTAGCAACCCGTCTTAGCTTCACACGGGTGTTACAAATCTTTGAAATTCTCGACTTTAGTGTGTCTCAAAATTAACGCAAGATTTGAATTAAGTAAATAGAAAAGTTTTTTTTTTTGTGGGGTTGCCAACACTACTGCACAAATGGCGGCAAATTCAAATCTTGCGTTAATTTTGGGACACCCTTTAGTTTATGATTCAATAAAAAAATCACAATCTGAAGACTAAAAATTATGTTTTCTATTTAATTTAAATCTTGCGTTAATTTTGGGATCCCCTATATTATAATGTACATGTTTTATACATCTAAACCTTCCTCATGAAACACTCTGTCTATTGACATAAACCGCATGAAAATCCGTCCAGTTGTTTTTGAATATATCACGAACAGACAGACGCTGTTAATGACATAATAAGCTCTCTAATAGCTTGTATTCCATTATGTCTCCTTTCATCCTCTTTCGTCGATCGTCTCCTATCCCCCGCGCAATCTGCGCGCTTTTTTGGATGCTAAACCTGATTGTGACGTGTTCGCGGATGAATGGATGAACATCTTATCTCTATGTCCGAATGGAATATTATGAGTGTATGACTGACGTGTACTTATATCTCATTATTATTTTGTTCATATTTTGTATCAAAAACATGTCTCTAAGTAATGTAATTGACCTTTGGCAGTGTTTTATTCAGCCTAACTACTGTATCGTTACGTCATAAAGTGTGACGATGTCACGTCACAAGTTCACAGTAATTCGGTTGCGATGCTACTTGTTCTGATGTTGACTCAGCTCGCGGTTTTCCTTAATTTTATTGTCACATTTTTTATCGAAACGTTTTTTGCCAATTTGTTCTGCTTGCCGTGACGATTAGAATTAAAGCTTACGTTTTCCGTCTTCTTTGGTATCTCAACTGAAGATTTCTTGATCAAGTCACGTAAAATTGAGTTTCGTGTAGGTATGAATTGAAGTCATTGTTTGGTAGTGTTTCAGACCCCTGTTGAGACACTGGAAATAGTACAAATAATCATAATGCTTTCTTGAAATGGGAGAAGCCACTAGTTTCTGAAATACAGATACTCTTACCGAGTTCAAGAGGCTGGGTTTCTCTAATTTGTAACCCAGTGTTGTACTAATAAATCACACTTGTATATTATAAAGAACGTTTGTGTGTCTGTGTGTAGGTATATTTGTAACTTATTCACGCTCGAACGGCTGAACGGATTTGAATGAAATTTGGCACACGGGTAGACCATGACCTGGAATATCCTTGTTACCCCGGGACTATGTTCCCTTAAGACAATTTTCTACTTTCGAGCGAAGCCGCTGGCAACAGCTAGTGAAATAATAATTATTAGTTATTAATAGTTGTTTTTCTT
Organism: Mythimna impura; assembly: GCA_905147345.3. Classification (NCBI taxonomy): domain Eukaryota; kingdom Metazoa; phylum Arthropoda; class Insecta; order Lepidoptera; family Noctuidae; genus Mythimna; species Mythimna impura. Next base: position 23,705,659 of record LR990346.1, on the reverse strand, counting down.
TACAGGTTAGACTGTGACAGGCCGCTGGCGAGGTACATGCCGCGGTTCCGCTGCGTGGTGGAGCTAGTGCAACACTACGTACGAGTGGGCGCGCGCGGTGCCGCCGGCACGGTGTGGGTGGACCGCGAGGGCTGCCCGCACTCACCCGTCATGCTCAAGGCCCCCCTCCGCAAGGAGCCTCCATCCCTCCTCCACTCGGCGCGCCTCGCCGTTCACAAGGCCCTCGACTCCAACCCCCTCACGCCAAAACTATGGTGCGCCCCCAAACACAGGCTGCTTCCACTACCTTCCACGTTAATAGACTTTCTCGGAGAATATCCCTACTCGATCTAACACTCCGAAACATTTACCTAATCTTAGTAATTTATTTAGTCCAATCTGAGCGACGCCTAGTGAAGATATTAGTTATATGGATTGCGAGTGATCAGCGCTCCAACTAACTGTAGTTTGATTCCTATGATCGGGTGGCGGACAGGTCGACGTACTGAGCTGCTAGATTCCTAAGGTGGACTTCGTGTTTGCATTATCATAATATTATAATCTTATTTGTACAAATTAATATGCATTGTAATGTCTAGTACAGGTTGCTAGAAAGGGCCGGATCCTTTAAATACCGACTAACAAAATAATTTATGAATAGTTAAATTAATAATGTTAACTGTATTATTTGTAAGTATTGAATATGGGACTCAACTATGGTATTTAGTGAAATGTTTACGCAGATTATTTTTTATTAAGCCAATTACTCTGTGTCTATCTGTATATAAAGATGTTTTGAGAAAATAACACAAGACTGATTCCTTGAGCTTCAAATACGTTTTGTGTAATAATTGCCTGTTTACTGTTTTTGTTAATGTACATACTGCATCACATGCCACGTGGCGACGGCCGGTGAGCATACATACATTAATGACCCCAGCTGATATTATTATTGTAGCAAATTGTTCACTACTGCCTATTCTTGTCCATCGTCTTAAAAAGTCATCACATTATAAAATAGAGCTATATTTTTATTTATTTATTCTTGGTTAAGTTAGACTTATTCATCAACCTTATATTTATATTATTAATAATTTCTTGTTCCTACCCACATGGTTGGTGTTGACACATACCTTCACGCCGCTGTCTCGAAACACATAAAGCATAGTTGTTAAACAAAGTGCCATCAAAACGTTCATGAACCATATCGAGAATTTACTTTGTCATATTAATTCAAATGGAAGTATTTTTGAGGCTGAACATGTACATAATTCTTTTTTTTTTCTTTTTTTTTTAATCTATTTATTTCTTTATTTTAATAAGTAATGAGAAAATATGAATATATAATCGCCATTGTAAACCATGTAATGGTTTGATGTATTTTAAGTGCCTTGTTTGCGTGAAACTTAGTAGCGTTCAACAAAATTATTGTTATTTATTTTTTTGTACAAACTCCTTACACATAGTGTCTTCATCTTTTTTTCTTCCTTTCGAAGGTGTGCTCAAAGAGATTTCTGTAGGAATAACCATCACCTTTGTACCTATTTCCTTCCTACTTGTATTTATTTTAGATGTGTGTGTACATAAATTGTTAATTAAATTAAATAAATAAATTATTAAACATCTAGGAAATTCGATGTAGTCTCTAAAAGTATGGATTTATTAAGTTTCCCGCAATCAAGCGTATTAGCGTTCAGTGGAAAGTTGGCTAGTGACGTTCACTAATATAGAATAGATCATGTATGTACCTTGAATAATCTCAATTAGAGTAAGCTTAAGCTTCACACTGAATATGTTTTATTTGAAAAATATGCATTAAAACAACGTAATGAGCCTCAAAATTATTTTAAATAACTTTTAATTATTACTTGTCCGTTGTCTTCGTGTTTAATATAACCAATTGTCTTTGAATCGAAGTTATTTTTGTACCATTTTGTAAGGGGAACGCACCAACTAAATAAGTGTGACATAATAGAGAATACTTGTGTTTAAATGTTTGTAGACTAATGTATTGAAAGAACTGCAAATAATTTATATACAAAACAAAATATACATTCTGCCCATATCTTTGCATTTCATTTATGAAACACCCTGTCTGCCCTTTTCATTGGTATCCATTGTTACGAACGGTATGACGGCAAAAATATACGAAAACTGACTTTAACAGACCATTTTGCGGACAGCACAGAGGACGTGTATTCCGCTTGGGCAGAGTATTGCCACAGTATAGATATATGGAACAGTACGGAAACTACCTACAAATATTCGAAACTGCACACTCACACAAACATACGCATCGACGAGACTCCTAAGCGTTTCTCGCGGTCCTGTCAGTAGCGAATGCCGCTTAGGAGTCTCGTCGATGCGTATGTTTGTGTGAGTGAGCCGTTTCGAACATTTGTAGGTAGTTTCCGTACTGTTCCATATATCTATACTGTGGTACTGCCGTGTCCTCATGGTGATCGGCGGCGGCGACCTCGCACCGAGCCCACGGTACAGGCTCACATGGTCCGGAACGGGAGGGAATGGGATCACGCTCACGCCCCAGCCGCCGCGACAGAAGACACGTCGGGAGTTGCAGAGCAATCTCTGGCCACTGCAAGCGCGGGCTTGCAAACAACGAGCAATGGGTAGCTCGCCGTTCGGTAAAAGACCGAGCCACACTCATCGATGGTGCATACTTAGTGTTTCATGCGCGCCTGGAACAGATGTCAGCAAAATAGCAGGGCCGATGCCTGCTAGGGCCATGGAGAATTCCTGAAAAGGAAACCCGTGGTTCTAGAACGCAAAGGAACATAGGTGGGTTTTAAACAGTAAAAGTCTGACGCGCCTTCTCGCTCTTTTCTAGAGTGGGAGAAGTCAAAAGGTGATTACCCAAATCCCAAAAAAAAAAAAACAGTAGTTGAGTCAAAGAGTTATTATCATCCCAACAATCTAGGTGGCATCAAGTATGTGATAGGTACTACCAAATACTATTATATAAATACTACCTTGACGGGATTTTTTTTTATTCTCGTAACCACTTACTCAAAAACCCGCTCCAACCCCCATCGCTTTTAGGCACGCAAATTTAGTAATTTTCGCACTAGTGTGCTGTGCGGTGTGTCAATGTGCCAGTTCCCCCTGCCACAATTTGTTATATTGATCGTATCAGGCTAGGCGCTAAGCATCCGTCACGAGTCGCCGGGTACGGTATGGTAGTAAACGGGGGCTCCGTTTATTTATTTTCAACACACTCAAAAACCCGCTCCTACCCCTACCACTTTTAGGCACGCAATTACTGTTTTTCGCACTAGTGTAGAAAAATGCTGGCGCTAGCCCCCGCCACAATTTATTACATGTATCAAGCTGGTCGCCAAGCAGCCCCCTACTAGTCGCCAGGCAGCCCCCGTATAATTGTTTCTTTGTACCTAAGTGTAGGCATTGAAAAACCTCGTACCTACTCTAGTCCAGTGTTCCGCAAACTTTTTTTGTTCAAGGTACATCAAGGAAATCGGAAAATTATGGAGGTACACTATAAATGAAAAATATTTTTTCACAGGTTAATCAACCAAATAAAAATGAATTTCTGAAAATTCCAACAGTTCTTTCTGCTCGTAAATCGGTAAATGTCAAAAAGGAATGCCCTCGGAAAATAAATTCCGAACTCAATCTAAAGGTGGATAGATCTACATTTTTCTTCCATCTGTTTATGAACTTTATAACAGTATTTTTCTGAGGCTCATCAACACCAACTAACGGCTACACCAGTATGCTGCGGCACACACTTTGCGGAACACTGCTCTAGTCTACTCTACTACCACTCTAAAGAATACACTATTATTTTTCGATTCCGATGCCGTCGATGGCCTCTTCCCTGATACGAATGCCCTAGGCTGTTTCCTGATTTCCTATATCAGAGCTATCCAAAGCACGACCTGCGGCTAATATATAGGGTGACTGGGAATTAGTGTAGGCTATTCTATTTCTTATTCTGTGGTGTACCTAGGCACGATACTTAAACACGTGATTGTGCTCATGATATCAAACAATTTTTATTATGGGAGCAAAGCCGAAATCGCGAAAAAATATCAGCTGTTCAGTACATTAGGAAAACATAAATGTACTGAACAGCTGATTTTTTTTCGCGATTTCAGGTTTGTTCCCATAGTAAAAGTGGTTGGTTATCATGAGCACAATCACGTGTTTAAGTATCGTACACTAATTACCAGTCACCCTGTATATTCGGCCCGCGGTACGTTCAAACCTGCTACAGCCCTGCCCTAAATGATAAATTCTTCATTGCCGTGTTATTAATCAGAGCCGACCCCACTGTCTAAAACTACGGCAATGAAGAACTTTTTTTTTACGCTGGATAGGGTCCGGTTGACCACTAGGTATCTCACATATTGGAAAATGACGATGTGGTAGATGGAGCACGCTTGCATTTTTATGCAATCTATTCACTCTTGAAGTCTTGACTAAATGATCCTTAGGTTGTTGATAAACTAAAAAGGCAACTAGCAAGGAAGTTCATATGCATATAAAGATAACAATGTTTGACTTACCTAAGCATAAGTAATAAGTGTCTGATGGCGCCGGGAGACACGTTCCAAGTGAATTAGGCCGAGGACATTTGGCTAGTCGCGGAGATATCCGCTAGACTGCTAGAGAAAGGTGCTGACTACGTAATTATTGTAATTAAATGGTGGCTAAGGTTGGGCCATATAAATCAAGGGCGCAGTAAGAGTACGAAGGAATACCGGGGTGTTTTCAGTCAGTAAGAGCCAAATTCTTTTGTATAGAGTGGCTATAAGCGAATGGATCTTTTGCGGACCTCCACCTCATAAAGGAACATAATTACTCCAGAACTGCTAGGTGGGTACGTGGGCAGTAGAGTTATTTCGGTGTTCACAACGGAATAGGATGTTGTGTTGTGTCAGTTATGTATTATTCTGGTTGAAAAATATTTCTAAAACTAACATACGATTGAGTCTGTTGCTGTTTACATTGTACAAAGAATTATTTGTTAGTTTGTTAGAAAATATCTACATCACGAGATAATAAATAAAACGTGCCCTATTTTTGGTTGCTCGACTGAAAGAAACGGAACGAACGACGAGAAATGTCAAATTGTCAAACGAAACCTGTGAACGAAACGAACGAAACGTAAAAGCGCAAAAGTGGTTTTGGGTTATTGTTTATTGATTGAAATTGTGTGCTCTTATTTATTCACTAAAAGTTATCAATAAGAAGAAATACAATGTGAAATGTAATAATTCTGGACCTACGTCATGTCGGCTAATGGGAATGGCGGGTTTTATGCACCGCTGAAACAAATCCTATCCGACTCAGAATCAGAGGACGATAAGCTTGAAAATGCTATGCATATCAAAGCTACGGACAGTTGCAACAACCTGGACTTCAACAGTGGCTTACAGTCGTCTAAAAACTACAGCATAAGTGACATGGATGAGTTTAACACCAACGTTAATACCGTGGAAAGCACAATGGATAACGTAAGCTTTTTGCAGTCGGACATATCCACGAAGATGTCATTTCCGCGCCGGTGCGCCTTCATCGCATCAATACTCATGTGCATATTCACCGTGGTGATATTCCTGTGGGGTATTCCTTGTTCAGAAGTGGGCAGTTGCGCCGCTAACGAATGGCAGGACAGAACGACCAGCTGGGAACTGCCATACAACGAAATGGAACTGTCAGGAGCCGTGCAAGTCGTCGACGGCGCTATACCTAACACAAAGAACCTGATATTCATATATCGCGGCAATCACATGCGACTGGAACCTAAAAGCAGCAGTGATAATGTGAATGGTGTAGTCCTTATTGTTGGTAATTCTGGAAAAGTCGGCTGGTTCACCAGGGAGAGTAGAATACCTACTGATATCAACTGTCATTTACTTGATGTCAATAGGGATAAGCAGAAGGACTGCATAGTGTCAGGTACAGAGGGACTACTGGCAGCCTTAGACTCTGTGTCTGGAACATATTACTGGCATATACACAAGCAAGGCAAAGACTTGAACAAAGTAGTAGCCATAGATTTTCCTGTCATGGTAAAAGACATGAATGATGATAAAGTAAATGACTTACTGACAGTTGCCACTGTTTATCCCAGCACAAATCACAACTCTCTTCTGATGATATCTGGGGCAACAGGGATTATTATGGCAGAACCAATACCCATAGATGATTGTCTGTCTGTAAAACTTCTGGCAGAGATGGACACAGTCACATACATTTGTAAGAATGGCACAACTGAAGCTGTGAGACTCATATCATTTACAGTATTGAAGAAAATGTTGAAAAAGGATCTACCTATCAATCATAATCAGCCTCCACCAACAGTCCTGAAAAGAATCAATGTCAGCATGAAAAAGAACATTGGGAACACTATAGAAACATTTACAAACGGTCCAGGAAAATTGAAGGTTGAAAATTCAGGGGAATGTCCAAACTCTTGCAGAGTCTATCTGAAACTGATGTTGGAAAGAAATGGCACAACAAACGTCAGCTGGGAGTACACTGCCAACAATGTTTATGCTATGCGGCCCAGCTCTTTTGCCTTTGCAAACTCCATACGAGGGTTTGTGTTAAAATTATGACAGTGGAACAGTGCACACCTTGCAAAGGGTGCACTTAAAATTGACGAAGTTAGATACAATGTTCAAAATCAGAGTCCAAAGAACATTAATGACATGTTCTATCGGTCCACCATAGATGTTGCTTCAATATCGGCTTTCATAAAGTATACAAACTTTACAGTTCATGATATTTCGGAGAGGATAGTCCTGGTGTTATTTGACAAGTTGCAGACACACAATGTGAACATAAGTCAGACAGATATTGTGCAGATATGTGTGCGAGGGCCCATCGAGAGTAAGACACCACTGCCACTCTGCCAACCTGATTTAGAATACCAGGAGAAATCTTTGATGATAGCAGACTTGGATGGAGATCAATCCCATGAACTAATATCATACTACAGTACCTTTGTGGCTCCTGAGTATACGCCAAAGACATCTAATCCCTATGACAACTGGAGCCTAACGTCCTTAGTGCGGGTAATTCGCTTAGAATCAGAATTACCTAAACTATTCATTACTGATGTTTAATGTTTCATTATAACCATATAATCATCTTGCTTTACAATGTATTCTGCTGATATTATTATACAGTTTCAATTTGCCAATATATGTAATGCCAGTTTGCTGTACATGTAGCTTGGCAGCTAACAATAAGGTGTCTAGTCATTCATCTTGTATTTATATCCATTATAGTATTATCAAAGGAATTTATCCAGGTTTTTTCTGGCTCATACTATAATCAAATACAAATCAACTTTAACTGGAACTCATTAGTTGGCCCAAAAAATTATTAAAAAATCTGAATTCAAAATTTATGTTTGAGAGTTTTTTAAATCAGATTATTTGGGTTTTCCTTCATTAATTTTCATGTTCACAATTAATATTCATGTAGTTTTACAATCGTTTTCGCCTGGAGTGTTCAATGTTTATTATTAATTAGAATCATACAATATGAACTATAGCAACTAAGTATTTCATGTACTATTGATATTTATTACTAGTCATATAAGAATTAGGTAGTTATCATTATGACTGTATACCAAATAATAATGTTTATCGATCTGTTTAATAAACCTACTTATTACAAGTTTTTAAGGAGCCCCCTTGTGGTATAGTGTCATCTAAGATTCATAAGGCAAAATAGTGAGATCATATCGCACCCTTGAAACAAAAGTGGCGCTTAAACCCTTTATTAAGGGCCTTTTTATTGTCATGCGTATTTGCGCCCGAGCGCAGGCCAGGCAAGCATGCGTGCTGCCCGCAACATATCGTATCATACATGTTTTTATTATCATGCGCGCCACACGCACGCGGATCGCGGGTGGCTCGCACGGATGCGTTCCGCCCGTGTGCGTGTGGCGAACCTTGACAGTCAGTGTTGTTTTTACTGTCGAGCGGGTCGCACGCAGGTTGTACCTATGATCAGGTTGTTCAACACGAGTTCTCTTCCTGGCAACACGCACAATACTGTGGCGGCGTGGCGAAAATAATGCTCTGCGTGCGGCCCACAGCAAGCATGCGTGCCTGGCCTGCACGCGGGCGCAAACACGCATGACAATAAAAATGCCCTAACCGCCCGCGTCGGACGAGTGTTTTCGTGTCCTATTCGCCAGGGCCGTGTGTTTGCGACTGGGTACTCCATCTTGTTTACGTGTCGGGTATTTGGTCGTGGATGTGTGACCCTGGCAGAATAAACGAGGGTTGTTAATTTTTAGTCCAACGTCAAAGGTTGATATTCCACAGTAATTGATTCGCAACTTTTTATCAAGTAAATCATAAATTGAAAACTTATAACATTCTTCTGAAAAATCACCTCATTGCTAATAGTTTCACTTTTGTTTTAATGGTGCAATATGTTCAGGGGCTGATTTCGAAGATTGACGTTATCAGGAATGTGTTAGTAAAATTGCAAGGCCTATTTTGAGAAAGCCTGCTTTCTGGTACCTTTAGATCAGGATTTTAAGTTGCTTATAAATGGTGTTATTTTTTGCCTCCAAAACCAAGGGCGAATGAACTCTATCAACCGTCTATATAAAGGTACACATAGAATCTCAATCTGATCTGGTTATATAGCACATCAAACTGCTTGTCCACTGTGGTGTTTGCTTCACTGGATGTCTGTACCTACTATTTCAGTTGTAATAGAAAATAATATGCGGAGAGAAGTGCCTTAATGTGGGGGCTATGGAGTGGTTCTTTTGCGTCGATTTGTTGAAATAAAACTCTTTGTTCAAGTATTCTGCATTTTTCTTAAAACCTCAACCCATTTTGATAGATCTTTAGAACATAGATAGGACCCTCATCAAAAAGAAAACGTCTTGTGTAATCGATAAAGCTTTATTTCAAATTATACAACCTTCGCATAAGAATTCTCTAGATACAGGGTTGCGAGGAAAACTTCATTGTATAACTGGCGGAGTTACGTCTGACTATTTAAAATGGTTTTCCATCAAAGATCTTGGTTTCCGATAGTTTATAAATTATATTATAAATTATGTTTGGCCTAAAAGAAAGCCTTACAAGCAGGGCTCTATCCAGGGGGTGGCGAGCCGGACAAATGCCTAGAGAGAAAATTTAGGGTAGTTAGCGACTGCAAAATAATAAAATTTATGAATTATTTAATTAATGGATGCATGAAAAAAGTCAAAACAGTAAGTACCTACATGAAATTTTGATCAATTTTACATTTTAGAACTGGCAGCTCTTTTTCAACCCGTCGGAAAATGTAACTTATTCGAAGTGGAGGAACCAAATCAAGATCGCTTCGCTCGCTCTCTCATACTATTGGTTCATAAGGTGAGACCAAAATTGAATATCTGGAAACCGCTGTACACTGTTATCACTTTCGTCCGCATTCGTCAAAAAAATATCCGATCCGACCTATAAAAATGTACATTCTTTATTCCAGAGAAACTTGCATCCTTGTAAGGATCATTTTAAAGGGTGGAAGATGTTATTTTTGGCAGAAGCGGTTCGAATAGCCGAATAGGTATATTGAGCCCTGCTCACACAGTCACACCTAATGGAGAAATGGATAATTTCAACAGTTTTTGAACGCTAACCCTGAATCTAGTGCATACTTTCGAAACAAACAACGAATCATTTTTAACTTGACCTTTTTACACACTTAAAAATACAGATTCAACTTATTCAATTAATATCACTATAAGTAATAGGAATCATTTCAACAATAAACTAAAAATGAATTAAAAAGAAAAAATTATATTCTTTCATAAAGGACACGTATAACATATTGCTTAAAGTATTGGCAGGTGTCATAGGCAGTGGTGCTAGGTACACGATAAATATACGTGTCGTGTTAGTCCACATTGTGCTATGTTTTTAGTTGACATACGAAAAGTAACAACGTGATGATAAGACCGCTATTACAGCCGAAAGTAAAAAATATAGTATGAGCTTATTATGATTCGACATGCATATTTTGTAGCTATTTAGGTATGTATAATATAGTAACAAGTTTGATCGTAAGCATTTTAAATGCGGAATGTTGTGAGCACAAAAAAAAAAAAAAACGCTGAACAACAAAAATCTAGATGCCAAATACACCTACTTTATAGCATTTTGTCGAGAGAATCATTATAATGTTAAATACATGTTAAGTATTTAAATATTAATACAATAAAATAAAACAATTGTTCTACTATCAGTCAAAAAATGTGAGAAGATGCTTTTGGTGGCAAATTCTTTAATTTATACAATATTAAATAGCTTTGCGAAAGAATTCAAAGCATCGTTAATCATTTGAGCACATAGTGCCTAAAAAGGGCATTTGTCATGTCATTTTGTGCCCAAATTAATATTAGAATTAAATATACAGCAACCAATTAAATTAATTAGCGTAACTTCGCGTAGTGAATCGATTTCTAATGACGATAAAACGTAAAATAACTCTCTAAACAAAAGATTTTAAATAACTACATTAACAGTAGTCTTTATTAGATCCCTGTATGTAGTAGTTACTGAAACAAAAAGGTTTGTTTATTATTTTATTTTCACAATAAGATATCGATACCGACCACATCTGCGGGGTTTCGCTCGCTAATTTAATTTGACCTTGAAGTATAAACATCTGAACCATTGACCTATTACTATTTATCGACCGACATGTCAAAAATGCTAGTATTGTGAAAATTACTTTAGTAAAGTGAGATATTTTCAGTAAGAACTAAGTAAAATCATTTAAAAGTAGGCAACACTTGAGTAAGAAATATCTATTCCATTTTTTTTTTTTATTAAATGTAAAAACAAATCACCGAACCGATCAACAACAAAAATTAAAACTTGGAATACCATGAGCGATACAAATATTTAGAACAAAATAAAAAATTCTATGGAGTAGCCATGATATTTTTTACGAACTTTTCAATAATTTACAATGTTTGTTCAAATTTTGCAAATGAATTTTAAAACAATTACCCCTAAAAAAAACCCAATATGGGCAGACTCCTGAACACGGCGGTTATTATGTAGTTATTTTTTATGCACCCAACGATATGGGTATCAATTAAAAAGGTTTGTTGAAGAACATACAAAAAAAAACTAAGTCACAAAAATTCAATATGGCAGACAATTAAAATAATCTTTTTTTATATTATGTATAGGCTCGCGTTTGACCACTATCTCACCTGATGGTAAGCGATGATTGAGTTGCCGACGATGGAGCACGCTTGCCTAGGAATCTTATTTTTAAAAATCTCGTTTCTGTTTCCTTATGACGATTCGGTTTGAATTAGGATGCTGGTTTTTTATTAAATCTAGATACATGTAAGTTAAAGAATTTTCTTTTTCGTGAATTTTGTTCTAGATCCGCCGTCCATTTAGTAGTAGGTCAATGGTTTTAACAATCACAATCATTGTTTTATATTCGAGATAGCTAATTACAAGTCAAAAATATATACGTACATCTAATATTAAGCCTAATGTATGTCGTGTTAGACACAAGCTCATAGAAAGTCAATAGTATCACATCTTTTCTCAGCACCACATCTCATTTCGGTATTAATCTCACTACTTGTTCGATGTACAGGCTAAACTGTACCTTTAGTGCGAGATATTTAACATACTCGACTGCATTAATTAAGTTAACAACTGTAAGCGCCGTCTGGTGATTTGTGATACTAAAGGGGTGACTAGATGGTTGCAAACCAACGTTCCAACCAAGGTGACCTTGCTAGTTTCAACCCGTATGACCTTCAACGCCCCTGGTTGGGAGGCGCGTTTTCCCAACCACCGAACGTGTTGGCGCGTGGTTAACATACATGTAGCTGCAACACAAACCAAACACATAAACCAAGGTCACCTTGGTTGGAACGCAGTTTGCAGCCGTCTGGTCACCCCATATCGGAAAACCTTTTCGAAGTGAATACTTCATTAGGCGAACCGGGGCCTTACCATGAAGCGTTAAAATGTCAGGCGTGAGAGCGTGAAAACAGGATGGAGCTATACATCATATATACATTATTTTTAGTATATGGGAAACCTGAATTATAGTTTGTTCAGAATCAGTAACTGAATCGATTCCAATAATTTTGACACCATGTTATATTTCTTCCCAAAAATATTTAAAAAAGTCAGAAGTTGGACACCACCGACACCAAGTACAACACAGGTCACGGCAGGTCATGCGGACATTAAGTGTCAGAGCACAGCTGGATGCGGGAGCAAAACAACCCCTCAGTCACCTGGATGGCCCGGTGACTATGTATTTGTGTGGTCAAAGCTTATAACTTTGTGATTATTCATGATACAGTTATGAGATTTTGTACACATAGATTAGATTCTTTACATATAAATACTAGACACGTGTTTCGGGTTTCGCATATACTAAATCTAATGTTATATAGCTCCATCCCTTTAACAGTTCAGTTTACGTCGTTAAATGAGTCTCTGAGCACTTTATTTTGTGGGTACCTATTGAATGAGAATGAGCCGTCACGCTCGGCTATGTAACGTTCGTTCGGGTAAAGTCGGCCGACACGAACCGACCTTACCCGAACAAACGTATTACTAACCTCGATTATGATTTTGTATTAAACTCGCCTTGATGAAGTGTTCACTTCTGTAGTGCGTAAGTGAAAGCTACGGGCCCATGGCTCACTAGATGGCGCAGAACTCAACATTTTTAGTCTATGGAAGCATTATTAAGTCTAAGCATTATTAAGAGAACAGTGGTAGCCGAGTGGTAACGGCCCCCACTTACGGAGTTGTAGGTCGCGGGTTCAAACCCAGCCAGGCGCATTACTTTTTGTAATTTATTTCATCACCACTGCTCTCAAAACGGTGAAGGAAAACATCGTGAGGAAACCGGCATGTCCTAGAACCAGAAATTCGAAGACATGTGACATCCACCAACCAGCACTGGGCCCGCGTGGGGGATTACGGCCCATTCCCTTTCCTAGAAAGGAGGCCTGAGTCCCAACAGTGGGAACATTATAAGGCCGACTATGCTATGCTATTAATGGAAAAGGTTTATTTATCTTAGTCAAATTATAACCTTGGCTCGTAGCTTTCACCTAAACACACATCGTTTTTTTATTTTCACAGGATTTGACATAAGCGAAGGTTTATGTTAATGCGATTGAGTATAAAAACTCGCACAAAGTCCTCTGAAATACAATTCACTAGAAATCTTTTTGGGGTTAAACTATGAATAATAAATATGATCAACTTTTACTATGTTACCAACTCTAAAACTCAGGAAAAAATCAACGTCTTTTTCTAAATTTTCTCGAGTTCTTACTGACAGGAGTGACAGGCAGATTTTTAACTCGTATTTCGGAGTTGATGCCAAGGTAAAACTTGTAGCAGAAATTGCGAGATTTTTCGAAAGAGTGAATGCCTGGCCATGTTACCAGAGCGTGATCGCGGCGCAACGCCCGTCTGCGTAACGTTAACGTGTCGTTCAGATAAACGGTGCCGCGTCGTAACCGAGACACTCGAGTAGTTCAGGCGCTGCGTCGACAACAATTTCGCGATCAGTCTTCTACCGAAGGGATTCGCGGCGTTACCTTATCATGTATTCGCTTAACATAGTTTGGCCCTGCGTTCATAAATAACCAGAGTAGAGTCGCTACTCTAACCGCGTTAACCGTTCAAAAATGCTTCGAGTTGCAAACCGGGGTCGTTCTTTTATAACTAGAGTAGCTACCCTAGAGTTAACCCAACTAACTCTTAACTCCGAGCAGGGTAGGTTGGTGTAAGCGACCATAAATGACACTTGCTTGGCATTGACAGTTCACGTTAAAAAAAGCGAGCGTAGAGTATCTACCCTGTTGACGTCATTAGAGTTAACTCTAACCTCATTTTTTAAACGCAGGGCTGCAGACTTATACAAATTACTTTTCGGGAAGCGTTCCCGCCAAACGCTAAGTACAAAATGTATGGCAATGATATTACCTACGGAGAAGTCAAGTGACAAGTGGTGTGACAGGTACTGCTCGATTACACCGTTTGCCTACCGCGTCGTTCCAAGTTAACAACACTGCACCGTTATGTGGCCAGGCTCTTGGCTCTTACCGCGGCCTCGGATTGCAAAGGGTAACTGCTGGAACACGGATGGGGTTTAATCAGTAAAAATCTGACACTGCCTCTCGCTCTACACTGGGCATGAGGAGTTTTTGATGAATACACACCTAAAAAAAAGGATAATTGTAAAACTTGTTCATAAGTACGGCGTGACAATGAAATAAGTCATACTTAACTTGAAAAGTTAGTTTTCTTTATAAACCTATTTCTTATATTATAAAGATAGTGTAGTAAATCCCACATAAAGTTAACACCATATTTATTATGCAACAATAGATGCAAACTAAATTTATGTATATAAATCAAGACCTTTAATTGAAAAAGAATATTAATTCTTTAAATAATTTATGCATTGATTAATTGTTTTCTTAACATTGAGAATATAATATGAACATTTTAGCCTGTAAATGCATATGTGCCTGACATATCTACGTCTAAATAAAATGTGCTTTGCCTAAAACAATGCAAAAAAAAAACTTACGAAAATTTCAATTTCGCGGACTTCTCTGGCGCTTTCACCTTGAACAAGGTTTACATAGGACTAGTACACTGAGCGCTAGTTGTTTTTACGTTAACGCGATCAAAACGTTTGGCTCTCTGATTGGTTAAGAGCTTGGAGCGGGCCAATCGGAGAGCCGAACGTCATAAACGTGTCGATCGCGTTAACGTGAAACCAGTACCCTTACCATGAGTTACTATCGAAAAACTACACCATCTTACCGTAGTCGATATCGAATAAACGTGCATCGAATAGATTACAAATTAAACTCGTACCATGAGTCAAACGGATTCGCTAGCGACAACTTGATAGTACAGTACGGCCGACGTATCTTGGCGAGCCCGAACTTTGCGCAGAAGGCTGCGCACGAACGTTAGGAACAAAATGGTGGCATGAGGCGACGTGCGCGGGGCGGAGGTCTAGGCTAGAGATTGACTCTATGTAAACACAATCGACCCTTTATTCAATCGAATATCGCAATCGATTTGGAATTTAATAACAAAAAAAAAAAAACTAACAAAAGGGTTTGTTTCTTTAACTCATAAGTTAGTTTTTGTAGCTATCTGTCTCAAAGTGTTTTAATATTTATTTTATTTTTTATTTGTACTTGGTCCCTAAAAAATAATGTCAATAACAGTTTTTTTTACGAGAGTGTAAATGCGCTTAAGTTTGCAGAGCCTAGATCAGGCTCGCCAAATTACGTCGGCCGTACTATATAAACGGTGTTGAGTGTTTACGTTGGTACAAAAAACGCATCGTATCTAACTTCACACTTAAGTTTGCTCTCTTTCTAGCTACAGTAAAAGACACAGTAAGGCAGATAGACCTAAAAACCCTACCAATTTGAAACACCAATTCTATATAACCCGGCCTATTGGAAATGTAATATTGTAGTTAAACAAAAAAATTTATGGTTCAGTGTTGTTGTGTTTGTGAATTCTTGAATGGGAAAAATGGAGAGATTTGCAAGTAATACATAAAATAACAACGCGCATACTGAAAAGTAGTATTTCTATTATGAAGTGCATGTATAAAAGTAAGTTATTATAACATACTTATTTCTAATTTACCTTCGATTGAAGTGTTACTCTTTGCGTAAATTTCAAATCTGTATAAACACTTAGCAGACCACAAAAATACTCGAAAACCCCTTTATTGAGCCTATATTCTTTGATGAAATTATTTTAACTAATATGTTCAAGTGCCTTTCGTACAGTCGCTTGGAAATTTCCTTTGACGCGTCGTTCGTGTTCATATGCAGCCGTACCTAACATTTAATCTACGTTAAATAAGTTTTACCGGACATATTTATGCACAAATAAATAAAATATTGTTTTACACGACACGCTTTACAACATTTTCACCCTTCGATATGCTAGTGAGTTACTTTACTACTGTAGTAAACGGTTTGCTTCGATAGCACGTGTCAAATTTGTTACTCATGGTACCGATTCTCTATAGGAAACTACTAAAAACTTTAGTCGCTAGCGAGTTCTTATTCGATAGGTTTTGTACTTGATGACTCATACTACCGATTTTGGTTCTGCAAGTGACCGCTAGAGGCGCTGCAAAATTTGCCGTACAAAATATTTACGGCGTCGATATCGAGTAGCGACGAATACTATTGTTTTAAACTCATGGTAGAGGTACAGCTCGCACTAGGCACTCTGTACCTCTCGAGATACACGGCGGTAACATTACTTTTGCTTTTCGATGTTAAGTACGATTTATCACGCGGTACTAGTAATGCCTAACTAAAAATAATTTCTGTGTGAAATATTACTACGATTTTTCGTAGACAATAAAATATTTTCCTGTGCCATAATTTTCTATGGCACAACAATCTTCTTAGTGACGGCAGAGTCGTTGACGATGGTGTAATCAGTCAGCTCCACCATGTCGTTAGCTGCTAACTGCTCGGCTATGCTGTACCCGTCCTCGTCGAACAGTTCCACAGTTATTTCGTCGTAGTCTCGGGCACTGAAAATAAAGATAACTTATTTTATAACTGACTTATAAATATAACATATTGACCTACAGCTTGCATGTAGCATGTGGCATGTAGCAAGCTGTTGGTCAAATAAAAATCACGAAATTTCGTTGAATTGTAATTTTTTGTAGAATCAAAATGAATAATAAGCAAATGAAAGATCGGTCCATAAACAAAACAGTTATGCCCGAATTGATAATTCCAGTATCATGGACTTAAAATATAATTGGTCAAATGAGGGTCTACCAGTGTGAAATTTACACATCTGTAGTACTCCTTCGAAGGGTACTGGCGTGATGTTATGTCATAAAATGGTGTTAACAATAAACAGACATGCGAATGCAGCAATCCTGGATTATTTGTCATCATTTATTGTGTTCATGTCATGATCTATCTCCGAAGTTCTTCGTCAGATCTTTATCAAACTTAAATGGGACCACCTGGCAAACTCTTCGACACCAATACGTCGATCATCGTCGTTCAATCGTCAAAATCGGTTTACATTATATATTTATTTGCGAAGATATCGTTGAAAAGGGTAAAAAAAGAAAAGTTTGACTTAATATTAATGGTTTAATTGTTTACCCCAGTATGAATACGCCTTTACTTTACAGTTGCCGCTGATGACGTCATTATTTTCTTAACGTGAATAGACTATAATTCTCATGCGGATATTTTCATTTCAGATCCGATCACGCGAGGAATTTCGAATCATCATGGCCCTTTCGGTGACTTTAAGGTTTCTGACAAGGCTCAAATTCACCTTAACCCAAGGCAGATAGTAGATGGGATTGAACAGTTCTGGAGTGGCGACCACGTACCGGAAGATGCAGAGTTGGTGAACCTCTTACAAGGTGGATTGACGACTTGAGAGTGAGGGTCGCGGGAAACTGATCCATCAGTTTCCGAGCGAGACGCACAGGACCAGTCATCTTGGCGACACTTGGGGGAAGCCTATGTCCAGCAGTGGACGACTTTCTGCTTAGATGATGATGAATCTATTGATTGCTAAATTAAACAGAGTTGTACTCACATAACATGAGCATCGAGCGTCTTGTCCTGCACCATGTCGGTGAGCGCCCGCTTGGCTTGTGCCCACTGCTGCGACAGGTGCGAGCGCGCGCGCACGCCGGCCAGCACGCAGCGGATGGCTTGCATCGGTAGCGACGGTTGTACTCACATAACATGAGCATCGAGCGTCTTGTCCTGCACCATGTCGGTGAGCGCCCGCTTGGCTTGTGCCCACTGCTGCGACAGGTGCGAGCGCGCGCGCACGCCGGCCAGCACGCAGCGGATGGCTTGCATCGGTAGCGACAGTTGTACTCACATAACATGAGCATCGAGCGTCTTGTCCTGCACCATGTCGGTGAGCGCCCGCTTGGCTTGTGCCCACTGCTGCGACAGGTGCGAGCGCGCGCGCACGCCGGCCAGCACGCAGCGGATGGCTTGCATCGGTAGCGACAGTTGTACTCACATAACATGAGCATCGAGCGTCTTGTCCTGCACCATGTCGGTGAGCGCCCGCTTGGCTTGTGCCCACTGCTGCGACAGGTGCGAGCGCGCGCGCACGCCGGCCAGCACGCAGCGGATGGCTTGCATCGGTAGCGACAGTTGTACTCACATAACATGAGCATCGAGCGTCTTGTCCTGCACCATGTCGGTGAGCGCCCGCTTGGCTTGTGCCCACTGCTGCGACAGGTGCGAGCGCGCGCGCACGCCGGCCAGCACGCAGCGGATGGCTTGCATCGGTAGCGACAGTTGTACTCACATAACATGAGCATCGAGCGTCTTGTCCTGCACCATGTCGGTGAGCGCCCGCTTGGCTTGTGCCCACTGCTGCGACAGGTGCGAGCGCGCGCGCACGCCGGCCAGCACGCAGCGGATGGCTTGCATCGGTAGCGACAGTTGTACTCACATAACATGAGCATCGAGCGTCTTGTCCTGCACCATGTCGGTGAGCGCCCGCTTGGCTTGTGCCCACTGCTGCGACAGGTGCGAGCGCGCGCGCACGCCGGCCAGCACGCAGCGGATGGCTTGCATCGGTAGCGACAGTTGTACTCACATAACATGAGCATCGAGCGTCTTGTCCTGCACCATGTCGGTGAGCGCCCGCTTGGCTTGTGCCCACTGCTGCGACAGGTGCGAGCGCGCGCGCACGCCGGCCAGCACGCAGCGGATGGCTTGCATCGGTAGCGACAGTTGTACTCACATAACATGAGCATCGAGCGTCTTGTCCTGCACCATGTCGGTGAGCGCCCGCTTGGCTTGTGCCCACTGCTGCGACAGGTGCGAGCGCGCGCGCACGCCGGCCAGCACGCAGCGGATGGCTTGCATCGGTAGCGACAGTTGTACTCACATAACATGAGCATCGAGCGTCTTGTCCTGCACCATGTCGGTGAGCGCCCGCTTGGCTTGTGCCCACTGCTGCGACAGGTGCGAGCGCGCGCGCACGCCGGCCAGCACGCAGCGGATGGCTTGCATCGGTAGCGACAGTTGTACTCACATAACATGAGCATCGAGCGTCTTGTCCTGCACCATGTCGGTGAGCGCCCGCTTGGCTTGTGCCCACTGCTGCGACAGGTGCGAGCGCGCGCGCACGCCGGCCAGCACGCAGCGGATGGCTTGCATCGGTAGCGACAGTTGTACTCACATAACATGAGCATCGAGCGTCTTGTCCTGCACCATGTCGGTGAGCGCCCGCTTGGCTTGTGCCCACTGCTGCGACAGGTGCGAGCGCGCGCGCACGCCGGCCAGCACGCAGCGGATGGCTTGCATCGGTAGCGACAGTTGACGCGGCTCCAGGATGCGCAGCTGGTCTTCTTTCACCCACAGGACTGTACCGTAGTCCATATACATCACCTGGTTAACAAAAGAAAATAAAATGAAATCGAAAAATGTATTTTCAAATGTTTTTATTTTTTAAATGTTGCCCCACACTAGGAATTATTCTTGTACGGTGAGTGCGTTCACGTATATGTAAAATCAGATACACAAGAAACCCAGGCCCGGAACAATTATCTAAAGGCCATACAAATATTTGTTCCGTGCTGAAATCGAAGCGAACGTGCGTAAAAGAGATCATTGGCAATGATGCACTCGTTGAGTCGAGGCTTCAAAGTCTTGAGGATCGACGCCGAGTTGCTAGCCTGTCGGTTTTCTACCGGTTGCATTTCGGGGAGTGTGCGTCGGAATTGCATAACCTAATTCCGCCTAGCCCGTTCCATCATCGGACCACCAGGCGTACGGCAATGCGCCACCGGTACATGGTGGACATCCCACCTATACGCACGAAACGTTTTGGGAACACATTCATATTGCGTACAGCTAAGGAGTGGAATTCATTGCCGGAATCTGTTTTTTCCTGATGGCTACAACCCGGGAATCTTTAAGTCAAGAGTGAATAGGTTACTTCTAGGTAAGCGCGCTCCATCGTCGACCGCATCGTCGCTTTCCATCAGGTGAGATAGCGGTCAAGCGCGAACCTATCAAGAATAAAAAAAAAAAATCACTGACAGATCTGTCAGTGATTTTTTTTAAATTATTATTGATAGGCTCGCGTTTGACCACTATTTTACCTGATGGTAAGCAGTGATATGGCTAACGTTGGAGAACGATTGTCTTAAAAACCCTTAGACTGTAGTTACTAAGGGGATGCAACTCGACATACATTTTCACTGTTTTTCATACAACCGCTCTTACGCGATTATGACGATTTTTCATTAGATATTTTGGAAACACAGTATCTTGTGGATATTATCTAGGCTTTTATTGAAATCAATTTACAAATTTGTGTAAAACTAATCCAGTAAAGACCTCTGAAAATCTGCTATTTTGCATGAACTTTGACACTTCATAATTTACTCAAAAATTAAAAATGTCCAAAAAGTATAACAATAGAAGCCTTGCAAATTTAATCAAGATTCTGAATGACGACAATTATTTTCAAAAACTTTTAAGGGTTTAAAAAAAACCACGTATTTCCTGGAACAAGTTTTGTAAAATATTTGAGTAAATCACGGAAAAATTACCGAATGCTAACAGTTTTCCGGTGTTATCTCTTTTTTCATTAAACATCGCGTTGGATTGCGTTAGATGAAGCAATAAGCTTTTGGACCCTGCTCGATGTTGACGATAGGCAAGTGGAAAAGGAGCCTCTTAAGAAACAGACTGCAGCAAGGAATTCCACTCCATAGCCGTTTTATAAGAGGGGTAATGTAAGCATAAAAAGCCAAATTACCTCAACACTCTGATCCGCCCTTGTGACGGACAGTACTCGAGCGCGATACCAGTTGTTATCAGGAGGATACAGCGCCGCCACAAACTCGCCTGGCGCCGGAGTTATCTGACAAATAAATACACTTTATTTATCAACCTTCATATCATAGCATAAGCATAACATATTCAGCTTTATATTGTTCTCACTACTGGGACTCAGGTCTCCTCTTTATAAGATCGATTGGGTCATAATCCACCACGCAGGCCCAGTGCGGATTGGTGAATGTAGCATGTCTTCGAATTTTTGGTCCTAGGACACATGTTGATTTTCCGGTAATGAAATAACAATTTCCTTTGAAAAACTCATCGAAAAAGCTTTAAAATTTAAAAAAATGTCTTCGATATGGGATTTGGTACATGTAGAATCCTGGAGGAACGCTGGCCTGATGCTGCGTAAGCGAGTGTACGTGACCCACCACCACACCGCACCACTCCTTTGATGACTACCACTCCACTGCGCACATGATGTTAGAAAATAGTAGATTCTGAACTAATTGGTGTAATTGCTGCAAGGCGTTCCGATGTGAGAATAAACAAATAAATAAATAAACAAACAATCTGCAGCTCTGGCAAGCATCGGCCCTAACTTGCCCCGCCAATTTTGCTGACTTATCTTAGGGCGCGCATGGAACACAACGCGCCGTCGCCGTCGTCCCGGGCTTGGTCGGACGGCGAGCTACCCATTACTCGCCGTCCAAAGCCGCTGGTAGAAGCTAGTGTGTAAATAAATAAAGTAGTTACCGTAAGTGGTTTATACGCAGTGCATGTGGCGGGGCTGTTCATGTCCCGGACTAAGGCTGACAGGGTCGTTGCTGGCAGTACTACTCCGAAACTGGGTATCTCTGGTTCTGTAATAACATAAAACGATAGAAAGGTTCTTGGCGGGATTTCATCGAGTGAAGTTCAGTGGCTTTTGTGATGTAAAATTTGTGTAGTTTTGTATTTCAGTTTCTACGCAATTGGACAAAAATATGTGGAATCGTTGAAATAGGCGCGATCTCAGTAAAATAGAGCTGAGAATTTTATTGTAATGTTAACTACCTCAGTGCAGTTTGCCAAGAAGGTAGACTTCATACATTTGGTGCTTAATACTACAAAAAAAATTAGAATGTTGACACACTTTGTCCACGCCTAGTATGGGTTAAAAAAAGTAGCAGCCTCCGGCCACAAGTGGCTGTCACGCGCTTCAGCTTCCTTTGTGGCCGTTTCTAGTCTCACGTGGCGGCGTTTGTGGCTGTGGCATGTGGCCCGTGTGCGGCGACACTAAGTAGACGACTGACCTTGTCTCTTCTCTGACAACAGCTGCACGTACACTCTGTCATAGTGACAGACGCAGGTCACCAACACTTTGTGCCACGTGTCGGGGGCTGGTAGTGGTACTGATTTGCATTTGCCCATTACTGGCACGCGGTCTAATGTCCAGCCGTCTGAAAAGAATATCTTTTAAATTAAATACTCCATACTCATATAATCCTTCATCATCAAAATTTATTTGGCAATCCATACTAATATTATACATGTGTATGTAAGTTTTTTTATGTTGTAACGCCTACTCGACTACTCGACTTTTAGCTACATGTTTTGTTTAGCATACAGAAGACATAGAAGTACCTTTCATCCAGAAATATACGTAAAGCTGAGGGCCAAAAGTTAGTCTATATTAATATTATAAAGAGGAAAGATTTTGCATTTTTGTTTGTAATGAATAAACTCAAAAACTACAGGAACTATTTTAAAAATTCTTTCACTAATAGAATGATACTTTATCACTATTTATTTATTTAATAGATGTTTTATGCACACAAGAGTTCGACTTAATGCCCTAGGCATTTTCTACCAGTCAAACTTTGGGTGACGCAGAGAAAAATAGTGGTAGGTACAATAAAAGGGAGAGAAAATGCGAATACAAGAATAGATATACTAATAAACCATAGATGTAATACAATATAATAATATACTCTCACTGAATAATAGTAGAAAATATATGCCTATGTGCATATATTTTCTACTGTCTATGCTAGTAATAAATATGTTTCTAACCTGGATGCATAAGTATATGCTTTTTGTTACACCGGCTTCCTTTGAAGCATGTCTTCTCTGGTCCGCCTTTATAATGTTTACAGATGTCAATCTCGTCTCGATTTTTGTAGCCCTGTAATTTACAAAATATAAATATTTTATCGAAGAACTCTTGGAAACTTAAGAGCGTCCAAACCGAGATACATTTTCACTATTTTTCATACAACCGCTCTTACATGATTACGATTTTATTACACATCTCTCTCTAGATGTTTTGGTAACAGATATCTTGTGGATATTTCTAGGCTTCTATGGAAATTAAAATCATAAATTTGTGTAAAACTAATTCAGTAAAAGCCTCTGAAAATCTGCTATTCCCTCAAAGTATTTAGGCCTAGTAAGTTGCCATGTATATAGCAGCGTCAGTTACATTTTTTAGGTCCTTCAAAGTGCAGATGTAGGGACACTTTGGGCACAGTATAAATATGGAACAGTACGGAAACTACGTACAAATGTTCGAAACGGCACACTCACACAAACATACGCATCGACGAGACTCCCTAAGCGTTTCTCGCGGTGCTGTCAGTAGCAAGAAACGTTATCTATTCAATGACCATTGCGTGTTGCCAGTGATGATATATGGCACTGAAACGTGAACGCTTACAATGGGCCTCATCAGAAGGCTTAAAGGCACCTAAAGGGTAATGGAAAGGAAACTTCGAGCATAGCGCTCGAAGTTTCCATGCGTGATCGCTTCAAGAATAAAGATATCCGCAGGAGAACTGGAGAATAGCCAAACTTAAGTGGCAGTGGGCAGGGCACATTGCTCGTAGAACGGATGGTCGGTGGGGCCAAAAGGTTCTGGAGTGGCAACCGCGCACCGGAAGACGCAGCGTTGAAAGGCCTCCCACAAGATGGAACGATGACCTGGTGAGAGTCCTGGGAATGCGATGGATGCGAGACGCACAGGACCGTTCATTGTGGCGATACTTGGAGGCCTATGTCCAACAGTGGACGTCTTTCGGTTGAAATGATGAATGACTAGGAAAAAAATATGTAAAGATTACCGTAACAGCTTCTACTGGGTCATCATATTCAGGGCAGTCAGTTATTTCGTAGTCAGCTTGGCTTGAGCTCGAAACTGGTTCAGGAGAATCCTTCTCTTCTTCCACTGGTTTATCTACTGAGGGTGAGACATAGGTTCTGTCAATAGTATGGCTGAATTAGACAATTTTACATAAGTAGGCATTCAGCATTGGCATAAATAGCAAGGACAGGGCTGACCACGCCTTTTATGGTTTCAAAAATTGTACCCAATTAGGTATTTTCCTGTTTATTTTAAGAATAAGAATAATGTTTAATGTTCATTGTTACAATAAATAAAGAATACCTTAACCTTTTGAGTGCGTAATTTGAGACACAATAGTAAGACAATGGCGCGTGAACGCCGGCGGTTAATGCGGGGATCAACAGCTTAAAACTATTACATAATCATTAATATTATAAAATGTAATGTAACTAATTAGTAAATATACATATATTTAGAAAGTGGTCCCTAAACTAGGTATTTTTGTACAATGTTTTCTACGAAACAACAAATAACACTATTAGGAAATGTTTTTGTGACGTCTTTCAGTTTATGCATCCTTTTTTAGGGTTCCGGAGCCAAATGGCAAAAAACGGAACCCTTATAGATTCGTCATGTGTCTGTCTGTCCGTCCGTATGTCACAGCCACTTTTTTCCGAAACTATAAGAGCTATACTGTTGAAACTTGGTAAGTAGATGTATTCTGTGAACCGCATTAAGATATTCACAAAAAATAGAAAAAAAAAAAACAATAAATTTTGGGGGTTCCCCATACTTAGAACTGAAACTCAAATTTTTTTTTTTCATCAAATGTATACGTGTGGGGTATCAATGGATAGGTCTTCAAAAATGATATTGAGGTTTCTAATATCATTTTTTTATATACTGAATAGTTTGCGCGAGAGACACTTCCAAAGTGGTAAAACTAAAAAAAATATATGATGTACATTACCTTATAAACTTCCATCGAAAATTGGTTTGAACGAGATCTAGTAAGTAGTTTTTTTTTAATACGTCATAAATCGTAAACCGCAATTTACCTTTTAAGTTTGTACGGAACCCTCAGTGCGCGAGTCCGACTCGCACTTGCCCCGTTTTTTTGTAACTTAACAGTTCGCCATCCACCAGATTTGAAAGGTGTCTAAGTTACTTAATTTTGAACTTGAAAAATCCTTTCCGTTTTTGTTTGGAAAAAGTTACTTTTTGATATAAATAATTTAAAAAAAATGGAGTCAAATACTCAATTTGTGTAATCTTCTGGAGCGGTCGGCTATTTTCGGAAACATCAATGCACTTTGCTAAAGACAAAGCCAGGCTAAGCCATGCCTACCGAAAGTGCGACGTAACTTTGAAGCGTCGCGAGTTGATTTTACTGGTACGATTTTAAAGGTTCATTCTTTAAAATCTCGCTTATTATATTACGAGCTTGTAATAGCGTCGTAAACTACGAGTTATGTGCCATGTTTGTGCAAATAAACTTTTTTTCTTTCTTTTCTTCTTCTTTCTTCAATTTACGACAGATCGTAGTTCTAAGAAGAAGCAGATGACCCTATCTTTACTATTTAAATCACGGATCCCTAACTTATTTCATTCGCGATAAGACATCCCTGCCCCCTTTTCTACAAAGAACAAAATCTGCACCTCCATAAGCTTATACAAAATTTTATGCTTCTGGGTGCATTTGTGTGTATTTAGGCGCGTTCACATAACAAGTCTACTTCTCATGCATACTGATACACACACTCAAGTTTGTGGTGTCCATAAGAGAATGAAACAAAAAAAAAAAAATGACTGGTCGAAACTTTGTATGGAGAAACCTACTTTTACGCGAGTAAAGCCGCTGGCAGAAGCTAGTTCTGATAAAAAAACGATGTCTTACTTGGTAGAGCTAATCCTTGTTGAACGATTATTTGGTTGAGAGTCTCGCCTGAAGGTAGCACGACGTATACACCTAAAGATTCCGAGGTACTGTAAAAAACATAAAAAGGTTTCTTGTTTGAATTCTCTTCATCATTTCAGCCGATAGACGTCCACTGCTGGACATAGGCCTCCCCTAAATGTCGCCACAACGAACGGTCCTGTGCGTCTCGTATCCATCAATTCCCGCAACCTTCACCAGGTCATCGGTCCACCTTGTAGGGGGCCTTCCAACACTGCGTTGATCGATCCCGCCCGGAGATTCTTAGCACCCCAGACCCCAGGGCTGCGCCCACGCCCGTCCACGCTAGCACAACCGCTGGAGTCGCCGGGCACTTGAGGCCTGTTTTTTGTTGCATTATGCATTTGGGGGGTTTGGACCATAACCCGCTACGCTGGTCCAGTGCGTGTTGGCGGGTCGCCATAGCCTCGTTTGTTTGTCAGCAGGGTGCACCACGTGCAGGTGAGGTTGGCTTGGGTCCCGATAGGTGTTGCTTGGATTGAATTCTCTTAGTATTTTCTAAATATACCATCGTCGTATTTGATTGTTTATGAGTATATCGGTCCAAAATGATCAGAGTGGGAATCTTCTTCAGTGAAAATATTTTGCAAGTGATGAGTGAGTTACGAGCAATAAACAAACTATACAAGATGATGAATACGTCCGAAGATCAAGAGAGCATATTATTGACTTCACCGATCCATATTATTGTTTTAAAAAAATCATCTGAATCTAAAAGCAATAAATTGTTTTTGCGTTGTGTAGTCTTTTTAAATAACCCCATGAGTAACAGATGTGAGATAACGTGTACCTAGGGGCCATTCAAGTATTACGTAAGGTGGGGGTCTTTCTTTACTTTGCTGATTTTTGATGACATTTTTTTTTAAGGGTGGAAATCACTCAATGACTTTCACCCTTTCGTGCTCTGGGCGGAGTGGGAGGGCGTGTCAAAGGCGTGTCTTTTACTGACTAAAACCACACCTGTGTCCTTCAGTTGCCCTTTGCGTTCTAGGACTACGGGTTTCCTTTTCAGAAATTCCCCGCGGTCCTAGCTAGCGGGCATCGGCCCTGCTGGGCTCCTACGGTTTGCTGACATCTCTTTGAGGAGCGCGCGGATCACTACGCCCTGTTGACGACTGGGCTCGGTCCGGTCAATTACCGGACGGCATGCTACCCATTGCTCGACGTCCGCAAGCCCGCGTCTACCGTGGCTGGTAGTCGGGGTCAGAATCTCGGCGGCTGGGGCGTGAGGACATTCTTTCCCTCACGCGTGCGGCCTCCTCCTTCGCTAGCATTACTGCTTCGCAGAAGGAGGCCACCGCCTGCCATTCCTCCTAGCTTCGGACCATACCCCGAACCAGGGCCCGACGCGAGAGATCGCTACCGCCGATTGCCTCCACGAGGACACGACGGTGCTCCGCCCAAGCAGGGCACACCTCCACTGTATGCTCCACCGTGTCCTCCAGGCGGTCCACACAATGGTGACACCCGGGCGTTTCTTCCGCCCGAATCTGATGCAGGAACCTCCCGAACTTGCCATGTCCAGTGAGGACCTGCGTCATGCGGAAGGTGAGGACGCCGTGTTGCCGCTCCAGCCACTCCTCAAAGAGGGGACTTACCGCCATAATTGTGTCGAGCCCAGCACCATGTCGCGACAGTCGCTATCGCCATTCCACCATGAGATCCCGCCGGAACTCTGTTTGAGGTTTTTGATAACTTGGGGGATGGGGGGGTCTAGATGGTGATTACGTCAGCAGCACAATTTAAAAAAAAATAAAATTATAAAAATAAATTGACTTACAACTATTGCTCATAAATTAATAACCAAACTAACTCATTGACAAATGTACGTACCAATGTTTACGTAAGCGTAAGGGGGGGGGGGGGTGAGAGCTTTGCTTACTTTTGCTGACGAGGGGAGGGGGGGGGGGTTTGAAAAAAAAACTGCTTACGTAATACTTGAACGGCACCTCAAAACGAATTTTGAAATGAAAAAAAAAACCACCTTTGACGAGTGAATTCTTTTAATGGTGGTGAAATAAATAGACGAAAGTATTTATTTAGCCACAATACTAACTTGTCATCGACCTCAATGCTGCACTGCTTGCCGACGTACCTCCTCATGAACTCTTCTTGTTTCTCCATCAAGTTCTTGTTGTTATAGCTTACCAGGTCCACCTGCAAATAATTATAAAATGAAAATGCAAATTTCATTTTCATTTTTCGAGAAA
Source organism: Mythimna impura (assembly GCA_905147345.3). Taxonomy (NCBI): domain Eukaryota; kingdom Metazoa; phylum Arthropoda; class Insecta; order Lepidoptera; family Noctuidae; genus Mythimna; species Mythimna impura. The sequence goes on along the minus strand of LR990346.1, from coordinate 23,677,529 downwards.
TACAAATGCGGATTTTTATTATTTCGACTAAGTTTAAGAAAAGAATGCACGCACACGACGGGCGCGCACCTCATCTCGCCAGTGTCTACCACGAATATCTCCTCTACTGGTAACATTAGTAACAACTCACCCCCGCTAGGTGGCAGCAGCGCGCGTAGGGCGGCTTGCTACAGAAGCGCGGGCACAGCGGCTGCACGCACACGACGGGCGCGCACCTCATCTCGCCAGTGTCTACCACGAATATCTCCTCTACTGGTAACATTAGTAACAACTCACCCCCGCTAGGTGGCAGCAGCGCGCGTAGGGCGGCTTGCTACAGAAGCGCGGGTAAAGCGGCTGCACGCACACGACGGGCGCGCACCTCATCTCGCCAGTGTCTACCACGAATATCTCCTCTACTGGTAACATTAGTAACAACTCACCCCCGCTAGGTGGCAGCAGCGCGCGTAGGGCGGCTTGCTACAGAAGCGCGGGTAAAGCGGCTGCACGCACACGACGGGCGCGCACCTCATCTCGCCAGTGTCTACCACGAATATCTCCTCTACTGGTAACATTAGTAACAACTCACCCCCGCTAGGTGGCAGCAGCGCGCGTAGGGCGGCTTGCTACAGAAGCGCGGGTACAGCGGCTGCACGCACACGACGGGCGCGCACCTCATCTCGCCAGTGTCTACCACGAATATCTCCTCTACTGGTAACATTAGTAACAACTCACCCCCGCTAGGTGGCAGCAGCGCGCGTAGGGCGGCTTGCTACAGAAGCGCGGGTAAAGCGGCTGCACGCACACGACGGGCGCGCACCTCATCTCGCCAGTGTCTACCACGAATATCTCCTCTACTGGTAACATTAGTAACAACTCACCCCCGCTAGGTGGCAGCAGCGCGCGTAGGGCGGCTTGCTACAGAAGCGCGGGCACAGCGGCTGCACGCACACGACGGGCGCGCACCTCATCTCGCCAGTGTCTACCACGAATATCTCCTCTACTGGTAACATTAGTAACAACTCACCCCCGCTAGGTGGCAGCAGCGCGCGTAGGGCGGCTTGCTACAGAAGCGCGGGTAAAGCGGCTGCACGCACACGACGGGCGCGCACCTCATCTCGCCAGTGTCTACCACGAATATCTCCTCTACTGGTAACATTAGTAACAACTCACCCCCGCTAGGTGGCAGCAGCGCGCGTAGGGCGGCTTGCTACAGAAGCGCGGGTAAAGCGGCTGCACGCACACGACGGGCGCGCACCTCATCTCGCCAGTGTCTACCACGAATATCTCCTCTACTGGTAACATTAGTAACAACTCACCCCCGCTAGGTGGCAGCAGCGCGCGTAGGGCGGCTTGCTACAGAAGCGCGGGCACAGCGGCTGCACGCACACGACGGGCGCGCACCTCATCTCGCCAGTGTCTACCACGAATATCTCCTCTACTGGTAACATTAGTAACAACTCACCCCCGCTAGGTGGCAGCAGCGCGCGTAGGGCGGCTTGCTACAGAAGCGCGGGTAAAGCGGCTGCACGCACACGACGGGCGCGCACCTCATCTCGCCAGTGTCTACCACGAATATCTCCTCTACTGGTAACATTAGTAACAACTCACCCCCGCTAGGTGGCAGCAGCGCGCGTAGGGCGGCTTGCTACAGAAGCGCGGGTAAAGCGGCTGCACGCACACGACGGGCGCGCACCTCATCTCGCCAGTGTCTACCACGAATATCTCCTCTACTGGTAACATTAGTAACAACTCACCCCCGCTAGGTGGCAGCAGCGCGCGTAGGGCGGCTTGCTACAGAAGCGCGGGTACAGCGGCTGCACGCACACGACGGGCGCGCACCTCATCTCGCCAGTGTCTACCACGAATATCTCCTCTACTGGTAACATTAGTAACAACTCACCCCCGCTAGGTGGCAGCAGCGCGCGTAGGGCGGCTTGCTACAGAAGCGCGGGCACAGCGGCTGCACGCACACGACGGGCGCGCACCTCATCTCGCCAGTGTCTACCACGAATATCTCCTCTACTGGTAACATTAGTAACAACTCACCCCCGCTAGGTGGCAGCAGCGCGCGTAGGGCGGCTTGCTACAGAAGCGCGGGTAAAGCGGCTGCACGCACACGACGGGCGCGCACCTCATCTCGCCAGTGTCTACCACGAATATCTCCTCTACTGGTAACATTAGTAACAACTCACCCCCGCTAGGTGGCAGCAGCGCGCGTAGGGCGGCTTGCTACAGAAGCGCGGGTAAAGCGGCTGCACGCACACGACGGGCGCGCACCTCATCTCGCCAGTGTCTACCACGAATATCTCCTCTACTGGTAACATTAGTAACAACTCACCCCCGCTAGGTGGCAGCAGCGCGCGTAGGGCGGCTTGCTACAGAAGCGCGGGTACAGCGGCTGCACGCACACGACGGGCGCGCACCTCATCTCGCCAGTGTCTACCACGAATATCTCCTCTACTGGTAACATTAGTAACAACTCACCCCCGCTAGGTGGCAGCAGCGCGCGTAGGGCGGCTTGCTACAGAAGCGCGGGTAAAGCGGCTGCACGCACACGACGGGCGCGCACCTCATCTCGCCAGTGTCTACCACGAATATCTCCTCTACTGGTAACATTAGTAACAACTCACCCCCGCTAGGTGGCAGCAGCGCGCGTAGGGCGGCTTGCTACAGAAGCGCGGGTACAGCGGCTGCACGCACACGACGGGCGCGCACCTCATCTCGCCAGTGTCTACCACGAATATCTCCTCTACTGGTAACATTAGTAACAACTCACCCCCGCTAGGTGGCAGCAGCGCGCGTAGGGCGGCTTGCTACAGAAGCGCGGGCACAGCGGCTGCACGCACACGACGGGCGCGCACCTCATCTCGCCAGTGTCTACCACGAATATCTCCGCTACTGGCTGTGCTCCTGGTAACATTAGTGACAACTCACCCCCGCTAGGTGGCAGCAGCGCGCGTAGGGCGGCTTGCTACAGAAGCGCGGGCACAGCGGCTGCACGCACACGACGGGCGCGCACCTCATCTCGCCAGTGTCTACCACGAATATCTCCTCTACTGGTAACATTAGTAACAACTCACCCCCGCTAGGTGGCAGCAGCGCGCGTAGGGCGGCTTGCTACAGAAGCGCGGGCACAGCGGCTGCACGCACACGACGGGCGCGCACCTCATCTCGCCAGTGTCTACCACGAATATCTCCTCTACTGGTAACATTAGTAACAACTCACCCCCGCTAGGTGGCAGCAGCGCGCGTAGGGCGGCTTGCTACAGAAGCGCGGGCACAGCGGCTGCACGCACACGACGGGCGCGCACTTCATCTCGCCAGTGTCTACCACGAATATCTCCTCTACTGGTAACATTAGTAACAACTCACCCCCGCTAGGTGGCAGCAGCGCGCGTAGGGCGGCTTGCTACAGAAGCGCGGGTACAGCGGCTGCACGCACACGACGGGCGCGCACCTCATCTCGCCAGTGTCTACCACGAATATCTCCGCTACTGGCTGTGCTCCTGGTAACATTAGTGACAACTCACCCCCGCTAGGTGGCAGCAGCGCGCGTAGGGCGGCTTGCTACAGAAGCGCGGGTACAGCGGCTGCACGCACACGACGGGCGCGCACCTCATCTCGCCAGTGTCTACCACGAATATCTCCTCTACTGGTAACATTAGTAACAACTCACCCCCGCTAGGTGGCAGCAGCGCGCGTAGGGCGGCTTGCTACAGAAGCGCGGGCACAGCGGCTGCACGCACACGACGGGCGCGCACTTCATCTCGCCAGTGTCTACCACGAATATCTCCTCTACTGGTAACATTAGTAACAACTCACCCCCGCTAGGTGGCAGCAGCGCGCGTAGGGCGGCTTGCTACAGAAGCGCGGGCACAGCGGCTGCACGCACACGACGGGCGCGCACTTCATCTCGCCAGTGTCTACCACGAATATCTCCTCTACTGGTAACATTAGTAACAACTCACCCCCGCTAGGTGGCAGCAGCGCGCGTAGGGCGGCTTGCTACAGAAGCGCGGGTACAGCGGCTGCACGCACACGACGGGCGCGCACCTCATCTCGCCAGTGTCTACCACGAATATCTCCTCTACTGGTAACATTAGTAACAACTCACCCCCGCTAGGTGGCAGCAGCGCGCGTAGGGCGGCTTGCTACAGAAGCGCGGGTAAAGCGGCTGCACGCACACGACGGGCGCGCACCTCATCTCGCCAGTGTCTACCACGAATATCTCCTCTACTGGTAACATTAGTAACAACTCACCCCCGCTAGGTGGCAGCAGCGCGCGTAGGGCGGCTTGCTACAGAAGCGCGGGTAAAGCGGCTGCACGCACACGACGGGCGCGCACCTCATCTCGCCAGTGTCTACCACGAATATCTCCGCTATTTCGCTGTCCTCCTAGTAAAATCATAAAAGTGTGCAGGTGAAATAAAGTGGTAAGAAAAATTGCGAAAAGCAATCGAAGAATCATGAAAATTGTGCAATGGATACGGTATGAACAATGGCTTCAGTTGTTGAACAATTTCTAGATTTTAACCAGTCATCATATCTCCCTAGCCTGTCTTCCAGTATGAGCGGATGTGAGTGAATACACGTGTTTTATATGGAGAGACTGCCTATCAGACCTTCCACAACCCAGTTACTGGGCAACACATCCTTGGATAGACGGATGGTCAGACTTTCTGGAATCAGACTACCTGTAACAACTGTGAAAGATTTTAACTACTAAAGGCATGAAAACCTATTGACTGAAATTTGAATCCAAGGCCTAATGTACACGGACGCCTAGCTTCATAGACGCGTATTCGTCATTATACGCATGGTGTACGCGTGTGTGAAGTTACAAAACTATGAAACTCTGTCGACAAAGTCGTCGTGTGGCGTCTATGAAGGTACACGTCTGCGGACAGTAAGGCCCGTGCCTCACTGGGACGCCATGGCGGTGCTGCCAGTTCGCGCAACCAAGAACATGCGTGCAGTTCTATGGTGTGTACCTCACCTGGCGACTGTTGGTCACGAAGCCAATCCATACATTTTTTTGGCGTCTTGACCTGGCTACGCCGCCATGGCGTCCCAGTGAGGCACAATGCTAAAGCTCTATGCCTAAAGGGGTGACCAGACGGTTGCAAACCAACGTCCCAACCAAGATGACCTTGCTAGTTTCAATCCGTTTGGACCGCAGTTGTAATCCATGACCTTCAACGCCCTTGGTTGAGAGGCGTGTAGCCGCAGCGTAATCCAAAAACATAAACCAAGGTCACTTTGGTTGGAACGCTAGTTTGCAACCATCTGGTCACCCCTTTAGTCTATCAAGCCGAACTGTCTTGAGATTTAGAGCAATTTGTTGTTTGCGTGTAGTACAGTTCACATACCTCACTTAGTTTAATGAACAGTCCTCTGTAGAAACAATCACTGTCTTCGTCGTAGTAAGCACAGCAATTGAGCGCTTTTACTTCTTTACTGCTAATTATCTTTTGGTTATCCGTGTAGAAGTATGTCATTTCCATCATCAGGCTGGAAACAGACAGAATATGTTAAATTTATTTATATGAAGATTGTATATTTTTGTAGAAATTCATCATCATCATCATCATCATTTCAGCCGAAAGACGTCCACTGTTGGACATAGGCCTCCCCAAGTGTCGCCATAATGAACGGTCCTGTGCGTCTCGCATCCATCGGATTCCCGCAACCCTTACCAGGTCATCGGTCCACCTTGTAGGAGCCCTTACAACGCTACGTCTTCCGGTACATGGTCGCTATTCCAGAACCTTTCGACCCCAATGTGCCCCGCCCATTGCCATTTAAGTTTGGTCATTCTTCGTGCTATGTAGAAATTGTATTTTAAAAATTTTAATATCGGGGAAAGAAAAAATACAAGATCTAATATTTTATCTTTTTGCTAAAAATCTATAATATTCGAAAAATACGGAAATATTGAAAACTAAGAATGAATTTCGTAATTATACGAGCAGCTCATATATATAAGACTTTCTTTTTAAATCTAATCTAATGAAGATATCACCTTGTTCGACTCTTCACGTGACTAGAAGGCTATTTTTTTTCGTAAAAATCGGTATTGCCATTAAACGTGAAAATGCTGACAGCAGGGGCGCCGACTCAGTGGGTGCTCGGGGGTTCAAGTACCCATGAGAAATAAACAGTGGGTGCCGAGCACCCATGAGAATTTACATCAAGAAACAGATCAGTAATCGCCTTTTAGGGATGGGCGTTTTTTCATTATCCGTAAACTCGTTTAGCGCAGAGCGCCGTTGAGACGCAAGGGTCGCGGTTTCGATTCCTGCACCAACACAAATGTTTGTAGATGGAACAGATATTTGTTTTGGGTCTGAGTATTTGTGGTATCTTCTTTGTTCTTGGTTTCCATAGTACAAGGGAAAACCTTAGTTTGGGACCAGGACAATGTATGTGATGTTGTCTCAATTTATAATTTATTAACGATGCGGGCAACGGAGGTCAGTTACTAATGCCGGTATCCGTTATCAAAATATCGATCAGTGTGAATTTCTCTTCTCACACTTCGCCACTTTTTCGAGTCATCAAATGAGCATGAGCACCCATGAGGTTTTCTAAAAGCCGGCGCCCCTGGCTGACAGCCTATTGAGAAATAACTGAACTATTTGAAAGGTTTCATTCCCAAACTACAACACACTCATATGATTAGTAAAAATGAAATTGTCCCGATCGTTTTATGTGATAGTAGGAACACTAGAAATACTGTTTGACATAACTTAGTGCAAAGCGATAGATGGCGTTGTAAGGTTTTTTAGATTGCGGTGTAAAGATTCTGCATCAATGATAATTATGTATAACACCTATGTACTGTTAGACTAAAAAGTCGATGAGTGAGCGCATCCCTACGTAACCGCGTCCCATCGCCCCGCACTAGCATCTTTGACACAGACAATTGCGCGCCGTTTTTCGTAACGTTGTACTTTTTCTAATTAGAAGTAATAATTAAATGTTTTGCGAGATAAAACTGCATTTATCATTATCAGTAGTTACTTAGAAAAAATCTTTTTCTGCGAAAAAATACCGTTGGAACATGGTTGCCGTGTTTTATTCCTGTGGCTCTCTAATTAAATCCGAAGCCCTGTGCGAATTGCAGTTGTAGCAGGTTGGTCAACCAGGTTGTTGACCAACTTGGTTCTGCACACTCGCACAGGCCTCGGCCTCGGTAGCCAATCTAAACATTCTACAGACAAGTACGCAGGGGAATAGTGCACAAGTGTGTGTGCAAATGCAAACAGAGTTGCATTCTCTTTCTTTTTTAATCTCAAAGTCCGATGGAAGGGAAATCTGACACTTATGATTATAAAGTAAAACAACATGAGTGGCTCACTTCTGAACTTCGTCAGGATCGTCAGTGATGACCCAGAAGAATGCGCCGTCGATGTGCATGATGGTTGCGTCGTACACCTGGTCGGTTTCTAGTACTGGTTGCGCTGGCAAGTTGCTGGCTTCTGGGAGGGGTGTGGGCGGATCTGAAATAAATTCGGTTGATTAGTTACTCTATCTGTCTGTTACGCTTTCATGGTTAAACTACTGAGCCAATTTTGATGAAATTTGATGCAGGATACCTTGAATCCCAATAAAGGCCAGGCTACATTTTTAGGGTTCAGTACCTCAAAAGGAAAAAAAAGGAACCCTTAAAGGATCACTTTGTTGTCCGTCTGTCTGTCAAGACCCTTTATCTTGGGGATACAGGTAGTGTCGAATTATACGTTTATGTCGCAAAAAAACGTATAATTCGACACTATCAAGCGAATCAAAATTCATAGGGTAATTCCCGTTTGTTGATCTAGAATCCTGAAATTTAGCATGAAGCAAGGTCTCATAGCACAAGTATACTTGCTATAGCAAAAAAATAGAAAACTTTAAATTTGTAGCTATGCCACAAAAAAAATGCGATTCGGAAAAATCTTCGCAATTCAATTCGGGAATTGAACTATTTACATAAATACGTATGTACGGAACCCTCAGTGCGCGAGTCCGACTCGCACTTGCCCAGTTTTTTTTGTGACTTCCACTTCAACTTCGCTTCCAATAAACGCAATAACCGATGTTCACGCGAAGTCGCTGGCAAGTTAGTGTATTTATAGTATATTGGTGCCCAATAAATTATATGTTTATTTGTTTGTTTTTACATAGTACAAAACAAAGTTTATCCCCTAACTCCAAAAAAATGCGTCCAGGCCATGGTCCGGAGCGAGGAGGAGTGGCAGGCGGTCGCCTCCTTCTGCGAAGCAGTAATGCTAGCGAAGGAGGCGGCCGATCGCGTGAGGCAACGGTCTTCACGCCCCAACCGCCGCCGGGATTCCGATCCCGATTTCCGGCCACCGTAGGCGCGGGCTTGCGGACGGCGAGCAATGGGTGGCTCGCCGTCCGACCGTCCGGTAACCGTCTGGACCGAGCTCAAGTCGTCGACGGCGCGTGTTGTTCCACGCGCGCCTCAAGGAGTTGTCAGCAACTGTAGGGGCCCAGCAGGGTCGAAGCCTACCGGGGCCAAGGGTCTGATTCTGAAAGGAAGACTCGGCCCTGGTACGAAAGGCAACGAAGGAACAGGAGTGGGTTTTTAGTCAGTAAAAGTCTGACACTATCTCCCGCCTCGCCCAAGAGCGGGGGATGTCATAAGACGATTTTCCCACCGGAAAAAAAAAGTGCAACAGATTTTGATGCGGTTTTCACTAATGGAAAGATAAATAAACAAGGAAGGTTTACTTACGAAGTCGGAGCGGGTCACTAGTAAATAATAACAATGGTTTCTACCGCCCTAGGGCGGAGCGGGGAGGGCGTGTCAACCCTTTACAGACTAAAGCCACACCTATGTTCCTACAGTTGCCCTTTGCTTTCTAGGACTACAGGTAAACTTTGAAGACAACCCATGGCCCTAATAGGCATTGGCCATGCTGGGCTACTATGGTTTTACTGACATCTCTTTGAGGCGCGCGTGGAACGCGCCGACGACGACTCGGGTTCGATCCGGACGGTTACCGGACGGCCGGACAATAGTATTGGGGCTGCTGCCGACTTATTGTTTAATGGTAGAGCTAGCAACAAAGGTAGCTTGAAATACGAGTATGTTTGGAATGCTACTCTTATTTTTCGTAGAAAATAGTACTAGGTATTAAAATTAAAACCAATTATTTGCCTTTTGATCTTTAAGCCTGCATTTTAAAGCTGGGTACAGACTGCTGTAATGTAACATGAAAGGAGCATTTAAGTAACCATAGTCCTTAAGTGTGGACTGCGCGCGCACGAGCCGGGTATGTGCCTACTCACATAGGTGAAATGCTCACTTCGCGAGCGTAATGGCAATTGTACGATAAATTGCGACAATTTGGATGGCAAATTCTTTCATTGCATGTTACATGAGTTTCGAACTAGAATGACCCGTCAGGTCTACCGTTGTCGAGAAATAAATTCCTCAAAAAGCAGTTTAGTTGAAAGTAAATAACAATATATGTACGTAACCAACTTAAATATACATATATTAAGTTTACATGATATATTGTACACATCCTGAGACAGCAAAGCCACTCATATTTTTACTGTTTTATGTTGTCACAAAAGTGATTGTTAATCACACACACGAGCGTTTCTAGCCATCAAACTATAAAGTTTGGCGAGCTAAAAATATGTTAAACGAATGATAAAAATGTATCATCATCATCATCATTTCAGTCGATAGACGTGCACTGCTTGACATAGGCCTCCCCCAAATGTCGCCACAATGAACGGTCCTGTGCGTCTCGCATCCATCGAATTCCCGCAACCTTCAAAAACGTATGTTACATAGCAGTCTACCCGGGCTTAACGTCGAAATAAACAGCTATGTATTTAATGTATAGTATCTTAATGTTTGTCAAGCTTAAAGAAAATAGTGAATTATTATTTGAGGTAAAATACAGAATTAAAATATCAGTAATTTGTCGTTTTTTGCGTGTAATTGATATGCCTCAATCAATTCGACCGCGCCGGTCTAGATACGTTTACGCTCTGAGAAACATCAAGCACACACTATCAATCTACATAATTATCAATAGACATAATTTGGCATATTAAAACTGACAATCTAATTTTGCATATAATTTACAATAAGCATTAAATTTTTTATTGGGAAATATAGAAATCCCGCAAACTGGTAATTGACTTCTACAAAAAAGTAAAGTACATGAAAGATTATTTATTTTATAGGGGTGTGGCAAACAAATACCATATGACATGGAGATGACGTGTAAAAATAATTCAAATCGAAAAAATAGAATTTTACTCTATCCCAGTCCTGTTGTTTGTAATGAATGTGGGGTCATCTTATCTTATCTTATCTTGTAGTGGGGCTGGCCCTAAACCAGAGCACTTCGACCCTTCTGGATCTTTTGTGCTAATTCCCCTCCCTTCTACTCAACCCCCAGCCTTCCGTGCACCTTCTTCATGAGTCCCAGTATGGCCTTGATGGGGCTGAGCCTGTAGTCCTCTGGTCTTGGAAATGGTTGACCCAGATACTCTAGTCTTTTGGAGCCTAGTGCTGCACAGTCGCACAGTACGTGTAGCATATTCTCCTCTGCCTCTCCACAGATCCTGCAAGTCGGGTCGCTTGCTAGTCCCATGTTGTGGAGCTGTTTGTTGGTGGCATAGTGCCCCGTGAAGACTCCTGTGATTGTTCGGAGCTGTGATCTGCTGTACCTCCATAGTTTTTGGGTCCAGGCCTTATCTATGTCATTAAGAAATAGCTTTGCATGCTTCTGGCCTGTTGTGTTGCGCCAGTGTGTGCTGTGTACTTCCAACGCAGCCTTTTTCAATGCTTGGTTGATGACCCTTGGTGAGAGTCCTATGAAGGGTTCCGGTCCGTATAGGGGTGTCTCGGATCCTTTCCTTGCTAGAGTCTCGGCTCTTTCGTTGCCTTCTACTCCTGTGTGAGCTGGCACCCAGATCAATCTGACCTTGTTGCGCCTTCCTATCCGATTTAGTATTTTAATACAGTTTAGTACCAGCCCAGAATCCACTCTATTGGACGTGAGTGCCTTGAGTGTTGCTTGGCTGTCGCTTAAAATGTAGACAGTGTCCCCTTCGGTGCCTCTGTCTAGTATTTCCTGCGCGCATGCGATTATAGCATAGGTCTCTGCTTGGAAGACCGTCGCCAGTTTGCCCATGCTTAGGCTGAGGTTGCAGTTGTCGCTATGTACCCCCGCTCCTGTACCGGTGTTCATTTTAGAACCATCCGTGTACCATACCTGGTTTTTCCCTTTGTGGGGTTTTATCCCACCTTTCCATTCCTCCCTGCTCGGAATGTAGATCTTAAACTCCTTTTTGAGATTTTGAATGGTATGTATTTTGTCACATCCCATGTCCATCATCCAGTCAAGTTCCCTGTTTGGTCTTGTGTTTGTATGGTTTGTTGTACATCCGGAGTTCGTCCAGTGCCCCATACTTTTAAGCCTATGAATGGCCCTCCTCGCCTCTAGTTCCACTTCAATGTGTAAAGGGGTGAGATTGAGCAGCGTTTCCATCGCCGCAGTTGGCGTGGTCCTAAATGCTCCTGTAATGGCCATGCAGGCAGTCCGCTGTACTTTGCTTAGGGCCTGTCTGCAAGTTGCCAGCTTGGTTCTGGTCCACCATACGATGCTCCCGTATGTGATCAGCGGTTTCACCATCATGGTGTAGATCCATTTGATAACCTGGGGTCTAAGGCCCCATGTTTTCCCATAAGCAGAGCGACACATGCCAAATACTCTTAGAGCCTTGTTTGCTGTCGCTTCGGCATGGCTTTTCCACGTGAGTTTGCTATCTAGGATTACTCCTAGATATTTTACTTCTGTGGACAACTCTAGTACAGTGTCGTAGAGCTTTATGGTACCCATTGCTGTTAGGTCCCTCCTTCTGGTAAACGGGATGATCACCGTTTTGCTTGGGTTGATGGATAGGTAGTCGAGTTTACACCACCTTTCAACCATGTTTAATCTCTCCTGTATAATCCCTGACACAGTGTTAGGAAATTTTCCGTTTACAAGTATCACGAGATCATCTGCATATCCAACCGTGTACGTTGGTCCTTTGTTCAGTTCTATTAGCAGCTCGTCTATCACCAAACACCAGAGTGTTGGCGAGAGTACGCCTCCCTGTGGGCATCCTCTTGTGTCATGCGCCCTTTTGGTCTCACCTAGCAGTGTTGATTCTATAACTCTGCCCTTCAGCATATTGTCCATCCAGTCACAAATGGTAGGGTCTATGCCATGTTTCTCTGCAGCTGTTCGTATCGTTCTAAAAGTAGTGCGATCGAACGCGCCTTCTACGTCGAGAAAAGCTGCTAGGCATATCTCTTTGCATTCTAGCGCCTTTTCGGCACGACTTACGACCTGATGTAGCGCCGTTTCTGTCGACTTACCAGGCTGGTATGCGTTTTGCATCCTGTGAAGCGGTTGTTTCTTCAGCGCTCCCTCCCTGACATGCTTGTCTACAAGCTTTTCCAGAGTTTTCAGGAAGAATGATGTCAGGCTTATAGGTCTGTATGACTTAGCGTCCTCGTAGTCCGCTCTTCCTGGCTTGGGAAGAAAGATTACCTTCGCCTGTCTCCACGCCTTTGGTATGTAGCTAAAGGCGATGCATGCTCTATATAGTCTACCAAGATGCGGTTCTAGTATGTTCCCCGCTCTTTGTAATAGGGCTGGGTACACTCTGTCTGGTCCCGGGGCCTTGTATGGCTTGAAGCTCTCCAGGGCCCACTTTATGCCGTTCGGCCCTACTACCTTTTTCGCGGCGTCCCAGTCTGCTTTCGTTGTTTTTGACTTAATGTCGTCCAAGCTTAATGAGTCCGCCGTGTCGTTAGCTGCGAATGAGCCGGGAAAGTGCGTTTTGAACATTATCTCGAGGGTATCACCTCCAGACTCTGTCGGTTTGCCATTCTCATCCTTGATGGATGTCAGTGGATTTACCTTTGCAGTGGCCATAGCCTTCGACAGTCTCATGCTGTCTGGAATGCTGCCAATGTTGTCGCAATGGTCCCTCCAGGCCTGCCTTTTGGCCCTGCATACAGCCTTATTAAATTCTGTCAGCTTTATAGCATACATCTCAAAATTTTTGAGAGCCTTAGCACGATTGAAGGCGGCCCTAGTTTCCCTCTGTAGCCTAGCTAGGTCAGAGTTCCACCAAGGTTCCTTTCTTGCTTGTACTACCTTTACGGGGCAATTACTTGTCCAAGCGCTCAGAACAGCTTCGGATATTCGCCCCGCCTCAAACTCTACGTCAATCGCTGAGTTCAGCTTACCTTTGGGGTCCCCAAGTTCCACTTTCAAGTCTCTCGTGTAGGAGTTCCAATTGGTGTGTAATGTGGGGTCATTATGACGTTTATTATCTGAGACTTAGATGAGATCGCTGTCTCAGTTTTACATAGATATAAAAAAAAGTGGCCAAGTGCGCATTGGACTTACACACGTAAGGTTACGAGTTAAATGAAGCAAAAAAAAATGCCAGCAAAATAAAATTTCTTGTATAAGAACCCCCCTTTAATTTTAGATTTATTTTAATTTTATTATTTGTTGTTGTAACGGCAGTACAAATACACATTTTGTGAAAATTTCAACTCTTTATCCCTTACAGTTTGTGCGATACAGTCCGCTGACAGATAGACAGATAGATGTACGGAGCCAGAAATAGGGACCCATTGGCATCCGTCGGGTACAGAGCCCTAAAAATGCTTACATGATAATAGTTTGAGAAATTTCATTTATATTATATAATCATAGCCAATACAACATACCTTCAATCTTAACCTTATTCAATTCTGCTTCCAACTCGCACTGCACCTCTTTGACAGCAACCCGAGTGTTTGCTTGTGGCACCGTTTCCTCCGAAGAAGATGAACTTGAGAACACTATCAAAGACTGGTCAGCTTTAGGAGTCTTCACTCTCTTGGGTTTTTCTGGAGGGCAATGGTTTTGACATGCAGTGGATGTTGAGGGGGCTGGCTCACTCAATGCATCTATGAGGTTGAATGGAGCTAGAGGTGCTAATGGCATCAATGGCTTTGAGAACGAGTCTTGTACTGGAGTGTATTCTACATTTGCAGCTTCGTCTGAAATGGAAATGCTGATGAATTATGATTTTAGTCCCATGTATCAACAATGAGGTTGTGCTCCATGGATGAAATGGTATATATAGAATAAATTATTGTGAAGAAAATTATTGCGATATTTGGCCAATATCACAATAATTTTTTTCACGATAATTTGGGGAAATATTTTAATATGAATCATGAACATTTGCGAAATGTCCTTAACACTCTTGGTGTTAAGATCATACAATAATTTGCTGGTGTGCTGCTTCTTGAGTTGTTATACGTAGCTATTGTTGACTTCGTTTTCACACCCAGTACTCGACTAGCGGGTTCAACTCGTAAATAAGTTAGTAAAAGCTGAGCATACTGTGATTTTTCGATTATTGTATCATCCGGGTCCTAGGCATTGAGAGTGTAAACACAATCATTTTTAAAGAAATTGTACTATAGGCAACATAGAATCTGCAGATACATTTCTAGATAGACAAAACATGCAAATGATCACTTGAAAACTGTGAAACATACCAAGTTTGGATATAGCTATGTTGAAGTCAGTTATAAGATACATATATTCATCAAGCTGCTTCATAGCGCTTAGGAACCGCTCTTTGAGTTCCGACGGGTCACAGTTGAGCTGCAGGACAAAGCCTTGAGTCTGTAACAATAGCAGTAAAAAATCGTATAATGTCTATTGTTTGCTTTATTCAACCGAAACTCCTTTAATAGTCACTTGTTGCCCAAGAGCTTGGCTAAGGTCGCAGTCATACCTTTCCAATTTTCTTTTTGTATTGCCTTTTCTGTCCAAAAGCAAGCAATAATAGAGGAAAAAAAACCTTCAGGTTTTATTCACTTTCAATTTGTTGACTTTAGAAATATTTTTTGATTTTTATTAATAATAAATCTATTAGAGCTTTCTACCCAAAAATGTTTCGTAAATTCCAGTCAGGTTTCGCAGAGACACCTATTTTTGTTCATCTTAGAAGTAGATCTAATTAAAACATTAACAAGAAAATAAAATAAAGAGCCTGTTGTAGCCAGTTAGAAATATAAAACATAAGTTTCTTTTTTAAGTTTAATAGTTCTATTATTCTCCTTTCCCAGACAATTTATTCTCGTAGTATTGTTAAATTACAGCTAAGCTACAAAAAATATACAAAATAACGATTTACCTTCATTTTTAACTTTTTTATGTCGTCAACCGCGCGATCACATTTTCCCCAAAAAATATTCAACCTGGCTTCTAGCTCGTTTCGCCTATGCATAGTCAGCGTTGCAAGGTCTACGAAACTCCTAAAAGAAGGTGTATTTAAATTAAACATGCATAATGAAAAGCAAAACAAAATTTAGAAAGGAAAAATGAAAGTACTTACATTTTGGTTTTAACTTTTACCCAATGTTATGGCGCTAAAGCTTTAAAGTTATGTTAAATATCCTACAGGAATATATAATTTTAGTAAGTGCAATGTTTAGATTATGTGCATTTCTGAAATAAAAGCAATGCAATTTTGTAAAGTTTTGCCCCAATGCAGAAAAAATACAACTTACTGACAAGCTGACAAACAGACAATATCCTGAGATACAAACCACAGAGAATTTATGTGAAATTGAATGCTTACATTGCTAGCAGCTAAAATTCTTTCCTAATTCGTTCATTCAATTTGTTTTCATAAATAAAAAACTTTTTGTACATTTAAAATAAATTGCAGCAAATCTAATATTGCTTGTTGTAATTTTTGATTTTTGTAATTTTATATGCGCAATTTTAAAACTAAACGCTACATAACGTTTACATAAATTTAAATTTAATCTACTCGATACTAGATGGCGCTAACTGTCAGAGATACTATTGTATGTCCATTCATTAATAGATGGCGTTAGTTATACTATTACCAACTATTGCTCTACGAGATAGAGCGGAAATATTTGGGTAAGTTAACCCAAATATTTCTTATTAGTTCGTACGTACCTATGAATTTCTTATGTTATTAGTTATAGATAGATTATATTTTTGGAACGAAAAAAAAATGTAATTTAATTGCTTTTGTGAAATAATACTTAATTTACTTTTTAATATTGTTGCGGAATATAGGTACTCGTACAAGTACCTAAATAAAAGTTAGGACGTATACTGATAAAGAAAACTCTCAAAGTAGTCGCATTCATTAAGCGGGCAGCGGGCAGCGGGCGGGTTACGCACTACGTTTCAATTAAAAAGGCCAACAAACTAAACAAGGTCCACATAATAAATTCAGTGCACCCCGCTCCGCTCACCACTAATTGGATTCAGAGGCTCAAGCAACCAATTAGAGCGAAAGAGACGGAGTTACGGGGGTGTTTCTGTTCCGGGAGGGAAGGAGAACGAAGCTGTCTGCGCTAAATTTCCAAACACCCATAGAGAATCGTCCTGACCGTTAAAAGTTTTTCAGGAAAAGTTTCACAATGCTAAAGTTAGATGGAAAAGAATTAGCTTTGTAGTAGGTAATTGATGTCCGTTAGTGATATTTTATCTACGTTTATATAAGTTGGATAATTTTATAAAATTTTGGTTTTACCTTTAAGATGATAATTGTCTATGACCAGCAAAAATGATTAAATGAGTTGGAATGAACAATATTAATTATATTATTTTGGTTCAGGCACAACACGGATCACGCCATTGTGGATTTAGCTTAACCTATAGGTAGGTACACTGAGCAGAAAATGCCATCAAGTCCTAAATGCGAACTTATGAACAAATTTTTCAAGTCGGTGGTTAACTAAAAAGAGTGAGTTACTCGTATTTAAATCACGTGGCAAGTGTTACTCCAACGTGCCACAAGTAACTGTCAGTAACACACCTCTAAATAGAGTCACGCAGTTTAAATACCTGGGTCACTGGGTCACTGATGACTTATGTGATGATCTGGACATCGAGAGAGAACGCAGGGCGTTGGCTGTCCGATGTAATATGCTGATCCGAAGATTTGCACGTTGTAGCAAGCAAGTTAAAATGACACTGTTTAGAGCTTACTGCCAGTCATTCTACACGTGCACTCTGTGGGTTAAGTATACGCAAAGGGCATACAACGCCCTGCGTGTGCAGTACAACAACGCGTTCAGGATGCTGGCGGGGCTGCCGCGGTTTTGTAGCGCGTCGGCGATGTTTGCTGAGGCAAGGATTGATGGCTTTCATGCCTTAATCCGAAAGCGGTCTGCCTCGATCCTGAAGCGAGTGCGTGCCAGCTCCCACGGCATCCTGAGCGTGTTGTGCGGTAGGTGGGATTGTCCAATGCTGCGTCACTGGATCGGACTTCATACGTCTACGAGTATGTATTATATACTGCGTGGATAGGGTGAGGTTCGATTGCAGGGCATCATAATTATTATGTTTTTAAAGATACTAACATTAGTTTTAAGTTTTTTACTAACACTGTGGATTCTCTGTGGTCTGAAAAATAAATGTTATTATTATTATTGTTAACTTTTTTTAGATAATTTGAGCCCGGTAGTAGACCACGTTAGTAGCAGCGCTAACTGCATTCATTAGGTCCTCAAAAGGGCAGGTGTATTGGCACGTGCACTTCAGCATGCGGGTCATGTACTGAACTAAAACTGCATCGCACTTACTTTGGATATTCTGTAAATTCTACGATTTTTATTAAGGTCACAGTTGGTACTGGCTCGGACTAGACCTGACATCACAAATCGTACAACACAATGGCACAACTAGCATAATAATATATTCTACAACAGCCTGACAACAACCATTGGAAAATGTTTGATCCACCCCGTCCGTTGCTGTCCTTCGCCCAGTGACGCCCGAAGCCGAATTCCGTATACCACAGTGCGGGCGTTAGTTTTTAGTTTTAGGTTTTTGTAAGTCCAGTCTAGAGGCTTTAAATTACTAAGGCCGTCATAGGCAAGTCCGGCTAAGCAGACGATAATCGCATAGTTTGGCCAGCAAGACGCCATTCATAAAAAAAATCGTTAGCATTTTTTTTTGTTCCTTCTTTGCCATTTTTCCAGGGCCCCGGGGATCTCTTTCGCATCACTCATGGCCCCAGTAGGCTTCGACCCTGCTGGGCTCCTACGGTTTGCTGACATCTCCTTGAGGCGCGCGTAGAACACTACGCGCCGTTGATGACTTGGGCTCGGTCCGGACGGTTACCGGACCGTCGGACGGCGAGCTACCCATTGCTCGCCGTCCGGAAGCCGGCGCCTACGGTGGCCGGAAATCGGGATCGGAATCCTCCGCCGGAAATCGGGCTAGGGCGCGAGGGCCTCGTGCGTGCGGCCGCCTCCTTTGCTTTGCAGAAGGAAGCGACCATCTGCCACTCCTCCTCCATGCCATAGCCTGTACCAAGGCTCGACGCGAGAGATCACTGCCGCCGATCGCCCCCACGAGGACACGGCGGTACTTTGCCCAGGCGGGAAACGCCTCTACCGTATACTCCACCGTGTCCTCTGGGCAGTCCACACAATGGTGGCACCCGGGCGTTTCTTCCGCACGAATCCGGTGCAGGAACCTCCCGAACTTACCATGTCCGGTGAGGACCTGCGTCATGCGAAAGGTAAGGACGCCGTGTTGCCTTTCCAGCCACTCCTCAAAGAGGGGACTTACGGCCATGGGGCTGTGTCGGTTTTAAAGTGAAACGTTTAATCAGCGAGTCGCTTTTAGTGTTAACGATTGAATGAAAACCAGATTGACTTCGTTCTAAATATTTTAATACAAACGTAAACTGTGGTGAGGGTCGCAGAATTCCCATGGATACAAGACGCACAGGTGCAGTCGCTGTGGTGATACTTGGGGGAAGCCTACGTCCAGTAGTGGACATCTTTCGGCTGAAATGATGATAATGTTGATGATCAGAAGGGACGTTGAGTTTACTATCGTGAGGAAAATATCAGTGCTCTTAGCATTACCGAGTAAGTACTAACTGTCCAGAGTGCAGTGAACGTTTGGAATCCAGTTAAGGTAACCACTGCTCGGGGAGATTCTTTTCATGCAGCAAACTACAGCATGAGCTTATTTTTTTTACAGGTTGCTCGAGCTGGACCACTATCTCACCTGATGGCAAGCGATGCTGTGGTCGATGATAGAGCACGCCCAGAAGTAACGTATTCCTGACTTAAAGACCCCCAGGTTGTAGCTATCAGGAAACGTAAACCCTTGTAGGGGATGGTATGTTGTCTTCCCAGCCACTCCTCAAAGAGGGGACTTACTGTTATAATTGTGGCGTGCCCAGCACTGGGTTGCGACAGTCGCTGCCGCCATTCCACCATGAGATCCCGCTGGAAATCTGTTCCGGCGCGGCTCTCACGCCCTAGCCGCCGGGATCCCGAACCCGATTTCCGGCCACCGTAGGCGCGGGCTTGCGGACAGCGAGCAATGGGTAGCTCACTGTCCGACCGTCCGGTAACCGTCCCGATCGAGCCCAAGTCGTCGACGTGCGTTCCACGCGCGCCTCAGGGAGATGTCAGCAAATCGTAGGGGCCCAGCAGGGTCGAAGCCTACTGGGGCCCGGGTAGTATGAAAGTGAAACCCTGGGACGAAGGCAAAGAAGAACAGGAGTGGGTTTTTAGTCAGTAAAAGTCTGACACTATCTCCTGCTCCGCTCAAGAGCGAGCAAAATGAGCTATTCTTATCTAAATCTTAGCTACGCTACGATAAGATACCTAAGATTTGTTTATTGTTCGTTTTGATGTATGAAACAAAGACGTTTTTGCACTAGGATTTAGTAGTTAAGTAGACGCTTTCCGCGTCTGTCAGTTTAACCCCTAACTCGTAAAGCTTGCATCAGATTTTGGTACATCTTCATCATCATCATTATCATTTCGGCCGAAAGACGTCCACTGCTGGACATATGCCTCCCCCAAGTGTCGCCAAAATGAACGGTCTTGTGCGTCTTGCATCCATCGTATTTTGGTACGGTTTCCACTATTATTAAACGCGATAAACGAGGAAGGTTTGTATATAACTTGCACCCGTGCAAAGCAGAGATGGGTCGGTAGGTTGATCCTATTTATAAAAATGACTACGGTTATGATAGAGTAAGCCATCAGCAATAAAGCCGTATCCCGTAAGATATCCCCCTCCTCCAAACTTCATCTCTCTGGCAGAACATCTACCACCGGGACACGAACTGCCGTGGCCAATCTGAAAATCTCTGAATCGACTGCGGATTCAGGTTGGCCACTTCAGAGATAATCTGGCCAAATGGGGTTTCCTTGACCCATCGCAAATACAGTGCCAGCCCTGCGTTCAAAAATAACTAGAGTAGAGTAGGGTTGCAACCCAGGGTCGTTCTTTTATAACTCGAGTAGCTACCCTAGAGTTAACCCAACTAACTCTAACTCCGAGCAGGGTAGGTTGGTGTAAGAGGCAGGAATGACAGTTGCTTGGCATTGACAGTAGAACTATACGTTCGCTTTCAAAAACGCGAGTTTAGAGTATCTACCCTGATGACGTCATTAGAGTTAACTCTAACCTCATTTTTGAACGCAGGGGAGTGTGGAGCCCCTTCACAGGATATGCGTCACTTCCTTTCCTGCCCAGCATGCACACTACCAGCACCTTCCACGACATATGCGAGGCCAACACTGCTCAAGGTCACCGCTACGACCGTTCCTGTGCGTCTCGCATCCATCGGACTCCCGCAACCGTTACCAAGTCATCGGTCCACCTTGTAGGAGGCCTTCCAACGCTACGTCTTCCGGTATGTGGTCGCCACTCCAGAACCTTTCGGCCCCAACGGCCATCCGTTCTGCGAGCAATGTGCCCTGTCCATTACCACTTAAGTTTGGCGATTCTTCGTGCTATGTCGGTAAACTTGATTTTCCTGCGGATATCCTCATTCTTGATTCGATATCGCAAGGAAACTCCGAGCATAGCATATAGGTACAATAAAATTACTAGGAAATTAAATAAAACCTCCAACTCTATATTGAAGCCATCAAGTGGAAAACGCCGCAACACAATAAAGTGAAAACTGTCCATAGTCGACAGTGTAGGGTCGGACATATCGCATTTGGTCGTCATTATCGCGTTACTCTGGCGCGTATCTGCCGGCAATTCGCCGCGTCGCTCCCGGTGTCCGGCTTCGCTTTGCGTTCCGACTCGCGGCATCCATTCGCTGTTATTACGCCGGCCGGGGCGTTTAACTCAATTTAACGTAATACTCCGGGACAGATACTTACTCTGATCGATGCTAATAGCTTTTATTGATATAGCCTATGTGTTATTAGTTTAGTAGCGGGCCGCCATCCGGTATAGTTAGCCGACATAAATTACGTTAATATCACACTTTGTCGCGATCGTGAGACCCTCAAATTGCAGCCTGTTGTACATTTTGAGTTATTTGATAATTCATAGGCGTTTCTAGTGGTTTATTTTGTGCCGTTTACTCGTTTAACTGTATTTTCGCTCGTTGGTACGTGTGGTTAGAAATGTCGAAGGAAATGAGATAATTTACACGTCTTCAGAGGGGCTGTCACGAGACGACTTAAATTGAACTGTTAAAGGGATGGAGCTATATAGGGTGTATAGCTTCATCCTTCTTTTTCGCTCGCATGTCTGATATTTTAACACATCATGGTGAGGCCCCTGGTGCGTGCGCGCATGTGTCGGTGAGAGGATCGAAGCGTCATATTATTCTGTTACTTTGTATTGCGCAGGAGTTGGTTATACGGTGTTGACACGAAAGGCGGTAAAGAATATGGAAAGGAAGAGAAATGAGCAGGGTTCAAATGGTCGACGTGTGAAATCGTTTCTCATTAGGATTTCATGTTCTGTGCCATAGGATAGATCATTAAGTATGTGGTGGTGTGTATACAACGGGGAATGTCTGAAATGGAAACCGTGATCCTAGAGCACAAAGGGCAATTGAAGGATACAAGTGGATTTTAGTCAGTAAAAGTCTGACACTTCCTCTCGGTCCATCCTAGAGCGCGAGAAGTCATTGGATGATTTTTTATTTATTTATTTATTTAATTTAAGATAAGACAACAATATGGTTCACTTTGTTAGTAAAATATCACACCTCAAAACGAAGTATGTGAGCACGCCATGCTCTACGGTACATGGACTTATAGATACTAGTGTTTACATTATTTTTTCCTTCAAAGATTTTAAAGCAACATGACTGAAGCCTACTTTGTTGATTTGTTTCTAACAGCCCAAAAATTCAATTATTGAGACAATAAAGCGTCCAGACATCTCTATTTATTTTAATTAAGTAGGTAATGTCTATTAGATGGATATTTCCTCTTTTTAGGGTTCCGTACCTCAAACGGAACCCTTATAGGATCACTTTTTTGTCCGTCTGTCTGTCTATCAAGACCCTTTATCTCGGGAACGCGTTAAGGTATCGAGTTGAAATTAAAACCATATGCTCAGGTCTGCGGTCCCTTGAAGCGTGAAAAAATCAAACTTCTGAGTTAACAAAAAAAAAAGATACGGCCGTTTATGTGGTAAAAAACGTGTATATACAAAGAAATGAATTTATACACTCTCAAGGGAATCAAAATTCATAGGGTATTTCCTGTTGACTGAGGATCCTGAAATTTGGCATGAAGCAAGGTCTCATAGTACAAGTATAGGAAAAAATCCTAACAAATTTTTAACGTTGCAAAAAATTTTTTTTTTTGCGATTCGGAAAAATCTTCGTAAATTGAACTGTTTTCATAGGCAAGTACCCTTAGTGCGCAAGTCCGACTCGCACTTGCCCAGATTTTTTTTCTGTAATAATTTGTTAGGCCCGTAATGTTACAAAGAATTTCACCCTGAAAACTTATGCGAAGTGAGCCGTCAATAGTTAGGTTAGTAAGCAAGTTCATTCTGTAAGTTTTGAACTGAATAAAATGACCGCTGGGTTCGCCGTTGTCGAGAATTAAATTCACTAAACAATTAATAATAATAATAATATTCCACAACTACCACACAACGCCGTCTAGTCCCAAGCTAAGCAGAGCTTGTGTTATGGGTACTAGACAACTGATAAACATACTTAGGTACATATTTCTAAATAAATACATAATAGATAAATTACACCCAGACACAGAACAAATGATCGTGCTCATCACACAAACATTTGTCCTGGGTGGGAATCGAACCCACGACCTCCGGCATAGCAGTCAGGGCCACTAACCACTAGACCAACAGACCAGTCAATTGCAAAATAGTAACCAGTCGACAGCGTATGGAAGAGTTTTATGACGCCAGATTTTAGTTTGTTTTTAGTTACTTAGTTGTAATTAGTTTAGGGTTTTTATTATTATTTTTGATTTTACTGTATTACTCGTATTATATTTAGATTTGAGTACTTACGTAATCTCATATATCGGCTGTACCACGTACCGAAAGACGTAGCGTTGGAAGGCCTCCTACAAGGTGGACCGATGACCTGATAACGGTTGCGGGAATTCGATGGATGCGAGACGCACAGGACCGTTCATTGTGGCGACAATTGGGGAGACCTACAGTGGACGTCTTTCGGCTGAAATGATGATGATGATGATGATGATACCATAATCAGCCTCTAATATTCCCTTCTCTCTGCAAGAATGGACTGTATTTCACCACGCGTGCCCAGTGTGAGTTGGTGGTTATTGCATACATGTCTAGGACAAGCCCTTTTTTTGGAGGGAAATCATCAAATGACTTGCTTCCTGTCTAGGGTGGAGCAAAAGGGTGTGTCAGACTTTTTCTGACTAAAACCCACGAGTGTCCTTCAGTTTCCCTTTGCTGTCAAGGGTCACAGTAACTCTTTCAAAACTTTACACAGCTTATGCCCTAGTACTACTGACAACTTAAGATCGACTCATTTTAAGCTCATTTCGCAGTTTTCGCTGTGATATATTTCCACAAACTGGTTATTAAAATACCAATGTCTTATTTACTCACTAAATATTTAGAGAACAATTCCTTATGACTATCTTTAGCTAGTTGAGCCATAGGTGTTAAATCATAAATAAATAACAAATCGGTGCGCCCACGCAGATCAAGTAGGTGTCGGTGGTTAACGTATAATTTACAATGCCGAAAGAATAATAAATTATTTTGTAAAATTTCCACACGAATGTCCATTTATTATGTTGGATACCGGTAGCTGAAAATGGCTTTGCCACAAGAAAAAAATCTATGACTGAAAAACACTGACTGTATTGTTTTAAAGGTTAATGATCTTTTCTTCTCAAAAATTCACTTTATTCTTATTTTATTCTTGCACAAAAAACATACATACAATATATACAATAGGACAGTTTATGAAGTGTGATATTTTAATAAGTAGATACCTACTTCGACTTATTATTGAAAGATTCGACTTCCTCATATCTAGTTTTAAATTTTGGTCATCCACACCCATTTGAAAGTTTAGTATTTTAGTATAGGTAACTTTTTTTATTTCGGTGGGAAAATCATCCAATGACATCCCCCGCTCTTGGGCGGAGCAGGAGATAGTGTCAGACTTTTACTGACTAAAAACCCACTCCTGTTCCTTCGTTGCCTTTCATACCAGGGCCGAGTCTTCCATTCAGAAGCAGACCCTTGGCCCCAGCAGGCTTCGACCCTGCTGGGCCCCTACGGTTTGCTGACATCTCCTTGAGGCGCGCGCGGCGCGAGGAACAGTACGCGCCGTCGACGAATTGGGCTCGGTTCGGACGGTTGACAGCGTCTCCTGTAATCCGGCTTCTCGGAGGTCGGAATCGGAGGATGGTTTGAGGTCGGGGGTCCTGGTGCTGAGTGACACATGTTGACTGGACGTCCACACTAAGCCCGGTGTTGATATGGATCCCCCGGAGGAGTCTGGGGGATGCAGGTCACCTAAAGAAGGGCGAACCGGTTCGGACGGTTACCGGACGATCGGACGGCGAGCTTAGTATAGGTATCTGCTGTGCAAATACCCGGTATATAGTAGTACTTATGTAGGTATGGCCAGGCCTGTTCACACTGAAGACCAGTAACAGTAGTAACGTGACTCTATAAAAAGATTTTCCGAGGTACCTAAGTACTTAGTTTTTGATCACCTCTAATATACCTTTTCTTCAAATATTTTATTTTATTTAATAGTAAGTACCTATACGATACGTATCGTTCGTATATGGTTCGTGGTGGTATCGTTTGTCTTGGTATAGTCATGTAAAGAGGAGGCATGAAACGCATGTTACTAAAAGAGTTCTGAGTATAATGTAGATGGTGATAGAGGGAGAGGGAGGCCAAAGAAAAGATGGATGGATTGTGTGAGGAGTGATATGAATGAAAAGGGAGTTAGTGATAGTGTGACGGCCTGACGGGTGACAGGACAGAATGGAAGAAAAAAACGTGTTCCGCTGACCCCAAGTAATATGGGATAAGGGCAGGGAGAAGAAGAAGTACCTATATGGTAGTTTTCAAAAAAGGAGTGAAAGAACTATCTTTCTATTTCGTCGTAGTTGCTTATAAGTGTGTATTTTTTATTCAGTATGTATTATTGCGATATTTATTCTACTATGTGTATGTATATATTTATGATAGTATATTTTTATTTTGTATATTTTATTCATAATTGTTTTACTTGTACTTTTCTTTCTTTTCCTTTCACACGATGTCTACATCTCTTTTTTTCAATTTTCCTTTCGCAGGTAGGTATGCTGGAAGAGATTTCCGTAGCAATAAGCATCACCTATGTACCTATTTTTCTGTCTCCGTCTTCTTTTCTTTTATTATATAAGTGTGTACATGAATTGTAAATAAATGGTACCTAATCCTATTATACATATAGGTAGCTGTAGGTAAATAAGCCGGTACTTATCGGTAATTGTCGAGAAATATCTACACGTTATATACCTCCATACATACATGTTATACATACACCATTTAATATGTAGTAGGTACATCTCGGATAACCGTCGCAATCATTGCTACGCTACGAATGCTAAACGTTAATTAGTTTATAATAATCTAACGTGTTGCGTCTCACGTTTAATGAGTAATTAAAGAGGTTCGAACATCACTCGGGGCTAATTTTCTCACTAATTACGATTATACCCCGACCAGGAATCGTAAGTTGTGCGTCGAGGCGTCAATACGCCCCTGACGTGCTGCGTTTGAACGCTGGACGTGCAAGTGGAGATTACTGGATAAGACAGTGGTCGAGTTTTGTCGTATTGTTTAAACTATGGATGAGGATGTTTTGGTAATCATGAAAATGTTGTCATAAAATATATATTATGCAGCATTACTTGTTTCTTGAATTCACAATTTTTCCCAAGTTTACGATTTAAAAATTGCCAAGTTACTGAAGTATCATGTATAATTATGTAAGTTTCAGTAAAGCGCCTTTTCGTGCATTCTGTTTATTGTTTATTATTTCTTTCTTAGTTTTAGATCAGGTCGATAAAGTGCAGATTCATTAATCAGCAGCATTAAAAATGTCTGCAAAGTGCAAGTAACAAAAACATGCATTAAGTTTAATCAGCATATACTTTACTGGAAAGTAAAGTATATGTCTAGTCTAGTCTTACTAGTCTAGTCTTACTTCTTGCATCAACATTAAACTAAACTTCAAAGAGGTCTTCACTTACACAACTGACCAAACTACTAGCCCACACGGCCACATGATCTAAACACAGCACGGTCGGCGCGATCCCTGTAATTATTATTAACATTGAGCCGTTTCGCCCGTAACCCGTAATTAAAACATAGTTAAGCCCAACGAGCAGACGCCTTGCCAGATTAATGTCTAATAGAAATGTACCACATGATTACATTAATAAACTACGAAGTATTATCGCGTTTTTACATACTATCTGAGTGATTGATGGTCAATAGATTATAGACTTTTCACTGGAACGCGTTAGGTATTTACATAGTTACTCTACTTGCGTAAGTTGGTCGTGCAAACGAGGCTTTGATTTGAAGAAACTGTTTTGTAATATTTTGTCTTTCTGAGATGAATATTATGGTCGTGCTTTGTCGTTACTTGAAGTTTTTCCAGCTCGTTTTATACTACGGGGCTTTAACAGCATAAATAACAACACAAAAGCATAAAGAAGACAACCAAGATTATCCATATTACATCTCATACTCGTGCCGACCATCATACTCACACCAGGCGATAATTTTCACGCCTTTTATTTTAAACAGTCAAATAACCATGAATATTATTCTGAAAGTCTTCAAATCTCATCGGCATTCGAAATAAACTCGTAAGCAAAACGAAATTGCGCACCGACCATAATAGGACCCTCTTAAAGTGTCGGAGTGGAAACGTCTACGGCGTGGGCGGGGCGCTGCCTTCAAAGACTGTATTAACATGTCATTGTGAATGAGATAGCACTATTAACGCGTCTTACGAGAGAAAGGGACGGCAATAAACAAGTCTGGGCTTCTATGCGTTCGCGCACCACAAAGGAAGTATTGTTTTCAGTTGTTAACGCCCGTTGTATAGTTATTGATGCGAAGGATTTGTTTATGGACGCATTGTCTATGACCGGCTACTGTTCTGAACGGGTTGTTATTGGTGGGTGGGGCCGAAAAGATATCGGTTTTTTTAAGGGTTTCTATGTGTAGGTTCTTGAAAAAACGGTTTTGTTAAGTCTTTTTGTTAACTCACGGGCACACAAAAGGTTTGTAAAAGACTAACCAACAACAACTTATTGGTTATACAAACCAATAAGTGTACAACACTAGTGTATAGCTAAAATGCAGCAGAATGGCTATTGGAGTTTTTAATATTAATTAATGAGTAGGTACTAAATATATTTCTGTGTTTAGAAATTCTGTAACACGTACAATGCGTTCCAAATAAGAATAGGATCGACGCCATGTTGTGACGTCACGTCATACTGTCAAATCGCAAAAAATTGGGCAAAATTGAAGCACTCAGAGATGAGCAAAATTGAAGAACTGGATTCTGATTAAACTATTTTCGTTCACAGTTCGTAAATAAATTACATTTTAAAATTTTCTTGTTTTGCTCACCATAATAATTCTTCGATTTGACAGTATGACGTGACGTCACTACCTATCAATCGATCCTATTCTTATTTGGAACGCATTGTACCTACTATTTATGAATTTTTTTACCTTAAAAACCATAGAAATGCATAAAGTACCTACAATCTTATAACTTATAACATTGTTGAAATACATTAAAGGACATTTTTTGTCGTTTATTCATATTGCTCTTACTCACCTTTGTTTTATGTGGAAAATCATCAAATATTACTGGGTGGAGAAAGCTACTGTAAATCTAGTAAACTCGTTAAAAAATAAAAGGCCCGTTTTGACATTTGAAAAAACCCTATAACTAATGTGACTTGGAACGAAACTGAAAGAAACAATAAAATAATAATTAGGGGTCCGGTGTAGTAGTAGCTATTTTAGTTAGTTATAGCTACACTACACCGGACAAGCCGCTAGGTGGTTAAAATACAAATGTCAAAACGGGCCTTTTATTTTTTGACAAGTTTAGAGATGTGATGGGATTTTTTTACCATCAAATTTGAACTAAAGAGTCTTTAAATATAACGAAACATCCATGGTCATATCTGTAATATTAAAAAAAAAAAACATATTGATTTGGACCTGATATTATGGCATAGGTACCTACCTAACGAACACATTCTAAACCTATACCTAAATGAAATACTAGGCAAGTGCGAGTCGGACTCGCACACTGAGGGTTCCGTACAAACTAACTTATGTAAATAGTTCAATTCCCGAATCGAGTCTCGAAGATTTTTCCGAACAGAAAAAAACTATTTTTAACTACAAATTTTCAGTTTTCAGATTTAATCCTATACTTGTGCTATAAGACCTTGCTTCATGGCAAATTTCAGGGTTCTTGGTTTACGGGAAGTACCCTATGAATTTTGATTCCCTCGAGAGTGTCGAAATATACGTTTTTTGCGACTTATAAGGCCGTATATTTTTTTTTGTTAACTTAGAAGTTTAATTTTTACACAGCTTCAAGGGGCCGTAGACCTGAGTATATGGTTTTAATTTCAACTAGATACCTCCACGCGTTCTCGAGATAAAGGATCTTGACAGACAGGCAGACGGACAACAAAGTGATCCTATAAGCGTTCCGTTTCTCCTTTGGAGGTACGGAACCCTAAATAATACATTATTACAACTAAATTAGGGTGATACCTATAATAGGTATGTATTTTAAACCCTACGCGTATCAACTAGACCACGAAATCGAGAGGTTTTCTTTGCTGCAAACTAAAGCTAAATATTTTCAGGTTTCATATTTCTATACATGACATAGAAATCCGACGAAATTAAAACGCAAGACAATGCGTCAACCACCGTAAGCGCAGGCTTGCGGACGGCGAGCAATAGGTAGCACACTGTCCGGTAAGGACCAAAAGCTCGAGTGGACGGCGCGTTGTGTTCCATGCGCAGCGCGCCTCAAAGAGATATCAGCAAAATGGATGGAGCCTAGTAGGGTCTGTCTGCTAGGGTTGCAGGTTCGAACGAGTTACTGTGGCCCTCGGACGCAAAGGGCAACTGAAGAAAAAAAGGTGGGTTTTAGTCAGTAAAAGTCTGACAATTCCTTTCGCTCCACTAAGAGCGGGAGAAGTTATTTGATGGTTTCCCACCACAAAAATAAAAACACAGAGAGACAATGCGACAGAAAAGTCGTCAATATCACTTGTCATCCGACAATGGGTCTTAATGGAGCGCGTTGCGACAAATCGTCGCACGTTACAAGTGTCGGCCTAGACTGACTTACACTGAGAATTAATATGGGAACACGATTTGAAGAATATAGTGTAAGTATGAGTTGAGAAGTTTTGGAGACTGATCCACGAGACTTACCTTCCACGGGTATTGTGCAAGTGAAACCCGGGGCCCTGGAACGAAGGCAAAGAAGGACCACGGGTAGTGTGAAAGTGAAACTTGAACGAAGGCAATGATGGACTACGGGTAGTGTGAAAGTGAAACCCGGGGCCCTGGAACGAAGACAAAGAAGGAACACGGGTAGTGTGAAAGTGAAACCCGGGGCCCTGGAACGAAGGCAAAGAAGGAACACGGGTAGTGTGAAAGTGAAACCCGGGGCCCTAGAACGAATGCAAAGAAGGACCACGGGTAGTGTGAAAGGGCCCTGGAACGAAGGCAAAGAAGGAGCAGAAGTGGGTTTTTAGTCAGGAAAAGTCTGACATACCCTCACACCCCGCCCAAGAGCGAGAGATGTCATTGGATGATTTTTCCACCTAAAAAAAAGAAGACCTACCATGAGGTGTTAAAATATCAGCTGTTCGAGCGAGAAAGAGGGATGGAGCTATACCTACACCCTATATAGCTCCCTCCTTTATCAGCCCCCCTAGCCAAGTTGCAACCGTTTCGTTTCGATTCTCTTTTCGTTGTCGGCCACGCCTCCGATTATTTGTTCTGACGTCATCTCAACGCTCAGTCACGTGGTCAGAACAAAGGAATAAGAGGCGTGGCAGACTCGAGGCGATCAACGAAAAGAGAATCGAAACGAAACGGTTGTAACTTGGCTAGGGGGGCAGTTCAGTTTGGGTCGTCAAATGGATTAAATTGCGTTATAGTGCCATACTGTCTTTTTTTTTTTTAGGTGGGAAAATCATCTAATGACAAATCCCGCTCTTGGACGGAGCGAGAGATAGTGTCAGACTTTTACTGACTAAAAACCCACTCCTGTTCCTTCTTTGTCTTCATCCCGGGGCCCCGGGCTTCGCTTTCACACTACCCGTGGCCCCAGTACGCTTCGGCCCTGCTGGGCCCCTACGATTTGCTGACATCTCCCTGAGGCGCGCGTGGAACAATACGCGCCGTCGGTGCCATGCTGTCTGCGATATCTATTGCGGTGGAAAAGTAAAAACTGAAAGCGATGGACCACTTCAAATTTCTGAAGCGGATCTCGTGACCGTCTGGTTCCAGGTTTAGATGATTTATGGTCCAGTTGCAGTTTTTGCCCATACAATTATAATTCGTCGATTCTGGGAGTTTTGTGTTTGATTGGCAAATTTTGCAGGTTACAAAAATCCCTTAACTTTAGTTTGATACATTCTGTCACCTCAGTTAACTGACGATTAGTAAGTAGACCATTGTCATTGAATTTTGGTTGGTAATTTAATTTTTCATTTAAACTCATATAATAAAGAGAAAAGACTTGTATTTTTGTTTTTAATAATAAACTCAAAAATACTGGACTGATTTTAAATATCTTTCACGAATATTACCTACTTTATCACTGACTAACATATTATCTTATATTGCTGTAGGGCTGGTCCTGGGCCAGAGCACTTCGACCCTTCTGGATGATTTGTGCTATGCCCCCCCTGTCTACTCAACCCCTAACCCTCCGTGCACCTTTTTCATGAGTCCCAGTATGGCCTTGACGGGGCTGAGCCTGTAGTACTCTGGTCGTGGAAATGGTTGGCCCAGATACCTCAGTCTTTTGGAGCCTAGTGCTGCACAGTCGCACAGCAAGTGTAACATGGTCTCCTCTGCATCTCCATAGATCCTGCAAGTCGGGTCGCTTGCTAGTCCCATGTTGTGGAGATGTTCGTTGGTGGCATAGTGCCCCGTGAAGACTCCTGTGATTGTTCGGAGCTGTGATCTGCTGTACCTCCATAGTTTTTGGGTCCAGGCCTTATCTATGTCATTAAGTCTTAGACTTAGATAGGTTTGCATATTACGTTATACATTTTCTATTTTCACACGGTTGAAGCCTTTAGAAGCTCTAGGACCTAGTGATGTATAAAGCAATCCATCATTGTTAAAATCCTGGAAGCAGACATGAAAGCTATAGAAGCTGTATAAGAAAAAAATATTAAGAAAAAAAAGCATCTCATGCAGTGGTGGCCTTAGGTGGGGCGAGCAAGGCAACCGCCTGAGCCTCACACTTGTATAGAGATGGGCGGTGGGTATTTACCCAAATGGTGTAAGTAATAGCATAATGATATTTCTAAAATTCGATGTCATTCTTCAAATAAAAATGACGTAGTCCATTTACTAGATTATTGAAAAGCAGTTAATATCATTGTCAAATACATGTGAATATCTTTTACGGCATTTAGTACCTATATTTATCATTGTTGTCGTATTTAGGAGTATTAATTTTTAAAAATCTCCTAAAATAATACCTTTGACTCGAAATCCATGTAGTATCTTTTTATAAATTTTGCATTTTTTACCTATCATAAAATACTCAAATTTATTTCACATACTTTGCTAAAAGGACAAAGAACTCACAAAGATTTACCGCCCGGGGCCTCATCACGGTGAAGGCCGGTCCTGAATCTTCATTTTTTTTATTGTTGATAGGTTCGTGTTTGACTGCTATCTCACCTGTAGGTAACTTCACAACTCAACATAACCTAACGACTCACTCACTTTAGTCCTACCTAGATTAAGATTCTTCAAATGACTAATCCGTACAAGCATCAGACTAACAGACCACATCAACTTCAACCAGTCGCTATTTTATTTATAAGGCAATTTGAAGCTTTTATAGCACTTTAGCTCATTAAATACCTTCATTAGAAATAATAGGTCACTTATCCGAGTGATGATGATTTCTTGTACACCCTATTAACAGATCGTGAACGAGTGAAGGAATGAACGAGTCAGTCGAGAGCGGTTCTCACGGTGAACGAGTTACATAAATAGCTTTAATTCAACTTTAATGATCTGTTCGCGTGAACTAAATTGATTTGGTTGTTGTGACTCCGAGGTTCGGTCTTTTGATTGTCAATAGCAATTGACAGTGATGTGTCAATTATGTGCTTTGAGTGGTAAAAGTAGGTTTGATCTCAATTTAGCAAGCATATTAAATTAAGTAGGTCTTTTACCGGAGGGACTGGTCCGCAATGGCCGAAGAAATACGTTTGTGGGAAAGGGACACCTTAGCCCAACAGTGGGATATAACGGGTTAATTATACTAATGGTGTTATGAGCTTACTGTATTAAACTGTCACCTTCTAATAAGTGGTTTCTGCTGTTGATCGACTTACTAGCATAATAAGCATAATCAGCCTTATAATGTTCCCACTGCTGGGACTCAGACCTCCTCTCTAGGAGAGGGAATGGCCATAATACACTACGCGAGCCCAGTGCAGATTGGTGGATGTCACATGTTTGCGAAGAATTTGTACCACTATTTTTTGAACAGGAAATCCACTTGTTCTTCGAGTATCTCGCAGATGATTAAGTTAACCTAAAGCAATTTACATCTGTCTAATATTTTCTTCTAGTCTAGTTTTAGCACCGACACAGATTCCATCTTCCGATCTCGGACAGTTGTTACGCATAATCAGAATCCTGCCACCTATCACCAGTCTTGCCAAGGAGTAACATGATACACAAAAACTGGGTTCTCGAGGTTGGAAACGGGATTGGTAACCGCTTTAGAAACACTGGCATTAGCATAGCATAGCATAGTCGGCCTTATAACGTTCCCACTGTTGGGACTCAGGCCTCCTCTCAAGGAGAGGGAATGGGCCGTAATCCACCACACGGGCCCAGTGCGGGTTGGTGGATGTCACATGTCTTCGAGTTTTTGGTTCTAGGACATGCCGGTTTCCTCACGATGTTTTCCTTCACCGTTTTGAGAGCAGTGGTGATGAAATAAATTACACAAAGTAATGCGCCTGGCTGTATTTGAACCCGCGACCTACAACTCGTAAGTCGGGGCCGTTACCACTCGGCCACCACTGCTCCTAACCGTGCCATTATCTACTGTGGCATTATATTGTTTTAAATATAATATGCTGAGTTAGGCGCTTTTTTGGACCCGAACAGATTAAGTATAATGAACCGACTTTGGGATGATTTCCTTTTCCCCATCTTGTCCTCCCTTATTTGAATTCGCCGCCAATCGCACACGCATCGCACCGCCACCTGACGGCGGATGGAAGAAGCAACAGTTTGAACTCAACAGCACGTCAACCCGCGCGCGGGGTCAAAGAAACCTGAAAATATCGTGAAATACTACAGCTAGTGAGGCAGTGAGGTGATGCCCTGGCTCCCAGCATCCTGTGAGTACTGACTAATCCCAATTTTCATAATCCTTAAGCCTGTTCTGGGTAGGAAACTTAGGGAAGCGTCCCTGGTTGGACGCAATACTCATTCATATAATTTTAGGTTTTATTTATTTATTTATCTTATAATTTATGTACACTCATATAATAGAAGAAGACACATCATTGTAAACAAGTACAGTACGCGCTGCTTATTATAAAAGAAATTTCTTCGGTTTTCTTTTATATAAGTAGATTTTTTCAATTTTTACGATTATGTGAGGTACAAAAAAACATGTTTTCTTTCTTTCTCTATGTGTAAATTTGGTATTAAGCGGATCCAGTTAGACTGGACAGATGATGACGAGATTGTAGTTTATTATTATTATTTCTGTATACTTTTATTATTATCTTTATTTCATTTACATAAACATATTAGTTACATTTTTAAATATTTCAAAAATAAAAAATAAAACATTTAAAAATATAAAAAACAGTATCCCACCGGTATCGGGAACAGGGTCCAAGCTACCGGCGGTCAGGACTCCAGAGAAAGGAACCTCCTAACAATGCGAGCCGTGTCCAGGAGTACCGCTTTCTGAATCAAACCCTTGATCCAGTCGCCTGACGCGAGCCTCCTAAGGTGTTGGTCGAGGCTCTTGGCTATTAAGCCATTGCCCGACACGACTATCGGTACAATGATCGCCGAGTCCACATCCCACATGTCGACAACCTCGCGAGCCAAGTCAATATACTTGATTTGTTTATCTTTCTCGGCTTTCACGAGGTTCTCGTCATGCGCAACGGATATGTCAACAATCATTGCACGCCTCTCGCTTCGGTCCACCACCACTATATCAGGCTTATTGGCTACAATAGTCCTGTCAGTGATGATGGACCGATCCC
Organism: Mythimna impura; assembly: GCA_905147345.3. NCBI lineage: Eukaryota > Metazoa > Arthropoda > Insecta > Lepidoptera > Noctuidae > Mythimna > Mythimna impura. The sequence goes on along the minus strand of LR990346.1, from coordinate 23,642,614 downwards.
AGTACAAAGTGATATGACCATTATCAAGAACTGGATCGGGCTCGTACCTATAGTACGGCACTTCCGATTCCACAAGAGAGTATTTCAGAGCAAGTTGCTGATGGATAATCCTGGCTACAAGGTTGTGTCTATGCAAGTACTCTCCGTTAGCTAGACGAGAACAACCAGAGATAATGTGACGAATTGATTCTCCCGGACGGTGACATGCCCGACATATGTCAACCGTGCCTTCCTTCACAATAAATCTCCGGTAGTTATTCGTCATGATAACTTCGTCCATAATTGCACAGACAAAACCTTCGGTTTCCCCAAAGAGGTCACCGGAACGCAGCCAGGCTACGGACGCCAATTGGTCTACATCGGGCCCGTGAAGGGCCCGGAAGAAGCGTCCGTGAAGTTCCTTGCTCTGCCATACTTCCCTGCGATCGTTAGTGTCAAGCACTACCGGTTTGCGGCAGTTCTCATTAGCCAGGGAGAGCGGGGTAAGTCCCTTGTCCACTGTCACTACATCTCGATGCATACCCAAGTCGGCAGCTAGGAAATATTCCCTGAGACTGCATACCTCGCGGTTGTGTAGGGTCTTAGCATTTAAAAAACCTCGACCCCCACACTTCCGCGGGATATACAATCTCATCACCGACGATCGTGGGTGATGCATTCGATATGCATTATTATTATTATTATTATTTATATCAGATACATCCATATTATGTTAGTAGAACTTAAAACTATGTTAGTAAAATTGTTCATTAAAATAAATAGGATAAAATAAAATCAGTTCATAAACTTATACATATCTATTATAACTGTGCCCGCTTGCCGCTGCACCAGACCTGCAGCTGTGCAAACGAGTCCAGTGCCTCAAGAAGGGGCAATCCGGCTTATCAGCTATCACCCTCAAAATGCTGTTGGAATTTTGAATTCCTTCCTGCACCTTCTCTATATATTGTACTGCTGTATCACACGGAACTTTTAATCAGTCTATACCTACTGCTAATTAGTTTTGGGCCACCAAGATACAGGGCTTTGCCTAGTTTGGGGCCCACAGCCACCTCTGTTGTGTTTTCTATTTATTTTCTTCATATTTTTTTTTTCAAACTTGTTTGTGTGCTAATAAATTATTATTTTTTTTTATATTTTATTTATCTCAGGACCCTGAGGTCCTGGACCTTTGGGAGGCGTACGAGGAGCCGAAGCCAACTCGCAGAGGCCCTTTAGATAATTATAAAGGAACATGATATCAACCGACGATTATCCCTGTACGCGCTATGCTAGTGCACCCAAGGACAACCCCCGGTTATTGAAAAACTGTTGCGACATATGGAGAACAAAGATAATAGGGCTATGGTTTTTGGAGTCTTAAGTGGACTGGTAACATGGAACTATGTCAAGACTATGGCCCCTGCCTGAACAACGTTATTAATATGCATCGAAAAAAGGCAGGGGGTGACTTGCACACTCAATAAATGGGCCCCCAAAAACGGCCGCTAGCACGAAGTGACGTAGCAACAAGAGGGCAACATATCCTGAGGTGCTTGAGGAGTGGAGAGGTATACCACGGCTATCAGGACAATCCCGGAAGTACGGTCAAGATCCCTACCAGCACCTTACTGGATTATACATCCTTCTCCCGAGCACGTTTGCTCTTGCGAATCTCCACTCAAGCCAGCCAATAAAGGCAAGAGAGAGGTGGGAGCTCAGTTCCTCGTCAGTGTTCACTACGGCCGGCCAATAAAGGCAAGCCGGAGATGAAGAACAAGAATTCTCCCGGGAGATCGGGTCCGTGGGGTCGCTAATGCCCAACAGTTCGCCACAAAACTGCACTGCGGATTGTATCTCTCTTAGTCTGGCCCCTCACCCTAGGCATATTACGGCAAAGCAAACTTTACCGATACAGACCTAGGGTATATTGGAGCACGCAAGCCCCACCACGACGTCAACGTAGAGATACGGCGATGGGGAAAAAATTATTATTATTATTATAGATTCCGCCTTCCACATCAAGTCCAAAAAAGCGTCCCAATCATCCACATGTCAATTTAACCCCACAATTACTTATCAATTAGCACCTCTTCTCTCTATTAGCCCCTCCTCAGCTGACGTAAAGACATAAGGAGTTAGGCGACAAACATCTCAATCTAGCAGGTGTCTAGGAGTCTGCGCTTGCGCAATTACATGTCTGGTGTACCGGCGGCGCGCGGCTAGTGATTATAAACTCATTTGTAGCTAGGAAAGTGGTGCTGACGGTTCTGCAGCTTTTAGGAGCGGGGAATATGGAGTAGGTCTCATGCAATTGATATGGGAAGGTGTTTGATTTTTTCCTGAAAATTACTGAACGGTTGTGGACTGAAAAGCAACGATTTCAGATGGCTAAACGAAAAAAAGTTACAGAGACATTTTTTTGAGTTAGGAAATCATCTTATGACTTCTACCGCTGGGCGGAGCGCTAGGGCTTGTCAGACTTTTACTGACTAAAACCATATCTATGTCCTTGTTTGCCCTATACGTTCCACGGGTTTCTCTTTCAGAAATCAACCCATGGACCCAGTAGGATTCGGCCCTGGGTACCGCGGTTTTGCTGACCTCTTCATTCGCTTCTCTGAAACGCGTGGAACAGTACGTTTTACACGTTTTCATTATGTATCTACTATCTAACAATTGCCTTTTACACAACACAGGAAGAGTATCAGGCCTTACAAAATTAATATACATCTTACAATCAATAAAAACACAAATTAATCAAACCATATCGCCTCGGCTATCAAAATTCAAAGTAGTTAATAAAAGGTGTTTACATTATTTATAAACCTACTTGCGTTATAAAACGATAAATTAAAAAATCTATTTCCAAAACGTTATAGTTTAATCGTAACAGCCGCGTAATAAAATTAGGATAAAACTCATTGGTTCGAACGCCAGCTTCGAATATTCAAATTTCGAACGAGCGCGGCCATCTTCCAAATTGCCGCCATAAACGCGATAATTGGATCAGCTCATTGGCCAGTAGCTAACTGAAACCAATTTTTAATGCGACTCTTTTATTGTGTCGATTTTTAACGATTTAAATAAAATATAACGTTTGCTTTTTTATAAGATGTGATGAATGGTTCGATACATCAATTTCGATTTTGGTTTTCAAGAAGTAGATACCTGTTTGAGGCTAGACTTGCAAAAAGGGTAAAAAATAACATGAAGCTGTCATAATAAACAAATGTATGCTAATCAGTTTGAGGATCAACTTCAAGAGTATGAGTATCGGGTGTTTAATATTTACCTTTGCCTTTGCCGAATTGTCGTAATGATTAAGCGCTTGTATTTTATTAGGTAAGTAATTTTTAAAATGATCAAAGATTCAAGTTAAAAACCATTTGACAGGATAACTTAATTAATAACGACAAAAAAAGGTAACAAGACAAACGATAGCATAAACAACAAAATTCTATTCTCAGTACAAAAGCGACAATAAATTATAACACTGGCCGCAAGCTTATTTCGTTCGTAAAGCCAAAAAGGTTTGGAAAAAATGAAGCGTTCGAAATTTAATTTATTCAAAATTGAAACGTCACGGCGCACAAAGGCGCGAGCCCACAATGGAGCGGTGCCGCGTCCCGCGCGCGCGCCCGAGCCGCACTGTTAACACGAAAATTAAATGCTGATATCACAATTAATCAAGGGCCCATATTAATAATTGGCTATTCACTACGCCGTGAGGTGTCAAATTATATTGCTCAATTAACCGCTCGTAGAATAGAATAGGGCGTGTTTGGCTGTTTGGAAAATATTTACAACACACATTCCTGATTGTGATTCTTTGGTACCACCATTTACTTCTATCAAAGACTTTTACTATAAAATTGTTCAAGAACATGAAATATTAGTTGGTTTTGGAGGATCTAAACAAACATTATTATAAACAGAGAAAGTTGCAAATTGAGTTTGTTGCGGTAATTTCTAAAATGTCTGAAACGATTTCATAAACGTTCGTAATTGGAAAGTTCATGAATAGTGAATGTTTAAGTATCAGCTTTATACGAAAAACATCCTTATTAAATATCGTTCTTATTAGAAAAAAAAAAACATAATAGACACCTATTCGAATGTTTTTTTTTTTTGGGAAAATTTCAGAAAAGTAAGTATGTAAAGTATGTAAATTATACATAAGGATACTTTGACACTTTATCCATTTAAAGATTTCTAATTATACTATATTAAGGGATTATCCTCATAAGTATTCATAGTAGAGCTGATAAATATTTGTTTATTGGAAACTAGCTTCTGCCACGCTTCGCCCACGTGATATTAGAAAATATATATCTTATGTCACTCAGGAATAAAGCGGTTTTCTATCAGTCAAAAATTTTTTGCAATCGGACTAACAGGCCTAGCCAAATTACGACCGTTTCGTTTCGAATCTCTTTCTGCAATCGGTAACGCCTCCTATTCGTTTGTTCTGACCACGTGACTTAACGTTGAGATGATGACATTCCCATACAGTTGAATAGTTTTCTACTAGCGTTAACAATTAATTGTAGATTATCAACTTGGCTGCAGGACTTTCAGAGATTACCTACAAAAAAAAACAAACTTTTTTTATAATATTAGTGTAGATATGAGCTGATAAAGAAACTCATTAATCATGGTCTTTTTAATTCTAAATCCATTAAATTAGATTATCTATATATCATTTATATATCTACTTAGTAAATGGTCTTACAGTAACAATTTTTCATAGACAAACAATCGACTTTGTCTATGAAAATGCTTGACTAGCTTTTTTTCTCTTTTGCGTTCAGCGAACTAAATGTCAATGACCGATTTAATTGAATTAGCCTATGTAATTTTTGATGTCGATAATTCGATAGTTACTTTTAATAATAATAATAAATTATTTAGTTTCAGCCTGTACCAGGCATCTTGGCCTATAGATATACATATACCTTACAGACTAACATATATATAAAGTAAATACAAGTCATTGTTAATAAATAAGACTTTGTTAGTAACACTTCATATTGCACTATATTCACTTAGTGCGATACTATGACATATGTCCGCAGAAGCAACGGAACACCACGCCCTGTGGCCACAAGTCTTCCTTCAACTTTATATTGCCTTATGCCACTCAGTTCGAACTTTTGTCAGTAGTTCTATAGTTCTTCAACTTACTTTAATCCTATAATCATATTGAATAATTTGTTACTGTCGAAGGCTTCACTACGGTAGTGGCAATTGTTTTTTGCTTTATCTTAGCATAGCACAATTAAACTAATAATGTTCCCACGGCTGGGCCACAAGTGGGAAATGATATATTAGAGGAAGTTTGAAAGTGACGCTAGTGACTAAGAAGTTGAAAGGGAATCGTTTGTTTTGGTACAGTCATGTGAATAGGAGGGATGAAACGCATGCTACTAAAAGAGCTAAGATGATGGTGGATAGAGAGGGAGAGGAAGGTTAACACACTCAGTTTCGCGTCAACCTCCAACGAAAACTTCTCCCAGTTTGCCTTTAAGAAATTAAACCGAGGTCTAAAAGGAACTTGTGTTGGTTTGATTGCAGCACGTATCTCACACGTTATAGGTCTATGTTGTGTATTTGGGATTGGCTGACACACACGCTTTGAACATAGACTCTTTATACTGCTGCTCACAAAAATTAAGTCTGGGTTGTAACCACGTTGCCAGCGGCGAGGAATGGGCCGATGCTTCTGAGCTGACCTTGATGCCAAATGCTTAATGGTTGTTTGGCACAATGCCAAACAACCTGCATCATTCAACAGTCGGCGCTGGCAACGTGGTTACAACCCAGAGGAAGGTCAAAAAACAGATGGATAGATTATGTGAAGTAAAGGGAGTTAGTGATAGCGTGAAAGGTGATGATGGACAGCATGGAAGAAAAAAATACGTATTGTGCCGACCCCAAATAACACGGGATAATGGCAGGAAGATCATGAGGCCATATTCAATAGATACAGCTGATACTAGGGTTGTCAACCGTACTCGAAAATGGAGTATTGTACCTACTCTATATCATGTAGGCGTAGGTACTCTATAATCTATAACACTATAGAGGACGCTAAAATACTCTTTATTTCTCAATGTTTACTATACTAGGCACAGTCACGCATATTTATTTATTTTACATATGATGCATAATTACCTATTATCATAAGCAAAAAAGTCTACTTTACTGAGAGAGTCTTTACGGTCATGAATGTGAAGTGACGCGACGAGTGGAACAGGGCTTCATTGAAATTTATTAAAAGTCGTACAATTCTTTTAGTTTTTAAAAGAATTGTACGACTTTTAATAAATTTCTAATAATGAAAAATTGTTATGTGCTACAAAAAGTTCCAAAAAATAACTTTAGAATTTTTTTAAATAAATGATAATCTTTTTTTAGAAGCCCCGTACTCTTTATTATCTCCTTTGAAATCAGATAATACTCTATATCTTCTAATAAAAGTTGGCAACTCTAGCTGATACAGGCACAGTAAAATAGAGATCAAAGGATAGGCGGTAGGCTACATCTTACTCATCATACAGGTATGAATAAATATCCGGTCCTAGATGTGGTTGAGAATAACCTTTTTTTTTGTGGTTCAGAAATCATCAAATAATTTTTCGCTTTCTAGGTGGAGCAAAAGAGTGTCAGTCTTTTACTGACTAAAACCCACACATGTGTACAAAGTGACTATCTCGAATAATCTCGCAGCTTTGGTTGAGAAATAACCAAAGCAAAAAAAATAAATAAATAAATAAATAACCTTCACAAAGGTTTTGGATACTCGCGACGGTCCGGAAGATGCAGTGTTAGAAGGCCTCTGATAAGGTGGACCGATGACCTAGTGAAGACGGTGAGGGTTTCGGCTGGATGTGAGACGCATACGGCCGGACGTTGCGGCAACACGTGATCGGAGGCCTATGTCCAGCAGTGGACGCTTTTCCGGCTGAACTGATGATTATGATGAGTATAAAGGCGAACGCACACTTATTCGAGCCGAACGCGCCGAACGAATCGAAAGAATAGAATTTTAGAATTCTATACAAGCCCCCCTAGCCAAGTTACGATCGTTTCGTTTGCGCCGAACGCCTCGAGTAGGGCACGCCTCCGATTCCTTTGTTCTGACCACTGACAGCGTTGAGATGACGTCAGTACAAAGGAATCGGAGGCGTAGCCTACTCGAGGCGTTCGACGCAAACGAAACGATCGTAACTTGGCTAGGGGGGCAGAAATTCTATGAAACCCCGCACACCTAACCGCGTCGAATCTTCCGAATCTGGAAGGATTCCAGTATGAAGAATTCTAAAATTCTTTTTTTTCGATTCGTTCGACGCGTTCGGCTCGGATTAGTGTGCGTTCACCTTTGGTCAGACGCACATTTTATGAATAGAGCAACCAATGTAATTTGTCTACATGGCTTTTTAACTTTAAAATATAATATTATATTACTACTAAATAATAATATAATATTACCACAATAAAACAGAAAAAAAAATTGTGTGATGTTAAACTTAGGTACTCTGCCATCTTTTGTCCTTAAGCTAAACTATCGTTAAGTAACATTTGGCGGGTTTACGTTTTATATGACGACACGGTAATTAGACAAAACATCTCAATTCATCTGTCTAAGCGTTTCGAGATTAACCCACAGCTAGGACTCAAGCTTCATCGCTAGGTAAGGAAATAGGCCATAGTTCAACACGCGGGCCCAGTGCAGTTTGGTGGATGTCACTCATTTTCAAATTTTTTGTTCTAGGACATGACGGTTTTCTCACGATGTTTTCCTTCAACGTTTTGAGAGCAGTGATGATGAAATAAATTACACAAAGTAATGCGCCTGGCTGGCTTTTAACTCACGACTCGTACATCGGGCCCCCATTACTCCTCAAGATGCTGTTTTTTTTCTGTGTAACTCTAAATCTGATTTTGTCAGATATCAGGATTAGGGATAGCTTGTGGTCGGTGAACCTAGTTACTTACATGTTAATATCTGAAAACTATAAATTTCACTGAAACATTATCATAACAGCATAGAAATGAACTGTCGTAACTCGTAATCCCGTGAACTTGGAATCTATAACTGCAGAGACTGAATAGAGAGCCAACTATACTGTAATTTAATAATCGACCAGTTACCGCATTTCTAGCCATTAATTTCATTTTAACTACACCTAAAATTCGAACTAAATTGAAAAAGGTTTCATTTTGAAAGAGGTTTTAACATTTTAAGTAAACTCGGCGTAACCTCATAAAAATATAATTCCATTGAAGATCACAGGCTGGGTCGTAAAATTTTAAATATTCCTAATACCCTTTAACGGTAGCTTTTCTTGTTTGACAAGAATAAAATAATATTAATGGCCGTATCACGCAGGATCTGTGCTTCGTCATGAGCGGAGCGGTCCGCGTTAATACGACCTAGAATTAAATAATTTCCTCACTAATCCTAAAAATATATCGGCCGTAAATAATCGTTCGAATTGCCGCCTGTCCAAACCCTATTACAGTGATGTGGTCGCTGTCGATAAACGATATCGATGATTGTCACATTAAAGATGAAATTATGAAATGTATCGATGTAACCATTTGCTTTTGCAAAGTTTTGTGTGGGTAAATGATTGTGGCAAATTGTGATGATGGATCCTGATGTCTGTGTGTGTGTGAGGCTACCTACTTAACTAGTGGTTGCGCTGGTTGGTAATGAATGATGATAGAAAATATTATTGAAGGAATTAATTATATGTGCTGTATGGAGAGTGTTTAGGTAAAAACAATCATTGTACAAGGGAAGGGTTACACCTTGACTTGATGCGATGATGGCTTGATAATATCAAGAAATTTTAGGAAAATCACTATCGTGTCGATACATAAAATGCGAAATATTCTCCAAATTTCTATTTGATTTCCTTACAAGACTTGCGAGTTACGATTCTCATTCACAATTTGCCTTTTTATTGATTGTTCGAAAGAATGTTAGTGAGAGAGTGAAAGAGTGTTTTGTCTCGCTCACACACGAACAAAGTTAGCGTGAGGAAGGAGAAGTGGATATGAAAATGCAATGAGCAATTGGATTAGTCAAAAGCGCAACTAACTACATTATCAGTCAATGGCCCATTTATGGATTTACTTAAAGTAAATCCTTATTATACCTATGTATGTAGATGCCCCAGTTTAAAATGTACACCTATGCCCGTCTTTATCTCGTGTTGCCATTCTTCTCCGAGTCAGTTGATCAGCGTTCTAGCAGTTATAAGTCTTTGCGTAGTCTTTAAAGGTCTTTGAGTATTCTTTAAAGGTATTATAATGAATGAGTTCCCAAAACGCTTAGTACGTATGGGTGGGATATCCACCATGTACCGATGGCGCAACGCCGTACGTCTAGTGGTCCAGTAATGGAACGGACTTGGTGGAATTAAATTGTGCAATTCCAGCGCACACTCCCCGAAAATGTAATCGATAGAAAACCGACAGGCCAGCAACTCGGCGTCGATGCACAATACTTTGGAGTTTTGACTCGACCAGTGCATCATTACCGATGTTCTTCTTGTCTCGCTTCTCAGTCGACTCCAGCTGGTATTTGGCAGACCCATCCCAAAGATGAAAGCAGTACCTACTCCATACACGATCGAACTTGCGCTTGATAAAGGTTGACCAGCTGTTCTGGCGTGAAGTACCGTCTCACCTTAGGTAAAATCCCCAATTTTTCATCAAGACGAAATTGAGAGTAGACGACAACGTTACCCCAAGAAGCTCAAGGTGGTCGGTTACCGGCACACCGTTACACCCTGGAAAGATGGAACCGAACGGAATTGGCTCCGTTTAGCGGAAAAAAGACACATCTGGGTTTTAGCAGCATTGAACTTGACCAGATTGGCTTGATAGTTACGGAACTGTTTGTGTCATCGATATATAGTTATCGATACTTTACCACATCTCTAAAAGGTACCTGGACTAAGCAAGTGAGACGTTTGTATAGATTATAATATATTTTCTGCTATTAATGCATGTTATTAAAATATACCATTTTTACGCGTAAACGGGTCACTTTCTCAATAGGTTCTATAACCTTTGAACTTAATCCTGTGAGGAATAAAATCTAAGGATATTGAGCATCAAGGTTTGTGAGTCATTTTGTTGTTTTTAAGCTGATTACCTACCTTTATAAGTATATATTTTTTTCGAGATGAGTTCTGGGTGTAGCTCCGTACCTTCAGCAGGGCGGATGCCCACGTAGAACGCAAATGGTAACTGAAGGACCACAGGTGGGATTTAGTAAGTAAGTCTCTCACGCCTTCTCGCTCCACCCTAGAGCGAGAGAAATGATTAAATGTTTTCTCAACTCCAAAGAAAAAGCTCTAGGTGGTTTGATAGGGAGTGAAGGAGACTTTTGTTTTCTAAAATCTTTTATTTGTGTTCTTTCAATTGTGTTCCAAATCTTTCAGCCAATCCCGTAGACCTGGCAGGCATCAGCCCTAGCAGGCTTCGACTGAATTAATGACATATAGTTACGTAACGCATCTGAGGAGGGAAGATTAGTCTTATAATTCAATTTAGATGCTTTCGAAGAGCGTTGTAGATCGTGGGGTCAATCTCAGGCATACGCTTCACTTTGTGTGTATTTTATTTTACCACCGTTACTCTCAAAACAGTGAAAGAAAACATCGTTAGGAAATCGGATGTCCGAGAATAAAAATTCGAAGACATATGACCGTGTTTCTTCAGTTGCCCTTTGCGTTTTAGGGCCGCGGAACAATTCTACAGCCCGCTAATGTTAACCTTTTAACCGTTCTAACACCGTATAACTATTACAAAACGGGTTCATTCATGTCACAACATGTCACTATACCCATAAAACATGTCAGTGGAAAGCCTTGGTTTTTATTGGAAAAAACAAGAAAGACTGTAAAAGTGAACGATTCAAAGCTGTTGACTGCAGTGCAGTGAAACAAATGTTGCTGTGTGATCGAACGGGGCTGTAGATATTAGTTGAAAGTTACGGAACACGTACATACCTATTTCATGTTCTCTTTTGTCATTAATCAATCTGTTTGAATTAAGTAATTATTGAAAGAATTAAGTAATCATTGAAATGATTATCTTCAAGAAATAAGGTATTTTCTGTTAAGTTTTGCATCGGGATTCGCCCGCGTGATAGTAAAAAATGGTCCCAAGGGAACATACTCTCGAGATAAAAAGTATCCCATAATATGCTATTTCAGAATATGGTCTACCCGTATAGGTGTACCGAGTTTTATAGAAATCGAAGTGAAGAAGTACCTAAAGTTGTCTTTAAATAAAAGGCCTAATTCCGCCTAGCCCGTTCCATCATCGGACCACCAGGGGTACGGCGATGCGCCACCGGTACATGGTGGACATCCCACCTATAGGTACGCACAAAACGTTTTGGGAACACATTCATCGTGCGTACAGCTAAGGAGTGGAATTCCTTGCCGGAGTCTGTGTTTCCTGATGGCTAAAACCCGGGAATCGTTGCTTCTAGGTAAGCGCGCTCCATCGTCGACCGCATCGTCGCTTTCCATCAGGTGAGATAGTGGTCAAGAGCGAACCTATCAAGAATAAAAAAAAGGCCCGTTTTGACATTTGTATTTTTAACCGACTTCAAAAAGGAGGAGGTTATATGTTCGGTTGAATGTATGTTTTTTTTATTTTTTTTTTATGTATGTTCACCGATTTCTCGGTCAATTGTGGACCGATTTTGAAAATTTTTTTTTTGTTTGAAAGGTTATGCTTCCGAATTAGTCCCATAGAAATATTGTTATGATCTGATCATGAACTTCGAAGATATGGAACAGAACTCCTCATAGGATCACAGCAGAACCGTCGTAACAAGTAAAATTGCTTTGTTTATACGTGTAGTCGATGACTGACTGAAAGTAGAGGGGGAATATATCGACCTGATCTGATGGTGAAGCCTGAAGTTAGGCACCGGAACTCTGTAATAAATTAATGTAATCTATCCGTGTTTGGGATTATTAGAATTGTCATGAGATGCACTCTGGCTATAAGGTATTTAAGTTTGGCTGAGGGGTACTTTTTAGTTGTGGTACCATAACTAAAAAGTGTAAAATAAAAAACTTTTTACAAAAAAAAATACAACCGACTTCAAATTAAAAAGAAACACTGAAAAGTGCAAAATAACTTTAATTTCGGAAGTCGGTGTTAAATAACGAAGAGACAAAACTATTATAGAAACACCGACTTCCGAAATTAAAGTTATTTTGCACTTTTCAGTGTTTCTTTTTAATTTGAAGTCGGTTGTATTTTTTTTTGTAAAAAGTTTTTTATTACTACGAGTACCTAGTGGCTTGTCCGGTGTAGTGTAGCTACCTACTACTAAAATAGCTACTACTACACCGGACCCCTAATTATTATTTTATGGTCTCTTTTTGTTTCGTTCCAAGTTACATTCTAGGGTTTTTCTCAAATGTCAAAACGTGCCTTTTGTTTTTTAACGAGTTTAACAAACACTCACAAATTTTCGCCTTTATAATATTAGTGTGAACGAAACATTCTTTTATTTGATTCTGATGACTCCTATTGTAATATTTTTATACTTACTCCATAAAAACTTAGAGCTTTCAGAGAACGTTGTAAATGAACTTATTGATATGCGATAAATCGATCAAAAATTTTAAAGCCTGCGGTGGTTTTGTTGGCGTGAAAGTAGAAAATAATCCCAAGGAAACTCACTCCTGGGATACCTATGTGCTACTCCAGGACATGGTCTACCCGTGTGCCAAATATCATCCAGATCCAATGAGTCCGTTGAGCGTGAAGGAGTAACAAACTTACACACACGCGTAATATACAAACTTTAACATAGTAGGTACTTATGAAATTGCCGTTATTAGGGTTCTGTACCTCAAAAGAAAAAAACGGAACCCTTATAGGATCACTTTGTTGTCCGTCCGTCTGTTTGTCTGTCTGTCAAGACCCGTCTTGGGAACGCGTAGAGGTATCGAGTTGAAAATAAAACCATATACTCAGATCAGCGGACTCTTTAAGCTATAAAAAAATCAAACTTGTAAGTTAACGAGAAAAAACGATACTTCGGTTTATGTTGCAAAAAACGTACATTTCGATACTCTCGAGGAAATCAAAATTCATAGGGTACTTTCCGTTGACCCAGAATCCTGAAATTTGGCATAAAGCAAGGTCTTATAGCACAAGTATAGGAATAAACCTGAAAAATGTAAATTTGTTGTTACGTCAAATTTTTTTTTTTTGTGATTCGGAAAAATCTTCCGAGACTCCATTCCGGAATTGAACTATTTACATAGGTAAGTTTGTACAGAAACCTTAGGGTGCGAGTCCGACTCGCACTTGCCCCGTTTTTTAAAACGGGTTGCTTTGTAGTGTTATATCTTTGAATTGACTTGGAATTACTTATAAAATCAATCAATCAATCAATAAATAATAAATAATAATAATAATAAAGATAAATAAAATAATAAAATATATATATTGAAAAAAATAAAAAATAATATATATATTGATTATTTTATTTTATTGGATTGAATATATATATATTGAAATATGTATATTGATTGATTATATATATATTGAATATAAGATTGATATATTTAATATCAATCTTAGTCAATCTAAAGATTTATATCTTTAGATTGACTTTGAATTATAAGTTATAAATACAGCGATATTACAGAAAATACAAAACACAAAGAAACCAATAAATACCTACTTTCAAAAAAAGAACAACGTACTTTTAATATAAAGTTTATTTGAACTTACAATTCCAAGTCAATCCAAAGATATAACACTTCAAAGCAACCCGTTTTAAAAAACGGCCATTTCATAGGGTATTACCTATTTATTAGTTTTATGGCTTAATTTTAATCTATATTAGCGGATATCCGGTGAGCGATACGACGCTAAAAAAAGATACATTTTGTTTATTTGTTGAAAAAAATGGAAATTGGCTTTTTAACGGAACCATTTTCGCATTATTGCCATTCTAATGAAACCAGTTAAGAGCACATTCGGTTGGATGGTTTCAAAGTCTTTGACGGACATTAAGAGCGTCCTTTTCGAGGTACATTTTCATACAACCGCTCTTACGTGATTATGATGTTATTACACATCTTTCTCTAGATATTTTGGATACACGGCTATCTTGTGGATATTATCTAGGCTTCTATAGAAATGAAAACATAAATTTGTGTAAAACTAATCTAGTAAAGACCTCTGAAAATCTGCTATGTTACGTGAACTTTGGCCCTCCATAATGTACTCATATATTAAAAATATAAATAAAAAAGTACATCAATAGAAGCCTTGCAAATTTAATCAAGATTCTGAATGACGACAATTTTTTTCAAAAACTTTTAAGGGTTTAAAAAATCACGTATTTCCTGGAACAAGTTTTGTAAAATATGCGAGTTAATCACGGAATTACCGAATGCTAACAGAGTTTTCAGGCGTTACCTATCTTTCTTTTTTTGCGTCGCGTTGCCTTTTCGTCAAAGTAACAAGCTTTTAAACCATGCTTGATATTGATGATAGGCGAGTGAAAAAGGACCCTCTTAAAGTCATCGCATATACGTATAAACAAAGCAATTTTATTTGTTACGACAGTTCTGCTGTGATCCTATGAAGAGTTCCGTTCCAAGATACGGAACGGAACTCTTCCGAAGTTCATCATCAGATTATAACAATACTTCTATGGGACCAACTCGAAACTTCTCTTTCAATCAAAAAAATAATTTTCAAAATCGGTCTACAATATTGTCCGAGAAATCGGTGAACATACATAAAAAAAGTACATAGAACCTACTTCTTTTTGAAGTCGGTTAAAAATGGAAATTTGCTTTTTTTATGGAATCATTTTCGCATTATTGCCTTTTTTAACCGACTTCAAAAAAAAGGAGGAGGTTATCAATTCGGTTGTATTTTTTGTAAGAACTTAAGCATTTACAGTCAAAAAGTAACATTTGATGAAGTGGAACTGATGAAGAAGACCAGAAATGGTCAACGGAACTTCATACTCAAATAGATATCACATTGAAGATATAGTTAAGCGACTATGACAATACAAATAAATGAATGATTCTGAATAGTTACGTTGAAAATGGTATCATCGAAGTGATCTGATGATGATGATGGAGCCGGAAGGTAGGCACTGGAACTCCGTAATTAATCAATGTAACCTAGCCGTGTTTGGACTCATTAGAATTGTCATGAGATGCACTTTGGGTATAAGGTACTATCGAACTGATCTGATGATGGAGCCGGAAGGTAGGCACAGGAACTCCGTAATTAATCAATGTATCCTAGCCGTGTTTGGGCTTATTAGAATTGTCGTGAGATGCTCTTTGGCTATAAGGTACTATCGAACTGATCTGATGATGAAGCCGGAAGGAGGAAGGTAGGCACAGCAACTTTATAATAAAACAATGTAACCTAGCAGTATTTGGGTTAATTGGAATTGTCATTAGAAATAGGCACTCTGTTTATAAGTGTATCGCAACTAAAAAGTGTGAAATAAAAACTTTTTAGAAAAAAAAAATAACCGACTTCACTAAAAAAAACACTAAAAGGATCAAAATAACTTTAATTTCGGAAGTCGGTGTTAAATAAGAAACAAACAATACCGAGAAACACCGACATCCGAAATTAAAGTTATTTTGATCCTTTTAGTGTTTTTTTTTAGTGAAGTCGGTTATTTTTTTTTTCTAAAAAGTTTTTATTTTCTATCTATTCTTAATAAAACGAGTTAAGGGTACATTAGGTTGGATGGTTTCAAAATCTATAACGGATATTAAGGACATTTACTATAAGAATACCCAATTGTGGGTTAACCTCGCC
Source organism: Mythimna impura (assembly GCA_905147345.3). Taxonomy (NCBI): domain Eukaryota; kingdom Metazoa; phylum Arthropoda; class Insecta; order Lepidoptera; family Noctuidae; genus Mythimna; species Mythimna impura. The sequence continues at coordinate 23,626,768 of LR990346.1, read as the reverse complement.
TGTGTACATCACTGTCCTAAGTTTATTGTTTGTAAAAGTACAGAAGAATATAAGGACACACGTTTTTTTTTAAGGTGGGAAATCATCCAGTAACTGCTCTTACTCTAGAGCAGAGCGCGAGGGCGTGTCAAACTTTTACTGACTAAAATCTTACCTCTATTTCCTCTTTGCCTAGCGTTCTAGAACCCCGGATTTTCCTTTCGGAAATCAACCCATGGCCCCAGTAGGCTTCGGCCCTGTTGGGCCCTTACGGTTTAGCTGACATTTCTATGAGGCGCGCGTGGGCTAGGTCCGTACGGTCATCGGACGGTGGCTGGAAATCGGAGTCAGGGTCCCGGCGGCTGGGGTGTGAGGACATCCGTTCCCTAACCCGTGCGGCCGCCTCCTTCGCTAGCATTACTGTTTCGCAGAAGGAGGCGAACGTCTGCCATTCCTCCTCGCAACGGTTCATGGCCTGTACCAGGCCCCGCTCAAAAGGTAGCCGCCGCTGATTGCCCCTACGAGGACACGGTGGCGGACCCAATTGTGGGTTAAGCTCACCTGCATACATCAGCTGTCCAATATCTATTATTTGTAAAAGTTTTGTATAATAAAGAACAGAAGAATATAGGTAGAAACGATTTTTGTATTTTATATTTTAAATGTCAGTTTAAAATAAAACAATTGACCATTCTTGATACGCATTATAATTTTCCCAGCTACTAGTCAAAACTATCTGATAAACGTCCAATTTAAAGTCACTAAGCAATTCTATTAAAAACGGTCCCATCTCGTGTAATTAAGATAAGATCTGTCACAGGAGCTGGCACGATATTTTTTATGTTTTTTATAGTCGTTTACGAATAGATTAGAATTTGCTTTATTACTTGTTCGCGTGTCTATATGCCGCCATTTTTGATTCACGCATTCCTTGCTTGCGCCTATTTAGAGGTTTGTTTCCTCGCTGCGATTTTTCGAAAATTGTTTCTGGCGATAATAATAGTGTGTGAATCAATAATTGCAGGTATTGGAAATCGAAAATTATTACCAAAGGTATCTTTATTGTTTTATTTGAACTGTGTGCGTGTTTTTATTGGTGTTAAGTTAAATAGGTTTTTTTTTTTTTTTTTTTAGGTGGGAAAATCATCTTATGACAAATCCCGCTCTTGGGCGGAGTAAATAGGTAGGGATAAAAAAAAGAGAACCTTGGGTTACTGTCTCAGTATAGATCTATTCCATGTTTACATTAACTGCCAGGTAGCTTAGTGTTTAGTTTGTATTTCGAAGCAAATATAATGAAACTGTTTAATGAAACCACACCTTAACTAGGCTTAGCTATTAAAATATTTCAATGAATTCAACATAAAGTTTCTAATTAGTCTAGTGTTGCTCGCTCAATTTATTTATCTCCAGTAGAAGCCCATAATTTATGTTCCCTATACTTTATATTATGAGAAGTTATACTAAAGCAGAACTAAATTGTCGATGTATTTAACATCATAATATCATCGACATTCCTTCGATCCAAAGCCATGAAGGTAACTAATTTTTAACACTCTAAAATATTTCTCCATTAATCGATTGGGTATTAATAATATTTTTCTCGTTTTCAATAGAATGCCTTGTAAATTAAATTTCCAATGGGACGTCTTAATTAGATAGATATACGATCTCAAAAGAGGCTTGATTAGTGAGAATTATCATAGATTTAAAATAACTCGGAGTGTGGACCGAGTCGAATCTGCGGGGTGTATGTAGGGATGGCCCTTACGACACTGGTGTCTATGGGAATGTAAACTATGTAGGACAAAAAATAAAACCTCTATAGATGTGATAATAGGAGGTAAATATGTAGAAAATTAATTATAATAGTACAATAAATCTAGAATATCACAGATAGATATTTTATTGTACGTCAAAATTGTAATACACCAGGATGGTTATATTGTAGAATACTGCTTTTGCTCATGGAAATGAACAATTCACTTCAAAAAGTCATAGTCGAGTGGAGGTACTTTGCAGTGGCGGAACTATAGGGTGGCAAGGCTGGCAAAATGCCACGGGCAGTAAGCAGAAGAAGTACAAATTCAAGTACAATACACAAATTCAAGTAAATTATTAAGATTTATTAAACGCATTCATAAAAAAAGGATCAATTTCCTGTGGTGTATTTTGCCAGCCTTACCACCTTATAGATATGTCACTGGGAGACCCACATTTAGAGACGAAATATAAGTTCTCGTGTAAGAACTTACCGATTTATTAATATTAAAGAATACTTCAGTGATTTAACCAAATTAAATTACAAAGTTGACGATTTTCCTGGGGCCCCATCCAATGGTTTTGCCACGGGCCTCAGATTGCATAGTTACGCCACTGGTATTTTGCCAGAGCTATGGGATTGTTCTAATGTTTGGGACTATGCTAAAATACTTCTGTAAACCTAGTTCGGCAGCAGACACTAACTGTTAGACATAATTGATTGTATTATTTAGTTGTTACTTATAAGCAGTCAATAAACAAATTTGTGACCATGTTTTTGCTTTTTTGTTCAATAAATATATTATTATTATTCCTCTGGGAACTTGATTTATTAGTACGTTATTATTTTTAATTCTTTTCTAGATTTTGCAAAAACGAACATATTATTTATTTAAAATTGTATCTAAGTTTAAGTACCACCAAATTTAAAAAAGTCATTGTACAAACCAAAGAGTTTTTACTACCGCTTCCGTAATACCGTATTTTCCCGGTTTCCATAGCTGGCAACCCTGTGTGTAACGAACTATCGATAACATTATTAATTAATTGAATATTCGATATTCTCATTATGAATTTTAACGCGGCGCGTTAATGAGCTCAAACACGTAACGATTTGTCTTCGTTATGGACATCCACGCTTAGATGACCGCGTATTTAATTAAAATTGAATAAATTACCCAGTGATTTACTGTAAATTAAGTTGGTGAGATGTAAAAAAGATGTTTCTTCACAGTTTTTTTTTAAATTATTGGAAATGCTGTTGAAATCGGTTATTCGGAGAACTTGTGGCTAAATAACAGTTTGTTCGATCTTCGGGGTTAAGCAACGATTGCCGAGGTCGGTTTTTGGATGGGTGACAATTCATTACATACCCAGATAGAGAGAGAAGTGGAAAACATGTGAAGCTGTTGGTTCCGGCTGCTGTCTTTTTAGAGTCCCAGGTAATCAAAAGCTCAAAAGACTCCAGTATTGACAGGTATAATTTATCCGGTTACTGGGTTTTGAAAGTCAGATAGACAGTTGTTCTGTGTGAAGGCAGATTGATTGGCAAAATCGGTCATAGGTTTGTTTTCACCGCTTTTTCACACTTATTTTTACCCGACTGCGCCAGAAGGAGCGCTGTTTTTCTAGTGCATGTATATACTTTGGCCAGGCCTCCGTCACTCCATGTACTTGCGCGCTATAAGTGCCTACCGCCCAGCCGAGCGGTCTCGGTCCGCCGGCGGATCAAATTCAGTGCGGTTTTCGCAAGCGAAGCGCGCGCACGCCGTTCAATTTTAATAGTGCTGTTCGTTCGTACGCGTATTACGATGCCGTGTGGTGCCTTATGTGCTGTAGATGGGTGTAAATCAAGCAAAAGAAGGGATAAACACCTAACATTTCAAACTAAGAAGTATTATACTTATTTTAAAACGTTCTCCTAAATGTAACAAATCCTTTTCTGAAAACCGCATCGATATCGGTTTAGCCAAACGCGAGATTATCGCGCACAAACATACATACCTACAAACCATACAAGTCAAACATCTCAGTTTGGCCTGTATGTCTGATCACCTCCTTTTTTTAAGTTGGTTAAATATTTTATAAATGATAAAATTTTTAACTGCCACATAAAAGTCAGAACATATTCACAGTTCTCAATAACATAGATAAAAAGTTATGTTAATTTAATTTTATCGAAGAGGCAGCCCTGCGATTACTGTGGAATCGCGCGGTGCGAAACAATCACTGCTGTACGCTTGAGCATTTAGGCGCATTTTAGCATACAGTGGTTGTTGACGCGAGGGAGTAGGCAATTATCGTAATAGGTATTGGAAATTTTCTACTGAGTGAAGTATCTGTTACGTAGTAACTATTCAGTAATCTGTGCTTTGGCACGCCTTAGAGCTGAGAGAACGTAGGAAATAAAAAAAGGACAGTGTCGAAAACCCGGCTGCAAAAAACGACTAAAAATTTTGAAACTAGTCACTTTATTTTCATTTTTTTAGATACACGAAAAAAAAAATGGCGTCAAATCCATAATTGAACTAAAACAAATGCATCAAACTGCTTAAAGTGACTTGTTTTTTGTTGACAGTGTAAAAAACCCGAATTCAAAAAATGACGTAGGACTAAATAGTTCAATGCAGTTGATACCGTCAAAATGATTGAACTGAAACAAATTCTAGCAACTGCATTTCAGACTGTTTAAAATAACTGGTGACGAACTTAGTCGTTTTATGGATTTATTCCGCTCTAATACCAAAAACTAATACCACTTGTTTTTTTTTAATCAAATTTATTATCCATTCCAAACGAATACCAAACACTTGTATTTGGTATAGTCAGCTCAGTTAAACCTAATCAAAATAATTTTTAAATATGAGTCCAAACAAATACCAGTGGAATTAGCTGTTGGTATTAAAAAACTTTTTACAAAAAAAAAATAACCGACTTCACTAAAAAAAACACTAAAAGAGTCAAAATAACTTTAATATCGGAAGTCGGTGTTTCTCGGTATTGTTTGTTTCTTATTTAACACCGACTTCCGAAATTAAAGTTATTTTGACCCTTTTAATTACGGAGTTCCTGTGCCTACCTTCCGGCTCCATCATCAGATCAAGTCGATAGTACCTTACAGCCAAAGTGCATCTCATGACAATTGTAATAAGTCCAAACACGGCTAGGTTACATTGATTAATTACGGAGTTCCAGTGCCTACCTTCCGGCTCCATCATCATCATCAGATCACTTCGATGATACCATTTTCAACGTAACTATTCAGAATCATTCATATTTGACAGGCCTGTTGGTCTAGTGGTTAGTGGCCCTGACTGCTATGCCGGAGGTCGTGGGTTCGATTCCCACCCAGGACAAATGTTTGTGTGATGAGCACGATCATTTGTTCTGTGTCTGGGTGTAATTTATCTATATATGTATGTATTTAGAAATATATAAGTATGTTTATCAGTTGTCTAGTACCCATAACACAAGCTCTGCTTAGCTTGGGACTAGACGGCGTTGTGTGATAGTTGTGGAATATTATATTATTATATTATTATTATATATTCATTTATTTGTATTGTCATAGTCGCTTAACTATCTTCATTGTGATATCTATTTGAGTATGAAGTTCCGTTGACCATTTCTGGTCTTTTTCATCAGTTCCACTTCATCAAATGTTACTTTTTGACTGTAAATGCTTAAGTTCTTGATGAAAATACCAAAATTACTATAGGGTTGCCTATAATTTTTGAGGAGTTCCCTCGATTCCTCATAGATCCCATCATCAGAATTGGTTTTTGAAAAAAATGGGATTAATCTGGAAGCATATCTTATAAAGGGAAAAAAAAATTTTGCAAATCGGCCCATAAACGACGGAGTTCTGAGGTAACAAACATAAAAAAAAATGATAAAAAAAAATACAACCGAATTGAATAACCTCCTCCTTTTTTTGAAGTCGGTTAAAAAATGGACTCGTTTTTTTTTAATTATTTATAAGGTTGTTGTAGCTATCGATAAATTTTGCAAAAAATAGTATTATTTAAGACAGGAAGTGTAATTTGTTACACTGATTTATCACTTACAGGCTGTGTCTATAATTTAAAGCTTTCGGTTCTCTTTGTATTTTTTTTACATAAACTGGTATGATTAGTTAATTTTAAAAAAAGAAAGATATAGCTATTGGTTTATGGCCAAAAATTGTGATTATTAAAAAAAGTCAATTGAAATTCTTGCACTATCTTCTCGATACGGATTTGGAACCTGCAAATATCTACCAGTATATTTCTGACATGACTCCTAAAAATGCCTAAAGGTTTAATTGAAATTACGTAAATATTAATTTTCGTAACGTTAAAAAATTACAAAAATTAAAGACGGTAAAGTTATAAATCCAGTTAAATATAATCCTAAAATTTCAACATATCGCACTTTAAAAACTATTAGTAAGTTGGACCAAGTACTTATAATACGTAATAATATATTAGTCAGATGTTAATAGGGTCACAGCGGTAAAAACACGAAACTAAAATAAAAATATAAAATAATAAGTAATGGTGTGGACAGCTTAAACTCGTGAAAAATTACTGATCATTTTTATATCGGCTATACTTAAAAGAAACTATATGACGATTCATTTTGTAGGTACCTCTATGGAAAAGGAGATTAATATTTTTGACACCTTTGTGGATATTATGGAGAATTTATCAAGAAATTTTAAACATTATAGAGATACATTGGTTTTGGATAAATAACGTGTTTCTAATCCAAGGAAACGTGGGGAAAGTAAATTAGCTTTATTCTCACTGGATAAAAGGTTCTTAAGACCTCGCCAGTCATCATCATCATCTTCCTGCCCTTGTCCCGTGTTATTTGGGGTCGGTGCAACATGTTTTTTTCTTCCATTCTGCCCTGTCACTCGTCATGCTATCACTAACTTCCTTTTCTTTCATATCACTCTTAAGACCTCGCCAGTATCACACTAATATTATAAAGCTGAAAATTTATATCATAGGTATGTACGTTGAGCTCCTTAGTAATCCTGTACATAATCATCATCATTTCAGCCGAAAGACGTCCACTGCTTGACATAGGCCACCCCCAAATGTCGCCACAATGACCGGTCCTGTGCGTCTCGCATCCATCGGATTCCCGCGACCCTCACCAGGTCATCGATCCACCTTGTGGGAGACCTTCCAACGCTGCGTCTTCCGGTACGTGGTCGCCATTCCAGAACCTTTCGTCCCCATCGACCATCTGTTCTGCGAGCAATGTTCCCTGTACACGAATACTGAAAAATGCTTGCTGACTAGACAGGTCCACTGAAATCTGTGGTTCTTTCTCCAAAAGACCATCTAAGACACTAATCTGCATGGTTCTCATATGATTTGACCCATTTGACCATTACATGTTTACTGTATAGACTTTAAAAAGGATTTTGACACCTGAGTTTGTTTCGGTGTTTCTTCTCAGGATAGTCAGCTAGGAAACACCGGCCTCATCTGGTTTTTATAAACTGATGAAAAAAATTGACGTGTGAAAGTATTTTTTTTATGTGTGTTCACCGATTTCTTGGTCAATTGTGGATTTTTTTTTATGGGTAGTTTATGCTTCCGAGTTGATCCCATACAAATATTGTTATGATATGATGAGGATCTTCGAAGATATGGAACGGAACTCCTCATATTTTTTTTTTTTTTTTTTTTTTTTTCGGTGGGAAAATCATCTTATGACATCCCCCGCCCTAGGGCGGGGCGGGAGATAGTGTCAGACTTTTACTGACTAAAAACCCACTCCTGTTCCTTCATTGCCTTTCGTACCAGGGCCGAGTCTTCCTTTCAGAATCAGACCCTTGGCCCCAGTAGGCTTCGACCCTGCTAGGCCCCTACAGTTGCTGACATCTCCTTGAGGCGCGCGTGGAACAGCACGCGCCGTCGACGACCTGGGCTCGGTCCGGACGGTTACCGGACGGTCGGAAGGCGAGCCACCCATTGCTCGCCGTCCGCAAGCCCGCGCCTACGATGGCCGGAAATCGGGATCGGATTCCCGGCGGCGATTGGGGCGTGAGGACCGTTGCCTCACGCGATCGGCCGCCTCCTTTGCTAGCATTACTGCTTCGCAGAAGGAGGCGACCGCCTGCCACTCCTCCTCGCTCCGGACCATGGCCTGTACCAAGGCCCGGCGCGAGAGATCGCCGCCACCGATAGCCCCCACGAGGACACGGCGTTGCTCTGCCCAAGCGGGACACACCTCCACCGTGTGCTCCACCGTGTCCTCCGGGTGGTCCACACAATGGTGACACCCGGGCGTTTCTTCCGCACGAATCCGGTGCAGGAACCTCCCGAACTTACCATGTCCGGTGAGGACCTGCGTCATGCGGAAGGTAAGGACGCCGTGTTGCCTTTCCAGCCACTCCTCAAAGAGGGGACTTACCGCCATAATTATGGCGTGCCCAGCACTGGGTTGCGATAGTCGCTGTCGCCATTCCACCATGAGACCCCGCCGGAGCTCTGTCCGCCATGCCGCGACTTGTCGTGGCAGCGGAGTTTCGCCCCGACGTTGCATCTCCACGCGCAGATCGTGCATGCGTGCAAGGCCTGTTGCCACCAGGTCCCATGGTGGCTGGCCAGCAAGGAGGCTCGCCGCTTCGCGGGAAACCGTGCGGTATCCCCGCACCATCCGTATGGCCATGACCCTCTGGCACGCGTTCAGCTGGGCCGCCGGTCGCTTTCGCAGTGACGGCGCCCACACCGGCGCCCCATAAAGGGCCATGGACTGTACTATGCCAGCGTAGAGCCTCCGGCAGGAGGCGTTTGGACCCCCAAGGTTGGGCAGGAGCCGCTTGAGGGCAGCCCCATTCCGATTCAGTTTGGGAGCCAGACGTCGGAAGTGCTCCTCGAAATTCCACCGGCTGTCGAGGACGAGTCCCAGGTACTTCATCGTCGACCCGACGCCGATGTGAACTCCTCCTACCGTTAATTGGGAGCGCCGAGGCGGCGCGCTCCGAGGGCCGTGAAAACACATGGCCTCGGACTTTTGCAGTGCCACCTCGAGTCCCAACTGCTGGATCCTATCAACGACTATCGCAACCCCGCGTGTCGCTAATTCGACCGCTGCCTGGTACGACTCTCCCTGCGCCAGGACCAGCGTGTCGTCTGCGTAACAGACCACGCTGACCCCGTCAGGGAGGTCGCCGCGCAGCTCGTAGTCGTAGCCGATGTTCCACAAGGGCGGTCCTAGTACCGATCCCTGCGGAACACCGCACGACATCTCTCGCCGTTTCCACTCTCCCTGGTGACCAGGGTAGATGATGTACCTGTCCGACAGGTAGGCCTCGATCATACGACAGAGGTAGTCGGGCACCCGGTGATACCGGAGTGCCCTCCTAATGCTACTCCAGGGCAGGGAATTGAAGGCGTTGGCGATGTCCAATGACACCGCCACGACACACCTGCCCTGGGACACCGCATCCCCCGTCGTGAGAGCTCGCACGCGCATGATGGCGTCCACCGTAGAGCGCCTCCTGCGAAAGCCGAACTGTCCGTCCGCCAGATCTGGCCCCACCCGTGTTAGGTGCGCGACGAGGCGGTCTGCAATTACTCTTTCAAAGAGCTTGCCCACCTCGTCGAGCAGCACAATGGGCCGGTACGCGGACGGAGAGTCCGCAGGGCGCCCTGGCTTCGCGATAAGGACCAGTTTCCCCGTCTTCCAGCGAAGTGGGAACTGGCCCCTCTCCATGCATGCGCTGAAGAGCCCTCTTAATCGAGACCCGAGAGCCTCCATGGCCAGGACCCAGGCTTTACCAGGCAAGCCGTCGGGTCCTGGGGCGGTATTCTTGGCACTCAGCCTTCGTACCGCCACACTCATCTCTACCTCGGTCACCTCTGGAGCATTGCCGTCGTCGTCGCCATCGTGATCCGCGTTAGACACCGCTGGTGGCGGAGCCATGAGCGGGGGGGAGTGTTCCCCTCGCGGAACTCCCCATATTGGATCATAGCGGAACTGTCGTAACAAGTAAAATAGATTTGTTTATACGTGTGGTCGATGACTAATTGAAAGAAGGGGGGAGGGGATATATCGAACTGATCTGCCCCCCTAGCCAAGTTGCAAACGATAAACGTGAACGCTTAGTAATCTCCAATAGATTTTCAACTTTATACCTAAGACCATAAAGTTGAAAATCTATTAAAGACTACTGAGCGTTAGCGACCGGAACGAACGAAAACACTATGTAATCTTTAATAGATTTTCAACTTTATTTCCAATAACATAAAGTTGAAAATCTATTAAAGACTAAGTACTGAGAGTTTACGTTTATCGTTTGTGACTTGGCTAGGGGGGCTGATGATGAAACTGGAAGGTAGTCACCGAAACTGTGTAATAAATCAATGTAACCTAACCGTGTTTGGGATTATTACAATTGTCATGAGATGAACTCTGGCTATAAGGTAGTACCAACGAGTTAATTTCATGATGATTAGCTGAGGGGTACTTATTAGTTGTGCTACCACAACTAAAACTGAAATATACAACCGACTTCAATGCAAAAAGAAAAAACACTAAAAAAGTACAAAATAACTTTAATTTCGGAAGTCGGTGTTAAATAACGAAGAGACAAAACTATTATAGAAACACCGACTTCCAAAATTATTATTTTGTACTTTTTTAGTGTTTTTTTTTTGTATTGAAGTCGGTTCTATTATTTTGTAACAAATTTTTTTTCTTTCACAGTCACATCACTCCTCACACAATCCATCCATCTTTTCTTTGGCCTCTCTCTCCCTCTCTATTCATCCATATGTAAACAATAAACACACACCCACACAATAAAATAGGACAGTTGATGTACATAGGCGAGCTTAACCCACAACTGGGTTTTCTTACAGCAAACCATATGAGTGAGAAAGAAATTTTACATATTTTGAGGAACTTTTTTTTTTACGTTTTGTAAACTCTTAATAATAATATAATAATATTCCACAACTATCACACACAACGCCGTCTAGTCACAAGCTAAGCAGAGCTTGTGTATGAGTACTAGACAACTGATAAACATACTTAGGTATATATTTCTAAATACATACATGTTATAGATAAATTACACCCAGACACAGAACAAATGATCGTGCTCATCACACAAACATTTGTCCTGGGTGGGAATCGAACCCACGACCTCCGGCATAGTAGTCAGGGCCACTAACCACTAGACCAACAGGCCAGTCAAAGTCTTGGTAACCGATGTTCGTAAAAAATGGTGTGTGTATCTTATACAACTTTTATATCTGGAGATATCGCTCTAAATACCGAAACCAAAAACAATTTATCACTTCTTTCACAATCGCAGACTGCCAACGAATAAACAGACAAAGTGTTAACTGCATTATTTGTTACAAGACATATATCATAAGCCATTTGAATAGATTTCTATATGTATAAATATTAATTTGAACAAACTAACGGCCAGCCCGAATTCGTTTATAGGCAGTAAATCTCTCGTACTTGTCCAATGTCACTTGGAACGAGAGTATATGTTATTTAATGCCTTCAGAATTAACATATTAACATATTTTAACACTTATTGATTGTATTCTTATTTGTTTTTAGATTTACAAGTTCGGGTTAGGGATGTGGTGGCTATAAATCACTTTTTCGTTTTCTCTAGTTTTAATGAATGTGCTTCCATGAATGGCAGTTTCACAATAGGTTTTAATAATTCCATCTTCGTTTTTTTTTGCTTAATAAATGCTGTGTCGAGTATGTTTGGTCAAGTTTTGTAATGCAGAATGTGTTGTTTAGAAATAATCTTTTTCATTGATAAATAGCCAAGGTGTGGTGTGTGGGACGAAACACATGAATGAGTAAAAAGCCGCCAGAATTCTAAGTTGACAACTAAGTTAAGGTACAGGTGTGGCTCATTCATTCGAATCAATCGCACCTTTTTATGTGATTAATTTGCCAAATACATTTAAAGATCGTAATAAATCAATATCTCATAAAAAAAATAAGCTACTGCTTGCTGCTTTGTGTACAAGGTTGTTGGACGAAATTAATACTGCGCAGCCTTTTTAGGCGGCGTGATACAGGTATTATAAGACCAGTTGAAAATATTATACAAAATCTTTGTTCAAGGTAAAGGAGTATTTCATCGAGAGGTGTAGAAATAGTCAGAATATTTAGGAGTATTTTTATCTTCTTGACATCAGACTAATTTGAGGCAAAATTTAGCATGTATGTTCCTCCTTAACGCTCAAACGGCTAAACAGATTTGGAAACAATTTAAAGCACGGGTAGAAAATGTCTTGAAATAGCAGGATAGCTTCTACTAGCGGTTTCGCCCGAGTTAAATTAGAAAATTATCCCAAAGTAAAAATCTATAGCCTATTCTAAGATTCGTTCGTAGAAAATTCATTCTGCCGTTTGAGCGAGGACTAAGAAACATATACATACAAATACACATACATACAAACTTTCGCCCTTATATTTTATTAGTGTTATATCTTATATCCCTTTCATTTAAAAATAATTGTTGAAGTTTCACTTCCAAGTCAATTTACTCGCATATAACCCTTCAAAGTATTAATAAAATGCGCATAAACTAGAGGCAAACAACTAACGTAGTTATTATGGATATATTTTATTCACACCGTTCAATTAGCCATTCAGAGAAGTGCACTCGGGACCAGGCAATCATAAAATTGAAAGAGTATCGTCCGACCGCTCGTCATTACTCACAGGCGATTCTGTAGCAATGGCGGCAATGGCACGTTCGCTACGAGAGCCCTTTCTTATATTTATAAAGCTGTCAATTCCGAAGTCATTTCGGGTTAGAGTGGAAAGAAGCGCAGATGCGCGGACGGTCGTAACTTTGGAAAAAACGTTGTTGAGTCGAAGCGGCGCGGGAAAGGCTCGGCCGCATTAAATTATTATGATTTATGTGTTTTAGCGGAGCCAGCTCGCCTCCTTAATTATATGTGAAGGTTTAACGAACAAAACCTGATCGGCTTGGTGCGTCCGATTCGGTTCGAGTCTACTGATGTCTCTATTGTCGAGGGTCTGCTTTAAAATTATAGCGCCTTGAGTGCTTGAGAGTGTTGTTAATTTAGATATCAGATAAATTGATATGTCAGCTGTCTTTGTTATTTATTATATACTTTATTGTACAGCTCATAATGTGAACTGGACGAATATTTACAAAAACAAGTGTCGGTACAATGGGCAATCTTATCGCACAGAGCATTCTCATAATGATAACCTTAGAATACACTGAACGAAAGGAGATATAGATTTGGGGTTGTCAGTGTACAAAAATCATAATAATATCAATTGACTAAAGAATACATCCTGTCACAACTGACATAATATTCGTATAAATTGGTTTTTATTAGTACCTACGTATATATTTATTTTATTAGACTTATTAAAGTAGGTTTATTTTGTATTTCCCTCCATTTTTTAAAGGTTTTTAGGCGTTTCAGCACACTTTATTTTTATGGCTAATGCATTCTAGAAACGAGCTGAGGATATAAAAGATTTGCCAAAAAACTAATGCTTACTTACGAATACTTTTTAATACTTATAAAATGCTAGTTTAATTAGGTCGGTTTCGTTTAGGCTTCAATTCCTGGGAGTGTCACTGGGTTTTTTATCTGGAATTTTTCAGTGGCAGCTAGGAGTTTCACCGCCTAAAACATAGGAATTAAACTAAACTGTTAAAAGACGGGTATATTATATATATATTTTGTATAGGTACTTACCAATGAAGAACCATTTGGGAAATACAAGGTAGGCACGGGAACTTTGTGATGAAACAATGTACCATAAGGTGGGTGTTTCGGCTTATTGGAATTGTCATGACATACATTCTGGCTATAAGTGGTTTATTTTTTCAACGGCTGCGGCAAGTCTTCATAGCACATCATGGGCCTACTGTCCATGGAGGTACAGCTTCATACACTTGTATTCATCATTACACGCTTGGTGTACGCCTGCGTGAAGCTTACATACAAAACTATGAAACTCTGTCGAGGAAGTGGAAACGTCGTGCTCGCGTCGCTGCATGCAAGCTTCATGACGCCTGCCGTACCGCATGTACGGTATCTATCTAATGTACTCTATCAGGGCGTAGATCGAGCACGTTTTTATTTTTGTAAAAATGACGGGAACGTCTTCGTCCTCCGACGGCATTGTCACAAATGATTGAAAATGTACGCGTGAAATACGCCTCGTGGATAGGGTTCAGTACGTTATGCTGCTCAAGCTACGCGTCCGTCGATATTAGGCTTAAACTCACCTCGCTACATAGCTTAGCATCATGGGAAACGGTCACATAGTTTCGTAGCTTAGCTACATAGCACATCTCCTGTGGAAAAGTACCCTTAGAGTAGGTACTATTCCTAGCCTACACTTCTAGCCACCGGTTTATATTCTAGGCACGTAGGAATGTCACAAAAGGAAACATCGACTTCGGTTGTCTTGTGTTTTGTGATGCCAGCGGGATCTCATACATACTGAATCTAGGCAGCGCGTTTGCAACTCATCAATACAAGACTTACATCTAGTTTTGTTATATGCTCGCGGGTTACATAGATACGGATGCTTTTTTAGACTCCGAGACTTTCTTACTTGCCTGGATTTTTTAAGCATTTCAAACGATAGATTATATAGCAACAGTACTTGGGGCATTACGTCACTGACGTCCTTAATGACTAAGAGGATATTGAGAGGGAGCTTAGGGCGCTGGCAGTCCGATGTAATATGTTGACTCGCAGGTTATCACAGTGTAGCAGACAAGTTAAAATAAAATGTGTTAAGCCTACTGTTAAGTGTTTTTATCAGCACCCCGCGGGTCTAATATAATAACGGGTTCAGGATGTTGATGGGGCTACCCCGTTTTTGCAGTGCATCAGGTATGTTTGCAGAGGTACAGTCGATGGCTTCTACGCCATCGTCAGACAAAAATCGAGTTGCTGACGATTTGGACACAATATATTCGGACAGTACCAAATTTATTGAAAAAGGTTTTAAATGTGCCAATTCGGATACTGTGTCCGAACATATTGTGTCCGAATTGTCAATCTGCCTGTTTGCTCTGCAGGGTGCGGGCTAGCTCCAACTCCATTCTGAAGACCATAGCGGGGAGGTATGATTCTCTTCTGTTAGGTTATGTTGTTCACAGATGCATCATGAACAACCACCTTGTTTTAAAATTATATAGAGAGTAAGTTTACTAAACAGGTTTATATTTTTCTTAAAAAAGCAATTTAGCTTATTTTTTTTTGACTGACCGACATTTGAAACAAACGTTTCTGATTTCTTAATTGTTTACCAACCCATGTGGATGTTACTAATCCGAAATAAAGATTTTCTTTTTCTTAGAGATGATGGATTATTCGCCAGAGGCACCACGGCCCTGGAACGCAAACGGCAATTTAAGGAACACAGGTGGGTTTTAGTCAGTAGAGGTCTGACACTCCCTCTCGCTCCAACCAATGCGGGAGAAGTTATTTCATGATTTCACGATCTCAAAGAAAAAAGATAATTCCTACGGTCTAGCAAGTTCTTTCGGAGGTTGAAACGTGATTCTAAATAACTGATACAACCTTGAATTCATCAGAAAAATACTGTGTACTTTTAAATTTAAAAGTACACAGTATTTTTGTATTGTGTTATACAAATCAGTTATCAGAATCTGTGTTTCCTGATAGCTCCAACCTAGGTGTTTTTAAGTCAAGAGTGAATATCACCATAGGTATCACAACAGAGGTCACCATAGAGTTCATAGATAGAACATTTATATGATGCAACACGGGGAATGAACAGACAATACACAAAAAAATAAAATAAATGATAACAATTACAAACATCAATGCTACGAGTACAGAATAGAATTATATAAAAAAGACACGTTAAAAACAAGAAAATTAAATACATAAACATGGGTAGGTAATTAGAATGGTCATAAGTTTTAGAATGGTCAAGATGTTGTGTTCATAGGCCTTCTATATCAATAAAAGAGTCTCCAACATTCCAGCCAGTCGGTCACTAGCTGTAACAATACCGTTTTCAATTACCTACCTTGCCTCCAGTTCCATCAGTATGGCAACACAAGGCATCCATTACGGACAGGCTGTATGATGGATTGGCCGTGCCTGATGTAGTGACGTCAGTTGTCAGTATTGACACCTTTTAAGAAAATTGGGATTTTTTTTTTAATATATAATCTCTCTTAACCTCTCTCTTGTCTTCTTCTGTCCCGATTTTTAGATTTTGCTTTAGTAGTGCTATGTACTTTTTAAAGATTTAGTTATTGTTTCATCAAAAGGCTTGCAGTCACCCAAAGGGCAATGAAAAGGGCTATGCTCGGAGTTTCCTCGCCAAACTAAAGTGGCAGTGGGCAGGGCATTTCTCTTAGAACGGATGGTGGATGGGGCCGAAAAGTTCTAGAGTGGCGTCCGCGCACCGGAAAACGCAGCGTTGGAAGGACTCCCACAAGGTCGACTGACAACCTGGTGAAAGTTGCGGGAATGAGGTGGATGCGAGACGCACAGTATCGGTCGTTGTGGCGACGCTTGGGGGAGGCCTATATCCAACAGTGGACGTCTTTCGGCTGAAATGATGATGATGAGTTATTGTTTCAAAATACTGAAAGGTTTAGAGCTTATGTAAGTACCTTTTTTTTTGAATTTGGACCGTCATCAAAAATTTTTTCTCGCTCTTGGTGGAGTGTCACTGTCTAAAACTCACTGGTGTTCCTTCAGTAGTCCTTTGCGTTCTAGGGCCGCGATAACTTTTTCAAATAATCCCGCAACCCAAACAATCCAGGTTACCCATTTTCCAGTTGGGTGAAGTTTTGTTGGGTTTTCCATCTGCAGTTTTTCAATAGTAGGTCGGAACCATTCATGAGACTCTAATATAACCAGTAAAGTGTAGGCAGTCATCATCATTATCATTTCAGCCGAAAGACGTCCACTGTTGGACATAAGCTTCCCCCAAATGTCGTCATAATGTGCGTCTCGCATCCATCGGATTCCCGCAACTCTCACCAGGTCATCGGTCCACCTTGTGGGAGTGTCGGTACGTAAGTACTTCTACCAACGCCTCATCCTAACTCTTCGGTTCTTCGGGTTTCTTATTACTTTAATCTGATCCCCAATTATTCACATGATTTGCACACTGTCATACAAATGTGACAGGAAGCTTCTGGCATACCTAGAAGCTATCGACCTCCTTGGTGACCGTCAATACGGCTTCCACTGAAATTGATTAAATCTCCTAGCGTATGCCATCCTTACCTGGAGTGAAGCCATAGAGATTCATGGAGAAGCGCTTGTCGTCTCTTTCGATATCTCGAAGTCTTTCGACAGGGTCTGGCATGAAACTCTTATTGGTAAGCTTCTATCTTTCGGTTTGCCCATTGGTCTGTGTGGTTAGATTTCTTCCTTTAATGCGAGGTTTTTCATGGGTCGGTGCTCTCGGCAAATCATTCTTGCAACACATATAACAATAATCTTCTTAAGCCGACTTAACACACGTTTTACATTTACGGCTGAGATGATACCAATTTGATCAAGTTCAAAGTTACTACAACCCAGATGTGTTGTTTTTTCCGCAAAATGGATTCAACTTCACCCCGCTCCGTCTTACTGGTAACACCGTACACCGTACGGTGCACTTGTTGAGTTGATTTTGGACAGTGTGCGTTGGAATTGCGCAATTTAATTCGTACGGTGATGCCCCATCGGTACATAACCTTTCAGGAACAATTTCATCTTCTGTACAGCTAAGGAATGAAATTTCCTGCCGGACTCCGTGTTTCCTAACAGCTACAAACTAGGGGTCTTTAAGTCGAATAGATCATCACATAGCATCAGCCCCCCTAGCCAAGTTACAACCGTTTCGTGTCGAATTGCGTTCTCCAATCGGTAACGCCTCGGTGTCAGCAATTGTAGAAAACGATAAGTTGGTAGCCATGTTGACGCGCCTGTGTCGGTCGCTCGTTCTACAAAGTCGTTCTACAATAACAAAGGATGTAGCGTTGAACATTGTAGAAACGATAACAATTCATTCTATCATTTTGAACGATGTGAACTTGGCTACGAATTTTCTATTCGTTTGTTCTGACCACGTGACTTAACTTTGAGATGATGTCATTCCCATACATTTGATAAGTTTTCGACTAGCGTTAACGATCGCAGATTATCAACTTGGCTAGGGGTGCAGGTGAGATAGTGGCCAAACGCGAGCCTATCATTAATAAAAACAACTGTTCCCAAAATTGTATGCTAAGATCTGCTTAACAAAGGTTGTTAAGTCCGACACTTACCTGCATACAAAGGTACATCTCAGCTAGTTAAATGTTAACAATAACATTGTTGTCACCGTACTGAGCAAGTAATTTCAAACTACAGCAGCAAGCCGAGTGACATGACATGTGTTGTATATCTTCATTTCATTTGCTTTTAGAGTTCCGCTTCTGAATGGAAAACCCAGAGTCTTGGAACGCAGGGCAAAAAAGGAACATGGGAATGGGTTTTACTCAGTAAAAGTCTGAGAGCGGGAGAAGTCATAAGATAATTTCCAACATAAAAATAAACGTATCAATTAGATGCATTCTTTGAGCAAAAGGATTTATGGTCGCCATCTATCTTTTAAAGGAAAATTGTAACATTACGAAGATTTTGTTAGTAGGTACCTATTGGTTAATGAAGTTTGTTATATCCTTAATTGTACAAAAATCTGTATTGTTGCTAAAAGATTTTTGTATATTGTGGAGCCTATTTCATCAGTACTTCTTTAGAGGGTTTAAAAAAACTGGCACATCGACACTAAAATTTATAAAGAGGTTAAGTAAATCACAACAAGAAGATATACATGCCCCCCAGTACGACTTAATAATGTTGTGATTCCTCAAGCGGAAGAAGCAAAATACCTTGGAATGTACCTAGACCGTCGACTAACCTTTTTTTTTTATTCTTGATAGGTTCGCGCTTGACCGCTATCTCACCTGATGGAAAGCGACGATGCGGTCGACGATGGAGCGCGCTTACCTAGAAGTAACCTATTACAACCTGCCCCCCTAGCCAAGTCACAAACGATAAACGTAAACTCTCAGTAGTCTATAATAGATTTTCAACTTTATGTTAATGGATATAAAGTTGAAAATCTATTGAAGATTTAAATATGTTTTCTCCAGCCCCCCTGGCTGGAGAAAACATATTTTCACGAAGCGTAAAGCATTAAGTTTACAAGTCAGGAAACACTATTGGCTGCTATCAAAAAAGTCCAGGCTTTCACTAGAAAATAAGCTCAGAATTTATAAATCTATCACAGACCCATTTGGACAAACGGAATACAGCTGTGAGGCACGGCAGCAACTACAAATATAGACATACTCCAGAGGTTCCAGTCAAAAATGCTGAGGATAGTAACTAACGCACCGTGGTACATCACCAATGATTGCTTGCATCGGGACTTGAAAATATAAAACGTAAAAGAAGAAATTACACAAGCAGTGAGAGCCTACAAGAACAGGATCACAACCCATCCAAATAAACTGGCATCAAACTTGATGAGAACCAAAACTTTCAGAAGGCTCAAAAGGCTTAGCCCACAAGACTTGAAACTGTGACAAAAAAAAAAAAACGGATTTATATGGGTGTACCAGTGGGGGCATACCATAAACATGATAACAATACATTTGAACACAACAGATGCTGAATGTCAATGAGTGGACAGATTGCATCAGAGTAAAGAAAAAAAAAAGTTTGTAAGTTTTTATATAGGGGGTAATCTCTGAAACTACTGAACCGATTCTGATGATTTTTTCACTGATATTTAGCTGCACTATTTCAGAGGGCTATAAATAATTTTCATGAGTTTTATAGTACTAATTCCATGCGAGCACCAAAGGGGCTCAGCAGTGCAGGTGCCCGCTAGAGCTGCGAGAATGTTAGAAAGAGTTACCGTGGCCCTAGAACGCATTGGGCAACTCTAATACATATGTAGCCGTAGGCGAGTGTGTTATGGAGCCGAGGGCTGCAGTGACAAATTTGCACGTGTATCAAACGACTTTTTTCAATCCACTTACACAGAAATGAATAAACGGCCGGGGGTTGACCGGCGACTCGTGGGGGTCGACGCGCGCCCAGCCTGATATGATAAATGTAATAAAATTGTGGCGAGGGAGAGCACGCGCTATTTCTGCACTAGTGCGGAAAACAGTCTATTGCGTACCTAAAAGCGGTGGGATAAGAGCGGGTTTTCGAGTAAGTGTATTGAAAATAAATAAATACTCATTTGATTTTTAAAAGGAGAATGTATTGCCGTAGTAAAATATTTGGCTTGACATATTTTAGTGTAGCAGGAGTTGGGGACTAAAAAGGGTCAAAGCTGGTGGGGCTTGGGTCCCCGATTATAACGCTACCACTCTTATTGCAAGGTATTTTTCGAGAATTTTACAAAATAAGTTTCTAACCTCAAATCCGTTAAAAATTGAGAACGGAACGTTAGAATAGGTAATTGACAACCAAAGCTGTCACAATATATTGCCTGTGGTGTAAAAGGGGTTAACCCCCCTCCCCCATCTCCAACTACCAACCCAGGGAGGCCTGCTACACGATTCTAAAGTTATATCAAATATTTTCAGATGAAATTAGGATACACGGGCGGGAGGTTTTTGGCGAGATTTTCTCGAGTGAAATTCAGTAGCTGTTTTAATTATTCGCAAATTCTTTCTTAGTTCTGTTTCTAACTGTTTTATGATGTAAAATTGGTGTAGTTTGGTACCTCAAGTGTCTAAATACCTGGACAATATGGTGGAATCATTGAAACAGGCGCGATCTCGGTAAAATGGAGTTAAAATTTCATTGTAGTACTTACTACTGCAGCGAAACTTGCCGAGAAGTGAAAGATTAGAATGTGATTGTGGAAAAAAAAAATATATTCTTACTGATGATGAGGCGATATGATCTAAGACCTTAGCCTGTCCAAAAAGGACAAAGGAAAAACAAAACATTAGGGCATCTGTGGTCGATATGAGCGAGATAATGCAATATAGTATTGCGTATTGAGATAATGTTTACTACTTAGTAATTTGATAGGAATAAATAGCGATTTTTTTTTTCATTATCTCATGTTCTTACAAATAAAATAATTTTTTTTATTGCTATTTAAAAAAATGGTGTTTGAACCTCAGACGAATAAAAAATGAACGTTCCGTTTTCCGCGAATTTTTCTCTAAATTATTTATTTTCTTAAATAATTCGTCTAGTTTTACATTAATTCCACCTCCAAAGTAGGTTAAGCAATCAGACTTTTATTATCTGGTGCCTCATCATAACTTAATTCAAATTTAAAAATTCATATTTATTATACAGAGCTGTGTAACCAAAAAGTAATTATTTAACTACTTCTCATAATAATGATACTAAACATTTCTACAAATTACTCCGCGCTTTATGTAAATGCATGTACTCTAAGTAAAATGTGATAATAATAACCTTCTTACCTGTCAATCCGATTCGCCATGCCACAATCAAGTGGAAATTCTGTGTGCTCACCGCCATTTATGTGAGGATACTGTGCATGCAAAACTCAACTTTAAAACTGTGAATTTTAAATGTTGAATTTGAATGAGAATTTTTAAACGCAAGTAAGAAGTACTATGATCTTTATGTCCTAAAAAATAAGGTTGTTTTTGTGTTAAATGCCAGTCATGTGTATAGCCAGATAGAAATCTCTCGCGAGCCGGTGACCGCGCGTTATAATGACGTTGTCGGCAAAGAAGTCATTATTCATTTTTTTAATACAGTGTTTTGTTGAAACGACATTTTCACTAGCGTAATCACGATTTGTACAGGCAATATATCAAGGGTAATAAAAGCCACGTTATTACCGCGCGGTTACTGTTGATGGTTTTCAATTTGAAATCTTGAGCGGCGTGTTGTTTTATGCGATCGCTCAATCACTGAGTAAATTAAACTTGGAATTATTGCCGCAAATGAGGGAAGACGGTTTGATTGACGATTTTTTTGTTTAAATCAACACGTTTTTAATATGGCTCGTGAGTAAACAGATGCTTAAAGTTGCTTGAAGTAATTATGGAACGGTTTGCGTGATATAGGGTAAAGATAAATACAATATTCAACTGGCAAAGTATCCGGTAGCTGTCAAATCCTTGAAGTAATTATGGAACGTTTTTTTTTGTTAATATTTTTGGCTTGGATACTAAGTCCTTTTAGGCCATGTCTTCGTATGAATAGTTAATTAAATTTGTTTACCATTAGAATATGGATGTACACATTCTAATGTTTTTTTCTAGTATTTGGCAGCAAATGTCAATCTTTTCAGCAAACTTCACTGACATCGCGCATTCGCGCCTGTTTCAATAATTCCACATATTGTCCAGTTGCGCAGACACTTGAGATACAAAACTGCACCAATTTTACATCACAATATCCACTAGGAATCAATTTGCGAATAATTAAAACAGCCACCACTCGAAGAAATCCCGCCTAAAACTCTATGGAACGGTTTGCGCGGCAATGGGCACAGATAATAAAATACTCAACGGGTAAAGTATCCGGTGGCTGTTTACTCGAAGCTGCAGTTGTTGATACAATCTTTTTTAGAACGTCTTTAAAAACTTTTAAGGTAGTTGTGATAGCTTTTGTGTCATAATTAGTCACAGGATTCTATATGTACGCTCACACATAGTTAAAAGTAACAGCTCGCTCTTTTCAACTTAAATAAATTTTAATAGTACGTCAGGACACAAAAACTTAATTTCACAATCCGAGATACATTGCGGGTGCAATGCTAAAACTTTCTCATTTCATAAACGGAAAACTGTAAGCTGTAACTCACGAATACAATGTAAGAGAACCGCAGCAAATAATAGTTTCCGACTGTACATCTGAGTTACGACAACATACTTCAGGAATACAAAGATCCTTCTTACACTTGGACTTGCAAACCCACAAACGATTACCAACCTTGTATTTCTAGTTTTAAGGACTTGCAGTTAAGTTTCTCAGTGTTAAAGTTATATTGGTAAAGTGCGTAAACCCGCTGAAATAGCGCCTTCGATGGCTCAATCAATGGCGAACGACTGTGGGTGTTTTAGACGTGTCGTCAGTAAAACAATTTCGCTTTACAATGTACGAGTCGAGCTGCATTCTTGTTCGCGGTTTTTTGTCGATAGTACTTTTTGTTTGACGTTTTATTTTGAGAGGCTATTATCGTCCTTATTGTTGCTATATTAAAAGTTTTGTATGTGTCGGATTTGATGGTGTTTTTCTTGATATGGGACTGAATATAAAGTTTTTTTTAACCGACTTCAAAAAAAGGAGGAGGTTATCAATTCGGTTGTTTTTTTTTTTTTTTTTTTTTTTTTATCATCATTTTTTTTTTTTTTTTTTTTTTTTTTTTATGTGTGTTACCTCAGAACTCCGTCGTTTATGGACCGATTTGCAAATTTTTTTTTTCCCTTTATAGGATATGCTTCCAGATTGGTCCCATTTTTTTCAAAATCCAGTTCTGATGATGGAATCCATGAGGAATCGAGGGAACTCCTCAAAAATTATAGGCAACCCTATGGTAATTTTAGTATTTTCATCAAGAACTTAAGCATTTACAGTCAAAAAGTAACATTTGATGAAGTGGAACTGATGAAGAAGACCAGAAATGGTCAACGGAACTTCATACTCAAATAGATATCACATTGAAGATATAGTTAAGCGACTATGACAATACAAATAAATGAATGATTCTGAATAGTTACGTTGAAAATGGTATCATCGAAGTGATCTGATGATGATGATGGAGCCGGAAGGTAGGCACTGGAACTCCGTAATTAATCAATGTAACCTAGCCGTGTTTGGACTCATTAGAATTGTCATGAGATGCACTTTGGCTATAAGGTACTATCGAACTGATCTGATGATGGAGCCGGAAGGTAGGCACAGGAACTCCGTAATTAATCAATGTATCCTAGCCGTGTTTGGGCTTATTAGAATTGTCGTGAGATGCTCTTTGGCTATAAGGTACTATCGAACTGATCTGTTGATGGAGCCGGAAGGAGGAAGGTAGGCACAGCAACTTTATAATAAAACAATGTAACCTAGCAGTATTTGGGTTAATTGGAATTGTCCTTAGAAATAGGCACTCTGTTTATAAGTGTATCGCAACTAAAAAGTGTGAAATAAAAACTTTTTAGAAAAAAAAAATAACCGACTTCACTAAAAAAAACACTAAAAGGATCAAAATAACTTTAATTTCGGAAGTCGGTGTTAAATAAGAAACAAACAATACCGAGAAACACCGACATCCGAAATTAAAGTTATTTTGATCCTTTTAGTGTTTTTTTTAGTGAAGTCGGTTATTTTTTTTTTCTAAAAAGTTTTTATTTTAAAATTGAGGATTGGTTCTGTTGGTAGTGTGGTTCTTATACTCAGAAATTTATTTAATACTAGATTTTGCCAGCGGCTTTGCCCGTATGAAATTAGAAAATCTATATATATATAAAAGCGAAATACCACTCACTGATTAATCACGAAATCTCAGAAACTATAACACTTACCAATTTAAAATTTGGCAAGTAGGTTCCTTATAGGGTGTAAGCATCCGCTAAGAACGAACTCCACCCCTAAGGGGGTAAAATGGGTGTTGGAAGTTTGTATGGAGAAACCGACTTTTACGCGGCCGAAGCCGCTGGCAGAAGCTAGCCTATATTACTCAGTCTATTGGTGAAGGATTTTTTTAAAAAGGTTCTGTACATGTGGATGCATCCTATGTGCTATTTTAAGACTTAGCCTACCCGAGTACCAAGTTTCATCAAAATCCTTGCAAGAGTTCGAGCGTGAAGAAGTAACAAACATAAGTTTGTGAGGGTGTGTATATGTACTAGCTTAATAGCACATAGGATGCTTTTCATCTCAGGAGTAAGTTCCCTTTGGATGACTTGCTACTAACACACGAGTGAAGCCACTGGCTGTGCCTGGTATGATAATAATAATACGATCGATCTTTTTCGGAAGATCTAGATTCTAGAAGACGCACGTTGAAATAATGGAAGTTTTATTACTATACTAGCTTCTGCCCGCGGCTTCGCCCGCGATAATATAGGTTTCTCTGTACTAACTTTGGACTCCCATTTCATCCCCTTAAATGGTCAAGTTGAGATAATCCCCTTGTAGTGCTCGCCTACGTAATAAAAGGAAACGTTGTGCAAAATTTCATACTCCTAGGCCTTGTAGTTTAGGCTGTGCGTTGATATGTCAGTCAGTCAGTTTCTCCTTTTATATATATAGATAAGTAACTTCGAAATATAGATAGGTAATGTCTAAGCTGGTAATGATTGAAACAGACTTGCATGAATATGTGCTCCAGTTATATATTACAAAAGTGAGTATAAATTATGATAGATTGCTACAATTCCGAACGATTTTACTTACGCAGTTCTTGCAAATGGCGTTCCCTGATATATGGCTGGTGTTTATATTTACTTGAGTGAAATAGGTACTTGATGCAACGATCAAGCCGTGGGTAATAAAAATAAATTGGATGGACTATCCTCGTCATTCGCAGCTTTGTTTCATACACCGCTGAGTCCCTTCCGGAACCGTACTCTTAGGGTGAAAACAGAATCTCCTTTTTTTCAATGGGAAATTATCAAATTTATGACTCCTTCCGCTCTGGGAGGAGTGTCAAACTTTTACTGACTAAAAAAAAAACCCAACCCAAAAACCAAAATCCCAAACCCACCTGTGTTTTTGCAGTTGCATTTTAGGTTCCAGGATCGTAGCCCTTTTTTGAATTTTCTCCGCAGCCCTAGCAGGAAAACAGAAGCCCTACTAACGAAGGTTTCCGTTCCGGTTAAATAAAGAGCCTCAAGCAAGTGAGAGTTAAACTCCTACACTCTACTATTACTAAAAATCAGAAGCTTAATTCCACTGTTAATTAACATAATCGGTTTCACACAGGATACAAAATAAAAACATTTTATTATCATGAATATATTCTGAATTTGCTTGTGTATTTGTTGCCTGTACGAGATTAGGATGGCTCTGAAGCAGCTAAAAAATAACAAGGCGTCGGGTGAGGACGGAATTACGGCCGAACTCCTGAAGGCGGGTGGAAAACCGGTCCTTAAGGCCCTTCAGAAGCTATTTGATTCCGTCATACTCGAGGGAAAAACGCCACAGGCGTGGAGCAGAGGCGTGGTGGTACTCTTCTTTAAGAAGGGCGATAATGCCCTGCTTAAGAATTATAGGCCCATCTTGCTTCTGAGCCATGTCTACAAGCTGTTTTCCAGAGTCATCACGAATCGTCTCGCGCGCAGGTTCGACGACTTCCAGTCTCCCGAACAAGCCGGATTTCGAAAAGGCTTCAGCACCGTGGACCACATACATACGCTGCGGCAGGTTATACAGAAGACTGAGGAGTATAATCAGCCTCTCTGTTTAGCGTTTGTGGACTACGAGAAAGCCTTTGATTCGATTGAAACTTGGGCTGTACTGCAGTCTCTCCAACGGTGCCAAATTGACTATCGGTATATCGAAGTGCTGAAGTGTTTGTACAAAAACGCCACTATGTCAGTCCGACTACAAGACCAGACCTCGAAACCTATCCTCTTGCAGCGGGGTGTGAGGCAGGGAGACGTTATTTCTCCGAAACTGTTCACGGCAGCAATGGAAGATGTCTTCAAGGTTTTGGAATGGAGAGGGCTAGGCATTAATGTCAATGGCGAGTACATCACTCACCTTCGGTTTGCCGACGACATAGTAGTCATGGCTGAGACTACGGAGGAGCTCAGTACAATGCTTGGTGACCTCAGTAGAGCTTCCGAAAGAGTGGGACTTAAAATGAACATGGACAAAACCAAAGTCATGGTAAACAGCCATGTAGCACCCACTCCTATCAAGGTCGGGGACTCTACACTCGAAGTTGTAGACGACTACGTTTACCTGGGACAGACGGTCCAGTTGGGAAGGTCTAACTTCGAGAAAGAGATCAATCGTCGAATCCGACTCGGCTGGGCAGCGTTCGGGAAGCTGCGCGGTATCTTCTCGTCCAATATACCACAGTGTCTCAAGACGAAAGTCTATGACCAGTGCGTGTTGCCAGTGATGACATATGGCTCCGAAACGTGGTCGCTTACAATGGGCCTCATTCATCATCATCATCATCATTTCAGCCGAAAGACGTCCACTGCTGGACATAGGCCTCCCCCAAGCGTCGCCACAGCGAACGGTCCTGTGCGTCTCGCATCCATCGGACTCCCGCAACCGTTACCAAGTCATCGGTCCACCTTGTAGGAGGCCTTCCAACGCTACGTCTTCCGGTACGTGGTCGCCATTCCAGAACCTTTCGGCCCCAACGGCCATCTGTTCTGCGAGCAATGTGCCCTGCCCATTGCCACTTTAGTTTGGCGATTCTTCGTGCTATGTCGGCAACCTTGGTTCTCCTGCGGATATCCTCATTCCTGATTCGATCACGCAAGGAAACTCCGAGCATAGCCCTCTCCATTGCCCTTTGGGTGACTTTAAGCCTTCTAATGAGGCCCATTGTAAGCGACCACGTTTCGGAGCCATATGTCATCACTGGCAACACGCACTGGTCATAGACTTTCGTCTTGAGACACTGTGGTATATTGGACGAGAAGACACCGCGCAGCTTCCCGAACGCTGCCCAGCCGAGTCGGATTCGACGATTGATCTCTTTCTCGAAGTTAGACCTTCCCAACTGGACCGTCTGTCCCAGGTAAACGTAGTCGTCTACAACTTCGAGTGTAGAGTCCCCGACCTTGATAGGAGTGGGTGCTACATGGCTGTTTACCATGACTTTGGTTTTGTCCATGTTCATTTTAAGTCCCACTCTTTCGGAAGCTCTACTGAGGTCACCAAGCATTGTACTGAGCTCCTCCGTAGTCTCAGCCATGACTACTATGTCGTCGGCAAACCGAAGGTGAGTGATGTACTCGCCATTGACATGGGCCAATGGGCCTCATTAGAAGGCTTAAAGTCACCCAAAGGGCAATGGAGAGGGCTATGCTCGGAGTTTCCTTGCGTGATCGAATCAGGAATGAGGATATCCGCAGGAGAACCAAGGTTGCCGACATAGCACGAAGAATCGCCAAACTAAAGTGGCAATGGGCAGGGCACATTTCTCGCAGAACAGATGGCCGTTGGGGCCGAAAGGTTCTGGAATGGCGACCACGTACCGGAAGACGTAGCGTTGGAAGGCCTCCTACAAGGTGGACCAATGACTTGGTAACGGTTGCGGGAGTCCGATGGATGCGAGACGCACAGCCCCCCTAGCCAAGTTGCAAACGATAAACGTGAACGCTTAGTAATCTCTAATAGATTTTCAACTTTATACCTAAGAGCATAAAGTTGAAAATCTATTAACCTTTTGAGTGCGTAATTAGAGACACAATAGAAAGACAAAGGCGCGTGAACGCCGGCGTTAATGCGGGGATCAACAGCTTAAAGACTACTGAGCGTTAGCGACCGGAACGAACGAAAATACTTTGTAATCTTCAATAGATTTTCAACTTTATATCCAATAACATAAAGTTGAAAATCTATTAAAGACTACTGAGAGTTTACGTTTATCGTTTGTGACTTGGCTAGGGGGGCAGGACCGTTCGCTGTGGCGACGCTTGGGGGAGGCCTATGTCCAGCAGTGGACGTCTTTCGGCTGAAATGATGATGATGATGATTTGTTACGGCTAATAGCCAAAGTACGACTACACCTAGTTTTAGCCGGCTACAACTTGGTGCAGCTGGCCACGTGCGGTTAAACTAAGATGTATCCTACTAATCTTCGGTTAGAACTAGGTTTAGCCTTCATCATAGCGGCTAAAACTAGGTGCGGTCGCACATCGGTGGTTAAACTTAGGTGTATCCTATTTATCATCAGCTAGAATTAGATTTTCAGAGCAACATTTTGGTTTTGTTTCGAGTTTCTTATCTTGCGTTTCCCGATTGAATAGATTATATTGACAAAACAAAAGACTGTGATATTGAAGGGGTGTTTATAATTATAAAATATAAGTACTTAATAAACAAAAATAAAATAAAAATATCATAAATCTTCTCTCCAGAAGTAAAAGCTCAAAGATAAAAAAAGGCTAAACCTAGCGCTATAAAGAAGGCTAAACCTAGTTCTAACCGAGGATAAGTTGGATACATCTAAGTTTAACCGCATGTGGGCGGCTGCACCTAGTTGTAACCGGCTAAAACTAGATGTAGCCGCACTTCGGCTATTAGCCGTAACATATTCACAAAAAGATGGTAGGATGTCTGCATGATCGAGGTAATAAATAGGTACTGAAAGAAAAAGGCCTCGCCTGCGTTTGGTTTAATTTGCGCTACGCCTATACCCACAGCCCATCTACTATACATATATGTACTTGAGCCCAACTAGCCCTCATTCTCAATTCCACTTCCTCATCACCAGGGTCACAGCTGGTCTTCAAACTGATTCCAATTGGTATTCATTTAATCTTGATTGATTTGACGTTTATATATTTTATATACTTGTTTAGTAAGTGTTGCAATTATGTACTAATAGAATTGAATTTAATTGATCAGCCAAGGTGAGAAAGATTTACATTTTTATGTGTTTGGGTAGACACGTAGTTACTTATTATGTGGATATGTTACTGTTAAATGACGAATCACAGTAAAACCTTTTTTTTTTGGTGATAAATTATCGAATATGAGCGAGAGGGAGCGTCAGACTTTTACTGACTAATACCTCACCTACGTCCTTTCAGTTGCCTTTTTGGAGTTTAGGTCTTTTTTTTAGGGTTCTGTACCTCAAAAGGAAAAAAAACGGAACCCTTATAGGATCGCTTTGTTGTCCGTCCGTCTGTCTGTCTGTGAAGACCCTTTATCTCGGGAACGAGTGGAGGTATC
Organism: Mythimna impura; assembly: GCA_905147345.3. Lineage (NCBI taxonomy): Eukaryota > Metazoa > Arthropoda > Insecta > Lepidoptera > Noctuidae > Mythimna > Mythimna impura. The sequence goes on along the minus strand of LR990346.1, from coordinate 23,597,126 downwards.
GAGCTAAAATTAAAACTATATTCTAAAGTCTGCGGTCCCTTGAAGCTTTGAAAAAATTGAACTTTTAAGTTAACGAAAAAAAAAATACGGCCGTTTATGTCTCAAAAACGATTATTTTGACACTCTCGAGAAAATCAAAATTCATAGGGTACTTCCCGTTGACCCAGAATCCTGAAATTTTGCATAAAGCAAGGTCTTATAGCACAAGTATAGGAATAAATCTGAAAACAGTAAATTTGTTGTTACGTCACAACAAAAAAAAACTTTTGCGATTCGGGAATTGAATTAAGGTAAGTTTGTACGGAACCCTCAGGGTGCAAATCCGACTCGCACTTGCCCAGTTTTTTTTAATGGCTTATTCAAGAAAATTTACATAAATATTTTCACATATCTTCAGCCAAACTGCAGTACAGTTTGGCGGCAGTGTTCTCGTGGATAGTCTTCTTGTTATCTGATTGACAAAATCAGAAAAACCATTATACTAGAAGTGTAGTAAGAAGTTAATTTTAATGGGCACTCGCCCGCCAGGCCAGCATGAACACCACACGTGTACAATTCAATCGTCCTTTTCACACTACGAGTATCCTTTTCATACTTTTCCCCATGGCCCTAATAGGCATCGACCTTGCTGGGCTCCTACGGCTTTACAGCCCCCCTAGCCAAATTACAACCTTTTCGTTTCGATTCTCTATTCGTTGATTGCCTCGAGTCGGCCACGCCTCCGATTCCTTTGTTCTGACGTCATCTCAACGCTCAGTCACGTGGCCAGAACAAAGGAATTGGAGGCGTGGCCGACTCGAGGCGATCAACGAAAAGAGAATCGAAACGAAACGGTTGTAACTTGGCTAGAGGGGCTGACATCTCTTTGAGGCGTCGCGCCGTCGACGACTCGGGCTCGGAGGATGCCTGATGATGGTTTTCAACTAAACCTTACCTATTTTGAGTGTACGAAAAAAAATCACGTAAGACTGGAATATAATAACATTTACCACAGTTTGGGCTTTTACAGTAACATACAGGTTTAAAGTAGGTACTAGATATTAGATTCGATTATAATTTATATGCACGTGTTAATTATAGAGATTTTAATCGACACTGTTGTAATCAGTCAGTTACGAGTTACTTAATGTTTATTCATGATGAGATGTTTGCGAATGTTTTTATTAAGAAAAACTTAATTAATCTGTTAGTTTCTACTCACGATTAGTGTGGTAGCGTCGGATCCCACACAGATAATTAATATATTTATACACAAACACGGTCGTTAAACTCATTTCCCTCCTAACTAAGGTCGGAATTCACCAATAAAACTAATCGCGTTTTAACGTTTGGCTCGCATAATCGCGTTTAGCCGCTGTCACTAGTGTCACTTGTCTGTATTTTATGGCAATTGAGCCGGTTGCGACTATTCTGCCAGTGTCACGTTGGGGTCTGCATTTTTCTTTTATTGTATTTTTACAAGTGACACTAGTGACAGCGGCTAAAAGAAATTATGCGAGCCAAACGTTAAAACGCGATTAGTTTTATTGGTGAATTCCGCCCTAAATGTTCAATTTTTTAAATTTATTCCGACCAGTATCCACGATGGCATAGTTAGCGTAGCCACTGTAGGCGTGGACTTGCGGACGAAGAGCAATGGGTAGCTCGCTGTCCGGCCATCCGGTAACCGTCCGGAGCGAGCCTGAGTCGTCGATAATGCCTAGTATTCCACGCGCGCCTTAAAGAGATGTCAGCAAAACTATAGGAGCCCAGCAGACGGAAGCGCCATGGATTCTGCACAGCACACTCTGGAAGACTGTCCAGCGTGGGCCACTGAGCGACGAGTCCCAGCCGCCAGGATTGGACAGGATCTGTCTTTACCAGCAGTGAGGGCTATGTTGGCGGAGCCAGAAAACTGGAAGGAAATTGCCTCCTTCTGTGAAACCGTAATGATCCAGAAGGAGGCGGCTGAGCGGGACCGTGAGAGGGCTGATCCCGCTCAGAGAAGAAGGCGTCGGGGAGGCAACCGCCTCGATGCCTAACACGCCGAAACCCCGCTTGCATCATCCAATGCAGACGGGACTTTGGAACCACGGGCGTGCAGAGTGGGGACTCTGCCCGCCCATCGAGTGATTCCAAGGAAGACGGTGGCACAGTGATCACGTGCTGCCGTGCACAAAAAGGCTCAGGGGAGACCGTTGTATAGTCTCCTCAGGGATGTGCCCTAACAGGCGTTGCACAGAGGGGGTTCCGGAATGGTCTTTTAAGAGGTAACGGCGCCTCTTCTATATGTGCTGATGGTGATCACCGGGGTGGTTTTAGTGAGGTAAAAATCCCATACTCCCCGGACTTATCCCCAAAGTCCGGGTGCCTTTTGAAGGTTTCCGCTCGAAAACAAAAAAAAAGGAGCCCAGCAGAGGCGAAGTCTACTGGGACTATGGGTTTGCTTCCGAAAGGGAAACTCGGGTTCCTGGAACACGATGGAACATAGGTGTGGTTTTAGTCAGTAAAAGTCTGACACTCGCTCTACCGCTCGCTCGCTACGCCGGGAGAAGTCATCGCATGATTTTCCATGCGGGTCCCGGGTTCGAAAAAATATTTGTATGGCTTACAGATAGAGGTTCCGGGTCTGGATTTCTTGTGTAAGTATGTGAGTTTACGTGTTTGTGTTCGCACCCACAATACAGGAGTTGTTTCCAGTGTGCCGCAACTTTCTTTTAATGAACATGGCTCTTGGACCGCTGTATCAATTGCTTTTTTTGTTTGTAGGTGGTTGGGCTTAAAGGGCAGTAAAGCTATCTTGCTAAGGGACCCCATAGAGCATCATAGTGCTAGTGTAGTATACCACATCAATGATGTTGTCTTTCTTAAGAATATTTAACTGGGTTTTTGATGAATTTGGCCGGACAACATTTTCGTTACAGCATACATCTCAATATATAAACAGGATTATATCTAATTAGAGCTACTGGGACGTTTGAAGGAGTTACCATGGTCCTAAAACGCTGCAAAGGGCAAATGAAGGAAAATAAGTGTTTTTTTTAGTCAGTAAAAGTCTGACACGCTTTTGCTTCAGCTTAGAGCGAGAGAAGTCATTTGACGATTTGCCTCGTATTAATTTTTTTAAATAACCATACTCATAACAAAGTAGAAACAAGTTAGGAGTTTTTAATTTACCGCTGTTCTGTTCTGATTAATGCCGTTGCTGAAATCAATATACATAGTTGAATTATTTCTCCGCAATTTGTCGAACAAAAAAAACATAATGTATTTATTTCAAATAAACCATATAAAGACACTTTTGAATTGTCAAGGCCGTTCAGTCGCAAAAAGGTGAAGCTACTTGCATGTTCCAAAGCGTAAATCCCTGTGGAGAAGAACGTAAACGAAACTCTATGGCCACTCTTTTAAATCAGTAAATAATTAGAAATATACTTATCTGAACTTCATTGACTGATCTGGTGATCGCCACTGTTGATTCTGACTCTCTGGTGTTGGTAATTGTTTGGCGGGCTTCACCCAATAAAAATAAGCTAGCTGCGTGGCAGACAGCTTGTTCTGGCGTACTTACTTAAAGTTTATAATAGTTATATTATTAGGCATAAGCATAGCATTATCAGGCTTACAATGTTCTCCCTGTTGGGACTCAGGCATCCTATCTAGAAGAGGGAATGGGCCATAATCCACCACGGGGAGTGCAGGTTAGATGGATGTCACATGTCTCCGATTTTTGGTTCTAGCAACGTGACGTTTTCCTCACTATGATTCCCTTCACCATTTGGAGAGCAGTGGTGATAAAATACGACGAGACGCCTCGCCTGACTAGGTTTGAACCCACGACCACGACTAAGTTGGAGCGGTTACCACTGGCCCACCACTGGTCTCTCATGTTATGTTATAGCTTTTATCATAATAAGCTTCTTCATCCGCAGATCGTTAATCAATCTCGTTCCCTGGAAAGTGTAAAAGATGCGTCCGCGCGATAACCTGCGCCTGCGCCTCACACTGCAATCTAACAGATAAATTAGATATTATACTTACAAGTATACTAGGTTTAGATCTTGGATCTGTTCATGTTTCATTAATAATTTTCTAGGAAGATTTTTTTTATGGTGGGAAATCAGGAAGCCCATCAGTGTTTCTGGTGTTGTCCTTTGTTTTCCGGAGCCGACGTGACTATTTTATACAACCCTAGAAAAAAAATATAGAAGGTTTCACGTTTGCGTGTCATTCTTACGCAGTGGCCATGCTAATCTTCTTTGTATCTTTCCACTTTTAGTACATGTACTGCCAAAGCAAGACTCACAAAAGTAATCTGGATGTGATGACATATGGTTCCGAAACGTGGTCGCTTACAATGGGCCTCATCAGAAGACTTAAAGTCACCCAAAGGGCAATGGAAAGGGCTATGCTCGGAGTTTTCTTGCGTGATCGAATCAGGAATTTGGATATCCGCAGGAGAACCAAGTTTACCGACATAGCACTAAGAATCGCCAAATTTCAGTGGCAATGGGCAGGGCACATTGCTCGCAGAACGGATGGCCGTTCGGGCCGAAAGGTTCTGTAGTGGCGACCGCGTACCGGAAGACGTAACGTTGGAAGGCCTCCTACAAGGTGGACCGATGACCTGGTAAGGGTTGCGGGAATCCGATGGATGCGAGACGCACAGGACCATTCATTGTGGCGACACTTGGGTGAGGCCTATGTCCAACAGTGGACGTCTTTCGGCTGAAATGATGATGATGATGATGATGACATGGTTTCTGTAGCAGTCTGGAGTTTGGAAGTTGATGGTGTGCCACCCCCGTACTTCTTGGTCCTGCACCTGATTTTTCTCCAGTCGTGTTGGATAGCCGTCCTATCAGACCATAAGAGTACAGAAAATGAGTGCAGCTATGTTTGCGCACAAATTTGTGAACTTGCCAATAATGTTGCTTACCGTTTGCGTTTGAAGGCCTTCCACAAGGAGGACCGATAAATCACGGGAATCCGATAGATGCGAGACGCACAGTACCGTTCGTTGTAGTGACAGTTGTGGGAGGCTTATGTCCAACAGTGGACGTCTATCAGCTGAAATGATGATGGTAACGATGTACTTGGCTAATTTGTTGAGATTGGCCACCGTGATGGAAATTCGGTCGGAAGGATTATTATTATTACTAGCTGGTGCCCGCGACTTCATCCGCGTCTAATTCGTAAAACAGCACAATGCCATTTAGTTACAATTTCAAGAATTTTTTTATTGCGTTGAACCCTAATTCCTTTTCTAAAATATAAGGAGCTTAAACTACTCCTTATGACGTCAGCTATCTATCAGTAAAAATGTCGTCAAAATTGGTCCAGCCATTTTAGAGTTTAACCAAAACCAACACAGACAGACAGACCGACAGACAAACTTTTAAAAAATTGCATATTTGTTATAGGTATCGAATATATTATGCATTTAGTAAAAAAAAAAAAAAATTTGAGATTACAAACAGACACTTCAATATTATTTACATTTATGTACATATGTACTTATGAATAGATTAATAGCTTCTACCAGCAGCTCTCCCGTTTCTAGAAGCGTGAAATTTTTCGCAAGGTTTTTCTTTTATGACGTAGGCGAGCACTAAGAGAGGGTTTTCCAAAATTCACTCCCTATTGGGATAAAAGGGGGTTTAATATTTGTATGGAGCGAGCACGAGCGAAGCCGCTGGCAGAAGCTAGTAACGTCATAAAGGGAAACCTTGTTCAAAACTTCACGCTCTTAGTCCCAGTAGTTTTAGCTGTACGTTGATATGACAGTCAGTCAGTTTCTCCCTTTATATACGAGTATATAGATTCCTAGGCAAGATTGAATCTACTTTTCTGCTTATTTTGTTAAGACATGAGACGGATTTTAAGATTGGACCTTAGAAATACAAATATCTTCAAGTACTTCTTTCTACTCTATATTAAACCTTATCAAAACCCAGAACTGCAGAATATAATAAATACCTAATTACTCGGTACTGTAGGGTAGTCACAACACTATGTAGAATGTAGTGAAGTCGTTAATCAAGCTAGAGTCGGGCGCGGGCGCAGCTCTATCGTGTGATTATACTTAATAGAGACGGCGGCCCAGATATCTTACTTAGAGTAGGGTGAGCTGGGCTATTGTCGGCTGTGAAAATAATATTGTTTAAGTATGTTTTTTTTTTCCATCGGATTCCCGCGACCCTCACAAGGTCATCGATCCACCTTGTGAGAGGACTTTTAACGCTGCGTCTTCCGGTACGTCGTCGCCACTCCAGAACCTTTTGCTACCATCGACTATCCGTTCTGCGAGCAAAGTGCCCTGCTCACTGCCACTTAAGTCTGGCGATTCTTCGGGCTATGTCGGTAACCTGGTTCTACTGCGGATATCTTCATTTCTGATGTGTTCACGCAAAGAAACTCCGAGCATAACCCTTGTGGCGACACTTGGGGGAGGCCTATGTCCATCAGTGGAAGTCTTTCGGCTGAAAAGATGATTATGATGTTTTTTTTTACATAGTTAAAATGGTAAGAGACACCTTAAATAGAATGAAGAGCTAAGGATCTGCAGAATCCACCATTTGCTAGTGATGTTGGTGTCATCTTCAAAGGTAAGTCCCAAGACTAACCAAGATCTTTCTTGACGTGGGAAATCATTAAATAGAAAATCATCCTATGACTTCTCCCGCTCTGGGGCGGGCTGGGAGGGCGTGTCAGACTTTTACTGACTAAAACTACACCTATGTTCCTTCAGGTGCCCTTTGCGTTCTAGGGCCAAGGGTTACCGTTTCAGAAGTCGACCCATCGCCCCAGTAGGCTTTGACTCTGCTGGAGTGGGAGGGAGTGTCAGACTTTTAGCGACTATAACCCAATTGTGTTCCTTCAGCTGTTCTTTTCGGTCCAAGGCCACAGTGATTTTAAATATGCCGCACAGATTTAAAAATTTGCGGAATGTGTGTTACTAAAATTGCCATGTATAAGTTGCTTTACGGGAACGTTTCGTTGGCCCTTGAATACAAAGGGCAAATGAAGGAACACAGTTGGGTTTTAGTCAGTAAAAGTCTTACACGCCCTCTAGCTCTACCCTAGAGTGAGAGAAGTCATTTGATGATTTACCACCTAAAAAAAATTTTTGTGTTTAAAGCTATGGTTGCTGAGCAGATTTCGTAATCTGCGTATTTCATTCCAATTCTCAAAGAAGTTTTGAACTATTAAAAAGTGGAGTATTCGGTATCATTATCACAAAGTAGGGTCAAATAAATCTACACCGACCAACAACTTAATTCAAAACTACCCACGTTACAAGATAGGAACCGCATCACCTCCCCCACATTCCCGGCGCAGCGGGGCGCGCGCAGCAGGACGCCTCGTTATTAGCACCTCGATGTTCAAAGCGCGAGCCGACACCCCCCTCCCGCACGACCGCGCCTCGCCCCTGCCGGCGCGCAACTGAACTGACAGCTCCAGTAAGTGAAATTGTTTTTTAATTTTTTGAATTTGGAACTTTTTAGTTCCTCATCAGTGAGTCTATTGTTGTTAGGTTTGGGAGTCCGGTACATCTTGCTGTTCAATATATTGTGTCGTAATTATTTTATGAAGCCCAGATTACCCATATAATATATACGTATTTAAACAATCGTTTTTTGCGACACAAACGGCCGTATCTTTTTTTTTCGTTAACTTAGAAGTTTGATTTTTTCACAGCTTCAAGGGACCGCAGACCTGAGTTTATGGTTTTAGTTTCAACTTGATTCCTCCACGCGTTCCCGAGAAAAAGGGTCTTGACAGACCGACGGACAACAAAGTGATCTAAGGATTCCGTTTTTTTCTTTCGAGGTACGGAACCCTAAAAACCCATAGAGCTGCTTTATTGTTCGAAAGAGTTCCCGCAGCTCTGGAACGCAGGTTTTAGTCAGTAAAAGTCTGACTCATCGTCTCGTTCCACCCAGAGCGGGAGAAATTAGTTTATGATGTCCCACCATAAAAAAGGCTAAAAAAAAGAACATCATTGTAAGGCTTAGTCAGTGACTAACAAAACAGTTAATAAGCTGTGAATACTTGTGTAAACGAATTTACTTGGCTTGTAGAATACATAAATGTTGTTCAATATTAAAGACAAAATGCGTTTGTCATCCATTTAATAACTGCTCCTATTTTCATCTTGAAAGTACTAAAGTTTATGTAAAACACGGTTATGGAGTCAAAATAATAGAGTCTTTAATAAAATTATAACCTTTGCGAGCATCTTTATTAAGTTTTTGTACTTTTTTGCAATTCACTTAAATCCAATTACAGTGGAGCCGTAAAATGTACAATTGCACATAATAAAATAAAATAATAGTTGATAGTATTGAAGTCGTTACAGAAGGCTCACTGTGGCCTTACCGTGATGTGTTAAAGTCATTAGTGATGCTACGGAAGTGTCTTAACGGAAGCGGAAATAGAAACAGATGTCAAAAGTAAATCTTTGCGGATGCAGATGCGGAAGCGGAAACGGAAGCGGAAGTGTTAATACTAAGAAGAAAAAGCACAATTATTATTTTTTAACAACAACAGAAGGTTTACGTCGTAATCATGTCACGAGGCGCGGTGATGCGCAGAATGAGCCAAAAAAATATAATAGTAAAGAAACTCGTTGCGCCACGTTTGTGTACCGCCCCCTTACGTGCCTCTTCCAATATGTCTAGTCGTCCACGCGCCCCCCACCCCCACGCTCCTCACTGTATACTTCCGTTTAGAGTTCTGTTATAAATTTTGCGGAAGCAGAAGCGGAAACGGAAGTGAAAAAGCTTGCGGAACTTCTGCAGAAGCGGAAGCGAATGCAGAATTCTGTTGCAACACTAGTTAAAATGTCAGGCATGCGAGCGAGAAAGAGGGATGGAGCTTTACACCCTATATAGCTCCATCCCTTTAACAGTTCAGTTTAGGTCGTCAAATGGTTCGCGTTAAAAGCTCATGATAGGGCTTCAGAAGTAGCCAAAGATGGCGTCATGATACATTATTACTGGCTACCTGTTCTTTTTCAATCCTTCAAAGATCTTTCCGTGAAATTGTTATATTGATTGAAAATCTGCTACTCCCCATGTTTTGGCAAGTTGTGCGAACTTAAATAAATGTACTGGTACAGCTGATTTATTGTATAGTTAATTTCACAAAAGAAAAAAAAAAAACAGGATAGTTCAGTTTTTTCTATGTTATTTATAACAATAGAAAAAATAGGGCTGATCAGTATTATAAATCCAGAGATGTACTATATCGCACTTGCTAATACCCTGAGGAATACACATTGAAACATTGTCAATAAGATTGTTAAAAACTGACTGACCACATGTCACGATAGATTAGAAAATCCAGTTCTAACCATTTTCGTGATCTATCGATATCTATTAAAAATATCCAATAAAGTATAGGTTTTTTTCAGAACTTTATAAGATGTTATTAAAATCTCTCTGTGTATTTCAAAATGGTTCTTCATACAAAATGGGTCTTCTGCATCTATCTCCATCGTCAACACCATCGCGTGCGCACACCGGGCGCCGCGCAACTCAAGCGCAGGCTTCTGATTGGTCGGCCGGCCTGCCCGCCCAGTTCACACGCCGATGCGCCTGAGCACGACACAATGAACAGCAACTAGCAACCACGCATTAATTAACCGAAAAAATAATAGACCCCTGATAGAGTATCCTACTTATATTGTAAATGTCTGAATGGAAGTCTGTATGTTTGAATAATTGAATGTGTTGTTGAATGCTTTGATTCTATAGGAATTTTGGTCAGGCTTCTTATAAAAGACCGACTGGTTGACTAGTAGAGAATACCTTCTTGCATTAAGTCCGCCTATGTACCACTACTGTACATGAAGTTTTAATAAATAATTAAAAGCCCCCGATGCCGTGAACTATGCTAAAAAGCTGAAATGGAAATGGGAGGGACATGTGGGACGACTGTGAGACAAGCGATGGACCATAAGGGCGACTCGTTGGAGAGGCCCAAGTGGAAAACGATGCAGAGGAAGATCGCATACAAGATGGGCGGACGAGATTTTAAAAAGGACTGGTTCTAGCTGGATGCAAAAAGACCAAGATAGAGAAAGATGAGGTTCCTTGTAGTAGGCCTTCACCTGTGGAGAGGCTAATTTATATTATATTAGAATTAAGATTAATTCTGAATTACTTTGCGATTAATAGGATTAAGTTTAGTGTTACTCACTATATTTGAAAAGCAACGAAAAAATATGAAACTTGGCATAGAGATGTTTCTAACAGTTTGTGACTTAGATACTCCGCATTCGCATTGTACAATGCGGATGCGGAAAAGGTCCTGAAGAATACAGGAGTTTCCCCTCTGATTTTTCTAAACGCTATTGGGGGTGTAACAAATTAGCCCAATCTTTTAGCAATAATAAAGATAGACAAGTTTTTGACGGGATTTTTTCGGGAGTGAAGTTCAGTGACTGTTTTAATTATTCGTAGTGGATATTGTGTTGTAAAATTGGTGTAGTTTTGTATCTCAAGTGTCTACACTACTGGGCAATATGTGGAATTATTAAAACAGGCGCAATTTCGGTAAAATGAAGCTGAAAATTTTACTGTAATATTGAATACCTCAGTAAAGCTTGAAAACAGAAAAAAACACAAAAAAAGTAAAAAACAGACAATGCCATGGATAATATTAATGATAATAATAATATTCTACAACTGTCACACAACGCTGTCTAGTCCCAAGCTAAGCTGAGCCTGTGTTATGAGTACTAGACAACTGATAAACATACTTATATATTTTTAAATACATACATATTATAGATAAATTACACCCGGACACAGACCAAATGATCATGCTCATTACACAAACATTTGTCCTGGGTAGGAATCGAACCCACAACCTCCGGCATAGCAGTCAGGGCCACTAACCACTAGATCAACAGGCCAGTCAATGGATAAACTATACCATCTCTGTATTACGTAGCGTAGTGCCGAGATCCCGTGGGATAAATTTCGACTTTCACGCAAGCGAAGCAGCGGCTATGAACTAGTTTAACCATAATTGTAGGAATTATTAAAATTACCTTTCAAAAGCACTCTTTCGGATTTAATTATAAAGCGAGTGGCCTCGAATGGTCATTATGAATAGTTATCGTGTAAAAATGCAATTAGATGTGTCGTTGTTCTATCCTATGAATGGATGGAGTATATGAATTCATTTTTGTGTCTAATTGTATGCAACGTTTCTACTTTCACCAACTGTTGTTTGAATGAAGTTGTTATTATCGAAATTATTCATCATCATCATCATCATGGCCTCCCCTAAGTGTCGCCACATTGACCGGCCCTGTGCGTCTCGCACCCATCGGACTCCCGCAACGCGATATTGTCATTCTACCACAACTCTATTACGAGACAATTGACCGATCAATGATCGATCATTATGAATTAGCAGATTACGAACTTTTAGCAAAATGACAATGGGATCTTGTTGGAATGACGAATTTATAAAAATAGCAGAATTGGGCCACAGGTCATCGGGCCACTTTTTAGGAGGCCTACTAAAGTCGTCGTCGTCGTCTTCCGGTACGGAGTCGCTACTCCAGAACTTTTCGGTCCCATCGACCATTTGTTCTGCGAGCAATGCGCCCTGCCCACTCTGCGCGCTATGTCGGTAACTTTAGTTTTCCTGCTTACATCTTCTTTCCCGATTCGATCACGCAAGGAAACTTCGATATAAAAAAGTCTATTTGCTACTTTTTTAATCATTATTTAATACTTGCTTTTGCCAGGTTTGTGATGTTAAAAAAAATATTCCAATATTCTAAAGAACAAAATTCCGAGACAAAAAGTATCCTATGACCCCGTGTACCAAATTTCATCCAAATCCGTACAGCCGTTTGAGTGTGAAAGAGTAACTAACACATATACACATAGATGCAAAATTGCGCCTTTATATTCTTTGTTGTATACAACTTTTACAAACAAATCATTTAGAACGCTGATGAACACAGTCGAGCTTAATCCACAATTACCAACCCATAATAACTCTTTCTCACTCTACTCAGAACGGGAGTTGAGATATTTGATGAATACTTGAATAAGTATATCTTAAAACAAAATGTTTTTTTTTTGTCTACGATAAGAAGTGATTCCGTGAGCGTTGATGTCTAATGTTAGAAAGATTGAAAATATTCTATTGACTTATAAGATTTATTTTCACAACCGGTCGTGATTATTATAATTATTATAAGGTCAGCTTCTAACATAGTTTGGTTTTATTTTACATTTTCTGCAAGGCTATTGACGATAACATAACATAGGGCCCAAACACAAATCTGCGAGCTCACACGATGCATCGCAACGACTAGCGAATTGATTCGCATCGCACACTGTATCGTCACCTAAACATCGCTTTGCTTTTAATTTAATGCAATTTCGCATATCGCATCGCATCGCAAGTTTTGTGAGAGACCTTAATCAGCCTTATCATGATCTAACTACTGGGACTCAAGCCTGCTCTCTTGTACAGAAACTGGCCCGTACCACCACGCGGGCTCACTGACTAAACTAGATTATGAGATATAAGGAAATCTTCCAATTACTTCTCCCGCTCTTTCGTGTCAGACTTTTACTGACTAAAACCGACTCCTATGATCCTTCTTTGCCTTGCGTTCCAGGACCCCGGGGTTCTCTTTCGGACAACCCTTATATCAGTCGTGATTATTATAATAATTATAAGGTCAGCTTCTATCACAGTTTGGCTTTATTTTATATTTTCTGCAAGGCCATTGACGATAACACAACATAGGGCCCAAACACAAACTGCGATGCGACGTCGCATCATAAAAATCTGCGAGCTCACACGATGCATCGCAAGGACTAGCAAATCGATCTTAATCAGCCTTATCATGATCTAACTACTGGAACTCAAGCCTTCTCTCTATTACAGAAAATGGACCGTACCACCACGCGGACTCACTGACTAAACCAAATTATGAGATATAAGGAAATCATCCAATTATTTGTCTCACTTTATCGTGTTAGACTTTTACTGACTAAACCCATGATGCGAACCCCTATGATCCTTCTTTGCCTTGCGTTCCAGGTCCCCTGGGTTCTCTTTTGGACAACCCTTATATCAGTTCACGGTTGGTGCAGTGGTAAAACGATTGGCTGCTGCGTTGCGTAAGTACATGTTGAGAATAAATATTTGTATGCCCTACAGATAGGTATTCCGTGTCTGGGTGTTATAAACGCACTTATGGTACAGGAGTAATTCCTAATATACCTAAGGCAAGGTTTAAAAAAAAAGTTTATTTTTTAAATAATATAAACTAGTGCTTGACTGCGATCCCACCTGATGGTAAGCAGTGTTGCAATCGTTGACAGTGAGGCGCACTAGTTTATTAAGAGCCTATTCACTCTAGCCTTGAAGACAGCTAAATTATAATTGGACGGGAAGAGCACAGCAGGCAAATTTTTATTTTTTTATTCTTTATAGGTTCGCGCTTGACCTCTATCTCACCTGATGGAAAGCGACAATGCGGTCGACGATTGAGCGCGCTTACCTACAAGTAACCTATTCACTCTTGACTTAAAGATTGCAATCCTTCGATGTACGCTGGAATGGTAGAATTTAAAGAGACACGGTAGTTCCAATAAAAAGAAAAACAAAGCCACAACGATACATAACACTATAGAAAAAAAAACGAGGCTTTTATCGTAACATTTGACAAGCTAAACTGTACCACTCGTACCAGCCAGACGTAGTACGTAACACGTTCGTGTCGCATCAGATATAGAACGTAAATAATAACGGTTCATTTGAGCGGAGGCGTGCAAACGTCGCCGCAAATTAAAAAGTTTACATTTAATCATAACTATAACTTCTGGTTATAGTTAAATAGTGTTGTTTAATTGTTATGTAACGTAAGTGACTTAATCGGCTCGCAGTCACAAGTGTGACTTCTGAGTGTGAAGTTCTGGGTTTGATTACCGGGTCAGGCAAAACGTGTTATTGGGTTTTTCTCCAGTACATACAGCTTGGAGTTTGAAAGTTGGTGCCACAGAACCAAGATGAGTGAGAAAGAGGGATGGAGCTGTTATATACACCCTATAAAGCTCTTTAACAGTTCAGTTTTGGTCGTAAAATGGATCGCGTTAACAGCTCGTGGTAGCATTGCTGGAAAATGATTTATTAACGTCAATGAAGTTCCAACAGTGCAAAAGTCAATCAAAAAATAAAAATCTTAATGGTTTTTATTGTTTCTCATACATTAATCTATATTACAGAGTTGGAGAAGAAAAAGAAAGAAAAAAGAAAGAGCATTCGTGTACATTTTTAGGGTTCCGTACCTCAAAAAGAAAAAACGGAACCCTTATAGGATCACTTTGTTGTCCGTCCGTCTGTCTGTCTGTCTGTCAAGGCTTTTTATCTCGGAAACGCGTGGAGGTATCGAGTTGAAATTAAAACCATTTACTTAGGTCTGCGGTCCCTTGAAGCTGTGAAAAAACCAAACTTCTGAGTTAACGAAAAAAAAGATACGGCCGTTTATGTCGCAAAAAACGTGTATTTCGACACTCAAGGGAATCAAAATTCATAGGGTACTTACATCGAACCCACGACTTCCGGCATAGCAGTCAGGGCCACTAACCACTAAACCAACAGGCCAGTCAATAGATGACTTGAACTGAGGCTCGCTTCTCCCGCTGCACCCTAGAGTAATAATAATAATAAGTCTTGTCTTCCTTTTTATTTCAGCGATCTGTTCTTTGGCCTCTGTCTCTTTCTCTACTAGAGCTTATTAATCATCATCATCTTCGTTCTTGTCTCATATTGCTTGGAGTCGACGCATCACGTTTTTTTCTAAATTCTGTCCTGTCAGTCCATCCATATTTTCCTTGGCCTCCCTCTCCCTCTTCATTCATCCACAAGAATACTCATAACTCTTTTACTAATATTTGTTTCATCCCTCCTCTTCGCATGACCGTAACATGATAAACAATTCACTTGCAACTTTTCAATCATTGACGTCACTTTCTAACTTCCTCCTATATACTCTTTTCTCGCTAACTTAAACTTAGTGTAAAGAAACGTTGATACAGATAAATTGCAAATAGTAGATAAACTTGTCTAGGTTAGGACCAACGCTTATCAATATCAACCAGTGCAACAAATGAAATCAAAGGATAAAAAATCCAAAAGAGCAGCAACCGAATCGAAGGCTGTTTCTTTAATTACGCTGAATCATTTAATTATATCCCTGGAATCTATAACAGACATAAATAACCCATATTCAAAACATATCAATAACTAACAAAGGAAACTCGAATAATAGTAAAACATAACTGTAGCACGCCCACAAACAACTACCAACCCTAATTAAATACACACATAGGTACATACGCACACACCCTTGTGCACGCACACAGCTTATGTGTCTGCACACATCGTGCGTGCACACACATAACATACACGGACGCACACAACTTATTAACACATCAACTCGCTGCAACGGGACTCGAGAATTATTATTTATCCGCTTAATAATGGAGTCATCATTTCGCCCATGACAGCTTCACACCTTGAGACGTAAGGCGAATTGACTCTCTTTATTATACTCTCGGGCTGTTTTTGTTTTTTTTTTATGCTTTTTTTTTATTTACTCCATGTTGGGTTTACGAGCGAGCTTTGTGAGCCTCGCCGCCGCGTGAGAGGTGTTAAAGAGACTTCGATGTAAGATAATCTAAATTGTTATACTGCTTTAATGAATTGAACGTAAAAATAATTAAGATAATGAACTAAGTTTAACGATTTGTTAAGAATGGTCGACAAGTTAAAAGATAATAATTTGATGCAGCAATAATGCTTTTGTTGTTATTGATTCGGATTCAGATTTTGATAACTGTGTTTAGAATTTTTTCCTTTCTTTTTTACGTTTCATTATGATAGATCAGCGTTTTTTTTTTGTTGCGTTATTTTATTTTTGTGATCTAATAGAAACAACTTGTTTAATAACCTGTTACAATTTCTTTTCGTCGTTTTTAATAGTTGTCATTGTTAAATCTCTGATTGGTTTTGTGGTACTTGGTAATTCTGATTTTAGATACTTATTAGGTTTGCTTAATTAACGCCTCTGCGATGATAAATCTAAACGTTTAAACTAATTTATAAAGAGATATTTTTTCTTAGGAGCTAATATTTGTAATTAAAAACTTTTCCTGATGGGGTATTTTTTTTTATTTGAAGAGCTCGTGGCTATGTAATAATAACCACATGCAATGGTTGCCGAGGTCAATCGGAGGATGGGTGATCATTTTTTTATAATTGACTAGCTTTTGTTTGCGGCTTCGCCCGCATACACAAAATATAGTCTATGTCACTCAGGAATAAAGTAGCTTACTATCGGTGAAAAAAATTGCGCAATCGGACCAGTGCTTTCAGAGGTTACGTCCTACAAACATAAAAACAAAAAATCGCACTTCTTCACTATCTCACCTGATGGTAAGCGATGATGTGGTCGCCTAGAAGTAACCTATTCAATTTTGACTTTGAATTTTGATAGTGAGATTCCTCTGTGCCTCGAAAAACACGTTAAGCTGGTGGTCCTAGGTGTCATTTATAGAGCTTGGACAGATATTACAGAAGCCAGAGTCAGAAGCCAGAGTCAGAAGCCAGAGTCAGAAGCCAGAGTCAGAAGCCAGAGTCAGAAGCCAGAGTCAGAAGCCAGAGTCAGAAGCCAGAGTCAGAAGCCAGAGTCAGAAGCCAGAGTCAGAAGCCAGAGTCAGAAGCCAGAGTCAGAAGCCAGAGTCAGAAGCCAGAGTCAGAAGCCAGAGTCAGAAGCCAGAGTCAGAAGCCGGAGTCAGAAGCCATAGTCAGAAGCCAGAGTCAGAAGCCAGAGTCAGAAGCCAGAGTCAGAAGCCAGAGTCAGAAGCCATAGTCAGAAGCCGGAGTCAGAAGCCAGAGTCAGAAGCCAGAGTCAGAAGCCAGAGTCAGAAGCCAGAGTCAGAAGCCAGAGTCAGAAGCCAGAGTCAGAAGCCAACAAAAGAATTGTCATGGAATGCAGTTTGGCTATAAGGTACCATCGAACTGATCTGATGATTGAGCCGGAAGGTGGAAGGTTGACACAGGAACTTCATAATAAAACAATGTAACCTAGCATGAGAAATATGCACTCTGGTTATATTTAGGTGTATCACAACAAAAAAGTGTGAAATAAAAAACTTTTTACTATAAAATATAACCGACTTCACTAAAAAAAAAAACACTACAAGGATCAAAATAACTTTAATTTCGGAAGTCGGTGTTAATTTATAAGAAACAAACAATACCGAGAAACACCAACTTCCGAAATTAAAGTTATTTTGATCCTTTTAGTATTATTGTTAGTGAAGTCAGTTATATTTTTTGTAAAAAGGTTTTTTAATAATTACTAAAGAATAATATCGAAAACTGTTCCCCTCCTACATCTGCCACTTACTTCAGTTATGTTTTACGGCTACAGTTATTGCTGTCTGTCTCAATAGAATTATTGGGTTCGTATGGTATCGGCATTCAGCCATATGCTGCGAATGTTAGAAGTTTTTAATCATATTATACTAATAAAACGAAGGCGAAAGTCTGTATGTCTGTTACTTTACGCTTAAACGACAGCAGGCTTAGCCAAGTTACGACCGTTTCGTTTCGAATCTCTTTCTACAATCGGTAACACCTCCTATTTGTTTGTTCTGCACGCCTAGCCAATAGCGATCGCTTCGAGTCGGCAACACCTCCGATTCCTTTGTTCTGACCACGTGACTGAGCGTTGAAATGACGTCATTTCCATACATTTGAAGTTTTCTACTAGCGTTAACGATTGTAATATAACTTACAATCGTTAACGATTGTAGATTATCAACTTGGCTAAACTCTCTGACCACGTGACTTAATGTCGACTAGCGTTAACGATTGTAGAATATCAATTTGGCTAAGCCCTCTGAACTCGGGACTTAACGTTTACTAGCGTTAACGATTGTAGAATATCAATTTGGCTAAGCCCTCTGACCACGTGACTTAATGTCTACTAGCGTTAACGATTGTCGATTACCAACTTGGCTAAGCCCTCTGACCACGTGACTTAATGTCTACTAGCGTTAACGATTGTAGATTATCAACTTGGCTAAGCACTCTGACCACGTGACTTAATGTCTACTAGCGTTAACGATTGTCGATTACCAACTTGGCTAAGCCCTCTGACCACGTGACTTAATGTCTACTAGCGTTAACGATTGTAGATTATCAACTTGGCTAAGCACTCTGACCACGTGACTTAATGTCTACTAGCGTTAACGATTGTAGATTATCAACTTGGTTAAGCCTGCTGAACGAATTATGTTGAAAGAAACCACGGGCAGAAGCTAGACACGTTTGTTACTCCTTAACGCTTTAATCTAATCATCATCATCATCATTATTTCAGACGAAAGACGTCCGCTGTCCAATAAACGTTTTTTTCGTTTTTTTTAGGGTTCCGTACTTCAAAAGGAAAAAAGGGAACCCTTATAGGATCACTTTGTTCTCCGTCTGTCTGTCTGTCTGTCTGTCAAGACCCTTTATCTCGGGAGCGCGTGGAGGTATCGAGTTGAAATTAAAACCATATATTAGGTCTGCGGTCCCTTGAAGATGTGAAAAAAATCAAACTTCTGAGATACGGCCGTTTATGTCGCAAAAAACGTGTATTTCGACACTCTCAAATTAATCAAAATTCATAAGGTACTTCCCGTTGGCCTAGAATCCTGAAATTTGGCTTGAAGCAAGGTCTCAAAGCCCAAATATAGGAAAAAATCTGAAAACTGTAAATTTGTAGTTACGTCACAAAAAAAATGGGACATCTTTTTGCGATTCGGAAATATCTTCGTAACTCAATTCGGGAATTGAACTGTTTTTATAGGTAAGTTTGTACGGAACTCTCAGTGCGCGAATCCGAATCGCACTTGCCCGGTTTTTTTTTTTCACTGTCGTCTCAAATGGTCCTTTGCGTCTCGCACCCATCGGAATCCAGCGACCTTAACCAGGTCATCGGTCCATCACTCCAGGCCCTTTCGGCCATTCTATTGACCATCTGTTCTGCGAACAATGTACCCTGCCCACTGCCACTTTAGTAAACTTAGAAGTATATTTCGTCTAAAATTTTATCTTTGAAAACATTCTCATTTTTTTCAAAGCTATAATGAGTAACAACGTATAACTCAGTAATGAAAACTCAGCGCTAAGCAACATAGGTCAACAAAAGAGACGGCTATTTCACAGCTCATATCTCAATTTACTATCGAGCACCATAATCTTATGATATCAATACACTGTATAGAAGATTTCACGCCTCCTCCAAACATTTTTATCTTCAGATTTATGTCCGAAGGTGTCCGAAGGTCCACGAAGTTCCCCGAAGATGTCCGAAGGCGTTCCGAACGGCTAATCGGTTCAATTGTTGGAATCAATAAGGCACCGCTCGCTATCTGAGATCATTATAATATATTGTGAGTCAACTTTGTGGTTCTTTGTCAACTGTATATTATTAGTGGACGATTTGTTAGGCTTTCAACTAGGTTAGACGACCGACGGATTTAAATGAAGAGTTAAACTGGTGTTTATGCTAGTTAAAAAGTTTTTTTTTTGGGGTAAGTGTAAAACTATTTAGACCTATAGATTAGACTATTATTTCCGATTTCTGAATTAGGCATTTGAATTTGAGTGTTTTGCAAACTGTATTTTTGCCTGACAACCTGTCGAAATTTCGAGATCAAGTAGGGTTTAGTATATTATTAATCTTAATACCTAATTCTGAAACCGGCTCTTAGACTGTCATTGTTGTGTTTAGTAATACATAAATAATGGGAAATCAACTAATGACACCTCCCGTCCTTGGGCAGGGCGAGAGGGGACCCTGCTGGGCCCCTACTGTTTGCTGACATCTTCATGAGGCGCGCGTGGAACACTACGCGCCGTTTCAAATGCCCTTTGCGTTCTAGAGCCGTGATAATTCTTTCGAATAATAACGTATGTTTGTAATCATTTAAAATGCGTGAGAGATACTAAAATACTTATATTTGTTCTAAATTACAACAAAAAAACCAGGCAAGTGCGAGTCGGACTCGCGCGCTGAGGATTCTGTACAAACTTACCTGTGAAAACAGTTCAATTCCCGTATTGAGTTACGAATATTTTTCCGAATCGCAAAATAAGTTTTTTTTTGTGACGTAATTACAAATTTACCGTTTTCAAATTTTTTCTCATACTTGTGCTATGAGACCTTGCTTCATACCAAATTTCAAGATTCTAGGTCAATTGGAAGTACCCTATGAATTTTGATTCCCTTGAAAGTGTCGAAATACACGTTTTTTGCGACATAAACGGCCGTATCTTTTTTTTTTTCGTTAACTAAGAAGTTTGATTTTTAACAGCTTCAAGGGACCACAGACCTGAGTATATGGTTTTAATTTCAACTCGATACCTCCATGCATTCCCTAGATAAAGGGTCTTGACAGACAGACAGACAGACCGACAGTAAGACAGATCGACAGACCGACAGACCGACAGACCGACAGACAGACCGTCGGACGGACAACAAAGTGATCCTATAAGGGTTTCGTTTTTTCCTTTTGAGATACGGAACCCTAAAAAGAGCACAATGTGCACCATGACATAGCTCAAAGTTATAAGTTAAAAGGAAACGAAAGTTGTGGCTAGCTCTAGAAATTTTGTGATGTTACTCTGAAATAAATACTTCATGGTTAAAATCACATAATTAAATCAGTAACCATAGGGGAATATATGGTCATGGATTGAACAACGCAGTTCTGGTGAGAAATTCTATTTATTTATTTAATCTTCATGCAACACAAAAGTACAAAGGCAGACTTAATGCTTTAGGCATTTTTTACCAGTCAACCTAAGGTGGTGAAGAAATTTCTATTTCGAAAACAAGAGTAAAAAGTATACATAGAGTTAAAATAAACATACATATACAGGGTGTTTTTGACATCGATCATCGATTAACGATTTTATACAGTTTAAATTTAAAAAAAGTAAAGATTTTTTTTTAAATTAGAAAAAAACCGACGAAAAATTTCACCACTGGGGGGTCCAGAATCATGTACGTCGATGTCAAAGACATCCTGTATATTAAATATAATACTACCTGTCAGTTTTACTACCTAAATTATCAAAATCAATTTAAGTAAGTAGGTACTATAATATTTGATATCACACCAAACACACACTCAAGCACCCATAACAGTCTTGTCTAATAATAATTTTATTAAGTTATTAAAAGCAGTAATTTAGCATAATTACAAGCGGGTACGATGGATTAGACATGTCTTGAAAGTAACAAGTTAAGTACCAACTACAAATCTAGTTATTACTAGTCGGTACGAAAACCAGTTTTAATATTAATATTAGCTGGCTACAAGAGTCTCGTTAGGTTTCACTTATCAAAATTAATAAAATAAATCAGTTATTACAAGGTCGGACACTCCTCATTTAATTTTATTATGTTAGAGTGCTTGCGAAATTAATTTTAAAGAATTTATCAACATTGTTATATGTATTATTATTACTCAACTCCGTACCCAAGTTTGGCGCAGCAAAGACAATCTCCACAGATGGGGGTTCTCGGACGGTTCCGATCTTCAGTGTTTGTGCGGTGTCTCTCCGCAGACCATGTCCCACCTTTGATCCTGCATGACGTGCCCTCTTACCTGTACACGTAGGGACCTAATGACAGCATCAGCGGACGGCACTGCCGTGGCCGAATACTGGGCCAGGCAAGGAATTTAACTAGTTTTGCCATCGATACGCTAAGAAGAAGATTATTAATTATTACAGCTAGCCCACACTGTCTCACAGCTGGGCAACGATCATGGTTCCTCGCTTTCTCTTTCTTATTCTTAAGGAAGATATCTATATCGTCCCACCATCTCTTTCGTGGTCTGCCGCGGCCCCGTGACGGTTGTGTTTGGGCACCAATCCTGTGTTATACGGGCCGCTCGTTAGATATGCGTCAGACATGTTTGCACCCTAGGCAAGCTAGTCGAAAACTAATCAATTGTATGGGAATGACATCATCTCAACGTTAAGTCACGTGGTTAGAACAAACGAATAGAAAATTCGTAGCCAAGTTCACGTCGTTCAAAATGATGGAATGAATTGTTATCGTTTCTACAATGTTCAACGCTACATCCCTTGTCATTGTAGAACGAGCGGCCGACTCAGGCGTGTCAACATGGCTACCAACTTATCGTTTTCTACAATTGCTGACACCGAGGCTTTACCGATTGGAGAACGGAATTCGACACGAAACGGTTGTAAGTTGGCTGTGGGTGCTGGCTCAGTCCCATATAAGTTGGGCAGCTACTTAGCTTTAGCATAGTTTTTTAGTTGAGTACACATAAAGTAAAATTGTATTGTAAAACATGAACCTATATTATATCTAAAGTATATATTTAAGTTCCACTCGTGTTATGTATGTCTTGCAATTTTTGTTACTATCTGTTTTTTTTTTCTTGGCTTCAATCATAGATACGTATTATGCAAAAAATGTGTTACCAAAATCTGTTTTATTTCATTTATACAGTTGCTTTTAATATCTAGTAGAAACTATGGATTGATAAAAAAACAGACAGTTATTTAAAGCACTAGGGGGTGAAAACACTCGGTATGTGTTTTGTAACATAAGCGTTTTATTTGTAAACTGGCATTTGCCGCTCGCTCGTATACGTAAAAAATAGCCTATGTCACTCAGGAATAAAACAGCTTTCTATCGGTGAAAAAATTTTCCCAATTGGACCAGTACTTTCAGAGATTAACTCCTACAAACAAAGAAAACAATTTGACCTCTTTATAATATTAGTGTAGATATAGGATATGAATACTGTAGTATTAGCGAGTGGGTTGAAAAACGTTGTACACGTGACTATTGGTGATTACCGTCCTCGGCTCTCTTAAGATCCTCGCCTTTGGCTCAGACCTAAATACCGCGTCAGTGGTAATCACCAACATTACACATTTGTATCATAATGTACTAAAACTCCTACTGTTTTTTTGTAGCACTGGCGTTACACTTGCAGAAACGCACGGTATGTACCTTATAGCACTAGCATTACCATAATATTTGTACACACGGTACTTGGTTTGTAGCACTTGCTTAATAAATTTTTAGAAATACACACTACGGGTTTGTAGCATTAGCGAAATATTTATAAAAAACACACGGTATGTGATTTTACAGCGTAACATTTGTAGTGCAGTAGTCGTTTTGTGTGTTATGCACAAGGCATTACATATGGTCACCTTGAAATTTAAAAACCTACTGTAAACTAAATAATAGCATAGCATAGCATAATCAGCCTTTTGATGTTCCCATTGCTGGGACTCAGGCCTCCTCACTCTAGGAGAGGGAATGGGCCGTAATCCATTCAATTTGTTATATGTATATATATATATATATATATATATATTTAATAATAATTGTATAAAGTTTTAATTGTTTCCTGTATTTTTTGTTTTATATTCTTAATTGTATTGACTGTTAAATTGTAATTCTAAATTTATGTACATATTTTGTTATTTTTTATCACAAACAATTGCAAATGTTATGTACGCTGTTGTTGTTACATACATCAGACCACCACAATGAAATCGATTCTTTTTGTTTTTTAATGTTAAATGTATTGTAATGTGGCAGTACTCAATAAATAAATAAAAAATAAAATAATCCACCACGCGGGCCCAGTGCGGATTGGTGAATGTCACATGTCTTCGAATACAACCAAATAATAAGTACATCCACTTAAAAAAGTTAAAAAAATAACCTTTTTACATTAACTAAGTTGATTAACGATAATTAACAACCAATATGTACTTAACACCGCATTAATTAAAGATCACTTGCTTGATTTGCATCAATTAACATTATTAACATACCCAATTTCAGTAAAACATACTTAAATATACTATTTTATGTGGGAACACTCACGGTCTTACAAACAAACTCAATGATTACATACATATTTATATCGACTTATTATCCATTTATTTATAACAGAGTTATTATCGTATTACTATTAACAATTTATTTTCCATCTTCATGTAAATTGCTTTCCAATATCTAATGTCAAACAGGATTGAGAAGTGAGAAGTGAGAACCCACTATACAAGTACACATTCTACCAGAATAAATGGGACACAAAATTGTATTCTTGTAACCGTACGGGCTTAATACAAAAAATGGTTAATACAAACGTTATGTCATCACATTATGACGTGTCATGTGGACGATTTTTATAGCGTCTGCGCCGAAAGGTTTCTGATTATGTCATTATTTATAGTGATAGAGAAAGTGTGGTGTTGATGGTGACCTATGACTCTGAGCGATAAGTTAGGATGATGTCTTTACATTCTGTACGCTGACAAATTAACTAAGAATATGTTTTGCAATGAGACATGGTTTTCTTTGATGTGGTGTCGATTGGCTTTTACGGAGATACTTAAGATTAAAATGGATTTGTTTTATTTTGTGTTCGTTTACAATTTTTCAGTTAAATATGTAAATGTATGTATGTTCTTTTTTTAAAATTGACCCACACTAGGAATTACTCCCGTATCGTGGGTACGTTCACAAACATGTAAACTCATATAAACAAGATCCGGAATACTTCGGTCCTCACGCCCCAACCGCCGCCGGGATTCCGATCCCGATTTCCGACCACCGTAGGCGTGGGCTTGCGGACGTCGAGCAATGGGTAGCCCGCCGTCCGACCGTCCGTTAACCGTCCGGACCGAGCCCGAGTCGTCGACGTATTGTTCCACGCGCGCCTCAGGGAGATGTCAGCAAATCGTAGGGGCCCAGCAGGGTCGAAGCCTACTGGGGCCATGGGTAGTGTTGAAAACGAAACCCGGAGCCCTGGGACGAAGGCAACGAAGGAACAGGAGTGGGGTTTTAGTCAGTAAAAGTCTGACACCATCTCCTGCACCACCCAAGAGCGGGATTTGTCATTAGATTATTTTCCCAACTAAAAAAAAATCTGTAGGTAATACAAATATTTGTCCTGTGCGGGAATCAAATCCGCGACATGCAGCACAGCAGTCCACAGCTCAACCACTGCGCCACCCGTGCTAGTTGTACATCTTATGATTATATTTTTTTGTACTTGAGTATTAGTAGTATTTTTTTGCTCACCGAAGTGATACAACAATATATTCTCTTAAAATTAGTTTGATTCTATTTTTCTAACGATTTTTCGTATTTCTGCATTGGTTTAGTATTTTTATGCGGCCATAGATTTTGTTTGTTACTGTACTTTCATCTATGAACAACTTTGACGCAACAAAATGAAAAGTAATTACCAAAACATATAACGCGTATCAATTATTCGGCCGCATGTGTAAACTTGACAGCAAAACTCACGCAGAAAATGTAATTAGCAATAAATTTAATATTCAATTACTGGTCAAGTAATTAGCTCGTAGCCGTCATACAGTGTAATTTAATTATGTCTGTGTGTCCGTCTGTGGCGTTTTTCACTGCGTTTTATGTAGACAATGTAGATATTGACTGTGTTTTGTTTGGCTCCTATTAGTTATAGGTCGGCTGGTTATTGGACATTAGTTAGAAGTATGTTTGCGTGAATTTATTTCAAAAATTATGTTTACTTTGTTTTGTGTGGAATTTTAAACGAAGGAGAGGATTTTAAACTCTAATGGGTTTATTTTGTGTGTGTTCTTTTGTAGATAGGTACTGTATTTTTATTTTAGAGTCTTGTTATTACATATCAATAAATACATATACAATCTATTTCTTTTAATGTGAATAAAAAAAATACAATATATTTGTGGGTTTTTCAGTGTTAGAATAGAATAAAATAAACTTTATTAAACACCAAAAATAAACCACAGCTTATACATACATAAACTTATATCTATGGGTACAATAGCGGTCAGTGTTTTTGTAATATAAATTTTATAAATCTTTTTTTCATATTATATTGGAACCATTATATTATTACAGATAAAACAGAAAAAGTAAGAGCTTCGCTAGTCTTAGTGTTTTAAATCAGCAGAATCTAAACGTCACAACAAAGTATTTTTTTTAAAACTTCCGATATACATTATTTCCGATCCCCAGAGCGCATACTTTTCTTGGGATATTTATATCTAATTTCAAAGAACCAAACCAGTTATAGGTGCGCATAAAATGATGAACTTATTTATTTTTTCGTGAGTGTTACCGGGTGAACTTTTAATTAATAAAGGCTATACTAATTATAATAAAAAATGACGTATTATAATTGTCGGGAACACAAGACGGTGCGAGCACGCTCGATGGCTATCGTAAAAAAAGCCCCGCCTCACCGCGTGCACAGTGCGTTACGGGAGAGTGGTGTGGATAAAATTATATGAACATCGATTTTCATAAGTTGTAGCGATTTTTATATGTGGGATATTATTAATTATAGCTCAATCTTTCAAACGATTGAGATATGTGTTAGTTTTTCTCTATGAATTAGGCAGATAGTACGCGTCTCTTCGTGTCTCCTACTGCTGTCGCGGAACTTTTACTAAATTAATAAATTAGTTTTTGTTCAACCTCACAAGGAACAAATTTTTTATTACATTACCTTTCCCTCTCACTCTCTATACTCCATTAATATTTAATGTATGCTGAGTCTGTTGCCGGCTGAATAACCTGCTCCTGCAGCCGATTAGCAGGACCTACCGAACTATTCCTGGCCTCTGAGGGCCTCGCCTCTGCTCTCCCTCTGCCTGCCGGCGTCTGAAGGCTGTCGCGGGGCTACTAGCCGTAGCTGCTCTCCCTCTGCCTGCCGGCCTCTGAAGACTGTCGCAGGGCTACTAGCCGTAGCTGCTCTCCCTCTGCCTGCCGGCCTCTGAAGGCTGTCGCGGGGCTACTAGCCATAGCTGCTCTCCCTCTGCCTGCCGGCCTCTGAAGGCTGTCGCGGGGCTACTAGCCGTAGCTGCTCTCCCTCTGCCTGCCGGCCTCTGAAGGCTGTCGCGGGGCTACTAGCCGTAGCTGCTCTCCCTCTGCCTGCCGGCCTCTGAAGGCTGTCGCAGGGCTACTAGCCGTAGCTGCTCTCCCTCTGCCTGCCGGCCTCTGAAGGCTGTCGCGGGGCTACTAGCCATAGCTGCTCTCCCTCTGCCTGCCGGCCTCTGAAGGCTGTCGCGGGGCTACTAGCCGTAGCTGCTCTCCCTCTGGCTGCCGGCCTCTGAAGGCTGTCGCGGGGCTACTAGCCGTAGCTGCTCTCCCTCTGCCTGCCGGCCTCTGAAGGCTGTCGCGGGGCTACTAGCCGTAGCTACTCTCCTTCTGCCTGCCGGCCTCTGAAGGCTGTCGCGGGGCTACTAGCCGTAGCTGCTCTCCCTCTGCCTGCCGGCCTCTGAAGGCTGTCGCGGGGCTACTAGCCGTAGCTGCTCTCCCTCTGCCTGCAAGCCTCTGAAGGCTGTCGCGGGGCTACTAGCCGTAGCTACTCTCCCTCTGCCTGCCGGCCTCTGAAGGCTGTCGCGGGGCTACTAGCCATAGCTGCTCTCCCTCTGCCTGCCGGCCTCTGAAGGCTGCTGCGTGGCTACTAGCCGTAGCTGCTCTCCCTCTGGCTGACGGCCTCTGAAGGCTGCTGCGGGGCTACTAGCCGTAGCTGCTCTCCCTCTGCCTGCCGGCCTCTGAAGGCTGCTGCGTGGCTACTAGCCGTAGCTGCTCTCCCTCTGGCTGACGGTCTCTGAAGGCTGTCGCGGGGCTACTAGCCGTAGCTGCTCTCCCTCTGCCTGCTGGCGTCTGCAGGCTGTGGCAGGGCTACTAGCCGTAGCTGCTCTCCCTCTGCCTGCCGGCCTCTGAAGGCTGTCGCGGGGCTACTAGCCATAGCTGCTCTCCCTCTGCCTGCCGGCCTCTGAAGGCTGTCGCGGGGCTACTAGCCGTAGCTGCTCTCCCTCTGCCTGCCGACCTCTGAAGGCTGTCGCGGGGCTACTAGCCATAGCTGCTCTCCCTCTGCCTGCCGGCCTCTGAAGGCTGTCGCGGGGCTACTAGCCATAGCTGCTCTCCCTCTGCCTGCCGGCCTCTGAAGGCTGTCGCGGGGCTACTAGCCGTAGCTGCTCTCCCTCTGCCTGCCGGCCTCTGAAGGCTGTCGCGGGGCTACTAGCCGTAGCTGCTCTCCCTCTGCCTGCCGGCCTCTGAAGGCTGTCGCGGGGCTACTAGCCGTAGCTACTCTCCCTCTGCCTGCCGGCCTCTGAAGGCTGTCGCGGGGCTACTAGCCGTAGCTGCTCTCCCTCTGCCTGCCGGCCTCTGAAGGCTG
This sequence comes from Mythimna impura, assembly GCA_905147345.3. Taxonomy (NCBI): domain Eukaryota; kingdom Metazoa; phylum Arthropoda; class Insecta; order Lepidoptera; family Noctuidae; genus Mythimna; species Mythimna impura. Next base: position 23,568,835 of record LR990346.1, on the reverse strand, counting down.
TCGTGGGGCTACTAGCCGTAGCTGCTCTCCCTCTGCCTGCCGGCCTCTGAAGGCGGTCGCGGGGCTACTAGCCGTAGCTGCTCTCCCTCTGCCTGCCGGCCTCTGAAGGCTGTCGCGGGGCTACTAGCCGTAGCTGCTCTCCCTCTGCCTGCAAGCCTCTGAAGGCTGTCGCGGGGCTACTAGCCGTAGCTACTCTCCCTCTGCCTGCCGGCCTCTGAAGGCTGTCGCGGGGCTACTAGCCATAGCTGCTCTCCCTCTGCCTGCCGGCCTCTGAAGGCTGCTGCGTGGCTACTAGCCGTAGCTGCTCTCCCTCTGGCTGACGGCCTCTGAAGGCTGCTGCGGGGCTACTAGCCGTAGCTGCTCTCCCTCTGCCTGCCGGCCTCTGAAGGCTGCTGCGTGGCTACTAGCCGTAGCTGCTCTCCCTCTGGCTGACGGTCTCTGAAGGCTGTCGCGGGGCTACTAGCCGTAGCTGCTCTCCCTCTGCCTGCTGGCGTCTGCAGGCTGTGGCAGGGCTACTAGCCGTAGCTGCTCTCCCTCTGCCTGCCGGCCTCTGAAGGCTGTCGCGGGGCTACTAGCCATAGCTGCTCTCCCTCTGCCTGCCGGCCTCTGAAGGCTGTCGCGGGGCTACTAGCCGTAGCTGCTCTCTCTATGCCTGCCGGCCTCTGAAGGCTGTCGCGGGGCTTCTACGGGTCTCCTCTACTTCCGGGTCTCTTTGTGTCTCCTACTACTGTCACGGAACTTTTAATAAATTAGTTTTTGTTCAACCTCGCAAGGAATATAATTTTTATTACATTACCTTTCCCTCTCACTTCCTACACTCCCTTAATATTTCATGTAACGTCTTAAGTTACAATATAAAATTTATTTTATTATTTATCCATTGATATTCACATTGCGAAGCCTTGCAGCATTGCCAATGGAGCACAAACCACTTTAGGATCTGCTAGTAAAGGTAGAACCCAGAAAATATTTAAAAGATAGTCAACTAAAGGCAAAGGTTACTTTCATGACTCACACTAACAAATCAAAGATAATCGACCTCATTAATAGAACTCGGAAACCATACACTTAGTTTAAAAACTGAATAGCGGATTATAAATTCAAATTCTCCATAGAATATTTTGAATTGAGAACCTGGTGGTACCATATGGTCCGTTTTTAGGGTTCTGTACCTTAAAAGGAAAAAACGGAACCCTTATAGGATCACTTTGTTGTCCGTCAGTCTGTCTGTCTGTCAAGATCCTTTATGGGAACGCGTGGAGGTATCGAGTTGAAATTAAAACCATATACTCAGGTCTGTGGTCCCTTGAAGCTGTGAAAAACTAAACTTCTAAGTTAAAAAAGATACGGCCGTTTATGTCGCAAAAAAGAGATATTTCGACACTCTCAAGGAATCAAAATTCATAGGGTACTTCCCATTGACCCAGAATCCTGAAATTTGGCATAAAGCAAGGTTTTATAGCACAGATATAGAAATAAATCTGAAAACTGTAAATTTGTAGTTACGTCACAAAAAAAAAAAAACATTTTTTGCGATTTGGAAAAATCTTCGTAAGTTTTTACGGAACCCTCAGTGCGCGAGTCCGACTCGCACTTGCCCGGATATTTAAAAAAATAAGTCCCTAACATGTAATAAAATCACATGAGATTTTTATTCTCAAACTTCAGTATCGCCGCACAGTGCGCCGGCAACATCGGCCAATTACATAAAAGCGTTTCATTTGCCGCTGCAAAGTGTTATTGTGTGACCCCGCGCGATACCATCGACCATGGTTCCATGCTGATTTACTCCGCTTGCAACCATGCTTTGTGACTTGAGGCATCTAAAAAAAGTACCAAGGAAATTGTGGTGCAGTGAAAATAAGAAAAAGTTACAAGAAAGCTCCTCAAAAAGAATTTCTATATAGACTTTTCCCCCCTTGTAATCCTTTTATTTTAATTTTAAATAAAATCGTTTCCTCCGCCGCTTTAAGGCACGCAATTTGCTGTTTTCCGCACTAGTGCGGAAAAGCGCGGGAGCTCGCCTCCGCCACAATTTATTGTATTTATCGTTTGAGGTTGGGCGCTAAGCAACCCTCACAAGTCGCCGGCAACACCTGTTTATTTATTTCTTTGTAAGTGTGTTGAAAAACGTCGTTTGATATGTGGTTTGTCTCTGCACTCGGCTCCATAACATCTAGAGAGAATTGCGCTTCGGTAGCAATGACAAACTTTCTCCACTTGCATCAAAATGTACCTATATTTATTGCGTTCGGTTTTCCAAAAAAGATCCAGTATTGAATCAAAGTACATGATAGAAGCCACCAGTATCTGGCGGTCAGAGAGTGAGAGATCCGAAACAAATGGTCACGTATGCGCAGTATTAATTAATGAATGCCATTATTCTTGCCTTATCCAGCTCCAGTGCAGTCTTTGGAGGCAGCATTGTTTTTGAGGCAAAAGGCCAAATATGGGGGCAGACGGACCCACCTCTTGTATTGTTTTCAGGGAGTATCAAATGAATAGATAAAGCAGATTTACATTTAATTAATATTTATGATTTGTTTTCTTTGATGATAATAATGTACTGCAAATATTGTCAGTCAATGAACCTTTGACATTGCAATTAAGAGCAGATACAGGACGGCCGCAGTTAAGATGAACTACCTGGAAATATCTGCAGTTTGGTCAGAGTTGAGATGGTCACACATCCACTAACCGACCTTCGCAAGCGTAGCTTGACCTTGGAGATCGACATTTGCTGTTGTTAATATTTTATCCGCGATTGTAAGCAGTTAATTTTTTTAGTAATCCTATTCTGTCCCACTCCTGGGAAAAGGCCTCCCTCTACTCCTTTCATCTTGCCTTCACTGCGAAAGCGACCGGCGGCGGCGGCCAGGCTGAACGCGTTCCAGGGGGTCATGGCCATCCGGATGCTGCAGGGAAACCGCTCAGCCTACCGCGCAGCGGCAAGCCTCCTTACTGGCCTGCCACCATGGGTTCTGGAGGCGAAATGGCGACAGCCAAAAAAAACACTCCTTCCAGCTGTTGAGGGCCTGCAATTCCTCCTTCCAGTTCTGGCGAAATCCATCTAATTCGTCCAACCATCTTCTTCATAATCTGCCGCGAAGTCATACAGGTATGTAAGAAAAATAAAGTTGATAGCAGTTCGATTCAATGTTCCTCTTTATTCCCAGCCATGTAACTGATGAGATTAGGCAGAAAAAAAAAACAAAAAAAATAAGTGTGGCACTCGGGGACTGCCGCGGTAAAGCTATTGCATAGCATTTTGTATCAACTTATGCAATTATAATTATTTATTTATTTTATTTATGCAGTATTTCTTTTTCTTTGATATTAATTCCACTTTTTGAGCGTGGAGACCGATAAGAAAACAATTTTTTTTCTTTCCTGTTTACTTCATAAATTGCTACAAGTGTGTTCAGTTGTTATCATAGAACATTACTATAATCTATTATAATACAAAAAGACTATTTTGTTTGACCGAGATTTGAACTCGAGGCACGATGATAACATAGGTAGAACGCTGTACCAATGCGCCACACAGGTCGTTAACGACTTTTCTAAAATAGGTGTTCGGTCTCTGTCGGCCTTCAAGCCACACCTCCGTGCCCGTCGGAGTGGGGGGCGTGAGGTTTTTTTCGTTACGGAATTTCTGGATTCGGTCCCCGCGCTCAAGGCCCTCGATAGAAGCTATGCAATAGCTTAATAAGCTTGAAAAAGTTGTTTATTTCACAACTATTTAACCGATTGGTTTGCAATGTTTCGAAGTGTCAGAAGCCGACAGCGAAATAGATAAGGTTCTATTGTGTAATTGCTTTCGTTTTGATTCTCTTTTCGTTGATCGCCTCGAGTCGGCCACGCCTCCGATTCCTTTGTTCTGACCACGTGACTGAGCATTGAGATGACGTCAAAATATAGGAATCGAAGACTTGGCCTAATCGAGGCGATCAACGAAAAGAGAATCGAAACAAAACGGTTGTAACTTGGCTAGGGGGGCTGATTTGCGCCACGTGTTGATGTTGTCGCATTTGTGGCAACAAATAGAGCACCATTTATACCTAAATTGATTTTGACTGCACGGTTGGCACGTGGGCACAGTGGTTAAGTGTTTAGATTCTGCGCTGCGGGTCTCGGGTTCGATTCCGGCTCGGAACAAAAATTTTGTATAGCCTACAGATAGCTGTTCCGAGTCTGGGTGTCTTGTGTATGTGAGTCAACATGTTTTTGAACACACCCACGGTATAGGCAGAATTCCTAGTGTAGGGCAAAGTTTTTTTTTTTTTAATGAAAATTACAAAGAAAAGAAAAAATAAAAATTGTGGAATACTTGAAAAAAATACGGAGTGAGTCTCTAAATGCAGGAAATGGTTTGGAAAATGAAAACAGACGAGAAAGTCAGCTAACTGTATGGGCCAATATCTTTCTCCTCTGTTGTTCGTGTTTATATTAAAACAAGCTTCTGCCAGCGGCTTCGCCCGCGTAAAATTAGGGTTTTCCATTTAAACTTTGGACCCCCATTTCAACCCCTTAGGGGGTGAATTTTGAAGAATCCTCTCTTAGTGCTCTCCTACGTCACAATCACAAAAAGAAGCTTTGTGCAAAATTTCACGGTCCTAGTCTTTGTAGTTTCGGCTGTGCGTTAATATGTCAGTAAGTCAGTTTCTCCTTTTATTATATATATAGAGAGAAAAGATTTGGATTTTTGTTTATTGTGAATAAACTCAAAAATTACTGGATTGATTTAAAAATGTTTCACCAGTATAAAATAAATTTTACGCGGGCGTAGCCACTGGATAGGCTAGTATCATAATATGATGTTTAAATCATTACAGAAGATCAATATCTGACATTACAGCACCTACATATAGAAAACGTCATCATTTCAGCTGAAAGATATCAGCTGAACCGACTGTTCATGATCAGCTCAATGGAGAGGCGTGCGAAGAGGCTAATTGGTGATCCAGATTTAGTTGAAACCTGCAGCACAGGCGTAGGGTAGCCAGTCTTCCGGTATTTTACAGGATGCATTTTGCAGAGTATGTCCTGGAATTACCTACGCCTTGATTCCACCATTACCTTTCTACCACCTTGTCCGGAGGTCCCGCCTTACGCCGAGTGTCCCCGTATGTTGTTAACATCTCTACGGCTCGGACTAAGGGTTTCGACTCGTTCTTTATACCGCGTAGGTACACCGAAAGACTGGAACAGTTTGCCTGTAGTGGTCTTCCCGTCCGATTATAATTTAGGCGTCTACAAGGCTAGCTAGAGTGGCTAGGCTCTTAAATGAACTAGTGCAATTCACCATTATCGATTGCTTCACTGCATAACATCAGGCGGGATTGTAGTGTATAAACTAGTACAGTTTATATATTAAAAAAAGGGTTTGTATTTTTAGTTGGTAAAACATCCAAAGCAGGAGGGCGTGTCAGACTTTTACTGACTAAAACCCACTCCTATGTTCCTTGTTTGCCTTGCATTCCAGGACCCCGGGGTCCCCTTTCGGACTACCCATGGCCATAGTAGGCTTCGGCCCTCCTGGGCCCCTACGGTTTTGCTGACAAATCTTTGAGGCGCGTGTGGAACACAACGCGCCGTCGATGATTCGGGTTCGGTCCGGCCGGACGCCAGACAGTGAGCTGCCCATTGCTCGTCGTCCAAAGCCCACGCCACGCCCACGAACACGGTAGAGACAGGTATAAATAATCAAAAATTTTACTTAAAGTTGTTCTAATAAAAGACCATCTTATTTATTTCATAATCCAATTTAAATCTTACCGTTCTCTCCGGGACTTTTCATTGTTTAAAAAGCGCGCGTTCTCGGACAATCGCGTGGATTTATCATAATAATAAGGTGTTAAGAGAGAGTACCTTTAATAGTTTGTTAAGCGTGGTAACGTCGGCATAACAAGCGCACTGTCGGTAATAACAGTAACAATGAAAAATAATAACTGCGTTGTGATAGCGACCGCGGCCGCCATTAACTGTTTCTGCTTTTTGTTTTGAAGTACAAAAGAAAATTATAAGGAAATGTTAAAGGTCAATGTTTCTTTGTACACTCTCCATTCTTTTTACCCGACTGCACCAGATGGAGGTATTTGTTTTAGTTCAATCATAGATTGGACGCTTTGAACTGAATCAGAGTGTTTAAAGTGTCTTATTTCGAACTTTTTATTAGTCGTTTTTTTTGGGATCGGGTTTTTACATTGTAAAAGATACAACATACTACTACTACAACTATCAACTTTTTCATTTCCTACATTTTTTTGAGTAATATTTTCTTTTGAATTTGTTTCCTCGAGCCCTTTATGTGATAACCGATATGAGTAAGTTAATAAAATATATTTTTTGAAATATACAATTTGGTGCCATAAATCCGCCGTAATTTTTTTATAGTTTTGATCTACCCATAGTCACTCTCACAACTAAGACGAATCTAATGACACCGCTCAAACTAAAATGCAACTAGCCGTTGAGGCTCTAAGGTACCTATACCAAGATGTATTGATGATAAGATGTATTCCTAAATCTTTCTGTACGTATGGTGGAAATAAACGTTGGTTTACGGCTAGATGTGATTTATATATAAGCACTAGGTTGTGCCAGCGTGAACGTCGGTTCTCCGTACAAACTTTGGACCCCCGTTTCATCCCCTTAAAGGGTGAATTTCGGAAAATCCATTCTTAGCGAATGTCTACACCCTATAGGGAACCCACTTGCCAAATTTTAAGTTTATAGGTGTTATAGTTTCTGATATTTCGTGATTAATCAGTGAGTGGTATTTCGTGGGGGGGGGGGGGTTCATTCGCGATTTCAGGTTTGTTCCCATAGTAAAAGTTGTTGGTTATCATGAGCACAATCACGTGTTTAAGTATCGTACACTAATTACCAGTCACCCTTTATAGATAAGCATAATTTATATACAAGAAATGTTGAAGTGCGTTCCCATTATCATCATTATTACAGCCGAAAGACGTCCACTATTGGACATTGGCCTCCCTCATGTGTCGCTACAACGACCGGACCTGTGCTTCTTGTACCTATCCATTGGATTTCCGTGACCCTCACCAGGTCATCGGTCCACCCTGTGAACAGTCTACCAACGCTGCGTCTTCTAGTACGCGGTCGCCACCATCTGTTCAGCGACCAATGTGCCCTGCCTGCTGCCACTTAAGTTTGGCGATTCTTCGGGCTATGTCGGTAACTTTGGTGCGATCTATGAGGGAATAATTAGGTGCTCAGTTGAACGAGACAGAAGACGAGCCCAGACAACACCTGAAATTAGTCACGTTAACCAGTCAACGAAGACATATAATTTTTATCTCCCGTAATACGTTTAAATGCATATTATTATTTGACCGATATATACTTACTCGACGTACTTAAGCGTCCAAATAATTTGCAAGTAAAAGCCGTTTTGAGTTTCAAGTCACGCGTCTGTCTGGGCATCGTTTTACAAAATGGTTTTTAATGAAATTTATACATCATTTTGGTATTTGACCATTACTTTTTATGGGTTAAAGAAAGTGTTGAAGTATGTTCGTGGTATCCTCGTATGATGGCATTAAATTATGCTGTTTTGTGTCTGGCGGTAAATTGTTTAATTGGGTTGGTATTACAGTTTTCTTGTTTGTAACGTTGGTCAGACTGAAGACCTGTTTTTCGTAGTAAACTTATACGGTATTGGCTATGTTTGGTCTTGAGGTCTCTTGAGCGGGTTTCTGCGTGATGGTTTAAAAGTCAAAGTCAAATCTTTATTGCAGAACACAATACAATAAATTATACATTTCTGGATGTCATTTGAATGCTCTAGAAAAAAAAAAAGCTCTTCATCCATTATATGGAGTAATATACTGGCTTAGTACTTTTTTTAGGTGTGAAATCATCTAATGACATCTCCCGGCCTTTCGTGGCAGAATTTTACTGACTAAAACCCACTTCTGTTCCTTCTTTGCCTTCGTTCCAGGGCCCCGGGGTTCTCTTTCGCACCACCCATGGCCCCAGTGAGCTTCGATCCTGCTGCCCTACGGACGGGCTTAGTACTAAGTTAGGTACTATGTAGCGTCACGTATGACGTCACATAAGAAATAAAAACCACAAAATCCTGCATCGATGTATGAGAGTTCTCAGCATGATTTGAACACATACAACAGCTAGAAATCAACTATCGGGAAGTTGCCCGGACCAGACAAAACACCCTTCTGGTCGGAGGATCCACCCTTTTCAACAGAGGCTTGCGATAGTTTACACTCTGTTCCGCAGACCTCTAAACTTATCTAGTATCATCTAAAAAAGTACCGGACCTGATGCTACTCTATATGGTAAGTAAAGACTCTGTCACGTTTATGTTAAATTAAAGGAGTCACTTATTAAGAATCCTTCGACATTAGGGCAGTCTGTGTCACAGCTAACTTCGCCTCTAAATCCTAATTCGAAAACGTAATTTATTAATCCAGGAAATAACCTCAAAACTACAATTCCCATCTTCAAACGTCGGTAATTCCGTACCCATCTCGGAAGAAGCTTGGTTAATAAATAATATAGTTTAAGCGTGCAATCTCTGCGGCGTTCGGGTTACAAATGGCGGGGCGTAGCAGCCACGCCGGCGCAGGCGCAGATGCGCGATAGTGACGCGCGGGTCTGCGCGGGCTTGTATTGTATGGGATTCCTGTTATTAATGGGTTATTAAATTAGAAAATAAGATTTGATAATGAAGAGGGAAAAAAAGCAATTTGAAGTTGATAATCGTTTGTGAATAATCTGTCATTGGTTAAACAGCATTATTAAAAGTTTTCATGATCATTCTGGTCTTCTTGCAAATAAATTAGGTCATCGAGAGCAGTGATGGCCGAGTGGTAATGCCCAGACTTACTTATGAGTTGTAGGTCGCGGGTTCAAACCCAGCCAGGCGCATTACTATATGTAATTTATTTCATCACCACTGCTCTCAAAACGGTGAAGGAAAACATCGTGAGGAAACCGGCATGTCCTAGAACCAAAAATTCGAAGACATGTGACCTTCACTAATCTGCATTGGGCCCGCGTGGTGGATTACGGCCCATTCCCTCTCCTAGAGAGGAGGCCTGACTCCCAGCAATGGGAACATTAATAAGGCTGATTATGCTATGCAATGTATGTTTTTTTTTCTTCAGATCTACCTTATACAGGGAGTATTTTCAGATATAGACATCCATTGATAGCTTCTTTGGTCTTGTAGTTTCTATGCTTAATCCACATTCATATTTGAAACCTTGCTCACGACTTCTTGTTCCTCTTTGTTCCTCTAAAATCCCTTTTTCCATGGTTTATTCAAGAAAATTTACATAAATGGTTTCACATAAATCTTCTGCCAAACTGCAGCACAGTTGGCAGAAAGTAGTCTAAGAACCTTAGCACTGTTTAGATTGTATTTTTAGACAAGGTAATGTTTATGATTTTTTCAACCATTTTTTTTCCTCGTTAATTGCTCTTTCTATTAGTGAAAACCGCATCGAAATCTTTTATATGGTTGAGAAGTTAGCGTATGAACAGAGAGAAATGTAAACTAACTTTGTTTTATATATGCAGCTATGTATAAAGATCACCCCATCAACGGCTCCTCCTTGGACGCGAACTACAGTGGCCAATCTGGAAATCTCTCAACCAACTGCGGACCCAGGTTGGCCGCTGCACAAACAATCTGGCCAAATGGGGCTTCCTCGACCCATCTCAAACACAGTGCTTGTAAATAGCCGCTTCACAGGACATGCATCACCAGCGAAGTATACTACCCGTCTTGCACAAACACCTGCACTTTTCAGGATTTATACGAGACAAATAACAGAGCCTGTACAGGTGGCTAAATACTGGAAAGAAAAAGAAAATTGAGTTTATCGACACGAAAACAACAAGAAGAAGAAGGCCGAATATTCTATCAGTTAGCATAAGATAGATATAACTTGAGTACCAGGAACTGTGTACATATTATTGACGCAACCACTACCGACATTTTTTTTTTTTTTTAGGTGGGAAAATCATCTTATGACAAATCGCGCTCTTGGGCGGAGCGGAAAATAGTGTCAGACTTTTACTGACTAAAAACCCACTCCTGTTCCTTCTTTGCCTTCGTCCCAGGGCCCCGGGTTTCACTTTCACACTACCCGTGGCAACCACTACCGACATGGCAATTGGGCCTTGAGGTCTCCAGTATTGACTACTCATTCGCGACATCCTATAAATGCTATGTTTTATACTAAGTATGCAATAATAACGTCATCACCATTTAATCATAACTGACTTATTAATTACATCCCTATCTAACACTAAACACGCTTCAATTCCCAATCAAAACTCGGCAACATTACCACCGCACAGTATTTAGCGCTGGCAACACAAATCACGGCGTTAACCCCCCACCGCCGCGGGGGTATTATCGGCATAAACTTGCGTAATTTATAACAAGGAATAACAATGTGTGCAGTATCTGAGGGGTAATTTCTCAAACGCACACCTCGCCCGTAGCGGGCTGGGCTGCGGCTATCCGGTGAATTAAGAGGGCCCTTCCCGATCTGTCTGTCATCAACGTGAGTATGTTTTAAAAGCTCCAACAAGCTTTTTAAAAAAACTCAGGTTGAATCAAATATTGCGTTGGATAAACATCTAACGCAATGTTTGATAAAGAGGCAACGCAAAAAAATAGAGATAACGCCTGAACGCTCTGCTGGCAATCGGTAATTCCATCACTTACTCTAATATTTCACAACACCAAGAAATACGTGTTTTTTAAAAAAAACTGTAAAAATTCGTCATTCAGAATTTTGATAAAATGTGCAAGGTTTCTATACATATATTTTTTTACTTTTTTAATTTATGAGTATATTATGGAGGGCCAAACTTCACGCAAAATAGTAAATTTCCAGAGGTCTTTACTGGATTAGTTTTAGACAAATTTATGTTTTGATTTCAATGGAAACCTAGACAATATCCAAAGTTTCTGATAACGTCATAATCACGTAAGAGCGGTTGTATGAAAAACTAATGAAAATGTATCTCGGGTTGGGCGCTCTTAATAGCCGTGCTCGTCGTACGGACGGACGGACAATCGGTAGGCCCTACTCTTATTAAATGATAAGCCTCGTAATATTAATGTTATCGTGTAGCGCTAGCGAAGGGTTAAACTGTTTGTGTTTTTAAATTAGAGTGTTCGGATTTTTTTAGTGGTGGTTCGGAGGTGAATTGCTTTTGTGGAAGTTGACGTGTAAGTTCTTGATCTGTATTACATATACTGTGTTTATTTATTGAATACGTAAACTTGCGAAGCACCCCAACTTTGCACGGGTGTTTCAAATATTTCAAATTCTCGACTTTTTTCTAAAAGTATTATACTCTTCAAACTTCCTCATGAATGACTCTGTATATTCGACTTTTGCTAAAATCACGCACATACCTTTATATTGCACTGTGATCGTACATTTATTAAGAAGACAAATACATATTTTAGTTCGCGATAAACTCAGAAACCACTGAACGAATTATCATGCGCTATTCACCAATAGACAGAGTGTTTCATGAGGAAGGTTTTGGTGTACAATACTATACATATGTATTATATAGTAGTAGACAGAGCCGATAATTCTAATATCCATACGAAGCTGGGGCGGGTAGTTAGTATGATTTTAATTTCATATTCTACATAGCTCAAGACTCCCCACGTCCTACTTGAAGTCTGTAAAACCCTTTGACAGGGCAACATCAATGTCAAAACATGGCAGGTCTGGAGTTATAGCGGACTGAGCCAAACCTCTTTACATCTCACCAACATTTACTACCCCGTCAATATTTTCAACTCAAAAGGAATAAACGTTGATTACTTCATTAGTGTTATGAATAACTTAAGTAGAACCAAACGACCATACACGAGTATTAATATAAACATCTGTCCGAGACGTTCCAATTACCATTTGCAAGTCATTACACATAAACACACCGGTTGATCTCCCTCCAAGGAAATTAAAAGACTTAATTAAATTACGGACCAAATCAATTTGTATCTTATGAGAACTAAACAGAAATTTAATTAGCGATACGCAACAGAAGAAATGTCAAAAAGGTATTAAGAAAAAACGTAAAAATTAATGCGGGTCTGCATACCTGAGCGAACCGACCGGCGCGTTGTGGCAAATTGAAAAGGCCGCGCTTGCTCCTCGAGCTAATAATAAATTCTCAAATAATAATAATTCATAAATAATAATCGTGGAAGAAACAAAATAAAAATATTATACACGTCGAAATAATAAAGGATTTACTCGGGAAGCAGTCGACACGGGTCGACTTTTATTAAGGATAACTGCGGACGGATTATGAGAATTCCGATTTGAACTTTGAAGTTCTCAGGTGAAGTGGAAAGAAACATTTTATGTACCGACGAAAACTATGACGCATTGTTTACAAATTGACGCCTAAAACATGCGTCTGGCAAACACTTAAACTCAGAAATTGCGGGTTATGTTAGGTTTACGTTATTTTTATCGTAGTGTAATAGTCAAGTTAGTAGCAGAGCGCTATAATCAAACAGCGCGAAGGCGCCAGTGTGCGCCGGCCCGCCGAACATAAAATTGTTTTTTCGTCCAACAGCTATAATTAGGCGATGCGTTACGTTTTTGTTTGGCCCACATTTCCCGATCCTCTAATTTTTGTGTTTTTTGCCGCTCCTTTTGTAGTCGTTAATATGATTACACCGTTGGGATGATGGCTTCATACGTGTTTTAGGTTATAACTTAATTTGCTCGGGTTACTTATTTGTTTTTTTATTGTTGTCCGACTTCCTGAGAGTCTGTCGTGTGTTTTTTGCGGCCGGTCGTTAGTTGGAGGTGATTGAATGTGATGGTGGGCAAATTGTGGGTCGCTGGTCGCGGCTCGGCGTCGTGCCGTCCACGTCTCGGCGTCACGTATTTAGTTTGATTCGAATGTTGATTCAGTGTGTCGTAATTGGAACGTAATCTGTTAGCAGAACTTTTTTGTCGAGATGATTGCGTTCTCGCGCTATCACGTACACTCAAACTTTCGATGATATTGACCGTTTAGCTTATTTTGAGCGTAAATTAATTTCTAATGAGGTAGGCAGGCGGCGGGGCCGGCGCGTTAGGGCTGAGAATGTCTTAATAATGTTTCGTGTCTGATGCAATCAAGCGTTTAGCGCTTCGTGCAGCGCTGATAAATAGCTGGAGTCGTGTAAACGTTTGAGCTTATGCACCCGCTTTTAAGGATGCTTTAAGCTTTAGATTCTTCATTCTACATTCTGAACGAAACCAGTAGTGTAGGTAGTGTTGCTCAGGAGCAACACTACCTCAAAATCCATCTCTTTAGGATTTTGGTAAGGGATGGATTTTGGTAAGGGATGCCATCCCTTACTAAAACTCTTCAAACTGAAGAATTTCGTTCTCCATATTCTAAAAAGCGCTGCCTCGCTTCACAAGTCCGCGGTAATGGCGCGGCTCGGTTTGACAGGTAAATTGAGCTTGGACGTGCGACGTGCAAATTGGCCGACACCGCCTGCACGCGACGTGCTACGTGCTAGCGTCGTGCCCGTGCGTGCACGGAGTGACACTCGGGTAACACGCCGGCTTTGAGAACTAAATTATTAATGGCAATAGTGCTCATTATAGTCAAAGTGTTTCTTTGTTTCAAGTTGGTCTTTGATTTTGGTCTTGTCACGTTGACTTCTTTCATGTTTTTTATTGTCTAGTGTTGTTTCTTGGCATTAAAGTCGTCGTCGTACTTGCTTTCTTTCTCAAAATTTGAACAGCATGTACCAACCTCTTCCTTTAACTCCCAGCCATTGTAGACGCAGGCTCACGTATGGCAAGTAAAGAGTAGCTGGCCGCCAAGAGCCATTGACGCGATTAATTTTACGACCTAAATTGAACTATTAAAGGGATGGAGCTATATAGGGTGTATGTATAGCTCCATCTCTTTTTCTCGCTCGCAAGTCTGACATTTTAACATATCATGGTAATTCTAGAACCAAAGAAATATCAGCAAATGTCCCTACTGAGCCCCAGTAGTTAGGTGCTGCCCCCCTAGCCAAGTTACAACCGTTTCGTTTTGATTCTCGTTTCGTCGATCGCCTCGAGTCGGCCACGCCTCCGATTCCTTTGTTCTGACGTCATCCCAACGCTCAGTCACGTGGTCAGAACAAAGGAATAGGAGGCGTGGCCGACTCGAGGCGATCAACGAAAAGAGAATCAAACGAAACGGTTGTAACTTGGCTAGGGGGGGCTGATGTCTGCTTCGACTGCGGGATTGTTTAAAAGAGTTACCGGTGCCCTGGAACACAGACTGCAACTGAAGGGGATTGAGAGAACATAAGTGGGTTTTCAGATGAAAGAGTGGAACGTATTGAGTCTATACATAAACTCGTCGTTTATACCGCGTACATCGAAGGAGTGGAACAATTTGCCTGCTGCGGTCTTCCCATCCGATTATAATTTAGGTGTCTTCAAGGCTATAATGAATAGCATAGCATAGCATAGTCGACCTTACAATGTTCCCACTGTTGGGACTCAGGCCTCCTCTCTAGGAGAGGGAATGGGCCGTAATTCACCACGCGGGCCCAGTGCGGGTTGGTGGATGTCACATGTCTTCGAATTTTTGGTTCTAGGACATGCCGGTTTCCTCACGATGTTTTCCTTCACCGTTATGAGAGCAGTGGTGATGAAATAAATTACACAAAATAATGCGCCTGGCTGGGTTTGAACCCACGACCTATAACTCGTAAGTCGGGGCCGTTACCACTCGGTCACCACTGCTCAGTCATAGTGAATAGGCTGTTAATAAACTAGTACGCCTCACTATTAACGATTGTATCACTGCTTACAGTCAGGTGGGATCGCAGTCAAGTACTAGTTCATATCAATTAAAAAAAAACATCTAATTACGTATGGGCTGCAAAACAATGGCTTTCCGATCATATTTTTTTTTTAATGTGGGAAATCATCCAATGACTTCTCCTGCTCTGGAAAGACTGGGAGGGCGTGTCAGACTTTTACTGACTAAAACCACACCTGTCTTTCAATTGCCCTTTGCTTTCTAAGACTATAGGTTTCCTTTTCAGAAAATCTCTGCGGCCCTAGCTGGCATCGGCCCTGTTAGGCCTCTACGGTTTGTTGAAATCTCTATGAAGAGCGCGTGGATCACTACGTTGCTGTCAACGACTTGGGTTCGGTCTGGTCGATTACCGGACAGCCGGACGGAGAGCTACCCATTGCTCGACGTCCGCAAGCGCCTTACGTCCTACGGTGGCTGGGCTTTTAATCGAATTCTTCAGAAGAGGACGGTAGAGGTAGAGAAGACTTTATTTGATTTATCGGTATCACTAATAGTAAACTAGATGGCAACAAGATTTCCTGGCCGCTGGTCGTTATTGACAGAAGTCAATAACGAAGGTCTACAAATGACAGCCAGATCCAACAGCTTGTGACTTGTACTTTCCGAAAGACGGAGGGATCTCGGAATGTCGAGATGGTCAAGTGATGATGATCAAGATGCAAGTGTAGCTTAACCTTGGAGACTTTAGCTGTTATTATTTAAGCCACAAGCTTCTCAGCTCGAACTTCAGCCTAATAGATCAACTAATAATTATATAAACACATAATAATAAGCCACAAAGATACCGCAATTACTCATATAGGTGTACACATGATGTATAAACTGAACACAATTGCTTTCCGTGTATCTAAATCAATTTTATTGGTCCGTAGCACTTGTTATCTAATTATATTTCACCAGCTTATAAACTGACTAAAACACTGACCTCTGCTTTAAAGCAAGTTGGTTTATATACAAGGTCTTTTAACACTGGTTATTCAGAATACTTATTTGAAACTGCCCAGAGATACCGACCTCTGGACTCAAACTAGTTGGTTGCTGATAAAGGTCTTGTTATATTGGTTTTTCGGACTACTTCGCTTTGTATGATAATTTTAAAATCGACCTCAGCGATGAAAAATTGATTTCGGCTGATATGGTTTTGATTATACGGTTGGCAGTCGTTAGATACAATTATTTGGATACAGGTACCGGTTGTTTTTGGGCTATTATGTTGGCATTCATGATAATAAAGACGTTATAGTACGATGAAGGCGTCCTGATTTTTTGGAGGATCTCCTTATAGTTGGGTTAAAATAAAACGCTGTATTGTTTTAAACATATAGGGTGACTGGCAATTAGTGTACGATACTTAAACACGTGATTGTGCTCATGATAAAAAAACAATTTTTATTATGGGAGCAAAGCCGAAATCGCGAAAAAAATATCAGCTGTTCAGTACATTAGGCAAACATAAATGTCTCGTTACCTATGTGTTGCATGAAGTTTTAATAAATAAATAAATGACGCTGGTAGAAGCAAGTAAGTAGGTAATAATATTATAAATAATACGCAATGTAAAGCTGTTTACACACTAGGCGTGACTCCGGCTGTTGTAAACGAAGTATTGTTGTTATTTACTACAGCCGTCACGAGCGCGGAGCGGCAGGGTTGCAGTTTCTGTGCCGCCGGCTCCTACACTTATATGGATGACTCCTTAATGGTATAATATTGATGTAGTGTGTAAAGTACCTATTTACTAACAATCGTAGTTTAGGAAACAATCACGTTTCTGCTATAGAGGGTCCTATAATATCATACCGGACGCGTATTTGGTTTCTCGTAATCTGTAGGCACGTGGATGGTGATCAAAACTCTTTTCATTTGTTTTCAATTCGTGAAAAAGCACATTATTAAAAATCATATTAGCCAAATTATTAACCAAAATACTTTGAGAGAAGATTATTATGACGCTTCCTTCCAAAAATCATCATCATTTAGAGAACACTTTCAATACGGCGGCGGCGTATTAAAAAATATAAACGGTAGGTAGCTGAAAACGCGTGTGAGATTAGTCGTAACGAGGCGACGTACAAAAAACTTTTTTTTCCACTCCTGGGCAAAGGCCTCCTTCCACTACCTCCATCACTCATAGGCCTGCCCTTTCAGCTTCAAGTTCTAGCGAAATCAGTCTCGTTCGTCTCGCCAGCTCCTTCTTGGACGAAGGACGAGATAATGAAACGGGATCGCTGCTGACCCTGACCCCATCTAGAGTTTAATAAATTGGGTTCAAAGTAGCAACTGCAGGAACATAGCATTCTCTGTCAAATCCATCCTAAAGCTGTCTGTAAAAATCGCTTGTAGCGATAAAACCACCCATTGTAATTATTAATTTTAAGCTCCTACTGAAATTTTATTTATGGTGTAAAATAAAGAGTATAAATCAATCATCGGTGGGTTTTAATCAGTAAAAGACTTACTCTCTCTGGCTCCACCCAGAGCAGGAGAAGTTTATTTATTTATTTATTGGGGTTTTCAACAATAGGTATGCTATACATTAAAATTTATACATTACTAACTTAACTCTAAGCGCCTCATCACATAAAGAAAAGTACAGCATGCTCCAAATTATGCGCAACTAATAACACAACTAATTGATTGTAAGAACAACAACACATTAAGAGTTAAAATTATTAATAAAATTGACAATAGTTATCTGATGATTTTTCACCTCAAAAATTGCATCGATCACTTGACCAAGACATACGAAAGCAAACAAGAAGTCAAAAAATGTCAAAATTTCGCATAAAACCTTGAAACGACTATACAAAAACACAAAAGCTATTAAAATATCAATATTTCCGTGCATTTTTCTTGTATGTTATTGGTTCAGCAAGTGAAAATGGTACGGTTTCGTGGCGCTCCGAGGTGAGGTAATCACTTCATTATATGGCACCGTCGGCTGGCGTGCTGTGCAACCTGGATAGGGCGACCATGATTTGATAAACGTTGAAGGCAATAAATGTATTATTTTGGATAAAATAATGGAGTAAGTACAGGCTAATGCAACCACAATAGTGGCTCTATAGTACTACTACGAGCTCTTTACGCTATCCATTTTACGACCTAAACCATAATTATGGCGGTAAGTCTCCTCTTTGAGGAGTGGCTGGAAAGACCCTACGGCGCCTTCAGTTTCGACGCATGTTATCGCCTAGCATGGTCAGTTAGGGAAGTTCCTGCACCGGATTCGTGCGGAGGTGACGTCCTGGGTGTCACCACTGTGTGGACCACCCGGAGGACATGGTGGAGCATAGGTAAAGGTGTACCCGATTTGGGCAGAGCACCGCCGTGACCTCGTGGGGGCGATCGGCGGCAACAATCTCTCGCGCCGGGCCTTGGTACAGGCCATGTTCCGAAGCGAGGAGGAGTTGCAGGCGGTCGCCTCCTTCTGCGAAGCAGTAATGCTAGCAAAAGAGGCGGCTGCACGTGCACGCAAGAGGCAACGGCCCTCACGCCGCCGCCGAGATCTCGATCCCGATTTCCGGCCACCGTAGGCAAGGGCTTGCGGACAGCAAGCAATGGGTAGCTCGTCCGGTAACCGTCCGGAACGAACCCAGGTCGTCGACGGCGCGTACTGTTCCACGCGTGCCTCAAGGAGATGTCAGCAAACCGTAGGGGTCCAGCAGAGTTGAAGCCTACTGGGGCCAAGGATCTGCTTCTGAAAGGAAGACTCGATCCTTATATGAAAGGCAATGAAGGAATAGGAGTGGGTTTTTAGTCAGTAAAAGTCTGACACGAAAAGAGAGGGGGATTGCATTCGATGATTTTCCCACCGAAAAAAAAAAACGGTCCTAGAAGGTTGCCGCTATTTGACTATTTAAAAAAGGGGTCACATATTCAAAAAGATTTAAAAACACTGGATTAGAGAAAGCAAACCATTCAACATTCAACATTCTCTTTGAGGATTCTGTATCGCATGGCTACCCTACACTTTAGTATTATAGAAAAGAATGGAAAATTGTGAAAAATTGCTTCTTGTTAAGTTAGGCCGGTGATGGTGGCCCGATACCGCACGGAGGAACTACACTAATCATTTTGGAACATTTCCCTTTTATATTTCATGGGAAACGCGCCCCATGAAATATAACCTCATTATGTTTATAGGAACGTGAATATACTTAATGTATGCCGTAGGTGATGGTAAGGGTTAGGTGAAATGGTTGATATTTTTTTTTTTTTTTTTTTTCGGGTGGGAAAATCATCTAATGACATCCCCCGCTCTTGGGCGGAGCGTGAGATAGTGTCAGACTTTTACTGACTAAAAACCCACTCCTGTTCCTTCTTTGCCATTTTTTTCCAGGGCCCCCCGGGGGTCACTTTCGCATCACCCATGGCCCCAGTAGGCTTCGACCCTGCTGGGCCCCTACGGTTGCTGACATCTCCTTGAGGCGCGCGTGGAACACTACGCGCCGTCGACGACTTGGGCTCGGTCCGGACGGTTACCGGACGATCGGACGGCGAGCCACCCATTGCTCACCGTCCACAAGCCCGCGCCTACGGTGGCCGGAAATCGGGATCGGAATCCCGGCGGCGGTTGGGGCGTGAGGACCGTTGCCTCACGCGATCGGCCGCCGCCTTTGCTAGCATTACTGCTTCGCAGAAGGAGGCAACTGCCTGCCACTCCTCCTCGCTCCGGACCGAAATGGTTGATATTAAGTTATACATATGATGATATACAATGGAGCTTTGGATCTACTTAAGTAGGTACCCATGTTGATATAATAATCTATACACCCCTATTTTTTAATTAGTACAAAAAAAAAATGTGGCTCTATCCGCACCCGTTACTGATCATATTTGTGTAGTCAAAAGTAAAAAAAACGAAATCCCAAAATTGTCCACGAAAATTTGTCATAATTGGTAAATTCATAATAGAATCAATCATTCATAACAATTGCTACTACAAAATATTACGCGCAGTGTTTTTCCATTTTGATCGTCTTTTATTCATTCATAATCAATAGCCTGTACAAGATTTCTATAAATTGAGTGACATTTTAGGATATAAACAAACGCTGATAACTTTTCTGTTTATGTATATTATTTACTGAGACTTTATTTAAATAATAACAAGACCTTTTCTACTAAGCCCTTTAAGTGTTTTTACTAATTTTAAAATTAGTGGTGTATATATAAAAGGAGAAACTGATTGACCTGCGAGCACTAAGAAGGGGTATTTGAAAACTCAACTTTTATGGGTCACCCCCTAAAACATTGAATTTCCAAAGGGGAACCTTTTTCTTCTTGAATGATCACGTAGGTCTTCTTAAATGATCACGTCGGGGGACATAGATCACGTTGGATGCGTAACGCACAGAGCCGGTCATTGTGGCAACAATTGGAGGAGGTCTATGTCCGACAGTGGACGTTTTTCGGCTGAAATGATGAAAGAAGAATTAAAAAAATATACTGTGAAAGGTGCTTTATCATCGTTTTTATAAAATCTCGACAGCATTCACGCCTTATTCTATGGGGAATGCATTCTACAATCGAGCTGATTGAATACGTGAAAAGTTTCTGACCTCAGTGTGAAGGTAACAGCACTCGTCGATAAAAGCATACTTTGACTGTTACTCGCCAAAGTTTCAGCCATTTTGGACGCGCAGTTGTTATTTAACAGTCATTTGAGTGAGTCGATGTGAGATGCAGAAAAAGAAAATCCTTTTTCACCAAGACAACGCGCCCTCTCATACCTCAGCAGTTGCCACGGCGAAAATCTACGAATCACGGTTTAAACCCAAACTACTTCTTCTTGTCCCTCATCTAATAATTGCGCTCAGAGGATAGAGATTTTCGTCAAATGCGGAGACAAACTTCGTGAATAATTATTTTGCAGAAAAAAATGCCAATTACTATTTGAATGGGTTAGAGAGATGGAGGCCTCGCTGGGAGAAGTGTGTAGAGTTACAAGGAGTCAATGTAAAAAAGGAAAAATAAATTGTAAGAAAAAATGTCTTGTATCTTTGTTAGGTCGGAAACGTTTCAGACAACCGTGTAGTAAACGATTTGTAAAATAAAAACTGGGTAAGTTCGAGTCGTACTCGCGCACTGAGGGTTTCGTACAAACTTACCTATGTAAATAGTTCAATTCCCGATTGTAGTCTCGAAGATTCTTCCGAATCGTTTTTTATTTGTGACGTAACAACAAATTTACTGTTTTCAGATTTATTCCTAAATCTGTGCTATAAGACCTTGCTTTATGCCAAATTTCAGCATTTTGGGTCAACGGGAAGTAACCTATGAATTTTGAATCCCTTGACAGTGTAGAAATATACGATTTTTTCGACATAAACGGCCATATCTTTTTTCTTCGTTAACTTAGAAGTTTGATTTTTTCGCAGCTTCAAGGGACCGCAAACTTCAGTATATAATTTAATTTCAATTCGATACCTCGGCGCGTTCTCGAGATAAAGGGTCTTGACAGACAAACAGATAGACGGATAACAAAGTGAAATAATGAACAAAGTGAAAAACGGAACCCTTATAGGATATAAGGGTTTCGTTTTTTCTTTTTGAGGTACGGAACCCTAAAAATAGAGTGGGATGCGGGTGAAACTAATACTAACTAAATAACCATATTAAGAAAATAGTCAAGGAACTTATTAAGTCCTACCTATTATTCAATTTCATCTTTTTCTATTATTATTGATAGGCTCGCGCTTGACCACTATTCCACCTGATGGTAAGCGATGATGTGGTCGACGGATGGAGTGCGCTTAACTAGAAGTAACCTATTCACTCTTGACTAAAATATCCCTAGGTTGTAGCTATTAGGAAGCATAGACTCCGGCAGGGAATTTCATTTTTCTCTTTCTTCATAATGAATGTGTTCCCAAAATGTTTTGTGCGTATAGGTGTCCACCATCTACCGATGGCGCATCGCCGTACGTCTGGTGATTATGAATGAATAAATGGCGATCAAAATGGAAAAACAACTGCACGTAGTATTCTCTAGTAGCAAATGTTATGAATGATTGATTCAATAATGAATTTACCAATTATGATAAATTTTCGTGGACAATTTTGGGATTTCGTTTTTTTTTTTACTTTTGTCTATACATAAATGATCAGTAACGGGTATGGATAGAACCCAATATTTTTTGTACTAATTTATAAATAGTGTTGTATATGTAGGTATATAAAAGGAGAAACTGGCTGACTGACAAATCAATGCACAGCCAAAAATACCGAGACTAGAAGAGTGAAATTTTGCACAAGGTTTTCATTTATGTCATAAGTGAGCACTATGGGATAATTTTCCAAAATTCAAGCGGGCGAAGCCACTGGCTGAAGCTTGTCTACAATAAATTTCAAACACGAGGAAAGCCTGTACCATTCCATATACACCGTAGAATCAGCCATAATACTCCTGAAACTCATATAACAAATTAATACAATTTCCTGCTCCGACATTTTCATTTCTGAAACATTTTATCGGCGTACACATTTAATTTCCTGCTGAAACATAATTAAGTTATGCCGTTTTTTCACGTAAAACACTTTTTTCTTGGAGTCACGAAATATTATTTTCTATTAGAAATGTTAGAATGGCCATTTTTTGAGTAAGTATGATTTTATGCTACTGTTTTACATAAGTAAGTAGTAAGTTGTGAATTTGAATCTTAATGTGATCTGGGAGTTATAAGTTTGATAACCTTATATTTTTGGTATGTTGTGTTTTATTTAATGTGAGTGGAATGGGTACATATATCACTATTCCAGCAAACAGCGGCCACGGAGCTCATTTTTTTTTGCTGGTGATTTATGCTCAGCAGTAAATAAAATACAGTGCTTAATTGTGTTATTGTAGAAATTATCAAGTAGAAATGCTTTTGTGTTAAGATTTCAGTCTATGTTTAGCATATTAAGAGCGACCAACCCAAGATACATTTTCATACAACCGCTCTAACGTGATTATGACGTTATTACATATCTTTCTCCAGATATTTTGTAAACACAGATATCTTGTGGATATTATGTAGGTTTCTATTGGAATCAAAACATAAGTAAAACTAATCCAGTAAAGTCTTTTGAAAATCTGCTATTTTGCGTGAACTTAGGCCCTTCATAATGTAAACATGTAACAGATATATTTGTAATGCCTATCATGATTGAAAAAGGTGTCCATGGAGTTTCTTGCACATTTTTCTCCATAGAGAGATAAGCTATGGAATGTGCAATTAGCATAATTTTTCTGTCTGACTTTTTGACATTTTAAAAGTGCCTGTAAATCAAAAGAGAATTAAAAGTCAATGCTGTAAATGGTTTATTAGAAATAAAATGCTTTGAATCTTTTACTCATAAATTAAAAATATATATCTATATAAACGTTACATATTTAATTGAGATTCTGAATGAAGAATATTTTTAAAACTTTAAGGTTTTAAAAAAAAACACGTATTTCCTGGAATTACCGAATGCCAACAGATTTTTTCAGGCGTTATCCCTCTGTTTTCGTGCTGCCTCTTCATCAAGCATTACGTTGGATTGCGTTGGATGAAGCAACAAGATTTTAAACCATGCTCACATTGACTATATACGAGTGGAGAAGGGCTCTCTTAAATTTCAAATGGGCTGAGCGACAAGACATTTATATATTTGATATATAAATATATCATGTTTGGGATTGTTCGAAAGAGTTACCTTACCGTGGCACTGGACTAAAAAGGGCAACTGAAGCAAAATAGTTGAGTTTTAATCAGTAAATGACTCCTTCTTACTCCACCCAGAGCGGGAGGAGTCATTACTTCCCATGTAAAAAAAGATAGATATATAAGTTGACCTATCTGTAAATCCAATCCATTTTAATATTATTATTTCAGAATAGACTCATAAAATAGAATATATACACATGAAATAAAGTCATAAATATTAGATAAGTGTATACAAATTGTTGTATCACGCCTAAAAGCGTCATTAAAAATAACTTTTAGTTTCTCTTAATGTTCACTCTGATCAGATAAGGCCTCGTCCACGCGGGTGAACGGGCGATCCTGCAATTATAAAGGAATTAGCCCAAAACAGCGCCTTCAATGGGCACAAATTGATATAATAAAAAGTAGTGTGGTTAGCGTTGACGTGGCGCTAGGGCTGCTACCTTCATGCCTCTAAAATGAATTTCTAAAAAGAAAATAAGCAGCTGTTCAAATTTTTTTTTTCGTTTATCTCGACAAACTGTAATTTTATTTTTTTAATTTATTCATTTATATTACAGCACCTTTACAGATGCGTCCAAAACGATGAATTAATTATGTATTTCAAAAATATAAATCATAAAGTACAGGCTCTGTTTTATTATTCACAAATTGATCCCTAGTGGATATTGTGATGTAAACTTGATGTAGTAGGGTATCTTAAATGTCTGAATAATATGTGGAATCATTTGAAACAGGCGCAATCTTGGTAAATTGGAGCTGAGATTTTTATTGTAGTATTGAACTTGCCAAGACGGCTGACTAATCATACAATTATGATGAACGCGATTTTTCGTTCTGTGAATGATTGCATTTGTCTTTGGTGGGAATCGAACCCACGATCTTCGGCATAGCAGTCAGGGCGAGTAACCACTAGAACAACAGGCCAGCCAAACCAACATTGAGAGGTGGTTTTTGCATAAATCGAATCTACGATCGATATCTAATGTCTATATAGTATTATCAAAGGAATAAGTCGTTATACAGTAATTTTATTTGTAGTTAAATTAGCGACATTAATCGACAATGTAAAAATTATGTGAACGTGATTAATGACATGAAAATTGATGTTATTGTTACTAGTTATAATGTTCTTGTATTAGTTTTGATTCATTGTTAATTTCTAATAATCATCATTATTAGAAAACAAAAAGAAATTAACAGTTATTAAAATGTGCATTTTGTATTGTATAAGGGTGACTAAACGAATTAATCGAATTTGATCAAGTTGTTTATTAACAAACTTGATAACATCAGTCTGTAGCCGATTTAACTAGCTTTATGAAAGTCAATTGTCTGTCTGTCTGTCCGTCCGTATGTCACAGCCACTTTTTTCCAAAACTATAAGAACTATACTGTTGAAACTTGGTAAGTAGGTGTATTCTGTGAACCGCATTAAGATTTTTACACAAAAATAGAAAAAAGAAACAATAAATTTTGGGCGAGAGACACTTCCAAAGTCGCAGTTTCAGTGCGCGAGTCCGACTCGCACTTGCCCAGTTTTTAATATTGTAGTAATGACTAAAATATTAAAAATCAAGTAACGGTTTTTAATACGTAAAAGTTATCACATTATTTGAACTGCAAGACGTCCACTGCTGATCATAGGCTTCTCCCAAATATCGCCACAATGACCGGTCCTGTGTGTATATCTCGCATCATCGGTTTGCCTGTACAGTTGAGTTTTATAGGTAAACCCTGCACCCTGGTGGGCCTGCATGTTGCTCAACTGTGCAGGCAAACCTATCAGATATACCCTAGCGTGTATGGCTACCTTAAAACAAGTTCCTGAAAAAAGGTGTTGACAGACAGACCGACATTGAAGTGATCCTATAAGGGTTCTGTTTTTGTCAAATGAGGTACGGAACCCTAAAAACAAACTAATTAAGTACAACAAAAAATATTTTTCTTCCGTTCAACCCTAGGTTTAGGTGTCGCCCAATAATTAAGTGATTACGTTAGAAACGCGTGTCGCTCGCCGCGCGATTTGTATCTGTGTCGGGCGATCATTAGCGCAGTGTGGAATTGCCCTTATTCGGTCCCGATTGAGACGTTGCGTAATTATTGTAATATTCTCGACGTTTTGGTGAAGCCAGGCTTGATATTTTTATGGGAAAATGAATGTGGCTTTAAATAAGAGATGAAAACATGATTTTTCTGAGAATTGATTTCTTTTAAATATTTTTTAAATGTGTGGAAAATTTTAAATTAAGTTATTATTAATTATTTAATTTATTCTGCTTGTCTATTATGTCATCTATTTGTAATCAGTGATCTTTTTCTTCAACTTTTAATTGTTTCCCTATTTTTCGGTAATTTTGCTATTATTGCATATTTTTAACTAACTTCAAAAAAAAAAGGAGGAGGTTATCAATTCGGTTGTATGTTGGCATATATAGTAGTTGGCTATAAAGTAGGCACAGGAACTCCATAATTAATCAAAGTATCATAGCCGTGTATGGGCTTATTAGAATTGTCATGAAATGCAGTTTGGCTATAAGGTACTATCGAACTGATCTGATGATGTAGCCGGAAGGTGGAAGATAGAAACAGGAACTTCGTAATAAAACACTAACCTAGCAGTGTTTGGGTTAATTCGAATTGTCATGAGAAATAGTGTATCGCAACTAAAAAGTGTGAAATACTAAACTTTTACAAAAAAAAAAAAACCGACTTCACTAAAAAAAACACTAAAAGTATCAAAATAACTTTAATTTCGGAAGTCATTGTTAAATAAGAAACAAACAATATACCGAGAAACACCGACTTCCAAAATTAAAGTTATTTTGATCCTTTTAGTGTTTTTTTTTTTAGTGAAGTCGGTTATTTTTTTTGTAAATGTTCTTTTTATATTTTTTTTTGTAAACTGTAAATCCTCCAAGCTGTAATCTATACATATAATAAAACAGTAAAATTATTTTGCGATGGTATTAGTTGGCGCAAAAACTACTGAACCGATCCTGTTCAAATTTTGCATACATAATCCTTATAGGTCAGGGCAACTTATAGGCTATAAATTATCACGCTATTTGCTATGGGGGGTGAGCAATAATCCAAAATGTCGACGTTGAACGACATTTGCCACGAGTTCGATCCTCAGCTACAGTTAAAAATTTTGTCATTATTTTATCTTCTTTTTGTAATAAAATAACTTTTACCATTTTTTCAAAATAAAATTGACATTTCTATTCGATATCTTCTAAATATTTTGTAAAAACTAATCAAAACACATAATAAAATCAAAGCGGCGAGTAAAATCACGTACTAAAATGTTGTAAATATGGCACCACACGCAATTCAGATACTCGCAACGCCATCTAAAGACTGAAAGTAGCAATAATGATGACAATGATAGTTGAACTTCATATTTGATAGATGGCATCGTGTATTTTACGTAATTTTCTGAGTGGCGGAAGAATGACCATCGCCCAAGTTTGCAGACAGTTTTATTGTTTAAAATTGAACGAAAACCGTTATGGTTAAACTGGAGTTAGACGGAGGCATTTTTAATCCTACTGCTTTTTTTTTCCCGTGGTTGTAACAAGCTAATTGACCGTGATTATTCAAGGGATACCAACCAAAGGCGATAAAAGTAAATACTTATATGTATTTAATTATTGACTTTAAAATAACACGGTAAATTTTCGGAAGGGGTAGCAATATGGCACCTTGCGTTGGAAGGCCCCCAGGTGGACCGATGACCTGGTGAGGGTCGCGAGAATCCGATGGATGTGAGACGCACAGGACCAGTAATTATGGTGACACTTGGGGAGGCCTATGTCTAACAGTGGACGTCTTTCGGCTGAAATGATAATGATAATGATGGCACCTTTATTTTTCTTTTTTTAAGGGTGGAAGTCATCCACTTTTCCCACTCTGGTTGGAGCGAGAAGGCGTGTCAAACTTTTACTGACTAAAACCACACCTGTGTCTTTCAGTTGCCCTTTGCGACATCTCTTTGAGGAGAGCGTGGATCACTACGCGCTGTTGACGACTGGGCTCGGTTCGGTCAATTACCGGACGGCCGGACAGCTGTGGACGATCCATTGCTGGATGTCCGCAAGTCCGCGTCTACCGCAGCTGGTCGTCGGGGTCGGAATCTCGGCTCGGCGTGAGGACGTTCGTTCCCTCACGCGTGCGGCCTCCTCCTTCGCTAGCATTACGGCTTTGCAGAAGGAGGCAACAGCCTGCTATTCGGGATTGCCATTTCGATTGCCTTGCGGGGCACACCTCTGTGTGCTCCACTGTGTCCTCCGGGATGATGGCACCTTGCGGCCTAATAATGGTGTGTTTTGTTATATAAAACGGGGTCGAAAGGTTTGCGTTCCTAATCACAGTTCGACAACGTATGATGTATCTCAGATTCCTTGCAGCCTTACGTTGACATCCGTACGTTACCTCCTTGCAGTGCCGTGTCTTCATAGAAGCAATCGGCGTCAGTGACCTCTCGGTTTGGCCATCAATATGCGAGTTCGATTGGACGGGGATACACGCGTTCAAGATTTCACCGAAATTCATTCATATGTTGGAGACTCTTCATAGGGTAGTTCCCACTATGGAATAACATTTGTCTGATATACGAGGACGTCAGTCAAATACACACCAAAAAATCCTAGGTAAATGAACAAGTAGTTTTTACGCCCCAAATGATCAAGCTACAACAATCAATTCAAGCATGCTCTCGCAAATTCTTCATAAGTACTGTTGTGGAGGAAGATAGTTGATGATGATGGTAATTTTTGGATTCACTGGCTTTTTCGCTTTGCACTATCAGTGCACGTTATCCAGCTGAAGGTCGGTGTCCCGATTATGCTCCTTCGTTTACCTCTACCAAAGCTGTCTGACGGCTTAAACTCTTCAGTGAAACATTATTGAGGCGAAAATTGTACAGGAGGTAACTCTTTCGAACAATCTCGCAGCCTTAGCAGACATTGGCCTTAGAGGCCAATGTCTGAAGAATATGTTCGAAAACGAATCACAATCTTACCTTTTGTTTACGTGGGAAATCATCTGGGTGGAGCGAGAGGGAGTGTCACACTTACTGACTGAAAGCCACCTATGTTCCTTTAGTTGCCCAGAGCCGCGGTAACTGTTTTCAAGATTCCCGCAACCTCAAACCATCCCGAGACGATAAGTTACACGACAGAATAATATGTGTGTGTGCGCGATTATGTTAGATGATTGGCGCAGTGCTTGAGTGATTGGCTGCTGCGTTGTGTGTCTCGGGTTTGATTCAAATGCGAAACAAACATTTGTGTGAACTACAACAGCCCCCCTAGCCAAGTTACAACCGTTTCGTTTCGATTTTCTTTTCGTTGAGTGTCTCGAGTCGGCCATGCCTCCTATTCCATTGTTCTGACTACATGACTGAGCGTTGAGATGACGTCAGAACAAAGGAATCGGAGGCGTGGCCGACTCGAGGCCATCGAAGAAAAGAGAATCGAAACGAAACGGTTGTAACTTGGCTAGGGGGGCAGATATTTGTTCCGGGTTTGAGGGTCTTGTATATGTGAGGATACATGTTTGTGAACGCGCCTGTCTACGATACAAGAGTAATTCCTAGTGACGGACAATGATTTACAAAAAAAAGCGGTAGTACTTAGTTTTTTGACGATTTCTCACGCTTAAAAAAAAACAGTTGTAACAAAACCGTAATTTCGACTTTCCTCGTTTTTAAAGAAAAAAAAAACCGGCCAAATGCGAGCCGCACTCGCGCACTGAGGGTTCCGTACAAACTTACCTATGAAAACAGTTCAATTCCCAAATTGAGTAACGAAGATTTTTCCAAATCGCAAGAAAATGTTTTTTTTTTGTGACGTAACTAAAAATTTACAGTTTTCAGATTTTTTCTTATATTTGTGCTTTGAGACCTTGCTTCATACCAAATTTCAGAATGCTAGGTTAACGGGAAAATACCCTATGAATTTTGTTTTCTTTGAGAGTGTCGAAATATACGTTTTTTGCGACATAAACTGCCGTATCTGTTTTTTCGTTAACTCAGAAGTTTGATTTTTCACAGCTTCAAGGGACTGCAGACCTTCAGAGTATATGTTTTTAATTTCAACTCGATACCTTCACAAGTTCCCGAGATAAAGGGTCTTGACAGACAGACAGACAGACAGACAGACGGATAACAAAGTGATCCTATAAGGGTTCCGTTTATCTTTTGAGGTACGGAACCCTAAAAAGAAAGAAAAAAGGATCAGTTTAATCTAGCATATGTCGTATCCACCCGTTGCTTATATGCTTAAAATGTCAATACAGAATAAAAACTTAAATTCATAATAATCAAGGCATTAATAATAGTCATTACAGAACAATGACAATTAAACAGAAATATTCCAACAAAAAAAAAACCAATTAATATAATTTCCCTCAGACATATTAATTGCTTACCCAGACTTAGTAAAAAGATTAATGTCGACGATAAGCGAGCTAAATGAAAAGCTGGCCGAATTGAATCATTTGGGTATGAATGCCTTCATTTGCATACACTATAATTAGTGGTTAATGCTGTACCACTGTGCTCATTGGGAATTCGACCACTGTGCAAAGAAACGTAAGAAGGCTGGGTTGGTTAAATTTCGAAAATTGAACTTCAATTATTGCAGGCCAGCTAACTGCTGTGATAACTTCCTCAAAAATATTGTAAATCTATTTAGACCTTAGAAACGTCAGCAAAAGTGTTGCATTCTAAATCGTACTAAACGCGTAGCTCTACGCCTAATAATCTGCGTAGCTCTACGCGTAATAAGCCGCGTAGCTCTTCGCGTAATAAGCTGCGTAGCTCTACGAGTAATAAGCTGCGTAGCTCTACTCTTAATAAGCTGCGTAGCTCTACTCGTAATAAGCTGCGTAGCTCTATGAGTAATAAGCTGCGTAGCTCTACGAGTAATAAGTTGCGTAGCTCTACGCGTAGCACGCAGCGTAGCACTGCGGAGCCCGCTCCGTAGCTAGGTGTCTTTTGTGATTGGCAAATAAATTTTTAAGTAAGTAATAAATTCAAGATATTTTGTAGATCTTTGAAACCCGTTACGGTAGTTAGAAACCAGAATATCTGCTACCGGTCTTGAAAAGGCGTCAGATTTTCTGGTTCGAGTCACTTCATGTAAAATATTGATACTGAGCTGGATCCGGTAGGCTGAAAGACCGACTTCAACGTAGTTGGAAAAAGGTTAGACAAATTGATTGAAAATCTGAAATAATTATGCAGGGAGAGGTTTGCGTATTTAGAAGTATGCGGAACAGAGTGTAAAGTCCTGCAAAACTCTCAGCAACTGCCCGATAGTTGATTGTTGTATATGTATATGTTTTAATCGCGCGGACAACTTTGATATCGCAATGCAGCATAGTTCCTATGGGGCCACATAGGTGTCGCTACGGAAAGTTTCGATTGCATATCGTTACGATGTTTTAAGAAATGGCTACATATGGAAGTAGTGTTTGCCAAGTCAAATTATTCGGTATACCGAATATTTAATTTAGACTACTGCATAACATCAAATTACTTCTCCCGCTCTAGGTGGAGCGAGAAGGCGTATCAGATTTTTACTGACCAACTTCATTCAGTTGCCCTTTGCGTCCCAGAACCGCGATAACTCTTTTGTAGAATTCTACAGACTTAAACTTCTGCATTGCCTACTTAATATATGACGTATCAACAAATAAGTCAGAATTTCTGTTTATTTTACGCTCCACGACTCAAATAGGCTAGGTATGTGTATTAAGAATAATAGAAGAAGTCATAATTCGTGGTGGTATATAATTTGCGCTTGATATTAATGTAAATAACCGTGTATGGAGTAATAACAAGACTTTTTATTTGATATACATTGTGTTTAGACGACGTGCTGTGGTATAATGGACAGTTAAATGTCGGCTTAGGCCTAATTGTTATATATTTCGTAGATATATGGCCTCTTAGCGCTCAAACGAAGCTTGGAAGCAATTTATGTTGATTTTAATTAATTAACTTTAATTTGAAGGTAGAGAGGAGTAATAAATCCTATCATAAAAACAGTTGAACACAAAAATCTTGGGGTGGGAGACGGGCTACATGTCTCAGTTTTTTTGTTTTTTTGTTAGTGGTATGAACGAGTGCTTGATTGCGATCCCACCTGATGGAAGCAGTGATGCAATCGTTGATGGTGAATCGCATTAGTTTATTAAGAGCCTATTCACTCCAGTCTTGAAGACACCTAAATTGTAATCGGACGGTAAGACCGCAGCAGGCAAATTGTTGGAAGGCCTCCCACAAGGTGAACCGATGATCTAGTGAGAACCGCGGGAATGCGGTGGATGAGAGACGCACAGGATCGGTCGTTGTGGAGACGCTTGTGGGAGTGTCACCAAGTATCACCACAACGAACGATCCTGTGCGTCTCACACTGATTTCCACGACTTTCACCAGGTCATCAATCCGCGCCTCAGGGAGATGTCAGCAAATCGTAGGGGCCCAGCAGGGTCGAAGCCTACTGGGGCCATGGGTAGTGTGAAAACGAAACCGTGGCCCTGGGACGAAGGCAACGAAGGAACAGGAGTGGGTTTTTAGTCAGTAAAAGTCTGACACTATCTCCCGCTCCGCCCAAGTGCGGGATTTGACATAAGATGATTTTCCCACCTATAAAAAAAAAAAAAAAAACCTCGTGGGAGGCAATTCAACTGAAGAGTATTATGTCATCTGTAGGTCTAAAAAGGCCTCATTGAGAAGATCTTCTCAAAATGAGTCACTACCAAAATTCCTAACAAATCATGAGCAATTCGTAAAAATGGTTAAACATTTATGACCATTTTATGCTTTTTAATTTGATTAATATTATGATTCGTCACAAACGGCCAATTTAGACCCCCTGGGCTTAAAAAGGTATTCGCATATTTAAGTTTTTTTTTTACTTAGGTCTACGTTAGAAATATATTGAGGTCAGTAAACCAGCAGTCGTTAAATTAATTACTCGCCTATTCTAAGATATAAACGTGAATTATGTGCCTTATCTCCTAAATCACTCAACCAATTTGCAATATTAATTTAAATTATGACGTACAGTAAATTATAATATTAATATTAGAATAATAATTTATGTAACGAAGTTAAACTTATTTATGCGGTGTCATTGGTCACATCACTTAATTTTCAAACCACTTTTTCCAGTTCGATAATAAATAAATATTTTTTGTAAGTCAAGAACTTTAAAAAAAAAATGATAATAACACAAATTCGTTCTAAGGCTACACCACCTGGCCACCTCTTAAATCGTGAGAATTTATTTCCAATTTAAAATATGTACAATCTCTAATACAGTTATGGGAAGGTTTAGTTTTTATTCCAAAGCACCTACGTTTTTTTTTTTTCAATTTTTATAAACCAGTGCTTGACTGCGATCCCACCTGATGGTAAGCAGTGAGGCAATCAGTGGCGAGGTGCACTAATTTATTAAGAGCCTATTCATTCTAGCCTTGAAGACACCTAAATTGTAATCACACGGGAAGACCGCAGCAGGCAAATTATTCCAGTCCTTCGATGTATGCGATTTAAGAAAGCGAAACGCTTAGTCGTAGAAGTTTCAACAACGTAAGGGTGGATACTCGCCGTACGTATCTGCAACATGGTGAACGATTTTCGTCTTTCCAGTAGACTTTTATCCCCTACTAGAAGACCACACGCCTCACCCTTACCTCAAATTACATAATCAACAAAACTAAAAGCCTCCAATTGAAAACTGCGCCAAATAATACTTAAACCATAAACGCTGCGATTTTTTTTAACACAGATGGCGAAAATCGCGCCAAATGAGCACCAAATGCGGCTCTTAATATAAAATCCCGGCAATTTACCTAAACACCCGGTTATTACGCACTTCATCCTCACCGCGGGTAATAAGTTATACGAATGGGTTATAATAACAGAAATGGCTAACGATGATGCGGGCAGTGTCGGAGAATGGCTGGCTATAGCCATTACTCATGTGAGATAGATTGCTCCGTGAAAGTCCGAAAGTAACTGGCCGGTAATCAGTTTTAATCTGTGCAATGTAACTGTTCTGCCGTATTAGCGAGAATGTCAGTGGGGATTTTTTTTTTGGAATTTGAGCATGGAACGTAATTAGAAGAAGGTTTTTCTTTTTTTTTAACGTTTTTGTAAAAAGAGTTTTTGTATTTAGAGTCACGCACAGAACAATAGTCTTAATAAAATTAATACTATTGTAATAAATGATGATCTTGCGTCACGCGCCCTGTTACCTGTTCACGTAGGGATCTAATGACAGTTTAAGCTGACGGCATTGCCGTGGCTGTATACTGGGTCAGGCAAGGAATTTATTAAAAAAAAAAAAAACTATATTTGGCATCGACACGCTAACAAGAAGAATGAATGGTATTATAAACAACGTAATCTTTATTTGAATCAGTAGATGTCCGCAATGGCTATATATGTGCTTGTTATAAAACTCTGCAAGGAATGATCAAGAAAGAAAACTACAGGCTTTTTTCGGTGATCATCTTATTAGATGATCCCAACAACAACAACAAACACACATGAACATCCTCCCGCTTTTGGGCGGAGTGGGAAAGCGTGTCAGACTTTTACTGACTAAAAAGCCACACCTATTCCTTCTTTGCCATTGTTCCAGGACCCCGGGGATCTCTTTCGCATCACCCATGGCCCCAGTAGGATTCGACCCTGCTGGGCCCTTACGGTTGCTGACATCTCCTTGAGGCGCGCGTGGAACACTACGCGCCGTCGATGACTTGGGCTCGGTCCGGATGGTTACCGGACGGTCGGACTACGAGCTAACCATTGCCCGCGCCTACGGTAAACTACAGGCTTGATATGTCAATTTAGGTACTGATATTATCAGACATGGAAAGCCAAGTAAAAGCCTCGAAGAAAAGGAGGATTGATAGAATTGAATTGTTTCTCGAGCTTTATTGCTTCAGCGTTTTTCAGACGCCGTTGTTGATTTTGGCGTTCAGAAATTGCAGTGATTGGGAATAGTGTCGTGGGTTAGCATCACCAGCTCCTTATAAAGCAACTAGTTTCTTTCAGTGGCTTTACTCACATAAAAGTAGAAAATTATCCAAAGGCAACATCCTCCCGGAATTATAATAAAATCATATGTGCTATTTTCCTGTATGTCCAGTTATAAAATTGGAGAAATCTATTCAGCCGTTTGAGCTTGAACGAGTAGCAAACACACACATACAAACTTACGCCTTTGTAATTTTAGTGTGATATGTTTCATGACTTGGAGAAGCAATAAAATGGCCACAAGCCCCCAATAACATTAGCATAAAGCATGAACAGCCTTATAATGTTCCCACTGCTAAGACTCAGGCCTCCTCTCTAGGAGAGGGAATGGGCCGTAATCCACCACGCTGGTCCAGTGCGGGTTGATGGATGTCACATGTCTTCGAATTTTTGGTTTTAGGATATGCCGGTTTCCTCACGATGTTTTCCTTCAGCGTTTTGTGAGCAGTGGCGATGAAAATAAATTACACAAATTAATGTGCTTGGCTGGGTTTGAACCCGCGGCCTACAACTCATAAGTCCGGGCCACTCGACCACCACTGCAATAACATTAATCTAACAATTTATTTATCAATTAGCTTTTGCCCGCGGCTTCACCCACGTACATAAAATATAGCCTATGTCACTCAGGAATAAAGCAGCTTTCTATCGGTGAAAATTAGCAATTGGACCAGTACTTTCAGAGATTACCTCCTGCAAACAAAAAAAAACAAACTTTACCTCTTTATAATATTAGTGTAGATAATGTAGATTCGTAACTCTAATTCAGTTCTCAGAATTGACACTCGGTTTCCAAGATTTGTGTCATTACGTAACATTAGGTACATGTAAGTACACAATCGATACAGTCACGCGCCTGATCTTTGACTGGCTGCGCGGACGCATGACATATGGGCCTTACTATAATATATTTGGTCCTTATCATGCGGTTCAAATGGCCAGATATTTAGGCATTAAGTCCGCCTTTGTAAAGTGTTTATTACTAGTGCGTAAAGTTTTAATAAATAAATATTTTTTTAATTTGGCTCCGTACATTGGTGAGAGTCGCGGGAATGCGATGGATGCGAGACGCGCCGTTCGTTGTGGTGACACTTGGGAGCCTATGTCCAACAGTGGAAGTCTTTGGGCTGAAATATAGACATACATTTTCACTGTTTTTCATACAACCGTCATAATCGCGTAAGACGATTATGACGTTATTGTACATTTTTCATTAGATATTTTGGAAACAGTATCTTGTGGATATTATCTAGGCTTCTATTGAAATGAATTTATAAATTTGTGTAAAACTAATCCAGTAAAGACCTCCGAAAATCTGCTATTTTGCATGAACTTTGACAGTTCATAATTTACTAAAAAATTAAAAATGTCAAAAAAGTATAACAATGGTTGCAAATTTAATCAAGATTCTAATCGACGACAATTTTTTTCAAAACCTTTTAAGGGTTTAAAAAAAAAACACATATTCCCTAGAACAAGTTTTGTAAAATATTCGAGTAAATCACGGATTGACCGAATGCTAATAGAGTTTTTAGACGTTATCTCTCTTTTTTCGCGTTGCCTTTTCGTCAAACATCGCGTTGGACTGCGTTAGATGAAGTAACAAGCTTTTGAACCATGCTCGATGTTGACGATAGGCGAGTGAAAAATGACCCTCATAAGGAAATATATAAGGATTTTATTTTTATATAAAAAAACATTCTCCTGTATCGTGGGACAAACATGTAATCTCACATACACTAGACACCCAGACTCAAAACATCTATCTGTAGGCCATACAATTATTTGTTAAGTGCGGGAATCGAACCCGCGACACACAGTTCGGCGTCAATTGTTCAACTATTGCGCTATCTGTGCCGTCAAAAAGTTTGTATATATCTTAGTAGTAAAAGTAGGCGGAAAATGCATCCATATGGTGTTGCCAGGCAATTAAGTGTCATATTGGTATCCAGACTGAGATATAACATATAATGCCTCCATAACATGTTTGGGCCCATTCTTCCAGTAGTTACCAGCGCGATTTTGGGCCTTTGGTGCTCGATTTCGATGTCCAGGTCGGCAAGATATAAGCGTGATGTTATCATATACAAACAATCGCCTGGGCGGAGAATTTCTAAAAGGGAACCGTGATCCTAGAACACAAAGGGCAACTGAAGGACACGGGTGGGATTTAGTCAGCAAAAATCTGTCTCCCAGCCTGAGAGAGCCTGGGAGAAGTCATTGGATTATTTTCAACCTCAAAAAAAAAACTACCTCCATTATGAGTAAGGCCCTCTTATTTTTTTTTATTTAAAAATGTTGGAGTTAGATACTCTTGTATCGTGGGCTCGAACAAAAACAATTAATCTCACATACAAAATACTTAAATTCAACAAATGAGTACTTCCTTTACTATTTTATCCATAGTTTTATTTATCAAAACCGATTGTATCACTATTGAAATTACCGTTGCAAGTAAACATTATTTAAAGATAAATGATGCGATAATATGTGATAATTAGACCCTACAATAAACTGTAAAGTGATATCAGCCATCCATGAACGAAGCTTGTCAATCAGATAAAGTTTTTGCGACAAAAATGCAAAAAAAAAAAAATAAACAAAAACTTTCCGGTTCATAACATTAGTCTGATTAAAAATGTACAGTCGATAAAAGTGATTGGTATGCAGGAAAGAAAAGAGTAGCAATGTTTATAACTAGCTTTACCTGCGGTTTCGCTTTCTTGACAGTGTGGTAGCCGCAAGGAATAAAAACGAACCTGTAAGACTTGGTGTTGGTGAAAGAATTTTTGTAATCGGATCAATACTTTCAGAATTTCTTCATCATTTCAGCTGAAAGACATAATTGTCTATGAGTCTCGCATCCATTGTATTCTCGCGGCCCTCACCAGGTCATTCGTCCACGGTGGTGAAGCCTTTCAATGCTGTATCTTTCGGTACATGATCGCTACTCCAGAACCATTCAGCTTCATAGGCCATCTGTTTTGTGAACAATATGTAGGTATGTGTCCTATCCACAGCTGTTTAAGTTTGGCGATTCTACGGGATTTATCGGTAACCTCGGTAACCTTCAAAGACTATCTTTTCACAAGTATACAAACAAACAATTGTGCCTCTTATTTAGAGATGATACAGTTTTTGACACAATAAACAAACAATTGTGCCTCTTATTTAGAGATGATACAGTTTTTGACACAATTACAAAATGACTTAAAGTGTATGTTTAACTGGGTGAAAAATGGGCTTTTGGCACCAGGACCGCGGTGCCAAATTCCACCTATAAAGAAAAAAAAAATGAGAAGTATTTTGGAACCATAAATAAAAACAAAATTATGTCTCGGGAAAGCACAGTCAACCAATTATACTTATAGGTGTACGCCGGGACCGCAGTCCCGGACCTAAGAGCCCCACGAGTTACGGCCCTGAAAAATACCGTGGAGTTTCTGGCTGGTTTTGCTCCATAGGAAACTATCAATTCTACCTTCTGACGTTTTGTAAGTGCCCGTGAACGCCTTTCTGAAATAAGATATTTTAAGTTTAATTGAGCTGAAATGTACTGGTTTGTTTCTTTTGTCGACTGTACGCGAGCTTGTCGATGCATTGTCACGAATACTTCACGGTTGTCATCTGTCAAAAGCAGCTGATTTTGGGTGAATTAAATCAAGTCGAGTGTTGTTGACATCGTTGGTTTGAACAATTGATCAATCCACGTATAGTTTGTTACTGTAGCGAACCTGAAATCTATTTTTTTCGAGAAATGAAAAGTTTTAAGTCTTCGAAGTAGCTTCTATTTTTTTTTATTAATAAATTAATTTATAACTCCTCCCGCTTTGGTTGGAGTGAGAGGTAGTATCAGACTGTTACTGACTAAATCCCATCTGTGTTCCTTCAGGTGAGAAATGAGTATATTAGAGGAAGTTTAAAAGCGGCATCAGTGACTGAAAAGTTAAAATGGAATCGTTTGTCATGGTATGGTCATGTGAAGAGGAGGGATGAAACGCATCTTACTAAAAGAGTTATGAATATACATGTGAATGGTTGTAGAAGGAGAAGGAGGTCAAAGAAAAGAGGGATGGGTTGTGTGAGGAGTGATATGAAGGAGAAGAGAGTCAGTGTTAGCGTGAAGGTTGATAAGATAGAATGGACGAATGGGACAAAGGAAAAAAGAAGAAGAAGCCGCGATAACTTTCAAACAATCCGGCAATCCAATTAGCATTTACCTACAGTTCGCCGTGTGTAAGTCGGAAATCTAAAAGCGAAATAACACTTACTGATCAATCACGAAATCTCAGAAACTATAACACCTACCAACTTAAAATTAGGCAGGTAGGTTCCTTAAAGGGTGTAGACATCCGCTAAGAACGGATTTTCCGAAATTCATCCCCTAAGGGGATGAAACGGGGGTCCAAAGTTTGTATGAGAAACTTACTTTCACGCGGGTGAAGCCGCTGGTAGAAGGTGTTGGAGATAAATGAAAAATTTCCTAATTCAGATATGTAGTTCTAATTCAGGTCATGGTCTACCCGTTTTCCAAGTTTCTAACAAAATCGTTCTACTGATGATGTTTAATTGATAAAAACATCCAGAATTTCACACTTATAACCTAATTTTAGTAGCAGCTTAGCTTTAACTTATAATATTGGTTGCAGTAACCGTAAGTCCGTTCCATCATCGGACCACTAGACGTACGGCGTTGTGCCATCGGTACGTAGTGGACATCCCACTCCTACGTACAAAGCGTTTTGGGAACACATTCATAATGCGTACAGCTAAGGAGTGGACTTCCCAGCCGGAGTTTGTGTTTCCTGATAGCTACAACCTAGGGGTCTTTAAATCAAGAGTGAATAGGTTACTTCTAGGCAAGCGTGCTCCATCATCGGCCACATCATCGTTTACCATCAGGTGAGATAGTGGTCAAACGCGAGCCTATCAACAATAATAAAAAAAATACCAGGGAATTCATTCAGGCGAGTGGACAATAGGTACTAGAAATAGGACACTTTTTTCTTTATCTTTATTTTTAACAATAGTATTAGATCACCGATCTGTTTGGTAACCTAACCAAAGCGATTATCCTCTTCGGCTGTGACATCGGTGCGTGTGATTGAAATGACGATATCTCTAAAGTTTTGTATTAAAGCTGATCATAAAGCTTACGTCATTGGAAATGTTATTAAATATGATAAGAAATTAAATAATCTATTTTTTAAATTTTCTTTTACTTCATTTTAAAAATCAGCAAGTAAGTTTTCAAGAAATGGAAGGCTGACTACGTCGTCAATATCATTATCATCACTTTAGCTGAAATACGCCCACTACTGTACATCGGCACATCGACCAGTCCTGTGCATCAAGCCTTCACCGATTCGATTCAATTCAAAATACTTTATTTCACATCGGCCTACATGAGCACCTAAAAAACATCAGAAGCTAGTGCACAGTTCCATTGGGTCGTTTCCTATGGAGAAGAGCCATTAAAAAACTCCGGATTTCCCCGTTAACACAATGGATATGGAAGGCAATTGGCCGAGGCTGGACCCACGTGTAAACAAGGCATAATAACAATACTTTTCTTAGCGACAAAATCCACTCAGTGTGTGTTTTAAAAAAAATAATTTGGTATTTCCCATAGCCAGGTTATTGGTCCACCTTGTGGGATACCATCTAACAGTTCCAACAAAATACGTAGTATTTTGGCACCCGGTCACCACTTCGAAGACTTTCGGTCTTACAGGTCATCTGTTCTGAAAGCCACCTAACTACGGATCCAAGTAAATGGGCCCACGTCAGTCTGTTTTCATATTCATTTTCGCCTGCAGCAGAATTCTACAATCTCCTATTGAACAATGGACGTTGACGGTCCGAAATAACGATGATGAAGCACGTGTTATTCTGATTATAATCTTTCAAAAAATCAGATTTTATATTTTCCGTAGCCATCACGAGGTTATTGGTCCACTTTGTGGAAAACCTTCTAACAGTTGCAACGCCGATTTTGGCCTGCGGTCACCACTTCGGAGCCTTTTGGTCTCTTAGACCGTCAGTTCTGAAAGCCACCTACCTACGGACCCACAAGTAGGTTAATGTCCCTACTTTAGAGTTTGTTTTCGTGTTCATTTTTGCCTGCAGCAGAATTCTATAATCT
Organism: Mythimna impura; assembly: GCA_905147345.3. Lineage (NCBI taxonomy): Eukaryota > Metazoa > Arthropoda > Insecta > Lepidoptera > Noctuidae > Mythimna > Mythimna impura. The sequence goes on along the minus strand of LR990346.1, from coordinate 23,528,067 downwards.
CCTGTTTATCAATGGATGCTGACGGTCCGACATAATGATGATGAAGCACGTGCTATTTTGATTATAATCTAAAAAAAAAATGGATTTCAAAAACAGATTTTATATTTCCCGTAGCCATCACCAGGTTATCGGTCCACTTTGTGGGAAACGTAACAGTTCCAAAATTGCGTCTTTTTGTTCGCGGTCGCCACTCTAGAGCCTTTCAGCCTCACAGACCATCTGTTCTGCGAGCAATCTATCTACGGACCACGGACCCAGAAGTAGTTGTCCCCACAGAAAATTTTGTTTTAGTATTCATTTTCGCCTGCAGCAGAATTCTACAATCTCCTGTTGATCAATAGACGTTGACGGTCCGACATAACGATGATGAAGCACGTGCTGTTCTGATTATCTATTTATCCGTAATTATATTGTAGTGACAGCTTGTTAGCTGCCTGATAACTTATCTTTTAAGAGCATCGCAATTAGCCAATATTTTTTTATCAGCAGTTTGACATGACAGTTTATATTGTTGATCAATATTGAAAGCATAGAGATTGGGCGAATGTTGTTAACGATTTAAGGCGCGTTTACATCAGGTATTAGACTAGTTTTAGCTACTAGAACTATATACAAATGTGTAGTTGCCGTTTGCGTTTCAGGGCTGCGATAACTCTTTCGAAGTCCCCGCAATCCCGCAGCTCTGGCAGGCATCAGCTCTAGCAGTCCCCGTTAATTATGTTGACATCTCTTTCAGGCGAGCGTGGAATACAACGCTTAGCTACATTCCTAGTTAACCATTCACCTAAAGGCTAATTTTTCAGTGAGTTAAGAGCTAAGTTAAATTTAGGTTCGGCGCTCTTAATATTATTATTCTTTTAGTTTCTAATTAGCCTTCCAATTTGCACTGACCTTTTAGCAAAAATATTTGATACTTACAACAAGAAATACATAACAAACTGCAAAGGACACAAAACACAAGTTTGTAAAACCAAATAATTAAAGCATTAAGTTCATTCTGGGGCCACATTACACGGTGTCGCATATCAGAGGCGGCGCACATTTGGTTAATAATTTGTTCGCGTTTAAAATTATTAACGCAAAACCATTCGTTATGGCGGCGTGGAGGTCTCATGGATTTGAGCCAATGATTTGTTTTTGACCGCATGATATCCATGAGTGTTCTCACAAAAAAATACAAATTAATTTTCGTTTTGTTTCTTCTGAGAAGTTTAATCAATTTAATTTTTTTGTTAAATGTCACGTCAACTGCGTGATTTGGGTTGGAATTTTGAAATGCGGGACGGACTGTTTGAAAGAGTTATCGCGGCCCTGGAACGCAAAAGGCAACTGAAGAAACACGGGTGGGGTTTCATCGGTTAAAATTTGACATTCCCTATCGCTCCAACCAGAGCGGCAGAAGTTTGATGATTTCCCACCTCATATTAACAAATTATATCTACTGGCCGAACAAGATAATATTTGAGTTGTAGTCCATCGATATGTTAATGTTCGCAAAACCACTGCTAGTCCCGAAAGCTCAAAAATAGTAACTAGTGACCGAGGCCAAGGCAATGATGCTCGATGAGTGCAGAAGAAATGGTTAACCAGTCTTGAAAATATTTTGGTTAAACATCATTGCAAACTTGCATTCAAAATCCTGAACAGTAACCGTTATTAAAAAAAAAAACTTAGTGCTGCCAACATTAACTAAAAAAACTCTGAATGTTTCGCCATAAAAAACAATCTTCTTACGTGCTGCCAACATTAACCGAAAAAGCTCTGAAATAATAAATCTTTCTAGCAAAATCCGTAAGTTCATGAAACATAATTTCTATTTCTTTCAAATTAGCACTAAATTCTGATTACCATTACAATTTTATTGCACCAGGAAGAAATTAAGCCTTAAAAGCTTAATTATGTGGTTACTATTAACGAGTTTGTAGTAAAACTATACATATTTATCGTTACTTTAGACTTCAAAATTCTTAAGTCCGGTGTCTTTGTAGTTTACAAAACGGCTGTTAAACGTCTTGTTAATGACATGTTTAATATTTTGTTCAAATTGTAATCACTCGCTGGAAATGGTTTGCGAGAATTCATTTGTTATTGGAATTACGTTGTTTCCCTTATTTTGATTACCACGAACAATGTGTCCAGCTATAACAGAGCTACAATACATGCATTAGCAATGCGGTCTGTATCTCTATTAACGTCTGTTTTGTTCACAAGAAATGACAGCTACAGAAAAGATTTATTGAGCATTTTAAGGATGCCCAATGAAGCTATTATGTAATTATTTAGCGCATCTAATCACCCGTCTGGGTTCGCATCTACGAATGAAGAAATAAATCACAAACATGTGTGTTTAATCGTGTTATATTTTGATTCAATAAATTACTCACGTAACATACCTTTTTACATCTTACATACAGTGTGATAGCCAATTTACAAATATCCGTTTTCCACCTCTCATTCGTCTATATAAATATAAATTAAAACTTAATTAATATATTTTGTACCTAAGATATTGTTTCCGACTACAAAAATTTACAGTTAGTAACCATTTATATTTATTACTACACATTACTTTCATAATAAAACAAAATTAAATTACAACGATGTGGCTGAGATAATCTTATGAAGATCGTATGTTCTTATTGATAAATGTCCAGGTTTAGAATCTTAGTTGGTCACCCCTGAATAAATTTAGGAAACCACTCTGTATATGTAATATTTTACCTTAAATGTTAAAGGTGATTGACAAAATGTCTGAATTGGCTTGTTACTTCAAAGAATCACTGGCCAAATATGTAAGTATGTACATACAATCTTAATCAGAAAACACAACAAACAAAAAAAATCCTTAAACATGGAAGATATACTTTTAGAAAAAAAAGAGATCATAGAATTATTTTTTTCAATAAAATTAATACGAGGGTGTTACGCTTATCAAATGTGAATTATCAGGACATTGCCGATTTAAAATTGGTGTCAATAGGTTAGAACAGACAATAAAATGTGCCGGCGTCAAATGTCAGTGGCTGTAAAATTACTAAGTACATTTTAAATCAAGTAATAAACTTTATTTGTCTTGATGTTTCCGTAATCATGTACAAAAAAAAACATTTTTATACGTGTTATCTAGGGGTTATTCGACACTTAATTTTGAATGTCACTTCTGTGTGGATAACGGTATTTTTTCCGCTAAATTGTTCGAACAAATTGTTTTTTTCCTGGAACAGTTATTTAGCTTATCAATTACGAAAATATTTTGTTTATATAACTGCAACATTGTAGACAGTTGGATAAAACACTGGGTTATAGGTACTTTGTGTCTGTATTAATTATATTCAATTTAACGTTCATGTTTCTTGAATAGCATAATCAGCCTTATAATGATCCCACTAGCTGGGGCTCTGGCCTCGTCTCTAAGAGAGGGGATGGGCCGTAATTCACCACAGGCGCCCAGTGTGGTTTGGTAGTAGTGTGAGTTGGTCATACGTCAAATTTTGATTCCAGGACATGCCGGTTTCGTCACGTGTGTCCTTCCACCGCAATGAAAGCAGTGATGATGATATAAACTACATAAATTTAAGCGCCTACCTGGGTTTGACACCACGACGCAGTACCGTAACTAGGGCGATGCCAGCGGTGCCCAGGCATAGGGCGCAGTCCCTGGAGGGGCGCAAAAATTTTATATCTAGTCCCTTTTGTTTGTATTGTATTTTTTCTAGGGGCGCAGTTATATATTAGGCTCGCACCGGGTGTACAAAGCTAGTTTAGCCACGTCGTACAACTCGTCAAGTCGGGCCCTTTCCCACTGGCTGACCATTGCTCTGTTTTATTCTTAAATGGTTGACGTAAAACTGTCGTTTTCCAATTATTTGCCACTTTCCGATTTCCGACGAGGCATTCATAAAAGTGTTCTATAGAGGTTCAAAGTAGGATAATTTCACGTGCCAACGGCTCGAGACAATAATTCCGTGACCAATCGGGTTGCACATTGTTATGTACCTATTAAACTCACTGCGGAGTAAGTAAAAATGGCTATAAAGCGCGGGCAGCCATATTGTTTTACTAATTGGCTCTCTTATCGGTCGTTACGCATTATACGTTCATTAATTGTTGTTATTTTACGACGAGAGATTGTATTTCTTTCGCCAATAGTAATTGTATTTGCACCGCCATCTTTATTTGGCAAATGGATTTTTTTAATTAGTTTTTATGCCTCTATTGTTCTAGTTCTTGCCCGCTGTACCAGAAGTTGATAAACGTTTTAATGTTTAATAAGATTTATATTTGCAGTTATAAAATAAAATGGATTTTTCATTCTTCAAAAAATTATTGCACATTTTTCTCTATAAAATTCATGTGGATGTCATTGGGCCCTGTTCTTTATATAATTATCATCAAATTGAAATGCACTTTCAAAAGGTCTAGATTTTCTTCACTTTAAATAAACCTGTGATTAGGTTGAAATATTATTTAAGCCATATTCAACTTTTGAACATTCATGGTCACCGTATTATGCTGTCAGAGAATATTGATGACAGCTGCAGTTATGTCAAAGTTTTTTTTCTTTTAACACTTGTATGATGGTCGGTTCGTTCGGTTTATCGTCATAATTGTTACAAAGTGCTTCTGTCAAGAATTACACAGTAATGGCGTCGTAATTAAGTTAATTGTTCACCGCTTTGTCTAATGGAACAAACTTAGTGTTTCATTTGCTTATTATGGCTGGATGCGACATTAAACAGCAAAACAGCTGTTTGTGATTACTAAACTTTACAAACTAACTTACTGCTGGTTTTTCATACATTTTCTTGTCAACAAGAATTTTCCGTTTCTATAAAATTACCTTATTTCTTTCGACTTAGACATCATATTCAATTCGTTCGTCATTTAGTAAGTCAACTAATAAAATTTGAAAATTGCAAAAAAATAATAAAATACCACATCATCAACAAACGTCAATATATAATTATTGCCCCGATTGTAAAGAAAATACATTAACATTAAAGAAAATAAATATAGAATAATTACTATTACTATATACACTACTACCTATATAATACAATGCCTAAATCTAGTATTCACACGAGATATGTAGTTATATGGTACTCATCAAGTCTTTACTGAAGCTGATTATGAACTAATGATAATTATTAACAATTATTTAACTGTAAGCAAAGGAACATGTCTGAAATGCCTGAAGGCTAGTGTTGAAGTACAACAGTACTAATAGTCCGCGAAATGGCACACATTTTGTGAAATGATAAATACATACTTGTAACACCGTGAGTGGCTTCCTTTTGGGGAGTCTACCACAGTTTGTATTGACGAGTTTATATAAATATGACGATTATCAAAGAAAAACTCATGTAGTATATTTATATTTCGATCATGCTCACTTGAAAACGCAGTACTTTAAAAAAAAATCATCGATACAAATATTGTATTAAACATTTAACAAAAATGTGCTGTCCCGCTGACTATAACGTTGCCACGTCCGCAAAAATTAGGTCCCAAAGTATTCACCATAAAATGCTGATAGACTTAAGCATCCAATTGTAATAGAACATTGGGTTGTATTCAAATTGTCGAACTCAACAACGAACAGAGCCGGGCAAAAACCCAAACATCGATACAAATATTTTCACGATCATTCTAGCGAACGTTCTAGTAAATGCTTGACAAGAAAATCCTTCATGAAAATGTCAGACTTGACGAATAGAATGCTCGCTAGAATGGTAGCTCTTTTATGTAACATTCGCTTGAATGCTCATTACAAGTGAATGCTCAAGTCTATCAGCACGTTTAAGGTACTAAGTAAAATGTCCATGTTCCTTCTTGCAACGTTGCACACACTGTTGTCCCACTTAGTCACAGCGCGAACTTCACTGGTCATTACGAAATAACCGAGATCCTCTAAAGTCACATGTTACAGTCACTTTCACGTATTAAGTAAAGACTCTATACTGAAAGGATTGTGTTTTCTTGTTCCCCCGTTTTTGGACAGGTTCTGTTCTGTGGCGTGGCCTCCGCCGCTCAGGTCTAAGGAGACAGCCCGGCCGGAGTCAAAGTCGAACTTTTCGAAGTTCGTGCTTGCTCCACCGAAGTGTTTGAAAAAGGAAGGCTGAGGTTCGGGGATCGGGCTAAAGTTCCGAGCCGAATGGCCATCAGACGTTGAGCTGTCTGAGTTGTTCATGCCGTCTGCGCCCGAAGGTGCCCGAAGTCTGCCCGACAGAGAGAAGTCCTCGGGTCCCGAGTCGTGGCAGGAATCACCTCCTACCACGTCAATCATGCTATCTTCTCCTTCACCATCTCCGTCAGAATCGGAGTACAGGCCGCTGTTCTTGTGCTGTGCTAGGTACTCAGCCTTCAAAGCCTCCAGGTCCACCGCGATGCCCTTCGCCCGCAGCTTCCTTGCTTGTCTCTCCAACGCTTTTGCCAACTTCTTTCTTCTTCTCGCCCTGTTGATAAAATCGATAGGGCCCAATTAGTATAGAATCTATAGCCCAATGGTTAGAATCAATGTTAAAATCAGGTCTTTAGGATGTTTTGATAATATGATATGATATATGATAAAAATATATTGAATGATGTACAACCTCTGCCAAAAAAAGGAAAGTCATGTTTCATTTGATAATGCCTAGCAAGTCATGTTTAAAGAAATGTTTCACAAAGATTTCAGAATCATTGCAATTATAAGAAAGACTGTCGCTTAATTATTAAATACAAATGAGGTCATCAGGACTGCACACGGTCCCGTGCGTCACGATATAACCTCTGCATATTTTTAATTTGTTTATCATTTTATGTTCTCTTTAATTTACTTGAACAGTACCGATAAAACACGATTATATTAATCACAAAGTAAAACAAACCTTTGAACAAATTACATCAGTTGATTAACCAAATTAGGTAGCACATTAAAAAATAATCGCAATATTTTTAAGTCGTAATAACCAATCAAAGTTTTGTTTTCAGAACAATGCAAGATAGGAAAAAAGATTTAAAACACTTTTGAGATACTGACGATGACTCTAAAAATATCAGAAATGTCATTTCTTGAACTGGTGTCAATTGTCACGTTTTCGTGAGGTTTTGTGTTCGATTCTGGGGTCCTGAGGTCATCAATATGTTGCACAATAATCAGTACAGTGATATCACTTGAAGCTAAAACTACATCCGTGCTTTTTGGATTCATTTTATTTCCTCATTAATTATACAGTGTGGAAAAATAAGTCGGGCTCTGGAGGGAAAGTACCTTAAATCCTTATGTTGGCTCATTTTACTTAAAGGTCCCCTTTAAGTAAAATTTGTTTTAAGTAAGTTTGTTAGAGAAATTTTATCCTGAATAAAAATCCGATCGATTAGTATAATAAAATAGCGAGTGTTCAAGCAAGCAAGTTTTAGAAAATCTTTGAATGCAGTATTGTTTATTTTTAAAAATTAAGGAATGTCTCCTTTAAGCATCGCCTTTAAGTAAAATGAGCCAACTTAAGGATTTAAGGTAGTTTCCCTCCAGGGCCCGACTTATTTTTCCACACTGTGTATTTCTTAATGAGAAACAGATGGCTTGATATAGAAGGCCTTAGAGATCTGCTGATGGCTTTTATCATAATTTTAGGTAAAAATGGAATTTACATCCTCTACTGGACATAAGCGTCTATAAAAGCACTTGCGACCCACCCAAGCTTCGCACGGGTGTTAGTAATATTTGAAACTCTCGGCGTTTCTCTACTATAATATGCAAGTATTATATACTTAAACCTGTCTCATGAATCACTCTGTGTATTGGAGAAAACCGCATGATTTTATCGCGAACATATAGACGGACAGACGCGATGGGGGACTTTGTTTATACTTTGTAAGGATGAGGATATTCAGCCTTATAATGTTCCAACTTTTGGGACTCAGGGCTTTTCTCTATGAGAGAGCACACGGGCTCAGTATGGGTTGGTGGATGTTACGTCTTCGAATTTTTGGTTCTAGGACATGCTGGCATCCATCACCATTTTAGAAAGCAGTGGTAATGTAAAAAATAACACAAAGTAAAGCGTCTATTGTACGGCTATTAATACTGGGCCACCACTGCTCCTAAAAAAGAAAATCTGTGGAAGATGTCGCTTCATGATTTTCCGTGTCACCCTTGCGCAGTATTTATAATTATCCTGTTAGCTATATAAAGGAGGGAAAACTACGTTATGCACATCTCTCACCTCTCCCTCGCCCTGAGCTCGTGGGGTGGGATGGGCTCGCCTGAACACGACTGCGGGTGTGCGTTGTGTGCCGGTCGACCTGGTCCCTTCTTCGTGTGTTCCTTTTTGCGCCACTTCGCCCTTCGGTTCTGGAACCATACCTGTGTGACAAAGAGAAGGAAATTCATTAGAAGATGTGTATTTCTTATGTGCAACTTTTGGAGAACTCGTCATAGGGTTACTATTGCCCTATTGGGTATAGAAAAGGTAACCTTGCTCTTTTTTTGGTTACGTGATGTAAACTCACCAAAAAAAAAACATATTTTGGCAGTCATATTATATGATATGGTACTCGTTTTGTTTTTGTTTTTTGCGTCGCACATATATCACACTTGCGTCGCGGGCTGAGGTTTTTGTTTGACTTCCGCTGCCCCAAATTTCCTGTTTCGTCCCGTAGGGGGTGTGAAGTTTTAACCCCCCTATACATCAAACATAAGAAGCGCGTAGTACTCTACGCACTTGTGTGTGTGGCCTCTCGCAAGTCAACTTAGGAGGTTGTCGACTGCTTAACCGGACTGACCTGTGGACGCCTTAATAAAAATTAAAGCTTCCAGCAGGACTTAAAATTCTCGGGTCCTGATTGATGTGGCGACGAATGTCCCTGATATTGTAGGCCCTGAGTGAGACTCGTGCTCTAAAGTCAGCAGCATACCTCAGAAGTTGAAGATCGGAAGATAGCAAGGGATACCATATTGTAGAGGTCTGATATGCAGTCGCTCCACCAACTTATTCCCGTTTACCAGACCCAATAAAAAGAAGTAAAAAGTTGGTGATTTATAGAATAACGGAATCTTTAAAGGTGCACGTTTAAGCAGGTGTCTCTCACGATTGAGACGGTAGTAATGTCACGAAGTTACACGATTCACGAGCTTGTAAAGAATATTTTTTTCATGAATACAGCTCAGCCTGAATCTTGAATATCAGTAAATGAAACATTTGTGCCAATAGGATCATCACGATGCCGTTAATCCGAGTGCCCGTTTCGCACGATCATAAAATTATCACGATAATCGGTATTTGTCACTTTTTCACAACACGACACGTAGTCCAAAGGTTTTTTAGGTTTCAAATCCGTATTTAGCCGTACTGACTTTGAAAAATTTAAAGAATTTTAGGTTCCCGTTATTGTCAAAGTTTTTTTGAGCTTTCATTTTTGATTCACGGTTAATCACCCACATTTCACTGGTTCTTTCGCATGTAGATTCAAGGCTATTACTCATAGACGGAAATACCCAATACCACTTTCCACAATCAGGGAATCAAACCAATTACCTCTGAGCTTAGTGACTTGCCTCTACTACACCAACGAGGCAGTACAATTTTCTCTAATTTCATAAATCTTTCAACGGTACTGGGTTATAGGTTAACGTCATTTTAAGCAGCATTAACCTAAGATTAAATACTTAACCGGCATCTATAAAGGTTAGCAGCGTTATCTCGCCGCACAAAGGCATGTAAAGTGCCCGCGACCCGCCAAGAATTGAGACGTTAAATTTCAATGCGCCTGGGCATTTGCATCGTAATGCCCACTATGGCCGGGCAAACGTGCCCGTGCATTTGACGCGCTGGATATCGGCGCTATCTTCGAGAAGTGCGAAACATTGTATGTTGGAGTTTGAGCGTCTTACTTGATTTTGATACTCACGATCGATAACAGTAAATTGTTGATCGTTTAGTCGAGCAGTTACTATAAATAAGGTTTTTAGCCACAACTACATACTGAAGCGCCTGTTACACCACTCGATATTCAGACAATCTTGGTCTATGTAGCGTCACACAAGAAAGAGAGCAACTTACGTCAATGTCGTGTAAAGGAATGAAACAGAACGATGAGATAAATAGAAATACATAGACTAAGACTGTCTGAATATCGAGTAGTGTAATAGGCCCTTGAAAACAAAATGATACTGGCCCTACCGCTATTTGAGGAACATTGTAGTAATTGTACTGTTTTAAAATACGAAGGTATCGGCAGACGAAGAGGTTTCGCCATCAATATTTCGCTAGTTATCTTAGTGTTGTAAATGTATGTCACAGCCATAATTATGATATAACACGCTGTATTACAAGAAGGCGCGTCAGATTAAAAAACGTCACTGTAATGTAATGCAGCTACCTCACGTTCAGCCAGATTTAAATTCGGCTGAAATTAAGCATGCCGCATTGTATATGCACTTCCTTTTCGTCAAAGTGGCTTAGAAAATAATGTGGAGTGTAATAGTGTTTACGATATGACTGCGACATCTAAAATTTCATAACTCCACTGTCATCTCCCTTAGTTTCGTTTTCCTTCACTCTGTAGAACACTTTCTTCCAAAGTCGAAAGAAAAAATGTCTTTCTCCAAATTTCTTCTTTCGCTTTTATCAATCTTTTGCATATTTTCATAATACAAAGTACTCACGTAACAAAGTACGTATACTTTCGTACATATAAAGGATAGACCCTAATCTTATTGCAATATAGCCTTGTATTTAGATTCATAAGTGGTTGAAGTATTAGGTATTTATTTTATCTCTGGACTCTGGGGTCTTGGACCTTGGGAAGGTGAACGAAATGCCGAAGCTGACTCGCAGAGGCCTCTTAGATACTTTTCATAGAACGTGGTAACAACCGACTATAATCTTGGTACGCGCTATGCAAGTGCACCCAAGAACAACCTCCAAATTATTACAAATTACTACTAATTATATGCTTTATAATAATAATAATAATTCTGAGGTTGTCCCTGTATCCTGTCTTAACTAAGAATGTGTCCATTATTACTCTTCTTATTGTCTCTAATCGTATTAAGGCGATTAAATATCCCTGTACGCGCTATGCAAGTGTACCCAAGGACAACCTCCGAATTATTACAAATTACTACTAATTATAAACTTTATAATAATAATAATTCGGGGGTTGTCCCTGTATCCTGTCTTAACTAAGAATGTGTCCAATAGTATTATTCTTCTTATTGTCTCTATTAAGGCGAATACAATTCGTTTTTATGTTTATTAGTTAGCACTTGTACTTCATTACATTATTAAATATCACTAAACACTAACTCGAACAGTTTTGTTCTTTTTAGTCGTCTCAGTATATTTACATGACTGAGAAGCTGGATTACCATTGTTGTTCATAAATATAGTAACATTTCCCGAACCACATTCTTTTTTTTTAGGAGGATGGAGTCATCATGAAATAACTTAGATTTCTTAGTAGCAGCCCAGTGTTTGGATTTCGAGCTCGTCCTCTGTTACATGGGACTTACACATAACTTTAACTTGGTTGAAAAGAGTGTCCATGGAGTTTCTTGCACATTCTTCTCCGTAGAGATCTGCGCTTTGAAATGTGCAATGAGCATAATTTTTCTGAATGTCTGACTTCTTGACAATTCAAAAGTGCCTGTACACACTTTATTGTTAGTAAATGGTTTATTTTAAATAAATGCTTTGAATCTTTTATAATGTGGGTGTCCTATAACTACACACTTTATTGTTAGTTATTATTTTTTATGTAAATACGTCGTTAAAATTGCTCCCATAGTGGGAGGCAGTTCAAAAAAAGAAATGATTACCAAATCAAGGTATACTGGTATACTGATAGTGTTGCAGCTACATTGTGCATCTATCATCTCCATCCATTTATTTTGGTTTGTAAGATCTTCAAAAGACTACTCCCGTTCTGGGTGAAGCAAGAGAGAGTGTCAATTTTTTACTGAGTTAAACTCACCCGTATTCCTTCAGGTGCCCTTTTCCAGAGCCAAGGTAACTCTCTCGATCTATGCCACAGTCCAGGCAGACATTGGCCCTGTCAATTCGAGCCACATTCCTAACTTTTCATTAGTCTTGGCTCATATCAATTATAATACAATTTCTAATATGATAGTGAATATGCATGACTCGCATTTAGTATCTCTAAAGACGATTAACTATTTTAAGTGCGCACACGAAAATGATGGTGGACCTCGCAGACTCGTATTTATTGTCAAAAGGTAACTTCAAAGGCAGAATGTGGTACTAAAATATCTCTTAATAGGTGTAGATTTTAATTGTAGTTGTAAAATTAGTTTTATGACAAGTCAATGGGACGCTCATTCTTGGGCAGACCACCGGTAAGTAATATTGGCATCTTAAGTGGCGTCACATGCTTGAGTGTTGGGAGTCACTTGCGGATGACGACGAGTAATGGGTAGCTCCCTGTCCTGCCGTCCAGTATGGATCAAGCCAGAGTCGATAGCGCATTGTGTTATTGTGTTCTTCGCGCGCCTCAAAAAGATGTCAGCAAAAATGGACGGGGCTGCGGGATTCTACGAATGAGTTACCGTGGTCCTGGAACGCAAAGGACGACTGAAGAAACACAGGTGGGGTTTAGTTAGTAAAAGTCTGACAATCGCTCTCACTATACCCAGAGCGGAAAAAAAGCAAAGAAAAAGTGGCGTCACGTAAGATCACACAAGACTTTACAGGTTATGAAAAGGAAATCTAAATATAGACAATTTTTAACTATCTACTAGTTAGAATAGAATAGAATAGAATCGTTTATTTCTGAGTACATGGTATATAAAGATCTTAATATTAGACAGAATTACATATACTACATGATTAAAAAGAATAAAAAACATGAAAGTAAGGAAGTAAAACATGAAGTATAAAAACATAATTTGAAAAGAGTGTCCATGGAGTTTCTTGCACATTCTTCTCCATAGAGATCTATGCTTTGGAATGTGCAATTAGCATCATTTTTTTTTTCTGACTGACTGACTTCTTGACATTTCAAAAGTGCCTGTAAATGGTTTATTTGAAATAAAAGCTTTTGAATCTTGAATCTACCTTTGCCGGTGTAGAAATATTAAATAAGTATCTAATTTGCAAATTCACATAATTATACTTCATGCAATATTAAGTAAAATTAAAATAATAATAATAATAGTGGCAGTTTTAAATGAATATGAGTAACTTTATGGACCACGTTATTTTTTTGCATACATAATTAAAAATGACTAAGTTATGAATTATACTTTATTGGGTGAAAAGAATCCGATAATATCGGATTTCAGGCTTTCAGCATGTAGCAACAAATTCTTTATTAATACAAATCCTTATTCTTCCTTTCGTTTATATCGATTTTTTGCAACATGTTGCAAAAATTGGGAATACAGATGTCTGTCGCAAAAAGGCTCTGCTCCAAATAAAGCCAACAGATGTATATTTTAAACCAATTGAATAAAAAAAAAAGAAAAACATAACGTAGGTTTGCTGGGGAACGGCCGGGTCAGTTTACGAGCAGGCCATCGGTTTTTATTGCAGAAGGCGCATAATACACCCGCTCTCTCTGGCGGACTCATTCGGATTTATTTAATAAAATTATAACATAACGCCTTCCAGCGCCGAGTATAATTATGAAGATAAATATGAGCGAGATATTAAAAGTGATTCGCTTTATTTATCGTCCGTAAAATTGGGTGAAAAGCTAATTCACACTTAGTGTGATTGTTCTGTGTGAGATTTTGTTGAACTTAACCTAGTTTCTTGTAGGAGTCTAAAATGAAGAATAAATATTAGAAAAAAGGTGGATATTGGACAGTGCTGTCCTGAAAATAAATTTTTCATTAGTTAAGTAAATAGTTCAATCATATCATAGTCTTGAAAGACTTTTTTTTTCGGTGGGAAAATCATCCAATGACATTCCCCGCTCTTGGGCGGAGCGCGATATAATGTCACACTTTTACTGACTAAAAACCCACTCTTGTTCCTTCTTTGCCTTCGTTCCAGGGCCCTGGGGTTTTCTTTCGCATCACCCATGGCCCCAGTGGACATCTCGTAGGCATTCACTAAGGCGTTTAGTAAGCGCGCGACAGCATCGCTACCAACGCGCATTTGCAAGCGCTATAGAAAAGATGCCAACGCGCTACTAACGCGTTACAGCATCACGATTGTATCGATGCGAACGCGCTACAGCATCGCTACAAAAAGTCGCCGTGGGCGAGGGGCCTAAGAAAGGATTTCCCACAATTCACCTCCTAAGAGAATTAAACGCAGGTCCTAGTTTGTGCAGACAAACTTACACTTTACGCGGGCCAAGCCGCGGGCAGAAGCTAGCTAATATAATTTATTATTTCCTTGAAGTCATTATTATTGTTATAATAATTTCTAATATGTATGGATAAAGCTAAACGCAATAGTTTAATTCAAATCATTTATGTACAAAATTTGGTTAGGAATAATAATTTCTAAAACAATGGCTGCCCGTTAAAAATTAATTATATAAAGTAAATCGGCACTGCTTTTTCTATTTACCACTATTTACTTATTATAAGTTGCGATTATTTACTAATGGCGGAAAAATCGATTAACTTTTTTAAGGCAATTTGTTTAAATTGAATGATGAAACATTCTTGAGTGTTGCGCACTCATTTAATGAGATTATAAAGCAGTGCACTTGGATTTTTAAGAATTACAGTCAAGTGGTAATCCACTGTAAATTTTTAATTATGTTCAGCTGATTATTTATCAATGAATACAAATCTTCATTTATCTTTTGTTCCTTTTTTCTCTTCATATATCATTTTATTTGTTGTTTTAACAGACGACGCAAAAAAAACGGGGTGTTATAATTTTTACGAGTTTTGTGTTTTTCGTTAGTATTAAATCACTATGGGCCTTGATGCCTGAAAATAAAAGATTTTTTATGAGTTTTTTTTATTTGAAAGCAGGGTTTTTAGCTTCGATCACTAATAAAGAGTGATCGATGAATTCTAGCGATAGTTCTATGTTTTATTGTTTAAAAGACATCGAAGAACTGGAACAATTTGCCTGCTGCGGTCTTCCCGTCCAACTATAATTTAGGTGTCTTCAAGCCTAGCGTGAATAGGCTTGAAGTGTAGAATATAATAGGTATGCTCTCTTATTTTAGTAAGTAAGTACACTCCTTTATATGTATGCTGAGTTAGCAATATACCTCATATGCGACGATTCGATGTATCATGCATTGCATTCAATAAATAGTACTTAACGCATGTGGTTGTTTCCTTGAGACCACCTTTAGGGACCCCAACATTACATGGCGACCCTGACTTGGGACTCTGCCAAGGGGATTTTTAGTACCTAGTTTAAGTAGAAGGCTACAAATATAATGTGTCGGTCAACCGTGGAAAAGGAAGAGGTTTTCCTCAGTCAAAACGCGGCTGGAGGCAACAATGACGACACGTTGAAGGAAATCGGAGGACACGTGGAACGTCTTAGCATCGTGACCTACATTGTTCTGGCCATCATTGGAGTCATAACAGTAAGTTAATTGTTACAAAAACTTTATTTTTTGAGGCACTGAAATTGCAACAAAAATATCCTAGGAATGATGAACTTAATAACTTGATTTGTAAATTACATCTAAATTATGATAGATGTGTCACTTCGCAAAAATCTAAGCATTACGCAAATATGATAACAACAAGTTGCAACAAATATAAGTCTGTATGGCAAATAGTTAACGCTGAGAGGGGTTTTAATCAGGCTCAAAATTTATGTTTCACTGATTTAATTGTGGACTCTTCGGGTAATAAGTTCCAAACAAGAAAGGGTGCCACAGACGCCATGAATTTGAGATTCATTTCGGCGGCAGATGCGTGTGGGGCTCCGCGCGCGCATATGCCAAGTGTGCAGCGCGCGCTGGTGGCAGCACTGCCTGCCGCGGACCGTTCGCTGCGATTTCAGCCGTTCACAGCGTCGGAAGTACACCACATTATCACGACACGTATACCTCACAAACCAACGAGAGATATTTATGATATATCTATGGAATTGCTGAATAGCGTTGCTGTACAGCTGGCGCCTCCTCTAGCTGCTCTGTACAATCAGTGCATCAAAACTGGGACGTACCCGCGCGCAATGAAAATTAGTAAAATTTCCCCATTGTATAAGGGTAAGGGTAAACGCGAGGAGATTGACAATTATAGACCTGTGTCAGTGATTCCTGCAGTCGCAAAAATCTTTGAAAATGGCATAAGCAAACGTCTCACGGATTACCTCTCTGAGACTGGGGCACTCTCTGAGAGGCAGTATGCGTATCGAGCTGGACGGTCAACTACCTCACTCGCTCGTGAGGTGGTTCGACGCGTGATGGAAGCCTGTGAAAAACGTCAAAAGGTTGCGGTCTTGTGCTGTGATCTATCTAAAGCTTTCGACGTTGCAGATCATGGCGTGCTAGCCGTCAAACTAAGCCATTATGGAATAACTGGTGCTGCGCATGCCACTCTGACAAGTCTGTTAAGCCAAAGATGCCAAATTGTGGCTGCGGACGGTGGTAGGAAAAAGTCAGATCCACTCACGACTAACGTCGGTGTGGCGCAAGGATCATCGGTATCAAATATTCTATTTACACTCTTGCTAAATGATCTCCCTAATTGTGTAAGCTTAGGTGAGGTGTTCATGTACGCCGATGACGTTGCGGTGGTTGTCAGTGCACCAGATCTGGACGTTTTGGAGCGGCGATTGAACGCTGTAGCGGCGGAGGTTGACACGTGGTTTAAGTTAAATGGTCTAGTTTTAAATCTTAAAAAAACCCACTATGTAAACTTTTCCTTATCAGGACGACAAGCAAGGTGTTTGAACGTATTCATAGATCAAGTAAAAATAGATCAGGTGGAGTCGACTAGATTTCTCGGTTTCCAGGTTGACAGTGGCTTGAAATGGAATGACCACATTGATAGTATGTGTTCAAAACTTGGTAGCGCCTGTTACGCACTCAGTAGGTTGTCACGGGTTGTCGCACCAGAAATAGTGCGGACTTGCTACTTTGCTACTGTCCACTCAATTCTGCAGTATGGAGCAGAGCTATGGGGTCATGCTGCTGATAGGTTACGTGTCTTTAGGATGCAAAAAAGAGCAGTCCGAGCAATTGCCCACATATCCCAAGAAAAATCCGCACGACCTTTCTTTGCATCACTTGGAATACTAACCTTGCCAGGGATTGTAATATTTCAAGCTGCTATGTTCACGTGGGATAACATGCATTTATACAAAAAGTTAGGAGACAGACATAATTACTACACTCGACAAGCCAATAAGCTAGCTGGAGTACCACATCGACTATCAAAGTCTGATAAGCTTACGCACATTATAGGTCCCAAAATATTCAACAAACTACCGTCGTCGGTTACCTTTGCTACGACGAGATGTAGCTTTAAGGTCAAACTTAAATGCTGGCTCACTCAGAAAGCGTTTTATTCCATAGAGGAAATGCTAGATACTAAAATATCATATAATACATTAGCTAATGACAATGACTAATCAATGTTAATCTATTAAGTTCAATGACATTCAATTTATTTATTTTTTTAAAATCAATTTATTATTATTTTATATTTTACTATGATCTAATTATTTTTAATGAAATGATGAATCAATGGTTTTAATTTTATGTTATTAATTGTTTTATTTATATGATGAATTAATTGTATCAATAATTTACGCAACAAAGTACTTCATTTAACTAAAATATATTGTGACTTGTAAATGTAATCTTTACCAATAAATGTGTTTATCTGTTTATCTGTTTATCTGTTTATAAACTAAAAACAAACAAAACAGAAAAAAAACAAAAAAAAAAAACTAAACAAACAAAAAAACAAAAACAAACACAAAAAAAACAAACTACGCAAACAAACAACTACACTACAACCAACCGGCGGCGGCGGTTTTTTTCTACTACTTAATAAACTAGTGCGCCTCACCATCAATGATTGCACCACTGCTTGCCATCAGGTGGGATCGCAGTCAAGCACTGGTTTATATCAATTTAAAAAAAAGACTTATTGCGGCGCTGGAACGCAAAGGGCGTCTGAAGAAACACAGGTCGGTTTTAGTCAGTAAAAGTCTGACACTCCCTCACGCTGAACCCAGAGTGGGAGAAGTCATTTGATGACTTCACACAGAAAAAAAAACTATTCCAATTATAGAGAAGCCTACACCGCTGAAGTTCACAAATAAAAATATAAAGTAAGTAAGTGTGTTTGTATTTATGTATGTGGATAAATTCATGTATTTATATTTTATTTATATTATTTGTAATTTTAAAATTGTACACTGGATCCTACCCTCTATTGTGATCTCTCATTATCCCTCAATGGTTTGCTGGAAGATAACTGAACTTTAAGTTAAGCTCGCCTATGTGAACTCTGTTATCCATTTGTTATTAGACGTGATGTAGCTCTGTTATAAGATGTTATGTATTTATTATACAATAAAGAATTACAGAAGAATATTTATTTTATTAGTAAGGCACACCAACAATTTGTTTTCTTTTTTTTTACATTAAACTTTCAGAAGATGGACCCGTGCAAATAAACCAATTACAAGAGTGCACATTATTCAAAAAAAACCATAACTATGTACTTACATAAATATTACATTACATGAATATCAAAATTCATCAACAAAGTCCAGACCAAAATTACCACAGAAAATTAAAAGATTACAGCAAAACCACACTTTTAATTAACCCACAGTTTCTAACATCTAATCGAAACACATTGATTAGTCGGTCGGGTCATAATGACCCGGTGGGTAGTTCCCTCTGCTAATGAGCCACGTATATCCACCCCTTACTCCCCCTCTCACCCCCCAAGGGGTGTGTCATTAATACGGAGTTGGGAGGGACGTCCGATTTGTTTTTATTTTTGTTTCTATAAGAGTTATGTAGGGCAATTTATAGATATTGATTGCCTATGTTTAATTTATGTATTTAATATACTTTTAATGGTTCTTCTTTGAGAGCAGTGGTGGCCGAGTGGTATCGGCCCCGACTTACGAGTTGCACGTCGCGAGTTCAAACCCAGCCAGGCACATTACTTTGTGTAATTTATTTCATCACCCCTGTTCTCAAAACGGTGAAGGAAAACTTCGTGAGGAAACCGGCATGTCCTAGAACCAAAAATTCGAAGACATGTGACATCTACCAACCCGCGCTGGGCCCGCGTGGTGGATTACGGCCCATTCCCTCTATTAGAGAGGAGGCCTGAGTCCCAGCAGTGGGAACATATTATAAAGCTGAATATGCTATAGGTATGCTATAATGGTTCTTGGGATTTGAAAAGGATTGATTGCTGTGGTAAACGAATTGTCATTAATATAAAACTAGCTAGCTAGCGGCTTCGCCCCCGTGATAGTAGAAAACTGTCTCAAGGGTCCTATGTGCTATTCTAGGGCACGGTCTACCCGTGTGCCAAATTTTATCTTAATCCATTCAGCCGTATGGGGCGCCGGTATGGGCGCCGTCGCTGCGAAAGCGACCGATGGCCAAGTTGAACGCATGCCAAAGGGTCATGGCCATCCGGATGGTGCGGGGATACCGCACGGTTTCCCGCGAAGTGACGAGCCTCGTTGCTGGCCTGCCACCATGGGATTTGGAGGCAACAGTCCTTGCACGCATGCACGATTTGCGCGTGGAGATGCAATTCCGGAGCGAAACACTCCGCTGCCGCGCCAAGTCGCGGCGTTACGGTCAGAGTTCCAGCGAAATCTCAGAGATCTCATGGTGGATGGCGACAGAGACTGTCGCAACCCAGTGCTGGGCACGCCATAATTATGGTGGTAAGTCCCCTCGGAAGGGAAGGTAAGGTCCTCACCGGAAATGGTAAGTTCGGGAGGTTCCTCCACCGGATTCGTGCGGAAAAAACACCCCGGGTGTCACCATTGTGTGGACCGCCCGGAGGACACGGTGGAGCATACGGTAGAGATGGGCCCCGCCTGGGCAGAGCACTACCGTGTCCTCGTGGGGGCGATCGATGGCAGCGATCTCTCGTGCCAGGGCCAGGTACAGGCAATGGTCTGGAGCGAGGAGGAGTGGCAGGCGATCGCCTTCTTCTGCGAAGCAGTAATGCTAGCTAGGAAGGTGGCCGCATCGCGAGGGAACGGCCCTCATGCCCCAGCTGGATGCCAATCCCAATTTCCTGCCACCGTAGGCGCGGGCTTGCGGACGTCGAGCAATGGATAGCTCGCCGTTCAACCGTCCGATAATCGTCCCGACCGAGCCCAAGTCGTCGACGGCGCGAAGTGTTCTACGTGCGCCTCAAGGAGATGTCAGAAAAACCGTAGGGACCGAGCACGGTTGAAGCCTACTGGGGCCATAGGTTATTTGAAAAAGAACCCCCGGGGCCCTGGATCAAAGGCAAAGGAAAAACATAGGAGTGGGTTTTAGTCAGTAAAAGTCTGACACGCCCTCTCGCTTCGCCCAAGAGCGAGCGAAGTAATTGGATAATTGCCCACCTAAAAAAATGTGCTATTCTAGGACATGGTCTATCCGTTTACCAAGTTTCATCAAAATCCGTTGAGCCGTTCGAGCGTGACGAAGTAACAAAACACTCACAAACTTTCGCTTCTTTATGTGTGATAGTTTTTAATGATTTTTTTTTTGGGTTTTGAAAAAGATTGACTGTTGCATTATCGTTCATTTAATAAAACATAGGTTTTATATTATAAAACTAACTTTTTCCAACGTCTTTGCTTCCGTGGTATATTTATGTGTAATCATGCATTTTTTCGGGGTAAAAATTAGTCTATGAAACTCATGAGATAATGTAGCTTTCCATCATTTTTATAATAGTTTTACATTATGTACCTTCTAACACACGATTAATTTACAATTTAAATACTACCCTTTTTCCACCTTATTCTCCTTTCCAACGAGAAAATAGTGCTTGACGATGGTCCCACCTGATGGTAAGCAGCGATATCAATAGTTGATGGTGACTCTCACTTGTTTATTAAGAACCTTTTTTAATTATAATGACTAATATCTGTATTTTTCTACCTTCAAATTGCACAGTCAACCACATTTTCCCTACAGCGATTAACGCTCCGAAAAAAGAAAGAAATACAAAAAAATACATTTATTAAGTGATGTCACAGTGACAATTGCCCCATCGCCCCTACCCGGGGGTGTAAGTAAGGCGTTTGTGGTGTCGATACATTGACTTGTCATCCCTCTGAGGGGCTAAGTTGTCTTCGCCCCCTACGCAGTTTAGGGGACAAAGATTGCTATTGGTGAGGTATTTACTTTTAAGATGTTTGTAAAGTCTATTTACACATTTCTTTACAGGTTTTATTTGAGTAGATTAGGTAGTTTCCTGTGCTTATTTTTGTACATTATTTTATAATAAACAAAAAATAAAACGAATATTATTATTTTCCCGAAAACAGCATCTAAATTGGTTATTAAATGAAGCAGTAATTAGCATTCCAAATATTCGTTTGAGAAAGAGTGGGGGCGTGGTGGGAATACATAGCTATCTCTTTTGAACACAGCACCCCTAGCCAAGTTGATAATCTGCAATCGTTAACGCTAGTGGAAAACTAATTAAATGTATGGGAATGACATCATCGTTAAGTCACGTGGTCAGAACAAACAAATAGAAAATTCGTAGCCAAGTTCACATCGTTCAAAATGATAGAATGAATTGTTATCGTTTCTACAATATTTAACGCTACATCCTTTGTTATACAAACGCTACATTGTAGAAGGAGCGGCCGACTCAGCCCCCCTAGCCAAGTCACAAACGATAAACGTAAACTCTCAGTAGTCTTTAATAGATTTTCAACTTTATGTTATTGGATATAAGTTGAAAATCTATTGAAGATTACATAGTGTTTTCGTTCGTTCCGGTCGCTAACGCTCAGTAGTCTTTAATAGATTTTCAACTTTATGCTCTTAGGTATAAAGTTGAAAATCTATTGGAGATTACTAAGCGTTCACGTTTATCGTTTGCAACTTGGCTAGGGGGGCAGGTGCGTCAACATGGCTACCAACTTATCGTTTTCTACAATTGATGACACCGAGGCGTTACCGATTGGAGAACGGAATTCGACACGAAACTGTTGTAACTTGGCTAGAGGAGCAGTAACCTAATGGCTATGACGTCACATTTCAGTATGTGCATCCTGATTCTGTTATTTGACAGTTTCCCCTTCCACCAGATTTGAAAGGTTTCTAACTTGATTATAATGAACGAATTTAAAAGATTTGTAACACCTCTGTGAAGCTGGGGCGGGGCTTTAGGATAAATATCAGAAAAACCCCTTGTCAAGAATTTCCGTAAGCGTTAGATAGAAAAATCAGTGGCTTATTTACACGTTAGGCTCAAGGGAGGGACCCACACTCTCTCGCGTAAATAAAGAATTGACCTGTGTTAGCGGTGTCATCCCCTTTTTGGGGTGACTGTTGCCTTTTTTCTGGTTTTGAGTTTAAGGCATGTACGTACACACTTGTGTTCATGATTCTTTTTTTTAATCTGCTTTTATTTAGGGGTTTTTATCAGAGTATGTCAGTTTCATCGTACCCTTTTTACATTGGTTATACTAACTAAATCCAGTTGTAATACTTATAATAAGATTAATTTATTATTATATAGGTTAGCCATTAAACATTTAATAAGAATACTAGAGCTATTCGTAAAGAACCGTAATTAAGTGGCACAGCTTTTTAGTCATCTCCGATGATGGTAATATAAGATGGATTGTTTTGCCTATATCTAGCCATTTATGATTCTTTTTATAATCTACATGTATAAAAGAAAGTCGTGTTAGTTACACTATTTATAACTCAAGAACGGCTGAACCGATTTGGCTGAAAATTGGTCGGAAGGTAGCTTAGAACCAGGAGACGGACATAGGACATAATACTTTTTATCCCGTTCCCGGTGGAGTAGGATAGAGTAGGGTAGAGTGGGTTAGAGTGGGTTAGAGTGGGGTAGAGTGGGGTAGAGTGGGGTAGAATGGGGTAGAGTAGGTTAGGGTAGGGTAGGGTAGGGTAGAGTAGGATAGAGTTGGGTAGAGTAGGATATAGTAGTCAGTTGACGGGAGCGAAGCCGCGGGCAAAAGCTAGTTAGCTATATAAGTTCATGGTACAAGCATGAAGAGCTCGTGGTTAAAATAATATCAGCCTCACGGACGATCTCCAAGGTAAAGCAATGCTTGCCGAGGTCAGCAAGTGGATGGGTGACCATCTAATATACCGATATTCCTCCGTACCTCATAAAGCACGTTAAGCCGTTTGGTCACAGCTGTCATCTGAAGATCTTTGACATTTGTTACAAATAGTTAGAAGCCAGAAAATCTGACACCAGCCATGCCAAGGGGTATCGTGGTACTTATCCCATTGCTGGATTGTGGCTATCAGGTAGACAAGTCACTCCATGTAAAATATTCGAGTAAATCACGGAATTACCAAATGCTAACAGAGTTTTCAGGCGTTATTTCTCTTTTTTCGCGTTGCCTTTTCGTCAAACATCGCGTTGGATTGCGTTAGATGAAGTAACAAGCTTCTAAACCATGCTCGATGTTGACGATAGGCGAATGAAAAAGGACCCTCCTAAGATTTTTACTGTACGTTTACTGTAGGTACTTAATATAATTTATATTTTATTTTTATACATAATTGATCACTATTTTCTTTATAACATTTTTATTTTTAATCAATACGAGTCAACACTATTAATAATATTTATTGCCATATTTTTTATAGTGTAAAATATTACGGGGTAGTAAATTTTAATGAGTAATAATAACATTTTATATTAAATAGTAAAGTACGTAAGTTTTGTAAAACAACAATGACACGTTTGCATCATTAAATTACGTATTTAATTTTAAACAATATCTTTATGACAGGAAGTCATTGATTTAATATAAAATATTCAATAGTTTAAACATGTTTCTAGTCAACTGCACGACGGGGTCGCGGCAGACCAAGAAGGAGATGGCGGGACTACAATGTGTTCCAAATAAGAATAGGATCGATTGCCATGTTGTGAAGTCACGTCATACTGTCAAATCGAAGAATTAATAGGGTGAGCAAAACATGAAATTGAGCAAAATGAGATGAGCAAAATTGAAAAACTGGATTCTCCAGTTCTTCAATTTTGCTCATCTCTGAGTTCTTCAATTTTGACCAATTTCTTGCGATTTGACAGTATGACGTGACGTCACAACATGGCAATCGATCCTATTCTTATTTGGAACGCATTTTACTTAGATGTCTTCCTTAGGAATTGACAAGAAGGGGCTCAAAGCTGGGAATAATGGAAGGAATGGAGGGAGGCCTTTGCTCAGCAGTGGGATAGTATAGGTGAGATATAATATGGGGGCGATCGGCGGCAACGATCTCTCGCGCCGGGCCTTGGTACAGGCCATGGTCCGAAGCGAGGAAGAGTGGCAGGCGGTCGCCTCCTTCTGCGAAGCAGTAATGTCAGCAAAGGAGGAGGTCGCACGTGCACGCGGGAAACCGCGGCCCTCACGCCCCAGCCGCAGGGACCCCGATCCCGATTTCCGGCCACCGTAGGCGCGGGCTTGCGGATGGCGAGCAATGGGTAGCTCGCCGTCCGATCGTCCGGTAACCGTCCGGACCGAGCCCAAGCCGTCGACGGCGCGTACTGTTCCACGCGCGCCTCAAGGAGATGTCAGCAAACCGTGGGGGCCCAGCAGGGTCGAAGCCTATTGGGGCCAAGGGTCTGCTTCTGAAAGGAAGACTCGGTCCTGGTATGAAAAGCAACGAAGGAACAGGACTGGGTTTTTAGTCATTAAAATTCAGATACACCCTCGCGCTCCGCCCAAGAGCGGGGGATGTCATTGGATGATTTTCCCAACGAAAAAAAATAATAATAATATAATAAACATGTTTTTAACGACATTGCAGTACCACATAACGAATTGTTAACAAAAAAACAAGTACCTACCTATCTAATTAAGTTTAAGTCATGATGAGAAAATTCTCGGAAAAGTTTAGAATGCTAAAAACTGTGAATGCTAAAGTCAGTTTTTTGGCGTATTTTTTTCAAGTGGAGTTCATTCTTATTCGCAAATTAATTCCTTGTGGATATTGTGACGTAAAAATTGTGTAGTTTTTGTATCTCAAGCGTCTACACAGTAATTAGGTGGAATCTTTGAAACAGAAATTAACTACTTTAGCGAATCTTGCCGAGAAGACTGCAACAGTTGCTGCCAAATACTGCAAAAGCACTAGAATGTTTTACATCCGTATTTCAATGGAAAACGAAGTGACTGTATAGTATATCAAAAACTAAATACTTTCTAAATTTAACACTAGATAAATGGCAAGCGGTGCGAACCTAAAAAAAAGTGTAGGTAAATGACATTGAACATAAAGAACGCGTTCGTGAGCTGTCAGAAGGCTGTCAGTGTCAATATTCAATAGCAATTATGATGACACTGACAACTCTCTAATTTGATTTAGGTGACCGAAAGGTGACAGGTGACAATCTGAGAATACGAAAATATCATAAGTTTTTTTCGAACATTTTCTTTTTTAATAGATAAATAACACTGTCACCGAAATGTAATTTTTGATCAGTTTGTAACCTTTTTAGGGTTCCGTACCTCAAAGGGAAAAACGGAACCCTTATAATGACTTTGTTGTCCGTCTGTCTGCGGTCCCTTGAAGCTGTGAAAAAATTAAACGAAAAAAAAGATACGGCCGTTTATGTCGCAATATACTTATATTTCGACACTCTCAAGGGAATCAAAATTGATAGGGTACTTCCCGTTGCCCTAGAATCCTGAAATTTGGCATGAAGCAAGGCCTCATAGCACAAGTATAGGAAAAAATCTGAAAACTGTAAATTTGTAGTTACGTCACAAAAAAAAACTAATTTTGCGATTCGGAAAACTCTTCTTATGCAGGCTCACGCTTGACTAACTATCTCACCTGATGGAATGTGGTCGACGATGGAGCCCGCTTACCTAGAAGTAACCTATTCACTCTTGACTTAAAGATTCCTAGGATGTAGCCATTAGGAAACACAGACTCCGGCAGGGAATCACCACCGCACCTTGCACCTGGTCAGTTATTTTAAGCTATTTTCTATCAGCGGCTTCGCTTGCGTGAGTATAGAAAATTATGCCAACGGAACACTCCCGGGATAAAAATTCCTATGTGCTATTCCAGGAAGTGATCTACCCATTCATCAAAATCCATTCTGCCGTTTAGGCGTGAAGGAGTAACAAACATACACACACATCTTTATATGTATATATAATTCTTCTGTACGTGTGTTTGTCACCTAACTCCTTCTAAATGATTTGACCGATTTGGATGTAATTCTGTGTGTATATTTGAATGGGTCTCTGGAGAGTCTGAAAATACAATTGAACCCGGTAGGTGGCGCTGCTTTTGAATTGTCAAAATGTCCGTCATTCAAAAAAAAAGAGGTTTTTGGCGGGATTTCTTCGAGTGAAGTTCAGTGGCTGTTTTAATTGTTCGCGAATTGATTCCTAGTGGATATTGTGATGTGAAATTGGTGTAGTTTTGTATCTCAAGTGTCTGTGCAACTGGAATAATATGTGGAATCATTGAAATAGGCGCGGTCTCGGTAAAATGGAGCTGAGAATTTTATTGTAGTTTTAGCTACCTCAGCGAAGTTTGCTGAGAAGGCTGAATCGATATATTTACTGCCAAATACTTCAAAAAACATTAGAATGTGTTACACCTGCATTCTAATGTAAAACAAAAAGAAACAAAAACTGATGACTAGGCAGCATGGTCTCTGACCCTAGCCTGTTCCACAAGGAACGAAAGAAAAAAAAAAATCAAAAACAAAAGTGAAGCTAAATTGCACGTTCCAAGCGGAGATCTCTATGGAGAAGAACGTGCAAGAAACTCCATGGACACTCTTTTAAATCATATTATGAGTTACTTAAATCTTGCATATTTCTTGTCGCTTTTAATATGTGAACACAATGTAGACAAATAATATCTAATAATTAAAAAAAAAACGGGTCCACTAGTATAGGTGAAACGCGGGAGTTTTTATTACATATGTGATACAAACTCTCGCCTTTATAACATTAGTGTGTTAAGGCCCATTTCAGTTTAATCAGTGAATAGATCTTAGAGAACTGAAAATTACAAGAATTTAATTGTTCTGTACGTTTGTGTGACTGAAAACCAATTCTTTCAGATAGTAAAAGTAAAAGGTTGATAAAATTATTCTTAGTCTTTACATCTCCTATTTAGTTGCTATTCCATTTTGTATTTAGTTTACGAGGAAACCCTGAAAGGTTCTGCAGAAAACTGTAAAGACTTGTGTTCAAAGAAAATAGTTTGTTTCCAAACAAAGTAATCCTGATACAAGCAGATTTGTAAACAACCTGGTAAACAATTCCTTGAACACACACTGTATTTCAGCTGTGTTTCAGTATGTATCGCTGTCTCTTTCCTTTAAGCGCACAAATTGATATCAAAGTGTATGTGTGACAGAGACAAATATAAATTTCGCAAGTTCGTCCCGAATTACAAGCTAAGCGTTTTCTAATAGGGTTGTCTATCGTTTACCATCCATCTGGATTCTATGGTTAAATAAAATTGAAAATTAAGTCGAAATGTTCTATCGATAAATATCTTTGATTATGTAAAGATAAATCGGTAATATTAATAAGCAGATTATCGTTTGTCACAGCTAATGAAATTCATGCCACGATTTTTCAATCCAAGCGATCAAATACGGATGATATTTATTTTAATGCAGCTGGCAGCACCAAGTACTAATTTTCATCGAAGGGTCGGCACACAAATTAATGAATGAACGTAGATGACAACTCCGTTTTAAACATGTTTAATGTTTAAATTATACGGTTGTCCGTATGTGAAGCACCGCATTTCATTAGGCACAGTAATTACATTAAGGCAATTTAATACGAAGCAAATCTTGTTTGCCAGTGAGAAAATTATTCATGCACGATAATTCACCGCCTCGGGAGCAACCCTGTAGAGGTCTCATGTCTATCTTTTACCGCTAAGCCTACGGCGGTAAAGTCGGCTCTTGTTTGATAGCGCCGAGCGCTGAGAGGGATGGAGCGACGCGCGTCGCAAGGGAGCAACAGGGACACACGACACTCCTTAAATTTTATATTCTATCCGCATTTTGTCGCCTAAGCGTTCCATTTAGTGTTCCATATTTAAACCTCGCGCCATTCTTTTTTCTTCCCAACCGACCAGAGAATGTCAGAAGATTTTCTTTTTTTTTTACTTTTGGGGTGTACCCAGCCAGCGCCGGATGTGTGTAGAATACTGATGTGTGCGTGCGACCGCCGACGCCCTGTTAGGGAATGAAATTGGCATATAAATGTAAATTTTATGCTATGAATTTTAAAATGAAGTCGATACTTCCGCGCTTACGGTGGAGCAAGTGAGCCGTTTTCGTAAGTTTACGTCAGGCAGGGATGAAATTAGATTAGAATATGCTACTTTCGGTAAAGAATGGGCTTTTAACGTCTCTGGCGAAACTCTTACGTTATGTAAGGCCATGATTACATCTGCCGTCTCTCCAAAACCCCCAAAGCTGTATTTAATAGTTGAATAATGTTCCAATGTATTCACATGACTCGTATTCAAAATGATACTAAATTACAGTCTATGGCCGCCATGTATCAGAGTGACATTCATGTTTATTCAATTACTTTTATAAGAAAACACATTGATGATAACACTCAATTAATTTTATATATAAAAGGTACCATTGAAACCTATAAATCGAAGTCAATATTGCGATACTACGATCAGAAACGCAACCCGAGACGTTGAACGAACGAAAGAAAATAGAGAAATCAAAGAAGAGGAAAAAATCCACTTTACAGACGCAAACAAGTCACTTTAACTTTATTGAGCTGTAATCGAATTGTGACGTCCCTAGGAGCGGCGACGCGGCCGAGGTCGGAGCCGCGCGATCTGCAGCCATCCTTATCTGACCCGCCCATTTAAATCTATGCTATTCAATCGTGCCGTCTCGCTCGCGTCCCAGGGGTGCCGCCAAGATTGCAATCTTTTGATTTATACCAACTATTAGGAGTGGTGCGGGATAGTCTGTCTCTCCGAGCGCGATCCGCCGCGATAAGTGTCGGATACAATCCACGTTAGTACTGATTATAGAAATGGATTTACTTATACATTGTTTGGAGAAAATATTGTGCCGGCGTACTTTGTTATACAATAAAACTTGATGAGCTTTATCTGCTGTATTATTATTTTTTGAGAATATTTGGGTTTGACATATTAAAAATGTGTTACAGCGTAATAATCTCGGGGTCACATTTATCAAGTTACAAATAGTACATTTTGATACAAGTGCAGAAAGTTTGTCATTGCGACCGAGGCGGAATTCTCACGAGCCGTAGGCGAGTGTGTTATGGAGCCGAGGGCTGCAGTGACAAATTTGCACGTGTATCAAACGACATTTTTCAATACACTTACGAAATGAATAATCGGGGTTTGATCGGCGACTGGTGGGGGTCGACACGCGCCCAGCCTGATACGATAAATGCAATAACATTATGGTGGGGGAGAGCACGAGCACTTTCCTGCACTAGTGCGGAAAACTGTCTATTGCGTGCCTAAAAGCGGTGGGATAAGAGCAGGTTTTCGAGAAGTGTATTGAAAATAATATAGATAAACCAGGACCATAATATTGTAGAAACATTTCTGAAAGACAAAACTAAAGCAGTAGACGGATTACTAAAAAGTAATAAGAAAGGGTATACACATAACTTTGCCGTTCAGAGGTAAAAGCCCAAACAAAATGCCATCAATTCGTGAACGGCCAAGGGTTGGCCACAAAACGGCGTCCATTCAAAACTGTATTATCTCAAGTCGAACATTATTTCGGATCCTAAAGGTTATATAAAAAGCGGCCGACCGCGGCGTCCCCTGCGGCCGCTTAGCCTCGGAAGGTTTGGGGAAAATGAGGGAAATCGTCCCTCATTCATATTGAACGGAAACCTTCAGCTTTTTACCCTTATGTACCATCTACCAAGTACCGTACGTCGTGTTTTCGTGTATTTTCCTCAAAATGGGATCGGTTTCTTCGTAATATTTTGCTTTATTTTGATGATACGATTATTTCTGCGTTAACTTTACCCGTATTTGGAGTGTTTTTGTAACGTGATAAATATTGGGTGTGGAACAAAAATGTGTCAGTTTTTTTTTGGATTGAAAGTATATGCTGCTAGAATAAGAGAAGTTTTAATAGATTTTTTTTCATTTAAGCACCATACCAATCGACTGACGTCGATTGATAGCGTGATTCTTTTTTATTGAAAAAAAAAAAAACAAAAAAAAAACATGTTTATTCTACCCGGATAGACACACAATTAATTACAAAAAACAAAACTAGCTTCCCTAACAGGCCATGGACAGGAGGTCGATTTCCCACCAATGTCTTCTTCCATTCTAGGGTCGAACGACAGGGCATATCAGACATTTACTGACTAAAACCCACATATGTCCTTCAGTTGCCCTTTACGTCCTAGAGTCCATGGTCACTTTTTCAAGCGTTCTCATATGGTAGCTTTGTCTTTGATTTGTTGTAGTAAAAACTGTCGGTCGACGTCGATTGGTGCCGCAAAGGGCAAATGAAGGAACACAAGCTGGCTTTAGTTAGTAAATTCTGACACTCCCTCTAGCCCCACCCGGAACGGGAGAAGTTATTTGATGATTTCTCACCTTCAAAAAAATACGTCAATTGTCTCTAACTTTTATCGATTGCTGTACCTACTTACCTAAAGGAAGGCATAAAATTTTTAACTGAGTCACATTAGCAGGAAAACATCTCAATCCCTCAGCATCCGGCCATCACAGATCTGTCAAACCAGTAGCTACCTCACTAAACCAGATTCGGTGCGTAATAAAATTAGTCTGTGTCGCCATGGTAACAAATGTCCCATCGTAAAGCCACCCGCGTTGGATTGAGACGTTAGGTGTGAAACCGTTGCCTTTCGTCGCGAACTAAATATAGTCTGACAAATAGCCTGTAAGCGACAACTACAAAGGATCCAGGGCTGTTTTAACACCGTTACTAATCGCTCATCGTCAAATGTGTCGTACAATTTTGTGTAGTTCTGATTATGTTTCCTGCCTGGAGTATTTAAAAACTCCTTTATGTATACCCAAAATACTTAACTAACTATAATGGCAGTAAAACCAAAAAAAATAGTAAAAAAAAAAATTAAAACAACACTCCTTAATTCTGTTTAAGAAAAAAAAATGTGGCAAGTCATCCAATGGCTTCTGGCGCTCTGGGGTAGAGCAAGAGGGCGTGTTAGACTTTTGCTGACTAAAACCCACCTGTGTCTTTCATTTGTCCTTTGCGCTCTACGGTTATGGTATCTCTTTCGAAAATTCCCGTGTGGTTATGTTAAGGAAGTATTTTCGTCTTCATATGATATGTTTTTGGGATGACAGCAACTCATATCATCAAATAACTTTTCCCGCCCTAGCGTGGGCGAGAGACTTTTTTACTGACTAAGGCTTATCCGTGTTCTTTTTTTGAGGTGGGATATCATAAAATTACGTCTCTCGCTCCAGGGTGGAGTGGGAGTTCGTGCCGGATTTTTACTGGCTAAATCTCACCTGTGCCTTTACTAACTTACGAGTTAATAGGTCGTGGGTTCAAACGCAGCCAGGCGCAATACTTTGTATAATTTATTTCATCACCCCTGTCCTCAAAACGGTTAAGGAAAACATCGTGAGGAAACCGACATGTCCTAGAACTAAAAATTCGAAGATATGTGGCATCCACCAACCCACACTGGGCCGGTGTGGTGGTTACGACCTATTCCCTCTCTTAGAGAGAATGCCTGAGTCTCAGCAGCAGGAAAATTTAAAGTGCTGATCATGCTTATGCTACATGGAGCTTACAACCCAGGAATCCAAATTCTATCTAAATACTACTTATTTTTGCCAGCATGCAAGCATCCTTCTAGGCCAAGACACTTCACTTCTTCCATCTTCCGCTACTTCCTTCTTTAGCCCGTTTAGAAGGAACCTACCCAGTTTGTCCTACCTAATTCAGATTTATAAAAATATTTAAGGTACTTACAGCAACCCTGCTCTCCTTAAGGTCCAGCCTCATAGCGAGAGCCTCTCTCATGAACACATCAGGGTAGTGAGAAGCCAGAAACGCCCGTTCCAGTTCTTCTAGCTGCCATGAGTTGAAGTTCGTCCGCGACCGTCTCCGTTTGCCACTGTCACCGTCATCGTCGCAAACACCACCTGAACAAGAAGGGAAATGGTTATTCTCAAACTCAAAGCAATTTTTCCAAACTGGATGCTGCTAGAGGCTACACAAAATTGTCCCAAGGAAACAACCTCTCTATGATGATGATAACGATGTTCCTTCTGCTGTCTTTCACGTTCTAGGGCTGCAGTAACTCTTTCGAACAGCACCGAAGTAAAAATGCGGCACCCTGTAGTGCTAAGCTCAAAATTTGCCTTTCTATAATAACTATAATTGATGGTATGTTTCCATACGACCGCAAAAGTCGTAAACCGAAGACTCAAAGTCCCCTCAGAGGTACTCTTCGTAGAAAATAAAGTGATTAAGATCGATAAAGATCTCGCCGTCAGATCTAGTCATCAATCTAACTAGCACAATGCCTGTCCTGACTTTATGTAAGTTCTTAGATATATGAGACACATGAAATTCTCGGAAAACAAAAACTGTCTTTATTCATAAGGTTATTACAAGACGCAAGTCCCATTGAGTCCGCAGATAAAGACATAAACGTATCAATTACTTTTCATCAGACATGAACCTGTCCCATCTTAACAGCAACCATAAATACGGCCGAAGAAGGAAACGCTTATAAGAATCCAATTGAATTTGAACGTCTGTCTCAACGGTTACTGCCAAGCAATTAAACAGAAGTGCTATCATCTGAAACTCATATGACAGAGGAAAGGGCTCAGTCCCATCATCGTTAAAGCATAACGAGCAAACTTGAAACATTTCCAATCATCAGAGAAGCAGGATTGAAATGAACAAGACATAATCGTAAAAGCCTTCGTAGTTGGAACAAAGTCCATTGAGCCAATTCCTCCGCAGTTAAACAAAAGCCGCGACCGGGGGCTCATAAAAAAGAGATAATCTCCTACAAAGCGTCAGAGCAAGTTTTTGAAAATAGAATATAATTTCTAATTTTCTCCCGGTGATTTTAATTAAAAATGGTCCCGGGAGAGCAGGATGGCTACACGCCCGCCGCCTCGGGTTGGAAAGGGACAGCTATAAATTACTCGCTCGGTCCTCCGAGGGGCTAAATAAATTAGAAGTGATTAAGAGGAACGCGCTTCTGTTGTGCGTTGAATGTATCGTTGTTTTGTTACTTTGATAAAATGGTAAAAGAGGTTTTTATGTTACTTGATTAATTGATATGATCAAAATTAAAAACATCCAACAATAAAAACGAAAGAAGTTATGGCAATAAATTCTATCAAATGTATTTCAGAAGTGTTGTAATTGCAGTCTTTATAATTTTATTTGCAACACACCTCGACAAGAACAGAATGTTTTCAATTAATCCAGAAATCACTTGCCGTTAGACTAATTTAGTTGTTTTTACTTGTCAGACTGCCGATACGTTACGTTGTCGCCTTAAGAGAAAAGGCTAAATTACGCGTGTTGGAGCGAGACAAAAGCATGTTCGTAATGAGAGGAGTGAGGGAGACGGTGTCGGTTATTGTATTAAAACAAACGATCGCCTTGGGCCCGCAGACAACAGTTTTGGCGCGCTTTAATTTAGTCTGCTCAATGTTTTAATGTCACAAGGGAGGGGCTCGGGGGGACTTACTAAGTATCTATTTGAGGGCTGTATAACGCGGTTTATAAATTCGTTCAGTTAATAATTCTGCTACATTCTGTTGTTTCATTACGACGGCGAACGAATGATTTATTTGAGTTTTCATTGTTAGCGTGTCATGCACAGAATTTTAGTGGAATGCTATCTTAGCATTGGGTAAAAATACGCTAAGTGACTGTGCAAAATGAATTCGATTTCTAAAAAAAAAAAAAAAAAAATACTAATAGAAAATCTCTGAAATATACAAGTAATTCTAATAACCTCAAAAGACCACGATTCAAGCCAAAAGCAAAATTACGACGACCATAAACAAAACTAGAGCTCTTCTCAAAGACAATATTTTTATTTTATTCATAGAGAGACTATCGCCGCACGACATCGGAGACCAAATTAAATGTTTCTATTCAATAAATGCGATTTTATTTGTGATGCCTTTTATATTTCTATTACGGAAACAGTAAAGGGGAATTGATACTCTATGGAGGCAGACCTCCTTGTATTACAGATAATTTATGACTTATATTTGCAGAGATTTTTATCTTTATCTATGGGTCGCCTGATTGCTTCCATCGAGCTTTTGCGTTGATTGTAGTAATATTTGGGGACAGTATTTTATTGGATATTGTTGATTCAGGCTTTTCGTGGGTAGGGCATTTTGCTTGTATAGGAAAAGGTTAAATGAGTTAGGATTTATCTTCTAGATTATTTTGTAAGGCATAAATTCACAAAATACATAAACAAAAAAAATAAAAAAGGTATAAATTCACATATAATAATTACATGAACAGGAACACCTGCTGTATTTTATACATTTTCGAAGACTATAATATATAACCATCTAATGTGAAACAAATCAATCCAATGTTAACATTCTATGAATGTTCATTCCATCTAGAAGCGTAAATTAAATTTTATAGCCGCAACCATAGACAAAGTTATCGTTAAGAATTAATAAAAGTCGTTAAGTAAAACGAATAAAATCATAAAATAACCAGTAAGTCGTTGGATGCAGAGGCAGGCGCGTAATAAAGATTGCGCGCGCAATCAAAATATTGGATGCATTGCTTTATAATTTTTTTATTCCAAGAATCAATCGTCGATCGAGGGGCGGACTCGAGTGTTATGCTTGTAAATTTCGCTGGTAATAAGGTTCCGTTGCAACAACATAATCAGTGCACACAGTTATCACACAAGCCGATAATTTCTTCCTACACTTCACACTAGCCAACGAATCATTTTCGAGAAACAAATTAAAATAGTCGCGGACTCGCGGCCATTTTCTCGTTTTTCGTGAAAGTGTTATTCAAAATTGCGGACATTGGAACTTGGTAATTGGTTAATCGCGTTCAAATAGCTGGTTCAGGCCGAAGTAGCGCCGAATATGGCCGAAGTTATTGCATTGTGATCGTAAATTGGAGGTTACTCTGATTTAATGTGTAATGATACAGATATAAATGGCATGTCTTGGTGGTTTCGTTTTAAAACAAATATAAGAGCATCGGAGGTAATGGCGGGTTCTGGTCGGTAATGTGTTGTTGTTACTAATTGTTAGTGTGGTAAATTGTCTCGCGGAATTTACCACCTTACGCGGTAATTTACTCTTGCAAACTGGTCTACAGTGCAAATAAAATTGAGTACCTAGCCACTTTGAAAGGTCTCTAAAATAACATCGTTTAAAAAAAATAAAAACCTATGGCTTTTTAACTGATATTTCGTTAACTATGCGGGATCATGTTGAGATGTCTTCATCGCTACATTGCCAGTGGGGCACCCTCTCCTCTCACTGTAATTTGCCTTCGATCCCGAGAAATTAATTTCCGAAATCACCGGCAATAATAAAGTTATAATTTTCAACGAAATAGGCGGTTACACGTCTTGTGGACAGGCTGCAGAGGTGGACTTGAGGATAACTGCCGCGACGAGGTAACAAGGTGGAAGGATGCACCTACTTGTATAAATAATTAAATAACTGTCGACACATAATCTATACTTTTTAATATGTATTATAAATGCGAAAGAAACCATATTTTTTGAGTGAGAGATTATCAAATAACTCCAAGAATATTTGAAATAATTAGAATACAAGAAGAGCGCTTTAAACTTTCCTTATTAAATATTAGTATATAGGGTGACTGGTAATTAGTGTACGATACTTAAACACGTGATTGTGCTCATGATAACCAACAACTATGGGAACAAACCTGAAATCGCGAAAAAAAATCAGCTGTTCAGTACATTTATGTTTGACTAATGTACTGAACAGCTGATATTTTTTTCGCGATTTCGGCTTTGCCCCCATAATAAAAATTGATTGTTATTATGAGCACAATCACGTGTTTAAGTATAGTACACTAATTGCCAGTCACCCTATATAGTATAGTTCATAAAAATCATTGAATATTTATGTTATGAATAAGATTGATACTAGTGGTAGTAAGTATATGGGAGATGATGGGGAGACTTAATGCTACATGACATTCTCAATCAGAAAAACTTTGAATAAAAAAAGATATTTAGATTTTTTACTGGGAAATGATTCTGTATTTAAATTTTTATCAGTAAGAGATAAAAAAAACCTTAAATGGTTACTCTATTGAAGGTAGGAGTGAATGATGAGTGAGGATTGATGATAATGAATTCATGGCAAAAAAAAATCTTGAAATAAATATATCGACATCTAAACATCCCTATCCTTTCTATAAGAATCCAATACACCTAATTACCACCTGAGATATTATAGGTAATAAAAAAGTTTTAATAAATTCAATTCTTAATTTTTATTTATACCCAACTTCTAAATGCTCAGTACATCCCTGTATTATTGGATGAAGACATTGGTTACGAAAAGTGGCTTCATTAGCGAAGCTGGCTGAACACTGGTTCCTCGAACCGACCGGCTCGGAACGACTAATTGAATTTATGCATGTCGCGGGGCTAGCGCGCCGTAAGACTTTTTCAAAACGTCTAGGATATATAAATACCGTAGTAAACCGTAGTTTTTGTGCCTATCTTTTTTTATATGCAAACTGCAGCACAGTTTGTCGGCAGTGATCTCTTGGATAGTCTTCTTGAGTAATCTTACTCAACGGTCAATCCAGTCCAGGGCAATCTAGTCTTACGGCGCGCTAGCCCCGCGACATGCATAAATTCAATTAGTCGTTCCGAGCCGGTCGGTTCGAGGAACCAGTGTTCAGCCAGCTTCGCTAATGAAGCCACTTTTCGTAACCAATGTCTTCATCCATTACTCAAGAATTAAAAATAATTGACAAAAACATTATACTAGAGTGTAATGAAAAGTTTTTTTTTACTACGTTAGGTATTTAAAATACCTACTTAGCGTAATGATATATTATATCAACGCACAGCCGAAACTACTGGGACTAGGAGGGTGAATTTTTGCACAAGGTTTCTTTTTATGACATAAGTGAGAACTAAGAGAGAATTTTTTTTTTAATTCACCCCTTTAAGGCGATGAAACGGGGGCCCAATGTTTGTGTTGGAGAAACCTACTTTCACGAGGGCGAAGCCGCTGGCAGAAGCTAGTTTTAAGATATAAGCAAAGCGAGATTAAACAAAGGATAAAACCTACCTATTAAGTTGAGTAGTTGTGATAGTGTTGGAAACGCAGAGTCTTCAATCGTAAAGTAACTCAATTGTTCTGAAGGATACTGTTAAGTAAGTATAGTATCTACAGTAAAATACTTTACTGTACATATATAATGAATGTTTCAGAAAAATATAGCTAAAGAAATATTTTAGGAATCGTTTGTTAATTTTACGACAATGGAGAAGAAAAATTGAAGAACCAAAAAAAGAATAGAAAAATTAAGAACATAAAGAAAAACTTTTTGTTTAATTTCATTATGTTTGTTTTTTTAAGTTAAAAAAAAAAAACAGTGGTACACGCACGCTTCTTCCTTGCGTTTGAGAGGAACTGACCACTCTAAGTAAATTATCTAATTATGTATTGCAATCTTACGATAACTTAAAATTATGTCAATAAGTTCATCGTGGTTTAAATATTGTTGTAATTCAAACTTTTATTGCCAATTAATAAGCTTTGATAAATTCAAAATACATGCAATAACATGATCATTAAACCAGCCATTAAGATATAAAATAGAAAATATTGGTAATTGCGTCACAATTTTAATATTCCTATATCTACCTCATTCGCGCCGGATCGCGCCGGGCCTTTATACAGGCCATGGTTCGGAGCGAGGAGGAGTGGCAGGCGGTCGCCTCCTTCTGCGAAGAAGTAATGCTAGCAAAGGAGGTGGCCGATCGCGTGAGGAAACGGTCCTCACGCACGCCCTAACCGCCGCCGGGATTCCGATCCCGATTTCCGGCCACCACAGGCGCGGGCTTGTGGACGGCAACCAATGGGTGGCTCACCGTCCGACCGTCCGGTAACCGTCCGGATCGAGCCCAAGTCGTCGACGGCGCGTATTGTTCCACCCGCGCCTCAGGTAGATGTTAGCAAATCGTAAGTGCCCAGCAGGGTCGAAGCCTACTGGGGCCATGGGTAGTGTGAAAACGAAACCCGGGGCCCTGGGGCGAAGCCAACGAAGGAACAGGAGTGGGTTTTTAGTCAGTAAAAGTCTGACACTATCTCCCAAGAGCCCCTAAGAACCCAAGAGCGCGATTTGTCATTAGATGATTTTTCCACCTAAAAAAAAATATCTACCTCATAAATTTTCATTAAACACTAGCTGCTACTAACGGCTTCGTCTGCGTGAAAGTAGAAAACTATCCCAAAGGAATAAAAAGTATCATATTTATGTGTTATTTCAGGACATGGTCTACCGGTGTACTGAATTTTCAGTGCAACCATTCTACCATGAAGAAGTAACACACACAGTTATGACCTCACGGCCTCCTCACCTTCCGCATGACGTATGTTCTCACCGAACATGGTCAGTTCGGGAAGTTCCTACACCGGATTCGTGCGGAAGTAACACCCGGGTGCCACCACTGTGTAGACCGCCCGGGGGACACGGATCAAAAATCTCTTGCGCCGGGCCTTGATACAGGCCATAGTCCGAAGCGATTAGGAGTGGCAGGCGGTCGTCTCCTTCTGCGAAGCAGTAATGCTAGCAAAGGAGGAGGCCGCACGTGCACGCGCGAGGGAGTGACCCTCTCGCCCCAGCCGCTGGGATCCCAATTCCGATTTACGGCCACCGAAGGCGTGGGCTTGCGGACAGCGAGCAATGGGTACCTCACCTCAAGATGTCAGCAAACCGTTTGGGCCCAGTGGGGTCTAAGCCTACTGGAGCCAAGGGTTTGTTTCTGAAAGGAAACCTTGGCCCTGGGACGAAGGCAAAGAAAAAACAGGAGTGGGTTTTTAGTCAGTAAAAGTCTGACACGCCCTCGCGCCCCGCCCAAGAGCGTGGGATATCATTGGATGATTTACCCACCTAAAAAAAACACACAGTCATTGACTTTCGCCTTTATAATCTTAGTGTGATAAATAATATTTTTTTTATTCATTTTTTATTTATAAAATAAAATAAAGATATCTGCAATATAAAAAAATATTGATTTACAAACAGGTTCTCCTCGATAACAATTTTAGCAGAGCTTAAGACTGTTTTAATTCCCATGACATTTATCGAATTATCGATTTACCGTTTTGCCTGCAACACAATTAATGTGCTAGCCTTGCCCTTAGCAGAATGGTCTCGTCTCCGCGTTTTCCTACCACTTATAATTACTAACTACTGGCGTAATGGAGCATTATTAAATACGACTTTTCAAATTATTAGCAATATACATATCATTACAGAACATTAAGGCACTTTAAGAATAAGAACGGCAAGTCAAATGATGTTCTATTGTTACTTACTTCCTTTTGGCATTATGGTCCTAAGTGGAAATCGAAATTCCAGTTTAAAGACATCTGGCTTTTAGTTATGGTAAAGTGGTCGGTTGATGGTTTTATAATAATGTCATTAGTAAAATAAGCTTTTATCGATTATATGCTAAAGAAAAGCTATTCGCAACAATGGTAATTACATGTCTGTAACCGATAGGCCAAGCATTATTATAAAATTATTTTCAATACACTTAGGTACACGCTAAAACCCGCTCTTATCCCACCGCTTTTAGGCACGCAATAGACTCTTTTCCGCATTAGTGCAGAAAAGTATGCGTGCTCTCCCCGCCACAGTTTTATTACATTTATCGTATCAGGCCAGGCGCGCGTCGACCCTCACAGAGAAATTAATAAACCGGTGACTTACCGGTCAAACCCCGTTTATTAATTTCTTCGTAAGTGTATTGAAAAATGTCGTTTGATACACGTGCAAATTTGTCACTGCAGCCCTCGGGTCCATAACACACTCGCCTGCGGCTCGTGAGAATTCCGCCTCTGTTAAAATGACAAACTTTCTGCACTTGTATCAGAATGTACTATTGTAGCACTTAGCTCAACCAAGCAAGCCACTGCCACTTCAATTTTCTCTCACTTCAAGTCCATCAAAGTAACATCACAACAAAAACCGAGTTTCGATTACATCAGTATTACATAAAAATATTTTTACATAAAATTGTGAATAGAAACTATTTTTCACGGCATCCTCGACTTGTAATATTTCTGGGCGCATCTACCTGCCGGATCATATCGCCCGGGGCCACCTCGGCTTTCGAGATTGAAACATGATAAATTGATACTACTATACTTTATACACAGTCGTTCCAACCGCTATTTTATGCCCGTGAAAATAAGGTGTAATAAAATTTTAATATTTTACCGAAACAATATTGATTGCCGCGGACTTGGATGGATGGAGGCACATTTTGTTTGGCGATAAAGATGTGTCTGGTAAGTATTTTCTTGTTGAATTATCGGTTTGACGTAATCTTTTTTAGGGTTCCGTACCTCAAAAGGAAAAACGGAACCCTTATAGGATTACTTTGTTGTTCGTCCGTCTGTCTGTCTAGACGTCTGTCTGTCCCTTTAAGACCCTTTATCTCAGGAACGCGTAGAGGTATCGAGATGAAATTAAAACCATATACTCAGATTTGCGATCCCTTGAAAAAATCAAACATCTGAGTTAACGGAAAAAAAGATACAGCTATATATGGCGCAAAAAAACGTGTATTTCGACACTCTCAAGGGAATCAAAGTCCATAGGGTACTT
Source organism: Mythimna impura (assembly GCA_905147345.3). NCBI lineage: Eukaryota > Metazoa > Arthropoda > Insecta > Lepidoptera > Noctuidae > Mythimna > Mythimna impura. The sequence continues at coordinate 23,487,065 of LR990346.1, read as the reverse complement.
CTCGTTGACCTAGAATCCTGAAATTTGGCATGAAGCAAGGTCTTATAACACAAGTCTAAGAAAAATCTGAAAACTGTAAATTTGTAGTTACGTCACAAAAAAAAAACTTTTCTTGCGAATCGGAAAAATCTTCGTAACTCAATTCGGGAATTGAACTATTTACATAGATAAGTTTGTACGGAACCTTCTGTGCGCCAGTCCGACTCGCAATTGCCCGATTTTTTTTCTTTACAAATTTGCGGCCTTGGCAGGGATTACTGTCATCAGTGGGCTATTAGAGTTTCTTTATTTGGGATAGTGATCCCCTTGACAGCCAGCTACGACTTGATTTGTTGTAGACTTCATCATCGTCATTTTAGCCGAAAGAGCCACTGCTAGATAAAGTGTTGTCAAAACGACCGGTTCTATCCGTCCCGCATCTATCGGATTCCCGAGACCCTCGCCAGGTCATCGGTCCACCTCGTAGAAGGCCTACAAACGCTGCGTCTTCCGGTACGTGGTTGCCACTCCAGAACCTTACGTGTTCATCTGTGTAGACTTGAACTCGAAGTAACACAAGATTATTATTTTTTAAATATTCCTGGATCCATTCAAAATCGTTCACGGTAAATAAGTGGTAATTCACGATGTACCTACAGTAACTCATGTTCCTGGCGGTAATAAAGCATTTTGTCACACATTTACCGCCGTAACTATTACCGATTTACGAAAACCAATTGGCGAACGTTCATAGTTTGCGGTCGACGTGCAAATTGATGGGACATTGTCGCCCGCTATAGGTAATCAAATAAATACTTCACGGATTCAAATGCTACAAGTAATTTGCGGTAATTTAGGTAAAATTTATGTAGCAAGCTGACAATAGTTGTAGCTTAAATAAAACACATGAACGTCCTTTTTTTTCTAAATTAGGTAGTGTTTTATTAAAATAGTCTAGTTTTATAATTTTACCGTGACATCAATTATATGTCTATATTAAATTCTATGATTTTCTTCCAGTGCCAAACAGTTACAAATGTTAGCTTTTTAGTACTTACTCTTCATGAATAAAATATTTCCTACTAAAATAGAATACTAATGGTGAAAATTGTATCAAAATTGGTAGGAAAGTAAACGAGATATACTTAACTATTATAAACAAATATAACTGACTCTCTCGCCAAGACGCCATCTTCTATGGCGACCGTACTCTGTAACAGTCATAAATATCATTCCATTTTCATTTCATTTTTCTTGTTTTATAAATTTTGTCTTTGACGTCACAGACCATATCGGAATTCTCTTTTATAACTGCTGTTGACTTTGAAGTTTTAAAACTTTTTTTTATTATTATTGATAGGGTCGCGTTTGACCACCATTTCACCCGATGGTAAGCGATAATGTGGCCGACGATGGAGCGATGGTGGGATGTGTGGATGGTGGATGTTGGATGGATGGTCGTTGTTGATGAATATATATTTTTTTTTCATTTTTTTTACTAGAGTTAATAAGTATAATCACAAAACAATTGCTTTTATATTTATTGATCTCATGATGCTTTTCTCAAGTCAAGTCAGGGTACATAACCGTACCAACAGTATTATCTTACGAGACAAATGTGCTTGAAGAGATCTTATAATTACGTCATCACCAAAAGCCGGCAGCAGACAATTTATTGTACGCACAGCTTACAATACACCGCAATAATTATTAGGGGATTACTCCCTAGTGACTTCCCGGGTCTCCTGCAGACATATCGATGCTAGTGATGCGCCCCAATTTATTAGGGTGCAAGGATTTATCGATAAATCTTGATTCTACACTATCAAGATCTAGCTAGTATTATCGCAATACGGGTGTGAGTAAAAACGTAATTATTCTGACTGGAAGTCAATTCGCCTGGCTGCAAGGTATGGCTAACTTGACAGGTGTAAACTATCTACCCTGAGTGCCGACATAATTATTATGTAGAAAATAAACTCAAACATTTTTTATTATAAAAACTCCTTTTTTGCGAAATTAATCATCATTCATCACTCAATCAGCATATTTTTTACGTTTATAAGTTACATTTTAAAAGGGGGAAAATTTTGTTGGGGGAATATTTATGTAGACATTTCTTTTTAACACTTATTTTATATTGAAGCTGCCACAATAGATTGCAGTGGAATTTAATTAATGAAATTTTAATAGATATTGGGTAAGTAATCAATTTTCTTCATGTGTTTTGAAAGTTTTCTTCTTAAAAGGTTCAATATAATGTCATTAAAATCCCATACATGTTTTATTCTTCATTGTTCGAAAGAGTTATCGCGGATGCCACAGCTCTCGACACCCAGAGTGAATGCTTTATTCCAGGAAGTGCCGTTTTCTCGAAAGTAGGTTAGGTACCTATCTACTTAGTGTTTTCAAAAGCGATTTAATTGGAAATCCTTGAGTTTATGTTTATGAGCGTTTTTACCAGGTGGCAGCACTGAGTTGTCACGTCCAAGCACCTGTCAAAACTCTTATGTTAATGACATTAGTTAAATTGACGTCAACGTCATGTAGACGTTTTCAAAAGTAAAAGAACTCTTTGTTAGGTGGCGCCAACTGGTAGTGAGAACCCACTTATAAAAGAATTTTCTCATTTTAATAAACAATTACATTATAGGTAATATCTACAAAAATATATGAAACTGTAAGAACGTAATCATTGTAAAAATAATAACTTTGAAAACAGATAAACCACTCGTATTTCCTTCTTTAGTTTCCTTATTCTCTCGAATAAACCAAAATATTATTCCGTATCATAACTAACATCACTATTTTTTGCGTACAAAGTTTCTAACTTCGGTCTTACATTATCTGTGGCGATTCCCGCGGGAGCAATAACTCTGCCAACTCAGTTTGTTGTATCTGTGCTCGGCTTATTTAATCATCTGTTGTTGGCTGCATTGGACAAACATAATAATTACTATAAGAGGAAAAGTTTACTCTAATCTTTTGCTTTTACTTCTACTCAGTTGTTATCTAAAACTTTAGAACTTTTCTCAGAAGCATTAGTTTGGAAAACGTTGCGATTTCTTAGGGGATAGATAAACTCTCTATATAATGCTTGATTATATTGTTTCCTTATTTATTACATACTAGAGAATAACCGGTGCTACTACGCTAAAAAAGAAATAATTTTGTTTTAGTATTTGTATGAAAAAATGAAAACAATGTTCGAATGTGTTTTATATATATCAGGATTGACAAAAAAAAAAACATTTATACTAACGAATTTATGCTTGCTATTCTATTACGAAATAGAAAATCATATAGAAAAAAAATCTTTTTTCTACTAGCTGTCCCTTGCTCGCGTCTTTGGTTGCTCCGCTTCTATTGGTTGATGTTATGTGGCTGTGATGCTATATGGCATATAGCCTTCCTCAATAAATAGATAATCCAACACAAATATTTTTTCAACTCGAAACAGTGGTTCATGAGATCGTTCAACCAAAAATTTCAGCTTTATTATTTAAAAGTATACTAGCGACCAGCTCCAGCTTCACACGAGTGTTACAAATCTTCGAAATTGATGGTTTTTTCTACTATAATAATAATATGTATGTTTATGTCATTTTACATTCAAACCTTCCTCATGAATCACTTTGTCCATTGGTGAAACCACATAAAAATCCGTTTGGAAATTTTCTAGTTTATCACAAACATACAGACCGACAGACGAGGTGGGGACTTTGTTTTATAATACTACTATGGAAGAAAGAAGGAAGTATAGATATATTCAAGCTAGGATATAACAGATGTACTGCAGTCCATTTTTCCATCATAATTATGCAGGTTTTAGATGTACTTCTACCTACCATTTATTATTTATTTTATCGAATCATTATGCAACACAAAGGTACAAAGGCGGACTTAATGCCTTAGGCATTCTCTACCAGTCAACCTAGGGTGACCATCTTTGGGAGACCTTCTATTTTTTTGACTATGTGAAGGGAGATCTAATACATAGAGTTCTTCTTTTAACAAGTGACAATAACAACCACTTTCAACACTTATTTAGATTCCTAAATAATTACCAGTCATAGTACAAAGCTGGGACCATTAATATCAGTGCCAATTGACATAACCACACTTAATGGATGTTTTCAAAGAGAACATGTGTATTTTATTTGGTAATCTATGGTGGTTGTTATTATATAAAACAATGCTGCTTTCCCTGGGGTGCGATAGATCAGGCGCCCGCGGCCCTCTGGCTGACGTCACACCAAAGTTAGGAGAGCCAACTGTCAAACGATAATGGGATTCGTTTTTTGAAAACAAAAAGAAATGTAAAGAGGTTGCATAGTTTGTTTGGTTTTGAGTTTTACTTGGGTTTGAGCTTTTATATTTAGGCTTTATTTCTCTCACTCTGGGTGGAGCGAAAGGGAGTACCAGACTAAAATCCACCTGTGTTCCTTCAGTTTCCCTCTGCGTTCCATGGCCACAGTAGCTCTTTCCAACAAACATCCAGCCTTGTATTGTAGAAGTTCAAGCATAAATATGGGTTCTTGTCAAACGTGACTAATTCATAAACAACTGCCTTTACAATGTGTCATTTTAGATCATTAACTAAAAATAAATAAATGTACCTATTTTTGATGGAAAAAAACAATGATTTAAATGTTGTCAAGTTTCTATTAGAGTTAAATTATGTCTGAATTCATTTAAACAGTGGAATTTTATCTGCAGTTAAGTAGGTACACGTACCAGACAAGGTCATTGTTATACCTACTTTTTATTTTGATCACAATATTATAGTCCCGAGTGTTGATTCGATTCAGCTTGGAAAAATAAAAGTAGGTAGATATCGAGTACCCAGTTCAGTACTGATTGAAGCTGAAATTAAAGTTATTATTATAGTATAAACACACGCTCGAACTTGAACCACGAATTTGGTTCGCTTCTGAACCAAATCAGTCCGGTGACCATTATAATTATTATTATTCGAGTCTGTGAAGGTCCGCTAGCGGACGGCATGCACTTGACGTTGTACGCAAAGTAACTGTTCGATCCGGTCGCGGTCGTCTTTTGCGAAAATGAATTTGGTCGGCGGATTTGGTCTGTCGAACCAAATTCGAGCGTGTGATAATATTTAGTGGATGGAAACAAGTCATGGTTATTCTGTCAGAGGCTTTAGTGCTACTCGATCGCGTTAAAATAAATGTTTGCTCCTGTCAAATTGTATGGAAAATAAGGTTTCCTGTTTTTGTCACCCGGCGGCGCTTTTCAAAGTGACGTTAACTTTAAGGTTACTGTTCCAACTTCCAGAATATCCCGCGAAATCTCAAATTTTCTAAAGATTTTTGCAATTGGTAGCTCAGTATCGGAGAATTCGCATGGCTAAGAGCGCCATGTCTCAGCTTGATAAAGTCTGGAGGGATCGTAACATATCCGTTAAGACCAAAACCAAACTGGTACGGACACTAGTCTTCTCGATCTTTTCGTATGGCGCTGAGACTTGGTCACTGAAAGCTGCAGACCGCAAACGCATTGACGCCTTTGAGATAATTATGGTGCTGGAGTAAGAGGCTCCGTATCCCTTGGACAGCATTTCGGGCACGTGTATATATAAATCAAATTAACAGTGTTGTTAAAATATATGAATGAAAACTTGTAGAAATAAACTTGAGGTATGATACTTCAAGTTTATTTCTAACAGTTATTGTTGATAGTTTTGCCCGTCCCCCCCTTGTGCCTCCCCCAACCAAAAAAAAATTCTGGATCCGCTCTCGTCCGGTTGCATTCAACTAAATACCTTCGAATAGGTTATAAAATGCACACTAAGGCTACAGCTCTAGTTGTACGTAGTAATAAGACAGTCTGTCACTACAAACAGTCGCTAGTGACACATAAAGACACTAATTGTTATGCACAGTTATGACAAGTTGTCACTTCAGTATTATGACGTGTTGTCACTAATTATGCAGTTAGTTACCCTCGTATTGTGATAAATACATGTTAGTTTCTACACAAGTTATGTAGCAAATTAATATGTGAAGGCGGAAAGCGTATTGCACATTTGTAAGCAATTCACGCCACCTTCTTATTATTCATTGAAAACCATTTGGTAAACTCAGTAATCAAATACATACCAACATGTTTGCAATGCAATCAAATCAAATAATTATGTTCTTTGGTATATATAAGGCATAATCAACCTTTTAATGTTCCCACTGTAGGGACTCAGGCCTCTAATCTACCACGCGGGCCCAGTGCGGGTTGGTGAATGTCACATGTCTTCGAATTTTTGGTTCTAGGACATGCCGGTTTCCTCACGATGTTTTTCTTCACCGTTTTTAAAGAAGTGGTGATGAAATAAATTACACAAAGTAATGATCCTGGCTGTTCTTGTCTTGTTGGTATTTACCAAAAAATATTTGTTATTAAATGTCTTTAGAATCGACATTCCTGATCTAAAGCTTTGGAATGTAGATTCTAAAAACATCTAAAGATGTTTTTTGGACCTAGCACTTGTCCTGTGAGTGTATTCGTGTGAATTTTGTACTTTTAATGATAATAAACTAGTGCGTGACTCGATCCCACCTGAGATTTCTTCTCATCATCATCATCATCATCATCATTTCAGCCAAAGGACGTCCACTGTTGGGCACTGTTGGACTGTTGAATTTTATTTTAACATGGAAAGGACAATGAATTAAATTTTAATATAATCTGTAAAATGGTGTGTTTGTGTAAATTGTAATTATTTGTAGTGTTCTAATGGGAATAATTTCCTGACAAATAAATGATTATTATGATTATAGGCCCCAAGTGTCGCCATAACGAACGGTCCTGTGCATCTCGCATCCATCGTAATCCTGTGACTCTCACCAGGTCATCAGTCCATCTTGTGGGAGTCCTTCCAATGCTGCGAGAGAGTTTGCGTGCGTCCGCTGCTGTGTGATTTCTTCTTAGCTTATAGGTATAGATAGTGTCCCACTGCTGGATATAGGCCTTACATTTCTCGCCATAACGAACGGTCCTATGCGTCTCGCATCCATCGCAATCCTGCGACTCTCACCAGGTCATCAGTCCATCTTGTGGGAGTCCTTCCAATGCTGCGAGAGAGTTTGCGTGCGTCCGCTGCTGTGTGATTTCTTCTTAGCTTATAGGTATAGTGTCCCACTGCTGGATATAGGCCTTACATTTCTCCTTCCAAACCATTTTGTCTTGAGCGATCGCTAAGTTTGCCCCGCGAACACGATCAGGGGCAATAATACCATAACGTGTTAAAATGTCAGCGAGTGAGAAAGATGGATGGAGCTATACATCCTATACAACATTATCTTTAGTATATATGCGAAACCTGAATATAGTTTGTTCAGAATCAGTAACTGAATCGATACCAATAATTTTTACACCATGTTATATTTTCTCCAATTTTTTTTTTTTTAAAGTTGGACACCACCGACACTAAGTACAATACAGCACAACACGTAGCGTTGGAAGGCCTCCTACAAGGTGGACCGATGACTTGGTAACGGTTGCGGGAGTCCGATGGATGCGAGACGCACAGGACCGTTAATTGTGGCGACACTTGGGGGAGGCCTATGTCCAGCAGTGGACGTCTTTCGGCTGAAATGATGATGATGATGATGATGCACAGCTGGGTGCGGGAGCAAAATAACCCCTCAGTCGTCTGGATGGCCCGGTGACAATGTATTTGTGCGGATAACCAGGTAACATAACAAGCTTTATAACTTTGTGATTTTTCATGATACAGTTATGAAATTTTGTACATAGATTCTTTACATAAAAATACTAGACACGTGTTTCGGGTTTCGCATATACTAAAACTAATGTTATATAGCTCCATCCCTTTAACAGTTCAATTTAGGTCGTAAAATGGATCACGTTATGAGCTCGTGGTAGGGCGTCAGATCGTCACGACTACCTTCGCCGCGGTCGACCTCGGTGACATCGTCCTCCCTCAACTGCCTACATAGGTTATGGTGAATAAAAAAACCAAAGCCAACTAATTTGTACTCCTTTTGTCCTGTTGGGGATAGATTTTTGAACAACCCAAATATGTTAATCACTGTTTTCAGTTAAATTTAATTATACCGCGTTTAACTTAGTTGGCCCGTTTTTTTTTTTCCTTTTTTTGAGGTGACAAATTATCCAATGACTTCTCCCACTCCACCGTAGAGCGGGAGAAGTCATTCAGTCACGAGGCATGTCGGACTTTTTCTGATTAAATCAGAATCAGAATCAGAATCAGAATCAGAATGTTTATTTGTGAAACATAGGTATTTACATAAGGGTCTTAATTTTATTGTACATGGGCGCTATGTTTTGCCGTGACGGCGTACAAATATTGATAATAAAATCATAAAAAAATTAATAAATAAAGAACTAACAGAGAAAAAATAAAATAAAAAACAAAATTAAAAGTCTTACAAGTGATAATTATGGAACTATTTTAAATTAAGTTAAATATCTTACAGAATTTATAATTAAAAAGAAATTAATTAAAAAAATATCAGTCTTAAAAATCTCAAAAGTCTTTAAAATTACACATAAAATATTAAAACGTATCATTTAAAAAATCTTCTACAGTGTAATAACATTTTTCTAGTAATAGTGAGTAAAGACTTTTCTTAAATTTTAATAAAGGCAAATTTTTTATACTATTGGGTATTTTATTATATATTTTCGGAGCCATGCCAAAAAAGCTCTTTTTCATTAAAGCGGTTCTGCATTTTCTGTCGCACAGTCTGTTCATATATTGAGAACGCATTGGAGTTTTTTTAACAGAGGATAATTTTATATACAGATGTAAATTGATTTTAACAAACAAAGCAGTTTCGTAAATGTACATAGCTGGCATAGTTAATAATTTTAATGATTTAAAATGAGGTTTACAAGTTTCTGTAGGTTTTAAGCCACACATAGACCGAATACATCGTTTTTGGGCTTTAAAAACCGTCTCTCTTTCAGTAGATTGCCCCCAAAAAATAATTCCAAACCTCAGAACTGATGCAACCAATCCATGATATGCTATTAAAAGTGTTTGTGTATTGACTTTTTTCGACAGCTGAAACAGTGCATATGCAGATCTATTCAATCTAAGACAAATTTCTTCTATATGGGGTTTCCATGTTAATTTACTATCAATCATAAATACCTAAAAATTTGGCCTTATCTGTATCTTCTATTTGGCACTTGTCATATGTAACATGAACTGGAGGTTTTTCACGTCTTTGACGAAAGTGCATTATTCTTGTTTTGTTTAAATTAATTACTAGGTTGTTGTTGTTGAGCCAGTTAATTACTTTATTGAGACAGTCATTTATGTCACTCTCGTAATTGACAAGATTATTACATTTTACTATAGCTGTGCTATCATCGGCAAAAAGAACCATATTTTGAGATATGTGTATTGGGAGATCATTTATATATATTAAAAAAAGTAGCGGCCCTAGCACGCTACCTTGAGGGACCCCATATTTTATAATTCTTGGCCGAGATATGTAAATGGTTACTGAATTGTTTTTTCTGCATAATTGTGAGATTTCAGTGCATTGGGATCTGTTATCAAGATATGACTCCAAAAGTTTCAAAATATTTCCTCGAACTCCATACCCATATAGTTTTTTTAGCAAAATCTTATGATCCACATGGTCAAAAGCTTTTGTCATATCGGTATATATAGCACATACCGGAGCTCTTTCATCGACAGACGTCATAATATAAGAAAGGAGGTCGAACAATGCCATATTTATATTAGTATTTTTTCGAAATCCCTTTTGTTCATTGCAAAATAACTTATTTTTTTCAAAATAGCTATAGATGGAATTGTAAATTACTTTTTCGAGAATTTTTGAAAATATAGGAATTTTGGCAATGGGTCTATAATTTTTGACATCTGATTTATCATCTCTTTTAAATAAGGGTTTAATAATTACCTTTTTCAGGCTATTTGGAAAAACACCATTTGTTATGCATAAATTAATAATGTGCGTTAGTGGTTGTGCTATAACTTCTTTGACATATTTGACAACTTGAGTACTTACTCCATCATAGCCAACAGTATTTGTATTTTTTAGATTATTTATAATTTTTATTATGTCAATAGGTAAAACTGGTTGCATATATAATGATTGTGTAGTTAGGTTGTTGAAAATATTATTACTATTCGAAGTAACGTTACTATTTATATTTTTTTCAATTACATCTACAAAAAAGTCATTGAATTCGTTTGCGATATCAGTGGGTTGTGTGATAGTAGAATCCCCTTTCTTTATGGACGGTATTAGATGTTGAGGAAGGCGAAATTTGGATTTGTTAATTACTTGCCATGCAGCTTTTGATTTGTTTTGAGAAGTATTTATGAAGTGATTATTTTGAGTTTTCTGTGTAAGACGTATAATCTTTTTGTAAATCTTAGTGTAATTCTTAAGATCTAATCTGTTTTTATAGTTAGGTTTAAATCGATACGACCAAAGTAATTTTCTTTGTTTTTGACTACAGATTTTAATTCCACGAGAAATCCATTTGGTTTTAGTATTCGTTTTTATCGTTACATATTTTGTTGGAAAACATAGTTTATACAGCATCAAAAAATCGTCTGCAAATAAGTCATACGAATCATTCACATCATTAGTACCATAAACTTGTGTGAAAGATAAATTACTCAAATAATTTTTAAACTTTTTTAAATTTTCTGGGCATATATCCTGCTTTTGAGTTTTCCAATATTTAAGTTTACATGATTTATTTATAGGTACACTTAGTATTTGCGATGTATGATCTGACAGCATTAGGTCTATTATTTGAGCTTTACAGTCATTTCTGTACGTGTGTGCAAAGTTATCTATGCAAGAGTTGCTGCTTAATCTAGTAGGCTTGTGAAGGGCTAAGTTAAGATTAAATTGTGCAAGAAAATTTTCCAATTCCAGTGTAGTTTTATTTCTTTTTAAGATATCAACGTTAAAGTCACCAGTTAAGATTACATTTTTATTAGTGAGTGAACAATATTTTCTTAATATATCCTCTAACTTTTCATAAAATATACTGTAATTGTGTTTAGGTATGCGATATATACAAATAATAATAATGTTATGATGTATAATTTCTATGGCACAGGATTCAAAGACACCCGAAACTGACTGTTTTGCTACGTCAGGTATTTCTCTAAATTGCAGTCCGGCTCTAACAAGAATACACGTACCTCCACGTTTAGCCTTTCTCGAAAAGAAAGCTGCTGGTAAAAAGTTTGGTATATGCAATAAATCTTCATAACCTGTCTCAATAAAATGTTCTGTTATACAAATCACATCAATGTTAGTTCCTTCATTGTGAAGCTCTTCTATTTTGACTGTTAGTGTATCTGATTTGTTTATCAGTCCCGCTATATTTTGGTGAAGTATATTTAAGTACTTACAGAAAAAACTGAGAATTATTTTGAGAGTCTGCGCCTGTTATGTCTTTTTTTGTTTTTTGGGAACAATCAACTTCGGAGCTAATAACAGTTGTAGCTGCTATAGTACAGCATGTGATCAAATCTATTAAATCTAATATAATAAATTGTAAACCTTTTCTATTAAGTGTCCCATAATATGGGCTATACGTATCATAAGTGTACGGTAAGTTAAGGTTAGAATCTAAAACATATGCATAATTACTTGTTTGTGCATCCATATAAAGTAGATTGTTAAAGGTTTCGACTCTGCTGTTGAACATAATATTTACATTACTCATATACTTAAAAGTTGGAAGGCATATTATAAAATTAGTGTGATTCAGAGGCACAATTTTTTTACGAATAACTCCAACCAGTTCTATGTAGTTTTGAGTTCTTTTGAAATCTTCTTCACCTATATAGATAATACAGAAATCTGATTTGGTGAAGTTCTGAACTTTACCATCTATATTGTCTAGTATCAGTTCTAAATTACAATTCGGTTTACGATAGTGACAGATTTCATGACTATTTGATAAGCTAGTGCTATCCATTAATTTACATATTCTACTGCTATTTTCACTACTAAGGATGCATAGTTTATGCTTTATAGGCGACTGTTTTAGATTAGGTTTGAAAACATTGCTCGATTTTCTATTGTTAAGAGAAGAAATACGAGTGACATCTTTGGTTTCAGTTTTGCCATCTTGATTTAAAGGAGCAATATTCCCAATATTTACATCAGTTTGTGTATGTTTAGCTTGTCTTGACTGGGTTTTCTTGGGTGTAGTTGACTTATGTTTGACTGGAGAGCTAGCAATTTGTTTATATAAATTATTTTTCTTGGATAAATCTTCATTACTTTGTTTCAAACTACTATTTTCCAAAGATAGTATCTCAATTTCCTTATGCGCGCTGTTTAGTTGAGACGTCAACTCATCAATCTTTTCCTGCAATCTTTTTATTTGATTATTCTCTTCATCTTCCGACATTTCTGGCATACTATTTGTAGTGCAATTCAAAGTTGTGTTATTACTCTCATCGTGGCTCGATTCCGATCTTCTGCTGCGGTTGCGACGGAATGTTATATTGTCCAGGAAGTTCATAATGGCAGATAATTTTTCTAACGTGAATAAAAATACTTATTTTATTTCTTCAAAATAAAATAAAAATTCTACCAAGCCCTTTAATATTTTTTTGGCTATCAACACTCAATTGAGTTTGGTAACACCGTATAACTATCGAAATTGTTTTTTGTGGTCAATAGATGTTAAATATTGATTTCTTGCAACACTATGATGAGGCTTGTAACACACTTTTTTTTTTTCAATTTTGCTACTCGCTACTAGGTGGTGCTGTTATCAATTTATTAACATCTTTTGAATAAAAAACGGAATTCATAGAGGTTTTTTCTTGAATATTTACACTCTCACTGTATTCTAAAATGTTTTGTGGGTGACTATATTTGTTTACAGTTTATAAATGATAATATCATAATAAAATACGATTATTTTTCTTAATTACGCGAATGAAGTCACTGTTATGAAGTCGTTAAATCACAGCTAATTTTGTTAATATTACTCAACAAAAATACTGAATAACACTTTCACAGCTTGTTTGTAAGTTCAGGTTCACTTTTACACACAGTTCATTATTCTAATATACGAAAAAACTATTATTTAACTAATTATAAACGAAGCACAACAAATGTAATGTTTACTAGAGCGCGCCATCTAGCGGCTAAAGCCACTACCATGTGTCCTTCAGTTGCCCTTTACATTTTAAATAAGCAAGTAGGTATATCCCTTTAAGTTCCACATTCAGAGTCCAATCCTTACTGATTTTAAAATATTGGGTTAAACTTTGTTTTATAGATTTTCATATCTACATACCTAGACGAGATTTCCAGAGAATGAGGGGATGATAACTTAAGTAGGCTTTAGCCTAGTAGCGGGAGAGAATAGACTAAAAAAGAACTGTTCAAGTGCAAGTCGGATTCGCGCACTGAGGGTTCCGTACAAACTTACCTATAAAAACAGTTAAATTCCCGAATTAAGTTACGAAGATTTTTCCGAATCGCAACTACGTAACTACAAATTTACAATTTTCAGAATTTTTCCTATACTTGTGTTATAAGACCTTGCTTCATGGCAAATTTCAGGTTTCTAGGTCAACGGGAAGTACCCTATCAATTTTGATTCCCTTGAGAATGTCGAAGTACACGTTTTTTTAGCGACATAAACGGCCGTATCTTTTTTTTTCGTTAACTTAGAAGTTTGATTTTTTTCCAGCTTTAAGGGACTGCAGACCTGACTATATGGTTTTAATTTCAACTCAATACCTCCACGCGTTCCTGAGATATAGGGTATTGACAGACAGACAGACAAACGGGCAACAACGTGATCCTATAAGAATTCCGTTTTTCCTTTTGAGCCCCAAAAACAAAAAAAGGAGAGTGACGTAACATTGTATTTTTTACTTAGAAAGATGCCACAAACAGTAAAAACTACCAAAATAACCTGCGGAAAACGAATCACAAGCATCACACAGCTATCCATACTGTCTACTTAACTCATTAACCCTTCGCCCGCCGAGGGCTCGAGACTGGTACTCGAGTCGTACCGCGGACGCTACAAAAGGGACATTATCAACTGACACGATTTGTGACACGACTTCATACGATTTATTTGTGTTATTATCATTGCTTGTGTGGGGACGTGAGGTCTGTCATACCCGATAATATCTTAATTAATTTGATGCCAAGATGTAATGTGAAATGAGTTATCTTTGTGTTATGACAGTTCTGGTATAATGAAACAGGAGATAATGTTTTGTGTGGTCGTGTAACATGGGCTAAGTAACTGTGTATCCAAAATGGAACTATGTAATTGAAAGTTATACGAAAACTGAAAATCGAATGACTCAATTTAGTTTCTAATTCTTTTACAACGCAGCAACAAGGCATCTAATCTTACCAAAATGAAGCTCTCAAGAGTTTAGTAGTATTGACAATTTTATTACCTACTGCACTAGCTCCTACCAGCTGCTTGGCCCGTGTGGAATTAGTAGTCATTATATAAATTATAGTCTATGTATTAATCCAAGATTACAGCGGTGCTAAACATCCAAATATATTCTATTGTTTGAGTTTGAATGAACAAAAATATACACACATTTATGTACAGAAACTTTCGTTGTTATAGTTTTGTTGTGATGAATAATGTAAATGTAGATTGTAGATTCGGTCTTTGTAAGATGCTGGTGTAAGAGGTTGATATGATTACTTCTAAATAATAATTATGCATACCTAACTATACACACACACTCTCACACTCACTCATTCACCTAGCATAATACACAAAGAGAAGAGGAATACTAAATAGAGGAATAGAGCTATATCAGAGTACACCATATTCATAGGTATTGCATAATGCAAACATTTAAGATATATTATGTAATGTAACGCGATGGGGTTGGCGCTGTAAGCCGAAATACAGGTTCCTCATATACTCCATCGGTTTAGGTACCTAGTTAACTAAACGTAAACAATCTTAATATGTCTTTTTATTTTAAAAAAATTGTATAAAAGACATACAAAGATTATTTAAATTTAGTTAGTTACCAAACATCGGTATAGGTAAATAACAAATTGTAAACATTTTTAGATAAAAATTATAGACAACTTTTAGATAAAATACATGTCAAGATTGTTTACCTTTAGTTAATTACCTAAACAGATGGAGTATACTTAGTTCGGTTCTAGCTGCTGAAACTTTTGTGTATATATTACTGTTTAGAGCATTTATTTGTAAAATAAAATAAGTACTTTTTGTGAAAGGAAATAATTTATTCTTATTTATTAATTATTATTATATTTTGATGACCCCAATGTTATCTTGCAATGTAATTTCTATTTATAATTAAGTAATATAGTTTCTCCGCAGTTCCTAAACAATGAAATATTTGTAACAGTATTCGTGGCGTTAGGTGGTTGCCTAAAGCTGACCAAAAATCCTAACGGTCCTTTAGACCCCTAACCAGAAATGTCGTATTTAAACATTGCACGCACCGGGCGTGACGTGCGGGTTAATTTTATGCTACATTAATACAGTGGAGGGTTGCAGCCACTTTTTAATAGGGTTAGTTATGGTGCTGGGGTCTCTCACACCACCGCGCGTTCTCAGGGTTAGCAATATGTTACAGTCAATGGGATTATCTGCTTGTTTTGAGATAAAATGGATTAATTTTTGGATAAACAGTTTAAGGGTTTATTTGCACTTCTGTTGTGTGATTTAATGAGGCTTAGTTTTAAAAGCAAGGGAGATATGTATATACCATAATGTATGTAGTTTTTTCTAATTTAGAAAGAATTTTTAATTTTTAATATCAGTGAAACGAATCTGAGTTCTCGCAGTGGGAACATTATAGCTGATTATGATTATGCTTATGGCCAATTAAATGAAATTCCAAGAACCTTTGCACCTTTACAAGAAAATGATAAGTAAATTGATAAGTAAATAAATATTTATAAAATGTAATGTCACTATAGTTTTATGTTAGAAACTAGTGTAGTCCCTGTTTAGCACTTTGTTTACTATGCATGTATTATAATAGATCAAAACCTTTCTCATGAATCACTCTGTCTATTAGTGAAAACTGCATGAAAATCCGTTCAGTAGTTTTTAAGTTTATCCTAACAGACAGGCAGACGGACGCAGTTATGGGCTTTGTTTTATAATATGTATGTAAGGAATATAATTGTAAAATGAAGCCCTGAGAACTACTTGGCTTGGCTCTTCGCACAAAAAAACAAAAAAAAAAAAACAGCCGACCCTAATTTCTTATAACGCAAAAACAACGGCTTCATATAAAAATACAGCAATAAAATATTCTAACGAACATTAAACTAATAAAATTTCATTAATTTATTCATAAAACATATTGGAGCGTGAAATTAGTTGTTTGTTTTTTTTTTTGTTGTAGTAAAAAAACATTGTGGGTGACATTTTTTCTAATGGTCCCACGCAAAAAAAAACGCTATGCCAGCTCCTATTTAAAACAAAATCAATTCGTCACAAAACAGAAAACAATTGGTTATAGAACAACGAAATATTTATTTAAAAATAATATTATCACGCTTTGATAGCTGAAAAAAAATATTGCCATTAAAATTTCGCAAGAAAAATCATAGATAATTAATATTTCTTTGCTGTTTTTCACAACATCAATAACAAAACAGATTTCACTTAATTTCATCATAATAATATGCTGTCTTTATCATTGTTTAAAAACTTAAATTACAGCTGCACTTATTATTACCTTGATAACTTTATAAAGTGTTTTATGATTGCTAATTACGGAGTACAGTAGCCGAGAAAATAAAGACCAGAAGCCGTCATATTTATTATTACTTATAAAAATTATCTCTCATATTGATGACAAATTAATAAGCTAAAACAACAGCTGTAAAGGTGATGCTCGTTACTGTTAACGCGTTCTCTGACATCA
This sequence comes from Mythimna impura, assembly GCA_905147345.3. NCBI lineage: Eukaryota > Metazoa > Arthropoda > Insecta > Lepidoptera > Noctuidae > Mythimna > Mythimna impura. Next base: position 23,470,144 of record LR990346.1, on the reverse strand, counting down.
AGACATTTAATTTTGCCCACACGGGGCCAATTGCAAGCAACCAAACAACCAATAAACCGCTAACTTAGAGGACATATTGGCAGAAAATCACACAAGTCTCCCGTGGCCAATTTCCAGAAGGGGTGAATGGGGCCAAAACGGTGCACTATGAAAAAAGTAAATAGTAAAAAAGCGAATCGAATTTGACAAATGCGTGTTTTGGGGCACGCGACGCACGATTCGCCACGCGCCGCGCGCCGCAAGATGTGATGACGCGACTCTATTTTTGGGTGTAATCAAATTTTAATGGGCCTTTGTCACATGTGCTTATTACGGAAATGGCTGTAAAAGCTGTTACAAATGCACAGATTGCGTCGTTTTGCACCTACATTTTCAAAGTTTGAAGTTGTACACAGTTAGTAGAACAAACTTGCTTTAAAATGAGCGGATTAACGTAACACATTAAAATCTCGTTATGTAAAAATACTATAAAAAGCCTCTGTATTCCCGGTAATACACGATGAGTACTGCATTAAACAACAGCTGTGCGGTGGCAAACAAGAGTCAGGCCTGAAAAACATGGCATCTTTGGTTTTATTTTTAACGCAGTCTCGTCACTCCCCTTGTGTTGGGTGTATGAGGAAATGACCCTTGAAATTGGCTCGTAGCGACTCAGTTACATTTCGCACACCTTGCGACTGGCCGACAACTTGACTAATAGGCCTTATTACCAACATTTTTGGCCTTTTGTCACTTGTTTGATGTAATGACGTTATTTTTATAGGCTTAAGTAAGACGCCATGCCGCGGTAACGGCGCTTTCTCTCTTGAATTACGAAACTAGTTTTTTTTTTAAATTGAATTTTACGGTTGTTAATTTTGGGAGAGAAAGAAGGAAGAAAATATAAATACTTAACGACTAACAGCTAGGTACAAAACAACTTAATTTTCAGATTGTACTTGTTTTAATTAAGGAAAATAAAACATGACTCTTAAAATTTGTTAAGAATATTTTAGGTAATAGGTTTGATACAAGTATTTTTATTTGTTGAAAAAAACTACTATATCTAATAAAATACATACAAAATGTTGAATAATAATATATATCTCTATTAAAACAAAAGTTTCCTCTCAAGCAAGTTAAAATCCACTTCATCATAGAAACTCCTTATTTGCTAAGCTCAAGGGGCAAGTATAGTGTAATTTATGCGTTGTTCCATTGCAGCCGCGTCTCCCCTCGCCACCAGCCCTTTATTGATGTACTTTTGACTAGTTCTGATTTCTGTTTATTAGTCCATTTAGCTATGTTATTGCTGTTCTTTTGTTTTTTCCATTAAAATTGTTTGCTTTGTGTTATTTATTGAGCAATTTATTGCCCGGTTCAAACGGTTGTTTGAAAACGATTGTCTAATGAACTGTTGTGGTTGTTTATTGTCCATTGTGATTTGGAACTAGTGTGGCTCTTATTGATGTAATTTATGACTTAAAATTATAATCTTATTGTGTTTTACTAAAATATCTTGAAAGAAAGTCTATCATTAAGTTCATTATCAAATTCAAACTATGTATCCTAGATCGTAGTTGTAGGACATAGTAATACCATGCCCACAAATATATCTCGTAATTAAAATAATTTAAAAAAAAACACAATTACAATTTTTACTTTGAAAACTTTGAAATGAAATAGATTTCCTACAGCTCGACCAGAGACAATAATTTCCCTTTTGTAATAAAAAAAAAAAAACTGCAGCGCATCGTTTCCCGCCAAAAGAGCGATTACTTTTCTTACACCGTTCAAAAAAAGAATCGATTAGCTTTGCTAGCTTCGAGACCATTTGAAATAGGCTCGGTGCGCAACAGACAATTGTTTTCATTCATTGAAGAAAGAAATATTTCTGCGTTTTCCGTAATTCAGTGAACAAAAAAATTGGAATCCGTAAATGAATGGGTTAGAAACCAGTCTTTGGGAAATCGTTCAAGCAGGTACCGTGGTTTTTTGTGAAAAAATACACAGTGTTACATTTCTGTGATTTCATTATTGATAAGTATTGTAATTTAAATTGTTTTTTTTTTTTTTCGTAAGTTGCAACTATGTTGTCACTATAGCGCATGTTCGTAATAAATTAAACTGCGTGAGAGATGCTAAAGTATATCTACTGATATTGTTCAAAATTACAATAAAAAATCGGCCAAGTGCGAGCCGGAATCGTGCACGAAGGGTTCCGTACCGTCCGTAGCGATCACGTTTGTTGGAGAAAACAAAAATACATCATCTGTGAAAATTTCAACTGTCTAGCTATCACGGTTCATGAGATACAGCCTGGTGACGGACAGGCAGACAGACAGACAGACAGACGGACGGACAGTGGAGTCTTAATAATAGGGTCCCGTTTTACCTTTTGGTTATGGAACCCTAAAAAGGAACACAATGTGCACCATGATATTTCTGAAAGTTTTAAGTAAAAAGGATACGGGACTTGTTGTTAGCTTTATAAAAGTGATGTGACTCTAAGATAAATCCTTTACGGTTAAAGTTACATCACTAAATTAGTAACCATAAGGAATGACATGTTTGATGTTGAAGGGGAATCGTTTGTCTTGGTATGGTCATGTGAAGAGGAGGGATGAAACCACAGATGAAACCCATGTTACTAAAAGAGCTATGAGTATACATGTTGGATGCGTGGAGAGAGAGAGGGAGGCCAAAGAAAAGATAGATGGATTGTGTGAAGAGTGATATGAAAGAAAAGGAAGTTAGTGATAGCATGACGGGTAACAGGACAAAATCGAAGAAAAAAATGTTTTGCGCTGACCCCAAATATCAAGAGCAGGAAGATGATGAAGGAATAATATGTTCATGGATTGAACATAGTTGGGCCAGGCCAATAAATACAGCTACAACAAATCAATATTGCTTAAATTATGATAATACTTTGCTTAATAATACTATGTAGTAATACTGATATTAGTATTTGTTAGGGTCTGGACTTGGACTTAAATAAAAAGCAGTGGACTGTAAAACTGACAAACGTATATCCAAAGAAATGTGAAGAATTTATAACGCGCGCGTATATTTTATTATATTATTTAGTATGTATTTTTGTAATATTTATTTTACTATGTGTGTGTATATAATTATAATAGTTTATCTTTATTGCATGTTATTTCATTGTTAACTATGCATTTTGTGTGTACCAATTTTCCTTTTACAGTTGGAGAAAATAGAGATGTAGATACTACATCTCTATTTTCTCCAACTCTTCTTTCGTAGGTATGCTGGAAGAGATTTCTTTAGAAATAAGCATCACCTTTGTACTATTCTTTTGTTTCCTTCTTCTTTTCTTTTTTTATTGTGCGTACATAAATTGTTAAATAAATAAAATAAATACATTGCCTTCTGACAACAGTTGCCTTCAAACCAATCGACCGAGCCTTTTCACATCTATGTTAGGTCAGCTTCTAGTCTAGCCGAATATTGCTTACAATCTAGCCGAATATAGCTGAGTACTTACTATTGTTTTTCATTAACCGACACGCTGTCTGACCTGCACAACCCAGCAACTGGTTAATTTGCCGCCTTTACATAAGTTTTTATTTTAAGATGTTATGTTTTTTACAAAAATAAAGGCGTGACCTTTATTTTAATTACCTACTTGTTTTAAAAATAGCGTGACATAAAAACAGACAATTCTGACACGTTTATTTTCTTTTTCATAAAGGTGCCTTAGAAACTAAAGTAAGTGGTTATAAATCATATTCTCTTGTGGGAAACTGATATCTGCACTAGGAAAACCTGTCAAACAGATTGCCAAGCCCACCACAAATAGTGTACTTTTTTTAATGTGAGCCCTTTAGAATAATTGAATATCGCAGATTTGGGGAAAAAATGAATAGGAAAATTTACTAAAACTGAAATAGTCATAGGCAGTTAGGTGTTTCCTATGTATTTGAAAACAATATGAGACTACACTAAAGAGAAATAAAATAAAGGGATGTAGTTATTGCATTTCAGCATGGTTACAGTGGTCATTGACCTATCTGCATTCATAATTTAAATATTCTTTATTTTAAAACGTTAATAAAGCTATACATAGAGCCGTCCAGAATTACTAGGTATATATCGTGATCACTAAATACTTTTTTAATGAAATACTTTATATCTAGTTTTTACGAAAATACAAAGTCTGGGAAAAGGCAATGACTGTTATATCTATACTAACACGTAACAAGTATACCTATTTAGATGTTTCTATGGTTTATAAATAAATAGATAGACAGGAGTACTACTTATATTACTTAGTAAGTACTCCTCAATAAGGTTCACATTGTGAGGAGGGTCTTGTCTGTAGAAAACTAACCACTGAACCATGCTCCCGACACCGGTGGACTAGGTACTATTTTTATGTTTTTAATTGTCATTTTTTACTATTTATAAATGTGAAATTCCTTGCCGGAATCTGTTTTTCCTGATGGCTACAACCCGGGAATCTTTAAGTCAAGAGTGAATAGGTTACTTCTAGGTAAGCGCGTTCCATCGTCGACCGCATCGTCGCTTTCCATCAGGTGAGTTAGCGGTCAAGCGCGAACCTATCAAGAATAAAAAAAAAAAAAAAAAAAAAATGTGATTTACTTATGTATTGAAATAAATAGATATAAAAGTCTTTACTTCTTTTATTATTGACTAGGTTTTGCCAGCGGCCCACGTAGAAATAAAAAATATAATGCCTATGTTACTCAGTGAAAATGTTGATTTCTAATGGTGAAAGAATTTTTAAAGTCGGTCCTGTAGTTTTTGAGTCAAATCGTATACAAATATAATAATCTCAAATCTCAAAATACAAATATATAAAAAAAAAAATCTTTCCTCTTTATAAGATTAGTTCAAATAGCCTCACTTACCTGATGGTAAATGATGTTGTGGTTTAATTCATAGTTAATACAGACAGAAAATAGTGCATACTACTCTGTATTACGAGTAAATGTATTGATCGCTCACTGTAGCCATTGGTTATGACTCTCTGGGAAGGAAGTTGAAAGTACTAGTAATTTATATTCAGTTATTTCCATGCCGTCGGGTGGTTGAGCATCTTAAATTTCAAGATTAGGTATAAACTTATACAGATTAGACAGCAAATATAGAACATTGATTTGGTATAGATATCTAATTTTAATAATTTAGGATGGTAAAATAAAACGTTAGAAATATATTTAGCTATTTCTATATAAATAAAAATAAATTGCTAAATGTAATGAGCGTAACTTGGTAACGATTTGGCTGTTTTTTTTTTTGTTGTGTTCGTAATTTTCCGGTTAAAGTATGTTAAAAAGATTTTATGAAAAATGTACTTTAAAATCAGAATAACCAAAATAAAATATTTAAAAACATAAATAACTTTATACATTTATTTTCAAAACAAATATAGTTTTTATTATTGACTAAATTTATGCATTTTTGTAGATACATATGATTGCAATAAAAAAATAGCAACTAATAAAATGAAGAATAGCTAGAATTAATTCTTGAAATGAATGTTATAAGTAATTTAAAATTATTAGTTTTCTTACCTTGATAAAATATCACTAGTTATATCAATTTAATTATTTATTGAATATTGACATGATTTACTACACCTAGAAATAGGTTAAAAATATTACCAAACTAGTAGTTGTCGCGGCTTCATTTGTGTGTTTTTGATTTTATTAGAATAAAAAATTGTAGTGGGACCTGGAAAGTCCGAGGCTACAATTCTAAAAAAATTCATTAATATTGGTTCATTACACACAGAGTAACTTTCGTTTTTTTTTTAGTTATAATAGATAGGTCCTAGTTCTTCTTAAAAAAGTTTCATTGTATTTTAATAGTTCAATAACTTGATATTTTAGCTTAATGCTAGAATTATTAAATTAATACTCTCAGAATTAATCAATAAAAAACTTAATTTGAAATTGCTACGATATATAATTTATAATCATTATGTATATAAGCAGGTAATTTAATTTTCTCTTTTCATAGGGTTCCGTAATATAAACAATCTAATAAAAAATGACTATCATCATCATCATCATTTCAGCCGAAAGACGTCCACTGTTGGACATAGGCCTCCCCCAAATGTCGCCATAATTACCGGTCCTGTGCGTCTCGCATCCATCGGATTCCCGCGACCCCCATCAGGTTATCGGTCCACCTTGTGGGGGAGGCCTTCCAACGCATAACACAATACATTATTTAATTATAATTCAAAAGTAACTACAATAAAGTTTATTCTATTCTATCAGACAAATAAATAACCTAGCATTTTTAGAATTAGCTACTAACTAGTTAAAACTAGATATACAACTATTAATTAAAAATAACTCAACATATCCATTGAAATCATAATTATTCTTTTATTGATCAACTGGATTTTGCAGTTTCTATTTAAGAAATAAATTTTAATTGTTCCTGAATGTATAAATAGGTACTTTACAAAACGAGAGAGTCATATAATAATTATGGATAAACAAAAAAGAAACGTTTTCAAAGAAGAGCTCGATTTATTTAATTGTACAGAACCATTTCCATAATCCTACCGTCAGTCCGGGGACCTTACCATGTTAAAATGACAGTAGGTCGTACAATGGAACGCGCTAAGAGCTCATGGTAGGACCCATACTCTTTTCAATGATGACTACATAGGTCAAGATGGCATGTCCATTTCAGATTAAGAGAAATGTTAAACAATAAACATACAATTAAAAATGATAACGTAAGCAATAAACTTGTCGCATATTTTATATTAAAAAACAAATGAGTCAATCTCTGAAGTCACAATAATATTGAACTAGCTTCTGCCAGCGGATTCGCCCGCGAGAAAGAAGGTTTTCATCATACAAACTTTGGACCCCCGTTTCATTCCTTTAGGGTGTGAATTTTGAAAAATGCTCTCTTAGTGCTCGCCTACGTCATAAAAGGAAGCTTGGTGCAAAATTTCACGCTCCTAGTCTTAGTAGTTTAGGCTGTGCGTTGATATGTCAGACAGTCAGTTTCTCTTTTTATATATATAGATTAATAATAGATCTTATTGTACCTACACCAAAAAGTAAGTAAGTGGGTACCTACTTACTTTTTGGTGTACAATAAAGTTTTATTCTATTCACATTTTTTTTAAGTGGAAAATCATCAAATGAGTGGAATGAGAGGTCATGTCAGAAACTTACTGACTATAATAACCAGGGCCAAGATAACTCTTTCTAACGTTCTCACAGAATAGCAGATCACGTCGGGGTCACCAGTTTGGAGGTAGGCGGAACAGAGAGTAAAGTCCCGCAAACCTCCTTTGAAAAGGGAGGATCCTCCGGCCAGACGGGTGTTATGTCTGGTAGGCAACTGCCCGATAGATGATTTCGGGCTGTTCTAATCGCGTGGAGAACTTTAATTGCGCGATGCAGGATTAGTTCTTATGTAACGCTATAGATGTCGCTACATCATAATTCATAATATTATGGTATTAATTTTAGACTATATTGTTGTGTGTAAAACGTGTAAAAATTTGTCTAATAGATAGGTAACTAGGTACTATTCCTAGTTACCTATCTATTAGACAAATTTTGTCACACTAATATTATAAAGGCTAAAGTTTGTATCTATGTGAGTATGTTTGTTACTCTTTCAAGCATAAACGGCTGAACGGATTTGGATAAAATTTGAGACATGGGAAGAGCCGGAAGACTATATCCTGGAGTAGGAGCACATCGGATATACTTTTGATTATGTTCCCATGGGATAATTTTCTGGGTGAAGCTACGGGCAGAAGCTAATTATAAATACAAAAGTTTATAATATGTAGATATGTAAGAGTGTGTGTGTGTGTTTTTTACTCCTTCTCTCTCAAACGGCTGAACGAATTTAAATGAAATTGGTACACGGGAAACCATAACCCGGAATAACACATAGCATTTACTTTTTATCCGGGAATACGCTCTCTTGGGATAATTTTCTACTTTTGTTTTGTTTGACTGGCCTGTTGGTCTAGTGGTTAGTGACTGTGACTGCTTCTTCTTCGTGGGTTTGATTCCCACCCAGGACAAATGTTTGAGTGATGATCATTATCATTTGTTCTGTGTCAGGGTGTAATTTATCTATAATATGTACATATGTACTGTTTAGAAATATATAAGTATGTTTATTAGTTGGCTAGTACCTACTCATAACACAAGCTCTGCTTAGCTTCGGACTAGACGGCGTTGTGTGATAGTTGTGGAATATTATTATTATTATTACTTTTACACGACCAAAACTAATGGCTGAAGCTAATTTTAGAAATTTCATAAGATTATGGCAATTAAAATTTCGTAAGATTATGGCAATTGAAATTTATGACCGTGCTTATATATTTCCTTAAGAAATATGAAACTTCACAGACGCACCGCACATTACCATAACAAGCGAAAATAATAACAGCAAACCTCATTACATATCAATTCACACTATCGCCCAACAGCCCGACAGCGCGCCATACCAAACATTTCACACGTGATCATCTATAATTTACAACACAAAAAACCTATTGATATTTCTATTACTATAACGAAAAAAAGTTTGTATACAAAGAGTCTGGAGTATGCGTCATCGACAAAACATTTAACATCCTAATTTCGTGAGTAACACCTCAGCACTAGAGCCGACAAAAGAATCGATAAACATCTCGATATAGTTGTATCGACTATGGAGCGGTCGCGAGCGGTGTCGAGCGGTCGAGAGGACGCCTCGCCCAGCAGGCGGGCGCGGCGACCAACTAATAACTTACATTTGGATTACGCTCGTTAGCCTCTTAGCACCTTACCCGACGTTTATTTTTTATTAATATAAAATTTATTCAAACGAGCCTCGAGAATATTTCGGGAATAATGCCTTAATATTATAAAAGCAATAAGTTATACCTAGAAGGATAAGTGTATCGGACGCGACACGATCATTATTCATGCTATTATTTGTTCGTTCCTTTTAATCTTGAGGTCAGGTTAGCGGCGGAGTCAACACGCGTTTAATCTAACCATTATATTATTGGATTACAATATGTTTTAGATGAGCGATCGGCCTTGTCTTGATTGCAGCTTTGTAAGATTGAATGAAGATCGGGCGATGTCGTTAGCTCATAATCGATATTGACAGTACATATGTCTGTATCGATTGACTAGTAATAAATCGATAGTTTTTGTGTTGAGTCGTGACGTGCCTGTTGCAACTGTCGCGGTATCACGAACGTTAATTGTGACAATATGATAATTTCAATAATTATTGAAGTTTGAAATATAGTAATAAAATGGAAAGTTACCGTGATTAATAAGAAGTTTACGCTTCGACACCTATTTGTTGTTGTAAATTGATGATAAGTTAAATTAATTAACTGTATTGTTATGCAAAATATTCTCTTTCTGTTTACGTGTTGCATAAATTTTGTATTCTATAAGAGAGTTGACGCTTGAGTATTAGCATATGATTGCCCTGTTTTCGTAAAATTAATTAATATTTTGCAAAGTATACTTTATAAAATTATGCATGTGGAATTCAACTCTATCGAAATAAGCCTGAAAATCTATTTTATTTGTACCTTAATATCGTACAGATTTACTTAATCAATTTCTTTTCCCATCTCTATAAAAAATCTTCACAATCTTTTATTTTTTTAAACTTCATGTACAGTTCTGTAGTATCTATACATAGGCGGACTTAATGCAACAAGGCATTTTCTTACAGTCAACTTTTGGTTTAAAAAGACAACACTGATAGGTGTGCACAATAAATATATAACACATATTTCAAATAGAATGAAGTATCATAAAATTAAGGTACATATAAAACTTTACTTTTTACTTTATCTTTTAACGTAACATTGTAACACGCAAGACGCAACACAACTTTTAAAAACTCTAATAAACACCTAATAAGAAACAATGGCTTCCACGTTAAACAAAAACAAAACACGATCAGAATAATAAAGAAATAAAAAAGAATAATCCAAAAGAAATTACTACACCATATTTATTGTTATTGCTACCTACATACATCTGAAAGGGTTCACAAGAAAATAAATTGTATAAAAGTAGAGCGACGGCTTTAAAGAAAGACAACTTATTTAAGAAAGAAAAGTATGTTCAAGAAAAACTTATATTATTCAAGAAAGAATAAACTTTGTATTGTTTGTTAAGTTGCGAGAACATAATTAGCGGAACACAATAAGAAAGAATTACGGAATTGATGATTTTGCGGCTATATATCATCGGGTAATTAATTGTTAATTAATATTGGAAGTGTTAATCATTTCCTACGGTTTCTAGAGGATTCTTAATTAGTCACGGTAATCAAATTGTTTGCATCCAGTAAAATATTAACTTCAGTTAAGTTCTTATTTTTCCGGTGATTATAATATTTACTATAAAATGTTATTTTAAGTTGTATTTTATTACTTAACTGTATTATATCTTAAACGCTCTTTAAATTAAGCTGGCTTTATTAATTAACATTAGATACGTAAACAATCTGCCGAGATTAAATTGAAAATAAAAAAAAATGTTTCCGGTACTGTCAACAAAAAAAGTGAATCATTTTTTACTTTAAAACGATCTAAGTTTAATTTAAAACACCTTTTCACACAATTTTGTGAAACTGTAACAAAAATTATTATTCATGAACTAAATAATATCTTAGTTGATTACTTTTTCTTATTGTTGAGAAACAGTTAAACTTTCACAAATAAAACCTGAAATATGGCTGCTTTCACTAGCATAAAGTAAAACCTCATTTGTAACCATAATGTTTAGTGCAATATTGTAAGTACATAAAAAAGGAACAAATGATAGTGTGCAATTTATTATGTCCACAAACATTCAAAAGTAATTTTTCACCTAGAGACAAGATTAAAAATTGTTTATTAAATAGTTATTTTGCGACAATTTTATTAATAAATGATAAATAATATTTATTTTTCAAATAGATTTTAAAAAACATTTAATGCACGTAATTTTTTTCACCATTTTAAACTAGACGAGGCCGGTGTTTCCTGGCTGTCTACTCTGAGAAATAAAAACTCAGAGTTCTAATAATTTTGGTTAATAAGTTTTATGTCTTTTTTCAGAATTGGCAAGAAATGGCCCAGAGCAGGGAACAATGGACAAAATTTAGAAAGGCCCTTGCCCAGCAGTTGGATAATGCAAGCTTGATATACTAATAATAATAAGTTTGATTATTTGTAATAAGAATAAAAAAACGCGGGTATTTTTAAATAACAAAAATATGTTAGGTATTCCCGTGGCAGTTATAATAAGGTTATCGTAACCAGACATACAGTGAGCCAATAATCAGCACAAACAGGATATAAGATTGATTAATTTACATTTTAATAGATACCTATCCACCACGTTTGATCTCGTTTCGTTATTGAAACGTCAATTGGACTTATTTATTGAACTAGGTAATAAATGGCAGCAGTGTTTTTCGTTTTTGCATTTTAGAGAACTGCACAATTTTGTTGTTAAAAAGTGTTTTTTTTTTTCAGAGCAACATAATGTTAAGTGGGATATCTAATTAGATATTTTTGTTTTCTTAATTATTTAAACAAATAAAAGTCCTTAGCTAAATCTGTGTAATGATTTTACCTACACAGTCACCTTGGTTTAACTTTATTGTTTTTTCTTATGTTCTACCTACGGAATCTGATTTGATCACAGTTTTGTAAACTCTGCTTTCTTTTTTAGGTGTCTTATTGAGCTATAAACTTCACTTTTTTGGTTAGTAAACGAATCTATTTTTTTCTTATAAGAAATACACTATAACTTAATCCTACCTTTACTACTAGCACCATCCTCATTAGAGTCCTCACTGGGGGGCCCGTGCGGGGCCCGCGCCGGCATCGGGTGAGGTAGCCTGGGGCGCGTCAGGAACGGCGGCGGCACCCCGAAGAACGGCAGGAACGGCGGCCACGGCGGCCGGGGGGCCAGCTGCGCCGCCGCCGCCGCGTACAGCTGCAGCGGCGCCGGCAGCCCGCCCTCCAGCACCATGCCGCTGCCTTCCCGCCGAGCACCCGATATCTTGACCACAACGCTCACCTACAAACCAACCCCATTCTCTAATGTCATTTTTCAAAACACCAATTTTTTTTTCTTTCTTTCTTGAGTCACTACGCAGTCCAAGCACTAACACAAGATGCAACACTGGCGCGCGCGTCGCGTTCAGTCGGTACTACGGAGTGCTCGGGGCTCCACGCCGCGCCCGCCACTGCGATGGCGCGCCCGGGGGCGGGGTCACCTCCCCCCCTACCCCCACTACCACACAAATTAATTCTCCGCCTCCTTCATATCATAGATTTATTTCTCCGACAGTACATCGCACCCGCTGCTAAACGCTTTCAAACCTTATGCCGTGAAGTTACAGGTCTGTATTGAATAACGGCCCATAAATTAAGGGACGGCATACATTGAATTAACGGTAACGTAGGCGACGGGTGGCGGTAAGTTAAAATAAACCTTGTTTATATGAAGATAACGTTTGTTATCGCACGGTAGGGGGCCCAACATGGGATTTATAGGGTCGCCGTACGTTTGCGGGCCCGTGGGGTTGTCATAATCTTTTTTAGCCGCATGGCGCGCCGCTATACAGTGACATGTAGAGTATCGGGAAGGAGTTATGTTGTGGAATGTTACTATAAAGGTTTGCATTTTGCCATTCCCTTTTTAGGTACTTACCTATACGCTTACGATGTTCCTAAAGATTAGACAGTACGTAGAGACAAATAGAGAGTTATTACCTAAAGTTAAAGACTTAATTTAATTCCGGAACAGCTCGAAAACTCATTTATAAAATTATGATTGATACGTGATCTATTCTACCGGCTGAGATGAAAGGTGTTTATTATCTGTAATGAACGAGAAAAAAATAAATATATTCATAAAAATTGTTCGAAGGTAATAACGGGTTATATTTTAGATTTCACCCATTCTTTTAAAATGACAGGTGATTGTGTGATGAGCGAGCAATCAACCGCTGAGCGGCCGGCAGCGGCACAGAGAGATGCGCACAATAGCGTTGCGTAAAACTAGATTACGGCGCCTCCCAATCGCTCTAATGACGGACAAACTATCAATCATACAAAATTAACACGTTTCAGATTATATTTTTGACAGTGATGAATCATAAGCGACCGAAAGGCAATCAATTTCACAACCAATTCCTTATTCCATTAAACAAAAAAGTAATAACGTAATTGACATAAATAATAATAAAATATGTCAAGACAGCGTAACGAGCGTTCGGACGCGACATGACAGCTCTATCAGGAATCTGGTACTGAGAGTGGAGGGGGGCGCAGAGGCGGCGAGCGGCGCGCCCATTGGCGGAGCGGAGCGGGGGGGGCGGAGCCGCTCGGCTCAGCCTTGCATGAATTTAATTAGTGTGAGGAGCACCTCAGGCGCATTAGGAGCCGCGATGGGCGAAGCAATAAAAGATATAAAGGAATGAGTATAAATTAAAAGTTAAATAGAGAGCGCTGCGTGCGAGCGAGAGGGCGGGTGCCTCTCGCTCCCCCGCCACACTGCTCGTAATTGTTTGACGATCTTATTAGTATCAGTTAAATGTCGTTCTCTCTTTTTCTCGCGCGAATTTAATTACTTTTTAATTAGAGCGTCGGTTAATGAGAGTTTGCAGGATTCGCTCCGGGCGCTCTGTTTTCACCATTGTCATTTTTGCGGTTTAGAATAATCGCATTATTGATTGTGTTGCTTTTTAGTTTTTGAGATAAATCTGTGGTTTTTGCAACTTTTTGCGCTCATTCTTGTAGTTGATGCGTCAGGTTACAAGATATTTTTCAATTTTATAAGTATTTTAATTTATTAAAAATATCTGCGGCAACTTAATGTTTGACTATGTTTTTTTTCATAATGTGTGATAAAACGACTTGATTATAAATAAAGTTATTGCATTGAGCATTTACTTCATTCTATTAACTTCAACACTACTTTCAGAGTATAAAACGACTCATATTTAATGTTGAGGTGAATACTAAAAATACAAGAAGACTTGATTAGAAAATAAATTCTTCATGCCCACCTAAAATCAGCTAAGTTTTTCTTAACTAAATTGTTAAATAACTAAAGCTGTTCTAGTGGAGTTTTTCACTTAAAACACTCATTCCGTAAACTTGTGACTGTACCTACTTACTTATACTTGTAACTTAGTTTTTGTGAAAGAGTAATTGATACGCCGCGTAGACGACTTATAGGCGATACGGAGACAGGACGAGGACGCATCGACCACGCTGCATAATTTCAATTATAGGTAAACGAAACTATTTTTTTTTCCATTGCCTACTGATCAAAAAAAAAATTACGAAATCGAAGGAAGTCAAAACAAAGAATAAAGATTTGAAGTAAATAAAATTATAGGTCGGCAAAAAAAAAAACTTAAGTTAATTTTAATTCTTAAATACTTATTTTCGTCACGACTAGACTGTATCTAAATGTTGAAATAAAAAATAATAGCTATATTTTATAAAATTCACTAGCCAATCGCTTAGTAGGTAGGTACTGGTATCAGCGAATTCCAAATTCAAATAATCCCTCGATTTTTTTTTTTATATTTAAACTAAGCACATTTTTTTTCCGGATGCCTTTTGTTGTTACAGTTTTTTCGTGTAATACTCGTAGTTCAGAGTTCGGAACTTCGAAATCACGGCCATTTTATTTAAGGATCCGTAGCTCAAAATTCCGTTGAAAGAACGGATCTTTTAGGATCGCTATGTTGCCCTTCTGTCTGTTCTATTATTAAAAGGCTCGCGTTTAACCACTATCTCCTAATGGTAAGCGATAATGTGTATGTGGAGACTCTTGCTTAGTATTATTCTCTCTTGACAGAGTTTTTTTGGTGAGGAAAATCATCAAAGAACTCATCTTGCTACGGGTGTAGTGAGTCGGAGTGTCAGACTTTTACCGACTACAATCTACTCGTGTTTCTTTAGTTGCCCTCTGCGTTCCTGAGCCGCGGTAACTTTTTCGACTAGTCCACTCTTGACAGTCTTCTAGGCTTTACTCGAAACTCTCAGAAAAGAGATTCCGGCAGTTTTCCGGATTATTTTAATTGTTATATATACTACCTAGTGCTTGACTGCGATCCCACCTGATGGTAAGTAGTGATGCAATCGTTGATGGTGAGGCGCACTAGTTTATTAAGAACCTATTCACTCTAGCCTTAAAGACACCTAAATTATAATCGGACGGGAAGACCGCAGCGGGCAAGTTGTTGCAGTCCCTCGGTGTTCGCAGTATAAATGACGAGGCGAAACGCTTGGTCCGGACCGTAGAGGTTTCAACAACGTAAGGGTGGATACTTGCCGTTCGCTGGGTTGTCCGATGGTAGAAATGAGATGGTGGAATTAAGTCATGCAAATGAATTCCACTCCATAACAGTACACACAATGAAATTGTTCCCAAATCGTTTTGTGCTTTTGAGTAGCATGACATCTTCCTAGTTAATAACTTCCTCAGCCGTAGGTAGGGTTATATGTAGTTAATGTGTAGTTTCTCATTATCATCGTCTGAATACCTGAATCAATCAGCCAACGGTTGGATAGAAGCTTCGTCAAATACTTGCACGCTTCAGAACCTTTATGGGTACCTACTGACTATCTTATAGGCATCTATAGGATGATCAACTTGTAATGTTTCTACTGCTGGTATACTAGTCTTCTCACCTGGGAAGGGAGTTGGGTCATATTTGTTTTTCCACACTATCACACAACGCCGTCTATTCCCAAGCTAAGCAGAGCTTGTGTTATGAGTTCTAGACAACTAATAAACATACTTATATATTTTTAAATACATAGGTACATATTATAGATAAATTACACCCAGACATAGAACAAATGATCGTGCTCATCACACAGACATTTGTCAGGACAAATGTTTGTGTGATGAGCATGACCATCCAGGGGTGGGAATCGAACCCACAACCTTCGGCATAGCAGTCAGGGTCACTAACCACTAGACCAACTGGTCAGTCAGCACTCTTAGTACAGAGGTTAATTACTATGCTTAGATATATGTATTATGTATTTGACTTTTTAGTCTCCTACCTAGAAGGTTATTTTGGCTGGTTTCCTCACTAAGATTTTGAAATCACACTAATATTCTTAATGTTTTTATGTGTATTTGTTACACCTTTATGCTCAAACGGCTGGATGGATTTGGATGAAATTTGGCACACTGGCAGACATGTCCTAGAATGAAGGTAGAACTACATATCGCACACTTGGGCCACGTACGCCGATCTGGGCGCGTCGTCCATACATTTTATACGGCAACTAGACTTGTAGAGCTACATTAGATCCACGCCACGCGACGCCACGCAACGCGCCGCTACGTATAAATCGGGCGTGGTCCACGTGTGCGTCGGTCTAGTGTAGTTCTCGCTTGACCCTTTTTTGCCCGGTAGTATTACTTTGGGATAATTTTCAACTATGGCGCGGGCTAAACCACTGAAATAATTTATTAAATTAAGTATAAAAGTGTATGACAGTGTTCGGAAACCACGATGTTTGGGCCAGTATCTCCTCTTAGTAATTTTTTTTTCTTTTTGACAGGCTCGCGATTGGCCACTATCTCACCTGGTGGTAAGCGATGATGTGGTCGACGATGGAGCACGCTTACCTACAAGCAACCTATTCACTCTTGACTTAAAGACCCCTAAGTTTACTCAAACTAATACTATATTCTGTGTTTCTTTTATCTTTTTTCTCTATTTTTTAGTTTTGACTGGCCTGTTGGTCTAATGTTTAGTGGCCCTGACTGCTATGCTGGAGGTCGTGGGATCGATTCCCACCCAGGACAAATGTTGGTGTGATGAGCACGATAATTTGTTCTGTGTCTGGATGTAATGTATCTATAATAATATATTTAGGAATATATAGGTATGTTTATCAGTTGTCTAGTACTTATAACACAAGCTCTGCTTAGTTTGGGACTAGATGGCGTTGTGTGAAAGTTTTTTTTTTTTTTTTTTTTTTAATAGCCTATACTGTCCCACTGCTGGGCAAAGGCCTCCCCCAACTTCTTCCAGGTATTCTTTTCTTGGGCCACCTCGAACCAGTCTTTGCGGTAGGTATCTAGGTCGTCTCGCCACCTCTTCCCAGGTCGACCTCGGCGGCGTCGTCCATCTTGAGGTACCCACTTTGTGGAGACTCTTGCCCACCGGTCAGAGTGCATGCGGCTGATGTGACCCGCCCAATCCCATTTTAGCCTGGCAGCCTTTTTTCCGACGTCCATAATTCCCGTCTTTTGACGCAGCGTGGTGTTCCTCACTCTGTCGGCCCTCTTGACACCCAGAATGCTGCGCTCCATTGCTCGTTGGCACACCCCAAGGCGAAACTTTTGCGATTCGGTGAGCGACCATGTCTGGGCACCGTAGGTTAGGACGGGCAGGATACACATATCAATGAGTTTTCGCTTCAGGGAGATCGGTAGATCTCC
Organism: Mythimna impura; assembly: GCA_905147345.3. Classification (NCBI taxonomy): domain Eukaryota; kingdom Metazoa; phylum Arthropoda; class Insecta; order Lepidoptera; family Noctuidae; genus Mythimna; species Mythimna impura. Next base: position 23,452,673 of record LR990346.1, on the reverse strand, counting down.
CTTCATTAGCGTCTTCATGGACCAGTAGCTTTTCCAGGCGTTTTTGATACGGCGATCAATTTCCTTCTGCTGCCTGTTTTCGAAAGAAACTAACTGACCCAAGTAGATATACTCATCGACATAGTTTATATCCTGCCCATCTACCTCGACCCTACGTTTAGTGCTGTTGGTCATACATTTAGTTTTAGACCGATTCATCGCGAGCCCCACCCTGAGGCTGGCCGTGCTTAGGTCTTGAAGCATGGACTGTAGTTCTAGAGCAGTAGGGGCAAAAAGGACAATGTCGTCGGCAAACCGAAGGTTTGTCAGCCTCTTACTACCGACTTCTATGCCCTTAGTCACCCATGAGGTTGCCAGTGTTCTAAAGATCTCCTCGAGAGTGCTTGTAAATAATTTTGGAGAGAGCGGGTCACCCTGTTTAACACCTTTTTGTATATTAAATGAAGGTCCTGTAAAATTTAATTTGATGTCTGCGGTGCTGTTATAGTAAATATTTTTCAAAAGGTCTTTATATTGCTGTTCTAGTTCCTGGTTTTCTAAGGATTTAAATATTTCAGAGTGTTTTATACTATCGAAAGCCTTCGTATAATCTACGAAGGCTAGGTATAGAGGTTTATTAAATTCTGAGTATTTTTCTAAAATTTGGTTCAATGTTTGTAGGTGGTCGGTAGTTGAAAAGCTAGGTCGAAATCCGGCTTGCGTGTGTGAAAGTTGTAGAATATTATTATTATTCGCGATAGCATTAGACAGAAGTTAAAAAAGGTTGTTTTGGGTACACTTTGTAATAAAAGTACAATATAAGTACAGTGCTAAATAAAACAGTTATCGAACCAATGTTTGGTAAGAATTCGATTGATTACACGCGGCTTAGTAGTGAATAAGTCAAGTTCAGAAAAGTCAATCAAGTTATTGTAGGACTTTGCGCATCTTATAAAGAACGAATGCTGTCTGTACTGAGTGTGTTCTGTCTGTTCTGTCTCTACTTTATGAGGCTTTTAATTAAATAAATCATTTAGCTCTTACTTATACTGCTAAAAACCTAAAAGAAGCAGGGATTGTCAGTACCTGGAACGTTTTTCATTATACTATATACTATTAGTTATTAATATTTGTATGAACGTTAAATAATTATGTATTGTGTACAATTCATATGTTTTGTAAGGAGGAAACTTTTTGATACGCAATTTAAATAAAACTGCAAAATTGTTTGCAATAAAGTTATGTTTACTTAAAAAAAAATCCATTTACCTATCTAAGTGTTTAGTACTTACCTTACAATAATCAAACTTATCTAAGTAGGTAAAATTAAAATTTTATATTGAAACCATTATCTATTAAAACTGTTTGAAATAATCTCGAAAAATAAATGTTGTGCACACCTGCTTCTATGAACTTCTTTAATCTAATGCTATCGTGAATGGAGTATAACTTGATTCAAATCATGTTTTCTTAATGCTAAGGTAAACAAATAACGTAACATATTCAAGAATACTTCACCACATTCATCACCAATTTCAGTTCGAACCAACATCGCGAGCATACACCTCTGTCTCTCCCTAACACACATACCTAGCATCTCTCCATCCCTGTCTCGACATTAGGCGGGCCATGCACGCGCCCGTCGTTACTTCTCATTATGTCGGGCTTACACTCGCCCGCGTTATGTATTGTCTGGCGGGGAATGGCCCGCTTTAGTTGTTTTATTGATGTAGCATTGTAAGGGTTGTGATGTATGTTTTTATTATTTTGTGAAATAACTTCAGTTGGTCGTTAAGGAAATCTAAATTTCTAAAGGTAACATGAGATCACTGTTACTGTCTAGTCTAGTTCTCTATGGCTTAGCACAGGTTAAGAATCTCTTTGCTTACGTTTGACTTTACTAGTCGAGGCATTGCTGCCATTAAATAAGAAAGAAGGAAAGAAAACTGACTGGCCTGTTGGTCTAGTGGTTATTAGTGACCCTGACTGCTATGCCGAAGGTTGTGGGTTCGATTCCCACCCAGGATAAATGTTTGTGTGATGAGCACGATCATTTGTTCCGTGTCTGGGTATAATTTATCTATAATATGTATGTATTTAGAAATATAAAAGTATGTTCATCAGTTGTCTAGTACCTACTCATAACACAAGCTCTGCTTAGCTTGGGACTAGACGGCGTTCGCGTTGTGTGAAAAAAAAAAGAAGAAAAGAAAAGAGAAGAGATCGCGGAATGCGATAAGGCCGCCAATTGTATGTTTTTAAATATAAGGCTCAAATGTATAATTTATTATCTTGGTGTACAATAAAGTATACAATGTATATATAAATAAAGAAGGAAGATAAGAAAGAATGAAAACGATTTATTTCTAGTACTAGTACATCATCTTTCATTCACATTTAGTACTACTTTTGGACGAGCAAAATATTGGATGAAAAGTCAGTACTAGGAAGCGTTGTGATCTAGCATGTAGCTGAGGAGTGGAATTCTCTGTCAAAATCTGTGTTTCCTAGAAGCTATGACCGAGGAGTTTCTAAATCAAAGTGAATAGCTTACTTCTAGGTAAGCACCCCCACACATCATCTCTTACCATCAGGTGAGATAGTAGATAGATAGCCTACTGGAGCCAAGGGACTCTGAAAGGAAGACTCGGCCCTGGTACGAAAGGCAATGAAGGAACAGGAGTGGGTTTTTTTATCAGGTGAGGTAGTGGTCAAACGCGAACCTAACAATACCAAAAAAAAAATAACAATACAAATATGAGATCATAAATAATTATGTATCAAAAATGGATAAATCACTCAGTCACAAAAAAGTTGTCATTACACTTTCAACAAAAACAGTAAAATGAAAAAGTTATCTAATTTCGTAGACCGTCGTAGCTCGTAGCGCGCTACGCGGCTACGCAAAGGCACCCGAAAAATTGAATTAGTCATTGTACATTTTTTATTGTACGTTACAACTACTTTTATTGAGCTATTAGGCTTTGTGTAGCATAAGCATAAGCATAACCAGCCTTGTAATGTTCCCCACTGCTGGGACTCAGGCCTCCTCTATCTAGGAGAGGGAATGGGCCGTAATCCACCACGCGGGCCCAGTGCGGATTGGTGAATGTTACATGTCTTCGAATTTTTGGTTCTAGGACATGCCGGTTTCCTCACGATGTTTTCCTTCACCATTTTGAGAGCAGTGGTCATGAAATAAATTACACAAAGTAATGCGCCTGGCTGGGTTTGAACCCGCGACCTACAACTCGTAAGTCGGGGCCGTTACCGCTCGGCCACCACTGCTCAGGCTTTGTGTGTTCCTCTAAAAGTGTATAAGGTGTTTTGTGCGATGCGAATATCTTGCACGTAAAAATAATAACACGTCACCCAAAGGGCAATGGAAAGGGCTATGCTCGGAGTTTCCTTGCGTGATCGAATCAGGAATGAGGATATCCGCAGGAGAACCAAGGTCACCGACATAGCACGAAGAATCGCCAAACTTATGTGGCAATGGGCAGGGCACATTGCTCGCAGAACGGATGGCCGTTGGGGCCGAAAGGTTCTGGAAAGACGATCACGTACCGGAAGACGTAGCGTTGGAAGGCCTCCTACAAGATGGACCGACGATGACTTGGTAACGGTTGCGGAAGTCCAATGGATGCGAGACGCACAGGACCGTTCATTGAGGCGACACTTGGGGGAGGCCTATGTCCAGCAGTGGACGTCTTTCGGCTGAAATGATGATGATGATCATGAAAAATAATAACATAAAAAATTGTGCTTAATAGAAAAAAGTGCTGCGAGTTATAGTCTAATATTTATGTATATATTTTGTTATCGTATCCCATTGCTGAGCAAAGCCATAACTATAGTAAGAGATTCTTACAAGTATTATACTGAATATTACATTACAGTCAACAAATTATCTACACTAATATTACAAAGAGGTAAAGTTTTTTTTTTGTTTGTAGGAGGTAATGTCTGAAAGTACTAGTCTGATTGCTAAATTTTTTTCACCGATAGAAAGCTGCTTTATTCCTGAGTGATATTGGTTATATTTTATGTATGCGGGCGAAACCGCGGGAAAAAGCTAGTTAAAAATATGTTACATTATTAAACAATGTCAAATAATAAAATATGTGAAACCAATAAAAGAAAATATAAGTAGCAAATAAATAGAAGTCAAATCACACATAAAAATAATCAAATCAAAAGGAAAGTCACAATAAATTACAGTACAAATTAATATTCATGCCATGGTCCGAAGCGAGGAGGAGTGGCAGGCGGTCGGCTCCTTCTGCGAAGCAGTAATGCTTGCTAAGGAAGAGGCCGCACGTACACGCGCGAGGGAGCGGCCCTCACGCCCCAGCCGCCGGGATTTCGATCCCGATTTCCGGCCAACGTAGGCACGGGCTTGCGAACGGCGAGCAATGCACCTACGCATTGCTCGCCATTCGCAAGCCCTCCGACCGTCCGGTAACCGTCCGGACCGAGCCGAAGTCGTCGACGGCGCGCATTGTTCCACGCGAGCCTGAAGGAGATGTCAGCAAACCGAAGGAGCCCTGTAGGGTCGAAGCCTACTGGCCCCACTGGCAGTGTGAAAGTGAAACCTGGGCCCTGGGATGAAGGCAAAGAAGGAACAGGAGTGGGATTTTAGCCAGTAAAAGTCTGACACGCCCCCTCGCACCACCCAAGGGCGGGAGATGTCATTAGATGATTTTCCCACCTACAAAAATAATAATCATATTCATGTCAAAGCTTAGATCATCTTAAATTCGTCAATGGAATAAAAAGCTTGCTCGATAAGCCAGAAGCTGCCAGTAGAAGCACCAGAAATAGTTGCTGGCTTGATCATGAGCCATCCCCCTTCTCCTCCCAAACATCTCTGTCTTGGGTAATCTCTGGCCAAGTTTGCGCCGTGAACCTGATTAGATCATAGCACCACCTTGTGATGGACATGGTGAGGTCCTCTCTCAGGCGTCCAGTGAGTGACGACCTTCGCATGTCTCCAGGTGGATTTGTGCGCTGTGGCCAGCCTACTGCAACTCCAACCTGACTGTTTTATCCTCAATATCGGTTACTTGAGTTGTGGAGCGCCAGCTAGGATCTTTCTTACGCGATCTATTCGCTTAACACTTATTATGCTGTACACCATTACCCGTTGACAATTACTTAATCTTGAGTTTTAACTTTTATTGTTTAGTATCTACGTGACCAATTTGTGTACGCAATATCTTTATAAATATAATTCTTCTATACGTGTGTTTTTCACTTAACTACTCCTAAACGGATTGACCGATTTGGATGAAATTTTGTGCGTATATTTGAGTGGGTTTCTGAATGGTTTGAAAATACAATTGTAATGTATTGAGAAAAAAAAGTTTGATACACGTGCAAAATTTGTCACCGTAGCCCTCGGATCCATAACACACTCGCCTATGGCTCGTGCGGATTCCGCCTCGGTCGCAATGACAAACTTTCTGCACTTGTATCATTTAAAAATGTAAAATGTACTATTTACACATTGCCCCGAAAAAATCGGAAACAGGAAACAAAAAACTCGAAGACATGTGACATCCACGGTGGATTACGGCCCATTCATTCCCTCTCCTTGAGAAGAGGCCTAAGTCCCAGCAGTGCAGGAGTGCAGGAACATTAAAAAGGCTGTTTATGCTTTATGCTTATGCTCCATAAAAAGAGAGTAGAGTTCTTAAACTCCACGCGAACGAAGTCGCGGGCAATAGCGGGTATACATACAAAGGTGGAGGTAATATGGAAACGTAGAAATGCACTCACACAGACTCTGGAAAACCCTAGAATAATAATCATACAGTTCAACAAAGGTTGTTTACAGCATTTTAAAGGCTCTTATAATATGAATAGAGACAGCCTTTATAGCCAAGAGACCACACATCAATTAAAATAAGTACCGCAAGTACTTTAAGTACTGATTTATGAACAGTTATCAAGATCTATGCAATGGCACTTGCTATTAAAATAATATTGTGCTGTGAACTTGTGACTGTCCATTTTATTAGTTTTAATATAAGTCTTTGGGCCTGGCTACATTAAAACGGCGCAGTCATTTACATGAAAGAGCGTGGCACCTAACTGAGGCATGTTGCCGCATCGGGCAGATTTTTTTTATTGAGGTAGAAAATCATACAATGTCTTCTCTACGCGAGTCAGACTTTAACTGACTAAAACCACACCTGTGTTCTCCAGTTGGCCTGTGGCCCTAGCGGGCTTTGGTCCTGCTGGCCCCTGCGATTTTACTGACATCTCTCTAAGGCGTGCGTGGAACACTACGCGCCGTCGACGACTTGGGCTCGTTTCTTACCGGCCGGGTGGACGGCGAGCTACACATTGCTCGTCGCCTGATCGTGCAGATATACGGTGCCGAGCCGTATTGAGTGACTTATTTGAAACGATTACACACGACACATTATATCTACGCGATGCGACAACGTGCCGAAATTAAAACCGTACCGTTTCACGTTAACGACACCACGTCGTAGTAATGTGTCCAGGCCCTTAGATCATAGTATCATATCACAATTTTATGTGGTAGGCCACACACGTTGGCACGAGCATAATTAAAACGATTTTATTATTATTTAGAAAAACAAAAACAATAATATTGTGGTTTTCTTATCAACATATTGGTAATTACTGTTTATTAGACCTCGCTCATGTTTTATTACATACTTTAGCCACCCGCTCTGGCTTCACCCACAGATTACTTATATACATGTGTTAGCAGTAGGGATTAGAGTGGGTATTAAAGTAAGTGTATTGAAAATATATTTTTTTATTCCGGGAGTAGGTTCCGATAAAAGCCGCTAGTACACGCTAGTTTGCAATAAAACTGTAGTATATAGGTACCTAGTTTCCAATACCTAAGTAATTACACAAGACAATGTTCGCGATTTAATCAGGTGAATGCAATCAGTTGACACGCGGGGGGCGATGCAAGGCTGGGGGGACAGCCATGATTGATGATGTTCTATGCTCGCCACCGCTCCACGTTTGGCTGCCAAGTAGCCATGATGTGGTGGAGTCTAGGACTATAATTAAAACAACAACAACAACAAACAACTCTCCTTTCGCAGGTATGCTGGAAGAGATTTCTTTAGAAATAAGCATCACCTCTGTACCTATTTTTCTGTTTCCTTCTTCTAGTATTTTATTTTGTGTGTGTACATAAATCGTTAAATAAATAAATAAATAAGGTAGGAGCCAGATAAATTCACAATAGCGGTCATTGACTCTTCCATATTTATTGACATTCTTAATTTCAAAAACATAAATCTGTATTTGTCGACGATGAATCACGTTTGCCGAGACGTAACCAATTGACTCTTGACTTAAAGATCCCCAGGTTGTAGCTATCAGGAAACACAGACTAAAGCTGAAAATTCCACTCCTTAGCTGTACGCACAATGAATGTGTTAAGACTTACCTTACCCAACAGCAACTGGTGAAAGGTTAAAGGATGCTAATTATATGGATTTTGCTAGTGCTAACTAAATGGATTTTGCTAGTGCTAACTAAATGGATTTTGCTAGTGCTAACTAACTGGATTTTGCTAGTGCTAACTAACTGGATTTTGCGAGTGCTAACTAAATGGATTTTGCTAGTGCTAACTAAATGGATATTGCTAGTGCTAACTAACTGGATTTTGCTAGTGCTGACTGAATTTTGCTAGTGCTAATTAACTGGATTTTGCTAGTGCTAACTAAATAGATTTTGCTAGTGCTAACTAAATAGATTTTGCTAATGCTAACTGGATTTTGCTAGTGCTAACTAAATGGATATTGCTAGTGCTAACTAACTGGATTTTGCTAGTGCTAACTAAATGGATTTTGCTAGTGCTAACTAAATGGATTTTGGTAGTGCTAAGTAAATGGATTTTGCTAGTGCTAACTAAAAGGATTTTGCTAGTGCTAAGTAAATGGATTTTGCTAGTGCTAACTAACTGGATTTTGCTAGTGCTAACTGGATTTTGCTAGTGCTGACTAAATGGATTTTGAGAATCAAAAACTGCTACTAATACTCAGCCTAGCCCTATTTGGACCAAGATATTTTGATAATGTTTACAAAAAGTTATGAGCACTGTCTGCAAGATTGTTCGAAAGAGTTGGCGATGGCGATGAAGCGGCAAGGTGAGACCTTCCTTTGGTTGATGGATCGAAAGAATCTCCTGACCCTGAAACATCAAGGGCAACTGAAGGAACATACGTGGGTTTTAGTCACTAAAAGTCTGATATCCCTCTCGCTTCATTCAGAGTCAGGAGAAGCTACTTGCTGATTTCCCACCTCAATAAAAAAAGACTACAAACATTGTAGCCACTCATGCGCAAGTATAAACACAATCTCAACTCTTCCGATCTCCTTTCCATTTCCGTCCGTCACGTCATCAAGTAACGTCAAACTAAAACTTAATAAATATTGATAACGCAAGATGGATGGTCCGCACGCGCGACTCCAATTGATTTAAAATTAAATACACAATGTTCTCCATGATTGATGCACATCACGCCTTCCTGGGAACGGGTTGGGGTAACCTTGCTAAATGGATATTTTTTGCACATTTCTACACGGTCCAGTAAGCACTGTCATTAGGAAAGGGGTTTGAGGGAATCTCGTTTAAATTGAGTTGTAATCGTTGTTTAAGAGGGTGTAGCGACATCTATGGCGTCACATAAGAATTAATCCTGCATCGCGCAATTAAAGTTCTCCGTGCGATTAGAAAATATAGAACAGCCCGAAATCATCTATCGGGCAGTTGCCCACCAGACATAGCACCCGTCTGGCCGGAGGATCCTCCCTTTTCAACGGAGGTTTGCGAGACTTACTCTCTGTTCCGCATACCTCCAAAAGGGAAGGGAAGGGCCCTTCCTGATCCGTATATCGCCAACATGAGCATGGTTAAAAAGCTTGTTGTTTTATCCAAGGCTAGAGTATGAGTGGCTCTTAATAAACTAGTGCGCTTCATCATCAACGATTGCATCACTACTTATTACCAGGGTTTTTTTTATGCGGATATCATCTACTGACCTCTCCGCCCTTGGATGGGGCGGGAGAACGTATCAGACTTTTACTGACTAAAACCCACTCCTGTTCCTTCTTTGCCTTCTTTTCAGGGCTCCGAGGCCGTCGACGACTTGGGCTCGGTCCGGACGGTTACCAGACGGTCGGACGGCGAGCTACCCATTGCTCACCGTCCGCAAGCCAGTGCCTACGGTGGCTGGAAATCGGAATCGGGATCCCGGGGAGGCTGGGGCGTGAGGAACTGCTTACCATTAGGTGGGATCGCAAGTATATATCAATAGTCAAGCACTAGTATATATAAATTTAAAAAAAAAAACAACGCAATCTAACCCAACGTTTGATAAAAAGGCGACGCGAAAAAAAAACAAATATTTCCTGAACGCCTTGGTTGGCATTCGGTGGCTTCCGTAACTCTCTCAAATATTTCACAAAACTTATTTCAGAAAACACATGTATTTTTTTTAAATACCTTTACAGTTTTTGGAAACATCGTTATTCAAAATCTCGATGAAATGTGAAAAGTTAGATAAATATAATTCTTAACTTATTTATTTATGAGTATACATATACATTAAGGCCTATGTGAAAAAAAAAAATTGAATTATGAAGGGTTAGAGTTCACGAAAAAAAGCAGATTTTCAGAGGTGTTTACTGGAGTAGTTTTACGTAAATGTATGTTTTGATTTCAAAAGAAATATTGATAATAACCACAAGATATCTGTGTGTTCCAAAATATCTAGAAAAAGAGGTGTAATGATGTCATAATCACGTATGGATGGGTGTATGGTTGTATGGGAGTAGACGATACATCTGCCATGTAATATTCTCTTTGTCACCCTAGGTTGACTGGTAGAGGATACCTAAATCATCCAATGACTTCTCCCGCTCAAGGGTGAAGCGAGAGACCGTATCAGACTTTTACTAAACCCAGGTGGGTTTTCTTCTTTCTTTTATCTAGTAATACTGTAATATGGAAATATTGTAAGAACATCCATTTTTTAGGGTTCCGTATCTCAAAAGCAAAAAATGGAACCCTTATAGGATGACTTTGTTGTCTGTCTGTCTGTCAAGACCCTTTATCTCGGGAACGCGTGGATGTATCGAATTGAAACTAAAACCATATACTCAAATGTGCGGTTCCTTGAAACTGTGAAAAAATCAAACTTCTAAGTTAACGACAAATAACGTGTATTTCGATACTCTCATGGGAATCAAAATTCATAGGGTACTTCCCGTTGACACAGAATCCTGAAATTTGACATAAAGCAAGGTCTTATAGCACAGGTATAGGAATAAATCTAAAAACAGTTTTGTAGTTACATCACATCTCACAAATGAGAATTTTTTTTTTGCGATTCGATAAAATCTTCAAAACTCCACTCGAGAATTGAACTATTTACATAGGTAACTTTGTACGGAACCCTCAGTGCGCGAGTCCGACTCGCACTTGCCCAGTTTTTTAAAAGAGTAACCATGGAGTTTCTTGCCAGTTCTTCTCCATAGGAAACGACCAATTTCGAACCGTGCACTAGGTTCTGACGTTTTATAAGTGCCCATGTAGGCTTATGTGAAATAAAAACATTTGAATTGAATTGATGATCACCCATCCACAGCCTGACCTCGGCAAGCGTAGCTTAACCTTGGGCACCAACCCGAGCGGCTGTTATTACTTAACCACATGTTCCTCCAAATTAAAACCCATACATCTACTAATAAATCCATACTTAAACATATACATAATTAACTGACACGGGGAACAACCACTCAACTTCCTGGAGCAAGTCAAAAAGCGGCCAGATTCATAATCTTGTTAGCACTCAAATTTGCATTAATTAAGGCGCTGAGGCCTCACTGAGTCTAAACTCTCTGAGGGTAGAGGGTAGGGTGGGGTATGGTGGGGGTGGGGGGTAGATAATATTCAAATGGTACATGTAACGACGCGGCTGCCGCTTGAGCCCCGCCGCCCGCAAGCAATATAGATGGGATAGTCAGAGTGAAAAGTGTTAACGCTGATTATTGTTTTGAAAGCTTTGAGTAAATAGAAATATGAGACTTTCCTCTTTTTTGCCATCCATCGCTTGTCTCCCTCGAAAAATAATGTTATTATTGTATTTACGTTGAAATTTTTAAGTTTCTTAATTTTCGTTTATATGGTTATACTCTCACCAGGTCATCGGTCCACCTTGTGGAAGGCCTTCCAACGCTGCTTTTTCCGGTGCGCGGTCGCCACAAAAGGCTCCTTTCTCAGCATAAATATAATGAGATATATAAAAAAAATGTTCTGATCGATTGTCGATGGAAAAGCAAAACTTCTCATATAGTGATTTCTCCCATGTATAGACAGTAGGTATGCCATTCATGCACGCATGCTGGATGAAGAAATGTTGGAATGCGGAGAAAAATATCAACTCTTTCAGTTTCTTACAAAGGGCGTAAAGACAATTTTTGGGAAATTTACCTTTTCATGTACTTTTACTCAGTTTTTCAAGCTCTTCCGATCTGAACACTAAACGTTGAGCTACGATAAAAAATAAAACTAGTGAAGTGTGAGTTGGACTCGTGCACTGAAGGTTCCGTATAAACTTACAAATGTAAATAGTTCGATTCCTGAATCGAGTCTCGAAGATTTTTCTGAATCACAAAAAAAAATATTATACGGTTTTCGGACTAAAATCTAAATTTTAGGATTATATGTCAACGGGATTTGATTTTCTTGCAATTGTCAAAATATACGTCATAAACAAAGCGTAAATGGCCTTATTAGATTGTGTGTGTCTTAAAAGTTTAATTTTTTTACTTATTACTTATTTGATATTAATTTCAGTTTGATACTTTCTCGCGTTTCTGGAAAAAAGGGGTTTGAAAGACGGACAGACGGTCATTAAAGTGTTCCTATAATTCCCATTTCTAATTCAATTTTTGCCGACCGAGGTACGGAACCTAAAATTGAGATTTATAGTTACTTCCTTTTTTGCATATACGGCCGTTATTTCCAAAAGTGTAGAAACTTGTATAATCTATACAAGTTTCTGAAGGGTGCTATCAAGAGCTTGAAAAATGTATTACAAAGGCCAATGCAAACTATTGGCATGATTTACTTTTTTCTTTTCGCCAGAAATGAAACCTAGGTTATATATGTTAGAGGCCAATACCAGGAATCAATAGCAAAAAGAACCAGGTCGTTAAACCGTAAAAAAAAACAAAGATAAGAATAAGGCGTTACCTATTCTCGTTCTAATATAATTAAATGGAAATATAATACCTACGTAATATTTTGAGGTTTCCATTGATAAAATAGATTAAATTGGTTATTACTGTTATATTTTTTTTACAGTCGCAGTTTTTTATAACTAAAACTAGTAAAAAAAAGTGATAAATGAATCGAAAAGATATTCGTTAGTGTTGTGATAGTAATTGACACTATTTAATGTTTACTCAACATAAAAACCGAAACTAAAACTATATTTAACAATGGGATACTTAAAATATCAGACACACAGTATTTTTATTTAAGAAAAATAACGCCTTATAACAAACTATAGCAATATACTAAATAGTCTCTAACTTCGTTTGGTTACGGTTGGTAGACATAATTCTTTTTGCTATTGATTTATCTTACAGTCCTTTAGGATGGCCTAGGTTTCACTTTTGGCGAAAAGAAAAAAATTATATGCCAGCAATGTATGAGAAAAGTTTCATACCCCTTTGTAACTTGACACATACGAACGAAATAAGTTAATAAAAACCCTGTAAAAATACCAGCACACGAACACTTTCGTGGCCAACAGTACTCGAGTGAGAGCACCGAGGGTGCGCTCGACAATTTCCTCGTCGGGTAATTCACTAGGATTTAATTTAAATTAGTTTTGGCTTGGCTTAATAGCTTCCCCCTCCTAGGGGGAGGTAGTGGGAGGTGGCGCTGCTCCAAACGATGTATTCTGATGTTCAGATCGGCTGCCTTTTGGATGTTGATTTTCGATAGCTGTTTAGTTGCAGTTAATTTGTAATGTTCTTGTAATGATTGTGTTATTTTTCTGTCGTGTTTTCGATTATATTTTTGTGTTGGGATCTTTGGTGAACTACATGAGCCAGTTCATATGCTATGCGTAAAAGAATACTTCGATACTTCACAATAGGATGGGATGAAGTTCGAGAAATAAGTTTATAGCTAAATGATACCGTTTCACATTTTGTATCACAGCAAACTATAAATATAAAACTCATACTTTGTCTGTTGAAAGAATTAACAACCGCCAAAATTGGTAGTGAGGCATTTAACTAAAATATTCACCATACGAATCGTGTCGAGATTCTTCTAGTAATTTGCCGTACCAGCGAATTGTGTGTGTGTGTGCGGAATTATTATTTATTTAGAATAGCAAAATAGCCATAAACACTAAAATATGTTAATTCTTTCACTCTGACTTCTCACAGAACCGCAAACTTTCTAATAATATCTATCGTCTTCCATTCATCAGCAAACAAATCCAATCCATATTATATATACCACTAGATGGATCCGGCCCAGCTTCACGCGCCCTTCTTCAACTATAATATGTTCAGAATGCATCAAAAAATATATTCAGAACTTTCCTCATGAATCACTCTGTCTATAATTTTTTGAAAAATAAATATATTTTATTTGGCACACTTGATACACACAGTGCGTTTAGAAACTTAAGATTAAAAAAAGGAAAACAAACATTGTGTGTCTCTCGGTTGCGCTAAATAGGTCTAGTTCAGTAAAAATGCCAAAAAATTACTTAGTAGTTACCTGACGCTGGTTTTTTGAGTTTATCGCCATCCCTTACCGCATTTGTCTGTCTGTATAAGTGTATATAGACAGACAGATGTGGTAAGGGAACTTTGTTTTACACAATCCCAGTTCTGAACATCCTTAAAATATTTCTTCAATTTATATCAACCCGTCAACACTCCTTCTACACTCGCATCTCGTCTCCCAGAATACAGCCATTTGAAGTCCATCGGTAAATAGAGAGAAAGTCGCATCCCCCACCTAATTATTTGTGTCGACTTTAAAACGCCACCAATTATATTAACGCCCCGTTTCGCCTCGATAATACCCGCTGCCAAAAGTTTACATAAGTGTTACTGGGAATAATGATCATGGTTTTTGAAGAGAGGTCTTTAAGTCTAGAGCAAATAGGTTACTTCTAGGCAAGTGTGTTGGGCCACGGGGAATTAGCATAAGCGTAGCATAATCAGCCTTTTAATGTTCCCACTGCTGGGACACAGGCCCAGGAGAGGGAATGAGCCGTAATTCACCACGCGGGCCCAGTGCGGGTTGGTGAATGTCACATGTCTTCGAATTTTTGGTTCTAGAACATGGTGGTTTCCTCACGATGTTTTCCTTCACTGTTTTGAGAGCAGTGGTGATGAAATAAATTGCACCAAGTAATGCGCCTGGCTGGGTTTGTACCCGCAACCTACAACTCGTAAGTCGAGGCCGTTATCACTCGGCCACCACTGTTCCACTGCACGGGCAATTGCTGAAAAGGAAACCTGTAGTCCTGGATTGATTCATCGTCATCATCATTTCAGCCGCAAGACGTCCACTGTTGGACATAGGCCTCCCCCAAGTCTCGCCATAATGACCGGTTCTGTGCGTCTCGCATCCATCGGATTCCCGCGACCCTCATCAGGTCATCGGTCCATCTTGTGAGAGGCCTTCCAACGCTGCGTCTTCCGGTACGTGGTCGCCACTCCAGAACCTTTCGTCCCTATCGACCATCTGTTCTGCGAGCAATATGCCCTGCCCACTGCCACTTGAGTCTGGCTATTCTTCGGGCTATGTCGGTAACCTTGGTTCTCTTGCGGATATCTTCATTTCTGATGTAAGAGAATGCTTAACGCAACTGAACTGCGTAGTGTTCTACGCGCGCCTTTACGCGGTTTACCTACTAGAGTCATGAGAGGACTTCTGAAAAGGTAACTCGTGGTCCTAAAACACAAAGGGCAACTGAAGGAACACAAGTGTGGTTTTAGTCAGTAATAGTCTGACACGCTCTCGCCCTCCACCCTAGAGCGAGAGAACTCATTCTATTACTCACATTAAAAAAGGTAAGCCGGCTCTATCGTCAATCAATATAGATGGAATAACGATTTTAAATTAAAAACATAAAGGTTTTTTTTTAATAGGAAAAAAAAACCGACGAAAAATTCTATAACTGGGGGGTCAGGATCATGTACTGGATCTATGGTATTCAAATGTGCTTCGATGACAAAGACACCCTGTATCGTACTGATATCTTTCTGAGGCAAACATACAAAGCAATTAAAAATGACAAAAACCTACATCAAAGCAACCTAGCCAGTAACATTTTATTGCAGCCAGAATCCCACTACAGCACTAAAACCACCCATTTCTAAATACCCAAGCCCCCTTCCCACCTAATTATTTGCGTCTCCTTTAAAACGGCAACAATTATATTACTACCATGTTATAACATCCTGAAACATGCTGAAATGTCTGTAATAACTGTTTGTAGTCTAACTTTAAGGAAGGCTCACTACATGTAAACGGTTTGGGACATACATAAATGGGGAATGAGGAACCATGGGACGATTTAGAGAGGTGGTAGACCTAATGTCAATGTGTTTCCGAAAAGGTTTCTATTCGAAGAATAGAGGAAATAACTTAACAGAAAATGTATGCTAAAGTAGTATAGCACATAATATTCCCACTGCTAAGACTCAGCCATTCAGGTCTCCTCTCTAGGGGAGGGACCACGCGAACCCAGTTGGTGGATGTCACACAACTTCTTGGGCACACCAAAATAATGGCGGTAAGCCCCTCTTTGAGGAGTGGCTGTAAAGACGACATGGCGTCCTCACCTTCCAGATAACACAAGTCCTCACCGGACACAGTAAGTTCGGGAGGTGCCTGCACCAGATTCGTGCGGAAGACACGCCCCGGTGTCACCATTGTGTGTACTGCCCGGACGACACGGCGGAGGTGTGCAGTATGGTATAGTGGGGGCGATCGGCAGCAACCTGGTACAGGCCATGGTCCGGAGTGAGGAGGAATAGCAGGTGGTCGCCTACTTTTGCGAAGCAGCAATGCTAGCGAAGGAGGCGGCCGCACGCGCGAGGGAACGGTCCTCATGCCTGACAAAGTAATTACTGAGGAAGATTTAAGCGTATAATATACAAGCATATTACAGCGGAGAAAAGCCTAGAATTTCAACGATTTGTAACACCCATGCAAAGCGGGGGAGGGTTTCTAGTAATAGGTAAATTATACATTGTCATAATTTAGACTTATCCCTGAAACCTATTTCTCTACTCTATTTAGAACTAATAGCAGTAAGGTTTTGGCCTAGACGATTCTCATAAAAGCTTAGTTAGTGGCAGGCTGCCAGCCAGGCCGTCACCTAAGCACCTGAACGACCATATTATCAAACTGATAGCTCCCTCTTAAAGTTTATTATGAAAGATCAAAATAACATTATATTGAGATTAAAGTAACTAATAAGACAGCTCCGTGGTAAACTCACTCACACTCACTCATCATCCCCACCTCCACTCTACATTTAAGAAACCCAGGTATTATAATTATCTTGCTTAATTTATATTTTAACTTAAGTTATGATAATCTGGAACAATGTCTAAAAGTGTATTTGTTTTGTATTGGGCGTTGATAGCTTCGCTACAGTATTTTACTTTTACCGCTATCTTCGTTTTTCGAAGTAGAAAATATTATAGTCTATGTCCCTCAGTGATAAAGTAGGATTTAACTGGTGAAAGAATTTTAAAAATTGGTCCAGTAGTTTTTTAGTTTATTTTTGCTTATATAGGTGTCAGTGTTTGTGTGTGCAACCACCTATTTGTTTTATTAATAGGTATAAGACTTGTAATGACTCAAACCCACCTTAGTTAATTCAGTTGCCCTTTGCGTTGCCAGGGTTACTGTGATTTTATCGAAAAGCAGCCTCAGGGAGATGTCAGCAAACCGTAAGGGCCCAGCAGGGTAGAAGCTTACTGGGCCCACGGGTAGTGTGAAAGTGAAACCCGGGGCCCTGGGACGAAGGCAATGAAGGAACAGGAGTGAATTTTTAGTCAGTAAAAGTCTGACACTATCTTGCGCTCCGCCCAAGAGCGAGAGATGTCATTGGATGATTTTTCCACCAAAAAAAAAAAACCTTAAAAAGCAAAGTTCTTACAGCACATTTCTGCATCTCTAGTTAATACACTACGTATGATGTCATTTCGATTTGACAATTATTTAGATAATTATTTTAAGAAACAACAATTTTAATATTCAAACGCCTTTCCAACACGTAACCCTGCGCATGCCGACGGGGCGACGGGTCCGAGCCGCCCGGGCCGACAGATGCGGTCGTTACCCGTTATGGGACGTTTGGGAGACGCTCTCGCGAGACAAGCCGGTTATCACCGCACTGTGATTATATCTGCCAACTACTGATTTCAATGATGCTGGAGAGTTTTATGGTGATTAATTATTTATTTAACAGAAAAAGATTGGTTTTGCCTTTCTGTGATAGGAGTACACACTTACACTTCATATCACAAAATATCAATTTTAAACTAATGTATACTACACGATATTTGTAAATTATGTGTATTAAAGCGGCAGAGAATTTCGAAGGATTGAAAAAAAAACTATGTGTAAGTATTTAATATAGCCTGATTCATGAGGAATTGTATAGGTTATATAATATAACATTACTGCGTCTTACCGTCCGTTAGTTGTCTTCAAGGCTAGAGTGAATCTCTTAATAAACTAGTGCGCCTCACCATCAAAGATTTCATTACTACTTACCATCAGGTGGGATCAATCACGCTACGATCACTACGATCCACGAAAGTAGAGCCGTAACCACAGAAGTGGGTGAGGCAGAGGCAGATGGTACTAAATAGAGGTTTTTTTTTTTTTATAGGTGGGAAAATCATCTTATGACAAATCCCGCTCTTGGGCGGAGCGGGAGATAGTGTCAGACTTTTGCTGACTAAAAACCCACTCCTGTTTCTTCGTTGCCTTCGTCCCAGGACCACGGTTTCGTTTTCACACTACCCATGGCCCCAGTAGGCTTCGACCCTGCTGGGCCCCTACGATTTGCTGACATCTCCCTGAGGCGCGCGTGGAACAATACGCGCCGTCGACGACTTGGGCTCGGTCCGGATGGTTACCGGACGGTCGGACGGCGGGCCACCCATTGCCCGCCGTCCGCAAGCCCGCGCCTACGGTGGCCGGAAATCGCGATCGGAATCCCGGCGGCGGTTGGGGCGTGAGGACCGTTGCCGTTGCCTCACGCGATCGGCCGCCTCTTTTGCTAGCATTACTGCTTCGCAGAAGGAGGCGACCGCCTGCCACTCCTCCTCGCTCCGGACCATGGCCTGTACCAAGGCCCGGCGCGAGAGATCGCCGCCGCCGATCGCCCCCACGAGGACACGGCGTTGCTCTTCCCAAGCGGGGCACACTTCCACCGTATGCTCCACCGTGTCCTCCGGGCGGTCCACACAGTGGTGACACCCGGGCGTCGCTTCCGCACGAATCCGGTGCAGGAACTTCCCGAACTTCCCGTGTTCGGTGAGAACCTGCGTCATGCGGAAGGTGAGGACGCCGTGAGGTCTTTCCAACCACGCCTCAAAGAAGGGACTTACCGCCATAATACTAAATAGAGGTAAAACTGTTAGTTTGTTTTGTAAGACATACCCCGGATTTCTGTTTTAAGATTTTGAAATTGAGTATTTCTCAAACGCTACTTTAGCCCGGAAACCTGTCAAAATTTGACATTTAAGTAGGGTCTAAGACGTTATTAATTCAAAATACTCAATTCAGAAACCCGCCCTAAATCTCTCTCATCGTTATCAGATGGGGTCATCTGTGGTTTTGATAAAAACTATTTCTTTTTAAGTTACAAAAAATGAATATATTTTTACGACTCTCACATAAATCCTAAAACAAACACATCTTTAAAAAATCTACAGATTATAACATCATAAAATCAATAACGTTTTTATACAACATTATTAAAATATACGTTTTTATAATATAAAAGCACGCGTAGAAGCGGAACTTAATTTAGGAAATGAACTCACAATCGCCCAATATATATTTTTACGATCCATCCATCAGTGTTTATCGCCACATCATTGTGACGTCTGCTCGTAACCCTAAACGTTAAAGACGCTCGCTGTTGTAATATAAAAGATTCAAAAGAAATGAGAATATAACTAGAACATTTTATTATTCATTTACAGTAAATACAAAGGTTTTTATGATCGTGCTGTGATAGAATACGTTTTTCATCTTGTTTAAATAAAATTGAGATGGTTTTTTGATATGCAAAATTGGAAGAGGAAGAATTTTAATAATTTGAAGTAACTGACCAGCGAAAAAACTCGAGATCCATTCTTTTTATTCTTGGTTGAATTTTTTTTTATGAATTTAAGTTAATCAAAATGTGTTTTATTTGCAAGGAAAAATACAAACATACTCAATAACAACATACTAAGCTACAGCACGAAACCCCTGATTATTAAAATTTATTGCTACTATAATACAAAAAAATACCGTAAGCCTATATTTCGATAACCAAATAACCGAATAGCATGAATGACAGGTGTCGGGTTAACAGCTTTTATTACGCTAAATAGAGATTTAGATAAGGCATTTCGGTAACCATAAACAATGGTTATGTCTGTAACCACGACACCATGACACATGTTTCAATTATTCTTATCAACTATCTCTTTTAGCCGCATTTGGCCCATCTCTATTTATAAATATCAATTCTAATCCATTGCTGGGTTTTATAGTATTTTTTCAAAGTGGAACCGTTTCAAATCGTCAATAGAATGTAAATAAACGGGGGTCGTTGAACGAAATTTCAATAGTGTACCGTTTAAAAGATTATCTGTTCGCATTCAGCCGCAATCGAAACCGACTTTTGTTGTAATAGTCACATCTGGCAAAATACTCGGCCCCAATGCGGTGGGGAGGGTCGCTTCGACACAGGCGTCGCAAGTCAAGGGTTATGATGACATTTGTTATTGTGTTCTTCCAATTAAAAATGTTACATTATTAAATCTGTTGTTGGATCTTTATGAATGGGTTCTTTTATTGGAAAAATGGCTGATAAAACCTTTTTACATACCATTGAGAAACGAATCAAGAGGATCATTGGTAATGATGCACTCGTTGAGTCGAAACTTCAGCCTTAAGAACCGACGCCGAGTTGCTAGCCTGTCGGTTTTCTACTGGTTGCATTTCGGAGAGTGTGCTTCGGAATTGCATAACTTAATTCCGCCAAGCACGTTCCATCATCGAACCGCCACACGTATAGCGATGCACCTTCGGTATATTGTAGACATTCCACCCATACGTACAAAACGTTTTGGGAACACACTCGTGCTCCACCGTCGACCACATCATCGCTTACCATCAGCCCCACTAGCCAAGTTACAATCGTTTCGTTTCGATTCTCTTTTCGTTGATCGCCTCGAGTCGGCCACGCCTCCTATTCCTTAGTTCTGACCAGGCGACTGAGCGTTGAGATGACGTCAGAATGAAGGAATCGGAGGCGTGGAGTACTCGAGGCGATCAGCGAAAAGAGAATCGAAACGAAACGGTTGTAACTTGGCTAGGGGGGCAGGTGAGATAGTGTTCAAGCGTGAGCCTAAAAATAATAGATAGTAAAAAAAAAACTATTTAAGTTGATCAAGTAATATTGACGACACGGTAGCGCCTGCGCAACGAGACTTGACTTTGGTTCCAACAAAGTTTGTGTATTCAGATTAAAAGTCAAAAAGTCAAAAGTCAAAAGTTTTTATTTCACATAGGCCTACATGGGCACTTATAAAACGTCAGAAGCTAGTGCACGGTTCCAAATTGGTCGTTTCCTATGGAGAAGAACCGGCAAGAAACTCCATGGTTACTCTTTTAAAAAAATTTATTTCTTACAATATTTCCATATTACAGTATAAGTAGATATTATGCAAGGACAGTGTAGACCGGTCAAACTGTAGTATACTGTAGTATTTAAACTGTATTATAGACAAGATAAGAAATAATTCCTGTTGAAGAGCAGTTTCTTTGATACACTCTGTGCGTCTTTGATCATGCGTGTTTTGATGCATTATAACAACGCTAATAGAACTATTTCGACGTCTTTATGTCGATACCGTTACCGGCCCACGCTGAAAACCAGCGCCGTAGACTCATCGCATTTTGCGTGTAGTCACGGCATTATGCTGAGCGTTCGGCCTTTTTGCGCCGATGTGGCGCATATTTCTTTCACATAATATACTTATAATTTGTTAGTTCTAAATTTGCGCCTTGTTCCGCCAAATAAAATGTTTTTCTTTCTTTCTTTCATTTCTTTACTTTTCATGCGTACAAGAAACTACATTTATCTCTCCTAGTAAGTAAATCTCCCATTCCATCTAAACCCTCTAGAGAAAAATTCTTTCAACCCTTTAAATGACTACGTACATAGTGGTTACGTGTCCAATTTGTATTCAGATCACGAGTCCACGGCCTTAGGAGCGCAGCGACGAAGTAGAACTTGTAAAAAATAATATATTGTCGGGAAAGCGCGCGAAATGATGAAAAATGGCTGCCATGGCCGATTCGTGCCGACGTCATTAGTTGGTGAGCGCGGTAAATTTTATCTAAGGAGAAAAACAATGTACGAAAAAATGTGGTTGTGATGTAGGAAAAAAGGAAAGATGTACCTATATAAAGCAATCAAGATTTATAGATAGGTAGAATCTTTTCAGGAAGAACACCGCAAATGATTATTTCGGCTTTTTACAAGAACGGGTTTTTTCTTCCTTGATTACAAAGCACCTAACTATGATTACATACCAATATACAATACCAATAATAGATAGAGAGAGATCACAATAGTTGTTAAATAAGCTGTGATAATTAAAACAAAATATCATTAACTTTGGTATTCGTTTTGCCCCAACACGATTCGGTTACATTGGAGAGGCAAACACGAATCCTTTCGATGACGAAACCCAACTTTTCTACTTTAGACCCTTTCATACATTCTTATAAACATTTTGCACCAGCAAAATCTCCCAGGCGTTGTTAGTTTGTTAGTAAATCCCACTAGAGGGCGTTCCGGAGCTAAGTGGCTTTTCATTTTCCCCCACAACGCACTTTATTTATTTTTCATCGCCCGCAGCACCCCGATATTATATCAGCCATTTTGTTCATTTTTATTGCACCAACACAAATGCAGCTATTATTTTTATAGAATGCATAATGAATATTGTTTGTAGGTGGGGTGTGTACCTTTCTACTTACAAGTTATGTAAGTTGTACGTAAGTATATGCCTACTTAAGGTAAAGGATATGGACCTCTTAAGTAAAGTTATCATTGACTGCGGTTAGTTCAGATCGATTTTAGCACTAGATTTCTACCATAAACATAAGCTTGCGGGCTTGCGGACGGCGAGCCATGGGTAGCTTGCCGTCCGACAGTCCGGTAACCGTCCGGACCGAGCCCAAGCCGTCGACGGCGCGTAGTAGTTCCACGCGCGCCTCAAGGAGATGTCAGCAACTGTAGGGTCGAAGCCTACTGAGGCCATGGGTGATTCGAAAGAGATCCCCGTGGCCCTGGAGCAATGGCAAAGAAGGAACAGGAGTGGGTTTTTAGACAGTAAAAGTCTGACACGCCTTCCAGCTCCGCACAAGTGCAGAGGATGTCATTAGATGATTTTGCCACCTAAAAAAAACATAATCAGCTTTATAATGTTCCCACAGCTAGGACTCAAGCCTCCTCTCTAGGAGAGGGAATGGGCCTTAATCCACCACGCGGGCCCAGTGAGGATTGATGGATGTCATATGTCTTCGCTTTTTTCATTCTAGGACATGCCGATTTCATCACGATATTTTGATTTACTGTTTGGAAAGCAATGGTGATGAAATAAATTACACTAAGTAATACGCCTGGCTTGGTTTGTCGGGGCTGTTGACTGGGTCACCACTGCTCATCACTGTTTTCTATCATTAAGATAAAAATGTCTAAAGAGATGTTAGTAAGATTGACGGGCCCGGTAAGGTCGATATCTGCCAAGGCCATAAGTGTTACAGAGAGAACTTAAAGGTTTTGAATTTTTTTTTTTTTTTTACAAGGAAAATCATGAAATAACTCCTTACACTCTGCCCTGCGTTCAAAAATAACCAGAGTAGAGTAGAGTCGCTACTCCAACCGTTTAAAATGCTTCGAGTTGCAGCCCATGGTCGTTTTTTAGGGTTCCGTACCTCAAAAGGAAAAAACGGAACACTTATAGAATCACTTTGTTGTCCGTCCATCTGTCTGTATGTCAGTCTGGCAAAACCCTTTCTCTCGAGAACACGTGGAGGTATCGAGTTGAAATTAAAACCATATAGGTACTCAAGTCTGCGGTCCCTTGAAGCTATAAAAAAAAATCAGACTTCTGAGTTAATGAAAAAAAAAGATACGGCCGTTTAATTAAGTCGATAAAAACGTGTATTTCGACACTCCTGGGAATCAAAATTCATAGGGTACTTCCTGTTGACCTAGAATCCTGAAATTTGGCATGAAACAAGGTTTCATAGCATGAGTATGGGAAAAAATCTGAAAACTGTACATTTGTAGTCACGTCACAAAAAAAACTTTACTTGCGATTCGAAAAAATCTTCGTAACTCAATTCGGGAATCGAACTGTTTTCATAGGTAAGTTTGTACGGAACCCTCAGTGCGCGAGTTCCACTCGAACTTGCCTGGTTGGTTCCACTCTAACTTCCAGCAGGGTGGGTTGGTGTAAGCGGCCAAAAATGACACTTCCTTCACTTGTTTGACAATGACAGTTGAACTCTACGTTCGCGTTCAAAAATGCGAGCGTAGAGTAGCAACCCTAATGACGTAATTAGAGTTAACTCTAACCTCATTTTTGAACGCAGGGCTGAGTGGAGCGAGAGAAATTCAACAGGAATCGATATGAAAGAAATTTGGCAACCCGGGTACACCATATTCTGTAATAGCACATGACATTTTTTTGTAATAATTTTTTTTTTCATTCGCTGCCAGAATCTAGCTCACAATAAATTCTACCTATCCATCTATACTACTTTCCACAAACCAACAGAATGCTCGCATAGCAACCTAACACAAATGTAGCAGATCTCAGCGCGCCCCGCTCATAAAGTTGTATTGCGCACACGTTTGCTTCCAACGCGCCGCGGCGTTTTAGTAAGCCGATCTGTCTGTATTGATGTTTAAGGGTAGCTTCATGTCATAGCTCACTATTCATTTTAATAGATAACTTTGGTTTTACTTTTTATCTATATATAATAATAATAATATTTCACAACTATCACACAACGCCGTCTAGTCCCAAGCTAAGCAGAGCTTGTGTTATGAGTACTAGACAACTGATAAACATACATATATATTTCTAAATACATACATATATAGATAAATTACACCCAGACACAGAACAAATGATCGTGCTCATCACACAAACATTTGTCTTGGGTGGGAATCGAACCCACGACCTCCGGCATAGCAGTCAGGGCCACTAACCACTAGACCAACAGGTCAGTCAACAATATATATAAAAAGGAGAAACTGACTGACTTACATATCAACGCACAGCCGAAACTACTGGGACTAGGAACGTGAAATTTTGCACAAGGTTTCCTTTTATGACGTAGGTCAGCACAAAGAAGGGATTTTTGGAAATTCAACTTTAAAGGGGGTGAAACAGGGGTCCAAAGTTTGTATGGAGAAAACTACTTTCACGCGGGCGAAGCCGCTGGCAGAAGCTAGTCAAAAATAAAATGGTTTTATGCTGGTTACTCCGAACATGAAAAATGATTGTAGCGACATCTAGGACGTCACATAAGAACTAATCCTGCATCGCGCAATCAAAGTTCTCCGCGCGATTAGAACATATAGAACAGCCCGAAATCATCTATCGGGCAATAGCCCACCAGACATAACAACCGTCTGGTTGGAGGATCCTCCCTTTTCATCGGTGGTATGTGGAGCTTTACTCTCTGTTCCACATACCCCTAAACTGGTGACCCTCGACAAAGAACGTCAGCGCAGCCTTCGTGCAGCTACTACTTCGTGACGTCATCATCACTTCCTCAAGCTTTCGAGCAGCGAGCCATACAGCCAGCACCCATGGCTTTAAAGGGTATCCTGACCACCAGCATGCCTACCTGGTCATACCTGGTCATCACCCTCAGCCTCATCAGCGACCTTGGCGAAGCACACTGCACCTTCGGCCAGTCACATGAAGAGCTACGAAGAACCTCTCCTGGTCAACGCAAGCAGTCAAGCCACTACATCGCACAGCACCGCTCCGACTCACTGGAGCCAGCAGCACTACTCCGACTCACTGGAGCCTGCAGCATCATCCCGACTCACTGGGACATCATCACCCCGACTCACTGGGGCATCATCCCGACTCACTGGGACAGCACCACCCCGACTCACTGGGGCATCACCGCAGACAGTTCCGACTCACCGAGAACTATGCGGCATTCGGTTCCGACCCACTGGAACCAACCTACCACTGGCCTGGCACGCATCAAGAAGCATCAAGAACCATCGATCTCCGATCTCTGGAGGGGAGTGATGTAGCGACATCTAGGACATCACATAAGAACTAATCCTGCATCGCGCAATCAAAGTTCTCCGCGCGATTAGAACATATAGGGTGACTGGTAATTAGTGTACGATACTTAAACACGTGATTGTGCTCATGATAACAAACAACTTTTACTATGGGAACAAACCTGAAATCGCGAAAAAAAAATCAGCTGTTCAGTACATTTATGTTTGCCTAATGTACTGAGCAGCTGATATTTTTTTCGCGATTTCGGCTTTGCTCCCATAATAAAAATTGTTTGTTATCATGAGCACAACCACGTGTTTAAGTATTGTACACTAATTGCCAGTCACCCTATATAGAACAGCCCGAAATCATCTATCGGGCAATAGCCCACCAGACATAACACCCGTCTGGCCGGAGGATCCTCCCTTTTCAACGGAGGTTTGCGGGACTTTACTCTCTGTTCCGCATATCTCCACATGATTTTTTATTTTTTGTTTGATATAAACTAGTGTTTGACTGCGATCCCACCTGATGGTAAGCAGTGAAGCAATCGTTGATAGTGAGGCGCACTATTTTATTAAGAGCTTAAAAATAATAAATAAACATAATTTTCGATTTGTAGAAATGGATCCGATTCATTTGACGATTTGCGTTATAGCTTGACTTATTGTTTTTTTTTCTGTTCTTTTTTTATCGTTTTTCTGTTTAGTTTTAGTTTCTACATATTTTTTATTCATTTTGTGCCAAATAAACATGTTTTCTTTTAAAAGAGAGACTATGGAATTCCCAGCCCGGGTTTCTTCAGACAGACCTGTGTTGTCATAAAATAGCTTTAATTTGCTAACTAAATGACTGATCACCAATGATCTGAGTAGGTAGATTGAATTGAGGTCATTGAACCGAAACGTATATAACAATATGGACATTTCTCCGAAATTGGTTGATTATAAAAAAAAACCGGAACTTAGGAAGGAATTGTATTAAAATGAGCAATATTATATTCTTCTTATTTTTTTTTAATGGCACACAGTTACGATTTGACACAACCCAACGACCAATCAGAACAAAGAATCATGGGTGGTGCCGGTTAACAAAACAATGCGTAAGTATGTGTAAATATTGAAATTTATGTGCAACAATTTATAAAAAGTTGTGGGCATAAATTGGCTAAAAATAAAAAAAAATCATTAACACTTCGATCGGAATTCGATTGTTTTTATTATTAAACAGATAAATAATAAATTAATTTAGTTTTGATGCCTTCCTTTAAATTTTGAATTGAGTAGTAATAATATCACTATCAAAATTAGGGAATGGGCCGTAATCTACCACGTGGGCTTTGCGCGGGTTGGTGAATGTCACATGTCTTCGAATTTTTTGTTCTAGGACATGCTGGTTTCCTCACGATGTTTTCCTTCACCCTTTTGAGAGCAGTTTTGATGAAATAAATTACACCTGGCTGGCTTTGCGCCTGGCTGGATTTGAACCCCGATCGACCACTCGTAAGTCGGGGCCGTTACCACTCGGCCACCACTGCTCCTCAATATACAACACGGGTATTCAGCCACATTCAGTTAGACTGGAAGCTGACCCCAAGCTAGTTAGGGAAAGGCTAGAGAGCTGATAGTATAGTTATAGGTATTTAAAGACAAATTCCAGATATGCCTAATACCTGCAATGGCAGCCAGCAATGTTTTCTTTTGGTGGGTAATCATCAAATAAATTGTTCTCGCTCTGGGTGGGGCGAGAGGGAGCGTCAGACTTTTACTGACTAAGGGTGGATTTCTGAATTGAGTATTTTGAGTTAAGAACGTCTCAAACCCTACTTTAAAGGCAAATTGTGACAGGTTTTAAGGCTAGAGTTTGAAAAATTCTCAACTTCAAATGCTTAAATCAGAAATCGGGGGTAAAATTCAGCTATGTTCCTTCGGTTGCCCTTTGCATTTCAAGACAGGGTAACTCTTTCAAACATTCACGCAGCCTTAGAAGCAATGGTGTCTCTCATCATCAAGTTAGCTGATTGCTTATAAAAAACTGGGCAAGTGCGAGTCAGACTCGCGCTCTGAGGGTTCCGTACAAACCTACCTATGTAAAGTAAACAGTTCAATTCCTGAATGAAGTTTCGAAGATTTTTCCGAATCGCATTTTTTTTTTGTGACGTACCAACAAATTTACTGTTTTCAGATTTATTCCTATATCTGTCCTATAAGACCTTGTTTTATGCCATATTTCAGGATTCTGGGTCAACGGGAACTACCCTATGTATTTTGATATCCTTGAGAGTGTGGAAATATACATTTTTTGCGACATAAACGACCACCTTTTTTTTATTTAGTTAACTTTGAAGTTTAATTTTTTCACAGCATCAAGAGACTGCAGACTTGACTATATGGTTTTAATTTCAACTCGATACCTCGACGCGTTCCCAAGATAAAGGGTCTTGACAGACAGACGGAATAACAACAAAGTGATCCTAATAAGGGTTCCGTTTTTTCCTTTTGAGGTACGGAACCCTAAAAATCCAAAAAAGTTTGTACATTTGTTACTTCTTTACGCCCAAACTGTAGACCGATTTCAATGAAACTAGGGACACGAGTAGACTATATCCTAGAATAGAAGTATATTCCCTTGGGATAATTTTCTACTAAGATGCGGACGAAGCCGCTGGCAACACCTACTGAAATGTAATTCTTGTTACACTCTCGCATACATGTTCCCACTATTTCGTCTAGTCATGGGCTATCGCCATCTCGCCCAATCTGTCTCCGTTTGACACAACGCCATCCTGTGCCACTAACATTTCGGTTTACTATAGAACTAAGAACAAGTTGGTATGTATGACTTTATATATATAGTGAAATCTAAGCATCAATAGGGTTGTATTGAGGATTTCTATGATTTTAATGCCATAAAAAATGCGTGTTGCGGTCGTAAATCATACTTTAAACAATATACAACTTACACTTCAAAGAATCAAAGCATTTTATTTCAAATAAACCATTTCCAGGCACTTTTGAAATGTCAAGAAGTCATGCAGTCAGTCAGAAAAAATGATGCTAATTGCACATACCAAAGCGTAGATCTCTATGGAGAAGAATGATCTGCAACATACAAAAACCTTAAGAAAATTTAGATTTATTCATAATTTACTTATCCACTAAGTACGCGAAGTCACCGCCTCCTAAGATACAGGATTTTCCTAGTTTAGGAGTCAGCCCCCCTAGCCAAGTTATAATCGTTTCTTTTCGTCGATCGCCTCGAGTCGGCCACGCCTCCAATTCCTTTGTTCTGACGTCATCTCAATGCTCAGTCACGTCAGAACAAAGGAATAGGAGGCGTGGCTGACTCGAGGCGATCAACGAAAAGAGAATCGAAACGAAACGGTTGTAACTTGGCTAGGGGGGCAGGGCTCTGTATTGACTATTGAAGGACAATTTTATGTACTTTACATATGTCAATTTTGTATTTTTGTTAATAAAACATTATTATTTTTAATTTTGCGGTCTACCCTGGCGCTCCCTTCTTTAGTGGGACCTGGATACGTGAGTTACCTCTAAGTACTTCTGATAATTATAGCTCGCATTGAAATTTGTAATGTTACAGTAATGTACACATAAATAAATCTCAATAACTGAAACACATTTTTTTTCATCATTTTCTCGTCCATGATTAGGTTATCATTTTGAATATTGGCCTTAAGAATATTGGAAGTGAAAGAAGAAAGAAAACATGTATATTTTGCCTGAATAGACGTACAATAAATTACAGAAGATCATGTCATGCGTGATCAAGTTAGTTTTATAAATTCGAACTTGTACCCTTAGATTAAGTTAGTTTATAAGTTTTTGTTACTATTTTGGTGTACAATAAAGTTTTCTTCTATTCTATTCTATTCTATTCTATTCTATTCTATTCTATTCTATTCTATTCTATTCTATTCTATTCTATTCTATTCTATTCTATTCTATTCTATTCTATTCTATTCTATTCTATTCTATTCTATTCTATTCTATTCTATTCTATTCTATTCTATTCTATTCTATTCTATTCTATTCTATTCTATTCCACAACTACCACACAACGCCGTCTAGTCCCAAGCTAAGCAGAGCTTGTGTTATGAGTAGACAACTGATAAACATACTTATAGTATATTTCTAAATACATACATATTATAGATAAATTACACCCAGACACAGAACAAATGATCGTGCTCATCACACAAACATTTGTCCTGGGTGGGAATCGAACCTACGACCTCCGCCATAGCAGTCAGGGCCACTAACCACTAGACCAACAGGCCAGTTGATGAGATCTCACCAAATATAAGTTTTTTTTTGTTTTTAATGTGGGACTTCTCTCGCTCTAGTGCGGAGCGAGAGGGCGTGTCAAACTTTTACTGACTAAAACCACACCTATGTTTCTTCTTTGCCCTTTGCGTTCCAGGACTACAGTTTACCAAAAAGAAGGTAATAATGTATTTAGATACTCAAATTCGATAATCACCACCAACTCAATAGAATCAAACAAATCATTATAGAAGACAAACTTCCTAAACAAATTACTAGCAATAGTTATTATAAATCATTATGCAAGCTGTGCCAATAATCCTTTTGTCTAATTTACGACTATCTGGTACCAACAAACGTATCTCTCGGATCAATCAGTAATTAAAAGGGTCTGGCTGTACTGTCGCCGACGAAAGTGCTAAGCCTGGTCCGTCCCTCGACGCAAACAACACGCGGCCGACACGTGCCTTCCCATTACATACACATTACAGAGATATTTGGACTATTACCGGACCGTTATCGCGTTATCTTTACCATCGGATCATCCAGGATTATGCGGAGTCTGGGAAACTTACACAACCAATGTTGAAGCTTCAAGTTACCTACTGATGAAGTTTGATATCTTGGTCTTTCAATAATTTATTAGTCCGTTTTTGTTGTCCGTCTAAATTGCATTTACTATTATTACAATATTTGTATGTATTTCTGTATATGTATGTTATGTATGGCCTTTGGAAGGCGTGCCCCTTAGACCCTTTTCTTGGAACGTAGTACCTACCAAACGAGATTAGGTATTCCTGTACGCGTTATGCAAGTGCACCCAAGGACAACCCCCGGTTGATGGGAAAATATTGCTACTGGAAAACAAATATATAGGAATATTATTAGTGTCTGCATCATCCAAAAAGATGGCTGGTAAATAATGACTACGGCATTATGTCCATTGTGTTCACAAAGTGTTAAATAAATAAATCAATTTAACCTTTTGACGTGCGTAATTAGAGACACAATAGTAAGACAATGGCTTGCGGGCGCCGGCTACCGCCTGAGCGTTAATGAATTAAAGGAATAACAGCACAAACTAATTTAACTTTAAAAATAGAAAATCAATCAAGTAGTAAGTACCTTTTTTGTAACAATTAATTTATAGCGAGGCTATTTAGCTACGAGAATTTCACTTGTGGGACTGTGCAAAAAAAGTGTTGAGAATTATGCTAAACACTGCACAAAAAACGTTACGCTGTGTAAACACAAGTTTCGGTAGAGACAGGTGTAATTTGCAACACAATGAAGTGTAAATCATTATAAAATGTATTAAACCTGCAACAGCAAAAAACCCATACAACACAATAAAAACGACAGTCATAACACCACTTTAATAAGAAACATTGCTTCCGATCCCCGACACCATCAAATTACAACAGACGAAGGGGAGGACTCACTTAAATATGAATCATTTCATTATAATGCCGTATTCAATCCGAGTAAACCTCACTTCATGTTGTTATTACAACAAGGGGAGCGTACAAACATAAAAATGTATTATACTCGTGCACACTAAGCCCCGTGGAGACGATAACTGACACTTAATACCATAGAGCGTGACCGCATTACTCTGTGATCTATGGTCCGCGGAATCTGTGCGCGCTACTTTATCTATGAGTCGACATCGCCGAGCTGTCAAAAATTGGAGGGAACCGAAATCGGTTTTGTGCAAAAGTGTACCTCGTTAATCTGCAAGGCACTTTGTTCCTTAATACTTTGAATTAAAAAGCATTATTTGGGTTCGGTAGCCCTGATTTTTTTCTTTTATTTGTTTACATGCGAACATAATATCTACATGTATAGACGCAAGACAGAAAGTTGAATGGTGAATTGTTCTTTTGGCTGTCGCCGAGGGGAGGGCGAGGTTTTATGGGAACAGCAAATTCGGCACGTGTCAACCGATGGAATTAGCCGTAATACTTGCATTAATAAAGTGTGAAATTGCCACCGGCGGCCGGTGTTTGTTATAATTCTCTATTAGGCGTTTTTTGAGCTTCGCCCCCCGGGAACGACTTGAAATAAGCCGAATTGGATTCTTTTGCGGATTAGGCGTATTTACAGAACCTCAGTCCCCTCACTTGTGGCAGAAAGTCGTTCATTCGTAATAATCAAACAAATGATCGAGGTGACTGCACCCAATCGGAGTTTCCAGTTAATTGTAGATATTTTTATTTCAATTTTTTAATTACATCAGCGGTGCGCAGTGGCGTGACGGGTGATACCTGGCTACAATGGCCGAAAAGTTGTATTTAATTCCGGCGTGGTTTTACGGTCACAGCATTTTATTGATTGCTCTGGTCAGTGAGCCACGACGCCCCGGACTGGATAAACAAGGGCTAAAAAAATAATAAAAATAAAGATGGCGAACGAGGCACCGCCCCCCGCTGTGCCGGTGGCTACCGTTTCCAAATGTCATTCTCAACCGAGCCGAATGCTGTGAAACGTCGGATCGACAATAGTAATCGATATCGAGGTTTAGAGTTACCTATTGCTGTTACAAATTTTCATATCATAATCTTAACATATTATAAAACTCATTCCCCCACCGCGTCTGTTTGTCTGTCTGTTCGCGATATACTGAAAAACTAAAAACCGATTTTCATAAAGTTTTTACCAATAGTAGTTTGTAATTCTTGGAAAAGGTCAATGTGTAGAATACACGCATATTAGAGACAAGTCGATATTTTCCAGGATTTGTAAAACTCATGTGAAGCTGAGGAAGGTCGCATATAAAATATAAACAAGTAATAGTCATAGTAAATCATAGTCAAATGTCACCTACGTAATAACTTCCGTACTATAGTAGTAGCTTAGTACTGTGAAAGAGGAGTGTGTGTGAGTGAGTGAAACAGTTTTCTCTTATAAAATTACTTCATTCGAATCAAACCCCTAACGTCATACGTCACCGTAAGGAACGATAAATAACTATCAAAAACATTTACTATATCGACTATCGATAAACCGTACGAACCCTAAAATTTTCCACAGCCAACCGGACCAGTAAATCGATCGTAGTTTTTTTCAGACAATCGTCTTTCAATTCTGACTTTGGTGATATCGTATCGACTTATTCAATTTCGAGGGGCATTCGCATTTGTCGTGGTTCGATCATTTCCGTCGATTTTTTATGGTATCGATGTCGATGGAAGCATTGGCCGATTGGTCACGCGCATTCCTTTGATTTGAAGAAGTTGCTGATAGAATTTTCTTAGGGTCAGGTGCATCGCGAGCTCACGAATACTCACGATTATTTACGAATGCTCACGATGTTGCTACTTGAATGTTGGTAGTATTGAATTGTGTGTTATATATTTATTTGTTATTGTTACTGTTAGTAGCGGGTGTTAGCTGAAGTACTTTTTATTCTGAGGATTATTGCACCTGCGACCGAGGTACATTTTGCGATGTTTTGTTTTTAGGATGCTAGCTAATCATATTTTAAAACATTTTCTTCATAATTTTTTTTCTGTATATTATATTATTATTATACTAACGGTCCTGACAGACATTGTGCTGCCCGAAAGCTGGCATTTTGTCAGAAAACAAATCAAGAACCCGATTGCAGCGCCACCTACCAATTGTATTTTCAACCTATTCTGAGACTCACGCAAATATACACACAAAATCACATCGAAATCGGTCAAGCCGTTTAGGAGGAGTTAGGTGACAAACACATGTACAGAAGAATTATATATAAAGATTAATAAATTATCATATACTATTGATCGTAGCTTCGTAGCTGTGTTATTTAGTTCTTGTATTTAAAAGTTGACGAATTTAGGAATTTTTGTAACATTTAAAAGGAATTCTATAAATTCTGAATTGATTTCACTCAATCAAATAAACACCTTGTCTTGAAATAATGAGCCTTTTTCTCTTTCGAAGGAGTCCTAAATAATTTCCAAAAATCACGGTAGCTATAAATTCTCGGCCCAAGCCTACAACTTGACTCATCGTTTTAAAATGTCAATTACAAAAAAAAAAAAAATTAATGTAAAAAAAAATATATATAATCACGGTGTATAATTAAGGCAGTTACAGACTCCCCGAGGGGTATATCAATTCCGTGTATTTAGCATGGCGGTGTCGAGTTGTTGTGTTGAAAACTATTAATTAATGTGCGCAAGATTCGATGTCCCGTGGTTACTGATCCTGCGCACCCCATGGGGTAACCGACGTCCTTGATTGTAGGAACACCATGTATACACGGCCTTAAATGGACTTCACACCTGCGAGGGATTTCGATGATTAATAGGACGATTTATAAATTGGGACAATAGTTTGTGTTTTTTGATTTTTGTTAACTAGATCTGTATGCCTTATGTCTTAGTGTTTTGTCTATTTGTTTTAGTTGCCTCAAAATAAAGAATTACTTATTGTATATTATTATTAAGTAAACAAATTCAAGGCACATTTTTTTCAGGATATTCTGCTACTGAGGCTTACAAACAGTTATACGTACACCAAAGAGAAGAGACTATTTGAAAAAAGGGAACAAAAATTGACTACGAACTGACATTTAACGTTCTCTTTCCACAGATATTTAGGGAATTTTATTCAGATGTTTTTCCGTCAAACTTTAAAAAATATCCCTATAAAATCTGTTAAGTTTCACCATATATTATTAAATACCATCGTCATAATTCATCAGTCATCAATAATTTAGTTACTTATTATTCAAATCTACTAAAAAAAAATACGAATGTAATAAAGTTACATTCATATTTTTTTACTGACTGCTGAACCAATTCGATGAATAAATACCAGGTCATATTTTTTTAGAAAGATATTGCAAAACTCTTTTTTAATTAGGAAAGAAAAAAGCCCCTTCCTGAAAAAATGGTAACTATCACTGTGGTCTTCTTCCTAAAAAGGATCGATATTAGCGTGAAGTGTGATTAGCGTAGTCGGCCTTATAATGTTCCCACTGTTGGGACCCAGGCCTCCTCTCTAGGAGAGGGAATGGGCCCTAATCCACCACGCGGGCCCAGTGCGGGTTGGTGGATGTCACATGTCTTCGAATTTTTGGTTCTAGGATATGCCGGTTTCCTCACGATGTTTTCCTTCACCGTTTTTAGAGCAGTGGTGATGAAATAAATTACACAAAGTAATGTGCCTGGCTGGGTTTGAACTCGCGACCTACAACTCGTAAGTCGGGGCCGTTACCACTCGGCCACCATTGCTCTTTAAGTGTGATTACATATTCTGAAAAGGAAACCATCATCCTCCAAAGTCTTGAATATCGACTCCGAGTTGCTGGCCTGTCGGTTTGGAGGAGGAGTGTGTCCGCTCCACCATAGGAACGCTAGACGTAAGGCGTCGCGCCACCTTTTCCCACATTAAAAAAAAAAAACCGGTTCAAGGTGGACATCCCACCCATACGTACAAAATGATTAAACGTTAAAGCTAAGGAGTGGAATTCCCTGCCGGAGTCTGGGTTTCCCGATAGCTATAACCTTTTAAGTATAGAATGAATAGGTTACTTCTAGGCAAGCGTGCTCCATCGTCGACCACATCATCGCTTATCGTCAGGTGTGATAATAGTCAAACGCCTATCAATAATAATAATAATAAATAGACTTGTCTACCTGAAACCAAAAGCCATGGTACCACTACCATCACAATAAGACGGTGTCTTCACCCAATTCCACAATTGATTCAGAACCTATTTGGTCCGTATCAAATGAGGCGTTCTGTTAGAATGAATGCTGGCATACCTTTGTCATTCCAGAACAGAAAACATCAAGTTGGAGGCTGTAAGGGAACCGGGATTAAAAAACTTATTTGTGGAGAGTAAATTAATGTAGAGTGATGAGTAGTTTAAGTTTTGATTGTAAAGAATTCATCCAATAAGTATTTATTTATTTAATTACGTTATAACACACTTACAGACGCGTCCGGGACGATGTTATAATTTACATAAACTTAAAATATACTATTATTAAATTAACTACGGGTATCCGATGGATGCGAGACGCACAGGACCTGTCGTTATGGCGACACTTGGGGGAGGCTTATGTCCAACAGTGGACGACTTTCGGCTCAAGTGATGATGATGATGATGATGATGAACTATTACAAATATTCTTAACACATATTTGTATAAAACACAATAAATATTTTTGAATTTTCATAGTTACAGACTTTGAAACCATCCACCCATGTCCCTAGACCGGTTTCATTAGAAAGGTAATAATGTGAAGATGGGAGTGTTAAAACAATGCATTTCAAAAATGCAAACTAAATGTATGTATTTCTTTATAAAAAATATAATAATTAATCGTAAGGTAAAAAAACCTAACCCTGTCGCTTTAATAAACGTAAATTTCATTGTGTAGGTAACCTTGTGATATAGAAATCATTTTTAGGCAGTCTTAAACCGACTTCAAAAAGAAGGAGGTTCTATGTTCGGCTGAATGTATTTTCACCGATATCTCGGTCAATTCTGGACCGATTTTGAAAATTATTTTTTTGATTGAAACTCCCATAGAATATTAGATCATAAAATATTGTTATGATTGTCTTACCTTGCCATTTCATTGTCATCTAGAGACCTGTAATGTGCATTCCTGCCTTTCTGAACATTGTCGAACAAGTCCTTGGTTACTGACTAACAATCAACATTATCTGACATGCTGGTCATCATCAGCTCAGCTTCCTAGCTTCTACCCAAATAGCTTAGGGGTCGGTTTCCTGTCTAACCGGATGCGACTGAATTATTTGAATTATGTGACATGTTGGTATTTATTTATTATATTTACTGTAATTTAGGGACAATTTTTTTATGGATACGTTTGCGTTTGATCACTATCTCACCTGATGGTAAGCGATGATGTGGCCGACGATGGAGCACGCTTGCCTAGAAGCAACCTATTCACTCTTGACTTAAAGCCCTAACTCCCGAGCAGTGCTATAAAACAGTGACTTTCTGAAGCCTTCCCCTCGGTAACGGCTAGGTCAATAGGTTTGAAAAAAATATACCTATGTGTATTATACGAGTAGTACAACATTATCAACACAATATTATGATTTTTTATGACTAATACTTTTGCCAAAAAAAAAAATTACATCATGATATTTTTTCGCTTGTTTTCCCTGCTTCTTTCAAATAGCTTTGATCTTTAGTAATATGCTGGTTAAGTGTTCTTCCAGAATGTACATAGCATTATATATAAATCAATCAATATTTCGCAAAGAAAATGGATTTAAAGGTCAGCGGGGCTCTATCCGGGAATTATTAAATGCACAGATACTCGTACTGTCGCCTAGGCGGCAGGCAGTGTGTGTGCATTTAATTCCGGTCAGATGAGCCTTAGAGGCGCCCCTTCTATATGTGCTGATGGTGATCACCGGGGTGGTTTTAGTGAGGTAAAAATCCCACACTCCCCGGACTTATCCCCAAAGTCCGGGCGCCTTTCGAAGGTTTCCCCCCGAAAACAAAAAAAAAAAGGTTGTAGGTATCAGGAAACACGGACTCCAGCAGGCAATTTCATTCCTTAGCTGCACGTGACATTATATTTGGTGAAGCGTCAATGCCTTTTCTTAAGGTATATGTATTTTTAGAGAATAAATAATATAAATTAGTCACCTTTCCCGCATTCTCTAAGTTAATTGAGTCTCTGTTGACGATTTCCTTCACCAATATCTACGACCGCAACGCCCACTGGTGACGTATCGAATGCTTTCTTGAGACGCTCGCTAAAGACCGCTAGATGGCGTCTAACCCGCTAACAAATGAGTTGTTGTCCGCTACGCAAATTCGACACGCGTCGAATAAAAACCGCTCCGCGGATTAAATCCCATATCTGTTGAAGACCTGAGAATTTTCGTGGAATAAGTGTATCTGCTCCTGTGAGGCATTGAGACCTTAGAGTGCAGTGTTGGTTTCACGAGTTCTGACCAGCCCACCGGTGGATGGATGAAGATTTAGCTCGCCGGCCGGCAGCACACAGACAGACCACGCGTCCGTGGATGAAGCGCTTTCCTGACGACGAGTGGGGTCACTGGATTA
Source organism: Mythimna impura (assembly GCA_905147345.3). Taxonomy (NCBI): domain Eukaryota; kingdom Metazoa; phylum Arthropoda; class Insecta; order Lepidoptera; family Noctuidae; genus Mythimna; species Mythimna impura. The sequence goes on along the minus strand of LR990346.1, from coordinate 23,414,723 downwards.
GCAAGGTACGTGGGCTCTGAATTGCTATATATGTCGCCAGATTCTGGTTCGCAGGGAATCGTCAATAGGGATTTAATTTTGTGTAATATAACCATAATTTCACCGCCATATTGGTAGTCTTAAAACACCATCCGTTATCAGGTGAGGCTACTTACAAGCCTCATCATAATTTTTTGGTCCTTTCGAGCCTGGATAGATAACCAGGTAACCGCTCCCTAGTTAGATTTTTACGTAATATTTGGTGAAAATCATAATAGGTATATATAGGTTATAGATATTTACGTAAACCTTTGGTAAATTATTCTTGCCTATAAACCGCTCTCCGCTATAACATAAACATAATTGACAATAGATTCTACGTAGGTTTTGGTAAATCTGTCAATATTGTTTCATAGAATTTAATGAGTTACGTATTTCACTTTGATAACATATAATAGGAGGTAGTTTCACATCATTTCGGCTTTGTGCGTATTAGTGATTTTTATTCAGATACCGCCACAGAGCGGGAGGATACTTGACGATTGCTAACCGCCTGATAAGTTTACCCGCGCATATTTTTAGATATTGCTCTTGATATTAACTTAACAAAATGACTGAGAAACAATTAAAGCCGGAAGATTTACTGACTATCCTTCATGAGAAGAAAGGATTGTTATTCAAACGCCTTAATCGATTATATGAATTATCGAAAAATATTTCGTCGTTCGATACGAGAAATAGTGAAAGTTTTATGACTGAATCGGAAACTATTGACGACATTCGTGACAAATTTGAATCTTATGTCGATCAAATTAACCACATAAACATTAATTTGAAACCTGGTTCGAGTCCCGACTATGCTTGTTTAGAATCCTTTGAAGATTTGTTTATTCGCATTAAGCGTATTAGGAATAAAATCGACAGTAGTCAATCTCAGTTATCTCAATGTAGTAATTCGAAAACGCCTTTTGAACCACTAAAAATAAAGCTGCCTCCGATTGCATTGCCATCTTTCGACGGGAAACCTGAGAATTGGCCTGTTTTCTATGAGTCGTTCAAGTCGAATATTCATGACAATGATCAGCTGACTGACTCGCAGCGTGTGCAGTATTTAGTAGGTAGACTTACACATAACGCGTTAAAGATTACAGCCGGTATTGTGCCTACGGCTGATACCTATCATTTTCTATGGGACAGCTTAGTTAATAAATACCAGGATAAACGTACATTAGGTATACACTATTTAAATAATATATTAGATTTAAAAAGTGGTTTGTGTAACGCAAATAGTCTCGATTCTTTCATTGAAACATTTAGTGCAAGTATTTCTGCCTTGAAACAACTCGGTATTCCGGATCTTGCGGATTTTATTCTCTTGCATTGCGCTATGAGAAAAATAGATTCACAGACTGGTCAATCGTTTGAACTTTCCGTTCGCGATGTTGAAATACCTACAACTAAATTGTTAATTAGCTTTGTTCAAGATCAGGCTAAGATATTAGCACGCTCGAATTTATCTCATTCGAACGCGAAAAATAATTATAATAAACCTCATAGTCCCGCATCTCGCGAGCCTCGCACGCAAACGAAAGCGTTTGTTGTGAATGTATCGCCTAATTCTACCGCTCCAGCTCCACCCCGCTTCGTCTGCGCGTATTGTAAAGATAACGCTCATGTTCATTTGTATAAGTGCGCTGAGTTTCAATCCGCGTTGACTCCTAGAACTAGGTTTGAGTTTATTAAATCCGTACATGGTTGCGTAAATTGTCTGAGCACGTCGCACGGTTTGAGTAATTGCAAGTCGACCTCAGTCTGTAACGTATGTAAAAAACGCCATCATACTTTATTACATTTTGAGAAAAATAATAAACAATCGCATGTAGCTGATGTTAAACCGACGAATTGCAATGTAGCCGTCGCGTCCAGCCTGGCTGTGCCGCTGGCCACTGCGCCCCCCGCGTTCCTCCCGCCCCGCGCGGAGTCTTGTGGTTCGGGTGACGTTGCTCAAACATGTCCGACCCATAACACGGCCGTATTATTGGCTGCAGATACGAGGGCTAAGTCGGCAGTCTTGTTGTCGACCGCTCAGGTTTATGCGCGCGCTAACAATAATAGTTCGGGCCATAAAACAATAGTTAGGTGCTTAATTGACAATGGTTCGCAAAATAATTTAATAACTACAGATTGTTGTAGAAAACTCAACTTAGTAATAATTCCTTTGAATAATTCTTTTGTCAAAGGAGTTGGTTCTGTGTCGCGGCCGATAATAGGTTATGTGAATCTAGATATCGAGTCTCGCGTATACCCGCATCAAAAATATACTATCTACGCGTTAGTAGTTGATTGCATTACGGACCAGCTACCTTCGCACCATATTAAGTGGGATTGTCATGTGGACTTCCACTCGCTTCCGCTCGCTGATTTAAGCTGGAATATTCCAGGAGATATCGACATAGTGTTAGGCGCTCAACTGTTTCCGTATATTTATTTGGGGAATAGGGTAGACTTAGGTTCAAATGCGCCACCCGCATTATTGACCACATTCGGGTATGTCCTTATGGGTGATTTTCCGCCTAGTAAAGATAATTTGAATTTACCTAGCTCTTCTTTCACAGCATTAGCCCTTAATGATTTATTACAAAAGTTCTGGGAATTGGAAGAAGTTTAAAATAAACGTTTTTTATCTCCTGAGGAAACCGAATGTGAGAATATTTTTTCCTCGACCGTGTCACGTGACGATGCGGGACGTTATACTGTCGCGTTACCCTTTAGTAAGGATCCCAGCGAGTTGGGTAACTCCCGTACCGCCGCGTACCGTCGACTGGTTGCGCTGGAGAGAAAACTCTGCCAATCGCCGACGTTGCGGGAAAATTATAACGCAGTGATCCAAGAGTACATAGATAATGGATACTTAAGTCCAGTCAACGAATCCGCCATTTCGGATGACGGATACTACATCCCTCATCACGCTGTCGTTCGGCCAGACAAGCCGATGCCGTGCGTCGTATTGGATGCGAGTGCCAGGATTCACAACGGTTTATCTTTAAATGATGTACTCCATATTGGTCCAAATTTACAAACAGATTTGTTTCTTCTTTTAATCAATTTTAGATTACTTCCTATCGCTATAAATTCTGATATAAAGCAGATGTACTTACGAATTTGCGCACCTGTTGAGCAGCGTAAGTACCTACGCATTTTGTGTCGATTCAGTGTGAATGATCCTGTGTTGACATTCGCTTTTAACCGCTCACCTTTTGGACTGAAGTCGAGTCCTTACATAGCTATGCGCACTGTGCGACAGCTGGCCTCGGACAGTCCGCATTATTATATACTTAAATTCGCTAGACCGAAGGTTCGTTGTGAACCCCGGTCGCCGCAGGGATTGTCAGCGGCGGAACGAGTTATGATCCGTGCTGTGCAATCTGTTCATTTCGCAGATGACATTGAGCTCATCATATGTGGTAAATTGTTGCCAAAGAAACTTGGCAGTTTATCTGTCTTTTTAGATGAAGAGGGTATATCACGCATTGGGGGAAGACTTTCAAAGTCATGCCTTTGATGCTAAGCATCCTTTTTTACTTCCCAAACATGATCCTGTTGTGGATTTGATAATTCGTCATTACCATGTGATGAATTGTCGCACTGGGCCAGGGCTCACGGGTGGGGCCGGATCTGGCGGACGGCCAGTTCGGCTTTCGCAGGAGGCGCTCCACGGTGGACGCCATCATGCGCGTGCGAGCTCTCACGACGGGGGATGCGGTGTCCCAGGGCAGGTGTGTCGTGGCGGTGTCATTGGACATCGCTAACGCCTTCAATTCCCTGCCCTGGAGTAGCATTAGGAGGGCACTCCGGTATCACCGGGTGCCCGACTACCTCTGTCGTGTGATCGAGGCCTACCTTTCGGACAGGTACATCATCTACCCTGGTCACCAGGGAGAGTGGAAACGGCGAGAGATGTCGTGCGGTGTTCCGCAGGGATCGGTACTAGGACCGCCCTTGTGGAACATCGGCTACGACTACGTGCTACGCGGCGACCTCCCTGACGGGGTCAGCGTGGACTGCTACGCAGACGACACGCTGGTCCTGGCTCAGGGAGACTCGTACCAGGCGGCGGTCGAATTAGCGACACGTGGGGTTGCGATAGTCGTTGATAGGATCCAGCAGTTGGGACTCGAGGTGGCGCTGCAAAAGTCCGAGGCCATGTGTTTTCACGGCCCTCGGAGCGCGCCGCCTCGGCGCTCCCAATTAACGGTAGGAGGAGTTCACATCGGCGTCGGGTCGACGATGAAGTACCTGGGACTCGTCCTCGACAGCCGGTGGAATTTCGAGGAGCACTTCCGACGTCTGGCTCCCAAACTGAATCGGAATGGGGCTGCCCTCAAGCGGCTCCTGCCCAACCTCGGGGGTCCAGACGCCTCCTGCCGGAGGCTCTACGCAGGCATCGTCCAGTCCATGGCCCTTTATGGGGCGCCGGTGTGGGCGCCGTCACTGCGAAAGCGACCGGCGGCCCAGCTGAACGCGTGCCAGAGGGTCATGGCCATACGGATGGTGCGGGGATACCGCACGGTTTCCCGCGAAGCGGCGAGCCTCCTTGCTGGCCAGCCACCATAGGATCTGGTGGCAACAGGCCTTGCACGCATGCACGATCTGCGCGTGGAGATGCAACGTCGGGGCGAAACTCCGCTGCCACGACAAGTTGCGGCATAGCGGACAGAGCTCCGGCGGGGTCTCATGGTGGAATGGCGACAGCGACTATCGCAACCCAGTGCTGGGCACGCCATAATTATGGCGGTAATTCCCATCTTTGAGGAGTGGCTGGAAAGGCAACACGGCGTCCTTACCTACCGCATGACGCAGGTCCTCACCGGACATGGTAAGTTCGGGAGGTTCCTGCACCGGATTCGTGCGGAAGAAACGCCCGGGTGCCACCATTGTGCGGACCACCCGGAGGACACGGTGGAGCACACGGTGGAGGTGTGTCCCGCTTGGGCAGAGCAACGCCGTGTCCTCGTGGGGGCGATCGGCGGCGGCGATCTCTCGCGCCGGGCCTTGGTACAGGCCATGGTCCGAAGCGAGGAGGAGTGGCAGGCGGTTGCCTCCTTCTGCGAAGCAGTAATGCTAGCAAAGGAGGCGGCCGATCGCGTGAGGCAACGGTCCTCACGCCCCAATCGCCGCCGGGATTCCGATCCCGATTTCCGGCCATCGTAGGCGCAGGCTTGCGGACGGCGAGCAATGGGTGGCTCGCCGTCTGACCGTCCGGTAACCGTCCGGACCGAGCCCAAGTCGTCGACGGCGCGTGCTGTTCCACGCGCGCCTCAAGGAGATGTCAGCAACTGTAGGGGCCTAGCAGGGTCGAAGCCTACTGGGGCCAAGGGTCTGATTCTGAAAGGAAGACTCGGCCCTGGTACGAAAGGCAACAAAGGAACAGGAGTGGGTTTTTAGTCAGTAAAAGTCTGACACTATCTCCCGCCCCGCCCAAGGGCGGGGGATGTCATAAGATGATTTTCCCACCGGAAAAAAAAAAAAAAAAAAAAAAAACTGGGCCAGGGCTACTTATGTCTATTTTACGACAGCGATTTTGGATACTAGATGCCAGGACTGTCATTAGGTCCAAGTTGCGACAATGCAACACATGCTTTAGAGTTAATCCGACGCACCCCACTCCAATGATGGCGGCCCTTCTTGAATACCGTGTATCGGAATCAAAGGCTTTTGTCCATACTGGAGTGGATTATGCTGGTCCCATACGCATAACTCTCTCTCGTCGCAGAGGTCAACACGCTCAAAAGGCTTACATCTGCTTGTTTGTGTGCTTGGTAACCAAGGCTGTCCATGTAGAGTTAGTCTCTGAACTTGCTACCGACGCCTTTTTTATCTCGCGTCGAGGGCCAGTATCCTGTCTCTATTCGGATAACGCTACCAATTTCGTTGGTGCTAAAGCTCAGCTAGATGAACTTTATAATTTCTTAATGAGGTCAAACCTCAATTCGTCTCTTTTAAATGAGTTATCAACTCGCCGCATTAAGTGGAAAATGATTCCACCTCACTCCCCACATTTTGGTGTTATGTGGGAAGCCAATGTAAAACCATTAAAACCGCATCCTTATAAAGGGACTGACAATGTCGCTCGCGTTGCAATGGTGAGGACAAGGTTCGGTAATTTTAAACGCTCTGTCACAAAACTATATCCTATTCCAACGCAATAAAATTTCATTTTAACGATACTCGTAGTTTTTTAAGGTTTAGGATTAGTATTCTGAATGATTTTTATTTTCCGCATTTAGTCATAAAGCTTAGACTTTCCGATCATGATCTAGGTTAGTAAATCTTTACAATTTTAACCTTTCCCTTTGAAAGCACTTGCGTCCTTCCAAGGGGGGGAGCATGGTGAAGCGTCAATGCCTTTTCTTAAGGTATATGTATTTTTAGAGAATAAATAATATAAATTAGTCACCTTTCCCGCATTCTCTAAGTTAATTGAGTCTCTGTTGACGATTTCCTTCACCAATATCTACGACCGCAACGCCCACTGGTGACGTATCGAATGCTTTCTTGAGACGCTCGCTAAAGACCGCTAGATGGCGTCTAACCCGCTAACAAATGAGTTGTTGTCCGCTACGCAAATTCGACACGCGTCGAATAAAAACCGCTCCGCGGATTAAATCCCATATCTGTTGAAGACCTGAGAATTTTCGTGGAATAAGTGTATCTGCTCCTGTGAGGCATTGAGACCTTAGAGTGCAGTGTTGGTTTCACGAGTTCTGACCAGCCCACCGGTGGATGGATGAAGATTTAGCTCGCCGGCCGGCAGCACACAGACAGACCACGCGTCCGTGGATGAAGCGCTTTCCTGACGACGAGTGGGGTCACTGGATTAGCAAGGTACGTGGGCTCTGAATTGCTATAGATGTCGCCAGATTCTTGTTCGCAGGGAATCGTCAACAGGGATTTAATTTTGTGTAATATAACCATAATTTCACCGCCATATTGGTAGTCTTAAAACACCACCCGTTCAGGTGGCGCTATTTACACGCGTCATCAATATTTATAATCAAAGCTAAACGCTGTACGTAAATGTTAATTAAACAATTAATTTATCTGACACGCTGGTACTTTATTTTTATTTATGGTGATTTAGGGACAATTAACAGCCAAAATACACAATGCTTATTAATACTGAATATAATCTAATCAATATTGCGGCCTACTGCCGCATTTTAACAAAAATGTTTGGTAATGAATGCCACTGAGTGAGCATTATTAAAGTTGTCAAAAAATAAAAGTTACGTTTTGACATTTCTATTTTGACTCGTAGCGGCTTGTCCGGTGTAGTAATAATAATAATCATCATTTTATTTCTGGGAAACAGTACCCATGTCAGAAATATCTTATTGTCTGACATACATAACTATATCAAATTATTTTGTTAGTAATTATGATTTAAAACTTAACACTTCACTTCGCACTATATCGCAGTGTAGCTACTACTAAAATAACTAAAATAGCTACTACTACACCGAACCTACTACTACCTTATTATTATATAATTAACGATAATAAAATAAAATAACATACCGTTATTATTTTATTGTTCCTTTCAGTTTGGTTCCTCCAAGTTACATTCTAGGATCTTTGTTAAATGTCAAAACGGGTCCTTTATTTTTAACGAGTTTACGAGTATTAATTAATTAAATAAATTGTAAAATTATTACACAATTGTAATATCGGATGATCTTATTAACTTGCAAACTGGGAAGATAAAGATACCTTTTAAGATTTATGTTTTATATAGTGTTTGTCAAACGAGTTAGGCCTGCTCGCCACCTCTCACAGTATTTACTTCATTCAAATTGCTATATTTATAAAAATATATATGCAATGTATATGTCACCATAAAATTGTAAACCAATATCGTTACATTACAATCTATCTCGAGAGATTGTAAACTATCGAAAGATTATGAACCTTAGCAAACAGCTCACGATTTAACGCATTATTTTTCGATAGATTGTAAAATATCGAAGTTAAACTGTTATATCACAATCTATCGCGCGTTAAATTGTCAACTCTCCGAAGGCTGTCTCTGATTGGTCGGTCTTACAGTAGGCCGTTCTGTGACTATAGAGTTAGGAATGTAACACAAGTGTGAGTCAAATTGCGGACGGCGAGTCACCCATTGCTCACCGTCCGCAATTTGACTCACACTTGTGTCGTTCGTCCGGTAACCGTCCGGACCGGGCCCAAGTCGTCGATGGCGCGTACTATTCCACGCGCGCCTCAAGGAGATGTCAGCAACCGTAGGGGCCCAGCAGGGTCGAAGCCTACTGGGGCCATGGGTGAAGCGGAAGAAAACCCCGGAGCCCTAGAAAAATGGCAAAGAAGGAACAAAAGTGGGTTTTTAGTCAGTAAAAGTCTGACACTATCTCCCGCCCCGCCCAAGAGCGCGGGATGTCATTAGATGATTTTCCCACCCGGAACCAAAAAAGTGTAAGTCAAATAAAATAAATCACAATCTTTCGAGATATATTGTAATCTAACGGTATTTACAATTTAACGGTGACATATACATTACTAACTAAATAACCAAACAATTCATTCATAAACAAAATTCATTCATTACAGTTATTCTGGCTTCAACAGCATCAATATCCGAGATAACATTCAACTTGCCAACACACAGATCACACACACACACACACAGATCACACACACACAGATCACACACACACAGATCTTTAAGCAATAATTTAGCGAACAATAAATAAAATTAAATGTATGTGGGATAGCTGATCAAAACAAACCGTTCGTTTATCAATAAACTATTTAGTCAAACACATTGGTAAGGGTCCGTAAGTCATTGGAACGGAAGCTGCAAACATCTTAAATAGGCCCCGATAATGCAATGCCTGGTGCAAAGATAATTCAACCCTATTTTGAAGCATCATGGTTAAAATTTCATTGAACGGAATCTTCAAGCTTCAATTTCAACCCAATAGTGCAATACTGGCTGCAATGGATATTAAACCCTATTTTGTCAATGTTATGGTTGAGTTTTCGTGGTAGAGCCTCGAGGTCGTCAGTATTTGTGCATCGGAAGTTTTGACTATCTACAGATCGTATTTAATTTAATCTGTTGTAATAGTTATGTGGTACTGAAAACAACTTATTAACCGACTTCAAAAAGGAGGAGGTTATATGTTCGGTTGAATGTATATTTTATATTTTATTTTTTATGTATGTTCACCGATTTCTCGGTCAATTGTGGACCGATTCTGAATTTTTTTTTTTATTGAAAGGTTAAATTATGCTTCCGAATTGGTCCCATAGAAATATTGTTATGATCTGATCGTAAACTTCGAAGATATGGAACAGAACTCCTCATAGGATCACAGCAGAACCGTCGTAACAAGTAAAATTGCTTAGTTTATACGTGTAGACTGTAGTCGATGACTGACTGAAAGTAGAGGGGGAATATATCGACCTGATCTGATGATGAAGCCTGAAGTTAGCCACCGGAACTCTGTAATAAATTAATGTAATCTAAATAACTTTAATTTCGGAAGTCGGTGTTAAATAACGAAGAGACAAAACTATTATAGAAACACCGACTTCCGAAATTAAAGTTATTTTGCACTTTTCAGTGTTTTTTTATTTACTTTGAAGTCGGTTGTATTTTTTTGTAAAAAGTTTTTTATTTGTTGAACCATTGTTACGTTATTATAGATGGGCTCGCGCTGAACCACTACCTCACCTGATGGTAAACTATCATCCCAAATGTACATACATACGTTTTAGGAACACAATCATTGGTGCATACATACAGCTAAGGAGTGGAATTACCTGAGGCGGCAACTCTCCTGGCACGCTTTCCACCACTTGACATCCCGGCAGATATGGACGCGAGGGTATACAACCGGATTCGTGACATACGCCAAAGTGGTAATAGCGTGCCGGAGATCGTTGCAGTAAGGCTGAGACGGCAGGAACGGCAACACGCGCTTGAGAGGTGGCGCGAGCGGCTGCAGCAGCCGCAATTATCGTGCAAGCGCGTTGTCGAAGCCGTCCTGCCGCACTTCGAAACCTGGCTGAAAAGAAAGGAGCGCATCTCCTACAGACTCACTCAGGTGCTCACCGGGCATGGTTGCTTCGGTGAGTACCTAAATAGGATTGGGCGAGAGGCCACGGCAAATTGCCACCATTGCGGAAGCGCTATAGATTCTGCACAGCACACGCTGGAAGACTGTCCAGCGTGGGCCACTGAGCGACGAGTCCTAGTCGCCAGGATCGGGCAGGACCTGTCTCTACGAGCAGTAGTGAGGGCTATGCTGGCGTAGCCAGAAAACTGGAAGGAAGTTGCTTCCTTCTGTGAGACCGTAATGGTCCAGAAGGAGGTGGCTGAGCGCGACCGTGAGAGGGCTGATCCCGCTCGGAGACGAAGGCGTCGGGGAGGCAACCGCCTCGATGCCTAACACGCCGAAACCCTGCTTGCATCGTCCAATGCAGACGGTACTTTGGAACCACGGGTGTGCAGAGTGGGGACTCTGCCCGCCCATCAAGTGATTCCAAGGAAGACGGTAGCACAGTGATCACGTGCTGCCGTGCACAAAGAGGCTCAGGGGAGACCGTTGTACAGTCTCCTCAGGGATGTGCCCTAACAGGCGTTGCACAGAGGGGGTTCCGGAATGGTCTTTTAAGAGGTAACGGGGCCCTTTCTATATGTGCTGATGGTAATCACCGGGGTGGTTTTAGTGAGGTAAAAATCCCACACTCCCCGGACTTATCCCCAAAGTCCAGGCGCCTTTCGAAGGTTTCCCCCCGAAAAAAAAAAAAAGGAGTGGAATTACCTGCCAGAGTCTGTGTTTCCTGATAGCTCCAACCTTTAACCTATAGTGAATAGGTTATTTCTAGGTAAGTGTGCTCCATATGCTTACCCACACACCCCTACACAGACTCTAACAGGTAATTCCACTCTTTAGCTGTACAAACCAATGATTATGTTCCAAAAACGTTTTGTACGTACAGCCCCCCTAGCCAAGTTACAACTGTTTCGTTTCGATTCTCTTTACGTCGATCGCCTCGAGTCGGCCACGCCTCCGATTCCTTTGTTCTGACGTCGTTTCAACGCTCAGTCACGTGGTCAGAACAAAGTAATAGGAGGCGTGGCCGACTCGAGGCAATCAACGAAAAGAGAATCGAAACGAAACGGTTGTAACTTGGCTAGGGGGGCAAGTGGGATATCCGCTATCTACTGGCGGCCGTCGCCGTACTTCTAGTCGTCCGATGATAGAACTGCTGGCAGATTATTTCGTACCTTTATACAAATTCAAAATAATAATATGTGCAAACGCGTATAAAAAGAACTCTCCGGGCATTAAAGAATTCATCCACATCAATGTTATCAATGGGAAAATAATAAATCATTTTAATTCAGGTAACAGTACCCATATCACAATTAATTTATAGTCTAACGTATTCATAACTATATTACATTATTTGGTTAGTAAATATGATTTAGAAGTATGTTAGTAATACTTCACTTTGCACTATATTGTCTTGGTTCTGCGCTATGGTAAATACTTGTCGGAGGAAGCGACGGAACACCAAACCCTGCAGCCATAAGTCTTCTTCCATAGCAAGGTGCAGAAAAATACTCAGAGTACTGGCAGTAATGCTGGATGAACCTGCCGCTGCATTTAATAAAATACTTGCCTAAACTCGTTAAAAAATAAAAGGCCCGTTTTGACATTTGATAAAGACTCTAGAATGTAACTTGGAACGAAACTGAAAGCAATAATAAAATAATAATTAGGGATCCGGTGTAGTATTAGCTATTTTAGTAGGTAGCTATACAACACCGGACAAGCCGCTAGGTAGTAAAAATACAAATATTAAAACGGGTCCTTTATTTTTTGACAACTTTTAATTTTTTAAATTAACTGATAGACAACGCACAGTCTAAGCCACTAGCTGTATAACATACAATTGAATACAAAAATCAAGTAAATTTGGCGTCAAAGTACTCCTCCACATTGTGTCATTCGGAAACGTACCCAGACTGGCAGCAATGCCACGTTGAAGGTGGCATTCCTTAGGCAAAGAACGAGCCAGCCCTCTTGGACATGCAGTGTCGATCAGTCGGTAAGGAATAACTTTGAAAAAAATGGACGACGTGCACTCGGACCGCATGACCACAGTATACACAGTACAGCGGCATTCGCTACTGACAGGACCGCGAGAAACGCTTAGGAGTCTCGTCGATGCGTATGTTTGTGTGAGTGTGCCGTTTCGAATATTTGTAGGTAGTTTCCGTACTGTTCCATATATCTATACTGTGGCATGACTCAGTCATTGTAGAGACAACATAGCACGAAATTTTTATTTTTGTGACAGAGTGGACGATACCTATATACAGATAAACATATTTATTGGTGAAAATTACATTTACTCTTACTCTCTTCTCTTCTTTCTTTTCTCTCTTTTTTTATATTTACCTCGGTCAGACTTTTTTATATTGATCAGTAGTCGATAAAAATGAAGAACATCCCATGAAAAAGTCAATTTCGTGAATAACTACCGTCCACATAACCATACCCAGAGACAAACAGATATGAATACCCTTTAAAGAGAAAAGGTAATAATGAGAATATCGAAAAATAAATTGGTTTCCGTATGTTGGCATTACAATGATAAATTGAACTTCGATGACATTTAAAACTCGCAATTTCACAAAAATATTTAGCGTAGACAATAACTAATGCAAGAACTTTAATAGCATTGTTATAGCCTATTTCGCAACTTAATTTTTATTTGCTGTCTGCTCGATATTTCATATGATTTTATCGATAAAATAAAACGGACAGTAGCAGGTAATCATTAATCAATCGTTAATTAACGCGAGTACGCAAAACATTCACACTCCTCTCAATTAACAACAAGATCTATATAGATAAAATGTTAATTTTTCACCTCCATAAGCATTTTTCACTTCCCGCATCCCTTTCTTAAACCAGCATTTTGTATATCCCTATCTTTTTCGGTTATAAATGTTTGACACCGCTCCTTGGTCGTTTTCAGTTGTCCCTGATAATTTTTAACACGTTTTCTCATCCCTTTCGCACTCATAACTTTGTCGATATGCTCTCTCTCTTTTATCAATAACAAATGACGTTCGATAAATAAAATATCGTCTCTTTACATTTATTCGAGAATGCAATGAAGTAATATTTCGGCGTTTATTAATGTATTGATGACTTTTTCTTGTAAAGGGCAGCGTTTTTATCTGCCTTATAGAATGTAATTATTTCATTATTTAACACTTCGAGCCTGTTAATGAAAATATACAGGTTACCTTACTAATCAAGTTGAGAAACTGCTGTTTTTTACTTTAAAAACTAATTGGCAAGCTAACTACGAGTACTTGTGTGCAATGTATGAGTATAATTTGCATGATGCTAATTCTATAATGTCACTGATTGATTGAACAGTTTTGTGTTTATTTTACTATTATTCTGCAAACATATGTGTTTGTCTTATAGGCAGGCCACCGTTCCTTTTCTTTTTTTGATGGAAAATGTTCAAATGACTCCTCTCGTTCAGGATGGAACGCGAGGGGGTTCTTAGACTTGTAAGGCTATATTTCACCGGGACACCATGGCGGCGCAACCAGTTGCACCGCTATGGTGTCCATAAACTATCAAACTAGATACAGGTTATAGAGACAGTTTCAAAATGGACCTTAAGTGCACGCGTCCGACTTGGTCACACCGCCAAATTGGTTGCACAACCAAACGGACACCAGGTGAGTAACTCTCTATAGAGCAGTGTATATTTTGTTGGTAGCGGCGACTGGTCGCGCCGCCATGGTGTCCCGGTGAAATATAGCCCTTACTGACTAACACTTTCTATGTTCCTTCAATTGGCCTTCTAGGGCCTGCTAACTGTTTCGAACAATCCTGCAGTCCTGGCAGGTATTACCCCTAGTGGATCCCGTCCATTCTGCTCTAATTTTTTGAGGCATGCTTGAAACACGAGGCCTACCAACGCTGCGTCTTCCGGTACTTGGTCATTGCTCCAGAACCTTACAGCCCTATAAACTATTTTGGCCTTCTTCTTCTTAGCGTATCGATGGCAAAACTAGTTAAATTCCTTGCCTGGCCCAGTATTCGGCCATGGCAATGCCGTCCGCTCATGCTGTCATTAGGTCCCTACGTAAACAGGTAACAGCGGTGCAGGATAGGAGGTGGGACATGATTTGCGGAGAGACATCGCACAAACACTGAAGATCGGAACTGTCTGAGAACCCCCATCTGTGGAGATTGTCTTTGGCCTTACCATAACGTGTTAAAATGTCAGGCATGAAAGGTGAGAAAGGGGGATGGAGCTATACACTTTAAATAGCTCCATCCCTTTAACAGTTCAATTTAGTTCGTCAAATAGATCGCATCAAAAGCGCGTGGAAGGGCCTCGGTGGCCACATTAATAAGTTACCTCTTATATTCTTCTAAATCAAAAATCCCATCTCGCAGCATCTAATCTTAACAGATTGTTTACGCGATCGCACATTATTTAGGTCGCAGTGAATGGACAACTGAATGGGCCCGATAAGACACAATAATGGGACTGATAAGACACAGCTGTGATTCAATGAACATGAATAATAATTAACACAGTGTTATCGATTCGATGCACAAATCATTACCAGCTCTGTTTTATTGTCCAATTATATTTGTCGGGATGGCGGTGTGAGAGAGTGAGGCAGATACTGAATTTCATTTTTCCATTTCATTTATTCAATATTTTTTTTTTACATTGTGTCTGAATGTTTTACAAAAAAAAAAAAAAATTGAGAAATAATTAATAAAACCTACACTAAAAACTACTACTAAACTTATATTACGTTCTTCAAACATTTTGTTTCTATATCCATTGTTTTAGATTCAGTTTTCCGAAGAAATTCCTATTTTTCGAGCATAATTTTTTTTTTAGGGTCAAGGTTTTAATGAAAAAGAGAGAAACTTTTAGGAGCAACGTGTAGAAATCCATTGACACATGTAACAGTAAGTACGGCGAAAATATCTTGATCGCTCCGAACTTCGAACAATTGGTTGCGCAGTAATTCTTTTTGAGAATCATATGGCGATTGCGTATTTTTTCGAGTATGCGCAATAGTTTGGAACGCCAAGATCAGAATGGTCAAAATATTTTAAACGTACTGTACAACTTAGGCTTATATTTCAAGTTCTTTTAAGAAAACTTCCTCCAGTTCAATCGAGTCAGTCGCTATCACGACAGGATATTTATCGAATCAGATCAAAAAATAAAGAAGATATACATCACTAGTTTTTAATTTAATTATTACAGCTTGGAGCGCTTAAAGCTTATAAAAAAAAACTGATTAAAAAGAAAAACAATAATGATCCGTAACGAGTTCGGAGACAGCCCCATTTTTTTGTACTAATTAAAAAATAGTGGTGTATATCAATTAACTTCTATGAGGATTATGAGTTTTATATAATTATGTCCTTTAAAAAATAAAAATCATAAATTAAAAATAAATACATTCTTGGTGTTTCGTGAATAACACACCGATGCGCGGGCGCAGCGGTGTCAAAGGAGCTGTTGGTTACTGCCAAGTTATCATAATTTCGTATTCGACATCTCGCAAGAGGTTATCACAACACAGATCCATTCGAACCGCTGCATCCGCTCCTGATGATAATGCTATCTACTATAAACGCAACTACTTGAGGTATTAGGTATAGGTTTGTTTAAGTTATTCGTTTGTCTAGGCCATTAATATGTAAGCGAAGTTTTAAAATGATTACTATCCCACCTACACGCACAAAACGTTTTGGGAATACTATCATTGTGCGCACAGCAATGCAGTGGAATTCCCTACTGGAGTCTGTAATTCCAAACAAACAAACTTTCATTCACACTAAAGATGGTTTTTTTTTTCGGTGGGAAAATCATCTTATGGCAGGGCGAGAGATAGTGTCAGACTTTTACTGACTAAAAACCCACTCCTGTTCCTTCGTTGCCTTTCGTACCAGGGCCGAGTCTTCCTTTCAGAATCAGACACTTGGCCCCAGTAGGCTTCGACCCTGCTAGGCCTCTACAGTTGCTGACATCTCCTTGAGGCGCGCGTGGAACAGCACGCGCCGTTTACGACTTGGGCTCAATCCGGTCGGTTACCGGATGGTCGGACGGCGAGCCACCCATTGCTCGCCGTCCGCAAGCCTGCGCCTACGATGGCCGGAAATCGGGATCGGAATCCCGGCGGCGATTGGGGCGTGAGGACCGTTGCCTCACGCGATCGGCCGCCTCCTTTGCTAGCAATACTGCTTCGCAGAAGGAGGCGACCGCCTGCCACCCCTCCTCGCTCCGGACCATGGCCTGTACCAAGGCCCGGTGCGAAAAATCGCCGCCGCCGATCGCCCCCACGAGGACACGGCGTTGTTCTGCCCAAGCGGGGCAAGGCGTTTCTTCCGCACGAATCCGCTGCAGGAACCTCCCGAACTTACCATGTTCGGTGAGGACCTGCGTCATGCGGAAGGTAAGGACGCCGTGTTGCCGTTCCAGCCACTCCTCAAAGAGGGGACTTACCACCATAAACACTAAAGAAGGTTAAGATAATAGACAACCAGACCAACAACCAGAATTTAGGCTCAGGACCTCATTTTTAACAGTTTCGCTTGTGATCGCTGGACCAACGAGATGGTTAACTAAAAATAATATAATCTTCTAACCATGAACATTATCGAGTCAAATCAACCACGTAATAATAATTTGACTGGCCTGTTGGTCTAGTGGTAAGTGGCCCTGACTGCTATGCCGGAGGTCGTGGGTTGGATTCCCACCCAGGACAAATGTTTGCGTGATGAGCACGATCATTTGTTCTGTGTCTGGGTGTAATTTATCTATAATATTATGTATGTATTTTAAAATATATAAGTATGTTTATCAGTTGTCTAGTACTCATAACACAAGCTCTGCTTAGCTTGGGACTAGATGGCGCTGTGTGAAAGTTGTGGGATATTATTATTATATTATAATTGTAAACGCACAATACCTGAATAGGCAAGCAGGAACATTCCGCTCTTACCATATCAATGTTACCTTAACGACTACATTAATGCGACAGTCAAGAGCAACGGCTTCAGTAACCAGCTCATACGTAGTCACTTGTGTCCTACAAAAGCTGGACATTTTACGACAAACCTCTTACGTTACAACTTAATAAGTCGTCATGGGATTAAAGACTTGTGGCTTATACAATTCTGAACTGTCTTTAATCGCCGTTTCTGAAGCCCCACCGCAAGGAATACTCTTAACATAATATCAAGCCATTTCAGGGAGAACATCGTTAGCGACAATATGCGTTTTTTGCAGGAATGGGTTTTCTCTGGGTGTTGGATCATTCGGTTCCCTTCAAAATGATTGAGCTGAGTGGTGCTAATATTCGCGTCATGTCCGTGAATGGGTGCTTTCAGTTGAGACTGGTCATCTCTTAGCTGCCAGTTGCTATTTTTACCCGACTACGGAGGGTTATGATTTTGACAGGCTATGTATTTTAGTTTGTTCATCTGTTCCCTCATAGCTCCTAATCTACCAATCGGAACTCGACATATGAGGTATCGTTAGAACCGTCTTCATTGTCCGCTGAACATAGGCTACGTGACATGTCACAAAACTCGACATGGCGCCCTCTAGCGGACAAAAAGTATGTGTTAAAAAATAAAAATGGAGATAAATACGCCGTGTTTGGTATCATTTGAAAGGGCTACATTTGTAAATTTCGATAATATTGCTCAAATTTAAAGTGACGCCCTCTAGCGGACAAAAAGTCATGTGTTAAGTTTAACACCAAAATTGTTTAAATAAAAATAAAGTAAAAAACTAAATCCCGACTACGACAAAAAATAACGACGAAAATCTTGTTTCATACTTTTTCAGCGTCGTTTTATTTTGTCGTAGTCGGATTTTAGTTTTTTACTTTATTTTTTTAAATCTATATTAAGTTTTTATTTTCACTTTATTTATATAGTTCTCACATAATAGTAGCGACAAGAAACATATATTTTTAATAGGTACATAACATGATTGAAGAGTGTCCATAGAGTTTCTTCTCGTCTCCATAGAGATCTACGCTTTGGAATGTGCAATTAGCATAATTTTTTCTGACTGACTTCTTGGCATTTCAAAAGTGCCTGTAAATGGTTTATTTGAAATAAAATGCTTTGAATCTTTGAATCTCTTTCATACTTAAAAAGTACATTTTGATTCAAGTGAAGAAAGTTTATCATTGTGACTAAGGCTAAATTTGCCCGAGGCGCAGGTGAGTACGACGTTTTTCAATACACTTACGAAGCATAGTACATTTTGATACAACTGGAGAAATTTTGTCATCGCAACCGAGGTGGAATTCGGTGTTATGGAGCCGAGTGCTGCTGTGACAGATTTCCACGTGTATCAAACGACGTTTTACGATACACTTATAAAGAAAAAACCGGGCAAGTGCGAGTCGGATTCGCGCACTGAGTGTTCCGTACCAACTTACCTATGAAAACAGTTCAATTCCCGAACTGAGTTACGAAGATTTTTCCGAATCGCTAAAAAGATTTTTTTGTGATGTAACTACAAATTTACAGTTTTCAGATTTTTCCTATACTTATGCTATGAAACCTTGCTTCATGCCAAATTTCAGGATTCTAGGTCAATGGGAATGAATTTTGAATCCCTTGAGAGTGTCGAAATATTCGTTTTCTTGCGACATAAACGGCCGTATCTTTTTTTTTTCGTTAACTCACTTGAGTATAGGGTTTTAATTTCAACCCGATACCTCCAGATTCCATTCCCGACCGAGGGTCTTGACAGACAGACAGACAGACAGACGGACAACAAACTGATCCTCTAATAAGGGTTCCGTTTTTTCGTTTTGAGGTACGGAACCCTAAAAATAAACAGAGATTGACCGGCGATCCGTGGGGGTCGCTTAGCGCGTAGCCTAATACAATAGATACAATAAATTCTGGCAGGGCAAAGCGAGCTCGCGCACTTTTCTGTAACAGTAAAAGCAGTAGGCATAAGAGCGAATTTTCCAGTAAGAATTCTGCCTCGATCGCTGTGACAAACTTCCTCCACTTGTATTAAAATGCACTATATTGTTGTTAGGTATGCAACTGGATATATCTGCATCATGTCAGATGATCTCTCCCGCTGTTTTCCCTGCCCAACGTACCTAGGTATAAATCGAACAGCATGTACACAGCCCGCGGGCTTTTTGATCCGACGCGTTCGCTTTAAGTTATGTGTCCCCAGTGAACAGGCTGGTTGCCAATGATACATGCGTTCGATGCGTGTGTGCTCATGTTAGTGAGTAAACATGGAATTAATTGTTCTGTGTGTAAAGATAACTTGTTTATTAACCTTCTTTTGTTTGCTGTTAACCTGCTTTTCTTCCAGGTACTGAGGACGTATGCTTAGAATCACATGGACCAATGTTTCAATCCTGAAAGAATTCAATAACAAAGAGATTAGATAGTTTTTCGCGTATTTCTTTTTATTAGCTTATTACCCACTCCTGGGAAAAGGCCTCCCTCTACTCATTCCATCATCCACGGGTCCGCGCTTGCTCTTGTCTTGTCTTCGCGCATATCACCAGTTTTTTTTTAGAAATCATTTTCTAGCTCTAGGATGGAGCGAGAGGGCGTGTCAGACTTTTACTGACGAAAACCCACCTATGTTCCTTCAGATACCGTTTGCAGTCTATGACCACGGGTTACCTTTTCAGAAATACCCCATGGCGGGCTGTCACTCATAATGAGGACTCGATGGATCGGTTGGCCATGCAAGAGAAAGTCAAGGCACTCTTCAACACGGTGGACGGACTTCCACAAACAAATGACTCCCTCCAGCATCAATGACAACTCCCAAACCGCCACACACAGGCTGCATGGCATTACATCGCGTGAGAAGCTGCTGTGGCGCAAGACTCGACCGAGGTATGACCATGACACTGCCACTTCGTCAAGAGTGCACGACTAAGAAGAAGAAGAGTTTACTGCAACTGGAGAAGAGAACAGATACTGGAGAAATTATAGCCTAACTTCTGCAGTATTTTTTGTAACTTGACTAACTATTTTTAGAGTTTCCTTGCGTGATTGAATCAGAAATGAAGATATCCGCAGGAGAACCAAGGTTGCCGACATAGCACGAAGAATCGCCAAACTTAAGTGGCAATGGGCAGTGCACATTGCTCGCAGAACAGATGGCCGTTGGGGCCGAAAGGTTTTGGAGTGGCGACCGCGTAGCGGAAGACGCAGTGTTGGAAGGCCCCCTACAAGGTGGACCGATGACCTGGCGAAGGTTGCGGGAATCCGATGGATGCGAGACGAACAGGACCGTTCATTGTGGCGACATTTGGGGAAGGCCTATGTCCAGCAGTGGACGTCTATCGGCTGAAATGATGATGATGATCATGATGATGATTTTTCGATTCGTAATCCCGTAAAATATGCTGTCAGCTGCATCTAGTTAGACTGGAGACTGACCTCATCATAGTTGCGGAAAGACTAGGCGATCTCATCATCTTTCTTAAAAACAAACCGGGCAAGTGCGAGTCGGACTCGCGCGCTGAGGGTTCCGTACAAACTTACCTATGAAAACAGTTCAATTCCCGAATTGAATTACGAAGTTTTTTCCGAATGGCATTTTTTTTTGTGACAACTACAAATTTACCGTTTTCAGATTTTTCCCTATACTTGTGCTATGAGACCTTGCTTCATACCAAATTTCAGAATTCTAGGTCAACGGGAAGTACCCTATGAATTTTGAATTCCTTGAGAGTATCGAATTATACTTTCTTTGCGACATAAACGGCCGTATCTTTTTTTTTTCGTTAACGTAGAAGTTTGATTTCACAGCTTCAAGGGACCGTAGACTTAAGTATATGGTTTTAATTTCAACTCAGTACCTCCACGCGTTCCGGAGATAACGGGTCTTGACAGACAGACGGATGGACAACAAACTGATCCTATAAAGGTTCCGTTTTTTTTTTCTTTTGAGGTACGGAACCCTCATAAAAACGTTGCCCCACACGAATTACTCCTATATCGTGGGTGCGTTCACAAACATGTAAACTCACAAACACAAAACACCCAGACCCGAAACAATTATTTGTAGGCCCTACAAAATAATACTTGCTTTCAACTGGTGAAAAAAAAATCAAAATGACAAAACCTGAGTGATCATGCTGTTTATATATTTTTTATTATAATTAGTGATGTAACGGAAGCAGAAAAGGAAACAGATGTCAAAAGTAAATTTTAGCGGAAGCGAAAGCGGAACCGGAAACGGAAGTGTTAATACTAAGAATAAAAAACACAATTTTATTTTTAAGATTAATTTGTTTAATTAAATTTGTATGTATTTAGTAGTTTACTCACTACAGTAGGTACCTACTCGAAATTAAACAGAGGCAAATTATATTTAATAAAAAGTAATTGAGCCGCTTTTACATCTTTGAGTCTGTTTCTTATATCTTATAGTTTGTCGGTGTTCTTCATATATTAAACTAGCTCCGCTAAATAATTGTTCACAGGCTACACTTCTGGGGGGAGCTGATAAGTATTGGCAAACTATTGGCAACACAAGAACAAAACAAACAACAAACATAAGAAATAAACAACCGAACATTTACGCGCTTACGCTAAACGTCACGAAGTGCGGTGATGCGCAGAATGAACCAAAAAAATGATTATACATTATTATAAACAAAGAAAGTCGCTGAGACACGTTTGTGTACCGCCCCTCCACGCTTTTTCGTCTTGTCCAGTCGTCTCCCGCGCTCCTTATTGTATTCTTCTGTTAAGAGTTCTGTTACAAAGTTTGCGGAACCAGAAACGGAAACGGAAGTGAAAAAGCTTCTGCAGAAGCGGAAGTGGAAGCAGAGTTCTGTTGCAACACTAATTATATTTAATAATAATTATTTTTTACACCAAAAGCCAAGCGAAGTGGGCACGGGTCAGCTAGTATCCTATTGTATTACTCGTAGCACAAGCATAATCAGCCTTTTATTGTTCCCACTGCTGGGACTCAGGGCTCCTCTCTAGGAGTGGGAATGGGTCGTAGTAAACACAAAGTAGTGCGCCTGGCTGGGTTTGAATCCCTACAACTCATAAGTCGAGTCCATTACCACTGGGCCTCCCCCAAGCGTCGCCACAACGACCGATCCTGTGCGTCTCACAACCACCGCATTCCCGCGACTCTCATCAGGTCGTCGGTCCACCTTGTGGGAGGCCTTCAAACACTGCGCTAATATCCTCTATATCTACTTTAATAACGACATTATACAATCTCTCACATCGTCAATCATTAAAATAAACACCTACAAAATCACTACATTCAAATCTATTTTTATTTTAACAAATTGGACATTCACGGTGATAGTTTGTCGAAAACATGAAAGAAAGCAACGAACCTTTAGCAGTTTATATGATTTAGTTGTGTTACGAATAAAGGAGAAACGGTGCCATAATACGATAAAACTATTGGTGTATTTCTTGGCCATATATCATCTTTATGGGCCATTCCGCCGTACATTTCGGCAATTTCCTGAATTATTGTACACCGCTGTGCCGAACTACAGTTGTATTACTCCTCTCTGATGTATGTATCTATGCTTGTTATTTTTCATAAACCTGACTTTTTCTTAGCAGCACGATGCAGTATTAAAAAGATGGTAATCGTGGTCGCTCACAATGGGCATCATCAGAAGGCTTAAAATCACCCAAAGGGCTGGAAATGGAAAGGGCTGTGCTCAGAGTTTCCTTGCGTGTTCGTATCAGGAATGAAGATATCTGCAGGAGAACCAAGGTTAACGACATAGCCCGAAGAATCGCCAAACCTAAGTGGCAGTGGGCAGGGCACATTGCTCGCAGAACAGATGGTCGATGGGGACGAAAGGTTCTGGAATGGCGACCACGTACCGGAAGACGCAGCGTTGGAAGGCCTCCCACAAGGTGGACCGATGACCTGGTGAGAGTCGTGGGAATCCGATGGATACGAGACGCACAGGACCGGTCATTGTGGCGACATTTGGGGGAGGCCTATTTCCAACAGTGGACGTCTTTTGGCTGAAATGATGATGATGATGATGATGATTTTAAACATTTAAGGTCTCTATCACGGAGTTTCGTTTTTGAAATAGGTACATTCTAAGTCCGAACGGCTAATTCATCGCATAACTTTTGTAGTTGTAGTTAAGTTTATTTAAGCATAAGCAGCCTTATAATGTTCCCACTGCTGAGACTCAGGCATAGGAGAGGGAATGGGCCGTAATCAACCACGCGGGCCCAGTGCCGGTTAGTGGATGTCACATGTCTTCGAATTTTTGGTTTTAGGACATAACCGGTTTCCTCAAGATGTTTTCCTTCACAGTTTTGAGAACAGTGGTGATGAAATAAATACTACTAGGACACTAGGCCTTGTTTACAAAAACTGTTAACAAATTATTCCGAAATAAAAAAATGCGATATTTTTTTTAATAATGACATATTGGTACCTAATTTATTTGTTTTACATTTAAAATATTTTATAAAACTCTCAAGTGTCCCCGACAATGACAAATAAGTATCGCTAAGTCGATAAATAATAACAATTAGGGTTGTGACACTAAATCGATTTGACAATAAACATATTTCGGTAGCTTATTCGGCATTTACCTTTTTTTTGAACTTATATTTATGACCGTTTGATTTTTTTTAATCCAATTTTTTTCCTGGCTTCACAGACACGGTTCATACAAAAATACTTATTAGTTGTCTATATTTTAGTATAAGTTTATAAATACTTAGATACAGTACAATACCGGGAGTGGAAATAAGACTTAATATTTATTTAAAAAAATGGAAGTGCTGGAAAATGATGTCATCAATACAACCGGTAATTAAAAGACTTTCTATTTAACAAGAAAAAAAAAGAAAAAATTTTTTTTGTAGTGGTGTACAATAAATAATATAATAAATAAATATATATTTATTTGGCGACAGTCACCAAAAATAAAAAGTGACAGTCAATTAAAACAATAACATAATGTGTACCTCACGGCTGCGACAAAAAAGTTCATTTCAGCAATATTGCCAGACAGAAAAATACTGTCTGACACTGGTCTTTCAATCAATAAAGCACAAGAAAATACGTACGCTATCATCTTTCCGGAAATCAAATAACAAAAAAGCAAAATAAAATAACTTCTCACGTTTTGGATGGAGGAAGAGAGAGAATATCTAGACTTACTGACTAGAGCCCACCTGTGTTCCTTCAGTTGGTCTTTGCGTTCCAGGGCCGCGGTAACTCTCTCTCGTGGTTACGATGAATTCTGTCTAGACACTGGTATAGCAGTGGTGGCCGAGTGATAACGGCCCCGCGGCGACTTACGAGTTGTAGGTCGCGGGTTCAAACCCAGCCAGGCATTACTCTGTATAATTTATTTCATCACCACTGCTCTCAAAACGGTGAAGGAATATCCATCGTGAGGAAAGCGGTATATCCTAGAACCAAAAATTCGAAGACATGTGACATTCACTAACTCGCACTGGGTCCACGTAGTGGATTAAGGCCCATTCTCTCTCCTAGACAGGAGGCCTGAGTCCCAGCAGTGGGAACATTAAAAAAGGCTGACTATGCTTACTGGTGTTGTTATAGCTATATCTCTTCATCTGGATGTGTGAGATGACAGTCTCATCAGTTCTACATCAGACAAATATGGCCGTTCCTGGATTGTTCGAAAGAGTTATCGCGGCCCTTGTATATCGGCCATATATTGGTTTTCTTTTTTGGTTTTATTTTTTTTTCGAGGTATTGAGTTGAACTTTAAACCATATACTCAAATTTGCGGTCTCT
This sequence comes from Mythimna impura, assembly GCA_905147345.3. Taxonomy (NCBI): domain Eukaryota; kingdom Metazoa; phylum Arthropoda; class Insecta; order Lepidoptera; family Noctuidae; genus Mythimna; species Mythimna impura. The sequence continues at coordinate 23,389,838 of LR990346.1, read as the reverse complement.
TGAAGCTGTGATAAAATCAAACTTCTAAGTTAACGAAAAAAACAAAGAAACGGCCGCACAAAAAATGTATATTTCGACTCTCAAGGGAATCAAAATTCATAGGGCACTTCCCGTTCACCCTGAATCCTGAAATATGGCATAAAGCAAGATCGTATAGCACAAATATAGGAATAAATCTGAAAACAGTAAATTTGTTGATACGTTACAAAAAAAAAAAACTTTTTTTGCGATTTAGAAGAATCTTCAAGACTCCATTCGGGAATTGAACTATTTACATAAGTAAGTTTGTACGAAACCTTCAGAGCGCAAATCTGACTCGCACTTGCCCAGTTTTTTCTCTTCTTCTAGTATTTTCTTTCCTAATTTAAAAGTATTTATGAAAATGTAATTCTATAATAAAACTTTTTACAAAAAAGAAATACAACCGAATTTCGGAAGTCGGTGTTTCTATAATAGTTTTGTTTCTTCGTTATTTACCAACCCGCACTGGGCCCGCGTGGTGGATTATAGCCCATTCCCTCTCCTAGAGAGGAGGCCTGAGTCCCAGCCATGGGACATGACATTAAAAAGGCTGATTATGCTTATATGCTTCGTTATTTAACACCGACTTCCGAAATGAAAGTTAATTTACACTTTTCAGTGTTTTTCTTAAATTGAAGTCGGTTGTATTGTTTTTTGTAAAAAGTTTTGTATTTTACACTTTTCACCACTAAAAAGTACCCCTCAGCCATACTTAAATACCTTATAGCCATAGTGCATCTCATGATAATTCTAATAATACCAAACACGGTTAGTTTAAATTAATTTATTCCAGACTTCCGGTGCCTAACTTCAGGCTTCATCATCAGATCAGTTCGATATATTCCCCCTATTCTTTCAGTCAGTCATCGACTACACGTATAAATAAAGTAATCTTACTTGTTACGACAGTTCTGCTGTGATCCTATGAGGAGTTCTGTTTCATATCTTCGAAGTTTATGATCAGATCATAACAATATTTACATGGGACCAACTTGGAAGCATGAAATTTCAATCAAAAAATAATTTTCGAAATCGGTCCACAATTGACCGGTGCACAAACATAAAAAATAAAAACATACATAGAACCTCCTCCTTTTTAAAGTCGGTTAAAAATGTGTTTTTGTTATTCATAAAACTATTGATCTATTAGAATATTTATCATAAATCCTTTTTTTTGGTAAGAAAACGCCCCTACCTGTAAAAATAGCGAACTGTCGCTTATTCTGTTGTTTCAGAAAAAGGTTGATATGCTATTAAGAGTTGCTGGAAAGCTCAGTCCTATATCTAACTAAATCCTGGAACCCATCGTCGCAGCCCTATTCCGAGACAAAATCAATAAAAATATTGTTCAGTTAATTCAATATAATAATTAGGCAACTGGCGACGCCGTGATGATAACGCCGTGTTCCACTAATGCTGAACACAACAAGCTGGGTTCAGGGGTCTGAAGATAAAAGTCTTGTATTAATTTGCTGTCTTAGCCGTGACAATTTTGTTCACACTCTTTAAAGAGAATGCGCGATTTTTTATTAACTCATGACTTTTCACTTATAATTTTTTTTTGTGAATATTCAGGAGAAACACCAGATACCTGGGAGTTATAAGATTCTGTGAAATGTTTGCGAAACAGTTCCATCCGGACCTTGTTTTAAATAATAATCTTAAGTTCACTAAAGCCAAATACAATTTGTCCATCTTAAGGATTCAATAAACAGGATTTATTTTTATTAAATTAATCACAACACCATCATTATTCATCACCACTTTTAAATTGCATTTGGGAAAAATCTGACACCCTAAAAAACTCATTGGTATTTTGAAGACGCAGCGTTGGTAGGCCTACAAGGTGGATCGATGACCTGGTAAGGGTTGCGGGAATGTTTTTTTAATCAAATAAACCCCAACGGCCACAAGTCCTCAGTGGCGTAACTACATCTGAGTTCCGTGGTAAATTCATTGGGGGCATTCGTTCGGGCCCCCGAAAAATCACGTCACGTTGTGATTTTTTTTTCAATATGTTGCATTACTTCTCTAAGCTCGCGGCCTGTAAGATCGGGGGCCCCGTCGGACCGGGCGCCCGTGGCATTTTGCTAGCCTTGCCACCCTATAGTTCCGCCACAGCAAGTCCTCGTCTTTTTCTTGATCACTTCACTCTTGATAGAACTCTCGTGGTCACGATGGATTCTGTCTAATCCCTGGTGTTGGTGTAGCTTGCCTTGCGATATCTCTGTTTCTGGATTTATCAGATGACAGCCTCATCAGTTCCCTAAAGGCCCATTTAGACGGTGCAAGTTTCTCGTCCCGAACATACAAAAGAATATAAAAAAAGTTTCTTCGTCTAAACATTCATACCTCACGCTCGTCCACTCTGGCGAGAATCGGAAGTCAGTGCTACTGGTATTGTTTGTTTGTTATTTAACACCGTCTTCCGAAATTAAAGTTATTTTGATAGGTACAGAGTTTATTTTTTTGTAGTGAAGTCGGTTTTTTTTTGTAAATAGTTTTTTATTTAAATTTTTTGTTGTAATACGCTTATAGTCAGAGTACCTATTTCTCTTGAGAATTCCAATTAACTCTGCTAGGATACATTGTTTTATTATGTAGTTCCCGTGTCTACCTGCCACCTTCCAGCTCCATCATCAGATCAGTTCGATAGTACCATAAAGCTAAAGTGCATCTCATGTCAATTCTAATAAGCCCAAACACAGCTAGGATACATTGATTAATTACAGAGTTCCGGTGCCTACCTTCTGGCTGCATCATCATCATCAGATCACTTCGATGATACAATTTTTAACATGACTATTCAGAACCATTTATTTGCTTCATAGTTGCTTTACTATATCTTCATTGTGAAGCTCCGTTGGCCATTTCTAGTCTTCTTCACCAGTTCCACTTCAAATGTTACTTTTTGACTGTAAATACTTTAAGTTCTCAATGAAAATACCGAACTTATGACATGGGTATTAAACCCATGTTATAAATTCGGTTAGTTTCATTTTTTTTTTCAGTTTCCGTTTAATTAATTCTTGTCTGAAAAGAGCAGAGGGCCATGCCAAGTTGATAATCTACAATCGTTAACTCTAGTAAAAAATTCTAATATATGGGAAAGACATTATCTCAACGTTATGTCACGTGGTCAGAACAAAAGAATCGGAGACGTTACCGACTGTAGGAAGAGATTCGAAACGAAACGTTCAGGCCTGCTGATATAATTAAAACACTCTCGCGCACTGCGCTCATAGTAGCAACTTAGCAACTGTCACAAAAACTCGAAATACGATTATTGCCTTGAAATGCTGTTTACACGGACACATGCTATATTCCATTGCGAGGCGATTCTCGCCAGAGTGGACGAGCGGGACGAGTTCAGACGAAGAAACTTTTTTTATATTCTTTCGATTATCGTATGATCTATCGTATGTAGGTATATAGTATGGAGCGAGAGGGAGTGTCAGACTTTTACTGACTAAAACCAACCTGTGTTCCTTCAGGGTAACTCTATCGAACCATCCTCCAGCCCTAGTGAGCCCCGTCAGCGGGGACGCCCTCGGTGTCGGGAATCGCAGGACGCCGGCTACCGGCCAGTGTAGGCACGGGTTTGCGGACGGCGAGCCCTGGGTAGCTCGTTGTCCGGCCGTCCGGTAAGGACTAAATCCGGGTCTATATCACGTTGTATTTCACGCGCGCCTTAAAGAGATGTCAGCAAAATTGATGGGGCCAGTGAAAGCCCACGCCTGCAGTGCTACGGATTAGACGAAAGAGTTACGCAGCCCTCATAAAAAGGGCTAACCGAAAGAACACCATGGGATTTAATGAGTAAAAGTCTGACCCTCCTTCCAAATTACTTCTCCCGCTCTAGGTGGTGCGGGAGAGTGTGTTTTTAGATTCTCACGTAAAGCAATAAAATAAAAACGGGGCTAGACATCCCGCCTCACATTTTAAAACTGAAGCCAGTTTTTCAGTTTCTGTTTACGGGTCAATCATACCTCTTTATGTTTCGTCGCTCTCAATAACCCTACACGCAAGTAACCTAACATCTTTGTGTCGCCGCTCCCTCCGATACGAAGGTTATCACACTCTAATAAATATTCGACTTGTCTTTTTTCAAGTAACCGACACTGATAACGTGTTTATTGAATATTAACGCTTTCGACGCAATTAAAACTAAAGTTGGATCTTTTTTTTAGGTCGATTAAAGGTCAGTCGAACGCGGAGTTTATTTTAATCTAATGTCGGGGAAATCATATGATTCAGTCATTGCCTTCGAATTTGTCGTGATAAGTGGAGTAATTAGTCCAGTGCTTGGGGCGTTACAAACATCGAAACCTCGGATTACTGTTACTGTGGATGAAAGACATCAACTCTCAACTTTGGGCCATATATCGCAGCAAAGGCTCAACTGGCAGCAAAAAAGCTGGGAATCCTCCCAAAGGTCAGACAGTAGTAGTACATTCACACCGGAACAGCTGCTCAAACTTTTTCAAGCGCAAGTTCGATCGTTTATTTGATCGGAGTACTGCTCTCATCTTTGGGACGGATCTGCCAGACACCAGCTTGATGCACTTGAGAGGCAAACCAAGAGGATAATTGGCAATGATGAACTTGTTGAATCGAGACTTCCAAGTCTTGAGCATCGACTCCGAGCTGCTAGCCTGTTGGTTTTCTTCCGGTTGCATTTCGGGGAGTGTACGTCGGAATTGCATAGCCTAATTCCGCTAAGCCCGTTCCATCATCGGACCACCAGGCGTATGGCGATATGCCACCAGTACACCACGTGTCCATCCCACAACGCACAAAACGTTTTGGGAACACATTAATTGTGCGTACAGCTAAGGAGTGGAATTTCCTGCCGCCAGAGACCGCAAATTTGAGCATATTTTGGTTTAAATTTCAACTCAATACCTCCACACATCCCGGAGATCAAGGGTCTTGACAGACAGACAGACAGACGGACAACAAAGTGATCCTATAAGGGCTTCATATTTCCTTTTGAGGTACGAAACTCTAAAAACATACAATTGGCGACCTTTAGGTATCTGAATGATAGGTATTTTTTTAAGGGTGGAAATCATCCAATGACTTTTCCCGCTCTGGGCGGAGCGGGAGTTACCTATCATTCAGACCCGGCAGGGCCGATGCCCGCTAGCTAGGACCGCGGGGAATTTCTGGAAAGGAAACCCGTAGTCCTAGAACGCAAAGGGCAACTGAAGGACACAGGTGTGGTTTTAGTCAGAAAAAATCTCGCTCCACCCAGAGCGGGAGATGTTATTTGATTATTTTTCACATAAAATAAATGTACTTATGAACGTAAACATAGCAATAGAAGTATAAAGGTGACTGGCCTGATAGTTAATGGGCCTCATCAGAAGGCTTAAAGTCACCCAAATGGCGATGGAGGCTCAGAGTTTCCCTAACTGATCGCATCAGAAATGAAGATATCCGCAAGAGAACCAAGGTTACCGATATAGTTCGAAGAATCGCCAAACTTATGTGGCAGTAGGCAGGGCAAATTGCTTGCAGAACAGATGGTCGATGGAGACGAAAGATTCTAGAGTGGCGACCACGTAACGGAAGACGCAGCGTTGGAAAACCTCCCACTAGGTCACAGTATATATATGGAACAGTACGGAAACTAACTACAAATATTCGAAACGGCACACTCACACAAACATACGCATCGACGAGACCCCTAAGCGTTTCTCGCGGTCCTGTCAGTAGCGAATGCCGCTTAGGAGTCTCGTCGATGCGTATATCTATACTGTGACTAGGTGGACCGATGACCTGGAGACGGTCACGGGAACCCGATGGATGTGAGACGCACAGGACCAGTCCTATGTCCAACAGTGAACGTCTCGGCTGAAATGATGATGAATTGATGATGATAACATAACGTAACCTGTTCCATTTTTTTTTCTTTTATTTATCTATAGAGGCTTTAGTCGTAAATCGACATAAAAAAAATCTACATTTATGTCTAACTCTAGATACTAAACTAAGGCTCTTAGGGATCTATTACATACAAAATTTATAAAGTTCATTAGCCACTTCTGAAGTAGGACTAGATAGAATACTTTGAAATTTTTGACTAGCCTGTTGGTCTAGTGGTTAGTGACCCTGACTGCTATGCCGGAGGTCGTGGGTTCGATTCCCACCCAGGACACATGTTTGTGTGATGAGCACGATCATTTGTTCTGTGTCTGGGTGTAATTTATCTATAATATGTATGTATTTAGAAATATATAAGTATGTTTATCAGTTGTCTAGTACCCATAACACGAGCTCTGCTTAGTTTGGGACTAGACGGCGTTGTGTTAGTTGAAAAAAAAAAAAACCAATGTCACTTTTGTTTAATTTATTCTTCCTTATGAACTCTAATCGTGCCGCTTCATTCTTTAAACATATGTACAGGAAGTGGTAAATGTCTTCTACTGTAGACTACAGACTAAACAATTAGGAGACTCCGTTTTCTTCATTAAGAAATTAAATAACCAACCAACCAATTAATTAGAAACCAAAATTGCATGCTAACTTGACTGTATCTTTTTATTTTATTTTTCAATTCTTTAAAAATTTAACTTTTTGACCTTTTTTTTCGTTTGAAATTTGATTAATATTTTTTTTTTGTGTAATCAGGACTATATATAATGTAATGGATCTAAGTGGTCTGAAATAAAGGTTTATTATTATTATTAAATTTGTTAAGCAGCATGTGGCCAGATCGCAGCCTGAGAGTCATCACAACAAGTTTTCGTTGTATTGTCTGTTCCATTTTGGAGATATCTCCTCCACCCCCCCTGCCCGCGAATTAAGTCCCATCCCGTAGCTAAATAAAAAGTAGCCTACCTTACTCACCATAACATTAGCTGGATTAGGCGCACAATGCCACATTCGCAAAATGACATATTGACGCAAAATGCCACATTCGCAAAATGACATTTCGCAAAATGCCACACTAGCAAAATGCCACATTAGCAAAATGACACATTCGCAAAATGTCTTTTCTCAAAATACCACATTAGCAAAATGCCACATTATCAAAATTACACATTCTCAAAATGACAAATTCTCAAAATGACACATTCTAAAAAAATCATAATTATCACATAATGTACGATTTACGTAAATGACAATAAAAATTGTTAAAATTACTTATTTACTTCTTGCAGTGGGTTTTTTATTAAAATTATGAATAAAAAATAATACCAATTTAATCTTTCCAGTATTTAATCACATTTACACATTTTCATTTATTTTAACATAAAATAAAAATGCTGTACTTGTAATCTAGCAGTTATTAAGTTTTAGCTAGATGGCTTTCCATAAAAACGTACTAACAACGTCCATCATCTTTCTGCCCTTGTCCCGTGTTATTTGGGGTCGGCGCAACACGTTTTTTTCTTCCATTGTGCCCTGTCACTCGTCATGCTATCACTAACTTCTTTTTCTTTCACACAATTTATTTATTTATTTATTAAAACTTCATGCAACATAAAGGTACAAAGGCGGACTTAATGCCTTAGGCATTCTCTACCAGTCAACCAAGGGTAGTGAAGAGAAAACATGGTAGGTGCATAAAAAAAAAAGAAAAGAATAATACGAAAACAAGGGATCAAATGTATAAATACATAAAATAAACATACACAAATATTTAATATAATATAAACCTACATAAATATATGCAAAAATATATATTATTTATATAAGGAATAATGAAAGGATTTTTGAGACTACTCCGCTATTTGTATAGAAAATAAAGCCGCAATTTCCGCTTAAATGCATATTGACTGGTGGCCGTCCTGATGTCAAGAGGAAGCGCATTCCACAGAAGTATGGACTGTATATGAAAGGAAGAATGAACAAAGTCAGAAGTATGAGAAGGACAAAGCAGTAGAAGATTGTTAGAAGAACGTAGATTCTTAGCATGGGAAGAAGATAGATATTGAAAGTGTGATATGAGATAAGAAGGAGGGGTGGGAGAGTTGAGCAGAGAGAAAAGTGTAGTCAGTGCGCGCAAACCTCTTCTCTGGCGAATGGGCAACCATTTGAGCTCGGATCTATAACTAGAAATATGGTCATATTTTCTTAAGTTAAATACAAACCGGATGCAGTTGTTGAGGAGCCTGTCAAGCTTGTCTAGCAACACCGCATTCAGGTCAAAGTAGCACACGTCACCATAGTCGATTACAGGAAAAATTAAAGTCTGCACAAGCATTGTCTTCGTTTTCGCAGGCAAAAAGTTCCTCAGACGATACAGATACCGCAAAGTCCCGTTGACTCTTTGGCAGACACTTGAAACTTGACTTTGCCAGCCAAGCGTCGAGTCAAGATGCAAACCGAGATCTTTAACGCTAGGACTGATGGGGATGACGGCACCATTAAAAACAATTGGAGGAAGAGAGTTAACCACCACTTTACCCATCATGCGCGAGCTACCAATAATAATGGCCTGACACTTTGAGGGGTTTACGGACACCCCAAACCTATCAGACCAATCCTTGATAGCATCCAAATCCCGGTTTACGTCCTCTATAGCGTCTGACAGACTCTCTACCCGCGCAGCTGCATATAATTGTAGGTCATCGGCATATAGATGATACGAACACCGAAGACAGAGAGTTATAAAATTTATGAAGATGGAGAATAGCAACGGAGAAAGAATACCGCCCTGTGGGACACCAGAATCTAAATCACGCCAACTCGACGAATTCTCGTCAACGCGAACCGACTGCTGACGTCCCCGAAGATAAGAAGAGAACCATTCCAGCGCCTCGCCACAATCCATCCATCTTTTCTTTGGTCTCTCTCTCCATCTCTCTAATTCCCAACCCTCCTGAAGAGGGTTGGGAATTAATTGTTTGTCTTGGTATGGTCATGTGAAGACATGACCATACCAAGACAAACAATTCCCTTTCAACTTTTCAGTCACTGGCGACTTCCGAGTCGCCAGTGACTCAATACTGATCAATCAGTGAATCAGTGAATCAGTGTATCAATACTGATAGATTGACTGATTGATTGATAGATTGATAGATTGATTGATAGATTGATAGATTGATAGATTGATAGATTGATAGATTGATAGATTGATAGATTGATAGATTGATAGATTGATAGATTGATAGATTGATAGAATGATAGATTGATAGATTGATAGATTGATAGATTGATAGATTGATAGATTGATAGATTGATAGATTGATAGATTGATAGATTGATAGATTGATAGATTGATAGATTGATAGATTGATAGATTGATAGATTGATAGATTGATAGATTGATAGATTGATAGATTGATAGATTGATAGATTGATAGATTGATATTTTGATAGATTGACTGATAGATTGACTGATAGATTGACTGATAGATTGATTGATTGATTGATTGACAGGGAATTGTTGTATGGTATGGTATGGTCATGTGAAGACATGACCATGACAAACAGAATTGTGCGACTCGGATAGATTGACTGATAGATTGATAGATTGATAGATTGATAAATTGATAGATTGATAGATTGATAGATTGATAGATTGATAGATTGATAGATTGATAGATTGATAGATTGATATATTGATAGATTGATAGATTGATAGATTGATAGATTGATAGATTGATAGATTGGTAGATTGATAGATTGATAGATTGATAGATTGATAGATTGGATTGGATTGAATCCAATCCAATCCAATACATACAATCGTATACACTTTATCGATTCTCGTCACACCACACATCCATCTTAACATTCTCATCTCCACTACGTGCAATCTTTCTTCATCCTTCTTTTTCGCAGCCCAACATTCTGATCAGTATGACAGGCCTTATCACGGACTTGTAGATTTTACCCTTCAACTTGAGGGGCATCCGTGGGTCACAAGTTGTTCCCGTGACCTTTCGCCATTTCATCCATCCTGTGTTGATCCAATGTGTTACGTCCTGGTCTACCTCACCATCCCCTTGGACAAAAACATACTAACGTCCAAATTTTAAAAAAATACCGAGTTCGAAGTGACATTTAGGCATTGTGCGAAAGTGGCATTTTGCGAAAAGTCATTTTGCGAAAGTGGCATTTTGCGAATATGGCATTTTGCTAATGTGACGATTTGCGATATGGCGTTTTGAGAATGTGACATTTTGAGAATATGAGATTTTGCGAAAATCTAATGTGTCATTTTGCGAATGTGGCATTGTGCGCCTAATCCGGATATACATTAGCTATATATATCCCAGTGAGAGTTCCGTAAAATTTTGTTCAACCACTTTAAAGGCTTATTCTGTGGTTTACAATCCTGTTCCCGCGAGAAAATGAAATTTAATTTAAGTTACTCTTCTTTACATCAGCTATCCGAGAGTTAGTCCCGTCAAAATCAGTCTTGTCGGTTTAGAGACTGACACAAATACGACAAAAAATTAATAAAACACATCTTCGTTATAGGTAGGTATCGTATCATACGCATTTATACGTATGGTAGTTTTTATTTTGCAAATAGGTTTAAAAACATAATTGAATACGTTGATTTTTCGACAACCCTAAAAAAAAACTCCGAATAAAACTCAGGTCAAAGTTTATTTTAAAGTCAACACAGTAAACATGTACCTAGTGCTCCTCCTCCTTCTCCTCGAGTCGTATGCCTCATTACTGAGGCTCGTGAAGTTCCCGCTGGATTAGCTTCTTGCTAATGGTATTTCGCCATCTGTGACGGTTCTTAGCGTCATGAAGTGCGACGTGCAATTCGGTGTCCAGTGTGGAGCGGACCTGATCTGCCCATCTTTTTGGGCTGCGGCCTCTTGGTCGTTTGCCATGAACCATGCCAGTAACGATGAGCTGTTCAAGATTGTGGCCATAGTGCTACAGATACTTTAATTTTATTTATATGTATCGATAGTTACAATTTCCTACTACATATTACAACAAACCGCAATAATATGTAATACCGTAATCACCGTAATTTGGTCTTTTTTCAATTTTTGAAAAAAGACCAAATTACACACAGACACGCTATTACGGGATCCCGTAATACAGGTATTGAAAGCTCTATACACGATGCTTATTCCTTAGGTACACTCCTACCAACTTATCTGTGAAATGGCGAAAATTGGAACTACGGCCGTCATGTTAAAATGTCATTCGATTGACAGTGTATACTACATTCGGGTTCTCTGGTTGTTTTGTCGTGATATGGCTGAATTTATAAAGTTAAATGTGCCGAAAGCTATTAAAAGTGATGCTCGAAACATTATTCTAAAGGTTAAAACCTTTTTTGAAGAAGAAGCTCGGGCGGGGTCTCCGATTATTCAAATATACAAACGAATTTCGGCAGCGACAGGTTAGTGTTGTCAACTTTCTTGCTATAAATTACCCGATACTTAACTAATTATTTAAGTCCACGAAATATTCGTTTCTATTCTGCTGCAGGTTAGCGTAACGGTAATGTACATCTAATATGTAACCTGCTAAGTGAGTGTGCAAACTAACCTGCCAGATTTCAAATTTCTACTAACATTTATTTTATTATCTTATATTTCAGGTGTGAGTTAAGGACTAATTTCAAAAATAGTTAAGGAAGGACACGCAGCGGAAGAAACTGGTACAAAAATTCGGACACCAGGCAAGGAGAGAAAACGTAAAAGTGGATTTGTGCATGTTGATGATTTTGACATGGGAGTTATATGGAGGAAAGTACATGAATTTTATTCTGCTAAAAAAGAGGTCCCTACTGTTATAAAGCTTCTAGAGGTCTTAAAGACAGAAATAAATGACACAGGACTGCGAAAGAGTCTGCGAAAGCTGCTTCACAAGGTGGGATTTCGTTTTAAAAAATCTCAATCCAATCGGAGGGTTTTTATGGAGCGTATTGAAATATCAGCTTGGAGAGCTAAGTACTTGCATGCAGTGGATAAAAATAATAAATCTCCCCAGCCCCGGCCCATAATTTATTTAGATGAGACCTATATTCACTCTTCGCATACATCGTGTAAATGTTGGCAAGGAGAGGGTGAAGACGGAGTATTGGAGCCTGTATCGAAAGGGCAAAGATATATTATTGTTAATGCGGTAGGAGATACTGGATTTGTTACAAATGCACTACTTGTGTTTAAATCAAACACAAAAAGTGGTGATTATCATGACGAGATGAATAGTACCAACTTTAAAAACTGGGTTATTGAAAAACTTGTGCCTAATTTACAAGAGCCATCCATAATAGTGATGGATAATGCTCCCTAGCACCGTATTTGTGTGAGTAAAGTCCCAAATAGGAATTCCTTCCATGGGTAGTGTGAAAGCGAAGCCCGGGGCCCCGGGATGAAGGCAAAGAAGGAACAGGAGTGGGTTCTTAGTCAGTAAAAGTCTGACACTATCTCTCGCTCTGCCCAAGAGCGCGATTTGTCATTAGATGATTTTTCCACCTAAAAAAAAAAAACTAGGAATTCCTTAAAAAGTTATAGGTACAATTATGGTTGACCCAAAATAAAATTGACTACGGAGAGAATATGACTAAACCTCAGCTTTTAGAAATAATTAAGAGAAACAAGCCTGATCCTGTATAAGAGATTGAAAAAAATTTAGAAGACAATAGACACAAATGTTTATATTTTTATCACTGTGATCTCAATCCCATTGAACTCATAGGAGCACAATGAAAAGAAAAGTTGCTGATTTAAATATTGAGCTCAAAAATGCTGAAATTCCCCGCCTAGTTAGAGAAGCTTTTGACGCTATTACAGTTCATGAGTGGGCACAGCATTGTAAACACGTTCGCAGGTTAGAAGGAAAATACTTAAAACATGATTTGTATTTAGATAAACCTTTTATTATAGAAATGGTAAGTGACACTGAAACCGAAAGCGATAGTGATAGTGGTACGGAAATAAGCGGAGTATGGCCTCACAACCAGGATGAAGTTGTGTATGCAGGTTCATCTAAAGATCACAATTACTGTAAACCTGGTTTTCAATAAATCATTGTAAAGCAATTTGTTTTTTTTTATTACACTACACTACCACTAGGTACCACTGCTAATTATAATTAGTCAAATCTGGTGTTAGGGGTTAGGTACGGTCATAACTAAATGCTAGACATCCAGGTACCTCTTGCAAGGTAGGTACCTACTTAACTTCGCATTAAATGAAAGTTGTATGGAATATTTTATCTGCTGAATTTCCACTTCATTGGATTACTTTTTAGATATAGCCATTGTTTATTGCTGAGAGACTAAACTGATAGCGTACCTACGTAACTGTAAATTATCAAATTCTTTTTATTTATTTTATTATTTGTATATAGGTATCATTGTTTTTAATTTGTAAAAACTGTAATTCTTATTAAAGGATTATGTCTAATGTGAAATGTCCTTCTTGAAAACTTACTCAATTTTGGGCACCTTATATTAATTAGCAACACTGAATCGACGGTGCCGTCCTCTTTCAGTTCACAGATAAGTTGGTAGGACTGTACGTAGGTGCTTTTTTTTCTTCGAATTACTATATAACACAAAAAAGATTAGACTAAACAGTTTTTATATATTAACCTATGTAATATAGTCAAAGTCACACTACACGATATATGCAAAGTCCTTCTAAAGATTTTTTTCACTCGCCACCTCTCACCAGCCTTTACGGTACTGTGAGGCAGGCGCAATGAAAGGCTTTATGTTTTTCGAGTGGATATTATTTAGTTTATAGCTCTTTCATTCCATATTTTTCATATATTATCAAATATATATGTGGACGTTCCTTGACGTCTCCTTTTCTTCTTTTTTCAAACGTCAATCCTCACTCAACTTTTTTATTACGTAAACCTTAAAAGTCTAACATGCCAGTTTTGCAAGTTAGTAATTAGTAGTGAAACCTACTCGGTTGCCACATGAGCTACGCCCCTACGAATAGAAATGCTGAGGATCGCAAAGCAATTCTATTCAAAAAAAAGAAACTTTTAAGGTTTATGTATATCCTGCCTATTACCTAACACAGATGTCCCTACCTGTGGAGGAAAGTAATTTACATAGTGGTGGTCGTCTCTTTATGAGCGAACCTAAGACATGACGAACGATAAGTAAAATTCAAAATCTATTTACAATTCTACTATGCGCTAACTTGGCGCTCACTATTCAACGTTGTCATGCTTAGACCCCACCGCGGCAAAACCTCGAATAAAAGCCACGGTGCTGCACCCTAATTGTCATAATTGACATCTATCCAGAAGGGATCTAACATGATATAAACTACAACTCTTACGGTTATGACTTTAACCTCATCGGACGCTCATCGTGACAGAGAAGAAAAAGACAGCACTGTGCAAGTTCCTATCATTGCTATAAATTGAATATGTTCCAGTGACAAAACCTTTTAAAAAAATTCATGTAGTCTAATATAATCTATCAGTCCATATTGACTGAGCTGTGGGACTTATCAGCTAAACCAATGGTGTCAACTAGACACCCTTTGCGAAGGCTATGCCTTATCTGCAAAGTCGGTATCAGCATTTATTGATACGCCACTCCCCCTCATTAGAAAGGACCACAGTTTCCAAAAATATATTTAACTGCTGCAAGCTAAAACGTCACCTGGATCATATTTACCTAATCGAATAATAAAAAAAAAAACAGACGAAAAGAAAAAAACTATTGAACGCACAATTTTCTTGTCTTCTTTCTTCGGTGACGGCGCGTGGCGCCTCTCATTGAAAACAAACATGAAACAAAAAGAAATTAATGATTAATCATTCAAGCCTTGCTGACCTCACAAAAATAATGCAGTGACATGATAACAAAAACAAAAACCAAAATATTTACAAAATTCTCAAAATGAATCGTTTTCTTATTTTATAATTACTAAAAATACAGTTAAATTTCTTTTTATAAAATTTCCAAAACTTAAATTTCACTAAAAAGGATTGTTTTAAAAAGTTATTATCTTTACAAGATTTAAAATTTAATGAATGAGGTTTTATTTTATTTAAATGAAGTTGACGGATGGACTTTCTTCTAACTAAACTCCTTTTTACCACTAATTTTTTTTTCTTAATTTGGGGACGACGATTCAACTTAGCAAGGACGAACTTCCTTGGTGCCAAACCTTTTTCTGGTTGACATGTGGCATGACAACGATATTTGTTATAAAAAATAAACTCAAAATTAAAATTATTTAATTTTGTTGTTACCAACAGAGAATGGACCTCATCCCTTGAACTCGGGACCATATCTTCCACTTCACTCTGGAAAAAATTCTGTCCAGTTTCATTATTATTAATTTCATAATTAATTTCTAAATCGTGATCACTGTCAATGTGATCTTTGTTCGTTTGTTCATCCTGATCACATTGCGATTCTAAAAAAAACGAATCATGGTTTCCTGGAAATAAATTTGGAGAACAAATGATTGGAATGGACACACCCGGGTTTTTGGCTTCATCCGTACACTCCAATGTCATCTCGTCATCGACTAAGCTGCTTTCATTACAGCTCTGGTCATCAATTTCATCACTTTGGTCATCATGGTCATCATTCTGCTCATCAGCATGTGGTTCGTCCATCATCATGCTAGAATATAAAACAGCATTATCATCTTTATTTAAAATATTTGATGGTCCGCCTTCTCCAATCAAATCTGCGGTTTTATCCTCAGTATTAAATGCTACTAATGTTGCAGTCGCTGCACGTTCTTTACAATTAAAACACCCGCATGGGAACTCCTCTCTCAATAACTTGCTTATCGTCGCGAAGTCCATATCGTAATTATACGTATATTTGTAGTAGTGTCTTGCCGCGCCATGTAAGTAGCCTCCTAGTATGAGAGCATAATCACTCTCCCACCATTCGTTCGACCTGGCGGTCTGCCTAAAATCGGCGATAAATTCCTCGAAGCACACTTCGTCTGTGCCCGAGAACATCATCTCTCCTTTTATACAAATTACTATTCTACTAATAAATAAAATCACTAAGCTTTCATATATTTCCAGGCGTATATTCCTCGCCTGCTGCACTAGCTCACTCGTAGTATTTATTCGCTTTGGCTGCGAGGGGTTCCGTGTAGCCAAACTAGTTGTTTTTCTGGATCTGTCAGACTTCTATGTCTGAAAATATATAATTGTTACACGGCCCTCCACCATTTGTGAGGGGGAAGGCGCAATGAAAGGCTTTATGTTTTTCGAGTGGATATTATTTAGTTTATAGCTCTTTCATTCCATATTTTTCATATATTATCAAATATATATGTGGACGTTCCTTGACGTCTCCTTTTCTTCTTTTTTCAAACGTCAATCCTCACTCAACTTTTTTATTACGTAAACCTTAAAAGTCTAACATGCCAGTTTTGCAAGTTAGTAATTAGTAGTGAAACCTACTCGGTTGCCACAGTACGCATCCAGCCCCCTAGCCAAGTTACAACCGTTTCGTTTCGATTCTCTTTTCGTTGATCTCCTCGAGTCGGCTACGCCTCTTATTCCTTTGTTCTGACCACGTGACTGAGCGTTGAGATGACGTCATAACAAAGGAATCGGAGGCGTGGCCGACTCGAGGCGATCGACGAAAAGAGAATAGAAACGAAACAGTTGTAACTTGGCTAGGGGGGCAGGTCATCTCGCCACGGCTCGCTCTGAATAAAGAAGACTTATAATAAAAAAAACTAAAAAAAAAATACCAAAAAAAGTTCTTTTTTTGGTGACGAAACTACAGATTTACAGTTTTAGGATTTTTTCCTATACTTGTGACCTTGCTTCATGCCAAATTTCAGGATGCTAGGTCAACGGGAAGTACCCTATGAATTTTGATTCGAAAAGAAAAAGGTAAATCATGTCAATAGTTTGCATTGGCTTTTGTATTTTTACTTATTCATCATCATCATTTCAGCCGAAAGACGTCCACTGCTGGACATAGGCCTCCCCCAAGCGTTTCGACAACGACCGATCCCGAGCGTCTCGCATCCACCGCACTCCCTTGACTCTCACCAGGTCGTCGGTCCACCATGTGGGAGGCAACTTCTGACGCTGCGCCTACTACTTAATTCAGTACTCGAAATTAAACAGAGGTAAATATACATTTTATTAAAAGTAATTTATCTGTTACGGTGTTCTTCATATAATAAACCAGCTCCGCTAAATAATTGCTCACTGGCTACAATGCTGGGTCCGGGGCCGATAAGTATTGGCGAACTATTGGCAACAGAAGAACAAAACCAACAACAAACAAGAAAAAAAACAACAAAAGATTTACGGGCGCGGTGATACGCAGAATGAACCAAAAAAAATCCTCCCCTCCACGCCTTTTCCGCCGTGCCAGTCGTCTACCCCCGCACTCCTCGTTGTATTCTTCTGTTATAAAGTTTGCGGAATCAGAAACGGAAACGGAAGTGGAAAAGCTTGCGGAACTTCTGCAGAAGCGGAAGCGGAAGCAGAGTTCTGTTGCAACACTAGTCCAAAGTTTGTATGGAGAAATCTACTTTCAAGTGGGCGAAGTCGCTGGCAGATTCTAGTCCTAACTAAGACGTGTTCCCCGTCCGCGATGATTTGTAGCCCGAGCTGTTCCATTGTGTTGTTATTGTGCTACTGAGCGTTACAACGTTGCTTGATGCTGTCTGTCCGTCATTTGTTTGCTATTTTAGTGTCCCCTTGTTGGGCTGGATTTGTAGAAATGTTTTTTTTTTTGGTGACGGGTAGTTAGCTATGTGCAGGAAACGTATTTAACTAAAAAAACATTAAACTTTTATAGATTTTGTAGTTTTTTATACTTAGAGGTCAAGTTTTTTTTTTTTGTTTGTAGGAGGTAATCTGTGACAGTAGGTACTGGTTCGATTGCTAAATTTTTTTTACCTGTAGAAAGCTGCTATATTCCTGAGTGACATAGGTTATATTTTATGTACGCGGGTGAAGTCGCGGGCAAAATCTAGGAACTAATAAAAACAGAAATAAATAAAACAATTTAAATAAATTCCGTTCATAAACGGTCAGCCGGGTTAATACAGATAAAAAATACGCTAGGCACGTCCTGGCCAAATACCGAAAATAATTTAAATAAAGAATGGTAACGGCATTGCAGGGCGGGAATGTATGCGCCGCTCAGTGTTGCCAACCGAATAAAAATAAATCACACGTGATTTATTTTAGCTGCGAAGTCACATGCTATGTTCCGGGTCGCTGCAGCTACGGTATGTATGACAACTCCCTTGCATATGTTACTGCATAGAATTTTGTATTCAAGGAAATGTTGCGGCGACTTGTATTTTATTTATTTTCGTGAAGTTTGTAAGGCAGCGAGACTCCGTATTTTTGACTTGGTTTCGTTAGCTCGTTGTGGAAATTCGTTTCAATATAAAAAGTTTTATTCATACTATAAATTATTATATCAGTTTTATTTTTAGTTAGCTTGTAGTTGTCTAGTTAATAAAAAAGTTGGCTGTTAAATGTCACTGTCAGCCATAATTTTGATATACAATACAACATAATTATTTTCTCTACTTATTATATACTTAATTTAAATATAAATAGACGTATAATTTCCAACAAATATTTGGCAGCGATGATGAAATATTAGCCGTAGCTTCTGCCTACCTTATCGATGGATGACGGAGCCATTTCGAAATTAAATTCAAATCATGCAACACCGTCACACCCTCCGGAAATTGAAGCAAGCGACGTCACTTGACCCGCTACGTCAAACTGACAGCTGTCAAAACGCCAGCCAGTAATATCTGGAGGCAAAGGCGTTGCCGTCGACGTCCTCTGACCGTGAAGATTTCTGATAAAATGGAAATTAATATGAAATGAGAATTTTGTATTCACAGTACCTACATCAAAGGGCTCGAGTCCCATTTAATGTACCTACGTACCAACTTATTTACTAAGGCTTCCTTATTTTAATACATTTTTTTAGCATGGCCTGCAGTCTGGACATTGATAGTGATCGTGACTATAGAACACTAAATAGTTCAAGCTGTTAAAAAACTTAATTATAGAATTGATTTTGTTGAAATATTAACAAGGATCTCATCTTGAAAAAAAACCAGCCAAGTGCGAGTCGGACTCACACACGAAGAGTTCCGTACCGTCCGTAGCAAAAAACGGCAAAAAAAATTACGTTTGTTGTAAGGGAGCCCCACTTAAATATTTATTTTATTCTGTTTTTAGTATTTGTTGTTAAAGTGACAACAGAAGTACATCATCTGTGATACATATTTTATTCACGCTGAATACTCTTCAGAGTTTGATGGTCTATTAACAGTTCGCACGTGTTATTTGCAAAATTGTGGTGTCTCTTCCACAAATGCCAATACCAAGTTGAGACATAGCCTGGTAACAGACGGACAGACAGACGACATATGGACTGACAGCGGGGTCTTAGTCGTATGGTCTCGTTTTATCTTTTGGGTACGGAACCCTAAAAACTATTCGTAACAGAAAACAACTACCGTTTGTAAGAATTAAATTATCTTGACCAAATATTTAACGATATAAAAATTTACTTTCTAGCCATATTACTTAATATCTTTACGAGTGAATTCGATCATTACGTGTAACGTGATCGTAAACTATGTCGAGAGGTGACTGGCGGGCCCTGGTTAATAATAATAATTCCACAACTATCGCACAACGCCATCAAGTCCCAAACTAAGCAGAGCTTGTGCTATCAGTACTAGATAACTGACATACTTAAATATTTCTAAATACGTAAATATTATACAGGGAGATGTCATCAAATCGTAGGGGCCCAGCAGGGTCGAAGCCTACTGGGGCCATGGGTAGTGTGAAAACGAAACCCGGGGCCCTGGGACGAAAGCAACGAAGGAACAGGAGTGGGTTTTTAGTCAGTAAAAGTTTGACACTATCTCACGTTCCACCCAAGAGCGGGATTTGTCATTAGATGATTTTCCCACCTAAAAAGAAAAAAAACATTATAAATAAATTACACCCCGACACGATCAAATGATCGTGGCCATCACACAATCATTTGTCATGAGTGGGAACCGAACCCATGACCTCTGGCATAACAGTCAGGGCCATTAACCACTAGACCAACAGGCCAGTCAAAGTGAGTGTACCATACTCATTAAAAAGGTTTTCTCATAATTACATATCTCACAAACAATTTTCTTCAGTCGTAGTCAGTCTTAAACCCCTTTTGAACCATCTCAAACAAGCTATTAGTTCAATCTATCTTAAATCTCGGAGATAACTGTAAAAGGCATAACATAAAATAGAAACTTAAAAATCAATTCATGACCCTTGGGGTCAACTGGTGGAGATGGGCCGATAGGGCTGAGGAACGGGGAAATGCACCATAAATGGCCATCAGTGCGCGCATCGATATTACCAATAAATTCGTTGCTATATTTCCCCGTACCAATAGATAAGGCACTATGATGTGCGCTGCGCACACGACTCTTTCTTATGCTCGGCTAGAGTGGAGAAGGCGCTCAATTTCTGAAGGCTAGTGGTGGACCCGAGCTCCGTAATCGAAACCGAATTTACTGGTATCCGAAATGAAAAAATATAAAGAGTTTCGATAGTTCCGGATAAAGAGAAGAGTCTAAATGACAGGTTACGACATGTTTTTGTTTGTATTATCCGGACGGAACACACATACGAACAATACAAAATAATAATAATAATAATGTCACCATCCCACATGACGAGAATCTCGTGAAAGCTGAGAAAGAGAAACAAATCAAATATCTCAACTTAGCACATGAGGTTGTCGACATGTGGAATGTGGACTCGGCTGTCATTGTGCCGATTGTCGTGACTGCCAATGACCTTACAGCCAAAAGCTTCGACGACCATCTGTCGAAGCTGTCGTTGCGCGGCTGGATCAAGGGCCTGATACAGAAGGCAGTACTCCTTGATACGGATTGTGAGGAGGTTCCTGTCTCTGGAGCCCTAAACACCGGTAGCTTGGACCCTGCTCCCGACACCGGCGGACTACTATTTTTTTTTAATGTTTTTTTTAAATTATTTTTTAAGAAATATTTAAAAATGTAAATTATACGTACATAAGAAAATTAAAGAGAAATATAATATTTTTTTTTATAATCCACAAATATACAGTTATTACATGAGAAGATATTGTTTCCATTAAAAACTGCGAATAACACAGATTAACAACCTCTGGCACCCAAGCTAAGATTAAACTCTTGTATTATGGGTGCCAGGGCTCACTCCATTAAAATTCTACTTAATGTGAACATGTTTGATTATTTAATATACTTAATTCATAAAAAACCATCATAATCCATTTCAATTAATCAATTATTAAAAACAATATTCAATCATTAAATACAATATTCAATTAAAATAACAATTATTCAATCAATGCATTAAAATTCAATGCAATTAATTTCTATTCAAATACTAATTATAATTAGGTATGAGTCTTCAGTTCAGTTCAAAAATTGAATGCAATTTTTATAATAATGCGATTAGATATGAATAAATTATTCAACTTAAGTATAATATGCTTGTAAAAATCATAAGAAAACCTTTAACACGTGAGTTGCCAGAGAGAAAGTTTAAAATTTAAAAAACATATTTACTTAGTTTATTTTTTATTACGTATAGATAAGGCAAAAAATAATATCAACCGGTTTATATACCTACAGAGTTTCAACTTGAGTATACAAGTGCTTATTTACTAGTAGCGGTTACATATAAGTCCATTGTGGCCAGCCGTGCTATTCTGTAAATGGTAAATCATTTCGAAACTCATTTCACAAATCATCTCGAATGTCACACTCAGCGAATTGTATTTCCGAATACCAAATCCTATAGACAAATTTGTAGATAAATGTCAAAATACTCAACCGTTTTAGTTTCTCTCACTTTGATCATCACTCGGTGGCGCCAGTGTCGAATTCACTCCATTTCAGAATACGAAACTTTAATTTCACCATGATTTCACTGCGGATTCAGAAGTGATTTCGCAAATAAACTTTTCAGAATAGCAAGGCAGAACCGAAAAAATATTTCAATAGCGCCTCGCGAATCACACTTTTGGATACGCTCATATTTTTGACGCCTCACTCTTTTTGTCATGTGATGCGCATGAGAACAATCACCTGCAAACGTAAGTCGTAGTAAAGGATGCCGTGTCGGTCATCATTGTCCGACGTGGTCCGAATGAAATTAAAACATTTACTGGCGGTCAGCGTTGTCATGTTAAAAATTCTTTTTTTAACCGACTTCAAAAAGGACGTATTGCCTCCATCCGTTCGGTTGTATGAATTTTTTTAATTATGTATATGCTCGCGTTTAACCACTACCTCACCAGATGGTAGGCGATGATGTGGCGGACAAAGGAACACACGTGCCCAGAAGTAACCTATTCACTCTTGACTTAAAGACCCCTAAGTTATAGCTATCAGGAAACACAGACTCTGGCAAAGAATTCCATTCCTTAGCTGTACGCACGATAAAAGTGCTCCCAAAAAGCTTTGCACGTATGGGTGGGATTAATGTGTTTAAAATCCTACTCCTCACTAACTCGCCTTGCCGATGTAATGAAGACATACTGTACCGAGCCACGCCCTCGCTAAGCGGATAATTGAGTCATTATTGGTGCGCTCGCGCAGCACACACCGTCCGGAGCTATCTGCGATCGGCAGATAGCGGCGATCCCGATCCGGCCTCGGGTACCGCCGCCGTGAGGCCGTGACGTAACTTAACGTATGAACGTACCTAAGTACTAAAACATGTTTCTTACTTGATAGATAGATAGATTTACTCTCTATTGTACACCTTAAAAGATTCAGGTACAGTAGGAGCTTAAAATTAATAGGGTGTAACAAAATTGATAGTTAAAAGCGATTTTTACAGACAACATTTGGATGGATTTGGCAGAGAAGGAGAAATGATACGCAGGTAGTACGTGGTGTACTATTTGACAGAGAAGGAGAAATGATACGCAGGTAGTACGTGGTGTACTATTTGACAGAGAAGGAGAAATGATACGCAGGTAGTACGTGGTGTACTATTTGACAGAGAAAGAGAAATGATACGCAGGTAGTACGTGGTGTACTATTTGACAGAGAAGGAGAAATGATACGCAGGTAGTACGTGGTGTACTATTTGACAGAGAAGGAGAAATGATACGCAGGTAGTACGTGGTGTACTATTTGACAGAGAAGGAGAAATGATAAGCAGGTAGTACGTGGTGTACTATTTGACAGAGAAGGAGAAATGATACGCAGGTAGTACGTGGTGTACTATTTGACAGAGAAGGAGAAATGATACGCAGGTAGTACGTGATGTACTATTTGACAGAGAAGGAGAAATTATACGCGGGTAGTACGAGGTGTACTATTTGACAGAGACGAAGAAAGGATACACAGGTAGTACGTGGTGTACTATTTGACAGAGATGGAGAAATGAAGATGATGATGATGGAGCCGGAAGATAGGCACCGGAACTCTGTAATTAATCAGTGTATCCTAGCCGTGTTTGGGCTTATTAGAATTGACATGTAATGCAATTTGGCTATAAGGTACTATCGAACTGATCTAATGATGGCACCGGAAGGTGGAAGGTAGACACAAGAACTTCATAATAAAACAATGTAACCTAGCAGTGTTTGGGTCAATTGGAATTGTCATTAGAAATATGCACTCTGGTTATATATAAATGTATCGCAACTAAAAAGTGTGAAATAAAAAGCTATTTACTAAAAAAAAAAACACCCGACTTCACTAAAAAAAAAAACACTAAAAGGATCAAAATAACTTTAATTTCGGAAGTCGGTGTTAAATAAGAAACAAACAATACCGAGAAACACCGACTTCCGAAATTAAAGTTATTTTGATCCTCTTAGTGTTTTCTGATTTTAGTGAAGTCGGGTGTTTTTTGTAATAACATTTTTGTTTGTACTCCCTTATCATGGTTTGACGCTGCAACATGTTTATGAGTTTTGGTCTACCAGTTCTTTGAAGGTGTTTCAAATAACCCTCTTCTTCAAATCGTCGTATCCATAGAACAACTGTTTTTCTCTGCAACAATAAAACTGAAATATTTATTTATTTAAACTTCATGTACAGTAATTTAGTGGTGCATAAGGGGATTTAATGCAACAAGGCATTCTCTACCAGTCAACCTATGGGTTAAAAAAGACAACACTTTGGTAGTTTTGCACAATAAACAAATATCAGATACTTAAAACAGAAAAAATAAAATAAGTTATTAAACATATTGTGGCGACCATGGTAGTCATGCTCATACTATTAACTTGCAAACTGGCAAGATATACTTTTAAGGTTTATGATAAGAAAAGCATAGTATTCGAAACATAGATTGATGAAAGATTGTCAAAGAAAAGATTACTTAATCAAATAATATATTTTTTTATAATTAATGTAACAAAGAGTGCTTCTAACAATACAATAATAGTAAATTAAACTAGAAGCCTTTCATTTGCTTCTCCCATATCACAATATATATGCTAAAATTATAAACTAATAAATATTATGAAAAATATCAAATCATTGAGAAAACTTAAAATATAATCATTATTACGAAGACCGAACTAAGGTTGAGAGGACTTCAAGTAGTAGTTCCGAATTTTACAGTTGAAGGAAAATTTACTTTCAGCTTTTTTGATGTCAAGGGTTCCCCTTGACATCAAAAAAGCTGAAAGCACATTCCAGAGTTCTATAGTGGAGACAGCGTAAGAATTAGACTTAAAGCCAGTACGGTGAGAAGGAATATGAAGATGAATGTTTTAGGATGCATGAAGATTACGACTATGAGAACTGCCCAATACTTTAAAATATTGTTTTAAATAATCAGAAGCACAAGGAACGTTCATTATGGTGAAGAGCGTGCAGAGGGATCTGAGGGATCTCCTGTGACGGACTTTTTTTTTTCGGGTGGGAAAATCATCTAATGACATCCCCCACACTTGGGCGGAGCGGCAAATAGTGTCAGACTTTTACTTACTAGAAACCCACTCCTGTTCCTTCTTTGCCACTTTTAAAGGGCCTCGGGGATCTCTTTCGCATCACCCATGGCCCCAGTAGGCTTCGACCCTGCTGGGCCCCTACGGTTGCTGACATCTCCTTGAGGCGCGCGTGGAACACTTATACGCGCTGTCGACGATTTGGGCTCGGTCCGGATGGTTACCGGACGATCGGACGGCGAGCCACCCATTGCTCGCCGTCCGCAAACCCGCGCCTACGGTGGCCGGAAATCGGGATCGGAATCCCGACGGCGGTTGGGGCGTGAGGATCGTTGCTTCACGCGATCGGCCGCCTCCTTTGCTAGCATTACTGCTTCGCAGAAGGAGGCGACCGCCTGCTACTCCTCCTCGCTCCGGACCATGGCCTGTACCAAGGCCCAGCGCGAGAGATCGCTGCCACCGATCGCCCCCACGAGGACACGGCGGTGCTCTGCCCAAGCGGGGCACACCTCTACCGTATGCTCCACCGTGGTATCTCCTGTGACGGATAGGCAGCCATTTATGCTGAGAACGAAAGGAAGAAATGTAATCATATTTACGAAGGCCAAATATGAAGCAAATGCTGTTGTTGAGAAGTCGATCCAATTTGTTTTGAAGTTCTTGGGAAAGATCAGAGTAAAAAACATCAGCATAGTCAACTATAGGTAACACAAGCGATTGGACCAAAGCAGTTTTAGTTCTTGACGGAAGGAAATTTTTTAATCTATAGAGAGACCGCAGCGAGAAGGTGACTCTTTGGCTAACCTGAGCAATCTGCTTATTCCAGCTTAACCTATCGTCAATATAAAAATATATATAATACCCAATAATGATTATTATACAGGAGTTTTCTGTTATATAAAAGAGTTCCTGCCATCTTCTATCTCTCCTATTCACTCCACAAAAACAATGAAAGGTAAAAAGAAAGGCAAGTGTCAACAGCGGATGCACGTCCTCTCATTTCAACTGCACCTTTCAAATATTAGAGGGCTGCACTCCAATCTCGTTGCGGTCCACCACCATCTTGAGACTGACAAGCCACACTTGCTTTTCTTGCTGGAGACCCAAATTAGATGTCCGTCAGATACGGCGTACCTCAACTACACGGGATACTCACTGGAGCATCATTTTCTGCAGCGTGCCGGGGTCTGTGCGTATGTCTGTAATGACATCTGCTGCCAGCGTCTCCGTCATCTTGAAGACCCTAATTTCTCTACGCTATGGCTGTTGGTGGACACTGGTATGGACAAAATGGTTTATGCCTCTATCTAGCGTTCGCACAGCGGTGATCAGGAGACGACTCGGTTGTTCGACCACCTCAGTGAGGCCGCCGATAAGGATCTACATCGGCACCCTGATGCGCAGCTCGTCGCTCTGGGGGATTTTAACGCCTGCCACCAAGACTGGCTTTTCCCATACCAGAGGACCGACCACGTTGGGAGAGAAGCGCGAAATTTTGCAGTATCGATGGGCCTTTCCCAGCTGGTTAAGCAAGCGACTAGGGTGCCTGATGTAGTTGGTCATACTGCCAATTGTCTGGACCTTCTACTGACCACCGATCCGGATAGATGTATCGTAACAGTTTCCTCACCACTTGGAACTTCAGATCACTGTCTGGTGAAGTCTGTTTCGTCCTTCTCCCCGCCTGACCGTTGGTGCGGCACGGCGATGAGCGAATCGAAGCGGTCGCATCCAAAGACTTCTCCCGGTTACCGGACTGCCGGACGGCGAGCTACCC
Source organism: Mythimna impura (assembly GCA_905147345.3). Lineage (NCBI taxonomy): Eukaryota > Metazoa > Arthropoda > Insecta > Lepidoptera > Noctuidae > Mythimna > Mythimna impura. Next base: position 23,363,163 of record LR990346.1, on the reverse strand, counting down.
ACTGCTCGCCATCCGCAAGCCCACAGCTACGGTGGCTGGAAATTGGATTGTTAGTTGTGTGTTTGTGTGGTTCTCTGGGTACTTTAGATTCACAAATCAGCTCGGTAGGTGGAGCTGCGAACTAGTTTTTTGTGAATGTGTGTCTGGTTGTTGACCTACTCCTAAACCTTGCAACGGACTTTGATATGATTTAAAAGACAGAGTGATACACCAGAAAGGCTTTTGTATATAATTGTGTTTGTTTTAAGTACCATGCGAGGATATGCGCATGAATACACAAGGTACATCCAAGGACTTTTTCAGTGCGAGGACCTTCGTACGTCCTCGGATGGCCCTGACCAATTCATCTTATTCTACGTTCAATTGAGCCTTTCTATATACTTAATAAGGAAAACATGATATCAACCTTGGTGGATCTCTCATCTCGGTTTGGTTGCGAAATTTCATGCTCACACACGAACGTGTGTAACCGCTAGGCGGTGCCACTTAAGATTTACATACACCACTTTTAACACTTCAGTCATATTTTTAGTACCTTGCGGGGACTTATGTGTAATTCTTCACACAAATGTTCTCGGGTTGGTAGCTTTTCCAGACAGTGTGTATATAAGTTCCCATAAGTGTAGCTTTTCCAAAAAAATGTATTTAGGTCCCCATTTGTATAGATTTTCCATGTGTATTGATCATTGAACAATTTCAAAAGTATCGAAACTTCTGTCCTGAGAGAGTGAAATGGCAGATGGAAGTTTACATAAAAGTATGTCATATTTACTGTACGAGATTTGAGAATGCGTAATATATATTTTTAAGCACAGAATTATAATATATAAAAATAAATATGTCGGGCACTGGTAACAATAAACTAGTTTATTGACCCAAATTTGAGTTCAATTATCTATAAGTATTATAATTATAAGTAAAAAAAAATATTTGTCTCTTTAATTTAATCGATTTTAAAATCAAACTGTCCTCTGGCATGAAGATTACTTTAAAATACTAATACGTCATAAATATTTGAACGATCCTGTAACTCTTGTCTTGAGGTACGAGTAAATAGCAGAAAGAAGGTTAGCATTTATACCTTTTTATTAACTGCTACAGGTACTCTCTTTTATTAAATAAAAATGGTTAACATATCAATGATCAACATAACTCTTTCAGTTGAAACGGACCAATCCGAACAACTGTTTGAATACAAATCTAAACAATACTAAGAGTGCCTAGAAAAAAGACGATGCTCGTAACTGTTGAAGAGTTGTCTCACATGGAGCCGGTTTCAGATACAGCTATAAAACCACTACAAATGTATATTGCTACGCAATATCAACAAACAGCATATGAAATTTGAAAACGATACACGTAACCATTAAAGAAATGTGTCACATGGAGACGATTCTAGCGGCAGCATCATAACACTAACACAATTATGTATGGTTATCTAGTGTCGATAAACAGTATGCAAAGTTTAAAGACGATACAAGTGATTGTTGAAGTGTTATCGCTCATGGAGACAATTCTAGCTGTAGCTTCATAACACTACCATGACTTTATATTGTTGTGCAATGTCAACAAATAGCATAAAAAATTTTCAAGATGATACAAGTTACCGTTGAAGAGTTGTCTCACATGGAGACGATCCCAGCTGCAGTTTCATAACACTAATATCTACAACTTTGTATTTTTATGCAATATCAACAAATTAGATACAAATTCGCAAGGTGATACAGGTACCCGTTGAAGAGTTGTCTCACATAGAGATGATTTGAGCTGCAACTTCATAACTCGACCATGACTTTTTTGTTATTAGGCAATGTCAATAAACAGCATATATATTGTCAAGACGATACAAGTCACCGTTGAAGAGTAGTCTCACATGGAGATGATTCCAACTGCAGCTTAATAACACCACCATGATTTTATCTTGTTATGCAATGTCAACAAATAGCATACAAATTTTCAAGACAATATAAGTTAGCGTTGAAGAGTTTTCTCACATGGAAACGATTCCATCTGCAGCTATATAACACTAACATGATTTTTTATTTTTCTTTCATAACATTAAAATTTTTTGTTCGAATTTCATTTTATCGAAAACTATTGACCGACGTCTTTTTTGCTATATGCATTATTTGACATATTTTTAGATCATCGAAGTATCATGTGTCATAAGTATTATTTTACCGAACTATATTTCGCCGATTTACAAAATAACTTTTTGCTATTGACCGAAGCCTCTTTTGAACTTTTTTCATTTGCCAAATGATTTATTTACCATATTTTCACAACACCGAAACACCATTTTATGGAATTTTGGTCACAAATAATAGACGGTTACTTGGTACCATTTTCAATTAAATTAAGTTAGTGTCATAAAAAGTCAACATGTTGTGCTACAAAATTTAGTGATAGAAACAAATCGCTGCAAAACCGACTTCACACAGTCTTGTCTGCCCTACCCCTAGAGTGTAATTCAATTCCGCGTAGGCGCGGAGGGGTAGGGTGGGCCGCGAGCTGATGAGCAGGTGGTTTGAAGGCCCACCAAACCATGGTGAGCGTTAAAACCATCTACGACGATAAGATCGCGTGGGGCCGCCCAAACCCCGCAGCACCGGAGCCGTGACAGAAACAATGCTTGCTGCATGTTGCATGCCTGTTTGCATGCTGCATGCCGCATGCCTGCTTGCATGCTGCATGCCTGCTTCATGTAGCATGCATGTTGCATGCCTGCTTCCATGCTGCATGCCTTCTTGCATACTGCATGCCTGCTTGCATACTGCATGCCTGCTTGTATACTGTATGCTTGCTTGCATGCTACATACCTGCTGCATGTTGCATGCCTGCTTCCATGCTGCATGCCTGCTTCCATGCTGCATGCCTGCTTGAATGCTGAATGACTGCTTGCATACTGCATGTCTACTTGCATGCTATATGCCTGCTTGCATGCTGCATGATTAAAGCAAGCATCCTTGTTTGCTTCTTCTTACTGGGACCAATTAAAACCACTTTTGTTCATAATCATCTATATTATTAAGTGCCATTACGTTTAAATAATTAAACAAAATATTAGGTTAAACTAATCTAAAATTAGCTTCTGTTGCCTCAATCATGGCAGTGTAATAATTACATTTGTAGGCGTTAGAACAATTGAAAATATGGTAATTAAAACAGTGGTTTAATGAATGTTCGGAAACATAATACTTCGAACAAATGTAATTTCGGCTAAGTGTAACATCGGTGAAAAGTTTAGTAGTCGGCCAAATGAAACGTCGGAGTAACGAAAAAAATCGAATTGATAATAGGTCAACTAATACAGTGGCAGACGTGACTTCGATGAAATAAAAAAAAACCAAACGAAAATAGTTGAAAAGTTTTAGGTGAAATGAAATTCGGTCAAATATTTTTCGAACTTATGATAGGTAACCATTGCTATGCAATGTCAACCAATATCATACAAATTTTCAAGACAATACTAGTGACCGTCGAAGAGTTGCCTTACACGGAGACGATTTCAGCTTCAGCTTCATAACACTGCTATTACTGTTTTGTTACGCAATATTGTAAACTCAACAAAGCTATTTGTTCATAAAGTTTCAAGACAATACGAGTGACTGTTAAACAGCCTTACACGAAGAAAGTAATAAAGAATAAGTATAAAAATCATATAAAAAGAAGCAGATCCAAAATCTCTTGGGTTCATACCCTTTTGTATTAATATAAAGAAACCGAATTCAAATCATTTTCTGGCAAAATTACATCGGCATACTTGCTACCTTCAATCAATATTGTGAAACTAAGTTCACGACCGTCGACGAAGTCGACAGAAACGGCGCTACACCAGATCGTAAGCCGTGCCGAAATGGCGCTAGAATGCAAAGAGATATTCCCTAGCCTAGCAGCTTTTCTCGACGTAGAAGGCGCGTTCGATCGCACTACTTTTTATTACCCGACCGATTTTGACAGGCTATGTATGTATGTGAGTTTGTTCATCTGTTCCCACATAGCTCCTAATCTACTTATCGGAACTCGATGTATGAGGTATCGTTAGAACCGTCTTAATTGTCCGCTGAACATAGGTTACGTGACGTGTCACAAAACTTGATATGGCGCCCTCTAGCGGACAAAAAGTAATGTGTAAAAAATAAAAATGGAGATAAATACGCCGTGTTTGGTATCATTTGAAAGGGCTTTACTTGTACATTTCCAAAATATTGTTCAAATTTAAAGTGACGCCCTCTAGCGGACAAGAAGTCATGTATTAAAAAAAATGTTAAGATAAATACACCGTGTTTGATATCATTTGAAAGGGCTTCACTGGTACTTATCAAAATATATCATCAAAATTCAATGTGGCGCCCTCTGGTGGACAAAAATTAATTTACCATTATTAATTAGAAATTTTAAATTTAGCTTTTGCAAATGGTACTTATAGAAGCACAGTGATTTAACACCAAAATAATTTAAATAAAAAAAAAGTAAAAAAACTAAAACCCGACTACGACAAAAAAAAACGACGAAACTAAAAGTATGAAACAAGATTTCCAGGATGCTGAAATAAACAATTTAAAAAGAAAAGCCGTAGTCACACGTTATTAAAGTGTTTCGGTTGTTACCTATAACGTGTGACTGCGGCTTTTCTTTTTACCTTGTTTATTTCAGCATCCTGGAAATCTTGTTTCATACTTTTAGTTCCGTCGTTTTTTTTTGTCGTAGTCGGGTTTTAGTGTTTTTACTTTTTAGAACGATACGAACAGCTGCAGAGAAACATGGCATAGACCCCACCATTTGTGATTGGATGGATAATATGCTGAAGGGCAGAGTTATAGAATCAACACTGCTAGGTGAGACCAAAAGGGCGCATGTCACAAAAGGATGCCCGCAAGGAGGCGTACTCTCGCCAACGCTTTGGTGTTTGGTGATAGACGAGCTGCTAATAGAATTGAACAAAGGACCAACGTATACGGTTGGATATGCGGATGATCTCGTGATACTTGCAAATGGAAAATTTCCTAAAACTGTGTCAGGGATCATACAGGAGAGACTAAACATGGTTGAAAGGTGGTGTAAACTAAACCACTTATCCATCAACCCAAGCAAAATGGTGATCATTCCGTTTACCAGAAGGAGGGACCTAACAGCAATGGGTACCATAAAGCTCTACGACACCGTACTAGAGTTGTCCACAGAAGTAAAATATCTAGGAGTAGACAGCAAACTCACGTAAAAAAGCCATGCCGAAGCGACAGCAAACAAGGTTCTAAGATTATTTGGCATGTGTCGCTCTGCCTATGGGAAAACATGGGGCCTGAGACCCCAGGTTATCAAATGGATCTACACCATGATAGTGAAACCGATAATCACATACGGGAGCATCGTATGGTGGACCAGAACCAAGCTGGCAACTTGCAGACAGGCCCTAAGCAAAGTACAGCGGACTGCCTGCATGGCCATTACAGGAGCATTTAGAACCACTCCAACTACGGCGATGGAAACGCTGCTCAATCTCACCCCTTTACACATTGAAGTGGAACTAGAGGCGAGGAGGGCCATTCATAGGCTCAAAAGTATGGGGCACTGGACAAACTCCGGATGTAAAACAAACCATACAAACACAAGACCAAACAGGGAACTTGACTGGATGATGGACATGGGATGTGAAAAAAAAAACCATTCACAATCTCAAAAAGGAGTTCAAGATCTACATTCCGAGTAGGGAGGAATGGAAAGGTGGGATAAAACCCCACAAAGGGAACAACCAGGTATGGTACAGGGGTGGCTCTAAAATGAACACCGGTACAGGAGCGGGGGTACATAGCGACAACTGCAATCTCAGTCTAAGCATGGGCAAACTGGCGACGGTCTTCCAAGCAGAGACCTATGCTATAATCGCATGCGCGCAGAAAATACTAGACAGAGGCACCGAAGGGGACACTGTCTACATTTTAAGCGACAGCCAAGCAACACTTAAGGCACTCACGTCCAATAGAGTGGATTCTGGGCTGGTACTAAACTGTATTAAAATACTAAACCGGATAGGAAGGCGCAACAAGGTCAGATTGATCTGGGTGCCAGGTCATACAGGAGTAGAAGGCAACGAAAGAGCCGACACTCTGGCAAGGAAAGGATCCGAAACACCCCTATATGGACCGGAACCCTTCATAGGACTCTCACCAAGGGTCATCAACCAAGCATTGAAAAGGGCTGCGTTGGAGATACACAGCACACACTGGCGCAACACAACAGGTCAGAAGCATGCAAAGCTATTTCTCAATGACATAGATAAGGCCTGGACCCAAAAACTATGGAGGTACAGCAGATCACAGCTCTGAACAATCACAGGAGTCTTCACGGGGCACTATGCCACCAACAAACAGCTCCACAACATGGGACTAGCAAGCGACCCGACTTGCAGAATCTGTGGAGATGCAGAGGAGAATATGCTACACTTGCTGTGTAACTGTGCAGCACTAGGCTCCAAAAGACTAGAGTATCTGAGCCAACCATTTCCAAGACCAGAGGACTACAGGCTCAGCCCCATCAAGGCCATACTGGGACTCATGAAGAAGGTGCACGGAGGGCTAGGGGTTGAGTAGAAGGGAGGGGAATAGCACAAAAGATCCAGAAGGGTCCAAGTGCTCTGGACTAGGGCCAGCCCCACAACAAGATAAGATAAGTTCACGACCACAAATGTTCCACCGGCTATTTCTGAAGCAAATCAACACGTGTCTTTCTAAAACGACTAAAAGTCTAAATCAAAAATCGAAATTCGAGATTAAGTGCATTGAACGCCTTCTCTTTAATTTTAAACGTTCGTCACTTGAAATCATGCTAAGTCCTCTGATAGTGCTTAAATCAAGAAATTGATGAGTGTGAATTTGGTTGCAAACCTATAGATCAAACATTATTATGGTAAAATTGTAAGTGTGTAAAAAACTGTTATTGGAAATTCAGAAAAGGTCCTCGTTTAGTACAAGCCCTACTCGGAAAAACGTCCTCGTATCGTTAGTGAATAGTCTAGTACTAGGTCCTCATATCATACAAGTATATGAAAAAGTGTGTAAAATTAAGTCCTCGTATAGGCGTCTCAGGTCATATGGTTAAGGTCTGGCTGACACACAGGTCCTCGTATGGTACTAGCCAGGCGGGTTTGCGAGTTTATACAGGTCCTCGCATCGTTCACAGGAAGTCATACCAAAAAATGTTGAGATAGCGCTATACGAATAGTTTCATTACTCCAAATATTATTTTCTTGTTCTTTCTATGTTGTCAATAAGGTCGTATGTTTTCTAGAAGGTCCTCGGATGGTGACTTAAGACTATAGTCTTCGTGTGGGTGTCTGTACAAGTAACGGTGTGTGTGTGTGTTTGTGTATGTCTGTTACTCCTTCACACTCAAACAGCTTTGGATGAACACGGGTAGACCATGTCCTAGACTAACACATAGGATACTCTTTATTCTAGGAATATTTATCCCTTATAGCCTTGCTTTTTGACTAAATTGCTTGCCAAGTCAGATTAAATAGTAAATTTTGATACAAGTGGAGAAAGTTTGTTATTGCGACCGAGGCGAAATTCGCCCGAGCCACAGGTGAGGGTGTTATGGAGCTGAGTGCTGCAGTGACAAATTTCCACGTGTATCAAACGACTTTTTCAATACACTTACGAAGATATAAATAAACGGAGCTTGACATGTGACTCGTGGAGATAAGTGTAATTAAATTGTGATGGGAGCGAGCTTGCACACTTTTCCGTACTAGTATGAAAATCAGTACATTGCGTGCGAAAACCCGCTCTGATCTCTACAGCTTTTATGCACGCGATTTACTGTTTTCCGCACTATTGCGAAAAAGTGCGCGAGCTCGCGCCGGCACAATTTATTAAGTACATTTATCGTATCAGGCTGGGCGCTAAGTGACGAGTCGCACGTCAAGACCCGTTTATTTATTTCTTCGTAAGTATATTGAAAAACGTCGTTTGATACACCTGGAAATTGTGACACTTCAGCATTCGGCTTTATAACACCCTTGCGTACGACTTGAGCGAATTCCGCTTCGGTCGCAATAACAAACTTTCTCCACTTATATCAAAACGTACTATTTTACATTTTATAGCTTGACGAAAGTGATACAGACCTTACCTCAGCCGTATCAACCAGCCATTATCTTACACTGTCAACGATGTGACAATTCTGTCATAACTCACAATTCAACTTTTTCATTTTCAATTGAAATTCCTGAGTTTGCTCATTTGCTGGTTGTAGACATTTTAAGATTTTTGATAAATAATTGCGATTAGCTAGACGAAAATGAGTCAAAAGGAAGAACAACAGCAAGTGAACGAAGGTGGTGGAGGAGAGATAGAGCCCCCGCCCCAGCTTCAGCCTTATGCAGGGAATGCTCCTCCGATTGAAACTGGTGCAGGACAAATACCTTCCATTCACGGTCCTCCTATTCTTCGTGACAGTGAATCAACTGATACTGAAACTGAAGAAACTGAAAGTGAAAATGATGAAGCCGGTGAAGAAGTATGGGCTCCCACCACGATTCTGCCGAACGAGAACGAAACAGAAATAACGAAGGCCCCAGAACAAGAAGAAGCAGCCATTATGCCCATTTACATTTACACTGCTATTTTTGGTGTAATATTTCTTTTAGGACCGTTGCTTGTAAGAAGAGGACCTAATATAGGGTAAGGTCATACTCTTTTTTGGTCTAGTAGTAAGTGGCCCTAACTGCTATGCCGGAGGTCGTTGGTTCGATTCCCACCAAAGGCAAATGTTTGTGTGATGAGCACAATCATTTGTTCTGTTTGTAATATGGGGTAAAACTGTACTATACTGGACAACAAAATAATGGGTTTTTTGGGGTGAGGAGGGGGGGGAGGGGGTGTGTCCCCTCCGCCCCGAACCCCCTCCCGATGTAGGAAACATACTTTTGGAGATTTTCAAGATTCAAATTTTGAGGTTACAAAATCATACATTTTATGCATTTTTGGGGCAGATTTGTGGGTTTTAGGGAGGAGAATCACCTTAAACCCCCTGGACTATACCCCCACAATAGCAATTGTTTACTTAATTGTATTTAAAAATGAAAAAAATAAATTTTGTTGTTGGGGAGCATTGTCTACAAATATTTGTGCACTGAAATATAGTTTTCTGGGTGGTTTTAAAAAAAAATAACACTAACCTAACCTCCCACTGTAGCAATTGTATACTTCATACAGAAAATACAAAACACAAAGAAACCAATAAATACTCAATTGCAAAAGGAGAATAACATACCTTTAATATAAAATTTATTTGAACTTATGATTCCAAGTCAATCCAATGATATAACACTTCAAAGCAACCCGTTTCAAAAATCTCCAATTTCATAGGTAAAGACCTATTATTATATTAAGTATGATAATTTGTGTTCCTATGTAATAGAATGGCATTGACGTGAGTTGTAAAGGTGTTGTTACTGAAATATTAAATAAATAAATAGATTTTCTGTTTTGAGTCTTACCCAAAGAGTAAAAACGAGACCCCATTGCTAAGACTCCACTGTCTGTCTGTCACCAAGATGTATCTCATGAACCGTGCTAGCTAGACATTTGAAATTTTCACAAATGATGTTGCCGCTATAACAACAAATACTAAAAACAATAAAATAAATATTTAAGTTGGGCTCTCATACAACAAGGGTGATTTTGTATAGATAATGGTAGGGAACCCTTCGTGCGTGAGTCCGATTCGCGCTTGGCCGGTTTTTTTATTACTGACTAGCTGGTGGCCACGACTGCGTCCGCTAAAGTCTCGTAAAAAAGATGAAAGCCATTTGGTGACAATGAATTGTTATAATACAAATATCTAATTAAACGAGTAAGTTTGTTGAAAAATCGTCGTTTGCGGTTTCTGCAGTCATGCAATGAAAATGCAAATGAATCCACTATTTCTATGGTTCACCAGACCGCCTGCGAAGCAGTAATGCTAGCAAAGGAGGCTGCCGATCGCGTGAGGCAACGGGCCCTCACGCCCCAACCGCCGCCGGGATTCCGATCCCGATTTCCGGCCACCGTAGGCGTGGGCTTGCGGACGGCGAGCAGTGGGTAGCTTGCCGTCCGACGGTCCGGTAACCGTCCGGATCGAGCCCAAGTCGTCGACGGCGCGTACTGTTGGTTCCACGCGCGCGTCAAGGAGATGTCAGCAACGATAGGGGCCCAGCAGGGTCCAAGCCTACTGGGGCCAAGGATCTGATTCTGAAAGGAAGACTCTGCCTGGTACGAAAGGCAACGGAGGAACAGGAGTGGGTTTTTAGTCAGTAAAAGTCTGACACTATCTCCCGCTCCGCCTAAGAGCGGGGGATGTCATAAGATGATTTCCCACCGAAAAAAAAAAAGAACATGTATTCAAGTTCATAATATAATAAAAATCACCGATTAAGAAAAAGACAATGTAATTTTTTTTCAGCATTACGAGGTGCTGCATCATGATTTCTGCGTTCTGCTGTTGGATATTGTAAGTTACAAACCATATTTTCTTTGCCCTTCCATCCACATGTGTACTCGTAACTCTTTTAGTGACATGCGTCTCATCCCTCCTCTTTACATGATCACTCTATACATGATGATTTACTCTATAAATATGTTAGTCTGTAAGGTATGTATCTATGGGCCAAGATGCCTGAAAATAAATGATTTATTAATTATATCAATACAAACGATTCCCTTTCAACTATTCAGTCACTGATGCCAATTTCAAAGTTCCTCTAATATACTCATTTCTCTCTCACTCACTTTATCCTTTTGCGACCACTTACTCCCTGGTTTTTTAAATAAGCATATATAATTGAGTATTTCTCAAACTCTACTTAAGCCTAATTGCCATTAAAGTATGGATTGAAACGATTTTGAATCGAAATATTCGATTCAAAAACTCACCCTCAGGGAGTTTTGTTCAAGATTTTTTCGAGTGAAGTGGTTTCAAATCATTATTGACAAATTGAATCTCAAATTGTATTGTATTGTATTGTATTGTTTGTGTTGTGTTGTTGTGTGTTGTGTTGTTGTGGGTGTTGTGTGTTGTGTTGTGTTGTTGTTGTTTGTTGTCAATTGTATTGTATGTTGTGTGTGTTTGTTGTGTATTGTATTGTATTGTGTGTTGTGTGTTGTGTTGTTGTTGCTTTGTGATGTAAATTTGGTGGAGTTTTGTACATCAAGTGTCTACAGAATAGTGACCCTACCACGAGCTTATAACACGTACCATCTGAGAACCTAAACTGATCTGTTAAGGCGTATAGTGCCTTGAACATCTGGCTGGAGTTAAATGCACACATACTCGTACTGCCGCCGCATAGAGCCCCGCTGACCTTTAAAACCATTTTGTTTGCAAAATATTAATTTATATTAACATATTATGCTATGTACATTCTGAAGTATTCTTCGTAGATATTATTATGTACCACTATCCATATAGCATGTAATAGTACGAGTACTTTTAAAGGACGATGCATCAAAACGTCCGTCTACTCTTACATCGACCAACAGATTTGAAATATATCTCAATCGAAAGATCTTAGTTAGGTAGGATTTTTTTACTATGGCGACGTATCTCAAAAGTATGGGGTTTAAGTTTTATTTTATTTTTTTTTATTTTAACCTAACCTAACCGAAGTGTTTTAGACCTTAAATATACTCATAACATATTACTGTCATACATTTTTGAATGCGGCTCGGCGAGCCCTGTATGATTTTACAAAATTATTTGATAAAAGGCATTGCGTAAAACTGTTCCCAAAAATGACATCACTTTCAAATGTCCAACACCAACATACCAACAGATTTGTATGTTGGTGTTGGACATTTCATCCAATACCCAACAGATTCGAAACAGGTGTCATTCGAAGCGTCTAGTTGAATAGTTTTTTTTTTTTTACGGCGACATATTTTAAAAGTATAGGGTTTAGGTTTTATAAAATATACTAGCTCACCCAGTGAACTTCGTACCGCCTAATATTAAGGATAACGCCATCTACTAGCATTACCAGAACAGCATAATTCATTTTATAATGACACTAGCGACCCGCCCCGGCTTCGCACGGGTGCAATGCTGATGACTTCATAGTATAAAACAAAGTCGCTTCCCGCTGTCTGTCCCTATGTACGCTTAGATATTTAAAATTACGCAACGGACTTTGATGCGGTTTTGTCTAGCATTGCACCAGGGCGGGTCGCTAGTACTAAATATACTACAGAATGTCTTTATACACAACGTTCACAGATTTTTTGTCATTAGAAAATACAAATATATTTTCTTTTGAGGTTACTCTTGAAAGAACGACATATAATTGGCCATGTGAAAAACATTCAACGCTCAAATCTAAGCCTTTAACGTTGAAAGTTTGACCCTGCGATTTATTGATGGTCATTGAAAAAGATATCTTTAGCGGAAATTGTAGGCGTTTATATTGGAACGGTAAATTCAATGGTATTAGTATTCAATTTCAATTAACCCAAACACTGCTAGGTTAGATTGTTTTATTATGAATTTCCTGTGTCTACGTTCCACCTTCCTCCATCATCAGATCAGTTCGATAGTACCTTATAACCAAAGTGCATCTCATGACAATTCTAATAAGCCCAAACACGGTTAGGATACATTGATCAATTACAGAGTTCCGGTACCTATCTTCCGGCTCCATCATCATCATCAAGTCACTTCGATAATACCATTTTCAACATAACTATTCAGAACCATTTATTTATTTGTATTGTCACAGTCGTTGAACTGTCTTCATTGTGATATCTATGTGAGTATGAAGTTCCGTTGGCCATTCCTGATCTTCTTCATCAGTTCCACTTCATCAAATGTTACTTTTTGACTGTAAATGCTTATGTTTTCGATGAAAATACCAAAATCACTATATGGTTGCCTATAATATTTGAGGAGTTCCCTCGATTCCCTATGGATCCCATCATCAGAACTGAATTTTGAAAAAAATTGGACCAATCTGAAAGCATATCCTGTAAGAGGAAAAAAAATATTTGCAAATCGGTCCATAAACGACGGAGTTCTGAGATAACACACAAAAAAAATAAAAAATATACAACCGAATTGATAACCTCCTCCTTTTTTTGAAGTCGGTTAAAAACACTATAACGATCAAAATAACTTTAATTTCGGAAGTCGGTGTTTCTGGTATTGTTTGCTTGTTATCTAACACCGACTTACGAAATTAAAGTTATTTTGATCGTTTGATTTGTTTTTTTTTTTTTTGTAGTGAAGTCGGGTATTTTTTTGTAAAAAGTTTTTTATTTCACACTTTTTAGTTGTGATGCACTTATAGCCAGAGTAGGGGTACCTATTTCTCATGACAATTCGAATTAACTCAAACACTGCTAGGATACATTATTTTATTATGAAGTCCCCATTCAAATCCCGGCTCCATCATCAGGTTAGTTCGATAGTAGGTACCTTATAGCCAAAGTGCTTATAATGACAATTCTAATAAGCCCAAACACGGCTAGGTTACATTGATTAATTACGGAGTTTCAGTGCCTACTTTCCGGCTCCATTATCATCATCAGATCACTTCGATGATACCATTTTCAACATAACTATTCAGAAATATTTATTTACTTATATTGTCATAGTTACTTAACTATCTTCATTGTGATAGATATGTGAGTATGAAGTTCCGTTGGCCATTCCTGGTCTTCTTCATCAGTTCCACTTCATCAAATGTTACTTTTTGACTGTAAATGCTTTTTTTTTGGTATTCTTGATGAAAATACCAAAATCACTATATATAGTGCCTAGAATATTTGAGGAGTTCCCTCGATTCCTCATAGATTCCACTATCAGACCTGGATTTGAAAAAAAAGGGACCAATCTGGAAGTAACCGAGTAGTATATTTGCAACGGCACATCAATCTTTGAAAGAATCAAGTTATTTACCGCAACCGCTATGTCCCTGCATTTTAAATCTGTAATATCTTCGAAAATATTCACTTAATCTATACGCCGTAAAGAACCATATTGATCTATATTAAATGAACAATTTATTTAAGGTACTTAATTGGATAAAGATTACTGCTGTATTGCTTAAAATCGTTTCGTAAATAAGCCATTATTTCTCATAAAAAGTAAAGGGTAAAAAAAATGGTTATTGTGGGTTATACCTAAAAGATAGGCATATACCATCGCGGACTTTTTTGTAGATCTTTTTAAGGTGTACAATACTGTAGTACATTATTTTGATCTATCTCTTAGGGTTCAGCCAGCGTTTGCAATGTAAGCGCAAAATAATGTGTTTATTTACGACATCACATTAGAAACCTCTAAAATCATCAGTGTTTCTACTATATTGTGCGTGTATTATACACATAAACACACAACACTTATTAAGTCGTACCTTACTAATAGAAAATAGTACACAGAAATTGAAAGAATTATGTTATGACAAAGAAAGAGGAAATTTATGTATCAAACGAACGCACTCCTACATACGGTGTTCCCCAAGGTAGCGTACTCGGAGCCTTATTATTCATAATATACATAAATGACCTGCCTAGTGCGATTGACCACCCCATGACTCTCTTTGCCGACGACAGCACTATGACCATAGCATGTAAAAATAAAGACAAATATGAAATTGACATTAACGAATCTTTGACATCAATTATATCATGGTTAAACAGAAACGGTGTATACGGAACAGAGTGGTGTATACGGGGTCCCAATCAACACCTATCGGGACCCAAGCCAACCTCACCTGCACGTGGTGCACCCTGCTGATAAACGAACGAGGCTATGGCGACCCGCCAACACGCACTGGACCAGAGTGGCGGGTTATGGTCCAAACCCCCTCAAATGCATAATGCAACAAGAAACAGGCCCCAAGTGCCCGGTGACTCCAGTGGCTGTGCTAGCGTGGACGGGCGTGGGCGCAGCCCTGGGGTCTGGGGTGCTAAGAATCTCCGGGCGGGATCGATCAACCGTCGACGACTGGACCTGGCGACGTACAACACGCGTACACTCCTGTCCGATGAGAAGATTGCCGAGCTTGAGGAGGAGTTGAGCAGGTTACGATGGAGTATTGTGGGATTATCCGAAGTCCGAAGACAGGGGGAGGACACGATAATCCTAAAATCTGGTAACCTGCTCTATTTTCGGGAGGGGGACCAGCAGTCCCAAGGTGGTGTCGGGTTTATCGTCCACAGGTCCCTTGTGAACAATGTGGTGAAGATCGAGAGCGTGTCGACCAGGGTGGCGTACCTTATACTCAGAATATCATCAAGATATTCGCTGAAGGTCATACAGGTTTACGCTCCGACCTCGACACACCCCGATGACGAAGTAGAGACCATGTATGAGGATGTATCCAGATTATACATGGTTATAAGACTCACTTCACCGTGGTCATGGGGGACTTTAATGCGAAACTGGGCAAACGAGACGGTGACGAGCTGCGAGTGGGGCAATTTGGATTTGGACGTAGGAACCACCGGGGACACCTACTGGCCAGCTTTATGGAGAGGGAGGGCCTCTACATGATGAACTCCTTCTTCAGAAAGCGTGAGCATAGGAAGTGGACCTGGCAAAGCCCTGATGGTGTAACAAAAAATCAGATTGACTTCATCATGTCGACGAAGAAGCAAATATTCAATGATGTTTCTCTGATCAAAGCGGTGAAAACCGGAAGTGATCACCGCATGGTAAGAGGCACATTGAATATCAATGTCAAGCTTGAAAGATCTCGACTGATGAAGTCTACGCTCCGTCCTGCACAGATCCAGATCCAAAACTCCGAGAGCTTTCAGCTCGAACTTCAAAATCGTTTCGAATGCCTAGGAAGCTCTGTGGACGAATACAACGATGGGTTCGTGGAAACTGTCCATACGGTCGGGTCTAAATTCTATAAGACTCGTACAAATAAGAGCAAGAGGCTCACAGATCGAACTCTCCAGCTTATGAAGGAAAGGCGTGAGATGATTCTGCAGTCTTCAGACGATGCGTGCACATATCGGCTGCTCAATAAACGGATCTCTAAGTCCTTGAAACGCGATATCCGTCACTTTAATACTGGAAAAATTAAAGACACGATTGAGCGAAATAAGGGCTCCAAGGTGTTTGCAAGAGATCTGTCTATTGGGCAGAGCCAGCTCACGAAACTGAAGACCGAAGATGGCAGAGTCATATCCGCCAAATCGGAGCTTCTGGGAGAGATCGAGGCTTTTTATGGACAGTTATACACGTCAATCACAAAACCCACTACGAATCTAGCAAACGACCCAAGAGCTAGGTTGACCCGACACTATACCGAAGATATCCCGGACGTCAGCCTGTACGAGATTAGGATGGCTCTGAAGCAGCTTAATAACAACAAGGCACCGGGTGATGACGGAATTACAGCCGAACTCCTGAAGGCGGGTGGTAAACCGATCCATAAGGCCCTTCAGAAGCTGTTTGATTCCGTCATATTCGAGAGAAAAACACCACAGGCATGGAGCGGAAGTGTGGTGGTACTCTTCTTTAAGAAGGGCGACAAGGCCCTGCTCAAGAATTATAGGCCCATCTCACTTCTGAGCCATGTCTACAAGCTGTTTTCCAGAGTCATCACGAACCGTCTCGCGCGCAGGTTCGACGACTTCCAGCCTCCCGAACAAGCCGGATTCCGAAAAGGCTTTAGCACCATAGACCACATACACACGCTACGGCAGGTTATACAGAAGACCGAGGAGTATAATCTGCCTCTCTGCTTAGCGTTTGTGGATTACGAGAAAGCCTTTGATTCGATTGAGACTTGGGCTGTGCTGCAGTCTCTACAACGGTGCCAGATTGACTATCGGTACATCGAGGTGCTGAAGTGTTTGTACGAAAACGCCACTATGTCAGTCAGACTGCAGGACCAGACCTCGAAATCTATCCTCCTGCAGCGGGGTGTGAGGCAGGGAGACGTCATTTCTCCGAAACTGTTCACGGCCGCAATGGAAGATATCTTCAAGGTTCTGAACTGGAGTGGATTGGGCATTAATGTCAATGGCGAGTACATCACTCGTCTTCGGTTTGCCGACGACATAGTAGTCATGGCTGACACTACGGAAGAGCTCAGCACAATGCTCAATGACCTCAGTAGAGCATCCGAAAGAGTGGGTCTTAAAATGAACATGGACAAAACCAAAGTCATGGTAAATAACCATGTAGCACCCACTCCGATCAAGATCAGAGACTCTGCACTCGAAGTTGTAGACGATTACGTCTACCTTGGACAGACAGTCCAGTTGGGTAGATCTAATTTCGAGAAAGAGGTCAACCGTCGAATCCAACTCGGCTGGGCAGCGTTCGGGAAGCTTGCGCGATATCTTCTCATCCAATATACCACAGTGTCTCAAGACGAAAGTCTATGACCAGTGCGTGTTGCCAGTGACGACATATGGTTCCGAAACGTGGACGCTCACAATGGGCCTCATCAGAAGGCTCAAAGTCACCCAAAGAGCAATGGAAAGGGCTATGCTCGGAGTTTCCTTGCGTGATCGAATCAGAAATGAAGATATCCGCAGAAGAACCAAGGTTGCCGACATAGCGCGAAGAATCGCCAAACTAAAGTGGCAATGGGCAGGGCACATTGCTCACAGAACGGATGGCCGTTGGGGCCGAAAGGTTCTGGAGTGGCGACCGCGTACCGGAAGACGCAGTGTCGGAAGGCCCCCTACAAGGTGGACCGATGACCTGGTGAAGGTTGCGGGAATCCGATGGATGCGAGACGCACAGGATCGTTCGTTGTGGCGACGTTTGGGGGAGGCCTATGTCCAGCAGTGGACGTCTATCGGCTGAAATGATGAAACAGAAACAACCTAAAAATAAATCTAGATAAGACAACAATTATGCATTTTAGGCAACGGTCCCAGGCTGAACTTGACATTAACGCAATTTACGATGACACTGAACTTAATAAAGTCGACACAACAAAATTTCTAGGCATTATTATTGACTCGAAATTGAACTGGAAGCCACACATAGAATACCTTAGTAAACGATTGAGCTCTGCTGCGTACGCCTTATATAAACTGGCACCAGAGCTAAATACAGATGCATTAGTAACAGCTTATCATGGTATAGTAGCGTCGTTACTGCGATATGGAATTATTTTTTGGGGGAATTCCACAGACAAAGTAATAGCATTCAAGGCTCAAAAAAGATGCATTCGGGCGATGTTCAATTTGAAGTCGACAGACAGCTGTATGCCATTCTTCAAAAAACACAGATTATTGACTCTACCATCTCTGTACATTTTTGAAATTGCGGTATTTGTTAGGACAAATCAGAATCTATTTCCACGACTAGCTGACACCTTCCCCCGAAACAGACGTGACAATAATCAATTGTATTCGCATACGTCAAAGACAGCATTAATGGGGAAAAGCGTTTTCTGTATGGCTCCTAAAATTTATAACAAAATACCACAGTCCTATAAAATATTGCCAGTAAATTTGTTTAAAAAGAAGTTTCGAGATTTACTAACAGACAAGTGTTATTACAGTACAAGTGACTTTTTGAATGACACTATCTGACATTTTTTTCTGTTCTATAATGCATATCAATTACCATATGATTTTTTATTTTATTCTGACATTTTTTTATTTTTTATTTTTGATTAATTTATTATTGAATTTTATTGACTATTTGACATTTTTATTTTATCTGCCTTTTTATTAACTTATTAATGCATATTAATGACAATTTAAGATTAAAGACGTATATATATATTTTTTTAACTGACATTGTTTGATTAATTTGTTAATGCGTTTTAATGACTATTTGCCTTTTTTTTAAGTTTTATTCTGTTATTTTATATTTTTTATTTTTTTATTAATGCATATATTTTATTTTTTTATTCGTAATTTTTGCTTTTACAATCATTTATATTGTAAACCTTATAAATTTGTACGCCTGAAGGGTGAAACATGTACGGACAAAACATTAATTTTGTAACATCCTGCATGCTAAAACTGCATGTATACCCATGTTTTGACAAATAAAATTATCTTTATATTTATTAAAAAAAACTTCATCAAAATCCATTGCGTAATTTTAAAGAGCTAAGCATACATAGGGACAGACAGACACGAAAAGGGACTTTGTTTTATACTATGTAGTGATTATAATTAGAGATGGCGTTGTATTCCAATTTTTTTTTTGTAAGTTTTTCCATATTTTCTCACCTTTTAAACCTTCCCTGTACTATCACAAATATTTCAAGACCAAAATTAGCCAAATCGGTCTAGCCGTTCTCGAGTTTTAGCGAGACTAACGAACAGCTATTCATTTATATATTATAGTGTGACTGGTAATTAGTGTACGATACTTACCCTCGGTTTCTGATTTAAGCATTCGAAGTTGAGAATTACTCAAACTCTACTTTGCCCTGAAAACCTGTCAAAATTTGGCAGTTAAGTATGGTTTGAGATGTTCCTAACTCAAAATACTCAATTCAGAAATCCGCATCAGTCATTCATAGCGCATCATTCAGGGCGGATTTCTGAATTGAGTATTTTTACTTAGTGGTATGAAGTGAGACGCGGGGGCGGGCAATGCAATCCTTGTACAGTGATTGGCTCGCCGATGTTTACGATGCGCAAAGCGATCCCCACTTTTTCGCCGAGCGCTAAAGATTCGTGCCGGTATTTGTACCACGGTAATATTTTTTTTTTTTTTTTTTTTTTTTTTAATTGATATAAACTAGTGCTTGACTGCGATTCCACCTGATGGTAAGTGGTAATGCAATCGTTGATGGTGAGGCGCACTAATTTATTGAGAGCCTATTCACTCTAGCCTTGAAGAGACCCAAATTATAATCGGACGGGAAAATCGCAGCAGGCAAATTATTCCAGTCCCTCGATGTACGCGGTATAAACGACGAGGCAAAACGCTTGGTCCGGACCGTAGAGGTTTCAACAACGTAAGGGTGGATACTCGCCGTTCGTCGGCTTGTCCGATGGTAGAAATGAGATGGTGGAATCAAGTCATGCAATTCCTGCGCACACTCTCCAAAATGAATTCTGTAAAACACCGAAAGGCTGGCTACCCTACGCCTGTGCTCAAGACTTTGTAGATTGGAATTAACCAGATCTGGATCACCAATTAGCCTCTTTGCTCGCCTTTCCACCGAGTCCAAAGCTGCCAGGTGGCATTTTGCAGCACCAGCCCATATGTGGCTGCAGTACTCTACACACGATCGGACCTGTGCTTTGTATAACATTAAAAGCTGCCCTGGTGTGAAGTACCGCCGGACCTTTGCAAGTACGCCGAGTTTCCTAGCAGCTACCTTGGCTTTGGACTCAATGAACCGCCCAAAGTTAAGGTCTGAAGAAATTTCAACTCCCAAGAGCTGAAGGCGGTCGGTGTACTCCAGGGATACATTCTGAAAAACAGGAGCCAAGGTGAACGGGCTCCTTTTAGCGGTGAATAGACACGCTTGTGTTTTGGCGGCGTTGAATCCCACCAGATTGGCTTCACCCCACTTGGAGACTGCCTGAAGTGAGACATTCGCACGCTCTACCATAGCCTCTCTTTCGGACCGGATTAGCTCCTTACTAGCTCGAGCACCTGGCAGGTATCTCTCTACAACTGTGCTATCATCTGCATACCCATAGATACCGGGCATCAGCAGATCGTTGATATGCAGCAGGAAGAGAGTTGCAGAGAGAACAGACCCCTGAGGAACTCCGGCATTAGTCGTCATGGGCTCTGATGAGCATCCATCGATAACAACTCGGAGAGAACGTTCACTCAGGAAGTCTTTTACCCAGTTAATCAGACCAGGGGAAACGCCGTACGCTGAAAGCTTACTCAATAGACTAGCGTGCCATACCCTGTCGAAGGCCTTCGAGACGTCTAAGGAAACAGCAATCGCTTCCCCATTCTTCTCGAGGGTCTCGCCCCACAAGTGGTTGGCATAAACTAGTAGGTCCCCAGTAGATCGATTGTGGCGAAACCCGTACTGTCGATCACTGAGGAGATCGTTACCTTCCAGGTATGCCAAGAGGCGCGAGTTCAATACACGCTCCATAATCTTGCAGAGTATGGAGGTTATTGAAATCGGCCGATAGTTGGTAGGATCGGTACGACTGCCCTTTTTGGGCACGGGTTGCACGTTGGCAAGCTTCCAGGACTTGGGCACTATACCAGTCCCAAATGAGAGGCGATACAAACGCGTCAATACAGGAGACAACTCGGGTGCACAAGCCTTGAGAACAATCGCTGGTATACCATCTGGTCCACTAGCTTTATTCACGTCAAGACGACACAGTGCTCTCAGAACCTCTTTGTTCCTTATGCGGACCTCGGGCATCGAAGTATCGCAGTGAGGTAGAGTCGGTGGAGTAGCACTACCAGTGTCAAGACGAGAATTATGGGCGAAGAGAGATGCAAAGAGACCCGCTTTCTCTCTCGCTGTATGAGCCAGTGTTCCATCAGGTTTAACCAGCGGAGGCAATGAGGGCCGACAGAAGTTCGCTTCGACCGACTTGGCAAGGGACCAGAATGCTCTACTACCGGACGGCTGCGCAGAGAGCTTTGTACCAATATGGTTAATGCGGTCGAAGCGAGCCTTCCTTAGTGCCTTTTTGTAGGACTTGGCAGCATGGTTGAAGGCTCTCTTCTTTGAACTCAGATCCGGAGCTTTGTGGTCACGAGCGTCAACCCAGGCGAGAAACGCCGAATGCTTACGTTGTTCAGCTTGAACGCAATCGGCGTTGAACCATGGGTGAGCTGAGCCACCGATGGGTACGTCGCGATAGGGGATGAAATACTCCATAGCTTGACGTATCACATCGGATATAGCATCTGCACAGCTCGACGGATTTTTAGAAGAGAAGCAGACCTGCTGCCAAGGATAAGATGCAAAGAAGTGCCGCATCTCATCCCAATCTGCTGACTTGTAACGCCACATTCGCCGTTCACCGCGTGAGTCGCAGTCAGGTGGGGAGAAGGACGATACAGACTTCACCAGACAGTGATCTGAAGTTCCTAGTGGTGAGGAAACTGTTACGATACATCTGTCCGGATCGGTGGTCAGTAAAAGGTCCAGACAATTGGCAGTATGACCAACTACATCAGGCACCCTTGTCGCTTGCTTTACCAACTGGGAGAGGCCCATCGATACTGCAAAGTTTCGCGCTTCTCTCCCAGCGTGGTCGGTCCTCTGGTATGGGAAAAGCCAGTCTTTGTGAACGGCGTTAAAGTCCCCCAGAGCGACAAACTGCGCATCAGGGTGCCGATGCAGAGCCTTATCGGCGGCCTCACTGAGGTGGCCAAACAGTTGAGTCGTCTCCTGGTCACCGCTGTGCGATCGGTAGACACAAGTATAGACAATTTTGTCCACACCGGTGTCCA